>CM063180.1:107872371-112672371 GCA_031835075.1 Saguinus oedipus
AGATATTATGGATAACTGGCTGTGGATGCCAGATCACCAGGAGGTGTGTCAGCAGAGAGCATAAGCTCAGCTATACAGTCTGCCTGTGAACTCAATGATTCTGCTCAGCTTTTTGCACAACTTCAGTTATGTCCCAAATTCTTTTATGAAGGAAACAAATAAATGTAAAATATGTCATCATGACCTTGTAAGTCAAAGGAAACCTGGAAATTAAATTTTGTATATTTTTTTCCACATGAAAGCAGTTGCCACATCTAAACAACTCAGAAACAAGGAAAAATCAATTTTGCATTTAATTTATCATTTTAAATAAATGTCAGAGAATATCAAATGGAGGAAATAGAATGTTAAGTGAAAAAAGCGAGCTTTTAAAACTATTTGTATGAAAAAAAATACTGACAGTAACGAGTAGCCTTATGAAGAAAGAAGGATTTCAGTAAAGGTAAATACATTAATATTATTAAGATGTCAGCTGGGCGAGGTGGCTCATGCCTGTAATCACACCACTTCAGGAGGCCAAGGCGGGTGGATCACCTGAGGTCGGGCATTCAAGACCAGCCTAACCAACATGGAGAACCCCTGTCTCTACTAAAAATACAAAATTAGCTGGACATGGTGGCGCATGTCTGTAATCCCAGCTACTCAGTGGGGCTGAGGTAGGAGAATCACTTGAACCCGGGAGGCAGAGGTTGCAGTGAGCCAAGATTGTGCCATTGCACTCCAGCCTGGGTGACTAATTTTTGTATTTTTAGTGGAGACAGGGTTTCACCATATTGGCCAGGCTGGTCTTGAACTCCTGACTTCAAGTGATCCACCCGCCTCGGCCTCCTAAAGTGCTGAGATTACAGGCATGAGCCACCATGCTTGGCCCTCCTTTTTTTTTTTTTTTTTTTTTTTTTTTTTTTGGTAGAAATAGAAAAGCCTGTCCTAAAATATCTGGAATCTCAAGGGACCCTGAATAGCCAAAACAATATTGAAAAAAAGCAAAACTGGGCCAGGCATTGTGGCTCACACCTATAATCCCAACACTCTGGGAGACCAAGGCAGGTAGATCACCTGAGGTCAGGGATTTGAGACCAGCCTGGCCAACATGGTGAAACCCTATCTCTTCTAAAAATACAAAAAGAAAAAAAGAAAAATAGCCAAGCATGGTAGCAGGTGCCTGTAATCCCAGCTACTCGGGAGGCTGAAGCAGGAGAATTGCTTGAACCCCAGAGGCAGAGGTTGCAATGTGCTGAGATCAAGCCGCTGCACTCCAGCCTGGGTGACAGAACAAAACTGTCTCAAAAAAAAAAAAAGAAGCAAAACTGGAAGACTCACACTTTTTATTTCAAAACTTAACACAAAGCTGTAGTAATCAAAACAGTATGGTACTGGCATAAAGACAAACATATACACCAGTGGAATAGAATTGAAAGCTTAGAAATAAACCTTCACATACATGGTCACATGATTTTTGACAAGGGTGCAAAGACCAGTCAATGGGGAAGGAACTACCTCTTCAGCATTGAAAACTATTAAGAAAACTGGATATCTGCATAAAAAATAATGAAATTGGACCTTTACCTAACGCCCATGTTTAAAAATTAACTCAAAGTGATTCCATGACCTACAACTATAAAACTCTTTGAAGAAAACATGGACAAAACTTCATGACATTGGATTTGGCAGTAATTTCTTGGATATGACAAAAAATAGACATAGGATTTTATGAAAATTTTAAAAATTTGTGCATCAAAAGACACTATCAACAAAGGAAAAAGGCAAGCCACAGAATGGGAGAAAATATTTGCAAATCATATCTGATAAAGCATTGATGTCCAGAATATATAGAGAACATCTAAACAACAAAAACTCTATTCAAAAATGGGCAAAGCTCTTGAATAGTCATTTCTCCAAAGAAGATATGCAAGTGGCTAATAAGCACAAGAAAAGATGTGCAACATCACTAATCAAAAGTACAGTGAGCTATCTCCTCACACCCATTAAGATGGCCACAATCCAAAAACAGAAAATAACAAGCGTCAGTGAGGATGTGGAGAAATTGGAACCCTTGTGCACTATTGGTGGGAATGTAAAATGATATAGCCACTGTGGAAAACAATAGATAATTCCTCAAAAGATTAAAAATGGAACTACCATATATTGCAGCAAATCCACTTCTGAGTATATATCCCAAAGAACTGAAAGCAGGATCTCAGAGAAATATTTATATGCCTATGTTCGCAGCAGCATTATTTATTCACAATAGCTAAAACATGGGAGCACCCAGGTGATCATCAACAGATGAATGGATACACAAAATGTGGTATATTCTACACAATGGAATATTACTTACCCTTTAACAGGAAGGAAATTCTGACAAATGCTACGACATAGATGCACCTTGAGAACATTCTGCCAAGTGAAATAGACCAGACACAAAAGGACAAATACTGTGTGGTTGTACTTATGTGAGATAGAGTAGTCAATCACAGAGACAAAAAACAACTGTGGATCTAAGACCTAAAACTATCAAACTCTTAGAAGAAAACATGGGACAAAACATAATGACATTGGATTTGCTGGTAATTTTTTAAATATGACAACAAAGGCACACACACCTGTAGTTCCAGCTATTTGCATCAGGAGACTAAGGCAGGAGGATCACTTGAGTCCAGGAGTTTGAGACTAGCCTGGGCAGCATAGCGAGACCCTGTCTCTAAAAAAGAAAAACAAAAATGAAGAAAATCATTGAGGCAGAAAGTAGAATGGTGGTTGCCAGTGGCTAGGGAGATGGTAGAACAGGAAGTTTAATGGTCCAGAGTCTGAGTTTTACAAGATGAAGAGAGTTGTGGAGATGAATGAAGGTGGTAGTTGCACAGCATTCTGAGTGTATTGAACATCCCTGAATTGCACACTTAAGTGTTAAGAATTTTATGTTATGTGCATTTTAACACAACCAAATAATTTTTATAACTGTACAGTACAATCCTAATGATTATCTTTTTAAAGTTGTAGTTAATATAAAACACTGCTGAGAGAACTTAGAGACCACCTACATAAACTGAAAAATAACATGTTCATGGACCAGAAGATTCAATATTATTAAAATGTTGATCGTCTAGAAATAAAAAAAAAGTTGTAATTAAGATTAGAAAGAAATAATTATGATATTTTAAATTTTCTTTTGTACTTGGGTTTGCCCAAGCTATCTATAAAAACAAGTATATTGCTTTTATTATCAGAAAAAGCTAACTGTGTAAAACACAGGCATAAAAATTAGAAAACAAGACAAATTAGTAAGAAGGGGAAATTTTTCTATTTAATGAGACTTTTCTGTCCATTCAGTATTTTTTACTGCTTCCTAAAATCTTTGCAGTGACTAGGAGGTCTTTTGCAGGGGAATTACTATATCTGTTGTCTTACTTGTCTGCTGTCTTAGGTGAAAGTGACATTACTGAGTTTGGTACCTGTTGCTTTGCCCACAGCCCTAACATGTTTACCACAATTAATCCCTGTCCCCTTCCCCATCTCCACTTACAGCTTGTGCTTGCAAGACCTCTGCCATGTTACAGCTAAGTCTGCAGCTTCAGAGCAAAGCTGACTCAATTGGCTTATTTATCCACTTCTGCTAACTAAATGGCACCACCATCTCTATTCCATGCCCACTTTTATTTTTTTTCTCCATGCCCACTTTCAATAGTCCCTGAGTAACTGCAAATTGACACCTGATACTTTCCCAAAAGGGATCATGCATTTGCCTGTTTTTTCAAGGGATCATGAAATTTGAATGGCAAATTATAATCTTAGAATTGTCAGGAATTTTTCTTCCTTACTGGCCCATAAAAATAATGGTATGTCTTACAGTTTGTAGCATCATAGAATCAAGAAAAATGGGTATTTATGCATATAGTAAAAGCATATCGCAAAGAAAAGAAAGAAAAATGAGACACACACTGCTAAAATAGTACTTGCTATAAACAAATGGTTAATGTCTCTATTCTACAGAGCTTTTGTGTAATGTAGGGAGGTTTATTATTTTGTTGTATTTATAGAGGCAAACAGTTTGGACTTGTAGTGCTAATTTTACATTTTAAGTCTTTGTTTTAGCCCTGCCTGCATATACAGTGGGTCAAAAGGAAGAGTTGGACTTTTCAGGATATTAATCACCCATTACTTTGTATTTGAAAAGCATAACTGTAAGTCAAATTATTATTTAATATGAATTGAAGAGTAAGTCCAGGTTGCTGCTAACTCCTCATATTATCATTCATCCTTGGCTATAAAAGGACAGTCTCAGATGGTCTGCCTTGTGTTACTGTAAGGAGAAAAGAGAAAAGGAAAACCTTGTGATTGACAACCAAAATGGCTTTTGCATTGTGAATGTGGATCAGAGCTTCCACTATGGCTTGCAAGCACTGAATTGATATTGATAAGGAAGAAACTGATAATGAGTGCCTTCTGTCCTCAAACACTCATTACCTAGGTTCAAAGAAACTCTAGCCATTAATATTAGCATTTCAAAATTAATCTTGGCATTATCCATTAGCACTATCATCACGTATTTGCTGGTAGGATCACAACCATGGAGTCAGTAGAGACCCGCGGAAGGTGTTGAAAGGATGGTTTGTCTTGGCTGCAGTCCTGTTCCTCTAGTCATCTTACACATCCCCCTCTCTCCTGTTCCTGTACCCGCAGCGAAGCTGCCGCCCATGCTGTCGCCACCCTGGCTGAGGCCACCTTACAAGGTGGGGGACAGATCGTCTTGTCTGGGGAAACCGCAGCAGCTGTCGGAGCACTTACTGGAGTCCAAGATGCTAATGGTAAGAGAGCATAAATATTTTATTGAATTTCTTCCCTGTTTCCACTTAAACCTTCCTGACATGACTGGCAACAGACCCTTCAGAAAGAGTTTGAGCTTTGATTTTTTTTCTTCAGTGGTAGGCATTTGATGCCTAGAAGTATTCTAGGAGCCTGTGATTCCTTTCACTAGTAGAAGATGTGGGGGTTCCTGAAGGAAAATGCCATGATAATGACTACCTAATGAATTGTTACTTAAAAAGGGATTATCTTGTTGTGACAAGACTTGCTGAGAGGCACCTTAAAATTTGCTGTGAAGGATATTTTGTCTTTTACTTCTCATCAGGTAGGGTAGATCAGTGTCCTTTACTGTAGCAGAGACTCTCCCATGGGCAGGCCTGTCGTGGAATGTTCTGACTACATCAAGGAAGGCTCCGCTGTCTCCTCTGTGCTCACGGTCAGGCAGCAGGCTGTGATGCTGGTGTCTCTCTGGTTGGTATTGTGGTTCTGCTTCCTGTTATATGTAGCCTCACCAAGGACCTCTGGATTTAGCCAATTACATAACCCCACCCTGCGCTTCTTCCCCAGCTCTTTGACTTCCTGGACATTGGTGAATAAGAGACAAAATTCATAGAAAGACGGTGGCAAAAATATATAATTCCAGTCCAGTTTTTGGGTCCACTTGGTAAGGAGTCAGTTGGCAAGACTTAGGCTGTTCAAGGAAGTGCCTCAGAAGTCTGGGTCAAAGAGGAGGGCCACATATTTTCTGTGAGATCCTATGTGATTGTTTGTTACATTTATAAATAATATATAATTAGGCAGAACAAATTAAATACTCCATGGCTTTGAGGAAATTGTTGCTTTAAAGTCCTGGAATGAGGCCGGGCATGGTGGCTCATGCCTGTTAATTCCAGCACTTTGGGAAGCCAAGGTGGGTGGAACATCTGAGGTCAAGAGTTCAAGACCAGCCTGGCCAACATGCCAAAACCCTGGCTCTACTAAAAACACAAAAATTAGCCAGACGTGGTGGCATGCGAGGCTGAGGCAAGAAAATCTCTTGAACCCGAGAGGCAGAGATTGCAGTGACCTGAGACTGCGTCACTGCACTCCAGCCTGGGTGACAGAGTGAGACTCCATCTCAGAAAAATAAATAAATCCTGGAATGAGGATATATAAATAACATTCTTCCATCATTTAGGCAGAAGGTTCATTAATGGCATTAGTGGCAATTTGTTAATGGTAGGTCCCTAAGAACTGAATGCTCTATTACTTGGAAAAGTCTTTGAAGAAAAACATACTGCTGTGTCCTCCTTTGGAATAGGAGGAAGCAAAGTACCTCTGTTCCCCCAGAGAAGAAGAACATAGGAAATGCAAAGAGCCATCATGACTTCTGAGAATTATTTTCCAAAAATGCCAAACAAATTCAATTCTAAAACTATAGTCCTACTTTTTCTGTAGGGCAAGAGGCTTTCATGAACTAATCTAAATCTAGACAGAGTTGGTCTGAGCCAGAATGCTGCAGGACAAAGGACATCTTATAGCCACACATGTTCAGAATGAAATGGACCATGGTTGGAATTAAGAAAAATCTCTCTCTCTAGTTAGAATCCTACTTCTATTTTTTTACCTTTTTCTATTCCTCATCAGAGTCCTAATCCACCCTGAGCAAAGGATAGGATATCTGGCTATGTGGCATTCATCTGAAGTGTGATTGCTATTATTCACTATGGAACTGCTAAAAATAACTTCCTATGTGGGTTCGGTAGGAAACTTTATTATCCATTCTAATCAATTTGACCTGTCTGAGCGAGAACAGACTGCTTTACAGTTTTTATAGTTCTGGCTCCCCACCCCCCCACCAGCATCACCTTTTCAGATAGATGAATTTATAGGTAAGTCCAAGGACGGTCTGGCTCTCGGCCAAGTAGACCTGTTCAGTCACATAATAAAGTTGAACCGCACCCGCTACTATTGATTACTGGAAGCTGCCTCTTTTCAGTAGCATTCGGTTGTGTGAATCATTTGGTGTGATTTCATGTTGTTGGCTACATTTGTAATCTGGGAATATTCTGGTTCACATCCTAAAAGCCAGAAGTTCCCCCAAAGCAGGCCATCCGCAGTCTATGACTGCCAATATTTGCTGAACTCAGGCCTTGAGAGTTAGAAGTTATCCCTTTCTCAATGCAGCTTTTCTGTATCAAATCAGACCCTTGAGTTGTGCCATATCCCAGCAGTTTTAGGCAAAGGCCAATCATTTCATCTGCCCTTGGAAATCCAAAGAATTAATCTAATGTCAGATATGATCCAAATAACTTTGATAATCCTTCTGTCTTCTAAAATTTTACCCACAATGCTAGGGTATTTACTTCAGGATTGGGCCAGATATTTCCCTCTTCATCAGCAATTTTGATATCTGGCTAGACTTTTAGACGTTCTCTTTTTCATAATTCTTTCAGATTGTGTCCTGTTGCCAGTGTTTGTCACTTCTGTTTTTGTGGGGGGACAGTCTTGCTCTGTCACACAGGCTGGAGTGCAGTGGCATGATCTCGGCTCACTACAACCTCCACTTCCCAGGTTCCAACGGTTCTCGTGCCTAAGCCTTCTGAGTAGCTGGGATTACAGGCATGCCACACCATGCCTGGCTAATTTTTGTGTTTTTAATAGAGATGGTCCATGGCTGGTCTTGAACTCTGACCTCAGGTGATCCACCCACCTCAGCCTCCCAAAGTGCTGGAAATACAGACATGAGCCACCATGCCTGACCTATGTTTGTCACTTCTGAGCCAACAAGCTTATGGTATCTGCCAGTAGGTCACTTTTTTTTTTTTAACTTGTTTCTTTTTTTAATAGAAATGAGGTCTCTCCTTATTGCTCTGGCTGGTCTCAAACTCTTGGGCTTGAGCGATCCTCCCACCTCGGCTTCCCAAAGTGCTGGGATTACAGGCATGAGCCACCACAGCCCAGCCAGTCCAAGTTTTTTTAATCAGACAGTTTATTATCAGGAAGAACCAAATGAGAGCAGAATGAGGTGCTGTTTGTTGACATAGAACTAACTTGGAAACAGATACTACTTAGGGGAAAAAATGTATCCCGTATTTCAGAGTATGGTTTACATAAAAATTAGAATAACAGATGACGCTTCTAAGAGCAATTTGGATATTATTCAGTCCTGAAGTAGAAAGAGTTGGACTGAAGACATTGGACTTCATTGGCTGGGGCAGGTGAGGTTATGAAGCAGTATCCTGGGGATGGTATTTTTCAAGTTAGAGATAATAAGGCAGGCCCAATAGCTCATGCCTATTATCCCAGTGCTTTGGGAGGCCGAGGTGGGAGGATTGCTTGAGTCTAGGAGTCCAAGACCAGCCCGAACAACATAGTCAGACCCCATCTCTACAAAGAATTTAAAAACGTAGCCAGGAGTGGTGATGCACACCTGTAGTCCCACCTACTTGGGGACCTGAAGTGGAAGGATTGCTAGAGCCCAGGAATTCAAGGCTGCAGTGAGCCATGATCATACCACTGCACTCCAGCCTGGGTGAGAGGTAGAGACCCTGTCTCAAAAAAAAAAAAAACAAAAAAAAAAAACAGATGTAGTGGCTCACACCCATAATCCCAGCACTTTGGGAGGCCAAGGCAGGTGGATCATCTGAGGTCAGGAGTTCAAGACCACTTAACCAACATGATGAAACCCTGTTTCTACTAAAAATATGAAAAATAAGCCAGGTGTGATGGCAACACCTGTAATCCCAGCTACTTGGGAGGCTGAAGCATGAGAATCGCTTGAGCCCAGGAGGTGGAGGTTGCAGTGAGCCAAGATCATGCCACTGCAATCCAGCCTGGGTGACAGAGCAAGACTCTATCTTTAAAAAAAAAAAAAAAGATAATGACCCATGAATGCCAGAAGTTTAAATTCTGGATCACCAAAGCAGACCTGACAAAGACATTGCACCAGCACCTGTGCATCCTGAAGACTTCTTTCTTCTGGACATCTACCCCAACACTAAAGGAACTACCCAAGCACTCACATTACTTTATTTCCGTGTTCTGTCTTTTTCAATAGGCTTTGGTCTCTTAGGATGGAGTTTCATGGTTGAATTCAATATAAAGATTTTCACAGGTGCTTTTCATTTAGATGTAGGTAGCATTGCCTAAGACTGGGGAAGGCTACTAGATGAATTCCTTCCTTTACTTGTTTGTTTGTTTGTTTTGAGATAGGATTTTGCTCTGTCACCTAGGCTGGTTCACTGCAGCCTTGACCTCAGGCTCAAGCTATCCTCCCAGACTCTGGCAGCGCAGGTGTGCACTGCTACACCTGGCTAATTTTTTTAATTATATTTTTTGTAGAGATGGGATCTCCCTTTGTTACCCAGGCTGATCTCAAACTCCTGGGCTCAAGAGCATCCTCCTGCCTTAGCCTCTCAAAGTGCTAGGATTATAGGCATGAGCCACTACACCCGGCCCTTTCCTTCTTTTTTTTGAACGCAGTTATCTCAATACTCTTTTTATCTTATACACCTTAATGTAAGCAGTTATACAGTTCAGCCCATTTGTTTTTCTTCACTCTACCTAACTCTTTGCTGGTCACCAGAACCCCCTGCGTTCCAGGACTCCTGGCCTCCAGGACCAACAAATATGGGCCTTCACTACAAATACAGGCCTTCACTTGGGCTTGAGGAGCTCTTAGAGAGTGCCTCTCACCTCTCACCCACTCCTTCACACCCATTGTTGGCAAACCTCAGAAAACCAGGTCTACAGACCTTTCTCTTCCTTCCTATTGCAGCAAACATAATGAAAGATAAGGATTATATTGGCACTTGGCCACCTCAGAAACACTCTTCTGTCTGAGATCTTATCGCAGATTCATACAGCTGCTATCTTTCATTCCTGAAAAGTAGATGGGGGAAAACAAGATAGATAGCAAGTTCGTCAGTATTGGTTGGTGCAAAAGTAATTGTGGGTTCTTTTTGCCATTAGAAGTAATAGCAAATTTGAAGTTGGTGCAATTACTTTCACACCAACCTAATAAGCCTCTTACCAGAGCTGCTAAGAATGCATCAACATTTTCTAAAATAGCTGACACTTTTCCTAATGATGCCGTAAGAAAAAAGAGAAGATGTAGCATTTTTGCTGGTTTGGGGTGGGGTTTTGGGAGTTTTGTCCTTTGGGTTTTTTTGAGGTGAAGTCTTACCCCGTTGCCTAGACTGGAATACAGTGGCACTACATATACCATTTATTCTATTAAAAAGGTTGAAATACCCAGCCTGGGCAACATGGCAAAACACTGTCTATACGAAAAAATTAGCCAGGTGTGGTAGCATATGCCTGTAGTTCCAGCTACTCAGGAGGCTGAAATGGGAGGATCACCTGAGCTCAGGAAGTCAAGGCTGCAGTGTGCAGTAAGCCACAGTCTTAACCACTGCACTCCAGCCTAGGCAACAGGAATAAGACCTTGTTTCAAAAAAAGCAAAAAAAGGTTGAAATTCATCCTGTCCTTCCTATACTGATTTGAAATATCATCATTATGATGTGCAGAATTTTTAAATAAACTGTGTATAGTCTAGTGGCAGAGGCATTTCTATTTCCATTTATCTGTTTGGCTGTTCTCAGTTAGGCGCAGTGACTCAGAATCCCAGCACTTTGGGAGGCTGAGGCGTGCAGATCACTTGAGGTCTGAAGTTCCAGACCAGCCTGACCAACATGGTGAAACCCCATCTCTACTAAAAACAAAAATTAGTCGGGCATGGTGGTGGGCACCTCTAATCCCAGCTGCTCGGGAGGCTGAGGCAGGAGAATTGCTTGAACCCAGGAGGCAGAGGTTGCAGTGAGCTGAGATTACACCACTGCACTCTAGCCTGGATAATAAAGCGAGACTCTGTCTCAAAGAAGCAAACAAACAAAGGTTCATCTTTTAAATTTGAAAAAAAATTTCATTCAAAAGTCCATAGAGTGTTTTGGGGATATGAACTTTATGCTAATTTTAAAGTTCATTTGAAAGAATAAAACCTTATGTTAGCCATTTTTTATCCACCAAGACTTTCAGCAGAACCACTAACAAATTGTAAAAATGACTCAAGTTTTCTCCTCTGCTTCTACCCCAGCTTCCCCAGGTTTGGGGTTATGGGGAGTTTTCATCACAGAGATGGACCAGGTGAGGGAAGCAAGTGTTCCTGCACTTTGAAATTTCACTTTCTCCTTTCTTTTCTGTTGATTTTTTTTAATTTCATTTTTTGTAGTAAAGATGTTAGTGGGAGCCAGACATAGTAGTTCCCACCTGTAATCTCAACACTTTGGAAGACTGAGGCGGGTGGATCATTTGAACTCAGGAGTTCAGGACCAGCCTGGGCAACATGGCCAAACTCTGTTTCTACAAAAAATATAAAAATTACCCCATCACAGTGGCTCACAGCTACAGTCATAGCTACTCGTAACGCTAAGGCAGAAGGATTCCCTGAGCCCAGGAGGTCGACGCTGCAGTGAGCCAAGATCACGCAACTGTACTCCGGCCGGGTTGACAAAGTGAGACTTCATTTCAAAAAAGAAAGAAAAAAAATATGTTAGCAGGGCATACCCCACTTAAGAGCTCTCTGACCTAGGACATCAACATACTTCTTAGCTGTTGACCTTGCATTCTGTCTCTCGGTCCTGTTATATCATTAATTTATTCATTTAACAAAATTTATGTAATACTTACTATGTATAAGCATTCTAAGTGCTTTCCACGCATCGTATTTAAAACACATAATAACTCAGAGGTGAACACTGTTGAACTGATTTAACACCTAGTAAAGCTGAGACACAGAAAGTTTCAATAACTTAACCAAGTTCCCATAGAGAGTAGCAGAGATGGAATTTGAATTCAGGCATTTGTTTCCAAACCACTGTACTACACTGTCTCCCTTTGATGTGAGCTCTGGGTTCCTGTCTAGACTCCACAAATGCAGGTGATAACCATTGTTGAACAAATAAATTTGGGAATGTCAAGCCTTTCCCCACCCCTGCCAGAGGCTGCTTGCCTTTGTCTAGTTTAGCCACAGCGCCCATCTGCCCAGCTGTTCTGAGGGCTGTGGGGGTTCTCTGGGGGTTCATGCGGCCGAGTGCCCCCAGCTCAGCAGCCCTCCCTCTGCACAGCACAGACTTCCCTTTGCTGGCCCATAGGGGCGCACAGGTCTGTATGCTTCTCCAGTTGCAGAACTAGTCCTTGGCTAGCTGGCAGCCTTAAATATTTTCAGTGAGCAGCGTACTTTGCAATCAGTGAATGTGTCATCTTGATTGGAGTTGGGTGGTAGCCTATGGGGTGCTCTTTAGAACCAGGGAAACTGAGGGGAAGTCGATGATGTTCGGAAGGAAGGAACGCCAGCAGACTCATTGTTTCCTCAGCTCCTAGAAGACTCTGCTCAAGCCCTCCTGCTGCACTTCAGTTTAGGCCAGGACTCTGAGCCTTCCCACTTGTGTCTAGCAAAGTTGAGACCAAGGCAGTAGAGCTGCAGATCCTGGGGAAGGGGCAGGAGCCTGTTCGTTTTTGCCTGGAGCAAGTTTACTGGCCAGTTTCCCCAGCTCCTCACTGGGTTCTCCATGTGGCTCTGCCTACAGCCCTTGCTTGGGGTCCCCCAAAGAGTTTGAAGAGTATATCTGTCTCTGCTGTTCAGCACTGAAGACTCAGAAACCACCTACTACCTATGCTGCCCTGGTTGAGACTAGGGGTCTCAGCTTTCCCTCCTCATGTTCTGAATGAAGGGAAATAGACTGGAGGGCTGTTTAAAAATTAAAGCTAATGACAGGTTATCGTCATTACACTTAGAAATGGAGCAGCCCTTCGCATCTATGTTCAGGGTAGTGTGTCCTGTGTTCTGTGCTGGTCCTGGCAACAGTATTGCTGCTGAGGTTCCACCTTAAGACTTCAACATAACATTTTCTAAAACTAAAAGACTCCACTCTGCCTTGCTGTGCTGTAAAACAAACGTACATTTTACTGTGCATTCCAACTGCCAAGTTAAATTAATTTAGACATTCCTTTAGGAAAAAACATTCTATCTTTATAATAAACAATCTTCACCTTTTCACATCCCTGTTTTCTATGACCTTATTGAAAACTTTAAGAAAATATATGTGTTTTCCCAGTAGAATTTAATCTCAACTATGCTCATATAATACTTCCTTAAAAAGTAAATTTTTTGGCCAGGCACAGTGGCTCACGCCTGGAATGCCAGCACTTTGGGAGGCCAAGGTGGGCAGATCATGAGGTCAGGAGTTCGAGACCAGTATGGCCAACGTAGTGAAACCCTGGCTGTACTAAAAATACAAAAAATTAGCTGGGTGTGGTGGTATGCACGTGTAATCCCAGCTACTTGGGAGGCTGAGGCAGGAGAATCGTGTGGACCCAGGAGGCAGAGGTGTTGCAGTGACCCAAAATTGCACCATTGCTCTCCAGCCCAGGCAACAGTGCAAGACTCTGTCTCAAAAAATATTTTTAGCAAGAGGAGTAACAGAGAAGATGATTGAGGACCGGCGAGAGATTCAGATAAGAAAGCAGGATTCTTGGGTGGGTTCCTTGCATGAGAGATTGGAACATATGTTTCTATTCTGCAAGGCCTCCCAAGTGAGACAGGATGGCTCTAAGGCCTGTTCTGTACTGATTATAAAGTGGAAAACCCAATGTTTTAATTGCCCATGAAAACCAACTTTATATATATTTTAAGAACAATAGGATATTCTTTTTTTTTTTTTGAGACAAAGTTTCACTTTGTCACCCAGGCTGGAGTGCAATGGAATGATAGCTCACTGTAACCTCTGCCTCCCGGCTTCAAGTGATTCTCCTGCCTCAGCCTCCGGAGAGGCATGCGCCACCACACCCAGCTAATTTTTTATATTTTTGGTAGAGATAGGGTTTCACCATGTTGGCCAGGCTGGTCTTGAACTTCTGGCCTCAAGTAATCGGCCCTCCTCGGCTCCCCACAGTGCTGGGATTTCAGGCATGACCCACCATGCCCAGCTCAATAGGATATTCTTAACCTGGGATCTATGGACCCTGAGAAATTCTATACAAAGGTATTGTATTTTTTTGTATCTATAGCTTTTTCTTTTCTTTGCTCCCACTAGCAGCAGGGAGGGTATCTGTAACTTTGATCGGATGTGTAACTAGACCAGAGGCATTCCCACCCCCACCCCCACCCCCATCCCTGCTCATCTGTAACTCACAGAAAAAGGTTAAGAACCACTGCCATAGAAGATGGTGGTGAGGATTATTTAACTTCGTAGGTCTCTGGTATAGTACTGAGAGTAGAAGAAGGGGCAAGGGAGAGGGGAGGTCCCGAAGAGCTGGGTACCCTAAAAGCTGCACCTCTAACAAGGTCTGTAATCTTAGGCAAGCAAATTAACCTCTCTAAGCCTTAGCTATAAAAATTAGGATAATGATAGTTCTGTACTCAGAAGGAAGTTATGAGCATTAAACAAGATGTTCTGTCAAGTTCTTAGCACAGAACCTGGCACAGGGATGCATCATAAATACAGAATTCTTTAGCTGTCAGCATAAGTTTCTTCTCCATCATTCTCATATGTTAGAGTGCACAGTCCTATGTAGATGCTGCTTTCCTGTCTTTAAGACTATCTGAATGCTTGCCTTATGCAGTTGAAGATGTATATTACAGAGGTAGATCCTGTGAAAATGGGAATAGAGCCAAAGCCCTTTCTACAGCCTCGACTGAAGAAAATATAAGGTGACATTGTTGAAAGGCTCCTACTGGTGATTCTATCACTTGCCTTCATCTAGTGCTGCTGTTCTCTTCTAGTACATAGTTTGCAGTAATGAGTGTGGCCTTTTTACTCCTTAAATGGCACAGACTGTCTTCAAATCTCAACAGCTGCATGGTATTTCAACTCCATCACAAAAGGTAACTTTTGCCACTTTTCCCTTTCTGTCACCACCACCATCATCCATTTTTACTTACTACATGTCCTTCTATTCCAGCTCTATAAAAATGAGAGGTACAATGCCAGTCCTCCACAAGTTAGACTGTAAAACACGTCTCTCCTTCCACCTTTTTCTGTACTCCTCATTCCGTGGACACATCAGCATACGGGCTTGTTCTCACAAGAGTCCATTGAGATGTAAATGTTAAGTTAATTTAGGAACTGTGTCATTGTTTCTCCCCTTGCTAATGTGCTGTTCCAGTGTGTACTAAATCACTTTTTGCCTTATTATTTTAATTAATGCTTAAATAAATGAATGCATAAATAGTCTTATTGTAAGAGTACATTTCAGTCACCATAATGCATAATGGCTTTAAAAGTGCTGTTGTGTTCTATGACACTGGGATACCATTTGTACCTTTCATCCAAAAATGGTAAGCTCAGTGCCTCTAGACTTGACTCAGACAGCCCCTATGCGGCTGTTTTTTGTGTGAGCTGTGAGTCCCAGGATACAAGCCTCTCATCTTCAAGGTCCCCAAAGGGCAGCACATTTGGTAGCTGTGAATTTTTAGACTGCCCTCCCGTAAAGTAAATGGTCTTTTCCACCTACCCCCTTGTTGACAAGAGTGTGAAAGAAAATGAAGACACTAGGGTGCTGGTCTCAGTCAAACTACACTGAGGCATCATCTGTTCTGTAAGAAAAAGCAAATGAAGATTCATTTGTATTACAACTGTTCCTCTTTTGGAATCATAGGTCTTTTTTAAATGGTGCAGGATGGGCCATAGCCCTAGACCTGAAAAGATTCCTTCTTATAAGGAGAGCTGTGAGCTGTGACTCAAAATGAAGAGGAGTGAAGGGAATATGGAGTGGGGCCTGTGGCTCCAGCTGAGTTGGGGGCTGGCAGCTGTGCCTGGGAACCGCCACAGTGTATGTGTCGCAGAACCTTGGGACAGTGACATCTTTTAGCGTCCTCCACGTGCCCCCTGGGAAATAGGCTTTCTTGGCAGATAGGGATTTTCCCATTTAAGTCAGCTAACTTCTCTCTCAGACGAATAGTTTTCATTCTAGGAAGCATGTTGGTCGATGTCATACCAGGAAAATAACCATTTCAGTTGGCTCTAATTTTGCCTTTTGGCTGTATGCATTGAGCATAATTCTTTAGGGTCTTCATCTTTTTCCTTTCATTGTCCATTCTTTCCTTTATGTTTTTACTACTGCTACAACCACTATCACTGACTGCCACCATCATCTCCTTGCAAATGGCTAAGCACTGTCTGCATTATTCTACCTTCGCCCGGTAAACTGGGTAGAACAGATCTTCTGAGCCTGGTTCAGAGGCAGCTAAAGCCAGGACTTGCCCAGGGTCTGTCAGCTGTTAAATGGTAAGACTGGAAATCATATCAGATCCAGTACTCTTTCTACTGCCCAATGAAAGCTTCCTTTTTTCCCTTCACACTCTCTTGGCCAACTTACCCAACCTAGGAAGTAGAGAAGGCATAACACGAATGAAAATCATGGTCTTTATTGTTCATCTGGTTATGCTGGTACTTGGTGTGGTGACTCCTTTGCAGGATTGTTTTGAGGAATGGTGGCAACGATGTTTAAGTCAAAGAGTTACAGTAAATCTTAACAGAGGCAAAAAAAAAAAAAAAAAAAAAAAACACCATGATATCAAAACCTAACATCTAAATCTGCACTGTGCAGTATGATAGACATTTAGCTACATGTGGCTATTTGAATTTAAATGTAAGTTAATTTAAATGAAATAAAATTTAAAAGGTAGTTATCAGTCACAATCATATTTCAAGTGCTGAATAGCCACATATGGCCTGAGATGCTGAATTTTTAATTTAATTATAATGTATTCACATTTAAATTTGAATAGGCACATGGACCTAGTAGCTACTTTAATGAATTGTGCAGATACAGAACATTTCCATCATTGGAGACAGTTCTAATTGGTAGTGCTGGTCTAAGGGCTATAGCAATAACACTGTGGTCTTCTGGCAGGTTGTACCCCCTCTGCATAGGGGAGGACAACACGAATACTTCATGAGCCTTGTCTTCCAGTAACCTTCTCAGCTCATAAACAGCATGGCTTTAAAAAAAAAAAAAAACCTACCCATGTGACTGCAGTAATCCGCAGCCAGTAAACAGCAGGGTGGGAGGGTTGCAAGGAGAACTGATCTGTTTTTATGCACTGCAGAGTCCAAGCAGGAAAACCTGAGACAGGAGGCAGTGGCAACACCTAGACTCACTTCCTAGTGAGTGTATTCATGACTCAGGCCACTTGCATGTTTCCACTTGGATTCCTCACAAGTGTAACTTTCTCTTCTAGGCTACAGGTACCTGCAGCCAGGTGCTCTAACAGATTTATAGTAGCCCGCCAAAAGATCAAATATCCAAAGCCTGATGGGCCACAAGGCTGAAAGGAGCCATGACTACTGGACAAATTCTAGATTTCACAGTGAAACAGAGCTGCTGCTGAGAAATGGGAGCACAGAGATGTTCACTGGGACCCTTGATTCTAGACACTCAAAGAGGGGTACAGTACTCTGCCCCATGTGTGTTTCTCACCCAACCCTTTTTATGGTGTTGAGGAAGGGAAGGGACAGCTCAGTGGTGATTCTTCACTTCTGAAACAGGTGCTCCTTCCTGTCTTCATGATGACCTCCTGAAGTCCAAAGTGCCTTCCAAAATAGCTCTTGGAAAGAGGTGGCAGTTTTCCTGACTCCCCAGTCTCCCCGATCCTGGGAGATGTATTGATGGCACTAATTTGAGGGGGGAGCAGAGACTACTGAGTCCTACTCTCTTTAGCGGCTGGGGCATCATAGGCATGCAGGAACTCTTGACCACCACTGCTGCAACTGCTATTATGATTATTCCCATTATCATTATTAATCACTCACACTGAATGGGAAGGGAACTAATCTTCAGAGGTTCACTCTTAGTACTTCTGGCACACATGCTTAGGCTAGGCTGGTGAGTCTTCATTCGCAGAGGTGGTAGTGAATCTCTCACAAGGATCCCTGCGTCAGGAAGCCTGTGCTCCTGGTGGAAGTACATCATATCCCTCAGGCATACTGAGTTTCCGTTCTCTAGAATTACCAGGCCTTTCCTCTTGCTCCTCAGGCATAACCCCATAGCTGGAGAGATTTCCAGTTGCCAGGGTTCCTTGGTGCATTTCTTTGTCTCTGCAGAGGTGCTGAGCTGTGGACAACTTCAGAAGGACTAGCACAGCCTCCTGAGGGTATCTCCTGTCCCTCTTTGCAGGTTTAGGCTCCTCGTGTAGTCTGCATGTCCAGAGGGGATGTGTCATTCTCTACCATTATAAACAGGAGTGGTTTCGCATTCATCATTTGTAGGCCAGGAATTGCTAATCTAGGCTCTGCTATTTGAAGGCTTAAAGACTGCTATCGGAAGTGGATATAGAGGCCTTTACAATAAGATAATAGGCCACTGGCTGTCATTGTCTATTCTTAGTGTTCATCTAAGCATGGCCATGTCCTTCAGATACAGCTTTTAGATGTTTTTCATGTGAAAGGTTGGTTGCCTCCAGTCGAAGTGTCAGGGCCCCAGAGGGAATTAGCACAAGTTGTCAAGCCCCCTTGGCATGCCTTCATATACTGTTTTTTTGTTTTTCTGTACTTCAGTAGATGCAAATTCATTTACTCTTTGGTCTGCCTGTGTCAGGTATTCTCAGCTTGGGGAGACTCGATGAGCCAGCACACCATTCTGTGAACAGAACACCAATCTGAGCCAGGGACATTCCGGGCAGACAACTCAGGTCAGGGCTTCCGGAAAGATTCCCAAGAAGGTCCCTGCCATCTGACAGATGGACACCACTGACTGTGGTCTCCCCTCCATCCACGGTGTCCTCAAGGCCAAGTTACATGTTTCTTTATCTCATTCTCCTTCCCTTTAGGTCCTCAGATCTTTCCAAGTCTTTGTATATAAAGGTAGATTCTGGTCTTAGATTATTCCAGCTCTTTATAAACCAAGACTGAATCTTGTGCCTGTCATTGTGAGCACTATTCTGTAAAGGGATTTTTTTTTTCTGACACACCAAATCCAGAGCCATAATTGGACAAGTTTAATTGGAATCATTTCTATTCAATACATGGATGGAAAAGTGGGTTTTAACTGAGCATGTAAAAGGGGCATTAATCACAATTCACACAGGAATCAGAATATTAGAACAGGAAAAATTATTATAGAATAAATTTTTTTCAGGTTCTTGGGTAAAGGGGACTTTCCTCTTTTTATTTATGCTTCCATTAGATTTTGAAGGAATGTCAGTGCACTGTTATTAACTCTAATAGCGTGTACCTCACAGCCAGGATGGTTTGGGGCCCTCTGGCTCTCAGGTTACCTGTGTAAATACAGGGATTCACTTCCCAGCACCCAGCTCTAACATTTGCTTAATAAAGAGCAAATGTGCAGAACCCAGCAGCAGCAGCCTGGCAGAAGCAGTAATCTGAACAGGATAAACATGCTTCCTCTTTGTGTGATGCTCTTTCTCCATCCTCCTGCCAAGAGGAGGATATCAAATGAAGGGGAGGTTGTGGTTGGAGTCAGTAAAGTGAATGTCTAAGTGGCACCTGCTTCATTCAACAGATCTGCTTTCCTGGGGCCTCCCAGTGCACATCTGCTCCTGACAAAGCCTCTTTTCTCCTCCTGTTGGTCAGACTGAGAGCAAAGGCCTGGCAAGGAGACATGTTGGTTTTGCTTTGTCAGCACAATTGCCTGTGACATTATAATTACACCAAATCTTCATTATTAGAAAGGCCCCAATTTAGAGATTTTTTCAGTCTAAATGGGATTTTGTAAGTGAAATTGATTTTAAAAAAAATCTTTGCCGTCGTAAAGCCTAGCAATTGGATCTTGAGAATCATGGAAGGGGTCTAAATATGGAAACCGAGACACTGCTGTGAGCTAGACTACAAAGACCATGCTATCAGATTGGCTCGCTAGAGAGGCGTCCAGCAGCCCTTCTGACTCCGCCCAGCCCAGCCTCTCCTCATTCCTTATAGCACCATAACATGCATCTACACTGCATTGCTCTCCCATGCTGTTAGTTTCCCGTGTAGAGGCCTAGGGGACTGGAGGGTGTTAAAATAAGTAAAGGAAAGAACCTGTGATTTAAATAAGGGAAATGCCAAGAAAAACTGTATTTTAGGTGAATACAAAGCATCCAATTTCAGATTGAGTTTCCATTTAAACAAAGGCAACTCTTAGAGTGTTACACAGTGTGAGTGCACGTGTCTGTCTGTTGGAGGAATGTTTATGATACAGAGTTGGCATATTGGAAGCTCTGGAAAGGTTTTAGAGCTGTGCTCTGGCTATTTAAACTTAAAACAATAAAATTGAAAGATCAGTTCCTCAGTCACGATGGCCACATTTCAAGCGCTCTGTAGCCACCGTGTTGGACAGCACTCAAACAGAACAGGCCCATCATCACAGGAAGCTCTAGTGGACTGCACTGTTTGAGATTAGTCTGAACCTCTTGAAATGCCTCAACTGCTTAAGGAAGCCTGGGAGTTCCTATTGCAGTCTTGCTGGAAGGAAAAAATGAAATTTGCCTGAATGTTTCTGGAAGAACTCCTTCCAGCCATGTTACCTAGACTGTATTCTTTTTCACCTTTTTGTATTTTTTTGTCTCCAAGAATTTCATGTCCTTTCCCCACTCCTACTCCTTGTTAAAATATATATATATACTGAAATATAACAAATGAGAAGGGAATTTAATTTTAGGAATGTCCACTTTCAGCTGACCCTCCTCTCCTTGGCCTTCTCCTAATTAAGCTTTCACAGCCCTGCTGTTGGACCAGGCAATCCTTTTCTCATTAAACGGAGCATCTTATTAAAACAAGAGGGCATGTGAACACTCAGGCCAAGAGTGTGTAAATGAAGCGTGCATTGTGTGGACAATGCTGCTGGGTGTGGAACACTGGGCTGCCAACACTTTGCATTTTCAGCAGCTCTTGGGACAAGGACAGGGCCTTTCATCTTGCTTCTTCCATTTGTCTGTGTCTGGTAGCTGCTGCACGGTTGCTTTGACTCCTGGAGAAAGCCCATGTAAAATAACAATACTCCCTCAAATTTAGACAGTGTCTTTTGTCTCAAGAATTAAAATCATGCAAGCATGATGTTATTTATCCTCATAGCGGTCCTAAGATACAGAAGTGGCCTGTTGGTTTTACAAATGTGAGTATAGTCAACTCTTGTTACCTACAGATTATCTGTCATGCAGATTACTTGTGACACATTTTAAATCCTTGGACAATTTCTCTAAGCAAGCCATTGTAAGCCCAGACCATCTCCTCCACCCCCTGACCCAGCTGCTGGGTACTTAGGGAATATAAATTAGTTTACATATTAGCTTAAAGAAGACATAATTAGGAAGGTAAGTCTGCTACAAGAAAATCACATCACAAATTCTAATTGCAAGGGGGTAATACGAGGGAAATGACCTCCCTCCCTTCAACCAAACTAAGATCTGTGGTCTGAGTGCACACTGGCACTCGGCGCTGGCATGCTTACAGAAGGCGTTCCTCACGGGTGGAAGGAGCAAGGCTGTGCACCCGGCACCGGATGTGCACGGGAAGCTGCAGCGCCGCAGCGGGGCTGGTGGCCCATCTTGCCCGGTGCTTTTTTTTTTTAACAGTTCTGTGTTATTGTCAGGCCTCTTTATGGCAGATCGTGCAGGTCGCAAGTGGATCCTGACTGACAAAGCCACAGGTGGGTTCATCTTTGGGGAAAGAAGGAAGCAGCTGGAGGATAGAGTGACTGTGAGGCTGTCATTCCAGGCGCTGCTTCCTGCATGGATGGTGGGATTCCTCTACTGTGCAGTCCCCCTCACTCGGTCACCTGACAGTTTTAGTAACCATTGATAATCTGATTTTTTCTAGTGTTAAATGTTTCCTTTTCATTAATTGGCTGGAATATTTATTTATTTTTTAAGAGACAGGGTCTTACTACGTTGCCCAGGCTGGAGTGCAGTGGCTATTCCCAGACATGATCATGGCACACTACAGCTTCGAACGCCTGGCCTCAAGTGATCCTCCCACCTCTAGTTGGGATTCTTTTATGAAGAACTTGTCCCCATGAACAATTTGACTATGCTAAATACAGTTCAGATAGGAAAGGCAGGATAAAAACTTGATCAAGATAAAGTGTATTGGGATAGATTTCTTTCCATCTGACTCTAAAGCCCCATTACTGGCTATTTCTACTTTCGGATCTGCTTTTTTCAGGCATCTCACTGCCTAACGCAAATTTAATTCTGCCCTTTATGTGCTCTTACAAAGTTTTGGTTTGTTTTTTTTTTGTTGTTTTTTTTTTTTCCTAAATGGTGCTCTACAGATTATGCTGAGTTGAGGGGATGAAAAGTCGAGAGTGTATCTTTGGAAGCTTCCCTGCCTCAGCCTATCCCTGCTCAGGTAGAAGAGGCAGGGGCTGGATGACAGGCACATGGAGTTCACTGTACTACTCCCTCTCCTGGTGCCTGTTTAAAGTTTTCCATCATAAAAAGTTTGAAAATAATAATAACAAAAAAATAAACAAATCTCCATTCCTAACTCGGAGTAACTCCTGATTGGGCCTGCTGTTCATTTCTGCACTTGACTGTTGCAGACTTTTGGTGACTTCCTTCTTCTGAGGTTTGTCATCTGGGCTTCACATTCCATTTTAAAATACTGGTGCATCCTGCATATTGCCATCCTCGATCCTCTGGGACACAGACTTCAACCTTGAGTGTTGTTCCTACCCTTCTTCCTAGTGATTTCTTCTGGGAATTTACTGTGTACCCCTTGCCCTTCATCTGTACAGTCAGATCAGATGTCCTCCAGAGCAGAGGTCCCCAACCTCTGGCACAGGAGGAGGTGAGTGGCAGGTGCACGAGCATCACTGCCTGAGCTCCACTGCCTGTCAGAGCAGCAGCGGCATCAGATTCTCATAGGAGAACGAACCCTTTTGTGAACTGATGATTTCAGGTGGAACAGTTTCATCCCCAAACCAGCCCCACCAATCCTGCCATCCATGGAAAAACTGTCTTACACAAAACTGGTCCCTGGTACCAAAAATGCTTGGGACCGCTGCTCCAGAGCACATGCATATTCCACAGGCTTTAGCAGAATGCTTTCTTTCCTGCCATTTTCAGTTTAAAGCCTTCTTGGCAAGATCAATAGGCCTTGAAGCTAGCTTGTTCATCCCCACATTGGGAGCTCAATTTTGAGAGTAATAAACCATGGTGGTTCTGAGTACTGAAACACAGAACCCTGATTTCATCAGTGTCCTGGGCATCTCCAGTAATTTCAAGAGGAAATTATATCTCTAAAATAGGTTTTGAAATACATTTACTAATAAAGTAAAGATGAATTCAGTTTTAATATTTGGTTTGTGGGATGAGGGGCATGAAAAGCTTCCTGGTGGTCTGCAAAATCAGGCAAAAGATAGAGTGACTCTGTCTCAACTAGATTCACTGCTTTGAATGTTATTCCAGAAGGAGTTTTTCTTAGTCTTGAGATGGTCCAGCAAGAGAGAAGAAAAGCCCTGGGTGCCGAAAAGCACCCTGTACTCAGCACCCTGTACACCAGGGCACCTGTGAGGCTGCTCTTGGCTTCGTGAGAATATTCAGTACTTGACAGATGTAAGACATATTTTAATCCATAAATCCCCCATATGTACCCAAAAGCCTTGCACTTAGGAAACATGGAAAAGGGAGATTTTATCCCAGGAGCAGCTAATAGAACAGAAACAGAACCACTGGGAAAGAAACGCTTTTTCCCTTCCCCCGCCCTTGCCCTATTATCATGAGGTTACTCAGACCTCCTTTTTGTTTGATATTGACATTCTTTTCATGACCTTCCTTTTCTTGCCCTACATATGCCCTCTTGCCATCTAGTCCTTGGTATTCTCAGCCTCTCTAACTGCTGCCTGCCTACTAGACTAGGTTCTCTACTGATTTCCTGTTATCTTCTTCCACTTCTATACTGGCACATACAGTGTATGTTTTTCTTCACATAGTGGCTTTCCTTAGACGTCAGCCACTGATGTAAATATTTTACCAAGCCTGTAAATGGAAGATTTTTGAAGGACTTCCTTCTGCCTATCACCCCTACAAACACCTGTAGAAACCCTTTCTGGCTCTTTAAAAACTCAAGCAATATAATCTGTAATTTCATTTCTTACTCATGCATTCCTCTCCTTTCTAATCATGGTCCTGGTTCCCGTTTGGGCCAGTATTTCCCTGATGTACGTAGTTAGCATTCATGTTCATAAACTACAGAAGGCATTATATAATGTAAATTTTCCTCTGGGTTTTAAGAAGTATTTCCCTTCCACCAACTGTCATGTTTATTATTTGTTTAGCTCTTTTTCTCTCAACAGCCATCAGTATTTTTCTCACAACTAAAGATATTCCATGACCAACCTGGAAGGCCTTTGGGCTGAAAGATTCAGTTACAGCAAACAACAATTCCCAAAGGTTTCCCAGGCTGTGAGGGCAAATGAAAGGCCCATTCTTCCTCAGGCTGTCTGTCCTGCTCTATCTTGTCCTGGAGTGAGGGGAGGGCCAGCTCTGGTGCTGGATAACTTCGACAGCCCTGCAGCACTGTGCTCTGCTTGGCTCAAGCCTGTTAGTTTCTGGAGGAGTTCAGAAATATATCAGGGTGATGACATCACATCAGACTGCCCTGATCGTATTTTCAACACTCTTACTATTGAGGAGTGGTTTTGCCTGGTTGCTTATTGACCAATGTGCTAGATTAGCAACTGCTTTATTTACGTCATGGTGCAATGCCAGTGCCAATCCTGACCATCGCTGTGTTTCAGACGGGAAGCTGCCTGCCAGTCCATCTGCCCTGATTTCATGGCTTTTATCTCTCATCTTTACATCTTTGAAGGCCTTTGACGAATGATGTGCTTCCTGGCAGGAGAAAATCACTGCTGAAAGGAGATCTGTGCTGTCTCTGCTTTTCTTTCTGTTTCTTGAGAGCTTCAGTCTAATATCTGTGACCCCAGCCAGACTCCATCAAACGTCGTACTCAAAGTCATCTTTGAAAAGCAGTGACGTTTATTATATACCTACTATGTGCCAAGCACTGTAGTAGATTTTACTCTGTCATCCCCTGTAGTTCAGCAGCCCTGTGAGATGAGTGTTCACCATTTTATATATGAGGAAACAGGCTTACAAGCCGTTAAATGGCAGAACCAAGATTCACATGTAGGTCTTTCTGACTCAAAAGCCTTTAATGGAAATAAACAGCCTGTTTTTTCTCACAAAAAATGCACTTGAACTACAGCACCATAAGAATGTTGTTGTGGAGAAAATTCAGCTTCATTCTGGCTCAGAGTCAAAGCTGTTAAGGCTGTTTGGTCTGTGGAGGGCAAGACTAAAGGGAGCACCACCAAGTTTCTGAAAATTATGAAGAGTATGATAAGTTACACATTTTCATATCATATTCAATTATTGAGCACCTACTGTGTTCAAGTTGCTCAGCATTCAAAGACAGTCCTGCCAACCATGGAAGCTTGCAGATTTATAGAGAGAAAAGCAGCAACTCCTTGGAAACAGGTCAGCACATACCTGGGGCCAAATGAATGGTGGCGGCAGAAAAGTCACAGGAAGGAGAAACCTGGTGGGCTGTCCCCTCAGGCAACCCCACACACTGTGTGGAAACTGTCAGAAGAACTGGACTGAGAATGGCAGGGCATAATTCCAGACAGAGGAACCTGCCTGAGGAAGCTCACGTGGTACCCAGGGGACACGTGGCTGTAACGAGGAGACAGTGTAGGGTGTTTGTGGAAAAGGCTGTGTAAACTCCTTCAACTGTTAGCTATTTGCACTTTATTTTCCTGATAGGAGGAAGCAAAGGAATTTTTTTGGTGGGATGGGATGGCTTTTGCCAAACAATATTTGACGATGTAGTTAACCATTTATATATACTTCTTCATCCAATAATACTGAATACTGAAAGAAGTTAGCCTTGGGAAAAATAAATTCCCCCAAATAAAGAAATTCCATTTCTATGTATACATGCACATATGCATATATATGTAAATTCCATATACAATAGGCAAGTGATGAAACTCGCTGCCCCAGAAGAGATCTGGAATAGAGTAGATTGGCTTGTGAATGATGAATCCACAGAGTGTGCAAGGCTGTGACCCTAACCTTTAAAGTAACTCTCATTGGCGCCCCTAGTCTACCACAGTGTTCCCCTGGTGCCGCCATCGGAGACAGACCACTATAAAGCGTCATGCCCCTCGCTCTGCAGCATGCAAGGCCAGGCTTCTGAGTAGATACAATCTGCCACCCTTGTAATGTGATTTGAGAGGCATCCCTTTGTATGGAAGTTTTAAAAAATCCCTTTGGCAAGTGCTAAGGTAGGGTGATCGCAAAGGAAGGCAAAGGATGGTAGTGTTTGTCCAGGGAGGCAGGAGGAAAAGTGTTGAATTTGGGGTCTGTATTCAAAGGGAGAGAATTAGCTGGTATGTTAGATATGAAGTCAAGGATGACTTCAAAGCTTTTGGCCTGAGCAACTAGAAGAATGTCATTGCCATTTATTTGGGAAGAGAGGAGACTTGGGAAAGCATGTTTCACCATTTTGGCTCAAGAATGATACTCAACTCATTTAAAAAAAAAAAAAAAAAGAGCCATGTCAAGCCTCATTGTCCTTGCCAAGGGAATGTGGTCCTGCAGCCAGGAGTTCTTCCAGAGATCTGGGTCCGACTGCTGTTTGACGAGGAAATCTCTGTGCTGGCACCTGAAGTTTCTGAGTCATCTCTGACCTTTTTTCCATTTTGACCAATTCTATAAACCTTACCATGAAGCTTGAGAAGAAAAGCAGCAGGGGGCCCAAAGAGGACAGCCCTCTCCCTTATGAGTACTTCCTGGCCCTCATGTTAGGTACTAAGGACATTCTGATATATGGAAACACTCCCAAATCAAAGGCCTGGGCCCCTGACTTTACCATAAACTCAGTCATTTGGGGAACAAAATCAGTCCTCCGTCTGTATTGAGGTTTTTGTTGTTGTTGTTGTTGTTTTAATAAAATTTTTATGTTTACATTTGAGTTCAAATAAAAAGACAGGGGTTGTATTTACTAAACTCTTAAGGTTTTGTGTAGCTTTGAAATACAGGGGTACTAGAATCATCAGGATGTTAGAAGTATGTGCCTTTATGATGAGCCCATGGTTCTGGTTCTCACTTGTGAAGGGTAAGGAGCCCTGCCCTGTGGACTTCTCTAGGGTCTCCGCCAAAATCAAGTGACATGCAGTGGATGTGAGAGGGCTTGGGAAGGGGCTGTACTGAGGCCAAGGGGGTCTAATTACTAGGACTCTCCAGGGGCTCTGTGAGAAAGAAAAAGGAGCACTTCCACCCCTTAAAGTAGAACACAAAGGGCTTCCTATTGCTTAATCAATTGAAATGACCCAGAATACAAACTAGGATTAACATGTGCCTCTAGATTAGGGCTAATCAGGAGCAGGCTGAGCAGATGCGGGGACAGTCCCAGCCTGATTACTGTACCTCAGCATTTAATCATCTCTCTTCCAAGGGCAGTCGCCCGACTTAAGTGCATGCTGGGTTTCCAGGCCTCCAGCCCCTCCCCCTTTCCCTTGCCAGGGACATGAGGCTGCTAGGTCAGAGACACTGAGGCGATTTAATCTAATCCCATGTCAAAATGGCTATGTGAGAGAGAGGTCTTAAAATCCCTACAGTGGGATGGTCATGCATTTATTTAAGGTGGCAGTAGACCAAAACTCTATGTAGAAAATAAGAGAATTGGCGTTTCAAGGCATGCGGGGTTATGAAGTGACTCCCATCATGCCCTCCCTCTCCTGGGCTTCTAAGGTGTATGGCTGTCCTCACCAGTTACTCTTCCCTGGGAGCTTTGGGTGGGGACCATTTCCTCACCCAGGTGTGGCAGAATGTGCTTCTTCCCTGTCTGCGGTGGAATACAGAAGATGGAGTCTTTCAAAAACAGCTTAATTTGGATGAGTCTTGAATGTAGTATTTTTTAAGTTGCTTTTTTTCTGGACTGGGAGCTCTTGTTCCAAAACAGCCTCATCACCCTAAGCCTCACCCACCTTAATCATGCAGTCCCTAGAAGGGACACATGTTAAATCTTAGAGGGCAGGTTTCATTCATGATAGCAGAAAACACTCATGGGCACCTGCTGACTGCTGGCCACTCAAAGATGGAGACTTAATCCCTCCCTTAAGGACTCTACAGCCTCCTTGGGAACAAGACATAGGCAAGCAGTGAGGATGAATGAGGCTGCCTCCAAGAAGCCTGTATAGAGAGCCAAGGAGGAGCATTGGTGAAGAAGACCCAAGATAAGGAGGAGAGAGGCTGGGGCTAGCTCTCGGAGGAAGAGGAGGAGCCACCTCCAGGCAGAAGGCATGGAGGTGCGTACTTGGAGAACCTCAGTCAAGTAGTTCATCTGGCTGGCGTGTGAAGTGAGTGGGGATTAGTGGATCACCAGACTTAACTGAACAACAGTGGCCGACGTGAAGAGTTTAAATACCTGCAAAGGGGTTTGGACTTTATCCTGTGGGCCACTAGAAACCACTGAAGAACTGTGAAGGAGAACAGCAAGATAAGGTCAGATGTTCCGAAGATCATTCTGATTATGGCAGCACCAGCCAGTAGATATATTTTTGCAATGGAACCTTGCTTCTTTTTATTCTGGGGGAGATCTTTCATGATAATATAAGAACTATTTTAACATCAGTATTGGGCATGGGCTCACATCATAGGAAACCCAAACACATCACAGCCAGGGTGAAAGAAATTTACCTTTGACAACTCTTTTAGTCTCTGTTCACACCAGCCCTAACCCAGATGGTTGCTCATTTAGAGAAGATCTCCCTGCACACTGTAGTCTCTGTAGTTGTAAAACAGGGGACTTGTTCACCAAGCTTGGCGCTTTTGGAACTGAATGGAACCCAAAGGCAGGAGCAGTGAAATGAGGCTGACCGTTGCTTCTGGTTTTGCTACTTGCCAGCATGTGGGTTCCCTGGAGGATCGCACAGGTGTCTTGGCCTTGCCACTGGGCATTTTGGGTAATTTTGTTAACTTTGCCTGTTTTGACCAGAGGAGAACATGACTGTGATACACAGGGAGGAGGCAGGGGGCTGACAAGGTTGTATGGTCTTCACATATATATACACTCAGGCCCAGACCTTGAGTCTAGAGGCTAGGGAGAGGGTCCAGCTGCACATTGGTTGAGACCAGCAATACATGCCCCTTGAGGCTATGCTGATAGCAACTTGTGGTACACTTTGTACTTCATACTATGAGGAACATGAAATAAGCCTGAGCCACGCCTAATCTTGAAAGAACCCTCTGTTAGGTGGGAAGGCCTGTTGCAGACATGCATCAGCTGGCCCAGCCAGCTTATCCATGGCTGTCCCTGGGCCTCCTGAGAATCCAGAGGAGGCTGCTCCAGCATTGATGGGGCTGGCATGGGCCAGGTCCCACAAGGAGGGAAAGCTGACCCAAGTATAAAGGGAAAGAGTGGGGGACAAGTCTCTCTTGTGAACATCTTGAGCAAAGGCCCAAGAGTGTGGCTGCTAGATTGGGGGAACTGAGAGTAGTCTGGGGGAGGGGGGTACCTAAAGCACAGTGGACCTGCAAGAGAGTGAGGGAGATGAGACTGGAAAGATGGACCAGGGCAAATCATGAGAGGCCTTGAAGACCATACTAAATTATTTGAACTTTATTATAAGCTTTAGGAACCTTTTAAATGCCATGGCATCTAAATGTTTGAGATGAGGGGAGTAACACGTTATAGAAAGATCATTTGGCTGGATGTAATGGCTCACGCCTATAATCCTAGCACTTTGGAAAGCTGAGGCAGAAGGATCACTTGAGCTCAGGAGTTCAAGACCAGTCTGGGCAACATAGTGAGACCTCACCACTATTTAATAATAATAAAGACAGATAATTTGAGTGACTGGGAAGGGGTGAACTGAAAGAGGGATTGACTAAAGACCAGAGCCATTTGCAAAGGTTTCGTTGAAAGAAATTGAAGCCCACAGTTTTGTAGGCCAAGGCCTGGCCCTTCAGCCTGTTTTCCACCTTGTTCATGTGCTCATGGAGGCTGGCCGCCGCTTCCTCCCTTTCAGGCCTGCATTACAAGTGTCACGGGGCTTGGCCACATCTTCCATTTGTGTGAGGGCACACCAGAGGAGCCGGGGTTTCCAGCGATCTGTCACCAGAACAGCAAGCCTCACCTCGTGACGTCTCATTGCATCACCAAATGCCCTTATCCCTAAACTGGCAACACTTACTCCTAGAAAACAGTTACATACAATTTAACATTGGGAAAGAAAATCTTATATTTGATTTTTTGCATTAGAAAATATTTTGAAAACCCTTTTTTTGATTAATTTTTATCTTCATCAAAGTAGCCTATGGTTTAAATGTCAAAGAGAACTAAAAGGGGCCTCTCCGGGTCAGTTTCTCAATACAGTAGATGAACCTCAGAGGCCCGGCAGCAAAGGTCTCTGGGTCTGGATGTTGGGATTGGTCTAATCAGTTAAATTCAGACTTTTATTAATTCTCATTTTTAGCTTCATCCCCTCTTTCTGCAGTAGCTAGGCCTCTATGTCCTGAGCCCTGTGTGGGCGTAGGAGTTGCCCTTCCACTTCTCTGATAAATCAGAACCATTTCACATTTGCATTGCATCTTCCAAAAAAAACGTTGACATCCCTCATTTATATCCTTTTTGCCCCATTCACTGTAATTCTAGTTTCAGAAGGAAGAGGAGATGGATGTATACATTAGTTACAGGGAATCCTTTTTTAAAATCTATTATCAGCTTTCCTTTTTTTTGGCAGGCCTACCTTTATGGAGGTTATGTTTCTTTCTTTAAACCATCCTTTCTACTCTGAAATAATAGTGATATTGGGGAATAGTTGGGATTTTTTTTTTTAAGTTGACCCCAAAATGTGTTTTTACATTTTACTGGTATGTGAAATCTAAAAACCAGGACACAAGTGACCTAAGCTTTTAAAAATAATAATAAGCTTGACTCTGAAGGAAGGCATGTAGATGGGGCAGTGGCCAGAAGATATGATAAGAGAGGGAGAAGCTTTTACTCTTTAGGCTGAGAGAGACTTGACATAGGCAGAAAGAGGGTTGAAGAAGGCAGTGTAGCCAAATATCAAAGAAAGGTAATGGTGGCCTGTTCCGAGAGGGAGAAGGCAGGCAGGGGACAGTCACACCTGACAGGCCTGTGCTTCCTAGATACGAGGGCAGGCAGGGCCCTCTCACGGCAAGCTGGGGAGACCCTACCCTGAGGCATGTTTCCACAATTTCTCCAAACTTTTCTTTCCTGATAGTCTGTTTTAAAAAAGTTTAAATGGCCAGGCTTGGTGATTTGCACCTATAATCCCAGCTATTCAGGAGGACAAGGTGGGAGGATCGCTTGAGGCCACGAGTTCAAGACCAGCCTGGGCAACATAGCAAGACTCCATCTCAAAAAATGTATATATATTAGCCAGGCATTGTGGCACACGCCTGTGGTTCCAGCACTCAGGAGACCGAGGTGAGAGGATGACTTGAATCCAGGACTTTGAGGCCGCAGTGAGCTGTGGTCACACCACTGCACTGCAGCCTAGGTTACAGAACCAGACTATTTTTTAAAAAATGAAAAAAGTTGATTGCATAGAAGTAGAGAATAGAATAATAGTTACCAGTGTCTGGAGAAGGGTGGGGGAGGGGGCAGGAGAGGTTGGCCAGCAGGTAGGAAGAGTAAGTCCCGATGTTCTGTTACACAGTACTGTGACTGTAGCGAATAGCAATGTAGTCTATAGTCCAAGATAGCTAAATTCTGAATGTTGTCACCACAATGAATGATAAATCTTTAAAGAGATTAATATGGTAATTATCTCAATTTAATCATTCTGCAATGTATACATGCATTGAAACATCACAGTGTACCCCATAAACATGTACAGTTATGTATCAATTATAAATCTTAAACATTAATGAAAAAAATTTTAATGGGGTGGGAGAAGGGATATCTTTGTGCCTGGGCCATGGGTATATATGATCACCTGGGGCTGGTGACCACGATACCTCAAAGGCAAGAGCTGGGTGCCCCCGTCCAGCCAGCAAACGGGAGCTTGAGCAAGAGCCCCACCAACGGTCTTCCCTCTGTCTCTCCAGGCCTGGTCCAGATCCCTGTGAGCATGTACCAGACTGTGGTGACCAGCCTCGCCCAGGGCAACGGACCAGTGCAGGTGGCCATGGCCCCTGTGACCACCAGGATATCAGACAGCGCAGTCACCATGGACGGCCAGGCTGTGGAGGTGGTAACGTTGGAACAGTGACATACAGCCATATTATGGCATCATTTTGTAGTCTACTTCAAGATTTTTTACACATTTGCAGAGGTGCAATCAAATGGAATTAAGTCTCTCGACTTTGGAAGAAAAGTTTTGTTAACCTTTTTTTTAAAAAAGGAAGAATGGCAGCAGATTTTGGAATTGCATTTTTTAAAGCACCACTCTTGATTTTCTGGGATTGGTGGAGTAAGAAACTGCGTTGTCAATTTCACTGTCCCAAAAAAGCCAGATTGTGGCAGGACTTCTTTCTGCAGAAATGTGTGTGTATACTTATGTGTGTGTATGTGTGAGTGTGAATATATGTATATGTGTACATATGGACATACACATTTACATATATATAAAGTATATATATACATATATATATATATATATATATGTATGAAACCCGCATGGAATTATCTGTATGAAATCAAGGTGAGCTGTGGAAACAATAATTCACCCAGTTTAGTGGGTGGTAGGGTACGTGGCCAGACACAGTCACCCATTTTTTGTTCATACCAGGGTCATGCGTTGAGCTACTGACAAACTCAGGCGGAGGTGACCATGCCCTTCACCAAAGCTGCCTCCCAGTGGCCACCCAGAACTCTCTCGGCTGGACTCACCTGAGGAAGGAGTTCCGGCATGGCGTGGGTCAGAGATGCGCTTGCAAGGTCTGGGGGCTGCGTGGTCTGCCAGCTGAGACGCTCCTCGGGCTGGCCCAGGTGCTGACCTTGTCACAGGCAGATGAATGTCTTGAAAGCTCCTGGGCCTGGGACAAGAGGGTTTTCCTCAGCCTCCCATCTCCTCTCCTTCCCAGGTATCCTTCTTGATCTCATGATTATTAAAATGTTCCTCTGGTTTTAAGGTCAGTCCTGAATTGGTCGTATATATGAACTGAAGGTAACAAGTATTAAGGGTTTGAGGAGTACGTGCGTGTAAGTGTGCTCGTGTGTGTGTGTGCGCGCGTGCATGGTGGCGGAGAGGATGGGAAGGGGGTGGGAGGGGTTGGAAGGGAAAGGAAGGAAAGCAAAATCTTCCTAAACCAGGATACACCCATGGGAGCAGTTTTCTCTAGCTGTCTGTAGCTTCACAGAGGAGGCGCTGGAGCTAACAGGAAGGGACACCTGGCCTACAGCCACAGAACCCTGAACGCCCCTGATCTTGTGTGCTCTTGGAAGCAGGGTTGGGCCTGGTCAGTACGCAGAAGGGAAGGGACACCTGGCTCGTGGAAGGCTGGCCATCACAATAGAGTGTGTTAGAAAACAGCTGAGGGCGTTTGGTGTGTTCTCGAATCAGGCCTGCTTCCGAAGGGACTCCTGGAGGCTCATCTTCCTGGATGCAGCCTGGTGGCCCAGGCTGGGAACAGCTTTCCTCCTCAGAGGTGTCTGGGTGTTCTTGGTAACCGTTAACTCTTTCTCATCTGCAAGCCCTGAGTGTCCAGTGGCTAAATTCACCTGACTTTTCGACAAGCCAAATCTCTGCTCCTTGAATACAGGGACAGCTCCTCCTCCCTCCTCCCAGCTCTCCCCATGTGTATGATCGTGTATTTAATGTGTTTTTTAAATGCGACATTAAAAGATTCTTCATGTCTTGCTCAACCTTTGAGAAAAGATTCAGATTCTTGTATTTGCTTGTTTTATATAAAACTAATGTTCTTTATATGTTCTTTTCTGTACGTAATGGGGGGAGGGGTGGGAAATTTACATATAAATAGTCCTAGTTCTACAATTTGTTATTTTTTTAATTATTATTTTTTATCGTCATTGTGAAGTTGTCCAGGGACTTTAAAGTCCGTGTTCCTTTGTGGTGAAATAACCTCCAAATAGTTTGAGAAGTTGCCAAGAAGAAAAAAGCAAAAACCCAGTAGCAAAGCATGGATTCTATGTTGTTTTCCATTCTGTCTTTGACTGCCTCATTCAATAAATAGTTAAAAATGTGGCAACAGGAAGTGGAATTGTTCATCTCTATAGAAGCACTTGGCTTCTTAGGCAAAAGGAACTTTATCTTGGGGCAGCTCATTCTGCTTTTTAAAATGTAGTCCTACTCGAGATCAGTGCTCCGGCCTGTACCGCTCCGAGGCTGAGGAGCTCTGTAACGAAGACACTGAGGATTGGCCAGAGCCCCATCACCAGACCAGCTCCATTTCATGCATTTCATGTATAATGTGTTTTCTTATGTTCTGGGGAAAAAAACTTCCTTAAAAAAATTCCTACGGGCCGGGCGCGGTGGCTCAAGCCTGTAATCCCAGCACTTTGGGAGGCTGAGGCAGGTGGATCACGAGGTCAACAGATCGAGACCATCCTGGTCAACATGGTGAAACCCCGTCTCTTCTAAAGATACAAAAAATTAGCTGGGCACGGTGGCGCGTGCCTGCAATCCCAGCTACTCAGGAGGCTGAGGCAGGAGAATTGCCTGAACCCAGGAGGCAGAGGTTGCAGTGAGCCGAGATCACGCCATTGCACTCCAGCCTGGGTAACAAGAGCGAAACTCAGTCTCAAAAAAAAAAAAAAAAAAAATTCCTATGAAAAATTCATAGGAATTTAAAAAATCCTAAAGATGGCTTGAGCGCCTCTGGGTTGTTTTTTTTTATAATTAACCTTTTTTTTTTTTTTTTTTTTTTTGAGATGGAGTCTTGCTCTGTCGCCCAGGCTGGAATGCAGTGGTGCAATCTCAGCTCACTGCAACCTTTGCTTCCTGGATTGAAGCGATTCCTCTGCCTCAGCCTCCCATGTAGCTGGGATTACAGGCACCCGCCATCATGCCTGGCTAATTTTTGTATTTTTGGTAGAGACAGGGTTTCACCACGTTGGTCAAGCTGGTCTGGAACTCCTGACCCCAAGTTAACTGGGCGCCTCAGCCTCCCAAAGTGCTGGGAATTACAGGTGTGAGTCATCACGCCCAGAAAGAATTAATTTAATATCCACATTAAAAATCAGGGTAGGACTGGGCATGGTGGCTCATGCCTGTAATCCCAACACTTTGGGAGGCAAAGGCGACCAGGTCACTTGAGGTCAGAAGTTCCAGACCAGCCTGGTGTTGAGCCAACATGGTGAAACCTTGTTTCTACTAAAAATACAAAAATTAGCTGGGTGTGGTGGCTGGCGCCTGTAATCCCAGCTACTCAGGAGGCTGAGGCAGGAGAATCGCTTGAACCTGGGAGGCAGAGTTGCACTGTGCCGAGATCACACCACTGCACTCCAGCCTGGGTGACAGAGCAAGACTCCATTTCAAAAACAAAAAATGAGGTTGAGTGATGGTGCCTCTCCATCTTGAGAAGTTCTCCCAATGTGACTGTTGTTTACTATTGAAGTGAATTGTCTTTCTCCAGGCAGAAGCCTTAAGCCATGAATTGTTCCCCTGCATCCTCCCTTTCTCACATAGCTTACTCTCTTAACATGGTATCTGCCATCTCTGCAGCTGTTCCTCCTGCCACATCCTTCGGCCCTTCCCAGACCCCAGCGGCCTGCACATCGATGCTTGGGCATACCCTGGGCCTCAGCCTAGAGGACCTGCCATCACCCCCACCACCCCTTTCTTTGTGTTGTTGGGTGTCCTGGCTGCTTTCCTGGTGATCACGACTAGGATGGTTGGATGGGGAGGCCAAGAAGCCTTTTCCCTGGTGCCTGACGGTGGTTCCGTGAAGCCAAGTGCCTACCTCTCCCCACAGCTTGCACAAATGGCTACCCTCGCCTATTTTTCACCAGAGAGAATGGACTAGAAAAAGGATTGAGTGCAGCCGAATCAACCACACATCCGTGCTGTTGACTACCATGAAATAGATGGGTTGTCTAGAGTACCTGCTGACCAGGGGTCTCTCCAGAGGTGCCTTCTAGCTGCTGTTTGCCTGGCAAGCCTCAGGTGCTGCCTTTGCCACAGTCATGCATTGACAACTGGTTTTGGTGGGGCCAGTGAAGACCTTCCCTTCCATTCCTGCCTAAGTCACCAATGGGAGCCGCTAACTCAGCTGTCTACTCCAGGGAGGTCACATCAATGAGGGAAGCCGAGGTAATTCCGGTGTGAGAGGAGGGAGTGATGGGCACAGGCAGAGTGGACAGCATTCATCTAAATGGAGCAGCCTGTCCTGGGTGCTGACTGTCACCATGCAGGAAGATGGACCGTATGCCCCATCTTCAAATTTTTCCAGAGAATCTGGGGAATCCAGAGTTTTGTATGAAATGTGATTGCAACAAATAAAAAATTTACATATCCTACAGGCAAAATAAAACCCATCTGTAGACCAGACCTGACCTGAGGGTCAGCTGCATTTAACTCCGTCAATGCCTGTCATGTGCCAAGTGAATGGAGTGTGGTAGTGGCCCATGAGAAACAAGGAGAGAGGAGGAGACCTTTACTTAAACTGACTACAGCGGTCCACGGTGATGAGGTGCCGTCAGGACAGCGCTAGCGCAGAATGAGCTCTGTCACCGCGTTCTAGCCCCTCAAAGCTTCTCCATTAAGTAGTTTATCATCTAAACTGCACATAAGAATCTGGTGCTCACAGAAACCAGGAGACTGGTCTAAGAATTCTTGGCTTCAAATCTTGCATGAGAAGGCCCACTGGTGATACTGGTGACTACTGGCATTATCCAAACACGAACAAATGAGTTGAGGAGAACCGGAAGGGCAGAGAAGAGGGGCTCCTTGCCCTAAGCCTCACTCAGGCCCAAGCAACGGTCTGTCTCCCCCTCTCAGTAATGCCCTTGAAGCTTGAGTGTTGGGTGTGGCAGAATCATTCCAGGCCTGTGGTGTTTACTTTTGGTGTCAGCACCAAAACTTAGGGAGGAAAGTGGAGCTGAATTATTTGGAGCAGAAGCTATGTGGGGTGAGGGAGTAGAGCCCATGTTTTCCCTCTAACTCCACCTCAGTGGGCTGTTAGCATCTAAGTCATCACAACTGGGGCTTCAGACGCCCCATCCATGCACTCCCACCCGGCCTCTACTATTTACTCCAGGAGGCAGCTCTTGGAGATCACTCAGGATGGCGGCAGCATGGAAGAAGAGGTACAGTAGAGAGGGGAGGCGGGGCTCTGGGACTGGGCTCCGACTGAAATAGCTGAAGAGCACGGATTTTCTCTTAGTCTCCAAGCCCCTCTGAATTTGAATTTCTCCCTCCTGAAAACCACTCGGCTGCTACCAAACATTTGTTGAGTATTGGTAGCCTGGAGTGTATAGTGGGTAGAAGGAAGAGGGGATCTACAGAGGGGAACCAAGGTCCCCTGAGAACCTGGAGCCACCTTGGGAGGCAGGAATAGGCCTGGGCCCTGAGCCCTGTCCAGGGCCTTTGCTAGCTCTTGTTTATGAGAACTATGGCCTTACTACACAAGAGTATATGGTAGCAATGATGAGACTGAGCACTTAGCCCGTACAATATGCCTTGTATTGTACTAAAAAATTTACCTACGTATTAACTTATTTAACTTTTTCAAATACTATTATCCCCATGTTATAGATGGGCAAACTGAAATCCAGAGAGGTTAAGTTAAATAACTGGGCCAAGTTCACACTGTTGGTAAGAGGCAGAGCTAAGATACAAACTTGGACAGGCTGGTCCCAGAATCTGTGCCTGGAAACACAACTTGATAGGAATTTTTTTTTTTTTCCCTGAGATGGAGCCTCATCACTCTGTCACCCATGCTGGAGTGCAGTGGCACAATCTCATCTAACTGCATCTCTGCCTCCCAGATGCAAGCACTTCTGCCTCAGCCTCCCTAGTAGCTGGGATTACAGGTGTATGCCACCACACCCTGCTATTTTTTTTGTATGTTTAGTAGAGATGGGGTTTCACCCTGTTAGCCAGGCTGGTCTTGAACCCCTGACCTCAAGTGATCCGCCCACCTCGGCCTCTCAAAGTGCTGGGATTACAGGGGTGAGCCACCGCGCCTGGCGCCAATAATAAACTTTTCTTGTTGTCTGGAATGGATGAAAGTGAAAGATATAAGAACATTCCGTTATTTTTAAGTAGCTTAACTGATATTGGGGGGTTCCCCCCAAAATTTAATGCACTTGGCAAATCAAATTGTTAGTGAAATTTTAGGTTTACTAGGTCTTAACTGAAACTTCTGAATATCTACCCTTTAAGAAACTTAATACACTTTAGGAGGCCAAGTAAGACAGACTGCTTGAACCCAGAAGTTAGAGACCAGCCTGGGCAACATGGTGGAACTCCATCTCCACAAAAAATATAAAAATCAGCCTGGTGTGGCGGTACATGCCTACACTCCCAACTACTCAGGAGGCTGAGGTGGAAGGATGGCTGGAGCCCAAAAGCTTGAGGCTGCCGTGAACCATGATCATGCCACTGCACTCCAGCCTGGGTGACAGGGCAAGACTGTCTCCAAAAAATAATAAGTTACGGCTATCAATTACTAAATGGCTACCAGCATTTTACTATGCAAAATACCTTACACCTTTTTTTTTTTTAAGAAGGAGTCTCACTCTGTCGCCCTTATTTCTAATCCTCTTCACAATCCTCTAGGGAGAGACTCCATTTTATGGGGGTGGAAACAGATTCAGCATCTTCCTTAAGAACAACTGGAGGGCTGTGGTCAAGCCCTGATATGTCTGTCTGTTGCAGCTCTGCTCTGTGTGCCAACCACTCAGGCAGCAACTAGACTGCCCATCGGGATTATAAAGTAAACTCCACGTGTGTCCTGAGCTTGCCAAACTTGGAACAGCCTCTGGTGGCTGGACCTTTTTACACATGCAGCAGGGCCTCAATGTATCTCATAGGATGAGTGAACCTAGTTTTCCAATAGTTCTTTAATTGGAAAATTCCGGGAACCCAAAACATCTATTCCTACAGAGTTTCATTACTCAAAAATGTTCTGGCCAGCACGGTGGCTCATGCCTGTAGTCCCAGGCTTTAGGAGGCCAAAGTGGGAGGACAGCTTTAGGGCCAGGAGTTTGAGACCAGCCTGGGTGGCAGCATGACACCAGCCTCTACAAAAAATATATACTTTTTTAATTTCTGCAAAACCCCAGTGTTAATATTTTATGTAAAAATAACATTGATTTTATTCCTAGAAAAACCTGGGTATATCCTGCCAATGGTGAATAATAGTGAAAACGTTGATGCTGAGCACATTCTTGGTCACTAACACTTCATTGTGTTGTCTTTTTTTTTTTTTTGATATGGAGTCTCCCTCTGTCACCCAGGCTGGAGTGCAGTGGCATGATCTCAGCTCTGCAACCTCTGCCTCCCAGCTTCAAGCGATTCTCCTGCCACAGCCTCCCAAGTAGCTGGGACTACAGGCGCTCGCCACCACACCTGGCTGTTGAGACATGGTTTCACCATGTTGTCCAAGATGGTCTCCATCTCCTGACCTCGTGATCCTTCCGCCTCAGCCTCCCAAAGTGCTGGGATTGTAGGCCTGAGCCACCGCAACCAGCCGTGTGTTGTCTTTTTTTAAAGACCCCAGGCCTCAATGAGAGTGGGAGAACTTGAAAACCCCTGGGTGATCAGGAAACCAAGCCAAAGCTTGGCCCTCCCATAGTGTACTTTAAATCTGGGAGGGAAGTCACCCACCACTCCTCATTTGGGCGTGAAAGTTCAAGCCCCAGGCCACGGGGCTGGCTCATCACCCCAAATGCACTCTGCTCCCTTTCCTATTCAGGTCCTCCGGCCCGGGTTTACCACCCAGATTCTCAAAACCTGAAAGTTTTAATTTAGAACTTAGGTATATTTCCCTTACCAGAGCTGTTTTTATAGAAAGCAAGAGCAATGTTTACACCAAATAAATTAATGTATAATTCTGGAATTTACCAAAATGGCTGCAGAAAACAACCACGAAGATCCTTTTTAAAATGTTTTTTTAAATTAACAAAAGTTCGGGATAACTCATCACGTAATAGGATTCTCTACCTTGGGCCTCTGGATACTCATTTGTCCAGAACAGCGGTCAAACAGCAAAGACGACGAACACTTCAAGGGCCTGACTGAAGTTCTTGGCTGAAGAGCATTCGCGCGAGGCTGCGGGGCCCAGCCGAGCTGAGGGGCCCTGGCCCTGGGTCCTCCCGTCCATGCCGGTGCCCACTCCTCCCGCAGGGCCCAGCCAGTGCGGGCCATGGTGACTCCGCCCTGTCCGCCTGACCAGCCTGAACGCCGCGATGCAGGGAAGCGCCTAGAGCCTGCCGGGGCTCAACACCTGCCCGGCTGTGAGCCGCGGAAGCCCGCAGGTAACCACAGCGGAAGCAGGCCCGGGTGCGGGGTCACGCAAAGCCCTCGCGCATCCCGAACCCAGAACACAGAGCCTCTGTGGGGGGCGCACCCGATTGGCCTGCTGAGGCCACGTGTCCACCTACGGCCCAATCAGCGATGGCGGGGCATCCGGGCGGTCTGGTGGACAGGGTCGGGCGTTCTCCTGGAAGCAGGCGAGGAAGTGCGATCCCAGAGTGACTGGCCGCCTAGACGGCCCTGGGTGCTACAGCCGGGCAACGTCAGCACAGGCATCCACAGCTTCCCCACGGGCCGCACTGCCTGTCCAGGTCTGTGGAGGCCTGCCTCAGTAAATTAGGGGTCATTCGGGTAGCTGTGTGCCATCCTCCCCTCCCACCATCCCCATTGGCCTCAGGAATTTTTTTCAATTGTTTTATTGAGATAATGTACATACCATTAAGCTCATCCGGTTAAAGTGTACCATTGAACAATCTTTTGTATATTTACAAAGTTGGACAGCCATCACCTAATCTAACTTAGGAATCTTCATGATCCTAAAAAGCAGGGTTTTTTTTTTTTTTTACACATTTCCCTACAAAATAACTTGAAGCAAATTACATAAAAGATGTATACAATGAAGTTAAAAAGAAAATAGAAATGAGGATTCAAAGACCAACGGAAGCAGGTCACATTTGTCAGCCTGGGGTCAACGGTCGGTGGTGTGATGAAGCTGCCCGTTTAACTCCGGTCTTCGCTAAGAGGTTCGAGTTACTAGAAAGGGAACAAGACACGGTTACTCAAAGAAACAAAGCACTAAAGCACTATATATATATTTTTTTTTGAGATGGAGTCTCACTCTGTCACCCAGGCTGGAGTGCAGTGGCGTGATCTCTGCTCACTGCAACCTCCACCTCCTCGTGATCCAACGCCTGCGGATCACGAGGTCAGGAGTTCGTACCTCAGGCATGTGCCACCATGCTCAGCTAATTTTTATTTATTTATTGTATTTTTAGTAAAGACAGGGTTTCACCGTTTTTAGCCAGGATGGTTTCAATCTCCTGACCTCGTAATCCGATCGCCTTGGCCTCCCAAAGTGCTGGGATTACAGGTGTGAGCCACTGTGCCCAGCTGACTCTTTTTTTAAAGTTTAAGAGAATGCCAAGTTATGTTATCTTCAGCATCTTTCACAACATTCTTATAGCCAAAGAAATAGCTTTATCTCCTCAGACCTTTACATCTCAATTTTGAAAGTATTCTGGGAGAAGCCAAACCAATGTGGCATTTCAGTGTATTTACAGAGCATTAAGGAGGGGATGGAGGAGAGATGAGCATGGTGAACTGGCCATCTGAAATGGTTGCAGCAAGGAATAGCAGGCAACTTTTTCCATCTCCTGGGATGGGTGATCAGAGCCACAACTGTGAACAGAGTTCACCCTCCCCCATAGTGGAACCCCACATTCTCAAGAGAACCACCAGCCACGGAAGCACAAGGATACAACAGGCCCAGCTGCCCCGTCTAAGATCTGCAGAGATGGGAGGAACTATTAGGGTCTCGGGTCTGAGGGAAAATGCCTAAGGATTTCTGCCTTCCCTTTCCCATCCTCCCTCCTTGCCCACCCCTCTACTCCCCCACATAGCCCTCCCACACCATTTCTGGAGGATCCGGACCATGAGCAGAGAAGGGAAGTGTCTATGAGGCAGACCACACCCCCAGCACCCAGGTCCTGCCTTCACTCAGGAAAAGGGCAGCAAATGTACTTGAGATTGAAGCTTGAAAGTGATGGGTAGAATTGATGTTACAAGCTTAAGGAGTTACATAATTTACCCAAAATGTCATTAAGGAGCTAGAAGGGGCTGGGCATGGAAGAGACACAAATCCGTAAGAGTGAGCCTGACCCTGCTCCGAGGATATGGGGGATGGGCACCTCTGCCTGCAGCTCACCTCCCCTGACAAGCTCCAGTGGAAGCTGTCCTTCCTCTTCACTGGGAGGCTTGTTTAGGAAATCCAGTTCATTCCATTATTGGGAACGACTCGTCCACTGCAGGAAAAGTTGAAACTAGAGGTTTTAGCATCTGATGATGGAGCCTTCTCTGCAGGCGCCACTGCCACCCCAAGGCCTGCTGCCTCCTTTTCCAGCCGGCCTCTCACCCCAGGAAACCCCAGCGAAGCCAGTGCAATGACAGGCCTCCAGTCCCTGGAAGGCTGGGGTCATGCCTGGGCCAACACCTGGAGCAGAGCTTCAAGAGCCTTCCCTACAGGACTTGCCCACCTCCCACTACAGGGACTGACTCTTCAGCGTCTGCTCTTTGAGAAAAGACACATCTGCTGTGAATGCAAAACTCTGTGTTCAGTTTTCTCATCACAGAATTTATTTACATTTTTAAATGCCTAGATTGCGGCTAGGAATTTAGGGAGTTGTGAGAGACCCCACCCAGCACCTTTGGCCATCTCCAGAGATGGAGGGTTCAGCCCAAGGCCCTCAATCTCACAGATAGTAAGTTCTGTGTGACATTCAGAATGTGCCTGTCTGTGGTTTGCCACTGCCCCTGCTTCCGCTCTCCAGTCACAGAGAATTAGAATTCCTTCAACTACTTGAAAATAGCCTCAGGCCAGGCTCAGTGGCTCACCCCTGTAATCCCAACACTTTGGGAGGCGATGCCTGTGGATCACGAGGTCAGGAGTTAAGAGACCAGCCTGGCCAACATGGTAGAACTCTGTCTCTACTAAAAGTACCAAAATTAGCCAGGCTTGGTGGTGCACGCTCCTATAGTCCCAGCTACTTGGGAGGCTGGGGCAGAAAAATCGCTGGAACCAGGGAGGCAGAAGTTGAAGTGAGCCGAGATTGTATCACCGCACTCCAGCCTGGGCAACAACAGAGTGAGAATCTGTCGAAAGAGAGAAAGAAAGGCAAGAAAAAAAAAGGAAAGAAAAGAATGGAGGGAGGGAGGGAATAGCCCACATTCCCACCCAAACCTTTCATAGCTAAAATCTCCAGTTTCCATTTTTCCTGAAGATGGTGAGTTGTTTCCAGAAATGGAGTGAACTGGATTTCCTGACTGGCCCCCAGTGAAAACCAAAAATCCTGGGTCATAGGTTTTTTTAAATATCTTTCAATATCTTACTTACCAGCAATATAGCAAGTAAGCCACAGAAGGGCCCTGGGTAGCAAGACCATCCCTGGTCTGGTCCAGCTCACACCACAGCAGGGGTGCCCTCCCAACTGAGCCCAGATTGAGGGGCAATGTCAAGGGCTTCACAACTTTCATCGCCCATGATTCTCCTCCAGGAATCTGCTGCTGTCACTTGGCTGCAGCCTGTCCTTCCAAGTGCCACACTTTGCCCCCATGTTCCTCTCCCTGGGGCCTGCTCTTTCCCCCTTCTTTCTCCACTCAGACTCAATGTAGGTGCTCCCTCCACTCAGAGCTGGGAGCCACACCTTTCTCCAGCCCCAGCACCTCTTCCTGTCTGTACCATACATACCTGCCCCATCCACACTGCCCACTGGGGCTTGAAACCATGCCCGGCCCACCTCCCTAGTTGACCTGTGTGTCCCAGGAGGACAGACCCATCGGCATTGGGTGCCATGCCTCTTGCAGCAAGCCCAGTCCTTTGCTGTTAATGTTTAACAAGAATATTGGTGGGATCCGGGTGTGGCGGCTCACGCCTATAATCCCAGCGCTTTGAGAGGCCGAGGCGGGCAGATCACTTGAGGCCAGGAGTTTGAGACCAGCATGGCCAACATGGTGAAACTCTTGTCTCTACTAAAAATACAAACATTAGCCAGGCCTGGTGGCAGGTCCCCGTAATCCCAGCTACATGGGAGGCTAAGGCAGGAGAATTGCTTAAACCCAGGAGGTGGAGGTTGCAGTGAGCCAAGATTGCACCATTGCACTCCAGCCTGGGCAACAGAGCAATGCTCTGTCTCAAAAAGAAAAAGAAAAAAAAAAAAAAGAACAGATGACTTCAGCCCTAGCAGACTCTTCCCCTGCAGGAATATTGGATGCCTCTCCAAAAAAAAAAAAAAAAGAATATTAGTAGACTTAGTGCAGCCATCTTCTTTCTGCTGGAAGGCTCGTCTTTTTTTTTTTTTTGAGACAGAGACTCACTCTGTCGCCAGGCTGGGGTGCAGTGGTGCAATCTCAGCTCACTACAACCTCCAACTCCCCAGTTCAAGAATTCTCCTCAGCCTCCTGAGTAGCTGGGATTACAAGCACACAGCACCACTCCCAGTTAATTTTTGTATTTTTAGTAGAGGTAGGGTTTCACCATGTTGGTCAGGATAGTCTCGAACTTCTGACCTCGTGATCCAACCACCTCAGCCTCCCAAAGTGCTGAGATTACAGGCATGAGCCACCGCACCCAGCTTCACAAGTGGTTTTGATGATACTTTGCACACACCTACTCTGTGCTCCAAAAGGTGCCACGCCCCAGCTACCTGACCTGGAAGAGTTGCCTTGTAGAGGCATCTGCACATGTTGGGCCCTGACACCAGGGCAGTGCCTCCCTTTTGGAGGTCAGAGCCAGGCAGGCCTCCCTATGACCTCATGATGAAGGCGAAATAATTTCCTCCTGGCGAGCAGAAGACAGGTGTAGGGGGAGGGAAGCTAGCTTGCATGGCAGGGCCGGGTCAAACCAGGCCCCATAAACCAGGTAAGGCGCTTGGGCTTATCCCAAGGGAGAGGCTGGGGATACTGTGGTCAGATTAGCTCAGAGGACGGTCAGTGGAGCAGGCAGGACAGAGACGGGAGGTGGCAGTCGTGATGGCAGCTGGAACACTCCGCTCTGTGGGGGCCATCCCACTGATCAGGCCTACCTTCCCACCACCCTGGTTCTAGCTCTGCCACCCCCAGCAACCGTGTCTCCTAGGGAAGGGCAGAAGTCTCTGCAGGGCCTACGGAGAGAAGGCCAGGGTCCACTGGCCACAGTGCAGCCCCCTCGCCTTCTGGCTGTGTGGTGAGGGGCCTGCATCCTCTAGGAGCAGCTGCCAGGGCCTGATTCCTGCTCCACCACTCACCTTGGCCAAGCACTTCATCGTCCTGATCCTGTTTGCTCATCTGTGCTCTGCCCGTAGTTGTGAGGATTTTTTTTTTTTTTTGAGACAGAATCTTGCTCTTATTGCCCAGGCTGGAGTGCAATGACACAATCTCAGCCCACTGCAACCTCCACCTCCCAGGTCCAAGTGATTTTCCTGCATCAAACTCCCGCCAATTTTTGTATTTTTAGTACAGACAGGGTTTCACCATGTTGGCCAGGCTAGTCTTGAACTCCTGATCTTAGGTGATCCGCCCGCCTCGGCCTCCCAAAGTGCTGGAATTACTGGCGTGAGCCACCTCACCTGGCCAGTTGTGAAGATTAACTGAAATCATGAAAATGTAGCACAGTCAGTGCTCAAAGATCAGTAGCTTTACTATAACTAAATCTGCCCAAAGCCCTGATTTCTTCTTCAGTGTCCACTCTGCCTAGGCCCCCATAATTCTATTTCTGCCAGCCTGGAGCACCAGCAGCTGTACCAGCCAAGTGAGGCTATCTGGGTGGGGGGAGATGATGACGCAGGGTTCCTCCATGCCAGCTCCGGCTTGGACTATAAAACGCGTTCTAATCACCAGTCTTACCTCCATGCTTAGCACTTAGCAGAAATGCCTGGGCACCGCGATTACGCTGCTGTCAATCACTACACTAAACCGTTCGGCCCACGCCTCCTCGTTTTGTTATTTACAAGCTTCAGAACAGATAGCAGTGCCATTTCAGATCCTGGACTCTGGCAGACCCCCGCTCACCTTCCTAGGGATGTATCCAAGGTCCTCCTCCCATGGCACCTGCTGCCTCTGCCACCATGGACCTAATGGCGAGGTCCACCTGCTCCTTTCATTCTGCACACAGCCACAAGAGCCATCCTGCCAGAACACACATATCACACCTCCTCAGCCTGGGTGGCTTCTGTGGTCTCAGGTTCAGCAAATGCAGCCTTCAAACAGCCTGCCTTCTAGCCTGGCATGGTCCCCAGGGTTATCTGTGCACTCTCCAACAGGAGTCTCCTCCTCTCCCTGAGGGTCACTCATCCTCCAGGACTCCCACCACTCCACGTGTTCCAGCAGGTGCCGTGCAGCCCTGGCTCAGGGCAGCCTTCTTCATGCCCCGCACAGCCAGCCTGATTACACAGCGTCCACGTGTGCCCATGGCATCTAACACGCACGGTGCTGCCTGCAAGACGACAGTCCCCTTTCTCCTTCTGTCTCAAGATCTTCAGGCTCAGACACTGTCTTCTGGGGATGCCCTACTCCCCATCTTCCCTACTCAGCCTGTGTCTTCTCAGAAGAGCACAGTGAGCTGCGTGGAGCCTGAAGCCACCAGCCGGATGTCTGCCCTGCTACAGGGGCTGGTGGGTCATGGAATCACCCAGGACTTTCTGAGGGCAGGTGAGGGGAAAGGAAGGTTGATTGGGGCTGATAAGAGGGGTTTGGGGGATGGGGAGCACCAGAGATGGAAGGCTGGCAGGCTGAGGGCTGGGGAGCAGGGGACAGGCCTTCACATCTGTTTGCATGGTTCTCTGCAGGCCGGGCCACACTCACACACACACTCAATACCTGCACCCACACCCTCTCAACCACACGTCCAGCCCATCTGCAGGCAGAGGAGACTCCAGGGCCGGCTTCCCCAGCAGGTCTGCCCACCAAGCCTGGCTCTCTGGGAACTGCCACTCATTCCAACCGCAGAGTCAGGTCCCATGACCATGGTCCGGCTCAGGGGAGCTCCCATTGGAAACACAGGCTCTGGGAAGGTGAGTGGAGACTTTGTCACAGGCTCTGAGCCATCAGGAGCCCATCCACGAAACGGAGAGCTGGAGGCACAGAGGCGCAGTCCATGGGCCACCCACACCCCAGGGGGCCAGTCCTTCATTTACGCAAGTGACTTGGACACTCCCCTCCCACACATCTCTGGAGGCTCATCCGGTCTGGCCTTCCATGGCCTCAGCAGGATCACCGGACATCTGTGATGCTCCTTGCCCTCATCCTCCCAGCCAGCAGCCCAGGAAGAAAGAGCTCTTGGTGACATGCAGAAGGGAAGGAGACCCTCCCTCGGGGCCCTAGAGCCCACCCTGAACAGGGCCTTTCCGGGGAGGGGGTGAGAAGATTCACCACCCTGAAGAGCCGGGTCAGAGCCCTGAAACCCACTGTTCCCCGCTCCCTCACTCCCTGATTCAGAACTCAAGACCCGAAGCCCAGAACAGAACTGGACCCCAGCTCCTCTGGCAGCAGCCCCTAAGGGCCAGAGGACAGCTTCCCCGCCGACTTGAGGACCTGTGACCTCAGGGGATGCAGGGAAACACTGAGTGTCACTTCCAGCTGCACCTGCCCTCTGCCACTGCCCAGTAGTCTCAGGACCCGAGTCCCCCTCCTTCCTGGCGGAGCAGCAGGTCCAGCACAGCTGGCCCCTTCCTCAGCGACTGTACACAGGGTGCTGGCTGAGCCCTCACCCCATAGTTGGCAAGTCTAGAACCACCGGATCCCATTACCTCACCAGTGTGAGTTCTACCATTGCCAAAAATGGGGAGAGGCAAGCGGCCATGGGGCCAGGGAGCTGGGGAGACTTCGGCCTGTGCTAGCTAAGGGAGAGACAGGGATAATTAGGATGGTCCAGGCAGGGCCAGGGCAGAGGTGCCCATCCCCGCAGCTGCGACAAGGTCTGGTGCATGGTCCTTCCTGCAGGGTCGTCCTGATGTGGAGGCCCTGCCTGCTGGTCCTGGTCCCTCCTCCCCTCCTGCCTCTTCCCCACCTCCCACTGCCCTCCCCACCTCTCCTCCCTTCCCCTTATATCTGTAACCCACAGTCACTGTGGGTAGGGATGGAGCAGACACCATCCCTAGGGCAGCCACCAGGATCCAACCCAGGCCCCCAGATGTGGTCACCGCTCCCCAGGGAATCTGAGAGCACCTCCACTCCCAGCACCTGATAGCAGGGGCTCTGGGAACCTGCACCAGCCAGGCCAGAGAGTCCTCTCCCCCATACACCACCCGGAGCAAGTGCTAGGGAAGAGACAGCTAATGTGGGCTGGGTTTTGTTATTTACTAAGCCCACATCACTGCCCCATTTAATCCACAGAGACTGCTCCCAAGTCATTCCCCAGAGCCTAAAGCTCACAGGCTGCCCACCCCAAGGGGAGGGAGGTGGGTTGCTGCACAAACATCCCTCATCTCTATCAAGTACAAAGGAGGAAGAGCTTCCACTTCCCAGTCTCTTCCCTGAAAGCAGTGGATGGACACTGGAGCCGGGACCTTCTACACAAGAACAGACACAGGCAGCCTCTGGGACCATCAGTTCACGGCAGGGATGGTCCTGGCTCCTCCTCAGCCCCTTCCTCTCCTCCCCTCCCCTCATATCTGTAACTTGCAGTCCCTGTGGGCAGGGATAGAGCAGACACCATCCCTAGGGCTGAGCTGAAACCAGCCAAATACCTCCCATCCAGATAGCATTCTCCTGACAGCAGAACCCACCACACACCCAGCAGCCCCTCGAACACCCAGACCCTTTGAGGGCTGGCTGCGATCTGATTCCTGGAGTGGGTACCTCCCCAGACCTCCAGTCACTTACCCAAGGAGAACACTTCTGCATTCCCACATCCCCTGATGAGGCCAGGTCCTTTCCCAAGGGGTGCTGAAGCCCCTTGAAGGCATCTCAAGTCTTTAGCAAGGGTGCAGGCTGCCTGCCCCCCACCCCGCACCTGCATGCCTCCCCTGCAGCCTGGAAGGGACTCTTTGCTCCCAAGCCTCCTGGGCAATACGATCCCACCAGAAGCAGGCTCATTTTCCAAACAAGCTCTAGCTGGGGGAGTAGCTGACTTAGGGCAGGGCCCCTGAGATAACAATGCCACCACCCTTTCCACCCTCCCTGCCCTTTGGGGTGGCGTGAGATGGGATGATGGCTTGAGATGCAAACAGATCCAGGCCATCCCCGGGGCCAAGTCCAGGACCTCAGTGGCACCCACACTGGACTGGCAGCCTGGACTTGGGTGTTAGGGAGGATACCTCTGCCCTGAAAGGAGAGGCCTGGTGGGGAGGTTTGGCCTCTGCGAAGAGGCTGGACACTGGAAGCCTCTCTGAGGGTGGATGGGCCTGCTGTGGGATGCCAGCAGCACTGGGCTCTCTTGGTCCCATGGAGCCCCCAAGTCTGGGACTTGGTGAGGAATCCACTCCCGCCCTCCTCCAGTTTGTCTGTAGAGGGTCCTGTCTTCCTCCCCACCCAGCTGTGGCTGCTGCAGTCGGGCTCCATCGGCAGCCTGCGCTGCGGGCGATCAATGGAGCCGGATCACATTTCCACCCGCCTGAGGCTGGGCAGAGACCAGGATAATGGCCTGGATTGAATAAGCAAATGGAGTGGTGGGGGAGGGCAGGGAGTCTGGAAAACCCACTCACACAGCCCTCCAGGGAGCTGCCCCTCCTGCCGCCCCACACACCCAGACAGGCACAGCAAGGTGCCCGACATGGTGGGGGAGGCCCTAAACCTGGGCACCTGGGAGCCGCTGCTCTTGACAAATACAGAAAAACAAAGCAAAAAGTGCCTCTGAGTGACCCTCCCACTCTGGCAATAAAGGCCTTTGGGAGAGTATTCCGGCCTGATGGTGTACTGTCGGACAGATCGTGGCCACAACCTTTTGCCCAACTCACAGACTTTCTGGAAGCCACACAAGGGAGGATCCAGGCCCTGTCCTGCAGGGTGAGGAGGTGAAGAGGGGCCCTCTCCCATCCTAGGTGCCCCCAGCAATGGGTGTCGGGAAATTGTCTTCGGAGAGGAGGGCCAGTGTGGCCCCCACTCTCTGGGACAGTCACTGTTGCAGGTGAGCTCACCATCCAGGCCTGGCCCAGATCTAGGTAAATTAGGAGGGATAGAAACCAGCTCTGGCCCAAGGTCCTCGTCTGGAGTGCTGGAGCTGGGCCCCAAAGCATCCAGGCCTGAAGCTTGGCAGAGGCACACCCCCACAACAGTGCTTGCACAAGGGGCTCAGCAAAGGCACCCACCTGGGCAGGTGTGAGGAGCTGGAGCCCAACTGTAGACCACCCAGTGGCTGAGGGCAGCTTCTGTCATCCGGCCTTCCCTGCTAGGCAGGAAGGAACAGACCCCTGGCCAGACACTTTCAACACTTCAGAGGCTCCAGGGACAAGCTCTAGAACCGGTCACTGCCAGGGGCCTTCCAACCCCCCTGGCTAGGGGTCTCTGTGCCCACCCCACCTCCAGGGCTCATTCTCACTCAAGCCAGGAACTCCCTTCTCTCCTGCCCCTGGGACCTGCAGCAGGGAGCCCTAAGGAAGCACCCAGGGGCAGAGGGCTGGAGCACAGAGACAGGGGGCACAGGCCAGCCAGGTTCTGGGGGGCAGAGGGGGAGCTGGAGCCATCAAAAAGGAGACCCAGCTGCAGTAACACCTCACCAGGGCAGAAGTCCCCTCCTATCCTGAAATAAGCTCCTCCTTTTCTCTGCAGGGGCTTGGAGAGCTTCTGCAAAAAAAAAAAAAAAAAAAAAAAAAAAAAGCTGGTACCACACCCCAGAGGGGATTTATCAGGGGCTCCTCCTGATAGCAAACTGGCAAGAAAAACGAATGGCCCAACCCACCCATGGCAGTCCCCAGGGCACCCCAGCAAGCAACACTGGTGGCTGTGGCCCCACTGCAGTCAGTTGGACCCGTCATCCTCCAACTGACAGCTTCAACCTCATGCAGCCCCCACCCCAGCACTCTGGCTCAGCCACCTAAAATGACTCACTGATCTGGGCTAAGTCCACCAGCCCTTGCCTGAGGCTTCCCGGGGAGACACAGCCCCAACAGGGGTTGGCCCAGTGACCTAGGGCATGACAGCTCCCAGCTGGTCGGTGCCCCAAGTCAGCCACTGGCTTCCTGCTTGATGGCTGGCCACCAGGTTTCACATGGGGCCAGCCTGGCTGGGCAGGCTCTCCCCAGCTTTAACAGACTAGGTCCAGGCCTCCCAGCCTCAGTCTCTGCCATCTGGGACATCCTTGGGAGCCCAGGCCTGTAGGTTCAGAGCTGAGACCAGGCCCTGGGTGCCTCCACAGTGACCCAGATCTACTACTCACCAACCTCTTCAGCCAAGCCTCTCCTCTCACAGCCTTAGGGGCCCCAACTTTCAGATAACTATTTAAAAACTACAACCCCACAGGGCAGAGGTGGGAACTGATGGGATTCTGTATGTAAGTCACCTGACACAGATGGACAGCACAGGCCAATTATCATATCCCAGATCCAGGGACCCAGGAAGCCACATTACCAGTGTGTGTGTGGTGTATAAAGGGAACATTGGTCTCTGCCCCAGAACCTTCCAGGGGCAGGTCTGAACCATGCCCTCCAACTCCAAGCCCCACTAAGTATCCACCTCCTCTCAGAGCTGTCCAGAGATGACCCACTCCACAGCAGGCTCCAGCTCCAGGGATGGTAGTCTGCCAGAAACACCCAGGGTGACCTCAAGGGCATCCCACCTGCCTGGGGCTTCCCCCTTCAGAACCTGCAGCAGAAGGCCAGCCCCTGTGTTGCCAGCCAAGGTCTCACCCCAAGCATGTGCTGGGAGCCCGACTGGGCCTTTCCAACCCACGGCACCATTCAGGATGGCCCTACAGATGGCTTCAGACTCCCCCACCTCTGCCCTGGGCGGCCCCATCTGCTGGTCCAGCTCAGATTGCTGGGCTCCCAGCTCCACCGTGGCCCCAGGCAGTGTAAGGCGATCTGGCTGCCCACCAGTGCTGGGCCCTCACACAGCAGCTGAGCCAGATGGGCTGGGGAGGCATCGAGGAGGCCTTGAGGAGGAGCAGGCTGGGGCCCCAACACGAGGATGCAGGGGAGGCGAACGCAGCTGCGGCATCCTGCTTTTCCCATATTGGCACTGCACATGATTGCTCAGAGCGGAGAGACAAGCAAAAATGTGCTAGTGCCAAAATCGGCCAAGCAGATGACACTAGTGCAGGCTCTCTGGGGACACACTGGACAAGAAGCCTTGCATCCCTGCACCCTTGAAAGCAGCCTGTTTCCGACATCCAGGCACACTCAAGGCAGATGGGGCTGAGGCACTCCCGAGGCCCTCGAGGATCTGTCTCTGCTCTGTTTATGGCCCTTCGGTAATTCACTGACCGAGACTGTTCACAGTGAATTCTACCAGTGCCATACACAGAACAGGAGTCACGTTCTGCGGCCTGCTGACCCTGCGGAGAAACCAGTGGCCCACAATTCCCCATCTCGGCGCAAAGTCTGCCCACCCTCTTGTTGGCCCCAGCAGGCCTGCAGCAGCGACTGCTACGGTCTCCACCCCCCACCCCAGCCCTCCTCACCCTCCTCTCACAAGCTCCAGGTGCCCCATCAGCCCAAGATGACCTTCAAGAAGACAGGACAGTGGGGGAGAGGGGCTGACCTCCTGGCCTTGCACAGGGTGGAGGGAAAAGACCCTATCAGGGGTCTCCTGTCTCTGCCTGAAGGCCTACCTCCCCTCACATCACCCAGGCTGCCCCACCAGGCTGGGGAGAGAGTGGGACAGGACTGTCCACCTCCTTGCCAGAGTGACTCTGGCTCAGAGTGGCAAGCAGCTGGCCATAGCCTCCTCTCTACCCATCCAGCCACAGGGGCAGTGACCAGCAGGACATCCAAGCTGCCTCCTGTGGCCTCTGAGCCCAGACACCTGCAACCCAGGCTCCTAGGCACTGTCTCCATTATCCCCCCATCCCCTAGCCTGCCCTGTGGCAGAAACAGAGCCTCAAGAACAAACCAAATCTGCTGCTCACCCCCACTCCCATCCCAAACCTGATGAGACTGGACCTGACCATGAACAGCCCAGGCTGGGCATCTCTGCTGCCAGCCTAGGACCAAGGTGGAAAAGGCCAGGATGGGAGGGCAGAAGGGAAGTCCTACAGCCGCTGAGGCAGCTCGGAGGCAGCCAGAGGCACAGATGCACTCTAGCAAGGGAGTGGCTCCTGGCTGGCTCTGGAGTGACTATGGAGGAAAACGAAGCCCCAGGAGCGAGGGAGGGGCCGAGAAGGTTGCATCAGTGGTTGCCAGAGCAGCTGCCTAGAGAGAAGTTGCTGTGGAGGCCCCTGCCTCTGGTGCCAGGGGCCCTGGGGAAAGATGAGAAGGAGAGAGAGGGTAGGAGGAAGGGTCTGTGGGGACCTGGTGCCCAGGGCATGTAGGCTGAGGCCTCCGCAGAGTGGCCACTAGATCAGCCTACTCCAGGTCAGCCTGTTGCCCAGAAGGCAGGGTAGCTAGAAAGCACCCTAGAAGGTCCAGAAACTATGCAGACCTCTTGGCAATGCTACCCCCAGGAACTACCTCCTGGGGACCTCAGGGCTACATCCAGGAACACAGGCCAAAGCCATCCGCTCTGACCTAGACACTGCTTAATGCTCCACCCTTCCTGTTCCCAAGGACTGCTTGTCCTGCTTCCACACAGCCCCAGTGCAGGGCTCTGCTCTTCTAGCCCGCCCATCTCCCCAGAGGACAATCCAGCTTGATGAGGTGGTGGTCTTGGGAAGTCACTCCCAGCCTTCTGCCTCAGTTTCCCCTACTACAAGCTTCTGAACTCTACTAAAGAGACCAGACTTCCCAGCCTTGGGTAGGGGGTGATGGCAGGGTGTTAGCATAGGGTAAGGGGAGGGTCATGATCAACACTGCTTAGGGTGTAGGCAGAAGCATCACCCAAAGAGCCTGTTGAAATGTAGATTCATGAGCCCGCCTGGAAATCTGCATTTTAATAGGCATCCTGACAGATCAGCAAGGGGCAGGGGTGGGAAAAATCTACTTTGAGAAATCTTTCCCAAGAAGCCTCACCCCAGGATAATTAAACAGAATGAAGAATTTTTCTTTCTTCTTTTGGGGGCAGCCAGGGACGGGGAGATGCAGCAACTTGCAATCAGAGCTGGAGAACAGAGGATGTAGTCAGGGATTCTGCTCTCCCCAGCCCAGGAAGGAATAAAAGGGACCCTAGGTAGAGGAGAGAGCCCTGTAACAAAGCAGCCAAACATGTACGTTCCTTCTGACTAATTTCGGCATCTCCATCAAGCTCCCATATCTGTTTTTCCTCATCTTTGTAACCGACATGGGATGGAGTACAGGGAGATGCTCACAAAGCCAAATCCCCTTCCAGCTTCCAGTTCTAGTCAGCTGGGTCAGGCTCCTCCCCTGCGCCTGCCTCACCCCTCCTAACCCAAATGCGACAGAAAGCCCAAGTGCCGCAGTGCCTGGGGGCTGCCACGCCTGCTGGGGACTCTCCAACCCAGTGGAAGCAGGCTGGGGCCTAGACCCTAGGGAAGCAAGCTCTCTCTCCCAGCTCTCTCAAAAAGGGGGTGAGTGGAGCTCTAATATATCAGCAGCAGACTCCCCACTCGGAATCTCAAAATGGAAAACAGAGGCCTCTGGCTTGGGGCGAGTCAGGATGGCAGCCTCTTCTGCCCTCCCTGCAGGACACGGCCCTGACCTTGACATCAAAGGCAAAGAAATCCGCTTCTGGAGTGGGAAGGTGAAGACAGGGTCGCCCACTCCCGCTAGCCATCAGCACCTGGCAGTGGACCTAAGGAGACGCATCTTGCAGGACAGGCTGGACAGCCATGGACTCACAGGGTGTGTGGGGGTCCTACCCATCCTAGGAAGTCTCAACTAAGCACCGCCTTCCCACCTTTGGTCCCACCCTCCCGAACTCTCAGTCCCACCCTCCCGAACTCTCAGTCCCACCCTCCCGAACTCTCCTTGGGCCTCCCTAAAACTTAAGAGTCCCCTTTCCCCTAGGGGTGTCCCTCTCTGGACACTGGTGCCCGAGGCAAAGGGCAGGTCCCCAATCCCTTGCGGTATTAGAGGTGAGTGTTGCAAGACCCTGGGCCTATCCAGCCCCGGCTCTCCTCTCGACCTCTACACAAGGAATCTGGAATCTGGGGTCCCAGCCGCGCCAGCCACAACCGGTCCGGTCCTGATCCCTCGAGTCTCTATCAAACGCCCCAGCGATCCCAGGGGCTAGGGGCCGCCGGGGCCCTTGAACAGGCTGGCCCGGGACACTCCGCTGTCACCCTGTCTCCCCATGAGGTACCGGGAGAGGGGCCGAGCTGCTTTACTCGCAGCGCAGGCTGCCACAGAACCATTACAAACTCAGGTGTCTGGGGTGCGGGGCTCACTCCAGGAGCCACTGGGCCCCGGTAGTAGAAAAAGAATAAACGAAATCCTCACAAGTGAGGCCGGCATCCTGGAATTTTCTCTTCTTTGTGTAAGGCCAACTCCAGAGGTCCTTCTAACTCCCCCGCAGGAGCATGAAGGGGAGGCCGTGAGCCTTAAAGAAACCAGTAGTGGTGGCGGCTGCCGCTCCGCGCCGAGGTCCGAACCGAGAGCCGCGCGGGGAATGTGGGGATCAAGGCTGAGAGCTGGGCTTGGGGCAGATTCCTCTGGGTTTGTTCAGGCCACGATGAGGCACCAGGACAGATTTCTCCAAAGACTCTGCCTCGGATCAGAGATCCGCAGAATCGTGCCCATCGGGCTTACTGTGGGGACAGGCAGAGGGTGATGAGCACCCGTGCTGCTGAGTGACCCAACCCGAGAATCCGCCACCTGGCTTGCAGGATTTTCGGCCTCAGGAGCTTTGCGAAGCCAGGCAGAAACCTGGGAGGCGTCGTCGCCGCCCCTTGCCGGTGGGGGTGGGGAGGTCGATTAGGGCACCGCCCGCCCTCGGCCCTAATCTCTCTGAGCCGGCCTTAGTGTCCCTGCCCCCGGCAGGTATTACCATACAGTGTCCGGGAGCCGGGGCTGCAAGGGCAAACGAATGGCTCAGCCTGGAGGGCTCCGTAGAGTCGGGAGACTCCTGGGTGACACCCTCACTGCCCACATCCCTAGGATGCACTGACCGCTGAGGCGCCCGAGGCACGCCGTCCAGCCGCCGATCTTGGCGCAGGGCTGGGGACCCGGGTGCCCCTAGCGCTATTAAGAGGAATGGGGCAGGCACGGGCGGGAGACGACGTCTCATCCAGGAGCTCTGGGGTTCACGGGATGAGTGGCCGCGAAGTGGAGGCGCGCGGGAGGTCCGAAAGCCGCTTTCCCCCAGAGACTGGGCGGGGCGGCTTCGTGCCACGGAAGCAGCCTCGAACCTGCGGTGCAACCCGGGCAAGGCGTTGGAGGAGCCAGCCCCCTCCCCGCCTGGGCACTTCCGCCTGAGCCCACCAGGGCGGCGAAATGCCGGTCCGACCCCAGCCAAACTCCTCTCGGGGAGGCGCTAGGGCCCGCGCGGGTACGCACCTCGCCAAGCACCGGCCACACTCCGACCGCGGCCGCCCCCGCCCGAGAACAGCTCTGAGAGCTGGGCAGACGCCACTGGGGGACCTGGGACTCCGACGCCCCGTGGGCGCCTCCACCTGAAGGCGCGGGAGAGCGAGTCCGCACTGCCGCGTCATCCCCGAAGGCCCTCCGCTCCCGGACGCCCGCCCAGCACCGGGTTTCAGAGCGGCAGGCCCCCGGCGCCCGCCTCCGCCTCCCCTCCTGCGCTTCGTGCAGGCTCCGCCCGCGGACCCCCCGGACACTCACCTGCGCCCGCTCCGGGCTGGGCGCACCACCGCCTCCCAGCTCCGCGCGGAGTCCACACGGGAGAAGCCAGGCAAAAAGGGCCCGGGTTCAGAAAGGGCCGCAGGAACGGAACTTGAGGCGCGCCCGGCCCGGGCCGAGGGCGGCGCCCCAAACCTCCATTGCCCCGCGAGAGGAGGCGGCGCCCGAGCGCGGAGCCCGGCGGGGAAACAAAGAGAAGCCGGGACCCGGCCGCGCGCTTCCTGGGTGTCGGGTGACAGGTCTACCGGGGAAGGCCCCGGTCCAGTCACCTGAAGAGGAGCCGCCTCCGCGCGGCAGGCGGGGAAGGGCCGGAGGAGCGCCGGGGCCCGAGGGCCAGAGGAACAGGGGGCGCGGGCTGCCCGGGACCGCGCGGCCGGAGGGAGACCCTTTGGCTCCCGCGCTCCGACGCGGGGACTCGACGGAGTGCAGAGAGAATGACTCCGGGAGGGCTTTACCGCCCCCCGGGCCCCGCCCGCCCCCCGCGCCGCGCCATTGGCTCAGGTGCCGCGAGGCGGGGAGGGGCAGGGGGCGGGCCGGGGATGATTCACCTTGAATGTGGCTCCGGTTGGTGATCAGCCCAGGGCACGCCCGTTCGGGACTGCGGAGACGCCGGGAGCCCCGCCTGCTCGCCCGACCCAGCGGGGTCTGGTCCCAAGGGGTCTCGCCGCCCGCCTTCTATCTCCGCCTCCTGCCCTCGGGCTGGGGTGCGGATAACCGAGGTGCGCCCGGACGCCCTGCCACCCCAGCGCCCTCTGAGCCCGGAGCTAGCCGAGGTGTGTGTGGCGTGGCGTGCTTGGAAATCCGATCCTGGGCGGGGGGAGGGGAAGTGCGTTGGGAGCTGGGGCGCACCTTGGGGCCATTGGACGGATCTCCGAAGTCTGCCAGTAGAAAGGTGCTCAAGGCTGACCTGTCTCAGGGGGCGCACCCGGACCCAAGCGCAGGGCTGGAATGGGGATGAGGGGCCTCCAGGTCCTCACACGCCCACCCTCGGCCAGTTCTGCCGCCCCACAGGTGTCTGGCCTCCGCTGCCGCCGCCGCCGGGAACAAAGGCTGTCTGTCCCGGGAGGGGGAGGGGGAGGAGAGCCGCCCCCCAACCCTTTCCCATCCCCCTCCCTCCTCCCACTGCGGCAGTGGATCCCTCGAGAGGGGGCGGGGCCGGCCGGGGCTGGGGCGAGGACGCGGATTAGATCCTTCTCAACCATCCTTTGGTCTGACACCACCTGGAACTTACAGAGGGGGCCGAAGGGCAGGGGCTAGGGCCCTCCAAGCTGTCAGCGTTGGGGTGGCCTCTTCCTCCTTCCACAGCATCCTGAGAGCCGGAACGCCCCCTCCCTCCCTGCTGCTTTGGCTGCCCTTGCCAGTCCCAGCTCCGCCCCGCCCGGCCGCCCCAGACCGCAACGGCAGCTCAAAACCAGATTAAAATAAAACGTTAATCCGCCCTTCTCCTTTTTAGCTCCTAGTTCTTCCCAATCGACCCCCGCAGATCTGGCACCCTAGAAGCCCCTATAAAATGAGGGTGGTGCTTAGCCGACGCTCCCACCAAACCTAATCCTTGCATTTGAATACCGTTAACACCCTCTCTTGGGCTAGAGCAAAGGAAGAGGGTGAGGCTATGGAAGCCAGGGCCGGGAATCTATAGTTCCCCTCTCCCTGCTCCTGCTGTGTCGAGAGGGGCCAAGGGTGACAGCACGGATACGAACCATTCAGTATGCCAGACTCTAGGGCAGGGCCTGGGCAGGGCGTAGATGTCGCAGCCAGATAGATCCGAACGTAAGACGCCCCACCCCAGGTGGATAACTGGACTATTCTCAGAGCCTCGGGGCCCCTCTCCCCATGCAGCCAGGGATGGGCGCGGTGACCCAGAACCCAGACAGCGAAGATAACGAGCAAGTCACAGGGCCCAACGGGCCAAAAGGGTGTGATAGCTCCATATTAACCCCTCCTGGTCCTACACGCATTCACCCGCCCATCTAGGTCGCCCTGAGCCTCCCTGGCCGTCTCCGCACCCGCGCCCTACCTGGTCCTCAGGCTCATGGAATGCAGGGCAGCCTGGACCGGGTGTGCCCAAGACTGTGGGAAGCGCAGGCCTTGCGGACTGCGAGTGGCCCCCGCGGTCTGCGGCTCCCCTTTATAGCGCGCGCCCCGCCCCCCGCTCTCCGGGCGCCCCGCCCCGGCCCATTCACCTGCTGTCGAGAACCAGACACCGCGCAGCGAGCTAGCCTCGGGGCCGCGCGGTCCGGCCGTCGGAGCCGGTGGGGCGGGGGCGCCGCCGAGACAGATCGGATTTCCACCTTTTCTTAAATGCGCTGCTGAAAGTCGAGACCGCCCTGGCCGGGGAGCTCGCGTCGCTTCCTCCCCCCCGCAGCTCACCTCGTACCCCGAGTCCCCCAGCCCTACTCCGGGAGGGGCCGCGAAACTGCACCCGCAAGGACCTCATACATATTTTAGGGAGCAGGCCCTGCAGGTAACCGGAGCTAGACTCGAACGGTGAGGGGGCGGCCCTCGGGGACCTGATACCCTGGATCCCTTACGGCTCAGGGCTCAGACAGGGGCAGAGATGGCTCCGGCCGACCTCGGGTCCTCACTTTGCTGGCCTTTCCAGCGCACCCTAAGCTCGCGTGTATCCTACCGTCCTTCTGCAGATCCGATGTCCGTCTGGCAGTTGCCTCATTCCTCCCGCTAGAGAGATCCCTTCCCCCTTGCCGCCGGCATCCCACGCTGCCCGGAGTTGTGCGCCTCGGGAGGGGTAGTTTTGGGTTCCTCGACGCTTGGCCAGGTTTAGGAAAGACCCGCTGTCTTCCTTGCTGCCCCCACCTAGGAGACTCGCCGCCTCGAGTTCTGTCCTTTTTTCTGGTGTCGCGGCCTGTCCCTCTCCACAAAGCTCCCTTCGCCAGCTGCATGACAATCCCCCTCGCGCTGAAGACCTTGGGCGAAGAAGTAACCAACCGTTGGTCCTCCTCTCCTTTCTCGTTAGTCCTGCGGCGGAGCTGGGGGGAAGGGTGCCTGAGATACAAGCCCCTTACTCAAACACACTGATGCGGAGGTGGTTCTGCCATTGGTCCCTCTCCCGATGCTGAGGTTCTCCTGCTAACCCTCGGCCCCCTGGCATAACTTGTAAACCCCAGTGAGAGGAGCCCAGAGTTCAGTCTTCCCCTGCTCGATGTATGATCTTGATCTCGAGGGATTCACTTCACCTCTCTAAGCCTCAGTTTCCCGTTTGCAGAACGGGAAGAATGACTCGCACCTCGTGTGAGCACGTGGGTACTTGGCGACCCGGAGATTTCTGCAAACTGCAGGCTCAGTGAAATGCCCATTGCACGCCCTGCACCCTTGCTCGCCCGACGCCCGCCGGGTGCGCGCCCCAGCCGCTTCCTCCTCCAGGGCCACGTGCCGGGGAAGCCAAAGCGGGAGTCTTTCGATCTTGGCCCAGCCCTTAGCCCTCGGTTCTTTGCTCTAGAATCTAGATTCGCGTGGGTCGACAAAGGCACTGAAAACCCAACGAACTTCCCGACATTTTTCGAAAAACCGTATGCGTGTGCTTTTGTGCATTGTTTCTCCGATCGATGCAGGGCCCCTTAGGGTTCGGTTTGGACGGAAGGCCAGAGTGGTTCTGCCCCGGCTTCGGGCGTGGAGGATCCAGAAGGAGATGCAAAAGAGCAAGAAGCAGAGAGTGTTAAATGAAAGGAGATCCTGTCTTAGGAACCGACTCAGCTCTTTAAAAGAACGAGATAAACATAGGGTCGTTATATATCCTGGAAAGTAGCCTAGGCATTCAGTGAAAAACGCAAAGCGCACGTGGATTCTTTGTGTAAAAATATAAATGGGACAGGGGTTTAATCGTCAGGTTTTTTCTGCACGAAAGATGTCCGTCCAGAGGGCTGGAGATTTTTATTTTAATTGTCTTTTGGGACTATTCGAAGCCGAAGTGTGTTGTTGACCATATTCTTGCATTGAATTTTCAATTAAAAAAGAAACTGCAGGAATTGGCGGGGGTTGTTTGTTTTTTGGGGTTGGTTGGTTTGAGAGAGAGTCTCGCTCTGTCGCCGGGACTGGAGTGCAATGGCGCGATCTCGGCTCACTGCAGCCTTTGCCTCCCAGGTTCAAGCAATCCTCCTGCCTCAGTCTCCCGAGTAGCTAGAACTACAGGCGTGTTCCAAGACACCCAGCTATTTTTTTAAAAAAAAGATGGGGTTTCACCATGATGGCCAGGCTGGTCTTGAACTTCTGGCCTCAGGTGATCCACACCAAAGTGCTAGGATTACAGGCGTGAGCCACCGCGCCCGGCCTTTTTTTTTTTTTTTTTTTATCTTTAGTCAAGATGGGGTTTCACCGTGTTAGCCAAGATGGTCTCAATCTCCTGGCCTGGTGATCCACCCGTCTAAGGAATTGGGTTTTTCGAAAGCAACCTGGGCTGGGCGCAGTGGCCCACGCCTGTAATCCCAGCACTTTGGGAAGCTGATGCGGGCGGATCTCCTGAGATCGGGAGTTCGAGACCAGCCTGACCAACATGGAGAAACCCCATCACTACAAAAAATACAAAATTAGCTGGGCATGGTGGCGCGTGCCTGTAATACCAGCTACTTGCGGGGGCTGAGCCAAGAGAATCACTTGAACCCGGGAGGCGGAGGTTGCAGTGAGTCGAGATCGCGTCATTCTACTCCAGCCTGGGCAACTAAAACGAAACTCTGTCTCCAAAAGGAAAAAAAGAAAAAGAAAGAAAGAAAACCTAATTTGGGTGCTGAAGTCTAGAGGAGACGACTGAGAGGGCGAGCTGCAGAGCGGAGGCACTGGGGCAGCAGGCGAGGGCACCACAGCTCTTGGCTCCCAGCGGGCGAGAGTCCAGAATCCTTGCTCAGAGCAAAGGCAAGGGGAGAGGGAAGCATGCAGTCGTGGCCCTCGCGCTTCGTCAGGCGACACCCCGGTCGTGTTTGACCCCCGCGAAGGTGAAACTTGACCGTCCACCCCAAAGATGTCCCCTACCCGAGTCATTGGAAAAGGTGGCCAGCCGGGATAGGGGACCGAGTCCAGCATTGGTTTCCTCGTCTGTAAAATAAGCTGAAAACGTCCACGCCTCTTTCTGGAGAAGGCTGGAAGGATGCCAGAGAGAAACTGCCCGCGGGCCCTGGCAATAAGCCCTGCCAGCCCCTGCGGAACTCTGCTCGGGCGGGGTCCCTCTGGCGTTAGAAATCCTGCTTACCCAGCCGGACCCACGCTGCATCCCCCAAAGCCCCCCCAACCTGCGCTGCACTCAGACCCAAGAGTCGGCCTGCGATGCACCACGTGCGTGGAGCCCCGGGTCCCAGCCCTAAGAACCAGGGATGGCTTCAGGGCTCAGAAGACTCCAGCAAGGTTCACTCGCAGATTGTGTCTGCGGGCGTTGGGGGAGGGGCCCCATAGCCTTCAGCAGATTATCCAAAGGTCGGTGACCCAGATATGGTTTTGGCCGCGGGCCATGATTCACTTCCTGTGCCCCAATTAGAATTTAGCCGAATAATTCAGACCCCAAACCAAGCAAAAACGCTCTTATTTCCGTTTGGGATTCTTTGGAGAGTTGGGATTTATCTGTCTCAAATTAGAATAATCTGCATTATTAGCCATTTAACATTTATTTGTTGGTCGGCTGCCCGACCTTTCTGAGCCTCAGTTTCTTTGTCTGTAAATTGGAGCTTGCCCTGGTCAGAGGACTGTTGGAATTGGAAATATTCGAATAAGGAAATGGTTTTTTTGTTGTTTTGTTGTTGTTGTTGCTTTAAAAAAAAAAAAAAAAAAAAAGATAGGGTTTCACCGTGATGGCCAGGCTGGACTTGAACTCCTGACCTCAGGTGATCCACCCACCTCGGCCTCTCAAAGTGCTAGGATTACAGGTGTGAGCCACCGCACCCGGCCAGGAAATGTTTTTGCAAGGGCTTTGTAAGCAGCAAAGCGCACAAAGTGCTTCTTCAGGAGTCAATGTTTTTTAGCTCTGCAGTCACCACCCAAATTCGGGAGATCGTTGTGCTTTCTTGGATGAGGATGCCCGGCTCCAGCGCGGGGTGGGACGGTCTTTTCCTTGCTGAGAACCTGCTGTAGAGGGGACGAGGCGCTCTGTCCAGGGCCTTAGAGTCCCTTTCTCCCTCCACCCTCGGCTCACAGTTCTCCCGGCGCGCACCTCCTCTTTGCCCCCAGCCTGCGGTGCGCTCTTCGTCGGCGGACGCCTCCTCTGTGCTCTGCACGCCGCCGGCCCGGCTTGGGGTTGCTTTCTGCCGCGGCGTCTTCGCGAATGTCCCCTCTTGCTCTCTGCCTTGGCATCCCTCTGGGTTACCCCACGCAAGCTCCGACCCTCCCAGGGCTCCGCGCGGGAGGAGGGGCAGGGCGTTGGCATTTCTGTCTGGGCCTTGACTGGGAGTCGCGTGGTCCAAATCCCTCGTTTTTCAGAGGAGGGATCTGAAGCCCAGCTAGGCCCCTAATTCCAGACAGAGCTGGCCAAGGAGCCCAGTTCTCTGGATGCCTGCCTGGGGCTTTTTTCACTGGGCCAGGTTAGATGGGTCCAGGGAGAACTCCCACCGCGGGAAATTAAAGAAATGCGGAGAGAAGCCTTAGTGGGTGGGGCAGGCTCCTGTCTCTGGACCAGTGGGGCAGCAGAGGCCTTGGGAGCTACAGAGATTTTCCTGGGGACACTCCTGAGGGGTGTGTGTGAAGCTCCTGATGGGATGCCTAGACAGAGGGTTATCATGGGGTGGCTGGTTGCAGGCTCACAGCTGCTCCTGTCCGGGAGATAAGCAGGACAGAGGGTGGAGAATGCACTGGTGTGGAAGAGAGGAGGAAACCACAGGTGGTTTGGGTTGTTGGGAGGGGAGGGTAGGTGTGGTTTGAGGGGTGTGATCTAGAATGATCAAGAATCCCTGAAGCTTGGCTGGGCACAGTGGCTCACACCTGTAATCCTAGCACTTTGGGAGGTCGAGGCTGGTGGATCAGGAGTTCGGTCAGGAGTTCAAAATCAGCCTGGCCAACATGGTGAAACCCCATCTCTACTAAAAACACAAAAATTAGCCAGGTGTGGTGGCATGCCTGTAGTCCCCAGCTGCTCAGGAGGCTGAGGCAGGAGAATTGCTTGAACCTGGAAGGTGGAGGTTGCAGTGAGTGGAGACGGAGCCATTTCACTCCAGCCTGGGCAACAGATTGAGACCGCTTCTCAAAAAAATAAACATAAAAAAGAATCCCCGAAGCTGTTTGGTCTTTCTTTGATCTGCTCTTTAGGGCCCTCCACCAATAACCAGCAGTGGGAACCTACGTGGGAGGGGGTCTTGGAGGAGAGGGTCTGGCCAAGGCAGCGGTGAGCCCTGCCCTAAGGCAAGCAGTCTGTGGCCTGTGTCAGGGACTTGGAGCTGCTGTGAGTTCCCTGCAGAGGCTGGGTCAGAACCTCATCCTAGCCTCCAGATGGGCTGGTCTGGGGGGATTCCTGCCCAGCCTTTAGCATGAGTCCCTCCTGATAGAAAATACAAGCCCCACCAGGGCAAGGACCACAACTGCCTTGTACACTGCGGTTTCCCCTGCCTGACTTTCTCAGAAGGTGCTCCAGGAATACGTGTTTGAATTAATGAGCAATGTGCAGTCACAACCAGGGGCCCGCAGGATTCTCCCTGCAGGACAGTGACAGAAGAAACAGGCTCAGGCCGCCCAGCCAGCACATGCTGCTGTGGACCTCTTTCTGTCTATTGCAGCCGCCTGCTCTGTGCTACCTGCTTTCAGCTAGCAATGGCCATGCCTGGGCTTCCTCTTGGGAGGTTATTTCAAGGGAGGCAGAAACTCCTCAGCCTGAGTTTAGGGGTCCTTTCTTCTTCCCTTTTTCCGGTCTCATGGATCTGGTCCTAGACTGAGCCAATTATCCCTCTAGGCTTCAGTTTCCTCATTTGTAAAGTAAGAGCTGGAAGGAAGCCTTCCTGTCTTCCTTCATCCCTTTATTTTTCTTTTCCAAGACACATTGAGGCAGAAACAGAGGCAGACAAGATGGGCTGCAGCTGGACCAAAAGGGCCCACTGTGCTCACTATGCATGGGACAGCAGATGCCCCAGGCTGCTTCTGGGTGTCACACGCTCTTCTAACTGGTTAAACTAGCACATGCTACTCCAGGAACTGAATCATCCAGTCCAACAGGTCGGGTTTTTTTTTTTGTTGTTGTTGTTGTTGTTGTTTTGTGGAGACAGACTCTTCTCTGTGTCACCCAAGCTGGAGTGCAGTGGCGTGATCTCAGCTCACCGTAACCTCTGTTCAAGTGATTCTCGTGCCTCAGCCTCCCAAGTAGCTGGGATTACAGGCACATGCAACCACACCCAGCTAGTTTTTGTATTTTTAGTAGAGACAGTGTTTCGCCACGTTGGCCAGGCTAGTCTTGAACTCCTGGCCTCAAGTGAGCTGCTTGCCACAGCCTCCCAAAGTGCTGAGATTATAGGTGTGAGCCACTGCTATGCCCGGCCGGCCGGTCTGGATCTTAAAACAGGGACCATGTGGACCTTCAAGGAGCTCACATTCTCCTTGAGATGAAAAGGAAGCATGCTGGATAATGCCCCCAGCTTCCGCTGCGGAGAAACCAAAGCTGGCCTGAAACTCCCCTGCCAGCAGAGGCTGAGTGGGGTAGTCTGAGATTGAGGAGCCAACAGACTCAGCAAACACATGCTCCTCATTTGATCTTATTCACCAGCAGAGCCCCATGGGTATGGATCCAGCTGTCGGGTGACAGGAGTAGTGGCTGAGCCAGTGCTGCATTCTGGGAACCCTTCTTCTCCTCTTCTCCCCACCTCCCCAAGCTAGGGGGTCAGGAATATGTTCTAACCTTGGGCTCCCTTCTATCCTCTGTTTTAGAGCTGGGGAACTGCTCCCCTCCATCCCTACTTCATTCTCCATCTCAAACTCAAGCCTCAGCCCCAGGCCTCCTGCCAGCTGATGGGGTCTCTTTAAGGAATTGATTTCCACAAGTCCCTAAAGTGTTTCTTCCGCAATAACTCTCCTGCCACCCAGGCTCTCTGGCCCATAAATGATTTAGCACCTCGGAGGGGTTGGAACTGTCTTCCTGTGCAGTGGAGGCCTGCTGTGGTGACATCACAGCTGCAGTGCTGATGGATGGACTCCGCTGCCCTAATGGGGAGGAGAATGCACAGGCGGTCTGGGAGGGGGTCGGGACATGGAAGTAAGTACCCATCTGGCTCCACAGATTTCTGATTTGGGGGTCTTACTGATGGACCAGCTAGCTAATTGCCCTCAGAGGTGCCTAGAGAAAGGACTCGAGTCCATCTCTCTGTCCCCAGCCCAGAGGGACCCAGGCTCATTTCACTTCGAGATTCTTCTTTCCAATTCCTAAAGTGCTCTGGAGAAAGAATTATACTGAGTGTCGTCTTCTCTTGCTCCAGTGACAGCACACACACCTGCATGGGCACGCACACGCCCACTGTCCTCAAGAACCCTCTCAGGAAGTTCATCATTAGGTCCCACCTAAACATTTCTTGCTACAGGGGAAGCCCATTTTTCTCTGATTCCATCTGGAACTGACAGAGAACAGCTGGTCACTATTAGCCATATGCTCCCCCTCCAAGCACACGTGGTGAATGCTGGTGTGCACTTGGTCCCTCCTGCACTCAGAGCCCCCTCCCCCATCATCTTCCTGCTCAACATCAATGACTCTAGTTATCTCTGTTCCACAAGCCTTTGGGGGAAATGACAAGGCTTTACTCAGTCAGTATCCATAAGGTGCCAACTTCTTCAAGGCAGGGTAGGAAGTTGAGGGAGTGGTCTCTGAGGCAGGGAGTAGCCTCTGCCCACTCTTGCCATCCCTGACACCAGCCAGCCCTGGCCTATCTTCCTGTGACCCCAGCCAGAGGGACCCAGGGGATAGAAGGAGTAAGTGTAATTGAGGAGGGGGTAAATTTCCTGCTTCAAAATAGCTTACCCTCATTCCCTATCCTATAGAGGCAGCAGTTGGGTTGATTTTTCTCTAAGATTGGAACTGGGGTATGCACCATGCAAATTCACTGACATGGGGCACACCCTGGATTGGCACTGGGGTGGACACAATGTGAATTCACTGGTATCACATACATGTTAGCATGTCTTAGTTTGGGCATTCCAGTGCATGTGTAGTGATAGCTCATGGTGGTTTAAATTTGCATTTCCTTGATGGTAAATGATGCTGCGCATCTTTTCCTGGGCGTACGTGCCTGTGTGACTGAGTACGAGGGGGACAGAAGAAGCACTTGGCTCTGGAGTGTTGAAGGAATGAAGGGCTCCAGGCACATTGGAGCCACTATGGAAACTGGGCACAGCTGGGCCGAGAGAAAGCCACTGAAGCAAGCAGCCTCAATGGAGGCCAGATGGGTCACAGTTCACGGATTCTTCCCTGAACAGTTCCTTTTTTTTTTTTTTTTTTTTTGTGAGACATTTGTCACCTAGGCTGGAGTGCAGCGGGGGGTGATCTCAGCTCACTAAAACCTCCGCCTCCTGAGTTCAAGTGATTCTCCTGCTTCAGCCTCCCAAGCAGCTGGGATTACAGGCACCCGCCACCTCACTGGGCTAATTTTTGTATTTTAATAGAAACTGAGTTTCACCATGTTGGCCGGGCTGGTCTCGAACTCCTGAGCTCAGGTGATCTGAGGTGGAGGCCCACCTCAGCCTCTGAAAGTGCTAGGATAACAGATGTGAGCCACCATGCCCAGTGTAAATCACCTTTAAAAATTTTTTTTAAGACTCAGTCTTGCACTTGTCCATGAGGCTGGAGTGCAATGGCGCCATCTTGGCTCACTGCAACCTCCCCCTCACGGGTTCAGGCAATTCTCCTGCCTCAGCCTCCCAAGTAGCTGGGATTACAGGCACCTGCCACCACACCTGGCTAATTTTTGTATTTTTAGTAGAGATGGGGTTTCGCCATGTTGGCCAGGCTGGTCTCGAACTCCTGATCTCAGGTGATCCACCTGCCTAGGCCTCTGAAAGTGCTGGGATTACAGGCATGAGCCACCACACCCAGCCCCAAACACTTTTTCATTTTTCCCTCAGGTCTCTGAAGGGCAGGCAGATCTGAGGCTTTCTGGGAGCGTGCATTTTCCAAGTTCACTCAGAGGGCACTTGGCGGATGAAGGCTCAGACTCAGGTGTTCTTGCTCCTGACCCCAGAGTGCCACTTTGCTGTTTACAAAGTACTTTCAGGCACATCATCTCATCTGATTCTCAGGATAACCCCATTTTACAAGGGAGAAAACAGGCTCAGAGAGATTGAGTGGCTTGCTCAAGTCAGACAGCTAGTGAGTGGCAGAGCAGAGACTCCTCTGGCTCTACTCTTTGTCCCTGGGAGCGGGGCTCATCTGGCCTCCACCTCTATTGTTGAGATTGACAGAGTCTGCCCTGCTTAACTCTACTGGGGGCAACTGCAGGAGTGTACTCAGACCACCTGGCCTGCGTGCTGAGCCAGTTCTGACTTAGTTTAAGCAGAGCCACATTTAGAGAACTGTTAACAGGGTGGTGTTGGCCTTACCTGTAAGACCCCTGGACACCTTGCTCAGGTTGCTCTTGCTCATGAGATTAGAAAACCAAGATATTGGCCGGGTGCAGTGGCTCACACCTGTAATCCCAGCACTTTGGGAGGCCAAGGAGGGTGGATCACAAGGTCAGGAGTTCGAGTCCAGCCTGGCCAATAAATATGGTGAAACCCCATCCCTACCAGAAATATAAAAATTAGCCTGGCATAGTGGCAGGTGCCTACAGTCCCAGTTACTCAGGAGGCTGAGGCAGGAGGATGACTTGAACTTGGGAGGTAGAGGTTGCAGTGAACCAAGATCGTGCCACTGCACTCCAGCCTGGGTGACAGAGCAAGACTCCATCTCTAAAAAAGAAGGAAGGAAGGGAGGGAGGAAGGGAGGAGAAGGAAGGAAGGAAAGAAGGCAGGCAGGCAGGCAAGCTTGAGGTGTTTAATAATATGGTTTCTCAGCTAGGATGGGGTGGAGCCAGGATTTGAACTGGGTCTGAGTGCCACCCTCTGTCCATCGTATGTGAGAAAAGAAAGTCTGGGTATCCCTGGATGAGCCCAGTGGCTTCCAGTGGGCAGGGAGCCAGTCTGAGATCCTGGGCTCTAGGGAGGCCTTGGCCCTGTCGGGCTGACTGTGTCACTCACAGATTCTGGTCACAAACCATGAATTTCAAACTTTATGGCTGTGCAATCCAGCATCGGCTGAATAACAGAGAAAGCCGCTCTGCTCCAAAGTAGTAGACTGTAGTCCAGGGGACTTTCCAGCCATTTAGAAATCAGCAGTCCTGCCCCTGCCATCCCAGCCTGTGCCTGTCTCAGGCCACGCTCAGTAGCCATTTGCAGCCTGTGGTTGCTACCGGCCAAGGTCATCAGAGGCCCAGATCCCAGAGCAATGGTTCCCTGCCACCCCTGGAGAGGAGGAGAGGGGATTGTTGTGGAGATGATAATGCTACTCCGTTAATGTCCAACTTCCTGAAAAACACCCAGACACATTTTGTTTATGTGCCTGTTTCCCTCATGCCTGCTTCCAGAAGGGCTCTGAGGAGCAGATAATGGAAGACCATCAGCAAAAGAGCTGTTCATGGGCTGGGCACGGTGGCTCACACCTAAAATCCCAGCACTTTGGGAGGCTGGCAGATCATGAGGTCAAGAGATCAAGAGCACCCTGGCCAACATGGTGAAATCCCATCTCTATGAAAAATACAAAAATTAGCTGGGCATGGTGGCATGCACTTGTAGTCCCAGGTACTTGGGAGGCTGAGGCAGGAGAATTGCTTGAACCAGGGAGGTGGAGGTTGCAGTGAGCCGTGATTGTGTCACTGCACTCCAGCCTGGTGACAGAGTGAGACTCCGTCTGAAAAAAAAAAAGAATAAAAAAGACCACTGGCAAAACAGCTATTCATGGGCCAGGCACAGTGGCTCACACCTATAATCTCAGCATTTTGGGAGGCCGGGGCAGGTAGATCACCTGAGGTCGGGAGTTCGAGACCAGCCGGGCCAACATGGTGAAACCCTGGCTCTGTGTGGTGGCAGGCGCTTGTAGCTCCTGCTACTTGGGAGGCTGAGGCAGGAGAATCGCTTGAACTTGGGAGTCGAAGGTTGCAGTGAGCCAAGATCATGCCACTGCACTCCAGCCTGTTTGACAGAGCGAGATTCCATCTCAAAAAAAATAATAAACTCTGTCTCAAGAAAAAAAAAGAACTGTTTACGGAAAAGAACAGCAAAAGCCCCAAAGAAGGAGGGGACAGAAATACCCAGAACCTCAAGCAAATGCAGCAGTGGTGACTAAATGCTCACCTACACATGTGCTGACCTCAGGCTCCCAGCAACCCCTTCGATACACATGGCAAAAAACGGTCTTCAGGTGGCCTTGGTAGCGGTGTGGCTGCCTCCCCTGGGTTGTGACTCATACCTTTCCTCCACCTGAATGTCCAGGGGACATGAGGGGACTAGGTCTTGGCCAGATGTGAGCACATATCACTCAGGATTCTCTCACATTAAGAGACACAGGCTCTGGCAAAGGTGCCCAGTGTGAGTGGAATTTGGGGACACTCTGGCCAGGCGGTTGGCACCCAAGCATTTCCCTGTGTCCTGCAGGTACCCTGCCCTCTGGCTGCAGCTTTTTTGTCAGGGTCGCCATGGCCTTTTCTATGGAGACCAGCTCCCACCGTGGGCAGGAGCAGGGCATGAACAGGGCCCAGCCTGGAAGGCCTTGCCCAGCAGGGAACCCTCAGTAGGAACATGAAGGTGCAGCGATACTTACTTCCGGGGCCCCAGGAGGAGCTCATCACCTTTCTGTCTCTCTCCCTCACAGCCCATTCTGCAGGGGCTTGGTGGGGGGCAGGGAGGCCGGTGAAAGGCCACCCGAGGCTGCTTTTCAACGAAACTATCTGTGCGCAAGATAGAATTACTTGTATCAAGTACACCAAGACTTTTAATCCATTTTGTAATCAAACAGGGCATCTCTCTGGGCCCCTACCAGCCTGAGATGCCAGCGTAGTTCCACCCACTTCACAGGTGGGGAAATTGAAGTGAGTGGGAGGGCCAAAATTAATCCATTTCAGCCCAGAAGGCACCAGGGAATTCAGAGCTCTGGGCTCCCGGGTCATCCCAGACAGGCTGAAGAATGAGCAACATGCGCCCTGGGTTCCTCTTTCTGCCCCCAGCCAGGATGGGTTCTGGCTCTGGTTGGAGCTGTCCACCATCTCTCTGTACAATTTTGGACTAGATGTGTCTGCCTTGGTTTCCACAGTGCTAAACCAGGCGGTGCTGGCCGGTCCGTCTGTTGTCTGGAGTGGCTATGCACCTCAAATGAGACATAGGAGTGGAGAGAACTTTGCTAAGCAGAAAATCCTAGACTGGGCTGGGCGCGGTGGCTCAGGCCTATATTCCCAGCACTTTGGGAGGCCAAGGCAGGTGTATCATCTGAGATCAGGAGTTTGAGACCGGCCTGATCAACATGGTGAAACCCCATCTCTACTAAAAATACAAAATTAGCCAGGCATGGTGGTGCATGCCTGTAATCTGAACTACTCAGGAGGCTGAGGCAGGAGAATTGCTTGAACCTGGGAGGTGGAGGTTGCAGTTAGCTGAGATCATGCCACTGCACTCCAGTCTGGGCAATAAGAGTGAAACTCCATCTAAAAAAAAAAAACGTAAGTTCTGTGATCCTCAGTTTCCTCACCTGCAAGATGGGGCTAGAAACATACCTACCTCTTGAGAGCATTGGACTTAAATTCAATCATCTAGGTCAAGCTCGCAGCACAGTGCACAGAAATGGGACACCCTTGAGGTATATTTCTTCTCTTTGTCTCTGCTGGCCAGGAGCCAACTCTGTATCTTATTACACAATAATTAACCAATGGGGAGGCAGGGAGCGCCCCCAACCCAATCTCACTGCAACTCCTGAACGCACCATGTGTGGGAAGCAAAGAGAATTTTGCTCTCAGCCGAGGCCTGAGGAGGCCTTTCCCTTTCTGGGCCTGAGCCCAGGAAACGCAGCCAGCCTTACGGAGAAGAGTCTGGGGATGGAGACCCTCCCTTGGGAGGATCTTATTACCTGAGTGAGAGAAGCTGGGGAAGAAGCTGGGGATGGGAGTGGGAGGGTGTTGGGGGTGGTGCCGGGCCACACATGCCTGTGTGCCTTGGGTGTGTGGCCCAGGATAATTTGTTGAATGCCTTGGGATTTTATTTTTCTTTTTTCTCTAATTCCCTTTGAAAACATATGTTTGGCCCCCATCACAGAAGTCCTGCCTAGATTGCAGAGAAGCCCACAGCAGACCACACAAGCCCCAGAAGAGTGCTGGCTGCCTTCTGCTGCAGGTTCCTGCATCTTTTTTCCTATGTGCCCTCCATTTTAATAAAAAATGAGACCATTTTGTATACACTGTTTCTGAATCTTCCTTTTCTCACTGCATAATCTTTTCCCATTTGGGAAAATTCTCTGCTATGACAATGACCAGCGGCATCACGCTTCATCTTCTGGCTTTGACTGATTGATTCAAAGCCCAACCTAAGGACAGCTGAGCAGCTTCCAATTTCTGGCTCTTGCAAAAGAGTGAATTTTTTTTAGCATACATTCTGATGAGTGGTGTCTCCGGGTCAAAGGTGTGTGAATCGAAAACATTATTGGTTCATATTACAGAAGCCTCGCACACACACACATAACACACTCACTGTCATAATTCCAGCAGGCACTGGGTCCTGGCTGCAGGCGGAGGCTCCCGGAAGGCTGACTCGGACTGAGCTGATGATGTGGCCTGCTGCCTAGGGAGCCTAGAAAGTTCTTTGTTCTTTTTGAGACATAGTCTTATTCTGTCACCCAGGCTGGAGTGCAGTGGCACGATCTAGGCTCACAGTAACCTCCGCCTCCCAGGTTCAAGCAATTCTCCTGCCTCAGCCTCCCGAGTAACAGAGTTAACAGGCAGAAGCCACCACGTCCAGCTAATTTTTTTGTACTTTTCATGGAGATGGGGTTTCACCATATTGGCTAGGCTGGTCTTGAACTCCTGACCTTGGCCTCCCAGAGTACTGGGATTGCAGGTGTGAGCCACAGCACCTGGCTAGAAGGTTCTTCATGGGGAGGAGAGGTGGGACCTGCCCTGCTTGTCTGTCCTCAGTTCAAGGTTGGCCATCCCCCGACCTCAGGCTGCAGGGGCCCTGCACCCACAGAAACATGGACGATTCAATATCGAGGCCTGGGGACCTGGACCTGGGCCAGCTGGACTGGGTGGCAGAAGAGAGACAGCCTTCCTACCTCAGCTTTACCCCAACCCACCCCATCCACCCACAGCCCACATTCAGGCCCACCTGAAAAGCTGCTTCTTGGAGGGTAAGAACTTTCCATATGGTCCCATAGGCAGTAGGAGAGGTGAAGATGGACAGGAGCGGAGGGCGGGAGGGGAGGAGACAGCTGGAAATCCCAGGGAGAACACTGGGCGTGAGCATGGGAGAGAAAGTCTGCGGGGCTTCCTAGAGGCGGCTTCTAGAACTGACTGTTGTGCTGATGGTGGGGTCAGGGATGAGAGAAGCATCAAAGCCCCAATGTCCAGGCATCCCTAGCCAGATACATCGGGTTCAAATCCGGCTCCTTCGGGTCCATGCAGCATGGCACCATGGTGGCTGCCATGTCCTGGCTGGCTGACCTCGTGCAAGGCACCGCATTTCCTGACCTATGCACGGGGCATGACAGCTGTACCCACCTCAAGGGGCTGTGTGGGGTCAAACAAAGCAATGAGTGGAAAGTTCGGGCACCCCTCAGCACCCTGGGCTGGCACCACCCATCTCTCAATCAGTTTCCTTACCTGGAGTAGATGAGGCTCACGTGCCTACCTTGCAGGCCCAGCTATGGGGAGCCTCCAGCACATTAGGGGTAAGAGTTCAAAAGCCTAGTAACTAGGGGGCTTACTCCTTGTGCCCATGGGAACTGCTGTGGGACCCCCGTGGCAAGCCTGGGAAGCTCTGGTATGTTACAGGGTGCCCCCTGAGGGGCTGTGCACTGTCGGCTGGGGAGGGCCTGCGGAGCTGGGGGACGCCACCCCCAGCAGCCTCAGGAGACTGAACACAGGCCCAGGTTCCCACCCAGCAGAGAGCTGCCCCCGGCTTCCAGCCCTGGGGCCACAGAATACAGAAGCAGCCCCTGCCCAGTGGACAGGGGGCAGGGAATAGGGGTGCCCAGGTGCCCCTGTGCCCTTCTGCCAGCCAGGCCCCAGGAGTTCCAAGATAATCACAGCAATTGCAGCAACACAGGACTCCCTGCTTGTGGGGCAGTGGGATGCTGGAGTAGGTGGGGGGCTAGGAGAGTAGCAGGAAGGTTCCTCAGGCAGAGCCACTTGTCCCGCCAGCTGGGGTGCCAGGCCCCCTCATCCTGGAACCCTGCGATCCCACCCAGCCCTAGTCCTGGTGTCTAGGAAGTGTTCTGAGGCCTTTTGCTCACACGAGCCCATCGTCTAATGAGGGAGAGGAGCATGGGTGGTGAGCACTGTGGGCCGCCTAAAACTGACTGTTTAGAGTTCAGGTTATCTTTGTTTACCACTGAGAAAACATAAAGCTTAACACAGGTATTAACTGTGCCCACCTGCTCCTGCCACTGATTCCCTCATCCAGAGTTGCAGCCCATGGTGCCAGCCATACAGGAAATTGCTTTTGAAGTTGACAGAGGCTGGAATGAAGTTCCAAGACTGCCTGGCCCTATCTCTTCCAGGTGGCAGCTGGGCCCCTTCTCACCCACCTGTCCCCCAAAGCCAAAGACATGTAGTTGTTACCAGGGAACTGGGCAGAACCCTCCAATCCTGACGTGTGTTTTTTTCCAAAAGACTCTCTGCTGCCCAGGTGTGGTGGCTCACACTTACATTCCCAGCATTTTGGGAGGTTGAGGCAGGAGGATATTTCAAGCCCTGGAATTCAAGGCCAGCCTGGGCAACACAGGGAGACCCCATCTCAACAAAAAATAAAAAATGAGTCAGGCCTGGTGACATGCATCTGTGGTCCCAGCTACTCAGGAGACTAAGGTGGGAGTATCACTTTCGCCCAGGTGGAGGCTGCAGTGAGCTGAGATTGTACCACTGCACTGCAGCTTGGGTGACAGAAGACCCTGCCCTCAAAATAAAACAAAAAGCCTTCTACCTATGTCTCCCAGTCCAACATGGGGCCATCTGTCAGGGCTGCAGCATGAGGGCATGAGGAGAGATGCTCAGCAGGACTTCCTGATGAATGGCATCTGCAGCATGAGGCGGGGTGTGCACTCCCTTCCCGACAGTCCTCTGGGAAAGGAGTGTCAGGCCTGGGGAATCAGAACTGGACAAGGGGGCCTTCCCGCCCCAGGCACACACTCATCTGCACACCCTCCAATGACCTGAGTAGGGGAACCCACTAAGATGTCCCTCCATCAAGGGACTTCTCTGCTTTCAGCACCCAGGCTCCCATTTCTCCAGGTCAGGGGACTTCAGAGAGGTGGATCATTACCGCAGTGCCTCCCAGCTCTGTCTCCCACGCCCTTGCCCTCATCACACCAGGTCACAGCCTCCCTGTCCCTGCAGAGTCTTTCCTGACTGGCAAGCCAGGGTCCTTGCCTGGGCTCTTCTTCAAGGTTGGGGTAGTGGAGTCAATAGTGTCCCCCAAAAGATACATCCACATCTGGATCCCAGAACCTGTGAATGGGATCTTATTCGGAAAAAATGCTTTTTGCAGATGTAATTAAATTAAGGGTTTTTTTTGTTTTTTGAGATGGAGTCTCATTCTGTCACCACGCTAGACTGCAGTGGTGCAATCTTGGCTCACTGCAACCTCCGCCTCAGCCTCCCATGTAGGTGGGACTACAGGCATGCACCACCACACCTGGCTAATTTTTGTATTTTTAGTAAAGACAGCGTTTCACCATGTTGGCCAGGATGGTCTTGATCTCCTGACCTCGTGATTTGCCTGCTTTGGCCTCCCAAAGTGCTGGGATAACAGGCTTGAGCCACCACACCTGGCTAAAATAACAATTTTAAGATGAGGAGATCATCCTGGTTTATCAAGTGGTCCCTTAGTCCAATGACAAGTGTCCTTGTAAGAGACACATAGGGAGATGGACCCAGCAAAGCAGAAGGCAAGCTGAGGTGCAGGTGGAGCCTAGAGCGACAGGTCTACCAGGAGCGCCAGGGACTGCTGCAGCTCCCACCAGCCAGGAGAGACCCCTGGAATAGATGCTCTCAGCAGGTAGGGAGGTCCTGCCCACACCTTAATTTTTAACTTCTGGCCTCCAAAACTGTGAGAACCAATTTCTGTTGTTTGAAGCCCCACACTGTGGTCAGGTGTCATAGCAGCCTCAGGAAATTAATGCAGCTGATGTCCTGGGTTGTCACCTACACCCTCCACATCCATGACCGCCATAAACTGGTGATGGCCAAGTCTGTCCCTCCAGGGTGGTGTCCATCCAAATTTCAGATCTCTATTCCCAGTGGCCCCGTGGGCAGTGAGGTATAATATGAAAACTATCTGGTCTTTGTCCCTGGGTCCTGGCACAGAGTTCCCAAACCCTTGGAATTTTCTGAGTGATGGAAGTCTCTTTTCTTTTCTTTTCTCTTCTTTTCTTTTTGAGACGGAATTTCGCTGTTGTTACCCATACTGGAGTGCAATGGCACGATCTCGGCTCACCGCAACCTCCGCCTCCTGGGTTCAAGCAATTCTCCTGCCTCAGCCTCCTGAGTAGCTGGGACTATAGGCGCACACCACCATGCCCAGCTAATTTTTTTATTTTTAGTAGAGACGGGGTTTTACCTTGTTGACCAGGATGGTCTGGATCTCTGGAAGTCTCTTTTCTTCTTGACAAGGAGCCCTTTGGTCAAAGGCAGGTCTGCACTCCTATGGATGCTCAGCTTAAGCATATGCAAATTCAGGAGCAGATTATGCAGACATTTCTAGAAAAGGGGTAGTAACTTCCAGGTCATCGGGTCATTGCCATGGGAAGGGGCGGTAACTTCCGGATCTTGCCATAAAAGGGGTGGCAATTTCCGGTTGTTGCCATGGCCACAGTAAACTGTCATGGCATCTGTAGGCGTTTCTTATGGGGAGGTACTTTCACCCCATTTCTGTTGGAGCTAGTGGTCAATTCTGTGCAGTGTCCCAGCCTGGCCTCTGGAGTCAAGTCCTGCCTCCTGAGTGGAGTCCTGCCTTCTACCTCAGGTGGATTGAGCCCAGGTGTTCAAGACTAGCCTGGACAAAACAGCCAGATCTCATCATGAGTTAGAGCAGGCGCCACCACCTAGGTTTGTGTAAGTTCGCCCTAAGCTGTTCACACAATGATGAAATCACCTAATGATGCATTTCTCAGGGACTATCCCTATGACTACTCTCTTTTGTGGACATTTGGATTGTCAGGTCTGAAGAACATGGCAACAGTCAATTCTGGCATTTTAGAGAGGTTCTCTATCTGCAGCTTTGTTCTGTGTCTCTTTCAGAAGATGCCCTGGTTTTAGAAAGTGCACCAATTGGCCGGGGCGGTGGCTCACATCTGTAATCCCAGCACTTTGGGAGACTGAGGTGGGTGGATCACTTGAGGTCAGGAGTTCGAGACCAGTATACCTAATATGGTGAAATTTTGTCTCTATCAAAAAAAAAATGCAAAAATTAGCTGGGCGTGGTGGCATATGCCTGTAGTCCCAGCCACTTGGGACAGAGATGGGAGGATCACTTGAATCTGGGAGGTGGAGGTTGCAGTGAGACAAGATCACAACACTTCACTCCAGCCTGGGTGACAGAGTGAGACTCCATCTCAAAAAAAAAAGACATGCCCCAATTACTTTTTCATCTTTATAAAAAGTAAAAAAAAAAAAAAAAAAAAAAAAAGCCGAGTGTGGTGGCGTGTGCCTGTAGTCTCCCGATATTACTCAGGAGGTTGACGTGGGGGATGACCTGACCCCAGGGCTTCCAGGTTGCAGTGAGCCAAGATTTCGCCACCTCACTCTAGCATGCACAACAGAGCAAGACTGTGTCCCTTTAAAAAGAAGAAAAGAAAAATAACAATAGTAAAACCATTACATGTTAACCAAAATAACACTTTATGAAAATAATCACTTTAAAAAACAAAAAATTGTATTTAATAAGAAGAGAGGCAACATCTTACACTTTTGCAGGTGTCATTAATGTCTGGATTCTTTTTTTTGAGATGGAGTCTTGCTGTGTCACACAGGCTGGAGTGCAGTGGCATCATCTCGGCTCACTGCAATCTCCACCTTCCAGGTTCAAGTGATTCTCCTGCCTCAGCCTCCCGAGTAGCTGGGATTACAGGTGCCCGCCGCCACACCTGGCTAATTTTTGTATTTTTAGTAGAGATATGTTTTGCCATATTGGCCAGGCTGGTCTCAAACTCCTGACCTCAGGTGATCTGCCCACCTCGGCCTCCCAAAGTGCTGGGATTACAGGCGTGAGCCACTGCGCCCTGCCAATGTCTGGATTTTTATATTCTGCATTATCTCAGTTGTGATATGCTCTTTGGGTTAAAATATGTGAAGAAAATCCTAGGACCTTGTGGCCCCCCTGACTCCACTAGAACTGCTCCACTAGATCTACTGCTTCATTAAAGGTCTCTCCATGGTGCTATTCTAATTCCCTCACTCCTTTTCCTCTGATTAGCAGCACTACTTTCATGGAGAAGCACTACTTCCCCACCTTGCCTACTGTTCAGTCTACTGCTCTTGGTACAGTTCATAAAGGAAAGTTGGCCAGACGCGGTGGCTAACGCCTGTAATCCCAGCACTTTGGGGGACCGAGGTGGGCGGATCACCTGAGGTCAGGAGTTCGAGACCAGCCTGACCAATATGAGGAAACCCTGTCTCTACTAAAAATACAAAAATTAGCCAGCCAGGTGTGGTAGCATGTGCCAGTAATCCCACCTACTCAGGAGGCTGAGACAGGAGAATCGCTTGAACCTGGGAGACAGAGGTTGCAGTGAGCTAAGATCACACCATTGCACTCCAGCCTGGGCAACAAGAGCGAAACTCTGTCTCAAAAAAATAAAGAAAAGAGACAGGATGCGTATTTGTTCCTTTCTCTTTATTTGCCTTTTTTCTTTTTTCCAGAAAGCACTATTGAGAGTTTAATGTTACCCCGGCATTCTTAGGCAAAGTAAAGTAAAATCTATAGTCTTAATTTGTGACCATTATAACTAAATATAAATTTTCATGTGGAGACAAAACATAAAATCTTCCATCAGGTCAGCATAATTTGAGAGAAAAAGACATCGAAAGAAAGGAAAAAGAGAAAAGAACGAAAACTTGATTTTTGGAAATAGATTTCTCCACTTCTGGTGCAGAGGGTGGTTGGCTGGGGAGCCTGGGTCTCTCTGTCCTCCCCACGGTGGCAGTGGCTGATCTCTGCTCAGGCATGAGGGGCCACCCTGCGCGGGGCCTGAGGCTTTCTGGCCCAGCCCCTCATCACTTCCCTGACTCTTCACAGTGTCTCTGGGCCCCTGCTATTTGCCTTTTTTTTTTTTTTTAAGAATGCAGGGGGTTCGTAAGATATTCCAAAGATGCCCGATGAGAGGTGCCTTTAGGGGAGAAAGATATGAGCGCACTGATGAGTTTCAACCCATTGCAGTTACTATCCTATTGTCATTCAGATTGTCTCACCTTTAGTCAGCTGAAGCTCACGCAGGTTAGTCCTGGAACCTTTTGACTTAACACTATTGTTCCTTGAGAGCTTTTTCTACTTTATATGACAGTTTCCAGGTTCATCTTGGACTTTTCCCGTCCTAGACTTGGAATCAACAATGTCTCTGAGTATATCAGTTTCCTTTTAGTGGGAGAGAACATTCAGGGACGATGATCTGATGTCGGGGACTCATTGCTACCTGACTGGTCACTAGTTCTAGTCCCTTTCACTCAGCAGAGCTAGGAAATATCGTTTAGTTTTTTATTTTGTACTGAATGCTGTACCGTTTGGCATTCTCACCGGCAACGAATGAGAGTTCCTGTTGCTCTGCATCCTTACTGGCAGTTGGTGTTGTCAATGTTTTCTTTTTCTTTGTCATTTCTAAAGGATGTCCTCATTCTTTCTTATAGCTTCATAATGTTTATTCTTTTGTTTGTTTTTTTTTCCTGAGACAGTGTCTCCCTCTGTCCAGGCTGGAGTGCAGTGGTGAGATCTTGCCTCCCTGCAACCTCCACCATCCAGGCTCAAGCGATCCTCCTGCCTCAGCCTCCCAAGCTCCCAGGCTCAGGCCCCGACCTGTGCCACAGCCTTCCAAATAGCTGGGACTACACCACCATACCAGGTTTTATGTTTTTTGTGGAAATGGAGTTTTGTCATGTCGCCCAGGCTGGTCTCAAACTCCTGGACTCAAGTGATCCACCTGCCTGGACCCCCCAAAGTGCTGGGATTACAGGTCTGAGCCACGGGGCCCAGCCTCATAGTAATCATTCTACGAATGTAATAAGTTATTTAACCAGTTCATTGCTGATAGTCGTTTTGATTGTTTCATATAGTTTATTATAATAAATAATTTACCTTTTTTTTGAGAGAGAGAGAGTCTCTGTTGCCCAGGCTAGAGTGCAGCCGCATGATCTCAACTCTCTGCAACCTACTGGCTTCAAGTGATTCTCCTGCCTCCACCTCCCGAGTAACTGGGACTACAGGCGTGTGCCACTGCACCCAGCTAATTTTTGTATTTTTAGTAGAGATGGGGTTTCACCATCTAGTTGACCAGGCCAGACTTGAATTCCTGACCTCAAGTGATCCTCCCACCTCAGCCTCCCATAGTGCTGGGATTACAGGTGTGAGCCACTGCACCTGGCCTCTTCACTGCTACTGGGCTTCAGAATCCATTTGATTCTTCCCACCTGGGCACCTTCCTCACTCTGTTTGTCTTCTGTCACTGCATGCTGGGTGGCCTCCCTTAGGGATGCCCTTCTCATCCTGCTTGGACTCTGGCACCTGTAGTGGGTGCAGGACTGGCTAGCGATGCCTTCTTTACCTGCTCCAACTCTGAACCCCAGGTCACCCTCTGCTGCACCGTGGCCTCCTTACCTGGCTCAGGCCCCTACCTGTGTTACAGCATGGATGTCTGTCTCATTCAGCCTACTTGACGGCTTATGGAATGAACTGTTCAGAAAGGGAATGGATGAGAAAGGAGAGGAAAAGAAATAGCTCTACCTGTCGACTGACCAATTGGCTTTTTTTAGTATATCTGGGAAGTCACTCCTTAGGAGTAAATAGCATGGGCTGGGTGCAGTGGCTCATACCTATAATCCCAGCACTTTGGGAGGCCAAGGCGGGCAGATCACTAGAGGTCAGGAGTTCGAGACCAGCCTGGCCAACATGGCAAAACCCCAACTCTACTAAAAACACAAAAATTAGCCAGGTGTGGTGGCAGGTGCCTGTAATCCCAGCTACTCGGGAGGCTGAGGCAGGAGAATCACTTGAGCGTAGGAGGCAGACATTGTAATAAGCCAAGGCTATTCCACACTCCACTGCGCTCCAGTCTAGGCAACAGAGTGAGACTCCGTATTAAAAAAAAAAAGGTAATTGGCTTGGCGTGGTGCCTCAAGCCTGTAATCCCAGCACTTTGGGAGGCCGAGACGGGTGGATCACGAGGTCAAGAGATCGAGACCATCCTGGTCAACATGGTGAAACCCCGTCTCTACTAAAAATACAAAAAATCAGCTGGGCATGGTGGCGCGTGCCTGTAATCCCAGCTGCTCAGGAGGCTGAGTCAGGAGAATTGCCTGAACCCAGGAGGCGGAGGTTGCGGTGAGCCGAGATCGTGCCATTGCACCCCAGCCTGGGTAAAAAGAGTGAAACTCCGTCTCAAAAAAAAAAAAAAGTAAATAGCGTGATTCCTCATTTTTTAAAAAAATAGTTGGCATAGTATTGCATTATGTAAATACACTCATGTGCTGTGAAATAATGTTTTGGTCAGTGATGGACTGCATATATGATGGTACTCATAAGATTATATTAATAATACCATATAGCTGTACTTTTTCTATGTTTAAATATACAAATACTTACCATGATGTTACACTTGTCTACAGTACTCGGTGCAGTGCTGTGCAGGCTTGTAGCAGCCTAGGTGTCCTCGACTCCACCATCTAGGTTTGTGTAAGTACAGCCTATGATGTTCACGCAATGACAAAATCACCTAAGCATGCACTTCTCAGGGAGTGTCCCTGTGACTACTCCCTGTTGGTGGACATTCGGGTTGTCAGGTCAATTTCTGAAGCACCAGGAAACAATGAATCCTGGCATTTTAGAGAGGCCCTGTATCTGTAGCCTTGTTCTATGCCAGCCTCCTGGGCGTCTCTTTCAGAACATGTCCCGATTTCAGAGAAATCCCCCCATCATCCTGTCCATGGTCAAGGGCACCAAGAATTGATGCTTGAGCCAGACATTCAACCACAAACGGCACTTCAGGGAGGCCCACAGCCTTTGAGGAGGTTTGGAGTCCTACCGCCCCACTGGGGCTCTTCGTCTTGGAAGGTGACATGGGAGGCCGTCAGAGACCGTGCTGTAGGAAGTGTGACACCACTGGCATTCACAGAGAAAGCTTATAAGCGCTCTGACTGTATCCCAAGTGGGGCTGAGGTCTGTTTCATACGAAGAGTCTTAGAGACCAGGATTCAGCTGAGGAGACAGATTCCCGTCCTCAAGTCTTCCTGCCATAACTCTGGAAGGCAACCTTGAACCCGGTGGATATGATTCTTGCAGTGTATTAAATATGTCTCTTTTTTTTTTTTGAGATGGAGTCTTACTCTGTTGCCAGGCTGGAGTACAGTGGCAAGATCTCAACTGACTGCACACTCCACCTCCCAGCTTCAAGTGATTCTCCTGCTGAGCCTCCCGAGTAGCTGGGACTACAGGCATGTGCCACCATGCCCGGCTAATTTTTTTTTTAAGAGTTGGGGGTTTTACTATTTTGGTCAGGCTGGTCTTGAACTCCTGACCTCAGGTGATCCACCCACCTCAGCCTCCCAAAGTGCTGGGATTACAGGACTGAGCCACTGCACCCAGCTTCTATTTCTTTTTTTTTTTAAGTAGAGACGGGGTTTCACCATGTTGGCCAGGATGTTCTTGATCTCCTGACGTGATCTGCCCACCTCAGCCTCCATAAGTGCTGGGATTACAGGATGAGCCATCAAGCCCAGCCCCTAAATACGTCTCTTTTCTCAGTCATGTTATTTATTTACTCAATACTTTTTTTTTTTTTTTGAGACGGAGTCTCATTGTATGGCCCAGGCTGGAGTGTGGTGGCGCAGTCTTGGCTCACTGCAACATCTACCTCCCAGTTCAAGCAATTATCATGCCTCAGCCTCCCGAGTAGCTAGGATTACAGGCATCTGCCACCCTGCCCAGCTAAGTTTTGTACTTTTAGTAGTGAAGGGGTTTCCTGACCTCAGATGATCCTCCCACCTTGGCCTCCCATAGTGCTGGGATTACAGGCATGAGCCACCGTGCCCAGCATTTTTTTTTTTTTTGCATATAGGGTGCAAAGGTACATTTTCTCCTGCTCTTGTTATCACAAATGTCAAATTATGAATTAAAGGTGTTTTATTGTAGCTGCTCTTGCAATGTGAGTGTGTGTGTGTGTGTGTGTGTGTGTGTGTGTGTGAATGTCTCATATTTGCATTTGGGCCAGACCTGAATGAATGATTTTAGAACGAGACTCTAATGAGGATGCCACAAGGCAACTTTCGAGGGACGAGACCTTCCTGGAGAAGGACAGAGACATTATTTGGCTGTCTTCTTTCCGGAGGATAAGGATTTGGCTAAGAATGTTAAACACCCAGATCCTCCAGCTCACAGGAGCGGGTAGAGAGCAGGTAGCAGAGTGCAGAGAGGCCGGTGTCGATGTTCCAGAAAAGTGAGAAGGGGGCGTGGTCCCTGACTGCCCTGCCAGCCGGGTGCAAATAATTCATGGGAAGATACACAAGTCCGGTGGAAAGAGCCTGGCTGGCGATAAGGAGATCAGCCTGTGACCTTGGGTGCGTTCTGGTTTTTTTTGAGACAGAATTTTGCTCTTGTTACCCAGGCTGGAGTGTAATGGTGCAATCTCAGCTCACTGCAACCTCCGCCTCCTGGGTTCAAGCAATTCTCCTGCCACAGCCTCCCGAGTAGCTGGGATTACAGGTATGCGCCACCACGCCAACTAATTTTATATTTTTAGTAGAAACGGGGTTTCTCCATGTTGGTCAGGCTGGTCTCAAACTCCCTACCTCAGGTGATCGCCCTCCTCAGCCTCCCAAAGTGCTGGGATTACAGTCGTGAGCCTCTGCGCCCCACAGACCTTGGGTGAGTTCTGTTTGGCTTTGAGCAAGTTGCTTAAGCTCTCTATGCTGAAGCACCTGTGGCCATGCATGGAAAATGGGCCAGAGATTGGACTCTGCCTCATGAGACTGAGTGGTTGCTAGGTACAAAATGCCTGAAGTCCCTTCCACAGCAAGGCAGGGCATAGACAGACCTGTCAATAAAACCGAAGGCATCAGGAATCCTGGTGGGGATACTGAGGCCCAGCCCAGGAAAGCCCTGTGCCCAAGAATCCAGGGAGCGTGTCCATCCTGCCTCTGGGGAAAGCAAGCTAGCCATCTAGGGGCTGTGTAGGGCACCCTGGGAAGAGCAAGGAGACCATCCCAGGTGGAGGCCCTGCCAGGAACACAAGCCATTTCCCTTGCAAAGATGAAATTCAAATCTGAGGTGGCATCAGTGCCAGGGGAGGCAGCTGGGCACAGATGTGTCTTGGGAGGCTCTGGGGGCAGTGGATCATGGCACATGAGAGCACCGAACCAGGATTCAGCCTGAGCCCTTCCTCCGGTGGCTCTGAGCCCTCAGGCTGCTGGGGCTGACTGACCCCCACCCAAATCATTCTCAGCATTGCCCCAGGACCATGGCTGGAGGCTGGGCTGGCATAAAGGGGGCCTGGGCCCACCCCAAGCTCTGAGGCCTCCAGGCCCCTCCCGACAGCCCAGCTGGGGAGGCTGAGATGGCCGCTCGGCCCCTGCCAGCACATGCATTAGTAATGGCCACCGATCCTGCTGGCCCGACGCCCTGTTTCCAGAGTGGGGCAGTAACCTGAGCCTGAGTGCCCACTGCCCCCAGGCTCCACCCGATGTTGCTGGGGCCACTAAATGCCTCCCCTTCTCCTTGTCCTCAGCTCTGCATCGAAATGAAGAGAAACACAAACCAGCGATGTCTCCTTAATGTCCTGGGCATTAGCTGTTCCCACCGTCACTTCATTTTTTTTTTTTTTTTGAGATGGAGTCTTGCTTCTGATGCCCAGCCTAGAGTACAGTGGCCCAATCTCAGCTCACTGCAACCTCCACCTCCCGGGTTCAAGCGATTCGCCTGCCTCAGCGTTCTAGGTAGCTGGGATTACAGGCACCTGCCACCGTGTCCAGCTAATCTTTGTAGTTTTAGTAGAAATGGGGTTTCACCAACTTGGCCAGGCTGGTCTCGAACTCCTAACCTTGTGATCCACTCACGTTGGCTTCCCAAAGTGCTGGGATTACAGGTGTGAGCCACCGCACCCGGCCCTACTGTCACTTTCTAGAGAGGGTTCCAGATGGGAAGCATCAGGAAAGGCCCAGGGAGGCCTGTGAGGATAACTTTGCACGCATGTGAGGCCTGCCTGGGCTGGGCCTCAGTTTCCACACTGGGGTTGATCAGGTCTGTTCTGAGGCCATCACTGGCGCTGATATTCTGGCGCCCTGGGGCCCATTCCTTGCCCTGATTGGGGAGGTCACCCTGGTGGGAGGGAACCGGTCAAAGCGTAGCAGGCTAGACTGCGTGTGGTGAGAGCAGCATGGTCCAGAAACAGAGGCTCCTGGGGTGGGGGCACCGGGATGAAGCAGGCCTGGAGGATGGGTGGGTGCGGAGAGAACTGGCGAGCGTTGGGGGGTCTCAGCTCAGGGGGCAGGCCTATGGGAGGGAGGAGCCCTGGGACATTCGTCCATCCTGGGACTGGAGGCAGCTCCTCTTCCCTTCCTGGGAAGGGGCTTCGGCCCTGCTTCTCCTCCTGCACCCACCTGACCGTCCTTTTACTCCCAGCAGCTCTGGGATGTCCCCCGACAGACCCAGACTCTGTCCTGGGCCTGTGGCCTGTCTCTGGCAGCTGCCCTTGGGTGGGAAGGTCCTGGCTGGCCCCAGATGTTTTTCCTAAAAGCCCGTAATTCTCCCCGAAAAGATAAGGCATGGTTACATGAACTCATATCATACTGGCAGAGAAAGCGCCTCCTGGAATTAGGCCACCAGCCAAGGGATGGGTAGGCCTGTGGAGGAAGGCAGCCTCTCAGGTGGAGAAAGTGGGGGTGTGGGGTAGCCAAGGGCACTGAGAAAGTGGGGAAGACCAAGTCTTCGTGGGAGGGTGGGACCAGCCCAGGCTGTGGGGGCGGACTGCTCTGTGACTCCAGAGAGACTGCGATCCCCAGGAAGGGGATGGCACAGGCCACTTCCTGCTCACCCACCTGTGACCTGAGTGTGCCCCAAGATGGCTCTGAACAGGGCTGCCTGCCTCTGCGGGCGTGGGGTTTGTATGCGGCTGGTGATGGGCGGTCACCAGGGAGCAGGACCAGTGTCTGGTGGGCAAGGGTCTGAAGTGGTTGTTTCTGGCTGAAGTTTTCACAAGGGTCTTGAGTTTTTGTTTTTTTTTTTTAAAGATGGGGTTTCACCATATTGGTCAGGCTGGTCTCGAACTCCAAACCTCAGGTGATCCACCCTCCTCGGCCTCCCAAAGTGCTGAGATTACAGGCGTGAGCCACCGCGCCCAGCCTGGGTCTTGAGTTTTCATGGAGTGCCTGATGCCAGATCCCCAGGTATCACCCCTGTGGCAGCCTTGCCCCCCAGCGCCCCACCCTGCCCAGCCCCTGGAGCTCCCCAGCACCACATCTGAGCCTGGGGACGCTGGTGGCTGACCTGGGACTCAGATGAGCAGACAGAGGGTGGGAGCTGAGCCCTGGACCAGGATGAGGGCACAAGCTGCCACTTGGAGCTTTGTCCTCAGTGGCCCATGGAGGGGCCAGGACTAGCCAAGCAGTGCCATGAACCAGGCTGTGGCTCCTGGAAGTGGGTATGTGGGGAGGGTGTCGGGAGGGCATGGAGCTTCTCAGCCCAGCTCAGAGGCCCTGCACGAGGCCACGGGTGACTCTCCATGGAGGCTCAAGACCCCCTGTCTTCTGCGTCCCTGGTGGCCAGCAAGAGCAGTCCAAGTCCCTGGCACCTGCCCAATGGCAGTCACAGCTGAGAGGCAGTGGCTGAATAATTCAGCAGAGCTGAGTCGCTTCACTCATCGTGGGAGGCCCACTGGCTGCCTGTAGCCTCCACCTGGGCAGCGAGGTAGATCCCCGGCCTCCCCCGGCTTGTCACACCCCACAGCGGCTCACGGGCACAGGCTTCATCCGGACCACGTCCAATTCTGCTCCCCCGACCTCTGCATTCCCTGCAGCTGTGACACTCCCACCGTTCGTTGTTGTCTGCCTCTCCTGCTTCCTGCACCACCAGGCCTTTCTAGTTCCACCAATAATCCCTTTGATCCTCGGCACCTCTCCACTGGCCTGGCCTCTACCTTGGACCAAACCTACAATTGCCTCTCCTGGACCACGTGACAGCCCCGGCTGGACTCCCTGCCTGCAGAGTCGCTGGCTATTTGCTCTGCACATGATGGCTTAGGACCTAGTCCGGCCATTTCCTTCCTACCTCGGGCCCATTCCTGGCGCCTGGGTGTCAAGATTTACTTCCCACTTCGCAGCCTGGTTCTGTAGCCCCCAAACGGCCCCTGGCCCTGCCTGCTCTCCATCTCCTTTTTTTTTTTTTTTTTTGAGATGGAGTCTCACTTTGTTGCCCAGGCTGGAGTGCAGTGGCACAATCTTGGTTCACTGCAACCTCTGCCTCCTGGGTTCAAGCAATTCTCCTACCTCAGCCTCCCAAGTAGCTGGGATTACAGGCATGTGCCACCACACCTGGCTCATTTTGTGTTTTTAGTAGAGACTGGGTTTCTCCATGTTGGTCAGGCTGGTCTTGAACTCCCAACCTCAGGTGGTCTGCCCGCCTCTGCCTCCCAAAGTGTTGGGATTACAGGTGTAAGTCACCGTGCCTGGCCAGTATGTGCTTTTTATTTTATTTAACTTTTTGAACTTAAATTATGGGTTTATCAGATGCTCTACTTTTTTTACATTTATAATTTTTTTTTTTTTTTTTTTTTTTTTTTTTTTGCCAATCATTGAGAGCTTGTAAGATTGCTGAGGTTGGTTGGCCTTGAACTCTTGGCCTCGCCTTCGCAAGCGCCACGACATCCGGCCGGAGCCACTTTGGGCACCTATAATTTTTTTGGTAAAATATACATAACCAAAAATGGACCATTTTCATGATTTTTAAGTGTACAGTTCATTGGCATAAAGTACATTCACTCTATCGTGCAGCCATCACCACATCCATTTCCAGAGTTTATCATCCCAAACAGAAATTCTTTACCCTTTAGGCAGTAACTCCCCACTCCTCCCTCCCCACCAGCCTCTGATAACCAGTATTCTACTTTCTGTCTCTATGAATTTGCCTATCTAAGTACCTCATATAAGTGGAATCAGACAGTATTTGTGTTTTTGTGTCTGGCTGTTTCACTTTGCATAATGATTTCAAGGTTCATCCATGTTGCAGCAGGTATCAGAATTTCACTCCTTTTTTTTGAGATGGAGTGACCCAGGCCGGGGTCCATCTCCGAGGTAAGCAATCCTCCTGCCTCAGCTTCCCCAGTAGCTGGGATTACAAACAAGCATGTGCCACCCTGCCCAGCTAATTTTTGTATTTTTGGCAGAGACGGGGTTTCACCATTTTGGCCAGGCTAGTCTTGAACTCCTGACCTCAGGAGGTCCATCTACCTCGGCCTCCCAAAGTGCTGGGATTATAGGCATAAGTCACTGTGCCCAGCCTCATTCCTTTTTAAGGTTAAATAATAACTTTGTATGGCTGGGTGCAGTAGCACGTGCCTGTGGTCCCAGCTACTCAGGAGGCTGAGGTGGGAGGATCGCTTGAGCCCAGGAGTTTTGGGCTGTAGTGTGCTATGCCAATCAGGTGTCGCACTAAGTTTAGTGTCAATATGGTGACCTCCCGGGAGTGGGGGACCAGGAGGTTGCCTAAGGAGGGGTGAAACAGCCCAGATCAGAAACCGAGCAGGTCAAAACTCCTGTGCTGATCAGCAGTGGGATCGTGCCTGTGAATAGCCACAGCACTCCAGCCTGGGCAACATAGCGAGACCCCGTCTCTTAAAAAAAATTTGTCCAAAAAAATTTATTAAAAAAAAGAAAAAACAATAAGTGTGTATGTGTATGTATCACATTGCGTGTACACAGTCACTTTCTGCCGATCCATGCATCTGCTGATGGGCACGTGGATTGCCTCCTGGGTTCAGGCAATTCTCCTGCCTCAGCCTCCTGAGTAGCTGGGATTACAGGCACGCACCACCAAGCCCAGTTAATTTTTTATATTTTTAGTAGATATGGGGTTTCATCATATTGGCCAGGCTGGTCTCAAACTCCTGACCTCAAGTGGTCTGCCCACCTTGGTCTCCCATAGTGCTGGGATTATAGGTATGAGCCACCATGCCCAGCCAAAAAACATGTTTTAAGATGGGTTCTCACTCTGTTTCCCAGGCTGGAGTGCAGTGGCGTGATCTCAGCTCATTGCAACCTCCACCTCCCAGGTTCAAGCGATTCTCCAGCCTCAGCCTCCCAAGTAGCTGGGATTACAGGCATGTACCACCAGCCTCAGCCTCCCAAGTAGCTGGGATTACAGGCATGTACCACCACCCCCAGCTAATTTTTTTGTTTTTGTTTTTTCTTTTTCTTTTTTTTGAGACCAAGTCTCTCTCTGTTGCCCAGGCTGGAGTGCAGTGGTGCAATCACGGCTCACTACAACTTCTGCCTCCCAGGTTCAAGCAATTCTCTGCCTCAGCCTCCTGAGTAACTAGGATTACAGGCACCTGCCACCACGCCTGACTAATTTTTGTATTTTTAGTAGAGACGGGGTTTCACTATGCTGGCCAGGCTGGTCTTGAACTCTTGACCTTGTGATCCACCCCTCGGCCTCCCAACGTACTGGAATTATAGGCGTGAGCCGCCGCGCCTGGCCAGAGATTCATATCTTACGTTTCTGGAGGCTGGAAAATCCAAGGCTGAGAGGTCTGCATCTGGGCTTCTGGATGTGTCTGTCATCCCATAACAGGAGGTGGAACTGCAAAAATTTATGGGGCAGGGGGAGGAGGGAGGGAGAGAGGAAGAGAGGGAGAGAGACAGAGAGAGAGAGAGAGAATACAAGAGAGTACCAAACTTGCTTTTATAATAAACCCACCTAGGAGGGGACCTGACTAGCCTGCTGATAAGGACGTTAATCCACACAGGAAGTCAGCGCCCTCACAACCTAATCATGTCTCTTAAAGGTCCCACGCTCAGCACTGTTGCAGTGGGGATGAAGTTTCTGACACGGGATCACTGAGGGACACGTTCAAACCATAGCAGTATTTTAAACAATATGGTCCTCAGCAAAATAAAAGCTTCAATAAGTGAAACAAAATAAAGAGTTTGGAAGTATATCTAATAAACATAAATATTTGATGTGAGAGAAAGCACGATTGAAAGCAAGGAGATAGGAAAAGCGAACCTCTGTCTCTCTCCCTAGGGAAACTCATTCAGTTTCATAGGCTTTCAATATTATCTGTGTGAAATGACTCCCAAATTGAATATATCCACAAGGCCTTGCCCCTGAACACAGCACCCATTTCTATAATTTCCTGCCTGATTTACAGCTATGTTTTTTTCTAAGAGTTCTACAGTTTATAGTTTTAGCTCTTACATTTAGGTCTTTGATTCACTTGTAGTTAAATTTTGTACACAATGTGAGATAGGGATCCAACTTCATTTGTTTGCCTGCAGATAGCAAGTTGTCCCCACACTATTTGTTATTTTTTCAAAAAAAAAATTGAGAAAAGGTCCCACTCTGTTACCCAGGCTGGAGTGCAGCAGGACAATCACGGTTCACTGCAGCCTGGACCTCCCCAGCTCAAGTGATGCTCCCACCTCAGCCTCCTGAGTAGCTGGGGCTACAGGCGTGTGCCACCATACTTGGCTACTTTTTTATTTTAAAAGTAGAGTAGGGTCTCGCTGTGTTGCTCAGGCTGATCTCTGGAACTCCTGGGCTCAAGCATTCCTCCTGCCTCAGCCTCCCAAAGTTCTGGGATTATAGGCATGAGCCATCACACCTGGCCTGTTTGTTACTTCTTTTTGTTTGTCTGTTTTGTTTTGCTACTTGCACTGAAGGACTATATTTGTTGAAAAGATGACAGTTTCTCTCCTGTTGAATTCTGTTGGCACTCTTATTAAAAATCCACTGACAGGCTGGGCATGGTGGTTCGCACCTGTAATCCCAGCACTTAGGGAGGCCAAGTGGGATGGATCACCTGAAGTCGGGAGTTTGAGACCAGCCTGACCAATATGGAGAAACCCCATCTCTACTAAAAACACAAAATTAGCCAGGCATGGTGGCACATACCTGTAATCTCAGCTACTCGGGAAGCTGAGGCAGGAGGATCACTTGAACCCAGGAGGCAGAGGTTGCAGTAAGCTGAGATCATGCCATCACACTCCAGCCTGGGTGACAACAGCAAAACTCCGTCTCAAATAATAATAATAATAATAATAAAATAAAATAAAGCTTTGGTTTCCACCTGTTCTTTTTTTTTTTTTTTTTTTTTTTTTTTTTTTTTTTGAGGTGGAGTTTCGCTCTTGTTACCCAGGCTGGAGTGCAATGGCACGATCTCGGCTCACCGCAACCTCCGCCTCCTGGGTTCAAGCAATTCTCCTGCCTCAGCCTCCTGAGTAGCTGGGATTACAGGCACGCGCCACCATGCCCAGCTAATTTTTTGTATTTTTAGTAGAGACGGGGTTTCACCATGTTGACCAGGATGGTCTCGATCTGTTGACCTCGTGATCCACCCGCCTCGGCCTCCCAAAGTGCTGGGATTACAGGCTTGAGCCACCGCGCCCGGCCCACCTGTTCTTTTATCTGCACTTTTGGAAGTCTCTCTTCCTAAGGCTTAGGATATGGCCTTTCCCATTTTGGCCACTGCAGACTCTAAGCGGACTCAGTAACCTTGGCCTTGTAACTGCACCTTTCAGTTTCCTCACCTGAATACCAAAGATGTGTATTAGTCAGGATTATTGTATTAGACGGGATTATTGATTGCAATTGACAAGGAGCTTGATGTTTTCCCCTAAAGGAGAGGTCCAGGGAGGTTCTCAGGCAGGCTCTCTGCAACCTGGCTCTAGTCTCACCAGCGCTGAGCTTCACAGCCCCAGAGGGAAAAGGCTCTTCTCTTTCCCAGTGGTTTCAACAGAAGCTCCAGCCACGTACTCCTCTCTGAACTGAATAGGGGACCTGACTGGCTGGCTGGGTCAGAGGGCCCCACCACTGAAGGTGGGAGAGTTTTGGAGTTAGCTTCCAAAAACCACGTGGATGAGGTAGGGAGGAAGTGTTGTTCCCTCAGATAGCCTTGCGGTACTGATGCCAGAAGAAGGAACAGATGCTGGGTGGGCAGAAATAACAGGTGTCCAGTGCAGGCTGATCCCACCAGCCTCATGGCTTGGCTGTAAGTTAAACCCTTAGCTGGGGGCCTGAAACGTTAAAACACTAGCTGCTGATGCTGTTATTATGACTGTCTCTCTGTTAACAGGGAGACTCTGTGGCTTGCTTTTTAAAATCCTGAACAACACATTCCTTTGCTAGGGCCAGGAACAGGCATGGCACCTGCTTTCCTCAGCCCCCTGGCCATGCAGTTGGCAACGAGTTGCAAAGCCTCCTGATCTCATGCTCTTCTCTCGGATGGGTCTCCTCTCCTTCTCAAGGCCCAGTTCATCCCTGCCTCCTCCTCCAGGGAGCACACCTTGGCTTCACCTTCTCACATGGAACAAACAATTTGACACGTATTTAGCTCCTATCTTGGAGTGATGACTTGGAGTGTGTGTTGTTGCTTTGTTATTGTTGCTCAAATAAATTCTAAACTGCTTGGGACTGGGGCAGGGCCTCACATGCCTCCAGCTAAAACCCTTTCTCCCTTATCCTAGGCCTACAATGCAAGTCTGGCCACAAACGATCCAGTAAGTCCCAGGCAATTGAGGGGTCTAGCTGGTGGCATGGCCTGGAGGGAGGACATCAGATCATGGGGCATTGGGCCCATCTCTGCCAGTTAAGCAGGGGTCTGCTGCTGTCACTGTGACAGAGCCTCTATATGCAAAGCCAACCTCTCCTATTCCTTACTAATAGTAATAGGATCCTGGTTGCTTAGAACTGCAAAATTTCAAATGTAGATCTTAAGACTTTTACTTAAAAACAGACTAAAGGCTGGGTGCAGTGGCTCATGCCTGTAATCTCAGCACATTGGGAAGCTCAGGCTGGTGGATCGCTTGAGGTCAGGAGTTCAAGACCACCCTGGCCAATATGGTGAAACCATTCTCTACTAAAAATATGTTTAAAAAATTAGCCAGGCATGGTGGTACGTGCCTGTAGTCTCAGCTACTCTGGAGGCTGAGGCAAGGGAATCTCTTGAACCCAGGAGACGGAGGTTGCAGTGAGCCATGATTGTGCCATTGCACTCCAGCCTGGGCGACAGAGTAAGACTTTGTCTCAAAAACAAAAACAGACTAAAGAAACTTTTATTATGAAAAATGTATAACCTATTCAAAAGCAGAGAGAAAGGTGTGAAGAATGCCTGTCATTCAGCTTCACACATGGCTAACCTTGTTTCTTCTTTTACATTCCTGCTCATTACTGGATAATTTTGAAGCAAATCTGGACATATAATTTCATCCATAAATTCGGTATTTCCAACAGGTAGTTTTTCAACATATACACTAATAAATATATACATATGCACAATATCATAGAAAACACAATACCCTTATCACAAAACACAACACCTTTATCACGTATAAGAAAAATAGTCACCAGGGGCAGTGGCTTACGCCATAATCCCAACACTTTGGGAGGATGAGGCAGGAGGATGACTTGAGCTCAGGAGTTTCAGACTAGCCTGGGCAACATAGTGAGACCTCACATCTTAAAAAAAACCCAAATACCTGCACATGGTGGCATGCACCTGTGGTCCCGACTACTTGGGAGGCTGAGGTGGGAGGATCACTTGAGCCTGGAGATGAAGGCTGCAGTGAGATATGATTGTGCCTCTGCACTCTAGCTTGGGCAATAGAGTGAGATCCTTTCTCAAAATAAATTTTTTTTTAAAGTCCGGGCCTGGTGGCTAACACCTGTAATCCCAGCACTTTGGGAGGCCAAGGCAGGTGGATCACAAGGGTCAGGAGATGGAGACCATCCTGGCTAACATGGTGAAACCCTGTCTGTATTAAAAATACAAAAAGTTAGTTGGGCGTGGTGGGTAGTTCCAGCTACTTGGGAGGCTGAGGCAGGAGAATTGCTTGAGTGCAGGAGGTGGAAGTTGCAGTGAGCCAAGATCGTGCCACTGCACTCCAGCCTGGGTGACAGAGAGAGACTCCATCTAAAAAAAAAAGAGTACATTTCCCAACTTCCCTGAAACAGGGCGTGGTCCTGTGGCTCAGTTTGGCCCAAGAGGTTTAAGTGGAAGCCTGGAGAAAACTTCCAAGACTCTTTAAAATGACCTGTCAGACTGGGCATGGTGGCTCTGTAATCCCAGCATTCTGTAATCCTGAGGCAGGTGGATCACTTGAGGTCAGGAGTTCGAGACCAGCCTGGCCAATATGGTGAAACCCTGTCTCCACTAAAAATACAAAAATTAGCTAAGTGTGGTGGTGGGCGCCTGTAACCCTTCCTACTCAGGAAGCTGAGGCAAGAGAATCACTTGAACCTAGGAGGTGGAAGTTGCAGTGAGCCAAGATCAGGCCACTGTACTCCAGCCTGGATGACAGGTGAGACCCTGTCTCAAAAAAAAAAAAAAAAAAAAAGAAAGAAAGAAAGAAAGAAAAGAGCTGGGTGTGGTGGCTCACCCCTGTAATCCCAGCACTTTGGGAGGCCGAGGCAGGCAGATCATGCGGTCAAGAGATCCAGACCATCCTGGCCAACATGGTGAAACCCTGTCTCTACTAAAAATACAAAAATTAGCTGGGCGTGGTGGCTCGTGCCTGTAATCCCAGCTACTTGGGAGGCTGAGGCAGGAGAATTGCTTGAACCCAGGAGGCAGAGGTTGCAGTGAGCTGAGATTGCGCCACTGCACTCCAGCCTGGTGCCTGGTGATGGAGCGAGACTGTCTCAAAAAAAAAAAAAGAAAGGTAGCTGTCAGCTGAGAAATGAGCACCTTTTCTTTGGAGCTCCAGCATCTGTATTGAACCATGAGGTGCCCTTGCAAATGGAAGTCAAAGCTGCAATGGCAGACAGAATAGGAAATGAATTTCCCATTCCATTGTTATTTCCAGTCTTTATTATAGAATCATTTAAGATTAGATTCAGTTGTAGTAAATAGAAAATTAAAAATTTTAGCCAGGCACGGTGGCTCACACCTGTAATCCCAGCACTTTGAGAGGCCGAGGCGGGTGGATCACAAGGTCAGGAGATCGAGACCATCCTGGGCAACGTGGTGAAACCCCGTCTCTACTAAAAATACAAAAATTAGCTGGGCATGGTGATGGGCACATGTAATCCCAGCTACTTGGGAGACTGAGGCAGAAAAACGCTTGAACCTGAGAGGTGGAGGTTGCAGTCAGCCGAGATGGTGCCACTGCACTCCAGCCTGGGCAACGGAGTGAGACTCTGACTCAAAAAAAAAAAAAAAATTATAGCAGTGACTTAAATATGCTACAAATTATTATTACTTTTTTTTGAGACAGGGGCTGGAATGTAATGGCACGATCTTGCTCACTGCAGCCTCAATCTCCTGGGTCAAGTGATCCTCACACCTTAGCATCCCTTGTGGTTGAGCCCACAGGCATGCGCCATCATGCAGGGCTAATTTTTTTTTTTTTTGAGATGGAGTTTCACTCTTGTTCCCCAGGCTGGAGTGCAATGGCACAATCTCGGCTCACTGCAACCTCCACCTCCTGGGTTCAGGCAATTCTCCTGCCTCAGCCTCCTGAGTAGCTGGGATTACAGGCACGCGCTACCATGCCCAGCTAATTTTTTGCATTTTTAGTAGAGACGGGGTTTCACCATGTTGACCAGGATGGTCTTGATCTTTTGACCTCGTGATCCACCCGCCTCGGCCTCCCAAAGTGCTGGGATTACAGGCTTGAGCCACCGCGCCCGGCCTTTAAAATTTTTTTTGTTTGTTTTTTGCCAATCAATGAGAGCTTGCAAGGTTGCTGAGGTTGGTTGGCCTTGAACTCTTGGCCTCGCCTTCGCAAGCGCCACGACATCCGGCCGGAGCCACTTTGGGCCCCAATTTTTAAAGTTTTTTTGTAGAGACAGGTCTCTTTATGTTGCTCAGGCTGGTCTGGAACTCCTGGGCTCAAGTGATCCTCCTGTCTTGGCCTCCTAAAGTGTTGGGATTACAGGCGTGAGCCACCGTGCCTGGCCTATTTTTCTGTCTCACATAAAACTAGTTAAGAGACAAGCAGTATGGGGAAAATACAGTGGTTCCCAAAAAACTGTAGACTATTAGGATTGCATGGATCACACCCAAAACCCAGCAGCTTAAAGCATCTAACAGGCCTTCCCCTCTATTTCCCAGTTTCCGAGGGTCAGGAGTCTGGGAAGTTGCTCTCAGGCTGCTGCGGCTCAGGATCTCTGATGAGGCCTCGCTGCGGCCCTTTCCTAGCTGTACCGGGTCTGGCCATCCATGGCCGACTCACTCGCTGGTTGTCGCCAGACCTCAGCTCTTGCTGGCTTTTGATTTAGGGCTTCGGTTTCCAACCCGGTGGGGCTCTCCAAAGGAGAGAACAGCTCAAAACAACCCTCTGGCTTCCCCCAGAGCAAGTGATAGGAGACAGAAAGAGGGAGCTAAAGAAAGTCTTGAAGGTGGACGCCGCAGTCTTCATTCAATCAATCTCCCCAGGAACGCCCTGCAGGCCCAGGTATGCTTCCTGTCCCTTCCAGCTGCCCCAGTGCTCCAGGCCCCCCAGACTCCCGCCCTGCAGCCCCAGCCCCACCCACTTTCCTCGCCTCCCGCCCGGCAGCTCCGCCCTCCCGCCGCAGGTCTGGGTCTCTGCCTTTCTCCCTTTCGCTCTCTCAGTATCCTTTGCTTTGTGCCTCTGATGCCTAACCTGGCCTCAAGCCAACATTCCACCAGTCCACCCCCTTCCCACCGTGCCCCCCGCCCACGTGCCCCCGGTCCAGCCATAACGCTGACCCTCCCCCTGAGTCCACTCCCCGCTCCCCGCACAGCCCGGGCCACGCCCTACCCGGGTGCCCTCCCTTTACCCAGCTCCTTCCCATCCAGCCGGGTACTGGTCCAGTCCCGTCTTCCAGGCTGCCCCCTCCTAGAGGTGTGTGAGGCTTTCTCGACCCTTCTTCCTCCTTTTCCGACAGATGAGCGGGGGAGGTGGGCTGAGCCGCCCCTCTCGTCACCCCTGCTTTGGCCGCCCCGCCCTGCTGGGAGGGTTTGGTGGCCCTGGCTGGCACATGACAGTGCCCATGTCAGTTCTGGCGCGTCTGCTGAACTCCCTGTTTTTGGGGCTTTTCTCCTACAATGGTCACGTTAATGAGGAATCTACATCCATCTCCTCCCGCTGCCCACCACTCGGGTGGGGCAGATGCCAGAGGCTTCCCAAGCCCACGCCCGCGGGCCTCTTGGACCTCCCCGCCCTGGCCGACTCCGCCCCACCCAGACTCCAGCCCGCGAGCCGGGGCCGTAGCATGAGGCACGTGCGCCCTCTGGTGGCTGAGGCGGGCAGCGCGGGCTCCGCAGCCCGGCCCCGCCCCGCCTTCCTCGCCCAGTCCCACCAGCTCCGCCCTGCTCGCCTGCTGGACTGCGCTGTCCACGCCTTCGGCCCGGGACAGCTCGGATTCCGGGGAGGACACGTGTAACCCACAGAGTGATTCCCTAACCTGGGCCTGCTAGGCTCCGGCTCAGGAGGCAGGGCTGGTGGCGCTCTCACGTGCTGGTAATCACGCCCCCAAGGGTATCGAGGCGCTACCCAGGCGCCTCTGCCTGCCAGCTCCGGCCCCGCCACACAGTGGGCCCCCAAGGACCGGACTGGATGTGCAGTCCACCCTTCCAGACTCTGGAACATTCTCTATGGATTGGGAGGTTCTGGGTTCTGCCCTAGATTCCCAAGCAAAGTTGCTCCTTTGCTCTTCTGACTTGCCAGCTTCGTGGTTTTGTTTGCTTGTTTTTGAGACGTCTCACTTTGTGCCCAGCCTGGAGTGCGGTGGCGCGATCGGCTTACTGCAACCTCCGCCTCCTCAGGTTCAGGCGATTCTCCTGCCTCAGCCTCCCGAGTAGCTGGGATTACAGATGTGCGCAACCACGCTTGGCTAATTTTTGTATTTTTAGTAGAGACGCGGTTTCACCACTTTGGCCAGGCTGGTATCGAACTTCTGACCGTAGGTGGTCCGCCCACCTCGGCCTCCCAAAATTGCTGGGATTATGGGCGTGAGCCACCGCGCCAGGCCTGCTTCTCTAAAAATCCCTGCTGCACGGAGAGGCTGCTAGGGTCCAGCTTCCCGATAGTTAGCCACAAGCTAGATGTGGCTTTTGAGTATCACATTTTTTGTGGTATATAATTTTAAATTTTAAAATGAATGTAAATTGTTCTGCAAAACAACTTTGTTTTGTAGGACTATGTGTCACCTTAAATGTTGAAAATTATCGTCTAAATTGAGATGTACTTTGTGAAATACCCCTGGATTTCAGAGTTAGCATAAAAATAAGAATATAAACTATCTCATTCTTTTACTGTGAAGTACATGCTGATTTTTTTTTTTTCTTTAGACAGTCTCACTCTGTTGCCCAGGCCGGAGTGCAGTGGCATGATCTCCCCTCACTACAACCTCTGACTCCCAGGTTCAAGCGATTCTCCAGCCTCAGCCTCCCAAGTAGCTGGGATTACAGGTATGCACCACTATGCCTGGCTAATTTTGCGTTTTTAGTAGAGATGGGGGTTTTCCCATGTTGGTCAGGCTGGTCTCGAACTCCCAATCTCAGCCTGCCTCAGCCTCCCAGTGTTGGGATTACAGATGTGAGCCCCCGCACCTGGCTTTAGAATGTTTTTAGTGATAAATGTAGATCACATTCTATCTCCGTATTTCTGCACTAGGAAGGGGTTTGGGGTAAATCTAGAGTTGTATTTTCTGACCCTATTGCAGGCGCCAGAGGTTGGGGACATCATTATCAGTGGAAATGGGGATGTGTATGGGAAAAGACTCTGATCCTCAGAGACCATGCTCATAGTATGAGCCCTGGGCCGGAGGTCAAGCAGGGAACATCTCATAGGGCCCAAGAGGCACGAGGTTCACACAGACACAGGTGCTCCCAGCCCCAGCAGGCATTGGGAGCAGGCACTGAGCTTGGCACAGCGTGATTCTTGGAAAGAACACGTATGGCCCGAAGATCCGGCTTCTAGCATGGTTGTGCCACTGTCTGTGTGACTAAACCACTTGGCATGGTACAAACAGTTAATATCCTGGCCTACTTACTGAAGGGCTCACTACACTAAGTGAGGCTCGTGAGGGAAGCCCTCTTTAGCCCTGCCCATGGTGGTCCTCTCTGGAGGACGGCTTGTTTCTGGAATGCTGATTTGTTACCAGCACGTAATTTTCAAATTAGCAGAAATGCATGGTTTAGCCCAGCATAGTGGCTCATGCCTGTAATCCCAGTACTTTGGGAAGCCAAGGTGGGCAGACCGCTTGAGCCTTAAAGTTCAAACCAGCCATGGGCAATATGGCAAAACCCTGTCTCTATAAAGAATACAATACAAACATTAGCCCAACATGGTGGCATGTGCCTGTAGTCCCGGCTACTCAGGAGGCTGAGGTGGGAGGATCATTTGGGGCTGCAGTGAGCCGTGGTTATGCCATTGCACTCCAGCCTGGGCAACAGAGTGGGATCCTGTCTCAAAGAAAAAAAGAATTCTTTTTTTTTTTTTTTTGAGATGGAGTTTTGCTCTTGTTGCCCAGGCTGGAGTGCAATGGCATGATCTTGGCCTAAGGCAAACTCTGCCTCCCGGGTTCAAGCAATACTCCTGCCTCAGCCTCCCAAGTAGCTTGAATTACAGGTACACGCCACCACACCAGGCTAATTTTGTATTTTTAGTAGACTGGGTTTCTCCATGTTGGTCAGGCTGGTCTCGAACTCTTGACCTCAGGTGATCTGTCTGCCTTGGCCTCCTAAAGTGCTAGGATTACAGGCGTGAGCCACTGCACCGGGCCAAGAAAATGCATCTTTAAAAGCCTTGTGCTATTCTTGTGAATACACACGAGTGGAGCAGGCCCTGATTTGTGGCTTACAGCACGGAGGAAAGTGGAGGTGAGGCTACCTACAAGGAGGCTGAATCTTCTCCAAGGAGCCTCTTGCTGCGCGCTGGCCAGCCTTGGCAGCCGGGACCCCAGGAGAAGCTGAGGGAGGCCTGAATGCCAGCCGCACTTGGTGTCCAGCTCCCCCTTCTAGGTTCATTGTTAAGTATGGGCAGCCAGAGGGTGCAGTTTTTCTCTTAAGGAGACCAAGTCCGTGTTGCCACCTCTGACCCCTTGACACCACCAGGTCCTGGGAACCAAGTCTTGAGCCTCAAAGAGTTCTGAGGAGCCCAGGTCCACAGACATACCCAGCCTTTTTTCAAAAATAAACACCCTTCACTACATAGGTACACACGTGGACACATGCGCGTGCACGCGCACGCACACACACACACACAGCCTGAGGGAAATGCTATTTTTTCTTCTAACATTAAATCCCTGGTCAGGATAACTCTTCAGTTCCAAGAAGTTGGGGGTGCACACAGTAAGGCAGAAGAGAGCAGGCTTGGGCCCAAGTTGCCCATCCATGGCTCATGGGGGATGAGTCCCTGGGACACCGTGTGCTACTTACAAATAGGTCTGCTTGGCCTGCCAGGGGCTGCTAAAGCCTCTGCAGCTCCAGGGATTGTGGGAGTCAGAAAAATCCTGTCTTGGTTCTGGGTGGGAAGCAGGATAGCCCCAGATCCAGTGTCACAGCCACTCATTCCCTGGGGGACGAAGTGTCCTTCAGAGCCAGCAAGAGAGTTAAGTTTGGGGGCTCAGAGCCCACTGCCTTTCTTTTCCAGGACAATGGGCCTCAGAAACCCCGGTTCCCTTCCCAGGAAAGGGACAATGACTCAGGCAGGCAGTGAGAAGTCACCTGCCACTCAGAAAGCAGCTAGACTGAGGCTGAGAGGGTGTTGTGCCAGGTGAGATTACCGGGGTTGGTGGAGGGGGGCGGTGGGGAAACCCAAGGGCCAGCAACTGTACTGAGACTTCTCCTGGGATCGTTTTAAAAGCAGCTGCCTTATGTGAGATAAATGGAATGACTGTTCACATGACCCATGTACCTCTCCATTCCCCTTTAGGCTGGAAAGTGCTCTCTACTCCCAAAGCTCTTTGGGTCTAAAAACTAAACCCGTGTTGAAACCTTTGTGTTTCATGGTTAACATACAGTATCCTCTCTCAGTTACTCTATCCTGTGACGTGGCACTGTTTCGGGGCCTGGGCGGAGTTGAGTCACAAGGTGGCAGAGTCAGAACCTAGTCAGTCTAGGGATGTCACTTTATAGCTCAGTACCCAAGGTCCATGAAAGCCCAGGGAGGGGCTTGGAGTTGCACAGCTATCGGAAGGGCTGGGAATCGAACACGGCTCTGTGGTTCAGTCCATTAGCTAAGGGGTCCATGAGGGCCACCGGCAAGTAATGTGTTGAACGTTTTGCTTCTGGGCTCTGGAGGCATCCAGGGTAGCGGGTGGGTTCCTTGCCAGTGGAGACGGAGCAGGCACTGGCACACCATTCCTCAGTGGCCTCACCTCATTCAATCTGGCAGGTAGATATGAAGCCAGGCCAACTGGGGAGAATACATCAGGATGTAGGGAAGGAGAAAAAGGAATGAACAAGGAGATAACTGTGGGAAAGAGCTGGAATGAGAGCACGAGACCAAAGCAAAAACTATTTACTTTGTCTTAAGGTCCTGCTAACAAAACTGCCTCCTTGGCCGGGCTAGGTGGCTCACGCCTGTAATCCCAGCACTTTGAGAGGTCGAGGGGGGTGGATCACGAGGTCAAGAGATCGAGACCATCCTGGTCAACATGGTGAAACCCTGTTTCTACTAAAAATACAAAAAATTAGCTGGGCATGGTGGCGCGTGCCTGTAATCCCAGCTACTCAGGAGGCTGAGGGAGGAGAATTGCCTGAACCCAGGAGGCGGAGGTTGCAGTGAGCCGAGATCGCGCCATTGCACTACAGCCTGGGTAACAAGAGCGAAACTCCGTCTCAAAAAAAAAAAACAAAAACGCCTCCATTAGACTGAGCGGTATCGCCATCTGGTGGTAACCAAGGGCAAATGCTTTAGAAAGGAATCGAAATGCTGGTCTAATCCAGCGATCAGTGTTTTCCCATGCATAATCCACCGTTCCAGGAGGCTTTAGCGCTTGGCAGAGTACCACCTGTTTAGGCAGATTGGCCCCGCCAGGAAGCTGCACTGTCCCTGAATTCCAGGCCATGGGGTATCCTCACTCAGCGTGAGCTGACAGGACTTAGAAGATTTAGGCATGGGGGTAGACAGGGACCTTCCGGCTGTACAAGGCTCCAGTGGAGGAGCCTCACAGCTCCCTGTTCATAGCCAGCAGTCATGCATCTGAGTTCCAGGTTCAAGGACAGGCCTCTGGGCAGAACCTCTTGGTTATTACTAAGGGTGCCACTCTCTCCAAACTAATCCAGTCATCTGCATCTAAGAGCCACTCGGCCAAAAGGAGCCAGAACAGAGAGGGTACTTTAGAAAACCATCTGAGAGTAATGAGGGCTATTATCTTATTGATCAAGGTCCAGCCATTTGCCAAGGTATATACACATTTTATTTAAAAAAGTTTACAGTTTTCATTATACACAACTATTAAGAGGTTATAGTCAGAGGAGGCATGTGTCCTGTTGACAAGACGTGCCTACTAGATCATCACAATGCAAGGAAAAAGGTGGGAGGGAGGAGACAGGGCGAGGACAAGTAAGCGATAAAAAGCTTAGATTTCAGTTAGGGCTGGCAGTCCCTTTTATCTTTTCAAGTATCACACATTATGTACCAAATACAATCCTTAAATAATGGCCACTTCTTCCCAAGCCCACAGCCAAGATGTGTTTGGCTAAATTCAGAGCCCTGGCCCTTCCGAAGATGAGTGGAAAACCTGCACACCAGAGGGCCAAACCCACTTCTCAAAGGGCCTCCTCCACTCATCTCACCCCTAAGGGAATCACAGGGGAGTTCAGGGGCCAGAGAAAGCATGAACACGGATTCAGAAGCCCAAAGAAATGCAGTTCTTTGTGCTCAGAGATAAATTTGATTTCATTCAACAAGGCTGGGAGCCCAGCTGGGAAGTTGATAAAAAAAAAACTTGCTAACTTTTGTAAATGGCTTTCACTTTTCTAATAGTCACTGAGACATAGAAGGGCGGCATGCCATTTAAAATCAAATGCTAGTTCCCAGAGACGGGGTGTCTAGAAACTTGACCCGTGGAGGCTGGCGGAGTATCTTTCATGATTCTCAGCCATCCCAATGGGGGCCTGACAGAAGGCAAGGGCCAGGCCAAGACCAACTAGGACTTCAGGGAACCTTTGGAGGGAAAAATTCCTTCAAGGAGACGTTCCTCAGGAGCTTAGATCAGCCAGCTGGCAGTCAGAACAGCTTTTGAAGTGGATGAGAAATTTTAGCTACTGGAGAGATGATATGGCAACTCCTGATAATGACCTCACTAGTAAAAAATGCTGGTTGAAACTGCACAGTAACCTCAAGGAGGGTGATGAGATTGAAGACAAAGCCAAATGCCGGTGTCCAGGATGGCTACCACTGATCCTGTGCCCACAAGACCCCTGCCCTGTACTGGGTCTTCCAGAGGGAGCCCAAAGGGCCGTGGAGTCAGGTTAATGGGTTTTAGCCATCTTACTTGTTGGCATTTGGCAAGAGCCTGAACTCAGCTACGTGAACGGGGCAAAGAATGGCTTGTGCTGGTAAAACACAAGGGAAGATCCAAAAACTATGGGCACTGAAACGGGGAAGGAAACCGCCAGAAGTGGCTCTGACCTGCTGCCGCTGTCACCACCTCTAAAGCCAAAAATGTTCAGCCTCTGTCCAAAGATCAGGATGCTTTTCTGAGCATTGGAAGGGCCAAGCTCAGCCTAGAGAGGCATTTGGTGGGGAAACATCCCTGCTCCAGACTTACAAAATCATCTATTGCTGGGGCCCAGAGTCCTCGGATGCACTGCCAGGTCTTCTTCCAGATTTTTCTGTACCTACATGTTTGGGCTCCTACTCCCACCTCCCAGGTGCAGGGAAGGGACAAAAAGCATAAGAAGGGACTCTGTTCAACCCAGCAAAAGTCAGTTTCCCAAGGGAGAGGCAAAGCCCCACCCAGAGCTAAGACACGCATGGGACCAAGGCCGGTGCCCAGACAGGACAGACTTGCACAGAGCAAGCGGGTGCAGTGGGACCAGGCAGCAAAGACAGAGCTTCCAGCGCTAACAGACGAGCCTAATCTCACCTTCATCAGACAGACCTGGAGGGACAAAGATGGACACACTCACTCTCATACACACTCTCTCTGCAGCCACACTCAAATCTGTTTAACTCCTACAACCTTCCCCAGCAGGTCATTTGACAATTCTGCACCTTCTGCTCTCTGGTGCTGGGGCTCTGCTCAGAGGCAAGTCAATGTCTTATCATTAGAGAGATATGGGATTAGGTGAGGGGCAGGGCCACGGCACTGCTCACGCACCTTCCCGAAATGGGGGGTCTACTTGGTTTTTTGACAAGAGATCAAAAGCAATCCTTAACTGGTCATTATTTTTTTCAAGGTAATTAGAACACTACTGTTTATACAATATTGAAAAAATACAATTTTTTATTGTTTGAACTCAAATCACCACCCAGCACTTTAAGCCTACCCTAAATAGCACCTACAATAAATGTCATAGCACAAGCAAACTGCAAAGTCAGCAGGTAAGCAAGTTAGACAGTGCCAGCAGAGACCCTCCCTCCCCCAAAGCAATGAGAAGACAGCGTGCTAGGTAAGAGTGAGGCACACCATCACAAGTTAATAGATAACACTACCCTTCCAGCGAGCCACGGATGCTAGATGGATGACCCAGACGGTTAACTAACCACAGCCCTACTTCACTGCACTTTTTTTTTTTTTTTAAAGAAAACCTTTTGCTTCATGCCCGTAATTAACATAAAGTAAGTAAATTATTTGTCTTTTTATTTAGGAAAATAATCATGCTAAAAGCAAGTTGTACTTTATATAGATTTTCAAAGAAAAGATTGATTGTGCTTTTTGAATAAAAAAAAAGGGTATCTTCCAACCTCACTGACTTAAACCTTGTGGAATATAGCACTTCTAAACTAAAAACACAAGTCAAAAAGAAAAATTAAATAATCCCAGTGGGATGCTCAAAATCGTCTTAAGAAAGTTTTAGGATTGGCTAATTCTATTATCTCATTGGCTGCGGCAAAAAAAAGAACACAGAGCTGCTGTCTGAAACTTCTCCAAACTCCCCTCTGAATTCAGCAGCAACACTCAGATCTGTAAGAAACTGCAGCAACCTGGACATACGGTTAGCTGAGTCGACATTTGATTAGCAGGCATTTTAAACTGATTTTCTTGTAACATACACAGGAGAGAAAAAATTTTCTTCCTTCAGGGCCTGTTCTACTACATCACATTTCTGAATCCCTTCTTCCTATTCGGTCACTCTCTGAGAAAAGCTGTTCTGTTTTTCCCATGTAGAATCACTCTGGGTACAAGAACCTTTCTTTGTTCCAATTATTATTCATTTTAAATTCGGAATCTGTGTTGGGTCTAAAATGCTCGTTTCCCACTCCCACAAGTAGATGATGACCAGGCTGCTGCCAAGAGCAGCAGAAAAAGAGAAGACCAAACCAAAACATGAAGGCAAGTACCCAGGGCTTTGCAGCCACCACGTGGGTCTTCTTCTCAAGTCTAATGGTCCATGAGCGGCTTGTCCAAGGAGGCAGCCGCCTCTTGGTAGGTAAAGATGAAATCTGCAACCTGTCTAAGCACAATACACACACACACACACACACACACCCCAAAAAAATACCCCCCCGAAAACACAACCCTCATATTTAAAGCTCTTAAGTTCAGGGTAGTGGTCTCAAACTGGCTAAACACTAGGATGAGGATGTGACTCTGCACGTGTTTTATATCAGAGGAAGCATCATCCCAGTCACTTTTCTCCTCCTGTGCTGTCCTTTCAAAAACAGGTCTGGATTACAAGCTCTACCCCGAGAAAAAGAACCGATTCAGAAAACACTTCTCAAGGTTTCTCCAACAGAACACTGTGGCTGCAGGGCCTGGTAGTGAAGGGCAGGAACTGACATATAAAAATGTACTTAAAATCAGAGTCAAAAAATGGTTTTACATTTTAATACTCTAATTAGCTCCCTGTTTTATATACTGTTACTCCACAGAAGACATGGGGCTACCTAGGATTCACAGGAAGGAGCAGCTCTCATTCTTATGTGGCTGGCTCTAAACGCTCCCACAGCAGGCCTCTTCCTCGCCAATTTTTTTCTTTCCATTTCGAAAAAGCACTATTTTATCTTCACATCCAAGAGCTGGTTGGTTTGTTTCTTTGGAACCATCAATAAAAGAAGCGACTTTTTCCTGTTATTTTTACTCCTGTCTACCTATCAGAGCGGCTATTTCCTTTGACAGTTCAGTAGCACACAGGCTGACTTGGCCACATGGACTTATGAATGCATGCATTCGGACCGCATATTGCTACCAAATGGAATGTGGGAATATGCTATGCACCTCAGGTTGAGAAATGACCAAGAAATCAAGATCTAAAGGGTGATATATAATATATATATATCAATGCTATTATTCATAAAAACCTTGTTTAGTAATAAAAAAAATTGCTTTGTTTAAATATGAATATTATAGTCTGCTTCTCATGGTTAGGAAATAATAGTCTTTCTGAAAAGCAGGTGCTTTTTCTACTACAACTCCATATCCTGGGCCTCATCTTCGGAAAAGTCAGACATCGAGCTTTCCGATGAGCTGTCCCCGGTGCCCTCTTCCTGCTCTTTCAGCGCCTCCTCCGTGGCGTATTTCTGGATGTACTCTGCATGGGGTGGGGAAAAGAGAACAAGGGTAGTGAGTGGGCAGGCATGTGCTCTGGCAACCCCAAAAAGCTAGCAAGGCTGGGGAGGTTCAAACTTACCTTAAACCCGGGGTGGGGGGCAAAGATCACAGTAATCACGGTCACTACAGTTAAGGAGAATCCCACAGGGAGGCTTCTTTGGGGCAGAGTTTCCGCATTTTGCCCTGAGGGAAGGGGTACTGGGAAGAGCAACACAGCAGGTTCCGCTTGCGGGGAACACATGCTGCAGCACCCCAAGAACTCTTCAAGGACCAGGGAAATGGGAGCCCTGCACTTTTCTTTTTACTTTCACCTCCCAGATAGTACAGGACTAGTCATGACTCCATAGTAGTTTATAAGGAAATCCCCCAACATTTTAGATTTGCAGTTACATAATTAAAGTCAGCCCAGGTCTATTATTTTAGGAATCAATTTTAGTCTAAACAGATCCTGCCTGTCAGGTTTTTGAAGCAGCTGGCAAAAACCATCGCTCAATCTGCTCAGGACTGAGCTGCTTTATGGAGACACCCCTCGCCTCAATGATTTTTCCATGTATTATTTACCTGAAGGTAGATTTACACTGCTACAGCCTCGGCAGAATCCTAGGCTGAATCAGAACTGCTTGACTACTTGAATTGCTTTTAAGAACTGCTGAATAAACAAACTTGTTCCTAAAAACTAAGTGCATGCTGTTTTCAAGTGAATAGCCTACACACAATAGGAAAAGACAAGACAGAAGCCTATGCAGAACGCAAGCCACACAAAAACGCACCCTTGCGGCTTTGTTTCTTCTCCCAGAGAGCTGCAGGGACTCACTGCAACAGGAAGATAAGCTGAATGGCCAAACGGGCCTACCAGACTTGAATAACTAGCACAGGGCCTAAGAATGTTTGTCTATTTTAAAGATTGTCTTAAAACACAGTAGTAAACAGACGGTGTGACAAAGACCACATCTGGCCAATGTGGTCCCTTACAGAAAAGGTTTGCAGGCTTGAGACTTATCGCCCTTCAAATTCATAATGCAATTTTATGCTAATGATTTCATGACAATGAAAGTAGCCCACGATTAGGCAGAAATTTACCTTCATTTACATTTTAAAGTGAGATAAATGTTTGTTCGAACTTCAGCAATTTTATTTTTAACTTCTGATAGGTTGGTTATTTTGCCTCTTCCTTTGTAGAAGCTACATATTGACACTGTGGGTTTGTTTGTTTTCTGAGACGGAGTCTGACTCTGTGGTCCAGGCTGGGGGGCAGTGATGGGATCTCGGTTCACTGCAACCTGCCCCTCCCGGGGTCAAGTGATTCTTCTACCTCAGCCCCCCAAATAGCTGGGATTACATGTTTGTGCCACCCAGGCTAATTTTTGTATTTTTAGTAGAGATACAGTTTCACCATGTTGGCCAGGCTGGGTTTCAAACTCCTGACCTCAGGCGATCCACTCACCTCGGCCTCCCTAAGTGCTGGGACTATAGGTATGAGCCACTGGCCAACACTGTTTTTTTGACACTAGAATTTGATACTATTGGCCCTCTTTATTCAAGGATACAAATGTGTATTAAGTACTTACTAGAACAAGGCCTTTGGGTTAGAGAACGGAAGAGCAAGGTCACCAATGAGGAGGAGGAAACAGAGGAAGATAAAAGGAAGGAGCTGCTGAGTATCGGTCACCAGAGGGAGGTAGTTACGGAAGAAAGCCGGCAAGGCAGTCCCAGCCACACTGACCCCCAAGTCCTACCAGCTACTGCATATGAGAGGCCATTCCAGGGAAAGGCTTTGCTTCGTTGAAAGTGGCTGGGATGTTTAAACACAACCTTAAGAGAGAACTACAGCCAGGCGCAGTGGCTCACGCCTGTAATCCCAGCACTTTGGGAGGCTGAGGCGGGCAGATCACCTGAGGTCAGGAGTTTGAAACCCAGTCTGGCCAACATGGTGAAACCCCATCTCTATAAAAATACAAAAAGTTAGCCGGGCATGGTGGCACACGCCAGTAATCCCAGCTACCCAGGAGGCTGAGGCAGGAGAATCACTTGAACCCGGGAGGTGGAGGCTGCAGTGAGCTGAGATTATTCCATTGCATTCTAGCCTAGGTGACAGAGCAAGACTCCATCTCAAAAATTAAAAAAAAAAAAAAAAAGAAAGAAAAGAAGAGAGAGAACTGAGACCTTGTCTTAAAAAAAAAAAAAAAAAAAAAAAAAAAGGAGTAAAGGCAAAGATGTAACCCAGCAAAGGGTTTTGAGCAGGGAAGTGACAGCTTTAGACAGCTCTAATAGTGCCCAGTGCTACGGGCTATCCAATATTTAAACACGTTTTCAAATGTGCACTAAATATGAATACTGAGTGTGTTAGATGTGCTGAGTTGGTGGTGACTACCACACAAGTGGAAATGTCCAGCAGCAGCATGGAAGAGGCCAGGCCTAGACACACGCATTCAGAAATCATCTCCCTGGAGGGGACTGACTAATAAAACTGTGAGAGGTAAAGCAGCTCCCCAGGGCTGCGAGAGGAAGAGAGGGAGCCCAGGGACTGAGTCCTAAGTGAATGACCAAATTTAGGAAACAGAATGAGAAGTTTCCAGAAAGGTGGGAATATAATACTCACAGAGAGGTCCAGCAAAATGGGACTTGAGAAGAGACCAAAGGATTGGGAAGAAATGAGGGCATGGATTAAGCAGAGGAGGGGAAAAAAACTAGAGGAGTTTAGGGTGAGAAAGCAAGAAGTTTGAAAATGAAAGGGAATGAACAGCACAACTCCTAAGGGAGGCCACAGGAGCAGATCACTGCTTCTCAAACACAGAGACCTCTGACAGTCAGGGGTGGAGAAGGAAGACGGCATGGAGACGGCGGGGGTGTTGGGGGAACAAGAGCACAGGTTGGTGGTGGGAGTGCGTTTGAGAAATCTCTTATTTCCCATAGGAGCAAAGAAAAGATGTAGAGGGGAGGCAGGGAGAAGATATCAAGGCACAGTAGGAAGCAGGGGTGAGCTCAGGTCTGATGGCCATGATTTTCTCAGATTACTAAGGAAGACAAAATGATAGCTGACATGAACATTTCCGAACACTAGGGGTCCGTAAGCTGAAGTGCGCCATTCTAAGATAAATGTAGCTTCTGTTCTTTTTGTAAATGGAACTATAGCAGATATGTACTAAAACAGGGATACTGCTAAACTGTTGAGACAGAATGCCTATGTGAACTAGAGAAATATACGCTGCTCCAAGATATCTGTGGTTTACAGACATTGCTAAGCGATTCCTATGTCAAAATTTTAATACAGTTTCATAACAGCATTTATCTGGCTGAAACTAACTGCCTTTTTCTTCAAATACATGTTTGCTTAGCTATATGTTCTGCCACATAAATTAGATATTAATTTGCAAAGCACTTGAGATCTAATAAATTATAATAAATTTATTTCTGCTTTATCTCAACAAAAGCTACAAATAATACCCTATAGAGACCCCAGAAGAAGAAAACAAACAGAAGAAAAGCTACTGTTTAACGCATAGACCCAGTTTGCCTCATACCTGCACATTTATGAGTGAGGACCTGAACACTCAGGCTCTGGTAAATTATTTCTACTGCCATCTCTTACAAATGTACCTCAGGGAGGCCACACACTTTGAGGAATCCAACATTCTGGACTGCTATGCAGATGGGCACATCGTGCGAAAAATTGGTCAGATATTAATGCTTGCTGTTGGTTAAAAACAGCAGGTATATTTCACAAACTTTGAATTCCTTTGCTTCTTGGTGGAGCTTCATGTATCTAGACTTTTCATTATGAAAGTTCTGAAACATACACAGAGGTAAAAAGGACAATCCACCGAACCCAGGTGGAACTTTAGAATTTTTTTTTTTTTTTTTTTTTTTGAGACAGGGGTCTTGCTCTGTCACCCAGGCTGGAGTATAATGGCATAGTCTAGGCTCACTGCAACCTCGTTCTCCAGGGTTCATGAGATTCTTCTGCCTCAGCCTCCCAAGTAGCTGGGACTACAGGTATGTGCCACTATACGCGGCTAATTTTTTAATTTTTAGTGGAGATAGGGGTTTCACCATGTTGGCCAGGCTGTTCTCAAACCCCTGACCTCGTGTTCCACCTGCCTGGGCCTCCCAAAGTGCTGGGATTACAGGTGTGAGCCACTACGCCCAACTAGATGTTCTTTCCCAACCTTATTTTCATTTAAATGAAACTCACGTTCCATGAGCACATAAACTGTTTTAAGAATGCAAAAATAGGATTCTAAATCCTAAAGGATGAACAAACTGGTGCTACTACCACCTAAGGTTGGTGAGCACTACTTCAGCCCACAGCTGTCTCTTTTCAGGCCTAATAAAAAGTATTAGGAACTAAGTAACTTAAGAAGGGCTTTTTTTTTTTTGAGATGGAGTTTCATTCTTGTTACCCAGGCTGGAGTGCAATGGCATGATCTCGGCTCACCACAACCTCCGCCTCCTGGGTTCAGGCAATTCTCCTGCCTCAGCCTCCTGAGCAGCTGGGATTACAAGCACGTGCCACCATGCCCAGCTAATTTTTTTTGTACTTTTAGTAGAGACGGGGTTTCACCATGTTGACCAGGATGGTCTCGATCTCTTGACCTCGTGATCCACCCGCTGGATCCGGCCTCCCAAAGTGCTGGGATTACAGGCGTGAGCCACTGCGCCTGGCCTAAGAAGGGCTTTTAAGGGGCATGGTGGCTCATGCCTGTGATCCTAGCACTCTGGGAGGCCAAAGGCAGGAGGATCATGAGGTCAGGAGTTTGAGACCAGCCTGGCCAACAAGGTGAAACCATGCCTCTACTAAAAATACAAAAATTAGCTGGGCGTGGTGGCGCACACCTGTAGTCCCAGCTACTTGGGAGGCTGAGGCAGGAGAATCATTTGAACCTGGGAGGCGGAGGTTGCAGTGAGCTGAGATCAAGCCATTGCATTCCAGCCTGGCAACAGAGCAAGACTCCGTGTCAAAGAAAAAAAAGAAACAGAAAAAAAGAACTTTTAATGACTGAAGTCCAAAAGACTGTCTCCAGGTTAAACTGCGCACCCTCTTACCTTTAATTTTCTGCTTGTATTCTTCTGGTCGGTGGAGGTACATGGCTGCAGCGTCACCATTGAGAGGATCTATAGGGTTAGGATAGGCCAACAACTGGGGCAGGAAGGACTCAAATATATTGGTAAGATCTGAAAAAACAAACAGAAACACGTCATGCATGGGAAATGCAAGTTCACATAAATTCACTTGCATTCAGTAGTCAAACTGCTTCCTAGATATTTAACTACATGGGGATGATTTTCCATAAAAATATGCTCTATTACATGTGACCTGTATTACATATTCATTTCAATACCAATTAAAATTTTTGTTTATTTTTAATTTGAAGAACCAGATAAAGATATACCTGATACTCACTCTGAAAGACAATTTTCCCAATTCTATTTTACTCTATTTCTTTGGCTATTTCACACAGCCATTTTCTACAGCTTACAAAATCCCCAACTCTGAAAGGTATTCGAATGCTGGGTCTTAAAAGAATTGAGGACAATTTTTTTTTTTTTTTTTTTGAGACTGAGTCTCACTCTGTTGCCCAGGCTGGAGTGCAGTGGTGTGATCTCGGCTCGATGCATCCTCTGCCTCCCAGGTTCAAGTGATTCTCCTGCCTCAGCCTCCCAAGTAGCTGGCATTACAGGTGCCTGCCACCATGCCTGGCTAATTTTTGTATTTTTAGTAGAGATGGGGTTTCACCACGTTGGCCAGGATGATCTTGAACTCCTGATGTCAGATATCTGCCCACCTCGGCCTTCCAAAGTGCTGGGATTACAGACATGAACCACCACACTCAGCCTTGAACACAATTTTATAGGACTTGACATTTAATTCAATTCTTGCAACTTTTAACAAAGGTAAATATGATCAATTTTTCAATTATTCTGGGTAATGAGAGTAAGAATCTATATGGACCACATAAAACCACAAGTATTCATGAGACAGATAAGAACCAACCTACTGCATTTATTTATTAAAAACATTTTTTTGAGAGAGGATCTCACTCTGTTGCCCAAGCTGGAGTGCATTGGTGTGATCATACCTCACTGCAACTTCAAACTCTTGGACTCAAGCCAACCTCCCAGCCTCAGTCTCCTAAGTAGCTTGGACTATAGGCATGTGCAACCATGCCCAGCTTTTTTTTTTTTTTAATAGAGACAGGGTCTCCCCCTATGTTACCCAGGCTGGTCTCAAACTCCTGGACTCAAGTAATCTATTCACCGTGGCCTTCCCAAGTGCTGGGATTATAGATGTGACATTGTTTTTTTTTTTTTTTTTTTTAATTTTTATTGCATTATAGGTTTGGGGGTACATGTGCAGAACAAGCAAGATAGTTGCATAGGTACACACATGGCAGTGTGCTTTGCTGCTTTCCTCCCCTTCACCCACACTTGGTATTCATCCCCAGGCTATCCCCCCCAGCCCCCCCCTGCTGTCCCTCCCCCATTCCCCCCAACAGTCCCCAGTGTATAGTAGACCGCCTCTCTGTGTCCATGTGTTCTCATTTTTCTCACCCACCTATGAGTGAGTATATGCGGTATTTCTTTTTCTGTTCTTGTGTCAGTTTGCTGAGAATGATGTGACATTATTAACTCTCTTCTTGCCAGGTATACACAGATGATATCTACATACAATTAGCAAAAAACAAACAGCCTCCAGTTACCCAGTGTTTTAAAAAAGCAGGCCGAGAACCTGCATGTAACAACCCACACTCCCCACAGCTACAGAGATGCTGTAACTTCTACTCTCTGCTCCTCAGTGAACTGTGGCACCCCTGAGAAATGGAAGGACATGAGAATGCTTCCACGTCTCTGCTCTACTCCAGCTACTTTGTCACATTTTATATAAAACATTCCTGTTTCTAGAGACAATGCTGAAGTATAGTAAGTAGCGTAAAAAACTACTCATTGAGTCATCTCTTTCAAGTGATTTTTCTTTTAACAATGGCTGCTCCTCTGCAGTATTACAGATGAATGCTTTGCCAAGCCACATTGCTTCAGATTCGTGGTTCTCAGTTACAGTGACTTTGCTTCCCATGGAATTTGGCAATGTCTGGAGACATTTTTGGTTGTCACATCTAAGGGGTGCTACCGGCATCCAGTGGGTAAAGGCCAGGGAAGCTGCTAAACATCAGGACAGCCCCACAGCAAAGGACTATGTAGACCAAAATGTCGGCAGTGCTGAGGCTGATAAACCCTGATCTAAAAAAAGGGGTAGGAAACCTTTTTGTAGAGTCCAACACTTTAGGCTTTGCAGGCCACATATGGTCTCTGTCCTAACTACTCAACACTCAGCTCTGCCACTGTAACACAAAAGCAGCCAGAGGTAACAGGTCAACAAATCGACGTGGTTATATTCCTATAAAACTATATATACAAAAACAAGTAGCCAAGGTCTGCCCAACTTCGCTCTAGAAAATCTTACCTATAAGAGGTGGCTCTTATCATTGTAAGGTTAAGAAACTGAGCAGTTAGAGAATAATCTAGAGCTGTTACTCGACCGAACTTTCTGCAGTGATGAAAATGTTATGTACCCCATCTAAATCAATAGCCACTAGCCACATGTGGCTACTGAGGACTCAAAATATGGCCAGTATAAATAAGGAAATTAATTTTTCAGTTTATTTAATTCTAATTAAATTTACCCACACATGGCTAGTAGATCCTGTGTTGGACAGCACAGGTCTAGTGAATGATAAGATAGAGGGTCCCATGATAGCTACCACAGTCCTGTTCTCATGCATCAGATACTGACGCAGAGCGGCCTTGTAAAAAAGTTACAGACTTGGGGTGATTTCATCTGGGTCTATTTCACCTTCAAAAGGCTGACTTAAGAATAGTCCTAAAGAGCCACTTTATGGTAAGGTTCTCATGTACTACGAAAGAAATGCTGACACTCCTAATCAAAAAAAAAAATCAAAAAAGCAAAATAAAAACCACCTTCCTAGATAACCCCCAAACTATCTGTAGTGAGATTTTCACTAATGTTTTATTTATAATTTTCTTAAAAAGAGAAACAATTATTAGGGTACGAAAATCACTGAAAACTACTTGTTTTCAATGAAAAAAATGCTTACACTTGAATGCTGGGTAGAGAAAGGCTATAAAATGGTAGGTTTTCTAGAATTACAACTAGGTACAGTGTGTATACATAAGACGAACATTTTTAAAAACTATGTCAAGGCAACAGCAGCCTGGTGTAACTTCTACTTTTCACGTATCAAATGACACTTTTTTTTAACCTTTAAAAATCAGCATTTTTGGCTCACGCCTGCAATCCCAGCACTTTGGGAGTGGATCATATAAGGCCAAGAGTTCAAGTGGATCATATAAGACCAGGAGTTTGAGACCAGCCTGGCCAACATGGCAAAACCCTGTCCCAACTAAAAAACACAAAAATTAGCTGGGTGTGATGCTGCACACTTGTAGTCCCAGCTACTTGGGAGGCTGAGGCAGGAGAATTGCTTGAACCTGGGGAGGTAGATGCTGCAGCAAGCTGAGACTACACCACTGTACTCCAGCCTGAGTGAGTGAAGCCCTGTCTCAAATAAATACAATAAAAATAACATTTTCCTGTAAATATGTCCTGTTTTTAATGCTTTTCTTTTCCTCTCTTTATCCTTAGGTAAGTGAGTCATTAAGGCAGTGATAGAAAATGCCAAAAGGTAAGCAAATTAAGAAGTTTTATAGGCCAGGCGCAGAGGGTCACAACTATAATCCCAACACTTTGATAGGCGGGTGGATCACCTGAGGTCAGGAGTTTGAGACCAGCCTTCCCAACATGGTAAAACCCCATTTCTACTAAAAATACAAAAATTAGCTGGGTGTGGTGGCAGGCACCTGTAATCCCAGCTACTTGGGAGACTGAGGCAGGAGAATTGCTTGAACCTGGAAGGCAGAGGTTGCAGTGAGCCAAGATCGCACCACTGCACTCCAGCTGGGCAACAAGAGCAAAATTACGTCTCAAAAAATAAAAATAAAAACAAAAATAAAAAACTGAATGTGATTTCAGAGCAGGTAAGAGTTAAACAATAGTTATATTAACAGTAATGGCAGCAAGTTAATGCTTATATAGCATTTACTACAAGCCAGGCATTCTTCCATGCTCTGCATATACACTCTTAATTTCACTACAGCCAATGAGGTAGGTACCATTACTGTCTCCATTTTATAGATGGAGAAACTGAGGCACACAAAGCTTAAGTATGGATCTGGAACTCACATCTGAGCTTATCTGCTATGCTGCCTCTGTTAATTGATAAAACACACAAATGCCGCAACTTTCACGAGGCACAAGCTCCCCATGTCTCTGTGTCAAAATCTCACACCTTCATTGGCAGGGAAGCCAAAGCCATGAATCCCAGCTGACCACCCTTCTTCCCAAAGAATCCCTTTCTCACAAGAGCAAAGAAAGATGCTAAGCAAAGGATGTTCAGGCGTTTCTGTGGCTATTTTGCAAAGGTGGCATGCTTGTTTTCATGTGGCTCCACTGCAGGAGCTAACCTGCAGACACCTGTACATAGTGAATGGTGGCTCCTCCTGCCACATTATTACAGGTGCTGCTCAAAAGGATTAGTGGCTGGATGCTATTACATAACAACAAAAACCTTTAAAAATAAAGCATAGGTTTATGTTCTGAAGTAATGTTCATAAGTGCTTCAAGGCTAGAGAAATATTACAGACAACATGTTATAAAACCAGGAGTTTCACGTGTCCTAGAAAGAGATTTTAAACCCTTTCCTACTACTTTTAAGTTTCCTCAAGCTACCAATAAATGGCTTTGCCTATAATTTGTTCCAAACAAATTTAAAAAACCCTTAATTATTGGTTATTCCTTCCCGTATCTACTGTCTTCCTGCATTAACACATTTTTTATCCATTTTACAGACGTGCTGAGTCACACCTGTAAAACAGAAGAGCAGAAGGAAACACACAAGGCCCAGTTTCAGGGGAAAATGACAACTTTGGGAGGCCAAGATGTGATGGCTCTGGCCATGGCAAAGCAGTGAAGCCTTCCTGCAAGTGACTAACATAGTGATTACTACAGAGGATGTTTCCAAAAGGAGCATCTCTCAAATGTGCAGCTGTGCAGCAAGTCTTCAAGATAGACTAGCAGAGAAGACTAAAACTATAAATCAAGAATAAAATAAAGATACTCATCTTTGGAAAAATGAACATTTTTTTTCCTCTAGATTGTTTGTTAATGATAAAAATATGTCAAAGATCTTTATTTTAAAAACATTAACCTTCAACTTTTTGAAAGGAAGAGAGCCAGACACAGTTCACCTAACCTGTAGAGTACAGTCAGCTGGACCCATTTCTGGCTGTCTTAATTTTTAAAGGAAGTTCCAAGATCCCTGAGTATATGGTTTCTGATGAGCAAACAGCCCTTACTTTTGCCTTAGACACAATTAGCAGTTACCAAAACGTAGTTCATTAGCACTGACTCTTCAATCTGATTTTACTTATTTATTTAGAGACAGAGTCTTGTTCTGTCACCAGGCACCAGGCTGGAAGTACAGTGGCAAAATCTCAGCTCACTGCAACCTCCACCTCTTGGGTTCAAGCAATTCTCCTGCCTTAGCCTCTGGAGTGGGTGGGACTACAGGCGTGCACCACCATGCCCAGCTAATTTTTGTATTTTAGTAGAGACGGGGTTTCACCATGTTGGCTAGGATGATCTCGATCTCTTGACCTCGTGATCCGCCCACCTTGGCCTCCCAAAGTGCTGGGATTATAGACGTGAGCCACCGCGCCCCGCCTGATCTTATAATATTAATGGTAAAATTATAACACTCATACCTCAGTTCATGCATATAAATTAATAACATATTCATATTTAATCTTTAAAAACAGGCTGGGTGCAGTGGTTCATGCCTGTAATCCTAGCACTTTGGGAGGCCGAGGCAGGTGGATTGGCTGAGGTCAGGAGTTCAAGATCATCCTGGCCAATATGGCGAAACCCCATCTCTACTAAAAATACAAAAAATTAGCCGGGTGTGGTGGCAGGTTCCTGTAATCCCAGCTACTTGGGAGGCTGAGGCAAGAGAATCACTTGAACTCGGGAGGTGGAGGTTGCAGTGAGTCGAAACTGCACCACTGCACTCCAGCCTGAGTGACAGAATGAGACTCAGTTTCCAAAACACACGCTCACACACACAAATCATAACAATTTCTCATCAAAAGCAGCATCACTTAGTCTACAGCAGTGGTTCTGGGGTAAGCCTAGGTCCTGCTTGCCCATCACAATTACCTGTGGAGTTTTTCCAAAAACTTGCTGGCCAGGTGCAGTGGCTCACGCCTGTAACCCCAGCACTCTGAACTCCTGATCACGAGGTCAGGAGTTTGAGACCAGCTTGACCAACATGGTGAAACCCCGTCTCTACTAAAAATACAAAAGTTATCTGGGTGTGGTGCCACGCACCTGTAATCCCAGGTACTGGGGAGGCTGAGGCATGAGAATTGCTTGAACCCAGGAGGTGGAGGTTGCAGTGAGCCAAGATTGTGCCATTGCACTCCAGCCTGGGCGACAGAGCGAGACTCTGCCTCAAAAAACAAACAAAGAAACAAAGAAAAAAACCAACCACAAAATCTTGATAGCATCCTAAGGATGCATCTTCATACCTACCCCAGGGCTTCTGGTTTAGGACTGGATGTGTATGATACAGACATCTGTGTGCAAATGCACAGTCAGGAAATACTACCTGGCCCATTCATCCCCTATCCCCAAAGACCAGATGGGAAGGAAAGGGCCATTTGCTCGTAGGTTCTTTTGTGCCAGAAAATGTTCGCATCTAACAGCTCAACTCTGGTTTAGTGGCCCTCCCTGACCCTTCCCTCTTTCTTTTCTGCACACTGCTGTTACCATTGCTATCTCTAGCAGAGGCGTGTCAAATCACAGGCAGTCAAAAGCAGATCTGTTTCTGGAGGGGCACTAAAGGGCCACTTTGGAGGAGAATGGGTATTAGCAGGATGGTTAGAATCATCACCTAACACACTGTGGACATCTGGCAGGGCAAATTCCATTAGGCTGAACTGTCTCCAGCAAACAGGAAGCTGGCTCCTCAGTGAGCAACAGATGAAAACTCTAAAAGACCACAAGTATAACGTCAGGCTTTCCACTGACTTGTTCTTTGACCTTGGGCAGGTCTTTTCCTTTCTACATCTCAATTTCTTCACTGAAAAAGGGGAAGTATAACACTGCTGTTCCTTACAGGGAAGTATCACATATTACTAAAAGTGACTATAAGATATCTATCAATTGCACCAAAGAACTAAACTATTAATACAAATATGACATCCTCTGAGGGTAGACATTTCAGCTGCCTGTATCCCTTAAGGAATATGTGTTAATTAAAATGAGTTACACTGAAAAAAAAGTACCAATTCTTAAACCCCCCCCTAACTCTAGGTGACTCACAATGAGATGGAAAAGGGCTTTAAGGAGAAAACACAAGAGGGGGTTAATCACATATCTCATGTTTTATTCTTGGCTCTTTATGAACCATTGACCACAAGTTATTTATTTTCCCTCTATTTCCTTCCAAATAAATGGAAAATTTCAGGCTGGACATAATGGCTCATGTCCATAATCCTAGCATTTTGGAAGGCCAAGGCAGAAAGACTGCCTCAGCCCAAGAGGTCAAAAGGAGCCTGGGCAACATAGGGAGATCCTGTCTCTACCCACCCCCCGCCAAAAAAAAAAAAAGAAATTAATGAGGCGTGGTGGCACGTGCCTGTGGTTCCAACTACTAAAGAGAGTAGTTGCTCAGTAGTTGCTGAGGTGAGAGGATTTCTCCAGTCAGAGGCAGGTGGCTGGGTGGGTCAAAGATGCAGTAAATCGTGATCATGCCACTGTACACCAGCCTGGGTGACAGAGCAGGACCCTCTCTCTCTGCCCCCAACCAAAAAAAAAATTGTAATATACATTGCTTTCTTCAAGTTAAAATCCTGTGGACTCCCAAACCTTGACATGCTCTGTCTCACCAGAAACCACAATTAGCAAACATGCAGTCATTTTGGAGACTTTTACCTGTGTAATCTTCATTTATTTTTCAGACTTAATACTGAAAAATAAATGCTGTAACTCAGAAACCACCACCATTATATGATATAGTCACAGCCAAGTGCCAAGAACCATCAAAGCCATACTTCTCTTCTCAAACTAACCTACCCCAACCTCTTTCTACTACTTCTCCCTGTCCCCCAGATGCCCAACATCCTGGGTTTCCTCTTTTTAAAAACAAACAAGTAACGAAAAACTTATCTGGAAAGACATCAGCATCCCGCATAGTGGCACAAATTCTGTGGCATTTGCATTTTAAGAATTAGCTTTGTACACTCTGACCCTGGGAAGTCCATCATCCTATAAAAAAAATTTATTTTTTTTTTTTCAGACAGAGTCTCGTTCTGTCGCCCCAGGCTGGAGTGCAATGGTGTGATCTCAGCTCACTGCAACCTCTGCTTCTTGGTTTCAAGCGATTCTCCTGCCTCAGCCTCCTGAGTAGCTGGGATTACAGGCACACACCACCACAACCAGCTAGTTTTTTCTATTTTTAGTAGAGACAGGATTTTGCCATGTTGGCCAGGTTGGTCTCGATCTCCTGAACTCAGGGTGATTTGTACACCTCAGCCTCCCAAGGTGCTGGGATTACAGGCGTGAGCCACTGCACCCAGCCATCCTACAATTTTAAAGACGTAAATCGACTGGGTGTGGCAGTGGCTTGCACCTGTAATCCTGCCTACTCATGAGGCTAAGGAGGGAGATCACTAGAGCCCAGGAGTTTGAAGTTATAGTGAGCTATGATCACAACCACTGCACTCCAGCCTGGATGATGGTATGAGACCCCCAATCTCAATCTCTCTCTCTTTTTTTTTTTTTTTTTTTTTTTTTCAGAGACAAGTTCTGTGTTGCCCAAGCTAGTCCCAAACTCTGAGGCTCAAGTGATTCTCTTCACCTTGGCCTCCCAGTGCTGGGATTACAAGTATGAGCTACCACACCCAGCCAAGGCCCAGTCTCTTTAAATAAAAAAGAAAAAAAAAAATAAGAAGACAATATTGGTAACTACCAAATCCACATAACCGGTCCTTCACATGTCTAGTCTTATAGTCTTATCAAATTTACATGCCTAAGATTGTTCTCCTGAAAACCCATTCCCTTCTAATGAAGGGGAGTAGGTTGAGTCTAACACCCTTGCTCTTAGGCTCCACGCCTCTGGAAGGAATCTGGCTAGGTATTCTTCCTTTCTTCCATGTACTCACTAAGTTTCCCATAAATGTCTCTAGTTTTTCTTCTATTTCCCTGGGCATGTTACTATGTCAAGCCCAATATATCATTCCAGCCCTGGATCAGGGCAGCCATCTCCTAAATGGCCTTCAAGGCTCTACACTCTCACCTTTGTAATCAGACAAAGTTTCCTTAAAACAATCACTTAGATCATTTCCCACAAACAATAAGTTCCTCTTGCCCTCAATCACAATTCTGCATCCTGAAGAATTGCCTGAACCCGGGAGGTGGAGGCTGCAGTGAGCCGAGATCACGCTGCTGCACTCCAGCCTGGGTGACAGAGCAAGGCTCTGTCTCAAAAAAAAAAAGAGAAAAGAAGAAGAAACATCACTACATACTCCATGAATATGTACAATGACTATCTGTCAATCAAAATTCTGCATCTTCCAGAAGGATGCTATCCAAACTTCTTTCACCATCCCTCTCCCCTCAGGAGTAGGACTCCTGGCTTTCCAAGCTGAAAACCACAGAGATAGCCACTACTCTTTAAGGCATTTATCTGTTCTGTAATTCGATAAAGGAACAGGGCTGGAAGGAAGAAAAATCTGTTCACAACTAGAGGAAAAAATGGACAAAAATCACAAGTTGATTCCTGTCTAGAACTGATGATTCCCTCTGAGACTTAGATCATTTTCCCTGTACTTTTGATCATTATAGTTGAAACTCCTGAGAATTTCAACCATGTTATTCATACCCTTGACTACTAGATAAAAGCAGCTGTTGACCTTTCAAAATTCCATCGGCTGACTTTTTGCCCATCTTATAAGAAACCGTATTGAATTCATCATGAACTGCCATGCAAGTCATGAATTTTATAATATGTGCTCAAAATAAAGCCAACCATAAAATTTCATCTTACTCATTCAAGTTTATTTTTGGTGGTGGTGGTATCTACTGTATGTACAAAAACCAGGTAGCTTTATTTATTTAATTTTTGGTAAGGCTAAGATCTCCAGATTTCTTTAGTTACTTAATAATGTGGGGCTAACAGATTTTCCTCAGGGTGTATTAGATACCATAATTAATAGAGCTTTACCTTCCATTCCTTTACTAGCTCCTACAAAGCAGCAATGTTAATAGTGGTTGAATTTTTAATTTTAATTTTATCCTGCTTGCAGTCAGTAAACATTAAGAGATAGTGAAATTCTACAAGAAAGGAAGAGTAGCCAAAAACCAATAAGGAATCCTACACTGCACACAACCAAGCAGTTGTTATCTTTGAAAAAGTTTGGCAAACAGAGGGCAGCAAAAGATAGCCTCTCAAGGAAAACTTCAATGAAACCAATCATATAGGTAGGCAGACTTCAAAGAAACAGTTTTGAGATTAAAAGTACCATTCTCTAAAATAAGTAATTTGAGACAGGCGCAGAGACTCACGCCTATAATCCCAGCACTTCGGGAGGCTGAGGCAGGCACATCAATTGTTCAATTACTCAAGAGTTCAAGACCAACCTGACCAACATGGTAAAAATCCCACCTCTACTAACATAAAAAAATTAGTCAGGGTTGGTGGTGGGAGCCTGTAATCTCAGCAATTTGGGAAGCTGAGGCAGGATAATCGCTTAAACCCAGGAGGCGGAGGTAGCAGTGAACAGAGATTGTGCCACTGCACTCCAGCCTGGGCAATAGAGCGAGACTCCATCTCAAAAAAAAAAAAAAAAAAAAGACAAATAATTAATTTGAACTCAACTTCAGTAACAGAAAGCCCATTTCTCCAGCTGTTTGAAGGCACACAGGTGGTGAGCTAAAGCAGCCCACCATAGCCTTCCTGGGGTGCCGCGGCTCAGGCCCAGCTGGCCACAGGGCTCACCATGTTATGTTGCACTTAGTTTACTGAATGCTAACTAGCTGCAAATAAAATAATATAACCTGCCACCAAATACTAACTGAGAGGGTCTTATGTGTGGATAATATATACAGAAAGTCTAAGCTCAGCAGATTCACACATCTTCTCATATTTGTCCATGGGGATCTTTTAAAGATAAAGTCTTAATGAAGAGGGCCATGCAGGCAACAAAACTAAACAAAAGAAAAAACAAAAACAAATGAAAACACCTCCCTTATCAGAAAAAAAAAAAAAAGTAGGATGCTTTAAAAACGTAATAAACACCTCACCTCCCTCCTCTCACCTCTCAAAAAAAAAAAAGGTGGCTGGGTGCAGTGGCTCATGCCTGTAATCCTAGCACTTTGGGAGGCCAAGGTGGACAGATCACTTGAGCCCAGGAGTTTGAGACAGGCCTGGGCAACACAGTGACATCCCCATCTCTATTATAAATAAAAAATCAGCCTGGTGTGGTGGTGCATGCCTGTAGTCTCTGCTACTTGAGAGCAAGCTGAGACAGGACACTTGAGCCCAGGAGGTTGAGGCCGCAGTGAGCCACACTGCACCCCAGCCTGGGTGACCTTGTCTAAAAAAAAAAAAAAAAAAAAAGTAGGAATTCAAACACTCTAAGAAAATGTTTGCAACATACATGATAAATACATTTAAATCCCGCTTACTGGTAGCATTTTGGTTTTTAAGTGTTCTAAGCTAGAAACAAGTGTTCCTGTGCTGTGTGGGAAAGGGCAATATGAATGATGCAGGGTGCTGAAACCAGGAGGAAAACCAGCCGCATTCTGCTCAGGGCCAGGCTACCAGGTCACCAATCTGAGGTGTAGTTACAGGACACAGACTGTTTTTAAAGCATTCTAAACCCACTTAAAAGATAAGTTTCCCAATTCATTGCCTAATTGTAGCCCCTTTCCCTGCAAAGCATTTAAACTTCAGAGAGCTGCAGAAGAAAATGAATGCTACTCCATAGATCAGAATGAAGGAAACAAGCTCCTGTTCATCAAAAACACTGTTCTTGTTGCATTGTCAATCTCAAAACAATTCTCATCTTACTTGTTTTTTTAGAGGTCATTCATTCTAGTTCAAACCTGTTATGACCCTGCTTACCTTAAGAGCTTGTAAGCTAAAACGTGGTAATAGGATTTGTTATTAACCTTCCAGAAATGAGGGCAGTTAATGTGTAATTAGCTAGCTGGATAGTCTCACTGTCATACTAAAACTTGCTATTCAAGCTTGTAATTACTAGACAATAATTTAGTTGTTGTTAATGTTGGAAAAGAATAAGAGATAACTTCCTGCAATTACAAGCCAAGTGTCTATACACGGGGAAGACTTTATCTATAACTCAGTAATCATAAGCGAATGAGGAGAAAATACATCAAAGTTGCATTTCCATATAATCAAGAATGAAACAAACCCTAAAATTAGAGCCGCTGTGAAAGCAGAACACAGCTGTGGCTACCTTTCAGAGCCATACCTTTCCTTGCTGGCTCATGTACCACGATCCAAAATGCCTGGACCACTCCATGGTTTTAAAGCTGACCACCAGTGATTGTGATATTTTTAATGAATTTCCACTAAGTTGTTCAAAGCCAGGAGACTCTATTTTTATGTATATAATTAGGCTCCTGACATATGAACACTGCATCTGAAGATTTCCAGGCAGACAGATAAAGTAAGTTGTTCATGGAGCTAAGCTGTTGAAGCACAAATCCACAACTGAGCATATTTCTTTTCTATGTACAACAGGTGACATTATCCCAATAGTACTGGACAGAACTGCTCTACCTGGCCTCTATCTAGAAATAGTAACATCCAGCTCTTCCAAAGGCAGGATGATGTTGTGATTCAACATGTCAGATCAATACTGAAGTTCTCAAGCTCTTCAAATAGTAGGTGGCCAGTCAATCATCTGTGCAGACACATACATATATTTCTTATCTGTGTAATTACACTAAAATGTTTAGAAACAGCATACACTAATCCAACATAAAGCGTTATTTTAAGATATACCTTCTGCCAAAATCTGAATTATTTGGGAAGATTCATAGACTATCAGACTGAAAAGGGGACGGAATAAATGTTAAATTTGTATTTTAAATTTCTAAATGCCTGGTAAAAGAAATTTTGTAATTCTTGCCTAATCTCAAAGTCCTTGAAGCATTCCTTCTGTTGTAGTCAATTTCATTTGCTATTACTAACTCCCCAGACAACTATAGGGGAAGACATTTCCCAAATGTTGATTTTTTTTTCCCAGCAAAGTAAGAGTAGAAGTATCTAGTCCACTGGCTAGCAACCCAAAGGGTGAAAATGTAAACCGCCCAGTTTTATAAGAAAATTGTCTTCCACCTCACTTCTCCAGAACTTACTCCATCATATAAGTAACTTACCAAGTCAGTCAAAGAATGAGTAAAATGAAAGCTGGAGAGAGAAACATATTTGCAAGGGGATCGAGCATGCTTGCTCCAGAAGGGTGGGATGAAAGAAAGATTAAAGCTGTATTGCAGTGAAGGTATCTGAGCCCCAGGAGTGAAGGGTGATAAGCCAACTATGGATAAAATATATTCTGGAGGAAAAAAGGGAAACTGGAAAATAGAAGAGAGCTTAAAAAGCTACCTGTGGCTTCATGAACTCTCCTATCAGTCCTTAAAATTAATTTGTTTTGAAATGGAAATCCAAATCCCCTTGGCTACATTTTATGTTTCTCAGAGCTTTTGTCACTGCTGTCTGGAAGAGCAGAAAGGGATGCATTTAAAAAAAAAAAAAAAAAAAAAAGATGCTATCATGCAGGAAGTCAAAATGAATCAATTCTGTCATCTGCTACTTTCCATTTAATGTCACAAGAATAACAATAGATAACTTCACACTTGGTAACTTCATACTGATGACAAGCATCTTTACAAAATTAATCCGATTCCTGACTATAATTAGCTCTCCGGCAAGGTTAAATAATACACAATTAAGAATTACTCGGTGAGTAAACCACAATTATACCAATTTTGAACTCTGAATAAACAAACTGCACATACACTTGGCAAAGAGATAACAAGATGAGAACAGAAGCAATGAGTCAACTGGCTTACCAGAAATCAATAGCAGGGAGGGGTGTGAGGGGATACAGGACTAAATTTACCGCTAACATAAATGCTGTTTAATATTAGGCTATGACGAACATAAATCTGAAATTTCAACTCTGAATTGCTGTTATGCTACAAAAACATATAGCCAAGGCACAGTACATGCCCTGGGGCAAGGTGAATGGCAGGAAATTTCACAATCCACTCCCGGCTCCCTCCTCATATTATACAGCAGAGGAAAATGTTGAAACAAGTTTTAGGTGCCAGGCTTAGCCTTTTGCTTTTCAGTTGAATATTTATGTTGACATGCCAACTTTCTCCTATTAGTTATTTAGTGTTAGGGTTTTTTTTGGTGGGGGCAGGATGGGGGTACAGGGGGCAGGGGCGGTCCTTTGAACTAAGATTCTCTCAGGAACCACTGCAGGAAATGAAGTGATTCAGAACTCACCAATTATGAACTAACCTTTAATGCCAGAGGCTTTAACAGTTTGTAATAAAAATTCAGTTCAGATCTCAAGATCAGATAAGTCTGAAAAAACACTTCAAGGTCATCTGAATGAACATATTCTACCAGTACTTAATAAAATTGTATTTACCTGTTCCTAAAACTTTCCATGAAAGAAATGTTGAATTTTCTTGAGAAATACTTTGTTTTGAGAAAAATGTCAAAACAATTCTCCCATGCTCAGTATACTTTTGACTATACTCTGAAAATATTTCTTCTTGTTTTCCTGCACTTACCTGTTAGTGTGCTCACACTCCTGCATTATGGAACATGTTCAATAACTTATACACATGTAAGTAACACAGCAGTCTGCTTTCAGTTCACTTGGACCAATGTGGTTTAACTCTTGCTGCTTATTAAATGCTTTGCAAGCTAATGTAAGAACATACTCTAACGTTTTATAAATGTGATGAAATCTTACTCATGTTGGCCACTTTAGAAAGTAGTCTATCAGCCCTCAAATAGTTAAACATATTACCCAGTAATTTCACTCCTAGTTATCTACCCAAGAGAAATGCAAACATGCCTACATAAAAACTTGTGTACAAGGCTGGGCATGGTGGCTCATGCCTGTAATCCCAGCACTCTGAGAGGCCAAGAGGGGCAGATCACAAAGTCAGGAATTTGAGACCAGCCTGACCAACATGGTGAAATCCCGTCTCTACTAAAAATACAAAAATTAGCCAAGCGTGGTGGCAAGCGCCTGTAATCCCAGCTACTCAGGAGGCTGAGACAGGAGAATCGCTTGAACCTGGGAGGTAGAGGTTGCAGAGAGTCGAGATCACGCCACTGCACTCCAGCCTGGGGAACAGAGCTACACTGAGACTCCATCTCAAAGAAAACAAACAAATAAAAACAAACTTCTGCACAAATATTTATGATACTCATAGTAGCCAAAAGACAGAAACAACCCAAATGTCTATTATCTAACAAATAGTGTTGCTTATCCATAGAATGAATTATTCAGCCATAAGAAATTCCAATACATGCAACAACACAGATCAACCTTGAAAACATCATCAAAGTGAAAAAAGCCAGTCACAAAAGACCACGTATTATATAATTACATTTCTGAGAAGTGTCCAGAATAGACAAATCCACAGAAACAAAAAGCAGATTCATGGTTGCCTAGAGCTGGTGAGGGTAAGTAGGGAATAGTTATAGGGTACAAGTTTATTTTTGAGGCGATGAAAATGTTCTAAAATTGACTGTGGTGATGGCTGAATATAATTGAATATATTAAAAACTACTGAATTACACATTTTAAATGGGCGAGTTGCATGCTTGTGAATTATAATTCAGTTAAACTGTTTTTTTTTTTTTTTTTAAACTTGTTCTGAGACATGAGGTACTTGAGAGTCAGCAAACATCTACAAAGCTTTTCTGGTGAATGGTAAAAGCTTTAACAAAACTAAACTTCAATTTACTTCATTGTAATTGGAACCAGCTTGCAGTATTTTGATATGTACATTTCTAATATGTGAATGTAGTTTAAGAAAACACATCATTACATCAGATATTCCAGGCAGCCTGCCATGAGACATTTTTACCAAAAAAACCATCTTAAAAGGAATCCATTTAATCGACCAGTGTATGTTCTTTCCTGTTGTCTCAACTACGTGCCATCATCTCCCCTAAAACTCTATTGCTGAACATCATTAATTCACTCATTAAGACAACAGTTGAACCATTATTGTATATCAGGCACTGTTTTAGTCGTGTGTGTGTGTGTGTGTGTGTGTGTGTGTGTGTGTGTAGAGAGAGAGAGAGAGAGAAACAAGAACAAGACAAAGTCCCCACTCATGGTGCTTACAATCTAAGAGGATCAGATAAATAATAAACAAATACTAGTTTTAGAAGTTTATTTAAAACCAGGTACTAGCCCAGCTACTGGGGAGGCTGAGGTGGGAGGATCGCTCAAGCCCAGGAGCTCGAGGCTGCAGTGAGCTATTATTGCACCACTGCATTCCAGCCTGGGCAACGAGTACAACTCTGTTTCTATATATTAAAAAATAATTTTAAAATTAAAAAAATATATATACAACAGAGTGCCGTGCTATGGAGCGATGTGATTTCAGATAGAGTGGCTAGGAATGGAGGCTGCTCTGAGGAAGTGATGTGTGAGATAAGTGAAGAAGATGCCAACCACACAAAGATCAGGGGATAACACTAAGGTAGAGAAAAGAATTTTTGAAAGGCACAATCGGCTGGGGGCAGGGATTAACTGTGTTCTGCTGGTGACCAATCTTCCTCTGTGATTCTCATTTACCAATCTAGTTCAAAGATATCTGTCAAAGGTAACTTGCAGATTGTGGCTAGACTAAGAAGTCTTATCTACCTTAGACCGTTAAAAGGTCTCACAAGTCTTCGACAAGAAGCAGCCATCCCTGGTTAAGCTCTGCCTCAACTGAGCTTTCCCTTCTTTTCTTGTGTCTCTCAGCAACTGTTACCTGTACCATTCATTCTTTCAACCCATATTGGTGAAGGGCAGTGTGACAAGAGTCTGGGGACTTACAGATGAATCAGACACATACCTGATAGCCCTTAAGGTAGGAAATAATCGAGTAGCACCGAAAAAAAAAAGGCATAAACAACAAATACAAAGTAGAAAGTAAAAGTGGGCCATAAAAAAGGAGCTATAAAATGCAATGGTATCCAGAGATTACTTCCAGCTGGAGAATCGGCGTAAGTGTACAGGGTAGGAACACTGGAGTAGGGAGACTCTATGAAGCCAGAGGATTTGGACATGTGGAGGGAAAAACAGATTCATTTGTTGTATCTCTAATTAACTTCAAATAGACAACTGACCCTTGAACATGGGTCCATGCACAGTTTGAACTGCATGGGTCCATTCACATGTTTTTCAATAAACACAGCTAGCCCTCCAAGTCAGTGGGTTTCGCAGGGATGACTGCGGGACTTAAGCAAGCACGGATTTTGGTATCTGCAGGTGGTCCGGGAACTGATGCCCTGCAGATACCAAGGAATGACTGTATTTTAAAATATTATCAGCTCCCCAAACCAGGTGACAAGGAGGGAAGGCCTGATACTCTTTATAAGTCTCTGTGATATTCAGCATAGTATTTTTGCAGAGCTGGGCAATTCATCTGTTGATTCACTGTCAGAGATGGGGTGTCACTTTCAGCATTGAAGATAAGGCTAAATCACTCTTTCTTCATCAGGAGGTTTTGGCCTTTGAAACAATGATCCCCTAAAGCCTCTTACTACATCATTTGTCTTGCATTTCAGAGGGACATTCCTAAGTGTTTTTTCAAAACTAAAATATATACATATTTATTTATATATCGTAAATATGTATCTATTACGTGCTTCTGAATACACACATAAAATGTTTTTGCACATGTATTTGTGTGTATGTGTATCACTATACCTTAAGTTCAGAAAATCATTTTAAACTTTCACAGCTAAACTGAAGTTTGTACTTAAGAGAAAATTTTTTCTCCAGTGATTAAACTTCCCCAGTCAGTCCCTCAAAAATCCCTTCTCATTACCAATGAAACATCTTAAACCAGAAAAGCAAAGCCCAACAACAGTTTTTTAGGCAATGTCTCAACATCTCCAAAAAATATTCCATGGCCAAACTCACCATAGAGAGCTGTCCAAGTTTGATTAATTACATCTAGACACACAGTTCCTGACCTGAAACAGATGGAAAGAATGGCATGTTTTTAAAAATTAGAAAGTTAGCTGCATGTATCTGGCAACTGATTTTACTTATCAAGAGAAATACTTCTAGTAGATCTGTGAAAAAAAGAATCCCAACTGGGGAAAATATGATGAGGAACAGAATAGTACAAGGTCTTACATGTCTCCTTACAGACTGAAAGGGGAAAATAGTAACTATGCAATGGAGAAACCAGACATCACCTGAACCAGGTGCTGAGAACGCAAGGGCAGACAGACTTTGTGTGTCTCCGAATGTGATACCTCAAGAAGGACACAATCTCACTTTGTGGTTTTCTGGCCTTAAGTGTGTTCATGCCCTGAATGTAATAAGGAAACATCAGACAAACCCAAATTGAGGAACAATCTATAAAGTAATTGGCCTATAGTTTAAAGAAACATGATAACTAAATGTAATGTATGATTCTAGACTGGATCCTTAGAAAAAAAGTGCTAAAAAGTAAGTTACTGGAATATGGCAATAGATTAAATAAAAAGTATTGCATTAACATTAAATTCCTGAATTTAACAACTATATACTGTGAATACATAAGAGAATGTCTTTGTTAGGATAACTTAAAATATTAATATTAAAGGACTAAGGGGCATGATGTATGTAGACATACAACCTACTCACACAAGGTTCAGAAAAACCTGTTAGGTATATGTTAGAGACAGTAAAACTTAGTGCCATGACAAATTAAAACTGTGTCCCAAACAATCATATATTCTAAACAGCATTGGAAGTACAAAACATGATATGCTAGAATATTTTAAGTATCACTAATAAAATATTAGAATGAAAGAAAGGGATAAATAAGATTCATTAACTGAAATGAAACTACAGTCATTTTGCCTTACTCTCAAGAATTGAGAAAATACTGTAAGGTCTGAAAAAAATCTGTAGATTGAAAACAGATCTCTGAATTGTGTCTACACAAAGAGAAATGAGACGTGGAACATGACTACTGTTAGCGGAATAACAAGAAAATGAAAGATCCAGTCACAACAATGGAAAAAAACGAAGTGGTACAATATCAGAATGTGAACTAAGTGACTGAAAACCTCATATCCTTTGGATTCTACCATTTACATGACCATTTGTACAGTCCTAACTCCTGAGAAGGTCCAAAAAAGTCACTGAGGCTTTTTATAACAGAAAGACAGAGAAACACTAATCAAGAGCAGTTCCTGCTAAAATTTAAACATTTTAAAATAGTTACTTACGCTTCATCAATGTTGGGATGGAAAATTTTATTCATGAATCCTGTAAAAAGAGATGTTAATTAGCAGCAAAAAGTATCCAGAAAACAAAGTATTTCAGTATTAGAAACAATTTCAGTATTGGGAAAAGGTGGTAAATATAAATCACTACTTTCAACCTTAGAACTTTGGTTACTGATAAAGATCTTTGGTTACTGATAATATTCTCCTGATAGCTCCAATTACTTTACATCAGCATTCTATTAATAAACAAGCAAACTGGGAGAAATGCAGCTTCTTATACAAAACAATCATTAAAGCAACTGTTTTTCTTAGCTATGAAGTTACTGCCCAAAGAGAAATTATACTACTAAATGGTTCGTAACCAGGGTCATGATAAAAGCTAAGAAAACTTCACTCTGACTCTTCCTCCCAAAAGTTTTATTGTTCAAGCTTTAAATCGGGAGGTTCTGCATTTGAACTTTTCCTTCTGAAGCTTACTTACGGGTATCATTCGTTACACCATGTGCGGAACATGAATGAAACTGTTGAAATGCTAAAGGAATACCACTTCAAACCACAAAGGATTTCATAAGAACAATGACCGGAATATTTCCTTTAACATTAGTCTACTCATTCAGGGAAACCCAGTTTTGATTAAAATTGGGGCAACCAAGAAATGAAGCAGGAGTTAAAAAAAAATTCTCTCAGTTGGTTATATCTGTTGGGAGATCTAAGTTTTAAACATTTTTCCTAGCAAACCAAGTACACACTTTAATAGCTATATGGCCATTTAAACTTCGAGTAATTCATTTTTTTCTCTAAAAACCAGTGACTTAGTATATATGCAAATGGCAATATTCTAAAGCAGAGATCCTTTGTCAAAGGGGTTATTTTGTCATCCTTAACACTTCCTTTCCTTTTAGGACTCTCATTCTGTTCCACACTTTCAATATTTGAAGTTCCTTATTTAGGTGAGTATCACCACCACTATCTCTGATCCCCACCTTCCCTCACCCCATCCCCACACTTTTTCATTCAGAATATATTTGGTCAGCACCTATACTGCAGACATTGTGCTTGGATAGGGTACAAAAATATAAGACAGACAGTACACTATTCTTGAAGAGGTCACTGGCAGTGGGACAAGAGACATCAAGAAATAACTGCAATCCTAACAAAGTACTGACACAGTGGGGGAATACATACAAGAAGAGTCAGGGAAGATGCAGAGAAATGGCACCAGAGGAAGAGCCTCAAGTAAGGCACTACAGAGATTGTCTCCAAAAACCTGAGAAACTTCCCCTAAATTAGAAAACAGGTAAGAATACCAAGTCTCAAGTATTCCAGTCTTAGACCATTCTAGTCACTCACACTTTGAACTTTTGTTTTCAGATGCTCTGTGTTGAAACAGCATACTGTTCTATCTACTACAATCAAGAGGGCCCATGTGATGTTTAAGTTACTCTGATGAAAAAAAGCTTTGTGTCCAATATTAATTTTTCATTAAGGAAATTAAAGATGTTTCAAAGTCTGTAATAATGGGAAATGTTTATGTCTTAATATTAAGGGGAGAAAAATTAGGGTAAAAAAATCTACATAACTTTAGAAAAATGCTAATACACATGTCCCAAATGACCCATGAGAGTATTTGCTGCAATATTATTTATAAAAGCTAAGAGCCAAATTCAACACTGTCAATGGGATAGGGTTGGATGAAGGGGAGTATATCCATCTACTTGAGTCCTATATAGCCAAAGGTAATGAAGTAGATCAGTATGTATCAACTTGTTTAGCTCTAAAGCTGAGGGGTTTTTTGTTTTTGTTTTTTTAAGTTGCAGGATGTTATATTTACAGCCTGATTTTATTTAAATAAACTAAAACAAAGCAATACTACCTATTCTCCATGGTAACTAACAAGTATGGGGAAAATTGTACTGAACCAACATATACCAAATTTCCAAAAGTAATTGTTTCAGTTAGGGCACAGGGCCAGGTGTCATTATACGAATAGGAAACATAATGGGAAAAACTGGTTAAAAATGACTTTGTCTGGCCTGGCACAGTTGCTCACGCCTGTAATCTCAGTACTTTGGGAGACTGAGGTAGATGAATCACCTACCTCAGTTCAAGACCAGCCTGGCCAACATGGTGAAACCCTGTCTCTACTATAAAGAAAACAAAAATTAGGGCATGGTGGTGTGCACCTTTAGTCCCAGATACTTGGGAGGCTCAGGCAGGAGAATCACTTGAATCCAGGAGGTGGAGGCTGCAGTGAGTCGGGATCGCACCACTCCACTCCAGCCTGGACAACACAGTGAGTCTGTCTTTTAAAAAAAATGACTTTATCTAACACTATTAATATATACCTTTTAAAAAGGGACAATGTGCTTGTGTATTATTTGTTCTGTTTAAGACATGCACATAAATTAAGAAACTGGAAGCAAGTAAGTACAAATGTTAACAGTGCAGAATTCTTGGTGGGACCATTGCACTTTTCAAATCTCATCACTCCCCAACCACCACACCTGAACCAGAACTAGGATCACAGCAATGGGGAAAAGGCTAGAAGGAAACAGGTGTTGATGGTTGTCATCTTTGCAGTATTCTCCCATTATTTCTACTTGTACTCTTGACTCTCCGACATTTCTACAATGTGTAATTTTAATAGTTGAAAGTAAAAAAACTTTCAAATAAAAAGTTATACACAGTATCGGCTGGGCGCAGTGGCTCTCGCCTGTAATCCCAACACTTTGGGATGCTAAGGCAGAAAGATTACTTGAGGTCAGGAGTCTGAGACCAGCCTGGCCAACATGATGAAATCCCATCTCTACTGAAAATACCAAAATTAGCCGGGCATGTGGCAGGCACCTGTAGTCCCAGCTACTCAGGAGGCTAAGGCAGGAGAATTGCTTGAACCTGGGAGGTGGAGGCTGGAATGTACTGAGATCATGCCACTGCACTCCAGCATGGAAGCCAGAGGTAGACTCTGTTTCTGGAGGAAAAAAAATTATACATAGTATCAAACATTCTAAAATAGTCTTAATAATACAAACAATAACTAGTGCTGAACTATCTTAAGTCAGTAAAACCAATCATTTTATTTAAAATCTCGTATCTGAACACTCTTGTTCGAATAATACAAATTCATTACCCTCCCACCAAAATCAGAGGACCCTCAGGTTATAAGGTGTGTGGTATTCTAGATCAGTTACTAGGAATATGCTGCTATCACTAGTGCAGGGAAGCTTTCTGATGAGTGGGGAACTATGCCGAGCCACTATGTGGTTTAATGAAAGAGAATGGTCATACTATATGAAAAGTATTTTGCTTGAGGCTACTATTAAGAATTTAAAATATTCTTGATACTTAAAATCCTGCCTCTGTGAGAACTCTCAAAACTAACAGCTAATGAAGCATCGTCTATGGCAAAAGTTCCCAATGCTGGCTACAGATGAGAAGCATTGGGAACTTTTCATTTAAATAAACTAAAAGCAATATTCAAAGAACTCTGAGAACATAGGACTTCAGGGGAAATACCCAACAGTTAAGTCCTTGAAGAAAATTAATTCTGTAAAGAGAGGTCTTTAGAAAAAGTAAGTCCTATGTTAGAAGGTTGCCAGGATTACGGAGAAAAACACAGCAAAGGAGGGGGACAGAAATGGAAAGGGTGGGGTGGGGTTGCAATTTTAAATGAGATGGTCAGGGAGGGACTTCCTAAGAAGGTGACTTACTTTGAAGGAGGTAAAAGAGGAGTCACCTGGTACCAAGAGGAGAGAAGGTCTATATAGCGGGAACAGCCAAGTGCAAAGCACGTTAGGAGCTTGCCTGACACTCTGAAGTTTTTTTCCTGAAACTGAAGGTATTTGAGCAAGGGGCAGAAAATGAGAAGTAAGGTCAGAGAGGTGATCAGCATTCGGGGCCCTTTAAAGGATGATGGCTTTTATTCTGAGGTAGATGTGGGGAGGGTACTGAGACTAGTGCCGAAACAGTGACATATTCACGTCCTTGGCTTGTTTAACAAATGGCTCATGTCCTAAAATAAGCTAGTTGGGAAACAGCTCAATCAGCTCAGAGCACCTGAGTGCTGGGGAATGGCAGATCTCAAGCAAAATGAAATGGGGATCCTACGAGGGCATTACACTTCAACAAGCTGATACTGCAGGGCATTTAAAGGTGTAGGTCAAGAAAATAATTATGGTAAGCTTTAAATGTTTATCAAAATGGTCTCTGAAAGACTAAGGTGTCTTTTTTTTTTTGAGACGGAGTCTCTGTCGCCCAAGTTGGAGTGCAATGGTGTGATCTTGGCTCACTGCAACCTCTGCCTTCGAGGTTCGAGCAGTTCTCCTGGCTCAGCCTTCCAAGTAGCTGGGACTACAGACGCCCACCACCACGCCCGGCTAATTTTCGTGGTTTTTTTTTTTTTTTTTTTTTTAAGTAGAGATGGGATTTCACCATGCTGGCCAGGCTGGTCTTGAACTCCTGACCTTGTGACCCACCCATCTCAGCCTTCCAAAGTGCTGAGATTACAGGCGCGAGTCACTGCCCTCCCGGCCATGGAATTAAGTTTCTATACCGTTTTCAATTAAATCTAGATTTGGCTTGGTTGAATACAGGAATACATAACAGAACCAAAAAGGACTTGGTAAACATACACTTTAGTAATACATGGTTTGGAGCTTAGTCTCCAGTGCCCCTGCTATGTATAGAACACCATTTCAGCACTAGGACAGAGGGCAGAATCACATCACAAAGTACAAAGGACTAAACAGGGACATGGGTTCCAACTCTACTATCAACTGTAGGCCCTGCTTTGTGGGGTCTGTTTCTTTACCTACGAAGACAAATAGTTGAACCACATGATCTCCAAAATCTCCACTCTATTTCTAAAGGCCCTATCAGCTCTAAAAATCTAGCATTTAATATTTAATAACAATGGCAAGTACTCTGAGAACAGAGGAATCAAGGGGAAATATCCAAGAGTTAAGTCCTTAAAGGAAATTAATTCTGTAAGGCAGCATTTTTAGGTTACAGAAGTATTCTAGAGAATACCATACGACCAACATGATAAAATACCATAAAGAGCCACAAAACAAACCCTCTGACTCTTTCAGAGTAGGCAGAAACAGTTTATAACCTTGCCTTTGAGGAATGAACACAGCCAGACCAACTTTACCGAAAAACTTTCTACTTTCTAAGCTAAAATGATCTCTTCCTATACCAGGCCTTTTTTTTTTTTTTTTTTTTTTTTTGGAGACAAGGTCTCACTTTGTCACCCAGGCGCTAGAGTACAGTATCAGCTCACTGCAACCTCCGCCTCCCGGGTTCAAGCGATTCTCCTGCTTCAGCCACCCAAGTAGCTGGGAGTACCACAACCAGCTAATTTTTATATTTTTTGGTAGAGATGGGGTTTCACCATGTTGGCCAGGATGGTCTTGAACTCTTGACCTAAAGTGATGCACCCACCTCAGGCTACAAAAATGCCGGGAATTATAGGCATGAGCCACGGCGCCCAGCCCCCAGGCTTTTTTAACTGTTAGAAAAATATTCAAAGCAAATACATGGAAATGAGCATATCTCCTTGACATTTGTTCTTAGTTAAGCTGTGGGCAGTGTTTCTGGCAAAGCCATTTACATTTTGGATAATGATGCCAACAATGGAACTCCTGGATAAGAAGGGGGAAGAAAGAGAAAGAACAGGCCAGAAATTCGGAGAAGCAATGTTCTCAGGACTGTGTGTGTTGGCCCTGGCATGTTCTCCTTCCTTTTGGCAATGCTATCATCACACTAATGAATGTCTGCAGCAAGAGAATTTTCCCAACACTTGTTTCCATTAGACCAGGAACTATTTTCAAGATATTTTAAGAGAACATATTTTGAAAACTGCTTTTATGGCAACATGATAAGTAGAAGTAGCAGGTTATTTTTAATCTACATGATTTAAGATTTTATTCACTACCAGATATATTTTTTTCTTTCTTTTGAGACCTAGTCTTGCTCTGTGGCCCAGGCTGGAGTACAGTGGCATGATCTCAGCTCACAGCAACCTCTGCCTCCTGGATTCAAGCAATTTTCCTGCCTCAGCCTCCCGAGTAGCTGGGACTACAAGCGTGTGCCACCATGCCTGGCTCATTTTTTGTATTTTTAGTAGACATGGGGTTTCACCAGGTTAGCCAGGATGGTCTCAATCTCCAGACCTCATGATCCGCCCACCTTGGCCTCCCAAAGTGCTGGGATTACAGGCATGAGCCACGTGACCAGCTACTACCAGACATTTCCTAATGACCTATTTCAGTGATTTGACCAGATAAAAATCCGAACTCCTTTAATTTTTTTTGGACAATTATTCTCTGGTGTAGTGCTAGCACTTGTTAAAGGGGATGGGGAGGATTGTACAACAGGAATAAATGTCCAGTTAAAAAGCTTACCATCTCTGTCCTGCGTCTTTTAGAAGAAGGGAATTAGGTGATTTATAATTCTGGAGAAAGAATCCAAATTACACTTAGTTGATGTAAACTATTATTATATATCTTAAAAAATAAAAAACACAGATTACAATAGAAAAATATGCCTTGCTTCTTTTTGCTTGTTCTACTCAATACTCAGCTGCTCTAGAATAACAAATCTCATGACCCACAGGCTAATAGGCAGCAAACATAAATAACGACATGCAAAGTCATGTTGAAAATGGTTTTTATTTCAGCTACTGTGTCTAGTTCCAGGAAGGGGTCTATACAGAGTTGTATATACTTCTGAGTAACTTCTGACATTGGGGTCAATATGTATATAAATGAGGCCAAACCTCATCTATTTTCCACCTTTGTTGCCTTTATTTGAGAGGATATTAATGATCCGATTTGTGGACAGATGAAATACTTTGGGCCAATCACCGAAAATTTCACCTAGACTTTTTTGACAAAATGAGAGGTTAGACAAATGACTTGTGAATCAAGGTAAATCCACCCTATGGTAAACAGGTGAAAAGCACCAACGGCCAAAACAGCAGCTACATCCCAGGGATAAAATGGGCCTAGCTAGACTAAGGTGGCTCAGACAGCTATGGCTGATGCAATTTCATTATAAGCTTATGAATTCCTGTGAGAAAGCAGTAAGTGAATACATTAAGTCATTCTAATCATCTATCTTCAGAACAACTGCCCACATAAAGCAGACTATTCACAACCAAACTAATTAATTCTATTTTTTGAGTAGGTATAATTGTTTAAAATATTCTTATTGAAGACTGAATTTCATCTTCCCTTGCAGTATCTCAGACTACAAAAATTTTTAAGGGTAATAACATGGATCTCTGTTCCTAACACACAGGGTGACCAGAGTTGGGGTGTTCCAATTGAGTAAGGCGTAGGGGTGTGCCAGCAACACTAGTGATAGCCGATGGCCAGCTGTGTACAGGAGTGCACAATCTGATAGATTTTCATCTTACCTCAGAAAGCCAGGCCCTGCCTGAGGGACCCTGTGCCCGGGAAAAAGTCTCTTCAGAGAACTGAGCCTTCCTACTCAGGGGAGATGGACCTGGGCTTGTCTCTTCTTGGGTGAGGAACCAGGCAAGGAGCTCTCTCTCAATGCCCTGTGTCATGGGAACTATGGAACTGAACTTGTGTGTTCAGATCTAAACTCAACAAGGGGTCCTCTTCTGTTTCTTCCTTTCTCTCTGATAATATGGAGTTTGAGGAATGAGTTAATGGATAAGAAAAGTTCATTTAAAACTAAGAAAAGGTGAAGTGTTATCCTTCAATAGCATAATCCTTCTACCGACCTAGTGGATGACCAAAACCTTTGGCCTATTTTCCTATAGTTTCATTGTTAAAAGACTAACAGACTAACTTCTGTCTTGTTTTCACAGTTTATCTTTCAATCTCTTGATCATTCATATAACCACACTGTTGGGATCAGGCAGTATTTACTTTCATGGTCAGAGATAATACAGTACAGAACACATTGGACTTGAACTCACAAAACCCATGTTCAATTCTCTACCACTCTTAAGAGTTGTAGTTAAAAGATCAGTCTCCAAAAGATAAATGTTTGAGGTGACAGCTATCCCAATTACCCTGATTTGATCATTACATATTGCATACATGTACCAAAATAGCATATGTACCCCAAATATTTGTGTAACTCACGTAACAATACATTTTTTAAAAAGGACCGGGCTCTAGTCAGAAAGCCTAAATGCCACTGTGTGAGCCTCTGGGGCAATTTACTTCATCGCTTTGCCTTTCCGTTCCCTTATTCCTAAAACGAGGCTAAATAATGGCATCTACACATCACTGGACCATCATGAGGATTAAACAAGTTTAATATATATAAAACCTTTGAACAGTTACTGGCATACAGTAAGCATGCAGTAATGTCAGAATTAGCTCAATAAGTTTAATGAATAAGTAATTTCTTCTTACTGTCCTCATCTTAAAACTCATAATACCTATCCTATGTGTCCATCTGTTAATGCTCTTGGAAATGTCAAGAACATGAGAAGATATTATGATTCAGAGAGATGTTTGCTGTAACTCAATCACACTGGAAATGAAAAATACACTTATATAATTTTTATTTTTAATATTTTACTATTTCTGTGACATAGCCCCAGGATGTCCTGAGGACATGTGCCCCATATTTATTACTAACTAAAAAGACCATCCCCTCTTGATGTACAAGCAAAAGATTAAAAAAAAAAAAATCCATCCTGACTGCATTTGGTATAGTTAAAAAAACAAGCACATACATACTGAACTGGAAGCCAGAAGCCAGACTCTGCAACTAGTTAGTAGTCATACATCTCAGCCTCATTTTCTTCCATTCTTATTTATTTTTATTATTATTTTTTTGAGCCAGAGTCTTGCTCTGTCCCAGGCTGGAGTGCAGTGGCGTGATCTCGGCTCATTGCAACCTCTGCCTCTTGGGTTCCAGTGATTCCCCTGCCTCAGTCTCCTGAGTAGCTGGAACTACAGACACCCACTACCGCGCCCTGCTAATTTTCTGTATTTTTAGTAGAGATAGGGTTTCACCATGTTAGGATGGTCTTGATCTCCTGACCTCGTGATCTGCCTGCCTCAGTCTCCCAAAGTGCTGGCATTACAGGTGAGCCACCACACAGGGCCATTTTCTTCCATTCTTAAAATCAGGCAAACTGGATATCATAATCTCTAAACTTCCACCTAACAACACAGTTTTCACCAACACCAGGAATATAAGCAAATCTCAAACTGTGAATAGGTTTTTAAAAAGAACTAAGACTTTTGTTTTCAAAAGAAATTCAGTTTAAAGAAAAGGATGCCAAAAATACTTGTTTTCATTATCATACCAAATCCTACATGGCAAGAAATACATTTAATGCCAAAAAGATGTCAGAAAAAGCAGCTCAAAGGCTAGAGGTCACCCACTACAGAGTAGGAACCAACCTAGGCAGCAAGTTTGGTGGAAGTTTTAACTAGCAAATGGAAAGATTATAAAATAATGAGCGGTCAAAGGCAGAATTAAAACTGGCATAAGTCAACTTCAAGAAAGAAATGGACAAGTCCTCTGATAGCAACAAGCACATGTAAAAGCAGGCTTATTCTTAGAGGTGGCAGCCTGGGGAAGAGGGTGGGAAAGCTAATGTACTATTTTTACTCTGGCTAATAGCAAGATGAAGGTAAGTGAATTTAGACATTATAGCCTGCTCACAGCAGGTTTCATAGCAAAAGGGCCCATTTGACCACTGGCTCCTCTCACTAGAACTTCAGCACCTGGCTGGTCCTCAAGTCACTCTCTGCTCCAACCCCTGTCATTTTTGGTGACAATCCCTGTTATTTTTGGTGACAATACAGACCATACTCCTGACGCCCGGGTCTCTGTTTCTTAAGCCTCTCCTCGATGACCTCTCTTCTATTCCATTCCACTTCATGCCCCCCGGGACATACCTTGACCTTTGTCATTCCCTCCACAATTACATATTTACCTCCACAATCACATATTTACCTCCACAAACACAAATTCAGACATTACCTATCCTACCAATCCCCTATCCTTGCCAAAAGCTTCCCACTCCAGGAATCATTCATTCTTTCCTCTGTTAATTCTAATCCACAGATTCTCCCATTTTCTTCCCACCTACCAGCCCTCTAATCTTCACTGGCTTCTTACTCAGCTTAAGATTTAAGATCCATCACCATCCTCATTTTCAAGCAATCCTCTGCAAATCCTCTGTCCTCTCCCCTCCAAAATGCCCATCTAGCAAATCTACCAGAGGAAGCATCATTCACATTTGCTCAATTTCAACTTGAGGGTACCACTAGGTAGGCATTCATTCACTCACACAAATATTCTTCTGCAGAACAGGCAATGTATCAGGCCCTAAGTAGTCACTATTGGAGAGGATGGAGATGGTGGTAGTAAAACAGAGACAGGGGCTGCCTTCATGAAGTTCACATCTACTGAGCTGACAAGGAGGAGAGACATAAGTAAACAAATCTATACCAATTTATCTAAACATGCTCAACAGCCTTTCATGGACTCAGCATCACCTACAATCTTCCCTCCTTTCTCTGGCGGCTCACTCCCGCAATCTCCCATGACTGTTACATTTTACCATGATCCCGCAAATCTATTTTTTTTCTCCTCCCTTTATTCCCCTAACCTCTCCTCCAGTTATTTCACTAAACAACCTTGTCCCTTTTCTTTGAGAAGATAAAAGCCAACTGGCAGGACCCCTCAATTTTCCACGAAAATTTCTAAACTCCTCCCTACACACATACTTTTTCTCCTGTCTCAACAGCTTGCACAAATATTCCCCCTCTTGTGAAACACCAGGACTCTGGGTTCTGATTCTGCTCCCTCCCCTTCCTTCCTTCTTCTTCTTCTTCTTTTTTTTTTTTTATAAAGACGGGGTTTCACCATGTTGGTCAGGCTGGTCTTGAACTCCTGACCTCAGGTGATCCGTTTGCCTTGGCCTCCCAGAGTGCTGGGATTACAGCCACTGCACCCGGCCCCTTCCTTCCTTCTTAATGGTGGTGCTCCTGTGATTCTCTTCCCAACTCCAGCATCACCAAACTCTCCCTCTTTGAAACATCTCCCTACAATAAGCACTTTAAAATCATTCTGAATCTTCCATTTAAAAAATAAAAAGAGGCCAGGCATGGTGGCCCACACATGTTGTCTCAGCACATTGGGAGGCCAAGACAGGCAGATTGCTTAAGTCCAGGAGTTCAAGACCAGCCTGGGTAACATAGTGAAACCCATTTCTACAAAAAAATGCACAAAAAAATTAGCCAGGTATGGTGGCACATGCCTGTAGTCTCAGCTACTCAGGAAGCTGAGGTGGAAGGACTGCTGGAGTCCAAGAGGTCCAGGCTGCAGTGAGCCAAGATTATGCCACAGCAGTCCAGCCTGGACAAAAGAGATCCTGTCTTACACAGTTAACAAACAAACAACAGACTATCCCTTTATCTTCCACCCCCATTTGGTTTTCCTTAATGGAGCCACATTTCTTCAGAGCAGTGTATGTCTAGATCAAAGTTTCCTGACCTTGGCAGCAGTGTGTGTCCAGATCAAAGTTTCTTGACCTTGGCAGCTTTGCCTAAGCCACCAGCATCTCTGGTTACAAAAGCTTTTATAACTGTGCTATCCCATCACTGTCTCTTGCCCCACAGAGTAGAGTGATCATTAAAAACAAAATCAGGCTGGGTGCAGTTGCTCACCTCTGTAATCCCAGCACTTTGGGAGGCAGAAGGGGGGATTACGAGGTCAAGAGATCGAGACCGTCCTGGCCAACATGGTGAAGCCCTGTCTCTACTAAAAGTATAAATATTAGCTGGGTGTGACAGCACGTGCCTGTTATCCCAGCTACTCAAGAGGTGGAGGCAGGAGAATCCAGGAGGCAGAGGTTACAGTGAGCTGAGATCTTGCCACTGCACTTCAGCCCATGCGACAGGACGAGACTCAGTCTCAAAAAAAAAAAAAAAAAAACCCAAAAAACAAAAATCAGACCTTTCTCTCCCCTACTGAAAACCTTTGTGATCTATTACATTTAAAATGAAAGTTGAACCTTTAATCTGGCCTACAAAGCAGTCTGTGACCTCAACCCTGCCTGCCGCTTGGCCCCTGTGTCACACACCTCACTTTTTACCCAGTTTTCCAGGCTGGGGCCTTTGTACTCAAAATTTCTTCTGCCTGGAAAGCTCTTACCCATGATCTTAGAGGATCAGGGCTGGCTTTTATTTCTTTTAATCTTTTTAAGTCTCAGCTTAAATTTACACTTTGTCAGACCCTTCCTGAATATCTGATCTAAGGTAGCTATTCTCTCCATTAATTCTCTGCATAAAGCTATCAGAAATTTTAAATTTTGATTTATTTTCTCACTTCAAAAGAACATAAAGTATCAAGAGAGCAATTTATTCACTTCCGTATCTACAGCACCCAGAATAATGCCCACCATGCAGTAGGTATCCAAAAATTTGTGAACCTGATTAGAAGAAATGATACAGGCCACAGCCAAAGCTTCAGCTGCCAGACATAATTTTTAAATGTATTCTGAAAAATATCATTTTCAGATCACCAGTAAAAAAGCTTTCAACAATAGCTTATACTCTCATAGCATTATCTCTATTTTTTTTAAAAAAAAAAAAACAAAACCTTCCCTACTAGAAGCCCATTTCTCTCTACTGGAATTCAAAAGATCATTGGCCAGAAACACTGGCTCACACCTGTAATCCCAGTACTTTGGAAGGCCAAGGTGGGCAAATCACCTGAGGTCAGGAGTTCGAGACCAGCCTGGCCAACAAGGTGAAACCCCATCTCTACTAAAAATACAAAAGTTAGCCAGGTGTGGTAACACACCCACCTATAATCCTAGCTACTCGGGAGGCTGAGGCAGGAGGGCACTTAAACCTGGGAGGCAGAGGTTGCAGTGAGCCAAGATTGTGCCATGCATTCCAGCCTTGGCGACAGAGCAAGACTCCATCTCAAAAAAAAGATATAGATCACTACAGGGTAGCAATTATGTAACTGTTTGGGAAGACTGTATTTTCAACATGTAAAACATAATCTGGCTGGGCATGGCGGCTCACGCCTGTAATCCCAGTACTTTGGGAGGCCAAGGCAGGGGGATCATGAGGTCAGGAGTTCAAGATCAGCCTGGCCAATATGGTGAAACCCCGTAAATACAAAAATTGGCCAGGTGTGGTAACGCATGCCTGTAGTCCCAGCTACTAGGGAGGCGGAGGCAGAAGAATTGTTTAAACGCAGGAGGCGGAGGTTCAAATGAACCAAGATCATGCCACTGCATTCCAGCCTGGGTGACAGAGACTCCATCTCAAAAAAAAAAAAAAAAAAAAAAAAAAAAAAAAAAAAAAAAAATATATATATATATATATATATATATATATATATTTCTTGCAGAAGCCTATTTCTTCCTTACTCTCTCTTTTCTAAATTGAGGTGCTGACTCACACCTCTCCTAAAAAACAATGGAACCATGCCATTAAAGCACATGTAGCATTTTATTTACGTTCCTCTTCTCTCCTAACCAGTAAAAATCTTCTACAGCCTTCCTCGTGTCAAGCAGGATGCCATGTACCTGGAGTTTTAATACACTGGTCAATATCAAACACACAGAATCCATTTAATTCTACTATCTCATTTTAGAAAAGGAAACAATAGTTCAGCTGAGTATCTCTCTTATGGTCAAGGAGAAGCAGGGCCACAACTTCTGTTCTGATAACCAGTTCACTGACCAATCACACTCTCCTAACTCTACATAGTAACATCCAGCAGCATTGCTAAGCACTCTAGGAACTAATGTTTCTGAATGAAAAAGATAAAAGTCTGAATTTTCAAGTAAATCGGAAAAAGATTCAAACATGATTCATTTCAAAGCAGTCTCTCTGGAAAACTATGCAAATATTTCAGCGATGTTATAGTTGATTAAAGGAGTTTTATAATTACTCTTTCAAAGTGCCTAGAGGGCCAGTTTTATACCCCAATTGATATTACTCAGTTTTTCCATTCATCTTATTCTTTGGGCTTAAATGACTGTTAGCCATTTCAAAAATTCATATCCAGCTTCAAAGCAGCAAGATTTGCCATCATTTATGGTATTAAAACAGAAAGTGTTTGAAACAATAATGGCATTGTAAGAGTAAATTCATAATCTTCCAAGGTGGCTACTTATATTCCTTTCTTTCCAAAAAGTAGCTATGACGCTATTTAGAAAAAATGAACCCACTCATGTATAGATGTAAATAAACTGTTTTAAAGGGACATCTCATGCAATCATGTAACTACTGAGAGACCTCTAACACTGTATTTGGAGAGTGTCCCAAAGATGAGCATGTCAAATTATACTGAATATATAAATATTAAGAGAGAAATGTTTTAAAGAGCATATGCCAGGATGTAAATGATGACACTCTTTAAGGGATAAGATTATAAGACATTTTGATTTTTCTTTACTTTGGCTTACAGATTTTCTTATATTACTCCAATGGATATGGGTCATTAACATAATTAAAATACACATCCACATACAAACACACAAAATATAACAAAGTACACATAGATGTTGCAAATTCCAAGATCCAAGCATTAAAGATGATCTAAATAAATATGCACAGCTTATTATTTAAAAGCTCAAAATTCGGCTCAGGAAGAACAGTATACCTACCCAGATACAACAGAAGCAAGATTTAAAAAGAATGTTGAGATTGGGTTTATCTTACCTCCTCACCATTCTACATAATTTTACAACTATCTACACGCCTCAAAAAGGAATCCTTGCCTTTTCCAAGTGAGCCACAACCTTTCAGAATGTTTAAAACACATCTCAACAGTAATTACATTGTTGACGACCTGAAAATAGGTCACCCCACACAACTGATTGAAACTCTCTTATGCAACCTTCCTCTGGAGGAAACAAGAACAGCTTGTACAAACATTTCAGCTAAATCTACTTCCCTAAGAGAAAATGATACACATTTGTAGGCATTATCAAGTCCTGAAAGCACACAGAAAGGGAAAAGAAAAAAATTATGAAGAAGTTAAATTAGCTTAGTCATTTGTTCCAACCAATTTCATATTGCATCATTAATTTAAGAAAGCATGGATGCTTTTTGTGTCATTAGTTAATAAATAGGCAATGCCTGACTCAGTTTAGACATTATTACTTAGAAAGTTATGTTGAGATAATCATACTACCTAGAAAAATACATTAAGATAAGGTCTGAGAAATGACTACATTTCTACAGGATGTGAAAACTGTATTTCTGTAAGTTCACAGTTTCAACAAACTCTATTGTTTTCTTTCTTTCTTTCTTTTTTTTTTGAGACGGAGTCTCGCTCTGTCACCAGGCTGGAGTGCAGAGGTGTGTTCTTGGCTCACTGTAACATCCGCCTCCGGGTTCAAGCAATTCTCCTGCCTCAGCCTCCTGAGTAGCTGGGAGGCACCTGCTACCATGCCCAGCTAATTTTTATATTTTTAGTAGAGATGGGGTTTCATCATGTTGCCAGGAGGGTGATCTACCCACCTTGGACTCCAAAAGTGCTGGGTGGGATTGCAGGTGTGAGCCACTGCACCCAGCCTACTGTTTCCTTTCTGACTAGGAATGTGGGGTTAACAAAACTAGACTTAGCATGCCAATTTTCAGCCTTTAGGTAAATAGGTATTTATGAAATGTGTCTGAATTTATGATTTGGACTTTTATATAAAGTCCTTTTATATAAAGGACTTTAAATAAAGGCTTTAAAGTCATATCACTAAACAACACAGGAGTTTTAAATGGCTAAATGGAAAGAAATACCCTAAAGTCAGAAGATGAATAAACTAGGGACAGGAAACCACAACACAACAGTAAAGCCCTCTCAAAAGGAGACGATGTACAGGTGTGCACGTTTCTACACCTATACAGCTGCTAAGTCAGATGTGCTCAGGGGTTGTCTCAAAGACATAACACCTCACAGCTACAGTCCCACTTCACCATTCACAACGCTGAATGGTAGAGGCCCCTGTATAGCAAGAAAGAGATATCTGATTCAATTACCTGTAAAGGATCTTCTTCAGTATTGGGTTTAGAAAACTCTTCTAAAGGACCTCAAGGAAATTACCAATTTATTCTTTAAATGAATACTGACTTCCCCAGCCCAAGAAGAAACTATAGATGCAGTGTTTTTATAGAATAAAACTCTGACACACATAAAGTAGCTAGATGTTGGAGGAGAGGCTGCTCCTTTTAAGTGGGACCAAGTTGGTGATGATCCCAACTTTTCTGCATCATTTGCCCTGCCAAGAAATGGGGGAACCTAGAATTAAACCACAAAGCTCAGAATACTTTGGTCCACCTCTTTTAAGAAGACCTTTTGTTAGGAGTGGGGGTGTAGTGGGGAGTGGTCTAGACTCCAGGAGATTGGGCATTAGTTCTTAAGACAGCTACAGCAGTAGCAAAATGTTTAAACTCTGGCAATTCTGAACATAACCTTCAGAATGCTCAATATATTACAATAGTATTGTTCTTACTTAAAATTGGTCAATATTTTACCATAAAGACATGTATAAAGTGAAGCAAAAAAAAAAAAAAAGTTGGCTTAAGTTAACTAAATTACTACCATTCTACAATCTCCAAATATTTAAAGGTATCAACCTTCAATCAGACAGATCTGTCACTGAGTGCCTTACTGGGGACTGGGGGTGACAGGTAAATAACATCCCCCATTAAGGTAAAGAAGAAGTACCTCTTTGTACAACTACGATGAGGTTTCTATTCTTTCTTCTGCTGTTTAGAGGGCTAAGAAGACTGGGAATGGGGAGACTGCAAGGGTCATTTAATTGTGAAGTACCCAGAGTTGGAGTGAACAAAAAAGCAAAGTAGGAGCCGGGTGTGGTGGCTCACGCCTATAATCCCAGCACTTTGGGAGGCTGAGGCGGGTGGATCATGAGGTCAAGATCACCATCCTGGTCAACAAGGTGAAACCCTGTCTCTACTAAAAATACAAAAATTAGCTGGGCATGGTGGTACGCGCCTGTAGTCCCAGCTACTTGAGGTTGAGGCAGAATTGCCTGAACCCAGGAGGCGGAGGCTGCGGTGAGCCAAGACTGTGCCATTGCACTCCAGTCTGGGTAACAACAGCAAAACTTCGTCTCCAAAAAAAAAAAAAAAAAAAAGCAAAGTAGGATCTACGGAGGATTTCTGAAAATGATAGGATTAGAACATTCGTTCTTATGATATGGCATTCAAAATTAGACTTAAGATATGTTTATTATTTTCCTGCTAACAGCTTGAAGAGCAGTGGGGCCTTAAAGCTGGTTAAATCTGACATTGAAAGACAAAAATCTAAAGTAATGGTCATTATAATTATGCAAAGGGTATATTTAAATATCTTCTAACTACAGAAGTTCCCTGCAAAAGTCATTGATTAACCAAAGCCAAAAAGGGAAAAATTCAATTAAATAGCCATTTCTGGAATTAATTATCTCCCATGAAATGAAGAATTTTTTTTCCTCTTAGATTTCAAAACTCTCTAAGGAGAGAAACCAAGTAGTCACATACCTATAGATGGAGATTTGAAAGGGTATTTATCAGGTAGGTCCACTCTAACTTTCCATACTCCGCCTTCATATGGTGCTGAAATAAAAGCAAAAATATTCATCAGAACTGCGTCTCCAAATTAGAAAATAAATCTGAGTGTAAATTAAACATTATCCCCTAATCTTCTGAAAACCTTCCAGATAAATTCCTTCAGGAGTCAGGGACCTGTAACAATCAGTAGGTGCACCATATTCAGATTAACATACTTTTCTTGGAAAGATCCAGAGTTAAAAAATAAGCAGATTCATTCTCTTTTGTAATTTACATGATTCTTCAAAATTACTAAACATTATTCAATTATTTGGTAAATAACAGCCACGTTACTTTCTCTCCTATCTCAATAAACCCCATGCCCATCCCTGCTCCAAAGCCAAAAAAAAAAACAAAACAACAAAAAACGTTTTCTGGAAACCACCCACGTGGCCATCCATAACAAAACCCACAACTTACAACTCATGTCTAGTACTGTCACATAGAGATAAAGAGAAGGCTACAGTTGGCCCTTTATAGCTGCAGGTTCCACATCCGTGGATTCAATCAACCACAGATCAAAAATATTCAAGAAAAAAATTCCAAACAATAGTAAATAACAATACAATTCAAAAAATACAAAGAAGACTGGGTGCAGTGGCTCATGCCTGTAATACCAACACTTTGGGAGGCTGAGGTGAGTGGATCAGCTGAGGTCAGAAGTCTGAGAACAGACTGGTGAAACCCTGTCTCTACTAAAATACAAAATGAGCTGGGATTGATGGCGGACGACTGTAGTCCCAGCTACTCGGAGGCTGAGGCAGGAGAACGGCTTGAACCCGGGAGGCGGAGGTTGCGATGATTTTTAAAGGACATGGGAGGATGTGTGTAGGTTACATGCAAATTCTATGCCCTTTTTTTTTTTTTTTTTTTTTTTTGAGATGAAGTTTCGCTGTTGTTACCCAGACTGAAATGCAATGGCATGATCTCGGCTCACCGCAACCTCTGCCTTCTGGGTTCAAGCAATTCTCCTGCCTCAGCCTCCCAAGTAGCTGGGACTACAGGCACGTACCACCATGCCAAGCTACTTTTTGTATTTTTAGTAGAGACGGGGTTTCACCTTGTTGACCAGGATGGTCTTGATCTCTTGACCTCGTGATCCACCCACCTCGGCCTCCCAAAGTGCTGAGATTATAGGCGTGAGCCACCACGCCCAGCCATCTATGCCATTTTTTATAGGGATTTGAGCATCTGTGGATTTTGGTATGGGGTGGTCCTGAAACCAATCCCTTGCAGATACCAAGGGACAATTGTATATAAAGTAATTGTGTAGGAGAAAGATTGCCTCACTGGTTCTGCAGTCCAACTAAACTTGCTTTTCAGAAACTATGGATGCTACCATCTGTCTTTGATGTTCTATTAAGAAATAGAGAAAAAGATTGTAATAGAAGAACACATACCAACACATGTACTTACTTCCTTGTGGTCCATAAAACTTCACGACAAATTCATTGAGTCCTCCCAGGATCGTAACCTCATGTTTACTCTCAATGCTAAGGTGGACAGTAAAGGAAATTACACAGGCTTTACAGTACCTGGCAGAATTATGAACAACATCCCCGGGATGCGCCACTTAAAGTACACAAAATTTGGCATGACATTGATAAAATATACATAATAATTCTGGTAGTTTAGGAGGCAATAAATACTGTTGTGAGAAGAATATGCATGAGCTTTGGATTCAGAGACTGCCATTTACTGAGTGAGCCCAGCCAAAATAATGTCAGTTTACTCCCTGAGTCTTTCTCTTTGCAAATTGGGAAAACAGCATATCATACGATTTTTATGAGGATTAGACAGGTTAAACATGTTAAATGTATAAGACTGCATTTTGTCTATATACATGAAAAACAGGCTAGGCACGGTGGCTCATGCCTGTAATCCCAACATTTTGGAAGGCCAAGGTGGATGGATCACCTGAGGTCAGGAGTTCAAGACCAGCCTGGCCAATATAGTGAAACCCCATCTCTACTAAAAAATACAAAAATTACTCAGGCGTGGTAGCGCATGCCTGTAGTCCCAGCTACTCAGGAGGCTGAAGCAGGAGAACAGCTTGAACTTGAGAGGTGGAGGTTGCAGTGAGCTGAGATCACGCCACTGCACTCCAGCCTGGGTGACAGAGCGAGACTCAGTCTCAAAATAAATAAACAAACAAACAAAATAAAAAATGTACATGAAAAACAGGTACTTAATTTTAGCTCTTCTCTCCCTTTCTAACCTCTCTTTCTCAATCTATCCCTAATGAGCCTGTCATATAAATTCAGTATTCCCTTTAGTCAAATTCAAAATTCAGCAAAATACATATTCCCCTAAATTGGAAATGCTATGCTCCTAAAATGAGGTACTTACTAAGAAGAGTTCCCACAGTTGTCTCCTTGGCATGTGGAATAATCAATATAGTTAATGATTCAACCTTGCTATGAGCAGTACTGCCAAATGCAAAAGACCAACAAAACAAAACAAAAATTTTTTAAAATCTCATCCATGACATTTGCTGTCACCTACTCTTCCCCACACTGCAAACTCCACTTTCTTCAGACTTGCCTCAAGGTTTGGTGTGCTCCAGGACTCTAATCACACAGGGGTAACAGGGCTGTGCTCCCTTCCTCTAAAACTTACCTACCCCTGAGATGCTTGTCCCTTCAAGGTACTAAGATTAAATTCTAAGAACCAAATTAATCCATATTAGTAGAGAGGACTATTTGTCTAAAATCTGTTCTACGTATCTGCTTTGCGGTAAAATTCAAAAATGATTCTCTCAGTAGCAATTTTAAGTGACAGAGGCTTGGGGAAGCTCTCAAATCCCACTACAACATTAAAAAGGAAAACATGACAGACTGGTCTCATATTTCTCAATCAGCAGTGCAAATTATATACTGTTATACAAAACAGAAAGAAACATTAAAATAGTTTTAATGATCTCTTAGAGAATAAATTTGAAATTAAATATTTGGTACTTCGAGCCCGTGTCCTGTGGGACACAGAACTGATTGCAAGATGCCAGGTGTATTTTTGGTAAAGTCCTTGACTCAAAAGCTCTGAATAGTATTCCCCAAGAGATTTTTAAATAAGATAGTTCGATCTAGGCTAATTTGATCTAATTCTTTTCTAAATGATAACTAAGAAAAATGCACACTAAAAGGATTTAATACTTTCCACACCGGAAAATTGGCTTTATTTCTGGCTTGGTCAAATGGACACATGCATGCCTACTCTGACCAGTCACCCTCTGACATCCTGCAAAATATTTAAAAGTTAATGTTAATGTAATAAGTAAAAGTATAACATGTTTAACATGTTTTAAAACTTAAAAAAAATCCTTGTGTCAGGTAAAAAGGGCAAATCCAGGCTGGGCGTGGTGGTTTATGCCTGCAATCCCAGCACTATGGGAGGCTGCGGCAGGTGGATCACCTGAGGTCAGGAGTTTGAGACCAGCCTGACCAACAGGGAGAAACCCTGTCTCTATTAAAAATACAAAATTAGCCAGGTATGGTGGCACATGCCTGTAATCTCAGCTACTCGGGAGGCTGAGGCAGAAGAATTGCTTGAACCAAGGGGGCAGGGGTTGCAGCGAGCTGAGCTTTGTGCCATTGAACTCCAGCCTGGGCAACAAGACCGAAACTCGGTCAAAAAAAAGCAAATCCAGTTAAAACAAAATTAAACATAAATAATACAACCCTTAAAGAAAACACACATCTAAAACACTTCTATATTGTAAAAGACAAAGGACAAACCAGGAAGGAGAAAGCACTGTGGATTTTTAAAACAAATTATTACAAAGCAGTAAGAAAAAAATATAAACACCACAACAAAGAAAAGGCCAGAATATCCAAGTCAAGTAAACTGAAATGGGTAAAACTGAAGTATAAAAAAGTTTGACTCATTAAAGAAGTTTAAAAATGGTATTTTCTCACTATAAACAATGAAAACAATGAAAGAGCTGGATAAAAATCTAGTGTTCAGTGGAGTATGAATTAGTACTTCTGAGGATAAATCCAGCACTACCTTCCAAAACTTAAAATGAATTTACTCTTTTATTCAAATTTCACTTCTATGAAGTTATTTTTTTTTTAAAATAGCCAGACACTGCTGGTGGGAGGGTAATATGGTTTCACCCACTCTGAAAAACTGTTGGCAGGACTAAACCTGCACATATGCATACCCTATGCCTGTCAGTGCTACTCCCAGAGATATGCCCAATACATATGGATAATCACATTCACTGAAGCCCATGTTGAAGAATGTTCACAGCACTATTTGTAACATCCAAAAATTAGAGACAATCCAAATATTCATCAACAGCATAAAGAATAAGCTGGCCGGGCGCGGTGGCTCACGCCTGTAATCCTAGCACTTTGGGAGGCCGAGGCGGGTGGATCACGAGGTCAAGAGATCGAGACCATCCTGGTCAACATGGTGAAACCCCATCTCTACTAAAAATACGAAAAATTAGCTGGGCACGGTGGCACGTGCCTGTAATCCCAGCTACTCAGGAGGCTGAGGCAGGAGAATTGCCTGAACCCAGGAGGAGGAGGTTGCAGTGAGCCGAGGTCGCGCCATTGCACTCCAGCCTGGGTAACAAGAGTGAAACTCTGTCTCAAAAAAAAAAGAATAAGCTGTAGTATAGTCACCCAAAAGAAAATTACAAAGCATTAAAAAAGAAAAAAGAGGCTGGGCATGGTGCCTCATGCCTGTAATCCCAGCACTTTGGGAGGCCGAGATGGGTGTATCACTTGAGGTGAAGTGTTTGAGACCAGCCTGGCCAATAGGGTTTCCAGACATAGAAACCCTGTCTCTACCAAAAATACAAAAATAAGCTGGGTGTGGTGGCAGGTGCCTGTAGTCCTAGCTATTCAGGAGGCTGAAACAGGTGAATCACTTGAATCCAGAAGGCAGAGATTGTAGTGAGCTGAGATTTTACCACTGCACTCCAGCCTGGGCAACAGAGTGAGACTCCATGTCAAAAAAATACAAGTTAAAAAAAAAAAAGAAAGAATTTATACACATAACGATGCATTTTACAGATTTCAGCACTGAACTACAAAAATAATTTGTCTACAAAAATTAGCTGAGTATGGTGGTGCACACCTATAATCCCAGCAACTTGGGAGGCTGAAGCAGGAGAATCGCTTGAACACGGGAGGCAGAGGTTGCAGCGAGCCAAGACTGCACCACTGTACTCCAGCCTAGGAGACAAAGTATGTCTCTGTCTCAAAAAAATAAAGACAATTTCTGTACTTTTTGTTTGCATATATGTTATTCTTTAATAAAATGTTTACAAAAATAAGTGTTTCTGATAAATCTGTATATATGTTTACTGGAATATTTGAAGTTTAAAAATGTAAATAAACACTTATCAATAAGAAACTGGTTAAATGAATTACTGTTACTATTTTTTTTTTTTTTTTTGAGATGGGGTCTCACTCTGTCATTCAGGCTGGAGTGCAGTAGCATGATCACGGCTCACTGCAGTCTCCACCTCCCAGGGAGTGATCCTCCCACTCTACTTCGCCCTAGCTGGGACCACAGTGGGCACTACCACACCCAGCTAATATGTTTAGTTTTTGTAGAGAAAGTGTCTATGTTGCACATGCTGGTCTTGAACTCCTGGGCTCAAGTGATCCTCCCACCTCGGTTTCCCAGAGTGCTGGGATTATAAGTGTGAGCCACCATGCCTAGCCAGATGACTTATAAGCCATTTATACAATAGGTGTCTGGCTGCACTGGCTCATGCCTATAATCCCAGCACTTTGGAAGGCAGGAAGACTGTTTGAGCCCAGGAGTTTGAGTCTGCAGTGGGCTATGATTGTGCCACTCTATTCCAGCCTGAAAGACAGAGTGAGAACCTCTCTAAAACACACACACACACACACACACACACACACACACACACACACACCCCCATATGCAGTAGGCTATTATTAATATCTATTAGTGCCCTCTTCCCAGTCAGAGCTCTACTAATGTATGTGTCTGTTCAACTTAGGGTATCCAGAAGTCAACTGAATTAAGTTGTACAAAGATATTCCAGTCCTTAAAACTGACAAAGATAAAGAATGAAGTAGTGCAGAATATTAGAGTTTAACAAAAGAAGTCTTAAACTAATTTTATAACACAAAAATCCATAGATGCAGCATTCTCCATCGATCAGAACTAATTTGCAATGAATGACACTGATCTACAGCTATTACTTTTAATCATGTCACTTCTGGGAAAACTGAAGGCATCTTTTCTATCCTTTACCTGGATGCAATAAAGCAAGGTTTCTTCCATTTTGCGGTTTGGAATTCAGTCCATAATTACATATCTCTTTTATAAAAAAGATTCTCCAAGCCTTCTCTTTCCCATGATCCCCAGTACAACCTACATGCCAGATACAATGGGCCTGTCTTTAATCATACATCACATCATAAATTAAAGAGTTCTCATAGTCTACCTCATATGAAAACCCAAAAGCAAACTGAACTAAACTTTCAAAACTTTTAACCAAATGGTAAAATAAGAAGCTGTGCTAACTTTATGCTGCCTTGGAATGGTACAAGCACAAAATGATATAGAAAAAAGAATTAGATTTAGTCTAAAGAAAAACACTGCATTAAAAATAAGCCATTCCATCACCACTGAATGAATGACTTGCCACAAAGGAAATATAATAATTACTTCACTGCTGTTACAATGCGTATTTATGGTAGAGACCACGAGTTTCTTTCTCCTCTCTGCTGCAAAGTCAAGGGCAAGGAAGGCAGTAAGAAGGCAGGTTAAAATGACAAAAATAATTACCTATTTCTGGGCATGCTGGTCAGGCTGGGAAACTGGTGGGACTCACTAGAAGGTGCCTCATTACTTTTTCTGTTTCAAAGCTTAAAAATATAAAATACCCTTCAGATACCGTTCTGGTAAAAACTCACTAAATAAAACCATAAATCACATTTTATATTCACCTTTTTTGATCTTATTCACAAATACTGCTTTATACTCATTTAGCATTTCACTATTAAAGGGTATCACCATTTTGTATAGAATGATGATTAACGGTTCTAAGAACCTAAGTCCATTTCACGTTTAAAGTGCCAGCCAACCACCACATTATTTTCCCTGAAAGGCATTACTGATTACATAATCTAATATTTAAAGGCAAATGCCAAACTGTCAAGAGATAAATTACATTCTTGGCAAAATGTGTCTATCAGGGTTTTACAAGTGATTTTTATATAGTTCTGAAATTTTACAGAAAGGGAGCCAAAGGCAAAGTCTGTGCCATAGGATTGACAATAACAGGTCAAGGAACAAGGTTTCAGGGACCACTGTATCTAAATTTACTGGTAACAAGTTCATAAAAGGGTGCCCTCCCTGAGCTGTGTGGAAGGAAGGCCCTGGCATGAAGAATGTGCTTCTGTGCAGAGGGCAGAAGCAAGCTGTGTAGATTTCTCTCTCTGTTCGGACTCAGCTGTTTCCTCCTCTCCTGGAGATGAATCACACTAGAAAAGCTGAAGAAACTTGGCAACTTTCACTATTTGGTTTGTTTTTTCTTTTGTAAAAAAAAAAAAGGTCTGTTAATCCATTAATATGTAAGTATCACAAAAATAGTGCTTTTGGGGGATATGTTTATAAGAAATCCTTATCTTTCAGAGACATAAATGGAAATATTTACTAATAAAAAGGTATCTAAGATTGGCTAATTAATAACCCAGTGTGGGTTGGAGAGGTAGAGAAGAAATAGTAGTGGCCCAGCAATGTTAATGATTGAATCCCATGTTAATGATTAAGTCCTAGTGGCACACGGTGATTTGTTACACTGTTCTCGCTATTTTTGTTTTATATTTTAAGTTTTCCATAATAAAGTAAAAGTTCTTTAAAAGCCTAATAACATAGTTATCATCAAAAGTTTAGCTTTGTAGAGGCATAAAGGTTTAGAAGAACTTAGCTACTAGAGCTCTCTTAAACTTTTTTTTTTTTTTTTGAGAAGTCTCGCTCTGTCGCCCAGGCTGGAGAGCAGTGGCATGATCTTGGCTCACCACAATCTCTGCCTTCCAGGTTCAAGTGATTCTCTTGCCTCAGTCTCCTGAGTAGCTGGGATTACAGGTGCAGGTCACTACACCCGGCTAATTTTTGTATTTTTAGTAGAGACAGGGTTTTACCATGTGGCTCAGGCTCCAACTCCCAACCTCATGATCCGCCTGCCTCAGCCTCCCAAAGTGCTGGGATTACAGGTGTGAGCCACTGTGCCTGTCCTCTCTTAACATTTATGAAACAATCTAAGTTTTCCTGAAGTGTAACAGTTTGAAGGAGACAAAAAAGTTTCTGAGGTGTTAACAGTTTGAAGATGACCAAAAAAAAGCAAGGGATTCAGTATTTAAGAAAACAAAGACTGGCTGGGCATGGTTGCTCATGCCTGTAATTCTAGCACTTTGGGAGGTCAAGATGGGCAGATCACCTGAGGTCTGGAGTTCGAGACCAGCTTGATCAACATGGAGAAACCCCATCTCTACTAAAAATAAGCCTCATTTCCCCTAAAAATACCAAATTAGCCAGGCATGGTGGTACATGCCTATAATCCCAGCTACTAGGGAGGCTGAAGCAAAAGAATCACTTGAACCTGGGAGGCTGAGTTGTGGTGAGCCAAGATTGTACCATCGCGCTCCAGCCTGGACAACAAGAGTGAAACTCCATTTCAAAAAAAAGAAAACAAAGACTTTACATTGAAAGAGAAGCATACTCTGCCAAGACAGTCAATCAATAGCTAATATTCTGAAGGAAACAAGTTTAAGTCGCTTCATAAGGATGTCTGAAAAATCACATGGAAGAAAGACAAGCATGTGTCTGCACATCCATAACAAACAGCCTCTGGGCAACATCCTAACTAAAGATATGCTCTTTAACGATAAGGAAAAATGGTCATGTCCAATAGAAAGGCTCCTGGTTGAAATAAGAGCTGAAAAAAAGTTTAAGGTTTTTAATGTTCTTCAAATGAAGAGGGGGAAACTATTTATTTAATTGAATGGCAGAAATAAAAGTTATTCAGAAAATAAGCATAACCTGGGAAAAGATTGCTAATAAAGAGAAAAAAAAAGAAAAGTGGCACCGAGAAAAGACTATGGGGGGGCGGGCTTCTATCAGTGATGAAATCCAAATGTATAAAAATTAGGGACCATTGCGGTGGCTCACACCTGTCATCCTAGCACTTTAGGAAGCCAAGGTGGGAGGGTTGTTTGAGCCCAGGAGTTTAAGATCAGCAACATAGCAAAACCCTGTCTTTACAAGTAATTTAAAAAAATTTGCCAGGAATGGTAGCTTGCTCCAATCTGTAGTCCCAGCTACTTGGAAGGCTGAGGTGGGATTGCTTGAGCCTGGGAAGTCTAGGCCACAGTGAGCTGTGACTGGACTACTGCATTCCAGCCTGGGCAATTCAGCAAGATCCCTATCTCAAAAAAAAAAAAAAAAAAAAAAGAAAAGAAATAGGGGGGAGGACAAAAAAATAAAAAGAATTAGGGCATATTTGTATTCATTTATCTCAACCTGGGAGGCAATACTATGTCAAGGGCAATCAACAAAACAACATACATGTGTCATTATCTTCTAAGCTCAAGCAGTTTTATTCCGTGTATCCCCCCCAAAACTATTTTTAAGAATTAATGGGCAGCCCCCTGGCACCAAGCAGCCTGAAAGTGCCCTAGCCCAGAAGCTAAGAATTAATAGGAACCTATTAAACTGAGTTATGAAGAATATAGTCTAGATCTGTTAGATCCACAGAAGATCAAAGAGGCTTTATTTCTAATCAGAGTTGGTTTCCTAAATATTCTATACACCTTTCATGTAAGCATCATAAGGCAAACTAACTGTTTTGTTTTGGAGGCAGAGTCTTGCTCTGTTGCCCAGGCTAGACTACAATGGTGTGATCTCGGCTCCCTGCAACCTCCACCTCCAAGTTCAAGTGATTTTCCTGCCTCAGCCTCCCTAGCTGGGATTACAGGTGTGGACCACCATTCCCAGGTAATTTTTACATTTTTGATAGAGACAGGGTTTCACCATATTGGCCAGGCTGGTCTTGGCCTCAAGTGATCTACCCACCTCAGCCTCCTGAAGTGCTAGGATTACGGGCATGAGCCACCGCACCCAGCCATAAAAACTACTCTTAAACAGAGACTGCCTTCAAGAAGTTTGAAGTCTAGCAAGGGAACAGGAGATCTGTTCATTACGAAGTGCAGAAAGAGTTTGCATAAAGCACTTCTACAGCTCAGAGTAGGAGAGATTTCTTCTAGCCTGGAGGGAGGGATAGGGACGGTCTGCTATGGAAGGTAAGGATTTACAGAATGTCTTAAGCAGATTGTGATCTGGAGACGCTGAGGTGGGAAAAGGAATTTAACGCAAAGGTTTAGTATACGACTGGTCCACAAAATTGAGAACAATACATATTTATTTTGATGAGTGGACCAAGGGAATACTAGAAAGTAGGCCAAGACCAGATTATGGAGGGCTCCGAAGTATGGATTTATCTGGCAAACAGGGAAACAGTATTCCATGCACAGCGCATCTATGTGTGCTTTACAAAGATAACCCACTGTGGTGTGTAGGACTGGCTGAAAGTGGGAATAAACAGTGTTAAAGCAAAACAGTAGAAAAGAAATATTCAAGGCCTCAACTAAGATAATAGCGACAGGAATGATGGGAGATTAAAAGGGGCCCTCAAAGGCCTTCACAGCTGAATAGACCTGGCAGAGCCAGTAGAAAGCTCCAACATTGCTACAATGTCTAATTTTCATAAGAAACCAAAAAACTGGATCGCCAAATCAATCTTCTAATTTCTAAATCAATCTCTAAATTTCTAAGTGTAAACAAAGCATGTATGCTCCAATGTCTCCCTCTTAGTGAGGCTTTCTGGGACATCCTATCTACAGCCACATACTCCTGACATGCCCACCACGCAATATACTACATATTTTACTTTTATCTCCTACTGCAGTGCAAGCTCCATAAGGGCAGGAATTGTTTATTTTGTTCAGACAAGAGTACCTGCAAGCAGTAGATACTCGATATAAAATGAACATGAGGCCAGGTGCAGTGGCTCACACCTATAATCCCAACACTTTGGGAAGCAAGGGTGGTAGGATCGCTTGAGGTCAGAAGTCTGAGACCAGTCTGGGTAACATAACAAAACCCAGTGTCTACAAAAATGAAATTTTTAAAAATTAGCCAGGCATGGTGGCACACGCTTATAGTCCTAATCAGGAGGCTAAAAAGGGGAGGATTGCATGAGCTCAGGAGTTAATTCGGAAATCAGCATTGGCAACACAGTGAGACCCCCATCTCTACAAAAAATACCAAAAAAATTAGCTGGGCAGGGTGGTACAAGCCTGTAGTCCCAGCTACTTTGGAGGCTGAGGAAGGAGGATTATTGGAGCCCAGGACTTTGAGGCTGCAGTAAGCTATGATGGCACCACTGAACTCCAGCCTGGGTGACACAGATAGACTCTGCTGCTTAAAAACAAATAAATTTAAAGCAATTTTAAAATAATATGAACACTGGAATGAAGTTGAGACCTTAATATAATTTTTGCCTCTTTGACAGGTGAGGTGATACTATACATACATATACATACACACATATATATATACACACACACACACAAATATATATATACTATATATTTATAATATATACACTATATATACTATATATTTATATATATACATTTATATATATACTATATATTTATATATATATATACACACTATATACACTATAGTGTATGTATACACTATATATATAGTGTATATAGTGTGTATATATATATATATATTTTTTTTTTTTTGAGATGGAGTTTCACTCTTGTTGCACAGGCTAGAGTGCAATGGCAGAGTCATGGCCCACTGCAACCTCTGCCTCCCAGGTTCCAGTGATTCTCCTGCCTCAGCTCCCAAGTAGCTGGGATTACAGGTGCCTACCACTACGCCCAGCTAAGTTTTGTATTTTTGGCAGAAACAGGGTTTCACCATGTTGGCTAGGCTGGTCTCCAACTACTGACCTCAGGTGATCCATCTGCCTTGGCCTCCCAAAGTGCTGGGATTGCAGGTGTGAGGCACTGTGCCCAGCCAAAGGTGATACTATTAATGGCGAAGTGAAACACAGGACAGCAGGAAGTAGTTTTCTAATGAAAGATACTATTAATAAGTTTACTTCTGAACACACTAAATTTGAGGTTATCAGTAGATAAATCAAATGGCAATACATTATAAACAGCTGGAAAACTCATGACTTAAAGTCAACTTGAAAATCACTTAAATCTGAGCCTGTTTCTTAATCTCTAACTAAAGGGGGGAGGGACATTACCTCATTCACAGAACTGTGGATAATTAAATGAAATACTGTATATCCAAAGATACTGGGCCCAGCAGCTGACACAACAGGAACTTTTTAAATGTAAAAATAAATATACAGAACTCTGCCTAAATGAATTGCCACAAAACTAAAATTCAAATGCTTTTTTTAACATAGTTTTTTTTTTTTTTTCTCTTTATAGTTTTGTTTTTTTCCTACGTGCTTAAGCAGAATACTAAAAAAAGCAAACTACACCCTTTCTTGATGCTGGGTCATCATTATGAGTAATAGTTGCTATACTGTACTATAAAATACAAGGATGCCCTTAGGAACAAATAAGAAATATACTTATTTTTTGCTATAGAAAATTTCCCATTGTTATGCTAAAGTCCTTGCACTGAGAGGTTCTTTTCCTGGTTTCTCTTTGTTCTTTTTTTTTTTTAATTTTTATTTATTTATATTTTTTAATAAGATGGGGTTTCACCATGATGGCCAGGCTGGTCTTGAACTCCTGACCTCAGGTAATCCACCCACCTCAGCCTCCCAAAGTGCTAGGATTACAGGCGTGAGCCACTGCGCCCGGCTTTCTCTTTGTTCTTAACCTCCAGCTATGTTTGGGAGATGTGACAAGGCTACTATCCTTCAAAACATATCCACAGTAGGCTAGAAAAATCAGATAACCGAAGTTCATAAAATTACTGTATATAGAAGAAAAAAAGGAAAATATATTCTAAGAAAGATACACTCCAATCAACTTTTAGCAAGTTTACAACTAAAAGAGTTGGCCAAAGCTGTCAAACAGCTTCTGAGTAAGGGAAGTAGCACTTAAAAATAGCCATTTCAAAATAAATATGTATTGCCCAGAAGCAAAAAAATAAAAATAAAAATTGGCAACTTACTATGGTATCCTGAATACTCAGCTTAGCTTTTCCCTGAATATATTATTCTATCAGACTTCCAAATAATAAAAAGATTTGAAAAAAAAAAATTGACTCATAGAAAAAACTTTAGACAGACTTATCAGAAAGATACAAAATCTAAGTACCACACCCCTATACTCAACAAAATATTTTTAAAGGCAGATTAACAAAGTGAGATAGTCAAAGTCAGAGATGACCCAATTGCAGAAACAGTTTGAGAGAGAGAAAAGTGAAGGGAAACAGGGAAAAATAACGATGTCATCTTGATAGCAAGAAAATACAGTCGAAACAAAAGATTTCGAAAGAAGTTCCAATTTCAGTTACGCACCTTAAAATATTTAGAAGCCAGAAGGCTACTGATGAATATCAATAGCCCCTTAATAAACTTCACTGCTTTGCTGTTTTATGGCATATTTGCTTACTTGCAACTGAAAATTATAAATTTACATAATGTGCAAATGCATGTATATAAATTAGCAGTATATTATCTAAACAGTATATTACTCTCTTAACTTCTAAAGGGTTCATCAAAAGCTTACTTTTGGGCTGGGCATGGTGGCTCACACCCTGTAATCCCAGCAGTTTGGGAGGCCGAGGCGGGCAGATCACCTGAGGTCAGGAGTTCAAGACCAGCCTGGCTAACACAGCGAAACCCTGTCTCTACTAAAAATACAAAAATTAGCCAGGCATGGAGGTGCACACCTATAATCCCAGCTACTCAGGAGGCTGAGGCAGGAGAATTACTTGAACCTGGGAGGCGAAGGTTGTGGTGAGCAAGACTGTGCCATTGCACTTGAGTCTGGGCAACAGAGAGAGACTCAGTCTCAAAAAGATAAAATAAAAATAAATTAATAAACAAATAGGACCAGTGGCTCAGGCCTATAATTCCAACACTCCAGGAGGTCAAAGCAGGCTGATCTTCTGAGCTCAGAAATTTGAGACCAGCCTGGGGAATATGGCAAAACCCCATCTCTGTGAAAAATACAAAAATTAGCTGAGCATGGTAGGATGTGCCTATAGTCCCAGTTACTCAAGAGGATTGCCTCAGCCCAGGAGGTCAAGGTTGCAGTGAACCATGATCACTCCGCTGCACTCCAGCCTGAGCAACAGAACAAGACCCCGTTTCTAAATTTAAAAAATGATGTCCTTTTGTTTCGTATCTAATCCCCATAACTGTTTAAAAATTTTTCTCAAAGTTGCATACTACTTCTACAGAAAAGTGACACTCACTGTCAAATAACTATCAGCTAGTCAAGCATTCAGTTTAAAATGTGCAAACTTGGAAAACAACTTTGAACTGCAGAGAAAAAATAAAGTCCTGCCAGATTCTCAAGACATGAGACACTTCAGAGACATTAACAAGTCCGCAATGAAATTCTAAATCTAGAAAAATTGTTGTAAAAATTTTTTGGAAAACTTCTAGAAGGTAGGACCTTAAAAGACATCTGGTACTTAATTAAAATCCACTTTTTCTGCTCTCAGGAAATTATAAAATTACTTTCGGAGACAACAAAAATCTTTCCTGGTTAACTGTAAGCCTGAAGGGAAACAATGAGCTGTGCATCTGACATGCTGTGCAGAAGTCCCAGGTGGCATTTAGTTATGTCTGTCACAGAGTCTCTATGTGGGGGCTATGGTGTGAAAGGAAGCACAGGCGAAGACCTAGACCTGCAAACCCTAAGGGTGGAGGAGAGATGAAACCCTTGTGCACATGAGAGAAACATGCAGGAAGAGCCTTGTCATTCCAAAGGCAGAACCTACCTAATCACAGGCTGGTAAGACAAAGAAAAGAAATCACAACCTTAAAAACGACAACAGGCCAGGCGTGGTGGCTCCCATCTGTAACCCCAGCACTACAAGAGGCCGAGGAGGGAGGATCACAAAGTCAAGAGATTGAGACCATCCTGGCCAGCATGGTGAAACCCTGTCTCTACTAAAAATACAAAAATTAGCTAAGCATGGTGATAAGTGCCTGTAATCCCAGCTACTTGGGAGGCTGAGGCAGGAGAATTGCTTGAACCTGGGAGGCGGAGGTTGTAGTGAGCTGGATCATGCCACTGCACTCCAGCCTGATGACAGCGAGACTGTGTCTCCAAAGGAAAAAAAAAAAAAAAAAATCACAACAGCATCTCACCTTGAAAACTTCTAAGTCATAGGCAACATATAATTTCCTCATAAATGATAAAAACATCCAAATAATCAGGTTGCCCTCTGCAAAATCCTAATGAAGACATCTATTTATTTCTTCCCCCAAACTCCTCCTCCCCAAAACATCTATTTAAAAACATCCTACTTCCCCTTTTGGGCTGTATGTGCCTTTGCTGTACCACCCAGAGTGCTCATCACACAAAGCAACTTCTCAATATTAACTAAGCTAAATTTAATATGACTTGATGGAGTAACTATGTAGTGCCTTTGGTATTCGAGTTTCCAATGTTCTCCGAAAAACGTTGGCTGGGTGCAGTGACTCATGCCTGTAATCCCAGCACTTTGGGAGGCTGAGGCGGGTGGATCACCTGAGGTCGCGAGTTCTCAAGACCAGCCTGACCAACATGGTGAAACCCCATCTCTACTAAAAAATTGAAAAAATTAGCTGGGTGTGGTGGTGTGGGCACTTGTAATCCCAGCTACTTGGGAGGCTGAGGCAGGAGAAATCCCTTGAATCTAGGAGGCAGAGTTTGCAGTGAGCTGAGATCGTTGTACTGCACTCCAGCCTGGGCAATAAAGCCAGATTCCATCTCAAAAAAAAAAAAACACAAAAACTTTAAAAACGCTGTTTCCATTTTTCATTTTATTTATTTTCATTGCATTTATTTACTTGCTGATTGAGACAAGGTCTCACTGGTGCCCAGGATGGAGTACAGTGGTACAACCTCAGCTCAGCTCACCACAGCCTCGACCCTCCCAGGTTCAAATGATCCTCCCCCTCAGCCACCCCAGGAGCTGGGACTACAGGCATGCATTACCACATCCGGCTCATTTATTATTTTTTTGCAGAGATGGGGTCTCCCTATGTTGCCCAGACTAGTCTCAAACTACGGGTCTCAAGTGATCCTTCTACCTCAGGCTCCTAAAGTGCTGGGATTATAAGTGTGAGTCACCTTGCCTGGCCCCCCCGTTTTTTTTCCATTTTAAATATAGTTTTTACTCTAACTTGACATATAGACTGCAATGCCACTCAATGAAAATGGCATTTAGCTAAGTCAGTGTATAAAAATCTCTACTCACAGACATTTTAATCAGGCATATATGAATCATTCACAGTAAGCAGTTAAATTTTACGAGGAAATATTTTCTCTGGCATTCTTCACAGTGACAAATGGTTACCTCTGTAGAGTGGTGGGTAAGAATAAATACCAAGCAGTGGCACCCCCTTCAGCAGATAAAGATGATCTAAGTGTGAACAGTAGATCACAGACATGAGCAGGAAGAGATGCTAGATACGCCATTACCTCCTTCCTCTTACATTATATTCAGTACCCCAAAGTCACGGAGCCATGTACTCAAAGACCCCACTCCACAAACCAGACCATGTCTCATCTTCCTTTCCTTCCCTAAACTGACTAATTACCAGTTTATGTTTCTAGAGACTGATTCCCCATCTTAAGGACTTCTGTAATATAATCTCAAGAAAATTCTTAAAATTCAAATATAAATGCCTATAAATCCAGAGGAAAAAGGAAAGGTAACACATATGCAAAAATAAAAAATGAGTACTTGTATAACAGGTGAGAACCCACTACTCTAAAGCTCTAATCATAGCCCCCTCGTTCTCTATCTTACATAACATGGATGGCCAACCCCTGCTGCTCCCTTTACTACTCCAAGTTCATTAAGCATAGCAGGTGTCAAATATTAAGTGGCACTAATAATAATTTAACCTTGATTTCATAAAACTTAAAAGGGGGAAGAATACTAGACTTTGGGCTTTTTAAAGCAATACATGTGCAAAGGAATAAAGTTCAGGTTCAAAATCATCGTCAAGGTTTTATTCTGAAAAAATCGTAACTACAGATGAACACGCTAGACAGTGCTAAATGCAATCTACATGCAGAGAACTCTGCGTTCCAAAACAAATGAATATGGCTTTATTCAACTGGGCCCAGTTTCCATTGTCCCTTTGGAAGACCTATGAGAGGCAGTACCCATTATCTGTTGGAAGTTTGATAAAAACTTGTATAAACGGTGTTTTAAAAAATCAGAAAGTAATCTAAAGAGATATGGAAAAATAGTATCTTCTTGATTGAAATTCTGCTTAAAAACTATACAGAAGTGTAGTTAATAGGAAAATACTTTATGTGATAATATGTTCAAATAACTATTACAAGCTGCCTGTATTTATTATCTTTATCAATATTTAGGATGAAAGAACTGGGATAAAAACCTTCAACAGAAATCTGAATGCTGCTTAAAAAAAAAAAAGTCCCTAGTGAAAATAAGCAAAAGAAATAATTTTATGGAAAGAAACTGCTGTTAAAGAAACACCCTACCACAAGAAAATCACACCAATATGAGTAAATAAGAAAACCCTGGAAAGTCAAGGGAGGTGAAAGTAGACTGTAACTAGGTGTGCAATGTGATACAAGAGTGGTTAGAGCTATTTTCAGCATTATACAAGTAACAGGTGATAGATCTCAGAGAAAAAGCCAGCCTGCCGTATTAGCAAGACTGCTAGCTAAAAACCAACAGAAATGACTAACACACAGTTAAGAAATGAGCTGTCAGGTACAATTAGGACATATGGAAATGATAAATAAATGACATGAAAACCAACCTAATCATTTAAGTAGAAGTTTGAGATTTAAATATGCATAAACAGTAAGAATAAAGGCTGTATTACTATGAAGTATGAGAAGAACATTAAAAATCAAGTTTCTCACAAGGAGTACTTCCTGAATTGAATGTGAAAAAAAATCAAGCTATTTAGCAAAACAACAGAAAACAAACCTACACACATACACAACAGTGGATGTATACACAGTAAGAAAACTTGACATTGAAAAGGAGACAAAACTATTGAGTTTCCTTCTCTCGTATTTGCACCACAGAGACAAACAGAACTGATAGGTTCAGGTGCCACCAAGTGAGACATGCTGGTGCTGCAATCAGAGGGAATGGTGCAGTGGAGAGCCCCTCCTGAAAGACAAGAGCACCTTCAATACAACCAAATAACGCCATAAGATCAAGTGTTGAATTGTAGGCTTTTTCTCTTGACTTTTAAAAAACATGACTGGGGCTTTAAAAACAGCCTTTCCACCCCCTCAACTTCTAGTCTCACTGCCCAGATACTACCATTGCTTATGCACTTTCCATAGAAATGTTTATATACACACACACACAAAGACATGTAGGTACAAACTGTTCTGTAAAAAACCTCTGCCCATGCATCTATGGAGGATAAGTTTGAGGACATATAGATCTCAGCTCCTTTTTTAATGCTTTCATAATGTCAATATACCATTTACCTGTCCGTAATTTCACATCCATTAGTGAACAGGAAGGCTATTGTCTGCTGTTTGCTCTTTTTTTTTTTTTTTTGCTATTAGTTACAATAAACATCCCAGTACATGTATGTTGGTATACTTTTTCAAGTAGCTGCTTGCAATTTCTAGAAGTGGAACTTCTATTCAAAGGGCTGTATCCCTAATTTTAATGCCTAAATATCCTTCGAAAAGGATGCACCCAGTTACTTTCTAACTACTATCACATGAGTAGACCTGTTTCCCTCATGCTCTCACCAATACCAGTATCAAAGCTTTTATAGTAAAATAAAGTTCACCTTTAAACACCACCTCAATTGCCAAATGCAGCTTAAATTGCCCGGTGCTTTTTTTCCTCTCATGCTGTTCACCAATCCACCAGAGGCCTGGCTACGTGACCCAGGGGGAAAAGCACACTTTTCACAAAGATTTGCTCTACTGACCTTCCTTCTTCCCTCTCTAACACAACACATGCATGTGCTCAGGATTCATGAACAAAAACTTACTAAGATATGAAGCACCTTTCATCAACTATCTCAAGGAGAAGGCTAACCAATTAAATCTCACTTAATCTGTGAGACAGGTTAACTCCAGAACCTGACCAGAAAAAACTAAAAATAAGGACAGAGTTTAGTCTGACATGGCATCACTTAAACAACAAATAGTAGTATCTTACCTACATCTCAAACACTTAAAAAGTGTTTGTACTTCTAAATCTATGTCCCAATAAGGCTGGACACCATGGTTCAGGCCTGTAATCCCAGCACTTTGGGAGGCTGAGGCAGGCAGATCACTTGAGGCGAGGAGTACAAGACCAGCCCGACCAACATGGCGAAACCCCATCTCTACCCAAAATACAAAAATTAGCAGGACATGGTGGCACACACCTGTAATCGCAGCTACTCAGGAGGCTGAGGCAAAAGAATTGCTTGAACCTGGGAGGTGGAAACTGCAGTGAGCTGAGATCACACCACTTAACTCCAGCCTGTGCAACAGAGCGAGACCCATCTCAAAAAAAAAAATTAATAAATCTATGCCCCAAACAGGATATGAAGTTAATTTCTTATTTTTTAGGTGGACCTGATATTTTAAATAGCTCCTTATTCCAAACTACTCGGCTATTACAGCATGCAAAATAATGTGTTCTCACAAAAGAATGACATGGATTTAAGTCACTCAACATCCAACATTCATGTAACATATATGTTACTCTCCAATTCGCTAAAAAGCCATAGTTGACCCTTGACTAAATGTGAGATCCCACAGAAGATAATTCAAACACATGGAAGAGAAATTCACTATACCTATATAACATTTGTATAAACTATTTGATTTTAAAGTTTCAAATATTATCAAAGGACTTTCTCAACCTCACCCCCATGTTCTTTCTCCCTCTCCATGGAATAGTCATATCACCACTGTTGATCAAATCACTATTCAGAGATTATATTATGACCATATAAATATTATTCACTTCTGAGCCACAAAGATTAAAATTTGCCTTCTTTACAGTATTTTCCCCCAAGGAAATAAGCACTGTCTTAAACACAAAATTATAAGAAACCAATGTATCTATCCTTAATTTGTTCCTCACTTATTTGTTTTGTTTTGTTGAGATGGAGTCTCACTCTGTCACCTAGGCAGGAGTGCAGTGGTGGGATCTCTGCTCACTGCAACCTCCGCCTCCCGAGTTCAAGTGACTATCCTGCCTCAGCCTCCCAAGTAGCTGAGGGATCACAGGCGCACGCCACCATGCCCAGGTATTTTCAGTAAAGACGGGGTTACACCATGTTGGCCAGGCTGGTCTCAAACTCCTGACCAGGCAATTCGCCCTCCTCAGCCTCCCAAAGTGCTGGGATTACAGGCACGAGCCACCACGACCGGCCTGTTCCTCGCCTTTGACAGAACTGTCTCAACATGTTTAAACACATTAAGATGAGTATTTGTATTTACATGTTTTCCCTAGCAAACTGACCTTTCTCACTCTTCGGCTGATGAGTTATGGAGGATAGGAGCCCAGGCAGTCTAGTTCAAGTCTGTTCTGAGCCACCTGTTTGCCTTTCTCTACCAAGACCACAGGGCTTTTGGAGGAATGTGGCACTCTCAGGCTTGTTCTGACCAGGAAGATGAACCACAGCAAGACTGCACAGTGCCACAGGGAGATGCTGGTGGGAGAGAGGTCGGTGGGGGCTACTACACAGGTGAGAGCTGACAGGCAGCAGACGGGCTGGAGGGAAGCCACATTTCAACGAGATTTTGAAGAACTAAAAGAACTAGATGACTAATTGTACATAAGGGAGAAGAAAGACTCAAGAATACCTGGTATTTCTAATCTGGCAGGTGATGACACTGTTTTTGTTTTTTTTTTTTTTTGAGGTGGAGTTTCGCTCTTACTGCCCAGGCTGGAGTGCAACACGCATTCTTGGCTCACTGCAACCTCTGCCTCCTGGGTTCAAGCGATTCTCCTGCCTCAGCCTCCTGAATAGTTGGGATTACACAGGTGCCTGCCACCACACCTGGCTAATCTTTTGTATTTTTAGTAGAGACTAGGTTTCACCATGTTGGCCTGGCTGGTCTCAAACTCTTGACCTCAAGTGATCCACCTGCCTTGGCCTCCCAAAGTGCTGGGATTATTGGTGTGAGCCACTGTGCCTGGCCGATGACACTGTTGTAATAAAAATAAAAGGCAGGCAGGGGTAGCAAGAGCAAGTTTGGGGACAGGGAGAGAGATGAACAATGTGGAACATTTAAGATGATGAGACAAGAAATAATTGTCCAATAGACAACATTAAGTATTATTAACCCATTTTCATCTAGTCCTACTTCTTTCAAAGTGGATTTTTAAAAAGGGAACTCAGCATACAAAGAGTTTTAAGTAAAGGCTGAGCAAATGAATAAAATATAACTTCAGATCTTAGTAGTCTGAGGAATGATTTTTTGTTGTTGTTTTTTGAGACCAAGTCTCACACTGCTGCCCAGGCTGGAATGCAGTGGAACGATCTTGGCTCACTGCAACTTCTGCCTCCCAGGTTCAAGCAATTATCCTGCCTGTCTCCTGAGTAGATGGGATTACAGTAGCTGGGATTATAGGCACCTGCCATCATGCCTGGCTAATTTTTCTATTTTTAGTAAAGACAGGGTTTCACCATTGTTGGTCAGGCTAGTCTAGAACTCTTGACCTCATGATCCGCCTGCCTTGGCCTCCCAAAATGCTGGGATTACAGCTGTGAGCCACCACACCCAGCCAGGAATGTTTAAATAACATACAAGTCTCTTAACAAAACCCATTGCACAGCCAGGTGTGGTAGCTCACACCTGTAATCTCAGCACTTTGGGAGGCCAGGGCAGGCAGATCACCTGAGGTCAAGAGTTCGAGACCAGTCTGGCCAACATAGCATAACCCTGTCTCTACTAAAAATACAAAAAATTAGCCAGGCGTGGTGGCAGGTGCCTATAATCCCAGCTACTCAGGAGGCTGAGGTAGGAAAATCACTTGGACCTGGGAGACGAGGCTGCAGTGAGTCGAGATCGTGCCATTGCACTCCAGCCTGGTCAACAGAACGAGACTCCATCTCAAACAAAAACTCGTTGCAGAAGTGAGAATAAGGGAAGCTTTATGGGACGGGGGAAGGCTTAGGAGTAGAACAAACCTGGGTTTGAGGCCCATCTTCCCCACTTCCTAGGTAAGTAGCCTAGGGCCTCCCTAGTTAAGGTGAGGGAGCTTGTTAGAAATAAATACATTGAGCCCCAGGTTTCAGACTAACTGAATCAAAATCTGCATTTTAACAAGAGTCCCCAGTGACTGAAGAGCACCAGCCTAAAGCAAGTGAAATGTTCTCTAAGCCTTGCCTCCCCACACCATTTACAAAAGTGTGGATAAGCACATTCACCCTATGGGGAAGCTGAGGATTAACAGGTGACAAACATTTACCAAGCTTCTATCAAGATAATGTTAATGTCTTACATATGTCACACCATTTAATCCTCTCAACAACCCTATCATGCAAGTATCGTTTCCATTATAAAAAATGAATACAAACCGGGCGCGGTGGCTCACGTCTGTAATCCCAACACTTTGGGAGGCCGAGGAGGGTGGATCACAAGGTCAAGAGATCGAGACCATCCTGGTCAACATGGTGAAACCCCGTCTCTACTAAAAATACAAAAAATTAGCTGGGCATGGTGGCGTGTGCCTGTAATCCCAGCTACTCAGGAGGCTGAGGCAGGAGAACTGCCTGAACCCAGGAGGTGGAGGTTGCGGTGAGCCGAGATCGCGCCATTGCACTCCATCCTGGGTAACAAGAGCAAAACTCCGTCTCAAAGAAAAAAAAAAAAATGAATACATTGTCAGGCTGCAACACTGTCCAAGGTCGGACTGTTGGTGAGTAGTAGAGTTGCTACTCACTGTGGTTCCCCGCTCTGCATTTGGCTTCCCATTAACCTCAATAATGCATATGCGACCTAGTGCAGCCAAGGACACAGAATAAGTGTGAGAACAGGGGAGGAAAGAAGCCTTGCACCTACAGAGAATCTAAACAGTTTAAAGCACCATCAACAAAATTCAAAAACTGTACTCATAAAAGCTTAAATGACTCAGCTGTGCTTATCCTTGAACTGATATTCAGATAAGTATGTGGCATTAAATGAACAGTATTTATTTCAATAGTTGTGCTAAAATAGATCAACCAGCAGAATGCAACGATAGTTAATAAGACTATATGAAAATTCTCAATATGACACAGAAAACTCTCAATATAGCTATATTCCAGGCTCCGGAGGGACAGGAATTCAGACAAGAAAAGGAACATCCTAAGAGTGTCTGCACTTGTAGGATATATTTCACATAAAGACTGAAATTCTTGGCCAGGTATAGTAGCTCACATCCCTGTAATCGCAACACTTTAGGAGGCCCAGGTGGGAGAACCACTTGAGGCCAGGAGTTTGAGACCAGCCTGGGCAACACAGCAAGACCTCATCTCTACAAAAATTTTAAAACTATGGCTGGGTGTGGTGGCTCACATCTGTAATCCCAGCACTTTGGGAGGCCAAGGCAGGATTTCTTGACCCCAGGAGTTCAAGGTAACCTAGGCAACAAAACAAGACCCCATGTCTATAATTTAAAACACAAAACAAAACTAGCTGAGCACGGTGTTACACAGCTGTTATCCTAACTACTGAGGAGACTGAAATGGGAGGATCCTTTGAGCCCAGGAGTTCAAGGCTGCAGGTAGCTATGCTGGCTGGCATCTGCACTCCAACCTGGGCAACAGTGATACCCTGTCTCTTAAAAAAATAATAAATTCTAGGTTATCTTTCAATAATTATTTTTAAGTATTAACATCCCAGAAAAGAATGTGCAAAATTAACATGTAGAATTCCAAGTGCTAGTTCCGAACAAATCTTAACTATATGAATCACTCACTTATCGACAATTGTCTAATTTCACTCATCCAAGCCCACAATATGCCTGACATGGTCTCAGTCTGCCACACTCCTCCTCTCTGCCTTTCTAGCCACACTGGTCTTCTTTCATTTCCTCAAACACAGTAAGCTCTCTTCCTCCCCATGGCCTTTGCAATGGCTGTTTCTTCTGCCCAGCCCTGACTTCCCTGTTCTGACAGATAGCTTGCTGATTGTTATCCTTTACAGTGTGTCTTTTTTTTTTTTTTTTAAATAGATATGGGAACTATGTTGGCCAGGCTGGTCTCAAACTCCTGGCCTCAAGTGATCCTCCTGTCTTGGCCTTCCAAAGTGCTGGGAGTAACAGTGTAAGCCACTCCGCCAGGCCTTTATGATGTGTCTAAATGGCACTTCCTTAGAGACATTTCTGATCACGTGAAGTACATGCCCAACAGACCATCCCAACTATTCTCTACCTCATTCTACTGTCTATTTCCTTGTAGGTTTTATCATGAGTATTATTTTGTCTGTTTATATCCTCCCTCACCTCGAACAAAATTCGAGTTCTAAGAGGGTAAGAACCCCACTGCTTTTATTGCTGACGCTTAGCTGAGTGCCTAGCCTATAGTGGATGCTCAACAGAAACTGGTTAAATGAATAGTTGAGCAGGTGCCAGACACTATGCTAGACAGCAGGATCTAGAAATAGGAGAGCATCTGCCCTCTGAAAGCTCCAAGTTTAGTGGTGAAATGAACAATCAATTACCAAAGAGGAAGATAAGAGTGATATGAAGATTACCCAGCAGTGCTGAGGAGGCACACTGAAGGTGCTCCTGTCCTCATCCAGGAGGTGAGGAAGCCAAAGGTGTTTTCAAGAGGTGGTGATGCTGGCCAAATGCAATGGGAGAATAGCATTTTGCTCTTACATGGCAGCTACAGTGAAGTTTTTTTCCAAGGACATGAAATAAGATGGCCCCTTAGAGTTTACCTCGAGAACACACCTTGATTGAGGGGAGTACAAGCCATCTGAAAGAGAAAATCTGGTTTCCCACATAGTAAGATTCAAGTACAGCCAGAATGAATGTATTCAGACATGCAAAGAATCAAGGTATCTCACAAAAGGGTCACCCTGTAAGCATAGAAGAAGAATGAAAAAGAGACTGGCAGGGGCCACTGAAGCAACTGGATAGGGAAGAAAAGGGAGTCTTTGTTCACAGACATGAGTTTTCTGGTCACAACAGATGTATGATGAGATGGTGGCATCATCAGATTGTGTCAGACCATTATACATTTGATTCATCTCATTGCTTTTAATTCCTTCTCAAATAACCTTCTTTCTAGTTATAGTATGGGATCCTACCTATGTTAACTTACAGGAAGCAGACACACTGGTACATAATAAAAATTATATGCTGGTTTTCCAGTTGTACCTTTTAGTCTTATGAGCTTCTTTAATTTGATGCCATGGAAGTAGTTCTGCTCTTAGTTCACAAATTAGATGCTTGGAAGGCAGGGGAGTACCCTTCCCCACAAAGATAAGGTTGGCCAGAACCCAAAAGAGAGAGAAGGAAAAGGATTTTTTTAAGAAATGTTTGAGGTGGACCTGACAGATACAGAAAGAGAAGGAAGAGGGACAAGCCAAGGATGATTCCAAGGTTTGTGTTTGTGGCTTGAGTTATCTGGGGATGGTAATACCATTCAGCAACTGAGGTATAAGAGCGGGCCTAAGACTTACAGAGAGGCCAGGCACAGTGGCTCACACCTGTAGTCCCAGGTACTCAGGAGGCCAGAGGAGGATGATTTGAACCCAGGAGTTAGAGGTTACAATGAGCTATGACAGTGCCACTGTACTCCAGCCTGGGCCACAGAGCAAGACACTGCCTCAAAAAAAAAAAAAAAAAAAAAGACTTACAGAGGTGTTCCATTTAAGACATGTTGAATCTGGGGTCTCTGAAGAGCAGCAAAGAGATGTCTAATAGGCATTTGGCCATCCAAGACCAGAGCTCAAGAGATATGAAATTTTTATTCTAAAAACACATTCAGGCAATAATAGAAGAAATCACCCAAGAAAAGGGTACTAACTTCCAAGAGATAAGGATGAACTGTGAAACCCTGAGTAAAGTCAATTTTTTTTTTTTTTTTTGAGATGGAGTCTTGCTCTGTTGCCCAGTGTGCCATCTTGGCTCACTGCAACCTCTGCCTCCAGGTTCAAGTGATTCTCATGTCTCAGCCTTCTGAGTAGCTGGGTGGCATGTGCCACCATGTCCGGTTAATTTTTGTATTTTTAGTAGAGAGAGGGTTTCACCATGTCGGCCAGGTTGGTCTTGAACTCCTGGCCTCGTGATCCGCCAGCATCAGCCTAAGTGTTGGGATTACAGGTGTGAGCCACTGTGCCCAGCCCCGAATAAAGCCTATATTTAAGGAAAGAGGAACTTACAAGGTATCCTGAGAAACAGATAAGTATCTAGAATTATTTTAAGTATTTGCTAGGTTATCATTTAATGTCTGCTTTCAATAAATACATGCAATGTCTTACAGAGAAAACACAAGTTTTAAAAAGAAAAACATTCCAAGGTGCAAATGACGGGGGAAAAAAAAATTTGCTTATAATAAAGTTACTGAAAAAGACAAAAGTTCTTTCAGAATACCATAATATGGCTTCCTGGGACAGGAAGGAAACCAATGAGATACACCCTCCTGATCTCTTACCAGTACTTCAAAAAGTGCAATAAAGCTGGTTGAAAGAAACAAAGAAGTTTCTTTTGGGACCTACTTTAAACACTTAATCCTTGCCAAAAGTCCAAAGTCCATGATGCTAACTACCTTTGGATGAATTTTCAAGGCAGAGATAAAATCTCCAATATGCATTTTAATGACTAACACTGGTTTTGAGAGACATCACTACACATTTGTGCTCTGGAACAGCCCAGAGCTTCGGTTTCTATGTGGATGCTACAGCAGACTACTAATCTCCCCAGTAGTATCACTGAATTTGTGACTCACCGAGTTAGAAGAGCTGCTTAAAGGTTTATCATCATCAAAAGCCATTTATTAGGTTTTTGTTTTTTGTTTTAGCAAACTGTTAAAAACCGTGTTGTACATTTCCTACCCCATCATAGTTTACAACTTTGCTGGGTAAGATCAAACGACTCCAAAAAACACCTCTGGAATTTCAACACAAGTTGTGATGGTTAAGTGCCAAAACAAGTGGTATGATAGCGGTCAGGATGCAGGAGTAATCAGTAAAGCCTGGATCGTGTGAAAAAATGGGGCCTGAGCCAGACTTTAAGGAAAGGCCAAGTAGTCAAGAAGAAATATGAAGTCCAAGAAATATCATAGGCAGGGTGCAGCTGAGAACAAAGGCACAGATGCAGGAACTGTGCCTAGAACCACCTGATCAGTTTTATTGGAATAAGGGTTCACATAGCCAGGCTGTGGTACATAAAGACAGGTAAGTAGACGAAAAGCAAGGTGGTAGCCAGCCAGACCACAGAAGTTTGTACTTTAGCCTATGAACGGTACATAGCCAGTAAAGATTTTATGCTCAGGTAGACAACAGATGCAAAGCATGATTTTAGAAAAATTAATCTGGCAACTGTGTATAGAAAGGGTAATGGAATAACATGATTGTGGTAAGGTATACATGTGTCAAAACTCATCAAATGTATACATTTAAAGCTGCTGAATTTTACTGCATATATACCTCTGTAAACAACTAATTTTTAAAAAACAGAGGTAAAGACAAGAATAAGCTGACTATTAAGAATACAGGCTAGATGGCTGGGCACGGTGGCTCACGCCTGTAATCCAAGCACTTTGGAGGCCAAGGTGGGCAGATCACCTGAGGTCAGGAGTTCAAGACCACCCTGACCATCATGGTGAAACCTCATCTTAAAAAAAAAAAAAAATACAGGCTGGAAAAAAACAACAGGCTGGAAAATCCTGAACATTTGATAGCTGAGATTAATTTAAGACACCTGCTTATATGCATTTTTCTCCAACTTTAGCAACCTAACACTAGTAGCCTGAAACCAGCCATGATGGAGTATTTATACCTCAGAAATCAGCAAACATTAGAAACCAGGACTTTACCCCCTCCCCAGGGTGTTTGTTCAATATTCACCAGCATACCACCATGTCATTTCTATACAAGGTTTGGCTTGGATATGGCGCTATATGAAGAGTTCGACATTTCTTCTAACTCAAAAGAATGACATAATTCTGAAGCACCATGTCTCAATCTTACCATCAGTAGACGGTTATCAAAAGAGTGTAAGATTTAAGAGCCTAACATTTTACTAGTTTCAAGAATTAAAGCATGCCCATGAATAAGAAACCTTTGTTTATGTCTCTCAATCAAGGCTTCTAGCTATTATGTGGTTTGGGACTAACACCAATTGATGATGATAATGCACAAAAAATTCCAGCATTCATTCCATTATACTAAAGGCTAATTGCATGGGCCTATTATTGGAATATGCTTTCCTAGTTCAACTAGCTGCATTTCAATAGAGCAAAGAGGGTTTGCTGGAGAAACCCTACTGTGAAAAGATGAACTTTGTCTTAACAACTTCAGTTTCAGAAACTATTCATTTATAGATGCCTATTTCACGTCTCTGAAGCAAAATGGTTCATTTGTTATGTAGATTACTAAGCAGTCAGTCACTCAGAATAAAAAGGTTTCTTCTTTTACAGGCTCCAGCTAACTATCTGCATAGGCTCAATCTCAAAACTAGCAAAGTATACCACTAAATATGATAGCAAATAATTGTTTTGAACCCATCTGATTTAGTTGCAGAGAAACATGAATGAGCATCACCTTCCAATTTTCCAACCCACTTTCCAGGGGCCAATGTATGGTTATCCCCAAGAAAGACTGCCTGCTCCTTGGTTTCTTACCAGTAAAGGGAAGAAATGGGGGTCACAAGGGGGGATATGGCAGGAGGTACAGAATGATGTTCTCTACTGCAGATCTGACTCGATGAGTCCTTATCTAACAGCCTTAAGTTTTGTTTCAAAAGTTCTTAAGTCCATTGCTTAGAATTTGGAATGTAACTTCCCAAATATAAAAGCCAATTTAACTCACTTATATCTGAAGTATACTATTTAACTTTGGAATATTAACCATCATCTATACCAATGCTTTCACTAGAAAATGTAAGTGCATTTGGAGTTTTAATTGAGACACTAAAACAAACCATCATTTGCACCTTATCGCAACTGGAGCCCCTCTCTCTCAGAGAAGGAATACAAGACACAGGAAGAAAGACCATGAAGAACTATGTAATGTAAGGAGCAGGGAGAAAATGTCAGGTGGGAAAAATGACTGGAAATGGGAAGAAGAAACATGTACAGGAATCGCCAGGAATGTGACATTTCCCACTCCACTGATAACTAGAGAAGGGTAGGCAGGGGGTAGGTATTCATCAGATGTGTGCACTTTAATGAAGCACTCCATGAGCTTCTGACCTACACTTCGAAGAACAACTGCTCCAAGGAGCGAGCTGCAAGGCTGTGAAAAACATACAAGGAAACAGTTCAGAGCCCCAGGTCTGCTCACTGAGCATTCTTTCTACCAGACTCCAGTCCAGGTTTCTTTTCCTTTTGCTTCTAATTGCCCTGGAAGAGTAGAAATAAGAATTCCTGCAAAAAGAGATAAATGAGCCAGGAGTAGTGACTCGCGCCTGTGATCTCAGCACTTTGGGAGGCTGAGGTGGGAGGATCACTTGACCCCAGGAGTTCTAGACCAGCCTGGGCAACATAATGAGACCCTGTCTGTATTAAAAAATATATAAACACACATGTGGCCCCACCTCTTTAGTAATAAATATTTAATATTTTCCCCCCATTCTTCATAATGCTTAAGCCCAGATATGCAAGACAAACAGTTCTAGGAGCTAGGGACAAAGAGTAAGATACAGAATCTATCCTCTAAGGAGCAGCTTGAAAGAGGTGGGAGTTGGAGCCCGAAGCAAACAGCTGATTACATAAAGTGGTAACTGTTTATGTGAGGGGAAAACAAAGGGTTCAATTAAAGCATACAGAAGACAGGAAAAGGGTCTAAGACAAATATGGGGCAGGTGGTTCAAGGAAGGCTTTGAGGAAGATGCAAAGCTTGAGGAGAATACTGAAGAATGAACAACAGTGGCTGGGCACGGTGGCTCAGGCCTATAATCCCAGCACTTTGGGAGGCTGAAGAGGGCAGATCACCTGAGGTAAGGAGTTTGAGACCAGCCTGGCCAACATGGCGAAACCCCATCTCTATAAAAATTCAAAAAATAGCTGGGTGTGGCAGTGGGCGCCTGTAATCTTAGCTACTTGGGAGGCTGAGGCAGTAGAATCACTTGAACCTGAAAGGCAGAGGTTGCACTAAGCCAAGATTGTGCTACTGCACTCCAGCCTGGAAGACAGAGCAAGATTCCATCTCAAACTAAATAAATAAATAAAGTTAGCCAAAAGAGAAAGCGACTCTGTAGAAGAATTAGGAAGTGTCCCTTGAGAAAGTTAGGGGAGTGGGGAGGCATACAGCACTGTATCTTAGACCGATGGTAGGAAGGCACTACCTATCAAACTGACTTTTATATCATGGCTGACCTCTCCATCAGCCTCTCCATCAAACTGATTTGTTGTAACAAGGTTAGGCTTTAAACCAAGGGTGCTAAAGAGCAAAAAAGGAGTTTTAGGCAGGAAGTAGCATAATCAGATGTACTAAAAACAGGATCACGCTTGTAATCCCAGCACTTTGGGAGGCCAAGGTGGGTGGACTGCCTGAGGTCAGGAGTTTGAGACCAGCCTGGACAACATGATGAAACCCTGTCTCCACTAAAATACACAAAAATTAGCCAGGTGTGGTAGTGGGCACCTGTAATCCCAGCTACTTGGATGGCTGAGGGAGGAGAATCACTTGAACCCAGGAGGCAGAGGTTGCAGTGAGCCAAGATCCACGCCACCATACTCCGGCCTGGATGACAGAGTGAGATTCTGTTTCAAAAAAACAAAAACAAACAAACAAAACAAAACCAGGATCACTCTGGCAGCCAAGATGAAAGGCAGACTGGAAGGAGACAGACTAGATGCAGGAAGCCCTGAAGTTGTGAGATGATCTGCAACAGTCCAGGTAAGATCCTGAGGCCCTGAATCAAATAGTGTTGGTAGCGATGGAGGGCAGGGTCGGGGAAGACAATAAACAGGACCGAACAAACAGGATGAGGGAGGTTAAGACACACAGGTTTCCCTATTGGGCAATAGATAAGTAAACATGTACAAAAATACAGACTGCAGTGAATTTGGAGGAAACAGTACTAAAATCAGCATTGAACATGCAAAGTTTTAGAGGCCTGTTGGGATAGTCTTGGAGAGATATTTGGAAGGCAGGCACCTACCCTAACCTAGTTTAGGGAACAACTCAACTAAAGATGCATACATATGTTTTTAATTATTATCATTTTTCAGAGACAGGGTCTCACTCTGTTGCCCAGACTGGAAGGCAGTGGCATCATCACAGCTCACTGTAACCTTGAACTCCTGGGCTCAAATGCTCTTCCTGCCTCAGTCTCCCAAGTAGCTGTGGAACTGTAAGTGTATGCCACCATGCGTGGCTAATTCTTAAATTTTTTTTTTTTAGGGACGAGGTCTTGGTATGTTGCCCTGGCTGGTCTCAGACTTCTGGCCTCAAGCAATCCTTCTGCCCTTGCTTCCCAAAGTGCTTAGATTACAGAAGTGAACCACCACACCTGGTCTATGAATCATTTTATAGCAAAGGATATATTATGTGAAAAGAAGATTGAGAATGAAGCCTATGGAAAAACAACCTTTAATAAATGTACACAGAGATGCAGGACCAAGGTAGGCCTTTATTATGAGATAGAATTTAAAACGTTCTCTCAGTTTAGGGGTCCACAAACTAGGGCCCACCACCCTGTTTCTGTAAATAAAGTTTTACTGGAACATGCCATGCCCATCCATTTATGTATTATCAATGGCTGCTTCTGTGCTGAAACAGCAGAGTTGAATAGTTGCTAAAAAGATCATATGGCCCACAAAGTCTAATATATTTACTACAGGTTGAGGATTCTTTATCTGAAATGCTTGGGACCAGAAATGTTTTGGATTTTGGTTTGGGAATATTTGCATATACATAATGAGATATCTTGGGGATGAGAACCAAGTCTAAACATGAAATTGATGTATATTTCTTTCTTTTTCTAAAGAGATGGGGCCTCATAATGTTGGCCAGGCTGGTCTCGAACTCCTGGGTTGGCGATTCTCCCACATCAGCCTCCCAAATGCTGGGATTACATGCATCAGCCACCATGCTGGGCTCATTTATGTCATTCATATATATATATATATATATATATATATATATATATATCTTATACACATAGTCTGAAGGTAATTTTATACAATATTTTAAATAATTCCATACATGAAACAAAGTTTGTGTTAAGTACTTATGTGTGGAATTTTCCACTTGTGTTATGTAGGTGCTCAAAAAGTTTTGAATTTTGGAGCATTTTAGATTTTCAGATGAGGGATGCTCAACCTGTTTCTGGCCCTTATAAAGCCTGCTCACTCATGCTTTAGTCAACAGCCCTTAGGCGAAGGCTATCCCTACTTCCTACCTCAGTTTCTCCATCTGAGAAATGAAATGTACATTATGTTTAAGTTCAACAAGAACTTAAAGGCTCATGGTAGTATCGAAGCTAATCATTAAAACATGTCCTCAAATATTTTGTTCAACACAACCAAGTGCATTTCCAACAAAAGTCAATGCTTTAAGGAATAAAAAAAAGTACAACATAGAATTTGACAATATAGTATTTAAATTACAAGGAGATTTATTGACTTACATGTGCCTACAAAATAAAGGGAATCCCAAATTTTACTTTATATCCAATTCAGAGCATTAACACAACAATCTATTCCAGAGAGCATTCACCTCTACCTGCTACAAAAGGTCCTGGTCTTTTGTAACAGAAGAGACGGACCACACAGCAGAGAAGTAACTGCTATCTCTACCACCAGTGCCATCACTTCCACAACACCCACCATGTCTAGATGCCATTCCAAGCATCTAAGGGCTGTTTGTTTCATTTAAGCCCCTCAATAACCCATGAGGACATCCATCCATTTTATAGATAAGGAAACTGAGTCTCAGAAAGGTTAAGAGCCTTTAAACAGGTGCAGTGGTATTCATCTGTAGTCCCAGTTGTTCTAGAGGCTGAGGCACAAGGATCGTGTGAACCCAGGAGTTGGAGGCTGCAGTGAGCTATGATTGCGCCACTGCACTCCAGCGTGAGCAAGAGCCAGACCCTGTCTCTCAAGGGGAAAAATGGTTAATTAAAAGCCTGCCTCAATCACCTAGTAGGGAGTGGGTGACAGAACCAAGTCTGACCTCAGAGGCTCTGTACTTAACCACAACCCCATACTTTGTAGTTTGTTACTGACATGGAGGGAGTTAACACTTATAAAGGAACAAATGGAATCTGGACACTAAGAACACATATCTGCTTCTCCTCCCCGCTTGAAACTCAATGCAGATCTTGGAAGCCAGGTTGGTGTCAGCAGCTTAAGGAGGTAGCCCGTATTGACTAAACCAATGGGCTCTGGCCAGACAGCCTCAGAACTACAACCAGGTGCAGCATCGCTGCCAGCAGACAACATATCAATTTCCTAACAAGCACCTCAAAAATCAACTTTTCTTTTTCTTTTTTTTTTTCTTTTTTTGAGTCAGAGTATTGCTCTGTTGTCCAGGCTGGAGTGTAGAGGTGTGATTTCAGCTCACTGCAATCTCCACCTCCCAGGTTCAAGTGATTCTCCTGCCTCAGCCTCCCGAGGACCTGGGACTACAGGAGCGCACCACCATGCCTGGCTAATTTTTGTATTTTTAGTAGATTGGGAGGCTGAGGTGGGTGGATCACTTTGGGAGGCTGAGGTAGGTGGGTCATTTGAGGTCAGGAGCTTGAGACCACCCTGGCCAACATGGCATGTTGGGATTACAGGCGTGAGCCACCATGCCGAACCAAAAATCAACTTTTTAAACAATTTCCCTCCAGAAACAGAGGGCAGCTGACAAAAGAAATAAAAAGACCTTTGTAAATCAGATTACAGTAATGTACTCTAAGAGGTCATAAGATACACTCAGTGGCAAGAACATAAGCTTTCACTTCAAACCGGCCCAGGTTTGAGTTCTGGTTCCAACACAAGGCTTACGAGAGTAAATCACGTATCTTCTCTGAGCCCAATCCCTTGATGAAATAAGACCACCCTCTTTGCCAGACAGTCCAGGGAATTATCAGTACCATAACAGAAAATTTAGTGGTTCAGAGTCAAAGCTCCTGAGTTAGACAGACTGAGCTTATCACTCAGCTCTACAACTTACTTGGCATGAGATTGGGGCCTAAGGTTTCATCTTTAAAACAGAAAAAAATGAAAACAGTACCTACCTCTTGGAGTTATTCTGAGGACTGAAGAAGATATTTAAAGTGCTAAAAGTACAGTGCCCTGCCCAGAATGCACTAAATGTCAGCTGTTACTACTATGATTAACCTGTCTGGCACTAAGCACTCCAAGAGGCTTTTCTTCAGTGTAAGTTATAGATCAAATGACAACTTCCAACTTCAAGATCTGATCTTTAGGGGAAACAACGTCTTTCCCCAAGGCTGTTAAATTAACTTGCATAGCTTTAAAGGAGTGATAGAAGCACATTTCCTGAGACAGAAACCACGGGCTTCGCTCCCTTTTGTTAAATGGAAGGTTTCTTCATCTGCTGCTTCACACTTTAAAATAAGTACTAAATACTACTACTGGTGCTTTCAGGCAAGCAACACCCCTAACCTCCAAACAGAACACTATTTTCCTCACATATGGTTTTCTGAACACCAGGAAGAAACACTGAAACAGAAAGACATCTGTTTAGAAGCAGAACTTTAACTCTTTGTAAAACAACCTGCCTGCACCTATGGCCAAAGCAAAAGCAAACAGGCTTACCTAAGTGGCCCAGACTCTCCTAACCCTGCCTGTTTTCAAGAGAACTCCTACCACCCACACAGCATGCAGCTACCTCTGTGGTCCCCTTGTATCACAAAATCCATAAAAATGTTGAGTTCCACAGATCCTTTCAATCATTAGTTCAGGATACAGAAACAGACCAAAGGCAATGCAAAGACAATCTAGAATTTCAAAATTCTTTGACCTCTACAAGCCTCATAAGCCCATCCAGCTAAAATGTACCTTTAGTATCAATTATTTAAAAGACAGAAAAAAATCCATAAAACCCTCTGAATCTTGGAAAGCTCTCTCAGATGCATTTTTAAATTTTCAAACGGCTCATATTCCTGCACTTGTTAATTTTTCTTCAAATGACTTCAGCTTTTTTAGATAGGCAGATAATGATATTCATTCCAGGACTCTAAAATCCTAAACACAAAGTTTAACAGGCATTATAACCAGCTGAAAAGAGAAATCCTCTTCCATTAAACAGATCCAATTCAAGAGGTATCTAAGAAAAAGAGGAAAACAATTTCCAGATACAGCATCGACTTTTATCCACCACAGAAATCAACACACTCAGCTTCTCAAACCTTAACAAATTTGTTTTAAATTTCTAAGCCATTTGAAATATGCACAAGTGGTTAATGATCTTGTATTTTCTTCCCACTTTTAAAAAGAAGCCACTTATCATACTCAAGTTCTAACAATTAAAAAAAAAGCCTTACCAAAAACTTAAATCCCTAACCACCACCATCCTCCCCAGCACTTTGCCACAGTCTAGTTCACATCCACAAACCTTACTTTTGTTTGGAATGCCAGGGGGAAGGAAAGCAGCCTATCTGTTTTAGATTTCATTTCTAGGGAAATGGAAATAGATGCAAGGCCTCAAGGTTACACAGTACACACAGAGAACATCCTGTTCACTTGCCTAAACACACTCTGAGCATGCTCACAGCTAATGGCCAAACCACCTGCTGCTAAAGTTCCATTCGCTGGGTCTCACATGTTGCCTACAAATTTGAGATTATGCTCTTTCATTTTGTTTTAGAACAGTCACTTGTATCCAGTTGATCCAGGCCACTTTTGCTGCCAAGGTATTAACGTGCATTACATTTGCTAAAGACAGAAAGAAAATCACAGTCCCAGCTTCTACCCTGAGGACATACCCTCATGTCCCTACTCCTTCCCCACAAGCTGAACTGTGTGTGCACATGTGCGAGTGTGTGCCTGCTGGAGTCTGGGGTACAAGGAGGTTGGTGGGAACAAGAGACCATGAGGCTGAGACAATCAACAAGCCAGGATTTTCTGAGAAGAAAGGGCACAGGCAGGGACGGGCAACACATGCTTCTGCCTAGTTCTTTTCATCTCAAGCATGGTTTGAGCAATAAAAGCTCTCCCTGGACTAAGTCCTAAACTAATAAAAAGCCTTTATTTTAGAGATAGCAGAGAAGTATGTCATTGTTAAATATCAAGTAGCTAGGAAACACAATTAAAACTCTGAACTGGGATGTGAAAAGGAGGGGTAAAACAAAACAAAAAACCAACAGCTTTGAACTGTAAGGTTTAAAAAAGTTAACCTACCTGCATAGGATTCTCCTAAATTAAAAATAGCATCTATGCACTGCTCAGTGTTACTCCTGCATTTCAATGAACATACCAACATACCTTTAAATATGCTCCTTAAAGCTAGCACAAGTGTGAGACTTCTCACCAAAAGCTGGTATCAAACATTCACACACAAGTAAGTGCTTACTATTCCATGCTATGGGTCATATTTGTTCTTTTAAGGCATTGAGAATTTCAAAATATAACGACTCCCTATAATTTGCTCTTCAAAAACTACTATTAAATTAGATACTGGCAAGCCTCAAACTTTCATGCCTTAAAGCAAGACAAATGCTCCTATTAAAAAAGGACTGGCTGGGTGGCGCAGTGGCTCACGCCTGTAATTCCAGCACTTTGGGAGGCTGAGGCCGGCAGATCACAAGGTCTATATGTACCTGTAGTCCCAGCTACTCAGGAGGCTGAGGCAGGAGAATCACTTGAACCCAGGAGGCAGAGGTTGCAATGAGCTGAGATAGTGCCACTGCACTCCAGCCTGGGCAACAGAGCAAGATTCTGTCTCAAAAAACAACAACAATAAAAAGGACTGGCAGGCCAAGTGCGGTGGCTCACGCCTATAATCCCAGCACTTTGGGAGGCTAAGGTGGGTGGATCACCTGAGGTCAGCAGTTCGAGACCAGCCTGGCCAACACGGTAAAACCCTGTCTCTACTAAAAATACAAAACTTAGCTGGGCGTGGTGGCACATACCTGTCCCAGCTACTTGGGAGGCTGAGGCATGAGAATCACCTGAGCTGGTGGGGGTGGGTGGACGGAGGCTGCAGTGAGCTGGTTATCACACCACTGCACTCCAGCCTGGGCGACAAGAGCGAAATTCCATCTCAAAAAATAATAATAATAAAAAGCAACTGGCAGCAGCACGATCAAGACTCACTGCAACCTCTGCCTCCTGGGTTCAAATGATTCTCATGCTCAACCTCCCAAGTAGCTAGGATTACAGGCATGTGCCACCACACCCAGCTAATTTTTGTATTTTTATTAATAGGAGGGAGAGGGTTTTGCCATGTTGGCCAGGCTGAAGCATCCAGCCCCAAAATCCAAATTCTTAAAACTACCAACCCGTACAAAGCTATACCTATTCATGACAATAAAAAACACCTGTGAAGACCATTTGCTGTCCCACTTAAAACTAAGGAGCAACAACTCAATGGTGTCCACTGCACAGACCAGACTTCATTTGTTCGCACACCTAGCTCCGCTCTTCCACTGCAACCACATCTGACAAACCCGATAAAGCTGAGATCGAGAAATTTCGGTAAGTCAAAACTGAAGAAGACAGAAACCCAAGAGAAAAATCCACTGCCTTCCAAAGAAAGGAATGAACAGGAGAAGCAAGCAGGCGAATTGTAATGAGGCATGCACTGCCAATATACACTGTACATTCCACAAGCATTGCCTTCTATTTCACTTCTTTTAGCTGTTTAACTTCGTAAGATGCAAAGAGGTTGGATCAAGTTTAAAGAACTGTGCTGCCCTTTCACATCAAAGAACTACTGACAATGAAGGCCGTGCCTGCTTCTCCCTTCTGTCTCTCTGGCTGGAAGAGAAGGAAAGAACTTGCCTGTTGGTGAAGGAGAAGTGGAGTGAGACGACAGTGAAATCTAGAGTAAAACCAAGCTGGCCCAAGCTGTCCTGCGGGCTGTAATGCAGTTTAATCAGAGTGCCATATTTTTTTTGTTCAAATGATTTTAATTATTGGAACACACAATTTTTAAAATATGCAAATAAAAAGTTTAAAAACTTTAAAAAAACAAACAAACAAAGGAGCACGGGCTCGACAGTTGAGGCCAGGAGCTCACAACCAGCCTGGGCAATGTAGACCGTTTCTCTATGTGTATGTTTAACATGTAAGAAAGAAAAGAAAGAGGGCTGTGCACTGTGGCTGTAATCCCAGCCTTTGGGAGGCGGGGGCGGGTTGAGTACTTGAGCCCAGGCGTTTGAGATCAGCCTGGGCAACATGGTGAAACCCCATCTCTGCAAAAAACATAAAATTTAGCCAGGTGTGGTGGCACACACCCATAGTCCCAGCTACTGGGGAGGCTGAGGTAGAAGGATCACTTGAGCCCAAGAGGCTGCAGTGAGCTATGATTATGCCACTGCACTCAAGCCTGGGTGACAGAGTAAGACCTTGTCTCAAAAACAAAACAAAACCAAGAAAAAAAAACACCAAAAAACAAGGCATATGGATGAAAGGAAATGTGCCATATGCTAGGAAAGAGTAGAAAATGACCAACTATAGTTCTGAGGAAATATAACAACTTCTATTACCTACCTGTTTCAAAAAGACAATAGTAAACTGTCAAGCTAATGTTTGAAACTGAAATTAAGACAAAAACTTGATTGACCATCAACCTTGTTTTAACACCAGAATCCATTCCTAGACTTGTGAAAACAAAACCAAACTCCTATTAACACCCTACTTAAAACCTTTAACAACTCTGGGTAACAGCAGGATACAACTGTACCTGCCTCAAAGTCTGCAGGCTCTCCTCTGCTTACCCCTTGGACTCACCAATCCTGAGACTCTACACAGTCATTAATACTCATTAAGTTTCTTGAATGATATGGTTTTACACCTCTATGCCGCCTTAGCCTCCCCTCCACCTAGAATGCCCCTCAACTCCACAGCTCTCTGAAAATGCCTACTCATCTTTCAAGACCAAAGTCAAGCTTCATCTCTTGGAACAGCCCCATTTCCCCAGGCAGACTGCACACTGCACCCCTGTGTGTACCTTTGCCACTCACTGGTAGGCAAAGTTCATCTCTCTCCCTCCTACAATACAAGCTCCCTAGAATAGGAAAGCCATGTTAGCTGGCTAATATTTCTCCCTAGAATAGGAGAGCCATGTCTCTCTTGTTAGCATCTTTACTGCTTTGCAAAGGGTCTGATGGAAAGAAGGCACTCAAAAATATTTCACTAGGAAACAGACTGAGAAAACATTGGGATACCATTTCTCATCCATCAGATAGGCAAAATATTAGAAAGCTGGACAAATGTTAAACTGGATATGAATAAACAGGAACTCTGATATGTTGCTGATGGGAATGTGAGTTTGGTAAAACCACTTTGAAGAGTAATTTTTTTCATCTCTCGCCAAGCTGAAAATGAGCACCATCAAGATCAGGAATTCTGCTTCAGGTTACATACATTAGACTATTATTTGTCGAATATGGTCCTGATCAGAATTTTTTTTAATGAGGGATATTTATTTATATCTCAAGGATGCATCTCTCACATTGTATGGGTAAATATTTTTTCAGGGTATTTTATAAAACTGTAATTTACATTACATGTAAATATGCATATATATATGAATATATACACACATACTGGGTCTCAATGTAAACACTTTTTAAAATTTTTTTGAGACACAGTTTCACTTTTGTTGCCCAGGCTGGAGTGCAATGGCACAATCTCGGCTCACTGCCACCTTCGCCTCCCGGGTTCAAGCAATTCTCCTGCCTCAGCCTCCCGAGTAGCTGGGATTACAGGTGCCTGCAACCACACCTAGCTAATTTTTTTGGTATTTTTAGTAGAGACAGGGTTTTACCATGTTGACCAGGCTGCTCTCAAACTACTGACCTCAGGTGATTTGCCTGCCCTGACCTCCCAAAGTGCTGGGATTATAGGCGTGAGCCACCTCCCCCCACCCCCCAGCAAAGTACATTTCTAACTGTGCCTAGTAAACAAAAAGGCTTGAAAAACACTATCCCAGAGAAACACATATGTGCTCAAAAAGACATTCTTTAAATGTTAATTATGACACTGTAAATAATGATGAAAAACTGGAAATAACCTAAATGTGCACTAACAAAATAGAAAAAATAAGGTACATGCATATAAATCAATATAAATGAATTAGAAACAAGTGAAGTAGAGCTACTAGAATACTTCTAATAACATCAATAAATCTCAATAGTCACACTGAATCAAAATGAGCATATTCATATGAACATGCAAAATACTACATACATACATATGAGAAAATAGAAAAACAAATGGAAAGATGATTAATTCAGGAAGTCGGAGGAAAGTGGAATCAGGGAAGATTTCACAGGAGGCGTTACTGTAACTTCAGGTGTTACCGTCTTTAAAAAAAATTCTGAAGATAATGTTAAAATCTGACAACTGAGTAATGAATAGGGTCTCATTATTATTTTATTCCACATAGTTGTTGTGTTGCTTAAAATATTTCATCATCGAAAAAAATGTAATAAACAAATGACTGGAGCATGTCAAAAAAAAAAAAAAAGCAACCTTTAAAAGGTCCTGGTGTTGGCCTGGCGCAGTGGTTCACACTTGTAATCCCAACACTTTGGGAGGTTAAGATGGGAGGATCACTTGAGGCCAGTTTGAGAACAGCCTGGACAACATATCAAGACTCTCTCTTAAAAAAAAAAAAAAAAAGTTCTGGTGTTTATCTTCCAAATCAATACATATCCCACATATGTAATTTCTGTTAAAGCTAACATTGGAGTGCTTATGTGTTAGACACTGTGCTAACCACTACTATACCATTTCACTTACTTGGTAACAATGAACCTTTGCAGCAGGTACTATTATTTTCTACCAGACTAACTCCATCACTGTCTCTGGTATTTACTCTTGAAGGTCCAATGGTACTCACCATTCTGTATTTTCTAAGGGCAGAAAAATGTTCACCTATTTTAGGAAGTTGTTTGCATTTTCCAGAGACAGGGTTTCGCTCTGTCACCCAGACTGGAGTGCACTAATGCAATCATAGCTTATTGCAGCATCAACCTGCTGGCCTCAAGCAAATTTTTAAAAATATGCAGCTATAAAAGCAAATTTAAACCCTAATTTAAAAGCTGTCTTTAGGCTAGGCACGGCGACCCACGTCTGTAATCCCAGCACTTTGGGAGGCTGAGGCAAGAGAATCTTTTGAACCCGGGAAGCAGAGGTTGCAGTGAGCAGAGACCACATCATTGCATTCCAGCCTGGGCAAAGTCTGTCTAAAAAAAAAATCCTTATTCTTAATTTTTATTTTGAGACAGTCTCTCACTCTGGCACCTAGCCTGGAATGCAATGGCATGACCTCAGCTAACTGCAGCCTCCACTTCCCAGGCTCAAGTGATTCTCCTGCCTCAGACTTTTGAGTAGTTGGGACTACAGGCACATGCCATCACATCTAGCTAATTTTTGTAGAGACAGGATTTAAACATGTTGGCCAGGCCAATCTCGAACTCCTGACCTCAAGTGATCCACCTGTCTTGGCACCCACAAAGTGCTGAGACTACAGATGTGAGCCACTGTGCCCGGCCAGAAAAGTCCTTATTCTTTGAAGATACATGTTAAAAGTATTTATGAACTGTCACAGTATTTGCAAATCATAAATGGCTCAACCAAAAATATGATAAAGCAAATATAGCAAAATATTGAGTCTACATAGTAGGGTGGTATACAGGTATTTATTTATGCTATTCTAATTTCATATATCTGAGTTGTTTTGTTTTAGAGATGGGGATCTTGCGGTATTAGCAAGACTGACTTGAATTCCTGGGCTTAAACGATCCTCCAGCCTCAGCCTCCCAAGTAGCTGGGGCTACAAGTGCATACACAGTGCCTGGCTTGTATCTGAGATTTTTCAAAATGAACTGGAAAGAAAAATTTCCAGTCCATATCTGTTAAACAAGAAACTTAATGCTGTCTTTATTATCAATTCAATCTGAATTACACTTGTCAACTAACTCAAAAATAAAATAGTTTTACCTGCTTTAAGTTTGGTTTTAATCACAAATACAGGGCAGCTGAAAATAAAGATCTACAGTCACATCCATGTTAAAGATCTACTACTATATTTTAACCAATAAATATTACTACCAACTTAGAATTTGTTCTGCAATATCATTAATTATAATTTGAAGCAGCCCTCTCTTGCCGGACAAGCTTAGTCACTTTTTATGTGACTAAAGTTATATTGTAATTTAGAAAATCACACAACTGTTTATTAATTTCCTCAATAACATTTCCAAGTAATAAGCCAAATTTAAGAATCTATAACATCTTGCTCTTACCTAATAATATTCTAATTATCAATAACAAACATCTGAGCTGCTGTGAGGTAGGAGAGGTCCTAAAACATGCAAGCTTCTGAAACCTATCGTTCATAACACCAGGGATCAGGAACAGAGATGAAGGAGAAATTTATTGGGTTGAAATTACAAAATTATATGAAAGCTTTTATTTATTTATTTATTTTTTGAGACAGAGTTTTACTCTTGTTGCCCAGGCTGGAATGCAATGGCATGATCTTGGCTCACTACAACCTCCACCTCCTGGGTTCAAGTGATTCTCCTGCCTCGGCCTCCTGCGTAGCTGAGATTACAGGCATACGCCACCATGCCTGGCTAATTTTGTATTTTAGTAGAGATGGAGTTTCTCCGTGCTGGTCAGGCTGGTCTCGAACTCCTGGCCTCAGGTGATCCACCCACCTCGGCCTCCCATTGGATTACAGGCATGAGCCACTGCGCCTGGCCTTGAAAGAATTCTCACAAGGGCCTGTCCAATCCACTCAACCATACTGCCTCTCTAGATGAATTCCACATGAAAAAACTGAAATAAGACAAAAGGGAACTGTAAATTTCCATCAAGTGAATAGATATATATTCTTGCTCCATAGGACAGAATCAGAAGACATTCTTTTTTTTTTTTTTTTAAATAAAGACGGGGTTTCACCATGTTGGTCAAGCTGGTCTTGAACTCCCAACCTCAGGTGATCCACCCGCCTCGGCCTCCAAAGTGCTTGGATTACAGGCGTGAGCCACCGCGCCCGGCCTTTTATTTTTCTCTCTCTCTTTTTTTTTTTCCAGAAGACATTCTTAACTAGCTCTCCATATTGGACAAGGGACATTAACATCCCGACTCAATTACACCATCTGTAATAATGACAAAAACTGATTCATTCACAGAGTAGGCCAAAGTCTGACCTAAGCAGGGCAAACAAAGCATTTGAATTCTTGGGTAAGCAGGTTATGAACTAGCATTGGATAGCATTTTAATAATTATACCTTCAACAGGTGGTGGCTCACACCTGTAATCCCAGCACTTTGGGAGGCTAAGGCAGGTGGATCACAAGGTCAGGAGTTCAAGACCAGCCTGGCCAATATGGTGAAACCACATCTCTACGAAAAATACAAAATCTAGCTGGGCACAGTGGCATGCACCTGTAGTCCCAGCTACAAGGGAGGCTGAGGCAGGAGAATCGCTTGAACTCGGGAGGCGGAGGTTACAGTGAGCCGAGATCATGCCACTGCACTCCAGCCTGGGTGACAGAGCAAGACTCTGTATAAAAAAAGTAAAATAAAATAAACTATACTTTCAGGTTGGGAATGGTGGTTCACACTTGTAATCCTAGCACTTCAGGAGGCCAAAGTGATAGCATCACTTGAGCCCTGGAGTTTGAGACCACCTGGCAATATAGTGAGATCCTGTCCCCCCTAAAAAAAATTTTTTTTAAATTACGCTTTCACAATACTTCATCTAATACCAGGGATCCTTTTCTAGAAATGAAAGGGTAACCGAGCATGGAGCCAAGGACAAAAACCCTGGACAGGCCTCCAGGCAGCCCCTTTCCTACCAACACTCTGCCTCTCCTCTACCAACCTTCAACCACCGCCAAACTCCCAAATCAGGTCCTGAGTTAAAGGTTGAGGGTACAAGCTAAACTATGAAAAAAAAAAAAACAGTTTAACTTTTTTCTTTTTCCTTTAATGCTCAAGAGTAATTTTATCACATAAGCCCAGTCCTCCAGCAAAGCAGAATCTAAAAGTCGTAAGATACACATAAACAAAAATTCAGTGTTCTCCAGGTGAAAAAAAGAAAAAATAAAAAAAATAAAAACCATGGTGGGGGACATTTCATGGGTAGCTAGGTCTATATGAAAGCTCCCAAATATGTAAATGAAAGAAAAAAACGAACCATTTGCTGTGGAAGACACTACACGTTTTCCAACCCAGTATCTATTCTCTCCTTCTTACTATCAAAACTCCGATTTTATTTATTTTATTTATTTTTACTTTATTTTTTTAAGACAGAGCCTTGCTCTGTAGCCTAGGCTGGAGTGTAGTGGCACTATCTTGGCTCACTGCAACATCTGCCTTCCGGGTTCGAGCGATTCTCCTGCCTTAGCCTCCTGAGTAGCTGGGATGACAGGCAAGCACCACCATGTCCAGCTACTTTTTGTATATTTAGTAGACACAGGGTTTCACCATGTTGGTCAGACTGGTCTTGAACTCCTGACCTCATGATCCGCCTGCCTTAGCTTCTCAAAGTGTTGGGAATACAGGCGTGAGGCAACCGTGCCTGGCCAAAATCCTGATTTTATTCAGGGCAGTCACACATCCTTGTTTCCCAGACTTTCTTGCAAGAAGACACTTTTCACCCAGGTTGATCAGGGTAACGTGTAGGGAAGGACACTCAGAAAAGTTCCTTTGGTCACTAGGGGAGGGGAGTAGTCTTAGGCTAACTCTTAGCCTTCTGCTTACTCACCCCTTTCTTCCTCCCTCTACATGAAATAGTGACATGATGACAGAAGCCATTCCTTTAAGATATAAGACATGCACTGAAGAGGGCTGGGAATACACACTGTGGCAATCTGGATTCCCTGATGACATCAAGCCCGCCCTTATCTGCCTAACTTCCCATCGCAGTTACGGAACTGTTACTAGCAGCCAACTACAATTCCTAACTGAGCTGTCCAGTAGGCAATTACATGCTAAATACATTCACATACATTTCATATAATATAACCTCAAAACAAATTACAAGTATTTCCTTCCTTTTTTGGGTGAGGAAACACAAGGCAAAGAGAGATGCAAATACAACTTGTGACTGAAGACTATAGTTGTTCCACTGTATTTCACTTCTTCAAATGTCATACATCTGAAAAAGTCTATGCTTTTTTCTTTTTAAGATAAGGGGTCTTGGCTGGGCACAGTGGCTCATGCCTATAATCTCAGCACTTTGGGAGGCCGTGGCAGGTGGATCACCTGAGTTCAGTAGTTCGAGACCAGCCTGGCTAACATGGTAAAAACCCATTTCTACTAAAAATACAAAAAATTAGCTGGGTGTGGTGGCACGTGCCTGTAATCCCAGCTACTCAGGAAGCTGAGGCAGGAGAATTGCTTGAACCAAGAAGGCAGAGGTTGCAGTGAGCCGAGATCACACCACTGAATCCAGCTTGGGCAATAAGAACAAAACTCCATCTCAAAAAAAAAAAGGGGGGGATAAGGGGTCTTGCTCTGTTGCCCAGGCTGGTCTAAACTGCTGGCCTTAAATGAGTCTCCCACCTTAGCCTCCTGAGTCGCTGAAATTACAGGTGTGAGCCACCTGAAAAAGCAGATGCATTTCAAAAAATTATCTTAATCATTCTCATATAATGTGCCACAAATCCATTCATTGTCAAATTCATTAAAACCCTGCCAACAAGGATTGGATTTCAACCTCTGTGGGTAAATTCTTTACCAAGAGTCCTCCTCTGGCTGACTGATAAGAGATCACACCTCCAGAAAAGTATCAGGTGTGGCCCTACTGATTCCAGAGTGTCAGATCATAAAAAACTCAGCCCGTTCACCTTACCACAACCCACATAATCTTGGTCACAAACACTGCACTCCAGTACATAAATACTTAAGAGGGACTTATTTACAACCTGATTCTTCAATCAAGAAGCTACCAGGGGAAGGGGGGCAGGGAAGAAGAAGCTACCAACCACCTCATATCCCATGGGTGCCCTCTTGCTCATCTACCTCCTGTCTCTGACATTCCACTTCTTCAGGATGCCTTCTCTGACAGACTCAACTTTTCAAAGGTCCTATACTCCTTTTTAAAATGTACTTCTAAGGACACCTAGTCTATTTATTCATACGATATCTTTATGTCTCCATGATATAATCCTATTCTTTTTTATATACAAAATAAAGACACAAAAATGTTAACAATAGAATTCAGTAACAGTAACTTATCTTTTAATAGGCCTATTAGAGATTTAAAAAACGAGGCCAACAAATAAATGGATAAAGAAAATGTAGTAGAAAAAAAGGAAAAAAAGAAAATGTGGTATGTATATACACTACATACTACATATAAATACTATTCAGCCATAAAAAAACCTAAAAACCACATCTTATCATTCACAGCATCATGGATGAGTTTGGAGGACATTATGTTAAATGAAATAAGCCAGGCACGCAAACACAAATACCACATATTCTCATTCATATGTGGGAGCTAAAAAAGTTAATTTCACAGAAACTGAGCAGAATAGTGGTTACTAGAGTCTGGTGGGGAGGTAGCCAGAGATTGGTTAACAAATACAAAATTACAGATAGATAAAAGGAATAAGTGTGCACTGGAAGGTGACTGTAATTAACAATTTACTGTAGCTGGGCACGGTGGCTTACACCTGTAATCCCAGCACGTTGTGAGGCCAAAGGCAGGTGGATCACTTGAGCCCAGGAGTTTAAAACCAGGCTGGGCAACATGGCAAGATACCATCTCAATTTAAAAACAAACAAACAATTTATTGTGTCTTTTCAAATAACTAGAAGAGTTTATTTTGGACGTTCCCAACACAAAGAAATGATAAATAAGGTGACAGATATGCCCAATTTGATCCTTACACATTGTATACATCTATAGAAATATCACCATATGCCATAAATATGTCAATTAAAAATAAGCAAAAATACATATATATATACATATATAAAGAGGGGAAAATCAACAATATGATTAAACAGAAAAACAAAAAGCTCTACATATTAAAAAAGACACATAAATATGAGTTTTACATTTTATTTTAAAGGCCTGAATTCTAGCACTCAAGTCTAGTTTTCTGGCTTGGAATAAAGATACTTGCTTTATGAAAAGAATATTTCAACAATGAGCCTACTGTCAACTGCCCAGAGTCAATTCAGTTCCTGATAAGAGTAACATTTAATGCAGCATATCCTGGAGCTCAAGAACTGAACTGCTTACCCAGTATGTTTCCTTCTCTCCACACAAAAAGAGACACTAGCACATTTCATCACATCTATGACACACCAAGAAAGAAAAAAGTTGCCCATTAGACTATGACTCATCACCATTTTAAGACATCTCAATTTCAAAGATTTGTTAAGATACGGAAAAAAAGTGTTTAGAATCTATAAAATACCACATAAACCTGACACTGTTTACTAACATAAAAACACTTGCCATCTTCACACACCATCAATTTTCCTTCTTGGCTAAATGTGTATTTACACAGTTTACTGAATAACTCAATCCAGTCTGGTTCAACACACTGCCAGGCGCAGTGGCTGATGCCTGTAATCCCAGCACTTTGGGAGAGAGAGGCAGGCAGACCACTTGAGGTCAGGAGTTCAAAACCAGCCTGGCCAGCATGGCAAAACTGTCTCTACTAAAACAACAAAATTAGCCAGGTATGGTGGCAGGCCCCTGTAATCCCAGCTACTTGAGAGGCGGAGGCAAAAGAATCACTTGAACCCAGGAGGTGGAGGTTACAGTGAGTGTTGCTGCCACTGCACTCCAGTCTGGGCAACAGAGAGACTATCTCAAATAAAAAAAAAAAAAAAAATTTTGATATACCAGACACTGTGCTAGGTTACAATTAAAGCACATCCTAGACTTTATCATAATGTGACTTCTCTTCTTACATACATTTATATCTTCTGATATGCATTAGAGTAGTAGTTCTCAAACACTGTAGTCTCAGCACACTTTACACTTTTAACTGGAGACCTCAGCCAGGCGTGGTGGCTCACAGTTGTAATCCCAGCACTTTGGGAGGCCAAAGCAGGTGGATCACCTGAGGTCAGGAGTTTGAGACCAGCCTCGCCAACATGGCATAACCCCATCTCTATTAAAAACACAAAAATTAGCCACGCATGGTGGCACGTGCCTATAATCCCTGCTACTAAATGTGCTGAGGCAGGAGGATCGCTTGAACCTGGGAGGCAGAGAGGTTGCAGTAAATCAAGACTGTGCCACTGCACTCCAGCCTAGGCAACACAGCGAGACTCTGTCTCAATAAAAAAAAAATTTGAAGACCTCAAAGAGCTTTCCTATGTGTTTTATTACCATTTTAGAAACACAAAATATTAGTTCATTTAAAAGTAAATCTTATGCCTGTAAACATAAATCATTTTTATGAAAAATAACTAATTTCTATAACAAAGAATAATATAGTAAAAACAATTTTTAATGATTTTACAGCTCTCTTTAACGTCCAGCTTAAGAAAAGAAAGCTGGATTTTCATATGTGCTTCTGCATTCAATCTGGTATGTTTTGAATGTAACTAGAAAGAGTACTTTTATGGACTTTTCAGATAATTCTGGACATTTTTGTTGATACTGTACCAAAATTGACAAGTGATTATCTCCTAAAAGCTAACTGCAATGTGGAATCTTAAGTTGAACCAGTGAACTTTTCATATTCTTATATTAAAATCCACTGGTCTACTTTGCATTTTTATGGATATTTTACCGAAGCATAATTTTTCTATCATGTACTGACCATTTGGAAAATAGCAGTTCACTGACTTACACAGATCTTCCAAACGTTGACACCGTTTCATCATACAACATCAAAAATCCTGTCAGAAATGTATCAAAAAACTGTTAAGCACACAGTAGCTGATACATGTATTCCAAAATTCTAATTTTTGCTTTAAAGCTCAAATTTCATCACTGACAACATATACTGTCAGCTGTTCTTGTAGCGATGGGCTCATTTTTTTCATTTTTTAGAAAATGTCAGACAGATACCCAACTCTGAATGACCCCAATACAAATAGCATCCAATGAAAAAGCAGCTAGTTCAGATGGCAACTCAAAATCACAAGTGCTTCTTTTTTGGAAATTGCCACACTTTCAACATGCAGCAAAAATGCTTCCCGCTTCATTACACGGATTTTTTGTTTTGTTTTATTTTGTTGTATTTTGAAATAGGGTCTTACTCTGCACCTGGGCTCAAGTACAGTGGCACAGTCATAGGCTACTATAGCCTCACCCTCCTGGGCTCAAGCAATCCTTCCACCTCAGCCTCCAGAGTAGCTGGAACTATAAGCAAGGGTTACCAAACTCAGCTAATATTTGATATTTTGTAGAGACAGGGTTTTGCCATGTTGCCCAGGCTGGTCTTAATCTCCTGGCCTCAAATGTTCCTCCTGCCTTGGCCTCCCAGAGTGCTGGCATCATAGGCATGAGCCATCACACCTAGCCCAGTGCACAGAATATTAAAAGGACATGTACCTGAGGGTCAAAATTTAATAAATTATCTTTACTCCTTGTAAGGATATGTTTCAGTGGAACTGCCTTTTTTCAACTGTAAGTATGTGGTGGTGAAGAATACAATATCTATTAAGACGATTTTGGTGTGCTAAGACATCTGCAGTTTTATCCACTATTAGTACAAATGTCAATACAGTAAAGAAGGCACATAATGAATTAATATTACTATGAAGCAAGTGCTGACTTCACAGTCTCCTTGAAAGTATCCTGGGGATCTCTAAGGGGCTGTAGACAACACCTGTGTGGGAACCTCTGCATTACTTACCAATAACCTAAGGAGTAAAATTCTGTTCCTCTTTCTCCAAGCACACGCCCACACACAAAGAAAAAAGAAAAGCTAAAATATTGTATATATACATTTAAATATAACAGTAAACTTCAGGTTTTGCACCTGCAGAATGAGATTTTAAATGTCTGATATAAGTATCTTTCCTATTATTCTGAATAAGAATAGACCACATATGATTTTTATGGAAGGTGAGCTGCTAAAGTACTTCTTAAGTATTCTCTTTTGTCACAGAATACAGGTGAAAGGTAAAAATAAACACAAAGAAAGGTCCTTAATGAAGTCCTGAGCAAACTAAGAAGTTGACAGTATCAAATATCAAGGAAAGCCACTTTTGGAACTACTAAATGTGTAAGGAGGAATTTGAGATACTTTGCAATGTATAAAAGAGTACTAAAAAGCTCTATAATTTGGATGAGTTTAAGATATTCTATTTTATAAGTGAAGTAACACAAGTTTCAGCTGTTTCTTTCCCCAGTGCACAACCTTAAATAATTTCCTTTGATCTTAAATACCAGGAATCAAACAATCTTAACCACCTGAAAATGGCATTTTATAAAGTATTAGCATTTAGGACCATTTCAGAAAACACACACACACAACGTTACATGTGGGAAAATGAACACTACATAAAAAGGCAAATGGCATCTGCACAGAAAAGAACTGAAGTCTCCATCATTTGAGGACGATTCAACACTTTCCTGCATGATTTCCATATCGTTTCCATTACAGGTGCCAAAGTTCAGTCTAAAAATGACCCACGGACTTGGTGAAAACCAGTAGTATATAATTTTTTTTTTTTTTTTTTTTTTTTGCCAATCAATGAGAGCTTGTAAGGTTGCTGAGGTTGGTTGGCCTTGAACTCTTGGCCTCACCTTCGCAAGCGCCACGACATCCGGCCAGAGCCACTTTGGGCCCCAGTAGTATATAATTTATTCTAATCCAGTTAACAGGTGTTTGCTGAGCATCTACTACACAGGCAAACCTACAAGGGACAAAACTATAGGGAACGAAAGCTTAAGAAACCATAGCTGCCAGGTGCAGTGGCTCACGCCTATAATCTCAGCACTTTGGGAGGTCAAGGCAGACGGATCATGAAGTCAAGAGATCAAGACCATCCTGACCAACATGGTGAAACCCTGTCCGTACTAAAAATTCAAAAATTAGTCGGGCATGGTGGCACACACCTATGGTCCCAGCTACTCGGAAGGCTGAGGCAGGAAAACTGCTTAAACCCAGAAGGCGGAGGTTTCAGTGAGCCAAAATGACACCACTGCACTCCAGCCTGGTGACAGAGCGAGACTCTGTCGCAAAAAAAAAAAAACAAAAACAAAACATAGCCCCAGATACATTGTGATAAGGACTTATTCTGATCTCAGCCCTTTCAACTGACCTGTATGGCCAGATATTTAATCCACAAAAAGTGGGCCATAACATCTCAAAGCAGAGATACTAAAAGGATAAACGTGAAATATATTAGAATGATAAGTACATTATAGAACAATGACAGACTGGGCACAGTCACTCACGCCTATAATCCCAGCACTTTGTGAGACCAAGGCGGGCAGATCACTTGAGCTCAGGAGTTTGAGACCATCCTGGGCAACATGGCAAATCCCACCTCTACTAAAATTACAAAATTAGCCAGGCATGGTGGCACATGCCTATAGTCCTAACTACTTAGGAGGCTGAGGCAGGAAGATCACTGAGCCTGGGAGGTGGAAGATGCAGTGAGCTGAGAAAGCACCACAACATCCCAGCCTGGGCAACAGAGACAGATCTTGCCTTAAAAACAAACAACAACAAAAACATGAGCTGAAATGAACATACATATACCAAAATTCATCAACATTTTCTCACTTAAAGGAGGAATTTCAATTGCTTAGAAAATTCTGAAGTCAAATATATCTATAAAAAACATAAAATAAATATTTTAAAAAACAGGCATGGTGGCTCAGCCTGTAAACTCAGCACTTCAGGAAACCAAGGTGGCCAGATTATTTGAGCCCAGGAGTTCAAGAACAGATAGGCTAAGACTCCATTTCTACAAAATATATATACATACATACAGATATATGTGCATCACAGAATAGAGGTGAAAGATTAAATATATATATATATATATATATATATATATATATATATATATATAGAGAGAGAGAGAGAGAGAGAGAGAGAGAGAGAGAGAGAGAGGTATACATAGAAGCATAAATATATATAAATACATATATACCTTTTAAAAATAAATTTAGGCCGGGCACAGGGGCTTACACCTGTAATCCCAGCACTTTGGAAGGGCAAGGCAGGTGGATCACTTGAGGTCAGGAGTTCAAGACTAGCCTGGCCAATATGGTGAAACCCTGTCTCTACTAAAAATACAAAAAGTTAGCCAGGCGTGGTGGCGCCTGTAGTCCCAGCTACTCAGGAGGCTGAAGCAGAAAAATCGCTTGAACGCAGGAGGCGAAGGTTGCAATGAGCCAAGATAGCGCCACTGCACTCTAACCTGGGTGACAGAGCGAGACTCTGCCTCAAAAATAAATAAATAAATTTAAAGTCCAGCTGCAGTGGCTCATGCCTGTAATCCCAGCACTTTAGGAGGCTGAGGTGGGCGGCCTGAGGTAAGGAGTTCGAGACCAGCCTGGCCAACATAGTGAAATCCCGTCTCTTCTAAAAATACAAAAATTAGCCAGGCATGATGGCACGTGCTGTTAATCCCAGCTACTCAGGAGGCTGAGAATTGCTTAAACCTGGGAGGTGGAGGTTGCAGTGAGCCAGGATCCTGGAAAAGTTAGATACTTTTATATTTTAAAAACTTTTAAAATATAGTATAAAAAATATTTTAAGAAGTAAAATTAGTTTATAGAACTTTATATGTAAAACATTTACATGTAAATACTATTACATAAAAATTCTATTTTTATAGTTTAAAAGTTAGTACTTATATTTTGTTTTTTTGTTTTGAGATGGAGTTTCACTCTTGTAACCAGGCTGGAGTGCAATGGCACGATCTCAGCTCACTGAGATCCATGAGTAGAGACGGGGTTTCACCATGTTGGCCAAGCTGGTCTTGAACTCCTGACCTCAAGTGATCCACCTGACTCAGCCTCCCAAAGTGCTGGGATTACAGGCGTGAGCCACCATGCCAGCCAAAAGTTAGCACTTTTTATAAGACTACTAGCTCTATTAACTACAAGTGCCCAATAGGGCACTCAAATTTCAGAAGGCAAATAAAGGACCAGAGGTACAAAAGAGCCAGTTGAACACCTGCCCAGAGTCATCAAGCCAGTAAGATAAACTTAAGTGCCATACTTCTGACTCTTACCATCTACATGACGTGCAGGTACTGGCACTATTTACGGCCAAAGCTTTAAAAATGCACCAAGGTTACTAAACTAACAAACAGATGCTTACAAATACTTCTGACTTACATACCACACAAAAACCCAGGAGTCCTCATGAATTAATACATAATTCTGAACTTTCTCTACAATCTCAAATTAGGGAATTAATTACCACTACTAATTGCATGTAGCAAGAATAGCTGGGCACGGTGGCTTGTGTCTGTAATCCATGCACTTTGGGAGGACGAGGCAGGAGGATAACTTGAGGCCAGGAGTTCAAGACCAGCCTGGGTAACATGGTGAAACCCGTCTCTACTAAAAATACAAAAAATTAGCCCAGCATGGCAGCACACGCCTATAATCCCAGCTACTCAGGAGACTGAGGCAGGAGAATCACTTGAACGCAGGAGGTGGAGGCTGCAGTGAGCCAAAATTGCACCACTGTACTCCAGCCTGGGTGACAAAATGCAACTCAGTCTCAAAAAAATAATAAATAAATAAATGATTTCTGAGGAGAAATTCACACACAAAAAAGTTTTTTAATAAATAAATGAAAAATATGTAGCAAGATGTTTGTTATTAATGTTCAATTTCTGGCCGGGTGCTGTGGTTCATGCCTATAATCCCAGCACTCTGGTAGGCCAAGGCAGGCAGATCACAAGGTCAGGAGACCGAGACAAACACGAGACTATCATCCTGGCTAACACGGTGAAACCCCATGTCTACAAAAAAAAAAAAAAATACAAAAAATTAGCTGGGCATAGTGGCGAGTGCCTGTAATCCCAGCTACTCAGGAGGCTGAGCAGGAGAATCGCTTGGACCAGGGAGGCAGAGGTTTCAGTGAGCTGAGACTGCACCATTGCATTCCAGCCTGGGCCAACAGAGCAAGACTCTGTCTCAAAAAAAAAAAAAACAAAAGAATGTAAGATGCAATGCCATCTAAATCTACTGTTGTAGAGAGGTGCCAGAACACTGATATTAAAACCTGCTAAAATCATTTTTATTTTTCTTTACGAATCTTATATTCATAAACAGGATTAACAGACATTACTAGGCTGTTGTTTTAATTCTATTTTTCACACAACAAAAATGACTACTGGTAAAACTGATGTTAATCACAGTTGAAAAGCAGTCTCCTCTCAACCTTCACCTCTATTTTTTTCTATCAATAACAAAGTTACAAGAGTTTACTCTCCTAATCTGAAATGGTACAGTCAAGCATTAATACTTCTTAAGCTACTACTTAAGGACACATTTGCTATTCCCTAAGAGAAGTGATTATTAATTTCCACATTTATTAGTATAGTAATATTATTATTATTAATTTCCACCCTTATATTCGGAAAGCCACCATTGCTTTATAATACTAGTATTTGCAGTCCAGGTTTTCTCCAAGTATAAAAACATGCTAAAATCTATGACTCTAATGCCTATTAAAATTTAACTTTAAATAATAAGATGCCATCAGAACATCATCAGAGCTGACAAAACACTTTAAGAATGACATTTAAGAAATAAAACTGCCACAACTGGCAGACTAAAACCATCACATTTTACCCAATTCATTCGAATGAGTAATAGTCCCAATTTAAAAGCACACAAGTTACACACTAATTTCTGATTCTGTAAAAAATAGAATTTCTAATTCTCATTAAGCAAATAAAAAGACACATGTTCATTAAGATAATCCAGTTCAGACTGGCTGCAGTGGCTCACGCCTATAATCCCAGTACTTTGGGAGGCCAAGGCAGGCGAATCACCTGAGGTCGTTCAAGACCAGCCTGACCAACATGGAGAAACACCATCTCTTCTAAAAATACAAAAAATTAGCTGGGCATAATGGCACATGTCTATAATCTGTAATCCCAACTACTGAAGAGGCTGAGGCAGGAGAATCACTTGAACCTGGGAGGCAGAGGTTGCAGTGAGCCGAGATCACACCATTGCACTCCAGCCTGGGCAACGAGAGTGAAAGGCAGTCTCAAAAGAAAGAAAGAAAAAAAAAAAGCAACCTCTAGATTTCCTACCTCAAGGACTTAAAGAAAATACAGTTTCTGAATCTCACAAACTGGCCAGAGGGTATTAAACTAGTTTAGAGAAACCAAATTATTCAGAGGTAAGGAAAGACCAGGACCTCTAAAGAACACAAAATGTGGGCTGGGTACGGAGGCTCACACCTGTAATCCTAGCGCTTTGCGAGGCCAAGGTGGGTAGATCATGAGGTCGTGAGGTCGTGAGGTCAAGAGATCGAGATTATCCTGGCCAACATGGTGAAATCCTGTCTCTACTAAAAATACAAAAATTAGCTGGGCGTGGTGATGTGCACCTGTAGTCCCAGCTACTTGGGAGGCTGAGGCAGAAGAATTGCTTGAACCTGGAAGGCAGAGGTTGCAGTGAGCTGAGACCATGCCACTGATTCCAGTCTGGATGACAGAGGGAGACACCATTTCAAAAAAAAAAAAAAAAACACACACAAAAAAAACTTGGCTGGATGCAGTGGCCCGTGCCTATAATCCCACTATTTTGAGAGGCTTAGGCAAGATAATCGCTTGAGCTCAAGAGTTCAAGATCCGCCTGGGCAAGACGTTAAAGCCCAGCTCTATAAAAACAATAAAAATTTTAAAAATTAGCTGGGCGTGATCTTGCATGCCTATATTCCCAGCTATTCAGGAAGCTGAGGTGAGAGAAATCACTTGAACACAGGAGTTTAAGGCAAGCTACGATCATACCACCATACTCCATCCTCGGTGACAGAGACCTTGTTTCTATTAAAAAAAAAAAAAGAGAGAGAGAGAGACACAAAATTCAGGCAAGTTCCATTGGGTCTGGCTTCACTGCTAAGGCAAACGCAAAGCATTGCCTGTTACTTTTACATTCAGAGGGTACACATCAAAATTGTGAATAACTGCACACTTTTAGCATAAGTAAGATCAAGTTTGATACATCACTGCCAAAATGCACAAAGTAAAATAGATGAAATATACCTTAAGCTCAAACTCCTAGAAACAAAGACCTGGCTTGGCTGGGCGTGGTGGCTCATGCCTGTAATCCTAGCACTTTGGGAAGCTGAGGTGGATCACCTGAGGTCAGGAGTTCAAGACCAGCCTGGCCATCATGGTGAAACCCCATCTTAGGAGAAAAAAGAAACAAGGACAGGGCTTTACTTCTACTTTTAATTAAGGATTTGGAAATACCCTCTCTCCAAAGGTGAGTGTGTGCTGCCTATAATTAACCTAAAGTACTTTCCTATCAGTGAGTTTGTTTTGCTTGAGTCCTAGAAATTAAAGTATAAGCTAAGAACACTAACAGAAAAGACACAGGCTGGGTGCGGTGGCTCATGCCTATAATCCCAGCACTTTGGAAGACCAAGGTGGGTGGATCACCTGAGGTCACAGTTCAAGACAAGCCTGGTCAAAATGGCAAAACCCCATCATTAATAAAAATACAAAAATTAGCCAGGCGTGGTGGCACACACCTGTAGTCCCAGATACTTAGGATGCTGAGACAGGAGAATCACTTGAACCCAGGAAGTAGAGGTTGCAGCAAGTTGAAATCACATCACTGCAGTCCAGCCTGGGAAACAGAACGAGACTCCCGCTGAAAAGAAATTAATTAACTTAAATATATATATAGAGAGAGCAAACATACAATTAAAAACAAACAATTTATGAAAATAAAAAGAAATTATAGTTTTGTTTTTTTTTTAATCAGTCTCTGTAGAGACTGTCAAAAATTGCCAATGCCGACTATATTGTAAGTCGTCATGGGGGGGTATTGGGAGAAGTTTTCAATTAGCAATAATCGCGCCTTATCCTCATTGGCTACGACACTGCCACTGCGTAAAGCTAGAAATTATAGTCTTTATGAACCACAGATACAGTCTTTCTGATATATCATGGTTTATGTTATGTATGAAACTGTTAGCTAAATCTGAAACAAGGGAAATGTCACCTTAATTACTCCAAGAGAAAGAACTGGTAACTATTACTAACTAAGGCAAGAGCTCATGGACAGAAAAGATAAAAGCAAGTGAGGGTTCACAACCGCACCACAGACAACACAGGTATATTCACATATATGGCATTTGATAATCAGAGACAGCACTAAAGAGCTCCTTTCTTCACTGCTGGGAGAAATGGGCAGCAATCAAGACATTTAAAAGTCTACCTCCTTTCCTTCTTCCAACCAAAAAACCAACCTAACTCAAAAGAAAGGTATGTTCTGTTTTAAATCTTTACAGATACAAATGAATTGGAGTGACAAAATACATGATTTTTTTTTATTCATTATCAAGATGGTGGCTGTGGAGAACTGAATGAATCAGGTTTGTAAAGTTAACAGATGCTAATAATGTCATATTGTGATGCAAAGATGAGTGCTTTTTTCCTCAGTTACCTTGATAATTCTGTTACCAAACACATATTGCGTTAGACATTTTAGTATGCTTACGTATACTTAAGAGCAACTTTAATACCAGCCACCAAGTTAAGATAAAGGGCTTAAACTCCTGTCAAAACTGCTATACATACTAAACATTCTTTTCCCTCCTATTTTCATCTATTTGCATATAATTTGTAATAAAAATTGATGGCCAGGTACAATAGCTCACACCTGTAACCCCAGCACTTTGGGAGGCTGAGGCAAGAAGATGGCTGGAGCTCAGGAGTTCAAGATCAGCCTGGGCAACACAACAAAACCCTGTCTCTACAAAAATATACAAAAATTAGCCAGGCATGGTAGCGTGAGACTGTAGTTCCAGCTACTCAGGAGGCTGAGGCAGAAGGATTGCTTTGCGCCTAGGAGGTTGAGGCTGCAGTGAGCCATGATGGCACTCCAGCCTGAACAACAAAGGGGGGGGAGGGGGAGGGGGGAGAGGGGAGAGGGGTGGGGGGAGAGGGGAGAGGGAGGAGGGAGGGAGGGAGGGAGGGGGGAGGGGGAGGGAGGGGGGAGGGGGGAGGGGGAGGAAGGGAGGGGGAAGGGGGAGGGGGGAGGGGAGGAAGGGAGGGGGAGGGGAGGGGGAGGGGGGAGGGGGAGGGGGAGGGGAGGGGAAGGGGGAGGGGGGAAGGGAGGGGGAAGGGGGAGGGGGGGAGAGAGAGACAGACAGACAGACACTATCTCATTGGGGGAAAAAAAAAAGCCAACCCAAACTCTCCGAGAGCCCCCTCACAGGATTATGTCCTTGCAGGCTCTCCTAGTTTGAATTTGTTTTTTTTCTTTTTAAGACAGAATCTCACTGTTGCCCAGGCTGGATTGCAGTGACTCAATCTCGGCTCACTGCAACCTCCACCTCCTGGGTTCAAGCAATTCTCCTGCCTCAGCCTCCTGAATAGCTGGCATTACAGGTGCCCACTACCACGCCCAGCTAATTTTTGTATTTTTAGTAAAGACAGGGTTTCACCATGTTGGCCAGACTTGTCTCAAACTCCTGACCTCAGGTGACATCTGCCTTGGCCTCCCAACCAAGTGCTGGGATTATAAGTGTGGCCACCACACCCTGCCTCTAGTTTGAATTAATGATCTGATCAAGTACAATTCACAGTTGTGAGAACCAAAGGCCATATAGAAGTGACTGTGTTTGTGTTTTTTTTTTTACTATTAGAGACAAGGTCTCACTATGGTGGTCAGGTGGAAGAATGCAGTGGCAATTCACAATCATTGCAAACTACAGCCTTGGGCTCAAGCAGTCTTCCTGCTTCAGCCTCCCCAATAGCTGGACTACAGGAGTGAGCCACTGCAACTGGCAAAAGTGAGTATCTGTTGCCCAGTTTCTTCTTTTGGAATAGAATTAAAAGAGTTATGTAGTTCCAGCCAGGCACGATGGCTCACGCCTATAATCCCAGCACTTTGGGAGCCCAAGGTAGGCAGACCATGAGGTCAGATCAAAATCATCCTGGCTAATGTGGCGAAACCCCTTCTCTACTAAAAATACAAAAATTAGCTGGGTGTGGTGGTACGTGCCTGTAATCCCAACTACTCAGGAGGCTGAGGCAGGAGAATCGCTTGAACCAGTGAGTTGGAGGTTGCAGTAAGCCAAGATCGCACCACTGTACTCCAGCCTGGCAACAGAATGAGACTGTCTTAAAAAACAAAAGAGTTATATAGTTCCAAGTTTTGCTGCCAAGGAGAATCACTAATTTATTTACACATTTAGATTCAAAGAATAGCAAAAAGGTAGTAAACATTCAGCAGTCTGCAAGAACATGAAACAATAGATCTAACTATTTTACACTTGATGATCTCTTATTTATATGACTCTAACCAATCAACCTTCTACCTACAAACGCTAGACGGAAATGCCCAACAATATTTTGAATTTTTCAATTAATCAACTTTTCAGAAACTGTCTATGCAATATAGTCATCAAAATGAAAAGCAAAATCCAGACCACCAACGTTACACTGGCAACCTTTGGACAAAACAACTAAATTTACTTTTCACTAGGCTGACAGCCCAACCGCTTCTGAGGTAACACGAACCAGGCACACACTCTGTATCAAGTTTTCCATTTATATTACCTCAAACTAAGATTTTATAATCCAAAAAACCTTAAAAAGTATACTTGATAAAATTTAATATATGAAAAAAAATTGCCTAATAATAAAAAGAAAATGCATTAACTCACAACAATAACATGATTAAGTATGTAGGGAGTATCTCCTACCTTCATATATAATGCTTCCCTAAAAACAGTTTAAGTTAGAAACCAGAAGATTGAACCAAACACAAAGATCCCATTCCGAATTAATTAATATCCGAAATATGGATCCTCCAAGTGCTATAGGCCAGGCATCTTGTGTGATTCCACTGGGAGACCCACCAGCCACGCCAGTCTTCCAGAGAATGGCAAAGTCTTCCAGAGAATTGGTAAAGTCCAGCCAAACCCCTCCCTTCACAAGGGCTACCTAGTCCTCCCTGACTTCTCTGCGGGGACAGGTCAGAAGATCAGCAGCAACTATTCACGCTGCCTACCTAACATCCTAGACACCTACAAAGCAGGGAAAGGCAAAAAAAAGATCCTTCATCCCTCAAAAGCATACGGCTGCCATGTGGAGCTTCCCTAGGCTCTTGAGGATTTGGGTTCCACTGGGCATGGGCAGATACCCCCACAAGCACCAGCCTGTAACAACCAGACACTTTCCACAAGCATCTGGTGAAGTGCAGAGGAGAAATTAAAATAACCATAGTACCTGGTTCCCCCAATTCTTTTCAAATTTTATACCCAACTGAGAACCACTAATGCAACAACAGCCTCTCGACAGACCTTTTTTTTTAAGACAGAGTTTCATTCTTGTTGCCCAGGCTGGAGTGTAATGGCGCAATCCTGGCTCACTGCAACCTCTGTCTCCTGGGTTCAAATGATTCTCCTGCCTCAGTCTCCTGAGTTAGCTGGGATTGTAGTCATGCACCACCACGCCCAGCTAATCTTTTATTTTTAGCAGAGATGAGGTTTTACCATGTTGGCCCGGTTGGTCTTGAACTCTTGACTTCAGGTGATCTGCCTGCCTCAGCCTCCCAAATTGCCGGGATTACAGGCGTGAGCCACGACGCCTGGCCAGATTCCTAAACTGTCATTTCAAAGGGCCACAAAACATTTTTTTTTTTTGAGACAGGGCCTTGCCCTGTCACTCAGGCTGGAGTGTAGTGACATGATCTCAGCTCGCCACAACCTCTGCCGCTGGGGCTCAAGTGATCCTTTTGCCTCAGCCTCCAGAGTAGCTGAGATTACAGGTGCATACCACCACACTGGGCTAATTTTTCTATCTTTTTTGGTAAAGACAGGGTTTTGCCATGTTGCTCAGGCTAACAAAAATATTTCACAATAACGATTAAATTCATGGCTGGAGGCAGCAGCTCATGCCTGTAATCCCAGCACTTTGTAAGGCTGAGGAGAGCAGATCACCCAAGATCGGGAGTTCAAGACCAGCCTCACCAACACAGAGAAACCCAGTCTCTCCTAAAACTACAAAATTAATTGGGCATGGTGGCGCATGACTGTAATCCCAGCTACTCGGGAGGCTGAGGCAGGAGAATTGCTTGAACCCAGGAGGTGGAGGTTGCAGTGAGCCGAGACTGTGCCATTGCACTCCAGCCTGGGCAACAAGAGTGAAACTGCATCTCAAAAAAAGAAAATTTTAATTCACTAATTTTAAATGGGCATAGGGAGAAAAGAGAAGCTACCAGATCAGCTTAGACCAAATTCAGCTACAAATCTGTGATTTAGGCCAGGCACTGGGAGGCAGAGGCTGCAGTGAGTAGAAATCTCACCACTGCACTCCAGCCTGGGCAACAGAGCGAGACTCCATCTCAAAAAGAAAAAAAAACAGATTGGCCAGGGGTCGTGGCTCACACCTGTAATCCCAGCACTTTGGGAAGCAGAGGTAGGCGGATCACCTTGAGGTCAGAAATTCAAGACCAACCTGGCCAATAATGGCAAAACCCTGTCTCTAACTAAAAATACAAAAATTAGCCAGGTATGGTAGAAAATCCCAGTAATCCCAGCTACTTGGGAGGCTGAGGCAGGAGAATCACTTGAACCCAGGAGGCAGAGGTTGCAGTGAGCCGAGATCATGCCACTGCCCTCCAATCCAGGCAACAGAGCAAGACTCTGTCTCACAAACAAGAAGTAAAGTGTTTAAATCATTATTCAAGTGAAAAGTATTGCAATCACCATGGTAAGATAAAATTCATTTTACTGATAAAAAAAAAAAAATCAACAAAATTCATATACTATAAAGTTAATGACAAAAAAATAATTGGTGCTTTAAAGCATGTAATTTAACATGTTTCCTTAAAAATACACAAGTAAGGCCAGGTGTGAGGTTCATATCTGTAATCCCAGCACTTTGGAAGGCCGAGGAGGGCAGATTACAAGATCAGGAGTTTGAGACCGGCCTAACATGGTGAAACCTCATCTCTACTAAAACTATAAAAATTAGCTGGGTGTGGGGCCAAGGGCCTGTAATGCCAGCTACTCAGGAGGCTGAGGCAGGTGAATTGCTTGAATCTGGGAGGTGGAAGCTGCAGTGAGCTGAGATAGCGCCATTGCACTCCAGCCTGGGGACAGAGCAAAACTCCATCTCAAAAAAAAAAAAAAAAAACCAAACCACAGGCCAGGCAAGGTGGCTCACACTTGTAATCCCAATCCCAGCACTTTGAGAGGCTGAGGAGGGCAGATCACCTGAGGTTGGGATTTGGAGATCAGCCTGACCAAAATGGGGAAACCGAAAAAACTATAGCTGGGCATGGTGGCACATGCCTATAATCCCAGCTACTCAGGAAGCTGAGGCTGGAAAATCACGTGAACCCAGGAGGCAGAGGTTGCTGTGAGCCCAGAGCTCACCATGGCACTCCAGAATGGGCAACAAGAGCAAAACTCAGTCTCAAAAAAACAAAAACAAAAACAACACACACACACACACACACACACACACACACACACGCACAAGTGAAACAACAGTTGTCGCAACCACACTTGTGTGTGAAATGCGGACCATCCTCAGTAAATATTAAATTCAAACTACCTGTTAAATATGGCTGGGCATAGCGGCTTACATCTGTAAACCAGCACTGCAGGAGGTTGAGGTCAGAGGATCACTTAAACCCAGGAATTTGAGCCCAGCCTGGCCAACAGTGAGACCTCATCTCTACAAAAAATAAAATTAGCCAGGCATGGTGGCCAAGGCTGCAGTGAGCCAAGATCACACCATGAACTTCTGTCTGGACAACAGCGTGAAACCCTGTCTGAAAACACAAATACACACCCCACACACACAAAAGCTACCACATGATCCAGCTTAGCCAAAAGAATAAAAAGCATATGTCCATACAATGTTCATAGCAACTTTGCTTGTAATAGCCCAAAACTGGAAATAACCCAAATGCCACTAGGCATCAAGAGGTGAATGCATTAACAGTAGTTTATCTATATAATGGAATACTACTTAGCAATTAAAAAAAAGAACTAAATGATCACATGGGTAAATGCCACAATTATGAGTTAAAGAACTCACAGAAAAAGAGTATATACTGAATGATTCCACTTATATATACAATTCTAGAAAACGTAACAATCTACGGTGACAAAAATGAGATTAATGGTTGGAGGGAAGGGAGAGAAAGATTACAAAGGGGCACACAAAACTTAGGGGAAGATAAATTTGTCTCCTACCTTGATAAGGATAAGCTTCATGGGTGATACATAACATTAAAACTTATCAAATATATCCCTTTAAAAAAGTACAGTTAATTGTATGTAAATTTTTAAAAGTACAATTAATTGGACATCAATTATACCTCAATAAACAAAAGAAAAAAGAATTCAAGACATCAAAACTAATTCTACAGCTCTTGTTAGTCAGATCTATCTGCTTATGAATATATTTAACCTAAAGACTTGTGGTAGACACTCTGAGAATACAAAAGTATGCCTAAATTGAGGATCACCATTACCACAAAAAAAATCAAAGTTAAAACAAAGAGGAAATTAGAACTCATCTTTAATCACTATGCCAGGCCATTTCAGTGCCAAAACGATAACAACTAAAACCCAACAGAACAACCCGCTGAGTGTAGGCCTCTGAGATTTTTAATTAAATATTTTAATTCAAATGTTTACCTTCTTTGATCCAGAATCCCATTTTGGGAAAACAGAAATAACCCAAAGAAAAGCCTATGTACAAAAATGTTAATTTCAATCTTATTCATCAGAGAAAAATGGCAAAGAATTAAATCAATGACACAGCCATGGGCTGGCATGTTACATGAGCTATTTATTATTTATTTATTTTGACATGGAGTTTTGCTCTTGTTGCCCAGGCTGGAGTGCAATGGCGCAATCTCCACTCACCGCAAGCTCCAACTCCCAGGTTCAAACAAATTAATTCTCCTGCCTCAATCTCCCAAGTAGCTGGGATTACAGGCATGCGCCACCATACCTGGCTAGTTTTGTATTTTTTAGTAGAGACAGGGTTTCTCCATGTTGGTCAGGCCGATCTCAAACTCCCAACCTCAGGTAATCTGCCCGGCCTCAGCCTCCCAAAGTGCTGAGATTCTAGGCATGAGTCACTGCATCCAGCCTATTATTTTTAACTTGGAAAAACAGTTGCAAAATATTAAGCCAAAACAAAGCAGACTCATATGATATAATCAACAGGTGGAAAATGATATATCCTGGGGAGAATAAAAGACATAGGAAAAAAGCCATAGGTTAGCTTAAGGCCAACAGTTCTTAAACAGTGGTTCCAGGACTGGGGGTAACATCTGGAAATGTCTTAGACCCCACCCTAGACCCAATCAATTAAACTCCAGGAGTAGGACGCAGTAACCCGTTTTAACAAACTCTCCAGGTGATTAATATTACACTACACGGGGCCGGGCGCGGTGGCTCACGCCTGTAATCCCAGCACTTTGGGAGGCCGAGGCAGGTGGATCACGAGGTCAAGAGATTGAGACCACCCTGGTCAAAATGGTGAAACCCCATCTCTACTAAAGATACAAAAAATTAGCTGGGCATGGTGGCGCGTGCCTGCAATCCCAGCTACTCAGGAGACTGAGGCAGGAGAATTGCCTGAACCCAGGAGGCAGAGGTTGCAGTGAGCCAAGATCGCGCCATTGCACTCCAGCCTGGGTAACAGAAGCGAAACTCCGTCTCAAAAAAAAAAAAAAAAAAAAAAAAAATTACACTAAACTTTGAAAACTACTGTTTAAAGGATAGCATTACAGGTGACTGGTTTTCCTTCCTGTAATCTATATTTACCTCAATTATCTTATTACTTTTAAAATCTAACTAAGTTATTAAGTATTTTACTAACAGGTACACTCTGTAGGTCTACAGGTAAAAAGCTATTACATTATAAACATTATAATGCAATGTAAGGGCTGGATTACATGCCTAAAAATCCAATGATTCTTGGAACCATCAAATCTGTCAAGACTGAAGAGAATACCAAATTTTAAATATATCTATAAAATGCAGGTCATGGGCAAGAAAATCGCAACATAGAAAAACTAACAAATCTAGGTTTTCTAACACACATACACAAATGCAGGGTCACATTTGTAAAATATTTTTTCCTCAAAAAGCTGAATTTTGAGGCTTGCGTGTAATTTACTAGAACTGCACTGCAGGAATCAGATGTTCTGAAGCTGTGAATGCTTACTCATATAGGTTCCTGGTTAACCAAAATAAGTACCAGTATGTTACATTTATCACCAAAATCTAGGCAGGGAAGACAAATTCAGAACACTGGGAGTTGCCAAATCTTTAACTTTTAGCTTGAAGACCATAAAGCTGTGCCAACTTTCATCTCATCTCACTAAAACAGAGGCCACAGGAAATAAAGAGGCAAACCACAGGTTCCCAATTGACACTGGAGCTAGTTAAAAGATTATGGAATTGTCTACACTTGGAACACAAATTAAAGAATAACAAAGACTACTAAGGGATAAAATAACTACTGATTAACAGCACAATACCAAAGTTAAGTCAAAGACAAATGCCGACACATTTTAATATTTTAGTTTTGCAGTATTTTTTTAAACATGTGTACAGATCCCCATATACATCCTATCACACAAAATTCACTTTTTAACCTTTCTATTCCGTGAAAAGTCCACTCTAAGAGTAAATACAAGTTACTCAAAAAGGCACTATACACAGCAAAAATAGCCTGTCCTTTCTGAATTAAAAAAAAAGTTTTCACTAATTGCGTAAGCACCATGACCACCCATACTGAATTTTTCACTACCAAACTCCCAGCACCATGCCTGGCACAAAGCAGATACCCAAACATGAGGAATTTTTTTTTTTTTTTTTGAGACAGAGTCTTGCTCTGTCGCCCAGGCTGGAATGCAGTGGCACAATTTCGGCTCACCACAACCCCCACTTCCCAGGTTCAAACGATTCTCGTGACTCACCCTCCTGAGTAGCTAAGACTGCAAGCTCACACCACTATGCCTGGCTAATTTTTTATATTCTTTGTACAGATGGGGTTTGGCCGTGTTGGCTAGGCTTGTCTCAAACTCCTAACCTCAGGTGATCTGCCCACCTCAGTCTCCCAAAGTGCTGGGATTATAGGTGTGAGCCACTGTGTCAGGCTTTTTTTTTTTTTTTTTTAATTGGGAGAGTCTTGCTCTATTGCCCAGGCATGAGTGCAGTGTCATGATCTTAGCTCACTGGACCCTCAAACTCAAATTTAGGTGAGCCTCCTGCCTCAGTTTCCCCAAATACTGGGATTACAGGTGTGAGTCACCACACTCCACCACATGTGAGGTTTTGAATTTGTTACAGAAAGCTTCTGAAACCCTAAAGCTGACACCAACAATTCCATAAAATTCACTCAGGCTGTTAATGCATTTAGTTTAAGACACTGCCCCTTTCTACCACTTTTGACACTTTAAGGGAAGATGACATTTATGCCATATTTTTTAATCCCTGCATATGAGTCACTTAAGTGCATTTAAAGTGGCATACCCTAAGCCAGGTGCTCTGGGTTCACACCTGTAATTCCAGCACTCTGGGAGGCCAAGGTGGGAGGAACGTTGGAGGCCAGCCTGGGCAACCTAGTCAGACCTCAGTCTCTAGAAAAAATTTTAAAAATAAAGGGGTGTATCCTGCACTCCCCCTGAAAAGAATTATTGAAAACTCTTGGTATTATAAGTTACAAAATCGTACACTATGGTGTAGGCTGGCCCCCATTATTATCAGATCCACTTTTCTGATTTAACCTTAATTTTTCTAAACATTTCTTGTACTCTAACAAGTCAGGTTTTCCTCTTATCTTTTCACCCCTCGAAAACACTCTTGTTCCTGTAACACTCCTCACAGGGCCTCCTCAGCCCCGACCTCTTTTGTATATAAACACACTCTCTGGTCACACACTCCATCAGCTGTTTGGTAGCTCCTCCCCTCCTCCTTTTCCGGGTAGTAACAGGGCAACCAATGAGCGATAAGGAGCGGTGCCTGAGGCCTTTTGCCTGCATACGCTTTTCCAAAACAAGCAGTTCTAGCCTTCAGCAGGGGCCACTGGTTCACAGATAAAAGGATCACCAGGGCTGTGCAACAGGGTGAGATGAGTAACCCCCACCAACGAGGAAACCCGTGTAATCTGAGCTGTTCGTTCCTCCACCAGGGAGAACTTAAACCGATATTCCTTTAGGGCAAATCACACTTTAAGGTCACCAGAGTCCCAGTTCTCAGACAATCTAAATAATCAGCTGGTTGGAGGTGGAAACCTCAAAGGTTGCCAGGCTCTGGGCAGCACAGATCACCAATCTACCTGACTTTGCAAACAAATGGCCGCACTATTCGAGACCATTCCATAGGAACCTGGCTAACTGCAAGGTTTTTTTTAATTGGGGCACATTCCTAAAGGATCCAAAACTCACGTAAATCAGTTTCTAGGCTCCTGGGGAGGTTTGCACAACCTTAAGCAAAGGATCAGAAGAGAAACAATGAATGAGTCAGAGTTTCAGAACATAATCACCCAGCAGATTATTAAGTGCATCGGTGCAAAACACTCACTCTCTGCATAACTTGGGAGTCAGCTCTCCTCCTACCAACTCATCACAAAAGAAATATCACTGACTCCAAACAACAACCAGAGACGGTGTCTCCAAAAGAACTGAACAAGGTGGTGGAAGGCAGCGGCCAATTAGTTACACATCCTCTTTCCCTATCCCCACACTGCTACTTTCCTACTATATAGGTTCCCTGCCAGGCTGTAAATCGTGGTGGTATAATTACGCTCAGGAGACATCCAAAAATGGGCTGAAACAGGAGACTGCAAGGAAACCAGCTATCACCCCCTCAACACCAAAGAAATCATCAAGGGGCATGGGGGCGGGGGGGGGGGGGGGGCAAGAAGTGCATTCCTTCAGACCTTTTCTTCCTACTTCCTCTCCACCATCTTTCTCAACCCCCAGCCTTTTCAGACCAATTGTACTCATTTTAGTAGAGGGCTAGGGAATTTTTCCTTAGATTTTCTGCTAAATATACCTTACTCAAAAATTGTTGGCTCCATTTGGGCCTACTGATTTGTGAATTCAACAGAGAAAGGAGGACACAAAATCTCTCACCTATACAACACATACACAAAAGGAAATCCAAAAATTTTAACTTCCAAACTCCGTTATACCAGAAAATAAACATGAAACAAAGATAACCTCTGGCTTTTAAATCTCGAGACTGTTATCCTCCTATCTCAGAGATCTACAATTTTAAAGCGCCTCTGTTTTCTTTTGTCAGAAAGGAAGGAAGGTGGGGAAAGAACAGAAGGCCAATACATCTTTGCCTTTCTTCATCTTCCACTAAAAATAAGCTATGAAATAAGCCACTTAGGGGGAGAAAAAAAAAGACACCCTGCTGTTCTTTGTCTGTTTTCCTCTCCCTCTCCACCCCCCACACCCCGACTCCTAAATGCGGTAATCATTCTAGATGCCACAACTACTAAATGAACAAAAGGCACGGTATGGAAAAGGCTTCAGGTCAAGTTAGGCCCCCCTCTTTATCCTCAATCTTTAAAAAATATGTCTTTGTACATAATTTGAGACTCTGACAATGATCACAAACAGCTGGAATTCTCTCTCCCCACTCCATCCCAATTAAACATTAGGTAGAAATGTGCATTAGGTGTGACAGAAACTCTCAATTCAAGATAAAAATAACTCAGGTTCTGCCACCATGTCATTTCCTAGTTTCTAAACAAAAATAAAACCTGAAACTGCTTTGTGTAAAATGTACACACAATCACAGTTACAAGTTTTCCTGCAGCCTTATGAAAAGCCAACATTACTGCTATCATTCACACATTTACAAAACAATTACAGCCACAAACAGCTCATAAAGAGTTGATTTCACTCGCGCCGGAACATACAGTGGGTACACTATACAAGCTGCTCCGCTCTAATCTCCCACCCCCCCAAAAAAATTCTAAACTCCAAACCACAAACTTAGAAGTCTACCTACTGCTCCTAATTTCTAGCCAAGTTATCCCTGAGCAAAGAGAAAAACACTGTATTTCTGAGAAGATTATTTAAAAAAAATATATCTTGCCCAGACAACTTCCCTCCCATCCCCCACTGCCAAACCCTATGCAAAAACTACTTTAAAACTTCAGCAAATTCCCTAACTGAATTTTTTTTTAACAATAATCACTGACCACTACAAAGAGGTAAAACACTCAATCAAAAACAGCAGCAAATATAAAGGAAGAGAAAAGGAAATCACCTGAAGAATTTAGCCAAACAACTTGAGTTATATAAACAAAACCCTGCAACAGGGGGAAACGGTGGGGGGATGGGGAGGAGGCAGAAAGAGAAACAGTAGACAGGACTTTTAAACTGTGTTCCACACTACAACCCCCTAACCCCCTACTTTCCTCCCTCCCCAAGGACTAGTTGCCCAGAACTCTGGGTTTCCCCCACCCTCTAAATTACCCCTTAAAAAAAATCCTCTTATTTGTCACAGGAACCTTCGCGAATTTCTCTAGCTGGTCCTGAAATAATCAGTCTGGACTCCAACCAAAACCACTGCCTGAAGGGCTCTTATCAGTTATAGCTTTCCCACTGCAACCTCCAGAGTGCATAAAGTTGGGGGGTGGACAGAATATAAAGGGTGTCACTTGGAGACATCAGGGTAAGTATTCCCCCAAGAACCTGACCCGCTCAGAGGAAGTTTTGCCCAACTGGCCAGTCCAGAGGGTATTTATTTTGTCCAGGAGCTCCTCTTTCCCCAGCTGTCATACCCACAATATGGAGGGTGGCTTGCTGGAGGGCCCGGGGGTCTTTATCGCAGACAACTATGGGTGGGACAGGCTTTGTCAGTGGAAAGGAAAACAGTAGGGTTCTCGAAAGCTTAACAGGAGGGTCTGACTGAAAACACACAGAGCTCTTTCTAAGAGGGGGCCCTGAGCAGACGACTCTCTTCCTAATATAGAAAGGAATTAGGGATAAAAGAGGTCGCTTGAGTGACCCCAGTTCAAGCAGCATTGTAGTTGGAGGAAATGGGGGCATCTCAAGAAAGGGAAAAAGCCTTCCCTCTCGGGAATTTCTGCCTGGAGTCCCTAAATCCAGAGCAAGCAAACAGGAGAGAGAAACCCTGAAGATGGAATCTGAGAGAGAGGCGACTGGTCCTGCAAAAAGGAAAAAGGCCGTCTCCGGAGTCCAAACATCGCCAAGGAAAGTCACGGGCTCTGAGGGTGCAGGAAGAGCAAGCAGCAACGCGTATTTCGGGGTGCTGCGGCTGAAAGGCGAGCTGAAAAGGCTCTCGGCCCCTGGGAGGTGCCAAGGAGCCGCCGTAGGCACTGGGGGAGGAGGGGAGTCTCGGACAGTGGCCTGGAGTGCCCCAGGGCCCTTGCAGTGGTTCCGGGGGTGCCCTGGGCAACCCCACACCGCCCCCCAAATACACCCGAATTCCCCTCCACGAAGGATACAGCTTGACCACGTCCGTGTCCATCCGCCTCTTGCCCGGACTGGGCGATGACATGGTGTCGCCGCCGCCTCTCTCCCTTCCTCGGCCCGTCTGTCACGGGGCCCGGGCCCCGGCTCTGAGGAGCCCGCGGCCGCGCCGGCTCCTCGGTGGAGGTGGCAACACCCTCGCGGTCCCGGCGGTCCCGTCAGCCGCCGCCGCCGCCGCCCCCCGCACGGGGGAACACCGGGCACTGTCCGGCCGAGTGGGGGTGGGGACCCCGCGGCGCCCGGCTCGGGCTGCCCCTCTCCGGCTGTGGTTCCGCCCCGGCCCGACCCCGGCGCTCCTCTGCGCCGCGCGACGCTCCCTCCTGCCTACTCTGTGGCTCGCTCGCCTGCTCCCCGCTCACCCTCTGGCCGACTCCTAGCAGCCTCCACTACAAGCGGACGACTCCAGCTCAGTCGGCCTCCCTACCCCAGCCTCGCTCTGGACGCCGTGACGTCACTTCTGTGACGTCATCGGAGGGGCGGGCCCAGTGTGCGAGAGGGGTGGGGCACCGCCGCGGCGTGGACTTTCCCGGGGGATTCTGGGAGTTGTAGTTTCTCTTTCTCCGGCTCTCTCACACTCTGTCCCCTCCCCCAACTTCCCCACCTACTTCATCGCTCAACTGCCAGTGTCGTTATCATCATCCTAAACGATAATAGTAAATAATGGCAATATTATTACATTCATGGATTTTAGGGTAATGAACCTCCACACACACTCTGTTTAACAAGCTGTTAATTTTTTTGATTTGGAGGAGGCCAAGGTAGCAATTACTCAGAAAGTTACCAAAATCTGGAGATCCCCACACCAGCGGGTTCCTTGCACTCCACTCACTCCTTGGTTGGAGAAAATTTATTTGCAGGGATTGTAGATCACACAGCAAGTCTTCCTCGGAGCTTGTATACCAGGGTTCATCACAATTCACGTGTCTACGGCCATGATTTTTTTTTTTTTTTTTTTTTTTTTTTTTTTTTTTTTTTTTATGACTGAGTTTTGCTCTTGTTGCCCAGGTTGAAGTGCAATGGCGCGATCTCGGCTTACTGCAACCTCCGCCTCCTCGGTTCAAGCGATTCCCCTGCCTTGGCCTCCCGATTTTTAGTAGAGGCGCGTTTCACCATGTTGACCAGAATGTTCTCAATCTCTTGACCTCATGATGCGCCCGCTTCAGCCTCCCAAAGTGTCGGGGTTACAGGCGTGAGCCCCCTGCGCCTGACCTATGGCCACTATTTCAAAGTTTAGAGTTGACACAGCAATGTGGTAAGGCCAGAAGTAATTTAGTACTAATGTCCTTATTCTACAGAGCATGAGGCAACTTGGCAAAGTGTGTGAACCTCCTACACCAACGTTAAATACTTCATTCAATAAATATTTATTAAGCATCTCCTACTTGCTAATCACTTTGCTGGACATGAGGATATAATGGTGAACTAAGAAAGACTAAATTTACACAGTCTCCCCAGTATAGTCTGTAGATCTATGGTGTCAGCATCACCTGGGAACTTGTTAGTAATGCCGGCTAGAGCTTCACTTCAGATCTACTGAATGAGAATTTGCAGTTTTAACAAGGTCCCCAGGTGATTATTATGCACAATGAAGTTTGAAAGATACTGTCCTCCAAAACGAAGTGATATGGAACCCAGGAGTCAACCAGGCGAAAGGGGCCAGTGAAGAGTGTTCCAGGCATCGCCTATATTTATGTCAGATTTTCCCTGCCATCTATTTTCAAAAGTTTCATCTTTTCCCTGGTTCCCATGAACTGGTACTTTGTCAGACCATGTGCTGTGAGTTAAGCCCCCTTACATAATCTCCCATGCACACACACCTGGGGCAGCAGCAATGCACTAAGACTGAACATCTTTTGCAGCTATTATTTCATGCCTCAAAAAACCCAGACTTTTTTATATTGTAAAATATATGTAACATAAAATTTACCATTTAACCGTATTTAAAGGCGTAATTCAATAACATTAAATACATTCACAATGTTGTGCAACCATCACACTACCCATTTCCAGAACATTTTCCCCATCCCTAACATTAAACAGTACCCTTCCCCCACCTCAGCACTTGATAACCTCTCTTTATGTTCTGAAAAAGATGGGCTATTTTAGCTGTTTCTGAAAGAAATACATTGCTCTTTCAAATTGTACATAGCTGCTGGCCCGGGTGCAGTGGTGTTTAAAACTAATTGATCACAACCAGTAACAGATTTCTTTGTTCCTTCTTCACGCCCACTGTTTCACTTGACTAGCCTTAAAAAAAATAAAAATAAATTGCACGGCCAGGTGCAGTGGCTCATGCCTGTAATCCCAGCAATTTGGGAGGCCGAGATGGCGAAATCTCAAGATCAAGAGATCGATACCATACTGGCCAACACAGTGAAACCCCCGTCTCTACTAAAGATACAAAAATTAGCTGGGCATGCTGGTACAAGCCTGTAGTCCCAACTACTTGGGAGGCTGAGGCAGGAGAATCACTTGAACCTGGAAGGTAGAGATTGCAGTGAGCTGAGATCTCACCACTGCACTCCAACCTGGTGACAGAGCGAGACTCCGTCTCAAAAAAATAAAATAAATTGCATAGCCAGGCACAGTGGCTCATGCCTGTAATCCCAGCACTTCCGGAGGCCAAAGCAGGAGGATCATGACGTCAGGAGTTCGAGACCAGCCTGGCCAACATAGTGAAACCCCGTCTCTACTAAAAATACAAAAATTAGCCAGGTATGGTGGCATGCACTTGTAGTCCCAGCTACTCGGGAGGCTGAGATGGGAGAATCACTTGAACTTGGGAGGCAGAGGTGGCAGTGAGCCAAAGACCACACCATTGCATTAAGCCTGGGTGACAGAGTGAGACTTCATCTCAAAATAAATAAATAAATAAATAAATAAATAAATAAATAAATTGCACAAAGAAAACCACACAGAAAAGGAGGACATGTCTGAAGGAAGAGATTTCTATAACCTCTTTTATTTGATCACTTTGTTAAAGTGAGATAAAGACAGAGCAGAGGTTTGTCTTCCTGATTGTGTCTCCTCTGGGCTCTCAACAATTCTGCTGCTGCTACCTACCTCCTCTCCTAAAATGACTCCCCAGGCCGGGCATGGTGGCTCGCCTGTAATCCCAGCACTTTGGAGGCCAAGGTGGGTGGATCACAAGGTCAGGAGATTGAGACCATCCTGGCTAACACAAGAAACCCTGTCTTTACTAAAAACACAAAAAATTAGCTGGGCGTGGTGGCGCCCACCTGTAGTCCCAGCTACTTGGGAGGCTGAGGCTGGAGAATCGCTTGAACCCAGGAGGCAGAGGTTGAAGTGAGCCAAGATTATGGCCACTGCACTCCAGCCTGGGACACAGAGTGGTGGGACTCTGTCTTTTTTTTTTTTTTTGAGACGGAGTTTTGCTTTTTTGTTACCTAGGCTGGAGTGCAATGGCGCGATCTCAGCTCACCGCAACCTCTGCCTCCTGGGTTCAGGCAATTCTCCTGCCTCAGCCTCCTGAGTAGCTGGGATTACAGGCATGCACCACCATGCCGAGCTAATTTTTTGTATCTTTAGTAGAGACGGGGTTTCACCATGTTGACCCGGATGGTCTTGATCTCTTGACCTCGTGATCCACCCGCCTCGGCCTCCCAAAGTGCTGGGATTACAGGCTTGAGCCACCGCACCCGGCTGGGACTCTGTCTTAAAAAAAAAAAAAATTTTTTTTAAAGGCTGGATGCAGTGGCTCACGCCTGTAATCCCAGCACTTTGGGAGGCTGAGGCAGGCGGATCACCTGAGGTCAGGAGTTCGAGACCAGCCTGACCAACGTGGTGAAACCCCGTCTCCAAAAAACAGAAAAATTTAAAAAAGACTCCCCATCATCTTTCACCTGATTAAGACTGTGCTAAAACTGGTTGTCAAGCTTTGGTGTACTTCAGAATCACCTGTGAGCTTGTTAAGCTCACAAATGTCCAGGCCCCACCCCTGGAAATTCTGACTCAGAAGGCCTGGGGTGGGGCTTGGACATTCATGTTTTTGTTTTGTTTTGTTTTTTCTTTTTTTCGGCAGGTGAGTTATTACACACTCCTTAGCGGATTCTGACTTCATAGCCACCATCCTGCTGGACAGCCATGTTTTTAACAAGCTCCCCAGATGATTCTGATCAAGACAAAGTTTGAGAACCACTGCCTTTAAGAGTCCAACAGGCATCACCACTTTCAAAATACCGTCTGACCACTCCAAGTGAGTTAACTGCTCCCATAGTGTCCTATGGAAATAAGGGAAGATCTGAGCACTCTCCAAAATTTCCCCCCAACCTGAGAGCAATAGTGGCAAGCTTAGAGAACCCAAAGATGTTGTTTCTGGAACCCAAGTGAGGAGTCCAGAAACAAGTTAGGTTATGATAGAACAGGTTAAGGAAGGAACACTTGAGAAACAAGGACATGGGGTAAAGCCTGCAAATTTTCCCTGGTGCTTCACTCTTCACCAGTGCTGTGACTGCTGTGATCCAAGTACTAGGCAAAAAATGATCAAAGGGGTGTTTAGAGAAAGTAGTTGCAGATGACACTGGAGAAGGTGGGCTGCTCTACTCAGAAATGCAATGGAGATTTAGCCCTCTGAGCAGTCATTGAGGAAGAATCAGGCTGGGCATGGTGGCTCATGCCTGTAATCCCAGCACTTTAGGAGGCCAAGATGGGAGAATCTCTCCAGGCCAGGAGTTCAAGAACAAGGCAACATAGCAAGATCCCTACCTCTACAAAAAAAGTTTTTTTAAATAACAGAATCATCCTAAAGAAGGGTTATTATTGGCCAGGCACGGTGGCTCATTCCTATAATCCCACCATTTTGGGAAGCCGAGGTGGGCGGATCACCTGAAGTCAGGAGTTCGAGACCAGCCTGGCCAACATGGTGAAACCCTGTCTCTACTAAAAAAACAAAAATTAGCCGGGCATGATGAGGCACTCCTGTAATCCCAGCTACTCTGGAAGCAGGAGAATCACTTGAACCCAGGAGGTGGAGGTTGCAGTGAACGAAGATCATACCACTGCACTCAAGCCTGGGTGACAGAGCGAGACTCCATCTCAAAAAAAAAAAAAATTACTTGTCTTTATTTTATTTATTGATTGATTTTTGAGACAGAGTGTCTGTTGCTCAGGCTGGAGTACAGTGGCACAATCTCAGCTCACTGTAACCTTCACCTCCCAGGTTCAAGCAATTCCCCCGCCTCAGCCTCCCTAGTAGCTGGGACTACAGGCAAATGTCATCATTCATAGCTAATTTTTGCATTTTTAGTAGAGATGTGGTTTCACCATGTTGACCAGGCTGGTCTTGAATTCCTCACCTCAAATGATCCTCCCCTGTCAGCTTCCCAAAGTATGGGATTACAGACATAAGCCTCTGCACCCAGCCAAGTTATTGTGTCTTTAGTAAGTATCCTAGCTCTGGGTTACTTAAGATAAACCTGCCCTTCCCAGCTCTTAAATCTCAGTTAATTTCATGTATCTTCCTTGAGCCTCAGTTTTCTCATCTGTAAAATGTAGCTCATAATGTCTTGCCCACTCAAAAGTGTTGATGGCGTACATGGAAAAGATGAATATATAGTTGTAAACTATAAATGGCTTTCATAAAGGTAATGTAAAACATTGATTACAAGGCATAATGTAGTGGTGGTATTATCATATAATTATTAATTTTGATCCCCCATTTGCCCCATTCATTTTTTATTATTCATGTATATCATTAAAGGAGTAGGGCACTCTTTTTTGGGAGGGGGTCTCAAGATCTGTTTGTTCTTTTTTGGGGGGTTTTATTTTCTCTCTTTTTGTCCTTTTTTATTTTTGAGACAGAGTTTTGCTCTTGTCAGTGAGGCTGGAGTGCAATGGCACGAACTCTACTCACTGCAACCTCCGCCTCCTGGGTTCAAGCGATTCTCCAGCCTCAGCCTCCCAAGTAGCCAGGATTTCACGTGCCCCACCACCATACTTGGCTAATTTTTGTGTTTTTAGTGGAGACAGGGTTTCACCATGTTGGCCAGGCTGCTCTCGAACTCCTGATGTCAGGTGATCTGCTTGCCTCAGCCTCCCAAAGTGCTGAAATTACAGGCATGAACCACAGCACCTGGCTTCTTTTTTTTTCTTTTGAGACAAGGTCTCCCTTTGTCACCCAGGCTGGAATGCAGTAGTGCAATCATAGCTCACTGCAGCCTCAACCTCCCAGACTCAAGTGATCCTCCTGCTTCAACTTCCCAAGTAGCTGGTAGTACACGTGCTACGCCACCATAACATCTGGCTTTCTTCCTTTCTTTCTCTTTCTTTCTTTCAAGATGGGTCTTGCTCTGTTGCCAGGCTGGAGTGCAGTGGTGCCATCTTGGCTCACTGCAACCTCCGCTTCCTGAGTTCAAGCGATTCTCCTGCCTCCACCTCCCGAGTAGCTGGGACTACAGGCGCACACCAACGCGCCCAGCTAATTTTTGTATTTTTAGTAGAGACAGGGTTTTACCATGTTGGCCAGGATGGTCTCGATCTCTTGACCTTGTTATCTGCCCACCTTGGCCTCCCAAAGTGCTGGGATTACAGGCATAAGCCACTGCAACCAGCCTATTTTTAATTTTTGTAGAGACAGGGTTTCACTGTGTTGCCCAGACTGCTGTTAAACTCCTGGGCTTAAGCAAGCAATCCTCCCACTTCTGCCTCTCAAAACGTTGGGATGAATGGCATGAGCCACAGTGCTGGCCTTTTCTCCCATTTTTGAAGATGGCATGGAATCAATTCCCTCAGCAGCGAAGGTATGTTCACATTTTTATGAGACACCTTTTCTCAATGGGCATTTTGCCATTTGTTCCTTGATAAATCCACCGCTCCTCTTCTGACCTCCTCCTCGTCCCTCCACTTTAATCCTTCCTTTTTCCTTCCTTAGCTGAGCCCACCCTTGACCAGGTGGATTCAAAGAGCAGCCCTAAAGCAGAGCCAAATGACAGCCCTGCGTTTTTTACTTTCTTTCTTTTTTTTTTTTTTTTTGATATGTAGTCTTGCTCTGTTGCCCAGGCTGGAGGGCAGCCGAGCTATCTCGGCTCACTGCAACCTCCGCTTCCCAGGTTCTTGCAATTCTCCTGTCTCAGCCTCCCAAGTAGCTGGGACTACGGATGCTTGCCGCCAGCCACGCCTGGCTAATTTTTGTATTTTAGTAGAGACAGGGTTTTACAGTGTTGCCCAGGCTGGTCTCAAACTCCTGAGCTCAGGCAATCCACCTGCCTTGGCCTCCCAAAGTGCTGGGATTACCGCATGAGCCACCACGCCAGCCACAGCCCTGGTTTTATTTATTTTAGCTTATGAAACTGGGGCCCTCTCCACACTCTCTTGTGGAAGCCTCTCTTCCCCTCCTAAACTCCATCTCTCTCTATTCCCTTCCACTCAATGTGGAAGCTGCTTTCCTCCCCTGGATTCCATCTTTCTGGATTCTCTCACTCAGTGTGAGTTAGCTGTTTCTCTCTCCTTCTCCTGTTTTTCTCTCTCTCTCTAAATAAATCACTTTCTACAAAACAAACAAACAAAAAAAAAAACTGGAGCCCTCCTTTCGCAGAGGTGAGTTTGCTTAGCTCATCAATGGTTTCTGCCGTTCAGAATGTCAGTCGTTTCCTCTAAGACAGCACTGTGGCTTGGGAGTGTCTGTGTGTCTGTTTATATGTGGTGCACGCACAACAACCCTGAGCTGGAATGAGCGACGTTCTTCCTTATCAGGTACGGCCAGCGGGTGCCTGTGAGGGGCAGCTGTCCTACCCTGCCTGACTCACCAGTGTTGCAATCTGGGAAGTGTATTCCGGGCCTGTTTATCTCTGCCCAGGGCAGGGCCAAGCTTGACCCATTGAAGCCTCCGATCTCAGGAGCAGTTTCTCCAGGGCAAGAAAACAAGTTTGGAGAGAATCTAATGCTTTGAGCAGGACTCAGATGGAGTAAGATGAAACCGGTTATTTGGTGGAATGAGTAGCAGAGCGCAGCCTAGAAGCTGCTCAACCTCTGATGTTACCTGTTAACCCCAACAGCTCTGAAACCAAAGTAAATTGATCCCTGTCCCCACCAAGTGTGAAAATCCCCCCAAGAAAGCCCCTCAATTCCATTTCATTGCTTCTCACTGGGAAAGTGTTCGTTTTGAGCTGGTACTCTTAGTGTTTGGGTCACAGGTCCAGGCCCTTTAGAAGGTAATCATGTCAGTAGTTTCTTGGCTGCTGTGGAAAAAAAAGCTTAAAATCCATTTCAAGTTATCTACATGTAACTTTGTCACAGCTTGTCCCCAGAGAAGTAATCAGAGTTTGGGTGCATGCAGCATGATTCAGCTAGCCCACAGAACTTAGAAGACACCTTCCGGCCTAGGATTTCCCTGTTATTGATATAACTTGGGCAAGTAACCGAACCTTTGCGCCTCAGTTTCCTTATCCGTAAAACAGGATGATAGCACCTGTACTTCCTTTGCCTGGGTCAAATAAGATCAAAGAGGAGATGATACAACCTGTGACCTGCTAGTCATCTATAAAGTATTATCCAGTCCCCTTTACACACACACACAATCCCCAATGCCAAGCTTCAAGGAGGAAGGCTGAAAATTATTCACATCTACATCGAAAGAGCTCTCACCTGGGCCAGCTCCTCTGTTGGGAGCCCATGTGTTGTCATTTGCAGCCTCCTGCCTTTCCTTCACTGCTTCCTCATCTCCCTGATGTGGAATTGCTGAACGCCCCAGACTCAGTTCTCAGGTCTCTATCTACTCTTCTTTAACTACAGGTAATACCTAAGTGAACTTAACCAACCTCACGGTTTTTTTTTTTTTTTTTTTTTTGGAGATGGAGTCTTGCTCTGTCACCCAGACTAGAGTGAAGTGGTGCTATCTTACGTCAGTAATCCTAGCACTTTGGGAGGCTGAGGTGGGCAGATCATAAGGTCAGGAGTTCCAGACCAGCCTGACCAACACGGTGAAACCCCATCTCTACTAAAAAAAAAAAAAAATACAAAAGTTAGCGGGGCATGATGGCAGGCATGCCTGTAATCCCAGCTACTCAGGAGGCTGAGGCAGGAGAATCGCTTGAAACTGGAAGGTGGAGGTTGCAGTGAGCTGAGATCAGGGTACCACTGCACTCCAGACTGGGTGAAAAAGCAAAACTCTTGTCTCAAAAAAAAAAAAAAAAAAAAACATTAGGCATAGTGTTGCATGCTGGTAGTCTCAGCTATTTGGGAGGTTTAGGTGGGAGGATCACTTGAACCCAAGAGCTGGAGGCTGCAGCAAGCTATGCTCAAGTGAGCCACTGCACTCTAGCTTGGACGACAGAGTGAGACCCAGACTCTTAACAATCTCACCTCTTTTCTATTTTGTTTTATTTTTGAGAGAGGGTTTCACTCTTATTGCCCAAGCTAGAGTGCAATGGCACCATCTTGGCTCACTGCAACCTCCACCTTCCAGGTTCAAGTAATTCTTCTGCCTCAGCCTCCCGAGTAGCTGGGATTACAGGTGCCTGCCACCACACCCAGCTAATTTTTTTTGCATTTTTAGTAGAGATAGTAGGGGTTTCACTATGTTGACCAGGCTGGTCTCAAACTCCTGACCTCAGGTGATCCGCCCACCTTGGCCTCCCAAAGTGCTAGGATTACAGGTGTGAGCCACCCCACTTGCCTCTTTTTTTTTTTTGAGATGGACTTTTGCTCTTGTTCCCCAGGCTGGAGTGCAATGGTATGACTTCAGCTCACTGCAACCTCTGCCTTCCAGGTTCAAGCCATTCTCCTGCCTCAGCCTCCCGAGTAGCTGGGGTTACAGGATCCCACCATCACATCCGGCTAATTTTTGATTTTTAGTAGAGACTGGGTTTTGCCATGTTGGCCAGGCTGGTCTTGAACTCCTGACCTCAGGTGATCCACCTGCCTTGGCCTCCCAAAGTTCTGGGATTACAGGCGTGAGCCACCACGCCCGGCATCTCTCTCTTTTTTTTAAGAGGTGCTTAGGTTGTGAGGGCTCTGTGTTATTCTGTTATAGCAACAGAAAAAAGACTAAGACACTCCTGAACTCAGATGCACAGACATAGCTGCCTGTTCAACATCTCATGTCCAAAAATAAATTTCTGACACCACCTCCTCACCTCTTCCTCACATATTTTTCCCCATCTCAGTCAATGACAACTATTAAGTTGAAATATATGAAATTGCCTTTTAAGGTTAAGAACTATCAAATATTGGCAATTTCATTTGGTTCAACCTAATACATTCTTCCAGCTGCTCAGGCCAAGGGCCTTGAATTAATCCCCGACCTTTCTCTTTCTCTAACCCCTTCATCCAATTATCAGGAAATCCTGTTGGCCCTGCCATCAAAATATATCCAGAATCTTTACCTCGCCTTCTCTACCAACCCCTCATCTCTTACACGGATTGCTATAATCACTTCCTAGCTGGCCTCACTTCTTCAACTCCTGCGTTTAACTCAGAAGCCAGCCAGCCTGACTATAAAGCAGATCTCATCTCCCCACTGTTCAAAACCCTCCAAGCGCTTCCCATTTCACATCATGTAAAAGCCAAAGCCATCACAGGCTTTCAAGGCCCTTCAGGAGCTGCCCTACCCGTTTCCGTCACTCACTCCTCTCTACCCACACTGTTTTTTTTTTTCTTTTTTCACATGTATATATATTTTAAGAGTAGTCAAGTGAAGCAGTGGGAGTGGAGAAGGAACAAAGAAATCTGTAATCAATAGTTGTAAACACCATGCTCACACCAGCTTGTACTGGTCTTCTTGCTGTTCCTTAGATACACCAAGCATGCCCCTGCCCTGGGGCCTCTGCACTTTGCTACTTTCTTTTTTTTTTTTTTTTTTTTTAAATGGAGTCTTGCTCTATCACCCAGCCTGGAGTGCTGTAGCGTGATCTCGACTCACCACAACCTCTGCCTCCCAGGTTCAAGAGATTCTCTCCTCTCAGCCTCCTGAGTAGCTGGGATTATAGGTGTGTGCCACCATGCCCGGCTAATTTCTGTACTTTTAGTAGAGGCAGGGTTTCACCATGTTGGCCAGGCTGGTCTCAACCTGACCTTATGATCTGCCCACCTCAGCTTCCCAAAGTGCTGGAATTACAGGCATCAGCCACCGCACCAGGTCAAGATGTTTCTTTTTCTTTTTATTTTTTTGAATTGAGACAGGTACCCAGGCTGGAGTACAGTGGAAGAAGATAGCTCACTTCAGCCTCAACCTCCTGGGATCCATCTTCCTGCCTCAGCCTCCAGGGTAGCTGGGACCACAGGAATGTACCACCACACCAGGCTTAAGATGTTTCATTTTGGTTGGGTGCAGTGACTCAGGCCTATAATCCCAGCACTTTGGAAGACTGACACAAGCAGATGGCTTGAGCCCAGGAGTTCAAGACCAGCCTGGGCAACATGGTGAAACCTTGTCTCTACAAAAAAATGCAAAAATTATCTGGGTATGGCGGCACATGCCTGTAGTCCCAGCTACTTGGGAGGCTGAGGTGGGAGGATCGTTTGAGCCCAGGAGGTGGAGGCTGCAATAAGCCAAGATAGTGCCACTGCACTCCAGTCTGGGTGACAGAATCAGACCCTGTCTCAAAAAAAAAAAAAAAAAAGTTTGAAGTTTGAATATATAGTTATTTAAAACACAAGTGAATTTCAGTATTTACATGTATCCATGTATATATATATGTATACATGTATATACATACACAGCAATAATATATATGGTTCTGCTATTAGCTATTTCATTTTATTAAGATATAATTGACAAATAAAAATCTATTTTTTTTTTGAGGGTCTCGCTCTGTCACCCAGGCTGGACCATTCTCCTGCCTCAGCCTCCCAAGTAGCTGGGGTTACAGGCACCCACCATCACTCCCAGCTAATTTTTGTATTTTAAGTAGAGACTGGGTTTTACCATGTTGGCCAGGCTGGTCTTGAACTCCTGACCTCAGGTGACCCACCTGCCTTGGCCTCCCAAAGTTCTGGGATTACAAGTGTGAGCCACCACACCAGGCCTCTTTTTTTTAAGAGGCCTTCTATTAAGCACCTCTTTTTTTTAAAAGAAGTGCTTAGGTTGTGAGGGCTCTGTGTTATTCTGTTATAGGAACGGAAAAAAGACTAAGACACTCCTGAACTCAGATGCACATACATAGCTGCCTGTGGTATAATCTCGGCTCACTGCAACCTCTGCTTCCTGGGTTCAAGCAATTCTCCCACCTCAGCCTCCCAAGTAGCTGGCATTACAGGGGAATGCCACCACACCCAGCTAATTTTTGCATTTTTAGTAGAAACAGGGTTTCACCTTGTTGGCCAAGCTGGTCTCGAATTCCTGATCTCAGGTGATTCCACCCTCCTTGGATTCCCAAAGTGCTGGGATTACAGGCATGAGCCACTGAGCCTGGCCAGAACTGTGTATTGTACGGTATAATATTATAGCATAATATTTGGATATATGTATACATGATGAAACTGTTAAATCTAGCTACCTAACATGCCCATCACCTCACATGCTTATCATTTTTTGTTATGAGACAGAGACGTTTAAACCCCATCTCTATTAAAATACAAAAATTAGCCAAGCGTGGTGGCAGGTACCTGTAATCCCAGCTACTCAGGGAAGCTGAGGCAGAAGAAGTGCTTGAACCTAGGGGTGGAGGTTAAAGTGAGCTGAGATTGCACTCCAACCTGGATGAAAGAGCAAAACTCAGTCTCAAATATATATATATATACATATATATATTCAGTTCAAGTCACTTCCCATTCACGATCTTCCCCAATTATGTGGCCTCTTGATTCTGCATAATCCGGGTTTAGGCTGTCTTCAGCCTCATCTCCTCTCTCTCTTTTTTTTAAAATTATTATTATTATTATTTATAATTGAGACAGGGTTTCTCCATGTTGGTCAGGATGGTCTCAAACTTCTGACATCAGGTGATCCACCTGCCTCAGCCTCCCAAAGTGCTGGGATTACAGGCGTGAGCCACCACGCTCAGCTTCCTGTCTCTCTTATACCCCCTCAGCCACTCTGGGTGCTGTGTTGTGGGACACACTAAGCTTGTTCTGCCTCAGGGCCTCTGTACTTGCTGCTCCCTCTTCCTGCAATACCCTTCCCCTGGAGCCTCTGAACTAACTCTCTCCTTTCTGCAATCATAACTTTATTCAAATAGCCTGTATTTGGAGTCCTTCCCTGACCACACTGTTTAAAAAGGCACACCAGGCCAGGCGCGGTGGCTCACGCCTGTAATCCCTGCACTTTGGGAGGCCAAGGCAGGCAGATTACTTGAGGTCAGAAGTTCGAGAACAGCCTGACCAATATGGTGAAACCCCATCTCTACTAAAAACACAAAAATTAGCCAAACATGGTGACGGGCACCGGTAGTCCCAGCTACTCGGGAGGCTGAGACAGGAGAATTGCTTGAACTCAGAAGGCAGAGGTTGCAGTGAGCTGAGGTCGTGCCACTGCACTCCAGCCTGGGCAACAGAGCAAGACTCTATCTCAAAAAATAATTAATAAACAAATAAAGGAAGGAAAGAAGGCACACCATGGCCAGGTATGGTGGCTCATGCCTGTAATCTCAGCACTTTGTGGGGCTGAGGCAGGAGGACTCCATGAAGCCAGGAGTTCCACTAGCCTGGTCAACATAGCAAGACCCCTTCTGTCTCTATTATAAAAAAAAAAGGCCAGGCGCAGTGACTCACGCCTGTAATCCCAGCACTTTGGGAGGCCGAGGCAGGTGGATTACCTGAGGTCAACAGTTCAAGACCAGTTTGGCCAACATGGTGAAACCCCATTTCAAAAAAATAAATAAATAAATAAGAGGCCAGGCACAGTAGTTCATGCCTATAATTCCAGAACTTTGGGAGGCTGAGGCAGGCAGATCATGAGGTCAGGAGATCGAGACCATCCTGGCTAACACAGTGAAACGCCATCTCCACTAAAAATACACACACAAAAAATGAGCTGGGCGTGGTAGCACATGCCTGTAGTTCCAGTTACTTGGGAGGTTGAGGCAGGAGAATGGCTTGAACCTGGGAGGTGGAGGTTGCAGTGAGCTGAGATCACACCATTGTACTCCAGCCTGGCAGACAAGAGCAAGACTTCATCTAAAAAAAAAAAATGATGTCCATGTGGAAGACATAAAAAATAAATAAATAATTAATTTTAAAAAAGAGAGGAAAAAAAGAAAATGCTCAAATATACTTTTTTTATTTTTGAGACAGAGTCTCACTCTGTTGTCTAGGATGTTACTAATTGAAAAATCTTCCTCTTCCACACAAAAACTAGCACACACATGTTTATTCATCATTGGCAAAAAGCGGAAACAACCCAAATGACCACTAACTGATGAAGGAATAAATAAAATGTGGTCTATCCATACAATGGAATATTTTTCAGCAATAAAATGATGTACAAAAACACATGCTATAACATAAGGTGGCCACTGAAAACATTATGCTAAATGAAAGAAGCTAGTCACAAAAGACCACATATGGTTTGATTCCTTTAATACAAAATGTCTAAGCCAGGCGCTGTGACTCATACCTGTAATCCCAGCACTTTAGGAGGCCAAGGCAGGAAGATCACCTGAGGTCAGGAGTTCAAGACCAGCCTAGCCAACATGGAGAAATCCTGTCTCTACTAAAAATACAAAATTAGCTGGGCATGGTGGTGCATGCCTGTAATCCCAGCTACTCTGGAGGCTGAGGCAGGAAAATAGCTTGAACCCGGGAGGTGGAGGTTATAGTGAGCAGAGATGGTGCCATTGTACTCCAGCCTGGGCAACAAGAGTAAAACTCCATCTCAAAAAAAAAAAGTCTAGAATAAGAAAATTCAGACAGAAAGTAGATTGTAGTTGCTTAGGGTTGGGGAAAATGGGAAGAATAGGGGTGGGGGTATGACAGCTAAGGGCCACAGGATTTCTCTTTTTTTTCTCTCCTTTTCTTGAGACACAGGGTCTGGCTCTGTCACCCAAGTCGGAGTGCAGTGGTGGGATCATAGTTCACTGCAGCCTTGACCTCCTGAACTCAAACAATCCTCCCACTGCAGCCTCCCAAGTAGCTGGGACTACAGGCATGCACCAGCTAATTTTTTTTTGTAATTTTTGTAGAGACAGGATCTCACTATGTTGCTCAGGCTAGTCTCAAACTCCTGGGCTCAGGTGATCATCCCACCTTGATCTCCCAAAGTGCTGGGATTATGGGTGTGAGCCACTGTGCCCAGCCTAATTTTTGTTTTTTATAGAGACAGGTCTTGCCATGTTACCTGGGCTGGTCTAGAACTCTGGCCTCAAGCAATCCTCCTGCCTCAGCCTCCTGAAGTGCTGGAATTACAAGCATGAGTCATGATGCCCAGCCCCAGGATTTTTTTTTTTTTTTTTTGAGATGGAGTTCTGCTGTGTTGCTCAGGCTGGAGTGCACTGGCTGGCACAATCTTGGCTCACTGCAACCTCTGCTTCCTGGGTTTAAGCAATTCTCCTGTCTCAGCCTCTTGAGTAGCTGGGATTACAGGCGCGCACCACCACACCCAGCTAATCTTTGTATTCTTAGTAGAGACGGGGTTTTGCTATGTTGGCCAGACTGGTCTCAAACTCCTGACCTCAGGTGATCTGCTCCACCTGGGCCTCCCTAAGTGCTGGGATTACAGGTGTGAGCCACCTCACCCGGCCTCACAGCTTTTCTATTTGGCAGGTGTGGTGTGGTTGGAATGACTGCTTATTTCCGGTCCAGCTCCCCTGCTGCACTGTAAGCAGAAATTGTCTCCCTCATCTCTCTCTCTGTGTATTTTCTGTGCCTAAAACGATCCTTTGCTTGTAAACGGCAGAATATGGAGTCTGCATGCTCTCTAATAGGGACACTCCGCTTCAACAAAGGAGGCCTCAGGGTTTGGGAATTCTGAATTCCAATCCCAGCCCTGTCATGGGGCATCTGGGGATTCCATGAACTCACTCCCTGACAAGACTGTGGGGGAAGATCGGGTAAGAACAGGAAGGTTACACAGATCACATTTAATCAGAACCTTTTTTTTTGAGACAGAGTCTCACTCTGTTGCCAGGCTACAGTGCAATGGCATGATCTTGGCTCTCTGCAACCTTCCGCCTCCAAGGTTCAAGTGATTCTTCTGCCTCAGCCTCCCAAGTAGCTGGGACTACAGCAGCGTGCCACCACACTCAGCTAATCTTTGTATTTTTAGTAGAGACAAGATTTCACCATGTTGGGCAGGATGGTCTCGATTTCTTGACCTGGTGATCTGCCTGCCTCGGCCTCCCAAAGTGCCAGGATTACAGGCGTGAGCCACCGCGCCCGGCCTAATCAGAACCTTTTTTAAAAATAGGTTAAGTCCAGGCACAGTGACTCACGCCTGTAATCCCAGCACTTTGGGAGGCCGAGTCAAGTTGATCATGAGGTCAAGAAATCGAGACCATCCTGCCCAACATGGTGAAACCTTGTCTCTACTAAAAATATAAAAATTAGCCAGGCGTGGTGGCAGGCACCTGTAATTCCAGTTACCTGGGAGGCTGAGGCAGGAGTATGGCTTGAACCTTGGAGGCGGAAGGTTGCAGAGAGCCAAGATCATGCCGTTGCACTGTAGCCTGGCAACAGAGCGAGACTCTGTCTCAAAAAAATATATATAGGTTAAATTTGGCCAGGCATGGTAACTCATGCCTGTAGTCCCAGCATTTTGGGAGTCCAGGGTGAAAGATCGCTTGAGTCTGGGAGTTCAAGAGCAGCCTGGGCAATAGGGAGACCCCATTTCTACAAAAATAATTTTAAAATTAGCTTAGTTAGTGTGGTAGCATGTGCCTGTGGTGCCAGCTATTCGGGAGGCTGAGGTGGGAAGACTGCTTGAGCATGGGAGATTGAGGCTACCGGAAAGTTGAGGCTTCAGTCAGCTATGTTCACGCCACTATATCCTAACCTGGGTGACACAGTGAGACCCTGTCTCCAAAAAAAAAAATTAATTCTGTCAATACTTAATCAAAATTTTTTTTATTTCTGTGTGTGTGTGTGTGTGTGTGTGTGTGTGTGTGTGTGTGTGTGATCTTGGCTCACTTCAACCTCTGCCTCCTGGGTTCAAGTGATTCTCCTGCCTCAGCCTCCCTAGTAGCTGGGATTACAGGCATGTGCCACCACACCTGGCTAATTTTTGTATTTTTAGTAGAGACGCAGTTTCACCATGTTGGCCAGGCTGATCTCGAACTCCTGGCCTCAGATTATCTGCCCACCTTGGCCTCCCAAAGTGCTGGGATTACAGGCGTGAGCCACAGCTCCTGATCTCCAAATTTTTCTTATTCCCAGCAACATGAACCAGGACTCCTCTGCCAATTTTGTGGAGGAGAAATGAGGTTGCATTAGTGGAAAGTGAGATATATAAATCTGCTTAGTTGACTAAAGGAAAAGAAAGCTAAAGTGGGAATCCAGGACTCTGATTTCTTTCCCTTCCTCAATTTTTCTCATTCTTACTTTTTCCTGCTGTCTCTAAAGACTCTTCATTTCCCCAGGATGCTCTGGCTGCTTGGCCTGTGAATGCCTTTGGCCTTCCTCCAGAGGTCACATAGCAAAGGATCCATCGTACCTTCAGCTGACAGTTCTGTATAGTCAAGCAGGGGAAGGGGAGAAGGATAACTGTTACCAAACTGTATGATGATTGGCTTAATTCCCATCACATTCTGTTTGGCTGTTCCAGGCCAGGCATGTTGGCTCACGCCTGGAGGTGGCAGTGAGCTGAGATGGTGCCATTGCACTCCAGCCTGGGCAACAAGATAGAAACTCCATCTAAAAAAAAAAAAAAAAAAAATGCTGGACACAGTGGCTCATGCTTGTAATCCTAGCACTTTGGGAGGCTGAGGTGGGCAGATCACAAGATCAGGAGTTCAAGACCAGCCTGACCAACATGTTGAAACCCTGTCTCTACTAAAAATACAAAAATTAGTTGGGCATGGTGGCGCACACCTGTAGTTGCAACTACTCAGGAGGCTGAGGCAGGAGAATTGCTTGAACCCAAGAGGCAGAGGTTGCAGTGAACCGAGATCATGCCACTGCACTCCAGCCTGACAACAGAATGAGACTCCATCTCAAAAAAATAAAAACAAAAAAAATAGCTGGGCACAGTGGCATGTGCCTGTAGTCCCAGCTACTCAGTAGGCTGAGATGGGAGGATCTCTTGAGCCCAGGAGATCTGGGCTGTAATGCACTGTGCCGATTGGGTGTCCACACTAAGTTCAGCATTAATATGGCGACCTCCCAGGAGCGGGGGACCACCAGGTTGCCTAAAGAGGGATGAACTGGCCCAGGTCAGAAACTGAGCAGGTCAAAACTCCTGTGCTGATTAGTAGTGGGATCACACCTGTACATAGACACTGCACTCCAGCCTGGGCAACATAGCGAGACACCCCTGTCTCAAAAAAAAGAAAAAAATGAAGCTGTTCCAGTACCATATTTTTGGTTACCTGGCCAGTGGTTGCACCAGTGATCTAGGCCTTCTGCATAGTTGCAAGCCCAGTGCAAACATGGAAGGCCGCTAGGTCTTGCATACAGTTGCATCATTTTTTTTTAAATATGAAGTCTTGCTCTGTCACCCAGGCTGGAGTGCAATGACATAATCTCGACTCACTGCAACCTCTGCCTCCTGGGTTCAAGCTACAGGCGCCCACCACCACGGTCAGCTAATTTTTGTGTTTTTAGTAGAGACGGGGTTTCACCATATTGGCCAGGCTGGTCTCAAACTCCCGAGCTCAAGTGATTCATCTGCCTTGGCCTCCCAAAGTGCTGGGATTACAGGTGTGAGCCACCAGGCCCAGCCAAGATAGTTGCAGCATTTTGTCATGAGGAGAGAGCGCAAGAAATCTTTCAGTTCACATGCTTTTTTAAAACCAGTGCTTACAAAAGTTGCAGTCACGGCTGGGCGCGGTGGCTCATGCGTATAATCCCAGCACTTTGGGAGGCCAAGGTGGGTGGACCATGAGGTCAGGAATTCAAATACCAGCCTGGCCAAGATGGTGAAACCCTGTCTCTTCTAAAAACCCAAAAATTAGCTGGGCATGGTGGCAGGTACCTGTAATCCCAGCTACTCAGAAGGCTGAGGCAGAGAATTGCTTGAACCCAGGAGGCAGAGATTGCAGTGAGCCGAGATTGTGCCACTGCACTCCAGTCTGGCCAAGAGAGTGAGACTCTATCTCCAAAAAAAAAAAAAAGTGCAGTCACCATACATCTGGTTGCTCAGAGCAACAACTTTAGAATCCAAAGAGTTTTTCCCTTAGTCAATGTTCTGGACCCAGTTTGTACACCTTAGATTTGCTAAGCCCCGCTCTTGCCCAGGCCTTGGTCCTGCCTCAGTCTCTCAGTGCTTCCTGGCTAGTGGAGGCAGTGCTGGCTACATCCTTCTGTGGCCCTCCAGTCACAGCTGTCACAGCCATGGCTTCTTTCCTCACACAGCCGCTGCCTCAACCTCCCCTAGGAGTGAGGGCCAAGTGCAGCAGCTCCGGCACTGAAGTCCAGCCCAACTGGACTCCAGGACCTTCTGGCTCCCCAGTAGCTGCTGAGAGGGGCCCAGTAACACAACCCACATGTGAAGGAGAATTAACACCATGGGAACTTTGACCAAAAAGGGAGAGGAGGCTGGAAGGAGCCCGCAGCTGCTCACTCTACTGCTGCTTTGTCCCCATGTGATTCCTCCAACACTTGGAGGCCTCCAAATGAATGAAAACACAACGGCCTGTCATCCATAATGAGAATACATTCCTTGCCAGGTGTGGTGGCAAGTGCCTGTAGTCCCAGCTACACAGGAGGCTGAGGTGGGAAGATCGCTTGAGCCCAGAAGTTCTGGGCTATAGTGCGCTATGCCAATCGGGTGTCCACACTAAGTTCGGCATCAATGTGGTGACCTCCCGGGAGTGGGGGACCACCAGGTTGCCTAAGGAGGGGTGAACCGGCCCAGGTTGAAAATGGAGCAGGTCAAAACTCCTGTGCTGATCAGTAATGGGTTTGCGCCTGTGAATAGCCACTGCACTCCAGCTTGAGCAACATAGTGAGACCCCGTCTCTAAAAAAAAAAAAAAAAGGGAACACGTTCCTTTTCCTTCCTCTGCTGCCTAGCTTCCCCTCTTCCTCTTGCTGCCCTGGGCTTGCAGCCCTCTCCAATGAAACATTAACCCTTAGCCTTTGCCTCCTGCTGTTTTCTAGGAAGCCACATTAAGATAGGCAAACTATGCAGTTACCTGAGGGTAGGAGCTTACAAACCCTCCTGCATGTCTACCTTGCACCCTTAAGTAGAAACTTTTCTCCTCTCTGGGAGGGAATGGTACTGGAAAAATACCTGTAACCCTTCTCCCAACCTCCCGCACTCCATGCGGTAAGCACCAATCCTTGGCAGGAAGAAATGGGGCGATCGTCCTGCATGTAGCCAGTAGCGTTGTCTAGGACTGGGGTCAGGGGACAGTAAGTTGAATTCTGCGAGGAAAAGATAGGAAGCCCAATTTGATGTAGGTATCAACTGAATTTTTTCTTTTTTTTTTTTTTTTGAGATGGAGTTTCACTCTTGTTATCCAGGCTGGAGTGCAGTGGTGCAATCTCAGCTCACTGCAACCTCTGCCTCCCAGGTTGGAGCCATTCTCCTGCCTCAGCCTTCTGAGTAGCTGGGATTATAGGCACCCGCCACCATGCCCAACTAATTTTTATATTTTTAGTAGAGACAGGGTTTCACCATGTTGGCCAGGGTGGTCTTGAATTCCCAACCTCAGGTGATTTACCGGCCTCAGCCTCCCAAAGTGCTGGGATTACAGGGGTGAGCCACCGCGCCCAGCCCCAGATTACACTCTTAATGAGGGTATTTTGCCTCCCCTGAAGTGGCCTGCTAATGGAAAATGTATTGGGTTATACATGGGGGTGTGCAACTGTAATCTCAGTTATTCAGGAGGCTGAGGCAGTAGGATCACTTGAGCCCAGGAATTCAAGATCCACCTGGGAAACATAGTGAGACCCTGTCTCAAAAAAAAAAAAAAACCATTTTGGAGTTACATGTAAAAAGCAGGGTCAGGAATATTTGTTGAACAGATCAGTGAAACACAGTGAAGCCAACCTGTGTCTTTTTTTTTTTGAGACAGAGTTTCGCTCCTGTTACCCAGGCTGGAGTGCAATGGTGTGATCTTGGCTCACTGCAACCTCCGCCTCCTGGGTTCAAGCAATTCTCCTGCCTCAGCCTCCTGAGTAGCTGGGACTACAGGCGTGCGCCACCATGCCCAGCTAATTTTTGTATTTTTAGTAGAGACGGGGTTTCACCATGTTGACCAGGATGGTCTCGATCTCTTGACCTTGTGATCCACCTGCCTCAGCCCAACCTGTGTCTTCTATAGTCACTTATGGGGAAACAGGTGGGAAATAAACCTGATTTACCTGAGTAGAAAGATGATTTGGAGCAGGGCATTAAGGAATAGTGAGCAGATAGGCTGGAGTAAGAACAACAGAGTATTTCAAGAGTTTCCCCTTGGCCTTTCCACTCCAGGCCCTAAAAAGCTCTTTCTGGCCAGGCGTGGTGACTCACACCTGTAATCCCAGCACACTAGGAGGCCGAGGCTGGTGGGTTACCCTGAGGTCAGTAGTTTGAGACCAGCCTGGCCAACATGATGAAACCCTGTCTCTACTAAAAATACAAAAATATAAGCCTTGTATGGTGGCTCATGCCTGTAATCCCAGCACTTTAGGAGGCCAAGGCGGGTGGAATACCAGGTCAAAGATGGTGAAACTCTACCAAAAAGAAATACAAAAAAATTAGCCAGGCGTGGTGGTGCGCGCCTGGAATCCCAGCTACGCGGGAGGCTGAGGCAGAGAATCGCTTGAACCTGGAAGGTGGAGGGTGCAGTAAGCCAAGATCGCACCGCTGCATTCCAACCTGGGAGACAGAGAAAAATTCCATCTCAAAAATAAAAATAAAGGCCAGCCATGGTGGCTCACACCTGTAATCCCAGAACTTTCAGAGAGTGGGGCAAGTGGATCACCTGAGGTCTGGATTTAAGACCAGCCTGACCAACATGAGAAAACCCCATCTCTGCTAAAAATACAGGTCAGGCACAGTGGCTCACACCTGTAATCCCAGCACTTTGGGAGGCCCTGGTGGACGGATCACCTGAGATCAGGGGTTTGAGACCCACCTGGTCAACATGGTGAAACCCCATCTCTAATAAAAATACAAAAATTAGCTGCACATGGTGGCAGGTGCCTGTAATCTCAGCTACTTAGGAGGCTGAGGCAGGAGAATCACTTGAGCCTGGGAGGTGGAGGTTGCAGTGAGCCAAGACTGTTCCACTGCACTTCAGCCTGGGCTACAGAGAAAGACTTCATATCAGAAAAAAAAAACAACAATTAGCCAGGCGTGCCTGTAATCCCAGCTACTCGGGAAGCTGAGGCAGGAGTATTGCTTGTACCCGGGAGGCAGGTTTCAGTGAGCCAAGATCTCCCCATTGCACTCCAGCCTGGGAAACAAGAATGAAACTCCATTTCAAAAATAAATAAATAAATAAAAATACAAAAATTAGCCGGGTGTGGTGATGCATGCCTGTAATGCCAGCTACTCAGGAGGCTGAGGCAGGAGAATCACTTAAATCTGGGAGATGGAGGTTGCAGTGAGCCAAGATCTTGCCACTGCCTTCTAGCCTGCGTGACAAAGCAAGACTCCACCTCAAAAAAAATAAAAATAAAAATAAAAAAACCCCTTTCCTGTCCAGGCACAGTAGCTCAACCCCGTAATCTCAGGCCGAGACTGAAGGATCACTTGAGCCCAGGAGTTCAATACTATGGGCAACATAGTAAGATCCTCTTGTCTCTACAAAAAAAAAATTAAAAATTAGTCTGGCATGGTGTCATGTGCTCAGTCCCAGCTACTCAGGAGGCTGAGGTGGGAGGATCGCTGAAGCGTGGGAAGTCCGGGCTGCAGTGAGCCATGATCGCACCACTGCGCTGCAGACCTGGGCAACAGAGGGAGACGCTGTCTCCAAAAAAAAAAGGTTTTTCCTCCCTTCCTTCATTACCTGTATCTTTTTCTTTTTCTTTTTCTTTTTTTGAGACAGAGTCTTGTCCTGTCACCCAAGCTGGAGTGCAGTGGCACAGTCTCAGCTCACCAAAACCTCCGCTTCCCAGGTTCAAGCAATTCTCCTGTCTTAGCCTCCTGAGTAGCTGGGATTACAGGTGTGCACCATCAAACTCAGCTAATTTTTGTATTTTTAGTAGAGCTGGGGTTTCACCATGTTGGTCAGGTTGGTCTCCAACTCCTGACCTCAGGAGATCCATCCACCTCAGCTTCTCAAAGTGCTGGGATTACAGACATGACCGTGCCTGGCCATTACCTGTATCTTCTTGCCTCAGAAGGAACGTTTGTGCAGATAACTACCTTTCCTGAAGTCAGTGTTTGACTTTCTGGTCTCCTGAGGCTATTTTCCTTTTCTCCCCACCCCCACCCCTAAACAGATATTCCTTGTTTTCCTGCAGAAGGCCCCACCCCAGCCTCACCTTCCCCTCCTCCCCTCCATGGTGGCTTTTAGTGCCTGTGTGATTCACACGCGTGCCTGTGCCTTTGTTTGCTGTTCTGTTCACCTCTCTGCAGCCTGAATTTTGAACTCCTGAAAAAGAAACTTTCTGGTATTCACTGGCACTAAAGAAAGACAGGAAACAATTCTCGCAGCACAGAAGAATTTCAGTCTATGCTACATTAAGCTACCTCCTTGGCTGGGATTTTTAACCAGCACACAAAGACGGGGCAAACCTCCTACATTCTTTATCTGGGAGCTTCTGAAACACACTCAGGGTCTCAGAACCACTGTCCTGGCCTCTTGGTACTCACAAGGCTGGTCCCGGCCATCAGCAATGACCAGTTAGCTACCCCGCTCCCACCCAGCCAAGACCTAGCCGCGGCTAATCATGCTTGGCGTTTGGCTTGTTAAACTGCTGACTTCTGGGTTACCCTCACTTCTCAAATCTCTCTCCCCTAACCTGAAGGGGAGGAGAAAGGGTGCAGTAGCTTTTGGAAATGCTTGTCTTTAGGGCAGGGAAGGTGGAAGACAGTTCCTGGAAGCCTCTCTGCAGGCTCCTGCCTGCAAGACAGTGAGTTCCCAGTCTGGGCTTCCCTCCCCGACTGGCCACTGGGCTCAGAGCTGTTGGCTTCCTCTAGAAGCCCTGGAACGGAAGGCCTCCTGCCCGGCCACTTTGGAGTGTGAAGTTCACCTGCAGGCGGGCCACTCCCGGGGAGGGCAGCCAAGGCTGGGACGTGGCCTGGTTTGGTAGGAAACTTTCAGAGAGGTGCCAGGATGCTCCTCCACACTTACAAATCCAACTGCTCACCCCACCTTACAAGCCAATAGTTCCTCAAAAGAAAACAAAGAGTAAAACTGGCAGGGAAACTGAGGGGAAATTTAGATTTCAAATATGGTGCTGGGCGCAGTGGCTCACGCCTGTAACCCCAGTAGTTTGGGAGGCTGAGGTGAGCGGATCACGATGTCAATAGATCGAGACCATCCTGGTCAACATGGTGAAACCTCATCTCTACTAAATATGCAAAAATTAGCCGGGCTTGGTGGCGGGCACCTGTAATCCCAGCTACTCTGGAGGCTGAGGCAGGAGAATCGCTTGAACCTGGGAGGTGGAGGTTGCAGTGAGCTGAGATCACGCCACTACACTCCAGCCTGGCAACAAAACGAGACTGTCTCAAAAAAAAAAAAAAAAGGAATTCAAATACAGTAACCACAGCAGCTTGTAGACCTGAAATTACTTTTCACTTTTAATATCTTCCTTGATTTTTTTAAAATTTTAATGTTTTTATTTTTGAGGCAGAGTGTCTCACTCTGACGCTCAGGATAGAGTGAAGTAGCATGATCTCAGCTCACTGGACCCTCTACCTCCTGGGTTCAAGAGATCCTCCTGCCTCAGTCTCCCTAGCAGCTGGGGCTACTGGCACATGTCACTGTGCCTAGCTAATTTTTTGTTCTTTTTGAGACAGTCTTGCTCCGTCACCCAGGCTGGAGTGCAGATCTCGGCTCACTACAACCTCTGCCTCCCAGGTTCAAGCAATTCTCCTGCCTCAGCCTCCTGAGCAGCCAGCATCTCTACTAAAAACAAAAAAATTAGCTGAGCATGGTGACAAGCGCCTGTAGTCCCAGCTACTCAGGAGGCTGAGGCAGGAGAATTGCTTGAACCCAGGAGGCAGATGTTGCAGTGAGCCAAGATCACACCATTGCACTCCAGCCTGGGTGACAGAGCAAGACTCCATCTCAAAACAAACAAACAAACCTACCCAATCAAATGAATGCTCTTCCAGTGTTCTTCTTGGGTGGAAAATTTCTCAGGTTGGGCACAGTAGCTCATGCCGTAATTCCAGCAGTTTGGGAGGCCAAAGCAGAACGATTGCTTGAGCCCAGGGGTTGGAGACCAACCTGGGCAACATGGTGAAACTATCTTTACAAAAAAATATCTGGGCAGGCCGAGCATGGTGGCTCATGCCTGTAATCCCAGCACTTTGGGAGGCCAAGATGGGCGGATCACCTGAGTTCAGGAGTTAAAGACCAGCCTGGCCAACATGGTGAAACCCAGTCTCCACTAAAAAAATACAAAAATTAGGCAAGGTGCAGTGGCTCATGACTGTAATCCCAGCACTTTGGAAGGCTGACGGGGGTAGATCACCTGAGGTCGAGAGTTTGAGACCAGCCTGACTAACATGGATAAACCCCGTCCCTACTAAAAGTACAAAATTAGCCAGGCGTGGTGACACCTACCTGTAATCCTAGCTGCTCAGGAGGCTGAGACAGGAGAAACGCTTGAACCTAAGAGGCAGAGGTTGCAGTGAGCCAAGATTGTGCCATTGCACTCCAGCCTGGGCAAACAGCGAAACTCCATCTCAAAGTAAATAAATAAATAGATAAATAATTTTTTTATTTTTATTTTTAATTTTTTTCTTTTCTTTTTTTTAAATTTAATTTTAAAATATTTACCTGGGTGCAGGTGGGCTAAGGCCGAAAAGGGCATTAGCCAAACAAATAAAATAAAAATTTTTTTAAGATTTTTAAAAAGAAAATTTCAGGACAAACATTTTACCTGATGTAAACTTGTCTCACGTCTGGGAGGATGCGCCATGAGACATGCCATCATGCTCTGACTATCAGGAATAATCTACTGAGAATCAGCTTGTGTTTGTTTTCGCTGCTGTGGATGCCTTAGGAAGAATGAAAGGTATTTTCCCTCTCCCAGTGTGGTATACAGGCCTTTATTCTGATTTCTGGGAAACCTTTACCTCTAGAAGGTGATCACAGGATGAGGAGTCATTTGTGTAATCTACCAGCAAGATTAGATTTTATTGTCTCAGACAGCTGTGGGATGTTCAGGGATTTGAAAAGGGAGGGCAGCTGGCCCCTATGACAGGCTCAAGGACGGGGAAGAAGAACTAAGTTGGTAGAGGCCTTGGGGCCTGGGGGAGGCATGGAGATGCGGAAGTGGCAGCCTCCATGGAAGAAATCCTTAAGCTCTGAGCAGGGAGCTGGACCCGGAGGCTTCAGGAGTAGCCGCAGGAGAGCCAACCAGGGACTCTTCGTGCTGAAAGACTGGGAGTCCATGAACCCTGTCTGGGTGCCCAGGGTTAGTGATGAGCCAAAGGAGGGGATCCCATCCTTGGAGTAGCTGACATTGGGCCTCCCTCCCATCCAGGTGAGTAGGTTTGAGGTGGTTCTTTATTTATTTATGTATTTATTTTGAGATGGAGTCTTGCTCTGTTGCCCAGCCTAGAGTGCAGTGGCATGATCTCAGCTCACTGCAACCTCCGCCTAGCGGGTTTAAGTGATTCTCCTGCCTCAGCCTCCCAGGTAGCTGAAATTATAGGTGCCTGCCACCATACCTGGCTAATTTCTTGTATATTTTAGTAGAGACGGGGTTTCACCATGTTGACCAGGCTGGTCTCAAACTGCTGACTTCATGATCCACCCGCCTCGGCCTCCCAAAGTGCTGGGATTACAAGCGGGAGCCCCAAGAACATTATTTTATTTCATTTTTATTTATATTTTTTTTGATACAGGGTCTTGCTTGCTGCCTAGGCTGGAGTGCAGTGGCACAGTCACAGCTCAGTACAGCTTCAAATTCCTGGGCTCAAGCAATCCTCCTGCCTCAGCCTCCTGAGTAGGTAGAACTACCGGTAAGCTACTGCACCAGGCTAAGGTTTTTTTTTTTTTTTTTTTTTTTGAGACAGAGTTGCTGCTCACTGCTATCTCTGCCTTCCGGGTTCAAGTGATTCTCCTGCCTCAGCCTCCCAAGTAGCTGGGATCAGAGGCATGAGCCACCATGCCCAGCTAATTTTTGTATTTTTAGTAGAGATGGGGTTTCACCACATTGCCCAGGCTGGTCTCAAACTCCTGACTTCCCACCTCAGCCTCCCAAAGTGCTCAGATACAGGCATGAGCCACAATGCCCAGCCAAGTACATTATTTTTTTATTTTTTTGAGACAGAGTTTCACTTTTGTAGCCCAGCCTGGAGTGCAATGGCTTGATGATCGGCTCACTGAAACCTCTGCCTCCCGGGTTCAAGTGATTCTTCTGCCTCAGCTTCCCGAGTAGCTGGAATTACAGGCATATGCCACCACGCCTGGCTAATTTTTATTAGAGACGGGGTTTCTCCATGTTGGTCAGGTTGCTCTTGAACTCCCAACCTCAGGTGATCCACCCCCCTCAGCCTCCCAAAGTGCTTGGATTACAGGCATGAGCCACCTCCCCCAGCCCCCAAACATTATTTTAAAAAGTAACATAATTAGCATCCTCATTGTAGTTGAGTACTTCAAACCTGCTACATGTGTGGGGTTCTCAGTCTGAACACTTACCCCAGAGTAAGGCATTCAGGGAGTGCTTCCTGGAGGAGGCAACCCTTCAGCTGAGACCTAAGAGCAAGTAAGGGAGCCCCATTAAGGCTGGAAGGTGAATGCGGAATAGGTATTCAGAAAGGAAAAAGGAGGCTGGTCATGGTGGTTCACACCTGTAATCTCAGCACTTTGGGAGGCTGAGGTAGGCAGATCACCTGAGATCCGGGGTTTGAGACCAGCCTAACCAAAATTGAGAAACCCCGACTCTACTAAAAATACAAAATTAGCCAGGCATGGTGGTGCATACCTATAATCCCAGCTACTCGGGAGGCTGAGGCAGGAGAATCACTTGAATGCAGGAGGAGGAGATTGCAGTGAGCCAAGATTGTACCACTGCACTCTAGCCTAGGCAACACAGTAAGCCTCCGTCTCAAAAAAATAAATAGATAGATAGAAATACAAATTAGCTGGGCATGGTGATGTACACCTGTAGTCCCTTCTACTGGGGAGGCTGAGGCTGGAGAACTGATTGAGCCAGGCGACTGAGACTGCAGTGAGCCGTGCTCGCACCACTACACTTTAGCCTGGGTGACGGAATGAGACTATGTCACACACACACACACACACACACACACACACACACACACACACACACATTATAAGAAATAGTACCTCTTGTCCTTCAAAATGTTTTTGAGTCTGCATGTGACTAGAACTGGGTCAACCACCATAGGGGCCGCTTGGGAAAGAAACCAGCTGAGGGAGGAGTTTCCTTCAGCTCAACCAACAGTGAGGATGGCCGAGAATCCTTCAGTATCTCCTCCAGAGTAAGGAAGCTCATGAGCTCTGAGACTTTCCACTCCAGATTCTTTCTTTTAATTTTAATGTTTAAGATCAGTGATTGTCTAGGGTTGGGGGAAGGGAGAGACACATTGGTGGTACACAGGGGACTTTTTTTTTTTTTTGAGACATAGTCTTGCTCTGTTGCCCAGGCTGGACTACAGTGACCTGATCTTGGCTCACTGCAACCTCCGCCTCCTGGGTCCAAGCGATTCTCCTGCTTCAGCCTCCTGAGTAGCTGGGATTACTGGCACCCACCACCATGCCCGACCAATTCTTGTATTTTTAGCAGAGATGGGGTTTCACCATGTTGGCCAGGCTGGTCTCCAACTCCTGACCTCAAGTGATCCACCCACCTCAGCCTCCCAGAGTGCTGGGATTACAGGTGTGAGCCACTGTGCCCAACTCTTCCTGACTTTCTAATATCAGGGCTCCCTAGGGCTTGGTCCCTTGACTCTCGACTTCCTTCAGGCCTGTGACTTTATTACCAAGTAATTGTACTCAGATGATCTCCAAGTTGACATCTCTAACCCAGCCTCTTCCTTGGAGCTTCCAACTCATATCCTGAACTATTAATTTACTTACATCCTCTCCTCCATCCATCCTTCCTTCCTACTTTTGTTATGAAATATGAAAAAATTCTGGCTGGGTGCAGTGGCTCACGCCTATGGTCCCAACACTTTGGGAGGCCGAGGCGGGTGGATCATCTGAGGTTGGGATTTCAAGACTAGCCTGGCCAACATTGCGAAACCCCATCCCTGCTAAAAAAAAAAAAAAAATACAAAATTAGCCAGGCATGGTGGTGCGCGCCTGTAGTCCCAGCTACTTGGGAGGCTGAGGCGGGAGAATTGCTTGAACCCAGGAGGCGTAGGTTGCAGTGAGCCATATTGCGCCACTGCACTCCAGCCTGGGTGACAGAGTGAGACTCCATCTCAAAAAAAAAAGAAAAAAAGGAAAATTCAAATATATGCAAAAGTGGAGAGAACAGAACAATGAACCCTGTGTGTCTAGATGCTTTTCTTTGATGTTTTCCCGTGTATTTCTAATAAGTATTTCAAACTTAACTGTGGTCAAATTAAAACTGTAGAAAACCCCTCAAATATGCTTCTCTGCCATCTTCCTTCTGTTCTCTCTCCATGAGCTCAGACCAAACCCTTGAGAGGCATTCTTTGTTGAATGAAGGGTAAGCAAGGCCCTGATCATACAAGTCCTCTGATACTCACCCTGCAAAATCCCAGTCCTGAAACTGAAATCTACACATTTCTCTCTAATTCAGTCTCTTAGTCTCTCTCTCTCTCTCTCTCTCTTTCTCTCTCTCTCTCTCTCCCCCCCCCGCCCCCCCCCCCCCCCCCCCCGTCTCTCTTTGCCTTCAGTCAAGCACTAGTCAAGCTGGTACGGCTTTGGATTATTAGCAAGCTGAGAAAATAGACAAGAATGACCGGTTCAGTGGCTCACACCTGTAATCCCAGCACTTTGGGAGGCTGAGGCGGGCAGATCACTTGAGCTCAGGAGTTTGAGACCAGCCTGACCAATATGGTGAAACACAAAAATTAGCCGGGTGTGGTGGCGGCTACCTGTGATCCCAGCTACTCAGGAGGCTGAGGCAGGAAAATCGCTTGAACCTAGGAGCCAGAGGTTGCAGTGAGCAGAGATCATGCCACTGCATTCCAGCTTGGATGACAGAACAAGATCCCATCTCAAAAAAAAAAAAAAGGAAAGAAAGAAAATAGGCAAGGAGACATTCTCTGGTCCCAGTCAGGAAGCTGCGTCACATAGGGCCATGGAATCCTACACGGATATGAAACAGTAGAAGCCCCATCTCCCAATGCTGGCACCCTAGATGATGACCACAGTTTCTCACCTTTGTACAGGATTTTACACACTTTGCAGAGGGCTTTTACAAAGGTTTATTTAATTTTCACAGGAATCATGTGAAAAAGGCAGAAGGTGTTATCAATCCTAATGTTTTAGATGAGAGAGAAAATGAATTGTCCACCACACACTGTGAGTGACAGAGTCAATTGGGGACTGAGCCTTGATCTTCTCACTTCAGGCTGCCCCCATCAAGCCACTGCTAACTCAGCAAGGGGGAACAGGCCATGAGCCAGACCTCCATTCATTTGATGCCAGGCTTCCCATTAAGATAACTACATTCTCAGCTCTTGAAACGTATTTTTTAATTTAATTTAGACATATTACCTGTGCTCAAGGAGTTTTCAATCAAGTAATGGAAAAACAAGCAGGTCAATATATGGTTTCAGAAACACATACAGAGATAACATAAAACTCTGAAATAGAGGCCAGGTGCGGTGGCTCATGCCTGTAATCCCAGCACTTTGGGAGGCCCAGGCGGCGGATCACAAGACCAAGAGATCAAGACCATCTTGGCCAACATGGTGATACCCCATCTTTAATAAAAATACAAAAATTAGCCAGGCTTGGTGGTGCGAGCCTATAATCCCAGCTATTCCAGAGGCTGAGGCCGGAGAATAGCTTGAACCCGGGAGGTAAAGGCTGCACTAAGCCAAGATAACGCTACTGCACTCCAGCCTGGTGACAGAGTGTGACTCTCAAAAAACAGACTCTGAAATAGAATGTGACAGGGCCAAAAATGGTAAAGTAGAAGGATTTGCAACCTTGTTCTCCTCCCCTGCTCAACCTAAGAGCTTGAATCTCAGAATCAGTTGTGTGAGATGGAGCTGTAGCTGGGTGTGGTGGCTCATGCCTGTAATCCCAGCACTTTGGGAGGCCAAGGTGGGCAGATTGCTTGAGGTCAGGAGTTTGAGACCAGCCTGGCCAACATGGTAAAACCCTGTCTCTACTGAAAATACAAAAATTGGCTGGGCATGGTGGTTCATGCCTGTAATCCCAGCATTTTGGGAGGCTGAGGTGGCGAATCATTTGAGGTCAGGAGTTTGAGACTAGCCTGGCCAATGTGGTGAAACACCGTCTCTGCTAAAAATACAAAAAAATGAGCTGGGTATAGTGCCACATGCCTGTAGTCCCAGCTACTCAGGAGGCTGAGGCAGGAGAATCACTTCAACCCAGAAGGCAGAGGTTGCACTGAGCCAAGATTTCACCGCTGTGCGCCAGCCTGGGTGATAGTGAGACCCTGTCTCAAAATAAATAAATAAATAAATAATAAAATAAAATACAAAAATCAGCCAGGCTAATGCATGGTGGCATGCACCTGTAATCCCAGCTACTTGGGAGGCTGAGGCAGGTGAATCACTTGAATCTGGGAGGTAAAGGTTGCAGTGAACTAAGATCATGCCACTGCACTCCAGCCTGGGTGACAGAGCAAGACTCTGCCTCACAAAAAGTAAAAGAAAGATGGAGCTATAAGGCTGGAAAGAGCTTTATTTCTTTATTTTATTTTAAGTTTTGAGACAGGGTCTCCCTCTATTGCCCAGGCTGAACTGCAGTGCTGTGATTGTGGCTCACTGCAGCCAGGTTCAAGCAATCCTTCCACCTCAGCCTCCTGAGCAAGCTGGGACTACAGGTGTGCACCATGACACCTGGCTAATTTTTTATTTTTATTTTTTGAGACTGCGTTTCACTCTTGTTGCCCAGGCTAGAGTGCAATGGCGTGATCTTAGCTCACTGCCACCTCTGCCTTCCAAGTTCAAGCAATTCTCCTGCCTTAGCCTCCCGAGTAGCCGAGATTACAGGCACCGGCCACCATGCCTGGCTAATTTTTGTATTTTTAGTAGAGATGGGGTTTCACCATGTTGGCCAGGCTGGTCTTGAACTCCTGACCTCAGGTCATCCACCCACCTCGGCCTCCCAAAGTACTGGGATTACAGGTGTGAGCCACCATGCCCGGCCACACCTGGCTAGGTATTAAATTTTTTGTAGGCCAGGCACGGTGGCTCACACCTGTAATCCCAGCACTTTGGGAGGCTGAGGCGGGTGGATCATGAGGTCAAAAGATAGAGACCATCCTGGTCAACATGGTGAAACCCCATCTCTACTAAAAATACAAAAAATTAGCTGGGCATGGTGGTGCATGCCTGTAATCCCAGCTACTCAGGAGGCTGAGGCAGGAGAATTGCCTGAACCCAGGAGGTGGAGGTTGCGGTGAGCCAAGATTGTACCATTGCACTCCAGCCTGGGTAACAAGAGCAAAACTCCGTCTCAAAAAAAAAAAATTTTTTTTTTTGTAGAGACAAGGTCTTGCTATGTTGTCCAGTCTGGTCTTGAACTCCTGGCCCCAAGTGATCCTCCCACCTTGGCCTCTCAAAGTGTTGGGATTACAGGCATGAGCCACCATGCCTGGCCTGGAAGGAGCTCAGAGAAGGCATGAGGAGAGGGGAGGAGAGGAGAGGGAGGTCAGGAGGATACCTCTCCCACAGGGAGGCACAAAGGTGGCAGCAGCAGGTGCTCTGGGACTTAGCAGCTGGCCGGCGTGGGGGTGGAGCAATGTTCCTTTCCTTTTCGCAGCTTGCCTGGAGAACCTGACGTAAGAGCTGCTAGAGCCTCCTTTCAGGTCCAGGGGTGTGTGTGTGTGTGTGTGTGTGTGTGAATTCCATGGGGGCGGAGGAGGTGGGAGAGTAAAGTCTGTCACGGTGGAACTTCTGCCCAAGCAGAGACATCTTCGTGGTGGATTTCAGAGAGGCAAGATGGAGCCACCTGCAAGTTTCAAGACCAGCTGGGGGAAGAGTAAATTAGAGTCCCCGCCGCCCCCACATCTATCTTCTACACCTGCTCCTTTATTTTTCTTTCTCTGGAGAGCTGAGAGAGACTTACTGGGCAGAAGGAAGAGCTCCTCACTGGGTTTCAGGAATCTCACTAAAGGAAATGGTCACAGAAAGAAGAGTCACTCAGGTAATTGGGATGATATGAGTAAGTATCCAAAGTTGATTGAGCAGAAAAGACTCAAAGGTGGGTGGGGGTAGATTTTTTTTTGAGACAGTCTTGCTCTTGTTGCCCAGGCTGGAGTGCAGTGGCGCAATCTTGGCCCACAGCAACCTCCGCCTCTCGGGTTCAAGCGATTCTCCTGCCTCAGCCTCCAGAGTAGCTGGGATTACAGTCATGTGCCACCCCGCCCAGCTAATTTTGTATTTTTAGTAGAGAAAGGGTTTCTCCATGTTGGTCAGGCTGGTCTCAAACTCCTGACCTCAGTTGATCTGCCCTCCTCGGTCTCCCAAAGTGCTGGGATTACAGGCTTGAGCCACTGCGTCTGGCCATGTGGGGGTAGATTTTGGGGGAAAAAAAGGATACTGGATCATGATTCCACCTGGGCAGAGACCACAGTTCTAGGTCCAGATATCAGCCTAATGTGGGGTCCAACCCTGGAAGACATCGAGGCAGCCAGTCCTGGTTACACTGAGAGGGGAACTGAGTTACAGCATCTTGGCTGGGCATGGTAGTTCACGCTTGTAATCCCAGCACTTTGGGAGGCCGAGGCAGGTGGATCACTTGAGCCCATGGGTTTGAGACCAGTGTGGCCCACATGGCAAAACCCTGTCTCTATGACACATACAAAAATTAGCTTGGTGTAGTGGTGTGCGCCTACAGTCCCAGCTACTCAGGAGGCTGAGGTGGGAGGATTGCTTGAGCCTGGGAGGTGGAGGCTGCTATGAGCTGAGACCGTGCCACTGCACTCCAGCCTGGGTGACAGACAGAGACCCTGTCCTGAAAAAAAAAAAGTTATAGCATCTTTACTGAAAATGTTCAAGAGACTAAAGTAGGGCAGAGGATGAAGGGAAAGACTTTTTTTTTTTCATATTTTTACATCTGTATTGTGTACACATATGTATATCACAGTCAATGTACATATGCTACATATTCTGTACATTGATTGTAATATCCCAATAAGTGTATACATTATGAGTATATTCTGGGATGTGATTTTTAGTATATAAGATAACAATTATTTCCAATATCACAGTGGGTATACCCGCCTGTGTGTCCATTTTGTGATATTATCCATTGTATCCTAAGTAGGTATTACTCTCATTGTGAAAGCAAGTGTACACTCTGTGATTGTTCCAATGTCACAGGCAAAGTACAATGGTTCTGTGATGTGGTTCCTAATATCCTGGGGACAAAGGATGATTGATTATACACTGAATATCACAAGAAGTGTACATCACCACTGTAGTATTGTTTCCAATATTCAAAAACGGAGAAAATATGACTCCAAATATCTCAGAACGCACACAAGTCCCCTGTGATATTGTACCTCATAACTAAAAGAATTACAGATGACATTACTCACGATGTGATTTGGGCTGTACGCTGGTCCTGTGATACTGTTCCTAATATCCAGAGAAGGAGAGGAGAATGTTGCTGCCCATTGGGAAATACTCTGAATACGGCAAGAGGTGTATTCTTCTCTCCTGAGCTCTAGGTCCACATTTCCAACTTTCTGTTAGAAATCTCCAAACCCCATCTCTAGAAAGATCATAGGCTCGGTAGGAGGGTAAAGGTTAGATCAGAGCGGAGCTGGGAGGAAGGGTCAGTTAGCTGCTATCACAGATGAGATTCAGGCAAGAGGTAAAGATAGCCTGAATCAGGTTAGCAGGAGAGAGGCTAGACATTCTCTAGGTGGAATCTGTGGTACTTGATAACCAAATGGGGTGAGGCAGAAGGAAGAAGCTTCCGACCTGGGTCAGTGGGAGGGTGGGATGCTGTGAACATGAACAGGGGACACAGTGGAGAAGGAGCAGGCTTGGGAGGAAAATGCGGGAAGAGGTGTTGAGCATATTGTGTTTGGAAATTTTTCTTTCTTTTTTTTTTGAGATGGAGTTTTTTGCTCTTGTCACCCAGGCTGGAGTGCAGTGGCGTGATCTTGGCTCACTGCAACCTCCACTTCCCAGGTTCAAGCAATTCTCCCACCTCAGCCTCCTGAGTAGCTGGCACTACAGGTGTGCAACAACATGCCCAACTAATTTTTAGTAGAGACGGGTTTTCACCGTGTTGGCCAGGCTGGTTTCAGAACTCCTGACCTCAGGTGATCTGGGCCTCACAAAGTGTTGGGATTGGCCTGAGTCAGCATGCCTGGCTTTTTTTTTTTTTTTTTGAAACGAAGTCTCGCTCTTGTTGCCCAGGCTGGAGTGCAATGGCACAATCTCAGCTCATTGCAAACTCTGCTTCCTGGGTTCAAGCAATTCTCCTGCCTCAGCCTTCCAAGTAGTGATCTGACCTCAAGCGATCTGTTTGCCTGGGCCTCCCAAAGTGCTGGGATTACAGGCATGAGCCACTGCGCCTGGCCCTGTATGTTCATTTCTCTGAGTATATACCTAGGAGCAGAATTGCTGGCCTCCAGGATATGAACATGTTCAAGATGACTAGGTAAAGTTGTTTTTCAAAATGATTGTACCCATGTACCAGTGAAATTTACCTTTTTTGCTCTATTTTTCACTGCTTTCTTTCTTTTTTTTGAGATGGGGTTTCAGTCTTGTTGCCTAGGCTGGAGTGTAATGGCACGATCTTGGCTCACGGCAACCTCCGCCTCCTGGGTTCAGTGATTTTCCTGCCTCAGTCTTCCGAGTAGCTGGGATCACAAGTGTATGCCACCATGCCCAGCTAATTTTATATTTTTAGTAGAGACAGGATTTCACCATGTTGGCCAGGCTGGTCTCAAACTCCTGACCTCAGGTGATCCGCCCACCTTGGCCTCCTAAAGTGCTGGGATTACAGGCATGAGTCACCACACCCGCCCACTGCTTTCATAATGAGAATATAAATGCATATATATAATTGCAAAACATGCAGGATTGTTACGTAGGTACATACATGGCAATGTGGTTTGCTGCCTCCATCCCCAGTCACCTATTTCTGTTATCCCTCCCCAACCTGTTATCCCCGCTGTTATCCCTCCCCAACCTCCCTACCCTCTGCTGTTCCTCCCCTATTGCCCCTCAAGAACCCCGGTGTGTGATGCTCCCCTCCCTGTGTCCAAGTGTTCTCATTGTTCAACACCTGCCTATGAGTGAGAACATGCAGTGTTTGATTTTCTGTTCTTGTGTCAGTTTGCTGAGAATGATGGTTTCCAGATTCATCCAGGTCCCTACAAAGGACATGAACTCATTATTTTTTATGGCTGCATAGTATTCCATGGTGTATATGTGCCACATTTTTCCCTGTCCAGTCTATCATTGATGGGCATTTGGGTTGGTTCCAGGTCTTTGCTATTGTAAACAGAGCCGCAATGAACATACATGTGCATGTGTCTTTATAATAGAACGATTTATAATCCTTTGGATATATACCCAGTAATGGGATTGCTGGGTCAAATGGAATGTCTATTTCCAGGTCCATGAGATAAATGCATATTTTTAATAGACAAATGAGATTATATCAAACCAAAAGACTTCTACATAGCAAAGGAAATAATCAACAGAGTAAAGAGACAGCCTGCAGAATGAGATAAAATATTTGCAAACTACTCATACAACAAAAGATTAATATCTAGAATAGGACTAGGCATGGTGGTTCATGCCTGTAATTCCAGCACGTTAAGAGACTAAGGCAGGAGGATCACTCGAGCCCAGGAGTTTAAGACCAGCCTGGGCAATGTGGCAAGATCCTGTTGTCTGTATTTTTTTTTTTTTTTTTTTTTTGAGATGTAGTTTCACTCTTGTTCCCCAGGCTGGAGTACAGTTGTGCGATCTCGGCTTACTGCAGACTCTGCCTCCTGGGTTCATATGATTTTCTTGCCTCAGCCTCCTTAGTAGCTGGGATTACAGGCATCCACCATCACCCCTGGCTAATTTTGTATTTTCGGTAGAGACAGGTTTCAGCAGGCTGATCTCGAACTCCTGACCTCAGGCGAGATCCGCCTGCCTTGGCCTCCCAAAGTGCTGGAATTACAGAAGCGAGCCACTGCACTCCTTTTCTATGTCTATTTTCAAAAAAGAAAAGAAAATGGCAAATAGGCTGAATAGACATCTCTCGAAAGAAGACATACAAGGTATATGAAAAGAATCTTGATTACTAATCATCAGGGAAATGCAAGTCAAAACCACAGTAATTTTTTTTCCTCTTTTTTTCTTTTTTTGAGATGGAGTCTCACTCTGTCGTCTAGGCTGGAGTGCAGTGATACAATCTCAGCTCACCGCAACCTCCCTCTCCCGGGTTCAAGCCATTCTCATAGTTCAGCCTCCCAAGTAGCTAGGATTACAGGCATGTGCCACCACACCCAACTAATTTTTGTATTTGTAGTAGAGATGGGGTTTCACCATGTTGGCCAGGCTGGTCTCAAACTCCTGACCTCAGGTGATCCACCTGCCCGGCCTCCCAAAGTGCTGGGATTATAGGCATGAACCACCATGCCCAGCCGAGATGCCATTTTATCCTGGTTAGAATGGCTATTATCAAAAAGGCAAAAAAGGCCAGGCATGGTGGCTCACACCTGTAATCCAAGCACTTTGGAGGCCAAGGCAGGCGGATCACCTGAGGTCGGGAGTTCAAGACCAGCCTGACCAACATGGTGAAACCCCGTCTTAAAAAAAAGGCAAAAAAATAACAAATGCTGGTGAGGATGCAGAGAAAGGGGAACTCGTGTATGTTATTGGTAAAAATGTAAATCAGTACAGCCATACTGGAAAACAGTATGGAGATTTCTCAAAATAGAACTACCATATGATTTAGCATTCCCACTACCAGTTATATATCCAAACTAAAGGAAATCAGTATGTCAAAGAGGTATCTGCACCCCCATGTTTACTGTAGTATTATTCACAATAGCCAAGATATAAAATCAACCTTAGTGTCCACCAACGGATAAAAGGATAAAGAAAATATGATATATGTATATACATGGTGGAATGCTACTTAGCAATTAAAAAGAACAAAATTCTGCCATTTGTGGCTACGTGAATGAGCTTGGAGGACATGATGTTAAGTGAAATAAGTCAGGCACAGAAAGATAAATACTGCATATCCTCACTCATATGTGGAAACTAAAAAAACTGATTCTCTCTAGAAGTAGAGAATAGAATAGGTGGGGAGGAGGGTTAGCCAGAGATTTGTTAACAGATACCAAAGCATTGGCTAAGTAGGAGGAATAGGTTCTAGTGGGGTTTTTTTCTTTTCTTTGCCGCTGGTTCTAGTGTTTTATAGCACGGTTGGGTAACTGCATTTAACACCTTTTTTTTTTTTTTTTTTGAGGCAGAGTTTCACTCTTGTTGCCCAGGCTGGAGTGCAAAGGCCCGATCTCAGCTCACTGCAATCTCCGCCTCCCAGTTCAAGCAATTTTCCTGCCTCAGCCTCCCAAGTAGCTGGGATTACAGGCATCCACTACCACGCCCAGCTAATTTTTGTATTCTTAGTAGAGATAGGGTTTCACCATGTTAGCCAGGCTGGTCTTGGACTCCTGATTTCAGGTGATCTACCCGCCTCAGCCTCCCAAAATGCTGAGATTACAGGTGTGAGCCAACGTGCCTGACCTAACATCAATTTATTTTCTTTTTCTTTCTTTTTTTTTTCTGAAACAAGGTCTCACTCTACTGCCCAGGCTGGAGTGTAGTAATGCCATCATGACTCACTGCAGCCTCAATCTCCTGGGCTCCAGTGATCCTCCCACCTTGGCCTTCCAAAGTTCTGGTATTACAGGCAAGAGCCATCGTGCCTGACCTATTGTATATTTTCAAATAACTAGAAGAGTAGATTTTGAACATACCCAACATGAAGAAATGATAAATATTCAAGGTGATGGAGTTGTGTCGTACCCCATTGACTCCCATGGGAAAGACACCAGGTTCAAGAAGCCAAAGAAGAGACCCAGAGTCAGCAAAGGAGACATGGGGCTTTAGTGGGGGCTATATACAGGGAAGAGAGTCCAAGGTCAAAGGGCTGGACAGATAACCACTTGCAAAACGCATATGGTTTATGGCCGGGCGCAGTGGTTCACACCTGTAATCCCAGCACTTTGGGAGGCTGAGACAGGTGGATCACTTCAGGTCGGGAGTTCGAGACCAGCCTGACCAATGTGGAGAAATCCTACCTCTATTAAAAATACAAAATTAGCTGGGTATGGTGGCGTGTGCCTGTAGTCCCAGCTACTCAGGAGGCTGGGGCAGGAGAATCACTTGAACCCGGAAGGCGGAGGATGCAGTGAGCTGAGATTGCGTCACTGTACTCCAGCCTGGGCGACAATAATGAAACTGTCTAAATAAATAGCATGCAGTTTATATCGCATTTTCACCTAACACCCTCTCCATGACAATCTGTGGAACACAGGCTATACAGGGGGATTGAGGGCCTGAGTTTGGGGTTGAATGAGGATTGCCAGGTGGAGGTTGTTATGGGCTTCCATTTCACATCATTCTGGGAAGAGAATGCCTGCCTGGTAGTCCAGGTTATCCTGCTCTTGTTGACATCTTAGGGCAGCAGCAGACTGGAGTGCACCTGGTAATGGCTCAAGCAGGTGGAGAGAACCAGCCATCTTCATTAAGTCCCATTTTTCCATTCGGGACTGAGGCAGAGAGCAGGAAGGGGAGAGGAAGGATGGGGAAGGGAAGGTCTTGTCAGGGAGGGATAGACTAGCTCCCCTCCCTCCTCCTTTCCTTGCCTTTTTTTGAGATGGAATCTCACTCTGTTGCCCAGGCTGGAGTGCAGTGGTGCAATCTCAGTCACTGCAAACTCTGCCTCCCCGGTTCAAGTGATTCTCCTGCCTCAGCCTCCTGAGTAGCTGGGACTACAGGCATGCACCACCACACCCGGCTAATTTTGTATTTTTAGTAGATATGGGGTTTCCCCATGTTAAACAGGCTGGTCTTGAGTGCCTGACTTCAAGTGATCTGCCCATCTTGGCCTCCCAAAGTGCTGGGATTACAGGCATGAGCCACCACGCCCAGCCAGCTCTACTTCTTTCTGATGCTGGCATGCTGAAAGCTCGCTCCAACCTTTATAGTTCCACTGCCTATAATGCTTTGGTGGTTAATTTTTGCTTGCTGGCTTCTTCCCTTGAACCCAGCATTAGCTGAAACATCCCTTTCTAAGAGAGGCCTTCCCTGCCCTCCTCACACTGTCCTCACTCCTCTGTCTTGAATCATCCTGTCTTTACTCCTGCAGCACTTCAGAGCGGACGCTGTTGGCGGCCTTCCTAGCAGCCATGGTCCTTCCTCCCTGCAGATAGAACTCTGCTTTTGTTCAGGTGACTCTTCCTAGCTCCACTCACCTCAAGAGTAAATCCTAAGGGGCCCAAAGTGGCTCCGGCCGGATGTCGTGGCGCTTGCAAAGGCGAGGCCAAGAGTTCAAGGCCAACCAACCTCAGCAACCTTACAACCTCTCAATGATTGGCAAAAAAAAAAAAAAAAAAAAAGAGTAAATCCTAATTAGCTTCAGCCAATGATGGTGCTCCCAATGTTTTTGCCAGTGCTTGGTTTGGGATTGGGCCTGGGAGGACATGAGGGCCAACATTTTTACTTGACTAGGGGCTTCTGGAAATAATTTTATTTTTCTGAAAAGGGGATGCATGGCATGAATCAGACCCTCTTGGCTTCCAAGGAGTGTCATTCTGAGTGTGGTGCCTTCAAGCGCCAGCTACAACCGCCAGGCACAGTGGCTCACACCTATAATCTCAGCATGTTGGGAGGCTGAGGCAGTTGGGTCACCTGAGGTTGTGAGTTCAAGACTAACCTGACCTTTAGTAGAGAAACCCCATCTCTACTAAATACAAAATTAGCCAGGCATGGTGGTGCATGCCTATAATCCCAGCTACTTGGGAGGCTGAGGTAGGAGAATCACTTGAACCCAGGAGGTGGAGGTTGCAGTGAGCCCAGATCGCACCATTGCACTCCAGGGCAACACGAGTGAAATTCTTGTCTCAAAAAAAAGAGAGAAAAAAAAGAGCCAGCTACAACCATGTGGGGGACCGACAGAGGGCAGAGCAGAAGGGAGAAAGAGCAGGGTCTGTGATGATTAATTTGAGGCCCTGAATTAATCAAGTTACCACTGTCTGCTTCAGGGATTCTTGTTGGTGGGTGTATGAGTTTTGCTGCCATGACAGAGTGCAACAGACTGGATGGCTGAAACAACATATATTTATTTTCTCACAATTCTGGAGACTAGGAGTCTGAGATCAAGGTGTTGGCCTCTTCTGAGGCCTCTCCTTGGCTTGCAGATGGCATCCTCTCTGTGTCTTCATGTGGTTTTCCCTCTTTACATGTATCCTAATATACTCTTTTTTTTCCTTTTACTATTAAGAAAAAGGCCAGGCGCAGTGGCTCACACCTGTAATCCCAGCACTTTGGGAGGCCGAGGTGGGTGGATCACCTGAGGTCAGGAGTTCAAGACCAGCCTGGCCAACTTGGTGAAAGGCCATCTCTACAAAAATACAAAAATTAGCTGGGTGTGGTGGTGAGTACCTATATGCCCAGCTACTCAGAGGGCTGAGGTGGGATAATCGCTTGAACCCCTGAGGCAGAGGTTGCAGTGAGCCGAGATTGTGCCATTGGACTCCAGACTGAGTGACAGAGCAAGACTCCACCTCAAAAAAATAATAAATTAAAAAAAAAATTAGATGTGGAGTCTTACTATATTGCCCAGGCTGGTCTTGAACCCCTGAGCTCAAGTGGTCTACCTGCCTCAGCCTCCCAAAGTGCTAGGATTACAGGTGTGATCCACTGCACCTGGCCAGTAACCTTCCTATTTTATATATATATGTATATACGTGTATGTGTGTGTGTATGTGTATATGTATGTGTGTGTATATATATATATATATATATATATATATATATATATATAGAGAGAGAGAGAGAGAGAGAGAGAGAGATGGAGTCTCACTCTGTCGCCTAGGCTGTAGTGCAGTGGCAGGATCTCAGTTCACTGCCCTCAGCCTGTACCCGGGTTCAAGCAATTTTCATGCTTCGGCCTCCCGAGTAGCTGTGGGATTACAGGCACCCACCATCACGCCCGGTTACTTTTTGCATTTTCAGCAGAGATGGGGTTTCGCCATGTTGGTCAGGGTGGTCTCAAACTCCTGATTTCAAGTGATCTGCTGGCCTCGGCCTCCCAAAGTGCTGCAGGTGTGAGCCACTGCGCCTGGCCCGTATTTTATACTTAAAAAGCAGAACCTGATGTGTGGAAAATGTGAATCCGCAGGCAAGCAGAAAGTCAGCCCTTCATTTTGGAGATCTGGTATCTGCATAATTTCAACAGAAACTATGTGTTAGATGTTGGCTCCCAGCTGAACCTCAGGGGTTTCCAGTCTCCATCAAGGAGGTGAGGATCAAAGAGAACATGACTGATTAGGGCTTTGACCCCCAGAGTTTGGTGTGAATCAGAATCACCCCAGCCTTGTTAAAGAATTCAGACGCCTGGCTCCACCCTACAGACTCCGATTTAACGAGTTTAAAGTGGGGCCTGAGCATCTGTTTTTAACAAACCACCTGGGTGACATTGACGCCCACTTGCGTGTTGAGGGCCTGCTGGAGGAGTCTGAACTGAGGAAGGCTGGGAGGGGAAGCATTCAGCTGTGATCAGTCCTGACTCTGGGCACGGTGGCACGCATCTATAGTCCCAGCTACTTGGGAGACAGGTTGGAGGATTGCTTGAGCCCAGGAGTTTTGAGACCAGTGCCCCTACACACCCCACCTCCATCTCTTTTAAAAAAAAAAAAAATCCTAGGGCTATGAGAGGCCTTGAACTGGGCCCTGGAAGGGCAGAAGGCTTGGGAGGATTATGATTCCATCTCCCTTTAGGCACAGGGGGCTGGGTTTGGAGCAGGATCATCCATGAAAAGCCAGCATTTGGCCTGGTGTGGTGGCTCACGCCTGTAATCCTAGCACTTTGGGAGGCCAAGGTGGGTGGATTGCCTGAGCTCAGGAGTTCGAGACCAGCCTGGGCAACACGGTGAAACCCCATCTCTACTAAAAATACAAAAGAAGTCAGCCAGGTGCAGTGGTGTGCACCTGCAGTCACAGCTACTCAGGAGGCCGAGGCAGGAGAATTGCTTGAACCTGGGAAGCAGAGGTTGTAGTGAGCTGTGATCACAATACTGCACTCCAGCCTGGGTGACAGAGCAAGACTCTGTCTCCAAAAATAAAAAAAAGAAAAGAACAGCCAGCATTCACCTCTGGCCAAGACCTGCCCTTCTAAGAGGCAGCTGAGCATTGACCTTCTGTTTTTTACTATAACCCTTCTGTTTTCTGCTCTTTGGTCAGTTCTGGGGAAGAGACAAACATATCCCTGAGCTGCTGAAAATTCTGCTGGTGGCCTGGGAGCATGTTCAGGACTGGAGATAATCCAACCTACCCTGGTGTCTAAAAATAGAGCCAAGCCAGCAAGAAGCCAGCTGGTTGGGGATCCTAAGGTCTCCCCGGTGATGGAGAGGCCTCTGAGGAGTTGCTGCTCCAGGGAACCACAGCCTTCTCCCCAGCGCTGCTTCCTGGCAGCTCCTGCAGCATCCAGTGCCTAGCACCTGACCTCACAACAAAGCCACTCTTCTCCAGAGCAGCCAGCCACGCAGGCCAGCAGGCTGCGAGATTCAGCCCCACTGCCATATGGCTCCAGCCAGGCCTTGCGAGCTTGCCCTGGCCACCAGGACGGCTCTATTTTAAATCATGAAACTATGGTCCCCATGAAACAGCTGAAGTGAGAGCCTAAGACAGAGGGCCCTGTGTTTCCTGTGCCCACCCGCCCCTTGCTCAGCTGGCTCTGCATACGCTGCTGCTGTCTGCCTGCCAGAAAGGGAACTGCCTTTGAGTCTTGTACCACGGGGAACCAAAGCACAAGGCGAGACATGATCACAGTGAAAGTTCCCAAGAGGAAGGCAAGGGGCTGGCATCTGTCTAAGTAGATGTGAGTACCAGGATGCAGAGCTCTTGGGGATGTTGGAGCACATGGGCTTTATTCTGGAATTTTTTTTTTTTTTTTTTTTTTGAGAGGGAGTCTTGCTCTGTTGCCCAGGCTGGAGTGCAGTGGTGCAATCTTGGCTCACTGCAACCTCTGCCTCCTGGGTTAAAGAGGGTCAACCTCTGCTCCCGGGTTCTCCTGCCTTTCTCCTGAGTAGTTGGGATTATAGGCGCCTGCCACCACACTTGGCTAATTTTTGTTTTTTAGTAGAGATAGAGTTTCACCACATTGGCCAGGCTAGTCTCAAACTCCTGACCTCAAGTGATCCACATGCCTTGGCCTCCCAAAGTGCTGGGATTACAGGCATAAGCCACCACACCTGGCCTTGGAATACATTTTTATTGAGTATGTCATATTAACAGTTTTACGCCTGGTCCCACGCCAAATGAAAGTGCAACCATGGTCCCTGCTTCTGAAGAACCAAAAATCTGTTTGGAAAAATACTCATTGTCGACCGTGTGCCAGGCTCTGTTCTCCATGCCCTATAATGTTCTGACTCATCTAATTTTCACCCCTCTCTTATGGAGTGGTTCCAAGGTGGTCGCAATTATACTTCCTGTTCTGAAGAGGAGGATTTTGAGGCACAGAGAAGCTAAGTAACATGCCATAGGTCCCAGCTCATGAGGGACACAGCTGGGACCTGAATCCAGATGCTGGGACCTGAATCCAGATGCTGGCACCTGTAGCTGGGCCATCACCCTGGCACTGCCCTGTCTTCAAATGTGGCTAGGCTAACACAGACTGGGGGTGGGAAGATGCTGCCTAAGGCCTCTTCCTTCTCCTGGGAGTTATGAATGCCAGTAATGAGATTTTTTTTTTTTTTTTAAGATGGAGTCTCACTCTGTCGTCCAGACTGAATTGCAGTGAAATGCTCTCGGCTCGCTGCAACCTCCGCCTCTCGGGTTCAAGTGATTCTTGTGCCTCAACCTCCCGAGTTTATAGTAGTTGAGATTACAGGCATGTGCCACCACACACGGCTAATCTTTGTATTTATTTATTTATTTTTTAGATAGGGTCTTGCTGTGTTACCTAGGCTGGGGTACAGTGGCATGATCTCAGCTCACTGTACCTCCACCTTCCAGGTTCAAGCGATTCTCCTGCCTCAGACTCCCAAGTAGCTGGGATTACAGACATGTGCCACCACACCTGGCTAATTTTTTTGTATCTTTAGTACAGACTGAGTTTCATCATGTTGACCAGGCTGGTCTCTAACTCCTAACCTCGTGATCCGCCTGCCTCGGCCTCCCAAAGTGCTGGGATTACAGGTGTGAGCCACTGCACCCGGCCCTAATTTTTACATTTGTAGTAGAGACGGGGTTTCCCCATGTTGGCCAGGTTAGTGTTGAACTCCTGACCTCTAGTGATCTGCCTGCCTCAGCTTCCCAAAGTGGTGGGATTACAGGGGTGAGCCACTGCGCCCAGCCTGACATTGTTTTTTAATACAAAAATAGAGCCATAGGCTCTCAAGTTTACAAGGGTCTCGAAAGTTGCGGAGTGAAACAGCCCTGCCACACTCTGGAGATTCACAGCGAGATAATTACTGCCCTTTCCACCCTCAGAAGGCTCAACAGTGATGCTGTTGTGCCGCCAGCATTCTTGGCTCTCCAGGTTTGGAACTGCTTCCAGAGACACTTCTTGAGCAAGACATGAATCAGTCTCCCGAGAATCTTATTTATATATTTATTTACCCACTGTGTTATTACCTAGCTTTATCAGGAGAATTATTTGCCAGACTTAATTCTGAATGCCTTTTAGCTATTTCTGAAAGTCAGAGCGCTGGAAACCACTTAAGGCTTTGCCATCACTGAGGTTATTTAAAAGAATGCTCCAGAGGCTCTCAAAGCTATTTCATGAGAAAAGCTACAAAACAAAACAAACACAAAATCCTTGTTAGAAGTGTGTGTACAGGGTATCATCTTCTCAAAGTCACAGCTTTGGGAAGAGAGTATGCCTTTGGATAGTTTAATTCTGCAGGTTTGTTAGAAAAATGAATTTCATGCTTGTAATCCCAGCACTTTGGGAGGCTGAGGCGGGCGGATCATGAGGTCAGGAGTTAGACACCAGCCTGTTCAATATGATGAAATCCCGTTTCTACTAAAAAATGCAAAAATTAGCCGGGCATGGTGGTGCACGCTTGCAGTCCCAGCTACTCAGGAGGCTGAGACAGGAGAATCGCTTGAACCCGGGAGGCAGAGGTTGCAGTGAGCCAAGATCGTGCCACTGCACTCCAGCGACAGAGTGAGACTCTGTCTCAAAAAAAAAAAAAAAAAAAAATTTCTCTGCCTTATGGTCTTTAAGAGACAGGGGTTTTGCTCTGTCACCCAGGCTAGAGAGAAATTACATAATCATAGCTCAGTATAGCCTCAAACTCCTGGGCTCAAATGATCCTCTGGCCTCAGCCTCCTGAGTAGCTGGGATTATAGGCAGGAGCCACCATGCCCTGCCTATGGTCATCTTTTGTACACTAGGTTGTAAGCTCTCTGTATGAATACCAGGCAGGCTGGTATCTAGTTTGCCCACTGTTGTATTCCTAGTACCTATCGCAAGGCCTGACCCAGAGTAGGTACTTAAGAAATGGGCCAGGTGCCAGGGATGGCGACTCAAGCCTAGAATTCTAGCACTTTGGGAGGCTGAGGTACGTGGATCACAAGGTCAAGAGTTCAAACCAGCCTGGCCAAGATGGTGAAACCTTGTCTTACTAAAAATACAAAAATGAGCCGGGTATAGTTGTGGGTGCCTGTAATCCCAGCCACTTGGGAGGCTGAGGCAGGAGAATTGCTTGAACCTGGGAGGAAGAGGTTACAGTGAGCTGAGATGGTGCCACTGCAGTCTAGCCTGGGAGACAGAGCAAGACTCTGTCTCAAAAAAAAAAGACCAGGCATGGAGGCTCACACCTGTAAGCACAACATTTTGGGAGGCTGCTGGAGGAGGATTGCTTGAGCCCAGGACTTTGAGACTTGTGTGGGCGACATAATAAAACCCCATTTCTATTTTTTAAAGAATTAAAAATTAGGTGGGCATAGTGGCACACACCTGTAGTCCCAGCTACTTGGGAGGCTGAGACTGGAGGATCACTTGAGCCTAGGAGGTTGAGGCTACAGTGAGCCATGATGGCATCACTGTATTCCAGCCTGGGTTACAGAGTGAGACTGTGTCTAAGGAAGAAAAAAAAACTTGTTGAATTAATGGATAATATGATACACTAAGTAATAATAGATACTCAAACCAGTAATGAAAGACTAGACCAGGTGCGATGGCTCATGCCTGTAATCCCAGCACTTTGGGAGGCCAAGGCGGATGGATCACCTGAAGTCAGGAGTTTGAGACCAGCCTGACCAACATGGTATAACCCCGTCTCTACTAAAAATACAAAAATTTGCTGGGTGTGGTAGCACACACTTGTAATCCCAGCTGCGCAGGAGGCTGAGGCAGGAGAATTGCTTGAACCCAGGAGGCAGAGGTTGTAATGAGTTGCTGAGATGACACCACTGCACTCCAGTCTGGGCCACAGAGTGAGATTCCATCCCAAAAAAAAAAAAAAAGACTATAGCTGGGCGCAGTGGCTCACACCTGTAATCTCAGCACTTTGGGAGGTCTAACGAGGCAGGTGGATCACCTGAGGTCAGGAGTTTGAGGCCAAAAGTTTTCAACATGGTGAAACCCATCTCTACTAAAAATACAAAATTAGCTGGGTGTGGTGGCACATGCCTGTAATCCCAGATACTCGAGAGGAAGGCTGAGGCAGAATTGCTTGAACCCGGGAGGCAGAGGTTGCGGTGAGCTGAGATGGTGCCACTGCGCTCCAGCCTGGACAACAAGAGCAAAGCTGCACTTCAAACAAACAAAAACATTCACACATATATATGTGAAATAAACGTTCGTGTTACAGGCAATGAATTCTATAGAGTTCAGAGCAATGAATCGTGAGCTGGTGTGAAGTTGGGGTTAGCGCTGAGTCTTGAATACAATTGAGATAGGGAAAGAGATATGAGGAGGAGCATTGGAAGCCTGGGAGAAGTACCTACATAGACCAGCTGGCTAGAAAAAGGCTCTTCTCACAGAATTAAAGTTTGCAAAGTTTGTTTTTAATTTTTATTTTTAATTTTATTTTTTGAGACCGAGTCTCTCTCTGTAGCCCATGCTGGAGTACAGTGGCTAGATCTCAGCTCATTGCAACATCTGCCTCCTGGGTTCAAGTGATTTTCATGCCTCAGCCTCCTGAGTACCTGGGATTACAGGTGTGTGCCACCACACCTGGCTAATTTTTTAATTTTTTTATTAGAGGCAGGGTTTTGCCATGTTGGTCAGCTGGTCTCAATTTCCTGACCTCAGGTGATCCGCCCACCTTGACCTCCCAAAATGTTGGCATTACAGGTGTGAGTCACCGCACCGCAGGTTGTTGAAACCAGGCTGGAAAAGCCCCAATTACCTAGGAATGAGTCACTGAAGGATTTTGCAGATGGCATTGGCTTGGTAAGAGTGGCGTTTTGGACCAATTCATCTGGCAGGACTGTGGGCAAGATGGGCTAGGAGGGTAAAGACTGGAGGCAGATCTATCCCAGAGAGCAGTGTAGACACGACGCCATGAGGACCTGGTCTGGAGAGAACGAGACATGGGGGAGGAGACACCTAAGGATGGAAGAGATGCAGGAGGGATGAGGCAACCAGTTTGGAGACTGATGGCTGGAGGCAAGGGAGAGGGAGACATCAAATATCAAAGATGACTCAGATTTCCGGCCTGAATGATCAGGATAATTACAACAGCACCAGGCTGGGCACGATGGTCCACGCCTGTAATTCCAGCAATTTGGGAGGCTGAGGTGGTAGGATCACTTGAGCATAGGTGTTTGAGACAAGCCTGGGCAATATAGTAGACCTTGTCTCTACAAAAAAATGCAAAAATTATCTGGGCATGGTGGCATGAGCCTGTGGTCCCAGCTACTCAGGAGGCTAAGGTGGGAGGATCACATGAATCTGGAGGCTGCAGTGAACCAATGCAATGAACCATGATGGCTTCACTGCACTCCAACCTAGACAACAGAGTGAGACCCCATCTGAAAAAAAAAAAAAAAAAAACCATTGGCCAGGTGCAGTGGCTCATGCCTGTAATCCCAGCAATTTGGAAGGCCAAGGCAGGCAGATCACTTGAGGTCAGGAGTTTGAAACCAGCCTGGCCAACATGGTGAAACTCTGTCTCTACTAAAAAAACAAAAATTAGCCAGGTGTGATGGTGGCATCTATAATCCCAGCTACTCAGGAGGCTGAGACAGGAGAATTGCTTGAAACCAGGAGGTGGAGGTTGCAGTGACCTGAGATCATACCACTGTACTCCAGCCTGGGTGACAGAGTGAGACTCCGTTTGAAAGCAAAAACAAAAATAGGAACACTGACAGGAATAGGAGGTAGCTTCTGGTCATATTGAGATTGAGGTGACAAGACATCCAGATGGAAACATCTAGGAGGTGGTTAGAAATGTAGGTGTGGTCCTCTTGAGCTTTGCCCACCCTGAGCTCCTCTGCTCCCTATGGCCAGAATGGAGGGGTAGAGCAGCCCTCGGAGGCCCAGGGGGTGAGCAGCCGTGCCCATCCCAGGGTAAGTGAGGCACAGGAGCTGTGGAAAAAAAAAATGTAGGTGTAGAGCTGAGAGACAAAGAAAAATGAGAAGGAAAAATGGGAAGAAATCTTATAAAGAAAACAAGGCCGGGCATGGTAGCTCACACTTGTAATCCCAGCACTTTGGGAGGCCAAGGTGGGTGGATCACTTGAGGTCAGGAGTTTGAGACCAGCCTGGCTAGCATGGCGAAATCCCGTTTCTACTAAAAATACAAAAATTAGCCAGGTGTGGTAGTGGGTGCCTGTAATCCCAGCTACTCAGGAGGCTGAGACAGGAGAATCACTTGAACCCGGGAGGCAGAGGATGCAGTGAGTGGAGATCGCTCCATTGCACTCCAGACTGGATGACAAGAGTGAAACTCTATCTCAAAAAAAAGCTCATCAGAGGGTTGCACCCTGAGTCCCCACTTGCACCCCTGAAGCTCTCTGGCCCTACCTGCCAGAAGGTGGCTGAAGTGGAGTGGTGCAATCATGGCTCACTGTAGCCTTGATCTGCTGAGATCAAACCATCCTTCATCCTCAGCTTCTAGTAGCTGGTTCTATAGGTGGTCACCACCATACCTGGCTAAATTTTTTTTTTTTTTGAGGCAGAGTCTTGCTCTGTCCTCCAGGCCAGAGTGCAATGACCTGATCTTGGCTTACTGCAACCTCTGCCTCCCAGGTTCAAGCAATTCTCCTGTCTCAGCCTCCCGAGTAGCTAGGATTACAGGAATGTACCACCATGCCTGGCTAATTTTTGTATTTTTGTATTTTTAGTTGGCCAGGATGGTCTCGAACCCCCAAGCTCAGGTGATCCACCCGCCTCAACCTCCCAAAGTGCTGGGATTATAGGCATGAGCCACCCCCAGCCTGTTTTTTTTTTTTTTGGTAGTAGAGATGGGGTTTTGCCATGTTGGCCAGGCTGGTCCTGAACTTCTGACCTGAGGTGATCACCTGCCTCAGCCTCCCAAAGTGCTGGGATTACAGGGGTGAGCCACAACATCCGGCCATCTGGCCTATCTTTTGAATCTATAATGCAGGGTTCCCTGGGCTTGATCCCTTAATTCTTGTAGGTGACTTCCTCCAGCCATGACTTTAATAGCAAGTGTACTCAAAGATCCCCAAGTTTGCACTTCTAACACATCTTCTTCCTGAAGCTGCACACTCAAATGCTGAACTGCTTTTTTAATTTTTATTATGGAAAAATTCAAATATATGCAAAACAGAATGATGAACCCCATGGCATGAAGTACTTTCTTAATGTCTTGCCATGAATTTTTTTGTTTTTCAGATGGAGTCTCACTCTGCCACCCAGGATGAAGTGCAGTGGCTGCACCTTGGCTCACTGCAACCTCTGTCTACCAGGTTCAAGCAATTCTCTTGTCTCAGCCTCTTGAGTAGCTGGGATTACAGGTGCCCGCCACTACACCCAGCTAATTTTTTTGTATTTTTCTTAGTAGAGAAAGGGTTTCACCATATTGGTCAGGCTGGTCTTGAACTCCTGATCTCAGGTGATCCACCCTCCTTGGCCTCCCAAAGTGCTGGGATTACAGGCGTGAGCCACTGCTCCTGGCTTTTTTGTTTTGAGATGGAGTCTTGCTCTGTCACCCAGGCTGGGTGTGATCTCAGCTCACTGCAACCTCTGCATCTCAGGTTCAAGCGATTCTCCTGTCTCAGCCTCCCGAGTAGCTGGTGCTACAGGCCCATGCCACCATGCCTGGCTAATTTTTGTATTTTTTAATAGAGACAGGGTTTCACTGTGTTAACCAGGATGGTCTCAATCTCCTGACCTTGTGATCCACCTGCCTCGGCCTCCCAAAGTGCTGAGATTACAGGCATGAGCCACCTCGCAAGGCCAACTTTTGTATTTTTAATAGAGAGGGGCCTGGCCAACTATTGGCCAGGCTGGTCTTAAACTCTGGACCTCAGGTGATCCACCTACCTCAGCCTCCCAAAGTGCTAGGATTGCAGGCATGAGCCATGGCATTCAGCCATGAATTTCTAATGAATATCTCAAAGTTAACTATGATCCAGTTGAAATTTTTTTTTTTTTTTAGACCAAGTCTTGCTCTGTCGCCCAGGCTAGAGTACAGTGGTGTGATCTCTGCTCACTGTGCAGCCTCTGGGTTCAAGCAATTCTCCTGCCTTAGCCTCCTGAGTAGCCAGGATTACTTGCGCCACCATGCCTGGCTAATTTTTGTATTTTTGGTAGAGGTGGGGTTTCACCATGTTGGCCAGGCTGGTCTCGAACTCCTGACTGGAGTGATCCACCTAGCATGACCTCCCAAAGTGCTGGGATTACAGGCGGGAGCCACCACACCCAGCCTCATTTGAAACGCTTGACTCCCCTTCAGGTATGCTCTTTCTCGAATCTTCCTCCTCTTTGTGAACTCACACTCAGTCACCCTGTGGTGAATGAAGAGGAAGCGAGGCCTAGACCAGGCAGGTCCTTCAATATCCACTCTGCAAAATCCCAGCCCTGAAGCCAGGTGAGGGCTGCACATTCATCTCTACCCACAGGGTAAATACAGGAATATGATTTTCATATCAATAGATATGATGCTGAATGTCCCTTACCTGCCAATGCCGGTGAGTGTATAAATAAGCCTACCCCTGGCCGGGTACAGTGGCTCACCCCTGTAATCCCTGCACTTTAGGAGGCCCAGGCAGGTAGAGTGCCTGAGCTCAGAAGTTCAAGACCAGCCTGGGCAACACGGTGGAACCATCTCTACTAAAATACACAAAATTAGCCAGGCGTGGCAGTGTGTCCCCTCAAATGTCAGAAGGGCAGGGGACTTTCACTCTCATTTTTTATAACTTTTGAAAAAGTATTTTCTTTTTTTGAGATGGAGTCTCACTCTGTTGCCCAGGCTGGAGTGGCATAATCTTGGCTCACTGCAACCTCTGCCTCCCGGGTTCAAGTGATTCTCCTGACTCAGCCTCCCAGGTAGCTGGGATTACACTAGGCCAGGCAGGCGACTGGGCTTAACAAACAGCCAGCTTAACAGCCACCAACATGCCTGGTTGATTTTTGTATTTTTAGTAGAGACAGGGTTTCTACCCATGTTGGCCAGGTTGGTCTCGAACTTTTGACCTCAGGTGATCCACCCACCTTGGCCTTCCACAGTGCTAGGATTACAGGTGTGAGCCACTGAGCCTGGTCTGAAAAAGTCTTTTCCTTTTTTTTTTTTTTTGAGACAAAGTCTCGCTCTGGAAATGCAGTGGCACAATCTCAGCTTACTGCAACCTCCGCCTCCCAGGTTCAAGGGATTCTTCTGCCTCAGCCTCCCGAATAGCTGGGATTACAGACGTGCACCACCACACCTGGCTAATTTTTGTATTTTTAGTAGAGATGGGTTTTCACCATGCTGGCCAGATGGTCTCAATCTCCTGACCTCATGATCCACCCACCTCAACATCCCAAAGTACTGGGATTACAGGGGTGAGCCACTGCGTCTGGCCACTATTTTCCAATTTTATTCATATTTTAAAACACAGTACTGTGAAACATAGCACCTGTTTCGTTCCTCATTTCACTTTGGAAAACCCCCAGGTTGAGAGTGAGAGTTGAGCCCAGTCACTCTTTTTTTTTTCTGAGATGAAGTTTTGCTCTTTTTGCCCAGGCTGGAGTGCAAGGGTGCGATCTCAGCTCACCACAACCTCTGCCTCCCAGGTTCAAGTGATTCTCCTGCCTCAGCCTCCCGAGTAGCTGGGATTAGTGCCACCCTGCCCAGCTAATTTTATATACATATATTTTTTAGTAGAGACGGGGTTTCTCCATGTTGGCCAGGCTGGTCTCGAACTCCCAACCTCAGGTGATCCGCCTGCCTCAGCCTCCCAAAGTGCTAAGATTACAACGGCAAGCCACCAAGCCAGGCTGGAGCCCGGTCGCTCTTGACTGGCTATGTGGGCCTGGGCATGCTGGGGTTTGGCAAGAGGGCCTGGGGGCCCCTGAGGACCAGTGGGGCACAGAGAGTAGCTACTGGTGTGGCATGGGCTGAAGGAGAAGGGGAAGCTGCTGCCTGGCCTGTCTGATCGGTGGAGCTGATTTTCCAGACTCTAAGGCTTCAGCTCACATTCTGTTCCCCACAGAGGGGGCCCTGCATCTCTGGCCTATTGTCAGGCCCTGCCGGGCTCTTCACTGTTCAGAGCCACATCTATGGAGCCAAACTGCCTCGACCCACTTTCTGAGGAGGAGACAGGCAGGAAGTGCCTGCCCTAGCCAGGTTCAGCCGGCAGGGGCTGTTCTAGCCTCCAGGCAGCCTGCTAGCCCAGCTCCAGGCCCAGGTGGCTGCAGGCTCCATGATGGGTGACTCAGGTAAGCTGTGCTGGGCAAACAAGCCAGTATTCTCAGCCCAGCAGGGTGATGCTTGTCATTAGCTTTCCTGTCATCATTGTACCACCACTTTCTGAGAGTGGCCTTGCCAGGGCCATGGAGACTGGCAGGAATGTAGTTCTCTTGGTTTATGTCTTGTTGCCAAGGTGCTTCCTGATGCTTCCAAAGCTGGGCTTGGAGCTGATCCACCAGCACCTGTGCTGTCTGATGATGCCATGGAGGCCACTGGGGCTGAAAGAGCTCTACTTAAACCACAGACAATCTGGTGAGGATATACTGGTATATGTCTTTCTCGTGATCTCAACACCTAAAGTTTTGGTGCTCCCTTCCTTCAGGAGACCCAAAAGACCAGCTAGACTGGAGACACTAGGCCAGGCAGGCAACTGGGCTTAACAAACAGCCAGCTTAAACAAATAGCTAATGTTTCCCAAGCACTTCGCATGTGCCAGGCACTGCTCTAAGCACTTCACATATGTCACTGGATTCTCAAAACATCCCTGTGACACAGCTACTAGTATTATCCCTATTTTACAGATGAGGAAACTGAGGCTGAGTCACAGGCTCAGAAACACACAGCTGGAGACCGGGTGAATCCAGGATCTGAACTCAGGCTATCGAACCTAGAGCCTGCCAGATCCACCTGCCAAGCTTTCTCACCTTGAGTTGGTGCTTTTTTTCCCCTTTGTTCTTTTTTCCTCCCTCCCTTTCTCTCTTTCTCTTTCTGATAAGAGTTTTGCTCTTGTTGCCCAGGCTGGAGTGCGATGGCATAATCTTAGCTCACCACAACCTCCGCCTCCCGGCTTCAAGTGATTCTCCTGCCCCTGCCTCCTACATAGCTGGGATTACCAGCCTGCGCCAACACACCCGGCTAATTTTGTATTTTTAGTAGAGATGGGGTTTCTCCATGTTGGTCAGACTAGTCTCAAACTCCTGACCTCAGGTAATCCACCCACCTCAGCCTCCCAAAATGCTGGGATTACAGGTGTGAGCCACCACACCCAGCCTATTTTTCTTTTTTATAGACATGGTATCTTGCTCTGTCACCCAGAATGGAGTGCAGTGGTACAATCATAGCTCCCTGCAGTCTCGAACTCCTGGGCTCAAGCAATTCTCCCACTTCAGCCTCCCTAGTATAGGACTATAGGCGTGTGCCAATACTCCTGGCTAGTGGGCTGGTGCACATAACTCTCACAGGTACTGCTTCTCTTCTGCTCTGTCATGACTGTAGTACAAGAAGTGAACTCAGCATTCAGCCTCAGGATTCTAGGCCTGGCTCAGCCACAGCCTGCTGTGTGATCTTGGCCTTCATTCCCCACTCTGGCCTTCAGATTCCTCAGTGATTTGATCAACTAGCCTGCAACTCTGCCTTCTCTGACCCACATGGAAACAGCAGTGGGGAAAGGCCCTATCCCCTCCACCCTTGGACAACCCCACCTGGAAGTGTCTACTCCTGATTACCAAGGACAGCCTCAAGGGCATTTGAGAAGGGCAGGAATCACCCCCTGACCTGGTGACACTGATGGAGCAAAGCTGCTTCCCCACTCTACACCTCAGTTTACCCACTCCTTCCAGTGGAGATAATGACCTCTTTGTGCTCTGTGCTACATGAGTCAGGGTTAATTAGCATTAGTCACAGACTTGGGAATCCTTACAAGAAAAGGGTCATCTGGTGGGTCTGGGGTGTGCCCTGGCCATGATGAGACACCACTCATGCCCTGGTGAGTGTGTCATCATGCTTCATTAGTGGCTTGCTTAACTGCAGGTTGGCCCTGGGGTAGCCCAGCCCTGAGTGCCAGTGCTGAGACCCGCCCAAGGCTGACATATGCAGAGGGCTGCGTGGGTGGCAGCGTGGCTGCCAATGGCTTATGGTCCCCTGGGTTTCCCTTTTGGTTGACTTGCCATTCGATCTGGTTCTTATCCTTGCCACTCAAGCCTCTCGTCCTGAACGCAAGGCCCCAATTCTGACCTTTCTCTGTCTCCTCAATAAATATCCATTCTCATTTCTCTGTCCCTCCTGTTTCAATGCTTTCAGTTTCTTTCTGTTTCCAACACTGCACTTGTAGAGTTTAAGTGAGGTTAGGGAAGAGTACCTCTAACAAAATAAAGACAAAGTTCAGAATGATGAATGTCTGTTGGCAATTTCAGCTAGGTATGCCAAATGTGGAACACTGGGGGCATCTAGTGGCTGTGGTGGGTATTGCTAGCATTCCTGCTTCGCACTGAGGCCAAATACCTGAACTTTTTTTTTCTGAGACCAGGTCTTGCACAGTTGCCCGGGCTGCAGGGCAGTGGTGAGATCACAGCTCACTGCAGCCTTAACTTCCCAGGCTTAAGTGATCCTCCCACCTCAACCTCCTTATTAGCTGGGACTACAGGCCAATGCTACCACACCTGGCTTTTTTTTTTGAAACGGAGCCTTGCTCTGTCGCCTAGGCTGGAGTGCAGTGGTGTGATCTAGGCTCACTGCAACTTTCACCTCCCGGGTTCAAGAGATTCCCCTGCTTTAGCCTCCTGAGTAGCTGGGACTACAGGCATGTGCCACCACACCCGGCTAATTTTTTTATATTTTAATAGAGACGGGGTTTCACCATGTTGACCAGGATGATCTCAATCTCCTGACTTCGTGAAACCACCGTGCCTGGCCAATACCTTCCTAAATTTTGTACTTTTTTTTTTTTGTAGAGATGGGGTTTCCCTATGTTGTCTACTCTGGTCTTGAACTCTTGGGCTCAAACAGTCTGCCTGCCTTGGCTTCCCAAAGTGGCCTCATACATGAACTTCTTCTCAAGTCGGCTACAGTGACTTGCCCCAGCTCTTGGAGACCTGGGAGATGGCATAGTCATTAGGAGGGAAGATTTTCTTATCACTTAATAGCTAATAAATTGCATTTCCCTTGACATCTGCTTTCTCTGGATCTACAGAAGAAAGGTCTCAGGCGCGGTGGCTCATGCCTGTAATCCTAGCACTTTGGGAGGCCAAGGCAGGTGGATCATTGAGGTCAGGAGTTCAAGACTGGCCAATGTGGTGAAACCCTATCTCTACTAAAGACACAAAAATTAGCCAGGCTGTAGTGGCACACACCTATAATCTCAGTTCCTCAGGAGGCTGAGGGAGGAGAATCACTTGAGCCTGGGAAGTAGAGGTTGCAGTGAGCCGAGTTCGTGCCATTACACTCCAGTCTGGGCGACAGAGTGAGATCCTGTCTCAAAAACAAAACAAAACAAAATTTAAAAATTAGCTGGTCATGGTGGCGGGCACCTGTAGTCCCAGCTACTCAGGAGGCCGAGGCAAGAGAATCATTTGAACCCAGGAGACGGGGGTTGCAGTCAGCCAAGATCACACAGCATTGCCTTCCAGCCTGGGCAACAGAGCAAGAATGTCTCAAAACAAAAACAAAAAACCCACATAACAATGGTATTAAACATGGTCATGAATGAATAACTATATCCTTGGTTAAAGGCAGGCGGTAGGGGCTGCTTTGGAGACAGATGGACTGAGTTTGAATCCCGGCCCTCACTTTGAATCCCGGCTGTGACCCTGAACAAAGTAATTTATGCTTTTGTTTCCTCATTTGGAAAAATGGGACAGTAATTATACCTACCTCATAGGACTGCTATGAGGCTTAAATAAGATAAAATGCTTAGACCAGTGCCTGGCAAACAATCTGTACTTACAAGTGATAGCTATTTGCAGTATTAGTAAAATCAAGTTTCAGAGGTTCTCCTGCTCAAGACTGGTCCCCCACATCTCAGTAGGAGGCAGACTCCAGCTGCCGTCTTGGCTTTGGCTTTGCTATAACTTTTTTTTTTTTTTTTTTTTTTTGAGACACAGTCTCATTCTGTTGCCCAGGCTGAAGTGCAGTGGCATGATCTTGGCTCACCAGAACCTTTGCCTCCCCGGTTCAAGTGATTCTCCTGCCTCAGCCTCCGAGTAGCTGGGACTACAGGCACCTGCCACCATGCCTGGCTAATTTTTATATTTTTAGTAGAGATGGGGTTTCACCACATTGGCCAAGCTGGTATCAAACTCCTGACCTCAAGTGATCTGCTGACCTTCGTCTCCCAAAGTGCTGCGACTACAGGCGTGAGGCACCGCGCCTGGCCTTGCTATCACTTCTGATTGGCTCAAAACCCACCGTGCCATCCAGGTATACTTGTGTGCCTTTCCTTCTTCTCTTTTGGTTCTAGTTAGGTTGGACAAGACTGGCCAAGAAACGGACACAGAGGCTAAAAAGGGTTTTCTTGTCTCTGTGATCCTGGCTTCCCCATGAGAACTATGATGGCCTTGGAGGTGAATCTTGAGTCCCTTCCATGCTTCACATTTTCTGTTCCTACTACCATCCCTTTGAGAGCTGTGACTGATCCTCTATGGGAAACAGTCAGTTTTCGTCTATATCTGCTTACTGGGATATCAATAGATAGCTAATAGAAGTGAGTACAGAAAGCTGAAGAGAGTTACTATAATGATCTGACTCGTTGGATAATCTCTGGATAAGTGGCCAAATCTCCATGACCTACCTTTCCTACACAGACACCTGTGTGTGTTTCTGTTTCCCTCTTCCTAATTGGCTTGAGCTACACAACAGTCAATTCACCTAGAGAGGCACTGTGGCAAGAAAAACAATAACCACCATACCTGTAGCTAAGGAGCAATGACAGGAAAGACAGTATGGGATATAGATTGAATGAATGCTCTCTAAAGGGTTTAAATGCAGCATTCACTTCTGAGGGCATGGCCAACTCCCCAAGATGGCAGCTGTAGAAAGCCAAAGAAAACCTAGCATGGGAATAAAACTAAACATAGGAAAACTGAGGAGAAGGAAGTGTTTGTGCTTTTGTCGTTGGTCAAGCTGAGCATGCAGCTGTTTTTGTTGCTAAGATGGAACAGGATGGAAGGGATTCAGAGGTGGCTCTCAGGCAGCCACAACCAGAAGAACAGTGTAAGTGAGGAAAGCCCCCAAACAGCAAAGAGAATAAGAATGTGCCACCTGTTAAGTCTATTAAAGTTGGCCAAAATCAAAAAGGGGCCAGGAAAAAGACTCTGTTCTGGGCACTAGTATCCCATGAGGGGCTGCAAGATATTCCTTTCTATTGGGAGAGGCAGATCTCAACCTTGAGCTTGGGAAAGAAAATCACGGCCTCACAGTGCTTTGAAGATACTCCCAGCTGTATCGTAATGGAAAGAGAAGGCTGGGAAAGATGGATTTCAGTGTGGCTCTGCCTCACCCCAGCTCTATGACGCTAGTTACTAGATGTCTTTGAGCTTCAGTCTTCTCAGTAAAAACAGAATCTACCTGGATGGGAAATACAACCTTTGTTGAAACACAGAATCCTAGAGGATTTAGTGAGAAAATTAGTGAAAGGTGAATCCGATGGTTGGGGGGCTGTCCATATAATGGGCTATGAATAATCTGGAATGGCAAGGGTGCTTCAAAATGCCACCACCTGTCCTCATCACTGAGACCAAGCACTGCAAAAGAAGGTGTTGGTCTGCGAGGTGGGGAGGGGGGCGGTGAAGTTCTATTTACCAGCGGGAGAGAAATTAACACAGAAATCACATAGGATTCTCATAATCTATCTAATGTGGCTAATACAAGAGGAAAAAATTCCTTAAAATGTTGACTTATGCTACCTTTGTGGATAGTCAAGTAGCAAAAATGAAATTTCAGGCAATTATCTTCTTTAACGGAATCTAACAAAAGAAAAAAAAAATCAAGCCAGGTGCGGTGGCTCACACCTGTAATCACAGCACTCTGGGAGGCTGAGGCAGGCAGATCACTTTAGGTCAGGAGTTCGAGACCAGACTGGCCAACATGGCAAAACCCCGTCTCTATCAAAAATACAAAAATCAGCTGGGCAAAGTGGCGTGTGCCTGCAATCCCAGCTACTAGGGAGGCTGAGGCAGGAGAATCACTTGAACCCAGAAGGAAGAGGTTGTTGTGAGCCAAGATTGCACCATTGCATTCCAGCCTGGAGTGAGATTCTGTCTCAGAAAAAAAAAAAAAAAAAAGAAAGAAAGAAAAAAAAAAAATTCAAATAAAGAATCAAATCGGGAAGACTGGGTTCCTAGAAAGGTGAAACTAAAATTTTGTGGGAACAAACCACGATACGAATGAGTAAGAGCCTGGAGTTACAGGCATGTCCTGGGTTGTGGAAGAGAACAGATGCTTTGGGAAAGGACGCTCATGTGGTCAGTCCCATCTGAGAACACCCCATGACACTACTAAGCTGGAATGAGTATGTTTGAAAGCACACTCATTCCAGTTTAGTAGCGTATTCTCCAGAAACGCTGACATGTAGACTTGAACTCATGCTGTTAAAGAAGATAGCGTTAAGATTTCTTGTGAGAAGACAAGGTTGAGAGCTTCACTCTACATGGCTCTATAGATCCTAAGCTTTTTTTTTGAAGATGAGGTCCTCTGTGCCACCTAGGCTAGTCTTAAACTCCTGGGCTCAAGCAATCCTCCCACTTCAGCCTCGTAAGTAGCTGAAACTACAGGGGTGTGCCACCACTCCCAGCTGATTTTAAGTATTGAAACAACGATCTTCGATTTCTCCAACACAACGAATCCTCTCCTGAACTCTATTTCTAGACAGATGTCTTCATATGTAACTGAATTCAGTAAGTTAAGAGTAAAAAACTATTATCATCCATCAACATCTGAGGGGTTCTCTGTCTTGGTTAGTCCTCAACCTCAAGGTCATCTCTGATTCTTCCCTGTTCCTCATGCCCGAAACCATTCATGAAGTCACTACTGACATTTCTATCCAATTCTGCCCCATTTCAACTGCCATGGCCACTGCCCTCACACCTTCCTTAAAGCCTTGTCTTCCCTAATGCTGGCTATTCAGACACCAGAATTCTCTTCCTAAGCACAAATGTCACTCTCCTGCTCAAACATTCTTTAAGAGTTTCACCTTCCCTACAAAATCTAGTCCAGACTCCTCAGTATAACATACAAGACTCTAATCTGACCCAACTTCCATTTTGTTTTCCTTTCTTTTCTACTCAATGCAAAGTTGTAGCCAAAACAGAACACCTGTTCTTTCTAGAACATATGCTACATGCTGCTCATTTGCTTACAATGCTCCCTCCAACTCGGATGTGCGTACTTTTAAATGACATGTCAGGCATTATTTCAAGTGTTGAGATTAAAACCAGGACAAGGCCAAGCATGGTGGCTCATGCCTGTAATCCCAGCATTTTGAAAGACGAGGTGGGCAGATCACCTGAGGTCAGGAGTTTGTGACCAACCTGGCCAACATGGTGAAACCCCATCTCTACTAAAAATACAAAAATTAGCGGGTGTGGTAGCAGGTGCCTGTAATCCCAGCTACTCCAGAGGCCAAAGCAGGAGAATTGCTTGACCCCAGAAGGTGGAGGCTGCAGTGAGCCAAGATGGCGCAACTCCAGCCTGGGCGACAGATGGAGACTGTTTAAAAAAAAAGCAAAACAGGATAACGTCCCTGTTCTCATGAAGCCTACATCTCCCACTCATCTCCAAGGTCCAGCTCAAATCTACACCTTCCTCAAAGGTCTTCCCCAATGATACATGAGCATTAACTTCTTTCTGTTTTATACCTCTCCTAGACTACAGCATTCAGCAGTTTGCCCTGTGCGATGTTCACATACTGGTGTGTCTTCTGGCCTGGACTATAAACTTTTTAGGGGTAGAAACTAGGTAGTCATTCATCTATAGCACAGTGCCTCACACATGGAAAATAATATTTCTTGAATTACACAAAGTCTATCTCAATCTGCTTCCATTTATTTTTATTTCTATTTATGCATTTATTTTTGAGACAGGGTCTTACTCTGTTGCCCAGACTGGAGTGAGTGCAGTGGCGTCATCTCAACTCACTGCAATCTGCATTTCTGGGCTCAAGAGATCCTCCCAGCTCAGCTTCCTGAGTAGCTGAGACTACAGGTGAAAGCCACCATACCTCACTAATTTATTTGTATTTTTTGTAAGACAGGGTTTCTTTGTGTTACCCAGGCTGGTCTTGAATTCCTAGACTAGTGATCCTCCTGTCTCAGTCTCCCAAAGTGTTGGCATTATAGACCTCTGCTTCCATTTATGATTTTATTTTTTGGTATGAACTCTTGCTCTGATGCTGAGGCTGGAGTGCAATGGTGTTACCTTGGCTCACTGCAGCCTCACCTCCCGGGTTCCAGATTCTCCTCCCTCTGCCTCCCAAGTAGCTGGTATTACAGGCACACACCACCATTCCCAGCTAATTTTTGTATTTTTAGTAGAGATGGGGTTTTGCCATGTTGGTCAGACTGGTCTCCAACTCCTCACCTCATGTAATCTGCTCCCCTCAGCCTCCCAAAGTGCTGGGATTACAGGTGTGAGCTACCATTCCCAGCCTAAGATTTTAAAATACAGATAAAAACAAAAAACGGGGAGTCTTGTCTATTTTAAATAAGTATAAATACTTTTGGGAGGAGTATAAATTAAAAACTAGCCTGGGCACAGTGGCTCATGCCTATAATCCCAGCACTTTGGGAGGCCAAGGCGGGTGGATCACAAGGTTAAGAGATTGAGACAATCCTGGCCAACATGGTGAAACCCTGTCTCTACTAAAAATAAAAAAATTAGCCAGGTGTGGTGGCACGTGCCTGTTTTCGCAGCTACTCTGGAGGCTGAGGCAGGAGAATCATTTGAACCCGGGAGGTGGAGGTTGTAGTGAGCCAAGATCACACTATTGTACTCCAGCAGGGTGACAGAGAGAGACTCTGTCTCAAAAAAATAAATAAATAAAAATTAAAATTAAAAACTGTAGTGGAAAAACTTGAAGTCTCCTTTCTATAAACATTAGAGAGGTACCCACTAGTCTCCCCGCCAAGGGAGACCTGGAGACCAATAATAAACAATTAAGGCACTTACCACAGCCTAAGGTAAGAAAACACCCTTAGAAAACAACCTGGGACTGGGCATGGTGGCTCATGCCTGTAATCCCAGCACTTTGGGAGGCAGAGGAGGGCGGATCACAAGGTCAAGAGATGGAGACCATCCTGGCCAACATGGTGAAACCCTATCTCTACTAAAAATACAAAAATTAGCTGGACATGGTGGCCTGTACCTGTAGTCCTAGCTACTTGGGAGGGTGGGGCAGGAGAATCACTTGAACCCAGAAGGCAGAGGTAGCAGTAAGCCAAGATCGTGCCATTATATTCCAGCCTGGCGACAGAGTGAGACTCCATCTCAAAAAAAAAAAAAAAAGAAAGAAAGAAAGAAAGAAAGAAAAACAACCTGGACAGCCTCTACCTGGCTTCATTCATTGATAAAAGATTGGTTTAGGAGATATTTTACCTTTTAAAAGTTCAGATTGAAAATGACAAGTTTAAAATCTGACATGCATGAAAGAAATGACTGCCCTTTAGAATAAAATGAGTTATGCAACTCATGATCATGTCCTGGTTTGGACGATTCACATATAAACAATGTATTTGGAATAATCAGAAAATCTGAATATAGAGTAGGTGGTATTCGATGATATTGAGGGATTTTTTTTTTTTTTGAGATGGAGTTTCGCTCTGTCTCCCCAGTGGGAGTGCAGTGGCATGATCTCAGCTCACTGCAACCTCCGCCTGTCAGGTTCAAGCAATTCTCCTGCCCCAGCCTCCTGAGTAGCTGGGACTACAGGCACATGCTACCACCCCTGGCTAATTTTTTGTATTTTTAGTAGAGATGGGGTTTTACCATGCTGGCCAGGCTGGTCTTGAACTCCTGACCTCGTGATCTGTCCACTCTGGCCTCCAAAGTGCTGGGATTACAGGCATGAGCCACCATGCCTGGCCAGATTATTAATTTTTGTTGGGTGTAATATGTAGGGAAAAAATTCTTTTATTTATTTATTTATTTTTGAGACGAAGTCTGGCTCTGTTGCCCAGGTTGTGGCACAATCTTGGCTCACTGCAGCCTCCACCTCCTGGGTTCAAATGATTCTCCTGCCTCAGTCTCTCCAGTAGCTGGGACTACAGGCACATACCACCATGCCAGCTAATTTTTATATTTTTAGTAGAGACAGGGTTTCACCATGTTGGCCACATTGGTCTCGCACTCCTGACCTCAGGTGATCCACCTGCCTTGGCCTCCCAAAATGCTAGATTACAGGGCGTGAGCTACCACACCTGACCTAAGTTATATTTTTTAGAGATTAAACTATAAGTAAAATATTATGTCTGTTATTTTCTTTAAAATACTTCAGTACAGCCGGGCGCGGTGGCTCAGGCCTGTAATCCCAGCACTTTGGGAGGCCGAGGCAGGTGGATCACAAGGTCAAGAGATCGAGACCATCCTGGTCAACATGGTGAAACCCCATCTCTACTAAAAATACAAAAAATTAGCTGGGCATGGTGGCGCGTGTCTGTAATCCCAGCTACTCAGGAGGCTGAGGCAGAATTGCCTGAACCCAGGAAGCAGAGGTTGCAGTGAGCCGAGATCACACCATCGCACTCCAGCCTGGGTAACAAGAGTGAAACTCTGTCTCAAAAAAAAAAAAAAAAAAAAAAAAAAAACAACTTCAGTACAAAAGTATAAAAACAAAACAATCACAGCAACTAAAAATATGGCATATCAGAGAAAAATCACTTTCTAGCCTTTGCTACATCATGGTTACTTTTATCAGTGGGCAGTCTTATTTAGATGGGTCAGGTTCAGGGTCAACCTTCTCTACCACTAAAACTGATGATCCCTCAAAAGCAGTGAGTCTTGGGGAAGCCCAACTGGGGTAGTCATGCATTCAATCACACATGGAGAGGGGTCTCTTCTGAAGTGCCTACCTCCCCATTACATTCTTTCATTCTATTATCAAAGCAAAGAGAAAATTATCGGCTTACCATTCACTGTAACACCACGAAATTTCCTGGTGGCATAATGAAAATCACCTTGCTTTTGATTTAAGAAAGATTATACTGCTGGGCAAGGTGACTCACACCTGTAATCCCAGCACTGTGGGAGGCTGAAGTGGGTGGATCATGAGGTCAGGGTTCAAGACCAGCCTGGACAAGATGATGAAACCCTGTCTATAAAAATTTTTTGTACTAAAAATACAAAAAAAAAAATGAGCTTGGTGTGGTGGTAAGCACCTGTAACTCTAGCTATTCGGGAGGCTGAGGCAGAGAATTGCTTGAACCCAGGAGACAGAGGTTGCAGTGAGCCAAGACAGTGCCAAAGCACTCCAGTCTTGGCAACAGAGCAAGACTCCATTACAAAAAAAAAAAAAAGGAAAAAGAAAGATTATACTTCCTTGACTGGAATCACAAATTTTAGGCTTTACAGCAAATCTGAAAACCAGCCCACAAGGTAAGGGGGAAAACAGTTCTCCAACAATGAGAATCTTAGCAAATATTTTATTAACACACGCTGTCATACTCCTGGGATAGAGGAGTCCTCAGAACACTGCCCCACATTGAAGATGCTGAAATGGGTGGTCAGGTCCTTGGTCCTTCTGCTAGTCAGATAACCCCACACTCCTTCAACACAACCAGGCTTGCTACTCTTATCCTGCCACATCCTGAAAGCGATGACATCTGGTCTCCCTCAGCCAGATGCAAATGGTTGACACTCACTGCCTTTGTAACAACGGGTGGTCCTTATGATTAACCCAGAACAGGAAAAACTTAGCGTCAGCTGACCAAAAGGAACTTGGCCTTCATTTTTCAAAGAGTCACTCTCATTCCAGCTGTCTCCAGAAGGGGCTGGAGTATCTTCAGGACGAGCATAGAGATTCCCACTGCCGAAATATTCGGAATACTTTCCTTGATTTCTCAGAGAGACTCTGTAGGTAGAAAAGCTTATTATTAGTGATTATATTCTTTTATAGAGACAAAGGATAGCCTAAGACTCAGCTCGTGTCCTCCCTTCAGGCATCTGTTTATCTGTCCTCCTCTTTGTACTTGAGGATGACACTTCTGACTCACTGTTGGCGCATCACGTTTAGCACTGGTTTTTCACTCATGATGCTGAATTGGCCCTAGTTCATTATAAATACTTATTCCTGTGAATAAGTATTTATACTAATGTGAGGCCTAGCTGAAGTGAACAGTGTGAACCAAGGCCAAGTAATAAAAACAGAGTTGAATGACCCCTATGAGTTTAAGCCTTGGCCTTGGTCTTCACAGCTTTGTTTTAGCCGGCAGTGCTAATAACAGGAAGAGTCTCACTGCCATCTGATCATGCCTGTGAAATGCTCTGAGATTCTGAGAAATGGTGGTAAGGGGAGACAAAGTAATTCATTAGGAGATAAAAGCTCTTGGTGAATCTGAACACTTGGAAGTCTTGCTCTGTTGCCCAGGTTATGGCACAATCTTGGCTCACTGCGCCCTCCACCTCCTGGGTTCAAATGATTCTCCTGCCTCAGTCTCTCCAGTAGCTGGGACTACAGGCACACACCATGTCTGCCTTTGAGAATCAAAATAAAGAGCAAATATTCCACGCATGAAGGGTCTCTGTAAGAGTACAAAGAGTCTAGGAAGATGAGCAACAGTTACCTTCAGTTTCTCATACGACACTTTCATCATTTTAAAAAAAATCTATCCTATTCCTTTTTTGAAAGGGAGTCTCATTCTGCTGCCCAGGCTGATGTATAGTGGCATGATATCGGCTCACTACCATCTCCGCCTCCTGGGCTGAAGTGATTCTCCTGCCTCAGCCTCTGGAGTAGCTGGGATTACAAGTACACACCACCAGGCTGGCTAATTTTTTTCTTTTCTTTTTTGAGACGGAATTTTGCTCTTGTTGCCCAGACTGGAGTGCGATGGCATGATCTCAGCTCACCACAAACTCCACCTTCTGGGTTCAAGAGATTCTTCTGCCTCAGCCTCCCGAGTGGCTGGCATTACAGGCATGTGCCACCACACCTGACTAATGATTTTTGGATTTTTAATAGAAACGGGGATTCGCCATGTTGACCAGGCTGGTCTCGAACTACTGACCTTAGGTGATCCGCCTGCCTCGGCATCCCAGTGTTGGGATCACAGGCGTGAGCCACTATGCCCAGCCTCAGTATACACTTTTTCTCGAACATAGGGATCCTTTACCACACAACCTCATTAAGCTTTCTAGCTTCCAGTCACAGCAGCTGTCAGAAGGTTAAAAGACACACTAACAAAAAAAAAAAAAAAAAAAAAAGAAGTCCTGGGATCCACGGCCAGTTATGAGGCCAACTTCCCACCCAAAAACAAAAGCAAAACCCCAAGGGCTTTTTTTTCAGTATGGCAGTGACAGAGGAGTCTTACTAAAAACTGCCAAGTTTTCTGTGCAAACTTGGAAAACTTTCACCTGTACATTACTAAGCATACTAATACACACTTTTGGACTTTTAGCATTACTATAGTTCCCTCCAGTGGAATCCTGTAACCCTAGAAAATCATGAATCTAGGAATGCTGCTTGTAAATATCTGATGACAAGCATTATTTTACTTTGTCCTTGAAAGTTATAGAGGTCAGAAACTGTTACCAGCTATAAGGAAAATCTGGTAGTAAGCCAGCCAAGGAGAGACCCAGTTTTCAGGATTCCATATTGCCCAGCCTATCACTTCCAGTCTTTACACACAACAAACACTTGACTTTTCTTCTCAGTCGACACCCACATTTGTAACCCACAGCAGTCATGGCTGCAATGGCTAGTAGAGTCACAGTCTGGGCTGTGGAACAGAGTAAAGTAATGTGGCCAGTGTGCAGAATGAAGTCATCATCTTGGTGTCAGAATCCAGTGCTCCAAACAGCTAAGTTAGCTGGCCAGGTGCAAGCGACAGCAACTGAAAGAAAAAGCAGCTGTCTGCAACAAGAGGCTGGAGCAGCTGCCTATTCATCTATTTCTGTTTCTGTACTCCTTTTCTACTTGGAGTCATTTTATTTAAGAGAACAAAAGAATTTATCAGAACTTGATGGAATGCCATATGCTAAAGTGCAGAAAGACAAACCGGTTCTACCCCTATTCCCTAAACGAGTCTAACTTGACCTATTAGCTGTGCAGTGGCTCACGCATGTAATCCCAGCACTTTGGGTGGCTGAGGTGGGTGGATCATGAGGTCAAAAGTTTGAGAACAGCCTGGTCAACACGGTGAAACCCCATCTCTACTAAAAATACAAAAATCAGCCAGGCATGGTAACGGCCACCTGTAATCCCAGCTACTTGGGAGGCTGAGGCAAGAGAATCGCTTGGAACTAGAACGTGGAGGTTGTAGTCAGCTGAGATTGCACCACTGTACTCTAGCCTGGGCGAAAGAGCAAAACTCCGTCTCAAAAAAAACCAAAAAAAAAAAAAATCTTTGTGTACTTTGCAGGAAAAAGAAAAAAAAAAAGGAAAAAAAAATTAGCTGGGTGTGGTGGTACATGCCTGTAATCCCAGCTACTTGGGAGGCTGAGGCAGAAGACTCACTTGAACCCAGGAGGCAGAGGTTGAAGTGATAGAGATCACATCAGTGTGCACCAGCCTGGGCAGTAAGAACAAAACTCCATCTCACAAACAAACAAAAAAACCCAAATAACTTGACATATGAAAGCTGAGGGCAGGCGGGGTGCTAATTATAGGACCAGCCTTTGTTCCTCCCATAAACAGCAAGGGCTGTCCACACACAAGGTAATAGCTTATCTCACCACAGAGTCTGTTTCAGCTGGCTGGCTAGATTGTTTGTGGGCCAACAGGATGGTCAGCACTGTCTTCCAGCCTGGCTCTGCTGGGGCGCTAGCATCTGGTTCAGTTCCACCATTCTCCCTGCTTTCTTTGTCAAGTGTGATATTCACCCAAGGGCACCAGTCTCTATGCTGAGAGGTGGGATCAAAGAAGCTTCGGGAAGATGTGTCCTGAGGAAGGAGAAAAAGAAATAGCATTCGTGGGCAGATGCTATGTAAGTTCAGGGAGGCACTGCTATTGGTCATCAAATCCAGAATCTCACAACTACCCATACTTCAAGTGTTTATGCTCTCCTTTAAACTCTGCCAGGATATTTTCCTTATATTTTTTCACTCTTTTCGTGTTAAACAAACTATACCTTATCACAAGGGATAGGGGATACCCCACCCCCAGGCCATGGACAGGGACCAGGCCATATAGCAGGAGGTGAGCAGCAGCCAGGCAAGGAAAGCTTCATCTATATTTACAGCCACTCCACATCCTTTATTACTGCCTAAGCTCCGCCTCCTGTCAGATCAGCAGAGGCATTAGATTCTCATAGGAGCAGGAACCCTACTGTGAATTGCAAACTTGAGGGATCTAGGCTGCTGGCTCCTTATGAGAGTCTGACACCTGATGATCTGTCACTGTCTCCCATCACCCCCAGATGAGATCACCTAGTTGCAGGAAAACAAGCTCAGGGTTCCCACTGATTCTAAATTATGGTGAGTTGTACAACTATTTCATTATATAGAAAGTACACAATACATGTAATGTGCTTGAATCATCCCGAAACCATCCTCTCAACTCCGGTACGTGGAAAAATGGTCTTCGTGAAAATGGTCCCTGGTGCCAAAAAGGTTGGAGACCACTGCCTTATCAGGTTTGTCCCCGTATCACACTGCTGTTCCATTTGCCTGAGATATCTATTATTTCTCCAGAAATTATTGCTCCTTTTGCTACCCCAAAGGAGCAAATGACTAACATTTTTTCCCTTTGGTCACTCAACTTTAAACTTATTCACATGGTCTACTTTTTGCACTGGACCATGGAAGGGCTCATGCCAGCTTCTCCAAGCTGCCCAGGGAAATCCCAACATGCTGTCTATGCGCAGCCACTGCTACATGCAAGGTGGACTCACCGAACTGCTGGAGGAGCAGAGGCGAGCTCGCTTGGCTTTCCGAAGAGGGCTAGATGGTACCTCCAGGCCAGGGGTGTCACCTGTTCCCATGCTTCGGGTCACTGGGCGGGTTCTGGTGGTGGGGCTAGCAGCCTCTGGCTCAGGACGATCAACAGGACTGGAGGAGTCCCAGCTCCGAGTTCGAGAGACAATGGGACCAGGGCTCTTTTCAGCCTGAAGGAAAGGGGAGATAATGGAAGTACGAAAATGATATTAATGATCATAGTCAGAGATACTTCTTTATTTAATCTTTTTTTTTTTTTGAGACAGAGTCTTGCTCTGTCACCAAGGCTGGAGTGCAGCGGGGTGATTTCTGCTCACTGCAACCTCTGCCTCCCGGGTTTAAGTGATTCTCCTGCCACAGCCTGCCAAGTGGCTGGGACTACAGGCACCCAACATCATGCATGGCTAATTTCTGTATTTTTCATAGAGACGGGGTTTAACCATACTGGTCAGGGTGGTCTCAAACTCCTGACCTCAAGTGGTCTGCCTGCTTCAGCCGCCCAAAGTGCTGAGATTACAGCATGAGCCACCGCATCTAGATGAATTTAGCCTCTCCATTAGTGAACAGAAACACCACGTGGCATTGTAACCAGTGTAGTGCAAAGTGAAGCTATCTCCCTAAATTAATTTCCAACTTTTTAGCACAACATTTTTGCCAAGAATGTTGTTTCAAAGTCCACCCCAGTTCAATTCATTCACTTCAGAGGAGTTTAAAAAAAAAAAAAAAAAAAGGTCCACCCCAAACAAGCTAAATGCATACCTGCTCTGAGCCTGGGGAGAAAGTGGTATCCTGGCTCCGGGTCATCATCCTCCGAGGAGATTCAGGCACCAGAGGGAAGCGCTCTGGCCGCCCCTCAAGGCCTGGGATAGGGGAGCTGGTCAGGCCAAACGATGTGTCCAGATCAGCTATGGACGACTCAATCTGCTGGAAGCCCCAGAGCCCCACCTTCCTCATACACTGCGAACATGTTATCAGGGAGAGCTGCATGGGTTCCAAAGAGGAACTAGACAGGAATGAAAAAGAAAGAGAGTTTTCTCAAAGTGTCACATTTCCAAATGACTAAGTGTAATGTCTTGCAAGTATGTTTTATCTCATCCAATTTCTGGAACAGTCCAGTGGACGGGAACCATGTCCTGTCAGAGCCTTGTGTTCCAATCTCAGGACCCCAGCTTCATGCTTCATCATCTCTCATATATTACCCATAGAAAGACCTAGGGTTCTTAGTGTGCTCTCTATGGTGAGATTGTTTTGCAGGCATGTTTTAAAAGTTTCTCCTGTCCCTCCTTAAACCTTTTCCCTTTACACAAAAAACATTCCTTAATCTACCAAAGAGAGCATATTTAAAAAAAATCAAGATTTATTTACTGTCAGAACCAATCTTGATTTATTTTAAATATGCTCTCTTTGGTAGATTAAGGATAGTGGAAGTCTCTGCCAAATTGAGCAGCTGGAATGGAAATAGCAACATGGGGGCCTTGAGGACTCCAGCTGGTGTTTCCTATGGTAGTTTTTAGCAATTAAGCGGATTTTTCTTCCTTTCTAAAAATAGAAAAAAACTTTCTATTTTTCCTTCTTAAAAATAGAAAAGAGCTTATTTTCTATTTTTAGAAAGGAGCTTCACTGTTTATAGAATACCAATTCCCAGTTGAGAAGCAACAGCGTAAGAAACAAAGTTCAGCTGTGACACCAAGAATTCCTGAATTCCAATTCTGGTTTTGTTACTAATTATTACCCATTCTCCCTGCTGCCAACCCCCAATCAGTTTCTCTTTGTCTCTTTTTCTCACGGGAAACACCATGTGATTTCTAAATATGATTAGGGACTGATATATATGGGTGTAATGCTGTTGTCATAGTTCCTGTCTCCGGGCAAAATTCGCTGACTCACCTACATGCCCAGCCACACACAGAGAGAATACAGGCAGTGACGTGGACTTGGATGTCTGAGCCTAATTTGGTTGTAGTTTTCCTTTCATCAGTTTGGTGATCAAGTTCATCATCAAGTAGGTGTAGGAGAAGACTGATCTTGTCTTCTGTCAAGCACTACAGAGGAGCCAAGTAAAAAACTTCAAGTTTCAACCACCATAAAAAGAAAAGTTATACATTATAACATACCTAGTTGGTACAAGTCAAAAATCAGGAAGGAAATTACAAACATGAAGACAGTTCACAGAGAACAAATGAGGACTTCCAGGACAGGGCTATAGTATCACACAGAAGGTTTCTTTCTTTCTTTTTTTTTTTTTTTTTTGAGACAGAATTTCACTCTTGTTGCCCAGGCTGGAGTGCAGTGGTGCGATCTCAGCTCACTGCATACCTCTGCCTCCCAGGTTCAAGAGATTCTCTTGTCTCAGCCTCCTGAGTAGCTGGGATTACAGGCGGGTGCCACCACACCTGGCTAATGTTTTTATTATTGTAGTAGAGATGGGGTTTCACGATGTTGGCCAGGCTGGTCTCAAATTCCTGACCTCAGATAATCCACTCGCCTCAGCCTCCCAAAGTGCTGGGATTACAGAGTGTGAGTTAACACGCCCAGACCCACACAGAAGCTTTCTGAATTGCCCTGGACCTGCTGACTGAGAAAGACAGTCAGCCGGGCGTGGTGGCTCACGCCCAAAATCCCAGCACTTTGGGAGGCTCAGGCAGGTGGATCACGAGGTCAAGAGATCGAGACCATCCTGGTCAACAAGATGAAACCCCATCCCTACTAAAAAATACAAAAATTAGCTGGGCATGGTGGTGCGCACCTGTAGTCTCAGCTACTCGGGAGGCTGAGGCAGGAGAATTGCTTGACCAGGAGGCGGAGGTTGCGATGAGCCAATATCGTGCTATTGCATTCCAGTGTGGGTAATAGCAGCGAAACTCCGTCTCAAAAAAAAAAAAAAAAAAAAAGACAGTCTCCCTGGAACTGCCAAAATTCTTGTTACTACTAAATTGTTTTCAATTTACCAGTTGCAGATTTTCCCTGAAACATGCAAACTTCAAACTCAAATAGTGAAAACAGAATACTGCTTATGTCTCAGCCTAACACTAAATTTACTTAAACATTAAAAAAAAAAATTTAGAGATGGGGTCTCACTATGTTGGCCATGCTGGTCTTGAACTCCTGAGCTCAATCAATCCTCCCACCTCAGCCTCCTGAGTAGCTGGGACTACAGGTGTGCATGATTATGCCCTCGCTCTGAAATTACTTTTTGACAGAATGACAGAGCTTGTTAGACTTTATTTTTGTTCTAAGAAAAATCAGGAACTGGCTGGGCAAGGTGGCTCACACCTGTAATCCCAGCACTCTGGGAGGCCAACGTGAGTAGATCACAAGGTCAGGAGTTCAAGACCAGCCTGGCCAAGATGGTGAAACCCCATCTCTACTAAAAATACAAAAATCCGCCAGGCATGGTGGCGGGCGTCTGTAATTCCAGTTACCCAGGAAGCTGAGGCAGAGAACTGCTTGAACCTGGGAAATGGAGGTTGCAATGAGCCGAGAACGTTCCACTGCACTTCCAGCCTGGGCAACAGAGCAAGACTCTGTTGGGCAATAAGAGCGAAACTCCGTCTCAAAAAAAAAAAAAAAACAACCAAAAAACAAGGAACTATGATCGGGTGAAAAAAATTGCCTTAGCTAGAGACAGGGTAATATTCATAATAAGCATCAGAGGTTAACAGTTCGCGTCTATGGCCATAACACCCCAAATGCACCCGATCTCATCTGATCTTGGAAGCTAAGCAGGGTTAGGTCTGGTTAGTACTTGGACAGAAGTTCAAGAGATTAATAGTTTGATGCTAAAACCCATATCACTCTCTTAATTTTAAGAGGCTACTATTTCCTACAGTAAAGCTTGTCTTCATGTCTTGTCTTCATGGAGTACCCACACGGTGATGAAATGGGACAGTAAATATTCAGTTTTAAAGTACAGATTGATTAGAGCATTTATTTATTTATTTTTTGAGACAGAGTTTCGCTCTTATTGCCCAGGCTGGAGTGTAACGGTATGATCTTGGCTCACTGCAACCTCTGTCTCCCAGGTTCAGGCAATCTTCCTGTCTCAGCTCCCCGAGTAGCTGGGACTAGAGGCACACAACACCATGCCTGACTAATTTTTAGTATTTTTTTAATTCTTTTTTTTCTTCCTTTTTAGCATTTGAAGTGGCTTCAGAATAATTTCTTGTATTTTTAGTAAAGACCAGGTTTCACCATGTTGGCCAGGCTGGTACTGAACTTCTGACTTCAGGTGATCCACCTGCCTTAGCCTCCCAAAGTGCTGGGATTACAGGTATGAGCCACCACACGCGGCCTGACTAGAGCATTTAGACATTTCTACTCACAAGGAGAAGGGAGTTTGTTACTTTCTTTGGAAAATGATAGGCAATAAACCATATGTAGTCGTATTTCATTATTATTATTATTATTATTATTTTGAGACAGAGTCTTGCTTTCTCACCCAGGCTGGAGTGCAGTGGCACAACCTCAGCTCATTGCAACCTCCGCCTCCTGGGTTCAAGCAATTCTCCTGCCTCGGCCTCTCGAGTAGCTGGGACTACAGGCGCGTGCCACCACACCTGGCTAGCTTTTTGTATTTTTATCAGCACAGGGTTTCACAGTATTAGCCAGGATGGTCTCCATCTCCTGACCTCATGATCCACCTGCCTTGGCCTTCCAAAGTGCTAGGATTACAGGCGTGAACCACCATGCCCAGCCTGTATTTCAGTATTTTCTGTTAAATAGTTTATAAATCAAGATAGAATTGAATTTGTGGGAAGCATATATTCAGGGAAAACTTGAATCTATGCTTTCAGTTTATAGCCCTAAAACTTGGCTCAAATAAACTCTCTACTTATATACATATACTTTATTTATTTATTTATTTATTTATTTATTTATTTATTTATTTATCAGACAGAGTTCGCTCTTGTTACCCAGGCTGGAGTGCAATCGCGCAATCTCAGCTCACCACAACCTCCGCCTCCTGAGTTCAGGCAATCCCTCTCCTGTCTCAGCCTCCTGAGTAGCTGGGTACAGGCACGCACGACCATGCCCAGCTAATTTTTTGTATTTTTAGTAGAGACGGGGTTTCACCATGTTGACCAGGATGGTCTCAATCTCTTGACCTCGTGATCCACCCGCCTCGGCCTCCCAAAGTGCTGGGATTACAGGTGTGAGCCACCGCGCCTGGCTTATACATATATTTTAAATTGAATCTATGCTATTTAAAAAACCATGCCTGCAAGGCATGGTGGCTCATGCCTGTAATGCCAGCACTCTGGGAGGCCAAAGCGGGTGGATCACCTTAGGTCAGGAGTTCAAGACCAGCCTGGCCAACATGAAACCCCATCTCTACTAAAAACACAAAAATTAGCCATGTGTGGTGGCAGGTGCCTGTAATCCCAGCTACTAGGGAGGTTAAAGGAGGAGACTCGTCTGAACCCGGGAGAAGGAGGTTGCAGTGAGCCGAGATCATGCCATTGCACTCCAGTTTGGGGGACAAGAGCAAAACTCCATCTCAAAAAAAAAATTATACCTAAATATTCAAATGGAACTCTCAACAGTCACCTTCCTGGTGGAGACTGAAAAGGTCAGCTGAGAGACAGACGAGCAGTTCTCCTCATGGTAATTGCATCTTGTTGTCATTAAAAGAAATGCTTCAGTGAGTCGACCTAGCCAGAGTCCACGGTCCTTGGAAGGAGGGATGTGCCAGGGGGCCCATATCGAGGGAGGGGGGCCTGGGACTTGGGACCTGTGGCAGCTGTTTGCAATTTCTCTCTGTGTTAAGATTCCCTTCTCTTCTGCGGTTTCATTACATGTTTCTGTTCAATAAATTTCGATCGGTGTTCAAAAAAAAAAAATGCTTCAGGCCGGGCGCAGTAGCTCACACCTGTAATCGTAGCACTTTGGGAAGCTGAGGTGGATGGACTGCCTGAGCTCAGGAGTTCCTGACCAGCCTGGGCAACATGGGAAAACCCTGTCTCTACTGAAATAGAAAAAACTAGCCAGGCATGATAGCCTGCGCCTGTAGTCCCAGCTACTGGGGAGGCTAAGACAGGAGAACCGTTTGAACCCGGTGGGCAGAGGTTGCAGTGAGCCGAGGTCATACCACTGCACTCCAGCCTGGGCAACAGAGTGAGATTCTGTCTCCAGAAAAAAAAAAAAGAAATGCTTCAGGTATAAATGCTGGCAATAACTGGAGGCCACTGCAGCATAATCAGGAAAAACTCACCATGGTTTTCAAGTCCTCCGGTCTTAGGGAAGGAAGCTGGAGATCCAAGTGACAAAGGCTTTGAAAACGATTTAGGAATTCACTAACAAGGACAGCAGGCTCATCCAGGGGCAACATCCCAAATCGGTCTGTGGAAAAAGTAAACTGGAAGATTATACTGGTGTAAACTGTCAAAAATAAAAACATACTGAACGACTGAGGAAACTTGATGATATCAGGAAATTACTGATTTTCATTTTGATGGGGCTATAATAATACTACTGTGACTATATTTAAAAAGTAAAATCTGGCCGGGCACAGTGGCTCACACCTATATTCCCAGCACTTTGGGAGGCCAAGATGTGCAGATCACGAGGTCAAGAGATGGAGACCATCCTGGCCAACATGGTGAAACTCCATCTCTACTAAAAATATAAAAATTAGCTGAGCATGGTGGTGCACACCTGTAGTCCCAGCTACTCGGGAGGCTGAGGCAGGAGAATGGCTTGAACCCGGGAGGTAGAGGTTGCAGTGAGCTGAGATTGTGCCACTGTACTCCAGCCTGGCAATAGAGTGAGACTCCATCTCAAAAAAAAAAGAGAAGTAGAATCCATATCTTTTATATCTTACAATATTTACAGATAAAATGGCATAGTATGTGGGATTGGGCTTCAAAACAATGCAGAGGGGCAAGGTATGTGTTAGGTGTTAGGAAGATAGAAGAAACAAGATCAGCCATGAGGTGATAATTGTTGAAGTTGAGTGATGGAGTTTCATTATTTATCCTATTCTGTGTACTTCTGTGTATGATTGAAATTGTTACATCAAGAAAGAGAAAACAAAACAGTGGAGGTGGAGGCTTAAATAGGCGAAAGGGCTTAAAGAATCAACATTTTATAAGAACTCCCAAGTTATAACTTACTGTGAGCTAAGAATGAAAAACATGGCATGTTCCTAAAGTCTACACAAGAGACAAAAAAGGCTTACATTATAAGGTGAAGCATAACTGGGTACCAGAGTATATAAAGTATACAATTAGGAATTATACTGGTAATACCTACGGTGGAAAAGAAAGAATCTGTCTGAAATCTAAGCAGTGTGGCAACTGATCATATACTATAGTATAATTATCTCTGGCAACGGCCAGGAGTGGGGGCTCACGCCTACAATCCCAGCATTTTGGAAGGCTGAGGCAGGTGGATCACTTGAGGTCAGGAGTTCAAGATGAGCCTGACCACTAAGATGAAACCCCATCTCTACTAAAAATATAAAAATTAGCTGGACATGGTGGCATGTGCCCATAATCCCAGCTACTCAGAAGGCTGAGACAGGAGAATCACTTGAACCTGGGAGGTGGTGGTTGCAGTGAGCCGAGATTGCACCATTGCACTTTAGCCTAGGCAACAGAGCGAGACTCCATTTCAAAAAAAAAGAGAAAAAAAGATAGAAAAAAAATAGAAAAAGTAGCTGGGTACGGTGGCTCATGCCTGTAGTCCCAGCTACTTGGAAGGCTGATGTGAGAGGACTGCTTGAGCCCAGGAGGTCAAGGCTGCAGTGAGCCAAGATCAGACCACTGCATTCCAGTCTGGGTGACAGAACAAGACCCTGTCTCAGAAGAAAAAAAAAAAGTAAACAGAGAAGAAACTAAACCCTACATGAAAATATATATTTAAGTTTAAAAATATATTTTGTAATTAATATATTTGTACATTTTACTGTTTAAAGTGACATGTTTAAATTAAGCAGTCCTAGTAAATTAATCATTGTAATTTAAAATGTTTAAAGAAATTTAATTTAGTTTAAAATTATTGGTAAATGTGAGAAGAAAATTACCTTCAAAATTATTAGTTTTGCTTAATAAATTTAACCATAAAGTGTAAATAACTGTGAGTGTTCTTTTCTCCACATATACGTCCTTTGAACATTAAAGAACCAAACCAAGGGATTGTATACTTGAAAGGTCATATCTAAGACCCTTTTGGATAGGTCAAAGTGGGTGATGATAGAGAAGAGCATCTCAAGTGACTTCCAGGTTTCTGGTTAGGACAACTGGATGGGAAAGTTAATGCCATTTGCCAAGATCGAGAAAGTTTTAGGCATAAGATGAAGATTTCAGTTCAGTTTTATCCATGTTGAGTTCCAGCTACCTATAATATTAAGTGGAAATGTTTAGAAGGTAGATGAAAATATAAGTCAAGCTCAAAGGAGAGGTCTGGATAAGAATTAGAGGTCTCCAAGGTGGTAGCTGAAGTTGTGAATGAGGTCAAGAAAGCAGAATATATAGTAACAAGAGCTGGGAACCACCAATAGAGCCCTGGAAGACCTTAAAAACTTACACAGCTGGGCATGGGGGCTCACGCCTGTAATCCCAGCACTTTGGGAGGCCAAGGAGGGCAGATCATGAGGTCAGGGGTTTGAGACCAGCCTGGCCAACATGGTGAAACCCCGTCTCTACTAAAAATACAAAAATTGGATGGGTGTGGTGGCACATGCCTGTAGTTCCAGCTATTGGGGAGACTGAGGCAGGAGAAACACGTGAACCTGGGAGGCAGAGGATGCAGTAAGCCTAGACTGCACCACTGAATTCTAGTCTGGGTGACAGAGCAAGCCTCCATCTCAAAAAAAAAAAAAAAAAAAAAACCTCGGACTGAGTGCACTAGACAGAGATGGATTCAAATCCTTAGAGGACCAAGTTTTGTTATACTCTACAGTTAAATAATTAGTAAATCCTAGCTATTTCAACAGCAGGAAATCTGTATTACATAATCATCTTCATTTTAACAATTTTAATAAACCCTTTTCTATCACACCTTCATTGATCAAAGGTAAAGAGCAATCTCTGGTTATTTTCAATCTACTTTTTCCTTTTAGTGACCAATCATGGAATATTCCTAGCCATCAGTGACCCTGGAAGTAGTCTGCTATCCTACTGAAATAAAAAATATACCTATGTGGCACTGATTCCTGGTCAAGGCATGAAATATAGAGATGAACAGTGTTGCTTTTTAACTATGGGTCTAAAGAATTTTTTATACCTGCTCTTAGATTCCCCACCAGAGGACTCTGCTGTTGAAGCTGTTTAGTTAGCAGGAACATGCCTACATGATCAACAAAATATTTATTTATTTATTTATTTATTTATTATTATTATTTTTTTTTTGCCAATCAATGAGAGCTTGTAAGGTTGCTGAGGTTGGTTGGCCTTGAACTCTTGGCCTTGCCTTCGCAAGCGCCACGACATCCGGCTGGAGCCACTTTGGGCTCCTATTTTTATTTTTAATAGAGATGAGGTCTTACTATATTTATTGCTCAGGCTGGTCTCAAACTCCTGAACTCAAGTGATCCTCCTGCCTTGGCCTCCCGGTATTAGGATTATGGACAAACAAAATATTTTTTTAAATGATGAACAAAATTATTTTTAAAAACCCAGTTGAGGCTGGGCGTGGTGGCTCACACCTGTAATCCCAGCTTTGGGAGGCTAAGGCAGGCAGATCACAAGGTTAGGAATCCAAGACCAGCCTGGCCAACATAGTGAAACCCCGTCTCTACTAAAAATACAAAAATTATCCAGATATGGTGGCATGCACTTGTAGTCCCAGCTACTTGGGAGGCTGAGGCAGAAGAATCGTTTGAACCAGGGAGGCAGGGGTTGCAGTTAGCTGAGACTACACCGTTGCACTCCAGCTTGGGTTACAGAGTGAGCCTGTCTCAAAAAAATAAAAATAATAATTAAAAAAAAAAAAAACCCAGTTGAGATTACATTTTGGACTCTCTTATTTCAAAGTGTTCTGTGCACACATCAGTAGTTCCTGATTCAAGGGAGAGTATGTACTGTCATGGCCCTTATATAAAGAGGAAACAGGAGGGTGGACCTGGCCTCCCCAGATAGACAGCCTGTGGCTGTGATGACACCCTTACTTCAGTGCTGTTGTGATAGTGTACTGTTTTACTGTAATAAATTGCAGATTTGTGATCACTCTCACTTGGGGTCCTGTGAGTCTTCTTTAGCAAATGAACCCTGTTTAATTTCCACCATTATTGCTCTTAGTACTCCCTCTACAGGAAGCCTAGGTAGAATATGGTGTTGCTTGGTGTGGTGGGAAAAGCAGAGGGTTTGAAATCAGATTAAACTTAGTTACAGCTTCTCTCTAGTTGGTTTTAAGACCTCTGATTCTTAGTTCCTTCACCTAAATGAACTAGGTTGTGGCCAGGCATGGTGGCTCACGCCTGCAATTCCAGCACTTTGGGAGGCTGAGGCGGGTGGATCACTTGAGGTCAGGAGTTTGAGACCAGCCTGGCCAACATGGTGAAACCTTGTCTCTACCAAAAATATAAAAAAATTAGCCAGGCATGATGGCAGGTGCCTATAATCATAGCTACTTGGGAGGTGAGGCAGGAGAATCACTTGAACCTGGGAGGGGGAGGTTGCAGTGAGCCGTAATTGTGCCACTGCACTCTAGCCTAGGTGACAAAGCAGGGTTCCATCTCAAAAAAAAAAAAAGAACTGGTTTGATAATATCAACCTTCTGTAGGCCAGGTGTGGTGGCTCACACCTGTAATCCAAGCACTTTGGAGGCCAAGGCGGGCGGATCACCTGAGGTCCGGAGTTCAAGACCAGCCTGACCAACATGGTCAAAGCCCGTCTTTAAAGAAAACAAATTAATTAAAAAAAAAAAAAAGATAACATCTACCTCCCAGGGCCCTTGTAAGGATTACATGGGATAATGTATATCTATGGCTAAAGCCTTAAGTAAATAACACAAGTGAATATCAGGTCTTCTGGAAAAATGCAAAGAGAAAGAAGAAGAAACTTCAAAGACTAAGTTTTCACAAACAAGTAGACAATATTAGAAATGCAATTACAAAAGAGAAATGGTGAACAGGAATTCTTAGAAATAAGTACCTGGAGATGGGCTGTCTGGCCAGAAACAGAACTTCTCATGGGCAGTACACAAGGCTTTCTTCAGCTCAGCACATCGTTGCTTATCTGAAATCCACACAAACAGCAACACCTTAAAAAAACACTCTATAGATTCAGAATCCAATGAATGGCCTCTAAGAGTAGAGATTTAACTAAAAATAAAAATAAGAGAATTCTAAAATGTGAAAATATTAGCAAGTACATCATCTTAATATTTTCCACAAAACAGCTTCTAAACTGAGATCCTAAGGTCAACAAAGGCGATACCATGTATCTTATTTTTACTTCTTATTTTTTTGAGACAAAGTCTTCCTCTGTTGCTGAGGCTGGAGTTCAGTGGTGCAATCTCAGCTCACTGCAACCTCCACCTCCCAGACTCAAGAGATTCTCCTGCCTTAGCCTTCTGAGTAGCTTTTTTGTATTTTTAATAGAGACAGGGTCTTCCCATGTTGGCCAGCTTGGTCTCAAACTCCTGACCTCATGTGAACCACCTGCTTAAGCCTCCCAAAGTGCTGGGATTACAGGCGTAAGCCACTGCATCCAGCCCCGTACATCTTATAAGGCAGAGCATTCCAAGGTGTGAGCCTTCACAAAAGTCCTTTGTCACTCTTTGTCTAAAAGTGTACATTTTGGAATAATAAAGTAAACATGCTGCTGTTAGCTAGATTACATTATGTAAAGTCCATGCTGCAGTAGCTAGCTTAGTTTAAATAAAAAAAAAGAAGAAAAAAGACTGGACAGGCACTATGGCTCACCCCTGTAATCTCTGTACTTTGGGAGGCGATGTGCGCAGATCACTTGAGCTCAGGAGTTCAAGACTAGCCTGGGCAACATGATAAAACCCTACCTCTACGAAAAATACAAAAATTAGCCAGGTGTAGTGGCACTGCGCCTGTAGTCCCAGCTACTTGGAAGGCTGAGGTGGGAGGATCACTTGAGCCCAGGAGGTTGAGGCTGCAGTGAGTTGTAATTGCACCACTACATCTCACTCAGCCTGGGCAACAGAATGAGACCCCATCTCAAAAAGATTTAAAAAAAAATGATTAAAGCCAACAAGGTGAAAAAAATCACAAATTCACCTTGTCATATATAATAGTACACACTTTCTGATCAAACTAAAATGACTCTTTTTTCCAGAAAACCAGGATAGTATCTATTTCAGTATGGAGAAAAACGTAATTTGTACCTTATACTTACATCTGTCAAAGTCAAAAGCTGGTTGTAAACTGGCACAGAGAAAAGCTTGACAGCTAGAGCACTTGAGCATATCACATTCAACTGTGACCCAGCCATATTTTGCACAGACGAGGGGAGACAGCTCAGAGGGCTTACCTGCCCATTTCAAAGAGTATCCATGTTAAGAAAAACAACACCACAAATGTATATATGTGTGTGTGTGTATGTACGTGTGTGTATACACTTTTTTTTTTTTTTTTTTGGGAAAAGGTCTCCCTCTGTTGCCCAAGCTTGGAGTGCAACGGCACGATCTCAGCTCAATGCAACCTCACCCTCTCAGGTTCAAGCAGTTCTTCCATTTCAGCCTCCCAAGTAGCTGGGACCACTTGGCTAATTTTTGTATTTTTTGGTAGAGACAGGGTTTCACCATGTTCCTTAGGCTGGTCTTGAACGCCTGACTTCAGGTGATCCACCCACCTTGGCCCCCAAAGTGCTGGAATCACAAGTGAACACTGCAAGTAATGAGTAAGTCATAAATTACAATATCTCTTAGCTTCTAGGGCTTAAATTAAAAAAAAAATACAATCTTAACTCATTCTTAATGTATATAGGAATAAATATTAAGGAGAAAGGCAATGAGAAAAACTTTTTTTTTTTGAGATGGAGTCTCACTCTGTTGCCAGGCTGGAATGCAGTGGTATGATCTCAGCTCACTGCAACCTCCAATGCCCAGGTTCAAGCGATTCTCCTGCTTCAGCCTCCCAAATAGCTGGAATTACAGGCACGAGCCACCAGGTCCAGCTAAGGTTTGCATTTTCAGTACAGACAGGGTTTCACCATATTGGCCAGGATGATCTCAATCTCCCAACTTCATGATCTGCCCACCTCGGCCTCCCAAAGTGCTAGGATTACAGGTGTAAGCCATTGCACCAAATCAAGAAAAACTATTTTTTTTCTTTTTTTTCTTTGTGCCTCCCTCCCTCCCCGAAGGTCATTTAAGTAGTAAGTGGAGGGGAAAAGTTATTAACTTATTCTTGAAGAAGCCCTATGTATTTTGTGTGTTTAAAATGATTATTGGCCAGGCACAGTGGCAAATGCCTGTAATCTCAGCACACTGGGAGACTGAAGTGGGAGGACTGCTTGAGCTCAGGAGTTCAAGATCAGCCTGGGCAATACAGTGAGACATCTCTACTGAGAATCAAAAAATTAGCAGGATGTGGTGGTACACACCTGTAGTCTTAGCTAATTGAGAGGCTGAGGGAGGAGGATTGCTTGAGCCCAGGAGATTGAGGCCACAGTAAGCTATGATCACACCACTGCCCTCTAGCCTGAACAACAGACTAAGATCCTGTCTCAAAAAAAAAAAAAAGTTTATTACTGGTCGTCTGGTAGAATACAGGATCCATTAATTTTCACTGAATTTGAAACACTACGAACTTAATGACATTAGTGAAAGTGCTGGGATAGGCCTAAACAGTAAGAGACGGTGAAAGTCAAACACAGAAATATTTTCTGCCACTCGCCTATGCTCTGCTACTGTTACACATCCATTTTTACTTTCCAAAGAATAAAGGCAGTAAAATTATCCCTCCAAAACTTGATTGCTAATATCAATGGGGATGTGCTAGAATGTGTTTCAAATAGCTAAAAGCATCTGTAAATATATATTTGGAAAGGTATCCTAAAACATTTATTGCTCCTTAATAGTAAATGCTCAATTTTGTTTTGTTTTGAGACAGAGCCTTGCTCTGTAGCCCAGGCTAGAGTGCAAATAGCACAATCTCGGCCCACTGCAACCTCCACCTCCTGGGTTCAAGCGATTCTCTTGCCTCAGCCTCTGAGGTAGGCTTACAGGCATGGGACACCATGCCCCGCTAATTTTTGTATTTTTAATAGAGGAATGATTTTACCATGTTGGCCAGGCTGGTCTTGAGCGACTGAACTCGAATGCCTGAGGCCCTCCTTGGCCTCCTACAGTGCTGGGATTACAGGTGAGAGCCACCTTGCCCAGCCTCAGTTTTTAATATTCTACCTGGGCCGGATGCGGTGGCCCCAGGACTTTGGGAGGCTGAGACAGGCAGATCACTTGATGTTAGGAGTTTGAGACCAGCCTGGCTAACATGGTGAAACCCCATCTCTACTAAAAACATAAAAATTAGCTGGGCATGGTGGGATGTGCCTGTAATCCCAGCTATTTGGGAGGCTGAGGCAGGAGAAATGTTTTAACTCAGGAGGCAGAGATTGTAGTGAGCTGAGATGGTGCCACTGCACTCTAGCCTGGACAAGACAGCAAGATTCTGTCTTAAAAAAATTCTACCTGAAGAGCTCTTATTTCACAAAGCACAGTTAAGAAAAAGGATAAAATATGAAAGAAGATGCAGGAAAGTTTTATATTTTTATAAAGGGATATAGGAATCTGAAAAACATTCCAATATCAGCAAAGGAAGTATGAAGACTGTAAAACAAAATTTACATATAAATATTAAAGGAGCCATAATTATGTAGAATAAAAGTAACAGTTAAATAATCATCATAACCAAAATGATGATCAATTTATAGCCAATGAGCAAAAAGGAAATTGATCTAAATATTCTATCAAAATCAAGATTTAATGCAAGAAACAAAGGTAGAAATATGGTTAAAAACCTTCCCTTTCCTGAGCAATTTAGTTTTAAAGCCATTAGATGGTGAACAAGGAAGATGTCTGAGTCAGGAGGCTGGGAAGAGGCAGCTCAGCACAGGGTGTCAGAACCCAAGTGGTATGTAACAGGCATTCGTTTACGGCAGCCAAGCGTGGAGTGCTAGGGCCTAAAGGGGTGATGAGAGATCCACGCAAGAAAGGATGGCAGCATGGCAGAAATGGGAGATGAAGCACATATAGGGAGATTGATCAAAGTAGTGAAGTAGTAAATATATTAAGGATAATAGAAATTATGTTTCACAGTGTTGAATAAGGGAGGGACAAATATGGAAAAGGAGAAAACTAGAATGAATCCTATGATGTACAATTGCAACTAGAGATGCCAGAAGGAACTGTTTTCTAAAATATAGAGATAAATGAATGTAAATTTTGATGTATGTGTGTACCTATGTGAATGTGTGTGTGTATGTGTGTACATAAACATATATATTCTCTAGCTTTTTCCTCTGAGAAGGCCTAAGAACAGTGGTATCCCAGTAGCTGTGAGTTCTCCCTGCACCCAGCTCTTGGCATTCATTCATTCATTCATTCATTCATATAGAGACAGGATCTTGCTATGTTGCCCAGGCTGGTCTCTCTCCTGGGCTCAAGCAATTCTCCCACCTAGGCTTCCCAAAGTGCTGGGATTACAGCTGTGCCACCAAGCCCAGTTTAGATCTTATCTTTTAAATAACATTCTCCACTGAAATTGAGCCAAGGATCCTTGTAGAATTGGCTGATTCCAGGGATGGGACAAGAAGATAAGCCTAGAACAACTTGTTCCTGAAAGCAATAAAGAGGTCATGGGTTATGGGATATGTCAAAAGGCCAACCTGAGGGGGATGTCATGGACTAAATAAGGAACAAATGGAGCATCAAAATATATAATAATAGTTATGAATTATAACCTATTGAATAAAAAAGAAAATCATGAGTCTATGTTGCTACAAATAAATCAATTACCTAAAGTCTGACAAGGAATGGAATATTTACATAGTTTCAAAGAACCTCCCCACAAAGTACTTTTTATTCACAAAGGAGGAAAGAGTTATTTTACAATGGAAATGCCAGACATTCCCTTAATCAAGTGATCAAAGTGATCATCACCATAAACGGATAAATAGAAATCATGTGTCATCTGACAGGAGCAATGAGAACACAGCATTGCTTCACGACACTCCTGCATAACCTGAATCTAATCACTAAGAAACATCAAACATCACTGACGTACACTCTACAACATTACTGGTCTGTAGTATCAAGATCATGAAATTCAAGGAAAAACAGGAAATGTTCCAGATCAAAGGAGACTATAGCAACATGACAACTAAATGTAGTATGTGATTCTCAACTGGATCCTTTAGCTATAAAGAATGTTATTAGTACAACTGATGAAAAAACTAGCATCTAAGGATTAGAGGGTAGGAACTTATCAATGTCAATTTCCTGATTTTGATGGTTGCATTCTGGTTATGAAGGACAAAGTTCTTGTTAATAGGAAGTATTTGGGAATAATAAGACATCACTTTGGTGGCTTACTTTCAAATAGCTCAGGGAAAAAAAGGTCCTCTGTAACCTCTGCAACCTTTCTGTAAGTCTGTAATTAAAAAAAAAATTTTTAATCACTATAAAAAAACTACTATCTAGGTCTTTCTGTCCTTGCATACAGGGGACAAAGTAGTGAAAAACAGAGGACTTGGTGTGGTACCACATTTCTTCCGCCTTCAGTCTCTGCTCCTTTCACAGAGCTATCCATCAGTACTATGTTGGCCATGTTGGACTAGAGTACCCTCAGCTTCACAACCTCTATAGTCTACCGGAGCCAAAATGACAGCCCAGAGAATTTGACATTTTCAGTGAAAACAACTGGCATTTACTAATTATGATGACTTGTACTTTGGATCTGATTGGCTGTACTTTTCTTTTTAAGACATCAACTGCCAGGCACGGTGGGGGGTGACTGTAGTCCCAGCTACTCGGGAGGCTGAGGTGGGAGGATCACTTGAGCCCAGGAGTTCCGGGCTGTAGTGCGCTATGCCAATTGGGTGTCCGCACTAAGTTCAGCATCAATATGGTGACCTCCTTGGAGCAGGGGACCACCAGATTGTCTAAGGAGAGGTTAACCAGCTCAGGTTGGAAACAGAGTAGGTCAAAATTGCCGCACAGAGTAGGTCAAAATTGCCGCACAGAGCAGTAGTGGGATCGTGCCTGTGAATGGCCACTGCACTCCAGCCTGGGCAACATAGCAAGACACCATCTCTTATCTAAAAAAAAAAAAAAGTCATCAACTGGGCCAGGTGTGGTGGCTCACGTCTGTAATCCCAACACTTTGGGGAGGTCGAGGCAGGTGGTTCACCTGAGGTCAGGAGTTGGAGAACAGTCTGGCCAACATGGTGAAATCCTGTCTCTACTAAAAATACAAAAACTAGCCAGGTGTAGTGGTGGGAGCCTATAATCCCAGCTACTCTGGAGGCTGAGGCAGGAAAATTGCTTGAACCTGGAAGGTGGAGGTTGCAGTGAACCAAGATCACACCAGTGCACTCTAGCCTGGGTGACAAGAGTGAAACTCCATCTCAAAAAAAAAAAAAAAGACATCAACTGTTTAAGATGGATGTTTGAGTTCACAATTTATTTGATACTATGCAGCCATAAAAGGAATTAGATCATATCCTTTGCAGGGACATGGATAGAGCTAGAAGCTAGTTCAGCAAACACACACAGAAACAGAAAATCAAACACATGTTCTCACTTATAAGTAGGAGCTGAATGATGAGAACAGATGGACACATGGGGGAACAACATACACTGGGGACTGGTCAGGTGGGGAAAGGGGGAGGAAGAGCATGAGGAAGAATAGCTGATGGATGCTGGGCTTAATACCTAGGCGATGGATTGATCTGTGTAGCAAACCACTGTGGCACATGTTTACCTATATAACAAACCTGAACGTCCTACACATGTACCCCAGAACTAAAAATAAAAGTTGAAGAAAAACAAAACAATGGATTAAATTATTGAACTCAGGCATAGAGCACACTGGGTATGTTTGTAAATAAACTTATGACCTGCCGGGCGCGGTGGCTCAAGCCTGTAATCCCAGCACTTTGGGAGGCCGAGGCAGGTGGATCACGAGGTCAAGAGATCGAGACCATCCTGGTCAACAAGGTGAAACCCCATCTCTACTAAAAATACAAAAATTAGCTGGGTATGGTGGTGCGCACCTGTAGTCCCAGCTACTCGGGAGGCTGAGGCAGGAGAATTGCCTGAACCCAGGAGGCGGAGGTTGTGGTGAGCCGAGATCGCGCCATTGCACTCCAGCCTGGGTAACAAGAGCAAAACTCTGTCTCAAAAAAAAAAACTTATGACCTAATGCTTAATGTCTCTTCTTGAAATATGCAATGTGATAACTAGCATGTGCTTACTTTTTCATTTGACTAACATTCCAGTATTAGTTTCTATTATTTTTTTTTTTTTGAGATGGAGTTTCGCTCTATCGCCCAGGCTGGAGTACAGTGGCACGATCTCAGCTCACTGCAACTTCTGCCTCCCGGGTTCAAGTGAGTCTCCTGCCTCAGCCTCCCGAGTAGCTGGGACTACAGGCACATGCCACTATGTCCAGCTAATTTTTTGTATTTTTAATAGAGACTAAAATTCACTGTCTTAGCCAGGATGGTCTCAATCTCCTGACCTCGTGATCTGCCTACCTTGGCCTCCCAAAGTGCTAGGATTGCAGGTGTGAGCCACTGTGCCCAGCCTAGTTTTTTTCTTTTTTTTTGAGACAGTGTCTTGCTCTGCTGCCCAGTTTGAGTGCTCACTCCAACCTCTGCCTCCCAGGTTCAAGTGATTCTCCTGCTTCAGCCTCCCAAGTAGCTGGGATTACAGATGCACATCACCACACCCAGCTAATTTTGGATTTTTAGTAGAGACGGGGTCTCACCATGCTGGCCAGGCTGGTCTCAAACTTCTGACCTCAGGTGATCCACCCACCTTGGCCACCCAAAGTGCTAGGATTACAGGTGTGAGCCACTGCGCCGGCCAGTTTTTAGTTTCTTTATCAAAAAATGGTGTGTGATTTGGCTTATTTCATGGTCTTAAGTTCTGAGATTTTGTTAATTTTTGATTCCTAGGTCAAGACCTTGTCAATAGTTTATAAGATAGAAATTCAGGGTCAGGTTTGGCAGCTCATGTCTGTAATCCCAGCACTTTGGGAGACTGAGGTGGGCAGATCATGAGGTCAGGAGTTCAAGACCAGCTGGCCAATACGGTGAAACTCCACCTCTACTAAAAAATATATATATATATATATATACACACACAAATACACACACACACAGACACACACATACATATATACACACACACACACACACACACACACACACACACATATATATATAGAAATACACATATATATAAAGTAAGACTTCTGTCAAAGCAAGGTGATGTAGGCAGCTTTTAAGGTGGCTCCAAAGATCCCTGCCTCCTTATATTCATGCCCTGGTGTTATCTGCTCCTCTTGAGTATAGGCTGGCCTAGCGACTTGCTTCTAATGCATAAAATATGACAAAAGTGATGGGATGTCACTTCTGAGATTAGATTACAAAATGAGGCTGGTCTTCTATCTTGTTCTCTCACTTGCTCACTCTGATAGAAGCTGACTTCCAAGCTGTGAACTTTCCTTTAGAGAGGCCCATATATCAAGAAACCAAGTGAGGAGGGGCATTTCTGGTCAATGGCCAGTATAGAACTGAAGCCCTCAGTCCAACAGACACCAGTAAATTAATCCTGCCAACAATCACATGACAGTTTGGAAGTGGACCATTTCCTAGTTGAGCCTTGAAATGACAGTGCCCTGACCAACCTTAATTGCAGCCTGTGAAAGATCCTGAGCCAGAGGACTCAGCTAAGCCATACCTGGATTCCTGACCCATAGAAATTATGAGATAAAAAATGTTTGTTGTTTTAGGATGACTAAGTTTTAGGGCAATTTGTTATGCAGTAATAGGTAGCTAATACACAAAGGAAAATCTAGAAAGAGACAGTATAGTAGTATAGTCTCTAATAATCTAAAAAACATTAGGTTATAATCTTGGATCTGTCATTTGCTAAAGGTTCATCTTGGGAAAGTCATATTACCTGCCCCAAACTGTTTCCTCTTCTGTAAAACAAGTATAATAATAATGCTTTTTTCATAGGTTTAAGGTCAAGATCAAATGTGATAATATATGTGAAAACATACTATGTACAAATATTAGTTGTTATTTCTTCTTTTCTCAGGCTCTTAAGTGTTTTCTTTGGTAAAAAGAAAAGGTTAGATAATCTCAACTCTCCCTTTGAGGGATAACATATTAGGATGCTGAGTTTCCTATACAATTTCTTAGTAAGATTTGATTCTTCTTTTTTTTTTTTTTCGCTTCTTCTTATACCAGGACCACCAGAAATAAGGATTTGATTCTTAAATTTAAACCTTGAAGAATTTTAAATACCTTGGAGTAATACCTTGGAATAAGGTGTAACACCTTGGAGGAATTCTAGAAGCAGGCAGAAAGTGCAATTCACATGGACTAAAAAAGGATATAGAAAATGTTTCCACTCTGCTAAAGAAGGCTTCTTTGCTTGCAGATTCCAATGAAGATTGTTCCACTTGGGGTGATCCATTAACTGACTGGGATGTGGCAGATGTGTCCTTCCTAACACAAAGTGGCAAAACTGTTGGTAAGCCTTTCATAATATCCCTCTGCTTAAATATTATCCATGTAGATTCTCTATGCGTCGTATCATAAATCACACTAATACTGGATTTTAAGCTTCCTAAAAATCATTTTACTCGTGTCATTCCTCGGCTTATTCTTTTCAATGGTTTTACAATACTTAATAAATAAAATCCAAATTTTTCAATCTGGCATTCAAAACTCTTTACAGTTTAGCCACACCTAACTTCAATCAATTTCTACCTCTACAGGGCTCCACTAATCCTAGCAAACTATTCTCCTCACTCACTCACTGTTCTCCACAAGTATTCTGCATAACTTTAGTGAACAGAAAATAAGACTCAAGGCTTCAGATATGCATTATACAATTTGAATCTCTTCAGAAATCTGTTAACAGCAGAAAAAACAATTTTGATATTTCTACCTGGAGAGACCTTTGATACCCACTCCTTCCAAAAAAAAAAAAAAAAGACCAATTAGAAAAATTCAAATAAAGGAAAGATCTTCAGGAGATTTCATGAAAAAAAAATTAGGGAGAAAAAAGTCAGCAAAGCAATTATCTCATTTTCAGTGGAAGGCATTTCAGCAGTGCCTGGGGAAGTGCTGAAAGATGAGCATTATTTTAATAAAACTAGGATTACATCAACTATTATAGCTCCAAAGACATAAATTCTGGCCAGGCGCTGTGGCTCACGCCTATAATCCCAGAACTTTGGGAGGCCAACAAGGGCGGATCACCTCAGGTCAGGAATTGGAGAGGTCAGCCTGACCAACATGGTGAAATCCTGTCTCTACTAAAAATACATAATCACCCAGGTGTGGTGGCACATGCCTGTAAACCCAGCTACTCGGGAGGCTGAGGCTGGAGAATCCCTTGAACCCGGGAGGCGGAGGTTGTGGTGAGCCGAGATTGCGCCATTACACTCCAACCTAGTAAACAAGAGTGAAACTCCATCTCAAAAAAAAAAGAAAGAAAGAAATTCTTTCTAAGACTCTCAGAGATTCACAGAGAGCCTCAAGGGGGTGTGGTTCTTAGCGGGGAAAAAAATCACAGCATCCATAAACTTGGATGGGTAAAAATGACATTTATTTCTCTCTAAATGACAAGATTTAGCATTTTCTTCAATTGTGAACGAAGGTAAAAATACCATATAGTATTAGCAGTACCAGTTAATTTGTCACCAATGGAAATAATGTTCCCAACATTATGGTGGTTGCACATTTTCAAATAGCTTTGTGCTCAACACTACTTCAAAATTATGGTTGACTAGACATACTACTAGATATTATGAACTCTTTAATATGTTATTTCATAACTTTTTTCTTTTACTATCTTGATAACATTCCAATCTAACTGGTTTCCTTTACAGTCCTATGTAATTTACTTTAAGCATTTACAAATATTCTGAGTTCATAAACTTCTCCAGACAGCCAAAGAGGTCCACGGCACAAGAAAAAGGTTATGAATCCCCAAGTAAAAGAAGTCAGGTGCACTCATTCAGTTAACGGTCCTCTTTCTTTCCTTCCAAAAATAATGTCCGATGACAAAATTTCGGTTATGATTATGAATCCAGTACATCCCGAGGGGAAGATCAAAGCCAATCAAACATAGTAATCCCAGTATCTTTCAGATCCTGAGAAGAGAGCCCCCACTGCCCGAGTCGTCGACCGAGGGGGACCTTCCCTACCCGCTACCCCCTCTCCAGGCCTGTTTCCCAAGCCTTCTCCACTTTTCCAACGCCGGACCCAGGGTTAACTCATGAACTCACGCGTCCACGCCTCCCTCTTCCGGGGCGATCCCCTCATCTATCAGCTGCCGGATTTTCTGGGGGGTTCCTTCTGGGGAGCGAACTACTGCACCCCAATTCTTTTCAACCCCTATGGCAAACGCTAGTCCCTCACTGGGCGCCGCCATCTTGGTCCGCTGCCGAGTTGCTTCCCCGAGGGTTTGAGAGCTACGGAACTTCCGTCCTGGGCGGCTAATATCCGCCTCTGGAGGCTGCCTGGCGGGGAAAGTGTAATTGCCGGACCCCCGCCTCCCTGACTGTGTTAGAATCTTAGAGCTACCTTGTTTAAGGAGGGCTGTAGTGTTTAGGACACTCTTCATTAGTCGTTTCCTTTATCAACTAGCGTCTTTAGGTTAAGAGATTTTTAGAACGCTGTCTCTCCAAATTCAGCAGGGATGAGGGGCCCAACTTAGTTTTCAAGTAATACTAACTTATACTATGCATTTTTTTACAAGCAAGGAAATGGTAATTGAGAGCAAATAATTTAGAATCCTTGTTGGAAACCGTGTTATGGGTGGATTTAGAAGTCTGTGGCATTTGACATTATTGACCTTCCTTCCTTTGTCCAACAAATATTTATTGAAAGTGTCTTTTTTTCTTTCTTTCTTTTTGGCAGAGTTTCGCTCTTGTCGCCTTTCGCCCAGGCTGGGGTGCAGTGGCACGATCTCCTCGGTTCACTGCAACCTCCCTCTCCAGGATTCAAACGATTCTTCTACCTCGGCCTCCCAAGCAGCTGGGATTACAAGCACGCGCCACCACGCCCAGCAATCTTTTTTTTTGTATTTTTAGTAGAGATGGGATTTCACCATGTTGGCCAGGCTGGTCGCGAACTCCTGACCTCAGGTGATCCGCTGCCTCGGCCTCCCAAAGTGCTAGGATTACAGGCGTAAGTCACCGCGCCCAACCAAAAGTGCCCTATTGATTGTATGCACTGGCAATGACAGTAGTGAGGAAAGGAGCTGTAGATCTTGGTGGAGTTAGATATCAAATACGTTTTCCTATAGTTTCAAAATTATGATTACAAGTGCTCCAAGGATGCACCAACATTGTAATAGGAGAACCTAATTTAGTTTGCACATTCTCCTGAGACAGGTGCCGGAGCTGAGATGGATGAGATTATAGGGAAGAAATCTATACAGAATCTTCCTGTTAAAACATGTGCGCCCTGAATGGAAAGACCCCCAAACAGGCTTTGTATGAGCAACGTGGCTGTTTATTCACCTGGATGCTGGCGGACTGAGTCCGAAAGGGAGTCAGCAAAGGGCGGTGGGATAGGAGTTGGTTTTATAGGTTTGGGGTGGGCAGTGGAAAGTTATAGTTTAGGGCGTTTTTTTGCAAGCTGAGAGGTGGTCTAGGTTTACAACCTGGGAGGGGTTGTAGGGTGTGGAGTCAGGAGGTTGACCAAGGTCAGTTACAAATTCCAATGGCCTTATCAATTAGAGCCGGAATAAGGAACAATAGAGAATTTCTCAAAGTTAAGTAGGCCCCACAGGGGTTGATCATTTCTCCCTCTTTTCATGGTCTTCCTCAGAGACAGAGTTTTGCTCTTGTTGCCCAGGCTGGAGTGCAATGGTGTGATCTTGGCTCACTGCAACCTCCGCCTCTCAGGCTCAAGCAATTCTGCTGCCTCAGCCTTCCGAGTAGCTGGGATTACAGGTGTGTGCTTCCATGTCCAGGTAATTTTAGTATTTTAATAGAGACGGGTTATTGTTCTCTTCGCCAGGCTAGTCTTGAACTCCTGACCTCAGGTGATCTGCCCACCTAGGCCTCCCAAAGTGGTGGGATTACAGGCGTAAGCCACTGTGCCTGGGCTTGACTTGTTATTTAATGTGTTACAGAGGCACATTAATTACTATATCACAGTTGGGCGCAGTGGCTCACTCCTGTAATGCCAGCACTTTGGGAGGCTGAGGTGAGCAGATTGCTTGCGCCCAGGAGTTTGAGACCAGCCTGGACAACATGACGAAACCCTGTCTCTATAAAAATCACAGAAATTAACCAGTTGTCTTGGCGCATGCTTGTAGTCTCAGCTACTTGGGCGGCTGAGATGGGAGAATAACCTGAGCCCAGGAGGTTGAGGCTGCAGTGAACGGTGATTGCTGCGCTGCACTCCAGCCTAGACAAGAGTGAGACCCTGACTCAAAAAACAATTTACTAGATTACAAATTTAATTATTTTAATAATTTGACATCTATATTTCAATATAATTCGTTTCCTTTGTAATCCTACACATCTTATTTTATGCATTAAAAACATTATTCTGGAAGCTGGGCACGGTGTTTCACGCCTGTAATTCCAGCACTTTGGGAGGCTGAGGCAGGTGGTCCTCACAAGGTCAGGAGTTCAAGACCAGCCTGGCCAACATGGTGAAACTCTGTCTCTACTAAAAATACAAAAAATAGCCAGGCGTAGTGGTGGGCGCCTATAATCCCAGCTACTTGGGAGGCTGAGGCAGGGAATTGCTTGAACCTGGTAGGCTGAGGAGGTAGTGAGTCAAGATGGCGCCACCGCACTCCTGCCTGGGTGACGCAGTGAGACTCCGAATCTCAAAACAAAAACAAAAACAAAACATTATTCTGAAAAAGTGTCCATAAGCTCCACTGGGTTGATAGAAGTTTTTTTTTTTAAAAAAACAACAACAACCTGTTTTTTGTTTTGTTTGTTTTTTTGAGACAAGGTTTTACTCTCTCTCAGGCTGGAAAGACCTCCTAGCTGAGTAGCTGGGACCACAAGATGGCGCCACTACACTACTAATCTTTAAATTTTTAGTAGCGACGGGGTCTTGCAGTCTTGGCCTCAAGCAATCCTCGTGTCTCAGCCTATCGAAGTGCTGGGAATACCAGTGTGAGCCACCATGCCTGGTCCCTTTTTCTCTTTTTCCTTTTTTTTTTTTTTTGTTGAGACAGGATTTCACTCTGTCGCCAAGGCTGGAGTGCTGTGGCATGAACACACTACATGCCCTGGTCCCTTTTTCTCTTTTTCCTTTTTTTTTTGAGACAGGATCTCACTCTGTCGCAAAGGCTGGAGTGCAGTGGCATGAGCTCACTACAGCCTCAACTTCCCCATAGCTGATCCTCCCATCTTAGCCTCCAGAGCAATGTCTGGGTCCACAGGCGGGCACCACCACGCCCTACTAATTTTTGTATTTTTTGTAGCGATGGGGTTTCACCTGTTGCCTAGGCTGGTCCTGACCTCCTGGGTTGAAGTATTCTGCCCACCTTCACCTCCTAACGTGCTGGGATTACAGGCATGGGCTGCCCCACACTGTCAAACATTTTAACCTACTGCATAAGGATATCCTCAGATTCACTCAGATCTTGACAAATTATCTTTCCTGTTTAGAGAAATCCCCCTCCCGCCTTTAATTTTTTTTTTAAGGAAAGATTGTTCATATGCTGAAGACAACTTCAATTTAGCTTTTGTTTGGAGCCTTTGAGTGATTTTAACATCTTTTGTTTAAGTTTGGCTGTTTTTAAAACAAATTTAATTAATTTATTTTTGAGACAGTGTCTTGCCCTGTCACCCAGGCTGGAGTGCAGCCATGAGATCATAGCTCACTGCAGCCTCGAACTCTTGAGTTCAAGGGATCCTCCTACCTCCACGTCCCAAGTAGCTGGGACTATAGGCACAGGCTATCATGCCTGGTTAATTTGTGTGTGTGTGTGTGTGTGTGTGTGTGTATATATATATATATATATATATATATGTATATATATATATATATATTTTTTTTTTTTGTAGAAACCGAGGACTCACCATGTTGCCCAGGCTGATCTTGAACTGAGCTCAAGCCATCCTCCTACCTCAGCCTCCCAAAAGACTGGGATTACAGACATGAGCCAGCGCACCTGGCCTTAAACTTACATTTTAAACTTCCAATGTGCTTATTTGGGCCTGAGAAATCTTTTTTTTTTTTTTTGAGACGGAGTTTCGCTCTTGTTACCCAGGCTGGAGTGCAATGGCGCAATCTCGGCTGACCGCAACCTCCACCTCCTGGGTTCGGGCAATTCTCCTGTCTCAGCCTCCTGAGTGGCTGGGATTACAGGCATGCGCCACCATGCCCAGCTAATTTATTTTATTTTTAGTAGAGACGGGGTTTCACCATGTTGACGAGGATGGTCTCGATCTGTGGACCTCGTGATCCACCCGCCTCGGCCTCCCAAAGTGCTGGAATTACACTGAGAAATCTTTAGTAGTTGTTTTCACCAATGATGATAGAAGAATGATTGCAGGTATTTACTTACTTTATTTTTAAAAATTATTTATTTATTTCATTTTTTTTAGTTTTTTTTTTAGATGGAGTCTTGCTCTGTCACCCAGGCTCGAGTGCAGTGGCATGTTCTCGAATCACTGCAACTTCGGCTTCCCAAGTTCAGGTGATTCTTCTGCCTTAGCCTTCTGAGTAGCTAGGATTACAGGCATGTACTAACACATCTGGCTAACTTTTTTTGTACTTTTAGTGGAGATAGGATCTCACCACGTTGGCCAGGCTGGTCTCCAACTCCTGGCCTCAGGTGATCCACCTGCCTTGGCCTCCCAAAGTGCTGTGATTACAGGCATGAGCCACCGAGCCTGGCCCTCATTGCAGGTTTCAAAAATAAAGGAATAGCAATGTACTCCAAATGTGATGGCTCATCCCTGTAACACCAGCACTTTGGGAGGCTAAGGTGGGCAGAGCGCTTGAGGTCAGGAGTTAGAGACAAGCCTGACAAACATGGTGAAACCTTGCCTTTACTAAAAGTACAAAAATGTCAGCCAGGTGTGGTGATGCATGCCTGTAATTCCAGCTACTCGAGAAGCTGAGGCGGAAGAATTACTCGAACCTGGGAGTTGGAGGTTGCAGTGAGCCGAGATTGTACCACTGCACTCCAACCTGGGCAACACAATGAGACTCCGTCTCAAAAAGAAAGAGAGAAAGAAAGAAAAGAAAGAAAAAGAAAGGAAGGAAGGAAAGAAAGAAAGAAAGAAAAGAAAGAGAAAGGAAGGAAGGAAGGAAAGAAAGAAAGAGAAACACAGTGGAACTCTGTACAAAAGATAAGCAAAATTAGCTGGGTGTGGTGATGCAGGCCCGTGACCAGCTATCGGGAGGTTGAGGTGGGAGGATGGCTTGAGTCCAGGAGGTCAAGGCTGCATTGAGCCAAGATTGCACCACTGCACTCTAGCCTGGATGGCAGATGAGACCCTGTCTCAAAAAACAAACAAGGCCGGGCGCAGTGGCTCACGCCTATAATCCCAGCACTTTGGGAGGCTGAGGCGGGTGGATCACGAGGTCAAGAGATCGAGACCATCCTGGTCAACAAGGTGAAACCTCATCTCTACTAAAAATACAAAAATTAGCTGGGCATGGTGATGCGTGCCTGTAGTTCCAGCTACTCGGGAGGCTGAGGCAGAATTGCTTGAACCCAGGAGGCAGAGGTTGCGGTGAGCCGAAATCATGCTGTTGCACTCCAGTCTGGGTAACAACAGCGAAACTCTGTCTCAAAAAAAAAAACAAAAACAAAAACTGTAGTCGGGGAAGACTCCGTAAGTGCTGAGGCAGGAGTCAGAAGCCTCAGCCTATTCCCGTATAAATAATGAAGAAGAAAATAACTAGAGATATAACCATAGCAGTTATTCATAGGTGATCTTAGTTATTTACATGTGATCTTAGTTATTAATAGGTGATCTTCTTTTATTAATGCCTTTCGGGTCGTGAAGTGTGAACGTGGGGTGACATTGTGAAAGGACCCTAAGGCAACACACTTTAAGCCCTCTGTCACCCCCATGTAAGGGCTGCTGGAGGGCACCTTGGCTGAGCGGCAGCACCAGCTCTGGGAAAGCGCCTGCTGTTTAGCCAGCTAGGGAAGGAGAAGTCCAAGACTGTTGAGACATCTCCCTCCCCAGAGACGTTAAGAGAAAACTCTGCTCCTCCTAGCTCTTGTGGTGGGCCTGATGCTGTCAGATAGGCCTGCAGACCTCCCGGGGCTGAATTGTCTCTTTGTGACGCTGTGCTTCAGTGGTCACATTCCATGTCCACTCTCATGTTCCGCTTCTTACCTGGTTCCCTTTTTCTTAGAAGAGATAATCAGTGAAAGTAATATAAATCTTAATGTCTTTGTTCTTTCTTGACAAGTATGGAAAAGCGCTGATGCATCATGCTCCTTACCTCATCTTGGCTACCTAAAATTCTTGAGCCCCTGCCCTTATGACACGTGATGTACTTCACCCTATTACTGACCACCAATGCCACGCCCTACCTACCCTGCCCCCAGCTTTGTACTCAATAAAAGTCAGAGCGTCCAGGCACTTGGGGCCACTGCCAGACTCCGTGCTTTGGTTGGCAGTGGACACCCCGGGCCCAAACTCTCTTTTCTCTATCTCTGTGTCTTGTCTTTTATTTCTACAGTTTCTTGTCTCCACACCAGCAGAAAGGGGCTCACAGGACCCTGTAGTGCTGGACCTTACAAAAAAAAACAAAACAAAACCCTCAAAAAACAAGTATAGAGCTAAGACATATTGTATCAAACAACAGAAAACTATCTGCTGAATGCATATTGTATAAAAGAACAGAAAACTATCTCCTGATTGAGTACGATTCCTGTTAAAACGCACACTTTGAAGAGATCCCCTAAACAGGCTTTGTGTGAGCAACATGGCTGTTTATTCACCTGGGTGCAGGTGGGCTGAGGTCAAAAAGGGCGTTAGCAAAGGGTGTGGGATAGGACTTGGTTTTATAGGTTGGGGCAAAGATTTTGGGGAGGGGGTAGGGGTGTTACAGAGTAAGATCAGTTACAGTGGCGGGCGGGGTAAAGAGTAAGAGTAGTTAAAGTGTAAGATGGTAGGGTGGGGTGGAGGGATATTCACAGAGCAAGAACAGTTCAGATGGCAGGGTGGGGTGAGCCATCTTAACGGGGGGAAGCTCCGCTGGGCTATCAGGGATAATGATGAACACAGGTCGGGGGTGGGGGGTGATCAGCCGAGACAGGCAGGACTTTCTGGGTCCAGACTTGCACGTGAAGGCCTGACAATCCCGAATCACATTTATGTAATAAGCAAAAACAGAGTTTCTCCATAGGTCTACAAATGTGTGCGTGTATACACAGAAAGAGAACTAAAACTATATCAAACTGTGTGTGTCTGTGTGTGTGTGTGCGCGCACACACACACACACATGCATATGACTGTTGTGTGTGCGTGTGTGTTTGAGTCGGAATTTCACTCTTGTTACCCAGGCTGGAGTACAATGGTGTCTTCTTGGCCCACTGCAACCTCTACCTCCTGGGTTCAAGCGATTCTTCCACCTCAGCTTCTCAAGTAGCTAGGATTACAGGCACCTGCCACCACGCCCAGCTAATTTTTCTATTTTTAGTAGAGACAGGTTTCCATCATGTTGTCCAAGCTGGTCTCAAACTCCTGACCTCAGGTGATCCACCCACCTTGAACTCCCAAAGTGCTGGGATTACAGGCATGAGCCACCGCGCCTGGCTGTACTTATTATTATTTACATTAGAATTGAATTTAAAGACAGTAGAGTTACTGCCTTAGTCCATTTTATGCTTCTGTAAGAGAATACCACAGACTAGATAATTTATAATGAACAGAAATTTATTAGGCTCATGGTTCTGGAGGCTCAGAACCTTGTGAGCCCCTTTCTGCTGGTGTGGAGACAAGAAACTGTAGAAATATAAGACACAAGATACAGAAATAAAGAGAGTTTGGGCCTGGGAGTCTACTGCCAACCAAAGCACGGAGTCTGGCAGTGGCCCTGAGTTCCTGGATGCTTTGACTTTTATTGAGTTCAAAGCTGGGGGCAGAATAGGTAGGGCAGGGTAGGTGTGAGCCAACATGCCCGGCCTATATCAAACTGTTAATAGTCTTTTTTTTTTTTTTTGAGACGGGGTCTCATTTTGACACCCAGGCTGGAGTGCAGTGGTGTGATCTTGGCTCACTGCAGCCTAGACTTCCTGGACTCAAGCAATCCTCCTACCTCTGCCTCCTGAGTAGCTGGGACCACAGGCATGTGCCACCACGGCTGGCTGATTTTTTTGTGTGTGTGTGATGGAGTTTCGCTCTTGTTGCCCAGGCTGGAGTGCAATGGCTCCATCTCCACTAGCCACAACCTCCGCCTCCTGTGTTCAAGAGATTCTCCTGCCTCAGCCTTCCAAGTAGCTGGGATTATAGTCACTTGCCACCACACCCTGCTAATTTTGTATTTTTAGTAGAGATGGAGTTTCTCCATTTTGGTCAGGCTGGTCTCGAACTACTGACCTCAGGTGATCCACCTGCCTCAGCCTCCCAAAGTGCTGGGATTACTGGCATAAGCCACTGAGCCTAGCCATCAAACTGCTAATAGTCTTTTGAAGAGGAGAATAAGATTGGGGGAAGGGTGAGGTGGAAAATTTCACTTTTTCTCTATATTCCTCTATTTAAGATTATACAATAAAGAAGCACTCATTCTTCTTCTTTTTTTTTTTTTTTTTGAGACGGAGTTTCGCTCTTGTTACCCAGGCTCGAGTGTAATGGTACGATCTTGGCTCACTGCAACCTCCACCCCCTGGGTTCAGGCAATTCTCCTGCCTTAGCTTCCTGAGTAGCTGGGTTTACAGGCATGTGCCACCATGCCCAGCTAGTTTGTTGTATTTTTGGTAGAGAAGGGGTTTCACTATGTTGACCAGGTTCGATCTCTTGACCTCATGATCCACCCACCTCGGCCTCCCAAAGTGCTGGGATTACAGGCGTGAGCCACTGAGCCCAGCCTCTTTTTTTTTTTTTTTGAGACAGAGTCTTGCTCTGTCACCCAGGCTGGAGTACAGTGGCATGATCTTGGCTCACCTCAATCTCTGCCTCCTGGGTTCAAGTGATTCTTCTGCCTCAGGCTCCCGATTAGCTGGGACTACAGGTGCGCACCACCACGCACCTGTAGCCGGCTAATTAGCCCGGCTAATTTTTAAATTTGAAGTAGACATGGGGTTTCACCATATTGGCCAGGCTGGTCTCGAACTCCTGACCTTGTGATCCAACCGCCTTGGCCTCCCAAAGTGCTGAGATTATGAGCCACTGTGCCTGGCTGCACTCATTATTTTTTCTTTTTCCAATTTTTTTCTTTTTTTTAAAGACAGGGTTTCACCATGTTGGTCAGGCTGGTCTTGAACTCCCGACCTCAGGTGATCCACCCACCTTGGCCTCCAAAGTGCTTGGATTACAGACGTGAGCCACCATGCCTGGCCTGTACTCAGCTACTAGGGAGCCTGAGGCAAGAGAATCACTTGAACCCAGGCGATGGAGGTTGCAGTGAGCCGAGATCGTAGCACTGCTCTTCAAGCTGGGGTGACAAAGTGAGACTCTGTCTCAAAAAAAAATTCCAACTTTTACAGATTGGGGATTAAGTTTCCAACACATGAACTGTGGGGGACACATTTGAATCACAGCAGTTACCCATATAGCTATGGAGCCAAATCTTGGGACTATAAAAACGTTATATGCTATTGCCTTATTTCATCTCTCCCAGTTGATTAATTAACAAGCACTGCTTAAGAATCTACTTTGGTTGGGCATGGTGGCTCATGCCTATAACCCAGTGCTTTAGAAGGCCAAGGCAGGAGGATGGCTTGAGGCCAGGAGTTCTAGACCAGCTGGAGTAACAAGATAAGACCACCCTCTCATTCACCAACACTGCCCCGTGAAAAAAGTAAAAAATTAGCCAGGTACTTGTACTTAGGAAGCTGAGGCAGGAGGATCCTTTGAGCCCAGAGTTCAAGGTTGCAGTGAGCTGCCTCCCAAAGTGTTGGGATTACAGGCATGAGCCTAGTTTTTTTGTTTTTTTTTTCTTCAAACATCCAGTTTTTATTGGACTTGGAACAATGCTAAGTGCTAAGCTTGATTTTATACTTACCACTGTGATGCCACGCAGGCTTCATTTACCTGCCTGTGTGTATCCTCTTCCTCAGTGGCCCCAACCTTGTTGGCACCAGGGACTGGTTTAGTGGAAGGGTGGTGAGGTGGATATGGTTTTTAGATGATTCGAGCGGATTACATTTATTGTGCATTTTATTTCTATTATTATTACATCATAATATATAATAAAATAATTGTACAACTCACCATAAGTTAGAATCAGTGGGAGCCCTGAGCTTGTTTTCCTGCAACTAGATGGTCCCATCTGGTGGGATGGGAGACAGTGACAGATCATCATGCATTAGATTCTCAAGGATCTGACAGCCTAGATCCCTCACATGCACAGCTCACAGAATTCTTGGTCCTATGAGAATCTAGTGCTGCTGCTGATCTGACAGGAGGCAGAACTTAGATGGAGTGCCTGTAAATACAGATGAAGCTTTCTTGCCCCCCAGCTGCTCACCTCCTGCTGTGCAGCCCAGTTCCTAATAGGCCTTGGGACTGGCCCCCAGTGGGGGGGGAGGGGGTTGGGGACCTCTGCTCTTCTCATTAGCCTACAACAGCTAAAGTAATATAGTGCTGCATTACCTTATGTCATTTTCATGATGCCAAGTACAAAACTAAATTCAGGTTGGGCTCAGTGGCTCACACCTGTAACCCTAGGACTTTGGGAGGCTGAGGCAGGTGGATTGCTTGAGCCTAGGAGTTCAGGACCAGCTTGGGCAATATGGTGAAACCCCATCTCTACGGAAAACAAAATTAGCCAGGCATGATGGCATGCACCTGCAGACCCAGCTACTTGGGAGGCTGAGGTAGGAGGATCCCTTGAGCCTAGAAGTTTGAAGAGGGAGACCCTGTCTCAACAATCAATAAATAGCAGTAGCTCACACCTGTAATCCCAGCACTTTGGGAGGCTGAGGCAGGCGAATCACCTCAGGTCAGGAGTTTGCGACCAGCCTGGGCAACATGGTGAAGACTCATCTCTACTAAAAATACAAAAATTAGCTGGGTGTGGTGATCGGCACCTGTATTCCCAGCTACCTGGGAGGCTGAGGTATGAGAATTGCTTGAACCTGGAAGGCAGAGGTTGCAGTGAGCTGAGATTGTGCCACTACACTCCAGCCTGGGTGACAGAGCGAGACTCTGTCTCTGAAAAAAAAAAAAGAAAGAAAGAAAGAAAGGAAAACAAAGAAAAACAAATCTAATAACTTAAAACACTAAAGTTTATTTCTGTTACTCTGTTTTAGTCTTTGTGTTACAAAACAAGAGCATTGCCATTATAATTGATGATTATAAAACCATGTGACTTAGTGGTAGAATTGTATTGCAATTAAATCATAGTCTAAACAAGAATTTTAATATTTAGTTACATTGCTCTCAAACACACATAATGTGATAGATCTTTTTTTGTCGTTGTTTTATAAGAGATGGGGTTTCACCATGTTAGCCAGGATGGTCTCCATCTCCTGACCTCCTGATCCGCCTGCCTTGGCCTCCCGAAGTTCTGGGATTGCCGGCGTGAGCCACCGTGCCAGGCCTGTGATAGATAGATCTTAATGTGGCAGTTAGAAGATATTTGGGAGCAGAGGTTTTTTTTCTCAGACTGCTGCTTATAGGCACCTCCATTCTCCATTATAAACACCCAACTCAATTCACTGTAGCTGGAGAGATCTTTGAAAACAATCTGATCGTGTCACCTCTCTGCTTAAAGCCTTCAATGCTCCTCACTTTGTTAGGATTCAATCTAAGCTCCTTGATGAGGTTTACCTTTTCAGTGTCATCTCAAGCAGAATTGTTCAACTGCTTCCCCACTCTAGAATGGCACATTATGTCTCACCTCTTATTTTGTGGTGCTAGCAGTGGATGATGCTCAGTGGGTAGATCTCTTAATTCATTAGGGGTTGCAAAATGGTGACATTCTATTATTCCTTATTTATTTGTTTCTTGGAATACTCTTTTTTCTTTTTTGGAGATGGAATCTGGCTCTGTAGCCCAGGCTGGAATGCAGTGGTTCAAGCTCAGCTCAGCTCTGCCTCCAGGGTCCCGGTTCAAGCAATTCTACCTTAGCTTCCAAAGTAGCTGGGATTGCAGGCACGAGCCATCATGCCCATCTAATTTTTGTGTTTTTTAGTAGAGATGGGGGTTTCACCATGTTGGCCAGCCTGGTCTTGAACTCCTGACCTTGTGATCTGTCCGCTTAGGCCTCCCAAAGTGCTGGGATTACAGGCATGATCTGCCTGGACTCGGTGGCTCACGCCTGTAATCCCAGCACTTTGGGAGGCGGAGGCAGGTGGATCACCTGAGGTTGGGAGTTCAAGACCAGCCTGGCCAACAAGGTGAAACCCTGTCTCTACTAAAAATATAAAAATTAGCTGGGTGTGGCGGCTTGTGCCTATAATCCCAGCTACTTGGGAGGCTGAGGCAGGAGAATTTCTTGAACCTGAGAGGGGTGGAGGTTGCAGTGAACCGAGATCACGCTTTTGCACGCCAGCCTGGGCGACAGAGTGAGAGTCCATCTCAAAAAAAAAAAAGTTAACATATATTAATTTTGGTTTTTATACTTTGAACTATAGGCTTTTTTTTTTTTCAAGTCTCAAACATTTTCATAAGCAGTGTGCTACACTGCTAGTGGCTAAAACATCTCTGCCTACAGAGACTGGAAGTAGAAAAACAAGGAGGCAGGGCCAGTGGCGACCAGAAATTTTCACAGCAGGACCAAAGGGTATTTGTCCTTAGCTCCAGCAGAGTTTCTCACCTTTTTTCTCTGCAATCGTGAAACGTTCTTCTTATGCAAAAGAGAAAAAAAAAGAAAAACTCCGTCATATCTAAGGACGTTGCAAAGTTTTGTTTCCCTTGAGAAATTTGATCTGCTTTTTCCTTATCATTCAGAAACAGTGTTTTCCCAGTTTGCATTGCGCCCTATAAATTTCAAGCCAAAATTTGTTTAATTTTGGAACAATAGGAACTCCTGATCGGCACATCTAAAGTTTTCTTCGATCTTGATCTTCCATACTCGTTGCTGCCTTTTATTTAATTTTACGTTTCCGTTTGATTATATATATTCCACTAGCAAAAAGGAGTTTGAGTGAACAAAAACATTTACAGAGCCATCAGCCATCTAAGAAAGTACCTTTTCTTGGCATTCCACACACTGCCGGGTGTTATTTGAAAAATCTTTACTGATGTAGTAAACCAGAAATGGTTTCTCATTGAGGTTTTAATTTGTATTTCTAAGATTATTGGTGAGAGTGAACATTTTCCCGTATTTGTTAACCAGGTTTAAAACTGCTTGGGACGTGGCTTATTCAGAGACGAGTGCTGCTAATCTGACTGAAAGACAAATGAAATTCAGGAATACACAGTTCTCACATTTTAGCTTTGACTCCGCCCCGGGTCCCCTCACCCACCCCCACCCCAAGCAAGCCCGTTGTGTGTATCAACCGTCAGGGAATGGGATCTCAGACTGAAAAGCTGGTAGAATACCGTATTGCCCCCAGATATGTGTGTTATGCGTATATCCTGTGTCTGATTGTAATGTTTATGGGAAAGAGATCCTGAATCCCAACCAAGCCTGGGGCACTGGCCGGTACCGGGTGTCTTTCAGCAGGCGCGGCCTCTGCCACTCGGCCTTCGATTGGCCCGCCTGGTCCCGTAGAAGTCCGGAGACGCGGGCCTGCCCAGCGCGGACGATGCGAGCGAGGAGTGTCTGCTTCTGGCTTTCTCTCCCCCCCACTTTTTTTTTTTTTTTTTTTTTTTTTTTTTTAGCCATAGCTATGGTTACCACGTTTCTCTCCGCCTCACTCCACCTGCCAAGAAAACAATTGGCCATTGGTTACCTTTCACCAAGGCGGTCAGTCATTGGTCTCTGCTGGGACCGGGCGCTGCCCCTTTCCCCTGTCTCCTGGGTCTCTGGAGGAGCCCAGGAAGGAGGCTCCGCTGGTGCCGCCGGGTCAGGCGCTGCCGGGACCGGGCTGCGGCAATCGTTAGCGGGTCATGTCGGCCGCCCAGGGCTGGGACAGGAACCGCCGGAGGGGAGGAGGCGCTGCCGGCGCTGGTGGCGGAGGTAGCGGGGCCGGCGGGGGCAGTGGGGGCAGCGGGGGTCGGGGGACTGGCCAGCTCAACCGGTTCGTGCAACTCTCCGGGCGGCCGCACCTGCCAGGTGAGTCGTGGGACAGGGTTCTGACCGCTTGCGGCCGCGGCGGGCGGGAAGGTGACTGCTACCTTTTCTTTTTCTCCCTGCCTTTCTTTTCCTTGGAAGGAGGAAAGGCAGGCCCCACGCATAGCAGAGGGATTGGGGAACAGAGAAAAGCTAAGGTGCCTTTGAGGTCAGGGAGAGAACAGGAGCACAGCGAAGAAAAGTATCTTTGCTCTGTTGAAAGCTGTGTGCTGAGAGTTGTGTTTTCTTTTCAAAGGAGAGGCCACTGTCTCATTGACATTTCCAAATGTTTCACTTACTCGATTCCCAGTCTCTTCCCCTTCCGCAGTTTGGACTCGTAAATGAAAGACATTGGCGCCTAGCTGTGGGAAATTATTTCAAAAAGGGTGCCAAGTTAAGGAGAGGAGAGGGAAGCGCATTCCAAGGAGTGATTTTGTAAAAAACCACCCCGGGTGTGTGTGTAAGAGTTAGGCATTCTGAAAGGGAAGAAGGGAGTGGGGGAGTGTTGGCTGGGGAGTGTATGGGAAAGAGAACCGAGGGGATCATGGAAAACTAGTTGGATTATTAATATTTTGGAATGTCCAGAGACAGAATAGATAATGGTGTCTAGGTTTTAAGAGGAGCGAGTGAATCTAAAAAAATATATTCAGTGACAAAATTATGCTGTGTTTACGATATAAAAACAATTGAGAATTGGAAAAATGTATCCAAAACAATTATTTCACATTTTGGTCTACAGTGCCCTAACCTTGAGTTAAGATGTTTTTGAAAACAAAATCAAATCAACTGGATATGTGTGTGTAGACAGTTTGAAAGAGATACATTTGTAATCGAATGTTCAATCTAGTAGAAGAAAGACAGGGAATCAAGTAATGCACAGAATGTCAAATATTCCACTGAGCAAGCTTATTTTTACTATGAAAAGAACTATCAGGAATTATGTGTTAATTATTCACCGTGTTTTTTTGTGAATAATCCTGATTATATTAGTGATATATTTGTTTAACTGATGAGTTTTGAGAACATGATGAATTGATTTTTTTGAATTGTATTTATGACTGTACCTTATACTTGTAAGTAGTCAAAAATTATTATTTGATTAAATTGAAGATGACAAAGGGAATTTAGCACATTTAATGAGACAATTGCTTATGTTTGTGATGAGGTAATTGATGTGTGCTGGAAATGTACATTACCCCATTTATATGCACCATTAAAATTAAATCGAGGCATTTGTAAGTAGTCATGTAATATACCAGCAGTTGAGTTTGAGACGATAATACTAGACTGTGCACCCTAGAATTGCTAAATATATGATCTTTAACATAAAGGAGCAATCATTTTTCTTACTCCCAATGAATAATAAAAACTTAGGTTTTTGTGTATTAATAGCTTAGAAGATGAGTCTCTTAGCAAGCACTATCACCAGTTTGCCTTCTCCCACCACAATCTTTAGGTCTTTGATCACGGATTAATTATTCATGTAGTCATTCCTGGGTTCTTAGAACCTGGTTGGTGCACTTCCTAGCTGCGACCACGTGATGGCAGTGGAAACCATGATTTCTGTTAAGGGGCTTCAGTGTGGAGCTATTTCTGCATTCCCTTAGCACATAAGGCTGAGAACAGCCATTTATCCGGAGGTAAAGATAAACGTGTCTAAACTGTGAAAATTTGTAAAGTAGGGTCATCAGTCTCTTTTTTCTGCTTCCCTTTTCTCTTGACTGACTCTTCATTGCCCCTTTACTCATTCTCAAAATTGGGACACATCTGATATCTGAATATATTATATAGTTTGAAATTCTTTCATACCAATTCTTTATTCTCCCACGTACTGCATTCTAAGCCTTTCCCTTTCTCTTGTATTTTGATAGATTTTTAAGGATTTTAGGTGATGGGGAGGCATGGAAAGTCTAGGCTTGGTTTATGATGGGCCCTGGAATAAAACTTTTTTTTTTTTTTTTTTTTTTTTTTGAGATGGAGTTTCGCTCTTGTTACCCATGCTGGAGTGCAATGGCGCGATCTCGGCTCACCTCAACCTCCGCCTCCTGGGTTCAGGCAATTCTCCTGCCTCAGCCTCCCGAGTAGCTGGGATTACAGGCACGCGCCGCCGTGTCCAGCTAATTTTTTGTATTTTTAGTAGAGATGGGGTTTCACCATGTTGACCAGGATGGTCTCAATCTCTTGACCTTGTGATCCACCCGCCTCGGCCTCCCAAAGTGCTGGGATTACAGGCTTGAGCCACTGCGCCCAGCCTAAAACTTTAAAAAAAAAAAAAAATTTATTCATTTTTTGAGATGGAATCTTGCTCTGTCCCTCAGGCTGGAGTGCAGTGGCGTGATCTTGGCTCACTGCAACCTCTGCTTCCCAGGTTCAAGTGATTCTCCTGCCTCAACCTCCTGAATAGCTGGCATTACAGGTGCCCACTCCCACCCCTAGTTTTTGTATTTTTAGTAGGGTCGGAGTTTCACTGTGTTGGCCAGGCTGGTCTTGAATTCCTGACCTCAGGTGATCTGCCTGCCTCGGCCTCTCAAAGTGCTGAGATTTGAGGTGTTAGCCACCTCACCAGCCAAACCTTTCTTTCTTTTTTTTTTTTTTTAAAGTGTATTATGGTGGTTGGTTGAGGTGGCTCATGCCTCTAACCCCAGCACTTTTGAAGGTCAAGGTGGGAAGATCGCTTGATCCTAGGAGTTCAAGACCAGCCTGAGCAACAAAGCAATACCAAATCTCAAGTTAAGTATTAAAAAAAAAAAATGTGGGCTGGATGCGGTGGCTCACGCCTGTAATCCCAGCACTTTGGGAGGCCAAAGTGGGTGGATCACAAGGTCAAGAGATTGAGACCATCCTGGTCAAAATGGTGAAACTCCGTCTCTACTAAAAAGACAAAAAATTAGCTGGGCATGGTGGCGCGTGCCTGTAGTCCCAGCTACTCAGGAGGCTGAGGCAGGAGAATTGCCTGAACCCAGGAGGCGGAGGTTGCAGTGAGTGAGATCGCGCCATTGCACTCCAGCCTGGGTAACAAGAGCGAAACTCTGTCTCAAAAAAAAAAATGTACTATAGCTAACTTTCTCTCTCTTTTGACCTCTAATCCCCATTTGTCTTTTTCTTTCTTTCTTTATTATTTTTTTTGAGACAGAGAGTCTCACTCTGTGGCCCAGGCTGGAGTACACTGGTACAATCTCAGTTTACTGCAATCTCTGCCTCTGGAGCTCAAGCAATTCTGTCCCTGTCTCCCAAGTTACTAGGATTAGAGGCCTAGGCCACCAAGCCTCGCTAATTTTTTGTATTTTTGGTAGAGATAGGGTTTTGCCACATTGGCCAGGCTGGGCTTGAACTCCTGGCCTCAAGTGATCCTCCCACCTTGGCCTCCCAAAGTGTTGGGATTGCAGGCATGAGCCATGGTGCCCAGCCAGCCCCATGTTCCGTTTTTCATCCTTCTCTACCAAGACTTCCAGTTACTGATACCTAGAACCTTTTCTTACTTTTTATGTCTCAACCCTTCATCCAGCCCCCAATGAAACCAAACAAAACGATTTAGTCTTCTTGGAGTGTTCTCACTGTCTTTCAGTGTTAGCTTCTTTATGCATCCAGTTGTGCAAACCTGAAACTTGGGCATCCTCCTCAATATTTTCTTTTCACTTGTGCTTCAGGTGTAATCATTTACCAAGTCCTATTTCTTTTACTCCTGCCATAACTCTAATCCATGGGGCCACCATCCCTGACTTAGGTCTCCTGTAGGAGCTTTTTAAGCAGTATTCCTGCTTCTGCTCTTGCCTTCCGATTGATGTATCACACCAGTCTTTGCAAGGACAAATGCATTCTCATCCCCACTCATAGCCTTTTTATTGCTCTTAGGATAAGGCAAAAATCTTTAACATGGCCTAAAAGGCACTGTGTCATTTGACTCCTCTGTAACTCTCCAGTTAACCCTGTGTTATGTTATCTTGCTCATTGATCTTTTTTCTGCCTTCTCAGATGTATCATGCTTCTTCCTGCCCCAGGGCCATTGCACAAGCTTTTTCATCATCCAAGAATTTCTTAAATACTCCTCATTCCATTCTCTTGTGTTAACTTCTCTTCCATTAGAGCTCAGTTTGATTACAATTTTTTGCAGGGAAGCCTTCCCTGATGTTTCTGACTTGGTCTCTTCTCTCTGTAACACTCATAGGATCAGGTGGTTCTCCTTGAGCATACTTTATCATTTGTGTATGATTCCTTGTGTGGTTCAATCCTTTCTAGCCCCACTGACTCTGGACAGATGGTTAAAATCGGGTTTTTGTTTTTGTTCTTTTCCTAAGATGGAGTCGAGCTCTGTTGCCCAGGCTGGAGTGCAGTGGCGTGATCTCAGCTCACTGTGACCTCCGCCTACCAGGTTCAAGCAGTTCTTCTGCTTCAGCCTTCTGAGTAGCTGGGATTACAGGCACATGCCACTGCGCCCAGCTAATTTTTGTATTTTTAGCAGAGACAGGGTTTCATCATGTTGGCCAGGCTGGTCTCGAACTCCTGACCTTGTGATCCACCCACCTTGGCCTCCTAAAGTGCTGTGATTACCGGCATGAGCTACTGCCAAAATTAATGTAAAGTAGTGGATTAAACTCTGCATCCATTGTGACAGCACAAACGATAGTTTGTGAAGCCTTTTTTTGAGCACTTGCCTTTCTGTTGTTTTCTAAAGTTCAGTAGTGATTATGTGTTTGCCAGGAAATTAATAGCTTTTTACTCCTGGCTTTTTACTAACTCGTAATTTCTATACACCCAGTAACGTACAGGGAATTGTGCTTTTTGTAGAATAAGTATGCAGATAGAGCTCAGGAGCAAGGGGATCATGGGCAATGGAATCCAAGTAGCTGTTGTGATTTAACTGTGTGAGTTTGATGAAATACCATGATTAACTAGGGAAACAGCTAAAAATTGTTACTAACATGGGAAATGGAAAAGAAGGAAAAATGCAACAGCTAGTAAAGCTGGGTAAAAATAATATGGTAGTCTTAAAATTTTTAAATAAATAAGGTGTATAAAATTCCAATGGTGCCAAAAAAATATGGTAAAATGAAGTTTTTCTTCAATCTTAGACCCCGGCTAATTGACTTCCTTCCCTAGAAGCAACCAATAAAACATTTCTTGTGCATTTTTTCCTGGTATGGGGGATGGGAAGGACTTTGTGGAGATGGTAACATTCCTTTGTTTGGATGGGTATTTAAGATGTTTACAGTCTTGATAATGCAAATAGTGATACAATGAATATCCCTATACATATATAATTTTTGCACAAGAGAGAATCTCTCTTTAGGATACATTTGTAGAAGTACAGTTTCTGGGTCAAAGGGTATGTACTGTTTAAACTGATAGATACTGTCAAATTACGAGTTTACGTTTCTCTCTTGGTGTTAGAGTGCTGTCCTCCTTGTTCTCTTGGTAACAGAGTGGGTTATCAAACGTTATTTAAATTGTCAGTTTAATAGGAACATTTTTCTTAAGCATCTTTTCAACAGGTAGATGTAAGAGCCATTTATTTGTTTCCTTTATCTATAGACCTGTTTATATTTTTTGTTCATTTTTCTATTGGGATGGTTCATATTGTTTATAAAGGCGGTCCCCAACATTTTTGGCACCAGGGACCGGTTTCGTGGAAGACAATTTTTCCATGGACGGGGATGGTGGGGTGGAAGAGTAGGGGGAATTATTTTGGAATGAAACTGTCTACCTCAGGCCATCAGGCACTAGAGACTCATAAGGAGCACACAGCCTAGACCCCTTGCATGCACACTTCACCATAGAGTTTGCACTGCTATGAGAATCTAATGCCTGATCTGACAGGAGGCAGAGCCAGGGCGAGAATGCTCACTCGTCCACCACTCACCTCCTGCTGTGTTTTCAGGTTCCTAACAGGCCATGGACCAGTACCAAGGGTCGGTGGCCTGGGGGTTGAAGACCCCTAGTATATAGGAACTCTGTTTTTTGTTTGTTTTTGAGACAGGGTTTCACCATATTAGGCTGGTCTAGAACTCCAAACCTCAGGTGATCTGCCTGCCTCGCCTCCCAAATTGCTGGGATTACAGGCGTGAGCCACCGCGCCCAGCCCAGAACTCTGTATTTTAATGAAATCAGTTCTTAGCCTTTGACATATGTTGCAGATATTTTTCACAGTTTTTCATTTGTCTTTTGACTTTGTTTATGGTCTACTTTTTCAGCAGAGATTAAATGTTTCGTTGTCAAATTTATCAGTATTTTCAGAGTCTAGGTTTTATGTCATAATAAAGGCCTTTCCTATTTCAATATTATTTCTAATTAGAATGAAATATTCTTGTGTTTTCTCCGGGTACTTCTATAATTTTATCCTTAAGTTGAGTGCGCCTACCTACACAAATGTAAGTTGAATAAAGTGTTGAGGTTGGAATCCAGCTTTACTTTCCTTCCAGGTGGCTGCCCAGTTATCACAGTGTCCTTCATTTAGTTCAGCTTTGCCCTGCCGATTGAAATGTTGTCTCTAGGTGTACTTAGTTCCTACATATAATTTGAGGTTATTACTGGACTTTTATTCTGTTTCATTGATCAGATTACCTCTTCATACCTAATGACTCCATACTTTGGTTATAATCTTCCCTCATTCTACTTCCCAGAGTTTTCCTGGAAAGTTTTCCTTGTTTATTTTTCTATCTGACTTAGAATTAGTCAGCCAAGTCCCATTCCTCTGTCCTGTTGGTATTTTTGTTGGTATTGTAGTATATTTATAGATTAATTTAGAGATAATTGACATCTTTTTGAGGTTCAGGAACAGGGTCTATATTCATTTCCTTATGTTCAAGAACAGTATATGTGGCCAGGCACTGTGGCTCACGCCTATAATTCTAGCACTTTGGGATGTTGAGGCGGGCAGATCACTTGAGGCCAGGAGTTGGAGACCAGCCTGGCCAACATGGGGAAACCCCGTCTCTGCTAAAAATATAAAAACTAGCAGTGGTTGCAGGCACCAGTAATCCCAGCTACTCAGGAGGCCGAGGCAGGAAAATTGCTTGAATCCTGGAGGCAGAGATTGCAATGAGCCAAGATTGCACCACTGCACTCCAGCCTGAACGACAGAGCAAGACTCGGTCTCAAAAAAAAAAAAACCAGTTTATGTATTTATTGTTGTTCAAGTCTTGTTTTGCATCTATCAACATTTTAAAGGTTTTTTTTTTTTTTTTATGTAGGCCTCTCACATTTCTCATTATGTTTATTCCTTGGTGCTTATTTTTGTTGTTGCTATTGTAAATGGGGTTTCTACTTCTTTTACAACTTTTATGTTGTTGTTTGAATATGGGAATGCTATTAAATTTTGAGTATTAATTTTGTACCTAGCCATCTTAAGAATTCTAATATTATCTGTAAGTTTCTCAGTTGTTTTTCTAGAGAATAACAGGTATAGCTAAATAATCATATCAATATGGAATAAGGATAATTTTATCTTCTCCTTTTCATTTTTTTTTTCTTTTTTAAAAATAGGCTGAGCATGTTGGCTCATGCCTGTAATCCTTGCACTTTGGGAGGCTGAGGCGGGCGGATCACTTGAGGTCAGGAGTTCGAGTCCAGACTGGCCAATATGGTGAAACCCCATCTCTACTGAAAACACACACAAACAAAAATTAGCCGGGCATGTTGGTACATGCCTTAGTCCCAGCTGCTCAGGAGGCTGAGACAGGAGAATTGCTTGAATACTGGAGGCAGAGGTTGCAGTGAGACAAGATTGTGCTACTGCACTTCATCCTGGGTGACAGAACAAGACTCTGTCTCCAAAGAAAAACAAAAAATAAAATATATATATATGTAAATAAATAAATAAAATAGAGCTGGAATCTTGCTATGTTGCCCAGGCTGATTTCAAACTCCTAGGCTCAAGTGATCATTCTGTCTTGGCCTCCCAAAGTGCTGGGATTACAGGAGTAAGCCTCCGCGGCCTGCCCTCCTTTCCACTTTTTATACTTAGTTCTTTATTTTGCTCAATTGCTTTGGCTAGTACTTTCCAAAAATATCAAACATTAGGATAGTAGTGGAGCTTTGTCCTATTCCTTACTTCAACAGATATTTTTAATGCTTTCCTTTTAAGATTAGATCTGTCTTTAGATTGAAGCGTACATGTTAAAGTATTCAGCTGTTACCATTTTTAAAGATTTTTTTTTTTCCTTCAAGGCAGAGTCTCACTCTGTTGCCCAGGCTGGAGTGCAGTGGCTCCATCTTGGTTCACTGCAATGTCTGCTTCCTGGGTTCAAGTGATTCTCCTGGCTCAGCCTCCCAGCTGACTGGGATTACAGGTACCCACCACCACATCTGGCTAACTTTTGTATTTTTAGTAGAGATGGGGTTTCACAATGTTGGCCAGGCTGGTCTCAAACTCCTGACCTCAAGTGATCCACTTGCCTTGGCCTCCTAAAATGGTGGGATTACAGGTGTGAGCCACCACACCAGGCCTAAAGTTCTTTTTTTTAAAATAAATGGAAGTAATATTGCTAATGCCTTTTCAGCATCTGTGGGAATTATAATGTGATTTTTGTCCTTTGATCGATTATTGTGGTAGATTGTAGTAATGGATTTATTGTTACTGAACCATTCTTGTGTTCCTGAATTAACTTACTTTGTCATGGTTATTATTATTTTAAATGTAATGCTGGGTTCTGTTTGCTGAACTTTACTTAGAAATTTTGTATCACTCAGGTTATTTTTTTATGTTATTTTTGTTTGATTATTCCACTTTTATAAAACTACTTCAAAGCTTGCCTGCCTGTCTGCCTGCCTTCCTTCCTCCCTTGCCTCCTTTCCCCTTCCCTCTCTCCCTTCCTCTCTTCCTCTGTCCCCCATCCCTCCCTCCCTCCCCCCTCCCCACTCCTCCTCCCTCCCTGGCTCCCTGCGTTCCTTCCTCCTTCCTTCCCTTCCTCCCTCCCTTCATTTCTCCCTCCCTTCCTCCCTTCCTCCCTCTGTCACCCAGGTTGGAGTGCAGTGGTGCAGTCATAGCTCACTGCAGCCTCAAACTGCAGGACACAAGCCAACCTCTTGCTTTAGCCTCCCAAGTAGCTAGGAGTACAGGCGAGCACCACTACAACCGGCTTATTTTTAAATTTTTTGTAGAGATAAGGTCTTGCTATGTTGCCTAGGCTGGTTGCAAACTCCTGGCCTCAAGCCATCCTCCCACCTCAGCCTCTCAAAGTGCTGGCATTACAGGCATCAGCCACTGTACCTGGCCCTTACTTTATTTTTATATGTATTTTTTCCCCTATGTGGTTAAATGATATTGAAGTTAAAGATTTTGTTGAATTCCCCATGAAGTCATTTGGACCTCCTCTTTTTTAGGGGGTAGAAGTAGCTCTCAGACAATTATATTGTCCAGTTATATCATACTTCTTAGTTTTTTTGAGACAGGGTCTCACTCTGTTGCCCAGGCTGGAGTGTAGTGGCATGATCATGGCTCACTGCTGCCTCAACCTCCTAGGCTTGATTCTCCTGCCCCAGCCACCTGAGTAGCTGGGACTACAGGTGTACACCACCACACCTGACTAATTAAAAAAAATTTTTTTTGTAGCAACAGGGTCTCACTGTGTTGCCCAGACTGGTCTTAAATTCCCAAGCTCAAGCAATCCTCCTGCCTCAACCTCCCAAAATGCTGGGATTATAGGTGTGAGCTACTGCATCCAGCCCAGTTATATCATTATTCTCTGATAGTTTGGCTGCTTACAATTTATATCCTTTGGGGGTAGTTTTGATAATTTATGTTACCCTAGAAAATTATCCTGTTCATCCAGATTTTCAAAATTATTTGTGTGAATTGAACAAGGTATTCTTTTATGATTAAAGAATTATTTCTTGGGTCTGTGACTACTCATTATCATTTCTTATCTTGTATATGTGAGGCTTGCCCTTTTTTGTTCATAACCAGCTCTTGAATTTTTAAAAATTAGTTTCACTGTTTTTTTTTTTTTTTTTTTTTTTTTGAGGCGGAGTCTTGCTATGTCACCAGCCTGGAGTGCAGTGGTTTGAACTCAGTTCACTGCAGCCTCTGCCTCCCGGTCCAAGCAATTCTCCTGCCTCAGCCTCTCGAGTAATTGGAACTACAGGCTTGTGCCACCATGCCCAGCTAATTTTTGTATTTTTAGTAGAGATGGGATTTCACCATGTTGGCCAGGATGGTCTCGATTTCTTGACCTCGTGATCTGTCCACCTCTGCCTCCCAAAGTGCTGGGATTACAGACGTAAGCCACTATGCCCGGCCCTATTTTCTCTTTTTATTAATTTTTTTCTTTCAGTTTTAAATCCTCCCTTTAGCTTTCCACACACAGCTCTATTTCATTGTTTGTATTTCTGTCTTCTTATATTGGATGCTTAATATTTCTTTCCATATGTTTAAATGTGATTTCTTCTGAGCCCTGCTTTAGTTGTTTCCTGTTAGTTCTAGGCTTCTCGTTGTAATTATTTTCTAAATATTTTGTCATTTCATTTTGATTTTTTTTTTTTTTGAGATGGAGTTTTGATCTTGTTGCCCAGGCTGGAGTGCGATGGCGTGATCTCGGCTCACCGCAACCTCTGCCTCGTGGGTTCAAGTGATTCTCCTGCCTCAGCCTCCCTAGTAGCTGGGACTACAGGAATGCACCACCATACCCAGCTAATTTTGGAGTTTTAGTAGAGAGAGGGCTTCTCCATGTTGGTCAGGCTGGTCTTGAACTCCTGACCTAAAGTGATCTGCCTTCCTTAGCCTCCCACGGTGCTGGGATTACAGGTGTGAGCCACTGTGCCTGGCTGATTTTTTTTTTTTTTTTTTTAACACAGACTAATTTATCCTTTTCAAGTGTTTTTTGTTTTGTTTTGTGTTTTGTTCTATTTTTTGTTTTGTTTAGAGACGAGATCTCATTCTCTAGCCCAGGCTTGAGTGCAGTGGTGCAGTCATGACTTACAGCAGCCTCAGTCTCCCAGACTGAAGCATCCTCCCACCTCAGTCTTCCAAGTAGCTGGGATGACAGGTACATGCCACCATGCTTAGCTATTTTCTGAACTTTCTGTAGAAATTGGGGTCAGCAAAACCCAGGCTGGTTTTGAACTCCTGGCCTCAAGCCATCCTTCTGCTTCAGCCTCCCAAAATATTGGGATTACAGAGGTGAGCCACCATGCCTGGCCCTTAAAAAAAAAATTTCCATTTGTATGTATTTTAATAGCTTTATGGAGATGTAATTCACGTCATGCAATTCATACTTTGGAAGTGTGAACGTCAGTGGTTTCTAGTATATTCGCAGATATGCACAACCATCCCTGTAGTCAATTCTAGAACAGTTCATCTCCTCAAGAGCAACCTCTTTTTATCCTTTAGCCATCATCCCCTTATCCTCCTGTTCCCTTCCCCTATCCCCTCACCCTAGCCCTAAGCAACTATTCATCTATTTTTTGTCTCTATAGATTTCCCTGTTACAAACTTTCTCATATGAATGGAAACGTAATAATAGTATGTGACCTTTTGTGTCTGGCTTCTTTTACTTTGGATAATGTTTTCAAGGTTCATGCATGTTGTAGGAGGTATCAGTACCTCATTGCTTTGTATTTTCCTGATGACTAATGATGCCGAGCATCATTTCATGTGATTGCTGCTCATTTGTATGTATTGGCCATCTCTTCTTTGGAGCATTTATTCAGATCCTTTGCCCAATTTTTAATTGGGTTGTCTTATCATTGTTGTTTTAGGAGTTCTTTATATATTCTAGATACACTGTTGTCCTATGTATGATTTGCATATATTTTCTCCCTTCTGTTGTCTTTTCATTTTCTTGATTGTGCACTTTAAGGCACAAGACTTTTTAATCTTGATGAAGTCTAATATTATTTTGTTGCTTTCATTTTGGTGTCATATCTTAGAAGAATCTTTTGCCAAATCCAAGATCAGAAGACTTGTTCCTGGTTTTCTCTAAGAGCTTCATAGTTTTGCTCTTACATTTATGTCTTTGATCCATTTTAACTTGTGTATTTGGTGTGAGATAAGGGTTATCTCAACTGCCCATCCAATTTGAAAGACTGTTCTTTCCCCACTGAACGGGTATTGGCACTCCTGTCAAACGTCGATTAACCATAAAAGTAAGGGTTTATTTCTGGACTCTTAGTTCCATTGCATCGATCTGTATGTCTGTTCATGTACCAACACCATGCTGCCTCAGTTATTGTTGCTTTGCAGTAAGTTTTGACAGGACAGTTTGAGTCCCCCTAATTTATTCCTCCCTTTTAGGGTTATTTTGGCTATTCTAGGTCCCTTGCAATGCCATATAAATTTGAGTGTCAGCTTGTCATTTTGTACAGAGGATTCAGTTTGTACAAGGGATTGTCGTTTTGTCAACTGGGGTTCTGATAGGGATTGCTTTGAGTCTGTAGATCAGTTTGGGCAGTATTGACATTTTGATAATATTAAGTCTTCCAGTCTGTGAACATGAGATATATTTCCATTTATTTAGATCTTCTATTTATTTTAACAATGTTTTGTCATTTTCAGAGGTCATTTATGTTTCGCCTGCCTTTCTCAATTCTGTCATCTATTAATATGTCCCTTGTTATGTTTTCAGCAGTGTCTGTACTCCTTTGTGCTACTTTCAATGAAGATTTCATTTTTGAGTCGGTTTTATTTTTCCCTTCCATTTCTTTTCTGTTCTCTGTTGATATTTCCTTCTATTGTCTGCCTTTCTAGAGCTTTCCTTTATCTGCCGCTTAATATTGGTATCCAAGAATATATCTTTGTTTGTTTTCCCTTTTTACTCTTAGTAAGATATCAATGTCCTGACCAAACCTATATCTATGTCCAACCCACATCTCTCTTTCTGGCCTGTTTGCCAACAGCCTCTAGACGTTTCTACCAACTGACTGATGAGTACCTACAACATTTTCAAAAAAACAATTTTATCATTTCCGGCCAAACCTGTTACTTCATCCTGTGCTCCTTATCCTGACTAATGTAATGGCTATATCATCAGTTTAGTGAGTCAAGCCAGAAATGTGGGAAAAACATTAGATTCCTTCCTTTTACTTATTCCTTATAGAATTGGCCACAGTTCTGTTGAATTGGTCACAATTCGATAAGGAATTGTGTTGTTGATTATTCTTCCTTACTTCCTTACTCTCACTCTGTTTGCCCCTTTCTACCTCTCTACCCTCCCCATTTATGCCTTTCATTTTATATTTCAGCTATACAGAAGTATTCTCTGTATAGTTGAAACTTTTTTTATTTTTTGAGACGGAGTTTTACTCGTTACCCAGGCTGGAGTGCAATGGTGCGATCTCGGCTCACCGCAACCTCTGCCTCCTGGGTTCAGGCAATTCTGCCTCAGCCTCCTGAGTAGCTGGGATTACAGGCACGCGCCACCATGCCCAGCTAATTTTTTGTATTTTTAGTAGAGACGGGGTTTCACCATGTTGACCAGGATGGTCTTGATCTATTGACCTCGTGATCCACCTGCCTCGGCCTCCCAAAGTGCTGGGATTACAGGCGTGAGCCACTGCGCCCGGCCTGTATAGTTGAAATTTAAGTTAGTTGCCTTAAATTCTTGGAACAAGGTAGGTTGAGAGGAGAGATTTTTTTTTTAACTTGGAATTTCCTGTGCTACATTTTTCTTGATTCTGTACATACCATTTTTTCTTTCTATTTTTTCTTTTTTTTTTCCTTGACATGGTGATTGTATTAGCTGTGTACCATTTCTTCTTTCTAAAGTGCCATTCTCCTAGTCATCTTCTAAGACTCACCCATGTGTACTTTAATCTACATAGCATTTTTTTCCTATTCTCTCTTAATCCTAGCACTTTGGGAGGCCAAGGCAGGACAATTGCTTGAACCTGGGAGACGGAGATTGTAGTGAGCTGAGATTGCAGTCACTGCACTCCAGCCTGGGCTCCATCTCAAAAACAAACAAACAGAAAAACCCTTAAATGACTTACATGTATGAAGTCAATGGACATTTTAAAATCTCCATCTGCCTGGATCTCTCTTCATTTTGAAAAATCCTTTTCCGTTTTGGTTTCCTGGGAGTCAGGTCTCATTTTCCATTTAAGTGTCTGGCCTCATCCTTAGTCATCTTTGTCAGCTCTTTCCCTTCTACCTGGACTTTATGTGTGGGAGTTCTCAATTCTTGGTTCTGTGTCCCCCGCTTCTCTTTTCGACTTACTTGAGGTGTTCTCTTCCAAATCTGTGATTTTCAGTATCTATCCATATGCCAATAAGTCATGCCACTGTTTAATTTCAGCCCAAATCTCTTTTGAGAGTCGTTTCCTTGCTTTCTCCATATCTACAATTAAATGCGTTATATTCCTCAAGCTCAACAAGTTGAAACTGGATTTGCGATCTTTATTATAAATTTGAACGGTAACTGTTGGGCAATTTTAAGCAGAGGGGTAATGTGATATGATTTACTTTTCTAAAGCTCCCTTTACTGCTGGTTGGAGAATGGATAGTGGGACATGGTGACAAGGAAGCATGGAGGTCATTTAGAAGACTATAGAGTTACTTTCCTAAAAAGACTGTGGCTTGGACTAGAATATGGTGGTATATTGGTTGTTGGAAGTGGTTAAATATGAGATATATTTTGAAAGGTAGCATTTATAGGATTTGCTGTGAGGTGTGAAGGAAAGAGAGGAGTCAGGATGACTCCTAACAAGGCTAGATGCGGTGTTCACGCCGTAATCGAGCACTTTGGGAGGCCAAGGTGGGCAGATCACTTGAGGCCAGGAGTTTGAGGCTAGCCTGGCCAACATGGTGAAACCCAGTCTCTACTAAAAATACAAAAATTAGCTCGGCGTGGTGGCATGTGCCTTTAGTCCCAGCCATTCAGAAGGCTGAGACGCAAGAATTGCTTGAACCCAGAAGGCAGAGCTTGCAGTGAGTCATTATGCACCATTGCACTCCAGTCTAGGTGACAGAGTGAGACTCTGGAAAAAAAAAAAAAAGAAAGATGGCTCCTAAGTTATTGTCTTGAGCAACTGGACAGATGATGGTCTCATCAGATGTGATGGAACAGATCTGAAGCAGCAGGATTGTAGGGGACAAATCAAGAGTTTTGTTTTGACAATGTTAAGCTTGAGATGCCTATTTGACCTCCAAGTAAGGATATAGAGTAAGTAATCTTTACATAAAAATCAAACTCAAGGGAGATGGTGAGGCTCACAATGTATATTTTGGAATTATTAGCATGCAGATGATATCTAAAGCCATTGGACTGGATGAGTTCACCAAATATTTTTAAAAATTGGGCAGAAGAGTATGTAACTCTTGAAAGTGAGAAGGAAAGGAGAAACAAGCAAAGAAGTTCAGTGAGATAGGAGGAAGACCAGGACTGCTTGGTTTCACAAGCAGTCAAGAGAAGAACATGTTTCAAGGAGAGAGAGGTTACCTTGTCAAATGTACCGGAGAGCTTGAGTAGGATAGGGTCTTAAAATGGTGGACTCAGCCGGGTGCAGTGGATTATGCCTGTAATCCCAGCACTTTGGGAGGCTGAGGCAGGTGGTCACCTGAGGTCAGAAGTTCGAGACCAGCCTGGTCAACATGGTGAAACTCCATCTCTACTAAAAATTCAACAAATTAGCTGGGCACAGTGGCTCTTGCCTATAGTCCCAGCTACTCGGGAGGCTGAGACATGAGAATTACTTGAACCCAGGAGATGGAGGTTGCAGTGAGCTGACATTGCGCCACTGCACTCCAGCCTAGGTGACAGAGTAAGACTCTGTCTCGAAAAAAAAAAAAAAAAATTAACAGCAACAACAAAAATGGTGTACTCTCTACTACCATTAGTACAGTACTATAAGTAATCACTGAGGGTATAGTTGGCCTTTGTGGACTGAATAGGTACTGACCCATTAATTATGTGTAACATCGGAAAATATATTAAGAATTTCAGATCACAAATTGACATAATCACTTAGAATTTTGAGCTACAGTCTAATTTTTATTAGCCTACATCTTTTTTAAGGCTTTATTTTCCCCAAACTATTTTTAAGGCCGTCTCCTCGCTTTTTTTTTTTTTTTTTTGAGATGGAGTCTTACTCCATAGCCCCAGCTGGAGTGCAGTTGCGCGATCTCGGCTCACTGCAACCTCCACCTCCCGGGTCCCAGTTCAAGCAATTCTCCTACCTCAGCCTCCCAAGTGGTTGGGATTACAGGCACAAGCCACCATGCCCAGCTAATTTTTGTTATTTTTTTAAGTAGAGATGGGGTTTCACCATGTTGGCCAGTCTGGTTTTGAACTCCTGACCTCATGATCCACCCGCCTCGGCCTCCCAAAGTGCTGAGATTACAGGCCTGAGCCATTATGCCTGGCCCATCCCCTCACTTCTTAAAGTAAGCAGTCCTTGTCTTCCTTCTACTTTATTCACCTTTGCTTCACCTTTCTTTCTTACTCTCAAGAGTTGTATAGTCTGCCCATTTTTAAGTGGTTTTGAACACTCAGAATCATTAGACTTTCACCAGTATCTATACTGGGCAAGCTTGTAGAACACATAAATGTTATGCTTACTTGAAATATGTAAGTATGATTTCCTGTGATTGAATGCATCCAGATTTTCTCCTTAAAGTCTTTTCATCATTAATTTTTTCCTTAATGGAAAAACATTTCATAAACTTGATATGATTCAAACAGTACGCAGGAGGAGAAAGTGTCCCTTCCTCTTGAGATCCCTCGTTTTCCAGTCTGTCTGCCTAGCAGTATCATCTCCCTAGAGTCTCAGGTGTGTCTTTCCAGAAATAGAATTTGCATATATATGCATATAGGTATGTGTTATCTTTATATTAAAACAGAGTGCAACAGCAAAGTATCATTTCTGCATCTGTCTTTTTTTTTTTTTACTTAAAAATATATTTTGGGGATCGTTCTAGATAGCACATTTAGACTTATCTCATACTTCTTCATGGCTGAAAGTATTGTGTTGTGTCAATGTGCTGTAATTTACCAGCCACCCAACTGATGGCTATTTAGCTTGTTTCTAGTTTCTGTTATTTAAGAACATCACTGCAATACATAGTGATAAATATTGCTAACTTACCTTTAAAATCTGTGTTTTTAAAGTTTTCTTCAAGTTATAGAAGTTAAAAACTCACACTTACATTTATCCCTTTATTTTTTTGCCAATCATTGAGAGCTTGTAAGGTTGCTGAGGTTGGTTGGCCTTGAACTCTTGGCCTCGCCTTCGCAAGCGCCACAACATCCGGCCGGAGCCACTTTGGGCCCCCATTTATCCCTTTATTTTACTCAGCTTTCTCATTCAGCTAGTCTTTTACATCCTTACGTTTTATCCCTAAATTAGCTAGGTAGTTATATAAACATTTACTCATAACCCAGTAAGGGGATAGATGCTATTGCTGTCCCTTTTTTTTATAGTTAAGGAAGCTCAGGTACCAGGATAAGACCTTGTCCAAGGGTATATAGCTAGCAAGGGGCAGAGCTAGGATTTAGACCCAGGCAATATGGTTCTAAAAAAATCCATGTACCATGATGCACTCTCATCTGCTTCCTGTCCTTCCCAGTTTTTTTTTTTTGTTACTAGTACTGTAATTCAGGCCTTCACTGCTGTGAACTGGACTATACTAAAAATGTTTTTTGCTATTCCTCGTCTTCCTTTCCTAACCCATGCTGTATACTGAAACAAGATTAATCGTCCTAATGCACGGCTATGGTTATGTTGCTTCCCAGATAAGAATCCTTCAGTAGCTTCCTGCTGCATTTAGAATCCAGCCCAGTCTCATGCTCTTCGCTTTTATATTTGCTATATGTCCCTGAATTTGCTCCAATCTTTATCTAGGATGTGAGCATTAAAGTGTCATAAGACATAATAAGGCTAGATAGTGAAGTGAAATTAGAAGTATTTTGACTAGCAAAAAAATGAGATAAGTGATCTTTGGAGTTGAATGGTGTTTTTTCTTTGAGTTGTTTTCCTTTTTACCCATAGTAGCTCCTGCCATATGGTTTCATCAACAAACTGTCAACTCATTTAATTTGAATCAGATGTGTAATTGATCAAATGCTAACCACAAATATTTTGGTGTCACATAAAACACATTCCTTAAAACACACGTACACACTAACCTAATACAGAAATACGGAATTTCTTTCTTTTTTTTTTTTGAGACAGAGTCTCACTCTGTCGCCCAGGCTGGAGTGCAGTGGTGTGATCTTGGCTCACTGCAACTTCCACCTCCCAGGTTCGTGATTCTCCTGCCTTAGCCTCCTAAGTAGCTGGGACTACTGGTGCGTGCTACCACGCTCGACTAATTATTTGTATTTTTAGTAGATATAGGGTTTCACTGTGTTAGTCAGGATGGTCTCCATCTCCTGACCTTGTGATCTGCCTGCCTTGGCCTCCCAAAGTGCTGGGATTACAGACGTGAGCCACCACACCCAGCCCATATTATACTTTTTAAAGCAGCTTTAAAAATATCAGATATTAAAAATTTGCTAATTAGTGACTATTACTTTTTGCTGGATTTAGTCCAGTATTAGTTTTTATGTCCTTCAGTCAGATCTAGGTATTTTCTTGAAAGGCATTGCATTTGCCAGCAGAAAATGACCCAAGAGAAGGGAAAGTGAGTTCATAGAGAGAAGTTGTGTCTTTTTTTTCTCTTTTTTTTTCCCAGACAGAGTCTCACCTTGTTCCCTGGGCTGGAGTGCAATGGCATGATCTCAGCTCACTGCAGCCTCTGCCTCCCGGGTTCAAGCGATTCTCCTGCCTCAGCCTCCCAAGTAACTGGGATTACAGGCACCTACCACCATGCCCTGCTAATTTTTTGTATTTTTAGTAGAGACGGGGTTTCACTATTTTGGCCAGGCTGGTCTTGAACTCCAGATCTCGTGATCCACCTGCCTTGGCCTCCCAAAGTGCTGGCATTACAGGCTTGAGCCACCACGCCCGACCTCTTTTTTGTTTTCTTTTTGAGACTTGGTCTGGGTCTGTCCCCAGGCTGGAGTGCAGTGGTGTGATCACAGCTCACTGCAGCCTCTGCCTCGTGGGTTCAAGGCAAGCCTCCTGAGTAGCTGGATTACAGATGTTCACCACCACACCCAGCTAGTTTTTGTATTTTTAGTAGAGACGGGTTTTTACCATGTTGGCCAGGCTGGTCTCCAACTCCTGACCTCAAGTGACCCACCTGCCTCAGCCTCCCAAAGTGCTGGGATTACAGGCCAAAAAGTCACCAGTCCCGGCCATGTCTTCACTTTCAAAATTGGTTACTTCTCTAGTTTGGTTTTTTGTTTTTCTTTCTTTCTTTTTTTTTTTTTGAGACAGAGTCGCACTCTGTGACCCACACTGGAGTGCAGTGGCACAATCTCGGCTCCCTGCAACCTCTGCCTCCCAGGTTCAAGTGATTCTCCTGCCTCAGCCTCCTGAGTAGCTAGGATTACAGGCGCCCACTGCCACACTCAGCTATTTTAGTAGAAACGAGGTTTCACCATGTTGGCCAGGTTGGCCTTGAACTCCCGACCTCAAGTGATCAGCCTGCCTGGCCTCCCCAAATGTTGGGGTTACAGGCCTGAGCCACTATGCCTGGCCTCAGTTTATTTTTCTAAGTGAAGTTTTGCTGGAGATAAAAAGGAAGGAGGTGATACTCAATTAAGAAAAACATTCTCTGGTGATAGTTAATATTTGAAGATAGGCACTTTCATACAGGTACATGTAAAGTACAAACACAGGCAGGATTTTTGGTAAATCTTACACAGAAAATAAAGCCATGAACAGTAAAAAAAAAATTAAAAAAAGATTTTAAAATGAACTTTTATCTTTTTCATATTTTCTTATTGTCTGAAACTTCTTAGAATCATAAAATGTCAAAACTGAAGAAGATTGCTGGGCATGGTGGCTCATGTCTGTAATCTGAGGAGTTTGAGACTAGCCTGGGTAACATGGTGAAACCCCAGCCCCATATCTACAAAATAAACAAAAATTAGCCGGGTGTGATGGCGCATGCCTGTTGTCTCCCTCGTGGGAGACAGATGCAGGTGGAATGCTTGAGTCCAGAAGTTCGACCACCTTGGGCAACATAGCTAGACCCTGTGACTACTTCCCCTGCACCCCGCCAGAAAAGAGTATTTATAATGAGTAAGCATAGAGTAGATACTCAGTATATAAAGGTGCTTGGCATGGAGTAGATAATAAATGTTGATTATCCTAAATTTAAAAGTAAGTCATTTACTTAACAAGTAGATCACTGTTAGCTCAAAGTGTGCCACTATGAAATTTTGAAGATTCCTCTTCCAGGCAGACATAGTCCCATGGGTAAACTGGGGAACAGAGTGAAGGCTGGATTTAGCCTCCACTTAGATACTTTGCCTAGAGCTCTTGTGCAGTAAGCAATCTGTATAACTGTGCAGTGATTCCAGATACAGTATTAATTTGCTTCTCTTTTGAAATCTGTATAGATCCTGAATTACATATAGCAATAGGACCATAGCACATGTTGTAGCCACCTAAGTCAGAATTCTTGGATCATTTTCTCTGATTCAATGGTTCGAATTGTCAAATATTCATAATTGTTTAAATTATTTTTGAATGTAATCTGTTCCATATTAGCACCATCATGTTTTTTCTTCATTTTGGTTTTTATTTAAGTTTTATACCTTTTACTTTGAGACTTGTAGGTGCACTTTCAGTGTTAAGAAATAATATTGGCTGGGTGTGGTGGTTCACGCATGTGATCCCAGTACTTGGAAGACTGAGGCAGGTGGATCATTTGAGCTCAGGAGTTTGAGACCAGCCTGACTTGGTGAGACAATGCCGTCTCTACAAAAAATACAAAAATTAGCCAGGCATGGTGGCACACGCCTGTAATCCCAGCTACTTGGGAGGCTGAGGTGGGAGGATAACTTGAGCCCAGGAGGTGGAGGTTGCAGTGATCTGAGATCATGCCACTGTACTCCAGCCTGGGTGACAGAGCAAGATCCTGTCTCAAAAAATTAAAATTAAAAAAAAGGAAAGAAATAATATTGAGAGATTTATATACCCTTCCCCAGGCAATTTCTTGGAATGATAACATCCTGTTACTATTGCACGGTAACACAACTAGGAAATTGACATTGATACAATCCAGTGACCTTACTCAGATTGCATCGGTTTTACATGTACTCGTGTGTGTGTGTGTGTGTGTGTGCGCGCACGCGTGCGCATCTCTGTGTATCATATTCTGTATAGTTTTATTATATATTAAGATTCATGTGACTACCACAGTCAAGATATAGAACAATTCCATCACAAGGATCTCTGGTGGTACCCTGATACAGCCACACCTACCTTCCCTGGCAAACCCCCGGTGACTACTAATCTGTTCTCTAAAATTTTGTCATTTCAACAATGTTATATGAGTAAAATCATACAGTATGTAACCTTTCGACACTTCATTTTCTGTTGGTTGCATGAATCAATGGTTCATGGTTGTACCACAGTTGTTTAACCATTCATTCGCTGAAGGATGTTGAGATTGGTTTCATGTTTTGGCTATTGTGAATAAAGGTGTTATGAATGTTTGTGTACAGGTCTTTGTGTGGACATAAGTTTTCATTTCTCTGGGATAAATGCCCAAGAATATGATTGTTGAGTTGTATGGTAAGCATATGTTTAGTTTTGTAGGAAACTACCATACTGTCTCTCAGAGTATGTGTGTATTATTTTACATTCCTACCAGCAAAGTATAACTCATCCAGTTCCTCTGCATCCTTGCCAACATGATCAGATTTGATAAAACACTTTGGCAACTACTGTTAACTAGTCTTTCTCATTTTAAGAAAATCAGAACTGACTTCTTAGATGTGTCTTCAGTTTCCCTAGAATGAGACCTTTGGTTACTTGTATCAGTTTGACTTGGCAATTGGTCCTTAAATATTTGGAGGAATTCACCAGTGAAACCATCTAGTGTTCTTAGATCTTTTACATAATACTTAATTTATATTTTTCTATCAGTATCCATATTAATCATTTTCCATATCCTTCATCTGAATAAGACAGATACTTTGATGTTCTTCTAGTTTTTTTTCTTAACCTCCCTTTCTGCCCTTATTAATATTCCTGTTGATAGCATCTGAGATTATAGTTTAGAATGTTAGTAATGTTTTTTCCCCAATCAGTGCATATTTAGACTTAAAGGTTTTACTGGTTTCTCTGCTGACTCTTTTCTTGTGCCTTGTTATTCTTGCATTAACTTTTTTTTTTCTTTTTCTTGCATTAACTTTTTAAAGAAAACCCAGATACATGTCTTTGAGTAATTCTTTCATTAGAATTCTGAAGGAAACAAACTTTTTGGGTCCTTGCATATTAAAAAATATCTTTATTGGGCCAGATGCAGTGGCTCACATCTGTAATCCTAGCACTTTGGGAGGCCGAGGCAGGTGGATCACGAGGTCAGGAGTTTGAGACCAGCCTGGCCAACATGGTGAAAACCCATCTCTACTAAAGATACAAAAAATTAGCCAGGTATAGTGATGGGCGAGACTCCATCTCAAAATAAATAAATAAATAAATAAATAAATAAATAAATAAATAAATATCTTAAAAAAAAATTTCTTTATTTCACTCTCCTTCTTGAGCAAGAGTTGGAGTAGGTATAGATTTCTACATGTAAAAGTATATCCAAGTGTCCCAGGACAATTTGTTGAAAAGACTGTTCATTCCACACTGAATAGTCTTGTCAACCTTGTCAAAAAATCAATTGACTGTGGATGTTAGGCTTTACTTTTGGACTCTCAATTCCATTCATTTAATCTGTGTGTCCATCCATGTGGCAGCACCACAGTTTTTGAATACTATATCTTTGCAGAAAGTTTTGAAATTAGGAAGTGTGAGTCTTCTAACTTTCAGTTCTTTTTCAAGATTGTTTTGGTATTCCGGGTTTCTTGCTTTTTTCCATCTGAAGTATTAGATTAGCTTGTTCATTTCAGCAAAACAAACAAAAAGATAGTTGAAATTTTAATATTGTTCGATTCTCTTTTGTGTCTTAACTTTTTAATATACTTTTCTATAATACTTCTTCATGCTTGGGTTTTAGTTTCATGTGCATTCATCTTTATCTGTGAGTCCTAGTTAGCCTTCCTGTGAGTGTTGTATCTCTTTATCATAGCAGGTCTCCACGGATTGTGGATAGGGTTGGAATGTGTGGCAATGAGATGAAGTGTGCTAGTTGCCAGGCTTCTTCAGTGTGACGGTCCCCTCTTCTGACTGGGTGTTAATATCCCTGCAGGGTTCTATCTTCTCTGATCCCGGGGTCCACACTCATTGTTCTAGCTGGAAAGTGACACCTTTGTTGCTTTTGCCACTGTTCCCATCTGGGAGCAAATACCTCTATTCTATAATGCTTGACTCAAAATGGTAAATGGCTTGGAGGGGTTCACCTGCTATGTAACTTCTGTGCTATACTTCAGTCACTTAGGCTGCAAGTGTTTGAAATTGTTTTCATTTCTTCCTGTTGTCTTGGACTTAGTTTACCCTGCAAGCTGATCCCTTCACTTGCCCTGGTCCTCTTTTGGTGTGTAGGACTGTGGTCTCTTCTTTTAGGGGGATTCTATCTGCTTTTCATCTTCCAGTGATTCCTCATAGTATTAGTCCACTAAGGGCATTTCTTGTTTTCTTTTGATTATGGATTTGTTTGTTTTTTTTCCAAAAAAGTCAGCAAAGGGGATTTTTTTTTTTTTTTTTTTTAAATAACTGATACGTTATTTGGGAGATTTTAGGGGAAGGTAACCTTGCTCAGTGTGTTCAGCCTATCATCTTAATTTAGCCAATGACTATGTTATATTATAGTGAAGTAAACGTAGTAAAAAAGAGAAAAATAATTTAAAACCTAGCAAAAAACAAAATATTGATGAAATCATTGAAGAAATTATGGGTGTGTGTGTGTGTGTGTTTTGTTTTTGTTTTTGAGACAGAGTCTTGCTGTTGCCCAAGCTGGATGCCGTGGATGACCTCGGCTCACTGCAACCTCTGCCTCCCGGGCTCAGGCAGTTCTCCTGCCTCAGCCGCCCAAGTAGCTGGGACTACAGGTGCCTGCCACCTTAGCCAGCTTTTTTTTTTTTTTTTTTTTTTATTTTGTATTTTAGTAGAGATGGGGTTTTACCATGTTGGCTAGGCTGGTCTCGAACTCCTGACCTTAGGTGATCCCCCCCATCTCGGCCTCCCAAAGTGCTGTGATTACAGGTGTGAGCCACCATGCTTGGCCTGTGTTTTTGTTTTGAAGAATTGAAGCTATCACTTATGAAGATTGGCACTTTGAATAATATAAAAACTAAAACATCGGGGCCCAAAGTGGCTCCGGCCGGATGTCGTGGCGCTTGCGAAGGCGAGGCCAAGAGTTCAAGGCCAACCAACCTCAGCAACCTTACAAGCTCTCATTGATTGGCAAAAAAAAAAAAAAAAAAAAAAACTAAAACATCAACAAATAAAAGTTAAGACCAGGAATATATTTATATGAAACTGGAGAGGCATATATTTATTTAAAAATTTAAGAAGTATATTTGTATTGATATTACACTGCTATGTTGCTGGTTTCTCTTTTTTCTACTCTTTGGGTGAGAGATTAAAACGTGGGTTCTGAAGTCGGTGCCTGCCTTGATTGAATAACCTCCATAGAGTCCACAGGAATCTGTGCATAGACTTATGCTGGTTGCTGAGAGAGAGACATGCCAAAGATGTTTGACGGAAGCTCTGAGAAAACATAAAAAGGGTTTTGTTAATTACAATTTGGGGTTGTTAATTATTTTTGTTTGTTTTTGTTTTTGAGACAGAGCTTCACTCTGTTGCCCAGGCTGGAGTGCAGTGGTGCGATCTCTACTCACTGCAAACTCTGCTTTTTGGGTTCCAGCATTCTCCTATCTCAGCCTCCTGAGTTGCTGGGTTTACAGGCACCTTCCACCACGTCTGACTAATTTTTGTATATTTTTAGTAGAGATGGGGTTTTGCCATGTTGCCCAGGCTGGTCTCAAACTCCTGGCCTCAAGTTATCCACGGCCTTGGCCTCCCAGAATGCTGGGATTACAGGCATAAGCCACCACGCCAGGCTGGGTTTGGTAATTTTTAATGTTACTCCCTCAGTGTTACTCCAAAGTCATTTTTAATATTTTTCCTTTATAAAATAATATATAATAGAATTTATGGATAACGTAAAAGGGTAATAAAACCTCAGGCCCAGTCATAACCACTGTTAAGACTTTGGTGTGTTTCTTTCGACTATTTTTTCGTAATAACTTTTTTAAAAATTAAAAAAAATACAGTATTGTTTTTCTTCCAGTCTAAAAGTAATACCTACTCAGAGCTTGGAAAACAAAGACCATCATAAAGGGAAAAAACAAAAATAATTCATTAGAACCATCCAAAGATAACTACAGCTAAATACATTAATTTGATGTAATCTTTCCTATATTTTTTATGAATACATAAAAATACTTTTTTCTTTACTAAAATGGTATCATGCTTTAATACTGTTTTGTACATTGTATTTTTCATTTGCAATATATTGTGAATGTTTTGTCATGTTAATGACTAGTTTTGTATATATCTTTAGTGGTGTGTAGAATATGAGCATATTTAAGTATGTTCATTTAGCATACTTAACCATCTCCTTATCATTGGACATTGAAAGTGTTTCTAATTTTTTGACCATTACAAATAATACCATAGTTAATATCTTTGTCCATACATCTTTCCATGCATCTATGATTGTTTCTTTAGGAATAGATTCCTAGAAGTGGAATAGCTGGGTCAAAGGGTATGTACATTTTAACACTTTTGATACATAAAAATGTCCAATTTTGAGCTAATCACTTGTTATATTCTGTCTTGTATTGCTAATTGTTTTATGTGTCTGTCTTGTCTCCCTAATTAGAATATAAACTTCTTAAGGGCAAGGGAGGTTTCTTACACATCTTATGTATCCTTTGACAGTGTGGTTTACAGCTTTGGACTCTGGAGTCATCAGCACATACTGTATTGATTTAAAACAATGTTTCTCTAGACTGTTGAATGTCATAAACCAATATGTTAAAATATGTGTATATGCACTTACATTTATTTATGTATGTATATTTAGAGTAGATATGGACTTGCAAATTTTCAATTTTTCCACGAAAGAATATTAAAAACAAAGCCAACTACCATTTTCTTAGCAGCATCATTTCAAAAGGTAAAGAATATTTAAGAACAAAAAGGTTCTAATCTCTGAAAAAAGGGCAGGCCTTTAAATGGAACCTTTTAGCTTTTTGAAAAACTTATTGCCTTGTCCATATTTTTATCATGTTTTTGTTGGATCAGTGAATCTTCACCTTAGCCTAGTAGTGGTCTTTAGACCAACATTTGGGAATCACTGATTTAAAAGACTTAGAATGTTAAAAAATAAACCCTTTTGCAAAATAAATAATTATTCCCCTTGCCCATGAGTCTGTATTCTCTACAAAATTAAGTGCATAAGTGCGGGTGATGCCATTTCATTATACAGAATTTGTATATCTCTATGTACATGTTCTGTAGCAAGCAAACTACACCTTGTTGATGGACATCTGAATATATTTCCAGTTGCCAAAAATAAAAACTGTTCTTTTTCTAGGGAATTTAAGACAGGATAAATATGGTGTAGTGGAAAGAAGGCAAGTTTTTAGAGTCAGAAGGCCTAGCTTGAATCCTAGCTCTGGCATTAAATCACTTAATTTTCTTTTAGCTTCCTTATTTGTAAAATGATGATGATACTTTCTTCAAAGTATTTTTATAGCTTCTGTTACAGCAGTTTCTTCACTGTAATGTAATTATTTGTTTACACATCTGTCTTCCTCGTGAGACCAAGGGTTCTGAAGAGCAGGAGTCACTCCTTGTTTTGTAACCCTTGCAACCCTTGGTCCTAGCATAGGGCTCCAGACATAGCAGATGCTTAATAAAATGATTGTTGAATCAATACAGGATTGTTGTGAGAATTACATGAGGTAATATATGTGAAAGCTGTTTGTAAACCTTAAACATTACACAAGTGTTAATTGTTTTTATTGTCATGAGTTATCTTCGGGAGTTATCAAAACTTTGGGAAAAGAGAAGATTACCCCATTTAACAGTTCCATTAATTTATTAGGTTTTTCTTCTATTTTATAAGACAAAATATGTTAATTGGGGTTAACATGGAGCTGATTTGCTTCCTGGGAAGGCAGATGAGCTCCTTCCCTTCCTTCTTCCATGGAAGTGCCAAGATATTAAATGTTTGTTTTATTTGGTTGCCATTTTAAAATTTAATTATAGTAGAGTCAGCTTATTTAATATTTAAGGAATGGTGCCCATTGCTTTATCTTCTTAACCATATAATTATTATAACCTTGAGGAGAACAGGAGCTTATGTGATGTCCAGTTAGTTTCAGAGCTCCATTTTGAAATTAACTGACGTTAAAATGTCGTTTCTAATCTATTCATAAAGCTCCTGGTGAATTTTTGCCACAAGATGGCATTGGTGATTATTGAGTGCACATATTATTGAACCAGAATTCCGAAAAACAGTGCACAAAATTGTATTCTTTTGGGGGTAAGAGTTGAAAACCTTCATCACTGCTTATATATTAATTTAATTTTGACTTCCAAAACAGGGTTAAATGCTACTGTATATCACTTTCTTTCTGTATTCAGGTATTGTTGTTTCCTGTTTTTCTGTCTTTATAACTACAGTAACTATGTATTATTTGCCATGTGTTGTATGTGTCTGACTTATTGCTGATAATTGTGGTAACAGGTAAGAAGAAAATACGATGGGACCCAGTTAGGAGGCGCTTCATTCAGTCCTGTCCCATCATAAGGATCCCTAACAGGTTTTTGAGAGGTGGGTGATAACTAGCAAGAGATCTGTGCTTCGTATTTAAAGGGAACTTTGAATGAATTTTCTAAACTCAAAACTCTGGTTTTTAAAAGTCATCTAAACAGCTAATGAAACAATTGGAATAAGAAAAATCTAGAACTTAATTTTAAACTTGTTTCTTATTGGCTACTATTGGGATTGTAATTATAACTTAGTTTGTTATTAGATGGTAGAGATAAATTATCTCACTGATAAAAGTGGTATTCCACTGTAGCCATATTAGAATTTTGAGTGAAAATCTATAAAATATGTATGTGGGAAAAAATTTTCTAAATATGATTCTAAGGAAGAAATAAAAGATTATGTGATGGTATAAAATTAAAAACCTTTTATGTCAAATGTCATATATTAAAATATAAAAAAGTTATTTGTAACAAAGGGGTAATATGACTATATAAAGAGTTCTTCTAAATGTCGCATATTAAAAGACAGGTTAAAAACAAATGTCCACTGGAAAAATAGGTAAAAGATATAGAATTATCAATTTGTTAGAAGTACCAATAAATATGAACAAATATTTATTTTTACTATTATTATAAACACAATTAAAACAATAAGGTGTTTTTACCTATTAGATCAGCAAAGACCAAAAATAAGAATACCTTACTTGGAATATTCTCAGGAAAAAAATAAAGAAATAAAAATAAGAATACCCAGTGTTGGCAAGGGTATGGGAAAATAAACCTCATATATTGAAGAAAGTGTAAATTTTATATAGCTATTCTCAAACCAGTTTGGTGATATGTATTAAAAACCTTAGAAATGTTCATACCCATTGACCTAGTAGTTTTTACTTGTAGAAATGTTGCATTCCTTCTACTTTTTATTTTTTCTACTAAAACATACTCCATACTGAAAAAAGAAAATCTCAGAGGAAGGTTGAAAACTCTGGTTCACACTATTTTTCTAGATACAACAAATTGTCACACAAGCATACTTAATGTAATTTAGGCTGTATTAAATTGTTTACAACCCAGTATATCTAATTTTAACTGGAGTTTGTTTTTTGTAACCTAAGAAAAAATCCTGCAACTGCTATAGATATTTCTATAGCTAGTTCCTAACCTATTTTTGGCAGCCAAGCTGCAGAGCATGCATAAAATCAACTGTAAAATGGGTCAAAATAAGATCCTTGAAATGGTGTACCACCTTTTAGCATGAGTAAATTTTGTTGGTAAAAATTAAAGGCCAGGCTGGGTGGCTCATACGTGTAATCCCCACTCTTTAGGAGGCCAAGGTGGGCAGATTGCTTGAGCCCAGGAGTTCAGGACCAGCCTGGACAACACAGTGAAACCCTGTCTCCACAAAAAATACAAAAATTAGCCGGGCATGGTGGTGCACACTTATAGTCCCAGCTACTCAGGAGGCTGAGGTGGGAGGATCACCTGAGCCCGGGAGGCACAGGTTGCAGTAAGCCATGATTGCAGCACTGCATTCCAGCCTGAGCGATAGAGTGAAACTTTGTCTCAAAAAAAAAAAAAAAAAATTAGATTATTGTAGTATTATATGACAGGAAAGCCACTGTACACACATGGCCAAGCAGGCATGTCTAATTTTATAGCATTTTTTCTTTATTCTATTTACAAATTGGAGTACTAATTTACCAGTTTCCAATGAGAAATCTAACTTGTGCTGAATAAAGCATAAATTAAGCTTCGTTTTTAATTATATTAATAATTTTATGTATACTAATTAAGAAATTTTTAGGATATATAATTCAGCATACTGATATAAAACATATAAACATAAAAAACAAAGGAAATAGTGACATAACAGGTTGTATCTGAATGGTGGGGATTTTATTTTCTTTTGTATGGTGTCTGTTTTTCAATTTTTTGATAGTAGAAAAGAAAGATTGCACAGGTAAGTTTTATACCATTGGTTATTTGTAAGCCCTCAGTAGCCTCAATCAGTGGTTGAGAAAAGTGACCCCTGACAGTGCTGGAATTGAGGGGGCATTAACTCAGCATCAGCAATATCAGGATCACTGGTGGCCTTCTTCTCACTAGTTCTCACCTTCTTTAACCTCTATGTAGTGTTTGATGCTGTTGACTACTTGCCCTTCTTAAATTTCTCTCTTTTTTTGGGTTGCTTTACTGTATAGTTCTAGATGTTTTCTTGCTACCTCTTTGATTGTACATTCTGTTTCCTTCTCTAGCTTCTTTCTTCCTACCCGCTCAAGGTGGGTATTGCTCCAGTGTTCTGTCTTCTCCATTATCTCCTTTGGTTGTCTCATCAACTTTCACAGGCTTAACTCTCTTCGTTTGTTCGTTCCTTCATTCTTTCATTCTTTCAGTATTTCTTGATTGCTTCCTTTGTATTGTACTTAAGTAATAGAGAATCAGGTAAACAGACAATCACAGAATAATTTGAGCATAATTCTTTGTGGTAAGTGTTAGATGAAGTAGCATGCTATGGTAGCACAAAGGAGAGGTTCCTGACTCAGCTTGGCTGGAGGAGGGTGACAAGGAGTGGTCATGAGGATGACATCAGAAGGGTTGTGGTTAAAGGCTGAGTAGGTGTCAGCAAAGGAAGGTTGGATCCTTACAAACTGGTGATTAGGCAGCTTGAATAAAGGCATTTAGGCAAAACAGAACATGGTGTTTTTAGAGATCTAGAGAAAGTTCAGCACAGTGGGAAAGGGGATGGACAAAAGAGGCTGGAGAGGGCACAGATCAAGTGGATATCACCCAAGTGGAGTTTTCAGGGTCACATTTGGATTTTTCAGTAGTGAAGAGATTTAATTAAAGGCTAATTATGAGATGATTACTGTTATCAGTGTGCAAAATGATGGAGACAGAAATGAGGTAGTTGTAATAGGAATGGAGAGTAGGGGCTGGGCATGGTGGCTTATACCTGTAATCCTAGCCGAGTGAAACCCTTTCTCTACACACACACACACACACACACACATGTATAATTAGCCAGGTGTGGTGGGGTATGCCCGTAGTCCCAGCTACTCAGGAGGCTGAGGCAGGAAGATTACTTGCACCTAGGAGTTTGAGGCAGCAGTAAGCTATAATCATGCCTCTGCATTCCAGCGTGGGTGAAAAAGTGAGGCCCTGTCTCATAAGAAAAAAAAAAAAAGAGAATTCAGTTGACATTTCAGGAAGTGGAAGTGGAATTAGATGTAAATTTTAGGCAAAGGATAATAAATTCAGTTTAATCTCTTCAGACCAATAATAGCATACCCTTTAACACTCAGTTCAAGAGTATTTCCAGGGAAACTTCCTTGGCAGTCCTCTCCCCTCTTTGTTCTGATGGCACCCTGCATGTACCTATCTGTATCATAGCACTTATTGTTGCACTGAATTGTAGTTGTTTACTTGTCCGTGCCTCCCACTAGACTGTAAGCTCTGTAAGGGCAGGGACAGCAGGGCAATGCCTTTCATATCACTTACCCATAGTGAATGTAGCAGGTATGTCATATGTATTAAAGTATTATAAAGGCCAGTCAGGAAACAGGATGAGACTAACATTTTATTATGTTCTCAACTTCTCTTTGGTGTTGGTGACAGTGAACTAATGAATTGTTGAGAACATGAAGATGCTATTGTTTAATGCTTCAATAGGTTTTTTTCTTTTTTTAAACTTATCTATACTTTTGAAATAGCCACTTCCAAGCCTCTTATTTTGGAATTCTTTTATATCACCTCTCTTGGTTCAGGTTTAGACAGTTTCATAGGGCCCATTTTCAGTACTAGATTTCTTCACCAGATCCTGCATCCTCTCTAAAACATAGTTCTACCAATTAAAACTGTGGTGTAGTGAAAACAGTAACGGTATAATGAAAACTGGTTTTTATTATAAAATGGCAGACTTAACATACCCATTTACCTTCCCCTACTTCTCAGATATCATTGGAGATGACAAAACAGACATAAGACAAAGAATAAATCATTATCATTAAAAAAAAAGAAGAACAGAAAAGGGAGACTTTGAAACTAGATGACTTGTGTCTGAATCCAAGCTCTGCCATTTACCAACTGCATGACCTTGAGCAAGTTGCTTATTCTTTTTTGGCCTCAGTTGCCTCATCTGTAAAATGAGGATGTTGATAATAGTACCTACCTTCTAGAGTTACCGTGAAATCAGGAGAGACAATATGTACAGAGCACTTAGGAGAGTTTCTTTACATGTAGCAAATGCTGAATTAATGTTAGCTATCATTATTGTTACTGTTATGATACCAGAAGTTTTTAGAAATGTCAGGGTACTAGAAAACAATTGGAATTACATTGATGGAGGAACCAGCACAGAGTAAAATGCAACCCAGAATAGATGCTCCTGCTGCATGATGGAGGTTAGAGAATGTCTTAGCAGGGCTCTTTTCATAAACTCTAATCCTAGAGGCAGCAAGTATAGGAAGATGGAGCAGTTTTGGAGGAAAGTGGACTATCTGGGCGGGTAATGAAAGACCTGCCTTCAAAACAGTTACTTCCCCTATTCCTTCTCTCCCTACATATAAAGTGCCCTAGCAATGGCATTAGTTCCAGGATAAAGTCATGAGAACAGTTCAAGAAGATCTGCCTTGGGGACTGGAGGTAGAGTGTGCAAAGCAGAGCCTTAGCGAATGGATTTCTGCAGTAAATAGGTGAGGAGGGTGGAATGAGAGAACAAGAAAAGGAGCTCTATCAAGGATTGATACGCATTAAAGGACAATACCATCAAAATACAGCCTGACGATTTTGGCAACAATAAGGTAAAACTGCTTTCTTTTTCTCCACTTGTAAAGGGAAGCCCATCTGTCAGTGCGCCACTTACCTGCAGAGACCCACACTGAGAAAGACCTTCCATTTGGGCTTTGGAGGCACATTAATACAACTGTTGAGGAAACACATGTTTCTTATAATAACTAACCAATGTGAGTAGGTGATAAAGGCTCACCTACTCACATTGGTTAGTTATTATAAGAAATTTGAGGGAAAATAGAAGAGACTACAATAAACAAAACAGCTGCCTATGGTAGAAACAGAGATAATGAAGAAGTAGAGTGGAACTTGAAGTTCTAATCACAGGATGTATCTTTACAGGGCCAAGCATGAATTAGATCCACAAAATGGAAAGAAAGAAAAAAAAAAAAGCTTCCTGGCCAGGCATGGTGGCTCACACCTATAATCCCAGCACTTTGGGAGGCTGAGGTGGGTGGATCACTTGAGACCAGGAGTTTGAGACCAGCCTGGTCAACATGACAAAACCCTGTCTCTACTAAAAATACAAAAGTTAGCTGGGCATGGTGGCACACCCTTGTAGTCCCAGCTACTCGGGAGGCTGAGGCATGAGAATCACTTGAACCCAGGAGGTGGAGGTTTCAGTGAGCCGAGATCACGCCATTGCACTCCAGCCTGGGCAACAGAACAAGACTCTGTCTCAAAAAAAAAAAAAAAAAAAAAAAAAAAACAAATAAAAACGCTCCCATGGATAAAAAGTAATGATTAATAAATTAGTTTTATATTGAAGAATTTAATTGAAATTAAAACTCAGTTGGAGCATTAAACAGTACACTTAAGACCAGTTACTTTTCATAAAAATAAAACAGGAAATTTGCAGACTGTAAAGTAAGAAGACCTACAGATAGAAAGTACATGAGGAAAATTCATCCTTTGAGGATAGATCTGAGTGATCCAGTACCCATTTCATAGGTGCTACAGAAGGAAAGATCAGACTATGGAAGGGAGAAAATCAAAAAATCTGAGTTTCCACATACAAAGGGCATACCGAGGACCAAGCAGGAAAAATGCAAAAACAAACCAACAAGCAGTACCTCCCTGTATATGACCAAAGTACTTACTATTTCAGAGGCAGGAAACAAATTACATAGACCCAAACCTGAAAATGGGCTGGCATGGATTTCTCACCTGCAGCATGGTTTGCTGGAAGATAAGTGCCTTCAGTGTTCTGAGGGGAAATTATTCTCAAGACAGAATTCTATATCCAGCCTCACTCATGTTGAAGCGGTGGGTAAAAATGAGGAAGATCTCTGGAAGTTTGTGCCATCCCATTTTGATAAAATTACTTGAAGATGTACTCCCGGTAAAATGAAAAATCCAAAATAGAGGAAGATTTGGATATAAGAAGTGGAGTATGCTAAGAAATTCAGGAAGGCTAATATAAGTGTTGATATTTCTAAAATATAGAGAAGTAAAATAAATATGCACATATGTGTGAATATACGTATATACTTGACCCTTGAAAATTCAGGTGTTAAAGATGCTGACCTCCATGTAATAAAAAATGTGTACATAGCTTTAGACTGCTAATAGTTTATGGTTGACCAGAAGTCTTACTGATAACATAGTAAGCTAACACATATTTTGTATATATATTATATATTATAATCTTACAATAAAGGAAACTGGAGGAAGGAAAAAATATTTTTAACAATATCCTTGTGGCCAGTCATGGTGGCTCACACCTGTAATTCTAGCACATTGGGAAGCTGAGGTGGGTGGATTGCTTAAGCCCAAACTGCCATGTTGCCCATTTTGAGATCAGCCTGGGCAACATGGCAAAACCCTGCCTCCATTTTAATTCTAAAAAAATTTAAGAAAGACAATAATCCTTGTCATGGCAAGGAAAATATTATTATTATTTATCTTTCAGTGTTATCCAAGAAGGATAAGAAAATTATAGGCCAGGCTCAGCGGCTCATGCCTGTAATCCAACACTTTGGGAGGCTGAGGCAGGCGGATGACTTGAGGTCAATAGTTCAAAACCAGCCTGGCCAACATGGTGAAATCCCATGTCTACTAAAAATACAAAAAAATTGGTTGGGTGTGGTGGTGGGCGCCTGTAATCCCAGCTACTGAGGAGGCTGAGGCAGGAGAATCACTTTAAACTGGAAGCCAAGATCATGCCACTGCACTCCAGCCTGGGCAACAGAGCAAGACTCTGTTAAAAAAAAAAAAAAAAAAAGTAAGAAAAATAAAATATATTTACTATTCATTAAGTGGAAGTAGATCATCATAAAAGTCTTCATTCTCATTGAAATTCAAATAATATAGAAATGCATAGGGTGAAGGCTGGGTGCTGTGGCTTACGCCTATAATCCCAGCACTTTGGGAGGCCGAGGCGGGTGGATCATGAGGTCAGGAGTTCAAGACCAGCCTGGCCAACATAATGGAACCCCATCTCTACTAAAAATGCAAAACTATTAGTCGAGCGTGGTGGCAGGCAACTGTAATTCCAGCTACTTGAGAGGCTGAGGCAGGAGAGTGCCTGTAATCCCAGCTATTAGGGAGGCTGAGGCAGGAGAATGAACCCAGTAAGCCAAGATCGAGCCATTGCACTCCAGCCCGGGCGACAGCGAAACTCCATCTCAAAAACAAAAACGACAATTCAGTGAGAGAATGTATATAAGAGGCTTGAGCAGGTGCATTAGTCTGTTCTTGCACTGCTATAAAGAAATACCTGAGACTGGGTACTTTATAAAGAAGAGGTTTAATTGACTCACGGTTCTGCAGGCTGTATAGGAAGCATGGTGCCATCTGCTTCTGGAGAGGCCCCAAAGAGCTTTTTCTCATGGCAGGAGACATGTGGAACCAGGTGTCTTACATGGCAGGAGCTGCATCAAGAGGGGTTGGGAGGAGCTACCAAGCACTTTTAAACAACCAGATCTTGTGAGAACTCACTCTCGATACAGTACCAAGAAGGGATAGTGCTAAACCATTCATGAGAACTTTGGCAACATGATCCAGTCACCTCCCACCATGCCCATGCCCCATCTCCAACACTGGGGATGACAATTGAACATGAGATTTGGGCGGGGCCACAGATCCAAACTGTATCAGCAGACATTTCCCAAAAGAAACATTCAAATAGCCAATAAACATGAAAAGGTGCTCACCCTCATTGTGATGATAGAAATGAATATTAAAACCACAAGAAAGCTTTATAGACTTGCAGCAATTGCCAAATTAAAAAGACTGACAATGGCAATACAAAATACTGGCAAGGGTGTGGAGCAACAAATTCTCACATGCTGCTGTTGGATGTATAAACTGGTACAACCATTTTGAAAAACATTTTGGCTTTGTCAAATGAAGGTGAATGTTTACATTAAGATTCAGAAATACCATGTTTAGATTTATAGCCAACAGAAATACAAGCCCCTCTGCATTTGCAATGTGTGCAAAAAATGTTCATGGCAACATTAAGAACCACAAATTTGAAACAACCCCAAATACCTATTCATGCAACTTAGACTGGATAAATTGTGGTATATATTCATACAAATAAATAGTATTTGGCAAGGGAAATGAACAGACCACCTCTGCTCCCCTAGAACACGGATGAATCTCAAAAACATAATTGCAAATAAAAGAGCCCAGAAATACATACTATATTATCCTACATACTATATTATTCTATTCAAATACGCTTTAAAACATGACTAAAACACCAAAAGCATTGGCAACAAAAGCCAAAATAGACAAATGGGACCTAATTAAACTCCAGAGCTTCTGTACAGCCAAAGAAACAATCATTAGAGTGAACCGGCAACCAACAGAATGGGAAAAAATTTTTGCAATTTACCCATCTGACAAAGGGCTAATATCAGAATCTACAAACAACTAAAACAGATTTACAAGAAAAAAAACATCCAAAGTGGGAGAAGGATATGAACAGACACATTTCAAAAGAAGACATATATGAAGCCAACAAACATGAAAAAAATGCTCATCATCACTGATTATTAGAGAAATGCAAATCAAAACCACATTGAGATGCCACCTCACACCAGTTAGAATGGTGATTATTAAAAAAATCTGGAGACAACAGATGCTGGAGAGGATGTGGAGAAATAGGGACACTGTTACACTGTTAGTGGGAGTGTAAATTAGTTCAACCATTGTGGAAGACAGTGTGGCGCTTCTTCAAGGACCTAAAAAGAGAAATTCCATTTGACCCAGCAATCCCATTACTGGTTATATACCCAAAGGATTATAAATCATTCTATTATAAAGACACATGCACATGTATGTTCACAGGGGCACTGTTTACAATAGCAAAGGCTTGGAACCAACCCAAATGCCCATCGACGATAGACTGGACAAGGAAAATGTGGCACATATACACCATGGAATACTGTGCAGCCATAAAAAACAAAAACGATGAGTTCTTGTTCTTTGTAGGGACATGGATGAATCTGGAAACTATCATTCTCAGCAAACTGACACAAGAACCGAAAATCAAACACCACATGTTCTCAGTCATAGGCAGGTGTTGAACAATGAGAACGCATGGACACAGGGAGGGGAGCATCACACTCGGGTCTGTTGGTGGCGGGGAGGGGGGGGCAAGGGAAGGACAGTGGGGACGTGGGGAGGTCGGGGAGGAATAACATGGGGAGAAATGCCAGATGTAGGTGACAGGGGAATGGAGGCAGCAAACCACATTGCCATGTGTGTACCTATGCAGCAATCCTGCACGAGCTGCACATGTACCCCAGAACCTAAAGTACAAAAAAAAAAAAAAAAAAAAAAACTAGGCCAAAATAAACTATTGTTTAGGGATGCATACCTAGGTATAATAAAGCTATAAAAAGACACAGATTTTATGATTGCCCTAAAAATCAGGAAGTAGGATACTCCAGAAGTGAAGGTTGGAGGGTGTGGCCAAGACCGGCAGGCAGTATTTTGTTTCTTAACCTGGCTGATGATTATTTGTTCCTATTTTAATAATTTGTTAAGCTCTTGATGCAGTATTCAGTTTCTTGAGCTGGATGATAGTTATGTTTCTCTTTTTAATTAGTTAAACTGTGCATTTATATTTATGTAAATTCTAATGCATGCCATATTTAACAGTAAAAGGAGTTAAATTTTAAAAGCAAAGATCCTGCCTCACATCTTCACTCAACCACCATTAACAGGCGTTTCTTTCCAGATGTGGTTAATTCTGAAGAGTGTTAAATAAGTTTGTTTTTCTGAAAATATTAGGAGTAATAAGATGTAGATCTTTGTAGGAGAAAAGAAGAGAGCTTATTTCAATAAGATCAGAAAAGTGGGAAAATAAAGTAATAAAGTGGTAAATAAAAAACACATAAGATTGCAGGGGCAAATCATCAAATGGCCTTATCTCTGGAATGTATTTAGTTTACTTTTTAAAAGGCTTAAAGAAAAAGTGTGACTTTGCTGTATTAAATAAAGCATTTAATAAACTTTGATATTTAATGTGTTCATTTTGTTAAAATGTATCTAATACCCATATGACATAGATGCTTTTCTGTATGTTACATTTGAATACAAACTTTGTGCTGGGCACACAGTGGCTCATGCCTGTAATCCCAGCACTTTGGGAGGCTGAGGCAGGAGGATCTCTTGAGCCCAGGAGTTGGAGACCAGCCTAGGCAACACTCTGACTCTTAAAAAAATTAAAAAATTTCCCTAGCAAGCAGACTCGGATGGAAAAGAGAAAAAAAAATTTAAAAATTAGCCAGGTGTGGTGGCATGCACCTGTGGTCTCAGCTACTTGGGAGGCTGAGGTAGAGGATTGCATAAGCCTGGGAGGTCAAGGCTGCAGTGAGCAGAGATTGTATAAATAGTTAAGTACGCCACATCCATTCCTGGTAAGGGAAAACATTCTTAAGCATCCAGGAAGAAAAGAAGATTTATTTTGTGACAATACTATAAGAAACCAGTAGGGCCAGGCGCGGTGGCTCACAGCTGTAATCCCAGCACTTTGGGAGGCCGAGGCGGGTGGATCACGAGGTCAAAAGATCTAGACCATCCTGGTCAACATGGTGAAACCCCGTCTCTACTAAAAAGACAAAAAATTAGCTGGGCATGGTGGCATGTACCTGTAATCCCAGCTACTCAGGAGGCTGAGGCAGGAGAATTGCCTGAACCTAGGAGGCGGAGGTTGCAGTGAGCCGAGATTGCGCCATTGCACTCCAGCCTGGGCAACAAGAGCGAAACTCCATCTCAAAAAAAAAAAAGAAAAGAAACCAGTAGTAGGGCCTGTAATCCCAGCACTTTGGGAGGTCGCGGTGGGCGGATCATGACGTCAGAAGATCTAGATCATCCTTGCTAACACCGTGAAACCCCGTCTCTACACCAAAAGAAAAACAGTAAAGATTGTATATGAGGTATCACAGTATCCTCAGGAAAGTAAAAAAAAAAAAAAAAAAAAAAAAAGACACGCAGGTGCATGCCAAAGAATTAAAAAAAAAAAAAAAGACAAAGATGTCCACTGTCATCTCCACTATTCAACCCTGTTCAGGAGTTTTCAGCCAATACAGTAGAAGACCAGGAAAAGAAAAAGAGGTACACATATTGGAAAGGAAGAGTTAAAGTTGGCATTAACAACAGATGATCTGATTGTGTACCTATAAAATTCAAGATAATACATGATAAATAACTATAGAGTTCAGAAAATTGGGTGGACAAAATTTAAACGTGCAAAAATAAATCACCTTCCTACATATTAACAGCAACCAATTAGAAGATAAAAGAGGTATCTATTTAAAATTGTATGGACATTTATAAAGTATTTAGAAAAGAGAAGAAGAAAATGAAACTGTACTTATCAAATACAGAAACTAGCCGGGCAGCCAGGCACTACGGCTCATGCCTGTAATCCCAGCACCTTGGGAGGCCGAGGTGGGTGGATGGCCTGAGGTCAGGAGTTCGAGACCACCCTGGCCAACATGGTGAAACTCCGTTTCTACGAAAAGTACAAAAATTGGCCGGGTGTGGTAGTTTACGCCTGTAATCCCAGCACTTTGGGAAGCCAAGGTGGGCGGATCATCTGAGGTTAGGAGTTAAAGACCAGCCTGGCCAACATGGCGAAACCCAAACCCCCTCTCTACTAAAAATACAAAAATTAGTCAAGCGTCATCGCGCACACCTGTAATCCCAACTACTCAGGAGGCTGAGGCAGGAGAATTGCTGAAACCCAGGAGGCCGAGGTTGCAATGAGCCAAGATCGCGCCACTGTACTCCAGCCTGGGCGACAGAGTGAGACTACCGTCTCAAAAAGAAAAAAGCCCAGACGCAGTGGGCCGCGCCTATAGTCTCTACTTACTCAGGAGGCTGAAGTTGTAGAATCGCTGGAACCGGGAGGCGGAGGTAACGGTGAGTTTAGATCGCGCCACTGCACTCCCATCTGCAGCGACAGAGCAAGACTTCCTCAAAAAAGAAAAGGAAAAAAAAAAACTAGCTGGTTGAGGTCACGTGCGCCCGTAGTTCCAACCACTTAGGTGGGAGAATCGCCTGAACCCGCGGGCGGAAGTTGCAGTGAGCTGAGATCGCGCCACTGTACACCAGCCTAGGCGACCGAGCGAGACTTGCGTCTCAACAAACAAAAAAACAAAATACTATACTCAGGGACATTAAAAAAACAAAAAGAATAAATGGCTAGGGATTATGTTCCTTAATGGGTTATCCCGATAAAATCAAGGGTCTTTTTAAGAATTGCATTTTAATTTCCACGTAACTTCCGGTTTGACAAAAATTGCAAAAAGGCTCACGCCTGGATTCCCAGCACTTTGGGAGGCCGAGGATGGCAGATTACGGCATCAGGAGTTTGAAACCAACCTGACCAACATAGTGATACCCTGTCTCTACTAAGAATACAAAAATTAGCCGGGCGTGGTGGTGCATGCCTGTAATCCCAGCTAATCGGGAGGCTAAGGCAGGAGAAGCGCTTGAACCCAGGAGGCGGAGGTTGCGGTGAGCCGAGATCGCGCCATTGCACTCCAGCCTGGGCAACGAGTGAAACTATTTCAAAAAAAAAAAAAAAAAAGCAAAAATGGTAGACATTCTCCTGTATCCTGTCTGGGCATGGTGAGTCACGCCAGTAATCTCAGCACTTTGGGAGGCTGAGATGGGTGGATCACTTGGGCTCATGAGTTACCAGCCTCGAGACCAGCCTGGGCAACCAGGCGAAACGCTGTTTCTATAAAAAATACAAAATAATAGCTGGGCGTGGTGGCGCGCGCCGGTGGTACCAGCTACTCAGAATGCTGAGGTGGGAGGATTGCTTGAGCGCTGGAGGTGGAGGTGGAGGTTGCAGTGAGCTGAGATTGAGGCGCTGCACTCCAGCCTGGGCGACAGAGCGAGACTCCATCTCAAAAAAAAAGAAAAAAAAATTATCCTGTATCTTTTATCCAGATTCCCCAAATGTTATTTTCTCTTTCGCTTTATCCTGCTCCCTCTCCTGTCTCCTTCCCCGCTTTGTACACAATACATATATGCATATTTTTCTCTTTCAATCATTTGAAAATTGCAGACATGTCTCTCTCTCTCTCTCTCTCTCTCTCTCTCTCTCTCTCTCTCTCTCTCTCTCTCTCTCGAGACAGGGTCTCACCCTGTCGCCCAGGCTGAAGTGCAATCTGGGCTCACGCAACCTCTGCCTCCCAGGTTCAAGCGATTCTCCCGCCTCAGCCTCCTGAATTGCTAGGACTGCTGTTACGCGCCACCATGCTCTGTATTTTTTTAGTAGGGTCGGGGTTTCACCATGTTGACCAGGCTGGTCTTGAGCTCCTGACCTCAAGTGATTCACCTGCCTTGACCTCCCGCAGTGCTTGGCATTACAGATGTGAGCCACCGCGCCCAGCTGATGTCTCTTTAAAAAAAAAAAAAATTCAAAAATTAGAAATTTTAGAGATGAAATTTTGTTCTATCACCCAGGCTGAAGTGCAGGGGTGCAATCATAGCTTACTGCACTCAAGTATTCCTCCCACCACCTCAGCCACCCACGTAGCTGGGGCTACAGAAATGCACCACCACGCCCAGGTAATTTTTTTGGCAGGGTCAGTAGAGTTAGGGTTTCATTATTTTGCCATATCTCTTTATGTCTAAGTACTAAAGTGTTTGCTCCTGAAAAACAGACATTCTCTTCCATAACTGCAGTACATGTATCAAAATTAGGCATCAACACTGATTATTAACCCCACAAATAATGGGTAAAATTAATACTAGTATGTAAGTTACAGACCTTGTTTCAGATTTTGCCATTATTATTTTGCCACTATCCTAATAATGTTCTGCTTGTTTTGTGACAGAGTCTCGTTCTATCACCAGGCTGGAGTGCAATGGTGCAGTGTCGGCTCACTGTAACCTCTGCCTCTTGGGTTCAAGTGATTCACCGGCCTCAGCCTCCCAAGTAGCTGGGTTCACAGGTGCCCACCACCACACCCGGTTAATTTTTATATTTTTAGTAGAGATAGGGTTTTGCCATGTTGGCCAGGCTGGTCTGGAACTCCTGACCTCAGGCGATCTGCCTGCCTTGATCTCCCAAAGTGCTGGGTGTGAGCCACTGCATCCAGCTAATAATGTTCTTTAATAACAGTAGAAAATCCGAGATTGTGTGTTGCATTCTGTTTTCATGTATTTTTATCCTCTTTCAGTGTTGAACAGTTTCTCAGCATTTGTCTTTTTTGACATTGATATTTTTGAACAGTTGCAGACTAGTTATGTTGTAAAACATCCCTTAGTTTTGGTTTTTCTCTGTTTTCTCATAGTTATATTTAGCTTATGTATTTTTGGCAGGACTACCACTGAAATAATATTGTGATCATCTCATTGCACATGATGTTGATTGATTTGTCCTGTTACTGGTTATTTTAATTTTGATCACCTGGTTAAGATGCTGTCTGTCCATGGGACTTTTTATAGACTTAACAGACTCATTCTAAAATTCATTGCAAAAGTAAGTGGAGAATAATAGCTAGAAGTTTTTGGGAAAAAGTAATACAAATATTTGTTCTAGATATCGAAAGATAGTTCAAAGCTATAATAATGAAAACAATGTGGTAATGAGGGCCAGGCATGGTGATTCACACCTATAATCCCAGCACTTTGGGAAGCCCTGTGGTAGGAGATGCTTATAAAACCAACAAGTAATATTGTGGGCTGATGTGAATGGATTGCTTTGGTCTGAGCAACTTGGCCTCTGGGAGTAGTAAAAAGTTCTACCTCCCATTTGGGGGATATGGAGGAGCTAACTGGATCAGACTTCCTTGGCTTTCCTTGAGACTTCTAAGTCCAATAGAAGACCTGTCTTTTGTGGTAGAGGTAGTTGTGGCCTTTATTTTTGGAAAGAAGTAGCCAGTTAAATTGATTTATCATTTAGCCTGTTTGATATTTAAAACCAATGAATACTTTTAGCAATTTTTTTTTAAAAAATGGCCTCACTACAGATGTTCATTAGCACATCTGGAGATGGCTACATCTTGTGTGTAATAGATTTATTAAGCAATAAATATTATATACTACTTGATTTGCAAGCTTTTGCATTTAAGCTATGATGTTCTTTTATATATTTGCTTATTATTTACCTATTTTTATATTCATATATCTTTAAAGAGCAATACATTTTGTGTCCAAGGTAATTAAACCTGAATATTGGGATTTTCCTAATTCTAGTTTAGAACATGTTGATTTAGTATATGATAAAGGTGTCATTTTAAATAATTATAGGAGGGGTGGCTTTCTTTAAGTGATTTGGGGACCGTAGCCTGTCTATTTTGGTAGGAAAAATTAGAGCCCTACTGCATACAACACACAAAAATATAAATTCTGATGTATTCAAATTCTGAATATAAAAAATTGAAACATGAAATTATTCAAGATAAATGAGAATATTTTAACCATTTTATAATTCAGAGGTGAATGAGTTATGGAACAAGGGAGCTGTAAAAGAGAAGATTGACAGACTCAGTTACATAAACACCTTTGTATGTTAATAGATGCCGTAAACAAAAGACAAGGAGCAGCCTGGAAGAAACAAACATAAATAAAGAATTTGGGGCCTGGCTCAGTGGCTTACGCCTGTGATCCCAGCACTTTGAAAGGCTGGGGCAGGATGATCATTTGAGCTTAGAAGTTCAAGACCAGCCTGGGCAACATAATAATACCTCATCTTTACAAAAAAATTTAAAAATTAGCTCGGTATGGTGGCTCATGCCTGTAGACCTAGCTACTCCAGAGGCTGAGGCGGGAGGATCTCTTGAAGAGAGGTGGAAGCTGCAGTGCTCTGTGATTATGCTACTGCAGGGTCTCACTCAGCCTGGGCGACAGAGTAAGACCCTGTCTCAAAGGAAAAAGAAAAAAAATTACAAAATGGTGAGAAGACAACTTAATAGATCCAAAATAGGCAAAGGATACGATCGGGCAGTTCCAAAAAGAAGAAATACAAATGGGCTGATAAACATGTGAACCAGTAAAATCAAGAAAATGGAAATTAACTTGACACCAATTTGTACCCATCAGAGTGGCACAAATGTGAGACGGTTAAAGAAAGCATGAAGAAGTGGGCACTTGCATATACATTGCTGGGAGTATAAATTGGTCCATTCTATTTGGAGAGCAATATGGCCCTATTATTACAGTATTATATCTATAAAAAAATTTTTTGTTTTGTATTTTTGCATTTTTTATTTTTTCTATAAAAATGTTAAATCCATATTCCTTTGACCCAGAAATTCATATACATTTGCTTACAAATATATATAGAGGAAGCTTCATTACAATATTACTTATAATAGTGAACACTGGAAACAACCTAATCTTCTGTCACATTATCTCAGACAGCTAGCTTCTTTCTGCCTTTGGGCTAGAAACTAAAACCTGTTTCTCTGGTTACTGTAAGTTCTTGCTTGCTGCCTGGGGTAAAGTGGAAGTCCTTGTGACTTGGAAGAGAAGATGGGTCAGACATTATAGGTACATAATCCTTTAGCTTCATGTTCCCTTCTGGGTATTAAGTATTCACCTGTGAATACAGGTTCTGTTTTAATTTTTTGCTTTACATTTTCCCGTGGGAGTTCCTGAATCAGGTAAACTAATTCTATGGTAGATTTTATTAGCAGTAAGTGATTTTTAGGAAAATGGGATTTGCACATGGAGAATTTGGGGGAGGATTTAAAGAGCTACTTTAGACTCTGAAACCCAATTTCGGTTTTGTCGAGATTGAGGAGCCTATGCTATATTTCACCTAATAAAAATTAATACTTACTTGGTCTTCATGGCATTAACCCAGACAAATTCCCATGGTTTATCCAAAATGAAATGGCTTTTTAATGTTAGTCACTCTTGGGCTATAAATATGAGAAAGAAATCTGTAGTTACTGGCGAGAGAGAAAAGGAGTTGCCTTTTTACTCCCAGCTATGAGATTCCTTGACAGGATGTTTAATATTTATCAAATATTGATTAGATGCTCTTTACCCAACAGTGTGATTTGCAGAGATTATGAAATTATTAACAGAAGCCAACAGTTGGGCTGGATCAGCACTGTGTCAGAAATAGGTGAACCACAAAATTAAAATGTTTCTAGTACCCACATTTGAAAAAGTAAAACAAATAGGTAACATTAATTTTAATATTTTTAGTTAACCCAGTATTTTAAAAAATACCATTTCAACATATAATCAATATAAAAACTAATAATTTTACATTCATTTTTGGGTACTAAGTCTCTGAAATCCAGGGGGTATTTTACATGTAAAGCACAGCTCAGTTTGGATTACTCACATTTCTAGTGCTTAGGAGCCACGTGTTACGGCTCATGGCTACTGACTTGTGCTGTGCAGCCTGGACTGTAAGCTCCAGAGGACAGAGGTAGTCATTGCCTTATCATTGTGTCCCAGCACCTACCACAGTATGTGGTACTGAGTACATAGCCAGCAACCAATAATAATTTTTCTTTTTTTTTTTGAAATGGAGTTTTGCTGTTGTCACGAAGGCTGGAATGCAGTGACGCGATCTTGGCTTACTGCAACCTCTGCCTCCCAGGTTCAAGCAATTGTCCTGCCTAAGCTTCCCGAGTAGCTGGGATTACAACTGCCAGCCACCATGCCAGCTAGTTTTTATATTTTTAGAAGAGATGGGTTTTCACCATGTTGGCCAGGCTGGTCTTGAACTCCTGACCTCAGGTGATCCAACTGCCTCAGCCTCCCAAACTGCTGGGATTACATGTGTGAGCCACCATGCCTGGCCCAATATTTTTGACCTGAATGAGTGAGTAGAGAAATATGAAACTATCTTTTCACAGACTCCTCACCTGTGTAATCTATGTGAATTATATTTGTCACAGAAATAGTTGGCAATACACTTTTAACCTCACCTTCCCTACTATGTAGCCATTTAGAGAAAATGTAGAATAGACTGCATTTCTTTTCATATTTGGCCAAAAGCGGCTTTAAAAATTATCTATTTGCTTAAAGCAATACAGCAAATAACAGAGATTTTTAGAGTTCCTGTCTGCTGACCATAGTAACTCTGTTAGATTTCTTCTTTAAATTTGTCTTGCTAATTGTTAGAAAGAAGGATTTGTGTCTTGAGAACACTGCATAATCCAACACTCATTCCCTAAACCATATATCTGTTAGGCATAATAATATCAAAGTCCTCTGAGAGTTGAACAGTGTTTTAATCATCCCTGTCACTGTTTACTTTGACCTGACGTTAAAGTCAACCCAACTTCTAGTACCTGTTAGGATCTCCACCTGTTCCAGGTGTTGTAGGTGATATGGGATAATTATCATACATGATCTTTACCCTCAAGGAACTTATCATCTATTTGGAGAAGAAAAAAAAAACTGGCAAAATGGGTAGAGAAAATTAAATGCCAAATGAGTTGGTTCCCAGTTTGGTTAGTGTCTGCTGTGTGCCCCAGGCTTGGTATAGAAGGTGAATACAAATAACAAAAAGGTTATAGAAGGTGAATACAAATGTATTCCTCCTCCCTCAAATAGCTCACAGCCTCCTAGAAAGTTACAGGTATAAACCAATAAACATTTCAACATGACAAACATAACAAATGTTTGAAGTATGTTAATAATATCCAAGTATGCAAATGAGAAATCTGAGACTACGCAAGGGTCAGTGACTTGCTCAAAGTAGCAATTAGAACCGGGATTCCAACTTAGACATTTATAGGAGCTTTTATTTTTACTTCCACACCACACTTTCTGTTTCAAAAGTCCTAGAAAGAGAAGTTGAGTTCTTCATTTCAGGTAAATCATAGCTCAGTAAATTTGCCAACTGAGTATAGTTTGCCTGATATTCATGTATTTACATAGTTAGGTGTGATCATCTTATTAAATATACATGTATACACTAATATATGAGTAGTATGGTACTGAACTGGAAAGGTCCCAGGGTTTTATTGATGAGAAGGGCTGTTGGCACTAGACTTAGGTATTTCCACAACTAGGGATTGAAGGGTAGGTAGGTAGACTAGGCCATGGGGTAAGGGAGGGACTCTGGGCTTTCCTAGCAGAGAGAAGTGTGAGAAACTGATGGTAGGACAAGGTTAGCAGGAGAACAGCTCCAACATGCTGAGCAGATGACTTGGTACTTGAGTTGGACCTGAGTGACTCAGTGATTCACTCTTTTTTACTTGCTCTCCATCTGTGCACAATTTCAGTTCTTGTTTAAAAACATAACTTAGAAAGTAGGATTTTGATGTTAAAAAGTAAATATAGAAGGCCTGTCTTAGGTGGGTAATAAATGTATGACATGATTATTAGTTGTCTAGTGTTGTCCTAATATTATCTTTATACTAGTATCTATTACCAACGCGTAAAAGTGGGTTGCTCTGTAGGGTCACAACTACAGTAGCTTCTTATTCCACCCTTATATATTTAAGCATCTTTGGTTCTGTAGTTAGGCAAGGGTTTGTATAGATTGGTATAAAAATTTTAAGGATAACAAAAATTATTATAGAGTTTGTTTTTTTTTTTTTTACTCTAAAATAATCTTGAAGTGATTTTTAGTAAATTGACATAATTTAGACTTCAGAACACTCAAATATAAATTGCAGAAATAACTTTTCTTAGTAAACCTCTTAATAGGATGAAAGATGCTCTCTGAGATAAATATAAGGAGATTCTTTGTTAACCACCACAATATCTGGAATGTTATTTAAATTCAAAATTTTGCTGTAACTCTTTAACAGCCAGTTTTCACTTTAAGTATACAATTATATCTTGTGGAAAATCATAGATTTTATGTGTGTGTATTTTTATTTATACATGACTCATTCACATTCGTGATTATATTTATTTAGTTCTCTAATTCACAGTTTGATTTAGGTGGCCTGTGTTTTTTCTCCTCTAAGGAAATAGGAAAATTTGTCCTGTTAGCTTTTGGATTATTAAACCCTTCCTCCTATTTTTCTTGAAAATTTCAAGTTGTCAGCCATTTTCTTGAATTTATCATGCTTTTTTACAGTTATCAAAATCTGAAGGTAGTCATATGAAATAGAAGTAGAGACTAGCTCCTTAAAATCTTAAGTGGTATATGTGAAGAAATGTTATTAAGAAGTATATCCATGTTATAAATCTAAACAAATAAGAAGTATATCCATGTTATAATTATTTCCTGATTTTTAAGGCTAAAATGGTTGTTACCTAATTTTGTTTGGACTTTTTAACTGGCAGGACAACCGGTGGAAAACTGTCCTCTTCTCTCCTAGGCCACAGACCTCCACCAGCACGAAGTGGACATCGTTGCGTGGCAGATAATACCAACCTATATGTGTTTGGAGGTTATAACCCAGATTATGATGAATCGGGAGGGCCTGATAATGAAGACTATCCTCTCTTCAGGGAACTCTGGAGGTATCATTTTGCTACAGGAGTATGGCACCAGATGGGGACAGATGGCTACATGCCCCGGGAATTGGCATCTATGTCACGTGAGTGCAAGCAGTTCTTAACTCTAGACTATGAAATATCTGAGAAGCCAGGTTCAATGTCCCATATTCCTCATTAATAATTTATAATACTATAATGTGATTTAGCCCTGCAGATGGATAGGCTTTTTACTAGGGCAATAATATAGCATGGTGATTCCAAATTATTTAGGTCCAGAGTTTGAATTCAGCTGTATATGATTTGCTTGTCAGGTGAGTTTTAGCTTTAATTTTCTAACTTGTAAAATGGGATTAATAAAATCTTAGAGGGTTCAACATAAAGTATCGTGTATATGCTAGGCAAAATGTAGTATAAGGTCAACAAATGGGGCTTATGATGATGACAGTTAATAGCTATTGAGCAAAGCACAGGCATACCTCAGAGATATCGTGGGTTTAGTTACAAACCACCATGTGGTGCCTCACGCCTGTAATCCCAGCACTTTGGGAGGACAAGCTGGGTGGATTGCTTGAGCCCAGGAGGTCAAGACTGCCGTAAGCTGTGATCAAAGAATGATGCTTCATTTTTCTCTGCTTTGCTGCATACTTAACTGTCTTTAGCAGCAGTGGTATACTGGGTAGACTGTAGTTCATAGAACTCAATATTGTTATACACAGTGTTTAGTGAATTCCATAAACATGTGTTGAAAATGTCATATATACCTAGCAGTGAACTATATGATTTATCCCGTATGTGGGGTTAGATCTTTTTCTGCAGAACTTTCTAGTATAGGCTATGTATCCCTTCTCTGAAATATTTGGGTCCAAAAGTGTTTCACATTTCATAATTTTTTTTTTTTTTGAGACGGAGTTTCGCTCTTGTTACGCAGGCTGGAGTGCAATGGCGCGATCTCAGCTCACTGCAACCTCCACCTCCTGGGTTCAGGCAATTCTCCTGCCTCAGCCTCCTGAATAGCTGGGATTACAGGCACGCACCACCATGCCCAGATAATTTTTTGTATTTATTTAGTAGAGATGGGGTTTCACCATGTTGACCAGGATGGTCTCGATCTCTTGACCTCGTGATCCACCTGCCTCGACCTTCCAAAGTGCTGGGATTACAGGATTGAGCCACCACGCCCGGCCTCATAATTTTTTTTTAATTTTGGAATATTTGCATTGTACTTAGTATCCCAAATCCAAAACTTTGAAATCCAACATGTTCCAGTGAGCATTTCCTTTAAGCATCATTGTTGGTACACAGAAAGTTTTGGATTTTGAAGTATTTTAGATTTCAGATTTTTAGATTTGGTATGCTCAGCTAGTAGTTAGATGTCAGTGGTTTGAGCTATCTTATAAGATCATTAAGGCAGATACACGTGTTAGTTTCTCAGATATTATGGGTTTATGTGGGAACACATTGCACATAGCCATCATGTGAATGGAATTTGTGCTTCTCCTTCCTCAGTTGTGCTGCATGGAAACAACCTGTTAGTGTTTGGAGGTACCGGCATACCATTTGGAGAGAGCAATGGCAATGACGTCCATGTGTGTAATGTGAAGTATAAGAGATGGGCTTTACTCAGCTGTCGGGGGAAGAAACCCAGTCGTATATATGGACAGGTACCAATCTATGGCCAATCATGGTGTATTTGTTCATATTTTTCTAGCCTGGGGATGGTGTTAGAATATTTGTAGTTGTTACCATTTTATTTTAATGGAGAAGTGTTCTTTGTGGTTAGTACTTGATTTTTTAGTTCTGATGTGAAATTATAATTTGTAAATCTGGTTACTTTGCCATGTTCTTTTCTTCTTTTCTCTTCTGTTCTCTCTTTCTTCTTTTTTCTTTTTTTACTTTCTATTTCTAATTCAATTTAGCTCAGGATATAGATCTGTATGGAAGTTACTTTAAATGTTAAAACCCAACCTCCACCCCTACCCTCACTCCCAATAAGAGATTGGGCTCCACTATGATCCGGGTCCTGGTAACTTTTAGAGTGATTCTTGAGTAGATGAGAAAGCACTTGATTAAGAAACTTTTATGTGGGTCTGAGCGAAACATATATTATGCATAGATTAGTTTAGGTTCCAGTGCTTCAAACTTTAGGAAAAGAGTCCAGTAGAAAAGGTCAAGTTCCTTGAACTCCTGACTAGGCTTTTTACTTAGGAGATTGTAGTGACCTATCATCATATCTGTTGCTTCTTGAGAGCATTTTTCTTCAGACTGCTTATAGAGAGAAGCAGCTTTCAATGGAAATGCTTATGCCCATGGGCTAGAAATTATTTGATCATCCAGGACCCTTAAGAAACATCTTGGCAGGTGGGACTCGCTTTCCAGTTAAGTAAAGCTTTACCTTTCTAAAGGTGTTTTCCAGGTTCTTAAAATGATCTCTGGGTTCTCTAAAATCTTTAGTCCTTTAAGAGTCTGATATATTTAAAAAAAAAAAAAGTGCAAGAGAATTTCATAAAACCTGAGTTGGAGGTATCTGGTAAGTTTACATTCTTTAATCAAGTGTTAACAAGCAGTCTTACTCACCTTTCCTTGTTATCCAGGCTATGGCCATCATCAACGGCTCCCTTTATGTCTTTGGAGGGACAACCGGCTACATTTACAGCACAGACCTGCACAAGTTAGATCTCAATACCAGAGAGTGGACACAACTGAAACCAAACAACCTATCCTGTGACCTGCCAGAAGAGAGGTGAGGATCTAGGATTAAAGCAGGTTTATTCTTTCGTGCTAACATTTGACCTGTTTCAGAGCATTGGCAATGTGAAGAACCCTTGAGCCCTAGTTAGGATAACTAACTGGCTGTTGGATGTTAGATCTCAGGTAGGTTGTCAAGAAAGGGCTATAGTAAAAAAAGTTCTTCTAGTGAGGAAATAGTACTTCCTTCTAAACTATACAATTTTTTCCATGGCATTTCCTCTTATACTTTAGTCTTTCTGCATTAAGAAGATAGTAACACTTTGAAGAAGAAACCAGTGGTAGCATTTATAACTAAATTTCATATTACAGGCAAAACAATTACTTTCCAGTTACTTTTTGATTTCACCATTTTTTTTTTTTTCGAGAAAGGGTCTCACTCTGTCACCTAGGCTGGAGCACAGTGACGTCATCATGGCTCACTGCAACCTCGACCTCCTAGGCTCAAGCCATTCTCTCATCTCAGTCCCCCAAGTAGCTGGGACTACAGACCTGTGCCACCATGTCCGGCTAATTAAAAAAAAATTTTTTTTCATATAGTTGAGGTCTCACCATGTTGCCCAGGCTACTTCTCAAACTCCTAGGCTCAAGCGATCTGCCCACCTTGGCTTCCCAGGGTGTTGGGATTACAGGCATGAGCCACCATGCCAAACCTGATTTCCCTTCTTAGCTTGCATATTAGAATTCTTTGGCTCATTCACTCACAGACATATCCTCAGTATAGGGCACAGGGCCATCCCCACAGTGATGCCCAGTAAATGTTGATTGGATAGATGGAAGGAAGGTTGTATGGATAGATGGGTGGATGAATGATGGATGGGTGGATGCATGGAAAGGTTATTCATTTTAAGTGTTCTGTTAAACACTCAAACATCACATGATTCTCTCTAGTTGCCTTCTAGTAGCAGTTGCCTCTTGGAATTAAACTCACTGAAACACTTGAAGAGATTTTTTTCTCCTCCAGTTTGAAAGCAAAGACAGTAAACCATTTTTATTAACTCTATTTAGACTAACCCTGTGTCTCTTTGTTGCCTGTTTAAACAAAATAGCGTATAGGTGCTAAGGAAGAATTTTTCTTAATTGTAGTATGTTAGTGGACTGATCATTGTAAAACTACCATGAGAGGACTTGAGAGATGGCCTTTTACTGGACTGATTTTGATGTAATTCATTTTATGAGCAACAAGACCTTTAGGTAAAGAAGGAAATAGATTAAGTTTTCAAAGTATTTTCACATGGTTGCTTTCTTTGAGGCATTTTATGGACACATTATAAATTATTTTAGCTTTTAGCTAGACTACCTGGCTAAAATTCTGGTAGGTGTTTTATATTATATTCACAGTTCTATGTAGCATAATTTTCTGCTAAATAAGTATCTTAATTTGCAAACTCATAGTCTAAGGCCTCTAAATGTAGGCAGATGACTTTTTAAAACTATGTAATAACTTTCCCTTTATACGAAGTTATCACAAAAGATTATAGAAAAATTTAGAAAATAGTAAGCAAAATGAAGAAAATAAAAAACCAAGTTTAAATTCAAAGATAACCAGGTTTAATGTTTTAGATTATATCCTAATAGTTATTTTTTGTATATATTTATATATCTATAAATTTTTAATGCAATTGATTAAAAAATAATGACACAGCTGGGCATGGTGGCTCACACCTGTAATCTCAACACTTTGGGAGGCTGAGGTGAGTGGATCATGAGGTCAGGAGATCGAGACCATCCTGGCCAACATGGTGAAACCCCATCTCTACTAAAAATACAAAAATTAGCTGGGTGTGGTGGTGCATGCCTGTAATCCCAGCTACTTGGGAGGCTGAGGCAGGAGAATCATTTGAACCAGGGAGTCGGAGGTTGCAGTGAGCTGAGATCTTGCCACTGCACTGCAGCCTGGTGACAGAGGGAGACTTCATCTCAAAAAAAATAAAAATAATAATAACACAAAAAGTTCTCAATACCTTAACCACCCTCTGGTGCCAACATTGTTATTGGTTGCATACTAAGCCATTTTATGTATATTCTGTAAGTCATATCACCAATTCACTATTGTTAAGCACTTGGGTTATTTCCAATAATTTATTATTATAACTAATGATATAATAAAAACCTTACAGCTGAATCTTAGGTAGATCATTTTCACTAAATTATAAACTAATTTTATTGTGTATTTTCAGATACCGACATGAAATTGCACATGATGGACAGAGGATTTACATTTTGGGAGGTGGTACTTCCTGGACAGCATATTCCTTAAACAAGGTATATATTTAAAAAAGAAAAAAAGGGAGAGGGAGGATAGAAAGAGGCATATGTCAACTAAGCAAGATAATTCTGTGACTTTAGATATTTTAATTTTTTGAGCATTTTCCTCATTAACACCTATTTTGTGTTGGATGCGCTTTATAAGGTTGAACTCTGCCCCAATATGCTTTCAGTTGACAGGTGTTATTTATCACACACTGAAAATACTTTATGAAAATTATCCCCTTATTTTGGATGAGGAAAGTGACTAAAAGGAAGGCATAGTAGCTTGAATGGAGCAACTAATTAGAATTGGAACCAGCATTCTCAGAATGTCACATCCCTATCATTATCTTTGCTGTGTATCTAAAAAGAACAGACTTGTTTAGGGCTGCACGTCACGAACTTCAGAAAGCTGAGCTCTGAAGGGCTGTTATTCATCCATTCCTGTGGCATTTCTAAAATGTCATAGTCACATATCCCAGGGGAAACCTAGATTAGGCTGTAGAGCTCCTGGACTGCCTTGAAACCTTAATGGTCTTTTTCGAGCTTTTTCAAAACTGAATTCCCACATTCCCTTACAAACACTTGCTTTTTTCTGTTATAAAAAAAGTTGCAGAACAACATACAGAAGAAAATCAAGAATCACATGCATGGCAGCTTCTCATTCCAAACCTTTTTTCACTTTTTCTGTGAATTTTAAAAAGTAGGCCAGGTGTGGTAGCTCATCCCTGTAATCCCAGCCCTCTGGGAGGCCGAGACAGGTAGATCACCTGAGGTCAGGAGTTCAAGACTAGCCTGGCCAACATGGTGAAACCCCATCTCTATTATAAACACAAAAAATTAGCTGGGCATGGTGGCGGGCACCTGTAGTCTCAGCTACTTGGGAGGCTGAGGCAGGAGAATTGCTCGAACCTGGGAGATGGAGGCTACAGTGAGCCGAGATGGTGTCACTACACTCCAGCCTGGGTGATAGAGTGGAAACTCCATCTCAAAATAAAAAATAAAAATAAGAAGTGAAATCATATATGTATTTAATTTTCAACTGCCTCATTTAATGTTTTCCCTTATATTTGGAAAGACCAGAAAAAAGGAAAAAAAGAAAGACTTTTCGACTAAGAATATATGTTTACACAGGCTGCTGCTGTTAAAAGTCCAGTTTTCTGTATGGAAAATCACTGTACCTTCTGCTCAGTTTTGCTGTGAACCTAAAACTGCTCTAAAAAAACAAAGTCTATTTTTTAAAAATTTATTTTCAGGCTAGCTAAAATTACAATTATTTATGTATGTGTATGTGTTCTTTTTTTTCTCCAAGATCCATGCATACAACCTTGAAACTAATGCATGGGAGGAAATTGCAACAAAACCCCATGAAAAAATAGGTAAATTTAAAGTATTGATTAATTTATCTTTAACAATTGTATTTTATACTTTTACTCATTTTGAAAGGAAAAAGTAATTTTACTGAGTTATGTGGCAAGTAAAATATCTGTTGGGCTGGGCGCAGTGGCTCATACCTATAATCTCAGCACTTTGGGAGACCAAGGTGGGCAGATTGCTTGAGCCCAAGAGTTTGAGACCAACCTGGGCAACATCATGAGAGCCTGTCTCTATAAAAAATACAAAAAAATTTGCTGAGTGCACCTATGGTCCCAGCTACTCAGGAGATGGAGGTGGGAGAATCACCTGAGCCTGGGAAATAGAGGCCATAGTTAGCTATGATTGAGCCACTACACTCTAGCTTGGGCACCTGAGTGAGACCCTATGTCAAAAAAGAAAAATCTGTTGAACTGGTATTAGAAAATACTTGTATTCCTTAGCCCAATTATAATTCTTCCTTAGCCCTGGGCATTGTGTCTCACACCTGTAATCCCAGCACTTTGGGAGGCCGAGGCAGGTGGATCATTTGAGGTCAGGAGTTGGAGACCAACTGGCCAACATGGTGAAACTGCATCTCTACTAAAAATGTAAAAATTAGCTGGGTGTGGTGGCATGTGCCTATAATCCCAGCTACTTGGGAGGCTGAGGCAGGAGAATCATTTGAACCCAGGAGGCGGAGATTGCAGTGAGCCAAGATTGTACCACTGCAGTCCTGCCTGAGAGACAGAGAGCAAGACTCCATCTCAAATAATAATAATAAAAACACAGTAATTCTTCCTTAGCAGTTGAACAAAGAGGCTTTTAATAGGGATTATTGAATTCTTTGGCAGAAGCTGGGAAGTATGGGTGATATAAGAAATTGGAGCTTAAATAAAGATCTACCAGCTGAGTGTGGTGGCTCATGCCTATAATCCCAGCACTTTGGGAGGCTGAGGCAGGCAGATCATTTGAGCCCAGGAGTTAGAGATCAGCCTGGGCAACATGCAAAACCCTGTCTCCACTAAAACTACAAAAAATTAGCTGGGTGTGGTGGCGTGCACCTGTAGTCCCAGCTATTGAGGAGGCTGAAGTGGGAGGATCACTTGATACCAGGAGGCGGAGGCTGCAGTGAGCCGAGATTACACCGCTGCACTCCAGCCTAGGCAACAGAGTGAGACTCTGTCTAAATTAAATAAATAAATGATAAAGATCTACCTACCTCATTGTGGGTAAAATGGCTTGGGAAAGCCACTAGCAACTCTTGTTCTTTACCCCTTTGTTTCTGGCACCTTAGAATTGTACTGTTACGATGAGATTTCTGAAGGCTTTTGAATTAAGGAGGGAGTGGAAGGACTAGTTAATGTTTGCTTGATCTGGTGTAACAAAGGGATTGTTTTGAGTTTCGGATAGTGTGTCTTTCACTGTGTTATATCAGTGTGATTCCCAGTCCTTCTGTAAATAATGGGACTTCTGTGTTTGTGTGTTTGGCAGGCTTTCCTGCAGCCCGAAGGTGTCACAGTTGTGTTCAAATAAAAAATGGTAAGGATTCTAAATAACATGTTGCTTCCATTTCTGTAATTGTGTCTTCTGAAAACACCTTATTTCCTAATGATAGCCCCTCAAAGAGGCTCATAACTTTCAGAAAGTTATAGGGAAATTCATAGTTATGCCTCTCTCAGCCATTTTCATAATGTAAACTAGTATGATGTTTGGGTCCCTCAGTTATAAGAGAACTCAAAAAATGGTGATAAATAAACTTTTATTGTACCACTTGATCTTTCAGCACTCCACACCTCAACAGATGTCTGTGGTTATGGTGGCTAATACTAATAATCTCCACTGTTTAGACTGTGGAGACCTCAGCGAACATTGTATTAAAATTGTAATAACTCCTTTAGAGTGTTATTTCATAGAGTTGATTCTGTTCTCTCTCTGATGCCAAATGGAACTCTTAGCTCATTCTTTGGCCATATTACAACTAAGGCATTGTATAGCTTCAGAAAGCAGCTGCAGCCACTTTAACTAAATGTGATAAGCGACTCCTCTCTGGATAACCTTCCTGTCTTTTAATTTATAACTTATTTCATTGTTTGCTATAGCTCTGAAATTTTTTTCTGGAAGGAAAGTATGTAAGAGTTAGCCTGTATGCTTTCAGCAACTTAGTTCAGGTATAACTAGGATTGTTCTGCCATCTCTAGTACGGAAGGATTTTTTATTATGCTCTGCTTTCTGAATAAGATTTATAGATAGCGACATTGTTCACATTTCTCTCTCTGAGAATGGAACTGTACTTTAACGTTTTCCTTGAATCCTAGCCAAAAAAGTTGCCAGTGCATTTTATAGCTTACATATTGGCTTAAACTTGGTCCAGACCTGAGTTAGGAAATTTATTCACTTAATTCTTTAAGGCCAAGCACCATACAAATAGAATTCAACCTTAGTTCTCGACATTTCATTTTAAGGTTCACATAGCCTTTGTTACAAATTGTCTAATTAGTTATAACTGATTTTACCAGAAAACCCACACCTTTCATTTTGGCAAAGTTATTCGTAATAACCGTACAGCTCAAACAGAGCTTCAGCTTGTCCTCTTTTAGCTGAAAGCTTGGAAGAGCCTCTTTTGTGTTCCTAAACTGAGCATTGCAGTGAATGTTCCTCCTCAGGTTAAATGTCTACCTGGAGACTTTTGTCTCTATGAGCAGATAAATGTATATTCTTTCTAGGACCTTATTTAAAGAAGGGTTTGCAAACTGGTGGCCTGCATATGTGTTTCGTTTGGCTTATGTGTGTATTAAAAGAATTTTTTTAGGCCAGCTGTGGTGGCTCATGCCTATAATCCTAGCACTTTGGGAGGCTGAAGTGGAAGGATCACTTGAGCCCAGGAGTTCAAGACCAGCCTGGACAACATAGTGAGACCTTGTCTTAAAAAAAAAAAAAGTTAGTAGCCAAAACTTTAAAATCAAGATGTTTCCTTTTTTTTGAGACAGAGTCTCACTGTGTCGCCCAGGCTGGAGTACAGTGGTATGATCTCAGTTCGCTGCAACCTCCGCTTCCTGGGTTCAAGCGATTCTCCTGCCTCAGCTTCCCAAGTAGCTGGGACTACAGGCGTGCACCACTCGCCCAGCTAATTTTTGTATTTTTTTAGAGACGGGGTTTCACCATGTTGGTCATGCTGGCCATGAACTCCTGACCTCATGATCCACCTACCCCAGCCTCCCAAAGTGCTGGGATTACAGGCATGAGCCACCATGCCCAGCTCTCAAAATGTTTCATCTTTAAAAACGTATCCAGATTTCCACCTTGCCTTGAAAAAAATGGACAATCTGGCACTTGCCAACCTTAAGTCTCTTATGGTGTCAAACAGCTGGAGCTGCATAGCTGTCACCACTTTTAGAGCATGAGCATTCCTGTCTGTTTTCCTGAGACTTCTGTTTATCGTCCCTAGACCCCGTTGCTCATTCACTTTCTGTGCCTGGAATCTGTAGGTATGTGTTTGAATTTGGAAACTTTGACATGAAGCCTCCTTAGAGGTTTGCATCCTTAGTCCCATTGAAGACCCCAACATAGCGTCTCAGTTCTGTTGAGGAGCAAGACAACAGCATGAGAGACTGCACAGCAGAAGTCCTATATGTCATGGGGAAGTCCACTTCACTGTCACATGTCAGTTGGCTGTGTGATCTACCATAAAACACTCCATAGCTTTGGCTCTTTTCCTTAGTGTGATCTTGGCTTTCTCTTTTCTTCATAGATGTATTCATTTGTGGGGGCTATAATGGAGAGGTGATCCTGGGCGATATCTGGAAGTTGAATCTGCAGACTTTCCAGTGGGTGAAGCTCCCAGCTACCATGCCAGAGCCAGTTTATTTTCACTGTGCAGCTGTTACACCAGTAAGTTTTTATTTTCATACCTTCCTTATGTAGTTACAGATGGATAACGAAATCTTTTTAGAGATACTAGCAAGAAAAAAACCCGGTATAGGCACACCAACCTCCTTCCCAAAGCTAGGCCCTCCTCTGAGAAAAGAGAAGAAAACTCGTCACACCCAAATTTGAGAGAATAACATCAATGTAAGAGAAATGCTACCTGTGGCATTCTGGCCCTGACCGTGATGTCAAAGGTGTTTCCTGGGAGGGCGGAATAGTTTTATTCCCTTGACACCATATTATTGAAGATCCCACTGGTTTCTTGAGGGCGAAGTCCTTTATTTTCATCTTTGTATTCCCAGTATTTGGCACCTTGGATACTTAATACAGTCTTAGTTTAATATTAGTTAATAGTGAAATCGTTTGTTGATGTAAAAAGAAATTCATATATATATAGTTTTTCCCTCAGTAATTCATTAATTATTTAAACCCTCTTGATCTCCGCATGATATTGGAATCAGTGAGGAATTCTTGTTTCTTCTTGATTCCATCTACTGTACTCTTTCCCCGCTGAGTCTTCAGCTTTGTATCTGTTCTCTCTCATTTGAATTTGTCCTCTTTTGACTACTCATAGGCTGGTTGCATGTACATTCATGGAGGAGTGGTGAACATCCATGAAAACAAACGGACTGGGTCACTGTTTAAGATCTGGCTGGTGGTACCTAGCCTGCTGGAACTGGCATGGGAGAAGCTGCTTGCGGCCTTCCCTAACCTTGCAAACCTCTCCCGAACACAGCTTCTGCACCTTGGACTCACACAGGGACTCATCGAACGCTTGAAATGAGGATTTCTGGACTGTTCATTGATACTGGAAATGTTAATTTAAAGAGACTCCTTTATTTATGAGCAGTGTAGAATGTGCTACAAAAAGGATTGGTTACCCTGATCAAGGCCTTATTTAGAAAATACATCAGATGCCTTTCTGTAAATTGGTTTTTCAGTTTATGGACATCTCACTTTCCCATGTGCTTCTTTGCTTCTATTTCTCCTGCCCCATTACACGCACATGACCTCACATACTTCCTCTTCCTTCTCGGTGGAGTTAAGGGAAAGTCCGAAAGTACCTTAGCAACATTTTCAATCAAGACAGATTCCTTTTGAAAGGAATTCTGAACCGTTCCATGTCATACAATCTTCCAGAAATGAAAACATCATCAACATAAACAAACATGAAATTAAAGAATTTTTACATCTGGCAACAGCAACAACCACAAGTTTAGGGGATTGATTGAGAAGGCTAACCTTGAGAATCTCGCAGGTTACACTTGAACCTAGATGTTTCACTGAGTGTTTTCAAGATGTGTCTAATTGAGTAGTAGCTGGATCTGACAGCAGCAGTGGTTACCATCATGTTGCATAGATAACTCACACCTACCCTTTAGCTTTGAAGGAAGGTTAAGCAGCCCAGCAACTCTTGGTTAGTGGTTTCTTTCTCATCCTCACGGTGCCAGCACTGGTTAGAGCTGGCTTTGTCAAAGGACTTGTGCGTGTGTCGTGGTTGTGCTGTTTGTTGTTGCTCTTAGAAATTATGGCACCAAGAATGTTTCAAATAGAAAAACTTGTGGTGGTCAAAAGTTCTTCATTCTGGCAGTTTTGAAACTCTCTTCTGCTTATTAAGGGTTTTAAATATCTCTTTGACTTCTTCACGAAGAATCGTAGACCCTAAACATGTGGTGTAAATGCCATGTAATGTGAATGCAAGCTCCTGAGAGAGGCCAGAGAAAAGTCAGGCAGGGGAAGCCTGCATCCTCTGAGCTTGTTAACTTGGCTTCTGCTGGTCTTTGGCTGTCATCGTGGCCATTTTCTTTTCAGAACTCGTTTCTTTTCTAATCTCTGGACCAGGTAGGTACCTGCCATTTTCTCAGGCAGTTGGTCCTTGATTTTTCCCTTAGCTTGTTGCCTTCTTTTCTGTCTGCTTTATTGTGCATGGTGCTGTGAATAATTGCCTAGTAATTGGATAAAAGGTCTTGGGGGTAAAGCCACAGGTCATCCTTCCTGAAGAACCAAGTATCATTTAAAAACTAGCATGAGGAAGGAATAAAACTGAGTAGCATTCTTTTTTTGTGTGTGTGTGTGCGTGAAATTTTCATTCTGGTTTGATTTTTTTTTTATTCTAAAAAGAAGAATGACTTAAATTTTCACTCGCTTCGCCATCAGGCTGCTAGGGGAGCTGAGCAAGAGGCTCGCCATGCTCATGTGTAAGCCGCAGGTGTACTCAATGTGCTGAAGGCGTGCGAGGGCAGCACTGGTCCTCCCAGGGCTGCCTCGCAGCAGGAGACTCGTGTGGGAGAGTGGGGACACATCTTTCCTTTAAGTGCCTCTTTTTCACCTAGCTTTTAAAGTTTTTCTTTTTCCTTCATCTCAGAAGGGATCTCTTCAGCTTTTGTGTGGATTTGAAATTACCTTTGAGCTATGGTTAAAAAGTTACCATCTGGTATTCAGTTCTGGGGTGAGAAAACCGCAGCCTCTAGACGTGTGCTCCTAATTGCTAAGCCTTATCATACCATCCCCTCTGTTATGGGTTGAGTTGATGGAGCCCGTATTCTGCGAAGTCTTACAATAGCCATGCATCTGTGAACTTGGGTCCTTTCTGGGGAGTGAGGGATGTGGGAGAGAGGCAGGAGAAGGAGCAGCTCCTCTAGGGCCCATCCCCCCACATCTCACCATTAGCAGTCTGTGTAGCACCTAACCTCCCGCACCCACTGCCCGGCTTGCTCCTCCGAGCTCTCCCAGAGTAAGTCAGCCTGAGCAGCTCTGTCAGACCAGAGCAGAGCTTTGCTGCATGACTTCAGCCTGCCTCTGGATATTTGTTGGAAATATATCCCAGATTGAACTAGCCAGGCTGTCTAGGGTGGCAAGAGGATTTTTGTCCTGGATTTATACAGGGACCAAAGACTGAATGCTCAGCCTCTGTGCTTTTAGACTTTCATGGTCCTTAGGAGAGAAGTGAGTCTCTAGCCCTGCTACACCAGAGAGGTGAAGAGAGATGGGGTCTCTTCCAGCCACACTTGCTGGCATCCTTTGTTGAGCCTTCTGAGGGTAGTCTTCTTTGAGGTAGGCTTTGGAGGCCTGACATCGAAGACCTGTGTGTTTTATTTTCATAAAAGTATATATCCTCGGTCTAAAGTGTCTTCTTTTAATATAACACTAGTAAAAATGACGTGGTATGACCAGCACTGAGTGCTATAGAACCACACACATGCACATGTTCTGGATGCCAAATGAGACTGTGTGTGAATGACTAAGTGTAGATAACTAGTTAGATAGGGATCATCAGGCATTTCAGTATACCTATAACCAGCACTCAGAATTCCTGACACTGTTTACTTGATTTAGGAAAGTTTATGCCTGCTGCTTCTCTGCCTCTTTGAGGTACTCCCAGCCGTCTTACTACAGTCCTGTAAATTTAAGTGCAATATATAGAAACATATGGATATATACATATTATATATAGGGTGTAACTATAAAGCAGGTAGACTACTTTTTCGTGTCTGTCCTGGGGAAGCTAGCTCATTACTTTAGAGTCAAATTATGCCAAGAATTTTAGGTGTGATCGGCTGGCTTAAGCCAACTCATGGTAAAGCTGGATTTTCAAGCCCATGTTTTCTTACTCCAGCTCTTAGAGACTCATTGTTCCTTCAGTTTGTCAGAGCTGAGATTTTTTTCTTCTGTCATTTTTGTACTATCTCATGTTTGCATGTCTTACATTTTGTTGCCCAAGAACAAGGAAGTTCATCTGTAAGGAATTTCCTAAATGGAGAATTTTAGCCTAGCATTCAATACTATTAGTTCTCCCATGCATACACTAATTTAAATGAAGAAAATGATGCTTTCTCCATTTAATACTTTCTACATCTTGGAAAAACTATAAACCAATACAGAATAGATTGAAATCATAACTATCCTTCAGGGGCTAGAAGAAAACCTTTCCATTGGCAGAATCTCCTTTAATCAGGTCCATAATGATATGATGTAAAAATTTGCTTTAAGCCATTCACGCTGTTACTTAGCTAGATTTTAAAGTATAATAAGCATATTAACATTTTAAAGCAAAAGATATCTTAAGAGTAACCTTTGGTTATCCAAAGTATCAAGAGTAAAGCACAGATCATTGAACTCCATAGATAATCAGTGAATCCACTTTTTCATCAAACAATCAATTCATTTTTATTTCTTTTTCCTCACTATCATTTCCCTCTTTTTCCTTAGAATGGGGCTAATGAGTAGTTAGAAAAGGAAAAGGAACAATCAGGGAGGAGTTGGCAACCAGTGACCATGTAAGCAGCTGATTGCCTGTAATCAGTCAGTCTGAACGATTAGAACGCTGAACTTAGGAACCACAGGTGGTAATCCTGTTTAGATGTAACTCTTCAGCGTCATCTCCTGCCCTGAGCTCTAGGCCATCTCTTCTCTAACTACCAAAGAACTCTTAGTATCTACGGGAAGAGAAAGCTGTGTGCGACACAGAGGAAATTCCATTATTTGAACACGTTTATCTGGCTCTTAACAAATACTTGCTTTTCCTCTAATCTTGCAAGAGTCGTGGCTCTGCCATTTTCCACAGCTTGGCCTGTAGGAAAGGTTGAATGATCCTCTAAGACTGTGTTGGTCTTAGTAGTCTGTAAAACCAGTTTGTTTTTTGTGTGGTCTTACAGATGTTTAGAAAGTGGCACAGGTTACTGAACTGTCTACCTGCCAGCATTCTGATGTAGCACAAAAAACCATTTTCCTTTATTTTTTGTATTTTTTTTTTTTTTATTTTACTGGCATTGAGCTCTAGGGTGGATGAGGGTTTATGGTCCTCTGATCATAAGCTCCACTCTAAAAACTGGTCCCTGTTAGCTGAAATTGCTTTGGTTTTCCAAATGCCTTGAACGCCAGGCACACTCGCAGGGCCTGAGGTAGGCTCGACAGAGTTCTGGGACCTCCGTGTGCATTGCCACCAGATCCTGCCCAGCCATGGCCTTTCCCTTGTAAAGTCGTTGGATTCAGCCAAAAGCAGCCTCTTCCCTAGTGTGGCATTATGAACAGAAGTTCTGAGTTGTGCTTCAAAAGTAGTTCCATCTTTCTAGTGTAATTTTCATGTTTTTAATTTGGAAAAAAAAAAAACTTTTTGTAAGTTTTTTAAAGGCCCTGCTTAGTCAGTGTACAGGTGAGTCAGAGGCAGTTTTCAGAAAAAACAAAAACAAATTTCACCAAGCGGTAGTAATTGTTGTTTTACCAGTTACACATTTAGAATGTAAAGGAGGCATTAGAAAACACACTCTCTAAAGCCACTTCCTTGTGCACAGTCTGCACAGGGAGAGAGCACAGATCTCCCTGGAAAAGCACCTGCCAATGACAAGTTTCCTGGAAGAACCTAGGCAAGAAAGGAAGCCTCTTTCTGAGACACAGTCTTTGAGAGGCGAGCCTAGCTTTGCTCTTCCAACAGGGTTTGCTTGGGCCACACACAATGCTCGCCTTACTTTAAAGCTATTTGCCACAGTCTTGTTAAATAGTGTGGACGTCCTTTTGCAGTCTGGTGTGCATGCCATATGATCAGGACAGCTTTTCCACTTTACTCGGTTTCCTACAAACAAGCAAGTAGGAAATATAGTGAATTTACCCTAAAATGTCCAATCTGTATTTATGTACCTTGTCAGTGTTTTCCTGTTGGTTTTCTAAAACAATCTGATCAATAAATCTTATCCAAATCAATTCAGTTCATGGCCACCTTGATTGTCTGATGGTAATTTGTGTGTACGTGAGTGCACCTATATGATAGAAGCGTCCGTCCTACCCACCTCCACCGCCCCCACCAGGCTCAGCTTTTCCCTGTAACATCTGTGGGTCATCTGCCTTCCACCCCCACTCCACTGTGAGTTCTTTATCCGCTCAGTATCTGGAACTCCTGGACACACAAGAGTTCCCTCACCAGCATACTGCTCCCTCCACAAGGACAAGGGAGCAACTGTAGGGCAGCCCATACTCCATCTTACCACCCGACCCCCTGTTCCCCAAACCAAAACTAGACAAGTTTGTGTAGTTATATCAAGACTCTTCTGAAGGGCTGGAAGAGCTACAGGGAGTTCAAGGGGAAAATGTGAACCTGTATGTACAGTCATAGGACTGACTTTATGATCTGAGAGAAGAGCCCCAGAAGGAGCTGAGCCCTGTGCAGGGGTCCTTTGGGGATGAAACTATACTTCCTAGCTCTGCCCTTGGTCTTCCAGATGCTTCCCTCACCAAAACCTCTGTTTTATGATGCTGTGATCTCTAATCCGCGAATCCTTCTCCCTGCAGGACTTTTCTCCATGTCTGTTTAGTCCAGAGTAGGCAGGCAAGGATACTCCAAGTCTGGTCACTTTTTTTTTTTTTTTTTGAGACGGAGTTTCGCTCTTGTTGCCCAGGCTGGAGTGCAATGGCGCGATCTCAGCTCACCGCAACCTCCGCTTCCTGGGTTCAGGCAATTCTCCTGCCTCAGCCTCCTGAGTAGCTGGGATTACAGGCACGCGCCACCATGCCCAGCTAATTTTTTTTTTTTTTTTGTATCTTTAGTAGAGACGGGGTTTCACCATGTAGACCAGGATGGTCTCGATCTCTTGACCTCGTGATCCACCCGCCTCGGCCTCCCAAAGTGCTGGGATTACAGGCTTAAGCCACCGCGCCCGGCCGTCTGGTCACTTTTAAGGTCTCCCTTCTAGAATTGCATAGATGCCTCTTATTTTTCAGTGTTTCCATTAGTTAACTGTTGGATGGAAAACACCCTCTATGGACAAATAATCATAGATATTACAGTAATCATCTATGAGGAAGAAGAGAAACTATTTCTACCCGTTCATCCACCTTACGGTTAGTACTTTATCATGCAGAGTAGTCTTCTTTCCTTGGGTTTATTTCTCCTACCTCTTAACTGTACTCCCCTCCAACCTACCAGAAATAAGAATGGACCCTATACGTTTTAGTCTTCAGACCAGCCAGAGCTTTGAAATGGACTCCTCTGTACATTGGATATGCCGTCTGAGACCTGTCTTGGCCGAATGGGACGGGCTTCAGTGGCCTAGTTGGTTTGCATGGTTTTGTTCTTCCAGTTAATATGTGTAAATTCTAGTTTATCAAAAATGATGTTATTAGGTTACTATAACGGAACAACCACATTCTCTTGTAGTTAATCTTCTGCAGTAATTGCTGGAGGAAAGACAACACTGGTAAAACCATCCAGTCTCCCTACTGCCTTCAAATGAAAGGCCAGGTTCTAGCCCAGTGCTAGACCAACAGAGCTTTCTGCAGTGGTGGAGATGTTCTGTATCTACACCAACCAATATGTAGGTAGCCACAAACCACATGGGGCTTTTGAGTACTTCAAATGTGGCTAGTATGGCTGAGGAACTGAATTTTTATTTAATTTTCATATATTTATATGGAAATAGCCACACATGGCTAGTGGCTGCCTCTTAGTGCAATTCTAGGAAGAGATGACCTGGGGGTTAGGAGATGAGGCTCTGCTCTTGGCTCAGTCCATAATGGCCCTGTTCTGTGTGCAGTCACTTTTCTTTGGGTCTTGGTTTACTTATCTATCAAATGTGAGGAGGTTGGCTAGATAATCCCCAAGATCTAACATTTTTTATTTGGGAGGTTTGGCCAAAAGCCTGGAACATAATGGTGAGTACCGTAGGTGTACAGCACTAGGACTAGAGTTCCCTCTTCAACTTGATCATGATCTGAAGATCACTGATCCCACCGTGGCGGGAGGTCTGCTGCCTGTTCCAGGTGGTTCCTTAGCGAGTGCCACAATCAGGATTTCCACTTGCTTAGTGCAAGGTTCAAGAAAAAGTACTGACAGTGGAGGAGGCACTAGAACAAGACCACTGCCAGGCCACCTGTAATCACTGGTTTCAAAACCATGATGCATACTTGTTAAAAATACAGATTCCTGGGCCCAAACCCCAAGGATTAAATTTTAGTAGGTGTGTAATTTTTTTTTGAGACGGAGTCTCTGTCGTCAGGCTGGAGTGCAGTGGCGTGATCTCAGCTCACTGCAACCTCTGCCTCCCGTGTTCGAGCAATTCTCCTGCCTCTGCCTCTCAAGTAGCTGGGATTACAGGTGTACATCACCACACCCAGCTAATTTTTGTATTTTTAGTGGAGATGGGGTTTCATCATGTTGGCCAGGATGGTCTCGATCCTCTGACCTCATGATCTGCCCACCTCAGCCTCTCAAAGTGCTGGGATTACAGGCATGAGCCACTGCGCCCCATCTAGGTGTACAATTTTAATAAACTCTTTCGTTGATTCCAATTCAGCTGGTTTAAGACATTTGGGCCTAACTGGCCAGTTCCGGCCAAGATGAGAGACTTTGCTACTTACTTTTTACTGTCATATTTCATTGTCCAGCTGGGGACTTCACTGCAAAGGCCAGAATGAACATTTCCCAATCCTTGCCCCATTAGAACTCAGCAACAGACTGAGTACACGTTTCCTTTGCTTCTTCTTTGGAGAACCACTAAAAATAATAACAAAATGGCCCAAGTTTCCTTTTCTCTGAAATGGGGCTAATAATAGTAACCTCTCTCCATACTACTGTGTGGCTGAAATAAGTAGATATGGGTAGAGTGCTTCAAATGACACCTGGCATGTATTAAGCATTATAGAGATACTGACTGTGATTGCTGTCTAGTTGGTGGAATTAGAAAAGTGAAATATTTACTAAAAATTACAAAGTTAACCAATAAAGAATAAATGAAATGTAGGGCAGGGAGGGAGACTGGTGATGCAAGGGAGCTGAGTCCTGCTGTCTACAGCAGGAAGGGGATAAGCAGAATGTCTCAGATTGAAGCAACAGCCAGGTAACACGTGTGGATTAGAGAGGTAAAGGTGGGTATCTGACAAGGTGGGGTGGCTCACACCTGTAATCCAGCACTTTGGGAGGCCAAGGCGTGCACATCACTTGAGGTCAGGAGTTTGAAACTAGCCTGGCCAACATGGTGAAACCCTGTTTCTATTAAAAACACAAAAATTAGCCAGGCATGGTGGTGAGCACCTGTAATCCCAGGGAGGCTGAGGCAGGAGAATTGCTTGAACCCGGGAGTTGGAAGTTGCAGTGAGCTGAGATAGCACCATTGTACTCCAGCCTGGGCGACAGAGCAAGACTCCATCCCAACAACAACAACAAAAAAGAGGGTCAGGTTTGGTGGCTGATGCCTGTAATCCCAGTACTTTAGGAGGCTGAGGCAGGCAGATCACAAGGTCAGATCAAGACCATTCTGGCTAGCACGGTGAAACCCCGTCTCTACTAAAAATACAAAAAAATTAGCCGGGCGTTGGTGGCGTGCAATTGTAGTCCCAGCTACTTGGGAGGCTGAGGCAGGAGAATCACTTGAACCCAGGAGATGGAGGTTGCAGTGAGCCAAGATTGTGCCACTGCACTCCAGCCTGGGTGACAGAGCGAGATTCTGACTCAAAAAAAAAAAAAAAAAAAAAAGTGAGTATTTTTAAAAAAAGCTGCAAGAGCTCACAGTAGTGAGAGAGGTGACAAGGCAGAAAGGGGCTGCAGCAGGGACTGCTGGTTTTTGAGTGTGAGCCTGTTTCTTTCTTTTTTTTTTAAGACAGAGTCTTGCTCTGTCGCTAGGCGCCAGGCTAGAGTGCAGTGGCGTGATCTCGGCTCGCTGCAACCTCTGTCTCCCGGGTTCAAGCAATTCTTCTGCCTTAGCCTCCCAGATAGCTGGGATTACAGGCACACGCCACCACACCCAGCTAATTTTTGTATTTTAGTAGAGATGGGTTTCACCATGTTGGCCAGGATGGTCTTGATCACTTGAACTTGTGATCCGCCACCTCAGCCTCCCAAAGTGCTGGGATTACAGGCCTGAGCCACCGTGCCTGGTTTTTTTTTTTACTTTTTCCCACTTCTTTTTTTGTTTTGTTTGTTTTTTTGAGACGGAGTTTCACTCTTGTTTACCCAGGCTGGAGTGCAATGGCGGGATCTCGGCTCACCACAACCTCCGCCTCCTGGGTTCAGGCAATTCTCCTGCCTCAGCCTCCTGAGTAGCTGGGATTACAGGCATGCGCCACCATGCCCAGCTAATTTTTTGTATTTTTAGTAGAGATGGGGTTTCACCATGTTGACCAGGATGGTCTCGATCTCTTGACCTTGTGATCCACCCGCCTCAGCCTCCCAAAGTGCTGGGATTACAGGTGTGAGTCACCGCGCCAGGCCTTTTTCCCACTTCTTAAAGCAGAACCTTCTGCAGCTCTTTTAGTCTAGCTCTTCAGAATACTGCGAGCCTGGATCTCTTCTGACCACATAAGAAGGGGTGATTCAAAGCGTGCTGCTGGAGTATTCCTATTTTCAAGGTCCTCCCTGATTCAGAGGCAGCCTGACTGGAATCTTGGGAATCTTTGATTTAAAAGACAATCCTAGAGGCTAGTGGAAGGAAAAAATGGAGAGGAGGGAGGAGGTTTTTAAAAAACACACTCTGTCAAATTTTAGGTGTGAGATTTTTGTTTGTTTTTATTTGCGACAGGGTCTCGTTGTGCCACCCAGGCTGGAGTGCTGTGGCTCGATCACAGCTCACTGCAGCCTCGACCTCCCAGGCTCAAGTGATCCTCTTCCCTCAGCCTCTCAAATAGTTTGGACCACAGACATGCACCGCCACACCTGGCTTAGCTGTGATTTCATCCTGTCGCCCAAAGCCTATTCCTTACCATCCTGTCCATAAAATCAAACCAGAACGTTATTGTAGGGCAGAGATTTTTTCCTTTCATCCACAGCCAGGTGAGAGGAGGTAGTTTTGAGTGACATACAAAGCCCACCCAGCCAATCTGCTTGGCTTACGCTGGCCTTGCAGTCTCAAATGCAAAAGCGAGAGGCTTCTCAGATTCTCCAGCAGCCAGCTCAGCAGGGGGCCCTCAGCAGCCCATGCAGGAAGGCAGAGACAGCCCGGAGCTCTGGCCACTTACTATTTTGGGGCCCCACAGCAGGCCAGGAGCTTTAGAGTACTACAGATGACATTCTTGAGAAAGCAGCTGGCATGCTGCCTGTGTCACCTTAGAGGGGTCAGACTTAGAGGGAATAGGCTTTGGGCAACAGGATAAAATCACAGCTGAGCCAGGCGTGGTGGTGCATGCCTGTGATCCAAGCTACTTGAGAGGCTAAGGTGAGAGGACCAGTTTATCCTCCTTGAACCTTCCACCTAGAACCACCAGGCTCTGGGAGCTGAGGAGGCTCTCACCGTGACTGCCAAGGGTGTATTAAAGGTCCCCAACCCACTGTCAGGGACAAACTTAGTTACTCTCCCAGCCCCAGGAGAAAAATAAATACATCCAGATCATCCAGGCATCTCCTGCACCTGGGTTATTTACTGCCCAAACCTCACCTTGAAACAGCTAAGGTCAGGTCATGGTTCAGGATGTTGGCCTCTGCCTGGGCTGACCCTACACTGCCCAGTCTTGGAGCCCACAACCATGCAGTTTGTAAGAACAGTAGATGCGGGGGGAGGAGGGTGGACGAGAACTGCCACCTTATACCCCATCTAACCCCGCACCTCAGACACACACACTACCCCAGAGCCCAGCCTCTGCACCCTCTGCCATGCCAGCCAAGCATTTTCAGTTCATTTTCTCCTCAGCAGGTCTGTACTGAATCGCAAGCCTAGAAGTTTTATCCCCATTTCACAGATTGGTAGGCCAAGAAAAGACAAATTCCATGGTTTGCCAAGGCTCAGAGAAGAGAGTCCAAGTCTGCAAGCCTTTCAACCTGGGAACCAGCGGCAGGCACACGAGCCTGGGTTAGTGACAGAGGAGATTCTTTCAGAAGGGCCTTGGGAGAAGTGAAGTCACCCTTGGTTTCCTGGGATTCTGGGCGGTGATGCAGGCGGCTCCCCCAGTGTGCTGTGCTGCCTGTCCCACTGGTCCCCGCCTGGCCACATGCTGCACACTTGGCTCACTTGGCTTCCTCCAAGGGAGGAAGAGCTGTGGATTTCAGTCTGCAGCAAGACTGCCTAGTGCGCGCCAAGACAACTAAAAAGCTGCCGCCCGCTATCGGGGAGGAGACTGTGCCGGGAGGTGGCCCCCACAGCCCGGCGCCGCCATGCGTCCCATTCTCCAGTCCACTGTCGCTCGCCAAGCATCTGGCACCTGCAGTTGCTGGGGTGCAGCGGGAGCGGGCCCTGCCTTCGGGAAGCTTCCATAGGGGAGGAGGCGATCGATCAGACCACAGCAAACCAGGGTGACCAGAGTGGCCCAGGGAGGGGGACTAGGAGCTGTGTGGCCTAGAAACAGGGAAAGCCTCTCCGACCACCTGCCCGGTGTGCACTGGGAGCTAGAAAGTGTGACCAGTGTGACCAGTGTTCGGGGCTTTGGGGAGCCACCTGCAGCAGGGACCGCCCTGGCCCCTGGACGGGGGAAGGATGGAGGGATGCATGCGGGTATGGAGTCAGTAGGTTGTGTCCTTCACCAGCTTCTGGTGTCTTCTGCAAGGGGAAGAAACTGTGGTGGGAGCCAGGGGAAACCCCAAGAAGAGGTGGCCTCGCACATCTCTAGGGGCTGGGACCAAGGGTTTGGGTTCTCTAAGTGCAGCGGGAAGCTTCAAGCCAGAGCCATGCTGAGGATCCCTGTAGCTGCTGCAGGAGTGTGCGCGGGGTTCTAGCAGGGCAAAAGAGCCTTGGGGCCGCGGCACTTCCGCTCTCATCACCCCCGCCCCAGCAGGGCGCCCCTGTGCGGGGTACAGACAGCAACCAGGGGCAGTGCCCCAGGCCCCGCCAGCACCAGCACCCGCGGGAGGGACGCAAGGAGGCAGGACGGAACTGGGGAGGGGGCGCTGGCCAGGGTAGTCTCAGGCCCTCCCCACTAACGCCCGCTCTGCCCAGGGCCTCCCTGAGCAGCCCAGTGCCCCTTGCTAGAGAGGCTCCTAGGACTGGAGGGGCAGCCGCTCTGAACCGGAATTATCTGGTTTGGAGCGGGGTGGCCCCCTCCCTGCTCTCCCGCCCACCGCCCTCCCTCTCCTTCAGCGACAGGCTGGTTTTTGCCGCAGTCCCTGACCAAGGTAATTTAGAAGGGAGGAGGAAAGAAGGCTCTGTTTCCATGGCAACCCAGAGGGCAGGCGCTGTGTGGCTCTCTGCGATGGGACGTGCGAGTGACTTCGGTAGAAGAAAAGGCTCCCTGGAAAAGCCGCAGGGAGGAAGGACCCTCCCATGCACACGGTGGAGTGTGTTCAGAAGTGGGGGGTTGTGGGGGAAGGAGAGGGATCAGGCACCCCTCGGTGAGGTGGAGAATTGAGCAGACCCCTGGGGACACAGAGGCACATAAGGGCCAGGGGTCACATGGAAAATGCAAGCACACACGCACTTCTGGCCACTCAACCCAGGCAGCAGAAAGCAGAGGTGCCACAGCGCTCAAAGCTTCCCAAATCCACTGCTCGCTGGTCCTTTCCAGAAAACCCTTCCAGGGAGCAGCTCAGCCCTGGGACAACCACAAAGGTGGGACCTAAGACAGGTGCTGTCCAAAGACAGGTGCCTCCTGAAGCACCTGGTCTGGTTGCAGCGTGCTGGGAGGATGGGCTCCCTCTCTGCCCTGTGCCCCTGGAAGGCTGCGGGAGTGTGTGTGACTGCTGGAAAGGAGTCCTTGCTGCAGCTGTGGGTGTGATGGGACAGCAGAGTAACTCCTGCATGGGATTCTAGGGCTGGGGGTCCCAGAGGGGTGGGCCCCACCCCCTCCTAGGGGCCAAGAACTGTCACCATGTTACTACAGCACTCTCCAGCTGCTGACCGAAGCCCTCACTGACCACAGCCCTGCCACACTCGGGTCTTCCCTCTGGAGCACCCTCTGGAGCAGCGTGGAGAGACTGCGTATCTCTTCTGATTTCATTAGAAACTCATTCCACGACAGGAGTCAGCCTGGGCACTCGAGTGTGGGGTGGGTCTCTCCTTATTTAGCTTTCACCTGCATGCCCAGGGATAGGAGAAAACTGGGCACAGGGAGGTTGTAGGGAGTAAGCATCCTGCCCTGGCAAAGCTGAGTGAACGTGGGTTGGGTAGCTTCAGCTCAGAGAAGCAGCAGGAACACCTGGGGGAGCCTGGGTGGAGGCACCCTCTGACCTCAGTCTATCTGGGCCAAGGGGCAAATGCTTCAGGCAGTGGAGCTTCCAGGCCCAGAAAACCCAGGCCTCAGGCCGGGAGGGGTGGCTCACTCCTGTAATCCTAACATTCTGGGAGGCCAAGGCAGGTGGAGATCAGCCTGACCAACATGTTGAAACTCCATCTTAATATTTAAAAAAAAAAAAAAAAAAAGGTGCTCAGTGTACACTGTCAGGTGGAGGGGTGGAGGCAGGGATACATGGAGCCTCCCTCCATGTGGGGTCAGTAGGTTGTGTCCTTCATCAGTTCCCCTTCAAACAAGTGGGATGTGTGCTGCAGCCTTAGAAGAAGCTGGCAGAGTGGCTAACACACTCCTGTTGAGGCACACAATGGGAGGCACAGGGGTTACAACTAAAAAGAAAAACAGACTGGCCTTAAAAAATAAGCAAAGGTGGATGCTGCTAATTCCACCAGGTCTACTAGCCCCAGCCAGGCTTTAAGAGTCCTTCTCTGTTGACCGGGCGAGGTGGCTCACCCCTATAATCCCAGCATTTTGGGAGTTCCAGGTGGGTAGATCACTTGAGGTCAGGAGTTCAAGACCAGCCTAGCTAACACGGTGAAACCCTCTCTCTACTAAAAATACAAAAAAAAAAAATTTGCCGGGCATGGTGGTGCATGCCTGTAATCCCAGCTACTCGGGAGGCTGAGGCAGGAGAATTGCTTGAACCTGGGAGGTGGAGGTTGCAGTGAACCAAGATAGCCTGGGCAATAGAACGAGACTCCATCTCAAAGAGAAAAAAAAAAGCCCTTCTACATGACAACCCCTAGCACAATTGGAGAAACTAAATTCATCCTGAGGCCAAGACCCTGCCCGCTGGGACAAGCAGGGTGGAGGGCAGTTGCCCAGGTGTGCTCCCAGCCCCTACCCCACGCCAGGGCCTTTTGGGGATTGTGCAGGGGTGGTGGCAATAAGGCAGCTCTCTGTGGGTTTAGCCCAAGTGGGAGGTGCAAGAAGCCTCCACCACCACAGAGAGGCTCAGCATGGCAACGCATTGGGAGGGGTTGGGGGGAGAGGAAAGAGGGGAGAAGACCCTCTTAGAACCACACTAGCTCTCATACAGGCAGCCCTGACTCCTCCACCGGGGGCGGCGCGGGGGAGCTCCATGCGCCCCTCTGCTTCCTGTTCCTCGCTGTATGTAACCGGCAACAGCAGGTTTTCACAGTTCTGTGCCTCGAAACCCCCACTTGCAGTGTGAGTCACCTTCAATTTCCTGCCGGCCTGCCTCTTTCCTGATTGACCTGATAAATTCAGGACAGCTTTTATTGCTTTTGGCGAAAAACTGCCATTAAGATTTACAGAGCCAAAAGCTGGTACAATGTAATCTGCAGAGTAATTTACACAGTGAGTTTCAAAAGATGGAAAGTTAGCATTTCAGAGGTAATTTCATAAAAAGGATTATCAGATTAATCACTATGTCAATTTAATAGTGGTGTCTCAAATAATTAATTAGCTTTCTTGAAGTCAGCAATGCAAAAAAGGACTCTAAAAGGAATACAAATGGCTATGTCAGACAGTAAGTATGTTTTGGGCAATCGATCTTGAGAGAATTCTTCTTGGAATTACACTGATGAAATGTCAGGCGTGTGCTCATTGGCACAGAGACAAAATCAGAAAGTGAGAAGCTCGTGGTGCGCCCAGGTCTCCCAGAGAGCCTTGGGATGTGACTGCTGGAGGCTTGTCTGTACCCGCAGAGCAAAGGCTGACCTGCCACGTGTTGGATTGTCCTGTGACATCTGGAAAATGTGTCTAACCAACCAAGCTGCTGACAGGTTTCTCTAATGGGAGATCCACGTGTGAATTGCAGCCTGCTTCTGAAATTACCTGTGGGTGCTCTGAGGTGGAATACCATCAACGCCTGGGCTGCTTATAAACACAGCCCCTCTCTGTTTCATAGCAACCGCACTCCAATCAGCTGCCACATGGCAGGGCGGGCTGTGTCATTAGTGGATGCTATGGATTGAATTGTGTCCCTCTTATCCCCCCCCAAAATATATATGTTGGAATCCTAACCTACAGAACCTCAGAATGTAACCTTATTTGTAAATAGGGTCTCTACAGAGATAAATTAAAACGAGGTTCGTGGCTATAGTCCCAGCACTTTGGGAAGCCTAGTTGGGCATATCACCTGAGGTCAGGCATTTGAGACCAACCTGGCCAACATGGCGAAACCCCGTCTCTACTAAAAATACAAAAATTAGCTGGGTGTGGTGGGGTGTGCCTGTAATCTCAGCTACTCAGGAGGCTGAGACGGGAGAATCGCTTGAACCCAGGAGGTAGAGGTTGCAGTGAGCTGAGATTGTTGCCACTGCACTCCAGCCTGGGCGACAGAGTGAGATGCTCTCAAAAAAAAAAAAAAAAAAAAAAAAAAAAGACCCAAAACAAAAAATGAGGTTATCAGACTGGGCCTTAATTTGATACAACTGGTATCCTTATGGAAAGGGAAATTTGAGGTCGGGTGCGGTGGCTCACGCCTGTAATCCCAGCACCCAGCACTTTGGGAGACCAAGGCAGGTGGATCACGAAGTCAAGAGATCAAGACCATCCTGGTCAACATGGTGAAAACCCATCTCTACTAAAAATACAAAAGAATTAGCTGGGCATGGTGGCGTATGCCTTTAGTCCCAGCTACTTGGGAGGCTGAGGCAGGAGAATTGCTTGAACCCAGGAGGTGGAGGTTGCAGTGAGCCGAGATCGTGCCATTGCACTCCAGCCTGGGTAACAAGCGAAACTCCATCTCAAAAAGAAAAAGAAAAGGAAAATTTGAACACACACACACACACACACACACACACACACACACCATTGCATGAAGATGAAGGCAGAGATCTGGGTAACAGGTCTGTCACCCAAAGAAACACCAAAGAAGGAAACACCAAAGCTGCCATTAGACCACCAGAGCCAAGAAAGAAGCATGGCAGATTCTCCCTCACAGCCCTCAGAGGAAGCCACGCTGCTGGCACCTTGACCACGACTGCCAGCCCCCGGAACGGTGAAAGGATACAACTCTCTTGGATGAGCTGCTCAGTTTGCGGTACTTTGATTTTGCAGCCCTGGGGAACTCACACAGTGGGGCCTCGTGGAAAGAGGCAACTTGGGTGCCTTTGTTCTTAATGTTCCTGTGTTTTTCTAAACTTTTTTTTAAACATTGGCTAGGGGCAGAATGTAAAGATATGACACATCTCTGTAGTAGGTGCAAGAGTATTCTCTATGTTAATCACTTTTGTCACTTTTTTTTTGGTGCCCTGACTCAGTTTTTTTTGTTTTTGTTTTTGTTTTTGAGGCAGAGTTTTGCTCTGTTGCCTGGGCTGGAGTGCAGTGGTGGGATCTCAGCTCATTGCAATCTCCCCCTCCTGGATTCAAGCAGTTCTCCTGCCTCAGGCTCATGAGTAGCTGTGATTACAGGTGCCTGCCACCACGCCTGGCTAATTTTGTATTTTTAGTAGAGACGGGTTTTCACTGTGTTGGCCAAGCTGGTCTCGAACTCTGGATCTCTGGGGATCTGCCTGCCTTGCCCTCCCAAAGTGCTGGGATTACAGGCATGACCCACCATGCCCAGCCCACTATACTTTTTTTTTCTTTTTCGAGATGGAGTCTTGCTCTGTCACCCAGGCTGGAGTGCAGTGGCGCTATCTCAGCTCACTGCAGCAGTGCGATTTTGGCTCTCTGCAACCTCCGCTTTCTCAGGTTCAAGCAATTCTCCTGTCTCAGCCTCCTGTATAGCTGGGATTACAGGCGCACGTTACCACACCTGGGTAATTTTTATATTTTTAGTAGAGATGTGGTTTCGCCATGTTGGCCAGGCTAGTCTTAAATCCCTGACCTCAGGTGATCCACCGCCTCAGTCTTCCAAAGTGCTGGGATTACAGGTGTAAGCCACTGTGCCTGGCCCACTATACTTTTTCTTAAAGAACTAAAAGAGGGCTGGGTGTGGCAACTCACACCCAGCACTTAAGGAGAGATGCTGGCGGATCACTTGAGCCCAGGAGTTTGAAGCCAACCTCGGTAACATGCTGATTCCCCATCTCTATAAAAAAATACAAAAGAGTTTTCTGGGTCTGGTGGTGCACTCTTGTAGTCCCAGCTACTTGGGAGGCTGAGGTGGGAGGATCACTTGAGCCTGAGAGGTCAAGGCTGCAGTGAGCCAAAATCATGCCACTGCACACCAGCCTGGGTGACATGAGTGAGACCTAAAGAAAAAAGATTCCAGTTCTCTCCTGGGGTTGCTGACCTAAGGTTCTGAGCCTGGAGCTGACAGGAGTGACCTCCGCTTGGGGACAGCCTGCCCTGAAGAGAATAAGCTGGCAAGGCAGAGTGGATTCTGACGACACATGCACACCTGGACCCACACCCTTGGCCAGGTGTTCTAGCTGCATGAGCTCTGCAGGAAAGCCTCTTTGGCTTTAAACAGCACTTGGATTTGGGTCTCAGCAATTCTGCTTAGAAATGTAATATTCTGGCCTATTGTGGTGGCTCATGCTTGTAATCCCAGCACTTTGGGAGGCTGAGGCAGGCGGATCAGTTGAGCCCAGGAATTCAAGACAAGCCTGGGCAACATGGCGAAAAAACGATTTCTACAAAAAAAAAAAAAAAAAAAAAAAAAAATTAGCTGGGTGCAGTGGTATGCTCCTGTAATCCCTTGAGCCTGGGAGGCAGAGGCAGTGGTGAGCCGAGATGGTGCCACTGCACTTCAGCCTGGGCGACAGAGTGAGACCCTGTCTCAAAAAAAGAAAGAAAGAAAGATTCTGGGCCTTGTGTACCTTATTGCCAAAGAGAAAATCTACCCTCAAAAGGCTGTGCAAATCAAGCACACAGATTAAAGTCAGGGTGAGCAGGAGGGTGCCAGAACAATGATAGGTGCCTGGTTAGATCCCCCAGGGCCACTGATGCCACATTGAACAGGCTGAAAGGAGCCATGGTGCCAGCCTCCTGAGCGGCACCACCCACTCGGGCACCTTCAGCCCTCGCTGCCTTACAGGGGCTTTTCCCAGGGTGCGCTTCTTCCCCTTCGGGGAGCAGGCTCTCTCCTCACAACCACCTCTTCCCACCAGTTTGGCCTCCCCCGCCTGCCTTTGTAGCCTGGAGTGCTCCCTGGGAGGAGGATGATGGTCCCTTCAGGAGGGGCATCTGAGGTCAAGAGGCCGATGACCCCTGGGGCCTGCATGTGACACACAACCAGTGCCCAGGGTGAAGCTTCCATGGCTGAGGAGCTTCCATAGGAGTCTGAGGGGGCAGCGGGGTGTATGGGGGGCCAGCCTAGTGGCTCCAGGCTGCCAGTGAGCCTTTAAAGGGGAGATCTACCTCCAACAGCCTCCACCCAACAGCCCTCTTGGGGAAGAGCCCAGCTGCTCCCTTGCTGTGCTTCCGAGAGCAGAGCCCAAGTCCCAGCTGTGGTTTCCACTCTGCCGTCCTGTCCAGTCTTCCCACCTGCCGGGGCCTCTTTTTTCCTAGGGCCACATCAGATGGGGCAGGGGCCCCTCCACCACTGCCAGAAAAGAACGTATGGAAACCTTCCACGGAGGCATTGCCCTCCCAACTCCAGAAACCTAGGCTCCCTTGCAGCGGCTCCTTGAAAAAGGGCCAGCCAGCACGAGCCACAGAAGCTCTCTCCTCTGCTTGACTCACCATGGACGGTGTGCCTCTTCCCTGCCTTTCCGACACAGACTTAGGTTCAGGCTCTCCCTGGTGAGAGCAAGGTGGCTCCAGGAAGAAGAGGTGTAAATCGTAGACTGGGGCTTCGAGGAAGAATTAGACCCGTTCTTTGTCTTTTCTACCAGTGTAATTTTTTTTTCTTGAGACGGAGTCTCGCTCTGTCATCCAGGCTGGTGTGCAGTGCAGTGGTGCAATCTTGGCTCACCGCAACCTCCGCCTCCCTGGGTTCAAGTGATTCTCCTGCCTCAGTCTCCCGAGTAGCTGGGACTACAGGCACGCACCACCACGCCCGACTATACTAGTGTAATTTATCTCCTGCTCCTGAAGTCTGCACATTACTGCACTGGGGGCCTCCTGTGGTACCTTGACCTGCCGGCCCTTCCTGAAGATGCTGTGTTGAAATGTTTGGCCTGGAATAGGGAACAGAGGAGGGCTGGCAACGGGACGATATTTTAAACCTAAGCTGCTTAGGGGTATAACTCTTCTTCATTTGCAAAGTCTTTTTTTTTTTTTTTAACTTGGGTCTTTGAATGATGAAATTGCTCACTCTTCCCTGGGAGGAAAGTCAGGCCCAGATGGTGTCATCCATTTCCCATCCAGTCTGGCAAGGTCATAGTAAGGGCCAGCTGGTAGCTTCCTTGTTGTTGTAAAGTTATTTTATATAATATATCTATATATATGCACACACACACACACACACATAATATATATTATTATTATCATTTTTTTTTTTTGAGAAGGAGTCTCACTCTGTGGCCAGGCTGGAGTGCAGTGGCACGATCTTGGCTCACTGCAACCTCTGCCTCCCGGATTCAAGCAGTTCTCCTGCCTCAGCCTCCTGAGTAGCTGGGATTACAGGCATGCACCATCGTGCCTGGCTAAGTTTTGTATTTTTAGTAGAGAAGAGGGTTCACCATGTTGGCTAGGCTGGTCTCGAACTTCTAACCTCAGGTGATCCACCTGCTTCGGCCTCCCAGAGTGCTGGGATTACAGGTGTGAGCCATTACACCTGGCCTTTTTTTTTTTTTTTTTTTTTTTTTAACATTCTACTGATTAAAGTTTTGAAGTTTCAAGAGGCCAGATGGGAGCCAAATAATATGGCCCTTTTGGTTTTCTTTTAATGAGAGCAGGTTTGGGAGAGAATTGGTGGAGCCGTCTGCTGGGTACCCTGGTACCTGTTGCCCAGAGGGCTTGACAAGCCGTGAGTACTTTCATCCTCCTTCCCACAGGGAATGTTGTCTCTATTTTTCCAGAAGATTCTTGTAATGGTTTCTGTAGGACCGTGCACTTCACAGGCTTTAATTAAAATTGGACTCAGCTTGTGGGTGGAGAGACTAAAGCCCTATCAAGACATTTTAATCCTGTGAGTCTACGAATCCCCCTGCTCCCCGAGCAGCGGCTGGGCACAGGCATGTGGAGAGTGGCATTGAAGATGTGCTGCTGCCCCTCCCAGTCCTGCTACCTGGGGACCAACAGTGAGGCCCTCTCCCTGCAGAAGGCCACTCTCAGTCTTGCTGAGCTAGTGGAGGAAGTAGTGGTGGCAAAGGGCTGGGCACAGAGACCTGGCAAGGTGACAGGGGAGGTGACCAGGCTCATAGGCTGGTACCTGTTCCACGTCACTGTCAGCCAAGCAGATGGAGGGGTGGGGGCCCTGCCCCCTGCAGCCACCTGCCCCTTGGCCTCTGCTGAGCCCATTTCTGCTCTGGGTCTGCCAGGAGGCGCTCAGCCCTTATCCTCACGTTCATCTAGTGAAGCGGGGAGGCAGTCATCCCGGGCAGGTGTGGGTGTGGGCGAGGCTGCCGCAGGTGTGGGACCACTAGTGAAGCGGGGGAGGCAGTCATCCCGGGCAGGTGTGGGGCCGCTGCAGCAAGGGCCCTGCCCCGACTCCAGGAACTCCCACAGGCTCTCAGAGTCTCTCCAGGGTCTCAGAGCTGTCGCCGTTTCGTTTCTGCCCGCAGTTAGGCACCGGCTGTGTACGGAACGCACATTAGAGCCTGGGGAGCGAAAAGGAAACAAAAACGGGAAATTCGTCTGCTCTCAAGGATATCATTAAAACGGTGAGAAAACACAAATCTACCCACAAAATGGCCGGAGAACAAAACGCACCCAGTGGCCATGATACTCACACTACTTACACCAGGAGGCTTCGGAAGGGACGGTGCAGTGGGGCTAAGGGGGGATAATCAGAGGTGACGTTAAATTCTCAAGAACACTAGCATTCAAGGACAACTGTGACCCAGGGAGACATTTGCTTCCAAGTATCCTGTGGGACCCCGCCACCCAGGAAAGGCACATCAGCAGGTACTGAGGAAGACGGGGCCGGCTCCCTGAGGTGGGCGCTGTGCGAACCCACTGGATGTAGCAGTGGCTCTCAGGAGAGTCACCGGGAAAGCTTGTTAAAAAGGGCAGTTTAGGGCCGGGCATGGTGGCTCACGGCTGTAATCCCAGCACTTTGGGAGGTCGAGGTGGTTGGATCATGAGGTCAAGAGATCGAGACCATCCTGGCCAACATGGTGAAACCCCGTCTCTACTAAAAATACAAAAAATTAGCTGGGTGTGGTGGCACGTGCGACTGTAGTCCCAGCTACTCAGGAGGCTGGGGCAGGAGAATCACTTGAACCCGGGAGGCGGAGGTTGTAGTGAGCAGAGATGGTGCCACTGCACTCCAGCTTCGTGACAGGAGAGCGAGACACTGTCTAAAAAAACCCAAAAAGGCAGGTTAGGAGGCCCCAGGTCCACAGCTCCTGATTCAGTAAATCAGGGTGGGCCTACGTCTGCATTAGAAGAGCCACAGGTAGCTGTGCTGTGGGAAGGGCTGAAACCATACCATACTTTCTCTTTTCTTTTTTTGAGTCTCCCTCTGTTGCCCAGGCTGGAGTGCAATGGCATGATCTCGGCTCACTGCAGCCTCTGCTTCTGAGGTTAAGTGATTCTCTTGCCTCAGTCTCTCGAGTAGGTGGGATAACAGGCGCCCACCAGCATGCCAGGCTAATTTTGTATTTTTAGTAGAGATGGGGTTTCACCATGTGTCTCGAACTCCTGGCCTCAAGTGATCCACCTGCCTCAGCCTCCCAAAGTGCTGGGATAACAGGTGTGAGCCATCATGCTCTGCCAAAACCACATTTTTTTTTTTTTTTGAGACAGTTTCACTCTTATCACCCAGGCTGGAGTGCAGTGGCATGATCTCGGCTCACTGCAACCTCTGCCTCCCAGGTTCAAGCGATTCTCCTCTCTCAGTCTCCCTAGTAGCTGGGATTACAGGCATGTACCCCCATACCCAGCTAAATTTTGTATTTTTAATAGAGACAGGGTTTCACCATGTTGGCCAGGCTGGTCTCAAACCCCTGACCTCAGGTGATCTGCTCACCTTGGCCTCCCAAAGCTGGGATCACATGTGAGAGTCACAGCGCCGGGCCTTGAAACCACACTTATAAGAGAATTGGTCTTCCAAAGGCATCAAGGCCCTTCCCTGCAGCACACCTAGGAAGTACAGTGTATCAGGTTTCCCTTAGGGAACTCCACTGCAAGGCCATGCCAGGCACAAGCCATACCACGTCATATCACACAAACACATGTGCCACAGACCACACATACCACATCACACACACACCACAAACCACACACACATCACATGCACCACAAACCACACATACTACATCAAACATCACACACACCACAAGCCACACACCACAAACACCACATCACACACATCACATCACACACACAGCACGACAAAGTACACATACCACATCACACACACGCCACATCACACACACCACAAACCACATCACACACACCACAAACCACACACCACATCACACATCACACAAACACATGCCACCACACACACCAGAAACCACACACACTGCATCACACAGAACACAAGCCACACACCACATCATACACATACCACCACAAACTACACACACCAAAGGCCACACACGCATCACATATACACACACACAAGCCACACACACCACGTCACACACACATCACAGGCCATACACACATCACACAAACACACCACACACACTACAAACCATGCTCACACCACATCACACAAACCACAAGCCACATACCACAAGCCACACATGCCACAAGCCACACACACACCACATCACACATACCACAAGCCACACTCACATCTCACACACATCACATCACACACACCATAAGCCACACAAGGCACACACACCATATCACACAAACACATCACAAATCACACACGTTACACAAGCCACACACTACATCACACACACAAGCCACAAAGAACACATTACACACATCATAAGCCACACACACCACAGACTACAAACTACACACGTCACATACACATAGTACACACCACAAGTCACATACACCACATCATACACACACCATAAGCCACATGCACCTACACCACATCACAAACACTGCAAGCCACACACACATCTCACACACACACACTACAAGTCACACACACCACAGGTCACACATTACCACATCACACACACTACAAGCCACACACATCACAAGCCACATATCACACACCAAAACACCACAAATAACATACATCACACACCACAAGCCATATACACATCACACACACATTGCAAACCACACAAACATACCACAAAACAAACACACCACACAAGCACACATCACACACCACAACCCACACACACTGCAGAAGACACATATACTACAAGCCACACATATCACAAACCACACACACCACACATCACATAAACACCGCCCAACACTCACCCACACATCCTGCTAACCCCACACACTATATACCATTCATACACATCAGACCAACACATACCACATACACCACAAACCAGAAACACACACACACACACATACACAATGTACTCCACACACCAGAAACCACACATCACCACAAACCACACATACTACATCAAACATCACACACACCACAAGCCACACACCACAAACCACACATACCACATCACACACATCACATCACACATATCACATCACACACACAGCACGACAAAGTACACATACCACATCACGCACACCACAGGCCACATACCACATCACACAAACACACGCCACATCACACACACCACAAACCACATCACACACACCACAAACCACATCACACACAGAACACCACAAACCACACACCACATCACACATCACACAAACACATGCCACATCACACACACCACAAACCACATACTATATATCCCACAGTCCCTACTGTGGGACTCCACAGTCCCACACAGGCATCGCACACACCATATGCACCACACAAACACACCCTCACACCCCTCCACACACCCCATACCTGCACAAACCACATACACCACAAACCACATACACCCCACACAAACACACTCGCGCACCACGCACTGCACACCACACCCACACACTGCACCCACATTCCCCAGATACACCAGAGGACCATCGCCCCCTGGCACGGGGGGGAGTCTGTGACCGGGACTGAGGAGCTGTGACTCCAGGCAGGGCACATTTGCCACCCACACAGGCAGGCAGTGCGGGCAGGATGACAGTGGCTCCCTCAGCCCGTTTGCCCCACTGGAGACAAACTGTCCCTGCCTCCCTCAGCCTCAGCCGCGCTGTGCGGAATAGTGGAGGCCCCTGGCCGAGGTCCTGCGCTGGCTCTTCGGTGACAGGGGCGCTGACTCACAGCTGGGACTTACTGATCTCATTTTGCAGAGGGAGAACATGGATGCGGGGAAGGAAAGAGATCAGCCAGAGGTGGCAGCCACTGGGCCCCGAGCAGACTCTGTGGTGCCCGCACCGAGTGGCTCTTGTGGGGAAGGGCCTGGCTTGCTGGTAGCCAGGGTCCTCCTGGGGGGCTCTTGGGCAGAGTCCCGGGCCGGGGCCAGACCACACCGACTCCTCCCTCCCCACCCCAGCCAGGGCAGAGAAGCTTCTGGCAGGAGAGTGGCAACTTTGGTGACTGCCACAGGGGTGTGACCCTCTCTGGCCTCTGGGGCCGTGGGTGCAGCTGGGAGAGGCTGGGCCTGGCACTGGCACCTGGGCACCGCCTGGCTCCAAAGAGCAGCTCAGAGAAGACAGTGGAGCCAGTGCCCGACCAGCCATGTGCCCAGGAGAAGGAAGGAGAGGCCACTTTTGACCTTTCCTTCATCTCCCTGCCCAGGTCCAGATGCACAAAGCCATGGCTGTGTGGAGGGCAGGGTTTAGGCACAGAGCCCCTCGCAGGCCCGAGGGTCTCCCTCAGCTCCAGGGAGGCGCCGCCTCAGCCTGCCATCTTCTCTCGAGCCTCAGGCCCTCCCTCTGGCCGCGGCCACCCTGCCTCCCTCCTCCTGAGCCCTGTCAGGCCCTCTCTCCAGAGCTCAGAGAGATGCTGTGAAGAGGAGGGAGAGGGCAGTCAATTCTGCAAAGCATCTTTTAGAAAGAGGACACAGAGGCCTCAGGTAGGGCCGTGGGCATCCAGGCACCGCGGGCTGAGGGGCCTTGGCCACTTGGCAAACCCGTTCCCTTGGTTCCCGCTCTGGAGCCGAGGGAACAGGTGAGAAACAGTCGTGTTTCTTTTGCCCACAACGCCGCATGTTACAGGAACTAGTGGTTATCGGCCTCCATGTCCTCAGAGAGGCAGGACAGCTGTGTTGTGTGGCCCTAGGCCTTCAGGGCCTCCCTAGCAGGGCCTCAGGGCCTCCATGTGAGACGGAAAAAGGCACCTTCTCACGCCTGGCCTGGGCTCCTAGGTTCCATGTGGTGTAGGTTTGGCCTGGCTTTGTGCTGCGCCCAGGGGCTGTCCCAGGCCAGGCAGTGCTGCCAGAACGACCAGGGTGTGAAGGGGACATGGGGCCTGACTGCTTCTGCTTCAGTCACAGCTCTTAGCACCTCAGAAACTAGAATAGAACCCTCAGTGTGTGGTGGGGATGGGGGGTGGCAGGCAGGGGTGTAGGGGTTGGTGGGGAGGGCTAGGCCTGGTCAGAAATTCGGAGGCAACCCAGGCGCAAGGCTGACACCAGCCAGCTTTGGGCTCCAGCCAGGAGCGGGTGGCCGTGAGGAACTAGGCTCCCAGCCCCTCCTCAGGGGGACCCGCTGGGGCTCTGGCACCTTTCCCAGCTCCAGCTATGTGCCCGGCTGGAGTCCAGGCCCAGGAGGGCCCACAGCACCTGTGGTTGCCTGGGGACAGCATGTGTGACTGGCTGGCCATGTGCTCATCCTGCCTCTGTCCTCCTCCTGGGCCTGGCTTTGCAGGCCTGCCTGCCCTCGGGGACAATTGTGCCTATCTGACTCCTCAGCGCCTGCCTGCCCGCTGGGACGCAGCCATTTGGCTTCACTGCTGCCTCTGCTCCATGCAACCCCCATGTCCCGGCCTGTCACCTCTTGTTCCAGCCTCCGCCAGGACTGTCCTGTGTGTGGCACCTGGCTGGCAGGCTGTGTACAGCCAGGAAGTCCTCCTGTAAGCTCTCCATGCAGCTCAGTGCCAAGGGCCACAGCCCTCAGCGAGGAGGTGGCCACAGAGGGGATTATTAGAGCTCAGGGGCCCAGCTCTCCCTTTTCAGGTCACCATCAGGCCTTCCTGTGACCCTCCCAACAGGGCAACCTCTTGTCTCTGCTTTGACCAAAGGCTGGAAGAAGAGTCTGACCCAAGTAGGCAGCAGGAGGTGCAGGGAGGGTTAGAGGCAGGAAAAGCCTGGAGGAGGGAGCAAGCTGGCCTGCAGCGCCGCCAGCGGGCTCCTGTTATGGCAGCGTCCTGACGCCACACTTCTAGAAAGGCCTGGGACCCCCGCCCCAGCAGGGCTCAGGCACCCGCAGGCCCATGCTGGGCTTCTGGGCCATCTGTAAAGCAAGATGGTCCAACTGCGTGATCTCCAAGACCACTTCTAAGTCTTTCAGAGCTGTGGCAAGGACAAAATCTCACCGAAAACCTGAAGCAGCCAGAAAAGCCAATGCTGCTGGCATGAGGTGCTTCATAATAAAACGGGGTTTCACCATGTTGGTCAGGCTGGTCTTCACCTCCCAACCTCAGGTGATCCACCCGCCTTGGCCTCCAAAGTGCTTGGATTACAGGCGTGAGCCACCACGCCCGGCCGGTAATAACTGCGCCTGTCGGTGTGGGGTGGGCCACAGAGCTGGCTTCACAGGCCAGCAGCCTGGGCACTCTCATGGGCCCCATGCTGGGTGTCATGCCCTGCTCTGGCTGTCTTGAAATTCTTGAACAAAAGTCCTGCATTTTCATTTTGCTCTGGGTCTCTCACAAATGATGTAGTTGGTGCTGGCTAAAGAGACTTGGAATGTTGCTCCGGAAGCACCGTGGACATGGCTGCAATGTTTCTGCTGTGCAGGATTTTGGAAATGTTGAACATTCCATTTCCAGTGCTTGGGGAAGGGACAGAAGATAAACCAATTAAGGAATGAGTCCTCCATCTGCAGCAGTGACCATCCTTGGACTCAGGTGTAGCCAAGCCTCTGTGAGCTTATTTAGACATCTCCTGCAGGGGCCAGGCACTGTGGCTCACGCCTGTAATCCCAGCATTTTGGGAGGCCAAGGTGGGCAGATCACAAGGTCAGGAGTTCAAGACCAGCCTGACCAACATGGTGAAACCCTGTCTCTACTAAAAATTCAAAAATGAGCCGGGCGTGGTGGCACGTGCCTATAGTCCCAGCTACTTGGGAGGCTGAGGTAGAAGAATTGCTTGAACCCAGAAGGCAGAGATTGCAGTGAGCCGGGACTGCACCACTGCACTCCAGTCTGGGCAAGGGATTGAGCCTCTGTCTCAAAAAAAAAGAAATCTCCTGCAAGGGCAAACTGCGGCTCTTGTCTCATATCCATCCTCTTCTTCTGTTGTGTTAGAATCTTAGCTGGACATGACCACAGAGACCAAAATTACTTTTCCCAGGTTCCCCACCTCTAGAAGCATCTGCGTGATCAAGTGCAGGCCACACAGGATGTATGTGGAAGCATCTGCCACCACTCAGGAACCTTCCTTCAGAAAGAGCTGGTGTGGGCTGGGTGAGGTGGCTCATGCCTGTGATGATCCCAACACTTTGGGAGCCCGAGGCAGGAGGATTATTTGAGCCCAGAAGTTCAAGACCAGCCTGGACAATAGAGCAAGAACCCCGTCTCTATGAAAAATATAAAAATTAGCTGGACATGGTGGCATATGCCTATAGTCCCAGGTACTCTGGAGGCTGAGGCAGGAGTATCACCTGAGCCCCGGAGGTCGAGGCTGCAGTGAGTCATGACTGCACCACGGCACTCCAGCCTGGGTGACGGAATGAGACCTTGTCTCAAAAAACAAATAAAATTTAATATTTTTTTTCAGATGGAGTTTCGCACTTGTCACCCGGGCAATGGTGCAATCTTGGCTGAAATCTCTGCCTCTCAGTTTTAAGCCATTCTCACGCCTCAGCCTCCTGGGTAGCTGGGATTACAGGCACCCACCACCACACCCAGATAATTTTTGTATTTTCAGTAGAGATGGGGTTTCAGCATGTTGTCCAGGCTGGTCTCAAACTCCTGACCTCAGGTGATCTGCCAGCCTTGGCCTCCCTAAATGCTGGGATTAAAGGTGTTAGTCACTGCACCCAGCCAAAAAAAAATTTTTTTTTTTTTTGAGACAGAGTTTTGCTCTGTCGCTAGGCTGGAGTGCAGTGGCACAATCTCGGCTCACTGCAACCTCCACCTCCTGGGTTCAAGCGATTCTTCTGCCTCAGCCTTCTGAGTAGCTGGGAACACAGATGCATGCCACCACGCCCGGCTCATTTTTGTATTTTTAGTAGAGACGGGGTTTCACCAGGTTGGCCAGGATGGTCTCGATCTCTTGACCTCATGATCTGTCCACCTTGGCCTCCCAAAGTGCTGAGATTACAGGTGTGAGCCACCATACCCGACCCAAATATTTTTCTAAAGAAAGAGCTGGTTTGTATTCTTCCTTCTGAGTCATATGTTTGATCTATAACTTAGCAGGAATGTTTAAACCTTTAGACTAAAGGAGTCAGAAAAATGTATTACTTGTATTGTTTCACAGTATAAATTTTGTTAAGAGTGAATTGGTTGCCTTTTACTTTTTTGTTTTTTAATCCTGAATATTCTTTTCTTTTTTTTGGTTGTGGGGGGAGGACAGAGTCACTCTGTCACCCAGGCTGGAGTGCAGTGGCACCATCACAGCTCACTGCAGCCTTGACCTCCCAGGCTCAAGCAATTCTTCCACCTCAGCCTCCCTGGTAGCTGAGACTACAGACATGCACCACCACAAAGGGGCCTTGCCACGTTGCCCAGGCTGGTCTCGAACTCCTGGGTGCAAGCAATCTGTCTGCTTCCACCTCCCAAAGTGTTGGGATTATAGACCTGAGCCACTGTGCCCGGCTTTCATTCTGAATATTCTTAACATGGTTGCCTTTTAATATTCAGTTCTTCAAACAGGTAGTTGAGACTCATGTCCCAGCTCTCAAGGCAATGCTCAAGGAGGGGAGCAGGTAAGAAGCAACATCTCAGGTAGGTGCCGAGAGGAAGAACTGAGCAGGGCAGTGGTGCGTGTGTGACGCGGCATCATCGTAGGGTGGCAAGAAAGGGTAAGAAGGGGTGCTTGAGCAGAGACCTTGCTGAGGACCGAAAGGAGAGAGCTAGGGAAGGGCACTCCAGGAAGATGGGATATGTTCCAGTTTTTCTGCCAAAAGTGGAGGTTTCCTCCTTAAGGTTAACACGCACATTTCCAACTCTCTGTTATCTCCACGTTGATGTTCCAAAGCTGCTCAAATGCAACCAGTTTAAAATTTCTCTTCTGCTGCAAACCGGTTCCTCTTCCTCACTGCCCCATTGCTGGTATTTGTGCCATTCTCTTCCTAGTCACCTAGGTGTGTGCACTGAGCTCTCAAGTTGTGACCATTTGTCTTCCATGAGTGCTCTCCAGTCTTTTTTTTGCCACCTCTGCAGTCCGGGCAGGGGCCTCCTTACGGGTCTCCCCTACTTCAGCAGCTCCAGCTCTGCCCTTCTTCAGGACTGTGGTCGCTCATCTGCCTTTAGCACTCTTTAATGCTCTGCTCAGAAAGCTTCGGAGTCTCTCGGAATACAGTCTGAAATCCTGAGTCCAGTATCTGAGGCCCCCTCTTCCTTCCAGTCCTATCTGTGTGCTCCTCTAAACCCATCTCAGTTTGGATTATTTTCAGTTTTCTAAAGACATCTCTTCCTTCCAGGCTGGGTGCAGTGGCTCACGCGTGTAATCCCAGCACTTTGGGAGGCCGAGGAGGGCAGGATCACCTGAGGTTGGGAGTTCGAGACCAGCCTTGACCAACATGGTGAAATCCCATCTCTACTAAAAAAAAAAACATATATATAATTAGCTGGGCATGGTGACACATGCCTGTAATCCCAGCTACTCAGGAAGCTGAGGCAGGAGAATTGTTTGAACCTGGGAGGTGAAAGTTGCAGTGAGCCAAGATCGTGCCATTGCACTCCAGCCTGGGAGACAGAGCAAGACTCCGTCTCAAAAAAATAAAACACCAAAAAAAAAAAAACAAAACCATTTCTTTCTTCCTTTCCTGTCATACATCTGTATGCCTGCTTCTTCCTCCTAGTGAAATTCAAATATCACCTTTTTAAATTTTTCTTTTTGAGGTGGAGTCTTGCTCTGTTGCCCAGGCTGGAGCGCAGTGGCACAATCTCGGCTCACTGCAGCCTCACCTCCCAGGTTCAAATGATTCTCCTGCCTTGGTCACCTAAGAAGCAGTGATATAGGCACAAGCCACCACGCCCAGTTATTTTTTTTGTCTTTTTAGTAGAGATGGGGTTTCACCATGTTGGCTAGCCAGGCTGGTCTCTAACTTCTGACCTCGGGCTTCCCAAAGTGCTAGGATTAAGATTACAGGCGTGAGCTGCCACCACCACACCCAGCCCAAATTTCACCTTTTTAATAAAGTCCCTCCTACTAGCTTCCCACCCAGCGGCACTTTCTCTCCCTTTGACCTATACAATTTAATTTGCACCATATTATTTTTTTCTGTAACTTTTCAATTATAAAAGCAATATAATACTGAAAAGTACTTAAAAAAACTGTAAGGATAATCATGCATATTCCCATTTCAACAAGTGAGTTCACATTTGGATATTCTCTTCTAGTCCTTGGTGATATGCATGCATATTTTTACATAATTGTAATCACAGTAGACATACGACTTTGATTTGTTTTCACTTCTAGCCAACATTTCCCCCATCTTTCCACAGTCTTTTCAAAGCTGCAGAGAGTTTTAAAAAGAGGTCAAAATAAAAGTCCTTAAGTGATGATAGCATCTCGAGATTGTATCTCCTAGAGTTTACATAGAATTTATTAACCATGTTATCACAGGACATTTGGATAGGTTTTATTTTTAGCTATCATAGACTGGAAGCTGTTTGAAAGGAAGAAGAACAGATCTTACGTTTTCTTTGTTTTCCTAGCATCTAGCAAAATACTTCAATCAATATTTATTGGATCGACCAGGCACCGTGGCTCACACCTGTAATCCCAGCACTTTGGGAGGCCAAGGTGGACAGATCACTTGAGGTCAGAAGTTTGAGACCAGCCTGGCTAATATGGTGAAATCCTGTCTCTACTAAAAATACAAAAATTAGCTGGGCGTGGTGTCGGGCTCCTATAATCCCAGTTACTCAGGAGGCTGAGGCTTGAGAATCACTTGAACCCAGGAAGTGGAGGTTGTAGTGAGCTGAGATTGCACCACTGCACTCCAGCCTGGGCAACAGAGAAAGGCTCTGTCTCAAAAAAAAAAAAAGGTATTGGATGTATGGGTAAATAAATGAATAAGCGCTCACGATGGATACCTTTAGGCATAATTATTTTTTTCTGTTGAATATTTTCCTAAGATAAATTTTCCTGAGATCAATGAGTCAAAGGGCGTTAATATTTTTTTGGCACTGCACATTATGGCAGATTGTATTTTCCAAAAATGGTCACACCAATAAACGTTCCATCTGACACGCCGTGATATGGCACATTCCTCCATTGAGTGGTAGAGGTCTGTGTTCCTTCCCCTTGACATTGGACAGTTCTTTGTAGCTGCCTTGACCAAGAGAATGCAGTGGAAGAAACGTTACTGCCAGCGGGCGTGGTGGCTCACACCTGTAATCCCAGCACCTTGGAGGGCTGAGGTGGGTGGATCACAAGGTTAGGAGTTCGAGACCAGCCTGACCAACATGGTGAAACCCCCGTCTCTACTAAAAATAAAAAAATTAGCCAGGCGTGGTGGCGCGTGCCTGTAATCCCAGCTACTCAGAAGGCTGAGGCAGGAGAATCGCTTGAATCTGGGAGGCAGAGGGTGCAGTGAAAGATTGTGCCACTGCACTCCAGCCTAGGCTACAGAGCGAGACTCCAATCAAACAAAACAAAACATGGTACTTCCAAAGCTAAGCTATAAATAAAAGGCAACATGCTTCTGTCTCTCTCACTTTCTCAGGACACTGGCCCTTGGAACTCAGACACCATGTTATGAGGAAGCCCAGGCTGTGTGTGGAGGCCAAGTGTGGGTGTTCTGCCAATATCTCCAGTTAGGCTCCTAGTCAGCAGCTAGCATCAACTGCCAGACATGTGAACTTGCATACATGGTGGAGCAGAGAGGAGCCATCCCCACTGTGGCCTGTCTGATTTCCTGGCCCATGGAGAGAGGTACTAAATGGTTATTGTGGTTTTGGGGTGCTTCGTTTAAAGAATTCACGCAGACCATTTAACTGGAAGGAGAGTGTCATACTAAATTTAATTTTGAGATAGAAGCCACGTAATATCTTCTCAAACTGCCAGGTTTGAGGCCTGGCAGCTTAGGTTCAGATTTCCTTCTGCCAAGTCTTTCCCGAGTCAGGGGACTCCTCAGGCTGTCCCGTGGATGACACTCCTCCCCACTAGGAACACAAGGGGCCTTTCTTTGGAGTTGGAGCTCATTAAGCTGGTGCCTGTATGCTGGGCCAAAACTATCACAGAGCTGCCTGATTCCAGTCTACACACCATGTGTTTGAGAATCACGCCTGGCTGCTGCTCCTGAGAAAACAAGCTTTGCCCCCAGTGGAGCTGATCACCACCTTCTGCCTTCCCTCTTATGGGATGCAGTACATGAAAGCAGAGTCTGATTCGGGAGTGTTATTTTTTCCTTCTAATTTAGAAACGGGAAAGGAAGGAGACTGGGTTTTCTTAGTATGCCAGAAAGCCCAGCCTTCAGGATACAAGGGTGCTTCTGTCTATGACTGGGGAATGAATGGCCAGGTCTCGGGAAGGGAAGGACAGAGGGAGCAGGAGACAGAGAAAGCTGGGATAGCACAGTTGGGGTGGAGTGGGTGTCAAGGCCGTGAAGATCTGCAGCTCGGCGTGATCCAAGGATGAGACAGCTGCTTTACAGTGCCAAAGGGGCCATTTCCGATTTATTAATCTGCTCTTTTTTCCTTCACCTAAAAGCAGTCCATTCACTATTTTCACTTTGAGCTTCTCAATTACCTCTAGGTATAAAGAGTATCTTTTCATTTATCATTTTTTTAGAGACAGGGTCTCACTATGTTACCCAGGCTGGTCTCCAACTCCTGAGCTCAAGTGATCCTCCTGCCTCAGTCTCCCAAAGTGCTGGGATTACAGGGGTGAACCACCACATCCAGCCCATCTTATCAGAAATCAGTGTAGGGTGGGGTGCAGTGGCTCATGCCAGTAATCCCAGCAGATGGATCACTTGAGGTCAGGAGTTGGAGACCAGCCTGGCCAACATGGTGAAATCCCATCTCTATTAAAAAAAAAAAAAAAAAACACAAAATTAGCTGGGTGTGGTAGCAGGCATCTGTAATCCCAACTACTCGGGAGGCATGAGAACCGCTTGAACCCAGGAGGCAGAGGTTGCAGTGAGCTGAGATCACGCCACTGCACTCCCCATCCTGGGTGATAGAGCGAGACTGTCTCAAAAAAAAAAAAAAAATTAAATAAATAAATGTGAAAGACTAGTTGTCCCCTCCCAATTAATGACAATGCTCAGTGCATTGAGGCCAGTGGCTTGTCTAAGCAGACCGATTTTGAAATACTCATTTTGGTTTGAGGCAGAAAAGGATTTACTTACAAATCTCATCCACAGTAGTGCCTGGGACTGTCTGCATGCAAGTTTGCTAAGAAATATCCTCTGGGTTGCCACTGTCCGAGGCAGGGCTGCAGTGCTGTTTTCCACACCCATCCACCTGTTAAGACTCTCCTTCCTCACTCCGACTGACGTGCCACCCTCTGTAGAATCCGTAACTTGTCCCATCTCAGGTCAATGCAGTTCATTCAGTGGGAAAATGTTATTATTGATGAACACCCAGGGATCAAATTATAATGTGGCTCAGAGCTAATGCCTAACAATCCTGCACACCCAGCAGAAAGCTACTGGTATACCCAGTGAGATATGGCAATGCCACCGGGGTCCAAGAGGTGTAGGTGCTGACTGTACAAAACTCTCATTCTAACTGGGCAGAGAGAGCCCCACATGGGTCCTTCCCTGAATCCTTCCTGCCAGAGAGCCCAGCCATGTGCTGCTTATCCTTGAAGACTTTTGACCTCACCACATCCAGGGACAGCTGTGACTAAAGCCACCCAGGACAGGCAGGCCAGCTAGCCCTTCCTGCCTTCCAACCCCAGTGGTCCCTGTAGCATTTAGGGCAATGTTGTGCTCCTGCTCATAAGTGCGGTGCCCTCACCCCCAGCTTACTAAGGAAGACCCCCAGAATCTCTGGAATGAGTTACATCATCTTCCTGACACCTTTACTTTTCAAGCAGTTCCCCTGCTGCAGCTGTCCAGGCCCAGGAGTGCTTCTTCCTTCTTAGGTCTAGCCATAAAAGGAAAGCCAGTGTGCTTGCAGGGACGAAAAGGTGTCCTTTGGAGATGAATGTGAGGCTTTCCTAAAAAGTAGTTTTAGCCATTGACAAGTACACTCAAACAGTGGCACAGCTCAGATTAGTAAGAAGCTCAGTTCTAGTGCAAGGATGAGACAATATGAGGACCTACTGTTCGACTCAAAGTCACTTCTGAGTCCGTTCGTGTAGCTGCTGAGTGCCAGAGGAGGGGCATAGATCTAATCACTCACGAGGAGAAATGACTGCCATCTGGAGTGGTCAGGACTAGTTCCAAATAGCAGGTTTAATTAGAGTGGAGTCTCAATGCAGGGGAAGACAGGAGATTGGGAGGGAGCATCCCCAGAGAGTGATCAGGATGGGCAGGAGGTAGCATAGAAAGAACCCAGCAAGCAGTGAACAGCCTGCACTGGCTAGAGCCAAGGGTTTAGGTGCACGAGGCCAGGTTGGGGCCAGATTGTGTAGGCCTTTAAATGTCAGGCTAAGGAATTTATCAGGGGGATGAAATGATCAAACAGGTGTTTTAGGAAGATGAGTTTGAAGAGAATGTGCAGGATGAACTGGAAAATCTGGAAGCATGGCAACAATTAGAAGGCTGTGAGATTAATTAGGCTGTCGCAGTAGTCCTGTGTGGATTGATAAGGGTGTAAATGAGCATAGTGGTGGCAGAAATGGAAAGGTACAGCTGCAAGAGACATTGTTAAGAAAGAATGGATGGGGTTTGCTGCCTGATTGGACTGGGGACCCAGGGAGCTCCAGGAATTAAGGATGACACCAGAATTTTGAGTGTGGGCAACGGGTAGTACAATGAACAGAACATGGATGTAAGAGGAAGAAGCTGATCTGAGCAGATGTGAACCCAGTTCCAGACATGGAGTTGCAGAATATCCAATGTTTGACAGCTAGATGGAAATTTAATGCTACAGCTCAGGAGAGACACTGTGCTTGGTGATGAATTTAGGAGTCAAAGGCAGAGAGGTGACAAATAAAATAGAATGAATGAGACCACTAAGGAAAAGCATATACAGTGAATCAGAGGACCAAAGACTGACCTTGGAGGAATGTGTGCATTTCTATTACAAAACTGATAAACAGTGTTCTTGATGTCCTCGGACTCTTAACTAAAATCCAAATTAATTCTACCAGCTACATTTAATCCAAGTGCTGACTTTTTAAATGTCAATACTGTCAAACCTCCTTTAATAATATTTTAAAATATACATACACTTAATACATTACTTAAGCCACCCCGCATGCTGCGTTTTTACTGTTAAAATATCAGTGTCAAGCATATTTTCGTTTGAGAAAGCCACACAACATAGCATTCATATGTCTCAGTAGAAACTAAATTATAAACACCTAATATGCTTCTAAAAGAAATCTGGCTTAAGGATGATATTTATAGACAAAGAAAATGATGAAGTGAATGTAATCTAGAAGATTAGTGGATCTGATCCCAAAAGAAGTCAAGCAATCAAAGAAAAACTTGTAAATAACGTCTGATCAGAGATATTAGTAGACATTCATTTTAACACAAGGACTAAAAAAGTGGCCTTATTTGCAGTGCACTGTCTTCCTGAGGGGTGAATTCAAATGAATCCACCAAAGTATTTTTAATAAACGCTATATTTAAGTACAAACTGGCTCAAATATTTGGGAAGAAAAGTTAACAAAGGAAAGCTACCCAGAGTACAGTAATCCACACTGGACTTATTAATAGTATGCAAACAAAACATCTTTTTAAGTGTGTATCCCTACGTATATATTTACTGTAGAATGCATTTTTTAATAGTCACTTTGAAAATAAAATATTGTAGCTTTGAATTTTGAGACTAAAAGCTATCTAAGTGCTATAAAGAAAAAAAGACCTTTTGTCTTATGCATTAAAATTTTTCTCCATAGTGCTTTTAAGAAAGTATATGCGGGGCCGGGCGCGGTGGCTCACGCCTATAATCCTAGCACTTTGGAAGGCTGAGGTGGGTGGATCATGAGGTCAAGAGATCGAGACCATCCTGGTCAACAAGGTGAAACCCCGTCTCTACTAAAAATACAAAAATTAGCTGGGTATGGTGGTGCGTGCCTGTAGTCCCAGCTACTTGGGAGGCTGAGGCAAGAGAATTGCTTGAACCCAGGAGGCGGAGGTTGCGGTGAGCCGAGATCATGCCATTGCACTCCAGTCTGGGTAACAACAGCGAGACTCTGTCTCAAAAAAAAAAAAAAAAAAAAAAGAAATTATATGCAACTGTATAGTTCAACAGTATAACAACTGTTATTCCAAGGCATCTTCAGTAACTTTTGAAATAGCAAATTTAAACATGTTCATATATTTAACATGTTTTATATTTTATTCTAGAATATCACAGCAAATAAATGTTTAACATACACCAAAAGCAACTTAAATGAGTTTCCTTTGGATATCCACTTTTAAAAACACGAGCAACTTTTTAAAAAACAGAATTTACAAAGAACTGTACTGAATTGAATTAGGAATTTACTAATTGCTGGGGATACTTCAGCGAGCTCGCATATGTGTATTCTTAATACATCTTACACTAAACCATACTGCAGGTAACAAAAAAAAATACATACACTTCTCTTCCAGAGTAATATGACTGTATTCAAAATCTGAAGGTAAGACAAAATGGGATGCACATATAATACTGATATACGGTTCTTCAGAAAAGGCTAGTTTCAGCTGTTTCCAGGTTGACATAGATGATGGAAGCAGTCTCTAAAATGTTAGTCAAAAAAATATATGCAGTTGCCAGCTACTACATATACATACAGAAAATAAAGATGGCGAGTCAAACAGAACATACAAAGTTTGTAACTTCTCACTCTCCAGATATTTTGAACATATGAAAAAAATTTAAACAGATACGATATCACTGTGATCTTAAAAAAGGAACTCTCTAGTAACATGGTATTATGGAATAGTGAAACTGATTTGCTAAAAACCAAAGTGATAAACAGTGTTCTTGATATCCTCAGACTCTTAACTAAAATCCAAATTAATTCTACCAGCTACATTTAATCCAAGTGCTGACTTTTTAAATGTCAATACTGTCAAACCTCTTTTAATAGTATTTAAAAATATACATATACTTTTTTACATTACTTAAGAGTTCATCTCATTTCTTGAAATGTGGGCTTTGGGCTAACTTGCAGAACACTGAGGAAAGAAAAAACAAGAAGTCAGCAATTTTCTTATTTTCTAAGTACTTATATATTAAATAAAATGACTTGAGACCAGGCACAGTGGCTCACGCCTATAACCCCAGCACTTTGGGAGGCAGAGGTGGGTGGATCACTTGAGTGAGGTCAGGAGTTCGAGACCAGCCTGGTCAACATGGTAAAACCCTGTCTCTACTAAAAATACAAAAATTAGCCAGGCGTGGTGGTGTGTGCCTGTAATCCCCGCTACTTGGGAGGCTGAGGCGGGAGAATCGCTTGAGCCTGGAAGGAAGAAGTTGAAGTGAGCTGAGATCGTGCCACTGCATTCCAGTCTGGACAACAGAGACCCTGTCTCAAAAAAAGACTGAAAAATGTTTTTATTTGTGGTGGAAGAATCAAGCAGATGATTCTCATTTGGGGTTATAAAATAAAAAGGACTAAAAATCTGTTTCATTAAGGGGAATCGCACTGTTTTGAGTCAATAAATATCTGATGGGTTGCAGTTTTGTAGTCAACTGAAATTCCTGAAAAAGATAAAAAATTAAAGGTAACGTCTCTTGATATAGAAACTACATGACATTTTTAAAATGACATTTCATAATAGCTACATTTTTCATTAAATTTCAAGACTCTGTAACATACAGACATGTGTATTTTATTTCAGGAGAGGCAGTGACTCAGAGATGTTTAGTTTCAACTTCTGGTTCAGTGAAATAAAAGTCCAAATGCCCGGAATTAAATATATGACTTGCTACTCGCCAAAGATCCACAATACATTCACGCCAGATAGACCAAGATTAACTCTCCTAAAAAGAGAAAACAAAGTTTCAACAGAATTGCTTGCCAAGCATTTAAGCATTTTATTAATAACAAAAATCTTTATGGGTAATACATGTTTAATTGATACTTAATGTGATTCTGCAATGAATTATATATGGTTTAACAGGTAAATTCTAGTAATAGTAATTACTTTCTTAACTATGCTTAAAACCCAAATTTAGAATAAATATATTTATGGAGTGTTGAAAATTAGTTTTTCAGTTAACAAGAACTATTACACCAGGTAATAGCTAACAGAACAATTTTAATAAGCAAGACTGAAATAAAAGTATCAATTACATTTAAAGATGGAAGATATGGAGATGCCAGCCTCTCAGAGAACAGTATTGACTTGACTTCAATTAGGAATTAACTAACTACTGGGGATACTTTAGTGAGTTTGCTTATGTGGATTATTAATACGTCTTAAACTAAACCATACTACAGATAACAACAAAAATACATATACTTCTCTTCCAGAAAGTAATATGACTCTATTCAAAGTCTGAGGGAATGAGAAGAGGGCTATCAGAGAAAGAAATTACTCACCTAACAAAATAAAAAAATCAACAGACAATGTCTGAAACTGAAGAATCAAGAGAGCTGTATACCTCTAGTAGGAACTATGAGAGTTTGAACAGAAGAAAAAGCCACGGAGGAACAGTCTACTTTGGGAAGCAGACTTGAGGAATACAGGGAATTGCTCATTCCTGTCATCAACTTTAGCCCTATGTGACTTTTAAAATCATGAGAATGTATTAACTTCGGTAAAAAGTTGCCAAAAATGCTCTTTGAAACGTAATTTCTATCAGTTTTACCCTCACCAACACTACAAATGATAGATACCAATTGGACAGAAAAGAATTTTTTGACTTGTTTGTGCATGAGTTGAAACATATTTTTGTGTTTAGGAGCTGTTTGCACACTTGATGAAGAAACCTTTCGTGTCTTTATCCATTTTTCTAATAAAATCATACATGTTCTTTATGTATAACAAATATTAGCTTGGGTTTGCTATATTTGAAAACCCGATTACTAATGCTCATATTATTACAGACTAACGCTTTGTTTCAGTTTGTTATTTTGCTTTAAACTTTATAGTGTCTTTTCCTGAACACAACATTTAGTGCAGTCAATTCTGTCTTGATTTTTTTTTTCTTTTGCAAGTAGAACCTTCATCTGATTCCAGTTACTGCACAAATATCTGACATTAAATTGATAATGTATTTGGATCAATCTGTGGCTTTATGGTCATGAATCCAAATGAAGCCACTCACTTACCTCCTTTAAGTTACAGGAAAGTTTTTAACCATTTGTTTTAGAATGTATTCAAAAAATTATTTATGTTTGAAAGGTTAATAATTTCCAAGTTTTCCCCGAGATTAAAAACACTTACTAGTTTTAGTCTAAAATGCTTGATTTTCCACATATAGGTTGCTCATTGAGAGATGAAAAGCATTTTAAAAATTGTATCAATTTCTTTTGGCCTTTCAGTAAATTTCATTACATTTCAGTAAATGAAAAAGTGCTGCTCCACTAAGCACTTTTTCATTTTAATGCATATGACAGATCGTATATGGCACTCAAACCTCATGCTATCATGACAAACCATTTATGCATCAAAATATCAATTTGGATAACAGAGGAAAAGATATATTTTCAATTAAAACCAAAACTTAATTATTTATATTATACAAGTTGAGCACCTGTAATCTGAAAATCCGAAATGCTTCAAATCCCGAAACTTTTTGAGTGATAACATGATGCTCAAAGGAAATGCTCACTGGAGCATTCTGGATTTTTAGATTAGGGATGCTCAACCAGTAATTATTGCAGATATTCCAAAATCTAAGAAAATCAAATCCGAAACACTCCTGGTTCCAAGCATTTCAGAGAAAGAATACTTGATCTGTATTAACAATACAGTTATATCAAATTCCATCTAATATATATGTGTAAGTATATTTATAACCAAACATTCCTAGAAACTTTAGGGAAAATTTGACATGGGAGAACATCCAAGATTTACCATAAGACTAAAAATTAGATCATAAAGTACTATGTTTGGAAACAATACATTTTTAAGCAAAAGAAATAAAAATAAAGCCAGGTGGAGTGGAATATGCTTGTAACCCCAGCACTTTAGGAGGCCAAGGCAGGTGGATCACAGCCTGGGCAATACAGTGAGATGCTATCTCTACATATAATTAGAAATTAGTTCTAGTTTATACACTGCTGTATTATTTAAATACTTGTCTACTGAGTATGCATTATTTTCATAATGTAAAAATAAAAAACCCTGTTAGTTTACATGTCTCACAAAAGTGAGTTTCCTAATCTTTCCTACATTAAAAAATTTATGATAAAAGATGCAAATAGCCAGGCATGGTGGCTCACACCTATAATTCCAGCACTTTGGGAGGCCAGGCAGGCAGATCGCTTGAGGTCAGGAGTTTGAGACCAGCCTGGCCAACATGTTGAAACCCATCTCTACCAAAAAGACAAAAATTAGCCGGGCACTGTGGTGGGCACCTGTAGTCCCTACTTGGGAGGGCCCTACTTAGTCAGCTACTTGGGAGGCAGAGGCTGCAGTGAGCTGAGATAGCACCACTGTACTCTGGCCTGGGCAACAGAATGAGATCCCATCTCAAAAAAAAAAAAAAAAAAAAAAGAAGCCAATTAATGTTCATATTTGTTTACAAATTTCTGTTCACGTGTGTTTTAATCTTTGCATCTATTTAAAGACAGGAGCTTTGTTTTCTATAGAGCAGTGCTGTCCAATAAAAATACAATGATATGAACCACAAATGCAAGCCACATAAATAATTTTAAATTTTCTAGTAGATATCTAATAAAGTAAAAAGAAACAGATGAAATTAAGAATATATTCTACTTAACTAAATATATCCAAACTAGTATTTCAATATGTAACAAATATATACAGTTATTAAAGAGTTATCTTACTTTTCGGGGGCCATGTCTTTGAGATCTACTACATATTTTACACTTTAGTGCACCTCAATTTGGACTAGTCATATTTCAAGTGTTTAGTGACACATGGGGCTGGTGGCTACTGGGCTGGACAGCACAGTTCTAGGACATGTGTAAACTCTAAATTACAAGCAGGATGCTATCTAAAACTTAAAACGGGCATGCATCTTAGAAGGGGAAATGACTACAATTCCTTCTGCTCCAAGCCCACCCCCCTACTTTTTTTTGCTAGCCTAAGGTTACTTATTATGGCAGAGCTGGACCCAGAAGCCAGGTTTTCCAACTCCCGGATCAGGCACTTACGCACATCCCTAGCTTTAGCTGGGGTCTTCATACATGTCACTTGATACACTAAAATTTGTAATCATCAAAATGACAATACAAAAATTTTGAATTTCTTGCAATATGTGAGCTTTGCTACCAAGTATGTAAATGATTTCAACTGACTGCTTTTCCATTCCAGTTAATGATATTATGGAATGGGTACTGGCTTAGTCTCTCTGGAAGTGTATATACTTTGCAGAATGCTTTGTGTATGAAATGAAATGGCTTGAAAGAAACAGACTCCAGATTTTAAAAAACTTTTTTAAACGGTAAGAGTCTAATTTTTATCTATCTCTGAGTTATTCCTCCAGGGAACACAATTGTAATGCTAATGACATCATTCATTTGCCTTTTACCAAGGGGTTCTGAAGAGTTAGTTAATGGACTTGCCCAAAATAGCAGGGCTAGTTTGTGACAGGGCTGAGGTCATCATCTATTGTTCAATCCATAAATTTTCAGTTACATGCTGCTGCCTTCCGTAGAATCTTAAAATAGGAAGAAAATCAGTAAATAACTCCTTATGTTTTTAAAGCATAAAGACCTACCCAAGCATTCCTGACTCTTTGGTTTTTATGATGTAGAGAAACATCAACAATGTATGAAACATATTATTTCTGCCCTAGAACAAAGACAAAAAAAAAACCAAGATTTAAATCAAATCAAAAAGATTCAATCTGGTAGGTAAATGCGTATCTTATCAAGTCATAGCCTACTAACTCAGAATTCCATATAATTCAGACTTTCATTTATTCATTAAACAAAGTGCCTACGCTTTGTGCTAGGAAGTGGGAATACTGCAGTAAGACAGAAAGGATACATGTAATCAAGGACATAAGGCCTGATAGGAAAGGCAGACAGACAGTAAACTAAGAATTACAACAAAGTATAAGGAATGCTATGAGAGGAGGTATAGGTACCATAGGAACACACGAAGATGCAGTATCTGATTTAGGGTGGTTAGGGACAGAATGCCTTCCTGAGGGAAAGATTTTTAAGTTGCAACCTGAAAGATAAGCAGAAAGGTAACAAAATGGGACTGGGGGGTGGGCGTGTTTCACACACGGGGAAAAATATTTACTAAGGCATGAAAGAGCTTGGAGAGCTATTCTGAGGTTGGTGCCTCTGTATAACACACACAAAAAATGCTCTATCCTTAAAATTAATGGCATAAGCAAGTGTTGGGATGAAAAAACCTTTCAGTCATACTTTAAAATACATCAGAGTATACCTTAGCATATAAATAACATATTAAATATAAATTTATTTTTTATTTATTGAGATGGAGTCTCACTCTGTCACCCAGGCTGGAGTGCAATGGCGTTGTGTTGGCTCACTGTAACCTCTACCTCCCAGGTTCAAGCAATTCTTCTGCCTCAGCCTCCTGAGTAGCTGGGATTACAGGCATCCACCAGCACATCCGGCTAATTTTTGTATTTTTAGTAGAGATGGGGTTTCACCATCTGGTGTTGGCCGGAGTGGTCTTGAACTCCTGACATCGTGATCTGCCCGCCTTGGCCTCCCAAAGTCCTGGGATTACAGGCATGAGCCACTGCACTGGGCCAAAATATAAATTTATTTTACCTGCAAGGGAATACAAGGCAGCATTTTGCTAGCTCTAAAATCAAACTATGTAATTTTTAGTCTGTGAAAACAGCTCTTACTTTAGATTTTCAATTTACTGATTAACTTTTCCCCACTTACTCTGATTTAATGTGTTTTTAACTCACGAATCTGAGAGAATGTATAATTTTTAAAAGATAGTGTTTATACGTAAGAAAAAGGAAAAAAGGCAGTGGTTAAAAAACAGAAAAAGACTGGCATGGATATTCACAAGAACTTCAATGGTCCAAAATATTTACACACAAAGTTAAAATATTAAATTTAAAAGAAATGAAATTAACATATTTTTCTGAGAATCTGATAACACAATTTATCATTATAGCCAACGTAAAACTTTTCGGTAAAGATGCTGGTAACAAAAATAACTGCAAAGTTTTCAACAGAACTGATACTTGCAATTAAGACTAAAAAGCCTGCATGTGCCTATAATCTTAGCTACTCAAGAGGCTGAGGCAGGAGGATTGCTTGAATCCAGGAATTTGACACCAGCCTAGGCAACACAGCAAGACTACCTCAAAAAAAGAAGTAAAACACATCAGTGAAAGTATAAATTGATACAATAACCTTTATTATAATGTAATTTGGTAATATACTATTTTTAAAGTTCTAAAAATATTTTGACCTAGAATTCCACTGTTAGAGCTCTGGGCTAAAGAAATGCAGACAGCTATATGCATGAAGATACATTTTTAGGCAGTATTTATAAAGTAAAAAATTAGAAATACCCAAAAGAGACAATAGGAGAGAAATGGTTGAATATATTATGCTAGTGAAGTTTTTTTTATAGCCATTAAGAAGTATTTTTGGCTGGACGTGCTGGGTCATGCCTGTAATCCCAGCACTTTGGAGGCCAAGGTGGGCAGATCACCTGAGGTCAAGAGTTCGAGGCCACCCTGGCCAACACGGTAAAACCCCATCTATAATAAAAGTACAAAAACGGCCAGGTACAGTGGCTCACGCCTGTAATCCTAGCACTTTGGAGGCCAAGGCAGGTGGGTAGCCTGAGCTCAGGAGTTCCAGACCCGCGCAAAACAGTGCAACCCTGTCTCTACTAAAATACAAAAAATTAGCCAGGCATGGTGGGTGCTTGTAATCCCAGCTACCTGGGAGGCTGAGGCAGGAGAATCGCTTGAACCAGGGAGGTGGAGGTTGTAGTGAACCAAGATTGCAATCCTGCACTCCAGCCTGGGTGACAGAGTAAGACTCTGTCTCAAAAAAAACAAAAAAAAACAAAAAAAAACAAAACAAAACACCAAAACCTAGCTGGGTATGGGGGTGCATGCCTATAATCCCAGCTACTGGGGAGGCTGAGGCAAGAGAATTGCTTGAACCCAGGAGTCAGAGGTTGCAGTGAGCTGAGAACATGCCACTGCACTCCAGCCTGGGCGACACGAGTGAAACTGTCTCAAAAAACAAAACAACAATAAAACATTTTTTATGATGATTTTTAATAATATGGAAAATTATGCTATAAAGCTAATATTTAAAAGCAGGATATAAAACTGTAATTTTCGCCCATAAGAAATACAAAGAAAGGGCCAGGTGCAGTGGCTCACGTCTGTAATCCCAGCACTTTCGGAGGCTGAGGTGGGAGGACTGCTTAAGGCCAAAGGTACATACATGACCAGTCTGATCAACACTTTTTGTAGAGACTCTGTCTCTACCAAAAATAAATAAATCAGCCAGGTTTACTAGTGTGTGCTTGTAGTCCTAACTACTTGTGAGGCTGAGGCGGAAGGGCTTCTTGAGCCCGTAAGTTCAAGGCTACGATGAGCTATGATTGTGCCCCTGCGCTCCAGCCGGGTTGACAGAGCTAGACTCTGCCTCTAAAAAAAAGAGGTAAGACCAAAATGAAATTTACCAAAAGGCAATGCACCAATCAAAAAATCAACAATGGCTGCCCCAGGGAATGGAATGAGTGATTTTCCTTCATTTTCTTTATATTTCCCAAATTAAGGACATATTACTTTTATAGTAAGAAATATATATGTATGAAACACATTTCCCCTAATTTAAAACATTTACTACTTCTATTAACACGAGATTATAATTTTAAAAACAGTGTCAAAGCAAATCAGCCCAGACATTCTGTAACAGCACCTTCCCTACATAGAAATACCTTTGGCAGGTTGTATACGTGACGCTGGTAGATCAGCTCATAATGGGGAGGGTTGATGGCACTCTGATAAATGCAAAAAACATTCTCATTCGTGACATCTATAAAGGAAGGAAATATGCTGCATTAAAAAACCAAACCCCCAGAGATATTTTGTATGAAAATCTCAACACATTCTTTGAGGAGAGGTTTATACCTGGCTTATTCGGTGTCTGAACAAAGTGCTGAGAAGTAAAAGTTTTTCCGTCGGGATACTTAGGATGTGGAGGTAATCTGGAATCAAGGTAGGTGCAAAATACATGCATGATGATCTGAGGACGAAGAAATCATTTTTTTTCTTAAGTCAGCATGAAAATCTAGCATGGATGTAGCTCTTTAGAAACATCTGCATTTATAACAATTCCAATTAAAAATTTTTCTCTAAAGAGTGAATTATAAAAATGCTGTCATACAAACCACCTGCTTTAAATTGAAAAAAAAATGCTGTCAAATGGCTTAGATTTACAAGTTAAAATCTGTAGAATAAAAAGATAAAAACACCTAATTCAGGTAGTACACCTAGTCTTTTAATTGAAAGTGTTATTTCCTATAAAGATAAGTAATTCATAAATTCCTCTCTTAAATCATAAAGAAATTCAGTGTTTTTAAGACATAAAGCTAGCCTTAATTCAAATAATCTACTCAAAATTTAAAATACAAAAATATATTTGCCATCAAATCAATCTGTATTTTGATGGGAAGGTTTCCTTTTCAAATTGAAAAAGTTTAAATACTCCAGCTACACAGTTACCATTATCTGGTGGGGGTGGAGGTGGAGGGTGGGGCTTAAACACCAGACTCCCATTCCCTACATATTTGATCCTCATTTTCACTTTTCCATAGCAACCCCAGAAAAGGAGGGCATTATCAGTTTTCTGCTAAGTGAATCATTCATAACAATACAGTTAATAACAAAACTAAGATAAAGTACATTCAATTCTCAATTTGAATCTCAACATTTAAAACTTAGTTTTCACCCCTAACAGGCACTATATAAAAACAAGGGAATATAATTTTGAAAAACTCGTAAGCACATAAAAACATTTATGTTCTTTGATCTCCTAAATATAATTCTAGGAGTCTCTGTTAAAGTGACAATCCCCAGAAAGAAAGCAATGTGCATCACACTATTGCATCCCACATTACTTAAGATCAAAAAATAGGTGGAAATCCCTTCTCTACCACAAGTTTCTCAAACTTTCAGGTCCACTATAGGAGAATAGTTAAATGACAGTGTATAATAATGAAAAAAAATCTAGGCAGGAGGAGGCTGTAGAAAAACGTAGAAGTGGAAAAAAAGAATATATAATTTTACATATAAAATAATTACAACTATGATAAAAACACTAAAAATAGTAGCAACCAGTAAAGGTAAAAAATACACAAAATATTAACAGTGGTTGGGTGAACATGCTGATACTATTATAAATACCTTATTTTCTAAATTTTTTGAGACAGAGTCTCACTGTGTTGTCAGGCTGGAGGGCAGTGGCCCCATCTTGGCTCACTGCAACCTCTGCCTCGTGGGTTCAAGCAATTCTCCTGCCTCAGCCTCCCAAGTAGCTGGGAATACAGGCACGCACAACCAATTTTTGTATTTTTTAGTAGAAATGGGGTTTCACTATGTTGGCCAGGATGGTCTCGATCTCTTGACCTCGTGATCTGCCCGCCTCAGCCTCCCAAAGTGCTGGGATTACAGGTGTGAGCCACCGCGTCTGGCCCTAAATTATTTTTAATACTTATAATAGGCAAACAAAAACACAAAAATCCAATAACAAAAACATTAAACTGAAAAAATAAAAATAAAAAATACATAAATAAATCTAAGGGTCAGGTATAGGAGCTCATGTCTGTAACCCAAGCCCTTTGGGAAGATGAGGCAGGGGATCACTTGAACCTAAGACTTTGAGACCAGCCTGGGCAAAAAAGTGAGAACCCTATCTCTATAAAAAATACAAAAAACTACCTGGGTGAGGTGGCGCGGACCTAGTCCCAGCTACTTGGGAGGCTGAGCTGGTAGGAACACTTGAGCCCTGGGAGATCAAAGCTGCAGTGAGTTGTGAACGCACCACTGCACTACAGCCTGGGTGACAGAGTGAGACCCTGTGTCAGTCAAATCAATCAATAAGTAAATAAATAAATGAATGAATCTAGGGGCTTACAGCAGAATCCGTGGGCAGGTCTGTATCCCATTTTCGTCCCTTGAAGTCGCCACCTCTGTTCCATCGAAATGAACTCATACAACCTCCCTGAGAAAGTTCTGTGGCAACAAGGTGAAATTTTTAAAAGCTAAGAGTATGCAAAAAAGAAAAAAAAATAAAAGGCTAAGGGAATATAATAAGGGAAGCAAATTATCTTAAAAATTTGATCAAAACCTAAAGAAATACAAGATATAAAAAAGATAAACATCACCATGAAGAAATGAGAATCCAAAATGTGGGATTTTGGATTTATCTGACTACTATTCAGGGTTCTCAAAAGAAGTCGATGGGTAGGGAAAATTTGAATATGGACAATACATTCGATATTAGAAAATTATTATTTTTTAAGGTATGGTAATTGTATTATGGCTATGTAGGAGAATGTTCTTACTTGTAGGAGAATGCATGCTAAAAAGTAATGATGTCTGCAGTGTATTTTCAAATGGTACAGCAAAAAAAAAGTGTGTGTGTGTCTATACATACATATATATATATATAGAGAGAGAGAGAGAGAAAGAATCAAATATGGCAAAATGTTGCGAACTATCCAAGAAGAGGACAGTGTTCATTGTATTATTCTAAGCTTTTTTGTGTATTTGATATATCTTTATATATACTTTGTATATATGTGTCCACACAGACACTTTTTTTTTTTTTGATGTACAAACACCCTACTATCTACAAGGCAATCTTGCCAAAAAACTCAAACAGAATCTATAGAAAAGAGAAGGGGTTATGTAAAACTACACCATAGGGATGCATTCAGCAAAACCCACACTATGGGAAACTCTGCAAGAAAAACACAATCTAGTTCTTCTGACAAATAAATCGCAAAGGGAAAAAAGAGGTGGATGGGAAACATATACCTCAAAATAAACTTAAATAACCAATTGCAATGTATTACAATACTTGAATTACAATTCAAACAAACATTGCCAAAAATTATGTAATTTATGAGATAGGTGGAAATTTGAATATAGACTTAATATCTAATAACATAAAGAATACTAGGGCCAGGCAACATAGTGGTTCACTCCTGTAATCTCAGCACTTTGGGAGGCTGAGAGAGGATTGCCATACCCAGGAGTTCAAGGATGCAGGAAGCTATAGATTCCTGCACTAGTGCCACTACTGTACTCCAGCCTGGGTGACAGAGAGAGCGTCCGTCTCAAAAAAAAAAAAAAAAAAAAAAAAAAAATTCAGAATGATAATTGTATCATGGTTACGTATGGTTCTATTAGTTTTCTAAAGGCTCAGCTGGGCATGGTGGTTCACGTCTATAATCCCAGCACTTTAGGAGGCTGAGGTGGGGGGATTGCTTGAGCCAAGGAGTTGGAGACCAGCCTAGGCAACATAGCAAGACCCTGTCTCAGAAACAGGGGGTTGCAGGAGGCTTATCCTTTAGTGATATACAAGGAAATATTTACAGACGAACTGATAATGACATGTAGGATTTGCTTCAAATAATACAAGAAGAAAGTGGATGGGGTATGGATAGGGCAGGGGCTACCCAGGGACTAGTGATTGTGGGGGCTGGCTGATGTGTACAAGATGGGTATGTACACTATTTTGTCTAGTTTTGTGTATGTTTGAAATTCTCCTTATATAAAATGTTTTTAGAAGTCATGCAAAATGTTTATTTCTGAACGCTGATCTAACCTTAGGGGAAAGAGAGAACATTATAACTTTCAAATTAAGAATTATGATAAATTTGAATACTATTTCTAAAACTTGTCTTAGTGATGAGAACCTTTTAAAAAGTTTATCCCAATTAAAAAAAAATCTAACTTTTGAACTGCTCTGTGAGTAGAGAGGCATAAAGGGTGTGTGGGGGTGACAGAGAGGCTACATTTCCTGATTCTCAAGTCAGTATCTCAGAAGCTCACATCTCCCACCAAATATAAAAACATAACAGATATATAAGGAAGCAACTTATTAGATAGGAATTATAAGAATTAAGAGAAACAAGGCTCAGCATACAGGAATTAGAAAGAATGTCATAGTGGCACCCATTCTTAAAAGTCTAAAAGTAGGAATGAGTGAAATATTCACTGGAGACCCCTTAGCTCATATTTAAGCTTCCTACACAAAATAAAACCATTAAGCCATAATTAGATATGTATTTATAAGACATAAATTATACTTTTAATTAAAAGTTTTTTCTTGATAAAAATTCCAGTGTAGTAAATTTCTTGATAAAATTCCAGTGTAGTAAAAAAGCTCTTATTTTTTCCTCTTCAGATCAATAATTACCTTTGATCCTTTCAAACAAGTATTCCTGATTCGGTGTAAGGTCTAGATACTGAACGATTGTGTTCAAAGTCGGAATGAGAGGGGCTTTAACCAGGGCAGCTTGTTTCAAGCTAGTAATACTAGCCTCTGTTAAAATAAAACAGAGAACACAGATTATTCTAAATGTGAGTTTCCAAAAGAACTTAAAATGCTCTTGTCATGTGTTCATATAGTTGGTTCGTCACTGCCTTCAGGTCTTTATATAAGCCCATGATGCCTCCCCTGACCACCCCACCTCAAATTTTACCCCTCCTCTCTACACATGAATAACAACACCCTCCTGAGCTTTTGTTCTCCTTAGCACTAACCACTGTCCAATGTACTTTCTTTCTTTTTTTTTTTTTTTTTTTTTGGACAGTGTCTTGCTCTGTCACCCAGGCTGGAGTATAGTGGTGCAAATACCACTCACTGCAGCCTCAATCTCCTGGGCTCAAGCAATCCTCCCATCTCAGCTTCCCGTGACTATAGGCATGTGCCACCATGCCTGGTTGACTTTTTTCCTTTTTTTTAATTTAGCAGAGACAAGGTCTCACTACATTGCCTAGGCTGGTCTTAAACTCCTGGGCTCAAGCAATCTACCAACCCTAGACTCCCAAAGTGTTTGAGATTACAGGTGTGAGCCATCGTGCCTGGCCCAATGTACTTTATCTCTTTTATTATCTGTCTCATCTGCTAGAATAAAAGCTTAATGAGTGCAGGGACTTTGGCCATTTTGCTCACTGTTGTATCTCCCAATGCCTAGAATAGTATTAATACCCAGCACAGATTAGGCACTCAATGTTGAAGGAATAAATGAAAGAAAGCAATAATAGTTCATTTTAATTTGCACGATCTACTTTACCTACAACTAATCTGGCAAGGTAGCCAGATTTACACATACAACATCCCTCTCCTTCCTCAGAGAAGCAGCCAAATCGATCTGGCAAATCTATGAACAACTAATATACAGAAAATTTTTACAGGACATGTATAAAAGGAGACACAATCATTTTCAAAGTAAGTTGAATTAAAAGTTGCCCATTATGCCAGGAAAGCAGAAGCTTTTTTTGGTAGTGATTTCTTTTTCTCTTAACACATCCTGCAAGGTAACTATCCATAGAAATTTAAAAACCAATTAAAAATTTCAAAATATCCAACCTTACTAGCAATATCCAATGTAAGGAAAGCATTCTTATATGTGTCATGGTTGCTTAAGTATAAACTGGCATAAGCTTTTTGAAGAGAAATGTGTATAAAAAAACCTTAAAATATGTCCAGGTGCACTGGCTCATGCCTGTAGTCCTAGCACTCTGGGAGGCCAACATGGAGGGACTGCTTGAGCTCAGGAGTTCAAGACCAGCCTGGGCACCCTGTCTCTACAAATATACAAAAAAACCAGGCAGGCATGTTGGGGTGTGCCTATAGTCCTAGCTACTTGAAGGGGGCTGAGGTGGGAGGATCTCTTGTGCCCAGGAGGCTGAGGCTGCAGTGAGCTGTGACAGCACCACTGTATTCCCTCACGGGCAAAAGAGCGACTCTGTCTCAAAAACAACAACAAAAAATATTGTAAAATATCCATACCTATTGACACACAACTTTAAGAAATTATTCTCAATAAATAATTACAAATGTACAAAAAGATTTGGTAAAAGGATATTCACTGTAGCATTAACAGTTAAAAAAAAAACCCTTGAATTTAGAAATTGGTTAAACACTGTATATATAAAAAAGAAATACAACTTAGCCATAAAAATAATGCTGGAGAGTATTGTAAGACAGGTTAGTTAAAAAAAGAACAAAAAATGCTGGAGACTATTTATTTATTTTTATTTTTTAAATTTTTATTGCATTATAGGTTTTGGGGTACATGTGCAGAACGTGCAAGATAGTTGCATAGGTACACACATGGCAGTGTGTTTTGCTGCCTTCCTCCCCTTCACCCATACTTGGCATTCATCCCCAGGCTATTTCTCCCCAGCCCCCCCCCCGCTGTCCCTCCCCCATTCCCCCCAATAGACCCCAGTGTGTAGTAGACACCCTCTCTGTGTCCATGTGTTCTCATTTTTCTCACCCACCTATGAGTGAGTATATGCAGTATTTCTTTTTCTGTTCTTTTGTCAGTTTGCTGAGAATGATGTTCTCCAGATTTGCTGGAGACTATTTAACAAAATGGAATAATGTTGTGGGGAGCAGGTAACAAAACCATATGACCAATAACCTACGAATGAAGCTGGCAGGACTGGCAGCTGCTCTGGTTGAGTGGGCGAGTGAGTCAATGAGCGGTCTATGAATGTGAAGCCCTAGGACATTACTGTGTACTACTGAAGACTAGAAACTCTGTACGCTTAGGCTAAATTTAGTTTTAAAAATTGTCTTTCTTCAATAAAAAATTAACCTTAGTTTACTGTAACTTTTTACTTTACTTTTACGTTTTTTAAAAACTTTTAGACTCTTTTGTAAAAACAACTTAAAGCACAAACACATTGGCCAGCTATACAAAAATACTTTCTTTGTATGTTTATTCCATAAGCTTTTCTTTTTTTTTACTTTTAGTTTTCACTTTTAAATTTCTTTTGTTTTTTTAAATCTTTTTTCTTAAAAACTAAGACACAGCCGGGTGCGGTGGCTCATGCCTGTAATCCCAGCACTTCAGGAGGCTGAGGTGGGCAGATCACCTGAGGTTAGGAGTTTGAGAACAGTCTGGCCAACATGGCGAAACCCTGTCTCTACTAAAAATACAAAAAAAAAAAACCCATTAGTTAGGTATGGTGGCACATGCCTGTAAGTCCCAGCTACTCAGGAGGCTGAGGCAGGAGAATCGCTTGATCCCAGGAGGTAAAGGTTGGAGTGAGTGCAACAGAGTGTGACTCCATCAAAAAACAAAAATAAAACCCAAACAAACAACTTAGAAACAAACACATATTAGCCTAGGCCTATATAGGGTCAGGATCATCAATATCACTGTCTCCCACCTTTACATCTTGTCCCACTGGAAGGTCTTCAGGAGCAATAACAGGCATGGAGCTGTCGTCTCCTCTCAATTGCCTTCTGGAATATGTGCTGAAGAGGCTGTTTTACAGCTGAATTTTTTTTTTTTTTGACATAGGGTCTTGGTCTGTTGCCCAGGCTGGAGTGCAGTGGCATGATCATAGTTCATTACAGACTCAATCTCCTGGGCTCAAGTGATTCTCCCACCTCAGTCTTCTGAGTAGTTGAGGCTACAAGCTCACTTCACCATGCCTGGCTAATTTTTCTTTTTAATTTTTGGTAGAGTAGGTCTTGCAGTGTTGCCCAAGCTGATCTTGACCTCCTGAGCTCAAGTGATCCTCCCGCCTAGACTTCCCAAAGTGCTGGGATTACAGGTATAAGCCACTGCACCTGGCCTTTTTTTTTTTTTTTTTTCATAAGTAGGAGTGCACTCTAAACAATAAAAAGTATGGTGTAGGCCGGGTGCAGTGGCTCAAGCCTGTAATCCCAGCACTCTGGGAGGCCAAGGTGGGCAGATCATGAGGTCAAGAGATCGAGACCATCCTGGCCAACATGGTGAAACCCCATCTCTACTAAAAAATACAAAATTAGCTGGGCATGGTGGCGTGCACCTCTAGTCCCAGCTACTCGGGAGGCTGAGGCAGGAGAATTGCTTGAACCTGGGAGGCGGAGGTTGCAGTGAGCTGAGATCGTGCCACTGCACTCCAGCCTGGCGTCTAGTGACAGTGTGAGACTGTCTCAAAAAAAAAAAAAAAAGTATGGTGTAGTAAATACATAAATAGATGAACCAGTCACACAGTTGATTGTTATCAAGTATGTACGGTACATAATTGTATGTGCTATACTTTTATATGACTGGCAGTGCAACAGGTTTGTTTGCAACACATTACCAAAAACAAGTGAGTAATAGCTTTTGCTACAACCTTGGGATGGCTACAAGTCACTGGGCAATAGGAATTTTTTCAGCTCCATTATAATCTTATGGGCCTACTGTTGCATATGTGGTCCATCATGGACTGAAACGTCGTTATGTGGCCGATGTGGCCTATATACTATGTATAAAGTCAAGTCACAGTATTTTCTCCAAAAATATCGAAATCAAGTATTTGAGATAACCACTATCAATTTTAATTAAAATTGATAGTGGCTCAAAATTGATAGTGGTTATCTCTGGAAGCAGAATTATAGGTAATATTCCTTTCTGTGGATTTCTGTACTTTACAAATTTTCTACAATAAATGTATGCTGCATTTGTAGTGATAAAGCAATGTTATTATTTTTTAATTTTTTTAAATGATAAGAACAGATACTACACTTGATCTTAGCCAAAAGGCCGAGAAGTGAACAATGTTGTTATTTTTTTTAAAAAGTGTATCACAGTGGTAAAATGCTGTGAAAGATATTTGCTTTTATAACTTATAAAGGATATGCACAGGTTTCAAATAATATTTCCAAGACCTAGAAAGTGCCCAGTCTGGCTTTGGAGTCAGAGAATTCTGTCCTCAAATCACTGCTGTATGCACTGGGCAAGTATTAGCCTGGGCCGATATAGGGTCAGGATCATCAATATCACTGAGTCTCAGTAGCCTCATCCATAAGATGGGCAAGTAACAGCCAGCTTTCAAGGTTAATGTGAGTGCTGTGTTAATTACACATGAAACATTTGGACATTCAATAAACAGACATATTAGGGACGCACATTTCTATTCTTAGTTCAGATAATAAAGACTGATTAACAAAGATACCCAAAGTAGATAGAAAGTGCTGAGATGCAACCCAAGGTAATTGACATTTTTCAAGGAGAAATGTGTCCTCTAGAAGGAGCTGGGACTAAAATATTCTTTATATATTCTGAAAGGTGATTACTTAATAACTAAGTTGTAGTATGTATCTTTTAGGCAATTTATATAGTACCCTAAAATTTTACCTTTAGTAGATAAGAGAGTTGAAAATAGATGACAGAGAATTACTATTATTACATAGTCTTTATGCTTTATACAACTTTGTCATTAACATCTGCTAAGAGTCTTGGTTTTATATCTAGAATATATAATGAAAACATCTACCACTCAACAAACAAGTAACCAAATTTAAAAACAGGTAAAGGATCCAAAAAGACATGTCTAAGAAGATATATAAATGACCAATAAACATCAGTAGTCATCACGGAAATGCAAATCAAAACCAAAATGCGATTCCATTTCACGCCTAGTACAGGATGGCTATAAAACATTTAACAAGTGTTGCAAGAAGACAAAGCGGAACCCCAAACACGCTGGTGGGAATATAAAATGGTGCAGCCAGCTGCTTTAAAAGAGTCTGGCAGTGCCTCAAAAGATTACACAAAGTTACCATACAGCTCAGCATATACCAATTCCACCCCGAGGCATATACCAAGAGAAATGAAAACACAGGTCCATATAAACACCTGTACATGACTGTTCACAGCAGTATTATTCATAGCAGCCAAAAAGTGCAAACAACCCAAATGTCAATCAATTAATAAATGAACAAGCAAAATGTAGATCTATTCTGAATATTATTTAGCAATAAAGGAAATAAGATAATGATAAATTCTACAACATGGACAAACCTTGAAAGCATTTATGTTCAGTGAAAGAAGCCAGTCACAAAGTCACATTCATATTCTATGATTCCATTCATATGAAATATCCACAATAAGCCTATCTATAGAGACAGAAAATAGACTAGTGCTTGCAAAGGGCTGGGAGGAATGTATAGAATGCGGGTTGACTGGTCAAAGGTGGAGGGTTTCTTTTCCAAGAAATGAAATGTTTCAAAACTGACAACTGGTGATGGTTGCACAACCCAAGACTTTGGACTGTACATTTTAAATGGATAAATTATATGGTAGGTAAATTACATCTTGATAAAGCGGTCACATTAAAAAGAAACAAACAAACTAGATTATAGATATCTGGATTTTTTTTTTTTCACCTCAAGGTAACAAAAGAAGTTAAGCAGTCTATTACAGGAAGAAATTTTCCACCTGGCAGATTTACTGACAGAAACCCAACACTGGACTCTGTTGCCACATACCTCCTATCTGTAGCTCTGGACAACCCATTCGTCTCATCTGTGTGCTGACAGAATCAATCTCTTGAACAAGTGGCACTAATATTGTCTCATTGATCCACTAGGAAGAAATAAGGTACAGATTTTTGGATACATAATTCCAAAGCAGCTCTCAAATAATTACTTTCTTTTTTACAAGCAACTCTAAGAATTTTTTTTACTGTCTTACACTTGTATATTACAAGAATCGTACAGTATAGTAAAAAAAAGAATGAAAGTAATCGCAACTCAAAATCAAGAGATGGTTAAATAAATAGGCCACTGGAGTGTAAATGAACCAAATTACATTCTTAATATGTTTTTTCCCTGAAAAAAAAAAAACAAAAAAACAAAAAAACTTTTAGCTATATGTTAACTTTTTCTTAAAATTTTCTAATTATTATGTTTAGCTAAAAGGATAATCTTCAGTTTACATTTGTAGGGTAACTCTTCACACATTTATTAATACACTGTTTACATTGGTTTGTGATCAGTAAGACAGTTTCTCAAACTAACATAACAGCTTAACTCTCGGCAGGCTCACCTAATTCCTGAACCATGTGGAAAAACAAACTTACTACATTTAAAACTGGCTTGCGAATATTATAGTATTACTTTAGGACTGGGACTTTCAAATGTCTTTTCTATGGCTAACATAGAACTAATTCTGGTATGTGGAAAGACTGTCTAAGGATACATTCCATCTGGTTTGTATGTTATTGTTTTGTGTGCCTGTAGCAACTTCGATTACCACTGCTGTTTCTATCTCGTTTATCCATAAAATGAAAGGATGAAAAAACGTTTCAGATGAAATACGATATTATAAACAACTGAAATAAAAACATTCTGGGAATGTAAAACATTTTTTGTAATCCATTTAAGCAAGCAAATTTTGATATAATAGCAAGACTTGATCTGAATTCACATAAAGCTATGTATATAAACTTTATCCCACTGAGTGTGACTATTCATGTTTTTCTGCAGAAGTATTAATGTGGTTGATTACTGGGTGCTAACCAGACTCTGGTGTTATAAAATATATGGTACAGGTATACATGCATTGATTTTTAAAAAAAATTCCAAAAACTCTAGCTAACTCCTGAGACTTCATATTTTAAACATATTAGCATTTTTGGACTAGCCTATAACAGAAACTACAACAAACTCCAGTTCCAGGACATGATCTCACTCATTCATTCTTCCAAAATTTACTACATGCATCTTAATTTGCCAGCCACTCTTTGGCTGTAGCAAAATCATCTAATGTGTTCCAGAGAGAGGTCTAGGCCACACCCTCATACATTCTAATTGAGTAGGTCTAGGATTGGGTTCAGGAATTCATCCAGTTTTCTGGGTCAAGAAAGTAGGCTACCATTTTTTTTGCCCCTCTATTTTGATACCCTATTTAAATAACACTAAAAGGATTAAAAATGAGCACAAGTGATTTCAATATAGTTCTAGAAGATGCAGAATGGATGCATTAGTGTTGAAGAATGAAACAACAGAAGTAACAGCCCCTTCTGAAGCTAAGTGGAGCTCCATGTAGTGGAAGGAGGAGTCCATATGCCTAACAGAACTCAGGACACAGGTGCTACAGAGGATGGGAGGAAGACATGGAGTTGAAAAAAGGAAACTAACTCATTCTGTATAGGGAAAAGTTGGCCCAAGATTAGAGGGTACTTCTCTAGAAATATAGAAATCATAATCTATTTTGAAATAGCTTCAAGCATATGTGGTCTCATCTCTCTAAACTCTTAAGTTTTCTGAGGGCAAGGACCTCATTTTTGTTTCCCTCACAATTCTGGGTACATAAAAGGCTCCAACAGAAAAAGCTCTTTGGATCTAAGTGTATTAGAATAAAAAAAAAAGAAAAAAGCTCTTTGGAAAATAAAATTGAGAAGTGGAAAAGGGAGGATCTTAATAATCAAACATATTATTCCTTCATCTTCTCAAAAGGTATTGATTCAATAAATATGGAGAAGGAAAAATCTCATGAAAATAAGTTTATCCTTATATATGTGCCATTCATACTGTACCTTTATAATAACTCTAATATTCTAATTTATAATAAACTCTAAATGATATTCTAATAACATGCATTACATATTAAGAGGCACTAATATTGTCCAAAGAGTAATGTCAGAACTTACATTTCTAAACTTAGCTGTCCATGAATCCATATGATCAAGAAGTTGCCTATTCATAGCCACTCTTGCCCAAACCTATAAAAATTCATGTTTAAAATGAACGGTGAGGAAAAATCTTGCCAGAAATCATCATGCTTTCTCCTATCCTAAAAAATATTTAATTAACTTAGGAAAAAAATTTCCCAAATACAAATATTCATCTAATTAATATTTAGTAATTTTCTTATTACCCACTTATAAGTACTGTTCACACATAGTTATATCTTTAAAAGTTCCTTACATTAGTATGTGTAAAGAACATTTTTCTTGCTTTTAAGAACAAAATAAAAATTCTGTATTTGGTATTAAAGTGATGAAATTACTGACAAATATTCCAATTTAAATATATTTTAAAAGCAAGATTTCTGTATATGTTAAGTACAATTATATACCTGAGAGCCTTTTTATAATCAATGTAAAAATATGTTTCAGGCAGGGCACTAAGGTGAACCGTGTGTCACAGAGTAAAAGGTATGATATAATTTAGTTTTTAGTTTTAGGTACACAAAGTAAGGCAGGAGCCTTCCCACTGCTTAATGTGTGCCAGATTTATGTTTCTGTCCAGCAGAATGGAAGATTACATAAAAAATGTTCCAGAAGTAGAAGACTTTCTAGTAATGAACAAATCATAAATATTAAGTCACTTTTATTTTCCACTTACTTCTTCTGCAGCTTGTTTAGAGGTGAGATCAGCTTCATCTTTGTTAGCACATGGGGCCTGAGACCTACAGGCAAGCTGATACTGATACTTCTTTAAAGTTTGTGCATAATCCCCCATAGAACGACTGTAGTTCCAGAAAGTAGGACTGCTGGAAGGAGAGGTGGAATCTGGGCTCCCTGCGATTAATTGTTAAGGTAAACAGTATCAGTCTGTAATTCTGACATCTAGAGTTAACACTTGTATCTAGGCAATGGCAATCCAGGAATCAGAAGACAAACACCCTCAAGGAGCTTCTCTCCTCCCCAACATAATTTTCTCTTGAGGGAACACAATCTACTTGTGATAAAAATGAAAAACAATATTTTCTGAGCTGTATCAATTGAGAGCCATAAGAACAATAAGTAGTCAAAGGCATCTGTCTAGTTTTGTTGAAAAATTAAGCGCATTTCATTCTCTAAGACCTTCAAATCATTCAGTAAGAAATGGCCAGGTGTTGTGGCTTAGGCTGGGTACAGTGGCTCACGCTTGTAATCCCAGCACTTTGGTAGGCTGAGGTGGGGAGATCACCTGAGGTCAGGAGTTTGAGACCAGCCTGGCCAACATGGTGAAACCCTGTCTCTACCAAAAAAAGTACACACACACATACACACTAGCCAGGCGTGATGTCGGGTGCCAGTAATCCCAGCTACTAGGGAGGATGAGGCAGGAGAATCACTTGAACTTGGGAAGCGGAGGTTACAGTGAGCTGAGATTGTGCCACTGCACTCCAGTCTGAGTGACAAAGTGAGACTCAATCTCAAAACAAACAAACAAATGACAAATTTCTTTTGGAAATAAATAGGCTAAGCAAGTTCTTTGCCTGAAGAATTTAGAAGCTCCTTCTGAATGGGATAACTATAGCCTTATCCTGAAGAATAGTCTCTAGGCTAAACTTATTTGCTCCTGTACTTTATTGTGTTTTATTTAATAGCCTGTGGTAATCCCTGAGTTGTATTAAAAGACTATCTGATGATTATACTCCTAAATTTATAAATTTACTTTTAAGAAATGTAAACCAAAAAAATTCCATTTAGGAATGTACTCCTACAGAGGCCTCTGAACTAGGATAGTCATCACACTTCAGGGTTAGAGTTTTTGTCTGTTTTCCCAAATAGAATTTGAGCTCCTTGAAGGCAGGGAGTATTTTCTTTTTTGCAGCATCTAGCATAGTGCCTAAATAAATAAGCACGTCCTTGATAACAATTCTATGGTATTTATGAAAGGCTTATATTTTCAGAGTTTGACTGATACAAAAAGTATCAGTTGATATTTTATACTCTCAAATAATACTCATATATAGAAACAAGTTTTTGTTTTTTTTTTAATCTTAGTAGAATTCTAAAAGGAATGACTAGAAAACCGTAAAACTCATTTTCCTGTTATGTTTACAGGTACAAAGAATAAGAAATCATCAAAGGGATATGTAGTAATATTTCAATTCATCAAAATTTTGAAGGTTAGCCAAGGAGCTTTGGTGAATGTAGTAGGTTTCATGCCAGCATAAAAAGTTATAAACAGTAAAAAAACATCATCTCACTTTGTGTGAAATTCTGACAAAATTGACTTTAGGAATGAATGAATGTTAAGAAAAGCAGTTGTAGGCCGGGCGCAGTGGCTCAAGCCTGTAGTCCCAGCACCTTGGGAGGCCGAGGCGGGTGGATCACGAGGTCAAGAGATTGAGACCATCCTGGTCAACATGATGAAATCCCATCTCTACTAAAAATACAAAAAATTAGCTGGGCGTGTGCCTGTAATCCCAGCTACTTGGGAGGCTGAGGCAGGAGAATTGCCTGAACCCAGGAGGCGGAGGTTGCAGTGAGCCTAGATTGCGCCATTGCACTCCAGCCTGGGTAACGAGAGTGAAACTCCGTCTCAAAAAAAAAAAAAAAAAAGAAAACCAGTTGTAAACCAACACCAATGATTTAATAAATAGAGACCAGAAATTGAAAGTAAGAAATACAGTTATAACAGAGCATAAAGTTATCCCATTTTGATTAATCATTATGACCATTAACTTTAAGAAAAATAAGTTTTCTCTTAAAAAACTTGAATTTGAGAAAAATTTCACTGAGGATTAAATTTTAGACGATGAATAGAAATAGAAAGTTCTAATACCTCTGGGCATTAGTCAAAGCAAGAAAAAATATACATAGCAAGTAATGACAAAATAGGGCCTTTCCATGATGAACACCACCACCACCACAATAGCACAAAGTCTATAGCTGGAGAATCTCAAAGACCTCAGAGTCAAAGCATATGGAGATTTGGAAACCTGGCAACACAGCATACCAGATAACCTAAAACATCTCCCATCATAAATATCTAAAAACATTTATCAAATAAAATACATTATTTAGACCAGCGCAGTGGCTCACACCTGTAATCCCAGCACTTTGGGAAGCTGAGGAGGGCAGATCACTTGAGGTCAGGAGTTCGAGACCAGCCTGACCAACATGGTGAAACCCCAACTCTACTAAAAACACAAAAATTAGCCAGGTGTGGTGGCAGGTGCCTGTAATCCTAGCTACTCAGAAGGCTAGGGCAGGAGAACTGCTTGAACCCAAGAGGCAAAGGTTTCAGTGAGCCAAGATTGCCCCACTGCATTCCAGCCTTAACAACAGAGCTAGACTCCATCTCAAAAACAAAAAAAACATTATTTAAACAAATAATGGAGCTTGCAAAAAAGTGAGGCTATGAATAGTCAGTGGTTAAAAATGAAAAAAGGAATTAAAATCAAAATAGCCTGTAAGAGAATGCTGTGGCTGCTCTAGAGAATTTTGTAGGCCTTGAGAAATATATCAGCTTGGAATTTATTGCCCAAGTGGGAAACGGACAGAAGGATTTGCGCCCGTAAGAAGTAGAGAGTTGGCTGACACCTTTCTCCTACCCTTAGTCCCTGCTCCTGATAGAGGACCAGGAATCTCAAAGGGCCACATTCTGAGTAGATAAGAAAAAAATCTGTTCACTGGGACCAGGAGATAATGGAAGCTTGCCTGTGATACGTTGTTGGGAGATTTGAAAAAAACAAAAAACTCTGAGATTTAAAAATTATAGATACATCTTTGAATGGGTTTAGAGTGCCCATTTATATTCCTTTGAGGTCCAGGAATCTCCAAACTTAGAAATCACTTAAGTTAGCTAAAGGGCAATAATACTCCTAAGGCACCTAACAGAGGCAAAATACAAAACAGCTAGGAAAAAACAAGGCTTCCATTCAGCCAAGATAAGCTTACCAGAAACACACGGAAATTCCATAAATCGCAAGGAAACAAGCCTCCAGGCATAACAACCAGCAAGACAAAAATGGACAGTATTTAACCTCTAAGCACTTTAGATAACTCAACTATTTAAATAAGTGCATTTAAGCAACTGAGATAGAAAAAAAGGAACTGAAAATGTAAGAATAAAAAATATTCTACAAAAAAGTGGCATATTTGAAAAGAACCAAATAAAACTATAAAATGAAAACAAGTGACTGAAATTAAAAAACTCAATGAATTAGTTAAAAAACAGTTTAGACATTGCTAAAGAAAGAGTTGATCATGAGTCCACAGTGACTAAACCAAACAAGCTGGGGTAAGGGTAAAACAGAACAGGGGCGGGGGAATTAGCTCAAAGAATGATAGTGTCATGTCAAAAGAACAGAAAAGCCAGCTTATAGAGGATCTCACTAGACAAATCTGGGACAACCTAATCGTCAACATAAGTGACACAATTAGGGAAAGGAAACCTTTATCTTACAGAGTATCAACAAATAAATGTAAAAGGTGGCTGCACAATAATGTAAATGTACTTAACACCACTTAATTAAATAGTTAAAATGGCTAACATTGAGCCAGGTGCAGTAGCTAATGCCTGTAATCCCAGCACTTTGGGAGGCCCAGGCGGGTAGATCACCTGAGGTCAGGAGTTTGAGATCAACCTGGCCAACATGGTGAAATCCCGTCTCTACTAAGCACACAAAAAGTTGAGGGAGAATTGCTTGAACCTGGGAGGCAGAGGTTGCAGTGAGCCAAGATTGCGCCATTGCATTCCAGCCTGGGTGAGAGAGCAAGACTCCACCTCAAAAAAAAAAAAAGGCTAATATTATAAATTTTATGTATACTAAATTTTATTACAGTTAAAAAAAAAAAGGAAAAGTATTAAATGAATACAGAAGAAATGATGAAATGGGAAAGCTCCCATGACAACCAGCATAGTAATAATTTAGAAAAGAATCTTAAAAGGATGTTAGAACTACTAAGTCAAAGTTTGATGGGGTCGGGCACAATGGCTCACGCCTGTAATCCTAGCACTTTTGGAGGCCAAAGTGGGTGGATTGTGTGAGCTCAGGAATTCGAGACCAGCCTGAGCAATACAGCGAAACCCTGCCTCTACCAAAAACACAAAAATTAGCATGGCATGGTGGCGCACATCTGTAGTCCCAGCTACTTAGGAGGTTGAGGCGGGTGAGGCACCTGAGACCTGAATTCAAAGCTACAGTGAGCCAAGATTGTACTACTGCACTTTAGCCTGGGCAACAGAGCGAGACCAATTCTACAAACAAAAAAACAAAAAACGAAAGTCTGATGGGGTGTGTGTATATATATATATATATATATATATAGTTTTAGAGTAGCTTCCCATAAAATACTTAATCATTTATTAATTAATTTGCACAAAATACTTTATTTTCAAAAATCTATGGGCACAGAAGGGCTAAAAGTATAGGGATAGAGATAGATAAACCAGCCAGATCCTAACCAAAAGGAAATTAATATAGATGTATCAATGTCAGACGAAACAGACTTTAAGGCAAAAAGCCTAAGAGATAAAGATAAAAGGCAAATTTACCAGAATGATATTCACAATTCTTAATTTACATGCATTTAACATAATCTCATATGTATATTTAGCAAATCTGACAGAATTGTGAGAAAACATTTAACAGAAGACAATCAATCATGGAGAGCTTCTGACATACTTTCCTAATAATCAACAGATCAAGCAGATAAAAATTAGTAAGATAAAGAATTTAATTGATTTGCAGTAGCTTTGATTAAAAAAAAAAAATTTAAGAATACCATCAAGAAGCATGACAGTGAACAAAGAGCCCCAAATTTAGAGACTGCATTCTGTTCAATATACCAAAGTCATTTACAGCAAGTGATCACATAGACTTAAAAGCAAGTCTCAAACAAACAAAAAGTTAATGGGTACAGATCAGATTCTCTAACCACAGCAAAATTAACTTAGGAGAAAAAAAAGGTAACCAAGCCGCTTCAGGCTTGAAAATTAAAAGCAAAACCACTAACACTTCCAAACAATAATGGTATTACTTCTAAATAGCTCCTACTGGGTCAAAGAATAAAAGTGAAGTCAGAAAATATGTGGGTAATACAAAGATGTGTAGAGGATTCCTAGGTTCTTTGTATAATACTCTATATTAAAGTTTCAGTAGACTCAATGTATTTCAAATTTTTTTAAAAAGCATGTATCAAAAATAAGAAGATAATACTGATTGGTTTCTGTAACATCTGTGGCACTTTCAGGCAAAATTAAATTAAAAATCACTGGTAAGACTTCAAGCGACACAAAGAGCCATGGTCCAATAACTGGCTTCCTCACCATGGCCCAGTTAGCACCTAATATCCTTTCTGTGAATGTTCCTGAGGGGAAAAATCATTACTCAGTTCAATAACCTAATTTGGTTTCAAATAATTGACTCTGTAATAATCAAATCCAGCCCAAACAGATTAAGATTTGCTAACACTCTTTCCCAAGGTAAACTATACCTTCAGGAAATACTAAAAGACAGTTTTAAAATGTTCTGAAAAATAGCAGTGCTTCTAGAGTAAATACATGCTTTCTCATCCTGCTCTGTTGCACCAGCTTTCCAAAGGACTACCTGAAAAGAGACAGCTATTATTTGAGTAAGTTCACTATGCACTGCTTCAAAACATTATTTTATAGCCTCACCTTTAAAGAGAAATTTTAACTTACATTATGCAAAAAAAGCTTTCAATCTTATCATAGACAAAAGTTTCAAGATTTCTTAGTTTATCTACATTTCACTTCTTGAATTTAGTGACCTTAATTCTAACTGCATAAAATTATGTTACATTTAAAGTAAAACAAAATGTGTTTCTCTCCAAGCTAACAAAGTATATTAGTAAGAGACTTTAAATTTTATGTATGAATATTAAAATAATGAAAATAATAGGTTAAGGACTAAGTGACACCAAAAATACGTATAATAGGTATAAATAAAATATATATGTACCCAGCTTAACCCTATGCTGTTTCTCTTCTTCACTTCTAAGGAAAGTATCCAAAGTTCGTAGGTCGGTCATGTAGTCTTCTTTGTCAGTGGGTGAGTTGTAGACGGTGGGTGAAGAACGGTAGCGAGATCTCAATCCACTGCTCTCTACTGGTCCAACAGTGGTAGGGTACGGAGGAGAAGGAGGAGAGGGGCTAAAGCTCGCCAACTATACAAAATAAAAGAACTTTATTTTATTTTTCTTTAATTGAAATTCATTTTTGTTTTGGTTTCTGACTTAAGTAAAACACCTAGTAGAATGGCAAAAATCCACAACAATGACAACATCAAATGCTGATGAGGTTGTGGGATGTGCTCATTCTTTGCTGGTGGGAATGCAAAATGATACAGCCACTTTGAAACACAGTTTGGCAGTTTCTTACAAAAGTAAATATTCTCTAGGCCGGGTGCGGTGGCTTAAGCCTGTAATTCCAGCACTTTGGGAGGCCGAGGCGGGTGGATCACGAGGTCAAGTGATCAAGACCATCCTGGTCAACATGGTGAAACCCTGTCTCTACCAAAAATACAAAAAAAAATTAGCTGGGCATGGTGGCGCGTGCCTGTAATCCCAGCTAACTAAGGAGGCTGAGGTAGGAGAATTGCCTGAACCCAGGAGGCGGAGGTTGTGGTGAGCTGAGATCGCGCCATTGCACTCCAGCCTGGGTAACAAGAGCGAAACCCTGTCTCAAAAAAAAAAAAAAAAAAGTAAATATTCTCTTACCATACAATCTGGTAATTGTGCTCCTTAGTATTACCGAAAGGAGTTGAAAACTTACATCCACACACAAACCTGTATGTTTACAGCAGCAGGTTTATTCCTAATAATCAAAACTTGGAAGCAACCAAAATGCCCTTCAGTAGGTAAATGTGTAAATAAACTGGCAAAATTAGGTAATGGAGTATTTATTACTTAGCACTAAAAACAAGTGAGCTATCAAGCTACAAAAAGACATGAAGGAATTATAAATGCATATTGTTAAGTGAAAGAAGCCAATCTGAAAAGCCACAGTTATGATTCTAAGTACACGACATTCTAGAAAAGGCAAAACTATGGAGGCAATTAAAAAAAAAACAAACAGTGGTTGCCAGGAATGGAGGAAATGAAGAATGACTAAATGGTGCAGGTTTTTTATTCTGTATGATATATAATCGTAAACACATCATTATACATTTGTCCAAACCCACAGAACATACAACACCCAGAGTGAACCCTAATGTAGACTATGCATTTTGGGTGACAATGATGTGTCAATTTAAGTTCATCGACTGTAAGAAATATACCACTATGAGGGGTATACTGATCATGGAGGAGGCTATGAGTGTTAGAACAGGAAATGTACATAAGATCTCTTGATCTCGCTGTGAACTCAAAACTGCTCTAAAAAATAAAGTCCATTAAAAAAAAAAAAAAAGTAACTAATGGAGCCCAGGAGTTAGAGGCTGCAGTGAGCCATGCATTCCAGCCACTGCATTCCAGCCTGGGTGGAGAGAGCAAGACCCTGTCTCTTAAAAAACCAAGTAACACATGCATATTTAAAAGAATTGAAAGTATAAATAAAATAACATTTGTAACTTTGCCTCCCAGAGATAATATAATCCTTTTTCACATTTTATGTATTTCAAAATATCTAAAATGCACATAGCTTTGTCAATGTTACGATAAAGATAGCTGTACATAAATCTTGGCTTGAATTTCTGATAGCTTCCTTTAACAGATTCTTAAAACTGAAATTATTGGGTGAAAGCATATTAACATTTACTTGATACATAATATTTTTTTAAATTGTCATTTAATTCACATTTCCCTATATTTATGATGTTAAACACTTAAAAATAGAATTATTGGTCACTTGTATTACCTATTTAAATGTTCACTCAAGTACATTTACAATTTTTTTCTATTGGGGTCTTATGATCACTTCATACTAGTTTGCAGTAAGTTAAAGATTAACCAGTCTTATAATTGTTTAATGCTGTTTGAAAATAAAAATGTTAATCCTCTCCCACACAGATTTTTTAATTTTTAAAATTAACATATTACATCCTCATATATGCTATATTTGGGCTATTATTACATTAACTGGCCTATTTTTGCTTAGGGGCCATAATATTTTACTTATTAAGTTTTAATGTCTATGGGGAAGTACCCTAACTCTTACTCAATTTTCTTGGCTCATTTATTTTTCTATATTAACTTTAAAAATCAATGAGTAACTTGCATAAATCTATTTTTAAAAATGGTAGACTGGGACTGATTAGAATTGCATATACCTTATATATTAGTATGCAGGGAGAAAATCTTTATAACAGTATCTTTTTAAGTTATTGACTTTGGATATTTATCGTGTATCTAGCCACTTAACTAAAGTTGTTTTTTACAGTTCTCAGTGAGAAATACTTTGTGCTTTAAGTTTTACTACATTCTATAAAGTGAACTAGGTAGTGGCGTTCCCATCTTTTCTATATTTGGTAATAACTCATACTGAATACCAAGTATTTAAGCAGTTATTATATGTGTCAGGCAATGTGCTAATTATGCTTAATATATATACTGTCTCATATTTTCTTTTTTTTTATTTTTAAATTTTTTTTAATAAAGATGCAGTTTCACCCTGATGGCCAGGCTGGTCTTGAATTCCTGACCTCAGGTGATCCACCCACCTCTGCCTCCCAAAGTGCTAGGATTAGAGGCGTGAGCCACAGCGCTCGGCCTCATATTTTCAGTAACAGGCAAATATGATTACTATACTCACACCTTATGAGTTTAGGTCACCTGCTAAAGATCATACCAGGATTTCAAATTTGTTTTCTAACTTGAGTTTATGTTAACATGTTGTTTTACTGGATCAAAATTACCTGTTCATATCCCAGCAAAATGTTAGTAACTTTTAGAAGATGGGTAAAAGATACATAGGAATTCACTATATTAAAACTGGTCTCTTCACTTTTGTTAGTCTGAGATTTTCCATAATAAAAAGTCTATAAAGTAACTGTTGCTTCAAAGTTTAAAAGAACTTAACAATAAAACTTAAAGGCCATACAGCCTTCTGGGGATGAATTTTTTTTTTTTTTTTTTTTGAGATGCAGTTTTGCTCGTTGCCCAGGCTTGGAGTGCAATGGCATGATCGTGGCTCACCACAACCTCTGCCTCCTGGGTTCAAGCAATTCTCCTGCCTTAGCCTCCTGAATAGCTGGAATTACAGGCATGCGCCACCATGCCCACCTAATTTTGTATTTTTAGTAGAGACAGTTTCTCCATGGTGGTCAGGCTGGTCTTGAATTCCTGGCCTCAGGTGATCCACCCGCTTCAGGCTCCCAAAGTGTTGGGATTACAGGGGTGAGTCACCGTGCCCCGCCAATGTATTGTTTTTAAATTTTCTCTCTCATTTTGGTTTTCTAATTCTTAGCCAATTTTGGCTTTTTCCCACCCCCACCCAAGGAAAGTAATGTATTTCATTAGCTTTTCCAAATAGTAGTTTGGTTCAATAGACACTGATGTAGCATCTATATTCCATATACTGTACCAAGGAAACAAAGATGAATAAAAACACATAATCCTGTGCTCAAGAGGGTTACAGTCTAAAGGAAAAAAAGTGAACATTATTATAGACTGAATGTTTGTGTATTCCCCAAATTCACATGTTGAAGCCCTAACCCCCAACCCCCAATGTGGCTGTTTTTGGAGGGGGTAATTAACTTAAGTGAGGTCATTAGAGTGGGGCCTTGTCCTGACAGGCTCAGTGTCCTTATATGAAGAGATATCCGAAAGGACACATGAGGGCAAAGCGGCTATAAACCAGAAAGAGCAGCACTCACCAGAAACTAAACTGGCAGGGACCTTGATCTTAGACTTCTAGCTGTCAGAACTATGAGAAAATAATTTCTGTTACATCACACAGCTTGTGGCATTTTTTTTATGGCAGCCCAAGCAGACTAATACAAGCAATTATTTAAAAATATTATGCTTTATTTGATATATCATTATGCATATATTTTAAGGTGGGAATATAAGGTGGCATGGTGACTACAAAACATGGTATGGGGTCAGGTGCGGTGGCTCATGGCTGTAATCCCAGCACTTTGGGAGGCTGAGGCAGGAAGACTGCTTGAGTCTAGAAGTTTGAGACCAACCCAGGCAACACAGCAAGATCCCATCTTTACCAAAACAAATATACAAACACCGTACAGCGTTTCCTCAAAAAGTTAAAAATAGATATGTAAACTCTACTTCTTGATATGTACCCAAAAGAACTGAAAGCAGGGACTCAAACAGATATCTGTACAGCCATGTTCACCGCAGCATTTATTATTCACAAAAGCCAAAAGGTGGAAGCAACCCAAGTGCCCATCAACATATGACTGGATAAACAAAATGTGGTGTATGCATACAATGGAATGTTATTCAGCCTTAAAAAGGAAGGAAATTATAACACATGCTACAATATGGATGAACTCTGACATTTTGCTAGTGAAATAAGCCAGGTAAAGGACAAATATTGTATGATTCCACTTACATGATGCACCTAGAGTATCAAATTCAGAGACAGAATAGTGGTTGCCAGAGACTCAGGGAGGGGAGAAAAATAGAGTTAATTGTTCATTGGCACATTGTTTCAGTGAGGAGATGAAAAGTTTTAGAGACAGATGGTGACAACTGAACAATTTGAACACATTTAATGCTACTGAACTGTGCATTTAAAAAAGGTTAAAATGGCAAATTTAATGTTATATGTATTTTTTTTGCCATTAAAAAACAAAAAAAGGATGATATTAAGAGTATTTTCAGCAGAGAGAATTAAAGATGAGTAACAACACAGAGACATGAAACGTTTATGGCAATAACTATTCTCTGCTCTTACCATAAAATGTAAAAATATCCATCATGGTTTAAACTTCTCTTTATCCTTTCCTAAATCCTCCATTTCAACTTCTCCTTAAGTCTACATCTTATTTGCCCTGTTGATTTGACAGGTTTGTCTATTTTATGGTATTTTCCATGCACACAGAGAAAAGCTCTTAGATAACAGTTTCCAAACATTTGCTTTTATCATTATTTTAAAAATAGCTTGAGATATGATTTACATACCATACAATTCACTCATTTAAAGTGCACAACTCAAATGTGTTTCAGTATGTTCACAGGGTTACACAGCCATCACAATCTAATTTCAGAACGTTTTTGTCCTTCCTTCCACTAAAAAAGAACTGATTAGATATCAATCCCCTTTTCTCCTTCCTTCCCACCTCAATTCTAGATAACCACTAATCTTCCTGTCTTTATAAATTTGCCCATTCTGGACATTATAAATAGAATCGTATAATATGTGGTCTTTTGTGACTGGCTTCTTTCATTAGCATAGTGTTTTCAGGACTCATCTATGTTGTACCATGTATCTATCATTTTTTCTGTATCCTTGTACTCTTCTAATTCTGACCTGAATTCTTAGTACATCTATTTTTATTTTTTAAAACAAAAATGGGCAGGGTGGGGTGGCTTATGCCTGTTATCCCAGAACTCTGGGAGGCTGAGGTGGGCGGATAACTTGAGGTCAGGAGTTGGGAGACTAGCCTGGGCAAATGGTAAAATCCCATCTCTACCAAAAATTAAAAAATTAGCTGGGCATGCTGGCAGATACATGTAATCCTAGCTACTCAGGAGGCTAAGGCAGCAGAATCGCTTGAACACAGGAGGCAGAGGCTGCAGTGAGCTGAGGTCGCACCACTGCTTTCCAGACTACGCTACAGAATGAGACTCTCTCAAAATAACCCCCCAAAAACAAAAATAAAAACATTTAAGGTTAAGAATTTACCACTGCACACAGCTTTTACTATATTGATAAATTCTGATATTGAAGCATTCTTGTTTTCCTAATAGTAATTTTAATTTGACCTGATTTCTAATTTTAACCTAATTTCTAAATTTTAATGGTGTCTTTCAAACCTTTATTTTTAATTTCTAGTTTTATTTTTGTTTTGGTCAGAAAATACAATGTGTACAATTCCATGAACATCTCAAATAGAAAGGTACAATATTCCATAGTATTCTTATGGAGGCTATCTTATTAAATGTTATTGCTCAAATATTTTGTGTCCTTATTTGTTGCCTACTTTATCAGACATTGATAATAATCTTCCAATACAGTTGTATTTACTGATTTCATGTTACTAAAGGTTTCTGCTTTACATTTTATGATGCTGTATTATTCAATATACAGGGATTGTGATTGTAACTATTATTATTTCTTCGTATGATTTTTTTTCCATCAACCTAAAATGACCTTTTGTCTCATGTAATTCTTCCTCCTCTAAAGTTACACTTTGATAACACTACCACCTTAGTTTTGTGTTTTCCTGATGTCTTTGTCACCTTTACTTTCTTCTGATATTTTCTTGACACATCTTTTAAGATTTTTTTTTTAAAAAAAGATTAAGGTAAAAAATCTTAATTCATAATTTTTTCCCCTCTAATTTGTAAACAGAAGGATGCACAAGGCAGAAATGACTGGAAAAGAGCGGGTAGAAAGGGAGAGTTAAAGTAAGACAAAAATTATTTCTTTAAAAATAAAAATTATACTTGATATTTTGGTGGTATCACTTTTGTAGACAGAATATAAGCTATGATTTCTATTTTTTGAAGCAAAAATGCAATAGTGTTTACAGTTTTTGTCAACTCTTCTAACACTGTCAGTTCACAATGAAACTGCTCTACACAGCACTAAAAACATATCAAGAGAACAGAATCGACCAGAAAAAGACTCTAATATCTAAAATCACATGTAATACAAAGGAGGATCCAAGTCAATCAAGGCAAAAATAATTTATGACATTGGGACAATCAGTTATCAACTTTAGCATAACACAAAAATGAGAAAATTATCTATACTATGCTGGGGGGAATCAATTCTGAAAGTGAAAAAATTTCTAAATTTAAAAATAGAGCAAACCATAAGGAGATAAACAGATAAGATTAGACATTCAAAATTTAAAAAAAAAATTCAAAATTTCTGTATATATATATATTCAATCCTATAATTTAAATGGCAACCCAAGAAAAAAATTCCAAGGATACAAACCCAAAAGACAAATAAGTAAAGAAGAACTCTTGATTTAGCTATGTGGCTTTGAAAGAAATGTATGTTAAAAGTTACAACAGACTACAGTCATGTTTCTTATTAGCAGAGATTTATTTTTAAAAGAAATTAACTTGATGGTCAAGAGTGTGGTAAAACACTCTTACACATTTCTGTGACAATGTAAATTGGTACAATTATTTTGGATAGACAGTCCCATCCCAAACTTATCAAGAATTTTATGTCAGAGCTATTTAGTACACATTAAAAAGTTTATAAAAAATAAAAATGACTTAAATATTCAAGAGTAAATTATGTTATATCCATTAGCTGAGTATTAAAGAGTCATTATGCAGATTCTTTTTCTGTGGCAGGACTGTAAGTAATTTTCCTTCTATTTTACTTTTCCAATATTCTGTAAGGATCAGATAGCATCAACCTGTGAAAAATTATTATATTTTATTTTTTTGAGACAGAGTCTCACTGTTGTTACTCAGACTGGAGTGCAATGGCACGATCTCGGCTCACCGCAACCTCCGCCTCCTGGGTTCAAGCAATTCTCCTGCCTCAGCCTCCTGAGTAGCTAGGACTACAGGCACGCACCACCATGCACAGCTAATTTTTGCATTTTTAGTAGAGACAGGGTTTCAACTTGTTGACCAGGATGGTCTTGATCTCTCAACCTCGTGATCAACCCATCTCGGCCTCCCAAAGTGCTGGGATTATAGGCATGAGCCACTGTGCCCGGCCGAAGAATTATTTTTAAAAGTTGCATCTATCTATGAGTTATGAATTTTTACCACATACTTTCTCACAAAAATCTAAGTTGTACAAAATTTTCACAATTCTATTACCTGCCAAAATTAATTTTAATATTGGATAACCAGTGGTATGGAATATCATTACAAAGAAACATATAAATGGATAAGGGCAGACAGTGTGTTAGTTTCACCTCCAGAGTCTCTTGTTTTAACTAGCAGCTATAGAGATATTAGCCCAACACAATAGTGACAGCATCTGAAATGATCACTCCCTTGTTATACCCCTCTTATATTAATAGTTTTATGCTTTAGGAAGGAGTCAAAATTTCAATTTGTCAATCCTGTTTCTATCAATCCTACAAATTAGAACAAAGTTTCACATTACATGGGAGTGGAAATGAAGGTTCCTAGTATTCCATGGGAAGTGTCCATACTCAAGAATCATGTGTGCTCACTGCGGGGCGGGGCGGGGGTGGGGGGAAGAAACTATGTGACAATCCCAACTTTTAGCTTAGAAGACACTCCAACATGATAAAACACATGAAAACTCTAAAAGGGTATACAAAGGCTTCACATAACAAAGGGAAAACAGGAGTAAAAGTAACTAAAGTAAAAAATCACAGTTTCAACTTGTTTTAAAGACTGATCAAAGATTCTAGATGGTGAACCTAAGTTCATTATCTCTGCAAACACTAATTTTTCCTCTTTCATTTTAAGATGTTGTGTCTAAGATGTTGTGTTCTGTTCTTGGTTCTTAAATGGGTGATCTGGGCAAGTCAAGTCTCAGTTTGCTCAGATTTTTGCTCATTAGATGAATTTTAGTGTACCTCCCAATTCTAAAATAATGTGACTGGACAAGACAAGAGAGTCATTACCTTATTATAACCACTGATGGGCGAGTAGGTCACTCCAGGGCTATAAGAACCACTGCCACCTGAGAACAGACTTTGCAGCTGAGGGCTGTAACCAGTCATACAGCTGGTGGTGAACTTGGGACTGGTACTGGGCGAACGAGATGGGCTATAACTCAACACACTCTGACCCTGAATTGAAGGGGAAGGTGGAGAGGGAGGGATCTGGGTTGCTGCCAGATCATGTGGAGGAGTAGTCTGTACAACTAGAAGGAAAAAAAAAACAACATATGTGTATGTATGCACAAATAAAATATCTATGAAAATACATTTAAACAACTAATTAATTTTTTTTTTTCTTCAGGGAGAAAAGTTAACAGAGTGACTTGGCTGTTAAATCACAGAAAGTATTATTATCAAAGGACCAAAGGACACAAATTAGGTGTTTACTATTTCCAGAGTTCAAAATTAGAAACTGGTTTCAACTCAGCAAGAGTCATTTAATTTTAATTGCACCCGAACAATGGAACAAACTTCCATGAAACAGTTGAATGTATACAAGTAGGAAATGATACTCATTGGTCATAAGACTATTTATTTTATCATTTAGGATAACTGATGTCCCTTCCAGCTCTGAGTCTATGAAACGGGAAAATTAAATTGAGAAAGATTTATTGGCAACATTTCCCCCACCTTTGCAAGAGATATAAAACACTCACCAGCTGTTTTCAACCCTAAAAGTGTTTGCTGTCCAGGACTAACAACCAGACTTGTTGGTGCCACAGTATATTTAAAATATCTCCAAAAATCAAATAAGGCATTAAGGCTGAAGAGAGATGCAAGGGCAAGCTCTGGAAGAGAACAATTTATTTTTTTATAAAAGGGGGGTGAGGAGGGCATCTATTGGAGAACATAAAAACCTGCTATACTTAGCAAACTAAAATTACCTTCTTTTTTTTTTTTTTTTTTTTTTTGCCAATCATTGAGAGGTTGTAAGGTTGCTGAGGTTGGTTGGCCTTGAACTCTTGGCCTCGCCTTCGCAAGCGCCACGACATCCGGCCGGAGCCACTTTGGGCCCCTAAAATTACCTTCTTATTCTTACATCATTGCTCATAAAAGCTATAATTTAATCAGTGTCTACTATGTGTGGGGTGGTTGGGCCCAGTGGCTCATGCCTGTAATCCCAGCACTTTGGGAGGCCAAGGCAGTGGATCACCTGAGGTGAGGAGTTGGAGACCAGCCTGGTCAACACAGTGAAACCCTATCTCTACTAAGAATACAAAAATTAGCTGGGCGTGGCAGTGTGCACCCATAGTCCCAGCTACTTGGGAGGCTGAGGCAGGAGAATGATTGAACCTGGGAGGCAGAGAGATGGTGCCACTGCACTCCAGCCTGGGTGACAGAGCAAGACTCTGTCTCAAAGAAAAAAGGTAGAGATGTAGAGAGGGCATTTCAGGAGCAACCAAATCTCACTGACCTCTAAACTTATTTTTCCTCACATAACTAACAATTACCTGATAACGTGTTGTTTACTGATTGTCTCTCTAATAAAATGTTCCTTTCATAATAACAGGGTTTTACCTTGCTCCCTTTCTGCTGGATTCCCAATTTTTACAACCCAGCAGGCAGTTACATACTTGTTGAATAAGGAAATGCATACTAAGCTGAATTAAACCTGAAAGCAGTTTTTCACTGGTAGTAAATTTAAGTTACAGTGAAAATTAATTACTTACCAATATACCAGAGGGGCCAGTAGGTCACATTATAATATGAACTAATCAATTTTCCAGTCCTAAAAAAAATTAGAAAGGGTTTCCAATGAACTTAAAGACACCAAAAATCGAAACAAACACAAAAACCTGTGGAACCAGCACTGGTTTCTTACATTTTCATTTTGGGCTGATTCACTTACATTTCAGTATATATCATACCAGCCATTGATACATTTAGGAGTCCCCAGGCCAAAACCACTTTCCTAGCCTCTGTTTCTTTCCTCATCTTGATGGTTCTGTCAATAAGGGAAGCACTAGGGTGTGTCTCCCCCTGCATCTATGAAAAAACAAAAAGCACAGGAATTAACCAAAATTTAAAACCAAATTTTGCATCTCGTATAAAGGTAAATTAAATTGCATATACTTTCTCTCATCTTTAAAATGTCTTACCAAAACTTTTTCCATTTTAGTATCAGTATATGGAAAGGAAACCAGAAATTATACCTTCATTGGCATTACAGTGTAATCAATAGAGAAGTGGCTGGTTATTTAAGAACAATTTAAGGTCGGGTGGGGTGGCTCACGTCTGTAACCCCAGCATTTTGGGAGGCCGAGGCGGATGGATTACAAGGTCAGATCAAGACCATCCTGGCTACCGTGGCGAAACCCGTCTCTACTAAAAATATATTTTTACAAAGTTAGCTGGGCGTGGTGGCACTTGCCTGTAGACCCAACTACAAGGGAGGCTGAGGCAAGAGAATCGCCTGAACCCGGGAGGCGGAGGTTGCAGTGACACTGCACTCCAGTCTGGGCGACAGAGCGAGACTCGTCTCAAAAAACAAAAAACTTCCAATACGTAAAAAATGTCTTATTTTGTAATTTAAGGGTTGGTGATTATGTCTGCATATACTTTGTATTTTGTCTTTGGAGGATGTTACAAGGAGTAGAGAAGTCTAATTTCAGAAACTCAAAATCAAGTTTTGGGATATATTCCCTATCTGCTGTAAGTCATAGACTCTCCTACATCCTCATGCAGATGCCATTACTGTCTAAACAACTTTGCACGTGGACAGCTGTACTCCAGGGATCTCCCTTGTGTGGATAAAGGAGAAGGATTTAAGTTTTAGTGATGCGGTGGTGAGGGGAGGATGGAGAGGGGAAAACGTGCCTTCAGTTTTGGTCCATGTTGGGATTTATAATTCCTTTGTTCAGCTAGGCTCAACTCTTAGACAGTGCAAAACTTGTTCCAGCGACGAGTCGTATCCCACAGAGCACAGAGCAATGGCCTTCGCGCCACTCAACCCCCGCGCCCTAACTACCCATTTCAGAGCTTCCCTCCCAGGCTCCCTCCGCACGAACTTCAGCAACCCTATTACTTCTTTCTTCCCTTCCCCTAGAGTGGCGGGACGCCTTACTACATCCTCCCTTGGCTGAACCCCGGACAGATCAGCAGGCGCGAAACTCCCACACCCTGCATGGACTCAGAGACAGGAAACACAAACATGACCCCCAAAACGCACCATGTCCTCTGGCCGGAAAACGCTGGCTCGCGCCACTCTCTACTGCGCATGCGCGAAGCCAAGCGCAAGAAGGAGGCGACTGGCTGGCGGCTCTAAAGTTACCGGAAGAACTGGGTAGTCTCTTCTCGCGAGAAAGGGAGGCGGGGGGTCGCAGGCCGGGTCGCTCGAACGTTACCAGGGAAACAGGTCTGGGTTTCGTGGCTCCCACTGAACTGCGGGAGAGAGCTAAGCAGCAAAATTCAGACCAGGTTCTGAACCTGCAGTAAAAAGTAATAATTATAACAAGCTGAATTTTGTATCTATTAATATAATTTTAGCTTCCCTAGCCCATTTATGGACTGACATGTGTAAACTGATTAGGTAGAGTGCCTCACGGTAGGCTAGAGTGCGTGATAGGGTGGCCAGACACCAGACAAAGCATTTCTTTCCCCTGTGTTAAAATGTCTATATCAAGAGTTCTGACCCAATGTAAATTCTTTTTTTTTTTTCTTTCTTTTTTTTTTTTTAGTAGAGACGGGGTTTGCCATGTTGACCAGGCTGATCTCGCCTGATCTCAGGGGATCCGCCCGCCTCTGCCTCCCAAAGTGCTGGAATTACAAGCGTGAGCCACTGTGCATGGCCTAAATTCTTAACAGTGTAATAGGGTGCAGTGGTAACAAGCACACCCAAAATTTGTTTTATTGAAGTTGCTAGTGGTTTTGAGGTTAAGAAAAAAGATAACACATTTTCCTGTGTAGTTTTTGGAAGAACTTCTCATCCTGAGGAAAAGGTTGAGCTTGGTTTTATTTAGCACAAATACTTACAAATGTGCCGCTGAGATATAGAAAATAAAAGCTTCCTGGTTACTGCCCACAGGAGCTCAACTCTGGCGGAGGCCCACAAGTGCACTATGAAGGCAGGTGAGGTGGGTGCGGTGCGCCCCAAGGAGGCACGCCCAGCCCAGCCCCAGCTCCTACGAACTTCCTGGAGGACATGATGCGTTAGAGAGTCAATAGCCAGAAGCCCAGAGCCTGAGGATTGTTCCGAAGTGTGCCTCTTAATAAAAACATTAAGCCATGTCACAATAAGCTAGTGGATTATTACATCATGTATGTCCAATGGCCGAAGTTTTTCCTAAAATGATCCTAAGGTTAGTACCACGTGGTATTGTATAGTCATGAAAATCGGCAGGTATGCTATGCTCTTAAACAGCTAACATTTTTTTAAGTAAGTTTTATCATTTTTGGATTGCGTTAGCAGCAATGTTGTTTTGCTCTAGTTTTAGATTTAGAGAAGAACGAACTTTAAAATTGTTAAAAGTGAAAGGGTTCAAGGTGCAGTCAAAATTAGAATACTGGTTGGGAGGCCGAGGCGGGTGGATTATTTGAGGTCAGGAGTTCAAGACCAGCCTGGCGATATGGTGAAACCCCGTCTCTTTTCTAAAAATAAAAAAGCCCGCGGTTGTGGTGTGTGCCTGTAATCCCAGCTACTCGGAAGACTGAGGCAGAATTGCTTGAGCCTAGGAGGCGGGGGTTATGGTAAGCCAACATGGGGCCACTGCATTCCAGTCTGGGAGATAGAGTGAAACCCTGTCAAAAAAAAAAAAAAAATAGTATACCAGGTTCCACCTCCTTTATTTATTTATTTATTTATTTTGAGACGGAGTTTCACTCTTGCTACCCAGGCTGGAGTGCAATGGCGCTATCTCGGCTCACCGCAAACTCCACCTCCTGGGTTCAGGCAATTGTCCTGCCTCAGCCTCCTGAGTAGCTGGGATTACAGGCACATGCCACCATGCCCAGCTAATTTTTTGTGTTTTTAGTAGAGACGGGGTTTCACCATGTTGACCAGGATGATCTCGATCTCTTGACCTCGTGATCCACTCTCCTCGGCCTCCCAAAGTGCTGGGATTATAGGCTTGAGCCACCGCGCCCGGCCCCCCACCTCCTTTATATGTGACTCTTTCCTAAGAAGAAATTGTATGCATTTGATGTAGTTCATAAGGCACGTCTGTGTTTTTCCCTGTTGATGTAATCCATAAGCTATTGTGCATTTATTCAAGGCTTAAAAAAGAGCACTACTGACCAAATGACAGTGGGCGTTATGTATCAGGGCTGCCATAATGAAATATCACAGACAGGGTGGCTTAAACAACAGAAATTATTTTTTTCATAATTTTGGAGGCTGGAAGTCTAATATCAAATTTTCAGCATGTTTGGTTTCTCTGAGGCTGATCTCCTTGCAAATGACCACCTTGTATTGTGGCCTTGATTTCTGTGCTCATGAATCCTTGCTGTCTTATAGGGATACCTGTTGTATTGGATTAGGGTCCTATCCATATGATCTCATTTAACTTTAATTACCTCCTTAAAGGTCCTGTCTCCAAATACAGTCACACTGGAGGTTAGGGCTTCAACATATGAATTTTAGGGAACACAGTTCAATCAGTAATACATTAGAACTGTCTATAATAATTTGCAATGGCATGCTACATATAAAAGAGACTGAATTAAAATGAGTGGATACCTTAAACACTTAGATGTAAAGATAGGAAAATATATACAAGTTTTAGGGAAAAAAAATTAAGGTAGAATGCACCATGTTCAGGTATAGGGGAAAATACCATAAACATTCACAGAATTAATTTAAATAAGTCTTCCACAACTTAGAAATCCAAGAAGCATTTGTCAGTTCCTAGAACAGTTGCTCAAGTATGTCATAATAGGTTGCCAAGGAAATTACCATACATCATTGAGAGAGTGAAGTAGTTCCCAGTCATCTTCATCCCTTTGAGCATGGTTTATTTTTTGAGCAAGAAGCCATCATGGGAGACCTTTTTTCCTTATTTTGGGAGGTAGATCCTCCCCCTATACCTTTAAGTTTTGCCATACCAAGTCAGGACTATGAATGCCCGAAGGATGACTCTTGTGGGACTGTAGGGAGCTTCCTGCTTTGGTATTTTGTCATCATATTTGTCCTGATGTTCTTCTCTAGGGCTTCTGTCTGGGTAGGATATCTTTTTTCATTTCAAATAATATGTTTACTGTACACTAGGAAATGTTCCATAAAATACATTTACTGTACTTCGATGAAACTACTTTTTAAGAGTTGTTTAGTTTTTAAAAAATACAATCTTATTCTAGAGAATCCAGGAATATAGAAAAGGATGAAGAAGAAAACATAAAACTACAGTTATCTTCTTTCCCAGAGATAACCACTGTTAACATTTTGGAGTATGTTCTTCCAGTTTGTTTTTTTTTCTCTCTCTCTATCCCAGCATCTCTCTCTCCATTTCTCTTTGATCTTACATGGTTGGCATTATATTGTATATATTTTCATATCCTGCTTTTTAAGCTTAATAAAATAGCGGAAATGCTTCTCTATATTCACTCAGCAGCACTTTTAATGACTGTATAATTTTCTGTCTTTTGATTGTACCAAAAAATTCTACAAGTTTGAAACATTCAGATTGTTTACAGTTTGTCCATATGCTATGTAATGCTGGCATAAACCTCCCTGCTGGTTAATGACTTCCAAATCCCTTTTCTAGCCATGTGATTCTAATCAAAGACACAAAAGTTGTCATATTGATAGGATACATGCTGTAGGATTTGGGGATTTTTAGAATGAGGCAATACACTTTCTGCATAGAATAAGATGCAAAAGTAAACATAACTAAAATCATTACTAAAATGCCATTGTCTTAAGAATGAGCTATCCCACTTCATCAGGACTGTGATGCCTCCAACATATTATGAGTAACCAAGCTCTTTTTTTTTTTTTTTGAGACTGAGTCTTGCTGTATCACCCAGGCTGGAGTGCAGTGGTGCAATCTTAGCTCACTACAACCTCCACCTCCTGTATTCAAGCAAGTCTCCTGCCTCAGCCTCCCAAGTAGCTGGGACCACAGGCGCAAGTCATCACACCTGCTAATTTTCGTATTTTTAGTACAGATAGGGTTTCACCATGTTGGCCAGGCTGGTCTGGAACTCCTGACCTCAAGTAATCCACCTGCCTTGGCCTCCCAAAGTGCTAGGATTATAGGCATGAGCTGGGATTACGGTGGGTTACACACCCAGCTGTAACCAAGCTCTTATAATTCGCTGACATGATATCCTTGCTGGCTATTAATACCAGGCTGATGATTAAGAAAACCTCCATCATTTAGCATTATAGCCAGAGCCCTGGGCTGGCAGTGGTCAGTAAGGCTTATTGCTCTATGAGCTCTGGATGGGGAGGGGAAGGTTTGTTATATCCATGCCAGCTGGATTCCATTCTAATAATCAAAGGCTCTTTGGTAACCACCACCTCCTGGTGCGGAAGAGGTTTCATCTAAAGTCTAAATGCTTCTTATGGTAAATACTTTGCCAAAAGGAGATTTAGAATAGTGATAGCTTGTATGTGTCTTAGACTCCCTAGCTAAGTATATTGAATTTGTCTGGCCTGGCAAGAAAAGCTACTTTAAAAAATTAACAAAAAAATTGAAATTGATCAGTAGCAATTTCATCATGAATTAAGAGGCCTAAGCTATTTTTCTGCTTCCTTGCTTGCATCAGCTCTTTGGAGTCATAGAGCCTTGAGCTCCCAGGACCTCAAGAGAGCATGTGGTCCAGCCTCCTGTTTGTAGGCGAGTTATCATTATCCTTCCCCTACTCATTTTTTACTGATAAGGCCCAAGGAAATTAAGTGACTTTTCCAATGTCACAAAAGTGGTTAGTGACAGAAGGAGAATAAACCCAGATTTCCTGTCATATTATTTGTTTGCTTCAAAGCATAGTTTGAAATGTCCAGTTAAATCTACTCACTCCTAATTAAAAACCTTAATTATTTTAGAGGTTTCGTCTTTCACTTTATACCCTTGTGGCAGCTACAATCGGCTGGACTGCTTCTTCTGAAGGGTCCCAGATTTGAAATCTGAGAACCATATGAGAGCTAGTAAAGGAGGATGGAATTTTCCTTCACTTTGAACTTCTTCATTTTCTCTGCTAAACTCTGAGGCTTGATTTACAAACCTTGAAGTAATGGTAAAAGCGCAATGGAAATGTGGTGGTAATTATCCTCCAACATGCAGCGCGCTGATTTCCTCTGAATTAGCCACTTTTTAAAGCAGCATTTACCCTTTTGCTTTCAGACTATTCATACTATATTTAGTTTATATGTTTATTTTGTGTTTATTCAGATTGCTAGTGAAGGTATTTTTCTGGACAATAGTAGTCCAAAATCCTTATTTCGCTTATGTGGAAACTGAGCTTAAGAGGTGTTAAGTGGCTTGGAAAAATCAGAGTCGCTTAGTGGCAGAAAGAGAGCCACGGCCCACATTTTCTACTCTGCCCCTTAGGGCAGGCAGTTCTGCTGTTTTCACTCACTGAGTCACACACAAAGACAGTTAATAAAATGCTTTTCGGAACCACAGTTCATATGATTCCACTTAGCTTAATGCAAAATCTTTCTTTTGATTCTGTGGTTATTTTTTGATTTGACATCAAATGTGAGAGCTTTCTGTGGAAATGACATAAGCCTAATAAGCGTTTTAAACACCTCTCGTCTGTTACAAAAGTATACATTATATAGAAAATGTGGAAATGATAGGACAGAGACAAAACAAAATAAAAATCACTCTAGATTATGCAGAAATAACCAACTACTGTTAACTTTTAGGTTTATAAACCTCCAATCTTTTGGTTTTCTTTATACATGTTAAATTTATCTTTTATCTTTTGTATAACCTAATCTAAATGATACATATTAAATTTAAAATATTTAGCCCCTTCCAAAAGTATTTTTTAGAAAGCGGTACCTTAAAAGAGAACTCCACTTTCAAGATTTTTGGAATGATTGCTGTAACTCAGAAAGCAAAAAGGTGCCTCATTAAAGATGCTTGCCTACCATTGCAGAGATCAGATATTAAGAAACAAATGAGCTGAGGATCTTAGATTGCAGTTACAAATACCCAAGTATGGCACTTTTCAACCCAAAGAAATTTGACTTCCATATAAATTCGTTTTGTTCCTTTTTCTTTTTTTTAATAGAGACAGGGTTTCTCCATGTTAGTCAGGCTGGTCTCGAACTCCCAACTTCAGGTGATCCACCCGCCTTGGCCTCCCAGAGTGCTGGGATTACAGGCATGAGCCACTGCTCCCGGTCTCATTTTGTTCCTAATTATAGACAGTTCGAAAAAATTAGAAGAGAAAAAGTCCATTTCACCACTTAAAGCCAACCATTGCTATCACTTTTATATGCTTCTTAAAATCTTTTTTCCCCATATTTTTAGCTAACTTGTGCTCACACTGTATCTACAAATTTGCATCTTGATGTTTAACCCAGTATGGTAGCACACTTATTTCCTCATGTTATGACATACTTTTATTGTAATGATTTTATAACTATTTTTATATAATTGGACCATAATTTACTTAAACCATTGTCTACTTTTGAATGTTGTATTATCCTAATTATGCTGTGATGAATGTTTCTGTGCACAAAGCTTTCTTTCTTTTGAGGGTTATTTCTTGCTGATAGATTCCCAGAGAGAGAATTATATGTCAAAGGTGTTAATGAAAATTGCTAGTTTTTGTTATTTTCTGAAAGAGTTGGTTTATATCTCTGTCTTTTGGCAAAAGTACTTTCAGCATCAGAAAGTGGGACGCTAATCTGAAAAGTGGGACAAATATATTTATGGAGCATTGAGGCAGAATATTTGAAATTAGAGCTATTCAAAGAAATCCATTTCTTCTGGTTGCCATATTCACAAATAATATATTATGGTTACATTTTGGAGGAAACTTTTGGGGGGATTAAGGAGATGTAAAGTTCACGAATTCAGGTAAAGATCTTAGTGTATGTAGATGTCTTCTATCTTAAATAACTATCAATGATGTACCCTGATCAAATGTCCTTTAAAAACTAACCTGAGGCTGGGTGCGGTGGCTCAAGCCTGTAATCCCAGCACTTTGGGAGGCCGAGGTGGGTGAATCACGAGGTCAAGAGATCGAGACCATCCTGGTCAACATGGTGAAACCCCGTCTCTACTAAAAATACAAAAAATTAGCTGGGCATGGTGGCGCGTGCCTGTAATCCCAGCTACTCAGGAGGCTGAGGCAGGAGAATTGCCTGAACCCAGGAGGCGGAGGTTGCGGTGAGCCGAGATCGCGCCATTGCACTCCAGCCTGGGTAACAAGAGCAAAACTCTGTCTCAAAAAAAAAAACAAAAAAAGCAAAAAAAAAACAAGTAACCTGAGTACTATCAAAATTTTTTAAACAGTATTTTTCTGTACAGGAAAACTTTATAAGCTATAGCTCCTTATCAGTTTATTCTCTCTCAAGTCTGTTCCATTTTGCTTGGTTCAAAACATTTTGGTAGATTCTGCTATCAAAGCATAGTCTTAAAGGGAAGTGGAAGTAAGATCACTATAACAGGAACTCAATACATACTTCATGATCTTATTATTTAACTCAGTAAGTACTTGTTTAAACTGAATGTTTAAAATTAGACATTGTCAGTCCAGGCACAGTGGCTCATGCCTGTAATCCCAGCACTTTGGGAGGCTGATGTGGGTGGATCATTTGAGGTCAGGAGTTTGAGACCAGCCTGGCCAACCAACATGGTGAAACCCCATCTCTACTAAAAATACACAAATTAGCTGGGCATGGTGGTGGCATGCCTGTAATCCCAGCTACTTGGGAGGCTGAGGCAGGAGAATCGCTTGAACCTGGGAGATGGAGGTTACAGAGAGCTGAGATAGTGCCACTGCACTCCAGCCTGGGCAACAGAGACTCTCAAAAAAAGATAATAATAATAAAATGAAATTAGACATTGTCAATAGGCCTTGGCAATAGTGTAGTTTTAACAAATAGATGTTATCGAAAAACAACTGAGATCACTCTTACTAACCTATATTTCTGAAACAGATGTCTAAGGATAAAAAGGATGAAGACAGTGGGACAAGTGCTTCAGTAAAGAAAGGTGAGAACCAGTGCATATTTGGTATTGGACTGAGAGGGGAAAAATATATGTGGTGTTGCACACCTGTAGGCCCTAGCTACTCAGGAGGCTGAGGCTGGAGGATTGCTTGAGCTAAGCAGTTCAGGACCCTAGCCTGAGCAACGTAGTGAGACCTAGTATCTAAAAATAAAAAGAAAGAAAGAAAAAAAGAAAGAAATTTGTGCTGAGTGTGAAAAGCAAACCACAGAGATGAATAGCCAAGAGCACTGTAAGACTTTGCACACTAGAGAAGGCCCATTGGGATTAAGTAAGTTCTTGCTTTTGGACTCCCTAGTGCGGAGGGACAGCTTAGTGGCTTGGCTAGAAGCTATGAATTACTGGGAGGTGGGAGCTCAAGTTCTCTTTTCACTCCTTAGCACTCTCCTTTCACATTACTTGCCCTTCCCACACCCTCATTGTTAGTGTTCTTACAGGATTATGAGCTGTCTATGACATCTTTTCAACAATCTATAAGCTGTTGTGCGCTGGTAAATGTTTAATAACTAACTGGCTGTCCCAAACTTGTGTGTGTACATATGTTTATTAAAAATTTTGGCCAGGCATGGTGGCTCACGCCTGTAATCCCAGCACTTTGGAAGGCCGAGGCAGGTGGACCACCTGAGGTCAGGAGTTCGAGACCAGCCTGGCCAACATGGTGAAACCCTGCCTCTATATTAAAAAAAATTTTTTTTTTACTGATATAAAGGTGGCATATCATCTCAGTACCTCTGGAGGCTGAAGCAGGAGAACTGCTTGAGGCCAGGAGTTCAACAACAGCCTGGAGAACAGAGCAAAACCCTGTCTCTTGAAAAAAGAAAATTAGCTGGCATGGTTGTTCGCACCTGCAGTCTCAGCTACTCAGGAGGCTGAGGCAACAGAATCACTTCAGCCTAGGAGTTTGAGGCTGCCAGTGAGCATGATCATGCCACTGCACTCCAGCCTGGGCAACAGAGTGAGTCTCTGACTAAAAAAATTAAATATATAAATAAAAGATATATATTGCACTATTTATAAATAATAAAATACACAAGACTCCTTATGGTCAATTTCATATAGAAAACCAATGCTCTCAAAACACTCTCAAGACCCTTGAATGCTTAGCCAACCCCTGGCTGCAATTGATTAACAAGTATAGTTCTGTCATGAAGTTAAGGAGTGAGATGAAAGTGAAGCAGAAGATGTATGTTGGAACTTAACTTGGTTGTCAGTGATGTAAGTGACTTCTTTACTGGAATGGATAATAGTTATAAAATACTGGAAGAATATTTCTTCATTTTGGAGCGTTGGTCACAATGTAGTGGCCATAGGGATGACACTGAAATGTAATCTGCATTAGTAACACGTTCTCCATCATTTTCTTAAGCCTAGATGATCAACAAAGCCATACATCAAGCCCTGATGTTTAGTGTTTGCTGGTTTTCAGGGTATAAATACTTCCATCAAAGCTGGTTGTAAGCCACCCACATCATGTCACTGAACATGGAGTTGGGAGGAGATGTGCAGTAGGGCACCCTTAACACAGTATTTCCAACATCCAAATACAACAGACATAAAACACCAGAAAAGCACACAGCATAATCAAATGTAGTAAGATAATTAGGAAGTGATGGGTTTTGAATACTTATTACCATCATTTTTAGCAATTGAATTTATTGTAAGTTGGTATAATTTAATTTTTAATAATGGCTATGTTTAACCATCTCGCAAAATTCCTGAAAGTTTATCAGCTCTTCCGAGTGGGTACGAGCCAACTTCAGCACACCACTACATAAAGGAAAGATCCTTCTTAGTTCCTGCTCCGCAAATCACATTCCTAAGTACATGCTTGAATCTTTAAGACTTCAATTTTCAAAGGAAAAAAAAGGTTCTTTCCTGGAAAAGTTTAGAGATCTTTTCCTTTGATCTTATGTCTAGGATCCACAAAACTTCAAAAGTGGTATGTCAAGCATCTAGCTAAGCTTTCTTGCCTGCAGGAGTTGGGGTATGGTACTGGAAAACGCAGTCAGCTGCATACACTTGCAGGCAACTGGAGAAAAGCAGTGGCTTGACAACTGGCGACTAAGAGTAAGCTCACACATGCACAGACTTCTTAAGTAATATGAATTTATAGTAACCAACAATGTAACTAACTTGATTTGTTTCATTGGCTGTTAGCAGGCAAAGAGACTTCCTATCAGTGGGAAAGCAAAGATGGTGCCCGGGATTCCTCACAAACAATGAAGAAACCAAAGCAGAACCAACTTACTCCTGTAACCAACTCAGAAGTGGCTTTGGTCAATGCCTGTCTTGAACAAAGACGAGCCAGGTGCCAGTCTCAGTTCAATGAGGTGAACCAGGACCAACACAACAGTGATACTACGGAGTGTGGCAGTGAAGAATCTAACTCAGAAGCCTCCTCGTGGAAGGAGAGTCAAAGTGAACACCACCCATCACCAGACAGTATTAAGAGGAGAAAAATGGCTCAGAGGCAAAAGAATCTGGGAAGTTACCAAATGAGAGAAAGGCCCTGCCTCCATTGCAAAGCCATAAGAACCAATGAATGGTTGGTGCACCATTTCCTGCAAAAGGCTTCAATAGCACCCTCAATGAAAGAAGACAGTCAAGAGGAAAGTTCCACACCTGACATTCATAAAAGTCAGTAAAATTTGAATTTTATTACATTCTTCCCTTACTTGAAGCCAAATGAAAGAGATGAATAAAACGTGAAAAATCACCAGAGCTCTAGGTGAGGAGACTTTTACAACAAAGTCTCTCTAACAAACAAAAACATACTTGGAACCCAAGAGGTAAAATCTTACACAATTCTTTGTTCCAAAAAAAGCCATCAAATGTGTTTATGGCACCATTGGAACCCCGAAGATCTGTATCCACTATGATTTTTTTCATTTTAAACAGCACAAGACAGATCTTTTATGCCTTGAGTGTATATATTTTATGTCTGTAACACAAATAAGAAAGCTCTTTGAAAATATCTATGTTGAGAAACTACTTTAATGTATTCAGATGTTTTGCCTATCTGACTGACTGAATGAACTAGGTGAAGTTGGTTGGAGAAGAATTGCCCCATCCTCTCTAGGTTTGACCCTACAAGAACTGTATTGCCATACATGTCAGCTAGGGGCTGGTGAGGAAGAGGAGCTCAAGAGGCTGGAATAAGATTTGATTCCTAGAGTAGGGAGGAGAGGCAGCATGACCCAGAAGACAATTGGGTGGTGGCCTACCCACGGTTGTCATCCAAAGTGCATGGTAAGTGTTAAAGGAAAAGGTATTCTCCACTCTGAATACAACAAGGACAAGTGGGGATTTATAGCCAAGGAGCAGTAGGAGGATGTCACAGGATGGGAATTACTAAAGGGAGACATCAAACATAGGGTGATTCCTGCTAAAGTGACCTAACAGGATTCATGCTAAAGGCAGGCCAAGGACTTACACATCAAAAGTGGGGAATGAGGCTGGGTGTGATGGCTCACACCTGTAATCTTAGCACTTTGGGAGGCCAGGGCAGTCGGATCACCTGAGATCAGGCGTTTGAGACCAGCCTGGCCAATGTGGTGAAACCCTGCCTCTACTAAAGATACAAAAATTAGCTGGATTTGGTGGCACATGCTTGGAGTCCCAGCTCCTCAGGAGGCTGAGGCACAAGAAAAACTTGAACCTGGGAGGTGGAAGTTGCAGTGAGCCGAAATTGTGCCATTGCACTCCAGTCTGGGCGATAGAGTGAGACTCAGTCTTTAAAAAAAAAAAAAGTGGAGAATGAAGAATTTATCAGTTATTAAGGATGCGGGTACTCTTGGTAAACTTATCCAGCAGGATTCTTGCCAAAATTGGGTTGGGCAGGTCAAAGACGGGATGGGGCCAAGGTCAAGGCCTAGTTGAGAAGAGGGCTCAGAGGAGCCTGACTAAAGTTTGGCCAAAGAGAGAGTCTTTGTCACAAGTTAGGCACAATCCAGGCATAGTTGGGGCTAGGTTTTCCAGTTAAGTGGGAAACCCAGCTGTGGGGAATATATGCAGGCCTAGGTAGATGAGTGGCCAATCTGGAAATCATCTTCCCAGAATAGGAATGAAAAATAGGGTGGATGGGCCAGGCATGGTTTCTCACGCTTGTAACCCCAGCACTTTGGGAGGCCAAGGTGGGCAGATCACAAGGTAAGGAGTTCGAGACTAGCCTGGCTAACATGGTGAAAACCCATCTGTACTAAAAATACAAAAATTAGCCGGGTGTGGTGGTGCATGCCTGTAGTCCCAGATACCCGGGAGGCTGAGGCAGGAGAATCCTAAAATTCAGGAGGCGGAGGTTGCAGTGATCCAAGATTGTACCACTGCACTCCAGCCTGGAGCGAGACTCTGTCTCAAAAAAAGAAAAATAAGGCGGATAACAGGACCCCAGCTGGGACAGAAAACAAGGTCCAGATCCCAGAGGAGAGGCTGGCGAGGAAAAGATGAAGCAGCAGGGACTCTTATCATGGGGCTACAGTTCAAAGCAGGGTTTCAGTCTTGGGGAAAGGCTGGGTGCAGTGGCTCACGCCTGTAATCCCAGCACTTTGTGAGGCTGACAGGAGGATCACTTGAGTCCAAGAGTTCGAGACCAGCCTGGGCAAAATGGTGAGACCCCTGTCTCCATTAAATAAATAAATAAAAAGTCTTGGGTAAGGACTTGGGTACTATATATGGTTAAGACTATAGCCTAATACTAAGAACTGAGCCTTTCATGGGAGACAGGGAGGGGATGGGGACAGAGACCAGAGAGCTGTGACTTTGGGCCCAGGAGTCATTCCTGATAAGAGCAGATTCTTCAACTGAATGCAACAAAGATCCCTGAGAGACAAGGAGGGAGTCCCAATGACTGGGACTAGGCTACTAGAATCCAGGAAATGGGGTAATATTTCTGAGCCTATTTGTGAAGGCTTTGCCTTATTCAGATTGCTTCAGGATTAGAACAGGTCTGAAGGAACAGGTGAGAAGCAGTGAAGCTGTCCTCACAGGGTTAACAAGAATTCTAGACAGAACTATGGTTATAAATAAGCACTAATCAGGGTATACTTTGACCTACTTCCTTGTAACACAAAGTCACTGCAAATGGGGACCATTGGTATCCCCATTGTTCCTACAGATGGGATTTTTGACATTAAAATTTTAAGTCTTTTGTTTAAGAACTGCTTAAGATGTTTTTCAGATCCCAGATTCTAAGGAAACAACTAATGCTAACCAGTTTGAAGAACCCCACAGAGGAATACAATCAGCATGAGAATCATCATCTCCCTGTCCCATGACTTCCTCTGCACTCTTTGACCCCTCAGTGATCTCCACACTTTGGCCCACTCCATAATCCTTAAAAACCTAGCCCCAAGGCCGGACACAGTGGCTCATGCTTGTATTCCCAGCACTTTGGGAGGCTGAGGCAGGTGGATCACCTGAGATCAGGAGTTTAAGACCATCCTGGCCAACATGGAGAAACCCCATCTCTATTAAAAATACACAAAAAAGTTAGCCAGGCATGGTGGTGGGCACCTGTAATCCCAGCTATTCGGGAGGCTGAGGCAGGAGAATCACCTGAACCCAGGAGGTGGAGGTTGTAGTGATTGGAGATTGTGCCATTGCACTCTAGCCTGGGTAACAAGAGCGAATCTCCATCTCAAAAAACAAACAAACAAAAACAACCTAGCCCCTAAATCCTCAGGGAGATGCATTGGAGGTTCCCTGTCATCTCCTCATTTGGCAGACCTATGATTAAACCTTTCCCTGCTGCAACCTGGTGTCTCAGTGTATTGACTTGTTGCATGTGAAACTGCCTTTGCAAAATTGTGACAGTAAGAGAAATCTGATATAGTTGACTCCATCTTGCTTCTGACCTTTACGCTGTCCTTAGCCATTCCTGGGCATAGGCCAAGCTAACTTAGGGAGGAATTTACAGTTTAACCTTAAAGCAAGGATGATAATACCCCTTCCCCAAATTAAACCACCTCTGTAAAACTGACGAAAGATCACAAAATTAGGATTATGAGAGTATCCTGAATTTTGATAAGATGTAAGCATAGTTTCTGTAAACCCTTACTGCTTAGGAGTCATGTGGCCTGAAATGACAAGGTTTGTGTTATCCTCATTGCTCCTATATATAACGTCACCATTGCTCCTATAAATAACATCGTTATTGTAGAACCTAAAATTGGTTTTTTGAGATGTCTTTCAGACCCCACCCAGGTCTGTGACTCATGACTCAATTGGTCCTGTGACCCCACACAGAGGCAGATGGGGTGCATAAGGACTATTTTCCACACTCCTGTGATTTCATCCCCAGTCAATTGGCAGCACCCATTCCCTAGACCCCTGCCCACCGGTTTACCTATAAAACCCTAGCTCCGAAGCCTTTTTGAAGACTGATTTGAGTGATAACTCCAGTTCTTCTGCATGGCCAGCCTCAGTGTCAAACTCTTTACTGCAATGCTGTGGTCTTAGTGAATTGATTTTTATCTAGGCAGCAAGCAGGAAGAACCTGTTGGGTGAATATACACTTATCAGGCAGCATACCTATTGTGGTTATAGCAAAACAACTTTGAGATTCAATTCAAGCATCGACCTTTTCCACAAAAACTTTCCTTGCCCCTTGACACCCTCCTCCACTTCATTCTCTCAGACAGAACTCACTTTGCCCTCCCTTATCCTCCAGTGTGCCCTGAAAAGTTCTTTCGCAGTGTCTTTAATTAACATTAAATTTTTTTTTTAATTATTATTTTTTAAGACAGGGTTTCACCATGTTGGTCAGGCTGGTCTTGAACCCCTGACCTCAGGTGATCCTCCTGCCTTGGCCTCCAAAGTACTTGGATTACAGGCATGAGCCACCACGCCCGGCCTAATTAACATTTTGATGAATGCATTTGTTTGCAAGTCTCTGTCCCCTACATATATTTATCCACCCTTTAAGGTAGTCCATGATTTGTCATCTTTGTATCTCTATAGCCTAGCACAGTGCCAGACAACATGACAAATAATGCAGTTGGATCACTATATTATACAAAGAGATTCATGAATATAAAATGGTGTTAGGGGAGCTGGGGAATCAATACCAGAGGAATCAGAGCAGGGGCCAGTATCCACAACTTAGTGAATAATTCTATTTCCAGCTTGATATGATCAAAGTGCTTAAACTATCCTAAGTAGCACCCTCCCTCCAAACGGGAACAACCAAAGAACCAAGTTTAAAATACAGCAGTAAGTTGCAGAGGAAAGATTTAGACTCAAGTCATCTTGCTTCAGAGTTTGGACTCTGAATTACTATGACCTTAATCATTATCTGAAGATAGTATGATTTCAAGGTAAGTTAATCACCACTTCTTTCACAGTCATAAATGATGTTCAAGATACAACCTCACCAGGATCTATTGGAAGATGTGGACAATGGCGATTTTCCAGATAACAAAGTAAGGCCCTGTGCCCCCAAATGTTTTGCTTGTAGATCTAGAATATAAAACAATGACACTATTACCCAAAGAGTCATTTATATCAAAGAGTGCTACTTTTCCTGGTCTCATTCATAGGACTAGAAGAGTTGGGGGGCTGAAGATGGCTGCCTATAGGAAAAAGGAATCAGGATTAAGTATGGGGGAATTACAAATCCTATAGTATGGTGAGAGGGGTTCTCCATAATATAGGATTTAGTACATGAAACTGTGAGTACATGAAACCAAAAACAGGTTAAACATAGCTGGGAGGATTATCCAAAGCCAAGGAGAGAATTGCATCCAATAAAACGGACAAGGCAGAAACATGGTAGGATGAGAAGCAAAAGCATAGGTAGGTGCTTTGCAACTGGATAAGTGAACCAGGAGCACAGCTGGTCAGGTGGGAGTTGGCTTATGAAACTAGTGCTGCCAGTCAGGTTCGGTGGCTCACACATGTAATTCCAGCACTTTGAGAGGCCAAGGTGGGTGGATCTCGAGGTCAGGAGATCAAGACCACCCTGGACAACACAGTGAAACCCTGTCTCTACCAAAAATACAAAAAATTAGCCAGGCATGGTGGCAGGTGCCTGTAATTCCAGCTACTCTGGAGGCTGAGGCAGGAGAATTGCTTGAACCTGGAAGGTGGAGGCTTCAGTGAACTGAGATCATACCACTGCACTTCAGCCTGGCAACAGAAGGAGACTCTGTCTCAAAAAAAAAAAAGAAAACCAGATAGCAGCTACGACTCTTCCCCAGTGCCACTCCTTTATCTAATGAAGGAGCACTATCTTCTGGCTTACTCTAGTAGTGTTTTGTTTTGTTTTGTTTTTATAGTAGTGTTTTGAAAATGACAACCCATTAGCAGATTGTGAAATCAATTTAGTGGCTCGTGACTTGCATTTGATAAATAATAAAGAGAATGTTGGTTGGGTGTGGTGACTTACAACTGTGTGGATTACTTGAGGCCAGGAGTTTGAGACCAACTTAACCAAATGGCGAAAACCCTGTCTCTATTAAAAATATAAAAATTAGCTGGGCATGTTGGCACACACCTGTAATCCCAGTTGCTTGGGAGGCTGAGGCAGGAGAATCGTTTGAATCTGGGAGGCAGAGGTTGCGGTGAGCCCAGATAGTGCCACTGCACTCCAGCCTGGGCAACAGAACGAGACTCTGTCTAAAAAAAAATAATAAATAAAAATAATATACAGAAAGTAACAGCATATCACACATAACAAGGGTAAGTATTATTAAGCATGTGTGTGCTGAATTGCAATGTAAAATGTATTTTTTATTATGTGTGGTAAGAGAAAAAGGCTGAGCATAGTTGCTCACACCTACAATCCCAGCATTTTAGGAAGCTGAGGCAGGAGGATTACTTGAGCCCGGAATTAGACACCAGCCTGGGCCAAACAGTAAGACCCCTGTCTTTATAAACATTTTTAAAAATAGAAAAAGATAAAAAGCAGAATTCATGGCTCCAGAGTAGTCTTCTTTGTAGACTTTCTCCTATCATCCAGCTATACCACTAAATTAGTGAAGGCAATATCACTCCATTCGTCCCAATTGTATGCTAGGAATTAGTAAATCCTCACCCACGCTAGAGGATGGACTAACTGTCTAGATTAGTGAAAAGTCTGAATTAAATTATAGTACTTTAAAAGAACTTCAGGTTTATTATTTTCAAATACAGAAGGTGGAAGCAAGCTAACCAACTGTTGCCTGGTACACAGGGGTGGGTTTTGGCTTAGTGAATAGACATGAGTAATTTTTAATTGACGTTTCAAAGAAGCCTAAGAAACAGGCCAGCTTTTGTTTAAATCATAATTACCCTGTTTGTATGTAAAAGAATACGGCTAAAGCTTTTCAAAACAACTGGTTCTTTTAAGTAGATAATTATTCCCCTTCCAATCTTGTTTACACTACTATTCAGAACTTCGGTGAACTCTTTTTTCATAGATAGCACAAAGGTTAACTTCAGCCAGCCCTTCCTCAAATTATCACAAATTCCCAATTAGTGGATTCTAAACAAGGCTTCCCTGTAACAATATGCTGAAGACTTGCACGATGTGTTCTTCATTGCTTTGAATAACATCTGACAAGTTTCCAAGTACCAGGCCACCTGGATATTCTCTGTCAGGACCACGTGTTCAAAAAGGTGGGTGGGAGGAATATAAATCAGGCCCATACATTCCTTTAGCATTAGAGGAAGACAAAAGGAAGAAAACAATTTTTTTTCAAGTATCTATTACATACCAACTGCATCTTAAATAATAGGCACTTTTTGGTGTAAAGAAGAGTTGCACTTACGATCTAAATTTAACAAAAGTACAGATGAAAATAGAAAACGGACCTTTTTTTTGTATGTAGACTGGCAGTTATGGAGAGGCCCAGGGAAGTTGGCAAGAGAAAGATACATTATAAATAAATTATACTTGTCCTTTCTCGCTATTTCTTATTGCAAATTTCCACTCAGAGCACAAGAGGACAATGCATGAAATCCCTTTTCAAGGCCGGGCGCGGTGGCTCAAGCCTGTAATCCCAGCACTTTGGGAGGCCGAGGCGGGTGGATCACGAGGTCAAGAGTTCGAGACCATCCTGGTCAACATGGTGAAACCCCGTCTCTACTAAAAATACAAAAAATTAGCTGGGCACGGTGGTGTGTGCCTGTAATCCCAGCTACTCAGGAGGCTGAGGCAGGAGAATTGCCTGAACCCAGGAGGCGGAGGTTGCGGTGATGCCGAGATCGCGCCATTGCACTCCAGCCTGGGTAACGAGAGCGAAACTCCGTCTCAAAAAAAAAAAAAAAAATTATTTTTTAAAACAAAAACGCGTTATGATCCTGAGCAATACTGCATGAGTTCTTTCCTTTTATCTTCTGAGCTTACCTCTCCCACAAGCTGTTCCTCAAGCCGCCTTATTGCAGGGGCCTGTTGCCTATAATTGTCTTTGTTTATTAGGGTCCTCTGTCACCAGGAAGTTTCATGTGTTTAAAATCTTGATTTAGCAGCGAGAACACCAGGCTGGGAGCCAACTCTGCTACTAATTAGTGTAAATCACAAAAAGGGAAGTGGAGAGATAAAAACCAGGTTCTTATGGAAGGGTCTACAGCTGGGGTTAGTAAGACTGGCAGGTCGGAGAATGGAGGAAAAGACGAGCGGGCTTGGAGAATGCCACTTAGGGCCAGCGTCTTTTTGTCTGTTTCTTCAGATTGCACCCCTTCAGATACAGAAAGGGTCTGAAGTAGCCTCTGTTGATTGTTTTCCTTCCTTCCATTATGTTCTACTGTTCCCGCTCTCTAACGTGACTTACAGTTGAGTTCTGATTGGTCTAAGCCAAGCATGATGGTGCCATTCTCCTGGTCCATGAATGGCTCAAGGGTGAGCATGTAATCTGATTCTGGGAAGGGAAGTTTGCTGGGGGGAGCATTCTGAGAAAAACATTTGTTCAGTCTTTCTTTAAAAAGACATTGGAGAAAAGAAATAGCCCCTTTTCTTTTGGTAGATGCCAGCAAGTCTGCACATGATGACTGGAACTGTGTGACAGCCAGCTTGTGTCCATGGGGGCATTCGTCTGAGTATGCCAGTGTGGAAATATGGAAAAGACTTGGTCCTGAGCTGCTGAATTAACAAATTCTGGAAACATCCTACTTTTAAATTTGTTGCTGGGCAGAATAACCCCTATTGTTTAAGCCTTGTAAGTTGGTTTTTCTGTGACTTGCAGTTGATACAGGGTCTTAGTCATCTTTTTTTTTTTGAGACGGAGTTTCGCTGTTGTTACCCAGGCTGGAGTGCAATGGTGCGATCTCGGCTCACCGCAACCGCCACCTCCTGGGTTCAAGCAATTCTCCTGCCTCAGCCTCCCGAGTAGCTGGGACTACAGGCGCACACCACCATGCCCAGCTAATTTTTGTATTTTTAGTAGAGACGGGGTTTCACCATGTTGACCAGGATGGTCTTGATCTCTTGACCTGGTGATCCACCCACCTCGGCCTCCCAAAGTGCTGGGATTATAGGCGTGAGCCACTACACCTGGCCAAGTCATCTTCTTATGTTCATTAATTTCTAGAGCAGCATATTTTGCCTGGAAGGTGCTCCACAATGCCTAAGTTGTTAAAGAAAAAAGTATATGTGCTTCTTTGATGGGGGTGCTTGTGGCTTTGCATGTAGTGATAATGGTCATGTTAGTCCTTTTTTTGCACTGCTAGAAAGAAATACCTGAGACTGGGTAATTTATTTTGTTTTTGTTTTTGAGAGTCTCACTCTGTCACCCAGGCTGGAGTGCAGTGGTGCGATCTTGACTCACTGCAACCTCCACCTCCCAGGTTCAAGCGATTCTCCTGCCTCAGCCTCCTGAGTAGCTGGGACTACAGGCACCCACCTCCACACCTGGCTAATTTTTATACTTTTAGTAGAGACGGGGTTTCACCATATTGGCCAGGCTGGTCTCAAACTCCTGACCTCGTGATCCACCTGCCTTGGCCTCCCAAAGTGCTGGGATTACAGGCATGAGCCACTACGCCCGGCCGAGATTGTGTAACTTTTTTTTTTTTGAGACGGCGTTTCGCTCTTGTTACCCCGGCTGGAGTGCAATGGCACGATCTCGGCTCACTTCAACCTCCGTCTCCTGGGTTCAGGCAATTCTCCTGCCTCAGCCTCCCGAGTAGCTGGGATTACAGGCACACGCCACCATGCCCAGCTAATTTTTTGTATTTTTAGTAGAGACGGGGTTTCACCATGTTGACCAGGATGGTCCCAATCTCTTGACCTCGTGATCCACCCGCCTCGGCCTCCCAAAGTGCTGGGATTACAGGCTTGAGCCACCGCGCCCGGTCCGAGATTGTGTAACTTATAAAGAAAAGAGGTTTAATTGGCTCACAGTTCTGCAGGCTGTACAGGAAGCACGGCCGAGGAGGCCTCCGGAAACTTTCAATCATGGTGGAAGGCCAAGAGGAAGCAGGAATGTCTTACATGGCTGGAGCAGGAGGAAGAGAGTAAAGCGGAAGGTGCTGCATACTTGTAAACAACCTGATCTTGTGAGAACTCACTCAGTATCATGACAACAGCAAGGAGGAAATCCACCCCCACGACCTAATTGAAGTAGGGTATTTCCTTGACCCCTTTGCAGGACTCATGAAGGGGGTGCCCTGTGTACTCAGCCTGTAGCTCTCAGCTCCTTGTGGGAGGGAGTGCATGGGTGAACGAGGCAGGAACTGGGAGACAGGAGCACTGGAGTCAGCTGGCCACTCTGGCGCCAGCGGGAGTGAATTCCACTCACTCAGACCCACTGCGTTCTACCCCTTGCTGGAGGGGGTACACAGGGGAATGGGTACAGGAGCTGGGGCAAGTGCTTTGGGGGGTCAGCAGGAACCAACTCCTTGCTGGTCCCATGGCAGCCTCTGAGGGGGGTGCTTGTGACCCCTGAAGCCCTAGAGGGTGTGTTAAAGTGCTCTTTTAGGTCTGCCATCCACAGATGGTGTGTTATCAGCTAAGTGGGCCCTCTGACTTTTTGCATGAGGTGGCTGCCATCCGCCAGTGACAGCAAAGGGTCAGTGTGACAACCTTTTACATCCCCATTCATGGCTCCCAAATTCTTGTCCAGCATCCAGGAGAAATGAGGTCTCACAAACTAATTGAAGAATGGCAAGTGTGGGGAATTTTACTACTCATGAAAGTGACTCTCAGTGGGAAGGGGAGCTGAATCAGGGATGGGGCGGGTAGGTAATCTTCTGGAGTCTGGCCATCTCTGGCCGGATTCTTCTCTGAAGTTATGGTGTCAAACTGTCCCTCTGGGGCTGGGTGCAGTGGCTCATACCTGTAATCCCAGCACTTTGGGAGGCCGAGGTGGGCAGATCACCTGAGGTCAGGAGTTCAAGACCAGTGTGAACAACATGGAGAAACCCCATCTCTACTAAAAATACAAAATTAGCCAGGTGTGGTGGTGCATGCCTGTAATCCCAGCTACTCAGGAGGCTGAGGCAGAAGAATCGCCTGAAGCTGGGAGTTGGAGGTTGCAGTGAGCTGAGATCCCACCATTGCACTCCAGCCTGGGCAACAAGAGTGAAACTCTGTTTAAAAAAACAAAACACTTCCCTTTAATCCTTGCCTCTTTGCACACAGCCCCTTCTCTGCTGTGCTGCCTGTTGCCACCTTGCAGCATGTTTTCATACCTTCTCTAATAAATTTGCCTTTCTTTACCTACAACTGTCTTGATAAATTCCTTTACTGCCTGTGCCACTGGTCCCACATAGTCACTACCTACTACAACGAGCACACTGGTTTTGGTGAGCCGGTGAGAGATGGCGCTCGCACACTACTGCCTAAGAATACAGCACGTAACACAAGTTAAATACAAATGATGGAAGCCATTGTTTTGGACTGTTTCTGCAGTAGGCCCCAGCAGACCAGACGTAAGACCAAAATGGAATCATTCATGCTAAAGTTCCGGGTCACCCAGCCTACACTAAGTTGTTATTTGACCTTCAGAGAAATCAAGAAAAAGAGATAACAGCCAATTTTCCAAACAGGTCAGTTAAAAAAATCTTCAATAGGTTGGATAATGAAGCTCTCTCTCTAATCCTTACACAAAAAAAGTAACCTGAAGTAACCTGACATTGACCAGTTATTTTTGTATTCTGTGTAACAGTAACGAATATACTCTTTTTTCTTTGTCTTTGCTTTCTTCAGCTCTGTGAAGGTTAATACTGACTGTCAACTTGATTGGATTGAAGGATACAAAGTGTTGGTCCTGGGTGTGTCCTGTGAGGGTGTTGCCAAAGGAGATTAACATTTGGGTCAATGGGCTGGTAAAGGCAGACCCACCCTTCATCTGCCTGGGCACACTCTAATCAGCTGCCAGTGTGGCTAGAATATAAAGCAGGCAGAAAAATGTGAGAAGACTAGCCTGGCCTAGCCTCCCAGCCCACATCTTTCTCTTGTGCTGGATGCTTCCTGTCCTTGAACATCAGACTCCAACTTCTTTGGTTTTGGGACCCCGACTGGCTCTCCTTGCTCCTCGATTTGCAGACAGCCTATTGTGGGACCTTGTGGTTGTGTGAGTTAATATTTAGTAAACTCCCCTTTATAGATATATCTATCCTCTTAGTTCTGTCCCTTTAGGGAACTCTGATTAATACAAGCTCAGTTCATTGCAGCACTTAATTCTATTTTATGGAATGAAGCGTTGCCTGATCCTAGACTTGCAAATAAAGCCAGCTGAGATCTTTAACCTCAATTTGTTGTAATTATAAGTGTGTATCTTTTGACACACACTTCTCAGTTATATAGGAGATTCAGGGACATATAATGATGGTTGCTAAGTTAGAAATTCTGGTATACAAATCTTTTAATTAGTTTCAAATGTGCAGAGACTTGGGGCTCAGGGAGTAGACGAAGTAAGACTAAGCTCTGAAATCCAATTGAAAAAATACTTTTGTCGTATAATAATGCTTTTATATGTAGGATAGGAGGGAATCGGGTTTTGGGCTGAGGAAGGAAAACTAGCTGTGAATGCAACTGGGAAGATGTGGAAGAAGGCAGACTCCAGACCTTGACAAAAAGGAGAGAATTACCTTCTTCAGGTGAGAAGCAGCCTTCCAGGCTACCTGAAACCCCTGGCTACCAAACAAAAAATGAACCCAGTTCATTGGCCATCTCATGTTAGATCTCCTGACCTGCTTTGCTTTTGTCTGAAGTTCCTTTAAGGACAGGAAACCCTTTTTTCTTTTTCTATTCTTTCTTTCTTTTTTTTGAGAAGAGCTTGCTCTGTCACTCAGGCTGGAGTGCAGGACATGATCTTGGCTCACTGCAGCCTCCACCTCCTGGGTTCAAGCAATTCTCGTGCCACGGCCTCCCAAGTAGCTGGGATTACATGTGTACCACGACACCCAGCTAATTTTTGTACTTTTAGTAGAGATATGGTTTCACCATGTTGGCCAGGCTGGTCTTGAACTCCTGGTCTCAAGTGATCCACCCACCTCGGCCTCCCAAAGTGCAGGAACTACAGGCCTGAGCCACTGCGCCCAGCCAGAAAACCTTTTGTTACATAATTAAAGACAAGGTGTAGAATGCATATTCAGAATTGGAGTGATATTTTTATTGTGAATGAGGACAAATAATCAATTATTAGCAAGACTCACGTGGCTGGCAGCAGATCCTTCCCTTCTTTGATGAGGGGAGATTGGAAGGGGTAGAGAAAGAGGGTATCAGGGTCTGAAGGGAGCCTCTTCCAGGCTGGCCACCCACACACACACACACAGTTCCTCTGCCTAAAAAAGATGCCAAATCTTCAAGTGAATTCTTAAAGCCCTCTTCAATTTTAAGAGCAACCCACAAGGCCGGACTTTCTAACCAACCTTTGTCACATTTTCTGTGGCTTTCTCAGGAAAGCCAGGTTCACAGTTCAGACCCCCGTCATAGCATTGACCTCATTTTATGCAATTGACAGCAGTCTCTTCTCTCATCTGTTTGGTGTTCAGATAGAGTTTTTGGACATTATACATTGACACCACTAAACCCCCAGAACTTGGACTTTTGTACTTGGGCTCATGAATGAACATTTCAAATGACTGTGTTGTTTAGTTTTAACAGCACCAATATCTGTGTGCATTGGTATTTGATCGTTATTTGTGTATACATGGAAGAAGGATGTGTTGACGTTAGTGATAAGAAGAGTAAATCATAGACTTAGTTCAGTTGACACAAAGCTGGAAATCATTAGACATGCTGGAAGGGGTGCGTTTTAACAACAGTCACATATTTGGGCTTAGGTCTGTTGATTCTGTTGGCTTGTGAACAAAAGCGAAAGAAAGAAAATTAAAGAACACATATAAAATGCCGACAAATATATTCCTGAGGAGTATATCTGAAAGGTGACATGAACGAATTCCTCATATAAAAATTAATTCCAGATGGAACAAAATCGAGAGATAAAACAAGGAAATCATAACAGTGCTAGGAAAAAAGCACTTGTAAAAAGTTTCTTAATCTCACTCAAAAATAGGAAAGACTTTTCCAAGCATAATATAAATAAAATCCAGAAGCCTTAAAGGAAAAGACTGATATTTGGACTGCATCAAAATATTTAAACTTTTATAGCATGAGAAAAAATAAACTCGGTAATGAAGTAAAAAAAAAATGAAAAAAATGTTGGAACACAAAATTAGAGCAAACCCTAATTTTTGTCATATATAAAGAGCTTTAAAAAGAAGATAAAGTGCCTGTAGTCCTGGCTACCTGGGAGAGTTAGGAAGAAGGATCATTTGAACCTATGAGATAGAGGCTGCAGTGAGCTATGACTGTGCCACTGCACTCCAGCCTGGGTGACAGTGTCACCTCATCACAATCAATCAATCAGATAAGATAAAGCCAAATAACTTAGTAGAAAAGTGGTCAGAAAATATGAATGGAAAGTTCGTGGGAGAGAAATTCCGAATAACTAATAAATACACGAAAAATGGACAACTTTACAAATAAAGATCTATACAATAATGAAATATTTTTTTCTTATTTTAGATTGGCATAGATCCAATTTTTGATGATATCAGTATCAGGAAGATGTGTAAAGCAGGTCCTCTCAAAAGCATTGCTTGCTGGTAGGAAAGAAAATTGTTATATTTCTTTGGAGGGCAGTCTAGGAATACTAAAACTGTTCATACTCTCTGTGACTCAGCAATTTCGCTATTAAGAATTTGTCCAACAGGCCAACGTGGTGGCTCATGCCTGTAATCCCTGTACTTTGGAGGCCGAGGTGGGCGGATCACTTGAGGTCAGAAGTTTGAGACCAGTCTGGCCAACGTGGTGAACCCTCATCTCTAACCACAAAAACAAAAACAAAAATATACAAAAATTAGCCAGGTGTGGTGGTGGGCGCCTGTAATCCCAGCTATTCAGGAAGCTAAGGTAGGAGAATTACTTGAATCCAGGAGGCAGAGGTTGCAGTGAGCCAAGATCATATTACTGCACTCCAGCCTGCACCAGAGGCTCCATCTCAAAAAAAAAAAAAGGAATTTGTCCAACAGAAATACAGATCCTTTCAGTAGCACACAGAAAAAATTAAATACACAGCTAAGAACATTCACTATAGTATTGTCTGTGCTTAGGTGTCCAGGTTTTCAGAGTCTATTTTTTAAAAATGACATTTGTGTTATGTTGTTTTCTGATTAGAAGCACCCATGTGCATTGTAAGAAACTCAAATAACAAAGTTATGTTAAAGTAGAAAGACCAAAGATAATTACTGCTAACAGTTAAATGCATATTATTTTCAGACCATTTTTGTGCAAAAACACATGCAGTAATCTGAATTTATGCTTTCTGAATCTTATAACCAGATTCAGATAAACATTTTGAGATACATTTATCTTCATCCTCAAATGCCTGCCGTGTGCTATCCAAAACTTATGAACTGAATATATTGGAAAAACGAATATCCTTCACTATCTGAATTTACTTCTCAAACTTTATCTCTTGGCATCTCAATTTAGAAGTAAATAGATTTGAGACCCAAGAGTAACTGGATAAACCTTTTTTTTCTACAGAAGTTAAACTATTCAATAACTTGTCTTTTTTTCCTTACAAATATATTTTATACATCATTCAATGTTAGTTCATAAAGATCTCTCTCAGCTGGACATGGTGATTCACACCTGTAATTCCAGCACTTTTGGGGGGGCCAAGGCAGGAGGATTGCTTAAGTCCAGGAATTTGAGACTAGACTGAGTAACATGGCAATACCCCATCTGTACAAAAAATACAAAAATGCACATCTGTAGTCCCAGGTATCTGGGAGGCTAAGGCAGGAGGATTGCTTGAGTCTAGGAGTTGGAGGCTGCCCCGATGTTTTGATCACCATCACTGCATTCCAGCCTGTATAACAGAGTAAAGCCCTGTCTCTAAAAATAAATAAAAACAAAAAATCTGTGTCATTTCTTTTTAATGGCTGCATAGTACCATTGTATAGCTAAAACATAATTTAACTGGTTTGTTATTGATGAGCATTTATTGGTAGCCTAAGTATATGTATTGACGTGGAAAGGTGTCGAAATAATATTTTTAAGTTAAAAAGTAAATTGGACAGTTTGTATAGCCTATCTTGAAAAAGGACAAACTGGTTAATACATACACAGAAAAAAACTTCTGGTCAAATATATACCGAACTGCTACCTATCTATCTATTTATTTATTTAGAGACGGAGTCTCGCTCTGTCACCCAGGCTGGAGTGCAGTGGCACGATCTGGGCTCACTGCAACCTCGGCCTCCTGTGTTCAAGGACTTCTGTCTCAGCCTCCTGAGTAGCTGAGACTACAGGCACTTGCCACCATGCCCAGCTAATTTTTGCATTTTTAGTAGAGATGGGGTTTCACCATATTGGTCAGACTGGTCTCAAACTCCTAACCTAGGCAATCCACCCACCTCAGCCTCCCTTCCAAAATACTGGGATTACAGGTGTGAGCCACCATGCCTGGCCCTAACTGCTATCATCAGAGGTACAGGCTGAGACAGGAGAGGGGGACAATAATCATTTGCGGTTATATTTTTCAGTGATGTTTGAATGATTTTACTATGAAAATATTATCCTAGAAGCAGAAAAAAAGAAACAAAAGCACACAAAGATATTGTCAAGGAACAATATTTCACCAAATATAGTTTAAAAATCAAATCAGCTTTTATTAGTGATTCATGAATTGGGCAGCTTCTCATCTATGAAACAGAAAGGTGCTTTGGTGAGCCAAGCAGACAGGGTTGGTTTTACAGGCAGAAAAAGGCTGAAAAGAGCAAAATCAAGAAGCAAAAAGTGCATGGATCATTTCAAAGTTACTTTCCTTATAGGGTTAAAGCAGAGAGGACATATCAAGCTGGCTCAGGTTGACTGGCCCCTTGCATTAAATGCCGTGAATCTCTTGTTCTTTGGAAAACCAACTGGTTTCTAAATTTAGTTTGATTATATAGCACCTAGCATGAGTGACTCCATTCTGGTTTGTTCTGGTCTGTTGGGGCTTAGGGCAGGAGCTCAGTCCAAAACAATGACCTCTCACAAATTTTATTTAACAGTATGTACATGAATATTCTTTGTAATATATTTTCAAATAGTGAACAATTGGATGCAATAAATAAGAGATTGGTTAAATACAATATACCCACATAGTGGAATACAATTGAGCTCGCCCCAAAATACAATATAATCCCACACATTGAAAAATAACCAATAACAGCTGGGCACGGTGGCTCACACCTGTAATCCCAGCACTTTGAGAAGCCGAAGCTGGTGGATCACGAGGTCAAGAGATTGAGACAACATGGTGAAACCCTGTCTCTGCTAAAAATACAAAAATTAGCCAGGTGTGGTGGCATGTACCTGTAATCCCAGTTTCTCAGGAGGCTGAGGCAGAATCGCTTGAACCCAGGAGGCAGAGGTTGCAGTGAGCTGAGATTGTGCCACTACACTCCGGCCTGGTGACAGAGTAAGACTCTGCCTTAAAAAAAAAGAAAGAAAAAGAAAATAACTAACAACAACAATATGCCTTTATATAGATCAGACTATTAATTATCTCTAGGAATATTTTAACTTTCTTAGTAATGTCTATACTATTTTAATTGTTAAGATGCTTCATGAATTACTTTTACACTTGAGATAAAAGGTTATTATTTAATGCTGGTTGAAATTGGGAATTTTATGATTTTTGTCTAGCTCTTGAGAAGTAACTACCTCACCCTGTTATATCAGGTAAGTCTGTTGTTTAATTTTTTTTTTTTTTTTTTTTTTTTGAGACAGAGTCTTACTCTGTCGCCCAGGCTGGAGTGTGGTGGCTCAATCTCAGCTCACTGCAACCTCTGCCTTCTGGGTTCAAGTGATTCTCTTGCCTCGGACTCCCGAGTGGCTGGGATTATAGGCATGTGCCACTCTGCCCAGCTAATTTTTGTATTTTTAGTAGAGATGGGGTTTCGCCATGTTGGCTAGGCTGGTCTTTAACTCCTGACCTCAAGTGATCCACCTGTCTTGGCCTCCCAAAGTGCTGGGATTATAGGCGTGAGCCACTACACCCAGCCCTATTGTTTAATTTTTATGCATTAGGCTTTCCTATGCATTTCCAGGGACCTATTATGATATAAGTAGACTGTTTAGATATAATTTTATCCCCTCTAGACCAATGCTATCCAAAAGAAATTTATTGCAAGCTACATATGTAATTTAAAATTTTCTAGTAACTACATTTTAAAGAGAAGCAGGTGCGATTAATTTTAATGATGTATTTTATTAACCCAGTATATCCAAAATATTATAATGTGAACATGTAATGGATATAAAAATTATTAATATTTTACATTCTAATTTCCATACTAAGTCTTTTAAATCTGGTATGTATTATACTTACAGCATACTTCAATTTGGATGCTAAATTTTCAACAGTTAAAATGTTGTCCTATCAAAACAATAAGGTGTATTTATTTATTTGTTTTGAGATGGAGTATCACTCTGTTGCTCAGGCTGGATGCAGTGGTGGGATCTCGGCTCACTGCAACCTCTGCCTCCTGAGTTCAAGTGATTGTCCTGCCTCAGCCTCCCAAGTAGCTAGGACAACAGGCAGGCGCCCACCACCACACATGGCTAATTTTAGTATTTTTAGTACTGACAGAGTTTCACGATAATGGCCAGGCTGCTCTTGAACTCCTGCCCTTGTGATCTCCCAGGTGTACAAAGTGCTGGGATTACAGGTGTGAGTCACTGTGCCTGGCCAATAAGGTGTATTTAAGGGAAAAAGATTTTACTCTGCTTCAGTTTTTAAATTTAAGTTAAAATTAATTTAAAACGTCACTAGTGTGACCAGTCACACTAGCACATTTCAAGTGTTCAATGGCCATATGTGGCTGGTGGCTGCAGCGTTGGGCACTGTTGATGTAAAATATTCCATTGGACAGCTGTGGTGGACATTGAGCTCCAGGCAGATACAAGTTCTTACTCATCTTTGGCGCTCTATGACTGAACAGTGCCTGTCACACAGTAGGAACTCCATAAATGAAGAATCCATTCATGGATCCCGGACTGAGGTCATCATGAGTGGCACACTGATGAAGGGTGAAAAGCCACATCTTCACAGCATGGTCATGGATGGCCCTGTTTACCTCCTCCTGAGCAGGACAAATCGTTATTATATATGGAGGGATTTTGTGGTTGTTGTTGCAGACAGCAAATCATTTGTGGAATCTATTTGTTCTTCCCAACTGACTTAATATAAAAAAGAACTTACGTGATGAACTTTTAGAGCCAAGATTGTCTTTGGTACAAAGCAGGAGCCCGGTGTACCCTGGGACCAGCTGGACTGACACAGTGGTTGTCAGCTGGGGGCAGGAGGGGGCAGCAGAGAGCCACCAGCGTGGTTGGTTCTGGGGAACCCAAAAGATGATGGAAGAGTGGGAAAATGGAGTGTTAGGGTGAACCCAGATCACAAACTCATAGATCAAAAGAAAAGCCAGGCTAGAAAACACAGTATTGAGGGAGAAGCCAAGCCAGGATGGGACCAATGTGGAAGAAAAGATGCTGGGAATCTGTGGTTTCCCTTATCGCTTCAGTAGGAGATTTGGCCTTTACTTTCTTTCTACTTAAATTATAAACAAAATGAAGAAAATTGGCCATGTGGGGTGGTTCATGCCTGTAATCCCAACCCCTTGGTAGGCCAAGGCAGAAGAATTGTTTGGGGCCAGGAGTTTGAAACCAGCTTGAGCAACATAGCGAGACCCCATCTCTGTTTTTTTAAATAATAAAAGAAGAAAATTAAAATTACTGTTCATCACACAGAATTTTTGGCAATTTGTATAGTCAAATCACATGATTAGCTCTTGGTTCTCTAGTTCTTTTAGTTGTAATATTAGGTTATTAAATTGAGATCTTTCTAACTTTTTGATGTGGGCATTTAGTGCTATAAATTTTCCTCTTAACATTGCCTTAGCTGTGTCTCAGAGATTCTGGTGTGTTGTATCTTTGGTCTCATAAGTTTCAAAGAACCTCTTGATTTCTACTTAATTTCATTATGTACCCAAAAGTCATTCAGGAGCAGGTTATTCAATATCCATATAATTGTGTAATATTGAACTATTTGCTTAGTCTTGAATTCTATTTTGATTGCACTGTGGTCTCAAAGAGTGGTTGTTATTATTTCAGTTCCTTTGCATTTGCTGAGGAGCGTTTTACATCAATTGTGTGGTTGAATTTAGTATGTGCCACGTGGTGATGAGAAGAATGTATATTCCGTTGTTTTTGGGGTAGAGTTCGGTAGATGTCTATCAGGTTTATTTGATCTATGCTGAATTTAAGTCCTGAATATCTCTGTTAATTTTTTGCCTTCATGATCTAATACTGTCAATGGGGTGTTAAAGTCTCCCACTATATTGTGTGGGAGTCTAAGTCTCTTTGAAGGTCTTTAAGAACTTACTTTATGAATCCGGGTGCTCCTGTGTTGGGTGCATATATATTTAAGGTAATTAGGTCTTCTTGTTGAATTTAACCCTTTACCAATATGTAATGCCCGTCTTTGTCTTTTTGATCTTTGCTGGTTTGAAAGTCTGTTTTGTCTGAAGTCAGGATTGCAACCTCTGTTTTTTTCTGGTTTCCGTTTGCTTGGTAGATTTTTCTCCATGCCCTCTCTCATCACTCCTATTCAACATAGTATTGGAAGTCCTGGCCAGAGCAATCAGGCAACAGAAATAATGAGCGTCCACACAGAAAGAGAGGAAGTCAGATTATCCCTATTTACAGATGACATGATCCTATATCTAGAAAACCCCATGGCCCCAGCTCAAAAGCTTCTTAAGCTGATAAACAACTTCAACAAAGTCTCGAGATACAAAATCAATGTACAAAAATCAGTAGCATTCCTATCCACCAACAACAGTCAAGCTGAGAGCCAAATCAGGAATGCAATCCCATTCACAATCGCCATAGAAAGAATAAAATACCTAGAAATACAGCTAACCAGGGAGGTGAAAGATCTCTACAATGAGAACTACAAAACACAGCTCAAAGAAATCAGAGATGACACAAACAAATGGAAAAACATTCCATGCTCATGGATAGCAAGAATTAACATAGTTAAAATGGCTATACTGCCCAAAGCAATTTATAGATTCAATGCTATTCTTATCGGACTATCAACAACATTCTTCACAGAACTAGAAAAAACTGTTTTAAAATTTATATGGAACCAAAAAAGAGTCTGAATAGCCTAGGCAACCCTAAGGAAGGAGAAAACAGCTGGAGGCATCATGCTACCTGGCTTTATACTACAGGGGTACAGAAACCGAAACAGCATGGTACTGGTACAAAGACAGTTAGTTACACAGACCCATGGAACAGAATAGAGAGTACAGAAATAAGGCCACACACCTACAACCATCTGATCTTCTACAAAGCTGACAAAAACAAGCAATGGAGAAAGGACTCTCTATTTAATAAATGGTGCTGGGAGAACTGACTAGCCCGCCATATGCAGAAGATTGAAACTGGACCGTTTCCTCATACCATATAGAAAACAACTCAAGACAAGTTAAAGACTTAAATGTAAAACCCCAAACTATAAAAATTCTGGAAGACAACCTAGGCAATACCATTCTGGATGTAGAAATGGGCAAAGGTTTCATGATGAAGGTGGCAAAAATAATTGCAACAAAAACAAAAAAATGACATTGACTGTAAGTCTTATTGATATCAACAAGAACAACAAAAGAAATAAATGGACAGAGGATCTAATCAAACTGAAGAGCTCTTGCACAGAAAAAGAAACTATCAATAGAGTACATAGACAATCTACAGAATGGGAGAAAAATTTTGCAAACTATGTGTCTGACAAAGGTCTAATATCCAGCATCTATAAGGAATGTAAACAAATTTACAAGAAAAAAAAATAACCCCATTAAAAAATGAGCAAAGAACATGAACAGACACTTCTCAAAAGAAGACATACATGTGGCAACAAGCATATGAAGAAAACCTCAACATCACTGATCATTAGGGAAATGTAAATCAAAGCTCCAATGAGATATCATCTCACACTGGTCAGAATGATTATTACTAAAATGTCAAAAAATAACAGATGCTGGCAAAGTTGTGAAGAAAAAGAAACACGTATACATTGTTGGTGGGAGTGTAAATTAGTTTGACCATTGTGGAAAGCAGTGTGGCAATTCCTCAACGAGCTAGAAACAGAACTATCATTTGACCCAGCAATCCCATTACTGGGTATATACCCAAAGGAATGTAAATCATTCTATCATAAAGACATATGTATGTGCATGTTCACTGCAGCACTATTCACAATAGCCAAGACATAAAATCAACCTAAATGCCCATCAGTGGTAGAACTGGATAAAGAAAAGGTGGTACATATACACCATGGAGTACCATGCAGCCATGAAGGTGAGTAAGATGCATCCATCTTACATTATTTGGCTTTTAATTTATTTTGGCAAAATAAATAGCAGAGGGATTTCTAAAATGCTAACATCTGAGTATATGCTATGGATCACAAGTAGGGTTATTATGTTGTTATTGTAAATCACGGAGATAACCAAATTTCTTTGTCAATCATGTTTCTGACTGTAACTACCGTGGACATTTTGTTATTCACAGATGATTGTTGTCTTGTTTTAATCCTCTTCAAAAGATGATTTATAATCCGCTATAGAACTTTGACAGGTGCTCTCAAATGGAGGTTTCTGATAACTTTCGAGATCATGACATTGGAATAAAGGAAAAGTGTACAGGACTCACGAAGAGCCAAAATGTTCATGAATATCAAGCAAAACAAGAGTTAACCGAATGGACTGAACTAATAGAAAATTGAAGTAATCATTTTAACTTTTGCTTGGAAGATTGCTGATCCTCGCTTTTTCAGAGTCAAGCAAACTTATTTTAAACTAATGGTCTTTAATAATTGAGTAAGGTATACTCCTATAAACAAAATTTGGAGCATATTTGTCTTTCTCTGCCTGGCTTCTCCAGAATTTTTTTTTTTTGAGACGGAGTTTCACTGTTGTTGCCCAGGCTGGAGTGCAATGGTGCGATCTTGGCTCACTGCAACCACTACCTCCTGGATTCAAGCGATTCTCTTGCCTCAGCCTCCTAAGTAGCTGGGATTACAGGTACCCACCACCATGACCAGCTAATTTTTGTATTTTTAGTACAGATGGAGTTTCACCATATTGGTCAGGCCCAGGACTTGAAAACTAGTTGTGAATATTCTTAACTTATGGCAATGTAGTTGTTTGCCATTAGTGCAAGAAGAATTCATTTTGTTTTGCAACAGGATGCAATTAAAGAAACTGGTTGTTGGCCAGGCGCGGTGGATGCAATTAAAGAAACTGGTTGTTGGCCGGGCGCAGTGGCTCACACCTGTAATCCCAGCACTTTGGGAGGCCGAGGTGGGTGGATCACGAGGTCAAGAGATTGAGACCATCCTGGTCAACATGGTGAAACCCAGTCTCTACTAAAAATACAAAAAATTAGCTGGGCGTGGTGGCACATGCCTGTAATCCCAGCTACTCAGGAGGCTGAGGCAGGAGAATTGCCTGAACCCAGAAGGCAGAGGTTGTGGTGAGCCGAGATCGCACCATTACACTCCATCCTGGGTAACAAGAGCGAAACTCTGTCTCAAAAGAAAAAAGAAAAAAGAAACTGGTTGTTTTACAAAGGCTTTGATTGAATGGATATGCTTGCTTTTAAGGAGTCAAGCTCAACTCCCAGAGCTGATAAAAGCCCCTTGGGAAAACTGGCCTCATACCTTGTCTATACAGTTCCTGTACAGGGTTCCTAACCTGTGGTGAGTAAAGAATGTCACATTCCAACGGGCCCAGGAACCAATGCTCTTGGGACCTCAAGAGGGGAGGAGTTTACCCAACTCACAGGTATTGAAGATACAAACCCATGGCTGGGCTCCGCTTTAGAAAGTCCTGAGATTTCTTGTTGAACAGAGTTCCATCAAAGACAATCTAAAAGGGCTATGCAAAAATAATTATTCTTGCTCCATTTTATGCAAATAATCAGGCCAACTATCAGACTAAAATCTAATTTGTAGACAACTCAGTCCTATCCTTATTTATTTTTTTTTTAGATGGAATTTCGCTCTTGTTACCCAGGCTGGAGTGCAGTGGCGTGATCTCGGCTCACCGCAACCTACGCCTCCCGGGTTCAAGCAATTCTCCTGCCTCAGCCTCCAGAGTAGCTGGGACTACAGGCACGCGCCACCATGCCCGGCTAATTTTTTGTATTTTTGGTAGAGACGGGGTTTCACCATGTTGACCAGGATGGTCTCGATCTTTTGACCTTGTGATCCACCCATCTCGGCCTCCCAAAGTGCTGGGACTACAGGCTTGAGCCACCACGCCCAGCCCGTGATTTGCTTTTAACAAAATGAGGCCTGGAGAGAGAGAAATTATGTTTAAAAACTCATACATTTGTCATTAAATTCTAGACTCATTAGTTGATTTTAAGTTCTTGCCTACATTTTAGACTCATCCTGCTTATATTCCGGTGAACTAACCAGCAATCCCTGGCTGCAGCTCAGAAGAAACAAAAGGGACGGGTGATGTAAAACTCTGGATCAATATTCTAGTTCTGAGCAATTATCCTGCAAATCCTGCCAGGTAATGGGAATAAACAGAATGGCCGTCACCCGGAGGTTTCTTTTCCAGGAAAGTAAAACCAAGGGAATTAACTAAAGCCACGCCCCACATACCCAAATCTCAGCACGCATAACTATAGCCACCAATTATCTGGGCATGTCACAGGACATCCTTTCCTCTCCCTTGTTGGAGGAGGACTCAATTCCACAGCTTCACTTTATCATTCAACTTACGATAAGGAGTACAAGCAACGCCACCTCCCACTTCCAGAGACACATTTTTGTTCCGAACTCAACTCGAAGCTTCGGGTTGAAGCCATAGGAAAGAAAACCGGATCAGAGGGATCCAGAGGTAGACGATAATGGAAGTTAAAAGGCACAGCACAGTAGAGTATGACTGATTCCTGCTGATTAAGCCAAGCTTCCTGTTTCATGGGTAAAGGTCATGCTAGTATCCGTGGCATAAATGAGGTCAAGAAGACTTGAAGATTACTGACAGCAGGAGAGATAGGGCCTATGTGGATAAGAGCGGATATTCCCACCCTCTAGGCTCCTCTGTTAACAGGGGTGAAAGCATCTTTAACACCTGTTGGTGGCACCCTGTCGTGGTTGCCAGGACTTGGTGATATGAGAATGGAAGAAAGGGGAACACTTCACTTTCTCTCCCTTAAGTACCCAAGATATTTTCTAGGAAGAGAAGGAAACCTGGGATGCCTCACTCCCTCCCCTCTTTCTTGATGAGTAGCCATTCATCTTCAGTCTGTACGCCTTTCAAATGCATCCTGAACCCCTGGGACTCCTTTGAAAAAAAAAAAAAGCCTTTTTTTTCCTTTTTCCTCCTCTGTCCTCTCTTCACTGATATGTAATTGTGTCTCTGTACTACAAGACACTCACTCCCCTTGGATACATCTTCCAAATGGAAAGAGTTAATTTCCCAAACCTTAAACTGGATTGGGCTTGGGGGAAGAGAACCCTTGGCAATGCGGGCATGAGCACACTTCCCCAGCTTGTGTTGCAGAATTTTTGCTCCTTAGTTCAGCTAGAACTGGGTTCTTGTCACACGACCAAGAAAGATTAGGCACACAGACACATTGAAGGATGAGTAGAGTGCCAGCCAAAGGCCAAGGATCAAACCAAGGATCAGGTGGCAGCTCCAGCTTAGGCTCCAAAAGGTGCCCAGGCTCCCACAAAGGCTTCAGAGTAGAGACCTCCGTCTGCCCACCTGAGGACAAAAGGACTGGTGTGACCCCTGGGCTGCCATCTGCCTGGGGCTGGTGTCCTCCAGTGCTATTTGTACAAATAAACCCGAGGCAGGGGGACAAAAAGCACTACAAACAACCATGTTTCTACAGACAAAGGCATTCAGAGTTTTGAATCTGAAGTGCTTTAGAGTCTGGTAACTCTACTGAAGACTTTTAATCTGTGGTTCTTTCTCTTATGGCCCCATATAGTGGTCTCCTCACCCTACTGTTAAGCCGTCTCACCTTCTGGGGTTAGAGGGAGAGAAAGGCAAAGTGTGCCTAACATCATGTTCTTAGGGAGTGATATGCTATTAAAGCACTTTTCTAAAGAGAGCTATCATCTTACTCTTTCTGAATTACAGCTTCCCTGGGGACAGGTTGATGAAGAAGCATTTGGTCTAAAATGGTCTTTTCCTCGAGCGGAGTAGAATTACCTTGGTTAATTGGATGGAGCAGTGAGCCAGGGTCTGGGGATGGAGCTCCTGGTGCCTGCGCTAGCCCAGATCAGCCCTGGGGCTTTGTGTAAGCTACTTCCCCTCTCCGGGCCTCATTTCCTCCTTTGCAAAGCAAGGAGGCTTCAATGATCTCTTTCCGGCTGGAGCTTTTCTCAGTGATTCCCAAAAACAGATTTTATTGGGATGATGGATCTATGATATGTGATATTGATTGTGGTGATGATTTCATCATGGCTGTATACCTATATCAAAACATATCAAATTGCATGTCTTAAATTTATGTAGTTTATAGACTGAGTTTCTTAAGAGAATAATAAAAATTAAAAAATAAATATGTGCAGTTTATTATATGTCATATATACTTCAATATGACTGTTGAAAAATAGATTTCACCCAGCTTCTGTAACAGTGAGGCGGTAGAAAGGATGATGCCCTATTCTGATATGGGTCAGTTTATGTCATCAAAGACAGAAAACAGTGCTTTCTTAAGTTTTTCTTACAACCTCCTATAAGGCTTGTGCTTTCTCCTTCTCTAACTGTTATTTTTTTTTTTAAATGACAGTTTTCACCTTTCAAAAGACAGAATTACAGCAAATTCAGGTAAAAGATCTCAATTGGCTTTATTTGCGATTCTGAAATAGGGCAACACTTCATCCCATAAAACACAGTGAGTGTTCTCATGAGCTAAGCAGAAGGGCTTGGTCTTACTGATGGAGAGGGTACCCTTAAGTACCCTAGATATTTTCTAGGAAGAGAAGGGAACCTGGGATGCCTCACTCCCCTCTTGCTCGATGAGTAGCAGAAGCAAAGAACAAAGACTGTGTTAGTCTTTCCAAAGCTACTTTTCTTTTAAGGTGGGGACAGTGAGACAGCACGAAAGAAAAATAACTGGTTGGTTAACATCAGGTGACTTCAGCCCACAATTTTTGTGTAAGGATTAAAGCGAAGAAACTTCATTATCATGCTTATTGAAGATTTAAACTGGTCTGTTTGGGAAACTGCCTGTTATCCCTTTCTCCTGATTTCTCAGGGCAGATAACAACCTATCTTGGGTCCTTAGCATGGGCGACTCCACTTTGATTTTTAGTCTGGTCTGCTGGGGTCTGGTATGGAAGCTTAGTCCAAAACAGTGGCCCTCTATAATTTTTATTTGACACATCCATTCAGGAATGTTTATTTTCCTCACTCAGGCATCATCTTAAGCCCTCTCTCTCCTTTGGACTCAGAAGTGAGGTGGGGGCAAGGCGTCTTTTGGACCCCCACTATAGCTCTAGACTCAACAGCCCCCTCCATTGTTCTTCCCAGGAAGGAAAGAACTATCTAAGTGCTATCATGTTCCTAGCACTTAGAGTAGATTGAAGCATTGAATAGTACTTCTCAGCAAAAATTCCTTTTTGAGAGCTTAACAGTAGGGGAGATAATCAAAACAAATTCTTACAGTGGAACATCACACAGTGTCACAATAGATGGGGAAATGTTGTGGGGGCAGGAGTGGAAGTGGCTACCTGTGCCTTCTTTAACACCTGTTGGAACTTCTTTTCCCCACATTCTCCTTCTATATCCAGTCATGCAAAAATTACTCACCACAGCTCATGTTTCTTTTTTTTTTTTTAGATGGAGTTTCGCTCTTGTTACCCAGACTGGAGCACAATGGCATGATCTCGGCTCACCACAACCTCCGCCTCCTGGGTTCAGGCAATTCTCCTGCCTCAGCCTCCTGAGTAGCTGGGATTACAGGCATGCACCACCATGCCCAGCTAAGTTTTTGTCTTTTTAGTAGAGACGGGGTTTCACCATGTTGACCAGGATGGTCTTGATCTCTTGACCTCGTGATCCACCCGCCTCAGCCTCCCAAAGTGCTAGGATTACAGGCTTGAGCCACCATGCCCAGCCGTCACAGCTCATGTTTCTTCCACTGAAATCTTTCTTCAAGCCCTTCTCAGACATTTCCTCTGCCATCACCAAGTCCGGATGTGTCATCCTAAGTCTGGGTTTCCCCAGGAGGCTCTTACTTGGGCTAGGCACCATCCTGCAAGGTTCTTCATTTTCAGTGTTGCCCTCATCAATCAGTTATCTCCTCAGAAACCTTCCAAGCTTCTTCATTTCATCAGGTGTGAACTCCTCTGTTTGGATTGTGAGATCCTTTGCCTTCTAGCCCACCTTCTGGTATTTACCTTCCCCACCACTCCCAAGGTCAAATCTCTGCTTCGCTGGGCCAAGTTTCCTCCTTAACTCAGCGGTGTATCCTGTGCTCTGCCCTGGTTCCCTGTCTAGCTCATATTTTCTTACCACCAGAAATCCAGGCTCTTTTCTTGTTTGCCTTGGCAGATCTTGCCTGCCCAAAGGCTCAGCTCAAACTCCATTTTTTCCCAGAAGCTTTTATTGATTCTCCAAGTACATGCTTTCAATTTATTGAACTACTGTTTATTTGATAGCTGCTGGGGACATGAGTATGAATTATGGCCTCTGCCTCTTGGTTTCTGTCTTCTGACTCCCAAGAGAGTGAAAAACCAAGTTAATCCAGTCATTCTTGAAATCACAGACACTGTGTACATACCTTTCCCCTTCAAGCAGGTATTTGAGAATGCAAACCCAGAGATTTAAAGTGTGTGCAGATAAATTTGACACACAGAGGACAGATGAAAATTTCCTCGCTTCTTGTTGTGGTTGAGTCTTTCTAGGTGTTAGGCCTCCAAGTCCAGGCCTGGCCATTTTAGCCTTGGTGACCCGCACATACACCTCTGAATGGTCCCCAGAAGCCAGAAAGTCTGAAGTAAACACAAGTACCCAGCTGGCCAGGGAAAGAAGTGAAACAACTTGTTCCTGCCTCAACTAATTGCTCTCCCCCTGTAACCTGCAACCTGCAACTATTGTTCCTGCTCAGCCTGTGGACTTTCCCCACTAGACATTGGGTTTCTCAAGACCCCCACTCCTGTAACTATGTAATTTATTGTATCCTCCCCTCTGCTTGTAACTGATACCCCCACCCTTACGATCATGCCTGTTTGTAACAGATGACCCCTACCCTTGTGACCATGCATCCGTAATGTCCTTCCCCTCCCTAAAATAGCTTACCACCTTTAACTGACCACTTGCCCCAACCTATAAAACCAACTCCTATCCCATCGCCCTCCGCTGATGCCCTTTTTGGCCTCAGCCCACCTGCACCCAGGTGAATAAACAGCCATGTTACTCACACAAAGTCTGTCTGGGGGCTCTCTTCATTCAGCACGTGCATTTTAACAGTAGGGTTAATATAATGCATATGAATAACTAAAATTAAATAAACTATGGTTTCTAAAAAAACAGGTGTATTTTCGTCTTATGGAATGAAGAACAAAGTCAGATTAATGTAGATCTGTGTTTATGAACAAGAAAAGATCACCTTTGTTTAAACAACAGTATATGCGATGTGGTCTAATCTTGGTTTAAGAAAAAAATCTCTAAAGCAGAGAAAGAAATTTGGAAAGATACATGCCAAATGGTTTTCTTTGGATAGAAGAATTGCTGATGATTAAAGAAAACACTTCCTTTTAATTCATACTTTTTGTAACAAGCAATTTCATTGTCGCTTGTTATAGGAAATGTCATCAGAAAGACATTGTCATTTTGGGAAAAAGCACAGAAAGAGGGACATCAATTTGGTGTAAATGCAGATGGATCACTTTCGAGACAATGCAAAATTGAATATTAAAAGGGCTTCTGTTTTGTTTTAATATAGGGTGAGGATTGGAATGGGCCACATCTACAGGGACACTCAGCAGATGTGGACTGAGTGATTACAGTGTTTCAAGGTAAACATTATAAAAATAAACAAATGAGCAAACTAATGGAATGTGATAGACAGAATGCCTGAGTAATTACTATAAATCTCTGGTCTTTTTTTTTTTTTTTTTTTTTTGTCAGAGACCCAGTAAAGACTTTAACTTCTAGGTCTATTAATCTGGCTTCTATCACAGGGCAGTTAGTGGCATTTTATGTTCTTAGTCATAACTATATTGTCCTTGGTATGCTGTAGCAATTTTGTTCTCTTTCCATCAAAGTTTGTTATTTTATCCTAGGAATGGAAAATGTACCAATTGGTGATATCACACAGGTGGGTGTTTACAACCTTGACAATTTCACACTCAGGTGGGAATTTTCTCATGTAGGAAATCACTTGAGTTCGCAGAGGGCCAGCAGATCACCCTCAGCTGCCGTCCCTATAAATAAAGTTCAGGAAGGACTCTGAATTCTGGACTCCAGGAAAACCCGTGGCCATGAGGTTGATCCTGTTTTTTGGTGCCCTTTTTGGACATATCTACTGTCGAGAAACATTTGTGGGGTAAGTTATGCTTTCTGGTGCTTCTTTACATTTTACTCACCTGATGGAGGCTCTCATTTGATTGTTACAAAGTAAATGGGTATACACGTTCAGTGTTTTCAGAGTTCTCAGATTTGGGGTTAGGTCGATAGTGGGGAAAAATAGGAGTGGATGATCAAAAAAAGGATGAATGACACTTAAGGGAATGGACAAAAGTGAAACCTGAACACACATAACCCTATTTCTCTCTGTCCTTATTCATTTTTCCCTCCAGTGATCAGACCGTACAGACGATAGACATCAGGGAAAAATACAGCTGTGTGGCCATTTGTTTTAGGCAACTCAGTGGGTGTCAAGGCCACTCTCCCACCTCCTCCTGCCCTTTTGGGCTTTACCATCCACGTTAGCCCTTGTCCCCTACCATCCCCCACCCCCATCTTTAGATTCAGCATCTAGGTGGTGGAACCTCATGAAATGGAAAGGCCAGGGCTGTAGATTTCAGCTCAACTCGTCCTCTCCTGGCTTGGGAGGACTCATCTTTGCTCTGAAGTACTTCACTCCATGACTCTATGAAGGGCTGTAGGCAGCATTTTTTGAAGAGTGTTCCAGAGAACTAACAAAGCAGTCAAATAAATTTGGTCCTAAAAAGCCACTGGCCAAATAAATGTTGGAATCTTCGTGTGTCAATGACTAAGATTTACTACTCCAAAAGAAGTTTTCTGGGACAATAAATAAATTTAGGTTCACCATATGAAAATAAGAATTCTCTTTAGTATGCATTATATGATTGTATCTCATGCCATATATATTTGAAACGTATCTATGAAAGATTTATAATTGTAACATGGAGAAGTTTCTATGTTTGCTAAACATGATAGCTAAAAAAATTTTTTATAATTAACATTCAAAAAATACCTGTCTGTAGATTCAGAGGGAAAAAATGTTGGAATCAGAGGGTTAAACAAACTATAGGATTTCTGGGAGCTTTGGCTAAATCAGTGTACATTATAAATCTATAAGAGGGGATCTAGGTTGTAGCATGTACTTTTTTTTTTTTTAATCATCAACTACCCCTCGCCCCAGGCTCACTCTTTCTTTCTCTCCTTCCTTCATTCCTTTCTTCTTTTTCTCCTTTCTTTCTTCTTTCCTTTCTTTCTTTCTCTGAGTAACTCAAAGAACTACTATTCTTTAGAACACACCCCAAGAAATATGAGCCTATTGTATTACTTTTCTCAGTGCCTTCCCATTTCAAAGGAGGACTCCTGGGAGTCCATGCATTAACCAAAAGTAATGAGACTTGAATGGAAGAATTTTCAGACCATTTGTGGCAGATGAGCCTCAAAGAGCTCACATTCCATCACTTCTGTATTCCACCAGAATTCACAGGAAATTGCAGGGGGCTTGGTTTCTGAAGACCCAGATTCTGGTCCCTGTACCTGGCTCATTGTACTGATTCCTTCCCCAGTGCACAAACAGATGGGGCAGTGACTTAGGAAGTCTGCTTACTTGGAGAAAGGCTAGAAGGGGAACCTCTGTCACCAAGGAAACTCTTCCTAAAGATATACGCTTGATTGTTTTGAGATTTCTCTTTTCTGTTCATCCTTTATTCCCTATTAAGGGTGTGTGTGTGTGTGTGTGTGTGTGTGTGTGTGTGTGTGTGTGTGTGTAAAGAGAGGCACGGCATAATTTGTCAAGGTCCCAACTATCCCTGGCCATGCCCCACATTGGACCACATGAATGGGGTCTGGGGATAGAACCTTGATACGTTTTCAGTTGACAAAAACAAAAAACAAACAAAACTCCCAAAACCATTAAAAAAAACAAAACAAAACACCTTAGGTCTAGCCACATATGAATTGTTTTCTCTTTCAAGCACCAAGTTAATTATTTCACTTTTGAAAAAACTTACTTTTGAACAACAGGAACAGGCAAGTTTTAAAAGCCAACACTTCATGAGCAGCAGGTGTTATTTTACAAATACTCATTAGCTAAAGGAAAGGTAACTTTAATGGCGAGCTTCCTGCTAGGAGCAGGTACACCTCTTAATTAACATTTCCTGGGAGGAAATAACGACATTCTATCACCTTCTCATTCTGGCGATTTGGGTTAGTATACTATTGATTAGTTTCTGGATTGTCACAGAGATTATTGACTTTTGCATTAATCTGTTACACACAGAGACTAACAGGAGCAGAAAGCAACAGGAAACTGTCCAGGTTTTGCTTTTGAGGTCACATTTGTGGTTAATTTTCTTTAGAGACCAAGTTCTTGAGATTGTACCAAGCAATGAAGAACAAATTAAAAATCTGCTACAATTGGAGGCTCAAGAACATCTCCAGGTATTTGATCTAGAGGGAGTTTCTGTTCCCAGAATGAATACAGTTAAACATGATTGAGATCTAATTTGGACTGTATTTTGACTCCCCTGATATAGTGTGAAATGCTAACTCGCACAGCTGGGATTCTGAAAACCTGGGCTCTAGTCCCAACCACATGACATTGGACAAGTCACCTACCTTCCCTGTGTCTAATTTTCTCACTCAGTGTAGTGGCAATAAATAGACCATTCTTCTATCTCTCAGGTTTATTGTAGGAATGAAAAGAGATATCAAATGTGAAAGTTACTTTTAAAAATTAAACACCTTTAGTGCATATTTCCCTTGTAAAATAATTTATAGCATTTAGATCCTATTATTAGATGAATTGGATCACTGGAATCCCAGCTTTAAAAAAACCCGCCATAGTTTTAATAATCTTTTCCTTCTGCCAGTTTTAAAATCTAGCCACGGGGGCAAGGGAAACAATATAATGCATTTGCTGACACGTGGATATTTAAAAACCCTTGTTGCAATATCATAGTGATTCCACAATGGTTCTGAACTCATGGGCTCAAGATAAAATGGATGCAAATTGATTTCTTGAAATGTATCAATGCTGAACTGTCTAGTCCCCGGAAGAGTCCCATTCATTGCCTTGGCTTGGACTTTTATCCCTTTCAGCTTGACTTTTGGAAGTCACCCACCACCCCAGGGGAGACAGCCCATGTCCGAGTTCCCTTCGTCAGCCTCCAGGCAGTCAAAGTATTCTTGGAGTCCCTGGGAATTGCCTATTCTATCATGATTGAAGATGTTCAGGTAATTATGCCACAGACTTGCCTTCCTGAGGCTTGCTGGGCCACATGGACGTCAGTTCAGTTCCATCCTCTTTTATGACTGAGTACTCTCTGCAGGAAAGGGACCTGAGGGTGCCACCAGGACCTTCCAGCAGTCTGGCCTCCCCTTGCAAGGTGCATAGGAGAGCACTGTCTTTCTCCCTTTTGCATTTGGCACATGCGGAATATGGTAACAAAGAATTTAAGGGAAAGGGCAAAAGAGAGGCTACAGCATGAAATATAAAGTGCAAACCAAAGGGTGTTAGGCAAAGAAGGAAAAGAAGGAGTCCCGCTCTGTCTCCCAGGCTGGAGTGCAGTGGCACCATCTAGGCTCACTGCAACCTCCGCTTCCTGGGCTCAAGCGATTCTCCAGCCTCAGCCTCTCCAATAGCTGGGACTACAGGCGTGCACTACCACACCCAGCTAATTTTTGTATTTTTAGGAGAGGCAGGGTTTCGCCATGTTGCCAGGCTGATATCAAACTCCTGGCCTCAAGTGATCCATCTGCCTTGGCCTCCCAAATTGCTGGGATTACCGGAGTGAGCCACCATGCCTGGACTGATTTAGTTTTTATTTAGAGGTTAACTCAGGCCCTGAGCTCCCAGAAAGGTAGGATGAACCGTAAGATCGTGCCTGCAAACCCACCCTGGTATAATGGTATCTGGCTGGTAGGAAGTCCCATTAATGCTCCATCCTCTTTCATAGTGGGGTCGGGATAAGGGAAAGCCATGATCTCAAAGCCTACAGGACAAGAAGAGGAAAGCTTGGTACTGGGGACCCGAGTGTTACCCTTTCCTTCATGATTACAGACTGAAATGCATTGATATAAACCAATCATAGATAGAATTGTTTTATCTTAGGTCCTGCTGGACAAAGAAAATGAAGAAATGCTCTTTAACCAGGGAAGAGAACGGAGTGGCACCTTCAATTTTGGGGCCTATCATACCCTGGAAGAGGTAGGTGTTTCAAAATGAACATCACAGAAACGGGCCGTTCTCTAGTGACAATCTTATACTTCCAAGTGGAAGTATCTTTTAATTTAATGGCCTAGAAATTATTCTCCTACTGTTTTCTAACTTCTCCAAGTTTCCCTAGGATTTCACAGCCAGTACCAATGTCACTGGCTTCACATTTACTCCTGCTTAATGTAGGACCTGAAGTCCACTTGCCCATCTCAACAGCTACCCAACTGTGGAGTGTCTAAAGGGAACTCGCAAGTAGCCTCCTCAGGCTGTTGCTCTTGCCCTGAGTCCCCTTGCTGACTTCTGACCTGTGCTGCCCACAAAGCCAGGTAAGCCATCATGGCTGTCAAGGATGATGCAATCAGGGCACAAACCCAGGTGAGAGCTGTGCTTCCAGGCTGCCCCTGAGGATGGAATCAGGGACCACCGTGATGCCTCTGACTTCTGTCCAAGTGTTACTGGTGGAGGGTGTCCAGGTTCTTGGCGTCTTGAATGAAGAATTAGACAAAACGCACAAATAAAACAAGGAAGGATGAAGCCACAAAAGCGATTTTTATCGAAAACAAAATACACTCCACAGGGTGGGAGCAGCTGGAGAATAGGGGCCCTAGAGGCCATTATAGAATTTTCTGGGATTTAAATACCCAGTAGAGCTTGCCCGTTGGTTACCTGGTGTACACCCTACGTAAATGAAGTAGTAGCCTTCAATCAGTCTGATTGGTTGCAGTAAGTGGCTAATCGGAGGCTGAAGTGAAGTTACAAAGTTATACTCCTATGTAACTAAAGACTTGCCTTGGCCAGGCTGGTAGCTCACGCCTGTAATCCAAGCACTTTGGAGGCCAAGGAGGGCAGATCACCTGAGGTCGGGAGTTCAAGACAAGCCTGACCAATATGGTGAAACCCCGTCTTTATTATAAAATAAAATAAAAGACTTGGCTTGCAAACAGACTGAATGATTGCTGGAGGGGACCAATCAGAGGTACTTGGTACTTCGAATTTTTCATTTGCTGAGTCGAAAGAGGGGGTGGCACAAAGGGAGCAGTCCCTGGTCTTTTTGTTACATGGGCATGGAAAGTTGGGGTTTTCTTTTTGATTTAGTACTAGGAAGTCAGCCTGAATTGACCTTAGGCTCCCTGCCTCCAGACCCTATTCTTTTTTTTTAATTTGTGAGATGGAGTTTTTCTCTTGTTGCCCAGGCTGGAGTGCAATGGCACTATCTCCGCTCACTGCAACCTCTGCTTCCTGGGTTCAAGCGATTCTCCTGCCTCAGCCTCCCGAGTAGCTGGGACTACAGGCGCCTGCCACCACGCCCAGCCAATTTTGCCTTCTTTTTAGTAAAGACGAGGTTTCACTATATTGGCCAGGCTGGTCTCAAACTCCTGATCTCAGGCAATCCACCTGCCTCAGCCTCCCAAAGTGCTGGGATTACAGGTCTGAGCCACCACATCCCGCTTCAGACCCTATTCTTGTGCCTCACAGGGATGTTCTCTCTAAGACCTCATGGCAGCAAAGCCTGATGGAGTCTCTGCTGTCTTTCCTGGGCTTTGTTGTTTCTGTGGAGACCACCCTCTCCTGCATCTGCTGCTACATGCTGCTTGGAAACCTTGGGCCGTGCTGTATTTACCTCTGTGACACAGCTCTTCTCCAGGCCCACGGGAATCTATCTGCTCTAACTGATTTAGGAGTCGCGGAATGGAAAGGGGCCGGAGGGGATGGTGATTGTAGGGATAAGGGGAGTAGGAGAGATAAGGCGTGGGGAGTAGGAGAGAGCCAGGGAAGAGTTATCTAGTAGGTACCAAGTCTCCGAGTCGGCAATATTTAAATGCATAAAGCTTTAAACATTTTTTTCTCCTAATTTATTTGATGGGAAAACCTGATTTGACCTAAACTCATTTGGGAGCAAAATCTGACCTGAACTTTCTCACTGCTCATTTGTTTTACTGCCAGAAATATTAATGTGCTTGAAGATGGAGCAATGTCCCATGTGTAATACATAATATATACTTCCTATTACCTTTCTAAAATTCTCCCCTGGAAAAAAGATTTTACTTGAAATATGTATGGCCTCAAGGGTTTTAGATAGGGGGCTGTGGACCAGCACAAGAGAATAAGGAAGAAAAGGAAGTAGAGTAAACAAGATGCTCTTCCTCTCCCCCAGACCAACTGATGTCTGTCTCCCACGGAGTGCAAATACTGGCAGCAGCTGGAGGGACGACTGTCTTCCTCCTGCTAGCTCTCCAAACGCGCCTGGACACGTCTCAGTCCCAGCAATGGACACAGCTCTGACTCCTCATGCACAAAATTTCAATCAGCCTTGAAAATAGGAGCTGGAGTACCCGTTGGCTTTAGTGCGTCTGTGGCAAATACCCCATTGTCCCCAGGCTGTACATTTTGCAGTGCTCCCCACTACATCCGTTTTGGGGTTCAGGGGCACTACTATTTCAGTTCCTCTGCTAGCAAGGGTGAGAAACCCCACCTCAGGGCTGGGGTCGCCAAAAGCCACAAGTACGCCAGGGGAAGTGTGCCATTTTGCTTTGCACAAAACTGCAAAGAGCTGGCTGGGCTGCAGCCCTCGCAGACGCGGACTCGACAACACTCAGTTGGGATCCAAACCCTCAGGAGGTGCTGCCCTCTCCACTGTGTCCCAAGGGAATGGGGAAAAACACCAGGGGATCAGATCTCATGCATCAGATGGTTCACTCGCAAATGTCTATTTGTTAACTTGAAACATTTCAGCTTTCCCAAGAAATGGATAACCTCGTGGCTGAGCACCCTGGGCTAGTGAGCAAAGTGAATATTGGCTCTTCTTTTGAGAACCGGCCGATGAACGTGCTCAAGGTACACGGGGCAGGGGCGGTTCTTCATCTCGATGTTTCTAGAATCCCCATCCTCCCAGGCTGGCCGGCAGTCCCCGCTGGAGCTACGGAGCTGCTCCTTTTTATTATTTATTATTTTTTTTTCTATTCCTCCTAACCGGTCCTTGCTGGTTTTGAGCATCCACTCCCCCACCCCCGCCCGCTTCTTTTTCTTTCTCTCTGTTTCTGCGCAAGCTGACGCAGGTCTGCAGGAGTGAATTAATGCTTGCGTACTGAGAGATGCGCTCCCGGGGAACCGGGACGAACGCGCCAATAGGAGCCGAGGAAGGGGGAGGTGCGGGCCCGGGGAGGTCGGGGGTTGGGGTCTGTAATTCATCAAGGTGGGAGTTCTCTGCCTCCCCTTCTTCTCTTTTTTTCTTTCCTCTTTAACACACACACACACACACACACACACACACACACACACACCCCAGTTAAAAAAGAAAAGCACTAATTGCCTAAGCTGCATTTTTTCTTTTCTTCTTCTTCTTTTTTTTTTAAAGAAGAGTTTTCGTAGTATGCAGAAGGATGATGGACAACTAAACCCTAAACCTCAAAGATAATGCCCTGAACGAAGGTCTTTTGAAAAAGGATATAGCTGAAAAAAGAGTAGGGTTTTACGCCATCTCGGAATCTCTGACAGTCTTTGTGCACATAATTTCAAGCTTTGCACTTTGCCTTAAAAACAGTGAAAATATTCCCCCAGATTTCCTAGAAAGAGTTTGTTAAGAGAAAAAAAAATCAAAAAGAGGTAATGTCACAACTCCCTGCTAAATTTGGAAACGTTATGGCTGGGAACCAACTGACTAACAGGGACAGATGGATTTCTCCAGAACGTTTTTCCCCAGAGCGTTTTTCCCAAAGCAGGCCTGAGGGGAGTGACTTGCCTGCTTTATAACACTGGGATACATTTGCTAATGTTTACCTCACCTCTTTCTATTTCCTCTACCCCCTCCTCCCAGTTGGGTCAGAACACCCCAGATTCTCTTCCACTTTGGGCCTTTTCCTGGGTGGTTTGGCGGTGGAGGATGTTGTGTTTTTGAAAGTTCCCTGCTTTTTACATTTGAGCTCTTTAGCTCAAAACCCTTTTAACTAAAACTCCTAGAACCCATGAACTGTAATTTTTAGCAAGGATTTGCATTTCTCATTTACCTTATCTGCTGTGTTTAGAACGCTGCACAGAGATAGAATTTGATGGTGCAAAAATAATCTTTTCCTCCCCATTTACTGATCCAATTGGCAAAGCCACTGTTTCAAGTAAAACGAAGTCACTTAGATCATAAAATTAAAACTCTGGAAAGTACCTCCAGAGAGCTTGCTATCCTGTTTGTATGAAGGTCTCAAAAGGTTATCACAAGCATTTTTATAACAAAACAGTATTATTGCATACATTTGGAATATAGAGAAACAAAAGAAACAGAAAAGAAAAAATCCTCATAATTCTAATTCCACAACTGTGGGATCATACTTATTAACAATCTGTTGTATATTTTTCTACTTCCTCCTCTCCTTTCCCTTTTTTCTCGTATGTGTGTACATAAATGAACCAGTTTCTTTAAAAATAAAAATAAAATCCTGTAATCCATTTTCCCCCAATTTTCGGCTATGAAAATAATTTCATGTCATTACATTATCTACAAGGATTTTTTTACAAACATCAGAGGAGAAGAGAAGTAGTCTATACCCCTCAGTCTGCATTTATGCTTGCATTCAAAGAAAGGGACAAAAGAAAATTCTCCTTAAATGAGAAGAGTTAGTTGACATCATCACTGTGTGTATTTCCTTCTCTGTCAATCACATCAAGAACAGAAAGAGGGACTGAGAAGGATGGTCTGGGGTACAGAGGAGGCGACTGGGTGCCATGGCATCGGTGGAGCCGTTCACGTTGCCACACTTGTTTTTGCAGTTCAGCACGGGAGGAGACAAGCCAGCGATCTGGCTGGATGCCGGGATCCATGCTCGAGAGTGGGTTACACAAGCTACTGCAGTGTGGACAGCAAATAAGGTCATTTTGCCTAACATTCCTCGCTTATTTTGCCTTTCTGGGGTCAGGCCCACCAAGACCCACGGCAGTCCCAGTGGTCTCGATGGCTGGTGCTCTCAGCCAAAGCCCTTCTCTTGTCACACGGGCTGGCAACAAACCTGTGTAGCCTTTTTTGGTATTGCCCCATCCAGCACCCCAGTGCCCTCCCCTTGGGCAGGCCACTGTGTGCTCTGTTAAAAGGTAACACGATGTGTTGATGGCTGTTGAGTGAGGGATGGGGGTTGGGAGGAAGACTCAGTGAGCTAAAGAGATCGAATGGGTGGCCAGGGAGGACCCTTGGGAGCCAGATTGCAGCATAAGAACCGACTAGAGAAAAATCTCTTTGCTGCCTGGAACCCTGAGGGCTGAGGTGTGATGTGCTGGAAATTTATAAAATCATGAAAGGGGCTCAGCTGGAAAATACAAACAGGTGCAAGAAGAGTTTGCTCTAACCCACAGATCCAGAGTGAAGTTGGCTAAGGTTGTTTGGGTTGTTGTGAAGTTTTCCCAAATTTGAATTTGAAGGTAGGGTATAGTAAGACTTCCCTTCCACAAGTTTATTGGCATTAGAGTCAGGACATAGGGCTGGGTGTGACCTAGTCTGGTATTTCATAAGTAATTCAAAAATGACATGCTATAAATCAGAATGTTAATTCATGAGCAGAGGAAATCAATCCACATCAAATCATTCAAGCATGTGTAACCACGTGCATACCGACTGATACATTTTTTCCCTTCAATTAAAATGCGGTTACCTTTAGGGTATTATGAAATGGATATTTAACAGTTGAATAATAATGCCTTAGGATGACTGAGCACAGGAAATGAATAAATTTTAATCCAGCAGAAACTTCAACTCAACTGGAGTTGATGGCAAGTAAAAGTGTAATTCCCTGAATGGAGTTTAACTGGTTCTCTGTGTCTTTAACAATGTCTCTAAATATTTAAGTAATCTGATGTTGGTTATGAGTTCTTTTGGAAAGTTACCCCATGTAGAGATTATGGAATACCAAACAAAATTTCTTTGTTGTATAGGTCCACATAAGTAACATATATCATTGCCAGCTATTGCAAAATTAATAGGAAGAATGCTGTTGCTTTTGAGAAAGAGTAGATACATGATATCTCATTTTTACTCAATAGAAGTAAATTATTCTGATCAGAAATAAAAGTATAGATGCTAGCATAGTCAACAAATTAGCATTGCCAGAGGCTGGACTACAGGGTGCCTGGAAGACTTTCCTTGGCCAGTAGTGATCCCTGGTTCACATCTGGAAAAGACATACTATGTTACTATTCTGTTCGGTGTTCCCCACAAAAGGGGAGTGACTGGCCAGGCGCAGTGGCTCATACCTGTAATCCCAGCACTTTGGGAGGCTGAGGTGAACAGATCACAAGGTCAGGAGTTCGAGACCAGCCTCACCAACATGGTGAAACCCCGTCTCTACTAAAAATACAAAAATTAGCCTGGCATAGCGGCACATGCCTGTAATCCCAGCTATTTAGGAGGCTGAGGCAGGATAATCACTTGAACCCGGAAGGCAGAGGCTGCAGTGAGCTGAGATCATGCCATTGTACTCCAGCCTGGGTGACAGAGTGAGACTCCGTCTCAACAAAAAAAGGTGGGGGATGTGAGGTTGACATGTAAGTTGTTTTTGCTCAGATTGCCTCTGCTTATGGAAAGGACCCATCCATCACTTCCATTCTGGACACCCTGGATATCTTCCTGCTGCCAGTCACAAACCCTGATGGATATGTGTTCTCTCAAACCAAAGTAAGCCTGGATTTTTTCCCCTTCTTCAGCAAGGACCTAAGGAGATGCGTAGGAACTTTAAAAGCAAAATAAAAGTCATGATTCATTTCTTGATTTACTCTAAATGGAATGCCTAATTTCTCAGTAGTGGCCCAGAAATGAGGGATAGAGAAGTGGTTATAATCACATTTTATTCCAACACATGACGTCTTTACTTGTTGCCTCAGCCAGAGCTCATTTCAGCTGTTAGGCAGGGCTATTAGAGCTCAGTGTTCAGCGTGAGTCACCTAGGAGATTTGTTCCAATTATCTCTGCGTTTTTTGTGATAGGATTGATAGAAGAGAGGAGGCGGATGTTACCTGCTGACAGTCAGATTGCAGTAGGATTTAGGTGGGCAGTACAGTGCATCTAGCATTTTACTTACAATCTGTGGAAGAAATCCTCCCTAATATCACTAAAAAAGAGTTACGTAGTTTTTTCTTTCCTTTAAAATCTCATTACAATACACTAATATATCTTATAATAGTGTAACCATGACCCCACATATATTCAAAATGAATGAGAGCTTCAAGTTTATTTTTAGAGATAGCTAATCACTACCATAGCATTTTCAAAGAAACTCACACTAATACTAGTACTCATCCCATGAGATAGTGAATCAAGGGTTCCACAGTCAAGCCTATGAAACACCGCCCACCATATCAGTTTCTTAGAGGTTTGTAAAAAACAAGACGTTAACAATACTTGGAAGTTCTGAAGTAAGTTTACCAAGTTCGCCCCATATTTTCCGCAGAGTGTCATTGCAGAACCCGCTCTTCTGCTTTTTGTTATTGCTCTTGGCCTTGGACAGAACTAGGGTTCCATGGCACGTGTTTGCAGGCGTTCGTTTGAGGAGATGGGGGGGGTCTTCATGTCTCCCTTTGGTGAGATGGCAGAGAAGCTCCCAGCAGAACCTGTATGAGGACTGTCCACCACCTTCCCAAGCCAAGGGAAACGAGTGTCCCGGAGAACCAGGGAAATGGACAGAATTCTAAAGGAACCTTCTGATCAGGCTGAGTGACCTTCTTTCTTTTTTGCCTGTGCTTTTTGGGTGGGATCTGAAAGAACCGTATGTGGCGGAAGACCCGGTCTAAGGTATCTGGCAGCCTCTGCGTTGGTGTGGATCCTAACCGGAACTGGGATGCAGGTTTTGGAGGTGAGCGGGGAACTTGCCACCAGGGACGGTCAGCCCGTGGTCTGGCCCACAAGCTGGGTTCAAATGGCTCTGCCGTGAGTCAGCCATCTAAGCCCATTCAGGATTGAAGCCATTTAAAAATCTCTTTGAAAAACACTTAACTAAATTCCCTTCGCAGGAGCACAGTGCTGTCACTGAGCTCTGAGCAGCATTTAATATATTTTGTCTCACATCTTGGTTTTCCCACAAGCTGTCGCCGGGTGAGCCTCCTGAGCAGCCGGAGCAATACTTCGCGCAATGGCGGGAGGACTCTGGAAGGCCGGAGCCCACCACTAGAGGGGGTTAGGATCTATTCCGGGGAGAAGCATTACATCATCTATGGATGCTTCGAGAAGGAAAACTAAAAAGCAGTAGACACAGGATGAAGAAACTGACTTCCAAAATAGATTTAAAAATAAGATGTGAGCTTGCCACCCTGACTCTGTGACAGCTCTTATGTTTTGGAGTTCCTTGGCAGGCCGGTTAGGGGCTTCTTTATGCCTTCAGCATAAAAAGGAAATAAGGCAACTGCTTATTTTTCAGTAACCATAAAATTAAATTTCCCCCCCTTCTCTAGGCTACAGTTAGAGTGAGGTCAGGAGCTGTTTCTTTTTCACTGTAGTATTCCTAACATCTAGCACAGTGTCTGCAATTCGGAAGGCAATCACTGCATATTTGTAAGGCAAATTAATTAATTAGAGTTCTGGAACTCAGACAGGACACTCTAGAGAACTGCTACAGGATATGGATGAGTGGCAACTTCATTCATTGCTTTTACAATTCTTCTTAGTGTAAGGGAAAAAATAAAGCACAATGCTGAGCAATTCCCCACAGTTCAATGTCAGTCTCCCCCCAAATATTATTTTCATTAAATAATTTTAAAATAAGGTGATGTTTTGTCTGTATCACGTGGAGAGCCTAGGGAATCTAACCCCTACTCAACCCCTGGAGGTTTCTCTAGCAGTGAGAGCCCTGGCCAGACCTACAGCGGACCCATTTCAGTGGTCTGGAGCCACTCTAGTTGCTGAGACAATCAGGGCCAAAGGTAGCCTTGCTGTTAAATGTAGTCATGATTTCCTCACTGCAGAAAGGGTGTCAGAGGTTCCTTGCGTTTGTGGCTTTGTGCCTTGGAAGTACAGATGCATAGAATCTTCTACTTTTGGACTATAAGAATTGGATGAGATCCCAGAAAATGAATTTGCTAAACTCCCACCCAATGCAGGAATTCCATCTATAATATTAAATCTAGTTTTTCTTCCAACAACCCTATAGAGAGGAGATGATCTAATTAGATGGCTCTTTCTCCTGTATAGAGGAACCATATTTTTTGAAAAAGAGATGTGTCCAGAATCACTTCATTTAGGCTTTCTGCCTATACCTTTGGAAGAAATTTGATCTAACACAATGACAATCTTGCTCTGACTTCCAGAGGAAAACGTTAGTGATGCATGGTGACCTCTTCCTTACAGCGCCTTCTTAGCGCGCCCTGTCCTCACTGGGCTACTTCTGCATCTCCCCAGGACCTGGAGCCAGCAGCAACCCTTGCTCTGATTCATACCATGGACCCAGCGCCAACTCTGAAGTTGAAGTGAAATCCATAGTGAACTTCATCAAGAATCATGGAAAAGTCAAGGCCTTCATTACGCTCCACAGCTATTCCCAGCTGCTGATGTTCCCCTATGGGTACAAATGTACCAAGTCTCATGACTTTAATGAGCTGGTGAGTTTCTGAAACTGAATTTCAGCCCAGCAACAAACATCCACGGTGGGGACAAGTCAGTTTCAGGCATGAAGTCATGCCCTGAGGTGGAGGTGTATCATTCCAACAATAAATGAGACGTAAATTCAACCACTGAGAAGATTTTGATGTAGCCAAAGGTTTGAATGACTGGTTATGAACTTTCCTAAATTAAGTTTCTTTGGGAAATAGAATTCTTGAAATTACTGTTTCCTTAATCTAGATGAGCAGAAGCCTGGTTTGATTATAAATTCCCAGAACATGCTTTCTGTTGCATGGTGGGGGGTGGGTGGGGGGAACCTTGGGTTTGGATATGAGGCTCTTGGATTGGTAGTTACATGCAATTCTGCTTCTCAACAACTTGCCTTATACTTTCCTGGGGCCTTTGGCGCTATGATTTACCATGACGATGCACTGACGTATGACACGGGAGGTAAAACACTCACTTTCCTAACTTGATACATTCTGTCATTCTTCCTGTTTCAGGAATAAGCCAGTTGGCCCCAGCCTTAGGTCAGATGGTGATATCTCAGGAGGCTGTTCACAATTGAGCAAGAGTTATCCCCAGCTGAAAAGAATGTGCAGATATTTCCAATTTGGCTTTTAGGTTTGGCTTATGAAACCCATGCACTAGAGATAAGCCCAGAATTGGGACTTTTTTGTCAATTTACCTTCAACTAGATTATTGTCAGCAGCCCCATGCAGAAATAAGACTAAATTATTCCAATTCAAGTGTGCCTTTCATCTCCTCAGTTAGATTTGAGCTCCGTGAGGTTTTGATGGTGAGTATTGCCATTCAAGGTCATATCAGGGAAAAAGAATGTTCTAAAATGTCTTTTGGTAGACCTAGATGACCTTAAATTATCTAAACCTGGTGGTCAAACCTCTAGCAGATAGTCGTCTAGCCTGTGATTAGATGACTTCTTGCCTTCAAGGGAGCATCTTCCATGTTGGGGAAGGTTGTTAGTGTTGTTTATAGAGAGCCAAAACCTCTGCACAGTTTTCACCCATCAGCCCCAGTTTATCATCTGGCTCTACTGAGCAAGTTTATTTCCCTGTGAGAGGTGAATCCACTAATTGCTTGAAGACCACCAGCCTGCTTTTCCTAGCTCCTATTCCTTCTAAATAACCTCGGTTCCTTCAAGCATTCATATGATGGGCTCAAGTTCCCTTTCTATTCTGGTTGCTGTTTTCTGAATATGCTTTGGTCTGTCTGTGTTCTTCAAGGGTAGTGTCTTCATCTGTTTGCATTGCTGTAAAGAAATACCTAAGACCGGGTAATTTATTAAGGAAAACATTTTACTGGGATTATGATTCCACTGGCTGGAAGATTGGGCATCTGGTGAGATCTTCAGGCTGCTTCCCAGTCACGGCTGTGAGCTGGTGTGTGCAGAGATCACACAGTGAGAGAGGAAGCAAGAGAGAGAGTGGGGAGGTGCCGGACTCTTTAACAACCAGCTTTCGAGGGAGCTAATAGAGCCAGAACCCACTCCTAATTGCGAGGATGACACCAAGCCATTCGTGAGGGATCCGTCCCCATGATCCAAACACCTCTCATTAGGCCTCACCGCCAATATTGGGGATCAGATTTCAGCATGAGGCTTGAGGGGAATAAACATCCAAACTATAGCAGGTAGCTCCCAGAAGTGAATGTGAAACGTGTGTTGTGGGTTACCCAGCACAGAGCAGAGTGTGAGCATAACTACCCTCAGCCAGACTGTGCACTTCTGCAAATTCAGTTGAGGATCACATTCGTTTTTTGGCAGTAGCCCTGTGATGTTGACTCATGTCGGGCTCATTGACAAGAGTAAGCCCCAGGCTCTCTGAGGATTCTACCAAGCCAGGTTTCCCCCATCTGGTAATTGTACAGTTGTTTTCCTGGACCCAAGTTCAAGACCTTACATTTATCCCTGACAAGGACAGTAAAGCCTCAATCAGTCAAAATTGGAACCCTCAAATAATGGAAAATATTTTTCTGGGCTCTACTTCTTGGAAAAAGAGACAACCACAGGGAAATAAGCCAATGTAGGGATCTAGTAAAAGAAAAGTCAGCTTCCCACGTATGTCCTGGGGTCAGTCCACATTCTCTTTAGCACCCTCAAATCTATCCTATTTCTATCCACCTCCCTGAACAAGGAGAACTGGTGGCAAAATAATGAATCCTTGAGTGTTGCAAACACCAGATGTTCAAATAGATAACGAGGACCTTCACGTTGTATCTTCAAAGCCAACAGAAGTGAGGTTGTGCTTACTTCTTAGTGAAAATGGTTGAAATAAAAAGGGTATTGTGTCATCATCTCAAGTAACTAGACAGTCTGGTTAACCAGAGCATTCTATGTTCTACTTTTGGGCAACTGATCTCCCAAGAGACAAGTATTATCTTCCTAACTTTCTTTGGTTCTCTTACTCTAGAATGAAGTGGCCCAAAAGGCTGCCCAGTCTCTAACAAGCCTGTATGGCACCAAGTACAAAGTGGGACCAATCTGCTCTGTCATCTGTAAGTATCTAATGTGCTGGAAGTTTTTATGAATGACCCACTAAGATGGCAGGCACCATGTGGGTTTGGGACCAAACTTTCAAATGCCTTCATGTGAAAGGGATAGTTCTTCATTCATGGAACCCAACCTTCCCCAGTTTCCCTCAGTGAATCTAGTTGCCTCCATGAGATACTTACTGTGTGATGGCCAGAACAAAGAACTCCCTTAGTATGTGTTTTCTGCCCTCTCCTGTCCTTGTTCAGATCCCTATAGCTCATCCTCATTCTGTAGATTTTCTTTGTCTAAAAATGAGCCTTTATCAAGACCTTGCTCTTTTTTTTTTCTTTTGAGATGGAGTCTCACTCTGTCCCCAGGCTGGAGTGCAGTGGCGTGATCTTGGCTCACTGCAACCTCCACCTCCTGGATTCAAGCAGTTCTGTCTCAGCCTCCCAAGTAGCTGAGACTACAGGCATGCACCACCATGCTTGGCTAATTTTTGTGTTTTTAATAGAGATGGGGTTTCACCATTTTGGTCAGGCTGGTCTCAAACTCCTGACCTCAGGTGATCCACCCGCCTCAGCCTCCCAAAATGCTGGGATTAGAGATGTGAGCCACTGCACCTGGCCTAAGAACTGGCTCTTTTATTATCGTCCCTTTCCTGGCTAAGAGGGGCTCATGCCCTGAGAATTCCATGGACTATGGGGACAGAATGCGCATGACTCTCGAAGAGGACCCAGGTGGTTCCATGGATAGACTGTTGCAGCCATGTGTTCATGCAGAGTATGTGAGAGGGAGGAGGAGAAGTCAGGAATAGAGGCAGTGTGAGGAATAAGTCTGGGGAGCCTGCCGTCAGAGTTTCTAAGCCCCCTTCTTCCCCAGTTGACTCAGGTAAAAACAAGAAACTACCGCAGTGCTTTGGGAAATCTCAGTGCACCCTTGTGCAGGTTCTGAATCCCTCAAAGGCATGGTCCCCTCCTTATGGACAAAGCTGGAAGCTCAGGACCACACAGTTCCATGCCCTGGAATTCCCTAGTGCTCCAATGCCCAGGATCCTTTGGAAACCAATGCCTTTAATAGGCACCCATTCTGGGTTTTTTTGAGATGGAGTTTTGCTCTGTCACCTGGGCTGGAGTGCAGTAGCGCCATCTTGGCTTACTGCAATCTCCGTCTTCCAGGTTCAAGCGATTCTTGTGCCTCAGCCTCTGGAGTAGCTGGAATTACGGGTGCCTACTGCCACACTTGGCTAATTTTTTTTTTTTTTTTTTGGTGTCTGTGTGTTTTTACTAGAGATGGGATTTACTGCATTGGCCAGGCTGGTCTCTAACTCCTGACCTCAAGTGATCTGCCTGCCTCTGCCTCCCAAATTGCTGGGATTCCAAACATGAGCTACCATGCCCGGCTGCTCATTCTGTTTAACAGACTTTAAAATTAAGCATCTGTTATATGTTAAGAATTATGCTGCCAGGCGTGGTGGCTCACACTGTAATCCCAGCACTTTGGGAGGCCAAGGCAGGTGGATCACAAGGTCAAGAGATCGAGACCATCCTGGTCAACATGGTGAAACCCCGTCTCTACTAAAAAGACAAAAAACTAGCTGGTCATGGTGGTGCGTGCCTGTAATCCCAGCTACTCAGGAGGCTGAGGCAGGAGAATTGCCTGAACCCAGGAGGCGGAGGTTGCGGTGAGCTGAGATTGTGCCATTGCACTCCAGCCTGGGTAACAAGAGCAAAACTCCATCTCACAAAAAAAAAAAAAAAAAAGAATTATGCCAAGCACTGGAGACATAATGTGCTCACAAAGAACTGTATAATAAAAGAGATGAACAGGAAGGCAAATGCACTTTTGTATGACGTGTGCAATAGGAGGCTATCCATGGTATAAAAGTCGTAGAAAGTTGAGGGGAGCAGAGTCAGGAAAAACTTCACATAGGAAGAAGGGAGGGTTGTGAAGACTGATCAGACTGATCACCAGGTGGCTAGAGAAGGGGAAAAAGGAGGGGCATTCTCATGGTCAGCAGCACATGCAAAGGCATAGAAGTATAAAATTGCGTGATGGGTTCTGGGAACTACAAGTAGGTTGAGATTGCTGAAATGAAAGAGGGAGAGGAAGGAGTTGGGGAAGTTCAGGGTTTTGTGTGCCATGGTAAGGAGTTTAGGTTTCACCCAGAGGATTCTGAAAGCCACTTGGAGGTGGAGGGTGGGATTCAGCAGGACAGTGAGAGAATTGAGGCATTGTGTTTAGCTAAAACATAGGGGTTGTGTGGAGGGTTGAGTGATGAGGGACTGCAGTGGGGACATCCCATGGGAAGAGGAAGCAGAGTTCAGGTGAGAGACGATGGCCCAAAGTACAGCAGGGCCAGTGATGACGGAGGGGATTTGGGAGGTAAAGTCAAGAAGCTTTGTCATTTACTGGATGGGGAGAGATCCTCACTGAAAGTCCTTCAGTGGTGCCACTCACTGAAGGAGAAGTCCAGGGAGGTGAAAGAGGGGTGAGGTTGCAGATAGTGAATTCAGTTGTGCACATATTGAGGCTGAGCTCCTTGTAGGGTATTCACATGGAGATGGTCTGTAGGCTTTGGACTACATGCTCTAGGATTCTGTGGAGAGAGAGATTTGGGAAGAGTTGGCACAAAGTGGGTGGTTGAACCAGTAGAGCCGGGAGAACATTTGGAGTGAGAGGAACTGTGGGCAGAGCAGGGAGCAAGGTGTTAGGCAGCAGAAGGGGTTAGCACAAGGGCAAGGCAGAAATGCAGAGAAGCCTGGATGTCAGAAGCCAAGGGAGAAGCAATTATTAAACAGGAAGCAGCAGCCAACAATGGTGAAGGCCATGAAAAGTCAACAGAGATAAGGACGGAACATTTTCTGTTGAATTTTCATCACTAGTTTGTTGGTGACCTCAACCCGGAGCAGTTTCAGAAGAGTGGATAAGGGAAGGAGAGCAGAATGGAAGGCTTTTTTCTTTTTGAGATAAGAGATAGATTTATTGACTGTGGGAAAGAACAAACAAAGAGGGGGAGGTGGAAGATAGAGGAGAGAGAAGAGATGACCAGTGAAGTGGAGTTTCAGAGCTGGGACAGGAGGACAAACACAAGTGGGCAGGAGTTGTGGCTCAGGATGGAATGAGAGGAGCCTGACTTTGGAAGCGTTGTGGACACGGGTATAGCTACGGCCATAGGAAGGGTGATGGTGGGAGTCCGCGGGAATCCACCCGTGTTAGTCATGGTTTTCTTTTCTTTTCTTTTCCTTCTTTTTTTTTTTGAGACTAGAGTCTCACTCTGTCACCTAGGCTGGAGTGCAGTGGGTGCAATATCAGCCCACTGCAACCTCCGCCTCCCGGGTTCAAGTGATTCTCCTGCCTCAGCCTCCCGAGTAGCTGGGATTACAGGCACACACCACCACACCCAGCTAATTTTTTGTATTTTTAGTAGAGATGGGGTTTCACCTTGTTGGCCAGGATGGTCTCAGTCTCCTGACCTTGTGATCCACCCGCCTCGGCCTCCCAAAGTGCTGGGATTAAAGGCCTCGGCCATCGCGCCCGGCCTTGTTTGTGTTTTGAGATGTTGCCCAGAAGTTGTTCTTTGAATTCCTTCTCAGAGATACATAGGGGAAAAAACCCACAGAGCTTGGGTACAGAGTCCTGGGTCTGAGTTACTGCAGTGCCACTTTGGAACCAAGTAGCCAACGGTCCAGTCACTTATTCTCCCTGGTTTCTTCATCTGTGAAACAGGTTGTTGAGAGGCTCCAAAGGTACTATGTGGAATACAAGTGTTCCCTAATTCTAAAGCACTATATACACGTGGATTGCTAGTTTCCTGGTGAATGCCCTCCCACAGATAACTCTGATCTTTAACGTGGCCTAACTTTTTGGATCGGATCCTGGTCATTTCTTGATGATAGTTAAAATCATGACTGACATTTATTGAATGCCTGTTGTACATACATTATCCTAGCTCCTTCCCTTAATATCTCTGTTTTTATTTTATTTTATTTACTTTTTAGAGATAGGGTCTCACACTGCTGCCCAGGCTGGATACAGTGGCAGGATCACGGCTCACTGCTGCCTAGACCTCCTGGGCTCCAGCAGCCCTCCGGCCTCAGCCTCCTGAGTAGCTGGGACTGCAGGCATGCACCATCACACCCAGCTCTTTTAAAAAAAAATTTTTTTTTTTTGTAGAGACAGGGTCTCACTATGTTGCCCAGGCTGGTCTCAAACTCCTGGGCTCAAGTGGTCCTCCTGCCTTGGTCCCCAAAGTGTTGGTAGAGAGCCACAATGCCCTGCTACGTAATCTCTTAATCTCAGTTTCCTCATCTGGAAAATGGGAATAATGCTAGTACCTACCTAGAGATTCATGAAGCAGTTTAACGTAGTGCCTAACACATTAAGTACACGGCCAACTAGCGTCATCACAACCATTATGCCATTTAATTCTCACTGCCCTGTGAAACAAATAGTAATATCATCCCCATGTGGCAGGTGAAGCATCTGGAAATAAATGACTTGCTTTAGGTCACCCAGATAACGATTATAGGGTTGGGATTCTATCTGAAGCCAGTATTCTGTCTAGTGGACCTCTTAATGTGATTGGCTGTGTCATGTGGCGACATCAAAAGGTATGAGTTGGTAATTTCGGTCCAGGGAAGATTCAGTTCAAATCAGCAACCGTTTAGAATTTATTTTTTACCAGGCACTCATTTCCAAGCTGCCCTGCTGCGTGAAGGCAAAGACAAAAGTCATGGGAGTTGACAATATTAATTTACAATATTAATCTCTAGCCCTACTCTTCTGTGGGGCTAGAACCTCCTTGGTCTTTCCAGCCCCATTCTTAGGGACTAGGTGGCTTCGACCATCTGTGCCCCAGTCAAGTCCTCATGTGACCTCTAACTGCCCTTCCTGGGAGGGGCCTCAGGGGTGGTCCATTGCTCAGCTCTTGTGAGTCATGACTGACTTATAGGCTAATGCCATCTTCCTTCATCATCTGTCACATCAGCGGCCACACAGATCTCAGGTGCACATTACTGTGTTGGCCAAACCCACCACGCACAGCAGAGCCTGCTCCACCCTTAATGCTGAAGGTGCCCTGAGGGTAGGGACCGAATCTCTTACTGCATTTGTAATTCCTCCACTCCCACTAGGGCAAACCAGGTGTGTGGGCCTTCTAAAGAAGGAAGTGGTGTTGCCTACGTAAGGTGGAGAAGATGCCATGTAGGATGGCGTGGGTAAAGCCAGAGGCTCCTAAGAGCACCGAAGGAAGGCTCAGTTCAGTGTCGGTTGAATAACACTTTTAGCTTTTCAAACTATTCTTGTATTTTTTCATAAATGTGACCCTCTACTAAACTCTCCCCGCTCTTGTAGTTCACACCTAGGGGCCTGGCTTACCTATGATAATAGAATTTAATATAGAGGTTCCATTGCTGTGAAGGCGAGTGGGTGTCGCGTAACCAAACTTGATTCTCATTTGCCCTTCAGACCAAGCCAGTGGAGGAAGCATTGACTGGTCCTATGATTATGGCATCAAGTACTCTTTTGCCTTTGAACTGAGAGACACAGGGCGCCACGGCTTCCTCTTGCCAGCCAATCAGATCCTGCCCACGGCCGAGGAGACCTGGCTTGGCTTGAAGTCAATCATGGAGCATGTGCGAGACCACCCCTATTAGGCCCCTGGCAAATAAACAGGAGCTATTAAAATCTCTTTCATCTGAAGCAAGTTGTGTTGTGTTGTTTATTTTTCTAAGCCTGATCTGGGTGCACCATTTCTCTGGTTTCTGCTGCCCTCAAACACAGCAAGTCATGGCATTGTACCCCTTCGTCTTTTTAAAAATCCATCCTGAGGCCAGCCGTGGTGGCTTGGACCTGAAATCCCAGCACTTTGGGAGGCTGAAGTGGGAGGATTGAGCCCAGGAATTTGAGATCAGCCTGGTCCACATGGGGAGACCCCATCTCTAAAAATAATAATATTTAAAAAAATCCATCCTGAGCAGAACGCTCCCAACATCATTTGACAGTTTTTTTATTGTGTTAAATTACACATAAAACTGTCCAGGGATGGTGGCTCACGCCTATAATCCCAGCACTTTGGGAGGCCAAGGTGGAAGGATCACCTGAGGTTGGTTTGAGACCAGCCTGGACAACCCGGAGAAACCCCATCTCTACTAAAAATACCAAAAATTAGCCAGGCCTGGTGGTGCATGTCTGTAATCCCAGCTACTCGGGAGGCTGAGGCAGGAGAATCGCTTGAACCCAAGAAGCAGAGGTTGTGGTGAGCCAAGATCACGCCATTGCACTCCAGCCTGGGCAAGAAGAACAAAACTCTATCTAAAAAAAAAATTATACATAAAAATTACCATTTTGATCATTTTTAAGAGTACAGTTCAGTGGCATGAAGTACACTTGCAATGTTGCGCCATCCCGTCATCCATCTCCAGAAATTTCCAATCATCCCAAACTGAAACTCTTCCCATTAAACCGTAACTCCCATTCGTCTTGCCCTTCAGCCCCTGGCAACTACTAGCTACTTTCTGTCTCTATGAATCTTTGCCTATTCTAGGTACTTCATATAAGTGGAAATATATAGTATTTGCCCTTTGTGTCTGGCTCTGTCGTCCAGGCTGCAGTGCAGTGGCACAATCTCAGCTCACTGCAACCTCCACCTCCTTGGTTCAAGTGATTCTCCTGCCTCAGCCTCCCGAGTAGCTGGAATTACAGGCACCATTCACCACACTGAGCTAATTTTTGTATTTTTAGTAGAGATGGGGTTTCAGCATGTTGGCCAGCATGGTCTCAATCTCCTGACCTTGTGATCTGCCCTCCTTTGCCTCCCAAAGTGCTGGGACTACAGGCATGAACGACTGCATCTGGCCATGTCTAGCATCTTTTTTTACATAGCATAATGTTTTCAAGGTTCTTCCATGGTGTAGCATGTGTCAGCCCCTCCATCTTCAGAGTGCAGCTTTTTGGGGCTAACAGTGGACTTTCAAGTTCATTTCTTTAATAAATACTAATTGAGCAGCTGCACTGTGCCAGGCCTTGTGCTCGGTGCTATACCTGGTTCCATTGTTGCCTTTGGTTTTTCCTTTCCTGGTGTGCTGCTTTATGAAGACTGGCGGGCAGGGCATGGCGGTGACTCAGGCCCGTGATTGCAGCACTTTGGGAGACTGAGGTTGGAGGATCTCTTGGGGCCAGGAGTATGAGACCAGCCTGGGCAACACAGTTAGACCCCGTCTCTACCAAAAGAAAAAAACAACTTGTCATGGTGGCAAACACCTGTAGTCCCAGCTACTTGGGAGGCTAAGGTGGGGGGATCACTTGAGCCCAAGAGTTTGAGACCGCAGTGAGCTATGACCACACTGCTGTACTCCAGCCTGGTCAACGGAGTGAGACCCTGTCTCAGAAAAACAAACACAAGAAATACTGATGGGGACCCAAGCCAATGACATCCCTTCTTCCTGGTTGCCCCGTCGAGCCTGGGTCTTAGGTTGCACACATTTTCTCTTTAGATACTGACTTTCATTAGGGATTTAGGTTTTCTTCATGTTGAAGGTTTTACCTGGGAGAAAAAGGTAGGAACTAAATTTCAGCTTGCCTAGAATTCTGGGTCCTTGATTCTTCAATTTCAAATCTCTTACAGATTTGGGGCTCAGTTGCTTTTGTTGCTAACTTCAAAGCTGACATCGATCTCAGTGACACTGAGTGCAGCCTTTGTAGTGGACAGGGTGGGTATAGGAATTCAGTTTAAGTGTTGAGAGGACAAAAGGACCCTAAGGGAGCAATAGGAGATGATGGCCCCTCGCTCCAGAGCTCCCGACAAAGGCTCTCTCCAGGACCACACTGGAGATTCTGTGCCTTCTTTTTGACTAGGCTGGTTCTTGAGCCCTGGCTAAGCCAGCCTGAGCAAAGATCCAGCTAAGTCATTCCTCCCGCCTTGATATCTGATCAAGTTCCTCATTCCTACATTTGATGTCCAAGTCCTTGGCTTGCCTTTAGCAAGAATTCCCCTACCTCAATGTCTTCTCTTAGTAATCCCATGGATCCCCCCTGTTTTCTTTGCTGTATTCGGTGTTGAGCACAGTAAGTCTCTCCTATGGTAATAGCCGTGGTCCCAATCATAACAACCTTGAATTAGGTCTTACATTTTTTATTATTATTTATTATTTTTTGAGACAGAGTCTTGTTCTGTCGCCAGGCACCAGGCTGGAGTACAGTGGTGCAATCTTGGCTCACTGCAATCTCCGCCTCCCGGGTTCAAGCAATTCTCTTGCCTCAGCCTCCCTAGTAGCTGGGACTACAGCTGGGACTACAGTAGCTGGGACACCACACCCAGCTAATTTTTGTAATTTTTAGTAGAGGCGGGGTTTCTCCATGTTGGCCAGGATGGTCTCGATCTCTTGACCTTGTGATCCACCTGCCTCAGCCTCCCAAAGTGCTGGGATTACAGGCGTGAGTCACTGAACCGGCCTTTTTTATTTTTTTATTTTTGAGAGGAAGTGTCTCACTGTCATCCAGGCTGAAGTGCAATGGTGCAATCTCAGTTCACTGCAATCTCTGCCTCCCAGGTTCAAGCAATTCTCCTGCCTCAGTTTCCCAAGCAGCTGTAATTACAGGTGCCCACAACATGCCTGGCTAGTTTTTTGTATTTTTAGTAGAAATAGGATCTCACTATGTTGGCTGGGCTGGTCTTGAACTCCTAACCTTGTGATCCACCCGCCTCGGCCTCCCAAAGTGCTGGGATTACAGGAGCAAGCCACTGTGCCCGGCCTAGGTCTTACATTTTAACACACATCAGAATAGTTTTCTTTAACTCTCTCAACTCCCCTTGGGTGGGTGTGGAAAGTGTGTAGGCTGTAAGGAGGGTGGGATGGGAAAGGCTGTGGGAACTGAGTTCCTGGGACAGATTCAATGGCCCCAGAGTCCCTGAAGAAGTTATGGAGATCATGAGCATCTTCCATTTATTCAGCTGTGACTTGGCAGAAAGGACACCAGACCCACTTTCTTACACTTCTAGGAAGTATAAGAAAGTCTTATTATTAGTAATATCGTTTAAGCCTTCGCTGTAGTTCAGACTCCAAGGAACACTGATAATTTATTCAGACTAAAACATCCTTTCTGTATCATTTGTCTGATATGTTTCTATTTTCTTAGTGGAGTCGTAAGAATTAGGCCTCAGATCCATAAAAGAGGCCACAAACCTCTTTCCTCATCCTGACCTGCCCTGGTGAAATTCTCTGGCAGGGCTTGTCAAGCATGTGGTCTTGGACCAGTTCAGGGTTGCTTCGATAGTCTTCATTTTTTTTTTTTTTTTTTGAGACAGAGTTTCGCTCTTGTTGCCCAGGCTGGACTGCAACCTCTGCCTCCTGGGTTCAAGTGATTCTCCTGCCTCAGCCTCCCAAGTAGCTGAGATTACAGGTGCTTGCCACCACGCCTGGCTAATTTTTTGTATTTTTAGTAGAGATGGGGTTTCACCATGTTGGGCAGACTGGTCTTGAACTCCTGACCTCAGGTGATCCACCCGCCTCGGCCTCCCAAAGTGCTGGGATTATAGGCATGAGCCACCACACCAAGCCAACTTTTTTTTTTTTAATTCTATAGGTAACCCCATCCCAGGTTTACAATCTCACCTCTCCTATCAGTATAAATTCCATCCAACACCATGAGACTTTCTTATTCACTCAAAAAACACTATTTAATGCTAAGTGATGAGCAATATGGCACCTTGGCACACTTTTCAGCCCCTGGAGCAAGTTCCTGACCTTGTAAATTGAGAGGTTCAATCTTTATCACTTGAAAGGAATGGGAGAGGCATTGGTAGGGCCTGCCTGTCGCACTGTGAGTTGGAAGGGTGCTTGGGAATCAATTAGCATTTTTGAGGACTTGAGTCACCCACAGACTCTATAAATACAGCTTGACTTGGCCCCTGTAGGACTGACACCCCTGGGATATGAGGTGGATACTGTTCATTGGGGCCCTTATTGGGTTCAGCATCTGTAGCCGAGAAAAATTTTTTGGGTAAGTTCCTTTTGGACTTCTTCTTATTTGGTTATTTCAGAAATATGGGAGCCAAATGGGACTGAAAATGAATGGCTGATGATAGCTGACGTGGAGGAAGGAGAGCTGGGCTCTTGTTCCAGCTTTGTCCCTGTGTCATCCTGGACAAGTCCACTCTCTTCTCTTCTCTGAGACCTGATTTCATCTGTGAAATCAGGATTAGATGATCGCTGTGGTCTCTCTCCAGCTCCCTCATCTCCTGCCATTCTTTTTCTGCCTAGTTCTTTTTTTAATAAGGTCAGTTCCAGGCATCTCCTTTCTTACTCCTACATTATTAATTACCAAGAGTTACTGATTACCACAAATGGTTTGTTTCCAATTTCTGCCATGCTTACAGGGAAAACCTGGGTCTCAAGCTTGTTGATTTCACTTCTTTGTTAATGGCGAAGTCTTTGCAGAGCTGGTGCTTTCTCTTGATCTGCAGTCCAGTGTTCCACCCCTGAGCTATACCCCTTCTGAGCTGGTGCTTTCTCACTGGATTCTGGGATGTGGAGATTTCACAGGTCTTGCCTTGACACAGCTATGAAAATCACATGCAGAGACACATGCCTGTACACCGTGTGCGCGTTTGTGTGTGTGTGTGTGTGTGTGCATGTGCGTATATCCACACGTGCTCAGCACACTCCAAGCAGAATGCTTTGAGGTTTGCAAAGGAGTAACACTTGGGTGGTAGGAGAGGTAAAAAGGGTACCATGGTGCCCTGCTAGAAAACTGAATTATAATAACTCATTACTGCATAATACTTTGCAAAGAGCTTTCACGTACATTATCTTTTGCATCACAACAACTTTGCCAGGCAGGGGTGTTATTTTCTTCCATTTAAACATGAGAAAAAAGCCTTAGAAATGTTAAGGAACATGCCCAAGGCCACTTAGCTGGGAAGCGGGGGAGCTGGAACTCTGAATGTAAAACTCGCATTCTTTTGCTATAACACAAGTTTATTTCCAGATAAAATCCTGTGTCTCCTGGATCTATATCTTAGTTCACTTTCTGTTTTACTATCTGGCTAATGGAACTTTGGGTTGTTTTTTGAGGTAATTACTTATATAAGATTGGCTAATTTTTATGGTGATGACTTCTGTTCACACCTGTGTCTCTATTGCCAAATAGCTCAGAGGGGTTAGGCTAGCAGGTGGCCAGGGAGGAGATTTTCCTGCAGGCGGCTCAGCAGTAGGTGTGTAGTGACTAGACTTGCTGCCATGTGGGCTGACTCATGGAACCGTCAGGCTCCTACTGCAGCTATTCATGTGGCTGAAAAAAAATCTCTATTTCGCAAGATACAGACCTCTCTTGCAATCCGGTGGGCACCTGGGCTGCGGCAGCTGGGCCAGGCCCTAGAATGCTCTCTGCAGGAATTCTACACAGAAAAAGCTGTGTGCCTGAGCTGATTACAGGTGGTTTTAACTGATAGTGTCATTCTTATCCCCAAATCTGTTCTCACGCCACAGTTGGAAACCTAGCAAAGGTAGTGGAATTCTTCCTGGGCTCTCTAGAGACGTTCCAGATACCCAGAGTTTACAGCAGGGGGAACATTGAGAGCAAGGGGAAGCGGTCTCTGCTTCAAGTCGTTGGGAAGCCAGCCTCTGGATTGGCTGCTGAAGATGAGGATGATGGTTTCTCCCCACCACCCATTCCCCTCCCTTCCATCCGCCTCACCTATCTCCCCAAGTCTCTCTTGCTCTACTGGCGTCTTCTGCCCTGGTCTTCAGACATCTTCAGGATGGGACAATGGCCAGGATGCCTAGAGGCGCCAGGCAGGCAGAGAACAGGAAGCAGTTGCAGAGCTGGTTATAGCATCAGCATCAGCAGGAAGCTGGCAGGCATCTAAGAGTTCTGTGAAACCATCTCTTAATATTCTTTGTGGTGGCTGCTAAGCCTGACTGGGGAGGCAGGTGAGAAAGGCGCAAAGAACGGGACACTTGGCTGCCAGCATGGTGAAAGGGGAGGGATAGATGCTCAGTCACCAAAGTGGGTATGGACTGTGTAAAGCACAGATGCCTGTAGGGGTAAGGGAGAGGTGGTGCCAGCCATTGCACTGGCTATTGGAGAGGAATGAGTTAAGAGGAGCTGCGAGAACACCTGTGTGGAACAGGAGAGGCAAACACGGCCACCTGTAAATCCCAACACGTCCCCCTCCCAGGCCAATCTTCCATCTTCAGAAAGAGTTCAAGGTCTTTGAGTGAATTTCCAGATAGTGGAGATGGGATATGCTTGACCATCTTGAGTCTCATGAACTGAAGAGGGCATATTCCAAACAGAGAGGAGGACAGTAAGGGCAAGAAGAAGGGTGCCCTTCACATGGCACCCCGAGACGTCCTTCCTGCTTCCGGGTGTCGCTGTGCTTCTGTTCATAAAGATAACACTATCCCACTACCGCCCCACCAATGTTCAGTGCTATCCGAAGACTGCTAGGACTGGTCAGGAAAAGCTTCATGGGTGATGTGAATGGGCCCTAAAGATTCGATGGGACTAGGTGGACCAGACAGATGAGAAAAAGGATGGATTGCAGGCAGTGGGAACAGCATGTACAAAAGTACACAATGAGTTTGGACTGGGACCAAGGTGGGGTAGAAGGGAGAGGTGAAGAAGAGACAGATGGAATGGGCTCCACTCTGCACTGCCCTTCTGCCCTGCCTCTTTACATGCTACAGACATTTCTTTAACCTCTGTAGCTTGGCTGATTAGAGCAGGCTGAAATGGGGTTGCGGATTTAATCATACTCAGGGCCAGGTAGAGACGCAGTGTCCCATTGTCCTGAACCACGCCCAGGAATGTGCACAAGTTCTGTTGTGAAGTCACCACTTTGGGAAAACTGAAATGCATGTGCTGGGTGAATGTGTAACATGATTTTTATACTCCAAGAGCTTCTTATTCTTATGCCCTCCTTTTTTTTCTCCTCCTATTCCTTCTCCCTCCCTTTCCTCTTTGTGATTGCTGTAGCCAGTGCTGTGTTTTACATATGCCTAATTGTGCTCATAAATATGTCACCACTCAAGAGCTTTCTAGAACCCTCATTTTTTGTTTTTTTGGAGACAGGGTCTTGTTCTGTCAGCCAGCCTGGAGTGCAGTGATGCAGTCATAGCTCATTGCAGCCTTGAACTCCTGGGCTCAAGGAGTCCTCCTGCCTCAACCTCCGGAGTAGAGAATCCCCATTTTATTTATTTATTTATTTATTTATTTATTAAGAGAATCCCCATTTTAAAGATACCCCCTTTCTGGAGTGTTGGAGGCAGGTTGTGACACATCAGGGGTTCAGTAGACGGGACCTCGTTCCCATCCAGGAGTAAAGATTTCCCTTCTGTTTTATTTATTTATTTATTTTTCATTTGAATTTTTTGAGATGGGGCCTTGCTCTGTTGCCCAGGCTAGAGTGCAGAGGTGCGATCATAGCTCACTGCAGCCTTGAACTCCTGGGCTCCAGTGATCCTCCCGCCTCAGCCCCCTGAGTAGCTGGGCCTACAGCTATTACCACTATGCCCAGCTAATTTTTTTTTTCATTTTTTTTGTAGAGACAAAGTCTCCCTATTTTGTCCAGGCTGATCTTGACCTCCTGGCCTCAGGCAATCCTCTCCCCTTGGTTTCCTGAAGCACTGGGATTACAAGTGTGAGCCATCACACCTGGCTCCATTCTGTCCTACGTTGGTCCCTTTTTTTCAAGGATGCTGGCTCAGGTCAGGGAAAGGGCAGGTTTGACGCCTCATCTGAAGCCTGTTGGGTTCAGACTGAGACCTGCCCAGCCAGTGGCATCTCCGCAGGGCCGTTGACAGTGTCCACAGGGTGCAGTTACCTGCTCACCTCCAGGACCCTGTGGGGACCAGGTGGGTTGGGAGAAAGGGAAGCTTCAGCACTCGCATCTCCTCCAAACCAGCCACCTGCAGCAGGAGCGGCTCTGCAGTGGACCTTGACTCCTTGAGACTGGCCTAGACCTACTGGAGAGCCCCTAGAACCTTCCAGAACCCAGCAAAAAACCCTGAAGGACCGTCTGGATGAAATCGGTTTTCTGATGAGGAGCTGCCCCATGAGGCTGCACGCTCAGCTCCCTGTGACAGCCATTCACTCTCAACAGGTCCTTGAGCCCACAGCGGCTCTCCTCGCATTCACTTGTCTCAAAGGCATGACGCAGTCACAGCATTGAGTGCGGATTCATTGGGGCCGTCTCCTAGCAACAGCCTAATGGCTCCCCTGTCTCTCCAGCCAGCTGAGAGCACAAAGGCAGCTTTTCAGGCCCCGCTTTCTCCCACCCACACACAGGACTTCCGGGTCCACTACACCTACCGCCTCTGCGGAAGCTAAATCACGTACATGAAGCAAGCTCAGGACAAAGGGCACTGAGACTGGCCGGCCCCCACTGTGCCCTCTAAGGGTCCCCTCTCTCCCCATGGGGAGAGAGGAGACCCAAATCCAGCCTCAGCACCATGGGCCATGGTCAGTTTCCACCCAAACGAGTCTGTGTATGGGGTTCTGGAGCTGGAAGGGACTGAGTGAGGACCCAGCCTCCTCTCCTGGGTTTAAGAGGGCACAGCTCGCCCTCCCAGCATGGAGATGCTGTTTCCTTTCCAGAACGGGGTTCCTCCAGGGTTTCAGTCTTCAGCCCTGACAGTGAAGAAGTGCTTCTTTAGGTCTTGAGTTAGCTTTGCATGTAACTCAGGCACATTCCTTCCTGTAAAATATATATGTTTTTCATTATAAAGTAATATGACCACATTACAGAAAACAGATACAAGGGGAAAAAAGTAAGTCATCCATAATCCCACGACCCGAACATAAGGGCTGTCAGCATTTGGTATATTTCCGCTGTCTGTTTTTCTTTCAATGCATCTGCTATTTCCATACTTGTAATCATGGCATACATACAATTTTGTGTCCTGCTCTTTCACTTAATATTTCCCTTAAAGTTATGCCATAAGCACTTTTTCACAGTTGCCATGTAGCCTTATTTTTAATGGCCATACATTATAACCAAAGACTGGACCATTTCCTTTCCTTCAGCCTGGTTATGTCTGGGATAGGAGGCTTGGGGTTTCTTTGCCAGCTGAATGCTCATCATTACCTTTTGCTCTTTTTTTTTTCTCCTTCTCTAGGGACCAAGTTTTTAGGATTAATGTCAGGAATGGAGACGAGATCAGCAAATTGAGTCAGCTAGTGAATTCCAACAACTTGAAGGTACCTGGTTCTTCTTAGCTCTCCCGAGTGTCTTCTAACTTTGGTGGGAGAAGACTCTTGCTCTCCTGGTGTGATTATTTTTATTTCCAAAGAGTCTCTGAATATAATCCCGTGTTAGTCCACTTGCCATTTACACAATTGAGGGGGCCGATGAGAGAGGGAGCACTGTAGATCACGTCACGGTGGTGGAGTCCTGGGAGAAGGGATGCTTGAACAGCAGGCTCCGTCCTTCTAGCTGCCATCAACTTACGACGCTTGGTCTCTGCCAGATACTGCTTGTTGGGCAGGTCTGAGCAGACACAATTGTGAAATGGGCAGACTTTGCCCTTGGGCAGAGCCCAGCCTCTCAGGGATCACCCTGGCTTTTGGCAGTGTCTTAGAAGAATAAGCTTATTGTACTTGAACTGTCCTTTAATCTGGTTTCATTTTTGTTCTCTTCAGCTCAATGTCTGGAAAGCTCCCTCCACCTTCAATCGGCCTGTGGATGTCCTGGTCCCATCTGTCAGTCTGCAGTCAGTTAAATCCTTCCTGGCATCCCAGGGCTTGGAGTACGAAGTGACAATTGAGGACCTGCAGGTAGGTAGACTAAGCCCCTTGCCTCCTGATCTTGCATAGGATCAAGCAGCCAGTCGAGAGTAGGTGGGAGAGATTTGCAAATTCTGGTTTTATCCTTTTCTATTCTGTAGATGAGGAAATTGAGGTAAATGGAAGTAAAGTGCAGTGACTTGTTAGAGGAACGACATTTTATAGTAGAAGGGGCATAAATGGGCCAGGGAACCACACAGATTTGGATCCAAATCCTGATTTTGCTAACTGCTAGTGCTGTGTGCTGTGTCTTTGGACAAGCTATTAACCTGCAGAGCCTCCGTTTTTTCATCAGTAAAATGGTGACAGTGAGACGTACGTCATGTGATTTGTTGAGAAGATTCAGTATGTAAAATGTCTAACAGTACCTGGCATATCCTAGATGAGCCTTAAGACATAAGTCCCTCTTTCTTTTCTTCTTTTAAGTCAGGCGGCAAGAGCAGAGCAGGGGGAGGGTGTTGGGGACCAGCCAAAGGTTGGGGACCACCCTTTAAGACAGGGGGAATGTCACCGACAGCCCCCAGCAGAGGGAACGCCATCCTCTAGCCTCACGACCTGTATCTGAACAACAGGACAGTGTCTGGCTCATGCTCTCTCCTTCACCGAGGTGTGTTGTGGACTAATTGGTGATCTGGCCCAGGAGTTTCCTGATGGCGTTAGCAGCTATAAGATTATTAATCATCCTCACATGTCACAGACATCTGCCAGGAACCTTCAAAGTATGAGTAGTTATAAGAATGTCTTTGTTTCTGAATGGTTTCCCAAGCTGTGTATTTCAGAGACACTGGATACCAGATGTGGCCTGATGTCTAGAGAATTTATACTGTAGAGTATATGAATATAGAGTATACAAAGAGCACATATGTTGCTTCCAGGGAGTAAGTGGGTTTTGAATTAGGTGATGTAAGTTGGACACCAAGAAGTACATTTATTTATTTATTTTTTGAGACGGAGGCTCACTCTGTCGCCAGGCTGGAGTGCAGGGGTGCAATCTTGGCTCACTGCAACCTCCGACTCCCTGGTTCAAGCAATTCTCCTGCCTCAACCTCCCGTAGCTGGGATTACAGGCATGTGCCACAACACCCAGCTAATTTTTGTATTTTTAGTAGAGATGGGGTTTCATCATGTTGGCCAGGATGGTCTTGATCTCCTGACCTCACGATCCGCCTACCTCAGCCTCCCAAAGTGCTGAGACTTCAGGCACGAGCCACTGCCCAAGAAGTAAAATGAGTAAAATGTTAGAAAGATATGAAAGAAATCTGACCCCCTTTTAAACCCTGACATTTGTGCTGCTTGATATGCTGAAGGGGCCGCCATCTTGGCTGGCCCATGTGCCAAGATATGGCAGAAAAACCATAAACCTACATCTGCAGTGCATCAGTTCACAACATTGCTGTGTTTTCAGGCCCTTTTAGACAATGAAGATGAAGAAATGCAACAGAATGAAGGGCAAGAATGGAGCAGTAATAACTTCAACTACGGGGCTTACCATTCTCTGGAAGCTGTAAGTGTTTCAGAGTGAGTTAAGATCAAGGTTCTCTACCGCTTTACTTCGGGGAGACATTAGTCTTCAGCACAATATCCCCTCACTGAGGGGCTAAAATATGTACATTTCAATTCCTTTCTAGTTCTTGGATTGCTTAACTCCTACCAGCACCTGAGAGTGTCATGAACTACAACCTGACATTTCCCCCCTCAGCCATCCTTCTTTCCTTAAGCAACTCCTTAAGAACACCATGAAAATAATTGCAATCATTTCTAGTCATTGTAATTCAACCTTCTTCTACGCTACCATAAAGCCCTCTATTTTACTCACGCAGCATATAATGTTACTTATTCCAGGCAGGTAGACAAGTGGCTATTTCCAAGGTTAACCAAATATTTCCACTCGTTTATCATGACTACTTATAATGTATATATTTGTTCCATCATGTGTTTTGGTGCTGTGTTTAGTTAGAAACCACTTGATATCGATGGCTGACTTTCAAGGTAAGCCAAACCTTCAAATGAAAAACCTGAAGCAGAATAATTTCCTAGGATACTGGAACTTAAGAAATCAAGAGAGACTGTTGCATCGAACTGCATCATGAATGCGGTACAGTTCTCTTAAACCCCTCAGGGTCGTCATCTTCATTCATCTGCAGACCACGAGCTCAGGAACACACCCCCACATCTAAATGAGTGTCCCCCTTCATGTACCTTAATACATCAAGGTATATGCTTTGAGTTGTTTCTCTTCTTGAGGGAGGATTTCAAAGGTTGACTATTTCTACTTCTTTCTCATGCTTGTCAGTAGCTTTGTTTATGGAATACACTTCCAACTGCACTGCCCCTTCATCCGCCTTGTGACCAATGACATACATGTGCGAAACAGCTGGATAAAGTTAGGAGTTCAGTCTCAGGCCATGGACGAATCCAGAGCTCAGAGCCCACATAGGGATCAAGCCCATGACGTCAGCCTCATGAATGTGGGGATCTTGCCAGCTGAGCTAACCAGTTGCAAATGTCACCCAAGACCCTGGAGGGGCCATCCCCTCATCTGCCGGCTGCTGGAGCCTCACTGTCTCTCCCACTCACCTCTGGTTTCTCTGGTTTGAGGTGCCCTTTGCAGCCTGGCTTACAGCAATCTTGTCCTCACACTGTGACACCCTCCACTATGGATTGGTGTGCCACCACCCTCCCAGCTTGGTTATATGCAGTTCTTTCTAAAAATAGCTTTTAAGAACTCATATTCTAGGCTGGGCACGGTGGCTCACACCTGTAATCCCAGCACTTTGGGAGGCTGGGACAGGTAGAACGCTTGAGGTCAGGAGTTTGAGATCAGCCTGGCCAACATGGTGAAACCTGGTCTCAACTAAAAAAATACAAAAATTATCCGGGCATGGTGGTGGGCACCTGTAGTCACCGTTACTTGGGAGGCTGAGGCAGGAGAATCACTTGAAACAGGAAGTGGAGGTTGCAGTAAGTCAAGATGGCACCATTGCACTCCAGCCTGAGTGACGAAGCAAGACTCCATCTCAAAAACAAACAAACAAACAAACAAAAGCTCATAGTCTATAATCACTTAGGCTTTCTTAGGTGTCTAGTGGGAATCTCATGCTTGTCTCTGCCAGAGTTTCTGGTTCCAAAGCTCTTATTGGTGTGGTGGGCAGTGTGAATTTGCACCCCACACCTGGACACAGGTTGGTGTTTTAACTTTTCCTGGTGATTCTCTTTTCTCTCAAGGTTCAAGGCAGCCATCCTGCTTTTCCTCCACTCTCTAGGGTCAGTGGGTAGAGTGGGTAGACTCTCCAGGCCCTATTTGATGCCCAAACTGTCCGTTCCTAGCTCTCAAATTCCAGCTCCTTGTCCCATGCTGGGTCCTATGCCTCCCCTCCTAGTTTCGGTTTGCCTAAGCCCACGGCACCCAAGGCAGAGATGGGATTTTGTGGCATGAGCTCTCACCCTCCACCTTCCTAGTTAGTTCCTTCTTTGTTTCTGGCACCTCCAGTTTCCTCTTGTTCAGCTTTTAAACTTGGCTATGAATGATTTTTCCTGTATTTTACCTGGTTGGTCTGTGTATTTGGAGGTGGTTTCTTGCTGCCGCTCAGTCTACCATATTGAGGGCAAGTCTGATAAACCCTTTAAGCTTGACTTCGTTCTCTATCAATTACACATTTTCCTCCTCTGTAGAGTTTCTTCTTCTAGTCTTAAAGCCAAAAAAAAAAAAAAATACATATGTTTATTTTATTTTGGCCCTCAAGTGGTTGGAACAGCTAAGATGGGTAAATTCTATTTATATCAAACTTTTTTCCTGAAAGCAAATAAGAGTATCCTTAGCCATTTATTTACCTTTCTTCACTGCATTCACAAAGCCTTTAGAGAATTATCTCTAAAGCAGGGCATGTGTATCCATGGGGTATAAGCAAGATAGTCCACTAGGATGAAGGAAGAAACGATTACGACTTCTATTTATGTTTCTACATATATTTATGTGTACTAGTAACACAACCATTTCAATTGTTTAATGATGTACATAATATATTTGTATCATTGTGTGTGTGTGTGTGTCTCTGTGTGTGCGTACATATGTATGGTGCATGCTAATTTTTAATTTTTTTTGAGTAGAGAAAGTGATCACAGAAGTTTGGAGTACTGTTTTTAAGAGGCTTGGAGCTCTTTCTTTTTTTATTTTTCAGACAAGGCTTCACTTGTTGCCCAGGCTGGAGTGCAGTGGTGCATTCACAGCTCACTGTAGCCTAAACCTCCCAGGCTTGAACGATTCTCCCACCTCAGCTTCCCGAGTAGCTGGGACCACAGGCACATGCCTCTGCAGCTGACTAATTTTTTTTTATTATTATTTGTAGAGTTGGGGGGGTCTCCTTACATTGCCCAGGCTGGTCTCAAACTCCTGGGCTCAAGTGCTTCTCCCACCTTGGCCTCCCAAAGTTCTGGGATTATAGGCATGAGCCACCGCACTTGGCTTGTTTTTATTTTATTTTATTATTATTCTTAAATTTTTTTCTTTTTCCCCTCTTCCGTGTTTTTCATGAATAATTTTTGGTTTTGAATGTTAGATAGGGTCTCACTACGTTGCCCAGACTGGTCTCAAACTCCTGGCCTCAAGCAATCCTCTTGCCTCAGTCTCCCAAAGTGCTAGGACTATAGGCATGAGCCACTGCGCCTGGCCTCTTGTCTTTCACTGTCCAGTCTAGCACAGAGCAAAAGGACACCCTGTTAGAGCAATATCTGGAAAAGTCTCTCTACCTAGTTTAGTGGACTATGATTTTGTGAACAAATAAAGTGTGCTACTCTCTAGAAAAGTGTAGAAAAGGACTCTTCAAGCAGTTCTCATAATCAGGATTTTCTTTCTTTCTTTTTTTTTTTTTAAATAAAGACGGGGTTTCACCATGTTGGTCAGGCTGGTCTTGAACTCCTGACCTCAGGTGATTCACCTGCCTTGGCCTCCAAAGTGCTTGGATTACAGGCGTGAGCCACCGCGCCCGGCCATAATCAGGATTTTCATGCTGATAATATGGTCAACTCCAAGATCAGGGTACGGGAAGAGGTAATTAAGACCGGACAGGTAAAGCTTGCAGATACCCAGCCAGAGCTGAGCAGATTTTTTAAAATGTCCCTGGCCTCACTGTTTCATGTTTCAGATTTACCACGAGATGGACAACATTGCCTCAGACTTTCCTGACCTGGCTAGCAGGGTGAGGATTGGACATTCGTTTGAAAACCGGCCGATGTATGTACTGAAGGTGAGGCCACGTGCACTTGGAAGGGTCTCCTGGATCCCCATATCCAGGACCCAAGCCTCAGACCTCTGAAAAGGGCAGCTTTTTGCACTCCTTGGCTTCAGGGAGGAACGCGAGGTCGGGACACATTGTACCTGGGGTGGAACTTGGTCTGACAGAGTCCCCTGCTTTTGTCTAATGCGGGGAGTGTTCGAAGGGACGCATCCCATTCCAAGTTTTGGCTGAAAGACAGGATCAGAGGGAGGCGATTAGGATTCCAGAAAGCTCTCAGATGGGACAGAGTCTTTTGCTTTCATTCTCACCTCTGTAAATAGCAGGACAAGTTGGGATGGGCCAGAGACTTCTATTCTGCTTTCAGGGGATACTTATTGGAAAATCAAGCTAGGAAGCTAATTCGAGGGTTGGTGTAATTTTAAGCCCAGCTTCTGATCCTTGGTATACAAAGCTTCATTTCCAAATATTTCTAACAGATTCAGGTCTAAAAGAGGTAGAGAACTATGATCATGACATAAATTACATAAATAATCCAGCTGAATGAATAAGAAGGAATTTGGGCATATAACCCATGGAACAACTGATGGTGCTAAGTATCTGCCAAACCCTTAGCTTCATGTAAGTCCCAAAGAACTCAGGCTTATAGCACCAGGCAAGTGACCAGTGGGGAGGGGACCTGCTGCGGAGCTGGTTGCTCTAGAATAATTACGTTTAAATAATTTGCCAATCTGATGGAGACCCTGGCTTCATTAGCATCGAGCTCTCACCCAAGGGGGCCCAACACTATGGCAGAGGCAGGAGCCAGGATTCATGACTGTCATTTACAAAGAGCTATAGCGAGCCTCCCTTCTTTTAATTTTAAGCCAAATTCATTTATCGTATCGACCAAAACAGCCTGGTTCGTGTACCCTTTTGTCTCTCGCTGTTGGGACACCATTTGAGGTTTTTCAAGAGACATAACATTATCTCTAATGGCACCAGCATCATAATCCACAGTAACAATTGTTTCCTCTTCCATTTGCTCTGAATGCTGGAGAGATTCAGGCTGCCTGGAGCTGCACTTGGCCCCGCAGCCAACCAATTAAGCTTCCTGGTCACGGATAAACTCAATAAATAGATGGTGCCCTTAGGAACATTTGGTCCCTGAATTATCTTAAATAAATTAAATGAATGGGAGAGAGCTGGGGAGAGGAGAAGGGAGCGGAGGTGCGGGCAGGCAGGTCATTTTTGAGCTTCTTCTCCCTTCCGCAGTTCAGCACGGAGGAAGGCGTGCAGCGGCCGGCCATTTGGCTGAATGCAGGCATCCATTCCCGAGAGTGGATCTCCCAGGCCACTGCAATCTGGATGGCAAGGAAGGTCATGTCGCCTGGTATTAGCCAAGAATGCTGATGGGCCCGGGGTGCCCTGAAGCCTACCACGTGGCTGGGCCTGGGGCATGAGGTGGGAGGGTGCTCTGCTAAGACCCACTTGGCTGGGGGCCCTTTCAGATTGGAGAAGCAAATGGTCAAAGCCCCTTGGTCAGCTCACTGTGGCCAAATGATTGAGTGTGTTCGTGGTGGTGAGCAAGCTGATATGCAGCAGAAGTGGGCCTGAGCCTCTGAGCACAGTCCACCCCGCAGAAAGGGAGCAAAGCAACACCCAGACAAGGCCCCATAGGCCCTTGGGGACCTCACGCCATCTCCATCTCCTGGGAAGGCTGCTGGGAGTGGAGGAAGGGTGCATGTGGAGAACACATTTTCCCTCCCTCTTCATTGGAGGTTCAAATTCCTAAAAACTATGATGATGTGTGGTTCCCTTCTCCTGGAAGGAAGGAATAAAGCATGTGCCCCAGGACTCACTGCCGTTGATGTCATCAGCAGCCATGTCCCCAAGCAGCCATGCCTCTCCAGGCTTTGAAGGGCTCAGAGGGCTGTGCAGAGAGCTGAGCCTCTGAGGGTGGCAGGGAGGCTTTTGAGGGTAGATGCTGTTCTAGGAGCATCCATTCTAGCTGGTTGCCAGGCATCTTGAGAAGATACATGGTTCAGATCTAATGACCCAGCCTGCGATGGGTTAGCTAACAAGCATGTTGTCTCTGCTTAGATTGCATCTGATTACCAGAGGGATCCAGCTATCACCTCCATCTTGAAGAAAATGGATATTTTCTTGTTGCCCGTGGCCAATCCTGATGGATATGTGTATACTCAGACTCAAGTGAGTAGTCCCAAGTGGGCCGGGCTTGGAGATTGTTGAATTCCTTGCTTTGCCAAGAACTAATTGTCTGACCTTGGAGAGGATTTCCACAAATGTGCACATTATGAGTTTCCTTGGGATTTCATTTTCTAGTCATCCTCAGACCTGAGAATCACGAAGGGATATTTTTTCTTAGAGAAAATTGTCTAATGAACCTCCATCATGAATCTTAACAATTACCAACAGTTTACCAATCTTCTTTGCATCTCTTATCCTCCCACACGTTTTTCCTGACATATTTAAAGCAAATCAGCACATTATGTTACTTCACTTCAAATTACTTTGGTATGCATCTCTAACTGATGATAGAAAAAAAAAACCTTAAAAAAACCCCATGGTGCTACTATCACCTTAAAAGGATTAATGGAGGTTCTTTAACGTCATCTAACACTCACAATTATCTTTAAAATGGAGGCTGAGGCAGGCAGATCACCTGAGGTCAGGAGTTCGAGACAAGCCTGGCCAACATGGTGAAACCCCGTCTCTTCTAAAAATGCAAAAATTAGCCAGGTATGGTGGTGCATGTCTGTAATCCCAGCTACTCGGGAGGCTGAGGCAGGAGAATCACTTGAACCTGGGAGGCAGAGGTTGCAGTGAGCTGAAATTGCACTACTGTACTCCAGCCTGGGTGACAGAGCAAGATTCTGTGCCCCGCAAAAAAGTCTTTTAAGAGTCGATTTATTCAAGTGGGGACCCCACAAGGTCTACACATGTGTTTGGTGCTGTGTCTCTGTGATCTCTTTTATTCAACAACAGCACCACACACACCTTTAAAAAGTGTCACTCATTTAGGGGAGAAGAATTTGTCCTGTACAGTGTCTCACATTCTGAATTTGGCTGATGGCTTCCTCACTGTGTCATTTAGTTTGTTCCCTTATCCCCTGTATTTCCTATCGACCAATTGCTAGGTCTGGAGCCTGATTGGATTCAGGGGTGTTTTTTAGGCTAGCAAGAAACAGGGGCTGTGCACGTCCAGTTACATCCATTATCATCCAGGTTTACAGTGTCCGTTTGTTCCACTTCTGCCAAAGCCAAAAAATTGTTCAGTGGATTCAGGCGGTATCTGACTGGTTCTAGCATATAAGGGTCTCATCAGTACATTTGGAAGAAGTCCTTCTCTTAGAGCCAGAAGGGGAAACACTCCTCGGTCTGCAGGAGGAGAGATGACTGCTCAGTCAGTGAGGACTGGAGCCCCAAGGCCCTCCCAGCAGAATTGCAAGCAGCCTGCCCTGGCCGTGTGTCTTCTCCACCCTAGCCCTTTTCGGCTCTCATCTGCCTCAGGTTGTTTGTCCCCTCCTTGGTGGCTTTTTCAGAATCGATTATGGAGGAAGACGCGGTCCCTAAATCCTGGAAGTCCCTGCGTTGGTGCTGACCCAAATAGAAACTGGAACGCTAGCTTTGCAGGTAGGTGTGGGGAGACAGTTCTCAAATCCTGCCGCCCTGGGCTAGTCTGGTTTACCCATGCTCTGAGCTGGCCGGGACGGAGACCGTTTCTACTCTGTTTTCATCACTGTGTCACTGAGAGACTGAGGCGCATTCCTTAGGCTCCGACTTAGTGTTTTGTTTGTTGTTGGTTTTTTTTTTTTTTTGAGATGGAATCTTGCTCTGTTGCCCAGGCTGGAGTGCAGTGGTGTGATCTCGGCTCATTGCAATCTCTGCCTTCTGAGTTCAAGTGATTCTCCTGCCTCAGCCTCCTGAGTAGCTGGGATTACAGGCACACGCCACCATGCCTGGCTAATTTTTGTATTTTTTTTTTTTTTTTTAGTAAAGACGGGATTTCACCATGTTGGCAGGATGGTCTCAATCTCCTGACCTCGTGATTCACCCACCTTGGCCTCCCAAAGTGCTGAGATTACAGATGTGAGCCACTGAACCCGGCCTCTTTTTTGTTTTTGAGACAAAGTCTTGCTCCACAGGCTAGAGTGCAGTGGCAGGATCTCAGCTCACTTTCACTGCACCCTCTGCCTCCCAGGTTCAAGTGATTCTCCTGCCTCAGCCTCCTGAGTAGCTGGAACTACAGATGTAGGCCACCACGCCCAGCTAATTTTTGTATTTTTAGTAAAGACAGGGTTTCGCCATGTTGGCCAGGCTGGTCTCAAACTCTTGACATCACATTGCCCTCCTGCCTCGGCTTCCCAAAGTGCTGGTATTACAGGTGTGAGCCACTGCACCTGGGCTGTATTTTTTTTTTTTTTTTTTGAGACAGAGTCTTGTTCTGTTGCCAGGTGCCAGGCTGGAGTGCAGTGGCAGGATCCCCACTCACTGCAACCTCCACCTCCTGAGTTCAAGCCATTCTCCCACCTCAGCCTCCTGAGTAGCTGGGACTACAAGCACGCACCACCACACCCAGCTAATTTTTATATATTTTTAGTAGAGATGGGGTTTCACCACATTGGCTAGGATGGTCTCAATCTCTTGGCCTCGCGATCCACCTGCCTAGGCCTCCCAAAGTGTGGAGATTACAGATGTGGGCCACTGCGCCTGACCGTTTGTTGTTTTTTAAAATGTATTTTTTTTTTTACTTTGAAAGGGAATGATAGTAATGTCTGTCCTCCCAAGAGAATGGTGAGACAGAGCATCATTACACTGAGATTGCAATCTACACTAATATTTTTAGAACACCCTCCTCTTAAACATACGAAACAGGGAGACTTCCTTATCCCTGACCTTACCAGCCCTGCCTGGGCAAGTTGTGAGTGGGCAGAAGGACTCCTGGCAGCACCTCACAGGGAGCAATTAGCACTGTCACTCCAATAGGCAAGACTGTGCTACGAAAATCCCACTCCAGTACATTAGATATCAACCTTAGCAGCTGGCTGTCACAGAAAGGAAAAGAGAATTAGCAGACCTGGGCTCTGAGTGCCAGCGATTTAAAAACCACCCTCCGCAAAAGTGCTGACTGTGTACCAAGTACCTTCCAGTATTTACCGTATTTATTCTTCTTGCCTAGCAAGTGAATTTTGTGATCTGAAATGAGATGGTTGAAGCTCAGAGACAATCTCAAGATGACGTGGGAGATCAGAGTGCTGATCTAAACTCATCTTCCAATTCCAAATCCAGACTGTTCTCTTTCACTGTTCCTCGGCTGTACTGATGGGTTGTTTTGTTGAGATAGGGTCGTGCTCTGTCATCCAGGCTCATGCTCTGTCATCCAGACTGGAGTGTAGTGGTGCGATCATTGCTCACTGCAGCCTTGACATCCTGGGTTCAAGCGATCCTCCCACTTCAGCCTCCTGAGTAGCTGAGATTATAGGCACATGCCACAATGCCTGGCTAATTTTTGTATTTTTTGTGGAGATGTGGTTTCACCATGTTGCCCAGGCTGGTCTCGAACTCCTGGGCTTAAGAGATCCTCCCATCTCAGCCTCTCAAAGTGCTGGGATTACAGGCATGAGCCACTGCGCCTGGCCCTGATGGTTTGTTTCTAATGTACTTCTTTTACTTGTATGGAAATGCCACAAAAACCACTGGGGGAAAAGAATGACTGTGGGAAAAATGAAACTTTGAAACTCAGGGTTTCAAAGTTAAGTTAGATATTCCCACCACTGGGGTGGTTTCAGTTGCACTCATACACACACACAGACACACACACAGGCACGTGTGCACACCCCCCCCGCCCCCCGCCCAGAAACCTGAGGGAGCTACATTATGAAGTAATACAGAAGGCAGTGTTTCTAAATACTTGTTAAATAATCAAGAGATTTTAGCCACAACAATTGATTATTTCTGACACACTTGGCCTTTAAGATCTGAACCAAGAGAATAAGTTGACACCAGAATAAATGGAGTCATTTTCATTATTTATTGGTATTCATATTAATTATCTAGACTACTTATTAATTACAACTCATTCTCGAGGGTGATATTAATTATTTATGACAACTCCCATTGGTACAATGCAGGGTCAACTACAGTTTTTCTCCTCAGCTGTAGCAGACCCAACTCCCAACCCTCCCTCTTCCGGACCTTCTCTGCAGACCACGCCCACCGTGGACTACCGCTCAGGGCCGTCTCGCCGTGGCCTGTCTATTGCCAATACCTTCGGCCCCTCCTCTGGGTTGAGTATCTTGCGCTTCTGTGTTCTTAGACTATGAGTTAACGTTTCTGCTTGGGCTGACCCCAACAGGAATGGGAACCAGCGACAACCCTTGCTCCGAAGTGTACCATGGAACCCATGCCAATTCGGAAGTGGAGGTGAAATCGGTGGTAGATTTCATCCAAAAACATGGGAATTTCAAGTGCTTCATCGACCTGCACAGCTACTCGCAGCTGCTGATGTATCCGTATGGGTACACAACCAAAAAGGCCTCTGATGCTGAGGAGCTGGTGAGTCACAGCTGCCTGCCACCCAGCCCGGGGCCCTCCTGACCCTTCTGGTGCTGCCAAGGTGGTAGCTCTGCAGCTTTATAGGGAAGGTCCAGGAGCCTGAGCGTGTTTCATTGAAGGCCCAGTCTTCTCTCCCTGCCCTGTGGGATATGCTGTCATCTGCTGTGTCTGCTATGAGTTCGCAGAACCATGCCCACCCCTGCCTTCCTTCTCCCTTGTTTTTCTGACTGCAATGTATTACGGACCCACTGCTTGCCAAGGACTGTGGGTGGCACCCGGGTGGGCAAGGGGAAAGCTCCTCACTCTAGTGAAGGAAGAGTTCAAAGTGGGTGAAGGCCACAGCCTGGGGTGCCCTGTGTCTCATCCAGAACATGGGCCACCAGGAGCAGGGCTGGCGTCTGCAGGGTGACTGCAGGTAGCTGCCCAGGGCCACAGCCAGCCCTTAAACCTTGGGCAGATGCAGCCCCTCCTGGGCTCATGGCAAAGTTGGGGCTAGATTCTGCTCCCCCACCCCTACGTGGCCTCTCAGGCAGGCACTTTACACAGGGATCATCCACCTGCGGTGGTCCTCCTCCTTCTCCACTATGCCACATCCAACTCTTTGAGAGCCTTCTCTAGAACATACTTGGCCTTCCCTCATGTCCCTGTGTGTGACGTCCCCCTCCTCAGGACAGGTGAAGAGGGTGGTCCCTTTACTAGACTCCTAGCGGGTCAATGAGCAGCCCCAGATCCCCCATCTCTTCCAGTCTGAGTACATAACACACAGGCTGCCCCTACCTCCCCTCCTTCCCCAAACTGGGAGTCAAGAACTGGGGGTGTGGTGGGAGAAGGAGTTGAAGGAACCACAGCACCTCCCTCAGTTTATAGTTGTGCCTTGGGTCTGGGTGAAGGTGAAAGAGGGAACCAGAAAGGAAATCAGGGGAGGGGTTGAGAATCTTCCAAACCATCCCTGAGCAGAGCAGCTGAGGAAGTTCAAGCTTCAGGATCTATTCTTTCTCACTCCGCGGATTCCCCCTTCCCAGGACAAGCTGGCGAGGCGTGCGGCCAAAGCTGTGGCTTCCGTGTCAGGCACTGAGTACCAAGTGGGTCCCATCTGCACTACTGTCTGTAAGTACTCCCTGTATTTATTAGTTATTTAGGAAGCACTTTGAGAGGAGACTCGAAACGGAGTAGGAGGAGAGCTGCAAGTTACACTTCCTATTTGTCATCGGATTGTTTTTGTTGTTAATAATAGACTGAACTACGTCACGCCTGTGTGGTCACAGCTGCTGCATGCAATCCTCTTCATCAACATCTTATCAAAAATTCCTCATGCCCACCTTCCATTTTCAAAGGAAACCTACCTTTCAGTTGGTAAACTGATGGTGGTAGTGGAGTTGGGGGAGACTCCCTCACCTTCCTATAGGAGATGAACAAACATTGAGCCTGGGCAACTAGCAAGACCCATCTGATATGGTTTGGCTGTGTCCCCACCCAAATCTCATCTTGAATTCCCACATGTTGTGGGAGGTAATTGAATCATGGGGGCAGGTCTTTCCTGTGCTGTTCTCATGATAGTGAGTAAGTCTCATGAGATCTGATAGTTACGATAAGGGGGAGTTTTTCGGCACAAGCCCTCTTCTTGTAAGAATTAGAGAAAGAGGAAAGAAAGATGAAATGTGGTTTAACAGTCAAAGACAGATTTATTCTGGGAGTAAACCTGAGAGGGGCTTCTGGCTGATTTCAGTCAGGAGCCTTCTCTCTTGCAGTTTAGGTGTATTTAAGGGTTTAGGGAGGGGGAGCTTATTGCAGGTTCAGAATGTTTCTGTGTGAAGGAGAGTTTATTCCAGGTTGGAATATCTCTGATCAGAGGGGAGGTTATCTTGGGGTTGGCATATTTCTGGTCAGAGGGGAGGTTTATCTTAGGGTTTGAATATTTCTGGTCATGCTGACATTACCTATTGGGCTGATGTTTTGGGCTGGTTTTTAATCAAGGGTAACTTAAAATGGCGGTATTTGCCCAAGATGGTGATGCTCCTGCTCTGTCAGTCCAGACCGTATAGTTATAAAAGGACAAAGGGTGGCATGTTCTTTTCACCTACTTCCTGCTGAGGGGGCATGGAGAGGTTTTTGGTTCTGGATTGACTGTGGGAGTAACGCTGTCTGCAGATAATTTTGGGCAGTAGTCTGTGAGATGGCCATGATTCTGTTGGTTAAACATCTTTGGAAAAGGTTGATTAGGCAGGGTAAGAACATTAGTCCTAGGCATATTATTAGAAGAGAGCCCAGGAATGGGATGACCTGTGTTATGGTTTTGTTTCCAAACCAATAATTTATTTGTTGGTTTTGCTATTCCTTAGTTTTTCAGCCCTTTTTAAAAGTTTTTCAGCTGTGTTTCTTAATAGGCCCAGTTGGTTGAGATAGAAGCAACATTTCTTACCCAATGAGAGGCAGAGGCCCCCTTTTTCAGCTGTTATAAGATTTACTCCCCATCTATTTTGAAGGACTACTCCAGTTAAGGAGTCTAGTAGGTCTTGGGCTTTTATAAAGCTCTGGGCTATATTTTTTAAAGAACCCTGTAGTTCTGTTGAGTTTTTTTGGTTTTTGTTTTTGTCTTTGTTTTTGAGATGGAGTCTCGTCCTGTCACCCAGGTTGGAATGCAATGGCTCCGTCTCAGCTCACCACACCTCTGCCTCCCAGGTTCAAGTGATCCTCCTGCCTTAGCCTCCCAAGTAGCTGGAATTACAGGCGTGCGCCACCATGCCCAGCTAATTTTTTTGTGTGTGTATCTTTAGTAGAGACAGGATTTCACCATCTTGGCCATGCTGGTCTCGAACTTCTGACCTTGTGATCTGGCCACCTCGGCCTCCCAAAGTGCTGGGATTACAGGCGTGAGCCACTGAGCCTGGCCGAAAGAATTTTAAAGTATGTTAAAGAGGTGGACAATCTGCCTGCTCCCAATCCAAATTCGGAGGGCACACCTAAGGCCGCCATCAGAGAAATGATGCAATGGCCCTCTTTTTTAAGACATATGGGACAGATAGAACTGGTAAAGGCTGATTAGAAAGAATTAGTTTAATGGGGGGAGAAAGATAAACTATGGCACAGGCTCCAGTTTAGTTGGTGGGGAGACAAAGATATGTGTCGGTGCCACACCAAAAGAACAAGCCTTTGTTGTAAGTACAGGCAGAGATACGGAAAGAAAACAAGTGAATTAAAGATGGGGTGTTTTTTCTTTCTTATGGTTTATTACTCCAGATGGACAAGGCGGAGGCCAGGGAGACACCCACTATAGTAGAGATATAGGAAGTGTTGGGTTTTTTTTTAACACAATAATGCAGTCAGATGTTGCACCATTGATATTGAACCATGGGAAAGGGTGGGCGCTAGGAACACCACAAGTTAGGCTGGAGGCATTGATTGAGGGAGAGGCTGTAAAACCAGTGGGTTGCACTGTTTGTTTCTGGCGATTCTTGGTAGTCAACTTAGTTTGATGGTCAGAGGGGTGTTTAATAATGATAGTGCATTTGCATTGGTTAGGTGTTAAGAACCCTACAGGGAAATTTTCCTTAGAGGCAAAGTGAGGCCCGTTGTAAAAGAGGGGCATGTTTAGTTATGGGCCCTTCAATGGGAGGGCATTGGGGCTTGAGGCATTGTAGGGAGTTGTAATAGGTTTGAAATAATTTGTTGGCCTGATTGGTCCTGGAAGTGGGATAATCGCTGACCAAGGTGTCAGTTCTTTTAAAAAAGGAAGCTCCTTTTGGGGGTTTATAAATCAGGGTTATGTTTCCTGTTAAAAGGTCATGCAGGGGTGTAGGAAGGGCTGTGTAAGCTGAGGAAGACAGACATAAACACATCTAGCATTCCGGAGCAAAGGAACAGTTAGCTTGCAGCAAGAGGAATCGTGCAAGGTTTATATAACATTCCAGTTTGAGAGCGGTGGGGAGTGGTTGTACTGGTGAGGTTGATGAGATTAGGGAATTTATATTGAAAGAAACAGACAAAAGGAGAAAAAAGTTATTTGCCTAGGAGTAAAGTTCTGGAAAGTTCCTTGAAGCCATAGGTCCCATAGTTCAGTAAGGAGCTGATCAGGGTGTATAGTGGGAATTTTGTAAGGGTATCAATGAAGGTCTCTAATGAGGTTGGTTAGGAAGTGATGAAAATATGGGGGAGAAAGAAATATAAGCAACTGATGTGGATTTCTCTTCCTTTTTCTTTGGGATTTGGGCGAGGCAAAGGGAAGTGGGTCATGTGGAGATACAAGAGAAGGCTGAAGGGGTTGTAGACATGGTTGTTTGAGTGTGTGGTGAAGGGAAGCCTGCCTTCTTGAGAGGAGTATCACGAAAGCAGTTGGGGAGTCTCTGGAGCTTTGCTGCCGCAGGCGTAGTGAGGATGATCTGTAAGGTCCTTTCCATTGAGGGATGAGCGGGGAGCTAGGGGTAGGGCTGGGGTCTGTTAACAGAACCCAATCTCCTGGTTGTAGGGAGGGATTAGAAGAGTCGGTTCCAGGTTGTGGCAGGCATTTGTCAGCATATTCCCAAATAAAACGGTGGATGGTATGCAGAAGAGGGGAAATGAGAGGGGTTGGCAGAGGTGGGGCTTGACTCGAGGTGGAACGAAAGGGGCGAGTGGTCTTTCAGACATGAGTTTAAAGGGGCTGAGCATTGGAAGTTTACCTGGGAGTGCCCGCATTTTTAGAAGGGCCAAAGGTAAAAGTGTAACCCAGTTTGTCTGTGTTTGGTGAGTACCTGGTGAGGGTGTTTTTTACAATGTTATTCATTGTTTTCAACCTTTCCCGAAGATTGGGGGATGAGCAGCTTCCAGGTGATTGTAGGGCTTGTGCAAGTGTTTTTTGAGAAGTGAATTCAAAACCCTTATCAGATTGAAAAAAAAGAGGCACCCCAAACCTGGGGATGATTTCTGTTATTAATTTGGAGGTGACAATAGAAGGTGGTTTGTTAGATGAGAAAAGCCTTGACCCATTCCGAAAAGGTATTAACAAGAACAAAAAGAAGTGGAATCTTTTTTGCCTGAGGAATATGGGTAAAATTAATTTGCCAGTCCTGTCCTGAAAGGTGTCCCCTGGCTTGATGGGTTGAGAAAAAAAGGGGGTTTGGTTTTGGAATGGGGTGATGCTTTCTGGCAAATAGAGCTTTGATGGAAAATGGCTTTTAACTGTTCCTTTATATCTGGGGTTATGCGTATATGGGAACTGAAGAACTGTAGCGGGGAATGGCTCTGTGGAAGAGATTGTGGATATCTTATAAAAGAGTTGTTTTTTCAGGGCTTGGTAGAAATAATTTGTTTTGTATGAACCAGTATGGGGATTTGAATTGCACCCCTTCCATAACTAGTTGCTGAGTTTGGTGTTTAGGATAAAAGGAGGGGATCTGTCGTATGAGGAGAAATAGATATTAGGGAACTGGATGATTGGTTGAGACGTGTTTTGCCCAATAATCATCCTCATGCTTTAAAGAAATGTAGCTCTTATTTGATTGATGTCCTTTGGAATGGATAATAATTCCAACCTTTTCTGGAAGTAAAGTGGCCTTTAATAGATGATAGATTAGTTTTCCATTAATGATTGGAGTTCTCTCAGCCGTGAGATACCCTGCTCGCTCCAAATTTGGGCATTGGAATGGATGATGTTACAGGCATACTTAGAACGGGTGTGTATATTAACTTGTGTGTTTTTTGCTAGAATTAGTGCTTTTATTAGGGCAACTGATTCTGCTTCTTGGGAGGATGTGCCCAAAGGCACATCTACAACTCTATAACTCTTGTAGGTGGGAGAGAGTGGGTGTCATCATGCTATTCCTCAATAATGGCATATCCTGCTTGGAGGGAGGGTTTTTTGATGTGCTCCCATTTATAAAGTAATCTGGGGCTCCCTTTATGTAAGTAGAAATAAGGTGGTGAAATATAGTGAGAAAACTTTTAATTAGATCAGAGCATGAGTGTTCATTGGGGTTTAAAATTGGTGCTGAGGCTGGGCGCACTGCCTCACGCCTGTAATCCCAGCACTTTGGGAGGCTGACGGGGGTGATCACCTGAGGTCAGGAGTTTGAGACCTGCCTGGCCAACATGGTGAAACCAGTCTCTACTAAAATACTTTAGCTGGGTGTTGTGTGTGCCTGTAATACCAGCTACTTGGGAGGCTGAGGCAGGAGAATCACTTGAACCCAGGAGGTGGAGGTTGCAGTGAGCTGAGATCATGCTATTGCACTCCAGCCTGGGTGACAAGAGTAAAACTCATCTAAGAATGAAAATTGTGTTTAAGGTAAAAGAGTGGCGGGATTGGGGGAATAGCATTTATGAAGAGAGATAGAGGGTTGAAGGAGAATTGAATGGAGGGCTTGCATGGGAGAGGATGAGATGGAGGTGAGTGCCCCATGGCTGAGCATATCTTTAGACTGTGAGAAGAAAATACCTGAAGGGGTCTTTATCTGCTCAAGCAATCCTCCCTTGTCAGCTTCCCAAAGTGTTGAGATGACAGGCATGGGGCAGTGCACCTGGCCTACTGTAGCTTTTGTATGTTTAGATGTGTTGAGATAGATAAATACCATTGTGTTACAACTGCCAGCAGTATTCAGGGCAGTAACATGCTGTGCAGGTTTGTAGCCTAGGAGCAATTGTCTACGCCACATAGCCTAGGTGTAGGAGGCTATGCCATCTGGTTTGTGTAAGTACATTGCACGATGACGAAAACATACCTCCACTGTGAAGTGATGCCTGGCTGTATAAACCTGGGAGGTGCAGCTCTCATCCCCTTTAAGATGGGACCCTCCTTTTTTTCTCCTCTGAATTTTATGAGACAGGGTCTTACTCTTTTGCCTAGTCTGGAGTGCAGTGGTGCAATCTCGGCTCACTGCAGCCTTGACTTCCCCAGGCTCAGGTGATCCTCCCACCTCAGCTCTCTGAGTAGCTGGTAGTACAGGCATACACCAACACGCCTGGCTAATTTTTTGTATTTTTTTTGTAGAGAAAGGGTTGCCCAGGCTGTTCCCAAACTCCTGGGCTCAAGTGATCTGCTTGTCTCAGCCTCCCAAAGTGCTGGGATTACAGGCGTGAGCCACCGCGCCCTTCTTTCCCCTGTCTTGCCTTTTCTATCACAGTGTCCCAATAGCTGATCCACCCTCAGAACCCCTGCAAACTTGCTGCTGTTTCTTTCCTCTTCAACACTGTAGCTCACTCTCCCTTCCAACTTGACTCACTCTCAGCTGGCTTTGCTTCAGACCCCCCTCTTCTGGGAGGATTCTCCATCCACCCCCTGGGCCCTCCTTTGGACTCCATCTCTGTTTCAGATGCCATCAGATGATGCTGGTGTTTGTGTTGCTAATTGCAGCAACAATCCGTTAATAATTCATGGTTTCTTGTTATTAGTGTGGCTAAATGGGAACTCTTCAGAGAACACACCCGGAGAGTTTCTCCATCCTCTGCTTAATTAGAGTGCTTAGTGAGGGGCCAAAGACAGTTAAAAGAGACTTGGTGGGAGCCCTCTGAGGACGTTCTCTCCAAAGATCTTTGGGGGGTCATCAGGGTCCTGGCCTTTGGGTCAAACACCAGCTTAAATAATGGCCTTGTCCTCCTTCATCAGACACATTCTTCTCTCTCCTCCCCAGCATAAACTGTGAAAACCCGGAGATACTCATCAGATTCCTCCAACAGAAGAGGAGGAAAGCTCTCCTGAGGGCTGTCTGGGAGACATACAATTTCCACCTTTTCTAAGAGCCCATCATTCATATTCTTTATAGGCCTTGTCTGTCCTTGTTTTTCAAAAAAAGCAATCAATCTTTGTATAATAACATTCTAGCCAGCGCCATAGGTTGTGGTGTGTGGTACACAGAGTCGACACTGTCCTTTCAAGGGCTGACCTTTCTTGGATCAGCCATTTTGGAGGAAAATAATTCTAAAATAGATTTTACACTCTTCTGCCTTCTAAAACAGAGCACGTAGAAGAGATTTAATCCCCTTTCTTCATGGCCAAGTGGACTCCTCAACCCTAGTTCTTAGATGCTAAAGGCCTACTCTGCCATATTGGACTGTTTGGACCTTCTGCTAAATGGTTACAACCTGTTTTGCTTCTTCTTCTTCTTTTTTTTTTTTTTTTTGAGATGGAGTCTTGCTCTGTCACCCAGGCTGGAGTGCAGTGGCATGATCTTGGCTCACTGCAACCTCTGCCTCCCGAGTTCAAGCAATTTTCCTGTCTCAGTCTCCCAAGTAGCTGGAATTACAGGTGCCTGCCACCATGCCCAGCTAATTTTTGTATTTTTAGTAGAGACAGCGTTTCACCATGTTGGCCAGGCCGGTCTTGAACTCCTGACCTCAGGTGATCTGTCTGTCTTGGCCTCCAAAAGTGCTGAGATTACAGGTGTGAGCCACCATGCCCAGAGTTATTATGTCTCCTTCCTCCTGCCAGACTGTCAGCAGTAGCTTGTACTGCTTCAGGCCAACAGCCTCTAGCAACTCTTTCCCTCCTCTTCACTGGTTCTGCTCCAGGAAGGGCCTGGAAACAAGTTGTTTGGGTTCATCTGACTCGTGGATAAGTAGTACTTTTGTGGTTCATAAGTGTGATTGGGTTTTCACACTCATGTGTGACATGTGCCTTCCTCCAACCTTGTTACGTTGTTGGTGCATTACCCATTACCCATCTGACATGGAGGAAGAAAGAGTCTTCATGACAGTGTTTTCTATAGTCACAAACGGTGTGTATAGGGCCAAGAGAAAATTTCCCCTTTGCCTTTTGAAGGTTCACTGAAAAATCAACTGACCAGAGGCAGATTAATAGGAGAAAGGGCATAAAAAATTTTATTTTAGTGTTCATAGCATAGGAGAATCACAAGAGAATGACTACCCAATAACCCAATGGGGCACAGAAGCTTGTATATCCTTTTTTTCCTCTTTCTTTTCCCTCCCTCCCTCCCTTCCTTCCTTCCTTGCTTCCTTTCCTTCCTTTCCTCCTTCCTTCCTTCCTTCTTTCCTTCAAGTTTTACTCCTGTCACCCAGGCTAGAGTGCAATGGCACGATCTGAGCTCACTGCAACCTCCGCCTCCTGGGTTCAAGCAATTCTCCCACCTCAGTCTCCCAAGTAGCTGGGATTACAGGCATGTGCCACCATCCCTGCTAATTTTTCTATTATTAGTAGAGACAGGGGTTTCACCATGTTGGTCAGGCTGGTCTTGAACTCCTGACCTCAGTTGATCCACCCACCTCGGCCTCCCAAAGTGCTGGGATTACAGGTGTGAGCCACTGTGCCTGGCCTGTATACTTTTCTTGATACAGAAGGGAGGAGATATATGGACTGCAGAGGCGGGAGGCAGAGATCACAGGAAGGTGAGGGGCAGAGCAGCATGGGAACAAAGGTTGTCTTATTAAGCAGATAGAGTCCCTCAGGTAATCTCTAGGAGCTGCCCTCAGAAGAATAGATGAAGTCCATCTGGGTGTGGTGATGATTCCCAGTCTCATCTCTTCTCATGGTTTGTCTTTCTTGGTAATTTGATGAGAACTCTAGGGAGGATGTTTAAGATAACTGCATTTCTTTTGGAAAGATACTTTCTCCATCAGATGAGGAAATTTCAGAGACAGAGAGAATCCCTCCTTGTGCTTGGTTGTGGGGGTGTGGGGAACAAGAAGTTAGAGGGACCTTGTTTCAGAGGCAGCTTTTGAAGGCTCTCAGCATGTCAGAACATCAGGCTTTGGGGTGTTACTTTCTAAGCCCCAACCCTTGCAAGCATCTAAAATGTCCATCAGGAGAATGCAGGACAAGTACACATTTGGTGCGTGCACACAATGCAACGCTATGCAGCCCTTAAGTGAATGAGGTGGACCTATGTGTGGTAAAAAGGGAATACTCCCCAATTGTTAGTTGAAAAATACAGCGTACAGAACAGTGTTAATAGCGTGTTCCCGTTTTTGTTTTTTTTTTTTTTTGTCTTTTTTTAAAGAGTGGGTAGACTTCGAGCAGGGACCCAAATAAAGTGAAGTTCACAAACTTGGTCATTTTGGCTGCTCAGCAGAAGCCTTTTTCCCTCATTCCTGAATCTCAGATGCATTCTGAAATACTTGTGCTTGCCATATAAGTAACTTCTAGAAACTTCTGGTACCATCGTTTTTCATTCAGCATTTTCTCGAGGTAGAGAAAGGCTATGGGAACCATACAGGGAGGGAGCACAGAGTCTCACTGGAAGCATCTCTAGAAAAATCACAGATGCTATTCAGGAATCACACAGGAACCATGGGAAACCCAAAGGACCCATATTTCCATGAAACAGGCTTGTTAATATACTAACTGGATCTTAGGTTGGTTGAGGAGAGCCTGGGCTTTATCATCAGATGAGCCTGGGTTTAGATTGCAGCTCCGCCATTTTTCATCTGTATTTCCTTAGGTGAATTATTCATTCTGAGCTTGGAGTTCCTCATCTGTAAGACAAGGACAATAAAACCTACATCACTGGGTTTTGGAAGATTATGAGATCATAAATGTGAAGTGTCTGGTATAAAGCCTGGCTCATCGTAGATGCTCAACAAATGGTAGCTGCTCTTGACATTGCTTTATTATTTAAAATAATCTAGGCCAGGCATGGGATTCACACCTTTAATCCCAGCACTTTGGGAGGCTGAGGTGGGATGAACACTTGAGTCCAGGAGTTTGAGACCAGCCTGGGCAACATAGTGAGACCGCCATCTCAATAAATAAATAAATAAATAAATAAGCTGGGCGTGGTGGTGTGCACCTGTAGTCCCAGCTACTTGGGATGCTGAAGTGGGAGGATAATTTGCTCCTAGGAGGTCAAGGCTACAGTAAGCTGTGATTATGCCACTGTACTCCAGCTTGGGTGACATAGTGAGACCTTGTCTCAAAAAGAAAAAAGAAAAAAAACTATGCCTTGCACTTTTAGGCAATTTCTGAGCTAGTAGAATTTGACTGGGAAGAAGCAGAAAAATGAGCCTCTTGTCTTTAATAAGTCTTTGGCAAAGGGAAGTCCCAAGGGCTGTGCTCCCGCCTCTGTATCCATTATCTCTTGCAATGTTAAAAAAAATCCTAAAACTTAGCAGCTTAAAACAATCAACACACATTTTCTTACAGTTTCTGTAGGGCAGGAATTCAGTGGTTTAGCTAGATGGCTCTGGCTCAGGATCCTTCATGAGACATAGGGATCAAGATGTCTTCCAGAGCCACAGTCAACCTAAGGCTTGTGTATTAGTCCTTTTTCACACTGCAGATAAAGGCATACCGAAACTGGGTAATTTATAAAGAAAAAGAGGTTTAATGGACTCATAGTTCCACGTGGCTGGTGAAACCTCACAATCATGGCAGCAGGCGAAAGACACATCTTACGTGGCAGCAGGCAAAGAGCAAATGAGAACCAAGCAAAATGGGATTCTCCTTATAAAACCATCAATCTCAATGGACTTATTCATTACCAAGAGTACAGTATGGGGGAAGCCATCCCCATGATTCAATTATATCCCACTGGGTCCCTCCCACAATACATGGGAATTATGGGAGCTACAATTCAAGGTGAGATTTGGGCGGGGACACAGCCAAACCATGTCAGCTTGCATTTTTCATTCACTACCTCAGTTCCTCACTACCATGAACCTCTGTAGAGGCCTGCTTGAATGTCCTTACACCATGACAGCTGGCTTATCCAGAGTGAGTAATCCAACAGACAGCAAGGCAGAAGCCACAGTGTCTTTTATAACCTGGCTTTGAAAATCACACGGCTTCATTTCTGCAGCATCCTGTCAGTTACACTGGTGAAGTCAGCCCTATTTAGTGTAAGCGGGAGCTGCACAAAGACTTGACTTCTAGGATCCAAGTATCATTGGGGCTGTCTTGGAGGCTGCCTACTATACTCTCTCTATAGAGATTGGTTTTGAGGGGCCTACAAGACTGACACAGTAAGTTAGTAACAAGATGGGTGTGGGGGTTTCAGATCTCTTGGCTTGAGACCAGTGCACAACTTAGGCCAACGCAGGATGGCCTGAGACATAGGGATCAGGCTGATGATTTTGTCATAGGACTGATGACTTGAGGAGCAAACTCTGGATTCCTAAAGGAATCCCAGGCAGGCAGAGCCCTTGCCCCCTTCCAATCTAACCCGGGAGGGAACTGGGCTTCAAGAGTGTTTTGTCCTCTGACTTACAGATCCAGCTAGCGGGAGCAGCATTGACTGGGCTTACGATAACGGCATCAAATTTGCATTCACATTTGAGTTGAGAGATACCGGGACCTATGGCTTCCTCCTGCCAGCGAACCAGATCATCCCCACAGCAGAGGAGACCTGGCTGGGTCTGAAGACCATTATGGAGCACGTGCGGGACAACCTCTACTAGGCGATGCCCTGCTGTTTACATTTATTTGTACCCACACGTGCCCACACTGAGGCCACTCAGTTAAAGGAGCTGATTCCTTCCCGTGTGAGTCAGAGCCCTCTGGGTCTGTAGAGCACACAGGCCTGCCCCTCTCCAGCCAGCTCCCTGGAGTCGCATGTCCTGGCAGTGTCCCTGCCAGGAGTGGTTCTGCCAGCCCGCTCAGTTTTGGTCCCGCTGTCTTTGATGAGCCTTTTGTCTGTCTCTCCTTCCACACTGCTGGCTGGGCAGCTGCACTCAGGATTATGCCTTCCTGGGTGGCATGTCTCTCTCTATCTCATTTTTTAGAACCAAAGAACATCTGAGATGATTCTCTAGCCTCACCCACATCTAGCCAAGCCAGTGACCTTGCTCTGGCAGCGCCGTAGAAGATGCCGCTTGTGTTTGGGTGGGTCTCAAAGATGACGCAGGATTACCTTTAATTTCTCTCAGTCTTCCTGGAAAATATTTTTCTCTGAGCAGCAAATCCTGTAGGGCTATGAGTGTAGGTCTCTCCCTCCCTCCCCTTCTTTTTTAGGTCTGAATGCAACATAGAAGACCACTTTCCATCACTGCGCTGAGAATTTCTAGATACTACAGTTCTTACCCCTCTCTTCCCTTTGTTATTCAGTGTGATCAGGTTGGTAGGAGAGAGCTGTGTCACTGTAGGTACTACTCACCCAGGAAAACTGGGTGAAGTGACAATCTAAATTGCAGGATGGCAAAATCAACCCCGTCTGTCCTAATGGGCTCACATCCCCTTTGCCTTTTGAACTTACTTCAAAGATCTAGGCCTCATCTTACAGGTCCTAAATCACTCCTGTGGCCTGGATAATCTCACTGCCTGGCACAGTCCCATTTGGGCTCTGGGGCATCCTGTGTTTCCTTGTCGTGTGTGTGTGTGTGTGTGTGTGTGTGTGTGTGTGTGTGTGTGTGTGTCTATTTTGTATCCCGGATCACGAGTACCTAAGTAAAACAAGAATTCATCAAGCAGATGCCTCGTGTTTAATTTCACCTCAGCGTGTACCATCTGTCCTTTTGTTTTTGTTGTTTTGTTTTTGTTTTTTTTTGCTTTTTTCAAACATGTCTGTAAATCTTATCCTCCTGCCTAGGATTTGTATAGCATCTGGTGTGTGCTTATAAGCCAATAAATATTCAATGTGAGTTTCGCGATCATCTCCTATTCGTTGCCTTCACCTGAATAGAAGCAAGCCATGGTTTTGAATATGCAACTCTTTATAATGTCAGAAGTCAATTTTAATCCCTGTCTGTGTCGCATGACACGTAAGAAGTCCTCCTTCATCAGGCCGAGGGGCCTCCAGGGCATCGTTACCTTGGTGATTTCACTCTGGTCCCGGATCTGGTTCTTAGCTTTTCAGCTCAAAAGCTTGATAGTCTCAGTGTCCGTGTTGATTAAACTAGGGGATGCTGACTCACGCCTACAGAGCTCAAATGAAGCAGATGATAAAATCAGAATGTGAATTTATTAATTTACATTGTGGCATGTAACTGTTGAGTGGATTGGATCCTCACGTCGGCCTGAACAGAACATTCTCTCCCTGTAGGCAAGATACATGGGAAGCCGAATTATAATCAGAAGGTTGCTTAGTGAGCGGGCGTCAGAGCAAGGAAAGTTAATTAAAGTCTATGATTAGAATGTTTAATAGCACCCAGCTCTAATAGCATGATATATCCAGTTCTATAGCCAGAGCACACCTGCCAGCCAGCCAGCTGGTCACTTTTGCTGGCTGATCAGGGCTGCCTCAGACAGGGACGTGCCTTGGTGAGCATAACCAAGCTTGCCTCTGTGACTGGCCTTAACCTGGCTCTAATTGTGATCACTCCCCTCAGATCGAGATTGTCCTTCTGATTCTTTAAGGGAAAGGTTTATTTAAAATTTTTATTATTATTTCTTTCTATAGAAAGATGGAACCTTACTATTTTGCCCAGGATGGTCTTGAACTCCTGGCCTCAAGCAATCCTCCTACCTTGGCTTCCCAAAGTGCTGGGATTACAGGTGTGATCCACCACACCTGGCCAAGGGGAAGATTGCTTAAACAAGACATAAATGCCAGACACTGTAATGAAATTAAGAACTTCTGTTCATTAAAAGATACCATAGAAAGGGAGAAAAGGTAAAAGGCCAGGGAGGATATTCACCATATTCCTAATACATGCAACAGACAAAAAATGTATGAAAAACTTCAACAAATCCATAAAGAAAGCACAAATAACCCAATAGATAAATGGGGCAAAGGTATGTCCAAGCATTTCACATAAGAGGAAGCACAGGCCGTGCGCGGTGGCTCATGCTCGTAATCCCAACACTCTGGGAGGCTGAGGTGATTGCTTGAGCCCAGGAGTGAGAGACCAACCTGTGCAACAAAGTGAAACCCTTGTTTCAAAGAAAATAAAGACAAAATAAAAATAAAAAATTAGTTGGGTGTGGTGGCAAGTGCCTATAGTCTCAGCTACTCAGGGAGCTGAGGAGGAAGGATCACTTGAGGCCAGAAGTGTGAGATCAGCTTCAGCAACAAGTAAGACCCCGCCCCCAATGTCTCCACAAGAAAAGGAAAAAGATTATCCGGGTGTGGTGGTGCACACCTGTAGTCCCAGCTACTTCGGAGGCTGAGGTGGGAGGACTGCTTGAGCCCAGGAGTTTGAGGCTGCAGTGAGTTACGATCACACCACTGGACTTTAACCTTGGTGACAGAGCAAGACCCTGTCTCCAAAAAAGAAAAAAAAAAAAAGAAGAAGCAGACATATCTGACCAACATATGAAAGGACATGCAAATCAAGACTGCAATGAGATGCCATTTTTATTTATTTATTTATTTAATTTTTTTGAGATGGAGTCTCACTCTGTTGCCCAGGCTGGAGTGCAATGGCACAATCTTGGCTCATTGCAACCTCCACCTCCCAGGTTCAAGCCATTCTCCTGCCTCAGCCTCCCAAGCATCTGGGACTATAGTCATGTACCACTTCGCCCAGCTAATTTTTGTATTTTTAGTAGAGATGGGGTGTTTTTTTTTTTTTTTTTGGCTATTTTGGCCAGGCTGGTCTTGAACTACTGACCTCAAGTGATTCGTCTGCCTCAGCTTCCCAAAGTGCTGGGATTACAGGCTTGAGCCATCACACCCAGCCTGAGATGCCATTTTAAAGTCATTTGATTTACAAAAATCAAAAGTTGGAGAGGATGTGGATGGCAGGGTCTCATAACTTATTGGTGGGCAGCTGAATTAGTAAAACTACCTCAAAAAACAGTTTGGCATTATTCTCTCAAGTTTACACCTTATGATCCAGCTATTCTGCCCTAGGCATGACCTCAAGAAATTCTTGCAATTGTACAACAGGAGACATATACAAGAATGTTCGTAGCAACACTGTTCACATTAGTAAAACCTTAAAAATAACTCAGAAGACCGTCAGTGGGAGAATGGGTGAAAAAGGTGTGGTACATTCACATACTGAGATATTATACAACAGTCCAAACAAAATTTGATATGATTTCCTTTCTAGAAAGATCCAAACAACTGAAAAAAAATGTATACTTTTAAAGAAGACATACAAATTTTGATGAAACTATATAAAGAGAAGCAAGCCACAGTGGACATGCCCAGACCCCTCTTCCTGGTTGAGTGTACAGACTCAGTGGCTGTCCAGTACTGGCTGCCAATGTTCACAGCTGCATCCCTCTCTAGAGAATTGCCCTTGGCCAATTAGGGGTTGCCTCACCCACGAGGCTACGCACTTGCTTTTTCTTGTACCATCGTCCCAAATGTCCACCCCTGACAGACTGGCTCAGGAGTACACACAGCTAGCTCTTTGCCTCAAGGTGGGATCAACACTTTGGTGCAACGAATGTTCCAGAGCTCCCTTGGGGTGGGGCTAGAGCTCCAGATGATTTCAGGCAAGTCATCCTTGCTTATCATTTTTTTCTGCCCCGCCTGTCTCCCTCACTCTCCTCCTGAGGCCATTCCCCTTCATATCACTTGCATAAGACTCTCCATCGTGGGTTCTGCTTCTAGAGAGATTGACTGAGACAACAGGAAAGGAACCTGGGATTCCAGAATGATGATTCCTTCAAATGCGGAAGGGCAGAGGATGAGAGAAGGGCAGGGCCCTGTGGTTAGAGGACGAACCTTAGCTTTTGTTTTAGATTCTGTTTTTTCAGGTGTTTATTATGTGATTTTTTTTTTAAGTAGAGATGAGGGTCTCCCTATGTAGTTTAGGCTGGTCTTGAACTCTTGGCCTCAAGTAATTCTCTTGCCTTGGCCTCCCAAAGTACTGGGATTACAGGTGTGAACCACTGCTCTAAGCCTATTATATGATATTTTGAAAAAAACTTAATTAAGTAACTAAATAAATAATTAAAAGAGGACCACGTGTAGATCAATGATAAGTGAGCCCACTACTTCTATGGACTTGAAAGCCAATTTAAAAAATGTGTATAAAGATACAAATTTTAAACAAAAATTGTACTATTCAACATGCATTTATTAACTACTATGTACCAGAGACAGTTTTTCTTTTTTTTCGGAGGGAGGGTCTGGCTCTGTCCTAAGGCTGGAGTTCAGTGGGGGCAATCATAGCTCACTGTAGCTTCGAACTCCTGGGCTCAAGCGATCCTCCCACCTCAACCTCCCAAAATGCTGGGATGACGGGCACGAGCCCCCACGCCTGGCTCCTGAGACAGTTTTAGATAGTTGTTTGCAATGGCAAACAAAAAGACAAAATCTGTTATTGCATGAAATTTCATTGCAGTTGGAAAGACAGGAAGTACTCAAGTAAACAACTAAATTAAGACATTCATTTAGGTAAGGAGAGCTGCTATCGATAAAAGAAAACAGATCAGGAGAGTGATGGGTGTTAGGGGAGCCTGTCTAGATTTGGAAAGCTAGGGAAGGTAGTATTATAAACTATTCTTTTGTTGTTGTTGTTGAGACAGAGTTTCCATCTGTCACCCAGGCTGGAGTGCAGTGACACAACCCAGCTCACTGCAGCCTTGACCTCCTAGGCTCAAGCAATTCTCCTACTTCAGCCTCCAGAATTGCTAGGCGATTTTTTTTTTAAAACAAATCTTTTGTAGAGATGGAGTCTTTCTATGTTGCCCAGGCTGGTCTCAAACTCCTGGGCTCAAGTGATCCTCCTGCCTTGGCCTCCCAAAGTGCTGGGATTACACGCATGAGCCGCCATGCCTAACAACAACTTACATTTCTAAAACACATTTAAGTTTGAAAAGCTGTCATACAGCTGGGCAAGGTGGCTCACGCCTGTAATCCCAGCATTTTGGGAGGCTGGGGCAGGTGGATCATGAGGTGAGGAGTTCAACACCAGCCTGGCCAAGATGGTGAAACCCCGTATCTACTAAAAATACAAAAATTAGCCAGGTGTGGTGGCAGGCGCCTGTAATGCCAGCTACTCAGGAGGCTGAGGCAGATAATTGTTTGAACCTGGGAGGTGGAGGTTGCAGTGAGCCAAGATCATGTCACTGCACTCTACCCTGGGCAACAGAACAAGACTCTGTCTCAAAAAAAAAAAAAGAAAAGAAAAGAAAAAGAAAGGCTTTCATACCTTAACAAATCAGTCTGTAGGGAATTTTCCACCAGTTAGACATCAATGAGGTTAGAAAAAGGATAATTTATCAATCATGGGAAAAATGTCTTGAGTTCTCTTTTTTTGCAGTACTGGGGAGGAGGGGTTTCTCTACGCCACCTCCAGGTGTTGCACCCAATTCTCTTGGGGACCAAAAGAAGATCTTTGTGAAGTAGCTGACAGAATGAGGGATATATCTGGGATTCACTGGGGTCCACACGTTGTCCACTTGACATCAGTGCCCTTCATTGAGATGCAGCCCCCTGGAGGCAGGGAGCAGGACATAGCCACTTCTGTATTCTGGATCACAGGTGATGGATAGCCGTGGAATGGACCAACTCTTTCACTGATCCATGTGACTATGGCCCATGATATAACCTCTGGACTCCTCAGTTTCTCATCTTTAAAAGAATAATGATAGTATCTGCAATGACTTATCAAGAGAATTAACTAAGTGAATATGAAAGCAGTTATTCACCTGGCAGTAGAAGCTCTTGGTATGTGTCAGAATTATTCTTAGCCGGCACACGTTTACCTCTGCAACAAATTTGCAGGTTCTGCACATGTATCCTGGAACTTAAAGTGAAATTTAAAAAAGAAAATATTTTAAAAAATTATTATTCTCAGCCGGGCTTTGTGGTTCACCGCTGTAAGCCTAGCATTTTGGGAGGCCAAGGTGGGCAGACTGCTTTCGCCCAGGAGTTTGAGACCAGCCTGATTAAAAGGTGAGACGCTGGCTCTGTGAAAAAATACAAAAATTAGCCAGGTGTGGTGGCAAGCGCCTGTAGTTTCAGCTACTTGAGAGGCTGAGATGGGAAGATGGCTTGAGCCCAGGAGGTTGAGGCTACAGTGAGCCACGATCGCATCACTGCACTCCAGCCTGGGTGACAGTGAGACCCTGTCTCAAAAACAAACAAGGAAACAAACAATAAAAGAATTATTCTCATTGAGTGGTGGAAATCCACTTATAAATCAGGTCTTCAGCATTTTCCCTAAAGTGAGAGACTTTTTTGCTTTAGATTGTTCATGAAATGTAATAACAAAGATCTCCACAGATCACAGAAAAACACAAGCTGGATGTTAAGTAGTTTTTATTATTATTTGGGTTTTGAAATATTGGGATTCTTTCTCTGGGAACTTTCCCAGGCTCTATAGATATCGAGGCCCCTTTAAAAGGTTAAGACAAAGAATCACTGCCTGAAACCTTCAATGGCCCAACTTCCAAACACAACTATGTCAAACACAGGGGTCGCTGGGTTTTAGAGGTCCTGGAAAGGCCCTGTGACAAATCGATTTTGGGTGAAGTTGAGGGCACGCTCCAGCTCTGGAATGTCCTATGTAGATTGCACTTCTTTGATGTTACTATCGAAAGACCAATTATACAGAACCATTTTTATCATTATCATCATCCTCCTCCTTATCTTTCTGTTTGATGAATTCTGGAATTTTGCCAACCCAGGCAGCTTGTAAAATAAATTCTCTCTGCTATTTGAATGGAGCCTTAAATCATGAACACCAGCTGTTTCTCGTATTTGAAGTAAAGCTCCAGGTGTATTGGGGGCATCCAGGGAGCACAGGCAGCTTTCTCCTCCTCTGGAATACACAGGTTCTCTGGTGCAGCTGGGTAATTTGCTCCTTTTGAGCAGAAAGTGAATCTCATGCTTTTTTGTATCTCCTACAAGGCTTAGCTCAGCAGCTAGCAAATATTTGTTGATTCGATTTGCTGCAGGGCAGCTGGTTAACAATTGCAAAAGCCGTATTCGCAGCAAGTCAGGGCAACAGGAAAAAAGTATTTTTCCCAACAAACATTATCAGTGGAATTTTGGAAAATACATTGGAATGTATGTCCCTGAGTTCTAAGAGAGAGCATAAATTAAACATTCAGAGATAAGGAAGACCTGATATTGGTTACACGTTGCTTGCAGCTTTGTAGTGATTTATAGTTTTAAAGTACTTTATAGCTATTGGATAATTAAATTATCACAATCACCCGGTGATAGATGCAGGCTGGGGATTATCATCCTTATTTAACTGTTGAGGAATCGAAGTGTTAAAGAAGCAAAGGACCATGCCCAGACTGAAGGCGATGGACGTGGCGAAGCCGATTGTCAAGAGCAGCTCTACGGATTGTTGCTAAGGGAGCAAAAGGGCAGGAGATGCTTTGCTGACTTTGGTTTTGAGTTTGAATGCCTTTAAAACACACATAGCTCCTGCAGTTCCTCTGGTCTCACACTTTTGTATTTTGTGCCCGGCTCCTGAAACCTTTCGGTTTTCAGTTGTGCACTTATGAGAGGGCATTTAGGGAGCAAAAGCCAGGTCTGCCTCACCGGTGGAGGGTTCCGGCTGTTCCTACAGGCTCTCCCGCTAGGGGTCTGGGCTCAGGATTGCCACCAGGGAGAGTTATGGCTAATATTTTAATGCAAACACCTGGAATGGGCTGAAGACTCTATTTCCAAGCTTTAGTCACTTTGTCTTTTTATAGGGATTTGCAGCCTGTAGAACCACCTATCCCCATTTTGATTAGGTTCTCACATCCTTAGATGACAAAATGTCCACTTGTCTCAACAAGCAAACAGATGTATTCTGTTTGAGTATTTAAGCAATTCGGCCTAGTCTTAGAAAATTATTAGCCCCAGTTTTGGCCTTGTAAGCCCTTCATGGGCAGAGCCAAGGTTTTATTCATTTAGAATCCTCGACAATGGTACGTCATAAAGAGGTAAAGAATGGGCCAGCATGGTGGCTCACATCTGTAATCCCAGCAGTTTGGGAGACCAAGGCGGGTGGATCTTGAGGTCAAGAGATCAAGATCATCCTGGCCAACATGGTGAAACCCTGTCTCTACTAAAAATACAAAAATTAGTTGGGTGTGGTGGTGCTTGCCTATAGTCCCAACTACTCGGGAAGCTGAGGCAGGAGAATCGCTTGAGCCTGGGAGGTGGAGGTTGCAGTGAGCCAAGATCCTGCCACTGCACTCCAGCATGGTGACAGAGCGAGACTCTGTCTCAAAAAAAAAAAAAACAAAAACCAAAAAGGTATTGAATGAATACCTGCAGCAGGACCAACTCCACATCGGATCGCAAGGACGCCTGGAATATTCTTTCTGCTTAGCTCACTGTCTGCAGCAATCTTCCTCCCTCAGCTCTGAGCCCTTCGCCGTGGCATTGTTCTTTCTGATGGATGTGAGAAGCACAGAGGTCAGGGAAAGCAAAGACCTTCTCTTCCCATTTCAGCAAATCTCTATTGGAAAACTCAGAGACACGAGGCCCAGTGGGAAAGGATAACCTGTCTCCTCACTGTGAAGTGGTATTTCTAAAATGCTTCCAGAGGCAGCGGACAGGTGGACAGGTATTAACTTGGTTAAAGAGACATTAAAGAAGAAGGCATAGATCTTCCTCCCTCCCTCCTGCCCCAGGGCCACCCATACAATCAGTATTTACCAGGCATATCTCTGTATGTCCTTGTGGGCTTCCTGGAACCTGACTCCTATCTAGGAGTGTTCTGTTTACTCAGGAAAACCAATGAAGGACACATATAGCCAGAAAGAGATTAATTCAAGCTGGAAAGTGGACACTTTGCTGGGCCGGGGAAGGCCTGTTCATGAGTAGTGCTGGCCCTGGAAGAGGGTATTTCCTTCCCTCTTGCTGCCAGCACTGCAGAGAGATGGAAAGGCCCAGACGCCAGCCCTGCTGTTGTGGAGGCCGAGCGTATCGTAACTTTTGGAAATTAAATCAGGAGATGAGGAGGAGGATGTCCAGAGATGTTTCCTTTACTCCCAGAAGAAGAAATAGAAACACGTTGATCAATGTTCTTCTGGGCTGCTCATACCAGAAAGGGCTTTTACTCCAGCAATATTAAGATTTTACTTTTTATTTCTCTGACACTTGGATCCAAATACATAGACTCTTCCTCAACAGCTGCCATTGATATGTGATCAATGTAAGGCTCAGAGGGAGGCTGTTGCTTAGGACTTGACAGCCCTGTGTTCTCAACCTTCAACATCCTGAAGCATCTCGCAAATTTCTCATGATCTCAATGCCCAGGGTATTTCTGTGGTCCTGGGAAAAGACAGGCCTTACTCTTATGGAAAGAACCATTTTCCAGAGTCAGGTTACCTTCTCCTTCCCTACATGATACATTCCTGAACATATATGTATATCTACATGTATATAAAGCCTGAAACATGCAAGTCTAGCGGTAGACACAGATTACAATGAGAAGTCTGTTTCCAGTGAGCCAAAATCCTGCTGCTCAAATAGTATGACAATATCAGGCAAAACCAGGGAGCTCGTCAGAAACAGAATCTGTGGTTCTACTCCAGACCTACTGCATCAGGATCTGCATTAAACATAATTCCAGGTAATTCACATGCACAGCAAAGCTTGGGGAGCACAGAGCTAAAAAATACATGACTAATTATATCTCGCCTCATCAACTTTTTGACAGGTGGTCTCCACGTTGGCTATACATTAGAATCACACAGGGGCTTTTAAAAACTACTGACGCTTGAAGCTTTACCCCAGACCAATGGAAACGGAATCTCTGGACACTGGTTTTGTAAAAATCCGTCCAGGTGGTGGTAATGGTCTTTTGAGGTTGAAGACTACAGTTTTAAACTCTATTTCCGGCGCCATTTTTCCAATGTTTTATACATCCATTGGGAGACAATTCTCCTTAGGTCTTTTATATTTCTGCATATCTAGATTATTCCAGATGATCTTTTCAAGGATGTTCGAATAACAAGCAACCTTGGAAGATAGAGACAATATTTTCCTCTGCAGTGAAGGGCAGATTTGTTTACTATTACAATAGACGTAATGTTCCTTCTAGAGCAAAGGGCGGCAGGTAGGCTTACTACCTGTTAGAAAACATTTGGGGACTTCTGGCTTTAGTGCTGACATGTAGAGAGCTTAGAAATTCTTTTAAACTCTTTCAACAAAAAATAAGTTGAATATGCTGAAAGTTAATGACTTTTCTTGGACCTATCAGAGAACTGAGCTCCCTAGGCAAACTGCCACCCCCAAATCTGGAGAGACAGGCAAACCTGCTGCTCCAGATACACAGCTGTGATCTGTGTACCTGGAGCAGAAAGTGTTAACGCCATAAGCTGGTAAAAACACTTACATGGTAATTTTGATGTAATTGGAAGCTGAGTGTGAACCTGCTTGAGAGTGAGAAACTCCTGGGGGCCTGTAGCCTTAGGGGCTCCTCCAATATGATTGTGGATCTTACCTCCAGAAACTCCACCAGGTTTTCATAATGAAGAACCAAGAAAAACTCTCTGGTGTTTCTGGCAAGGTAGAGGAAAGGTAACCATTTTGAAATATGCCCAGAGTGTTCTTCATAACAAAGGCCCACTCTGCTAGGAGAAGTCTTTACCAGAGCCTTCTCTACTTGGGGGAAGGGAAATTATTCAAATCCAGTCCCCTCTAATATTCCTATCTCAGCCAAAAGACGGGGGAAAAAAGCTAAGAAACGCTTGTGAAAGTCATAGCCCAGAGACCTACTCATCTCATAATCATAAGATGATAGAACATCCCCTCACCCCACACCCCGCCCATTACCACCACACCAACAGGGCACGAGTATAATTAAACTGGATTGAAGCTGAAAGAGCAGCAAGATGTTGACTTCCTCGGAGGAGGAGTACTTAGGGAAGCCAAAAGACAACAGGGGAGACAAAACCAAAGACGGCCGAGGAATTGGAAGCCTCTGGCACCAATAACTACAGCAAACATTAAACACAGCCCAACTCCTAGCCAGACTAATAAAATCTCACACTGAAATCCTATTTACCTCGGTTTCTATTAGTCAATAAATCATGTCCAGCTTTCAAAAAAAAAAAAAAAAAAATCACAAGGTATGTTAAAAGGCAAAACAAAACAAAACCCAAAACCAAAATCAAAAACATTGTCTATAGCTGGGTGTGGCGGCACGTGCCTGTAGTCCCAGCTACTCAGGAGGCTGATGAGGAGGATGGCTTGAGCCCAAGAGTTCGAGGCTGCAGTGAGCTGTGATAGTGCCATTGCGCTCCAGCCTGGGCAATAGAATAAGACTTTGTCTCTGGAAAAACAAAACGAAGTAAAACAAAGCAAAGCTGTCTAAAGAGAAAAAGCAAGCAACAGAACCAAACTCAAATATGATACAGATTCTGGAATTATCATGCAGGGAGTTAAAAAGAACAATGATTAAAGCAGAGTGTGGTGGTTTATGCCTAAGTTTCAGGTATTTGGGAGGCTGAGGCAGGAAGGTTGCTTGAGCCCAGGAGTTTGAGTCCAGACTAGGCAACATAGTGAGACCCTGTCTCTAGAAAAAACGTAAAATAAAACAAATAAATAAAATGATAATGATAAATGTGTTAAACATTCTAAGGGAAAAGGTAGACAGGTAATATAAGCAGCAGAAAGATGGAAGCTCTAAGAAAGAATCAAAAGGAAGTGATATAAATCAGAAACACTGTAACAGAAACGAAGAATGCCTCCGATGGGCTCACTATTGGTAAACTAGACAAGGCCAAGGAAAGAATCAGTGAAATTGAAGGAGGAAAAACACTTCTCATATTGAAATGAAAAACAGAAAGGATGAAAAAACCCAGAACAGAACACCCAAGAACTGTGGGACAATTTCAAAAGGTGTAATGTACGTGTAATGTACATATAATGGGAATGCCAGAAAGAAAAGAGAGAACAGAGCCAAATAGATATTTGAAGTAATATGCTTGAGAATTTTCTAAAATTAATAGACACCAAACAGATATCTAGGAATCTCAGAGAAAACCAAGAAAGATAAATACCAATAGACTATACCTACGCATAACATAAACTGAAAAATAAAAAACGAAGTCTTGAAAGAAGCCAGAGGGAACACTTTACCACTTTACCTGTAGAGAGCAAGAATAAAAACCACAGCCAACTTCTTGTCAGAAACTATGCCAGCAAGTAGATAGTGAAGTGAAATATTTAAAGTGTTGAGAGGAAAAAACTCGGCAACCTGGAACTATATACCCAGTGACATTATCCTTCAAGAGCAAAGGATAGGCTGAGCACGATGGCTCATGCCTGTAATCCCAGCACTTTGGGAGACTGAGGCAGGCAGATTACCTGAGGTCAGGACTTTGAGACCAGCCTGGTCAACATGACAAAACCCCGTCTCTACCAAAAATACAAAAATGAGCCAGGCATGGTGGCACACACCTGTAATCCCAGCTACTGAAAAGGCTGAGGCAGGAGAATCACTTGAACACAGGAGGTGGAGGTTGCAGTGAGCTGAGATCACGCCACTGCACCCCTATACCCCAGCCTGGGTGACAGAATGAGACTCTGTCTGAGAGAAGGAAGGAAGGAGAGAAAGAAGGACAGTGAAGGATAAATATTTTCTCAGACAGACAAATACGGAGGGAATTTATCACCAGCCGATCTGCTCTACAAGAAATGCTAAAAGAAGTATTTCAGTGAGTAGGAAAATAGTATGTCAGAAATTCAGATATACATAAAGGGAAGAAGGAATAAATGAAAGTAAAATAATCTTATTTTCTTATTCTTAATTTATCTAAAAGATAACTATTTGTTTAAAGCAATAATAGTAGCAATGTATTGTGTGATTATAACATACGGATAAGTGAAATAAATTTCAGCAATGTCATAAGGGACAGGAGGAAAAAATTGTGGACACTTTGTTATAAGGTACCTGTACTACATGTGAAGCGGTCTAGCATTATTTGAAAGTGAACTTTGATCAAAAAGTGGTAAAACTTTTGCCTATTTTTTCCCAACCAGACATGAGGTTACAAAGGCAGAACCTTGCTCATAGAGGTGCTCAGGAAATAGCTTTCACTTCATAATACATAGCTTTCAAGGACAGTGAAATTCTGCAATATCTATCAGTATGAATTTAAATAAATTTTAATTTTAAAAATCAGACTTTGCCACCCAACACTATGTGAAAGAGGCACTTAGAGAAACAAAGGCATGGCAGTGTGCAAAATACATTTGCAAAATAAATTCATGTAAGAACTTTAGGCAGAAGTCTTCAGATTTTTTCATCCTGCATCCCTATAATTAAAAAAAAAAACTAGCTTGTCACACTCAACATATGTAATTATGTATTTATAAATTATGTTCAAATGCCACTGTACTCACATATTTTATAAGACATAAAAATTGAAATAAAAAGAATGAGATAAAAATATAGCTGGTCTTAATAGTTTCATCCTTTACCCCCTGGTAGAAATGAAAGCCTCGCTTTGGAAATCACTGGATTTGATTGAAAATGCTTCTGATTCTTGACTCTGATTTACCTTGAGCTCTCTAATAGACTTGAATAATCTCATAAACGAATGCCTGCCTCTTCAAGTAAACCGGGTAGGCAAACTATGGCCTGCAGATCAAATCTAGCCTCAAGCTAAAAATGGTTTTTACATTTTTAAATATAAAAAAGACTCTTCAGGCTGGGCACAGTGGCTTGTGCCTGTAACCCAGCACTTTGGGAATCTGAGGTGGGAGATCCCTTGAGCCCAGGAGTTCAAGACTGGCCTGGGCAACATAGCAAGACCCCTTCTCTACAACTTTTTTTTAAGAGGGAGCCTCGTTCTGTCGCCCAGGCTGGAGTACAGTGGTGCAATCTCAGCTCACTGTAATCTCTGTCCGCCAGATTTAAGCAATTCTCCTGCCTCAGCCTCCCGAGTAGCTAGGACTACAGGCGTGCACCACCACACCCAGCTAATTTTTTATATTTTTCATAGAGACGGGGTTTCACCATATTAGCCAGGATGGTCTTGATCTCTTGACCTCGTGATCTGCCCGCCTCAGCCTCCCAAAGTGCTGGGATTACAGGTGTGAGCCACTGTGCCGGGCCAAAAATTTTTTTAATTAAAGGAAAAAAACCAGGCTCTTCAGTGAGAACAGTTGCTCTGTCTTACTTTCTGGATCCCCAAAGCCTAAAATATTTGCTTTTTGGCCCTTTCCAGAAAAAAATGTTCTGGCCCCTGTACAGGGAAGGTGTGTGGGTCACCTTTACCTTTCCTCTACACGGTGAGGTCTTTGAAAGTGCCACACAGGGCTGTACGGTAGCTCTTCAGGCCCTAGGGGCTGGCCTTGGCTGCAGCTGCACCCCTTCCTTCACCTGTAGGTTACCAACCCACTGTCTCACTGGGAGCAGGCCCTCAGCCTGCGCTCTTGGGCATCTCATGGTGGTCACTAGGTAGGTCCCAGAGGACCAGATACTAGGCACCCGCCCAGGGAGCTCCAGCCCCAGCCCCCTTCCTCCCAATATCTCTGAGGGGTTTAGCAAGTGACATGCTCTGGCACTCCAACCCATAGCTCTTGCTGCTCTGTGGCTGGTGGTGGTGGTGGTGGGGGTCTGGCCTCTATCCAGGCACCCAGCTGGCGGGGAAGGGGTGGGTGAAGTACAGTTGAGAGGAGGCCAGCTGGGTGCCTGGATGGAGGCAGCCATGTGGCAGAGGGTTGCCCAAGAATTATATCAACTGCTGGGCCTATGTCTGGGCAGGGATGTACGTCCTGGGGGAGACAGAGGCAAGACCTTGGTGTTAGAGGCCTGCATTTGAGGATGACACCAGGGGAGGGAGGTCCCTGGTTGTGGGGTGAGAGTGAGGTCCAGTAACTAAACATGGGGAGCAGGTCTGAACAAAGGTTTAGGAGCTCTGGGCTGATGGAGGCAGAGCTGAGCGGAGCAGGCAAGGGTGAAGGCCCAGATGCAAAGGCTTGTTCCCCTGAGCTTGGGGGGGGGTCATTGGAATGAGTGAAACAACACATTAGTCAACAATAGGTCCTGGGCAGTGGCCTGGCCTTACACAGAGTTCCTGGGATGGCACAAATGAATACGACGCCCCAGCGTATGACGACTTTGTGTTTGCAGATGCCTGTAAGAATTAGAATCTCTGGTGTGTGTGTTGGAGGCACAAGGCATGATTAGTTAAACTGGGGAGATAAGGGTCAGTAGGCTGGGGTTCCCCACGGTGGGTGGCCCCAGGCTGGGATTTGCATGAGAAAGTAGATTTCGAACCTCTAGTCCAGAGCAGCATTAACCAGCCTTTTTGGCGTTTCATTGTTTTCTTGGACTTTCAATATTCCATTTCCTGAAAGCACCAGCTTGACATATTTCTGAAAGGTGGATAAACCTGTTTTTTTTGTTAATTAAATCACATTTTGAGTGTACTGGGAGAGCTTCCATTTTAAGAAACAGTGGCAAATCCTCTCGATAATCAAAGAATCCTTTAGAATGGGAACGACTGTGCTCCTGTTCTGTTTTTAAAGATTACACTCAATGTATTTATTTTCCTAAAGCACCCAAAGGGGACTTTTGGAGACTAACATATAATTTAGTTTGGAACTTTTGTTTGCAGTTATTGGAGTACCTCATTCAATCTCTGGAGACGCCCAGGGTGGTCCCCAGCCAGACAGGGGAATTAATACCCTTAACTAGGAAGGGATTCAGGGCTAGAGTCAGATTTCCTGCAATCTCCCCATCACGCTCTGTCTAGTTAACTCCTTCACATTTTACCTAACTCGGCTCTAATTCTATTTAGGATTTTTTTTTAAGCTTTAATTTTGTGTATGTGATCAAATATGTATAACATAACATTTACCATTTTGTGTGGAGTTCAGTGGCATTAAGTATAGCTGCACTGTTGGGCAACCATCACCACCATCCATCTCTAGGACTTTTTCATCTTCCTAAACTGAAACTACATCCTTATGAAACAACTTCCCATTTGCCCACTGGCAACCACCATTTCACTTGCTGTCTTCATGAACTGGACTACTCTAGGTATTAAATGCCACTTTTACAACCTCTCTGTAATTTAATGGGTTACACAGCACATGGTATGAAGTGTCAGAGTTCTACAAGACTTGTTATAGAAAGCAACAGAAGGTCGGGCGTGGTGACTCACGCCTGTAATCCCAGAGGTGGGTGGATCATCTGAGGTTGGGAGTTCGAGACCAGCCTGACCAACATGGAGAAACCCCGTCTCTACTAAAAATACAAAATTAGCCAGGCATAGTGGTGCATGCTTGTAGTCCCAGCTACTCAGGAGGCTGAGGTAGGAGAATCGCTTGAACCTGTGAGGCGGAAGTTGTGGTGAGCCGAGATCACGCCATTGCACTCCAGCCTGGGCAACAAGGGTAAAACTCTGTCTCAAAAAAAAAAAAAAAAAAAAAAAAAGCAGAGACCTGCTCCTCGCTTTCTTCCCAGGTCTTGCTCTCCGGCAATAACCATGTTGAATTCTTTTAGCCTTGGTGTTCAACATTTATAAGACTAGTAAAGTGCTTTCATTGCTACTTCTTGATTTTTCAGTTTGGGGCATTTTTTATTGATTCTCACTATAAAAAGTAAATTAACTTTCCCATATTTCCTTTAAAATATGTTTTATTGTGAAGTATATCATATGTACAAGATCCTGTGTAAAACTTCAGTGGCTGTTAACAATAAAATTAATAGCTAAGCGGGGCAGCTCATGCTTATAATCCCAGCACTTTGGGAGGCCAAGGCAGGTGGATCACTTGAGGTCAGTCTCACCAGCATGGTGAAACCCCGTCTCTCCTAAAAATACAAAATTAGCTGGATGTGGTGGCGGGTGCCTGTAATCCCAGCTACTGGGACGCTGAGGCAGGAGAATCACTTGAAGTTGGGAGGCAGAGATTGCAATGAGCCGAGATCGAGCCACGGCACTCCAGCCTGGGCAACAGAGTGAGACTCCATCTCAAAACAAACAAACAAACAAAAATCAAATTAAATTAAATGAATACTCTTACCTATTGCTCAGCTTAAGAACAAGAATGTAACATTGAGTAGCCTGCACATGTCCCTCAAGTACACTCCTACCCTTTCCTTTTCTAGACAAAACCACCAATCCATGCTAATAACTTCCTTTCTTTTCCTTGTAGTTGCCGCATATGGACGTATTCCTAAACGATACGTTGTTTTGTGGATGAATATAAATGGAAACACAGTGTGTGTTCTGACTTGACTTCTTTCACTCAACATTACATTTTTTGAGGTTCAACCATGTGGCTGCATGGCACTGTAGTTGACCCCTTTGCTCTGCTCTGTTGTATTCCATTGTACGATGACATCTACCTTTATTCATCCAACCTAGTACATATGTTCTGGTTACATGTGCAAGAGTTTCTCTTTTCATTTTTGTTTTATTTTTTTGAGACAGGGTCTCACTCTGCTGCCCAGGCTGGAGTACAGTGGTGTGATCACAGATCACTGCACCCTCTACCTCCCAGGTGCAGGTCATCCTCCCACCTCAGCCTCCCAAGTAGCTGGGACCACAGGCTCACACCATCACACCTGGCTAATTTTAACTTTTTGTAGAGATGGGGGTCTCACTCTGTCGCCTAGGCTGGAGTGCAGTGGTGTGATGACATTGAGTTTTCTTGTTTAAGAATATAGTATACCATTAGATTTGTTTGGAATGCTAGCAATTTCCAATAGTTTTATAATTGTCTCCACAAAGTATGGAGGCCAAAGTAACTCCATCTTGGATGCTAATCTGCCATGTTGACTTCTGGTTGCTCCCGGACTGGGGAAGGCCTTGGGGTTTCCAGTTTGTCTGTTGTTCATTGTGTGGGAGTATGTGCTTGCTGTGATTCTTGCCCTTGGCTTGGCACGGGCTTGATACCGTCATACTTCAACTGCCCTACACATCCCTTCTGAGTTATCCTGTCTCTGTGGAATGAGCCATGGGTCTGGGGGTTAATGGCGCAGGAATCCACCAGCTTGCTTCACCAACACCTAAGACACAGACATGGCTAGTGTTTGTAAGTACCTATTAAATGTTTCTTTCTAAAGAACAGATTTGTCAGCCTCTTTCTTGGATCTCTCAGCTTCCTAAGACTTTGGGGGCAGGTTTGCATATACCTGCTTACTTCAAAACAGGGAGGATTGCACATTGGTTGTTAGAATTATTACCGATTTTTTTTTTTTTTTGAGAAGGGGTGTCCCAAGTAGCTGAGACCACAGGTTCATGCCACCATGCCTGGCTAATTTAGTTCTATTTTTTGCAAGGGCAAGGTCTCCGTATGTTGCCCAGGCTGGACTCAAACTCCTGTCCTCAAGCGATCCTCCCTCCTTGGCCTCCCAAAGTGTTGGGATTACAGGCATGCACCACTGCACCTGGCCATGTGCTTTCTTTTGTTAGTATTTACCTGCAATTTATTTTTTTCCATTCTTGACTTTGAGTCTCTCTTTGCTCTTATGTTTTAAGAGTGCCTCTTGTGAAACCATATAGCTAGTATTTTTTTATTTCTTTCATTTTTGAGAGTCTCATTCTGTCACCCAGGCTGGAGTGCCGTGGCATGATCTTGGCTCACTGCAACCTCAGCCTCCCAGGTTCAAGTGATTTTCCCACCTCAGCCTCCTGAGTAGCTGGGATTATTCCCACTACCATGCCCAGCTAATTTTGGTATTTTTAGTAGAGACAGGGTTTCACTGTGTTGGCCAGGCTGGTCTCAAACTCTTGACCTCAGGTGATCTGCCTACCTTGGCCTCCCAAAGTACTGGGATTGTAGGCCTGAGCCACCATACCTGGCCATATAGCTAGCATTTTAAATAAATCATATTGGGCTGAGCACGGTGGTTCACACCTGTAATCCCAGCACTTTGGGAGGCCAAGGTGGGCAGATCATGAGGTCAAGAGATCAAGACCATCCGGCCAACATGGTGAAACCTCGTCTCTACTAAAAATACAAAAATTAGCTGGGCATGGTGGTGCACACCTGTAGTCCCAGCTACTCGGGAAGGTGAGGCAAGAGAATTGCTTGAACCCAGGAAGCAGAAGTTGCAGTTAGCCGAGATTGTGCCACTGCACTCCAGCCTGGCGATAGAGTTCAACTCCGTCTCAAAAAATAAATAAAATAAATACATAAATAAATAATATTGATTGTTTTTGTCTTGTACTGAAGAGTTGAATCCATTTACATTTAGTATTATTACAGCTATATTTAGGCAAGTTTCTTTTTTTTGAGACGGAGTTTCACTCTTGTTACCCAGACTGGAGTGCAATGGCGCAATCTTGGCTCACCGCAACCTCCGCCTCCGGGGTTCAGGCAATTCTCCTGCCTCAGCCTCCTGAGTAGCTGGGATTACAGGCACGCGCCACCATACCCAGCTAATTTTTTATATTTTTAGTAGAGACGGGGTTTCACCATGTTGACCAGGATGGTCTCTGTCTCTTGACCTCGTGATCCACCCACCTCGGCCTCCCAAAGTGCTGGGATTACAGGCGTGAGCCACAGCCCCCGGCCCATGTTCTACTTTTAAAAATTCCTTTTTGTAGACCTGTTTTCCTCATCTTCCTCTGGTGTGTGTTTCCTCCTTCATCTCATTTCATCTTTCCCCTTGCTACCTGTTTGGAAGTTATATGCACTCGGCCCATTCTTCTAGTTGTTGCTCTAGCTCGTTGAACATGAATATTTACCAAAATCTGAAAAAGTATCAGTATCTCTCTTTTCTCCCAACAATTCTGGGACCTTAAGATACTTTAACTCTGATGACTCACTTGCACATAACATGCTATTCTTGTCCGGGACTTAAAACTTTGGTGTTAGATGACGCTGGGAAAAATATTTCCTGAGATTTCGTAACCACAAGTAAGCCCCCAACCTGTTTGTGGTTTAAGTTTATGCTAACTATGCAGTCCAAAAAAACGACGTTAAACTATTTAATTTAGAATGGTCTCAGGTTGGTAGTGTCCCCAGCAACTTATAGAAGTCAATGCAAATCTCCTCTGGAAGAACCCACCTTCGATCTAGGCCTCAAGGGAGTTCCACAGATAAGTGCTCAAGGAAAATGACTGGTTCACAGATATGTGACATGAGAGAAAAACGCACCATGAGTGAGAACCAGTGGAAAGAATACACAGCAGAAATAAGCTTAAAACGTCTAGGAATTGTAATTATCTGACACAGAATATAAAATATCTGTCTTATACGTTTAAAGAAATAATCGAGAAATTCTAAAATAGATAAGAAATTCAAGTCATTTGGGCTCAAATAAAAAAAAAGTATGAAGTAAACTTCCAAAAATGAAAAATGAATACCATATTGTGTTGACTACAAAACAGGATTGATTTTATAAGATGTATCACAATTTTAAGTGCCATAAAAAATACTGCCGATGGTCATTGCATGATGCCACCAATTGTAAGATGTATCCTGATTTTAGCAGTGTTAAAATGTGGGGAAAAAAAGGTTGAATCAATGAACTGTAGCAATTGAAATGTAAAACTTCACAGATCAATTAAATTGCAGATTAAACACAGCCAATGAAGAATCAGTTAACTGGAATAAAGACACAATTTTTTTTTTACAAATAAATTATTCAGAATGTAGCCCAGAGAGACAACACAATGGAAATGTAACAGAATGGTTTTGAGTCTTGGGGGCTAGAATGAGGTGGAACGAGTCAAAAATTCCAGATGAAGGTAATAGAGTGGAAAAGGGGCAATGTTGAAAAATATAATGGCTAAGAAATTTGGAAAATAGTGGAAAGCGAGTGATAGAGTGATACTCAGATACGGGAATTCAAATGATTCTCAAGCAAGACAAAGCAAAACAAAAATCCATACCTGGACATATGATGGTGTATCCGAAGAATACATGATAATAAAATTGTGGAACATCGAAGGCAGAGAGAAGATCTTCAAAGCAACCAGGAACAGAGAGGTCACCTTCTAAAGAACAGTAAGTCAACAAACTGACTACCTTTTAGCAGCAAAAATGGAAGCCAGAAGACCAGAGGATAATATTTTCAGTGTGCTGAGAGGAAAACAGTAATCAATTTGAATTTCTATCCCAAAAACCCTTTCAAGAATGGGAGCAAAACCTTCCTCCCCTCCCCTCCCCTCCCTTCCCCTCCCCTTCCCTTCTCCTTCCTTCTTTCCTTCCTCTCTTTCTTTTCTTGCCTTTCTTCTTCCTTTCCTTTTTCTCTTTCTTTTCTTTTTTTTTTGACAGGTTTTTGTTCTGTCACCCAGGCTGGAGTATGGTTCACTGCTGCCTCAAACTCCTGGGCTCAATTGATCTGCTTGCTTCTCGAGTAGCTAGGACTACAGATGCATGCTACACCATGCCCAGCTAATTTTGTTTTATTTTATTTTTGCAGAGATAGGGTCTCCCTGACTTGCCCAGGCTGGTCTTGGACTCCTGGGGTCAAGCAAACTCCTGGGCCCCTCTTGCCTTGGCCTCCCAAAGCACTGGGATTACAGGAGTGAGCTGCCACACCTGGCCAAGAATTTTCAAATAAATAAAAACAGAAACCTTCACCAAAGGAAGGTTTGAAAAGATAGATCTGAAGCAGCGGGAAGACGATTTGAGATACACGGTACATGCCAGTAGGAAAATCAAACACTTCAGCATTCTGAGTTCTCCGAGGCAAAGCTTGCTTACCTCTTGGGTGTCTGTCTGGCTTTTCCTTCTTTTTGGGATCTGTAGATTCTTATTTTTGTGCCAACCCAGTGATGGCTTTAAAAAAGTTGTTACTAAAAGTATTTTATCCTGCATTTGAGTTTTTCATTTGGATAGCATTGCTTAGGTATCTAACCCACCCACCTGCAGGAAATAAAAGCCTTCCAATAAAAATTCTAATTGAAGGAAATTCTCCTTCAGTCTGTATGGAACCCAACCACATGGTACGATGCACCTTTCCCTTGTAGCACAAACACCAGCTATATTTTTGCACTTACCTGGAGTCAGGTGGGCTACCATTATGTCTCCAGTTCACTCATTATCTGCATGCTATTTAAATTCATGGTCTACTTACCCCTTTAGAAATGTAAGAGCCAGGTATGTGTTGCTTTCTATTTTACTTCCAGACTTTAGGAAGGGCCTGGCGCATAGTAGGTATTCAGTGGTAATTTACTGAGTAAATGATTAGCTGAATAATTAATTATGAGTGAAAAGCCAACATGAGGTATTAGGTCAAGCATAGCTATGTGTCTGCTTCAAACCCAGCCCTAAACTGGTAATTGTAGTTCATAAGCATAATTGGGTGCTCATGCATGCATGTGTGAGATGTGTCACCCTCAAACCTTTTTACGATGTCAGCACATTACCCGTCTAATATGAACTTAGAGGAAGAAAAACCAAAAACAAATCCAGCCATTGGAGATGGTGCTTTCAGGGTTGGTGAATTCCCATAGAACTCTGCTGTCCAGGGTGGTAGCCATTAGCCACATGTGGCTATTAAAATTTTATTTAAATTAATTAAAGTTAAATAAAACCCCAAACTCAGTTTCCCAGTCACACTGGCCACATTTCAAGTGGTTAGTGGCTATCCTCTTGGGCCATGTGCACAGAAGATTTCCATTGTCACAGAAAGTTCTATTGGAAGCTGTGTCATAGAATTCTCAAAAATTCCTAACTGCTTCTCTCTCTCACTCTCTCTATTCCCACCCTTAAGCCAAGTACAGGGATAGTTGTCTCATTATTAGTGGCTGAAAATGATGTTTTTGAAAAAGAAGACGCTGGGTTCTTTTGGTGACTAGCACCATCTCCATTTTTTTCTTTTGAAATTCCCTTTTATTTCCATTGCTACTGAAGCTGAATGTTACTTGGGTGGAAAGCGTAACTGCTTTCTTTTCTAGGTCCTTAAACCCTTTGCAGATGTTACTGTTTGAGAGTCCCCAAAGCCAGGGTTCTAGGAGAGTCTGGCCTGTCTGAACAGCTGAACTACAAAATAATGGAGTAGGGTAGGCTGGGGGGGGCGGGGGAGCCGGGCATTCTGTCGATAAAAGAGCTCCCTTCTCTGCACACATGGTCAGTTAATTGGCCATTCTGGGATAGTATGGCTGGGGAGGGGGGCTTCTGAGAATCACTGGTGACAGTTAAGTGGCCTTTTGTTGACATCCTCTGCTGAACGACTTGGTTGGATTCAGTCTCTGCCTTTCCCCCACCCGCTGCGGATTTTCTGTTAGATTCATCATCTGCCATTCAGGCATCATCTTTCACTTTCTCCTTCCAATATGACTGCTTTGTGTGCTGGCCCCTGCTTTACTTCTGCGATTCCCAGACTGTAAAGGGAACGGTGTGGGGCTTCAGCAGGACTGAGAAATTGACTCTGCTGTCTGTTGAGAACTAATAATGACTGCGGTGACCTTCGTGTCTGCAGAAAACGCACGATCTGTGCCAGCACAATGGTGGCCACCTAAAGATAGAGAAAAGGGAATCTTGATTGAATTCCTTCTCAGACAATACACAGTTATTTCCTTTGTTCTCCTCTCTATTCTCTTCTCTTCCCTTTCTCCTCGTTGCCACCCGAGGACTGACTGACCTCAAATGCAGCTATGACTAAGAGTTAATGCTTTTGAAATAATAACACATTGCATTTTGCAGGCTTTGCCAAGCTAATTCACTCAAGTTATCTCATCTAATACCCCTCTAAACCCTGGGAGCTAGGGAGGGGAGGTACGATTAACCCCATTTGATGGATGAGTAAACTGAGATTTAGAGAGATTAGGGCGGCTGCTCCAGATCTTTTAGGCAGGAAGTAAGCGCCCAGTCTCTGTCTGTAAGCCCAGCCATCTTGCAATGGCGTCACACTCTTATGTATAAGGAGGATATGGCACTGGGAAAGCGTGACTGGGCCAGGGGAAGAACAAGAGCAAAAGAGAAGGTGCCGTGGAGGAGGAGGAGGAGAGGAGGGGTGTCCCAGGGCTGCTGGCTACTCTGGTCTTTCTCCAGAGATAGAGGCTTTGATGCTCAGAAGGGGCTGGCCTGGCAAACCTCCCGAGAGAAAAGAAAAGCTAAGGGCCTGTCTTCCTCCTTGTCTCCTCCCTCTCCACTTCCCAGGAAAGGATGTGCTGGGTTAGGGAGGGGCAGCCCTAGCTCTCCCAAGGCCTGGCATGTGGGGGCCACATGCTGGGTCCCCCGGAGAGCCTAATGCTCATTCTCGGGTCGGGTTTCCAGTCTCTAGGTGCTGCGCTGTCCTGAGGCCTGGGCCATGGTGCACAAGGAAAGCCCCTGAAACTCTCCAGGAGGAAGAAGCATGCAGGGCATCCCTGGAGGAGGGACGCACCCTGGGCCGTCCCCCGTGGACAGGCAGATGCTCCTGATCTTCAGCTTTATCCTGGCAGTGGCTTTGGGCCAAATGAATTTCACAGGGTCAGTGGATGCCCGGCAGTGGGAGGGGGGAGGGGACCGGATGTCCCAGCAGGAGGTGGCCGCCCCGCTGGTGCCTGATGGAGGCAGAGAGTCAGGATGTGGGTTCCTGTCCTGAACCCACTTGCAGCTCCGCAGTGTCCCACTCTCATGCTCCAGGGCTGGCTGCTTGGCAGTCCTCCCCAAATCCAGAGTCCAGGAGGAGGCCTCCAGGGCTCCAAGATCCCCTGAAACCACATGCAATGATTTTCCTATACAGCAGGGGCTTCTTTGAGGAGGAAGCATTCATAGCTTTCCTCCAATTCTCAAAAAAGCTGTAGCCCCCACAAGACTATGTCCCCTAACAAATGGATGACAGGAAGTTCTAGTAAATTACACGCCAGGCCCTCTATGGATGTGCTTTGAGCCTCCCCAAGGTCCTGAGCTGGATGCCTCACTCCACAGTAGAGAAGAGGAGGCACAGCAAGTGTAGAGAGGGAGTTCCTCACCAGCTAGCAGGGGCACCAACCCCATCCCAGGCATCATACCCACACCACAGGACTCTTAGTTATGCCGCCTCCCACCCATCTCCATTGGGAAGGGAAGGAGCTCACCTTCCTCCCTGTCAGGTGAGGTGAAGTTATCTGATCTCACCTTCTAGGCGTTGAGACAGACCATGGCCTTGGGGCCCCCATGTGAAGAGCCTCTAGGGCCACCATTGGTCCCACCAGCCCTGTGTCTATTCCTTTCTCCCCCTCATTCCTTCAGTTCCACACAACACCCTCTCCCCATTCCCTTCCATTCCTTCTTCCCCCGGCTTGGCCTTCAGTCCATCAGTCGTAGCCCCTGGGTGGTCTGTCCTGGGGGCTGGAGAGCTCACTGACTCTAGGCTGAGGGAACAGGTGCTTCTCAGGGCTGCCTGTGCGTCCTGCCTGTACAGGGCTCCTTCAGCCTCCGCTCATGCAGTGCCTCCCAGCCTTCCTGTCAGGTGCCCTCAGCTGAGCCTCTGCTCCACTTGGCCCTGTCCAAGTGACACACACAGCCTTCCAGGGATCCTTCTCCGCAGCTTCCTCTGCCCCCTCTGTGTTTTTCTAGGGACCAGGTTCTTCGAGTCCTGGCCAGAGATGAGAAGCAGCTTTCACTTCTCAGGGATCTGGAGGGCCTGAAGCCCCAGAAGGTGAGGACTTGTCAGGCTTGGGGACATCCCCGCCCCCCTGCAGCAGCTCACAACTTCAGCTCCTTGTCCTGCCTCACTCACCCCAAACCTGCCCTCCTAAGGTCCCTGCAAAGAGCACAGACCTGTGGGAAATCACAGGTGGCTCCTCTTTGGGAAAAATCAGAAACACCTGCCCGGAAATGTGGGCTGCCTTTTTAGGCTGTGGCTCCTTTAGCCACCCGCTCTCTTCAGGACAGGGGGCTGCTACGAGCCATCAGGGCACCAATCTCCGAACGGCGGGAATTTCCTAAAGCCACATGGAGAGGGCACAGTGTCTCTGGGTGGGATGCCACCCAGCATGGAGATTGGACAAATTGGCCTCCCAAGTGAAATGGCCTAGCTTGGCAAACCTGGATTTTATCTGGGTTGGTCCCCATCAGCCTGAGCATCTTTCCTGAGAACTTTTGTCCTCTGCACGTTTTCACAATGGAAAACACTTTCTTTGACTTGGACTATTACATAAAAGGGTTTTGTTAGGGGGCTGTTGGAACCACCAGATACTCCTGGCTGTGGCAGAAGCCCTTGTGCTCCTACTTGTCTGAGTGTCCCCATCGACCGGGACTCATGATGCTTTATGATCATTCTCTCCATTTTACTAATTGAAAAATAGGCATTGCAAAAGGCTGAGCTAGGGACCCAGATCTGGCCTCTCCTACTTCTGCAGGGATGGGAGCAATGAGGCCTCCCTTTCCTGACCAGGTGCTTGTCCATGTTCATGTCCCAGATGATGAGCAGCCTTGCATTGAGAAATTTTTTTTTGCTTTTGAGACAGAGTTTTGCTCTTGTTGCACAGGCTGGAGTGCAGTGGCGCAATCTCGGCTCACTGCAACCTCTGCCTCCCAGGTAAAAGTGATTCTCCTGTCTCAGCCTCCTGAGAGATTACAGGCATGTGCCACCATGCTCAGCTAATTTTGTATTTTTAATAGAGATGGGGATTTCTCCATGTTGGTCAGGCTGGTCTTGAACTCCCAACCTCAGGTGATGCGCCCACTTTGGCCTCCCAAAGTGCTGGGATTACAGGCATGAGCCACCGCACTCAGCCAGGAACTCTTCAGGGCTCTCTGGATCCAGGCGAAGTTGCAATGGGTATGAGTGAAGTGTAGAGGCAACAGGATTGAAATCAGGGAAAGAACCTCAGTGCCTTGGGGATTTTGTTTGTCCCAGTCTTTCCTCTCAGTCTGAGGGTTTCATCATGGAACTGGGGCCCTTTTAAGTGTGTAGTAGTCCCTCCTGATCTGCAGTCAACCAACAACAGTACATGGAAATTTCCAGAAATAACTCATAGGTTTTAAATTGCATGCTGTTCTGAGTAGCGTGATGAAGTCTCACACCTGCACGCTGTCCACACTCCCCTCCCTTGAGTCACTTCGTCACTTAGTGGCCATCTCGGCCATCAGACCGAAGAAGCACAGTTGCTGTGCTTCTGTTTGTCTAACCCTTATTTGACTTAATAATGGCCCCAAAGCACAAGAGTAGTGATGCTGGCATTTGTTATAGTTGCTCTATTTTATTATTAGTTATTGTTTTTAATCTCTTGCTGTGCCTAATTTATAAGTTAGGGCCGGGTGCGGTGGCTCCCGCCTGTAATCCTAGCACTTTGGGAGGCCAAGGAGGGTGGATCATCTGAGGTCAGGAGTTTGAGACCAGCCTGGCCAACATGGTGAATCCCTGTCTCTACTAAAAATACAAAAACTAGTTGGGCATGGTGGCTTGTGGCTTTAGTCCCAGCTACTCAGGAAGCTGAGGCAGGAGAATGGCTTGAACCCAGGAGGCAAAGGTTGCAGTGAGCTGAGATCATGACATTGCACTCCAGCCTGGGCAAAACTCCATCTCAAAAAAAAAAAAAAAAAAAAAAAATATATATATATATATATATGTTAAACTTTATTATAGGTCTGTCAAAAACATAGAAAGAATGAATAAAATCTAGTGTTTAATAGCACAACAGAGTGACTATAGTCAATAATAATTTAATTATATATTTAAAAATAACTAAAAGAGTGTACTTGGATTGTTTGTAGCACAAAGAATACATGCTTTAGTGATAGACACCTCATTTGCCCTGATTCGATCATTACATATTGCATACCGGTATCAAAATATCCCACATGCCCCATAAATATATACACTTACTATGTACCCACAAAAATAACAAATTGAAAAAAAGCCTAGACTGGGCGCAGTGGCTCACGCCTGTAACCCCAGCACTTTGAGAGGTTAAGGCAGGCAGATCACGAGGTCAAAAGATCGAGACCATCCTGGCCAACACAATGAAACCCCGTCTCTACTACAAATACAAAAATTAGCTGGGTGGGTGCCTGAAATCCCAGCTACTCAGGAGGTTGAGGCAGGAGAATTGCCTGAATCCAGGAGATGGAGGTTGTAGTGAGCCTGGTGACAGAGCAAGACTCCATCCCCCCTCCCACTCCCCCCAAAATAAGAAAAAAAAGAAAACCTTTATCCTAAGTCTGTATGTATAAGGAAAGAACACAGTATATGTAGGGTTTGGTACTATCTGCTCTTTCAGGCATCCGCTGGGGGCCTTGGGACATCACCCCTGTCCCCATCTCCTGCATAGAAAGAGGGTCTACTGGTTCTCTGGGGTCACCCACAGGATGGTGTGGAAGGACATGGAGTAATTAATGAGCCTGTCTCTCTGTCCTTGGTGAACAAGGTGGACTTCTGGCGTGGCCCATCCAGACCCAGCCTCCCTGTGGATATGAGAGTTCCCTTCTCTGAACTGAAAGATATCAAAGCTTATCTGGAGTCCCATGGCCTCGCTTACAGCATCATGATAAAGGACATCCAGGTGAGGCCCTGCACCCATTGGGGCCCTGCATTCCGCCTCCCTTTCTGAGTGGGGCCCAGCATGGAGGACATGTCCTCAGGTCTAAAAGTGGACATGCTGTTTCTGGGTCTCCATTGGTGTGTTTGTGAACATGCTGTGGAAGGAAGTGAGCCTCACGCTTCTCAGAAAAACTCTGAAGCTAGGACAGAGTTCATGGGGGAAGCACTCACAGTGTGGGAGTGGAGAGGGTGCCTGTGATGAGTCCTCCTGGGGACGGATTTGCAGCTAACAAACAGCAAAGGCGCAGGGAGAATGGAGACTGGAGGGTTCAGCTGGGTCCTCCCAGGGCAGCGTGGGAAGGTGCCCCTGGATAGCTTCTTCCTTTGCTTATCTGATCGCTCCCTGCTGTTCCTGCTGTGTCTCAGCAATCCAGTACTGGGGGAACTGCTTTACTCTAGGGAAGTGGGAAATGGCGAAAGAAGCAGAGAAAGCACTGGTGCGTTTTCCTTCCCCTGACCTCCACTGCATGGCTCTCTGCACGGGGCATCTTCCCCAGGCAGGATTCTCCCAGAGGAACTGTTTTGGGAGAAGCAGCTATAGACCCACTCTTGGGTAGGACAAGTAACCCTCATCCTGGACACCCCAGTCTTCCTACTGCTTTCCCTGTGTCTTTTCTTAACATTGTGAAATTCTGTTTCAATTGTTCTATTTTCCAGAATATCCTAAAGAGCCCCTGAAAGGTGCTGGTAGCACAGCCTCCTTCCTAGAGATCCTTGTGGGTACCACTCCTTGGTTAAGTTCCCCCCACCCCGACCCATCTTTCCGCAGCTGCTGCTGCTGGCTGTGTACCTGTGGAACTGTATCCATAAAGATTCATTCCCATCCTTGTTGTATGGCGCTAATCTCCCCTGAGGGCTCCGAGTGTGGGAATACAGAGCCTCCCGGGGCGGGGCGCACACACTTGACACCGCATGCCAAGGGATCAACGCATTAGGCGGCATTCCTTTCCCAGGCCAGCGTCCTTTCAAAGACCTTTATCCCTCATCAGGCACATCTGTTTCCCGCTCAACATGTGGGGGTAGTATAGTTCTCTAATTAAATCCCCTACAAACAAAAATGGGGCAACTCCCACAGACAAAAGGGGCTACTACATCAAAAGAAAGAGAACTTCATTCTCATTTTTAGCCCAGGCCTCTATTCTGAAGTTTCCATTTCCCTGGTTCAGCCCCACCCTGGGAACTCCACAGCATTTGGCAAACAGATACACAGAGGTCTCTAAAAACTTTCTGTTGATTTCTGCACATCAGAGATAGCCCCAGAGTCCCCTCTGAATCTCCCCCAAGGGCTCTCGCCACATCCGCAGCCCCAAGTCCCTCTAGCGCTTTGCCCTCCCTCTCAGGAAAACGCTGTGACCTCTTAGCCTTGATCCAGCCAGGCAGGATTTTTCACCAACTCGTTCTTCCTGCAGTGATCAAGTGCTCACTGCCATACTTATGATCATATTTTGGTTTAGAGGGAGCCGGGGCTGGGGGTGGCTGTTGTGTGGATTTGTGGTTGATGACGGGGAGGGGTCCAGGAGGAGGGAAGCTCAGATTTGCTAACAGGACCTAAGGGCTTCACACCCCTCAGGTTTCTGGCGTCCAGTCTTGTATTTCAGATACAGAGGCAGGGGTCCAATGTTCTCCCTGTCTTCTGATCTCCTCAGCCAAGTACTTGGCAATGCCCCTGCAGGGTGGGCCCTTAGCGGTTGTCTGCTGAATGACTTGCTCCGTTGGGGTATTCAGGACAGGCACGACGTTATTCATGTGTTGGTCTTTGTTCCCTCGGCCCCTCCCCTCAGTGAAGGTCCAGCTCCATGCTCCGCATCCATCTTTCTACCCCAGCACCTATGGTAGGACTTGCCGGTCTGTTGGAGATTCAGAAATGTCAATGGAATTAATGGACATTCATCAGGAGGAGGAGAGGAAAGAGGAGTTGTCATGTTTGGCGGCCAGGACCAGGCTGGAAAACCTCAATGCTGGTTTTCGCTTTTGCCAGAGGCAGGGGAGATTTTGGAATCTCTCCCTCCCTTTGCCCTGTGATCAGAGGGATGCTTGGGAAACAGGAGGCAGGGCCATTCATTCCACTTCCAGACGAAGAGAGACCTACTGTGTGCTGCACGTAGGGCAAGGGGCTAGAAACACAGAGATAAAATCCCGGCCCTGTATCCAGGGGAGCCGGAGGGTCGAGGGGGGCGCTGGGGATGGAGGGAAGTAAATCGGTGATTACAATGGAGTGGATGAGTGGCTGATGGAGTGAGGGCCGTTGCTATGGGAGCGCAGACAAGAGGCACTGCACTCCGTGCTTCTGAGAAGGCAGTAATTACGGTGTGCTGAAGAGCAGGTGAGGGGGCTGGCCAGAGGAAGGGGGGCCCCCACCCCGACTGGCGATGAGGCCAGACCCCATTGCAAAGAGTGTCCTCCACCGTGTGACGAGGTCAGGATTTTATCCTGAAAACTAGGGGGGAGCCACCGGAGGTGCTTTGACATGATCAGATTTGCATTTCAGAAAAACCCACCCTGACAGTGAGAGTGTTGAGTTGGGGACAGGGCCAGGCAGAGACTGACAGGCAGGAGAGTGGTGAGGAAATTGCAGCGGGCCAGGCAAGAAATTATCTGATTCCAAGCGAGCTCTATTTGCATTTAATTTTTCTTCACCTCCTCGTTCTTTTCAGCCCTTTGGTTGTTTTTTTTTTCCCCTAGGATGAGTCACCATGGAAAAGCTTCACTTGAGCAATCAGCTCTGTGGATTTTAATGGCTTTTTTCTGATTACAAAATTAATAAATATTCATGTTAGATAATTTGGAAAATAGTGGAAAGCACAAGGAGAAAACAAAAATCACCCATGCTCTGACCATCTAGAGCAGAATACAATTTAGTGCAAATATCGCTTTGCCAATTTCCCGCTCCCTCGTGGATCCCTTTCATCACCATGCAAATAGAGTTATTTCTCTCATTAAAAAAAATCCTCTCTTGATCCCTTCTCGCTCCCCTCCAGCCATCACCCCATTTTTATGCTTCCCCATAGAGTGAAACTCCTGAAAACACTGACTCTCCCTGCCATCTCTTCCTTTTCCATCAGCAGGCTGTCCAACCGCTCACTTCATCAAAGCTGCCCTCGACAATGTCATACGAACTCCCAGATCCAACCCAATGGCCGACTCTCAGCGCTCCCCTTCCAACAGCACAACTGGTTGCTTTCTCCTTCCTGGAGCCTATCTCTTCTCCTGGCATCCAGGACTTCTGTGTTCTGTCTCCAGCTAGCACCTGTTCTCCTGGATGCAACCACATACTCATTGTTTCTACCTGGGGGCTCAACGAGTATCTCCAACTTTCCAGGTCCAAACCCAGCTCTTCTGGCCTTTCATCGGTGCCTCCACAGCCCTCCCTGTCTCAGGAAATGACAACGCCATCCTTCCAGGCACTCAGACAAGAAGCTGGGAGGCATTCTTGACCCCTTCCTCTAACTGCTCGTCAGCAACAGATTCATAGCTGCCTTCAGAATGGATCTTAGCACATCCCACACCACCACACCACCCCCAGGGCCTGTGCGCCATCTCATCCTTCACCTGGGTTCTTCCAGTGGCTTTCTAACTGCTCCTCCCCATTCCCAACCTTAACTCCTTATTACCTAGTCTCAAAACAGCAGCCAGAAGGGTCCTTTAAAACTGCCAATTCAAGCATGTTGTTCCTCTGCTTCAAACTCAACTGATTTGGAGTAAAAGCCAAAGCCCTTGCAAAGGTCATGGGTTTTCTTTTCATTTTATTTTATTTTTTCATTTTGAGACAAGGTCTTGCCCTGTCATCCAGGCTGACGTGCAGTGGCATGATCACAGCTCACTGCAGCCTTGACCTTCCAGGCTCACTCCATCCTCTTGCATCAGCCTTCTAAGTAGCTGGGATTATAGGCCCTCATCACCACACCCAACTAATTTTTGTATTTTTTGTAGAAATGGGGTCCGACTATGTTGCCCAGGCTGGTCTTGAACTACTGGGCTCAAGCAACCCGCCAACCTTAACTTCCTAAAGTGCTGAAATTACAGGTGTGAGTCACTATGCTAGATTGGTCATCTTATTTTAAATTGTACCCTTCTTCTTCCCTATTTCCCCAACTCCTTCTTTCCTTCCCATTTCACTCTTCTTGACATTTACCATTTTCTCGTCACTGATATGGTTTAATTCTTTACTTTGAAGATTATTATTTTGCTAGTTGAAGGGTACAGTTTTTATTTGTTTATTTGTTTTGAGTTTGAGACAGGGTCTCACTCCATCACTCAGGCTGGAGTGCAGTGGCACGATCTTGGCTTACTGCAGCCTCCACCTCCTAGGCTTAAGCAATTCTTGTGCCTCAGCCTCCCAAGTAGCCGGGATTACAGGCACATCCCATCACATCTAGCTAATTTTTTTTTTTTTTAGTAGAGACAGGGTTTCACCATGTTAGCCAGGCTGATCCCAAACTCCTAGCCTCAAGTGATCCACCTGCCTCAGCCTCCCAAAGTGCTGGAATTACGGGCATAAGCCAGTGGAGTTCTTTTTTTTTCTAAGATGGGGTCTTGCTATATTGCCCAGGGTGGAGCACAGTGGCTATTCACAGACACAATCATAGTGCACTGCAGCCTTGAACACCTCGGCTCAAGAGATCCTCCTGCCTCAGGTACTGCAGGTGTGCACCAACATGCCTGGCTTGAGCAGCAGAGTTGTAAAGGTAGAAATGCTGTTGGTTGGTATGATGGTGAGTGGCAGCTCCAGAGAGGAGAAGACAGCAGGGAGGATTGCAGGAGAAGCCAGGGAAGACAGGAAAAGTGATGGGGCAAGACCCTGGGAGAGACAGAGTCTGGCTGCATCATGGGGATAGGAACAAAAGAGGACCCAGGCCCCTCTGTTGGACCACATGAAGGGCAGGTGCTGACTGTCTCACCAGCTGACTGTCGCACTCATATGACCATGAATTGGGGCTTTCTGCCTTCCATGTCCTACAGAAGCCATCTTACCTCTGGAGGAATCCACATTTCCTGGGCATGCCTTGTAGCGCTCCATCACACAACCCTGGAGTCACCCCGAAGTTATTGTCACCCTCCTTATCATCGTCACCTTCCTCATCATTATAGCTAACATTCTCTAGCGTTTGCTACATGCCAGGCAAAAGTCTAAGCATTTAGCTTGTAATGACTGTTCTAATCCTCATGAGAACTTTTTGAGATGGAGTCTGGCTCTGTTGCCCAGGCTGGAATGCAGTGGCGCAATCTTGGCTCACTGCAACTTCCACCTCCTGGGTTCAAGCAATTCTCCTGCCTCAGCCTCCTGAGTAGCTGGGATTACAGGCATGTGCCACCATGCCTGGCTGATTTTTGTATTTTTGGCAGAGACAGGGTTTTGCCTTGTTTTGGCCAGACTGGTCTTGAACTCCTGGCCTCAAGTGATCCACCTGCCTCGGCCTCCTAAAGTGCTGGGATTACAGGTGTCAGCCACCATGCCCAGCCCTCATAAGACCATTTTAAAGTATGTGCTAAAGTATGTGATAATATAACCTTCATTTTGCAAAGGGGAAACTGAGGCACAGAGAAGTTAGTAATTTTCTGGAGCTGGTGGCAGGATTGGGGTTTAGCCTGAGCTCCCGCACCCTCAGACTCCACTCTCAAGCCATCTGTCTCCTTAGCGGTCATCACTGTTGTCTGTGTGGCATTTTAACTTTGCCTTTTGGACAGGGAAGCCTTGTGGCTTGGCCTTGACCTCCGAGGGGGTCCATTCTGAAAACATCAGATCGGCAGCCACCCCGCACATCCAGGGCCCTGGGACTAGAGTTGCTACTGGCCATGTAGCTTCTACTGCAGATGTTAGTACTGGAAGAGAAGGCCGGGAGCATGGGAGGAGAGGTCGCAGCCACTGTCCTGGAACCCCCACCCCACACTGTTTCCAGGAGCTGCGTCCATTTTGCATCTGTGGTTGGAGTTGGGCTGTGAGAAATCCTGCTCTCCCCCGCCTCAGCCTCAGTGCTGGGGCCCCCCTGCCTCCTCCCCTGCCCAACCCGGAAGGGCCGTTCTTCCCTCGAGGGTCCCCATCCTTCCTGACTCATCGTAAATTAATTCACACTGAGGTATTACTTTCCCTGTCAGGTTAGGGCTTCCAGGGAGGCAGATGGCTTACTTCTGAGTTGGTTGGGTTCTTTGTTTTGTTATTTTTCCTGAGAAGCCTGACAGGGCTATCATTAGGCATTCCTCAGCCTGTGGCCAGACTGCATTCTTCCCTCTCATCCCCTTCCCTCAGCCCCACGCATGGAGCAAACGTTGGTGCAGTTTCCAGGCCAAAGCAGATTCATGCTCCTGGGAGTGGGGCCAGCTGCGGGGGCTGAGGATTCCCAGTTTGAAAGAGGGTGTCACCTCCATTCACAAGGCTGTGAGGGTGTCTGGAAAGTTATTTGCAGTTTGGTGCTGACTTTCCATTTGCCTCCAAGCTCTTGTGTGGAAGAAGGGACAGCCTCCTGGGTCCTGGCTTCCTGTGGGTGTCCCGGGGCTGTGTGGGGAGAATTGGATCCTGTAGCCGTTTTTCCCCCAATTTTTACTTCCTATCCTCCACTTCCACAAGATCCCTGGAGGCCCTTTACCTTGTCCTCATGGCTGGCAGGCCGCTGTCTTCCTTGCAGCTGCTCGTCACAGCTGATGGCACCAGGCACACAGCGGCTGGCACACATTGGTCATGGTAGGCTATTGAGATTTGGGTCAGCTTCCTAGGAAGAAGACAAATTCCTTTTGTTAGAGCTTCCCAGAAGTGATTGCCAATGGCCAGAAAGGACAGGGCTCTTCCAGCCACATCTAACTTACCCAGCAATCCCGGCTTTGCCCCCGGCTGGCCAGTGCAGCTGGAAAACATGGCAACTGTAATTGCCTCGCATGGAGTCGGCGCCTAATAACAAAGTGAGCCCCAAACATCAATTTCCAGTCCCATTTTGAAACCTACGAACTTGAGCATTGTGAGTGAGCCCACTAGGCCTTGGGGATGAGTGAGTTATTAGGCTGTGCCTCATCTACGGCAGGTGGGGCGGGAAGGAAGACTCCGCAGTGTTAAAATGCATGCGCTGAATGAAGAAACCCCCAAACAGGCTTTGTGTGAGCAACATGGCTGTTTATTCATCCGGGCGCTGGTGGGCTGAGTCCAAAAAGAGAGTCAGCGGAGGGCGGTGGGATAGGAGTTGGTTTTATACGTTTGGGGTAAGCAGTGGAAAGTTACAGAAGTTACAGTTTAGGGTGGAGTTTTTGCAAGCTGGGAGGGGGTCGTAGGTTTGCAAGGTGGGAGGGGATCATAGGGTCTGGAGTCACAAGGTTGACCAGGGTTGGTTACAAGGTCCAATGGTCTTATCGATTGGGGCTGGAATAAGAAACAATAGAAGAATATCTCAAGTTACTTAGGCACCACAGAGGTTAATCATTCTTCTGCTTTTCATGGTCTTCTAGTTACTTCAGGTTTTCTAATTCCAGAAGGCCCTCCAGAGGTGTACAGGTGGGTCATGGGGGTCACCATAGTGTCCATGGTGCCATCAGTCAGCCTAAAAGACCTTACACACAGTAGCCTTTTGGTTTGGCTATTATTTATTCATTTAAAAATTCCTACTTATTGAAGTAGGATAAGCACATTGCCAAAATGTAAAAATAGAGTAGAGAAAAAATTTACTCAAAATTCGCCTTCTTCTATCTTAGCAGGCATTGTGAACATTTTGGTCTATATTTTTTGCATTTCAATGTCTTGTATTCTTATGTTTAGGGGTCTTTGATTTTTCATTATTGTAAAAGACTTCTAAATTGCAAGAAGAGTACAGTGGCGTTTTTAGCTATTGTTAACATTTGCATGCTCTTTCTGTTCACACACATGCACACACACACACAAACATATCTCTCAATAAAGTGTTGCTCCATTGCCAAGGCTAGAGTACAGAGGTGCGATCATAACTTCCTCGCAATCATAGCTCACTCTAGCCTCTAACTCTAGGCTCAAGCAATCCTCCTGCCTCAGCCTAAGTAGCTGGGACTATAGGCACACATCACCAAGCCTGGCTAATTTTTCAGTTTTAATTTTTTGTAGAGACAGGGTCTCCCTTTATTGCCCAGGCTGTTCTCAATCTCCTGAGCTTCAGCAATACTCCTACCTTGGACGGACTCCTAAAGTGCGGGGATTACAGGTGTGAGCCACCAATGCCAGCCTTTATATGTTATTGGTGTTAGCCTTTAGTTTTGATAGTTGGTCTTGGTCTGAACCCAAGGCTACAGACTAGGATAACTGGTTCTCATCTCACCTCTGCCACTTGTTAGCTCTGCCATTAAGTCCCTTTACCTCTCCAACCTGCATTAGCGCTAACACGAATAGCTCATTTCCATCCTGTTATCGGGTCATCTGACCAGATCAAGTGAGATCATGAGGATAAAGAACCTTGGTCAACTAAGACTCTAGCCCCAAATAAGTAATTGGCAAGACTTCATTGTCGCCCAGTGCTGCAAAGGAAGGGCAACTTGGGTTAATGAGGATTCTTTCTCAGCATCCTCTGTGGCAAAGGACCCAGGTACTTCCCACACTGGACAGTTGGTGCAGAATCCTGGGGTGCCTTGACCCCTGGATGCTGATGTAAGAGCATGAGTTTGGGTGAAGGACACTAGCTCATCTCACTCGGACCCAAGCAGGGAAAAATGTTCCAAGATGATGTTGGTGGTCTGAGCAGTGAGTGAGTGGTCAAGCCAACCAGGCACTACACTGTCCTCTGTATGGGCAGCGGGAAGTACCATGTAAGGTTTGAATGCTGACTCCGTGTTGATACCCAAGGACATTGCTTTTGGCTCACCCAGACGCGTGCTTAGGAGGTGAGTGAAAGCCCACTGGCCCATGACTCATAATGATTTGGACTGACTTTGGCCAGGCCTGGCCTTCTGAATGGCTTGCATACCAGTTGTCTAGGCATTTCCTGGAAGTGGAGTTAATGTTGGGGGTCAGAGGAACCCTCTGCTTCTTCCAGAGGGTCAGTGCACATGGTCCAGCTAGGGTCCTGAATCAACAGAGTGTTTATCAGGTGCAAAAGGAATGTTTGCAGTAGACCATGAGCACCTTTTTTTCCCCAAAAAAACTCCTTCAAATCCATTATTACATTTTATCCTATGAGGTGGCAAGGCAGATATTACTTTCCAAATTTTCAAGCAGAGGAAACTAAGGCCACAGCAAGTTCCGTAGCCAGTTAGTGGCAGAGGCAGACCTAGAACCCAGTTCTCTAGACTCCTTGTCCTGTGCTCATTTGGGAAATGGCAGCATGACTGCCAGTTTGCCAGGCAGAAGAGTCACCCAGCAACCTGGAGCTTCCTTCTGTTGTGCAGTTCATACTCAGGGTGGCTCATTCTCCTGTGTTGCTGCTGTCTTTATGTACAGCCAGCAGAGGCAGGGATCAGAAGAGGCATAGCCAGCCCAGCTCTCCCCTTCCTTTCCAATATGTGTTCCTCATCACCCAGGTGCTGCTGGATGAGGAAAGAGAGGCCATGGCAAAATCCCGCCGGCTGGAGCGCAGCACCAGCAGCTTCAGTTACTCCGCATATCACAACCTGGGGGAGGTAGGTCTGCCTGGGGAAGCTCTGGGCTCTCTTGTATCTTTGGGCCCCTTAGGGTCTCCTAACTAGGCAGAAACTAGTTAAGGACTCTAGGATTTATAGGAAACTGTGACTGACACTTGGGGACTATACAGCAGACATTAGGTCTGCTAGGCAGAGAGTCAGCTTCAAAGAGGTCCAAAAGCCAGGATTCAGATAGAGGGGAAAGTAGTTCAGCTGTACAGCCCTAGGCAGAGTAATGGGTCTCCTAGGCAGAACACAAAGGCAGGGACCCATTATGGGCCAGAATAGAGCAGGTAGAGGCTACCTTCATCTCGACAGAGCAGGAACATCATCATCTTGAATGAACATTACAATTCTAAGTTTCCTGAGATTAAAAAGTGGCCTAAATCCAGTCCCTATAGTTATAAAAAGGACAAAAATTGACCAGAAGCCCCTCTCAGGTTTATTTTTCTTAAATAAACCTGCCCGTTAAGCTGCATTTTGTGTTTCTTTCCTCTTTCTTTAACTCTTACACACATGTAATCCTATGGCTGGGAACCTAGGGCTCTCAGCCTGTCCATGACCAGCCCTGGTGTTCATGGCCCCAGTTGTGGGTGCTGGGGTATATACGAGGGGCAGGAAGCCAGGAACATTGGAGAGCCATGTTTTTAGAATAAAAGGGAGTTGCCTTCACTTGGAGAAAATTCATGATCATAGTTACAGTCAGCCAGGGCAGGTGTATCTAATTGTGACTTGTTTATAAAGAAGAATGAACATAGAGGGTGCAGGGATGCCCACTCCAGAAAGGAACTCAAGGCACAGGTCTCATTTTGCGTGTCAAGGACATAACATTATTGATATCATCCATTTATTATCATAATCACTTTTCCCACTTCACAAGTCATGGAATAGAAAATCCATTTTCTTTCACATATTTGTTAATTAAATTCCATGTATTGAAAGAACAACAGAATGAAATAATACAGTCTGTCACTATTTATTGATGCCAAAGATAAATAAAACAATAACCCTGCCTTCAAGGGCCTTACAGTCTAAAAGGAGCAAGAAGATAAAAACAACATTACATGGTCTGTGAGATCTGTCAAATGGATTGAATAGGCCAAAGAATGGAGGCCAGAGAGAGAATTTCCAACCAGAGAGAGCCGTGTGGGTGGAGCTTGGGGATTTGAGCAGACTCAGCACACACTGTTCTCCCAGGCAAAGGCACAGAGCAAGGAGCCTGGGAATCCAGCAAGACCACAACTTACTTCCTTTAGCTCTGAGGGAATGCTCTACTTTTGCAATTCTTTGAGGAGGTGGGAAAGCATTGAGGAGAGTGGGAAGGGGCACAGAGAACATTCAGAGAGGCCGTGGTAATTGCCAATCTTACACACTTCTTTCCCTTCAGATATATAGCTGGATTGACAACTTTGTAATGGAGCATTCTGACATTGTCTCAAAAATTCAGATTGGCAACAGCTTTGAAAACCGGCCCATTCTTGTCCTGAAGGTAAAAAGCCAATGGTGTCAACTTGTAGACTCTACATTGAGGCCCTCTGGCATAAGACTGAGCTCATGTCAGGTAGTGGCTGGGTGGGAGTTTTGTGGAGAAGAACAATGTGTATACTCCTGTCCCCAGGTGACCTAAGCTTTGAGGCTGTGACATTCAGAGATCCACTCTTGTAGGTATGAAGAGGTGACAGTGTGGTGACCTGGCATGTCCTTGGTCAGAAAGTAGGTGGGAGGATGGCTAAGGGGTTAGGGCTGCAGAGTGGCTGTTGTCACCCTGGACTTGGGGTGTGAGTGTGGATGAGTTGGCATTCTTTCTGTCACCCCAGTTGCTTCATCTGTTTAATAGGAACAGAGGTACACAAAGGGCCCACTTGCTAAGGAGGTCATCTGGCTCAGACAGCCCTGCAGACAGCCCTGCCTCTGTAGAGAAGCTTCCCAACCCTTCACAGTGGCCACTGGAACAGAATTCAAGCAAACTCAGGACCCTGCAGTTCACTGGGTCATGAAGGAAGTAGGAGAGGTGAATGCAGAGCCCTCAGGAAGCAACTCTTAGTTAGAGCCCAAAAGGGCACCCAGGAATGTGGACACTGTGGGGCATTTGGCATCAGCTGTCAGGAAAGATAGGCGCCTGCTGCTGCTCTCAATAATTCTCTGGTGGGCTCCTCTGAACAGCCAAGTGGACTCACGTAACTTGGAACTTGACTTCACCTGTCCCTGCTTCCATTTCTCCAGGGGCTGTGGTCTTCTCTCTCTAATGTTGTCTGAATCTTTGCTACTTAAAGCACGGTCCCTGCATAGCAGTATCAACATCCCCTGGGAGCTTATTAGAAATGCCAAACCTCAGACTCCTCCCTAGACCTCCTAAGTCAGAATCTGCACTGGAATAAGATCCTCAGGAGACTCATGTGCCCATTAGAGTTTGAGAAACCCTGGTCTTCAGTTACTTTCAATCCTGGGAAATTCTGTCCTTCTGGATGGATCACTTTGCTCCCTAGGGGCACCACCATATTGCCTGCACACTTTTGGGCACATGGACAGGTACCTGCACACACACCCTCTTACCTGGTGCACAAAGCTGCCCTGGGCAGCAAGGATGCCTCCAGAATCTCCTTCCGGGTAGCCTGGAGACAGTAGCTGTCTGAGTTCAAACCTCGGTTTGGGGCCAATTCTTTTCCTCAGTTTAGCACTGGAGGTTTTCGGCACCCAGCCATCTGGATTGACACTGGAATTCACGCCCGGGAGTGGATCACCCATGCCACCGGCATCTGGACTGCCAATAAGGTCAGCAGGGACCTGTACTCAAGGTGCACCCATGATGGAGGCTGTACCTGGGGGTCGGGGCTTACTATTGAAGGGTACCTCCTGCTCAACAATGACACTCAGGGTGCTGTCGCCCTCCTGCCCTTTGGAGCAGCTGCTGCATGCTCTTGCCTTTTGCAGCACAGAGCCCACATTGATCCCCTGCCTTCTAGTTGTTGAAAATCCAAGCCTTCAGTTCTGCACAAAAGATACACCTGAGGGTTTCACGCCCCCACTTCCCGCAGCCACCTGCTGTGCAAGTGTCCTGCGGCACCTCCCAGGGCTTCCCATCTCTCTTCACCCTTTCTTGCAGATTGTCAGTGATTATGGCAAAGACCCCATCCTGACAGACATACTAAAGGCCATGGACATCTTCATAGAGCTCATCACAAACCCTGATGGGTTTGCTTTTACCCACAGCATGGTGAGGGCACCTGGGGAGAATGGAAGCCCTAGGGGGATGGAGAAAAGGTCACTGTTCTTTGGGAACCAGTCCCTTCAGGGCTGCTTTGCAGAAAGCCTCACCAAAGGCAGGTAGGCTGTTCTGATACTGCATCGAAGCATCTTGCCCTCTGACTTCTTTCTTGCTGCCCAGGGAAGGCCACTATTGGCAACTTGTGCCCAGGCCTCTCCCCAGACCCCAACTTCAACTACACAGTATCTGAGCTGCAGACTTGGCCCAGCCCCATGCCAGCCCTATCCTGTCCTGGCAATTCCTTCCCTTTGCTTCTCCCTGCCCCACCAGGCTCCCCCACCCCCACAGGCCAGGATATCAGAGGCTCCCATCCCTGGGAATGGGCCCAGTGAATGAGGTCACCTGACCTGGGCTTTCCCAGAACCGCTTATGGCGGAAGAACAAGTCCATCAGACCTGGAACCTTCTGTATTGGCGTGGATCTCAACAGGAATTGGAAGTCAGGCTTTGGAGGTATGGCAATCTGCTGTCCTGGGGCAGGGCTGGAGATGAGGTGTTGGTCTGCGGCAGGTTCTCCCACTCAATCAGATCACGTTAACCCAACTTGGGAGGCAGGGGATAATGCAATCAGCTAATATGCATGAGTCACGGCCAGGGACAGGCAAGCACATACCTCAGACGGGCTGTGGGCATGGGGAGAGGTTGCATGTGTGTGTGTTGAATGTACACTTATGCCGAGCCTTCATGGGAAACATTAAAGGGGCCCCCCAGCTCCTGAAATGAGGACTAACTGTATGGGTTAATTCCTAAATATGGTGCCTCACGCCTGTAATCCCAGCACTTTGGGAGGCTGAGGTGGGAGGATCCCAAGGTCAAGAGATCAAGACCATCCTGGCCAACATGGTGAAACCTGGTCTCTACTAAAATACAAACATTAGCTGGGTGTGGTGATGCCCGTCTGTAGTTCCAGCTACTTGGGAGACTGAGGCAGGAGAATTGCTTGAACCCAGAGGGTGGAGGTTGCAGTGAGCCAAGATCGCACCATTGCACTCCAGCCTGAGTGACAGAGAGAGTCTGTCTCAAAACAAAACAAAAAAATCCTAAATATGGCAGAGAAAGGTTTAAAGGAGGTACAAAGTAGTCTTACTTGTTGTTCAAAATCCAGAGTTTATGGTGCCCCCAAAATATCCCTAGCCCTGACTGGAAGGAAGCACAACACAAAGAAAAGCCTCTGAACTCATTCCCTGAGACCTAGGACCTGAACTCTGCCCTTTGGGGAGGCCAGGGCAATAGTTTCAAGTATCTAGTAGAATAAGCCACTTTTTTTTCTTTTCGTTCCTTTCTCTCTTTCTTTCTTTCTTTCTTTCTTTCTTTCTTTCTTTCTTTCTTTCTTTCTTTCTTTCTTTCTTTCTCTCTTTCTTTCTTTCTTTCTTTCTTTCTTTTTCTTTTTTTTTGAGACTAGGTCTTGCTCTGTTACCCAGGCTGGAGTGGAGTGGTGTGGTCATGGCTCACTGCAGCCTCAACTTCCTGGGCTCAGGTGATCCTCCCACCTCAGCCTCCCAAGTAACTGGGACCACACGTGCATACCACCACATCTGGCTAATTTTTGGGGGGTGGGGGACGGAGTCTTTGTTGCTCAGGCTGGAGTGCAGTGGTACAATCTTGGCTCACTGCAACTTTTGCCTCCTGAGTTCAAGCAGTTCTCCTGTCTCAGCCTCCTGAGTACCTGGGATTACAGGTGCCCACCACTATACTTAGCTAATTTTTGTATTTTTAGTAGAGACAGGGTTTATAGGGTTTCCCCATATTGGTTAGGTTGGACTCAAACTCCTGATCTCTGGTCATCCACTGCCTCAGCCTCCCAAAGTGCTGGGATTACAGGCGTGAGCCACCATGCCCAGCCAATTTTTGTATTTTTAAAAAAGTTTGTAGAGACAAGGTTTCTCCATGTTTCCTGGGTTGATCTTGAACTCTTGGGCTCAAGTGAATCACCTGCCTTAGCTTCCCAAAGTGCTGAGACTATAGACATAAGTCACTGTACCCGGCCTCAAGACAATTCTTTATCATCAAGGCTGGCCTCAGCCTGGTTTTTATTTTTGACCCATTACTTTATGACCCTGGCACATATCTGCAGAGCTGTCTTATTCCAGTGAGAGGGAGGGGGCAGCTTTCTCCTGAGTTCCTTGGTGTTCTACTCTGATAATCTCCATTACCATGAGAGGGGCACGGGGATTGGGAAATTGAGGCCTCCAGAAAGCTCAGAGACAGGTACATGGACCCTGTAAATACAGCAATTTGATGGGCAGGACAATTTGATAGGTCTAGTCATGACAGAGTCTCCAGAACAGACATAGCCTTGGCCCCCACACATGGCATTTGCACTCCATAGGGGACTGAGGGTTTGGCTTCACAGGGGATAGTGTCATTGCTGTTGATAATCAGACCTATAGGCTGGTGTCTAAACCAGTGAGATAGAACATTTCAGATCTGGATGCCCACTGCTTTGAAAATCTGGCTTCTTGGGGTCTGTTCTCATTGAAAAATTAGCCAGGCATGGTGACTAACGCCTGTAATCCCAGTACTTTGGGAGGCCGAGGAGGGTAGATCACAAGGTCAGGAGATTGAGACCATCCTGGCTAACACAGTGAAACCTCGTCTCTACTAAAGATAGAAAAATTAGCTGGACGTGGTGGCGCATGACAGCTACGGGGAGGCTGAGGCAGGAGAATCTCTTGAACCAGGGAGTTGGAGGTTGCTGTGAGCCGAGATTGCACCACTGCACTCCAGCCTGGTAACAGAGTGAGATTCTGTCTCAAAAAAAAAAAAAAAAAATCAAGCTGGCTCCAAAGCACTGAGAGTGAGGCCCCTAGCCCACAGTGTGGGGGTTGTAACTGCTTGTGTAAGGGAACAAGACCATGCAAAATTAGGCATTTCCACCTCCAAATGAACAGACGCTTGTCCGGGTGGGTATCCAGTGGCCCCTCAGCACTAACTGGAGTGAGCACCCATGGACCCCATGCTAGGCTGGCTGGGAGAAAGATAAATTGCTTCTTAAAGGAAATAACTTCTGTGGGTCTCACCACAGGATAAAAAAATCCGTATACACACAATGTACAAAACAATTACGGAAAAAAAGCCCAGAGGGGGCAAAAAGCTCCCATAATCCCACCACTCAAAGATCACTGCTTTTAATAATTTACCATGTCCTTCCAGAGATTTCCCCTTGCTACAAATTACATTTTTAGAGAAGGAAAAATAAATAGCTAATGAATCCATTAGCAGGTACTTGTGAAACAGGCAGGCTCAGAAGACCTTGACTTCGAACGTCAGAGATGCAGGCAGCTAATTCCCATTTGGCCAGGGGAAGATTAGTTTATTCTGCTTAGCTCAAACCAGAACTAATGGCCTGAAGTGTTTCTCCATATTTGGGCAAAGCCACCTGGTCGTTGGCAGGGGAACGGCTTTCTGTACGTGGGCTGCAAAAGCAGACAAAGCCTTCAACCTCCCCCACTCTGCACATCTGTTGCTGTTTGTCATTCATCAAGTGGAGCAGGTGCAGGGGCTCCCAACAGACACAACGAACCAGACTGCTGTTAGCTGGGCTGATTCCATCCTGGGGGCTGCCTTTCACCCCCTTGCTCTGCAGGCACATCCCCTACTAACCAGGGTCCCCAGGTGAGGACAGCTAAACTGAGAGGGGGTATGCTCCCTGGGCCTCCCTGGGGTCAGCAAGAGTGTGTCTGAGTTGGTGACTCAGGCTGGACAATTTTGTTTATGGTTTTGTTGCTGCCTTTATTGAATGGCTGTGTAATGAGTAATCTGTAGACCATCCCTCCCACCCATGCCTGGCCTCCGGTGTATTCTCGAAGAGGACTCGTGGGCTGCATTCCTACAGTATCATCTGAAGTGGTCCATGGGGCAGCCCCCAGCCCGAGGAGTCAAGAGGAATGCTATGGCCTCCTCAGGAGGCTTCAGAAGTTGAGGTGATCCCTGATCTCTAAATGGTGCCACCATTCCAGGGAAGAGGAGAGAGAGGAGAAACTGGGACGACTCCTTCCAAGTTAGCCTACCAAGTCTTGAACAGCTCAGTGCAGCCCAACCCTCTCCTTGGGAATAAGGGAAAGCAGAAGGAGTGGAAGAGGAAGAAAAGAGATGGGGCAAGGGCGAGTGTCTAGGAGGAGATGGAAACAAATGAAATTTGGGAAAAGAATAATAACCCCACTCCTCTTTGTTCTCTCCCTCATCTTAAGTCCCCAAGAATTTTCAAAGACGTCTTTGCACCTCTGGCTCCCAGGGCAGCCTCGGGCAACTATGGGGAACTATTCTCCCATATTGGTTTCCTGTATCCCCAGACCCCAAGTTCGTGGCCATGGTTGTGGCAAATCCTGAGCTGACACCAAGTCTGAGCCTTCAACTGACGGCAAATCCAGGAAGGGTCAGCCTAAAGACGCTGCTGCTCAGGAGGGGAAGCCGGGCTTGGGACGGAGACTTAGAGTTTCCTCTGGATACAACTTCTGAGCCAGGCCCACCTTCCTAAAGGAACCACAGGACAAGCTGAGGGGGCTACCTGCAGGGCTTCAGAACTGTGGGTTATGGTGCAGCCGCAGTCTCTGACATATTAGACTGGAGGATGCAGCAGTAACAAACACCCCTCCAGATCTCAGTGGCTTACACAATAAGTTTGTTTTTCATGCACACAAGTCCAATGTGAATAGGTGACTCTCCTTAGCAGCTTTCTTCCAGCACTGAGAGAGGGATCCGGAAGCTGCTTCTATCTAAAATTTTTTTTGCTTCCAGCCACACAGACAGAAAAGAGCATGGAGAAGTCATACTTGCTCTGAACAGTCTCAACCCGGAAGTGCCACGTCATTCCTGCTCACTTTTTCATTGGTCAGGGTAGTCACATCACTTCAATCATACTGCAAAGGAGGCTGGGAAATGTAGGGGAACACACAGGTATTTTGGGAATGCTGTCTGTATCACGCCTGGGATTCGACTCTTTGGGTGGCTTTCTTTTACTTCCAGGAAATGGTTCTAACAGCAACCCCTGCTCAGAGACTTATCACGGGCCCTTTCCTCAATCGGAGCCGGAGGTGGCTGCCATAGTGAAGTTCATCACAGCCCATGGCAACTTCAAGGCTCTGATCTCCATCCACAGCTACTCTCAAATGCTCATGTACCCTTATGGCCGATCGCTGGAGCCCGTTTCAAATCAGAGGGAGTTGGTGAGACTGGCTGCTTAGGGCTTGGGGAGAGGAGACTCCTTCTTGGGAAAATATGTATCTGTCAGACTCCCAAAGGGCTCAGATTGTTACTCTAAAAGCAAGGGTCTAGACCGATTGGCCCTGTGGTGTGGGGCCAGGTGGGGGGAGCTTGCTGTTCCCATGTGTGATCAAATTCAAAGCCGGAGGTGCTGTGTTCCCTTCTCACGAGGGCCACCTGCACCTTCAACTTCCAGGACTCCTAAATCCATGCTTCTCACCAGCTGGTGAGGGTGGGGAGTGTGTGGCAGCCACGGGGAGCCTCTGCCTCTCACCCTGCCAACGTCATCTTGCAGTACAATCTTGCCAAGGATGCGGCGAAGGCCTTGTTTGAGGTCCACAGGACCGAGTACATTTTTGGCAGCATCAGCACCACCCTCTGTGAGTGAACCTCTCCTGGCCCTGCTTCAGATACCACATCCACCTGGGGTTGGCCGCAGGGCAGTGCCATGGATCTAGTTGGGCTGGCCCAAAGCTGCCTCCCACTACTGGGTAGAAGGGTGAACAGTGGTACCCACGCAGCTGTTTCTTGGCAGCTTTTGTGCACAGCTCCCATTGCCTGGCTTACTGCAAGTTCCTAAGCCTGGTGGGCAGGTGTCGAGAATGGGCTGGGTGCACGGCTCTGATCTGAGTTGAGGCCTGGGCAGGAAGCCTGGTGTGGTCTGGGGTGGGTGAGGGTTTGGCTCCCAGAGTCCACTTTCCACTCAGGATGCCTCTGTCCCTTGTGGCCACATCCCCTTCTTCTTTTTGGGGGCATATTTTGGAACTTTTGTGTCTAGATGTGGCCAGTGGGATCACCGTCGACTGGGCCTATGACAGTGGCATCAAGTACGCCTTCAGCTTTGAGCTTCGGGATACTGGGCACTATGGCTTCCTGCTGCCGGCCACACAGATCATCCCCACAGCTCAGGAGACATGGATGGCGATTCGGACCGTCATGGAGCACACCCTGACTCACCCCTACTAGCAGCACGACCGAGGGCAGAGCAGGAGGCTCCTCCCGAAACCCATGTTATGTGCCCCCATCCTGGTGCCCTCAATCTGGATCTCTTAGAAAGTAAATACAAGTTTGAACAGGCTTCACTTGAACAGGCTTCACTGCCTCTCGTGTTGGCTACAACCCCTATGGGCTCAGCACTGACCAGCGGACTGGAGAGCTGCTTCTCATTCACCAGGGGAGGCTGAAATGCAGGGGAAGCCTCTTCATTCCCCATGCTGCCTTCAGGAAAATTAGGATGTAGAGGCTGAACCTTTTCTCCTCTTGTCAGGACTTGAAACAGAGAAATCAGCCTGGGAGCTACTCAGGACACAGCGTCCCAGCATATTTACATTTTAAGATGGCCTCGGAGGGGACAGTGTTTGCTCTGAAGGAGAGCATTTCTGATGGAAGGGTGGGCCCAAACAGGCAGCCTTCACCTCGGTCTGCTTTACTTTCCATGCGGGGAGGGAGCAGGGTCACATTTCGGAGGTTGCCAGTCACCCCTCAACCCAACACAAAGTTACTGGCTTGTGACCTGCTCCCCTGAGGTGTCCTCAAAGGTCCTTGGGTCTTGGGAACACAGGGTTAGAGCCAGTCGGAGCCAGCTCAGCAAAGCACCACAAAAGAAGAGCTTCTCCTCATCCTTGTCATCACTGACACCATCCTGGTTGTCATCTCTGAGCAGGGTTAAGCAGGCACTTCCCCAAGAGAGTTCAAGGGGCACTCTTGTGAGATATGAATGAAGTGCCTTCCCCCAGCCCCAGGCTTCCTTGGACCTTTTGCCTCTTCATTCCGCCTGCTGCCTTCTGGGAAATGGTGGGACAGGCAGGCTGTACTGGGCAGCAGCGATAGCGGAGCTGTTTGCTCTGCCCTCAGGAAGGCTGATACCCCCAGAAACAGGAAAAGCCAAATGAGGTTGCGTAAGTGTGAGGCAGAAACATCAGTCTTGAGAGCAAAGACTTGCATTTGCAAGAGCCAGGCTGGTGTGTGTGTGTGTGTGTGTGTGTGTGTGTGTGTGTAAAACTGGATGGCCACAAGCTGACACCTGGAGGATACAGAGACAGGGAAGAAAACAGAATGAAACCAAAATATTTGTGTAGAAGGCATAAAAGTTAGAATCACAGACTCCACTGTGTAAAGGTATAACTTGCCTTATTTATCTCTCGCTTAGATTAACTTAGCCTCCTTTTCCATTCAACCTGTGCCGGGAGACAGTGCTTGGGCCAGTTGATAGAAGAAGGGGATGGGAGATGATTAAAACCCCAAGTAAGGCTCATATACAATATGGGGTCTAAGCAGCAAATGACTAATGGCTAAAGAAGGGAACAAGACAGAGGATTAGAGGCAGCCACAGGGGCCGAGTGTGTCTCAGTGGTGCAGCTGTGTAGAACTCTGAACAAAGAAACAAGGTTGGCAGGTGAGGAGGCCTAGGATAGAGGTCAGAAGGCCAAGCCTGGGGCCAAGCAGACAGCAGCCATGGTGGCACAGGGGGCATTGGCTGGGCATGCAGATGGCCAGGGCCAGCTGTGCCACACAGAAGCCCAGAGGAAGTGAGGGTAATTAACCCCTGAAGAACCCAGGTCATCTTCAGGAGAACAGCCACAGCAGTGGAGGAGGAGAAAATCTTGATTCTGGCTGAAGTTTCCCACAAGAGACTTTTTTTTTTTTTTAAGCTGGAATTGGTCTGAGTGAGCTAGAATTTCCAACCCAAAGTTTTCTGCTGCTAGTGGAAATTTGAGGTCATGGGCTAAGTTAATATAAGCTAGAGGTAAATAAAGCAAGTTATACCTTTGCCCAGTGGAGTCTGTGATTAAAACTTTTATGCCTGCTATACAAATATTTTTTTCATCCTCTTGGGGAGGGCATTCCTGGTACTAATAAGCTCATTTTTTTAGATAAGGAAAGAAGGTGTGGAGACGTTTTAAAAGCTAAACAAGAGAAAATTGTTGAGAAAGATTTGAACTTGGGTTTGTCGAACTCTGAAACTGCTATGTCACTGTTTGTCCAAGGGTGGCCAGTGGCCCAGCTGCAGAAGAATCCATGGAGACTTGTTTAAAAGGAAGGGATTTGGTTCAATTTCCAGGCTGAGTTAGAATATCTGGGGGTGGACCCCCCAAATCTGCATTTTTACCAACTGCCCATGGAGTTCTGAGGGATCTTCAAATACCGCCACTGATCCCTGTTCCCCTGCCTCCCATGAAGAATATATGCAAGTCTTCCGGGGGGAGTTGAGCTTTGGGTCCCCCCTCTGCCATTGTCCACCAGGACTGGAGGTGGCTGCCACAGGGGGAGGCCAGTCACGCTCTAGAGTATTTCCTGGGGGCTGCCTTGGCGCTAGCCTTAAGCAGTGTGATCTGCAGACCACAGGCATCACATCACCTGGGAGCTTAACCCATCCCTACTAAATCCAAGTCTCTGTGGGGTGGGGCCTAGGAGATTCGCAGGCAGGAAGACCAAGAGGGAGACAAATGAGCCAGCCGAGGTCGTGGGTCCAGAGACTTCACCTTACACCATATTTGTTGAAACTGTGTCATGTGGTCACGCCCAGCTGCAAGGGAGGCTGGGAAATTGCTTTATAGCTGGGCACATTGCTGCCCCAGATAAAATCAGAGTTCTGTGGGCAGGGAGGAAGGGAAGAACGGGTATTTGGAAGGAGCCAGAAGAGTCTGCAGCAGCTTCTCTGAGGGGCAGGGAGGATCTGAAGGGGCCTCAGAGCCCGTTTCTTATTTATCAAGTGATGGACTTAATCCTAAAGCCATAGAATTTTCCAGATGTTTTAGTCCAACCCGCTGATTTTGCAGTTATGAAGACAGGGGCCTCTGGATCATGAGATTTGCGCAAGGCCCTACGTGAATTTAACAGCCGGGAGAAGACAAAGGCCAGGGGGCTGCTCTAGTCCCATCCCCACTGCGGCTTCCTTCCCCCATGGATTGAGGGCCCACACTCTGGGTCTCCTCAGCAAGCCCAGAGAGATGATGGCAGCAGCTTAAGTTTATCGAATAAAAGTTCAAGACGTAGACATGCACGTTTTAGAGCTGCTACAGAAGAATCTTCTCCTTTTCATAAACCCTGAACGTTCTCCCACCCATTTTCTGAGGTATATAATGCTGAACAGCAGCTCCGTTTTTCAACATTCTGCTGGGTGGTGTTTTTTTCTTTCTTTTTCCAACAAACTGCTCTTTTTAGGTATGTTTTTTCATCCTTTACACCAGCAAAATTTATGAGCATTTACTTAAAAGAAAAAAAAACATTGGAAAAACTGAAGAGAGAAAGAGCAATTCTACATATGGAAAGCTATAAAGAACCACAGCGAATGTGCTGGGTTATTGCTTTCTTAAAAAAACAAACCAGGCAGGCAGTTTGGAATGTGAGAGGCCTGTGTGAGGCCAGGAGGGCTGGGATCCAGGGAGGGCAGTGAGGGGCTCCCCACGCCCCCATCCTCCTCCATGGCCCCTCTGACCGCTCCAGCAAGAGACAGGGCCAGACAGAAAAGGACTTTACTGAAAACATTTAATTCAATGTCAAAATGCTCCTTTAGGAAAACAAAAAGGCCCAGGCAGCCCGTCAGCATAGGCTGGGAGAGAATTCAGGGAACGCGGGGCCTGCCGGAGCTTCCCAGCCTGGTGGTGGGGACCCCACTGGCCCAGGGTGATCAGCAGGCAGGAGGAGGCCTGCAGGCCCCAGGGCCAGAGGCTAGGAGGCAAGCCAGACCCAACGGATGTGGGAAGCTGTTATCATTTCCAAGAACTGTCCCAGGTGCGCGGGGTAGGAGAACCTCGAAGGCCAAACAGGCTGACTGGATTTGTCCTTCCGGATGCCTCCCCCTGCCCGCCCATTATTTGTTGCTGTCACTTTGTTGACGTTCCTGAGCCAGGCCTGGCTGCTGCAGCTCCCAGACCCAGTCCCAGGCATGCTGGGACACAGGCCGACTGAGCTCTGTGGAATCTTCCCAGGCAACGGGGCCACTTCCGGGGTTGCAGCCGGGGATCCTGCGGATACCCCTCATGGAGCAGCCTCCCCCTGCCCTGTCCTCCAGCACGGCCTGCCTGTGGGAGACAGGCCTGTTCCACATCTCATACTTGAGGGGCAAACAATGTCCTTCTGTGGAGGGGCCCCTGAAGGAGAACTCCAGCCTGCTCAACCATCTGAGACTCTTCTTCCCTGAGCTTCTAGGACATTCCTTAGCGTCAGAATCCGTTCCCTCCGCTCGTCCCTTGCCAGCTTCTGGCCCTGGGGCCTGCAGTTCGCCTCTTGCTCTCTCCTAACCAGCTCTGCCAAGCTCTGAGGCTCTCCTTCCACCTCCCTGCCCCCAGTGCACCTCTCTCAATTCTCCAAAGCATGGCTAAGGCCACGGGGTAGCAGATCCCACAACTTTACGTGGGATGCGGAAGGAACATACGATATAGAAAATAAAATGTGGAAGCCGGACGCTGGATGTCTTTGGTGTTGGAGCTGGTGGTTCGTGTCCCACCATGGGGTCCCCCCAATAGGCCTTCACTCTCCTTCTCCCCTTGACCCTTGGCTGGTTCCCCTCCTGCGGTGCAGACGCCCTCCAGGTGCTCCTGATACCCCTCAGATTCCGCCATCTTTCCCGCCACCCGAGGTGCACCCCTGCCCAGTTCCTCTTGGTGGCAGATCTTCATTCTGAGACTGGGGCTCTGTTTTCAACATTCCCTCAAGACCCTGAACACTGGAGAGCTTCTCTCCTCAGGGGACTCTTCCACCAGAGAAAACATTCGGCCTCTACTTCTAGAGAAAAAAAGACTACTAGCCACTTTAAAGTTTTCACAGTCTTGCGTCTTTAAAGCAAATACACCGATAGGCGCTACTGAACACTCAGGTATAAAAGCAAACTTAAGGAGGCCACTGACTGGACCTCATCCTCTCAGCCTTCCATGATGCCCCCAAGCCCTGGTGACCTCCCACTACCGCAGCCTCAGCAGGACACAGCCCCTCACAACCTATACTGCCCTGGACATGTGGACCCATCCCAAGCTTCGGGCCCTCCCTGGCTCAATCCTGCAAACCTGTCATCCTCTCTCCACCCTTCCGAGACCATGGCTTGATTTGTTTTGAGGTAAAAAAATCCAAGTGTTTCAGGTCCAGTAGATCATGCATGTAATCCCAGCATCTTGGGAGGCTGAGGTGGGAGGACTGCTTTAACCCAGGAGTTTGAGACCAGCCTGGGTAACATGGCAAGACCTTATCTCTACAAAAAAACTCTAAAAATTAGCAGGGCATGGTGGCATGCATCTCCCAGATGCTTGGGAGTTGGAGGCACGAGGATCCCTTGAACTTAAGAATTCAAGGCAGTAATGAGCTATGATCACACCACTGCATCCCAGCCTGGGCAACAGAGTAGGACACCATCTGAAAGAAATGAAAGAAAGAAAGAGAGAGAAAAAAAAAGGAAAGAAAGAAAGAAAGAAAGAAAAAGAGAAATAAAGAAAACCCAAATATCCTAGCTTTGTAAAGTGTCACCACTGGAAGGGACCATGGAGAGTATTCTGCCCAACTCTTCCATTTAATAGATGAGGAAACCAAGGGCCAGGGATGTGAAGTGACCTGCCCAAAGTCCTATAACGAGTTTGTGGCAAACTACCTAAAGTATTCCTGTTTGATTTTGCTCCCTTCTCAAGTTAGAGACTGTCTTTGTATCACCTGTGCACAGTTCCCAGTCACATGTAACAGAAAACCAACTTGAAAAAGCTTGAGGAAAAGAAGAAATGAATTCGTTGGCCCATCCTGAGTCCTGGGGTTGGGGTGGGATGGCTAAGTCCACCTGAATCATGTGGCCTCAGAGTGGGCAGTGAGTGGTCTCTAGGGGAAAATGGTGGTGCTGTTCTCAGAAGGAAGAGGCTACCAGGCAAGGTAATGAGAGGAATACACTGAGTCCCCCAGTCAGCTGCCGCAGCTTCTCAGACTTCCCTTCCCTCTGCACAACTGTGTCATGCCCGACCCCGAACACACTTGCCGAAGGGAGGCGGCTGAAGACTCATCAGGCTATTGCATCCAGCCCTTCTGATAACACCCATTATGTTCTCTACAAGGATCTTTCTTCACTGTCCCTGTTGATTCCTAATGTGGACAGTGGGGACCAGTTCTCCTTTTGCTTCTTTGACAACTCATTTGCTAGGTTTTGGTTTGGGGGTTTCTTTCCTTTTTTTTGTTTTGAGACGGAGTTTCGCTCTTGTTACTCAGGCTGGAGTGCAATGGTGCGATCTCGGCTCACTGCAACCTCCGGCTCCTGGGTTCAGGCAATTCTCCTGCCTCAGCCTCCTGAGTAGCTGGGATTACAGGCACGCACCACCATGCCCAGCTAATTTTTTGTATCTTTAGTAGAGACGGGGTTTCACCATGTTGACCAGGATGTTCTCGATATCTTGACCTCGTGATCCACCTGCCTCGGCCTCCCAAAGTGCTGGGATTACAGGCTTGAGCCACCGCACCCGGCCGGTTTGGGGGTTTCTGAGCATTGCCTTAGAGCCTCTGTCTACCACGTTTGGGAATGTTCTGGCAGCAGGGATGCCACAGATAGTTGTCCAGTTTGTGCACTGCTCAAAGTCATCCTGCTGAGAGGGAGAGGGACCATGCCTGCCCAGACAAGGAGAGGTGCTGATATGGTCTGGCTGTGTCCTCCGCTATATCTCTTCTTGAATTCCCACATGTTGTGGGATGGATCCAGTGGGAGGAAATTGAATTATGGGGACAGGTCTTTCCCCTGCTGTTCTTGTAATAGTGAATAAGTCTTATGAGATCTGATGGTTTTTAAAAAGGGGAGTTTCCCTGCAGAAGGTCTCTCTCTTTGCCTGCTGCCATCCACGTAAGAAATGACGTGCTCCTTCTTGCCTTCTGCCATGATTGTGAGCTTCCCCAGCCAAGTAGAACTGTAAGTACAATAAACCTCTTTCCTTTGTGAATTGCCCAGTCTCAGATCTGTCTATATCAGCAGTGTGAAAATGGACCAATACAGGTGCCTTTCTGCATTTTACATAAAGGCTCTGATAGGCTAGAATTAGTCCCCTTTTCTGAAAATACAAACACTTGAAAAGCTTAATAGGTGCATCAGTTAGAATGCTTTATTTGAACAACAGAAACTCCAACTAACAAAAAAGAAATGTACATTCTTTCATACATATATATGACCTAAATATATATACATAGACCCAAACATATACACACACATATATGTTATATATATATATATATGTGTGTGTGTATATGTGTGTGTGTGTATATATATAGTGTGAAGGTGAGGCAACAGACCTGACAGTATTTAGAGAAAGGTGCCCTCTTTTTAAGAGTGGGGAAACCTTTTCTAGAAGCTTCCTCACAGACCTCTTCTCATGTCTCATTGGCAAAGCTGGGTCATGTGCCCACCTCTAAACCAGTCACTTGCAAAATGAATGAGATTTCTTACATCATCTTAGACCAATCAGAATTTGTCCCTGAGCTGGGAGGGGCAGTGTTCCTGGGGGCAGACGTCAACACACAATCTGGTTTGTTTAGACAGGAAGAAACAGGGAGGGATGCTCTGGACCACAGTCAGCGCGGCTGCCTCAGGCCTCTCACTGTTTGCATTCTGGCACTTGCCCGTGACTCATTCTTGAATCTAGGTCCCAGCCTGGTGACTTATTTCTCATGGCGATAGGTCCTGGTTCTCTACTCAGCCCTCGGCCCAGTGGCCTCTATCTTTGCCCTTGCCTTCCTTGGACCAATGTGAAACCATCTCATGGAGTGGGAAGGCAGAACCCTAGCTCTCTCCCCTAGGTTACATTCTAGCAAATTGGCCTTTACCAAGAGGTACATTTTGGCTTCCTGAGCTGGTCTGGAGGGCCCGGAGGATTCGGCTTAGCTCACACCTGAGACCCTCATTCCTCTGCCACGATGCTGTCTACTTTCTGCCGGTGCTGGTCCTGATGAACTTGTAGCATCGAATTTATCCTTTCCAGACTTGCAAGGAAATATATTATATGACTCTTTGGCATCTTACATTGCTGGCTCGAGGCACAAGAGGCTCCCTTGGCGAGTTTGCACCCTCTCCCCTAGGCTGACCCCTTTTTCAGAGGGGTCGTCTTTTCTGGAAGGATTTCACAGAGGGCCCGAGAACCAGCTGACATCCCCCAACATGTGTAGTGTGAGCAAAAGAGATTCAAAATTATAGGACGGCTTCAAATTTAGAAACAGAAAAAGAAATATTGTTTTTATAATGCAAATCTAAGAAAGACTCTACAAAACCTTCCTTCCCTGTGGGGAGCAGGATAGAGAAGCCTGAGGACCCTGTGGGGCACCGGAAGAAGAGAAGTAGGGAAGACTTGGCTCCCGGCCAGGGGAGATTAAATTTTTATTTTTTAAAAAATGTTTTAATTTCATTTTTAACTTTTAAAGACATGGGATCTCACTCTGTCGCCCAGGCTGGACTGCAGAGGAGCGACCATGGCTAACTGCAGCCTTGGACTCCCAGGCTCAAGTGATCCCCCCATCTCAGCCTCCTGAGTAGCTGAGACTGCAGGTGTTACCATACCCGGCTAAGGAAGTTTATGGTCTCCATGGAGAGACAAAAATAACATTCTAGGAACAATGAAGGTGAGTTTGTGTTCAAGCACTAAATAGTGTGATGAACACCCTTCCCTGCCTGGCAAAATCCTGTCACTAACCCAGTTAAGCTGGGCACGGTGGCTCAAGCCTATAATCCCAACACTTTGGGAGGCCCCATCTCTACAATAAAAATTTAAAAACTAGCGGAGTGTGGTTGTGCATACGTATAGTCTCAGCTACTTGGGAGGCTGAGGTGGGAGGACCGCTTGAGTCTGGGAGGTTGAGCCTGCAGTGAGCCATGATGGTGCCACTGCTCTCCTGCCTGAGTAACAGCAAGAAATTGTCTTAAAAAAAAAAAGGCCTAGGTCAAATGTCCCCTTCTTGGTAAAGTCTCCTCTGGACTTTGTGGCTAGTGTGTGTCCTTTTAGCCCTTGTGGTACCTTCCATGCCATATCACAGAAAATGTACTGTTCAGGGCTCCTGCAGGGAGGACAGCAGTCCCCAAAAGTCCCTTGCGTGACTAATCCTGTATTGGTGACAGCTTCTTGGAGGACCTGTTAGAGGACCAACAAGTTGGTTGGTTACTTCTGCCTTCCCCGTTAGACTGTAAGCTCCCTGAGGTCAGAGAGCATCTGTATTGGGTGTCATGTCCATATGGAGCCCAGTACTTGACCCAGAAGAATAAGTATTGGTTGAATAAATGGACAAAGGGATGAGCATTCAGAGAAGTAGCAGACAGGTGAGCCAGGAAGCAGCCGGAGGAAGCTCCAGGGAGCTCAGGAGCCCTGTATGGGACCTGCAGGGCCGGCAAGGCTGTTACAGGGGAGAGCAGGGGTCTCTGTGCAGGGGTCTCTGTGCAGGGTCCACGTTCTGATAAAGACGGGTTTAGGGCTTTCTCAGCTTCCTAGAGTTGGGCTTGGGAGAGAGTTGTGGGTAAATATATATAAGGGGCTGCTCTGCCTTGGCACAGGAGGGTTGGCCAGCTAGGGGTTGGGGTAGGGAGGCAGAGGGAGTGGATAGAAACCAGAATGGGTAATGTGGCTGTCACCAGTGCCCAAGGTCAGGGTGCTGACACAGAGCAGAGCTTCTAGATGGTGCCAAGAAAGCCTTGGGGGCCCCGTGGATGAGGGTGGATTTGGGGAGATGTCTCTGGGGTGAGATTAGCACCCAGAACACATTGAATTCTCCTTTGTGGGTTCTGGTTTCTCCTTGACACTGTAGTCCCCACAGGGGTCTGGTCCTGGCTCCCCCCGCCACACTTGTTATTCAGATGACATCTGGTTACTGTTCCCGTCAAGGGCAACTCCGACCTCGGGGCCCTGTAGCAGTGAGGGTGGAGGGAAACGCTGGCAAGTGTTAAACTCCTGCCCCCACTGCTGATGCCTGGGCCGCACTCCCACAGGACCCTAAGGCCAGCAGGAGGGGGCTGGGAAGTCCCCCAGAGGGGAATGTGCCCCGCACAGGGCCGGGCAGCCTGGACAAAGCTGCTGTGGTGAGAGACCAAGCACACACAAAAGATTGGTCCACCCGCCTAGTCTTCCCAAGCCATCAGGGTCTGTGGGGGGAGGAGGTGTCAAGCACTCTGCAGGTATCTGTGCCTTAAACAGGTCTAATGGGGGAAAGCCTGGGCCTGCCCGAAGCTGCCTTGGGGACGAGAGGTGGCAGAGGCCCTGCTTGCTCGATCCAAGGAATGAAAGGCTGGCGCTCCGGAGCAGGGAACAAGGGGACGCCTGGAATGAGGCCCCAGCAGGGTGGCCACTTGGAATCCTGGCTCCTTTGCTGCCCAGTAGGCAAACAGAACTGCAGCTTTAGGTTGTGGGCAGGCAGAGTCCCGGGTGGGACTCCAGGAGGCCCCGAGCCCCCGATGACCCTGAGGCCCTGCTAGTCCCAGAGGCCCCATTGGCCCCAGATGGCCAGGGGTGGAGCCCTGGCTTATCTCTCCAGCTGCCCAGTTCCCTGCCACTTTATCAAGAAGGATGAGAGGGTGTCAGAGTTCAGAACTCCCACCCCACCCTCCCCGTGGGACAGGACCCAGGTGTGGGGTGTGTGGGGGGGCAGTGGAGAACAGCCCTTGGGCACAGTCAGGAGTCCTCTGTCCTGGGAGGGTTTAAAAGCCTGAGGGCTGTCTTGGCCTCAGTCTGACCTCCCCTCCTGGCGACAGCATGCGGGGGCTGCTGGTGTTGAGTGTCCTGCTGGGGGCTGCCTTTGGCAGGGAGGACTTTGTCGGGTAGGGATGTGGGGAGGAGGAGGTGCTCTCTGAGTGTGATGGGGAGGACCCGGCCCCCAATCAGTGGAGGAGACAGACACATGGCAATACAGCCAGAGAGGATGGCCTGGCGCCGCCTGGGGCAGCTGGCAGATGGGGGCCAGGGTGGGAAGAGGTTGTGTCTCCCAGAACAGTATCCTGAGCCCTGGAGAAATCTGAGCTCTGAGGAGTTTTCAGGAGAGGAGAAAGGAGAAGGCCTGGCTGGCTTGGAAGAGAAATAGTCCAAACTGAGATAGAGACAGTAACTGTGTCTAGAAGTTTCTAAAGATGGGGAGAGAAGGGGTGAGGGAGCCCAGGCCTCTCCTTGGTGAGACCTTCAGTGCTTTCCCCTCCTAGCCAGGAAGACCAGGCCCAGTCGGGGGATTTGGGGCAGCTGTGGCCTCGGGTGCTCACTCCCCACTCCCACTTGGCCCAGGCACCAGGTGCTCCGAATCTCTGCAACCGATGAGGCCCAGGTGCAGAAGGTGAAGGAGCTGGAGGACCTGGAGCACCTGCAGGTCAGAAGCGGGAGAAGGGCTCTCCAAGGGCCCAGGGTACCAGCCGGGGCCACCCCACGTCCCCACCAGCCCCTGTGGCTGACTGTGTCTATCCCTCCACCCAACAAAGAGACATGGAATTAACCCCTGTTAGGAAGCGACTTCAAACCCCCAGCTCCAGAGTGTTGCTACCCATGAGCACCTGGGCAATGCTGCAGCCCCCCTTCCAGCTCCCTGCTCTGCCTTGCTGTCTCAAAGGCCCTCCACTCTGCTCCTGGGACATTTCCCTGACCACACTGGACTCTCCAGTCCCCAGGGTTTCCCTGTCTTTCTCTGCCACTATTACCCCTGTCCCATCCACAATTATATGAGAACTTCTGGCACCAACAGCCCCTCCCAGGCCGTTGCTGTCCCTGCCTGCTGTGCTGGCTGGTGCCCCCAGCCTGCTGTGACTGTGCCGGCTCTTGTCCTCCCAGCTGGACTTCTGGCGGGGCCCTGCCTACCCTGGCTCCCCCATCGACGTCCGAGTGCCCTTCCCCAGCATCCAGGCGGTCAAGGTCTTTCTGGAATCCCATGGCATCAGCTACGAGATCATGATCGAGGATGTGCAGTCACTGCTGGATGAGGAGCAGGCACAGATGTTCGCCTTCCATTCCCAGCCCCGCTCCACCGACACCTTTAACTACGCCACATACCACACCCTGGAGGAGGTGAGGGTACCCCTAGCCGCCACTCCCCACAGCAACCAGCTCTTCATCATCGCTGGCAGAGATGGGGCAGGGCCAGGGTCAGCCTGGGTGTGCATGGCACCTGCTCTGTTTCTGTGTGGCCTGTGTGGTTGTGGCTCCATTGCATTGCAGGGCCACAGCAGTCTGGGATGGTGGAGCGTTAAGGGAAGCATCTGGGTGCCCAGAAGCTAATAAGGCCAGTCACCTCTTCCTTCCCAACTCAGATCTATGATTTTGTGGACCTGCTGGTGGCTGAGAACCCACATCTTGTCAGCAAGATCCAGATCGGCAACACCTATGAAGGGCGTCCCATTTATGTGCTGAAGGTAACAGCCACATGTGGACATATACATGGGAGAATGGACCCACATGTGGCACCGTGATGGGCATGGGTTCTCACGGGGAAATCATGGCCATGAGAACACTGTTAAATGGACTCCCCATGCAGACATTTGGAAAGGTCTGAGCCTCCAGCCTGGTCTGGGTGTGTGCACACTTGCCCATACACAAACTCTTAGGTGATCCAGTGTTCCCAATCAAGTGTCACATTGTGGAAAGTATTGTGGAGTCTGGGCAGTCCAGATAAAGTGTTTTCTTGAAATGGAGTCTCACTCTGTCACCCAGGCTGGAGTGCAGTGCGGGATCTCAGCTCACTGCAACCTCTACCTCCCGGGTTCAAGCAATTCTCCTCACTCAGATTATGATTTTGTGGACCTGCTGGGTCCACACTCAGCTTATGATTTTGTAGTCCTCACTGGGACTACAAGCACACACCACCATGCCTGGATAATTTTTGTAATTTTAGTAGAGACGGGGTTTCACCATGTTGCCCAGGCTGGTCTTAAACTCCTGGACTCAAATGATCCACCTGCCTTGGCCTCCCAAAGTGCTGGGATTACAGGCGTGAGCCACTCTGTGCCCAACCCAGATAAATAAAGTGTTTTGTTTGTAATGTCTCCTGGAGAACTGTCTGGGCAGCGGAATAGTGGCAGGGCCAGGCGCCTGGTCAAGTCATATTCACCCCAAGCCCAGGTTGAGGGCAGGAAGCCAAACTGTGGGATCCCTGTCCCGTCCCCAGCCCCATGTGCACCTGAGTGATGTCCCCACCAGCAGAGCCTCTACCTGAGATATACAGAGAGCAGGTGGCCTCTGGCCCAGGTTGGGGTCTCCTTCAGGGCAGTGAGATGAGGCCCCAGCTATGAAATTGCCTCTGATCACTTCCCTGCCTTCTCTCCAGTTCAGCACAGGGGGAAGTAAGCGTCCAGCCATCTGGATCGACACGGGCATCCACTCCCGGGAGTGGGTCACCCAGGCCAGTGGGGTTTGGTTTGCAAAGAAGGTAAGGTGGGGAGGTGAGAAGGGCTCTCACCCAGTGGGGCATTGGTATCCAAGGTCCACAGAAGCCTGGGCCTCCCTTTGCCCATCCAGAAGCAGTGACCACAGAGGAGGGCAGGGGGAAGTGTCCATTGCTATGGCTTGCCAGATGCCTGGCCTAGCCCACGCTGCCCCTCTGCCCCTCTAACCCCCCAGATCACTCAGGACTATGGGCAGGATGCAGCTTTCACTGCCATTCTCGACACCATGGACATCTTCCTGGAGATCGTCACCAACCCTGATGGCTTTGCCTTCACCCACAGCAAGGTACCGGTCTTCTCCTGTCCTTGGGGGAAGCAGGATGGGCCTCTGGCTTCTAAGCCATAAAAGTAGCTCACCCCTAATGTCGACCCCCAGAAATCAAGGGAGGGGCAATCAGACCTGTGCTCCTAGCTGAGGGTGTCTCAACCTCAGTGTGATTGGCATTTGGGGTGAATAATTTTTTGTCACAGGGGCCGTCCTGTGTACCCAAGGTGTTTCTAGCACCCTGAACTTACACCCATTTAATGCCAGTAGGACCCCTATCCCCCTGAGTGGTGATCAAAATGTCTTCAGATATTGCAAAATGTCTACAGGGGAGGGTCAAGATTGTCCCTGGTAGAGCCCCACTGCCCCAGACCTTACTTCCTAGTCCTACTTCTGTTTTTATGGCAAATAAAACATCTGACCAATGACGTGAGGCCATGGTGCTGGTGGGGGACACCTCACGGCTTCTTTGCCATATAGAACCCTCTGGCCAAATGCTACCCCATGGCCTCCCTCACTCTCCTGCACCCGATGCCCCCTCTGCTGATCTTCCTCCCTGACAACCAGCTGGGGGCAGATCCCAGCCAAGCTGTGCCTACAGCTCTGCTCTGGATCAGGGCGCTCGTGTTGAGGGCTTCCACCTCCATGGAGCCCTCCCTGCTAGTCCTCTCTGCTCTCTGCAGCCTCTGAACCACCCCCCACCTAGCACTGTGACCAGCCCCACATGTGCCTCGGGTGGCTGATCCCACTTCCTCCCTCAGAATCGCATGTGGCGCAAGACTCGATCCCTCACAACAGGCTCCCTCTGTGTTGGCGTGGACCCCAACAGGAACTGGGACGCTGGCTTTGGGTGTAAGGTCCAGAGTGTCTCGGGAGCAAGAATGGGATGGCCTGGAACAGCTCCTCACCACTGCTCTTGCTCCCCGCCTCTCTCCTGCCCCTGCAGCAATGGGAGGGTAGGGGGTGGCAGCTCTGCCTCTGAGGGCTTTTTGGGGTGGAAGCTGTGCTCTGAGAGTGGTTGTCCCTTGTCTGTAAAAGGCAAGTTCCTCACAAACGTACTAAGGCCTGAAATCCTATCTAGGGGGTTTCTAGCTTAACCTAATTCCTCCCTCCTCAGCCACAGCACTGTGAGAACTGGTCTCCACTAAGGAGGGAGGGCCCTGAGCATGCCCATCAGCTCTGCCCAAATCAGGCTGGGAGGGCAGCACCCCCAGGTTATAGAAGTCCTCTGGGCTTTCCTGAATCCAGGGGTGTGAGTGAGCCCTTCTGCACCCCACCTCATCCCCAACTCCATGCAAAGAACTGCATTCCACAAGCCACAGAAGCAGGAGGAGCCACACCACCATGTCCTCTGTCCACCCATAGTGGCCGGAGCCAGCAGCAACCCCTGCTCGGAGACTTACCACGGCAAGTTTGCCAATTCCGAAGTGGAGGTCAAGTCCATCGTGGACTTTGTGAAGGACCATGGGAACATCAAAGCCTTCATCTCCATCCACAGCTACTCCCAGCTCGTCCTCTATCCCTATGGCTACAAAACAGAACCAGCCCCCGACCAGGATGAGCTGGTAGGCACTGACCCCTGCTTGCCCTCTTATCCCCAAGGCGGCATTGGACAGGCCCGGATTTTACTCCATCAGACCTGTGTAAGGCACAGACACCTGCAGAGTGCCTGTCACGTCTTTCTCCCGCAGACCCTGATGGCTTGGGAAGACCAGCAGCGTGAACTAACCTTTTTTTTCTGGGAAACCGAGGCACAGGAGTGATGGAGTCACTTTTGTCATGTGACAGAGCAAGGGGCAGGGCTAGACTTTGATCTTAGGCACCACATGTGGAGGTGTATGTGACAGAAGGGCAGGGAGGGCCAGCTAGACACCCCGAGGGGCCTGTGCTGACAGGCTTCGGGGCTGAGCCCACAGGTCAAGCAGGCTCTTCGCTCCCCGCCTGCAGGGTGCTCCTCCTGCGCTCCCCGCCCGTAGGGTGCTCCTCTTGTGCTCCCCTGCCAGCCCCCAGACTAGCCTGGACATGCTGTTCCAGGAGCCCGGCCATGACAGGTAGCCTTGCTTGGTGTTTTGTCCAGGATCAGCTTTCCAAGGCTACTGTGACAGCCCTGGCCTCTCTCTACGGGACCAAGTTCAAGTACGGCAGCATCATCAAGGCAATTTGTAAGTGGCTGTATGGTCTCTCTTGGTGGGCCTGGGAGGAGTATTGGCTGGCTCTTCCTGACAGAGGGAGTATCCAGCATGGAGGGAAGTGGCCAAGGGCACTCAGATCTGCCAACTGCTAGTGAGGGCTGTTCTGAGGGGTGGGCAGTCCCTTTTCCTGACATGAACTCTGCTTCCTTTGATACTTTCAGACAAATGTGGATTCCTCCGAGAGCTCTTGTCCTCTTGTGTTGGGGCCAAGTCTAGTTTCTTGGTTGGATGGGGTGGAGAGTCCTGCTAGGATGTGCAGATCATCAGGAAATTCAACTTAAAAAACACTTCTCCTCCTGTGCCCCTCAACTAGAGAATAGGCTTGATCTATTTCCCACTTACTGATTCATGCAATGCCCCTGGGAGAAGCATTTCTGAATCAAAATGGAATTAAGTCAACAAATGTTTATTGAACACCTGCTATGCACCAGGCCCTGTTTCATGTGCTTGGGATGTAGCCAAGAATGAAATAAGCAAAGATTAGGAAACTTTCTAGCCAGGCAGACCAACAACGAGCATAAATAAGTAAACGATACAGTAAGTGAGGTGACAAATGCTGGGGAGGAAGACTAAAACCAGACCAGGCGAGGGGAATTAGGGGTACGGGGGTTGGAGGTGGGGCAGGTGAATTGAAGGGCAGGCCTCATTAAGAGAGTGACATTTGGGCAAGTATTAAAGGAAATGGGCCGGGGCTGTGACAGCCAGGAGGGTACCCATCTAGGAAAACCCTTCCAGGCAGAGGAACATTCTAGAGCAAAGGCTCTGCTGAGTGGTCTGGCCAGGGTGTTGCTGGAATAACAAGATCAGTGTGGCTGCCTCCAAGTACCTAAAGGTCGAAGCTGGGGAGAGGGGTGAATGGGAAGGGCTGCATATACACCTCACACGCTTCCTGCCGGAGTGCCTAGCCTTTGGTGGGCAAGCGGGTCACAGTCTTACCCAGGGTTGACCTCACTTTTGGACCCTAGGCCCTCTTTGGAAACAGATTCAACTCTGAGTCAAGGTTTTGCTTCATTCAACACTGTCAAGTTGAATTCTGATATGCAGCCTACTGCTCTCTCCTGAGCCAATTCAAAAGTGGCTTCATGACCCACTGTTAATTACAATTTCCCGGGCAAAGTTTCCTCCTTAAAGAAAGACAAGGGCTTTTCCTTTGACTCAGGCTCTTTGAACTTTCCCCCTTGCAGACCAGAGCCCCAGGGGAACAAATCCTGGTTACCCAAGCAGGGAACTCTGGTATATTTTGGGGTTCGCCAAAGTGGCTGTTGGAGGGAGGCTGTTTTCAGAATGGCTTGTGCAATTGCAGAGACTTCCTTGCATCTCCCAGTGCATAGGAGAAACATTGCTGGTCTCCTCTTTGGACCTCTTGGCTTGGACCTTTCAGTGGGAGATTTTCAGAAGTCAGGCTGCTTAGTCAACAGCAGACCTTAGTAGCCACTGACTCCACTCAGCATTACACAAGACACAGAGCTGTGGACAGGGTTGGATCATTAACCCAACCCGTGTAAATGTTCCCAAAGTGGTTGACCCTTGCTCTCCTGTTTTACTCCTGCCCCAGATCAAGCCAGCGGAAGCACTATTGACTGGACCTACAGCCAGGGCATCAAGTACTCCTTCACTTTTGAGCTTCGGGACACTGGGCGCTATGGCTTCCTGCTGCCAGCCTCCCAGATCATCCCCACAGCCCAAGAGACGTGGCTGGGGCTTCTGACCATCATAGAGCACACCCTGAATCACCTCTACTGAGCTGACCCTTGGATACCCTCCTTGTCCTCCTCTCTGGCCCCACCCAGGCAACCAAATAAAGTTTGAGTGTACCAGGAACAGAATCTTGGGGCTTGCATGTGGAATGCATGTGGCATGTCTGCCTCTTCAAGCTGGGGCAGAAGTGATTTAGTTCCTGCAGGCCTCACTGGAAATGTGTGGGTGGTTGGGCTAGATGACCCCTAAATTCCCCTGCATTCCGAGGTCCTGTGAAGTCGTATCCAAGTGGCGTCTGTTTTAATTAGACCACCCCGAGTTCAGCTCACCAGTGGGATGATTTGTTCATACCTTAGTAGCAAGCAGCAGCCACAGCTGCTAACCAAATGCCTGGCACCCCACAGTGGCATGGAATTCAGCGTGTACAAAGGTCTAGCGAGCTGTGTCCATTCATCTATAAAAGCAACAACCTGGAAGACGAAATATAATCATCCAGGTGGCCACTGCTGTCCAAAATAGCTGTTGCAGCCAAGTAAAACAGATTACTAAAGAGTAAAATATCATCTCCCATTCCTGAATCAAGTTGGAAGAAAACAATTGGGTTAAATAAAATCATTAACTGAAGATAAAGAACCAATCCAAAGGCTAATCCCAAGACATTTTAAATTTTTTTGGTAGAGACAGGGTTTTGCCATGTTGCCCAGGCTGGTCTAGAACTCCTGGGCTCAAGCAGTCCTCCTGTTTCACCTTCCCAAAGTGCTGGTATTACATGCGAGCCATCACATTTGGCCAAGACATTTTATTAACTATATAAATTAACTGTACCTTCTGAAGATTTTGCCTTTAGGGACAGAAGTCATCCACTTCTCATTTGCCACATCCTTTCCAGCGTTTTGGTACACAGTTCTGCTCGCTTGTGTTTCCATCCACCCCACTCCTTCCCATTCTCCTGTTGAGACCACAGCTCCAAGGATTTAGCTTCCTTTCTTCGGCTTGGTGATCCTGATGTATGTGATATTACAATTAGCAACACATAGGCCATCCCAACTTGTTTCAAAGCAAGAATCTCCCTTTTGGGCTGTGGTGGCTCACCCCTTAATCCTAGCACTTTGGGAGGCTGAGGTGGGTGAATCACTTGAGTTCAGGAGTTCAAGACCAGCCTGGCCAACATGGTGAAACCAAGTCTCTACTAAAAATACAAAAAATTAGCTGGCTGTGGTGGTGCACACCTGTAATCCCAGCCAATCAGGAGGTGGAGGCAGGAGAATCTCTTGAACCAAGGAGGTGAAGGTAGCAGTAAGCCGAGATGGTGCCACAGTACTCCAGCCAGGGTGACAGAGTGAGATTTTGTCTCAAAAAAAAAATTTTCCCTTTCGTTTCTTCCATATTCCTTCAGATGTGAATGTGGAGCAGGGGGTCCTCCTAGACTCTGCTGGAGGAGTGAGTGGACTGGGGCTGGGTGAGGATGGCAGCTTCTCCCTCTATCAGCCAGGTGAGGTTTCAAGAAGCACCCAGGTCCATTGACTTGAGTCCATTGAATGGACACATAAAATGACCTGAAGGTCAAAAATGCCTTTAAAAAAAAACTTAGATGGAATTTTCATCTTGGGCTTTTATTTTATTATTGCTTTTGCTATCAACATTCTAAAAAAAAAAAAAAAAAGAATGAGGGTTGGGCACAGTGGCTCACACCTGTAATCACAGCATTTTGGCAGGCTGAGGCAGGAGGATTGCTTGAGCTCAGGAGTTCAGCCTGGGCAACATAGCGAGATCCCTTACTTCTCTACAAAAAATAAAAAATTAGCTGAGTGTGGTGGCAGGCACTTGTAGTCCCAGCTACTTGGGAGGCTGGGGTGGGAAGAACCCTTGAGCCCAGGAGTTTGCAGTTGCAGTGAGCCATGATGGTGCCACTGCACTCCAGTATGAACAACAGAATGAGACCCTGTCTCTTACAAAAAAGAACAAGGCTCTATGTATGTAGATATTATTTACATAAACTTATAAACATTTAAGTTTATGAGACAAGGTAAAATGGTGTTTCAGTCTTTACAGAAAGACGACCTAAACGATTTGGTAACACCCTCTTCAAGTTATCTTTTAGAAAATGTTTCTCTTCAATCTATGTAACAAGAGATTATAACTCTTTTCAAAACCCATTTTAACTGCTTAGCTTGGATGAGTAGGAAGCTGATCGTCTTTTGTTTAATGAAGACTGATAAGAGAAGAAATATTGTTAGCATGACAATTTATTATTTTATAAAACTGGATCACTAGACTTTGATGGCAGAATTGCTGAATTTAAAATAAACCATGCTCCCCGACAGCAGAGACCATGTTGTTTGGCATTCACTCTCTAATAGCATTAGTAGTACCTGACACATAGACGCCTAATACATACCTGTTGAGTGAACGCTGTTTTTATTAGTGAATTCATACATTTTATGATCTGTATGTTGTAGGCTTGCCGAAAATACGCTGTGCAAGCTATTCTGAATTCCCAGAGTTGAGCAAGTAAGTCTTAAGAAAGCTGAAAACTCAAGTAATGAATGTAAAGTGCACAAGGGCAAGAATTGCTTTGTTTTGTTCACCATTTAACCCCCACTGCTTGGCCGAGTGCATAGCACACAGTAAAAATATTGCTATTAACATCAATAATAATAAATGCTTGGCCAGGCGCAGTGGCTCATGCCTGTAACCAATACGTTGGGAGGCTGAGGTGAGATGATTGCTTGAGCTCAGGATTTCAAGATCAGCCTGGGCAACACGTTGAGACCCAGTCTCTACAAAAAAGCAATTTTAGGCTGGGTGTGCTGGCTCATGTCTCTAATCCCAGCACTTTGGGAGGCCAAAGTGGGTGGATTGCTTGAGGTCAGGAATTCAAGATCAGCATGGAAAATATGGTGAAACTCCGTCTCTACTAAAAATACGGAAATTAGCTGGGTATGGTGGTACATGCCTGTAATCCCAGCTACTCAGGAGGCTCGGGCATGAGAATTGCTTGAAACCAGGAAGCAGAGGTTGCAGTGAGCCAAGATCGTACCACTGCACTCCAGCCTGAGTGACAGGGGGAGACTCCATCTAAAAAAAATAATAATAAAATATGCTTTAAAAGAATAAATGCTTATTAAATGGAGACATGAAAGTAGTTGTTTTTTGTTTGTTTGTTTGTTTTTTTTGTAATTTTAAGCATGGGAAGAGATTTACATTTTGTTTGTAGATTTTCTTTTTTTGAGGCAGTCTCGCTCTATTGCCCAAGCTGCAGTGCAGTGGCATGATCTTGGCTTACTGCAACCTCCACCTCCCAGGTTCCAGCAATTCTCCTGCCTCAGCCTCCTGAATGGCTGGGACTACAGATACATATTTTTACAAATCTATGGGTGAAAACATTTAAAATTTTTAAGTAAAAACATAAAGCTAAAAGACAATTTTGGAAACATTGCAACTTAAAAATTAAAGTATTGATATGAAAATAAATATTAATAACTTTGAGGGGTTAAAATAATAAAATGAGTTAAAGAAAAAGACTAACATTTCAAAAGAAAAATAAGCAATCCCCTAAGGAAGAAACACAGACAAATCACTACATGTATGAAAGATACTGATCCTCTAAGAGATTTCTTGTTCATTAAGGAGAAATGAAGATATTTTTCTCTCATTAGATTGGCAAAGAATAAAAAGACTGACGACTCCAGGGTTTAACGTACAGTGCTGGTGGAGCAGAAATTGGCACTACCCTCCTGGAGGGCAAATTTGGCAATATAAATCAAAATTTTAACTGCATTGTATCTTTGACGCAGAAAACCCACTTGGAAGAATAATTTATTTTATAAAAATATTTGGATGGGTTCAAAAATATGTATGTACAAGATTGGAAAAGTAAACAATAAAAAGAACCTAGTTAATTACCTGTCTTGATGCTGACCCGCCACACTGGAACAACACAAAACCATTAAGGGCTGTGTTGACATGGAAAAATGTCTGCAATATACTAAGTGAAAGAAACTGGATGGAAGTGTTCTAAAACTGGATTGTGGTGATGGCTGCGTAATTCTGCAAACTTACTCAAAATCATTGAATCGTACACTTAAAATGGGTGAGTTTGATGGTATGTGATTTGTACAATACACTTGTTTTAAAAAAGAAGCTGAATACAAAAGAGTCCAAATCCCGTTTCGTTTAAAAGACTCTCTCTATCTCCCTTTCTGGAATAATGCAAGGATATATCCCCCAATAATAATTATAACTAACCTGGGAAGTTGTGGTGGTAGTTTTCCTTTTTATATGTCTCAGCATTTCTCGCAATGAGCTTTTATATTCAGCTTTTATAATGGGCAGGGAAGGAAAGGAGCTATTTCAAACACAGTGGATAACCTGTGTGTAAAGTTATCTAACATCAATTTATTATCAACAGCCACCTTAGTTTTTGCTCAGATTCTTTTTTAAAATTTGTCTAAACTTTTTTTTTTTTTTTGAGACGGAGTCTTACTCTGTCGCCAGGCTGGAGTGCAGTAGCGCAGTCTCAGCTCACTGCAACCTCCGCCTGGGTTCAAGCGATTCTTCCGCCTCAGCCTCCTGGGTAGCTGGGACCACAGGTGCGTGCCACCACGCCCGGCTGCTTTTCGTATTTTTAGTAGAGACGGGGTTTCACCGTGGCCAGGATGGTCTCGATCTCTTGACCTCGTGATCCGCCTGCCTTGGCCTCCCAAAGTGCTGGGATTACAGGTGTGAGCCACCGCGCCCAGCCCAACTCTTTTTCTGTTCTGGTATCATATTTCATCATCTTGCCCAGAATGCTCCAGTTTGTCTTATCTTCAGAAAAATTTACACTCCAAGCAAGATACAGCTGGGAGCAGCAGTGTTTCTACCAAAGGAAGAGATTCTCAGGTCACACAGTTGGGGGCCATTTCCCATCCTACACCCTGTTGTAGCTTGAGGAAAATTCCCAAAAGCCTTTCCTGCTCACATTCAGTTCTTGTAGCAATCTTGGGAATTGATTATGCTAATACCTATTCACCAGGGCCTTTTAAAATCTTTATTTTCTAATGAACTCATTTTACTTTTTACTTAGACAATGACATATGGTTCTCTAATGGCCTGTGGGCCCAATATTGGTGGTCCATGAGAAGTCTTAGGGTAGTCTCTTGAATTAACACTCAGATATGCACGGATAGCTTTCTGTCTTTGGCCTAAAGTTGAAATGGAAATGTCATTGAATACACTCCAGATATGACCTCATTGGTCCTTCATTCAGTACAGGGTGATTCATCATGCTGGCAATTGTTTTGCAAGGGCAAGTGGGACAAGGTGGATCTGAAGACGCACAGGGGCTCTTGCTTTAAGGACTATAGCAACATCGTTCTGTGAACACACTGAGACCCAGATGCCACTCAGACAAAGCTGATATGACCAATCATAACTTTTAAATTGGCCAAGTCAAGGAGAAGCTCTCGGAAAAGCACAGAGCATCCATCATCAAATCTAAAAAACTATCAAGGGGTAATGAATTCTTCCCCAAAGCTTTCAGGATCTGCATTCATTTGGCAACTCAAACGCCGAGCATCATCCAACAACCTCAGAGACTGGGACTGCCAAATGTTTATTGCCAAACTAAAAGGAGAAAATTAAGTCTTCTGCCTAACCACAGTAGTGGTATCAGCTACAGTTTTAGAAGAGTGCAGTAGAATAAGGGCTCTGCTGACAAGGACTGGGGCAAGGAGGTTTCCCGTTTCCTGCAGGAACTCAGGCCTATGGCCATCGCCAATTCATGCAACTCACGTTTCAGCCTAAACTAGAAGCATCACCACAAAAGAAAGAAAAGATCAGGCACAAATCGTATTAATATGCTTTATTGAATGAATGGCTCAACCTATCAGGAAAACAGCCTACTTTTCCCCCCCACAATATGATTACAAGTTTGTAACTCTCATTCCTTAAGTGGTACTTCTCAAGGTGTCCATTAACAGACAAAAAAACCTTGGAAACCCTGGAGCATCTGTCTTCAAGATAGGACACCAGATACAGGCTGTGGAAATGTGCAAATACATATTCCCCAGAGCGGATGTTTCAGTTCCTGAACTTCCGTCGCCTTTTGTGCAGGCAAGTGGAGGAAAGTTTTCAAAAGAATCTCGGGTGACTTGGACGGAAAGGGAGCCAATAGCCAAGGGAAAGGTACATTTTCACAGTAAATTAGAGGCATTACCAAGGGAGAACACGGTTGTGCCCACCTGGAGTGAGAAGCACGGAGCAGAGTGGTTAAAAAACCACCTCTGGAGCCACAGTTCTCAGGCTGGCTCCTGGCTTTTTTTTTGTTTTTGAGACAGAGTCTCACTCTGTCCCCCAGGCTGGAGTGCAGTGCCATGATCTTGGCTCACTGCAGCCTCTGCCTCCCAGGTTCAAGTGATTCTTCTGCCTCAGCCTTCCAAGTAGCTGGGATTACAGGTGCACACCACACCCAGTTAACTTGTATTTTTAGTGGAGACGGGGTTTCACCATATTGGCCAGGCTGGTCTCGAACTCCTGACCTCATGATCTATCTGCTTCGGCCTCCCAAAGTGCTGGGATTACAGGCGTGAGTTACCACGCATGGCTGGCTCCTGGCTTTTCAACCCCCTACCTCAGAGACTGAAGGCAAACCTGAGTTGCTTAATTTCTACCCGAACCTGTTTCCTCATCTGAAAATGGGGGTGCCTGCCTCATCAGACCATTGTGGAAATTAAATGAGTCAGAACATACAAACATATAATGAAGAATCTAGGAGCAAAGTAAGCTCTCCACAAACATTAACTACTATTGTTATTTTCTGGAAATCTTCAAGATTTGAAACAAAAGAGAAAAGTAACCCACTCTTAGATGGGGTGGTGTGTAACCGTGCATGCTGAATTCTGAAGGATACTTTAAGCCTTATAGAGACAGCTAGGGTAATAACACCCCCAACAGCTCTCTGGGTACTTCCTTAGAGAGAGATCTAAAAACCTCAGGGTTGTGGATGACTCACCTAAAAAAGCAGGATACACAAGGGGGTCAGAGGCTAACAAGCTTCTGGGTCTCCAGAATGACAGACTAGCACTGGGTGGTCACCACAATGGGCATTGCATCCAGACTTCAATCTTGACAGGTTCAATTCATTTATTCATGAACACTTATAAGGGCCACTGTCATAGGGCTGGTGATTTTCACCCTTTGGGAGCTTATAGTCAAAATATTTTAATAGGAAGACATACTGATATCCTTTAAAAGATGTAGCCCCTCAGTCAACAGCATTTCAGAAGTGGCCTCTCTGCCACACGTTTTGCCAGGTGCCTCAGGACATTACACAGGTAAGAATTTGCTGCTGCATAGAACAAAGAGGCTCAGCAACAGAGAGGGAGGCCATCAGAGGATGGTAATGTGACAGATACAGTTTTGAAAACACATAAAATCATGCACTGTATCCTGTTCTGCCCGAATTCAAGGCTGACAATTTTCCATTACATTTTTAATGTTGTAATTGACCTGTGTATTCATTTAAAGATGTCATAATAATAACTTCGATAATTATTGTAAGTCTAGGAAAGTATTCCTACCCAAATGTATTCTGAACATTTTGGAAGCACAATGTTATTTATTGCTTTTGCAAGAAAAAACATTTGTTAGTGAATAAATTAATGAACTGCATGTAAGTACTCAACATGCTCACATAATTAAACTGGTGAATTACAATCCACACGTTTCTGGTGTTTCCTGGGGAGAAAAAAGCATCGTGGGAGTTAAATCTTGGAAAGAATTGGGAAGAAAACAAACACACACGAAAGACACTGAGAACATTTTGGAAGTGGGGAAAGATCTTCAGAGTAGGGCAAGAAGGTGGTCGTAGATTGAAATCCAGGTGGACAGAAACTAATTATTCGCTCTAAAAAAGTCAGACAACATAAAAGACAGAATCTATAGCCAATAAACAACATGACAGAAACCAAAACCAACACAAGAAAAATTACCTACGTATTTCTTCCTAGCCTAGGACTCTGATTTTACTTACATTCTACAAGAGAATTAGAGAAAACACGGTTTTTGTTTTGTTCTGTTTTCTTGGTTGAGTAGCCTAAAGTCTTAAGAATTGTTGCATAATTTACATAGCACCACAGGAAAAATCCCTGAGCAACTAATGAATGTTATTTGTTCTCTTTTCCTTCTGATTTATACCAAGCCGAATATGACTGTACCAAGTCATATACCAAGCCGAATATGACTGGTTCTGGTTAACTACTAAAGGTTAAAAAAAAAAAAAGTAAGATAAAATGACTTGCAGGCTATTTAAATCATTCTATACTTTTCAAGAGACTGATACAGCCCAGGGTGTTCCTTTGGCTTTCAAATAAGTAATGTAGCTTTCTCTTCTCTCCCTCACTTCCTGCCTCTCTTCTTCCTATCTCCTTGCTTCTTTCCTTCCTTTCTCCCTTCCTTAAATACAAACCCCTTTAAAGCACTGAAGGTATTATTTCAATTTGGCTATCACTGCTGTTCAGGTGGAGCTGTAGTTGTACATCAATGAAGCACCTTTCATCTCAGGGTTCACAAGGCCCAGACAAGGGCAGCTAGTCAACCTCTGAGACATTGGCAGAAAGCCCTGATCCGGTTGTTGAAGGTGGCTTTGGTCCCAACCTGGGCAGGAAAAGAAACCCAGGCTTTCTAAATGGAGAGCTGAGATCCCCTTCCCTAACGGGACTGATTTCCTGATTCATTTATTGTTTTAAAACATACTTTTCTAGGAGATGCAGTAAAAATCACACCAGTCTCCTGTGGCTCCCCCAAATCATCTTGACAGAAAAGAAGAGAGAAGTTGGCAGTTTTCAGCATATTAATAGCAAACGACAAATTAATAACTATGTACTTTAATCTTCAACATTCATAATTGCACAAAGCATCACTGGTCATTTAAATAATACATGTCAATTAATCTAATGAAGAAACCGGTAAAGCAGAATGTTAAAAGCAATACCTCGAGCACATAAAGAATGATAGTAACATTTAACACGCAAAGTGCAGAATTAGAACAGCTCTTTTGAGCATGGTTATTTAAAATCCTTACCAACAGGGCAAAGAAAGCACTATGGAGCAATACACATAAATATATTCAACCTGCCAGATCTCTCAGGTGAGTGCACAGCAATTCTAATAGGTCTGGCTAACCTGGCTTTCCACATATATACAGTGGTTTCTAACACTTCAAAGTTGTCTGACAATGGGAATGCAGAATCGGAACAAGGCGGGACGACCGTTTACTTTCAAAATAGAATCCAGCAGGGAAGTCTCAAATCCTGACAAGTCACCTTTAAAATGGCATAACCAGAACTTTGTTACAGAGAAAAATATTTTTTCCTTAAAAATGTGTATGTGGCAAAAATGGCTGAAAATCTTGTCCATGTTAGGGGAAAGCTGAGTGTGGAAAAATGTGCATTTTTCTATCTATGCTGTAAAGAAAATAAAAAGCCAGAGCATTTTGGCATTAGCAAAGGCTGAACTAAGTTCTCAGGCAATAAATTTATGGGGAAACATGACAGGCTCCTCATTAAAGCTATGTGTATGTTGGCTGAATTTTATACAAGATTCTTGAATCTTGTGGAAAATTGGGCACGGCTTGACATCTGAACAATGTCCCTGGTTTGTTTGATTTTTAAAGCATCGGAAAATGTTGGACTTTGGAAATCAAGTAGAGAAGAATAAACACACTCTAAAGCAGAACTGGGCTGAATCTGAAAGTTATTTTTCCATATGTCTCTATAAGATATTTATTACATTTATTTCTCATACAAACACAGCCCCCACGCTAGAAATACTGTGGTATTTTTTTTTTTTTTTTTGGTGGCGAGAAAATAGTACTGTTAAGGCAAATCTTACCCCGCAGCAGTTACCAGCAGGACAGGCAATTTTCAGTTGGCTTTTCAGAAGCTGGTTGCCATGACAAAGAGCACAATTTATTCCTCAGTCCCTTATCACAGCTACGATCACAGACCATAAAAATTAACACGGCTCTTTTCCTTTCCATATGATTTCAGAGTTCCCCATCCTTACCTGAGGCCTTTTGTTCCCCCAATTAAATGGAATGAATGTCAGTCATTTAGCAATTCAATTAATGCTGATTCAAAATTCCAGCCAAAACCAGAATCTATAATCACTACTTCCTAATCACAGCTCAGTCACAAGAATGAAAAAGTAAGCAGGAAATTGCACTAATTACTCAATTAGACTAATACTGTATTTCTAAGCAAGGGCTTACGAGGTTGTCAGCCCTGACAAAGGACTTTGGAGTCCTTTTCACCTTGTGTGTCCACAGTTGTCCAGCCAAATCTGTATTTTCAAGTGGCCATAATTTCTATCCATCTAATGTGAATAGATTGAAGCTGGGCCACGGGCATTATGACTGCTATACAGACCACAAGTGAGGGCTACTTTTGTGGGCTCAGAGGGCTCTCAGCACAGGCCACTGCGGTGGCCAGGGCTTTCTTGTGAGAGGCCCTCCTTCCCGGTATTAAAACAGAAAGTGCACACCTTTCTGGCTCCAGGAAAATACCTAATGAGGGGAGCATTCTGTGAGCGTACAGCTAGTCTCCTCATTTTACATTTGAGTCACGCACACAGGCGTTGGTTTCCAAACTCAAAAGAGGGCCTGCAATATGCAGGGCAGAGAGCTCCTTGCTGAGTGAGCTCCTGGTGTGGGGCCTGCAGGTGGCTGGAATCTAAGGCTCGTCTGCACCGCTGGGAACAGCTTCTCACACCCACACTGCCTGGAGAAGCCTTCATGAAGTCAAGAACAGTAAATGAAAAGGTGGTCAAGAAGAGCACATGGGCAGATGTGACTGAACTATTTACAAAACAACGAAGAGAGACCCAGCAAGCTGGACCTTATTAAAAAAACAACTAAAAATGTAGATCCTTTTTTCCCATATAGTTTCACAAGATGTAAATAAGCTGTAAACAACAGGGAAGACAGTAGAGCCTGTCACAACTCTGGTTTTTGTGGCCACCTGTTAAAATCCTTCCTGAAGTGGCCAAGGGGAGAGGAATCAGAAACAGGGAGAGGGAAGAGGGACTATCCCATATATCTATCATGGTCTTTCCTCTGCAGAAGTTTCTGGAAATGACCCAGCTTGGGAAATGCTCAGGGGTTCTGAAAAGAGGAAAAACATTTATTTGCCTAAGTGAGATAAAGTCTTTACTTCCAGGGTTTGCCTTGCAGGTGGCCACTGCAGAGGGAGCGGGGGTTTGAGTGGCTGGTGGGGCCCCCACTGGGCAGATTCTGAGCGCTTCGGGCACCAGGCACCTTGGAGTCTCTTCCGGAGGAGTTAGTTTGGTTCAGTCGACCTGAAGGAGCAAGAAGGAAGGGACAGAACTGCAAGAATGATTCCAGGGACAATCTGCCAAGTACAGTTTTAAGCTAATGAAGTCCTAGCCTGTGACCACTTTTAAGCTAATGAAGTCCTGTGCAGTGTCTACTTAGGCCAGTGATGACCTACTCCTCATCCTTGAGATCAGCCTGAAGGTGGGGAAGGGGATAGGAATGAAGGGAAACCCAGACAGGTTTTTTCCCTTTGTCTCCATTAACCCCAACAAATCTTGTCTGTCCTTCAGTCCTTCATTGGTAGAGAGGATGCAGATGAGGAACGATTAGGGGAAAGAAAAGAGAAACCAGTATGATGAAAGTAAGGTAGGAAGACAGATGGAGGCTCTCAGAGTGGAGAAGTAGAAGCAGCAAAAGGAATAGAAAACTTTCCAAGAAGGAATCTGAATGCTTGATGCTTAACTTCTCAACTTTGCTTGAGATATACTTTTTGATGAAGTCTCTACATTTTTGCCTGGGCACAGTGACTCATTCCTGCAATCCCAGCACTTCGGAAGGCTGAGGCAGGGGGATCACTTGTGGCCAGGGGTTTGAGACCAGCTTGGCCAACATGATGAAACCCTGTCTCTACTAAAATATAAAAAAATTAGCCGGGCGTGGTAGTGGGTGCCTGTAATCCCAGCTACTTGGGAGGCTGAGGTAGGAGAACTGCTTGAACCTGGGAGGCAGAGGTTGCAGAGAGCCAAGATCATGCCACTGCACTCCAGCCTGGGTGACAGAGTGAGACTTTGTCTCAAAAAAAAAAGTCTCTCTACATTTTGATAAAGTCTCTTTTCAGTGCTTAATTTTTGCCACTATCTGGGATCACCTCTACTGCCTCCCGTCCCCAGCACCTATAACACACCTCTCCAATATTTTAAGAATCTAAATATAGGAAATGAAGGTTTTCATATGATGAGGTGATAGTCAAAGCTGCAAACCTCAAGCTCCACAGAAAACAATATCTTTAAAGGTCAAAAGATCTTACTAGGATGGTCGGCAGGCCCTTGCTCCTCTTCCAGATAATATTCTATCTTTTTTAAGTCTTCTGGGGTAAATCTCCATTTGTTCTCAGCTGGTAGGGGTGGCACTTTGGGGCTGGATCGTTTCCGGGCAGAACCAGGAGGAAGGGCCTGCTGGCAAGATGCTGGCAGGGAACCGGTAATCAGTCCTTCTGGGAATTTCTGAGCTAAGACTTTTAGACCTAGGTTTAGAAAAGCATCAGAAAAAGCTGCATTAATATGGCAAGGCCAAGTCAAAACCTGGAAAGAAGCCTGCATGTCTTCTAATATCTGGTCATCAAGTTGAGGCCAACACAAGGACATGAAATCTTTCTCAACAATTTCATCATTAAGCAAATTACACCAGAAAATATCTGTTGTTACATGGGATTCTGAGACTTCCACAAGAAATCCTTTTGTTGGAGTCTTCAGCATTAGGGCTTTCTGACAGAGCTCTGAACCAACATTGTTATTTTAGGAATTAAAAACATGTGCTGATGCAGCTAAGGGAAGTTTCACAAAACTCCTGACTCCTTTCAGCCAGCGTGGCTTTCTCTCTTTCCAGAACACTGAATTCTGAGCACCAAGAGAGAAAATGTGATGCAGGTGGGACTGAAGGATGATCGGCCTTTGAAGTCCCAAGCAGAGTATCACCTTGCTCACCTCCAGAAAGCATGAAGAGGTTTTCAAATCCGCGCTCACACATGGTGGTGGCCGCCTGACTGGCCAGCCTTTCATCGTCATCATACAGAATGATGATCTTGCCATGGGCATTTTTCTAAGAGTCAGATGAGTTAAGGTTCCAAGGCATTAAGCTGATGTCCCAAGACTAAGAGAAACCCCCAAGGAATAAAAGGACTGTCAGGTCCACCTCTCTGAGTTCCTGGGAATGATGGACAAGGCCATTTCTACTCTCACAGTAGGGACTGGATTGTTTCCCATCATTGAAACCACACAAGCTGGTATTCGTTTCTTTTACAGACTGATGTTACCGTGGTCTAAAAGACAGCACTTGTTACAGACTTCATATCCTTTAGCTCTGTTATCCCTATCACCCTGGAAAGTAAATATTACAATCCCCATTTTACAGATGAAGAAATAGAAAACCTTCTATGCTTAATGTGTCCACTGAAGCCTTATTTATGATAGTAAAAACATGGGAGCTACCTAAAAAATCCAAAATAAAAGAAGAGTTTAGTAAATCATAGTAAATCTGAAGATACTATATAGCATCAAAAATGTGATTTACAGAGAGCTTGCATTAGCATGGGGAAATATGTTGGAATATGAACTGAAAAAAAGCAGGATACTAAATTATATATACAGTAAGGTTTCAACTTTGTTTAGAAAAAAAAAAAAAAAAACACCACACAGAAGACAGTCTAGAATAAAATACACCAATAATGTAACAGGAGCTACTACTGCTCAATTGTGTGATTATTTCAATTGTGTGAGAGATTTCAATTTTCCTTTTTATTTTTTTTTTGGTATTTAAATTATTTTCTGCTTGTATAATTTTTATGAATAAAAAAAATAAAATTTTAAAAGAAAAATTAAAATAGAAAAAAAACCTAAGTTCTGCTATGGGAAGTTTTCTGGGAGGAAAAAAACTCTCTTAGGACTAACTCTCGATGGATCATAACTCTTAACCTAATGTTTTTTGGCCCAGGGCTAGACGGTTTGAAAGCATCTGCCTAAAGAGTCAGGACTTGGTGATAGCTAGGAATCCAAATTCTAACATATGCTCAGCTGATTAATGTCAAAGGTCCTTCATAGTACTCTTACCAGGAGCATGGTTCACAATAACTTTTTTTTTTTTTTTTTTTAAAGACGAGGTTTCACCGTGTTGGTCAGGCTGGTCTTGAACTCCTGACCTCAGGTGATCCACCCGCCTTGGCCTCCAAAGTGCTTGGATTACAGGTGTGAGCCACCACGCCCGGCCAGTTTGCAATAGCTTTGTTATAATCCTCATACCACCCAATTCCTTGAAATGCAACAAAGGATACATATTCAAGAATATCATTTGAATAAGGGTTCATTGTTCTAGACAGAGTTGCAATTGGGTAACTGTAAGCTGCAAAGAGAAGAAATAGTTTAGGAAGTCTGTAGTTCTCTTAGTACAACTTGGCCTCAATTCCCAGCTGGTTTAAAATCTAAGAGTTCAATACATGTTCAAAATCAATGAGCTTCTGGGCACCGTGGTTCACACCTGTAATCCTAGCACCTTGGGAGGCCAAAGTGGGTGGATCTGAGGCCTTTCGTTCCCCCACTTAAATGGAATGAATGTCAGTCATTCCAGGAGTCTGAGACCAGCCTGGGCAACATGGTGAGATCCCATCTCTATAAAAAATACAAAAACATTAGCTGGGTGTTGTGGCATGTGCCCATAGTCCCAGACACTAGGGAGGCTGAGGCAGGAGGATCACTTGAGCCCAGGAGGGCAAGCCTGCAGTGAGCTACGATCGCGCCACTGCACTGCAGCCTTGGCAACAGAGCAAGGAACTGACAAAACAAACAAACAAACAACAACAAAAAAACCCAAGGAGCCATAAACCCAAACACTTCTGTCAAAGAAAAGAAAGAGGGCATCATGAACAAAGTATGAAGTTTCACTTCACTGCTTCTGACAGCCATCTGTGAAAATCAGCAGCCTCTCAGAGTATTTTATGGTGGAGCCAACCCTATAGGATTCTATAATGGATCCAGCTAACGTACAGTTTCCTTAACTGTCTGCCATGGGTTGTGGTTCCAGCCTGCCTAGACTCAAGAGCAGGCTCTCTGTTCTTGAGAGTAAGGCACTTCAAAGGTTTCTCTCTCTTACCTCCAACAATGTGGCACTGCTGGTAAGAATCTCTATCACGTACATCTAGCAGCAGGAAGGGGCAGTCAGGATAAGGTTTGTCTTTGGTATTGGGCTCTGCTTTCTTCACTGGCCCTTTGTCTAGATCCAGTTCCCCAACGCCACTGATGACACTGCAAGTGAAAAAGTAGGTCAGCAGAAACTAGTCAGAGGTTGGTGGTTTAAAGGTCGAACGTGTTTCTTCAGAATAGTGAGATGAGTGCTCAATGTCTTTTCAAAGGGCTCTTCAAAGGGAAAGGAAAATCGATGTGGTGTCTCAGTTCTGCCTCTGAATGCAGGATCCTGTGGATTCCTCTTTTACCACACTGGACCCCACAGAGGAGACCCACATGTCCACACTCACCTTCAGACAATGAGTGGCAGTGCATTACATGGCGGATGGGGTAGGGACTGATGGGCGCATGCTGCCTCCAGCCACAAGGGCAGATCAGAGGGAGAAAGAGGGGATGAGTGAATCCAGTGGAGCGAAAGAGGAAAGGAAGAGGTTGGTAAGACAGGAAAAAGGAAGGGCATTTCTTTCTAGGTATTTTATATGTAATGTAAAGTAACAATAATGCTTTATAAATTTCATATATGCAGTCAGTGACCTATCTGCTATGGTAATGAGTCTTAATACTTCCATAGCTCTCTGTACTTACTTCAGTTTTGTAGGTTACAACATTGAGGTTGACGAGGCTTTAGATTTGGTGGCATTCACAGAGACAGAGGAAGAGCTGGGATTAAAATGAGGAAGCTAACCACTACCACTAACAGTTCTGAATCTAACGTCACTCAGTCACTGAAACTGGTCACTGTCTTAATATTATAGGGAAAATGTGGTAAAAACATGAATCAAATAAGAAGACTAGGTGTTACGAACAAAATGTCAAGCAGTGACTATCCTTACTGGAATAAGAAGATGGTTACTTTCTTAGGAAATATTAAGACACATATGCTAAACCACAGATAAGCATGTGGCTTAGTTCCTTTCCCATAACAGCAAATCAAATTCTGCATTTAAATCCAGTAAACACTGTAACTCCATGCTATATAGTGCAAATTTTGTTGAGTCAAGGAGAAGAACATCCATTTGATAAGAAACTGCATCCTCAGTGGAAGTCCTGTTGGCCTATTTCTTCTTGAGTGCAATTTTAGAGTACTTTCCCAAAAGTAACTATAATAATAAAAGCTAAACGAATAAGAATAGTGGGATGATGATAGCAATTCTTTCTCTGGTAGAACTAATTTCCCTAGTAGAATTATTTTATCAGTCAAAGGGATGGATATCTGCTGAAAACCAGCACTGTCTTGTAATCAACAGTTAGTATTTGTGAGAAAGTACTACATGGACTAAAGAACTAAAGTCCATGTAATCCATGAAATAAGGAGGCCCATGCCTTAGAAGAAGGAGTAGAAAAATAAAATAAAAAGAAAGAACAGCCACGTTCAGTTTTAGAATCAACACCAAGTTCTGCTTTTTCCTTTGCACCTAACTCAGTATTGGAGTGCTATGTGTGGCACTAACACTTCTGGACAGGGACAGGTTACTGTAAGCTGCAGCAGCCAGAAAAGGGGAAAAAAATCATACTCTCTGAATCAAAAGATAGTATTTGTAAAACTAATTCCTCATAACAAACTTCCATGTAGGAGGGAGAAGAATGGAACTGAGAAATGAAAATTAAACTCTCCTAATAATATATTCACATTAACTCAGTAAGAATGCAGTGAAAAAGAATCAGGAGGTGGCATTCATATAGGGAGAAAGTAGAAGGCTGGGATTAAAATGTGAGACTTTACTCCTGCCAGTTCTGCTTCTAAAGCAAAAAAAAAAAAATCCCTGAAATTGGCCTATAGACTAATATAAAGGCAAAATACAGTGAAAATATGAATCGGCTTCGAGTACCTCTGAAGAGTTGAGCGGCTGGAATCCCCAGCTCCCACGTTGTTTATGAACTGCTCAGGGCTTGGTGGCTGCTCACCTGGACTTCCTTTCCCATTGGTCCTGGCAATGGTTTCAGCATCAGGGTCTGAAGCTGTAGAATCATTGTCTAATATTTACAAATGAAGAAATTATTAGATTGAGCCTCAGGATTTGCATTTACTTATTATACACCGAAATTCAGCCAAGAAAAGGAACTCTTATCATCATTATTAAATTGTTGTGAAGTGCTAATGTACAAGCTCCCAGAATGTAATGGACCCCAGATATCCATCCCCAAGACCCTTTCAGGGGATCTGCAAGGTAAAAACTATGCTCAAAAGATGTTACTTGTCTTTTTTAATGTGTTTATATTTGCACTGATGGTACAAAAGAAATGGTGAATAAAGCTGCTGGCACCTTAGGAAGAATCAGAGCTGTGGCACCAAACTTTATTAGCAATCATTGTATTATTCACTATCACACATGCACTCACAGTAAATAAGTTTGGCAGTCACACCACAGCAAGGTCCCTGATAAAGCAGTAACAGTTACCATTCTTACTAAATCTCACCTTGAAGTAAGTACATGCCTTTTTAATGTTCCGTGTGGTGAAGCAAGGAGTCCACATACAATTAAGTTTGCTATATACCAAATTACCGGTTATCTCAAGGAAAAGTATTAGTGTGAATGCTGAGTTGCAGGCTGAACCAGTAACTTTTGTTATGCACACCATTTTGCTTGGAAGAAAAACTGACAGAAAAACTATGGTTAGTTAGACTTGTGCATTTGGCAGACATTTTCTCAAAAACGAACTAAATAAGCCTGTTATCTCAAGGAATATTATTGATGGCATTGTTGCCAATGATTGTATTTGGGCAAAACTCAGAATTTTAGAAACTGTATTTGCCATCAGGAACTGAAGTATGGGGAGCTGCTTCCCATGCTTATAGACTTTTCTGGTAAGATAGATAGAGAGATTAATATGTGCAATTTTTTTGACAGTTGTATAATAAAATGCATTAACTTTCAGGAAGATCTTTGTAATTCAGTGAACCAATATTTTCTAAATGGCCAATGTATGATGTTATACAATCATGCATGGGTAAAAGATTCAAAGCACAAGATGGTTACACTGAAAGTGCCTGATTTTAATCTAACAGAGTATGAAAGAGTCATTGATATGATTTCAGATTTTTACATTACAGCTAACTCTTAAGAAACTAGCCGTTGTCAACTTTTATCTGAAAGGGCTATTAAAACACTGCTCCTTTTTCCACCTATTGGTTTGTTTGAGCTGGATTTTCCTCATATGCTTTAACCCAAACAGCGTATCGCAGCATATGCTGCAGAAGCAGAGAGGAAAATCAGCAATCCTTTCATTAAACCAGACACTGAGATTTACAAAATATGTAAAACTAAATGACGTTCTCAACAGTTTTGTTTTGAAAACAATGCTTTTTTCATCAAAACATGTTATTTATGTTTGTAATGGGTTTAGTATTGTTATTTTTAAGTGAAATAATAAATAAATATTGTTTCAGTTCCCAGGTTAAATTTTTAATACACTAAATATCAATAGACATAAAGCATATAAACCAAAGCTCTTTGGGATCTTCATTAATTTTTAAGAGAGTGGAAGAAGAGACCAAAATGTTTGAGAGCTTGCTGTCTTAACCAATACAATGAGATTTAAAAAAATAACAATAACAGGCCGGCCGCCAAGGCTCACACCTGTCATCCCAGCACTTTGGGAGGCCGAGGTGGGTGGATCACTTGAGGTCAGGAGTTCAAGATCAGCCTGGCCAACATGGCAAAACCCTGTCTCTATTATAAATACAAAAAATAGCCAGGTGTGGTACCAGGTACCTGTAATTCCAGCTACTCAGGAGGATGAGGCAGGAGAACCACTGAACCCAGGAGGCGGAGGTTGCAGTGGGCTGAGATTGTGCCACTGCACTCCAGCCTGGGCAACAGAGCAGGACTCCATCTCAAAATAAAATAAAATTAAAATTAAATTAAAATAACAAGTCTAATTATTAAAGAGGATATCAAATTTATTTTGCATATCATATGATAATATACCTAGAAATTTTAAGAGTATATGAAAGTAAGTGCAATAAATATGTGGTTAGACAAAAAAATGCTAAAATATTTTTCCTATATACCAATTAAAAAATAACATGGAAAAAATCTCATATACAGTAACAACTATAGCTATAAAATGTAATCTCCAAGGAATGAACCTAAACCAAATGTTAATAACCTATAAAAATGTATAAACACTTTTTAGGACTTACAAAAATTTTACTTAGAGCCCTTAAAGAAGACCTCAATGAAGACAGTGACACACCCTGCATATTCCTGATTGGGAAACTAAAACTAAAATGTTAGTCCCTCCCTAATTTAACTTTTGGCCTTAATACTAATCCCAAAGGAATTTTTTAAAACTTCCAAGGATTTAAAAAATACACACCCACACACCCACACATACACACACACACAGTCAAATCCTTTTTTTCCTATTCACAAGACTTAAATATTCTGGAAGCAATCTACACATATGCATTTTTGATATGTTGGTTTTTTATATGTATGAAGAAATAGGAAAATACATGTATATGCATACATAATTAGGGGTGATTTGGAGACTCTGCCTTATCAAATAGCAACATATGTTAAAAAGGTAAATGATCAAAACAGTACAGAACTACAATCAGAACAACGGAATACAGAACATGGAAAAGAATATAAATAAAGAGTGAAAACATTCATATCACAAATCAGTGGGTAAAGGGAGAACTACTGAGTATATGGTGCTGGGAATATTTCTCAACTATCTGGAAAAATCTAATTTAGACAATCACCACATGTCATATACCAAAATACATAACAGACAGTTTAAATGCAAACAAGCCAACAGAAGAAAATGTAGGTAAATAATTTACCTACATTGAATTTTATTAGTCTAAAGCAATAAACGGAAACAACAGTAAAGGCTAATAGATTTGATCATGTGAAAATGCAACCTCATATATATCAAAAACCAACACAAAGAAAATTAAAAGGTGAATAACAAATTAGGAAAAATATCTGTAATACATATGAATTTTAAAAGTTAATATACTTAATTTATAATTTAAAAATTAGCTCTTTAACGTAACGTGAAAAGAGTAAAAATGCAATAGGATCATGTGCACGAGGTAAAAATGCAAACAAGATTAAATTATTAACGTGGAAAGGAAGTCTTTTTCTCACTGAAGACATGCCGGCCCTCCTTCTTCCTTCCCCAAGGGAAGTATTAGTATATTAAACACTTCCACGTATTTATGTCTCATTCTAGAAATAAAACATTTACAGGGGCTTGTATATATTTTACTTCTTCCCCCTTGTACGTATCCAGGAGAACTGTATTCATATTATTTTATACTTTGGGTTTTTGTTTTAGTTTTATTAATAATATAGCCTGGAAATTGTTCCAGCTAATCAAGATTTTTCTCATTTATTGTCAAGTTAGTATTGTTTTCTATTGTATAAAGATAATTATTTAGAACTCTTACAAATCAATAAGAAAAAGATGAACAGCCTATTAGAAAGAAAATAAAAAGAGCATGTAAACTCCTTAAAAGAAGAAATATGTATTTATGACCAGTAAACACACACACAATCTTTTTATCAAATAAATAAAAAACTATTATTCACTGCTTTTCATCTGTTGAATTGGAAAATATTTACAGAAATGATAATTATTCATTTTTAGCTAGGATGAGGAAAAACAGGTCTTCTCATTCACTCTTGGTCGGAATGCAAACAGGTACAGCCACTCTGGAGAGAATGGGGCGATCAGTAATAAGGGCCTAAGATGGTTCCACCCTTTGACCGTCTGCAGCAATGTATTTTCAGGGAAAAATCAGAATCATACCAGCATTTACATATATACATTATAGCATTATTTTGTAAAGGTGAAAAATCAGAAAAAAACTGTAATGTTCAACAAGATAATTAAATTATGGTATATCCAAAGGACAGACATTAGATGACAACACGATCTTTACAATCATGCTTTTGAAGCCATTTTATGACATGGGAAAATATGAATGAAAAAACAATAATTAAAAACAGCACAATACAAAAGTATATACAAAGAATATAGATGTAATTGGAGTGAGGGGTTAGAGAGCGGGACAGTGGACCAAAACATTAACAATGATTATTTATTATTTAATTTTCTTCTTTATATACTTTTTACAGTTTCCTAACTTACTAGAAATACATTTTTAAGTTACGAAAAAGCAATAAACATTATAAAAGGAGATTTTTTTTTATCCCTTCAGAGATAGCCAATATGCATACAGATACAATCTGCTCCCCAGGCACTCCTGAGTGAGTTATTATCTGTGTAGAGCACTAGAAAAACACTAATATTACTCTCACATTATGGTGTCCTACTTTACAAGAGCCTATTTTGCTGTGCGAATTTATCTCAGAAGAGAAAATTGCATGTGCCCATATGTTCTGGTGCTGCAATCTCAACAATGAATTAAAGGACCAAATCTAGGTGCTTATATAACCCAGTTAAAATTGGGAGTACTTGTATGAGGAGACTCAATTATCTGTGTTACAAAGAGCTCTTATTTCTCTACTGTGTGAGAGGCATCTGTCAAAGATAAATTCCTGTCGTTTTCAGATTCTCTTTATCCTCCCTAACAAAAACCAGCCCAGGGAAATGACAGTTGAGTTGCACAAACCCAGTGTTTAGACTTCCTGAGAAACTTGTCTTGAAATCAGAAGTCAAATTCCTGACCTACATCAACCTTAACAAAACACATTCCTCTTCAATAAACAGCTACACACTGATTGCTGGGTACTTCAGGATAAAATAATGACCTTAACTCTGTGTATTCTTTTCATGAGTAGAACCAGAAGGTTTTATTTTCAACTTGGCAATTAAGAAAAGAGATCTGAAGCCTACCTCTCTTTCTAGCCTTATCTCCTACCCAGCGCCTACTCGTCCCTTAGACCACAGCCAGATTGGATGACTCGATTCCCCAAACATGACTGGTGTGCTCTCCTCTCCATGCCGTTCCCAGACTGCTCCTCAGCCTGCAACAGCCTCATCTTTAACTTGTACGTGTTAAGATTCTACCCCACTTCAAGGCCCAGTTCCAGGGCCTTGAGGAAGCCTACCTCGGTCTTCCATTTTGTTGCTTTTTGAGATGGAGTCTTGCTCTGTCGCCCAGGCTGGAGTGCAAAGGCGCGATCTTGGCTCACTTTAACCTCTGCCTCCTGGGTTCAAGCCATTTTCCTGCCTCAGCCCCCTGAGTAGCTGGGATTACAGGCATGCACCACCATGCCCGGCTAATTTTTGTATTTTTTTTTAGTAGAGACAGGGTTTCACCATGTTAGTCAGGCTGGTCTCGAACTCCTGATCTCATGATCCACCTGCCTTGGCCTGCCAAAATGCTGGGATTACAGGCATGAGCCAGCATACTCAGCCGCCTACCTCGGTTTTCTAACTGCAAGTGTCTTTCCTTCCTTGGAATTCTCCCACAACATCCTGCATCTTTCCTAAAGACACTTTTTAGAATCCCTTAAGAGTACGAGGAAGGCAGTGAGAAGACCCTGGATGCTACTGGAGACACTCAGATTTGTAACCCAGGCCTCCTCTTTACTAGCTGCATCACTTTGAAGAGGCAGCTTAACCTCTGCAGCTTGGGCCTCTCATCTGTTAAGTGTACCTTCCTTCCAGAGTTTTTGAGAAGATTAAGTAAGAAAATTCATGTGAATTCACCTTGCAGTATACCACCAACAAACGATGGTTTCCTTCCATTCCTGCATTTTAAAATTCTGCCACCTTAGTAATTTTAAAATGGTAAAATTTTTGTGGTACTGTTATCATTCAGCCCACCCAACACAGATGTGTGCACGTGCACATATGTAACTGTAAATTTCATGGAAGCAGAGCTGTGTTTTGTTCATCTCTGTAGTCTCATAGCACTTAATGTGTAGGTACACAGAATGCTAAAAATATTAGTTGAAAAAGTACTTAGTACATTAAATACATCTAAAACATTTAAAGCTGTGTTAGAACAAGAAAACCAGATGGCTTTTAAAAATAAGCATTAACAACTAAAGTTTCAGGTAGCATTTCCCTGAGAGTAACAATCTAATTACAAATAGACACATCAAAGTCCCAGTCCCTGGGAACCGACAGCAAATGTGTACAGGGTGAGTGTTTCAGTCAAATGGTCGGGTCTGTTATTTTCCCCACACCCTCAATTCTCATTACCTTCCAGCCTTTGAATCTCCTCAGCTGTCACTTCCAGTGTTTGATCAGAGAGGGAAGCAACTTGGATGACCTGATAGAAAAAGGAATGAAATGTGTGGATGTGTGGATGTTTGTTTGTTTTTAAACAGAGGCAATTTTGTCTGTTACAAAAGAGGAGGAAACAACAAACATCAAAGATCTCTTGTTTTAAGAAGCTGTCAGTGTCCTCAACTGAAGACTAAATCTGAGGCCTCCTTCCTTTTGTGTTGGTAATATACTGCAGATGATCATTTCAGAAGAAAAGACACACTTAAAACACTACATAATCTTAGAATGCTAAGAGGATAATTTAGGACAGGAAACATGAATAAGAGTTTAAAACCACATCTGTATATGACATGGTCCAAGCATTGCACATTATTTCTTGAAAATGCAGTACTGACCTACCATAACATAGAATGAGATGAGCAATTCTCTATGCAATGAAGAAATAAATGTAGTGAATATACTGATTACAGCGTTTTACACTTCTATACAGTATGCATTTTTAAAGCACTTTTTACAATTTAGCTCACAAGACCCAAGATTCAACTTGAGTTATGCCAGTAGAACTCTTGCTTGGGAGCTGGAGAGACACCTTCTCCATAATTTTCAAATGAAAGAAGAAAGCGACTTGCCCAAAATAACAAAACAGCTTATGGTAGGATGATGTGGAAAAGATCAAAGAACAGGGGAAATCACTTGGTTTCCAAAGAAAAATGTTGAAACAATCCAGGATCCAGAATTTTAGATTCTAAATATTAAATTAAATGGATAAGGAAAAAACCCCTAAACCACAAATTCAATGAATTAAAAGTAGGACGAACATTTACTTTATAGAATTCTTACCAAAGGAGAGAAAAAATTTTCACCATCCTCATGTAAACACACATACCACATCATCAATTAATCCTCCCATAGCTGAACAACACACAAAGAATCAGAAGAAACTCCTCTGCAAACATTCCCTAGAGTTGAATTTAGAAATACTCACATAAAGTGATATAAATTAGATAGTCTTTACTCCAATGAGAAGATCATGAAACTTACCAGCTGGGCAAAAGTTGTAACTTTTAGTCTCTTGAAAAGCTCATCTTTTTTGTACCTATAATCTGAAAAATATGGTAAGACAAATATTTATCTGAATTTACTTTTCCTTTTTAGAGCGATTAATTCTAGTTGTGAAGTTATGCGGTCTTTCAAGTTATTTATATGCTTTTACATCTATTATCTCATTTGATCTTCATGATATCCTCAAACTTAGGTGTGGCAGGTGGTATTATCATCTGTTCAATTTGCTTTCCTTTGCTTTGTCATTAGAAAGCTAAAACTTGAATTTATAAGCCACCTTTGGTCTAGTGAGTTTACCTTTTGCCTTTATTGTATTGGTCTATCATTTTCCTTTAACTAAGCTGTCTCTTCTTTGACCACATTGTACTGCATGCATTTTTGTAAGCCACCTCAAATCCTTTTCAGAGCAAAGCAGGGAAGAAATGCCTGTGTTTTACAAATGAGGACAGAGACTCAGAGAGGCTGAGTTGCCCCAGCTCAAACAGCTGGCAAGACATTCATGCCCCACTATTCTGACTCCAGCTTAGAGAGCAGTGATATTCCTGCCATTCCACATTATGCTGGAGCCATAAGATGACACTTCTATGTGCGTGCTGGGCACACAGTTGTGATTGGTTCTGATCATCTCTCAGCTTCTCTCCAACTTCACTTCATTAAAAATTTTTTTTTTTTTTTTTAAAGATGGGGTTTCACCATGATGGCCAGGCTGGTCTTGAACTCCTGACCTCAGGTGATCCACCCACCTCGGCTTCCCAAAGTGCTAGGATTACAGGCGTGAGCCACCGTGCCAGGCTAAAAAATTAACCTACTCAGTTTTGCAAGATGAAAAAGTTCTGCAGTTCCGTTGTACGACAGTGTGAAGATACTTAATGCTACTGACCTGTACACTTAAAAACCATTGCAATGGTAGGTGTTATGTGTTTTTGTTTTTGCTGTTTACCACCATTTTATTTTATTTAAACATTTAATAAAATATTTAATAAAATAAATATTTTATATTTATTCTGTTGCCCAGCCTGTCTATCACCTAGGCTGGAGTGCAGTGGTGTGATCTCAGCTCACTGCAACCTCCACCTCCAAGGTTCAAGGAATTCTCCTGCCTCGGCTTCCCGAGTAGCTGGGATTACAGGCAACCACCACCATGCTTAGCTAATTTTTTTATTTTTAGTAGAGATGGGGTTTCACCATGTTGGCCAGGCTGGTTTTGAACTCCTGGCCTCAAGTGATCTAGTGATTCACCCGCCTCGACTTCCCAAAGTGCTGGGATTATAGAAGTTAGCCAGCATGCCTAGCCCCACCATTTTAAAAAACAAAATAAAAACCAACTTAAGCCAGATTTGATGGTTTATGCCTGTAATCCCAACACTTTAGGAGGCCGGTGCAGGTGGATCACTTGAGTTCAGGAGTTTGAGACCAGCCTGGCCAATATGGCGAAACACTGTCTCTACTAATAATACAAAAGTTAGATAGGCATGGTGGTGCAAACCTGTAATCTCAGCTACTAGAGAGGCTGAGGCATAAGAATCACTTGAACCTGGGAGGCAGAGGTTTCAGTGAGCCAAGATTGCGCCACTGCATTCCAGCCTGGGTAAGAGTGAAACTGTGTCTCAACAACAGAAAAAACTTAAAACATCAATATTTTTCAGTGCTGTCTTTACAGTTCTGAGCTGTAATTCAAATATAGGTACTTACGCACTTGTGTTAATAATTCTTCCTATCACATTAAACAGTTATTTAAAACTAAGCCAATCTCACTTTACCTAGTATCTGTTCCATAGATACGTGTTAAAGGTTAGCTTCCTTAAACTGTTTTGAAGATGACAGCCAGATTCTGAATGGTTTTCAGTGTTGAACTCTGCCCACCCTCATCCTTTCCTCCTCACCTAGGTTTTTATATTGGTACCCGTGACTCCCTAAATGCTGCCTCATTATTTCAGAATTACTAAAGGTTAACTGGTTAACTGCTATGACCCTCACGGCATAAATGTCTCATAAACCAAGACTCCTAGCAACAAAGGAAAGGATTAAAGGTATTTAAGATTATTTACCTGGTGTTACTAATCACTTCCATGAATTTTCTAAAAACCAGCACAGACTGGGTGGTTACTTTGGAAGATAATGTAATCTTGGTTTACTAAGCAACGTAAGGCTCAAGAGTCAGGAAATGATACTGCTTTAAAAACTAGCCTTCTGTAAACATATCAAGGCTTTTTTAAAACAGGGGATTAAACTTCTCTGTTCCAAAATGTCTTAAAGAGAGGAGTTTGGCTAATAACAGACCATTACTTCAAGAAAATGCTTAGAGATGCTTCTTCTAGATACAACTATATGCAGTGGAACTTATAAAACCTGCCAGGATGCAGACCCAAATAGGCCAAGCTGAGGCTTTACAAAGTACAACCAAAAAACTACAGTGTTCCTTTTGATTGCCACCAACTTGCCCACCAAAAGTCATATATGCAAACCAAAACAACAATAAATTAGCAAATGGAAACAGCCAACAGCTGTCAAGTAGTTTGCACTGTGACATTTATCCATTGATATTCTTTTGGTATGGTTAACATAGTTTGAAATGCTTCTAGACATAAAATGTATACTTTAAAATCCTCTTTAACTAAACAGAGATTCATTTATACAAACATAGAAAGACTGCTTTATTCTAAAGATTGACATTTCTACTGTCTTCTGCACAAGCACTAGAAGCCCCCTACATATTTGAACCTGAACTCTACGTACCTGGTTCTGGTTTAGAAGGGCAGCCATCAGTAGGACTTTCTGACATTATTACTCAGAGATAAAAGATCAAACTAGACGTTTTATGGTAAGTTTAAATTTTTATAAAAAGGATGACTTGGAAGGCTCTGTCAGTCTGTCCTTGCAAGAGCGAACAGAGCTTTAAGAATGGAGCTTCTGCTACTGTGTCTTCTCCCAAACTCTGTGTTGAAGACAAATAATCCTAGTTTCAGATATGTTATCAAGGTTTGCCTCTCCAGTAAGTCTCGGATCTAAGTCTGTCTCTCTCGAGTTACTGGAAGGACAGAGACCTGACTATCTAGGATGTTTCACACCGGGTCCAACTAGTGTCATCTAATCACCAGAAACCAAGAATGGGCTTTGTAAATTGTCAATAGACACAGAGTATCTATTTTCTCCAGGTAGAGTGGAAAGAATATTCAGATTACAAAGGATTTCTGCATTTTCAGGGTTCTGTTGAAACGCATTATTAGCAAAGGGAAGTTGGGCTCACAGTGGAAGACAAATCAAAGGAACTAACAGAACAAGTTCTGGTTTCACAGAAAGAAATGGCATCTAAGGTAATCTGAGTAAAGTGATGGGTCTAGGGTATCATGAAACAAGGGAATATTCTCCTCCCTTTCAACCCCAAAGAATGCTTACAACAGAAAATGGTGAAAGAAAAGGAAATATCTTCCAAAATGTAGATGTCAAACAAGAATCTAAAGCAATTCTGTCAGGGAATCAGCACAAAGTGTGTGAAATGGGGTAACAGGAACCTCCTGCTCTACTAAAAGGAAGCCCTCCACTCCTACAGAGGGAAAGTAAAGCAAGCATTTTCAAGGCTCTATTCCAAGGGTATTTATTCTGGGAGGTCACCTCCACGTGAGGTGTAGATACTAAAGAAACCACATTGTACTTTGAAGAAATATTTTAAGTGAGGTTCTGGCAACCTGGATGGAATGGGACCTTTTTATGGGACAAATTTCTAGTGAGGACATGTGAACTCACACTCAGCTGCAAATGGATGAGGTGACAGAGACGACAAACCCAAAAAGAAGCAGCCCAGCTGGATTCTGCCTGCCTTGGATGAGTTAAGGATGGCAACGATGAACTGTAGGTGAGTAAATGAGATCTTTCTCCAGAGTTTAAAAGTATATATTTTATATAGATATTTAAAATGCATATACGTATATGAAATGTTTAGAAAAAAAGAGGATACTGTGACATTACATATTTTTAAGAAGTCTGTAGCATGTTATAGCTGAACATGGCAAATGAAAACACAGTGGCTCCTGAGTCCACATCTATTGGTTGGGGTTTCCCAATATTGCAGCAAGTCAAATGGAACACTTCGATTTCAAATGAAAAGGTCTGCTGTGTAAAAAAAGAAAATGTTCTGTTGTATTCTGGATGTATAATTTTCTCTTTCAAGAAGATGTACATTACCAGAGCCAAGTCCTGAACTATGATCAATCAGAGTACCTCTTTACCACCATTAACTAAATACTCTTCCTAGCACTGGGTTCTTTTATTCAAGATATGCGCAAATCCATCTTAGAAAACAGATGTTTCTATTTCTTCCTTAATTCTGGCCTTGAAGTGTACACTTTACGTCAGTTTTAGACGTAGATTGAAAAATTATGATTTTGTGCAAGGGCAATGCACTCAATGACTGGTAACATATCTCTGCAGATTTGGTTTTTAAAAAAGATGCAGATGGAATATGATTTTTAATGAAAACAGACTGCAATGAATTGATAATGCATAACACTAAGTTTTCATATCCCTGTCTTCCATGAATACTCTCATTTATACATACAAGAATGTTCTGAAGGAAGATATTATTACCTGTATCTCAAATAGAGATATAATAAGACAGAAAAGGTGAAATATCTTGAAGAAGGGCATGAAGACTGTAGTACAATGACACCAGAAGCTTAAACACAGCTCATTCCACCAGATCTGACTCTACATGCCAATATCAATGTCTCCTATGGCATGGAAGTAGGGCAGAATTTAGGCCGATAGGCCACAATCTGAGGAGCTGCCCAGGATGGCACCCAGAATCTCCCACAGCCCTTGAGGCACCTGCTAGGCTTATCTGCCCATCCATAGGTCTCTGTGACTATCAGCTGTAGAACACGATTGTTAGTTCAGAACCAACTTATGGAACAACTGTAGACTTCCATTTCCCCAAACCATTAAGAGTGTTACTTACTTTTCTTAATCTCTTCTAGCTTCTCAGTATATTTAGTCATACTGTTTCCTAAAAAGAAAATAAGGATTTTAGATATACTTTAAATGGAAGAAAATGAGTACCACTGTGGAAACAGAATGGAGGAAAAGTATTCCCTAAGCTTTCCTATCCTGTTCTTAGGGGATTCTGGACAGCAGCTAACAGGCCACACATAGGAAAAATCTTTTGGATAATACAGCATTATTAAAAGCTGCAGAGCTGAGGGAAATGTTTTGGTAGAATGTGTTTAAGCTGGAGTGCATACCCCGAAAACACTGAAAACTTTCAGGAGATACAGATGATCATTTTTTATCAATTTATTTTTCTTTTTGAGTCTATGCTTTTCTCTTCCTTTTATCTCCCTTGCCCCCTCAACAATCTTTTTGTGGGGAAGATATACAGAAGAGGAGCAAAAAGGAAGCAGTGTTCTTTGAATGCCTAAAATGTGCCTTTGTGGTTACCTAAGCAACCCTCTCCTCTTGGCTTTGTCTTCAGTTTCCTTCTCTTTCCTGAACTTGGTCTTCCACTATTCATGCTCACATTGCAGTCTGAACTAGACTACAGTCTACACACTAGTATTCACCATAGATTTGATGTGCTGAGAAATAACAGCAGATTCTCACCACTGTGGACAACCCCCAGCCCTCATGTTTTATAGTATGGTTCTACAATCCTAGGCACTGGCCATGGTGGTTTGGAGGTTTTCAGATTCAAAAACTCGGCCAGGAACCTTCTGGTTTCCAACGAAATTCTAGCTGTCAAGCCAGGGGCTATGATTTTTCACTGAGTGTGCTTTGATTTGATTCAATTCAATGCAGCAAGCTCTTTCTGACACCTAAAAGGTACCATTCAAAATAATTTTTCATTTCTAAAACTGTGCTCCTAACTTTTTAAGCCTGGAGAGGATCTAGTCAGATGCAGCCCCAAGAGCAGATGAAAGAAATGCTTTCAATTAATAGCATGAACTGACATTTCAAGGACTATTATGAACTTCTCTTCATGTTTGGGTCGAAGCAGAAAAAGAAAATCCTTTCTCTGAAACCCAAAATACATTTTCAAAAAACAACTTATTTCATTGGCTATTATTAAATCTTTACCATAAATTCATCATGGAATAAAAATTGCAATTGTTTTTTTTTTTCTTTCTTTCCTTTTATTTTCTTTCTTCTCTCTCTCTTTTTCTTTCGGGAAGGCCTAAGCCTTCTCAAGAGAGACACTGAGTACCTCTCAGAAAAGGCCCAAATATCACCAGGATTAGAACCAAATACGGTCTTTCCTAGGTTCTTCAGACTGCAATTGACCTGCGATGTGACCAGATCTTCAGAGCAGAAGCCACGATTTCTTCCTGGATACACAACCCTCTTGCCTACTGCAACTCTGAACTTGGGTGTAGACTTGCTTGGTCAATACAATGAGGGAAGAAGACAGCAAATCAGTACACTGTTCAGCTTCCCAAGTCTTATTCTTAAAATATTTTACCCAGTAGCTTTAGGTTATATGTCCCTGGGTCACCCACAGTTGCGTGTTGCTGACGTGGCAGATAGTTTCTTTTGGCTAGGGAAGCTTCAGGCAGTCTAGTCAGAAAATGAGGGACAAAAAAGATCACTTGATTTATCTGGTGACACAGCAAGTTAGTAACTAAGCCAGGATTCACATTTCCAACCTGTTGGAAAACACATCTTTTCCTGTTGTGTTGTTGTAAAAAAAAAAAAACACAATTAATCATGAGATAAATTTGTAGGAAATGCTACTTCCTTAATAGTGAGAGGTGGGGATCATCTTACGTTGTAAATTCCCTGAGGAATGAAAAACACTAGCCAATCTTATTTATCCAGTCTTTATTACTGAAACACTACTTCCAAACCACAGTAGTTTCTACTAACAAAGTGTCTACATTTCATTTCTCCATTAGGGTAATTACATTTCAGGGTAATTACACATAACACTTTATCTGGTATCAGCCAACCCTTACCACAATGCAGAAAGGTAAGGGTAAGGCATCATGCCCACTATTTGTTTTCCCCCTAAAGGAGAAGGCTGAGAAACAAAGTTCTCTGCAGAGTTATACAAATATTTGGCAAAATTCTCAACAAATCTGAGAGGACTACTGATGAGTTCTTTTCAGTATAGACATTCATTCTATCCGAGAATGGGGAAAAAAGGAGAATGGAGGATTTCTGCTTTGCTTTAATTGGACAAATGAGATAGCAGGATGGCTGACACAAAAATATCCCTAAAAATGGTTTGACAAAGCATGAAAAGTAGCATTTTTATCCCACTTTGTACACTGCTTAGATCTTAACTAAGATTGCAGCCTATCTTACTGTATCTAATTGCCTCTGAAAATAGTTTCTGACTACCTTTTAAAAAGATTGGAAATGAATCCATTTCATAATTCACTTATTTATAAACATGGCTTTGTTTTGTACAGAAGGAGCCTAAGACTTTCCAAGAACTATTTAAAAAAAAATTGAAATTACACATTACTGCCAGATACATTTTCCTAGATAAAACTTTTTGATCGAAAAGAAAAAAAAAGTCAGGGGCTCCCCATTGCTTCTTAACTAAAGCTGAAACTCCTTGCTCTGGCGCTGGATGCCAACTCACTACCTCTTCAATGTTGCCTTAATTACTTAGCTTGACAAACTCAGTCTTCCATTCTCTAACGTATCACCTCGCCACATATTCATAATAGCTCACCCAGCAGGAAGTGACCTTTTCCTCCTCTGAGCTTCTATAGCACTCAGCTTATGACTCACAAGGCATTTATCACAGTACTGTCTTATCTACCTTACTAGGCGGAACACTGAAGACTACTTATGGGCACGTACACACACACATGCATGCACGCATGCACAATTTTTATCCCTTCCACTGCCTAGCATAGGAGACACTAAAAAATATTTGCTGAATGAATGTCAGGTGCACTGGCTCATGCCTATAATCCCAGCACTTTGGGAGGCTGGGGAGGCAGGATTGCTTTGAGCCCAGGAGTTCCAGACCAGCCTGGACAATATAGTGAGGCCTCGTCTCTATAACACACACACACACACACACACACACACACACACACACACACACACACACGAAAGTTAGCCAGGCATGGTGGTACATTCCTGTACTCCTAGCTACTTGAGAGGCTGAGGTAGGAGGATCACCTGAGCCCAGGAAGGGGAGGTTGCAGTGAGCCAGACTGTGTCACGGCACTACAGTGTGGGCGACAGAGTGAGACCCTATCTCAACACAAACAAACAAACAAAAAACTGGCCAGGTGTGGTAGCTCACACCTGTAATTCCAGCACTTTGGGAAGCTGAAGCAGAAAGAATGCTAGAGGCCAGGTGTTAAAGACCACCCTGGCCAACACAGTGAGACCCCATCGCTATAAAAATAAATAAATAAAAAGGAAAAATATTTACTAATTAAATATATTGTAGAGATCTACTATCTGAAAAATCCCTATAATGAGTTCTTTGATAATGTAAATAATCAAATCCCAATTTGGTTTGAGTTTCTACACATCTGATTTTCTTTAAATTATGTACAACTTGACTTCTATACAGTGTATGACAAGTGCTACGTATATGACTCATATTGCTTCACAAATCAAGCAATCTAGAAATGCAGAAGGTAGTATTCAGCTTCTACTTTGTTTACAACTAAAGTTGTGATCAAAGATATATAACAAAAGTTTATAATTAGTATCAAGAGGAAGAAATCACCCAACTATATCAATAGTGCTACGCAAAGACAGAATACACAACTGATGAAATGAATGACTCATTTGTTTTGTTTTCCTATAATTTAATAACATTATTTATACTGAGCCAATGAGAAAAGCAAGTGATTTTGTGCAGCAGTAGTCTAAAGTGGATGAGATTTATAACGCACAAACTCAGTTGCTAAGAGACAACTCCATGGCTTTATTTTTCTTCAATATTTCCCTCCTTTATGGAGAAGTTCTCTTGGCTCGAAGAGCAGAAAGCATGAAAAGAGGCACAGTGGTCCTTTGTTAACCTCAATAAGTGATATGTGTGTATAGTGCTTTCTGGTTTATAAAAGCCTTTCACATACATTTCTCTCTTTGACGTAAGAAACAGAATTAAATAACAAATAAAAATGAAGAGTACCTAGTCTATAATGAGTCTGAGTGCTTACAATCAAGGCTATTAGCAAATATTCAGGAAAAGTAAAGGCCAAAGAAAAAAAGAGGGAATGACTAGTTTGTCTAGAGATAACAACAGGAAGGTAAATTTTTTAAAAAGACAAAAATAAGGCTAAAAAAGACCGAATGGAGAAAGCCTACAGAATTTCAGAAAGCTAAAGAAATTGGAAATTAGATTGAATACAGATAGAAATGAGAGGACAATGCAGCCAATGAAAGAGTGTGGGGACAAATAAAGGGAGAGCCCTGTGGTTTGGAAAGTGTCCCTTAATCAGCCTGCAGTGCTGCAAAACAGAAACCCAGAGAGGGTGCTTGAGAATATACAAGAACCCTGTGGTGGTGACTGAACAAAACGCAGCCAGGGATTTCAGCAGAAGTATAATCCATTCATGGCACAGTCTGGCAGTGCTGGGGAGCTGGTAAGACACACTCAGGGACCTATGGAACAAAAGAAATATAATTCTGAGATTTCTAGCCATGGCTGCCCATCAGTATTTGAGTTTGCATGAGAAGCAGAACCAGAGGTTTAAAAACAAAAAATAATCTTTACCCAGGAAGAAGATAGCAGTCTTTAAAGAAGTCAGTAGAAGGTGATTTGGGTGAAGACAGGGGATATCAGAAAATTCTTGACTTCTTGTGATTACTCTGAATTGCTTGCTGTTTGCTAAGAAAAGATTAAAAACCCATCTATTTAGCCTAAAAATGAGAAATGCTCACTCATTCCTGTGCCTATTTCCAATGCTCTGATTGCAGAGTTTAAAAACATACCACAGGTAGAAATGCTGTCCTCTTACTGGGGCTATCAGGTCCCTTTTCTCTTTTCTTTTCTTTTCTTTTTTTTTTTTTTTGAGACAGAGTCTTATTGTTTTGCCAGGCTGGAGTGCAGTGGCGCAATCTCAGCTCACTGTAATCTCTGCCTCCCGCCTCCTGGGTCCAAGAGATTCTCCTGCTTCAGCTTCCTGAGTAGCTGGGACTATAGGCACACGCCACCACACCCGGCTAATTTTTGTATTTTAGTAGAGACAGGATTTCACCACGCTGGCCAGGATGGTCTCAATCTCCTGACTTTGTGATTCACTGGCCTTGGCCTCCCAAAGTGCTGGGGTTACAGGCATGAGCCACCGTGCCTGGCCTCTTTTCTTAATTCCTCACCCTTTTCACCTCATGACACACATACAATGATAACATGTAGATAAAATGCTGGGTTTGGGTTGCTCTAGGCCCTGCTGGCTACCCAAAGGGCTGTAGGGATCTGTATCTTGGCACATAATGCATAGGCTGCTGCACACTAGGTAGAAAATATTTTCTGAATACACGGCACAGTAAGTCACAAAAATGCACAGAAAAACAAGCAATAAAATAAAAATCTTTCCCCTAAATTGACTTTAGAATAATTTCCAAATTTGAAACAACAACAAAAAAATTGAACACTAGAATAAGATTTCTCTCCCACACTGACTTTAAAATACTTTGAGTTTTAAGCAATGAAACACACTTTGGTCCTTCTAAAAGCTTTGTAAGACTAGTTTGGGAGACTTCTGCTTCCAGAAAGATGGGGTAGATGTACTTAGCTACTCCTCCAGCTAAGTAAAAGAAAACCCTTGACAACCCACAGAATGGAAGAAAATATTTGCAAATCATATTTCTGACAAGACTCTAGTATCCAGAATATATAAAATAGCTCCTTTTTGTGTGTGTGGAGATGTAGTCTCTCTCTGTCACCTAGGCTAGAGTGCAGTGGTGTGATCTTGGATCTCTGCCTCCTAGGTTCAAGCAATTCTCCTGCCTCAGCCTCCTGAGTAGCTGGGACTACAGATGCATGCCACCAAGTCCGACTAATTTTTTGTATTTTAATAGAGACAGGGTTTCACCATGTTGCCCAGGCTGGTCTTGAACTCCTGAGCTCAGGCAATCCACCTGCCTCAGCCTCCCAAAGTGCTGGGATTACAGGTGTGAGCCACCGCTCCCACCCAAAAGAACTCTTATAACTCAACACATAAGAAGAAAAATAACCCAACATAAATATGGGCAAATGATTTGAATAGATATTTCCCCATAGGAGATATACAAATGCCAAAAAGCACAGCAAAAGGTGCTCAAACATTATTAGTCATTAGGAACGTGCAAATCAAAGCCATAATAAGATACCACTTCATGCCCACAAAGACGGGTATAATGAAAATGATGGACAATAACAAGCATTAGTGATGATGTGGAAAAAATAGAGCCCTCCTACATTGCTGCTGGGAATGTCTGAAGTGGTGTGGCTGCTGTGGAAACAGTTTGGCAGTTGCTCAAAAAATAGAGTTACCATATGAAAAGCAGTTACCCTATGAAAAGCAATGCAGGTCCTAGGTATATGCTCAAGAGAATTAAAAACACATGTTCACACAAAACTCTGTGCACTGATGTTCTTAGCAGCACTATGTCCAGTAACTGGAAACAACCCAAATGTCCGTCAACTGATGAGTGGGTAAACAAAACATGGAATAGCTATGCAACAGAAAATTATTTGGCAATAAAAAGGAATGAAGAACTGACACATGCTACAACATAGATGAATCTTGAAAATATTACATTAAGTGAAAGAAGCCAGATGTAAAAAGCTACATTTCATGCATCTACATGAAATGTTCAGAAGAACCAAATCCATAAATACAGAAAGTAGACTATTGGTTACTCAATGCAGTAAATATGTCATTTCTCCCTAAATTGATAAACAGTCTTAATGCAACTCCTATCAAAATCACAGCAATTAAAAAGTAAATGTAAATATGATTATTCTAAAACTGATACGGAAAGGCAAGGGAATTAGAATAGTCAGAATAGCTAAAATATTTGTATAAAGAAAAAGCAAGGCTGGGCACTGTGGCTCACGCCTGTAATTTCAGCACTTCAGGAGGCTGAGGTGGGTGGATCACTTGAGGTCAGGAGTTCATGACTAGCCTGCCCAACACGGTAGAACCCTGTCTCTATCAAAAAATAAAAAAGTATTAGCTGAGCATGATGCTACCCGCCTGTGGTCCCTGCTAGTTGGGAGGCTGAGGTGGGAGAACTGCTTAAGCCAGGGAAGCAGAGGTTGCAGTGAGCCAAGACTGCACCACTGTATTCCAGCCTGGGCGACAGAGTAAGACCCTGTCTCAAAAAAAAAAAAAAAAAAAGAAAGAAAGAAAGAAAAAAAGAAAAAAAAAAGTAGGCATAGTCAGTCTAACCAATTAAAAGTATCTAATTTACTATACAGCTATAGTAATAAAGACTGTGGTATCAGCAGAAGGCAGACACATGGATCATGGGATCAGAATAGAGAAACCAGAAATAGACCCATATGAATATGCCCAACTGATTTTTCACAAAGGTGAACACAAAATTAAATGGAGAGAAGGTAACCTTTTAAACAAATGGCACCAGACCAATTGAATATCCATAAGCAAAAACAGTCTTGACGTGAGTCATACCTCTTATATATAAAAATTACCTCAAAATTTATCATGGACTTAAATATAAAACTATAAAACTTTTACAAAAACAATTATGATAGAAAAAAAATTGTTGGGATCCAGGCCAGGCAGACTTTTTAGACTTGATAACAAAATCATGATCCATAAAAGGAAAAGCAGATAGATAAAATGGACCTCATCAAAATTAAAAACTTTTGTTCTTCAAAAGACCCTGTTAGGTGGATGAAAAGACAAGTTACGGACTAGGAAAATATATTTGCAAACCATGTATCTGACAAAGGACCAGTAGCTAGAATGTGTAAAGAACTCTCAAAATTCAACAGTAAAAAAGCAAACAAATTAATTAGAACCTAGGCAAATGATATGAACAGGTATTTCACCAAAGAAGATATACAGAAAACAAGCATGTGAAAAGATGTTCCCCATTGCCATAGGGAAATGCAAATTAAAACCACAATGGGTACTGGGCAAGGTGGCTCATGCCTGTAATCCCAGCCAAGGCAGGTGGATCACTTGAGGCAGGAGTTTTTGAGACCAACCTGGCCAACATGACGAAACCCTGTCTCTACTAAAAATAGAAAAATTAGCCAGGCATGGTGGAGCACACCTGTAATTCCAGCTGCTCGCAAGGCTTAGACAGAAGAATCACTTGAACCCAGGAGGCAGAGGTTGCAGTGAGCAGAGATCATGCCACTGCACTCCAGCCTGGGTGACGGTGTGAGACTCTGTCTCAAAAATAAAACAAACCAAACCAAAACTGCAATGATATGCCATCACACAGATATCAGAATGGCCAAAAAAAAAAAAAAAGCTGGTGACAACACCAAATGCTGACAAGGATATGGAGAAAAGGAATCATTCATCCATTGCTGGTGGGAATGTAAAATGGTACAGTCACTTTGAAAAGCAGCTTGGCATTTTCTTAAAAAACTACATGGGAAACTATGTTATGATCAGCAGTTGTACTCCTGAGCACTTACTGCAGAGAAACAAAGACTTCAGTTCAAACAAAAATACATGCATGAGTGTTTATAGCACTTTTACTTTAATACCCAAAAAGTGGAATCAACCCCGATGTCCTTCAACGGGTGAATGGTTAAACTTGGTACATCCATATCATGGAATACCAGCCATTAATAAAATGGAACAAGTTACTGATACATGCAACAATGTGGACGAATATCCAGAAAATTACACTAAGTAAAAAATCCACTCCAAAAGGTTGCATACTATATGATTCCATTTATACAGTATTTGTGAAATGACAAAATTACAGCAATGTAGAACAGACTGGTGATTGCAGGGGCTAAGAAAGGGGTAAGGGTAGAAAACGGATGCGCCTATAAAAGGGCCACATAAGAAATCCGGAAATGTTCTGTAACTTGACTGTATGTATCAACATCAGACTGTTGTGATAGTGCATTATAGTTTTGCAAAATGTTACCTCTTTGGGAAACTGGGTAAAGGTTACATGGAATCTCTCTGCATTGTTTACAAAATATATATGCATTTACAATTATCTTAAAATTAAAAGTCTAACAAAAAAACAGGTTTAAAAATCTCAGGATAGAAAAGGATATATGTATTTAATATGTATTATAAAAAGCAGATATACTTTTATCTCAATACCAAAAAAAAAAAGAAATTAATCTCAGGCACCATTATTGAGTTAAATTTTGGTTAAGAATAGAAGAATTAAAGAGGAAGAAGGGAGTTGTCATTAACAAATTCCAATTTAATTTCCACGAGAAAAAAAAAAACTATGAAGGCATAGACAAATCTATATATCTGAAAAAAACCTCAGCTCTTAAAGTTTTAATTATAAGAAAGCATATAGATTCCAAAAGAAATTCCTTCCTTTATAGTACTCTGTAAAATAATATCTAAACTCCTCAGAAAAAATACAGCATTTTAAATCTAGGTGCTTACCTCACAGAATCACTCACTTGAGAAGGGTGGATCACAGTTGCAATTAGGGGTTAGATGGGTAGAGAGGAAGGAGTTGAGGGTTTTTGTGGCAGAAGAAATAAGGCTGGGGGAAATGCAGGAACAGTATGGCCTAAGAAACAGTACACCAGACTTGGCACCAGATCTCCAGTATTGACTTCCTCATCCTGCATACAATCCTAGTTCTATCTCCGTTTTGAACTCTGAATAAATGATAAACTCCCTATGCCACAATTTCCTCCTCTTCTAAAACAGATAATATTTTCACCTGCCCATCAAACAGGATATTTGCAAGGATAAATACCTGTATGGCATGGAAATGTTTGAATGAAGGGTACCAAGAAATAGCATCTGCAAATGAGGTGAATTTAAAACATTGAATTTCAGTCTATTTTATATGAAGAAAAATGCCTAATGGAAGATAATGATTTTTGAAGGAGACTGAAGAAACAAAATGAAGAAGATGATTCTAACAAAGTCAACATGGTCATTTACTTTTCTCAATTGTCTTGAGGTTACTGGTGGAAAATCTGATATTGCTAAAGGCATACAGTACCCCAACCCACTAGTGAAACCATTTTAGTCATGTGAATTTTCCACACCAGGCTTTAAAAGGTTGAAAAAAAAAACAAAAACAAACAATGAAAACCTCACAAGACTGCAAATCCACTAGGGTCTGGGCAACATCTTTATCCCAACACTGAAAAATGAGGACAGCATGGAATAAGCAGTTCATTTTACCTGCACTGCAGCACTAATTAAATTCTGACTGGTATTTCGGTTACTCATTCAAGTCTGTCTGCCTCCACTTGAATCTAAGCTCTTTGACTTAAAAAAGACACAATTCATACTCATCTTTACATCTCTCATAGTCCATAACTTCATATATGGTCAGCATTTTACAAACACTGCATTGAACAAATATGCATGTGTCTAATCTATTACTGCCAGTTTAAAGGAATATACTTAAGGTATTCCAAAATAGAGGCTGACCTGATATTTATTTAGCTTCAGCACTGAAACTTATTGAACAATGGTTTTGATTTCTGGAATTTCACTTTCTCAGTTTATATTATTTCTTATGTGGTAAGGAATAATAAGCTAAATAATGTGAATATAAATTTTTACTGATAACCTGAAAAACATCTTTCAAGGATAAATCCTGATCCCAGAAAGATATCAGGCAAAACAGTGAGAAACTCTTAGCTGTGATTTATACTAGGCATGTTAGTTTGCTTTCCGTCAATAATTAACTATTGGATTTTTTTAAAAATTCTTATTTTCTATTCTTTACTCACCAGTGTCCAGTCTTGATTTGACATGCTGATATCTTGGGTTCTGTGGTATCCTTTTGGTCAGATACTAAAAAATAAGGAAACTCACAATTAATTGGGTTAATGTAAAGATAAGGGTGGTAAAGTCAGGAGTCGGATACTTAAAAAATGGGAGAAACATGCTAAAATTTCTTAGAATTTAAAGATGGGACAGGGCGTGGTAGCTCACATCTCTAATCCTAGCACTTTGAGAGGCCAAGGTGGGCAGATCACTTGAGGTCAGGAGTTCAAGGCCACCCTGGCAAACATGGTGAAACCCCATCTCTACCAAAAATATAAAAATTAGCCAGGTGTGGTGACATGCACCTGTAATCCCAGCTACTTGGGAGGCTGAGGCAGGAGAATTGCTTGAACCCGGGAGACAGAGGTTGCAGTAAGCCGAGACTGCACCACTGTACTCCAGGCTGGGTGACAAGAGTGAGACTCCCGTCTAAAAAGAAAAGATGTAACGAGTTCCAGAGCTCCAATTGTCGTTTCAATATAGGATTGTTTTCTACAGCATTTCCATAGATGAATATATTTACCCTGTTTCTGTCAGAACACTTCCATATTTCATCACACTCATCCCAGAGCACTACATGATGAGGAAAAAAAAAAAAGCTCCTCAAAAATTATTTCTTACATTGAGCCCAAATCAGTTTCCAATTTTCATTCAGTCCACTGTTGCAACCCATTGTAAGTCATCTGCCTCTGCCTCCAGAAATCTGTTAAGAAGACCAAAGGCAGTTGTCCTGACCCTCTTTCATTTCATTTTTCCTTATGATGGTTTCTAGGCCATTTCTTCGAGATTGTATCTATCTTTCCCTTCAAGGGATGCAGACCCAAGCACAGTTCTCCAGATGTGGGCAGGCCAGGCCCCAGTGGGGCAGGCTCCCGCTGCTCACCAGAGTCTGTGGCTCCAGGGATGGCAACCATGGCATCTGCTCTCAGGGCAGCTGAGGCTCACTCTGGACTCAGCACAAGTTTATGGTCAGCAAAAATGCATATGTCAGATTTCCTTTGTGCTGTTGTCTGGTAGCTAACTCTTTGAATCCGTATTCAAAGACATTAACCCACATTAAATTACAGTGGCAATTGTGAAACCCATTCAGTGATGAGAGGCTAATGAGTAAAGGTATTATGAAATACAGCTTTCTTGCTAAGGCCTTTTCCTGACCTGCAGGTATGAAAGTCTTTTCTTCAGTAACAAGTAGCTGTGGAATATGAAATGACCGCAATGCCTTTCCAGCTTTATTTTCTGCCACCCTCACCCATGTTTCCATGTTGAAGTTGCAGGGAATGTCTCCCTAATGCAGAACATTCATTCAGGTTGCCAGTCTTTGCAGGTGTCTGCCTAGAATGCCTTTCCTTGACTACTCCTTGGGAAAAACGTATTTCCTCCGTAAAGCTGTCCAATACGGAGTTAGGCACTTTTTTCTAACTGGCTCCGAGTACTCACAGCCCGTACCATTTTTTAAACCTCAGTCTTCTTCCCTAGTCTAGAATTCCCTTGAAGGCAGGGGGAATGACTTTTTCATACTTGTATTCGTCTAGGACCTAGTGTATGGTAAGCACATTTATTGATATTCAGTCAATAAGTGAATACTGAAAATGCAGATTATATTACAGCGACTATCTGGTTCCTTAGAAGAGAACATCGGACTTACAGAAACTGCATCCTTTTGAAAACTGTTAACTATATAGAGCATGCTCTGTCAGGAAAATTGTGAAATAAATATTTACCTATAAAATAATCGTTCAGATGACCCACAAAGCATACAAACAACATGGGATACTTTGGTGTCTTACAAAAAATATGTTGGCCGGAGTTTTGGATTTCAGGACCAGGGAGAATTTTTTAAAACTAGGGGCACCTACAGTTATCACCTTTTAATATTGCCAACGACGTAAAAAATAAAACCAAAGCAAAAGCCTCACAACTATCTGCTATTTTAACATCTAAAAGGTAAGAAAAAAAAGTCCCAGAGTAAAAGGGTCAGTCCTTCAGTGTCATTAAAAAAATTTCATGACATTGTGTTTTTCACTTCACCCCAGGCAAGTCAAATCTTTATCATGAACTCTTAGCATTGGTCCTCACATTGTGTTTGGAACCAGTAAAGCTTGTTTCTCCAAATAATCAGTCATTTGTCTATATGAGAAAGGAACTACAATGCCAATTTCAATTCCTTCCCCAGAGGAAGACAGAGCAGATTCTTGAGTAAAAACAGGAAAACGTACAAAAACTGAAAAAGAGGACTTCAGTACAAATTCCTCGGAGAAACAATATGGAAAAGTGAAACCAACAAACAAAAACAGGGAAAGTATGTGCCTGGTAAATTGAGTCAATTAATGCTAATACTAGATTGCAGTTATCTTAGGCTAAGGGATTTTTTTCTTTTTGCACTCTATTTTTTTTTTAAATAATTTCTATACTCTATTTCCTGTTTTTACTTTTGTTTTGTTTTTCCCACTAGTTTCCTAGCAAAGTGTCTCTTAAAAATTCCAGGCTAGTCTCTGCTGAACCATGGGGATTTGTCCATACCTAAGCCAAAATAGCTAAGAAGTGAGGGTGTCTCTGGGGACCAGGTGTGGTGGCAGCAGAATGATGAGGGGAGAGAGTGTGGACAGCTGCATGGCTGAGCCCTTCCCGCCCCCAGTTTTCCCTTACATAGACTAATGAGAAATCCATATGTTACAGGAAAAAAATGTCGTTTCTTTTCTGTGTTCCCACTGCAGTCCAATTTCTTGTTCCTGACTTTCTAGTACCAACTGCAACGTAAAACTATTTGTGCTCCATTGCAAGCCAAGCACCATAGACTTTAATGGGACTGACATACTTTTTTCTTTAGAATTCTTGCTTTGGGGAGCGGGGGGGGGGGGGGGGGGTAACTACTTCTTGACCTACTGAACAACTGGCTTTCTTTCAATTACATAAACAGGATGGAATGGTGGAAAGTGAAGAAGCTGAAAAAAAAGCTGGTTTCAAGGAAGACTGTTCATTCATTCAACAAAGACTTATTGAGCACCAACCCCTCATTCAGTGGGCATTTACTGAGTGCCTACTAGGAGCAAGCCTCTGTGCTGAAGACAGAGAGGTAAAAAACAGTCTTTGCCATCCTGCTTTCGCTGACTGCTGGGAAGACAGACAAGTGGATAAACAGATGCCAGGCTGCATGAGGAACAAGGAAAGGGAAGAAGGGGGTATGAGAAAAGCATATCAGATTGGCACCTAATCCAGATTAAAAGAGTCAAGAACTGTTTCTTGAAGGGTCACTTCTGAGCTGAATTCTGAGGGTCGAGGAGGTTAGTCAAGCTAAAGTAGTGGGCAGGAGCTACGGGGTTTCTGGTGAGGGAAAAGCATGGCGAAAGAATGGAGACTAAAGGGAGCACCAACAGTTTTCAGCAATCTAACATTAACTGGAAGGCCTGAAACAGAGCGGGAAATACGGGGACAACTGACGCAGGAGAGGCAGCAGGGGCAGAACACCAAGAGCCTTGCGTAGATGTAAAAAACACTTGGTTTCACACTATAGATCAGTGGATCTCGAACAGGTACCATTTTGCTCCTTGTACCCCCAAGGACATTTGTCAATGTCTAGAGGCATTTTTGGTTGTCACAACTGGGTGGTAGGAGGTGCTACTGGCATCTTAGTGGGTAGAGGCCAGGGTTGCTGCTAAATACCCTACAATTACAGGACAGCCCCAGCAAAAAGAATTAGCCAGCCCAAATGCCAATAGTGGCCAGGCTGGTGAAGATGTTGAGGGGTCACTGAAGAAGTCTGAAGGAGGAGTGACAAGATTATATTTCTGTTTTAGAAAGGTGACTCTGGCAGCAATATGGAGAATATGAGTCAAGAAAGGAGGCATGAAAATCAGTTGAAAGGCTGTTGTGCTAAAAGGATCTGTAGTTCTAAGGTAGGGCCAATAAAGATAGAGAAAGAGACCATTTCAAGAGAAATCTTTAAAATGTTAAATCAATATAATTTAAAATTGACTCATGTAACAGGAGGACAGTGATACCATTCTCCAAAAAAGGGAGTTAAGGAGGAAGCACATATTGAAAACATAACATGGTCAGGTGGAACATGCTGAGTATGAAATATCTATGGGTTGTCCAAAATAGAAGTACCGGCTGGGCACAGTGGCTCATACCTGTGATCCCATTAATTTGGGAGGCTGAATCAGGAGTATTACTTGAGCCCAGGAGTTCAAGACCAGCCTGGGCAACACAGGGAGACTTTTGTTTCTACAAAAAAAAAAAAATAAAAATTAGCTGGACATGGTAGCGTGTGCTTGTGGTCTCAGGAGCTCTGGAGGCTGGAGTGGGAAGATCCCTTGAGCCATGGTCAAGGCTGCAGTGAGCCGTATTCCTGCCACTGCAATCCAGCCTGTGTGACAGAGCGACACTCTCTAAAAAAAACTGAAAAACAAAATGGAAGTATCTAGTTGGCTATTTGGGTCTAGAAATCAGGAGAGAGACCTGAGCTATAAAAAATAAGATTTGGGAGTTGTCAGCATAGAGGCAGCAGAGAAAGCCGTGGAAATGAACAAAATCATCCTGGGGAGACTGCAGACTGAAAAACCCCAACAATTAGGGTGAGGTAGAGGAGAGATACCTTGGATGAAACTCAGAAGAGGTCATACAAAAGTGGGTCATGAAAATTAAATCAGGGAGAAGGGAGTGGTCAACAGTGAACAATGCTGTCAAGTCAGAGAACAAGAGGTCAAGTATGAACAAGCAAACAAGAATGGAGGTCAGATAAGAGACCAAGAGAAACGTGGATTTTAATGTAGCAAACTAGGACACTGTGGACAGCCGTGGTGGAAGCAGCTATGGGAAACTGATAGGGCAGACACAAAAACAGGAGGTCAAGTATATGAGAGGCGAGGGTGGAAAGAGGATAGTAGCTGTTTGATCTTTACTTTTTCCCTTAAGAGAGCTGCCAAGGAATAATCTTTGTTGTTATTTTGTTTTGGGGAAAAAAAAAAGAGAGAGAGAGATTTGAGGATGTACACAGGCTAATGGGCAAGATAAGAGACGCTGAAAATGGTATGGAGAGCGTGGGAGAGGATGAGGCCCAGAGCCCAGACAGCAGCGTCAGCTTTGGATTTATTTAAGATAAATATATAAGATAGATAGGTGGTCAGAACGGAGTTCATCTGGAGGAGGCAGGAAGTTGAGAAAGTTCATGTTTGTGGTATCATTACAGGCTCTTTGAGAACAACCAAAAATGTCAAAGACCCTTTGAGGGTTTACATAAAAAAATAATGTCCTCCCTGTCTTCCCACCATGCCAGCTATTTCACTTCTACATGACTTTCAACACCCAGAGCAAACTTATCTTCTGGAAAGATTCCTCTGAAGGCCTCAGTTGATGGAAATTTCTTCCTTGCCTGGATATTCACAGTTCTTTGTACCATTGACACTTCCTGCACTTGGGACTGGGGCTCTATCTTATAGATCTCTGTACCTGCTACAAGACCCTCTACCAATGAGAGAGCAGCAAGTACCTGCCAAATGAAGACCTGAGCAACATGTGTGCATGCTGGTGCCACCTGGGCAGCATGAACATCAAGGGCTCTAGGAAGGAATCTCAAAGGAGACTGCACATCCACTGGGGATGATAAGAAAGACTTCATGGAAGAATGGACACTGGAGCTGTTTTAAGGGCTGACCTTCTGTGGATAAAAAAGATGGAATGGAGGAATGGAAAAAGTATTCCAATTGGAGAAATTTTTAATAGCCACTTTAAGAGCAAGCTTAAAGAACAAATTGTTCTATTTGTGGGAGATGATTTAGCAACAAGAAACAGGTAATGCTGCTAACATTTGTTGAGTACTTAGTAGGTCATCAGGTAACTCACTAAGCATTTTACCTACATTATCTCATCTCCTACAACCACTGCATGTCTTCACTCCAGCAGGGGTTCTTAATATGGGGAACACTGACGGGTTTCAGGAAGTCTATGAGTCCCATGAAACTATGCAAAATTATGTATATATGTGCCTTTTTCTGGGGAAAAGATCCTTGGTTTTAACCACATTTTCAGAGGGGATGTAACCCCAAAAGAGTTAAGAATCATTGGTATATGGAACCTTGTGATCTAAGACTGGACAGGGACAGGTAGGCTCCTACTGGAGAAGCCTGAGTATAGACTGAGGGGTCCGGACTAGGTCCTGAAGGCAATGGAAGGTGCCAAAAACACTGAGCTGTGGGCTATACAATCTAATCAGTATTTTGGAAGAAGACTAACATATGCAAAGTAAGACTGGGCTATGGAATACATGGATATTGGAGAAGAAGGGGTAAAAATGAGAAGTCAAAGATGGGATTTTTCTGAAAGTGAATATCGAAAAATGAATGAGCTTTTGAAGACTTTCCATCTCTCTCAAAATGGGACTCACAAAGTTGTTCATATTTCAACTGCAACATATGTAGTAATACATTTAAAAGATTTTAAAAAATACTATTATACATTTTGTTCAGACTGTCTCTACTTATATAGAGAGGAAATCCATAAAATGAAGAGAGTGGGTACAAGTTTTACTACAGTCACATATAAAGCAATCTCACATTGAAAATGGGTCTTTTAAAGGAGAACTTTTTAAAATGGGATTTTTAACCTGGTCTAATTACCCTGATCTCAAACACCAACCTTGGCCCCTGTCTCCAGGTACAACAGCCCTACTTTCTTAGCAGCTACCACCTGTAGCAAATTGTATTTTTCCAAGATAGACAGAAGAAAATTTCCCATCCCACTTACACTATGACGCTACACTCCTCCCAGTGAGGGAAGGGCTTCTGCTTCCTTTCCTGAATCTGGATGGGCCTGTGACTATGAGGGAAGCAGTGACATACGACTTTTGCGGCCAGATCATGAAAGGCAGTATAGCTTCCATCTACCTGGTTCTCTTGGGATACTTGGGGCCACCCAGTCTGTGGTATTTTGTTATGGCAGCCTATAGAACTCAGCAGCTATGCTGTGAGGAAGGCCAAGCCACATAGAAAAGGCTATTTGTAGGTGATATGGCCAACAGTCCCAGCTCAGGTCACAGACAACAGACAGTATCAGTGGCCGAACATGTGAATGAAGCCTTCAAGATAAACTCTAGCCTTAGCTCCTGTCTGTCTGCAAAACCACATGAGAAATCCCAAACCATCTAGCTGAGCCAAATCAACTTTCAGAATCGTAAAAGCTAATAATAAATGACTACTATTGTTTTAAGCCACTAAACATGGAGTGATTCATTATAAACCAATATGTAATTGGAACATAACCCCACCCTATTCCCTTCTAGCTAAGCTCCTTGAAAGAAATAAATCTATACTGGGTATTTGGACCTTACTCTTCCATCCATTGCAACATGGCTGCTGTTCCCACATTCTACTGAGGCTCCTATGGCACTAACCAACATCAGTGATCCCTTAGCTACTGAATATAATGGACACCTTACAGTCTTTAACTTACTTTACCTTTCTATGCCATATGACACGGCTATAGATCCTCATCTTTTTCAGTTTCCACTTTCTTGGTTTCAGTGACATCTTTCTCCCCTGATTCTCCATTAACACATGGATCGTTCCTCTGTTAGTCATTTAATTATTGTGTTCTCAGGATTCCAACTTCTCAATCTGTAAGTTTTCTGTGGACTAACACTTAGGCTTAATTCCACCTATATGTTTCTGATTTCCAAATAGTGAACCTTAGCCTTGATTGTTCTGCAGTTCAGACATGTATTCATTTACTCATTCAACAAATATTTATGTAACAAATACTTTGTGCTAGCCAATGGAACAATGCAGACAAGGTCTCTATATTATGGTCTTGTAAGTATGCCCCCCAAAAAGTAAGTAAAATACAGATTATGATCTATGGGGTGGAGATAGTAGACTGAATGAATTTATCTAATGTCACTCCTTAGAGCCTCAATAAAACCTCATTAAAAAGATATTATTTTAAGGACATAAAGCCCCAAAAATAGAGTGGGAGAAGTTACAGCAATAGAGCACTAGAATTCTGAAATCTACAAAATCAATCAGCAAGTGAAAATGTCTTCATGGACTCAAGGTAGCTGAAGACTACAGGGCAACAGGAAAGGCAAAGAACAATTCTTGAAGGGCTGAGGAACTGACAGCCTTAGGCAGCTCCAGAAGTGGGGAGTAGGAGTAGCTGAAACAAAAGCTGGTTAAAGGTCTTTGAGAAGCAGCTGGATCTCCAAATCCCTCTCCTCTCTGTGCTACTGGATGATTGGCTCTGCCAGTCCTGGTAGATATTATAGATTCATTCCCTGGAAAAGGTTTCTTGAGTGGGAGGTCTGCACGCAGGGAAAGCCAGAGATATTATTACTGAAAATAGGGGCATTAAGTGAATGATGAATACCAATGTTGAGACTTAGTATCCAGCTCTAATACCTCCAGGAATTCAACTAGGCTTTTACTCTTAGGAGACTGGAATAGTTCTCTGGGGAAATGGCCAGCCTGAGAGGAAGGTACAGATTTGGGAGGAGGGTGTCCCAAAATCATGGCCTAGCAAGATCATTCTATAATAAATCTTATCATCAGCATGTATCTCTCAAATATACAGAGATCTCAATCTCCTTTTAAAATCTCCTACTTGACTGAAGCTTGTAATGTGGTCTTTGTGATAAATAATAAAGTCTCCTACTTGAAAACGTAAATTAACAACTGAAGAATAAAATAGACTTAAGAACACTGCTATATTCTGAATTGTGTCCCTTCAAAATTTGTATGTTGAAGCCCAATGTGACTATTTGGAGATAGGGCCTTTGGAAGATTACCAAAACTAAATGAGGTAATAAGAAAGGAGTACCCTTATCCAAGGATTAGTGTCCTTATAAAAAGAGACTCCAGAGGACTCCTTCTCTCCTCCCCACAGTGTGAGGACACAGTAAGATGGGAGCCATCTGCAAGCCTGGAAGAAGAGTCCTCACCAGAAACTAAATCAACTGGCACTTTGATCTTGGACTTCCAGCCTCCAGAACTATGAGAAACACATTTCTGTTGTTGAGCCACCCAGTCTGTGGTATTTTGTTATGGCACCCTAAGTTGACTAACGCAAACATCTCCAACAAAACAAAAACAGCAATTTGGAAGAAACAGAGACTATGCAGGGGAAAAGAACACTTAAGAAAACGTGGCTCAAGCCTGTAATCCCAGCACTTTGGGAGGCCAAGACAGGTGGATCACTTGAGGAGTTCAAGTGATCAAGAGTTCAAGACCAACCTGGCAAACATAGCAAAACCTCATCTCTACTAAAAATACAAAAAATTAGCCAGGCATGGTGGTGTGCACCTGTGATTCCAGCTACTTGCGAGCCTGAGGTATGAGAATTGATTGAACCTGGAAAGTGAATGCTGCAGTGAGCTGACATTGCACCACTGCACTCTAGCCTGAGAAATAGAGCAAGGCTCTATCTCAAAAAAAAGATTGATTGCAGTGATGATTGCACAACTCTTGAATATAGTAAAGTCACTGAACTTCACGTCTGAAATGGGTGACTTTATGCTATGTGAATTATATCTTGAAAAAGCTCTTACCAAAAAGAAAAAATGTAAAAAGTAAAAACATTTAAAAAATTCGTGTTTTTTTTTGCTCTACAAAAGACCCTGTTAAGAGGATGAAAAGATAAACTACAGACTGGGAGGAAATCTTTGCAAAATGCATATGAAACAAAGGACTACTATCTCAAATATATAAAGAGCTTTCAAAACTAAACAGTAAAAATATTCATTTCATCAGTGTTTGTAATTGCAAATAGTCAAAAAAAACCTAAATGACCACCATGGGGAAAATAATAGATAAAATGCAGTCTAGTCACATGCTAGATTACTATATAATAGTTAAAGTAATAAACTGGACAGATTTATCAACATAGATGGATCTGAAGCATAATTTGCATGATAAATGCAAGTTGTATACAAATACATAACACAATTTTTGTAAAATTTTTAAGCTCAAAAAATAATGTCTGTTTTATCAGAAAAATATGGCTGCTGAATTAGAAAGATATACATTAAATATATGAGAGCAGATGTCTATAGTCAAAGGAGAAGAGTGGCAATAAAAGCAGTAAGAATCAAAATTGGCTATAACTGAAGTATATGGATAATCAAATCATACAAATCATATCAATCCATTTGTACAAGTGAGGTCTAACAGAACTAGCAAAACAAAAAACCAAATAAACAAACAAAACTGTGATACAACCACACCAAATACTTAGGTAAGAGTTAAAAGAAAATCATGAAATTGAGGTATAATATATTTTTCTGACATGGAAAGATTCCCAGGATATATTGTTAAGTGAAAAAAATCAAGTCAAAGAATTATATATACAACGTTATAACATTTATGTAAAACAAAACTACAAAATAAAACTCTATTTGTCTCCCTCCCTGCAATCACACACATGTTCAAATGTATAGAGAAGGTTTTCAAAAAGATAACTATGAAAACACAATAAATAGTGATATAGGAAAATGTCCTGAATTATTTATTAAAAGTATAGAATTAAAAATAAAGGCAAACAGAAACTCCAGGAAAGAACAAAAGGCAATAAGAAAGGAAATGTAATCCTACATTTCTTTGTTTTGCAATAATATTTACAGTCATCACCACCAACAAAAGAGGAAACAAAAAAACTCAACAGTTAAAAAAAACAGAAAATAGGCCGGGCGCGGTGGCTCAAGCCTGTAATCCCAGCACTTTGGGAGGCTGAGGCGGGTGGATCACGCGGTCAAGATATCAAGACCATCCTGGTCAACACAGTGAAACCCCGTCTCTACTAAAAATACAAAATATTAGCTGGGCATGGTGGCAGGTGCCTGTAATCCCAGCTACTCAGGAGGCTGAGGCAGGAGAATTGCCTGAACCCAGGAGGCGGAGGTTGCGGTGAGCCGAGATTGCGCCATTGCACTCCAGCCTGGGTAACAAGAGCGAAACTCAGTCTCAAAAAAAAAAAACAAAATAGGCAAAAGACACAAAGAGATATTTTACTGAAGAGAATACATGGATGACACATAAGCACATGAAAAGATGTGCTTGGTATCCCTTAGGGAAATGAAACTTAAAACCACAATGAGACAGCACTACACACCTATTAGAACCATTAAAATAAAGAATAATAACCGTATTGAATGTTGCCAAGGGTATGCAAAAACTGAATCTCTCAGACACTGTTGGCAGGAATGTATAGCCTCTCTGGAAAAGTTTGGCAGTTTCTAATAAAACTAAACATATGTTTACCATACAACCCAATAATTGTACTCCTGGGCATTTATCCCAGATAAATGAAAATTAAATCCACACAAAGAGTTATACCCAAATATTATCTTTATTTCTAATAGCCCAAAACTGAAAACAACCAAAATGTCCTACACTAGTTGAATGGTTAAAAAAAAAACTGGTGTACAGGTCTGTATAGGTCAGGTACAGTGGCTCACCCCTGTAATCCCAGCACTTTGGGAGGCTGAGGCAGATGGATCACGAGGTCAGGAGTGCAAGACCAGCCTGGCCAAGATGGTGAAACCCCATCTCTACTAAAAAAATACAAAAAATTAGCCAAGAGCAGTGGAACACACCTGTAATCCCAGCTACTCGGGAGGCAGCAGAGGTTGCAGTGAGCCAAGATTGTTCCACTGCACTCCAGCCTGGGTGATAGAGTGAGACTCTGCCTCAAAAAAAACCCAAAAAACAAAAAACTGCCGTACATTCATACCACAGAATAGTAATCAGGAATCAGAAAGAATGAACTACTGCTACATGCAACAACTTATATGTGACTCAAGGAAATTACCTTGAGTGAAAAAAAAATATGCCAATCTCAAAAGGTCATACTGCATAATTCCATTGACGTAACATTGTCAAAATGACAAAATTATGGAGATGGTTGCCCAGGGTTAGGATGATGAGGGGCAAGAAAGTAGGTGTGATCAGAAGAGTAGCAATGAGATATTTCTAGTAATGCAATAGTTCTTTACCTTGATTGCAAATCTATACCCATGCGAATCTTGATTAAATTTGCACAAGGGATAAAATGGCCTAGAATAATGCATACATTGTACAAATTTCAATTTTCTAATTTGATATTGTACTGTATATGTAAAATATAATCATTGGGGAAAAATTCGTGAGGGATACATAGGACCTCTTAGTACTATGTTTTTGCAATTTCTTGTGAATCTATACTTATTTTGAAATAAAAAGTTTTTTAAAAGTACAAGAGAGCAAAAAGCAGATCTCTTAAAAATTAAAAACATGGGCCAGGCATGGTGGCTCATGCCTGTAATCACAGCACTTTGGGAGGCTGAGGCAGGTGGATTGCTTGAGGTCAGGAGTTTGAGACCAGCCTGACTAACATGATAAAACCCTGTCTCTACTAAAAATACAAAAAAATAGCTGGGTGTGGTGGTGGGCACTTGTAATCCCAGCTACTTGGGAGGTTGAGGCAGGAGAATCGCTTGAACCTGGGAGGCAGAAGTTATAGTGAGCCAAAATTGCACCACTGCACTCCAGGCCGGGCAGCAGAGTGAGACTGTTTCAAAAAAAAAAAAAAAAATCAAAAACATGACAGCAGAAATTAAAAACTCAAGAGATGGATTGGAAGATAAAAGTTATATCTCTCAAAGAGAGCAGAAAGACAAAGATGAAGGAAACAGGAGATGAAAGTTAAAAAAATCGGAGAACCAGTCATATGGGTATCTATACGAATAGAGAACATCAGAATAATGAATTCAAGAAAAAGAGGATAGAGAAAATGGGAGAGAGAAAGTTAAGAAAATTTTACAGACTAAAAAGACATAAATTTCTGGTATGTATCAGTATCTTTGTAAAAGCACTAACACTGGGGACAAAAAAAAAAAAAAGTTCCACAAGCTTCCTGAGAGGAAAATTCAGTCACAAAGCAACAGAATGGCTTTGGACTTCATAGCAACACAGGATACTAGACCACAAAGCAATGTTTTCAAGATGCTGATGATGGCCAGCTATGGTGGCTCACACCTATAATCCTCGCACTTCGTGAGGCCAATGCAGGATTGCTTGAGCCCAGGAGTTCAAGACCCTTCTGAGCAACATAGGGAGACCCCATCTCTACAAAAAATACAAAAAGTTAGCTGGGCATGATGACGCACATGTGCAGTCCCAGTTACTAGGAAAGTGGGAGGATCACTTGAGCCCAGAAGGTCAAGGATACAGTGAGCCGTGTTTGCGCCACTGCACTCCAGCCTGGGTGACGGAACAAGATTCTGTCTCAGAAAGAAGAAGAAGAAGAAGAAAAAAAAAGATGCTGATGATTTTCAACCAACAATTCTATGCTCAGTCAAACTGACTGGCAAATCAATGTTAAAGTAGAATAAGTACATTTTTAGACATGCCTAACATTTTAGACATAAATTTAAAAAATTATTTCTTATGAATTTATTCTTAAGAACCTACTGGAAGTTGTGCTGTTTTCAAACAAGAGTTAAGCTGGGCATCTTTGTCTTAGACACAAACATAACCACACAGAACATCCCTTCTCCTCTTTCCCCACACTCCTAAGAGTAGTCCTCCTTTTCTTTCTCCCATATTATTGATCTCATTTATGGTAGCTGAGACTTAAGTCAACCACCATCACACATCTCTCAAAGCTAATCAGGAAGTATTGATGATTTTGCCCCTTAAATATTTATCCTCAATTCCATCCCTAGTTCAATGGCCTTAGTTTAGATCTGTATCAAAATAGTAACTACTGGCAGGGCACAGTGAGTCATACCTGTATTCCCAGCACTTCGGGAGGCCAAGGTGAGCAGGTGGCTTTGAGCTCAAAAGCTCAAAACCAGCCCAGGCAACATGGTGAAACCCCGTCTTTATAAAATACACAAAAATTAGCCAGGCTTTGGTGGTGTGCCCCATAGTCTCAGCTACTCAGGAAGCTGAGGCTGGAGAATCGCTTGAGCCCAGGAAGCAGAGGTTGCAGAGAGCTGAAATCTCACCATTGCACTCCAGCCGGGGTGACAGAGTAAGACCCTGTCTTCAAAAAAAAAAAAAGTAACCACCTAACCAATCTCTTAATTTCTAGTCCTAGAGCCTCCTCAAACCCATGTTCCACAATGTGGCTACAGCCATCTGCCTAAAATGCAAATCTGACCATGTCAGGCCCTTAGTAACTCAAAAAACTTCTCAAATTCTGACCAGCAGACAAGCTAAATATGTGGCAAACTGCCATTCTCTTCGGCTATCTCTCCCACCCCCATGATGGATGATATTAACATTTTTATTAATAACTTGATGGACAAATTGTTAACGGATACATTTATGGGGTACCATTTGACGTTTTGGTATACACACACACACATCCACACACATAAAATGTGGAATGATTAAATCAGACTAATTAACATATCCATCAACCCACTTACCACTTTTTTTGTGGTGAGACATTTGAAATTTACTCTTTTGAAATACACAATATAGTTGAACTTTGGATAACATGAGCTTGAACTGTGCAGGTCCACTTATACCCAGATTTTCTTCTGCCTCTGTCACCCCAAAGGCAGCAAGACCAACCCCTCCTTTTCCTTTCTCCTTGGCATGAAGACAATTAGGATGAAAATGTTTATGATGATACACTGCCACTCAATTAATACTAAATATATTTTCTCTTCCTTACAACTTTCTTAATAATCTTTCTTCCAGCTTACATTAAGAATTCAGTATATAGTACATATAACATACAAAATATGTTAATCAACTGTTTCTGTTATCAGTAAGCCTTCCAGTCAATAGCAGGTTATTAGTAGTTAAGTTTTTTGGGGGGTGGGGAGAGAGGAGTCAAAAGTTATACATGGATTTTCTACTGGGGGTGATGAGTCTGATGTATATTATCTATACTTACCGTGCTGTGCCAGAGATCTCAAAAACTATTCCTCCTAACTGAAACTTTGTGCCCTTGGATAAACATCATTTCTGTCCTCCTTCCCTCCACCCTCCAGGCTCTGGTAACTACCACTCTACTCTCTATGAGCTGGACTTTTTTTTTTTTTTTTTTTTGAGACAGAGTCTCGCTCTGTCGCCCAGGCTGTAGTGCAGAGGCGCCATCTTGGCTCACTGCAACCTCCACCTCCAGGGTTCAAGCAATTCTCCTGCCTCAGCCTCCTGAGTAGCTGGGACTACAGGTGTCCGCCACCACGCCCGGCTGATTTTTGTATTTTTAGTAGAGACGGGGTTTCACCATGTTGGTCAGGCTGCTCTCAAACTCCTGACCTCGTGATCCACCCGCCTCGGCCTCCCAAAGTGCTGGGATTACAGGCGTGAGCCACTGGGCCTGGCCCAAGCTGGACTTTTTAAGATGCCACATATGTGAGATCATGCGGCATTTAGACATTACTAATTGACCATGGCTCTCCTGCAGGGCTTAGACTCAGCCTTAAAACTTTCTCAACTTAGCACCAGGCAGTCAGCAAGAGATCAAACAGTTACAACTCCTATTTGGAATAAAGGCTAAGAACCTCAGCAAGGCAGAGAAAGCCTACACTCCTATAGGGGCTTGTTCGGAGTTCACACACACCTTGACTTGGGCTGTTGTACCCGGGATGCTGCTTCACCTGGCCAATGAAATGGCCTTGCCACCCCTTCCATCTCCACAACCCTTCTCTCAGTTGAGTCCTACCTATTTTCTCATAACATCTTGCTCCCCGACCACACTTCTCAAATTCTGTTCACAGTTTCCTTCACTAGACGCAATTTATTAAAGGGCAGAGGCCTTGTCTTCTTTGTACGTCTAGCGCCTACTGCAGGGCAGAAGACCAATGTTTGTTGAAACCTTCGCAAACGACGCAGAGGACTAGGGGTGAAACAGATGAAGAAACTGAAGGGTCCTATAGAGAGAGGGGTAAGCCTTAGGCCCTATTCCGCCCGTTTTCCAAAGCTTTGGTCAGCTAACTCCTGCTCTTCCTGTATCCCCACAGAGATGCTGGCTGGCTTTCACCTCGTGCCATCAGTGTTTAGCGCTCCCTTCGTCTTTTCTGTTTTGTAACTGTCACTCCAAGACGGTAAGCCTTTTGAGGGCAAGGGCTGCGTCTCTGTGTACTTCGCCCTTCGCAGCTACAAAGTACTAGCGTGCGTACGCGAGGAGAGATCGCCCCTCACCGCGGGGTCCTGAACTGGCCCAGAGGCCCCGAACCCGCCCAGAGGCCCCCCCAGGCCCGCCCCGCTCCGCCCATGCTTCCGACCCCTCCTCACGCCTTTCCCTTCCCGCCTTCCGGGCGGCGGAAGTAGCTGGCTGCTCTTCCCTGCCCACTTGGAGCCTTTTCCGGTGCTCTTGCCCCCTCCGGCTCTCCGGCCGGGACCTGGCCCTCACCTCAGGGTTCCCAATGTGCCTCCGGACGGACATATTTGCTCCAACCGACCACGCTCGGGGTTCTAGCCTCACGAGTTGCCTCTAACCCTAGCTTCCTACCCGGCCCCCCCCCCCCGCCTCGTTCAGCCGCCTCCCTATACGCTCTTCTCCGATTGGCCCATCTTCCCCGGTCAGCCAATGGGGGTCCCGTTTACTCTTTCTTCTCAGGGTCGCAGGAGGGCCAGACTCCGTTCAATGGTTGCCAAGGGCAACGCGGGACGCCGGCTAGCGAGGCCTTTTGTGCTCTGGGTCTGGGCTCGCGAGCTCCAGCCTTAGGGCGGGAAGAGGAGCGCGGGGGGAGGGGAAGGCTGGTGCCTGCGCAAAGGCGAAGGCGGGGGGCAGGGGCTCGAGAGCGGGACAAAACCCGCTAATGTGGAACTATAACTACAGTACAAGACTCCCCATCCCCCATCCCGTTTTATGGCCGTTTCAACCAAACATCTGGGCTACTGATGCCACAATAAGGAATATGATATGGGCCAGGGTTGTTCAGGAGAAATGAGAGAATATGGTTTATTATTTTCTAGTTAATATGCAAATTATGCAAAATACATGTGCAAATACAATAATTATAGGTGCTTTAAAAGCTTTTAGGCTAAAGAGGGACATCCTTAATTGCAAAGCACACACGCCATTCTGTGGTTCATCGTTCATTTAACAAATATTTAATAAGCACCTTACGAGAAAAGCTGCAGTAGCTTTTGTGGAGGATGGGAGGATAACTAGGACCCAATCCCGTCGTCATGGAAACCATTGTGACTCCTGCCACCAGCCACCACCTGTTCTCATTCCGGATCTGAAAATTAAGTCCTAGCACCTTTACAAAACAATTACATACACAGTTTGACTTGGCTCCTAAATGTCCCACCAAATCTATCAAAATTATTATTTCCTTTTACATGGAAGGAACAACACAGTAACCCTTTGTCCTTTGCTCTAAGTTGTTTTTCCAGGAATGGAGAAAGGTTACTCTGAGCTGTTCATACTCACTAGTTCTCTTTTACTGAATAAGAAGAGCACACATCTGAGCTACTTTAGGTTCTGTGCGGATGACCCCTTCAACAACATGGCCTCACATGCCCTTGTCCTCTTAGGCACTTCAGCAACCCAACCTTAGGGCTACACCTTGGATCATGTTGCCACTCAGTGCTGCTTGACCAGAATCTTGAATTCTGGCCACAGCCGCTTCTTGCACTTGAGTCACTCTTTCATGTGTACTAAATTTTGTCTTAATTTCCATCGTGTTCGACAGTTCTTTAACCCCTGTAAAATTCTCAGTCTCTCACTGAGGGTTTGAAGGCTGCAAAAAATTAGAAGGAGGCAGAGGGAAGTATGTTAATTTAGGAGTTTTTGCATAGCAAGCAGAAACTTCTAGATTCATTACTACTTAGAATGGTGCACCTTGTGGGTAACCACAGAGATTATGAGTAGAAGCCGGGGAAAGGAGAGAGGGAGATGATAAGGGACTACACTCAAAGGTGGTGAGAAAGAGAGGAAAGGAGAGATTTAAAGACATTTGTAGGTAATATCAATAGTATACATGAGAAGAGATAAGGGGGTGCATGGAATAGAAATACATCAAGGATGGCTGTAGTTTTTCTAACTTGAAGAACTGAGTAGATGAGCAATAATGCATTTATCAAGTTAAAAAACAATAGTCAAAAAGCCAAAACAGCAGGAAGTACAAGTAGGTCCACCAGTCCATTCAACTTCCATTCTTCAGTGTTTTGGCACAATTCTTTGTATATTTGTTGTCTCTCTTTTGTTCCAGAGGGCATAGGAACGTCTGGTTTACTTGCCTCACTAGTCATTGTGGTTGTCAAATTTGGACTACACAGGAATCATTATAGAGAGATTATAGAATCCAGTTGGATCTTGAATCCAACTGTGGGAGATGCTGACTGTGTGTCTAAGTGGGGTAATTTAAATGCATGTTCCTTCTCCAACCCCTCAGTTCTGATTCTGGGGTGGCTCCAAGGAGACTCTGCTTTAAAAGAGTCACCCCTTTCCTTCACATTTGGCCTCAATGGAATCCTTGGAAAGCTTAAAGCTGTAAACTAAAAGGCTTTTAACATCATGAATTTCTCTTTTTGATCCTGCTATGCCAAACTGGATCAAAACTAAGGCAAAGTGCTTACTCTGAAAAAAGAGGCAAATGGTGGGTGCAGTGGCTCGCGCCTGTAATCCCAGCACTTTGAGAGGCCAAGGTGGGAGGATTACTTGAGGCCAGAAGTTCAAGACCTACCTGGGCAACATAGTGAGACCCTGTCTCTATTTAAAAAAAAAATTTTTTTAAATGGGCAAATGGCACAAAATGATACTTGATGAAAGAGAAACATCCAATAAACCTTAAAAAAAAACACAAAGCAAGATAGCTAGATCCCATTTTTGAACTACCAAATGTACAAAAGTTTTAGTTTGTTTTTATTTAATGATAATGCTTAGTGCTGGCCAATGATTCATGAAACAACATGATCATATATTGTTAGTGTGAATGTAAAGGAGCATGATCATTTTGAAGAATAACTTGAGAGCAGGTATTGAGAAGTCCTCAAATCTTAATATGCTAAGAATTCCTCCTAAGAAGATAATTGGACAAATGTACAGAGATTACATCCATAGATGTTTCCTGGAAGTAGATTTAAAATTATAAAAATTGAAACAATCTAATTGATCATTAATTTAAAAATGATTAAAAATAAATGGGAAAATGACATATTCATAAAAACGAATCTTACGGAACCATTTAAAAGTATGTTTCAAAGTATAATGAAGGCAGTGGAGAACTGTTCCTGATATGGTCAATTAAAAGAGCAAGAAACAACTTTTTATTTGCTATAATCCTGATTTACATGAAGAAAAATACAGGTATCTGCAGAGAAAAACTGAAAAAAAAATCTAAAGCACCTCTGAAGTGTGGAATGTGAATATTTGTTTTTTTCTTTACACTTTTGTGTATTTCACAAATTTTCTTCATTGACTGTGAATTAATTTTATAATTTAAAAATTACACACTCTCTCTAAGAAACAAAAAATCTGATGTTGATTTCAGCCTGGAAACTGTCTATGGCTTTTGTCTGGGCTGATTTAGATTGGAGCTGAATTCTGAGTAATTCCTCTATCTGAAGTGCCGCAGTTCTTGGCAGTAAAAGACTCTCCAGGCACTTGAGTAAGAGTCTTGCAATCAGAGTCGTGATTGCTAAGAGGTTCAAGCTTTGTTTGTAAGAGAAGAAGTTCTGATTCTTTTCTTTAAAAGTTTCTACTTCCACTGATTAATCTTATTTTTCTTAAAGTTAGAAGTGCCCTTGCGAACTTCCATTTGTTTGATGTTTTCTTTTTTAACTTTGTGTGTGTTCCAAAAAGCTTTTATTCTCTGCAGAGCTGCTGGAAGTCCTAGACAGCTAAGTGTGGCTGGTTTAGGGCTATTTTGTGTTTTAGGTGCTTATTTCCCTTCCCCTGGAACTAAATGGGTGTTTTGCTGTCCAACAGGCTGGCCCTCTCCTGAACCTAAAGCCCTCTGGACCTTCCCCCATCACAAATCCTTCTCCTCCAATCTCACAGCCCCAAAGAACTCTCCACTCCCACCCTCAGCTCTCAAGCCTGATTTCTTAACTGCAGCCCAACACCCTCCCCTCAGACCTGTCTCATGATGTTTCTTCTCTGATGTGGGCCTTGGCTCCTTCCCTTGGCTTCATTTACCCTCATTCTCTAAATGACGTGCATTTCCAGATGCTTCTGGAACAATTCTGCCTAATCCAGTCCAGGCCTGGGGTCCTTCCCCTGGCCTCCAGAAATGGAACTACACCTGAGGCAGTGAACCCACAGATCTGCAGGTCCCATTCTACGATGAAGTCCCTGCAATTGTGATAGCAATTTGATTTCATTCCACCTAGTGGAGGAATGCATCACAGGCTATGTTACTTTCTGATGAAACGAAGAATTTGGCATCCTGGTTACTTACCTGATGGGGTTGACATTCTCACCTATGCAGTTCTGGAGCCACCTCCGTGGGCCACATGGAACTCCTGGCTGTTGTAGAGAGATGCATGATGTCCCCTTCCAGCAAGATCCAAGACCTCCTTTACCATCTGTGAACAGTTGGTTGTCACATGCCATGATCTGGTTTCTGGCATGGGATTTGCATAGAACAATGCTCTGCCACAGACTTAGTTCCAAGGGGGCCCTTGAGGAGCTGATCTGGGTCTCAGAATGGTGTGCCCCAAAGGGATGAAGGAAGAGTCAGTGTTAGGAGATACCTTTCTCACTCTGGCAAACCTGTGCCCCGTGAAAAGGCCAGTAAATGTGGATCAACTGTGTCAGATACTCATGTTGATTACAAGACAGAGTTTGGCTACCGTGGGGCAGGTGTTGAGAGGAAGATAGGAATTTGAGAAGGTCCCATCCACCAAGCCCAGGTGCATAGGTCTTGCCTAAGACTAAGCCTGGACTAGGAGACTCAAGAATCACCACCTGGCCAAGCAACAAGCCTAGCAACAAGAAGCAAGCAACAACAGTCTATTGCTGAAGAGGAGGCAAGACTATGGAATGAAACCCCCGCTCAACAGTACAGGTATGCAGGTACTGTTGAAAGCTGATGACAGAACAGGAATACTGAGAAAAACCCTACATTCACCACACTGAGCACAAGATTATGGCATCTTCTGGTGCACTGAGGTTAGTGATAGCAAAAATATAACTCAAACCAGCTCAACTGCTAACTAGATTAACTCAACCTGTCACAATACTAACTTAACAAAAGGAAGAGCATGGCCATTTCCAGGTATAACTATTTACCTCATTCTCTCCTGGATTGTACCCATGATGCCCAATGTTCGATAACAAATTATGAAACAAAAATAGAAAATAAAAACAAGGCAGTGAGAAAAAGAAGAGAGAGAGAGAGAGAGAGAGAGAGAGAGAGAGAGAGAGAGAGGAGGGAGAGACAGAAAGAAAAAGCTTACTGTTAAGAGATAAAACAATCAACAGAACCAGGCTCAGCAATCAGGATACATAAGACAGGGATTTTAAAATAACTATCACTATTATATTAAAAGATCAAGTAGAATAGAAAATACATAGGAACATATGAGTAATTTGATGAATAGATGGAAACTATAAAAAAAGAAAATGTGAGAAATAAAAAAACACAACATCAAAAATGAAGAATCCTTGTAATGGGATCATTAGCAGGCTGGACATAGCTGATGAAGAACTTGAAGACAGTATGATAGAAATTATCACAAATGAAACACGAAGAGGAAAAATTTGAGAAGAGAGGTACAGAACTCATCTAAAAATTGGAGAACAATATGAAGGAGAGGATAGAGAGACAATAGGGAAGGGGAAATATTTAAAGATATAATGGCCAGGAGTTTTCTAAAATTGATGAAAGGTAAGGAACTACAGATCCAAGAAACTCAACAGCATAAATACAATCAAACAAAAAAAAATCAAAATAAAATTTACCTATATGCTCATTATAGACACAATGACAAAAAACCTAAGATACAGAAAAAAATCTCCATGGCAGCCAGAGGAAGAAAAGAAGTAGTAGCAGATACAGAAGAACAAAGATAAAATTACAGCAAACTTCTTGATCATAATTGTACAAAACAGAAGACAATGAAGGGACATTTTCAAGTGCAGAAAGGAGAAAAAGAGTCAAACTTTGATTCTATACCCAAGGCGAGTATCTTTTAGAAACGAACATGAAATAAATTTTTAGATAAAAATTGAGAGAATTTATTGCCAATAGACTTGTATTACACAATATGTTAAAGGAAGTTCTTAGACTGGGCAACATGATGAAACCCTGTCTTTACAAAAAAATACAAAATTAGTGGGATGTGGTAGCATGCACCTGTAGTCTCAGCTACTTGAGAGGCTGAGAGGTGGGAAGATTACTTGAGCCCCAGAGGTGTCTGTTGCAGTGAGCCAAGATTGAACCACTGCATTTCAACCTCAGCAACAGAATGAGACCCTGTCTCAAAAACAAAACAAAAACAAAAGAAGTTCTTTGGTGGAAAGACTATGATACTAGTGGAAATTTTGATATGCATGAAGAAATGGCCTGGGCATGGTGGCTCATGCCTGTAATCCCAGAACTTTGGGAGGCTGAGGCAGGCAGATCACCTGAGGTCAGGAGTTTGACACCAGCCTGGCCAAACTCCTGACCGTGAAAGTCCGTCTCTACTAAAAATTCAAAAATTAGCCAGGCATGGTGATGCATGCCTGTAATCCCAGGAGGCTGAGGCAGGAGAATCACTTGAAGCTGGGAGGTGGAGATTGCAGTGAGTGCCACTGCACTCCAGCCTGGGTGACGGAGCAAGACTCCATCTCAAAAAACAAAACAAAAGCCAAGGAAATCAAGAACGATGAAAATGATAAAAAGTAGTATAAATTTAAAAGACAATTAACTTTAAGTTTTAATTCTCTTTAAAAGAAAATTTACTAAGTACAGTAGTAACAATGTATAATGGAATTTATAGCACATGAAATTAAAATATCTGACTACAATAACACAAAAGTTAGGAGAGGAATTGGCAGTGTACATTTGGGAGGTTCTTAGGCTATGTATGAAGTGATATTTCAAGGTAATCTCTAATAAATTTAATATACATGTTTTATAAACCCTAGAGCAACCACTTTTTTAAAAAGAGCATTACTTGGCTGGACAGGGTGGCTCATGCCTGTAATCCCTGCACTTTGGGAGGCCGAGGTGGGTGGATCACTTGAGATCAGAAGTTCAAGACCAGCCTGGCCAACATGGTTAAACCCTGTCTCTACTAAAAATACAAAAAATTAGCTGAGTGTGGTGGTGGGCACCTTTAGTCCCAGCTACTGCGGAGGCTGAGGCAGGAGAATCACTTGAACCCAGAAGGCAGAGGTTGCAGTCAGCTGAGGTTGCACCACTGCATTCCAGCCTGGGCAACAGAAGGAAACTCTGTCAAAAAAAAAAAGGCATAACTAATAAGCCAATAGTGGATTAAAAAGATTAATTTAAAAATACTGTAATTCTGAAGAAGGCAGAACCAAAAAAAAAAAAGAGAGAGAGAGATTAAATGGGATAGATAGAAAATGAATAGCAAGATCCAACCATATCAATAATTAAAATATATAAAAATAATCTAAACCAGTGTTAGACACACTATGGCCCGCAGCTCAGATCTAGCCTGCTGCCTGTTTGTATAAGAAAAGTTTTATCGGCCAGCCATGATTGTGCCTGTAATCCCAGCATTTTGGGGGGCCAAGGCAGGAGAATTGCTTGAGTCCAGGAGTTCGAGATTCTCCTGAGCAACATAGAGAGACCCTGTCTTTACAAAAAAGAAAATTTAAATTAGGCAGGTATGGTGGCACATGCCTGTAGTGCTAACTACTTGGGAGGCTGAGGTGGGAGGATCTGCCTGAGCAGAGGATGTCAAGCCTGCAGTGAGCTGAGATAATGCCACTGTGTTCTAGCCTGGGTGACAAACTGAAACTGTATCTCACAAAAAAAAAAAAAGGAAAGAAAGAAAGAAAAGAAAATATTTATTGGAACACAGTCATAGTCATTAATTTAGATAGTGTCTATGGCCTCTTTTCTCACTACAGTGACAGAATGACAGAGTTAAGAAGTTGGAAAAGAGACTGAAAAACTTACAAAGCCTAAAATATTTACTATCTGGTCCTTTATAGAAAAAGTTTGTGGATCTCTGGTATAAATACCTCAATTAAAGGGCAACGATTATCAGATTGGACAAAAAACAACTATATGCTATATACAAGAAATATACTTTGAGGCTAGGTGCGGTCACTCAAGCCTGTAATCCCAGCACTTTGGTAGGTTGAGGCAGGAGGATCGCTTGAGGCCAGAAGTTAGAGATCAGCCTAGGCAACATAGCAAGATCTCATCTCTACAAAAAATGGAACAAAATAGAATAAGAAATACACTTTTAAAATAAAATTAAAGATAGGTTAAAAGTATAATAAAAGAGCCCGGGCATGGTGGTTCATACCTGTAATCTCAGCACTTTCAGAGGTTAAGAAAGGAGCACTGCTTAAGACCAGGAGTTCAAGACCAGCCTGAGCAACAAAGTGAGACCTTGTTTCTACAAAAATAAAAATAAAAAATAAAATAAAATTAGCTAGGTGTGGCAATGCACACCTATAGTTATAGCTACTCCAGAGGCTGAAGTGGGAGGATCACTTGAGTCCAGGAGTTCAAAACTCCAGTGAAGTATGATTGTGCCACTGCTGTCCAGCCTGGGCAACAGAGCAAGACTCTGTCTCTGGAGGAAAAAAGTAAATAGGTGAAAAAAGCTATACCATTGAAAATACTAATGGAAAGAAAGTTGGGCTGGGAAAAAGACAGTTATGGGAAAACTAGATATCCACATGCAAAAGAATGAAGTTGGACATCTTATACCATATATAAAAATTAACTTAAAATGGATCAAAAACCTAAATGTAATAAAAAAAACTAGAAAACATAAGGAGAAATTTTTATGACATTGGATTTTGCAACAAATTCTTAAATATGACACCAGAAGCATAGGCAAAAAAAAAAAAAAAAAAATAGATGAATGGGGCATAATAAACATTTAAAATGCTTATGTTTTGAAGAACATCATCTAGAGAGTGAAAAGATAATACACAGAATATGAGAAAATATTTGCAAATCATTTATCTGATAAGCGATTAATATCTGGAATATATAAAGAACTCCTAAAACTCAACAAGAACAAAACCCAAATAAAAAATTAGCAAATGACTTGAATAGACATTTCTCCACAGAAGATATAAATATGACCAATAAGCACATGAAAAGATACTCATCATAGTTATTAAAGAAATGCAAATGAGGCCAGGCACAATAGCTCACGCCTGTAATTCCAGCACCTGAGGTCAGGAGTTCAAGACCAGCCAACATGGTGAAACTCTGTCTCTACTAAAAGCACAAAAATGAGCCGGGCATGGTGACGGGTGCCTGTAACCCCAGCTACTCAAGAGGCTGAGGCAGGAGATTTGCCTAAACCCAGGAGGCAGAGGTTGTGGTGAGCCAAGATCGTGCCATTGCATTACAGCCTGGGTGACAAGAGTGAGACTCTGTCTCAAAAGAGAAAGAAAAAAGAAAGTCAAATGAAAACCACAAAGAGATACCACTTCATATCCAGTAGGATGGTTGTTATTTAAGAAAGAAAGAAAGAGAGAGAGAGAGAGAGAAGAAGGAAGGAAGGAAAGAAAGAAAGAAAAGAAAGAGAGAGAGAAAGAAAGAAAGAAAAGAAAGAAAGAGAACGAACCCACATTCTAACTCCACATGGTTAGAATGTGTAGAAGTTGGAACCCTTGTGCATTGCTGCTGGGAAATGGTGCAGCGCTGTGGAAAATAGTTTGGTGGCTCCTCAAAAACTTAAACATAGAATTACTATATGACCCAGCAATTTCACTTCTCAGTGGTATATACTCAAAAGAATTGAAAACAAGCTCAAACAGAAACTTGTGCACCAATGTTCACAGCAGCATTATTCACGCTAGTCAAAGGTAGACCAACCCAAGTGTCTATCAACTGATAAATGGACAAGCAAAATACAGTATATCTGTATAATGAATATCATTGAGACATAAAAAGGAATGAAGCTCTGAAACATGCTACAACATGCAGAAACCTTAAAAACATGCTACATGACATAAGCCAAACAGAAAAGGGAAAATGTGTGATTTCACTTACGAGAGGTACCTATAATAGGCAAAGTCATTCAAAGATAGAAGGTAGAGTAGAAGTTACCAGGGGCTGAGGGGAGGGGAGACTGCAGAGTTATTGCTTTAAGGTTATAGAGTTTCAGCCAGGCACGGTGGCTCACTCCTGTAATCCCAGCACTTTGAGAGGCTGAGGTGAGAGAATCGCTTGAACCTGGGAGGCAGACGTTGCAATCAGCTGAGATTGTGCCACTGCACTCCAGCCTGGGCGACAGAGCAAGACCCCGCCTCAAAACAAAAATAAAAAAATATAAAGTTACAGACTTTCTGTTTTAAAGTTACAGGGTTAAAGTTTTGGAAATAGATGGTTATGCAATATTATGAATGTACTTAATGCCACTGAATTACAGGTCTAAATGCTCAAAGTGGTAAACTTCATGTTATGTACGTTTTACCACAGTAAAAACAAACAGAACACAACCAAAGCTGTACTGGCTATATTAATTTCAGAGTAGGCTTTAGAACCCTGCAGTAAACCTCCACAATGAGGCCTTTGAAATCCTGTCCTCTGGCCATTGTTTCCACTCGGTCTCTTACCATACCAAGAGTTCTTGCCATTCTAAGGACAGCTTTTCAAATATACAGTGCTGTCTCTGCCTCTGAGTCTTTGTGCCTGCTTGTCCTTCTTTTTGATAAATTCTTCCACTCTTCATCTGGTTGCCTTTTACTTGAGCTTTAGGATAAAGATGGAAATCACCTCCTTCTGGAAGCCTTCCTGGACTACCACCAACCTTCATCCCAGACTTTCAGATGCGCTCTTTTTAAATGCATCTGTGGGTTACTATGCTGTACTGTGATTGGTGACTTTCTTGTCTGCTTCCTTCACTACCCTATCAGGTCCTTGAAGGCAGGGGTATCATGCCTCATTCTTTATATTCCTAGTGTCTGATATGGTGTCTGGCATATGGCCAGCACTCAATTGATAATTGTCGAATTAATAAAATTATGGTGCCATGCTCGTGAAGGGACATGGAAGACCAGGACGTAGGAAGCCTCCCCCTTTATCATACTGGTCATTCACCACCTTTTCTTCTGCTGTCTAGTGTATCAGCGTATAGGGCATAATGGTGAAGTATCTCCCAATCTGATAAATCATATCTTTTGATTGTTAAACTGGTGAAATCTGCACACAATGGATGTGAATAAATGTCTGCAAATGTTGTCCTAAGAAACAGGATGCAGCAGTGCCTGGAAATCTAATCAAAGCATGACGGAATGTGAAGGAAAGCTGTAACCTAATCAATGGCCTTAACAGCTGAAGAAAGAATATGTGAGCAGAAGTGGGGTGGTCTATAGGGAGTGCTGAAAAGTAGAGCCAAGGAACAAACATTTGTCATTATGTCTCCAGCTCCGTCAAGGGAAAGAGTTGTTTTTTGACCATGAGGCACAAGTATGCAGTCCACCCTATATCCCCATGGATGCCACAGAGCTCATCCAATTCCCTCCCTTTGTTCCGATTTCATGCTCACAAACAACCTCCTGATTATAATTTGGCTTCCCATGTAGATTTTCCAACAGGAGAGAATGCGCTGACCAGTCAACATGAACATCTGGTCCATTTGGCAAGGAGCATTCTCTTTGTATATGAATGCATTGGTGTTCTGGTTTCCAGATCAGTCAGTTTATACACTCCAGGGGCTGCAGAGATGCTCCTTCTCCCAGGTCTTGCTAGCAAGGACTGCCAGCAAGGTCCGGCTCCCTTTTGTTTGCACTCTTACCTAGCCAGTGTAGGCTGACGACAAAGTATGAGGAGTCAGCCGCAGCTCCTCCAGGTACAAGCCCATCTTGCTTTGGGCTTACCTCTTTCTCTTAGAGGTAAAGGGGTTTGGACCCACAGTCAGTGCTGATATGCAGGACCTTCCCTCAGGGTTTTTCCTCTTCTTCAGAAGCCTGGTCTCTGCTCATGATACAGTGTTTTGTTTTTAAGATTCAGAGGGTACACGTGCAGGTTTGTTATATTGATATATGTTGTTTTTTATATATATATATTTTTAATTTATTATATATATATATATTTTATTACACTTTAGGTTCTGGGGCACATGTGAAGAACATGCAGGGTTGTCGCATAGGTACATATATGTTAACGTGGTTTGCTGCCACCATCTCCCTGTCAACTATATCTGGCATTTCTCCCCTTGTTATCCCTCCTCAACTCCCTACCCCCCCATTGTCCCTCCCCTAGTCACCCCCAACAGACCTCAGTGTGTGTTGCTCCCCTCCCTGTGCCCATGTGTTCTCATTGTTCAATACCTGCCTATGAGTGAGAACATATGGTGTTTGATTTTCTGTTCTTGTGTCAGTTTGCTGAGAATGATGGTTTCCAGGTTCATCCATGTCCCTACAAAGGACACGGACTCATCGTTTTTTATGGCTGCATAGTATTCCATGGTGTATATATGCCACATTTTCCCTGTCCAGTCTATCATCAATGGGCATTTGGGTTGGTTCCAAGTCTTTGCAATTGTAAACAGTGCTGCAATAAACATATGTGTGCATGTGTCTTTATAACAGAACCATTTATAAACCTTTGGATATACACCCAGTAATGGGATTGCTGGGTCAAATGGAATTTCTATTTCTAGATCCTTGAGGAAGCACCACACTGTCTTCCACAATGGTTGAACAAATTTATACTCCCACCAGCAGTGTGAAAGTGTTCCTATTTCTCCACATCCTCTCCAGCATCTGTTGTCTCCAGATTTTTTAATGATCGCCATTCTAACTGGCGTGAGATGGTATCTCAATGTAGTTTTGATTTGCATTTCTCTACTGACCAGTGATGATGAGCATTTTTTTTCATATGTTTGTTGGCCTCATATATGTCTTCTTTTGAAAAGTGTCTGTTCATATCCTTTGCCCACTTTCGAAAAGGTTTGTTTGTTTTTTTTCTTGTGAATCTGTTTTAAACTCTTTGTAAATTCTGGAACAAAGATCAAAAGAGACAAAGAAGGGCAGTACACAATGGTAAAAGGATCAATGCAACGAGAAGAGTTAGTGATCCTAAATATATACACACCCAATACAGGAGCACCCAGATACATATAGCAAGTTCTTAGCTACCTACAAAGAGACTTAGACACCCACACAATAATAGTGGGAGACTTTAACACTCCACTGTCAATATTAGACAGATCAACGAGACAGAAAATTAACAAGGATATCCAGAACTTGAATTCAGATCTGGACCAAGCAAACTTAATAGACATTTACAGAATTGTCTACCCCAAATCCACAGAATGTACATTCTTCTCAGCACCACATCGCACCTACTCTAAAATTGACCACATAATTGGAAGTAAATCACTCCTCAGCAAATGCAAAAGAATGGAAATTATAACAGTCTCTCAGACCACAGTGCAATCAAATTAGAACTCAGGATTAAGAAAATAACTCAGAACCACACAACTTCATGGAAACTGAATAACTGGCTCTTGAATGTTGACTGGATAAACAATGAAATGAAGGCAGAAATAAAGATGTTCTTTGAAACCAAAGGGAACGAAGACATACGTACCAGAATCTCTGTTATATATTGATAGATTGCATGATGCTGAGATTTGAGCGTCTGTGGAAACTGTCATCCAAATGGTGAACATTGTACCCAATAGGTAGTTTTTCACCCCTTGCCCCTCCTTCTCACCCTCCTTTTAGAGTCCTCAGTGTCTATTGTTTCCATCTTTATGTCTGTGTATATCCAATGTTTAGCTCCCACTTATAAGTGGAGACATGTGATATTTGATTTTCTGTTTCTGTGTTAATTTACTTAAGATAATGACCCCCAACTACATCAATGTTGCTGCAAAGGACATGATTTCATTCTTTTTATGCCATGTAGTATTCCAGGGTTTATATGTACTATATTTTCTTTATCATAATACAGTTCTCATCTTCCTGTACTGTGGTTTCCCACCAATACATTCATTCATCTTAGCAATAATTTTCAAAGGTCAGGGATTAGGAAAAACACTTCTAGAGAACACAGCTGAAGTTGAGATGAGTCTGGCTGTGGTTCCCCCCTGTCAAGGACTCAGGCACAACTGGAATGGAGGAAGGAGGAGATGGCCAGCCTCTACTCTGGTTGAGTTAATCCTATTGGAATGGATGCTTGGATAATTTCTGTAGGTCCTTAGGCCTCCACCAATGTTTTGATAGTGCTGTGGCTATCCTGGGGTGCTTTATCTTGATGGGCTGCTTTGAGTTCTGGAAAACTTTAGGAGCTAAGTTAATGGAATCACTGAGAGGAAATGCTAAATGAAATGATGTTGGACCGGAGAGAGGTCTTCCTTCAGGTTAAAATGAATATCTGTAGAAAGAGAGAAAGGTCTAGGGCAGTGGCTCATGCCTGTAATCACTACACTTTGGGAGGCCAAGGCGGGCAGATCATGAGGTCAAGAGATGGAGACCATCCTGGCCAACATGGTGAAACCCCATCTCTACTAAAAACACACAAATTGGTTGGGCGTGGTGGTGTGTGCCTATAGTCCCAGCTACTTGGGAGGCTGAGGCAGGAGAATTTCTTGAACCTGGGAGGCAGAGGTTGCAGTAAGCCGAGATCATGCCACTGCACTCCAGCCTGGCACCTGGCGACGGAGCAAGACTCTGTCTCAAAAAAAAAAAAAAAAAAAAAAAGAAAGAAAGAAAAAAGAAAAAAAGAAGTAGAGAGAAGATGGGGTTGGTAAACCCTAATCAAAGAAAAGAAAAAAAACCTGAAAATTTGTAGTTAAATGGAGGAAATTAAGCATTTATTCCTCCTTTCCAGCAGGAACTGACTTCAGGGTAAGCAAATAGTCCCCAGTTGATGAGGAAAAACTCTGTCAGAAGAATGCCATCAAATAATGCAGAAGGAATTATAAAATAAGAAAAGCAAAATTTTGGAAGCCCAAATAAAATTACTGATTCAGGCAAAAAGCTTCAATTGGTGTTAAAAAAAAAAAATTGGCAAATGCTTGCTGGGGAGCTAGATAATTGTATAGTACCAAACAAAGACATCCCAGACAGCTTCCCAGTGGCAGGCAGGAAAACACATACAATGAAGGAGTCCAGGCTGTCAGGGTCCTCATATCTGTGGTGTCAATTTCAGTGTTACTATTGGATAGTGTATTAGTCCATTTTCACGCTGCTGATAAAGACATACCCAAGACTGGGCAATATACAAAAGAAAGAGGTTTGATGGATTTACAGTTTCATTTGGCTGAGGAAGCCTCATAATCATGGCCGAAGCCAAGGAGGAACAAGTCACATCTTACATGGATGGCAGCAGGTGAAGAGACAGACAGCTTGTACAGGGGAGCTCCATCTTACAAAGCCATCAGATCTCATGAGGCTTAGTCACAATCACTAGAACAGCATGGGAAAGATCCGCCCCCATGATTCAATTACCTCCCACCAGGTCCCTTCCACAACATATGGGAATTGTGGGAGTTACAATTCAAGATGAGATTTGGGTTGGGACACAGCCAAACCATGTCAGATAGGCAGCTAGATATTATGTGTCCTGATGTAACTCAATGGAGCATACAAAATAATTTATGGTATGTTCTAGCAAAATGTATTGAACTGAAACATGTAGTTCAGATATAACTTTTATGTGAAAACAAGAGATAGAGGAATAAGCTAGATGACTTCATGAAGAAGCAATCAGACAAATCAGAAAGACATTCTGCAAGATAACTGACCTGGTCCCTTCAGCAGGCCAAACTCACGGAGAAGGTACTGTGCTACATTCAAAGAGACTACAGAAATGTCAAAACAGAATGCACTACGTGGTCCTAGATTGGCCATCAATTAGGGCAAACTAACTGTAAAGAAAAATATTTAAACAAATGGAGAAATTTGAATGTGAATTAAGGGTTAGATGAAATGAAAACTTACAGAGATGGAGAGGTGACTGAAGTTTCCAAAGAGTATATTACTAATAGGTCATTTGTTTAAAACATTTTAAAAATCCAAAAAGATATTGATGTGGGGCTTAGCAATTGTATATTCCCTTTTTTATTGAGATAAAATTTACATACCATAAATTCTCCTGTACATCTCATATATTTACATTCCATATTTTGTAAGGTTGTACCATCATCTCCACTATATAATTCCAAAATATTTTTATCACCCCAAAAAGAAACCACATATCCATTAGTAGTACCCCATCGCCCCTTTCTCCACCCCTGGGAAGCAATAATTTACTTTGTCTCTAAGGATTTGCCTATTATGAATAGTGCATGTACATGGAATCATATTATATTTTTAAAGTTCATCAATGTTATGGTATGTATTATTAGCTCATTCCTTTTTGTGGCTGAATAATATCCCATTTTATGGATATACCAACTTTTGTTGCTCCGTTTATTAGTTGATGAACACTGGGTTGGTTTGATCGTCTGTTTTTTTCCAGATGGAGTTTTGTTCTTGTTGCCCAGACTGGAGTGCAATGGTGTGATCTCAGCTCACCGCAACCTCTTCCTCCCAGGTTCAAGCAATTCTCCTACCTCAGCCTCCCAAGTAGCTAGGATTATAGGAATGCACCACCACGCCTAGCTAATTTTGTATTTTTAGTAGAGATGGGGTTTCACCATGTTGGTCAGTCTGGTCTCAAACTCCTGACTTCAAGTGATCCACCCACCTTGGCCTCTCAAAGTGCTGGTATTAGAGGCATGAGCCACCACACCCAGCGGCTTGACCTTTGACTATTTTGACTAATCCTGTTATAAACATTCATTTACAGGTTTTTGTGTGAACATATGTTTTCAATTCTTTTGGGTATATGCCTAGGAGTGGAATTTTGTCACATGGTAACTTTATGTTTAACTTTCTGAGGAAAAGCCAAACTGTAAGATTGGGCCCTATGGTTCATACGCTCATGCCTATAATTCCAGCACTTTTGGGAGGCTGAGGCAGGAGGATTGCTTGAGCCCAGGAGTTCCAGACCAGCCTGGGTAACATGGCAAGACCTCATATCTACAAAAGATATAAAAAGTTAGTGAGGTGTGGTGGTGCATACTGTGGTCCAAGCTACTTGGGAGGTTGAGGTGGGAGAATCACTTGAACCCAGGAGATTGAAGTTGCAGTGAGCCATGATTGTGCCACCACACTCTGGCCTGGGTGACAGAGTAAGACCCTGTCTCAAAAAAAAAAAAAAAAAAAAAAAAAAAAAAGAAAGAAAAGCAAAGCCAAACTCTTTTCCAAAGCTCGTTTACATTTCCACCAGCAATGTATGAGGGTTTCAATTTCTCCCATCCTCTTCAACACTTGCTATTGTCCATTTAAAAGATATTAACCATCCTGGCCAGGCATGATGGCTCACACCTGTAATCCCAGCACTTTGGGCCCTGCTACTCGGGAGGCTGAGGCAGAAGAATCGCTTGAACCCAGGAGGTAGAGGTTGTGGTGAGCCAAGATCGCACCATTGCACTCCAGATTGGGCAACAGAGTGAGACTCCATCTCAATAATAATAATAATAACCATCCTATCTTATTGCGGTTTTGGTTTTCCTTACCTGATGGCTAATGATGTTTACCATCTTTTCATGTGCTTATTGGTCATTTTTACTTCTTCTTTGAAACAATTTTTTGTTTGTTTTATTTTGTTTTGGGATGGAGTCTTCTCTGTTGCCCCGGTTGGGATGCAGTGGCATGACCATGGCTTACTGCAGCCTCCACTTCCCATGCTCAAGCAATCCTCTCACCTCAGCCTCCCAAGTAGCTGGGACTATAGGCACCACACCTGGCTAATTTAAAAAATTTTTGTAGAGATGGAGTCTTGCTATGTTGCCTGGGCTGGTCTCAAACTCCTGGGCTCAAGTGATCTTCCCGTCTCAGTCTTTCAAAGTGCTGGGATTATAAGCATGAGCCACTGAGCCCAGCCATGAATAAATGTTTATTCAAGTCCTTTGCCAACGTTAAAATTAATTAATTCTTGTTTTCTAATTGTTAAGCTAAAAGAGTTTTTATATATTTTCAGGGTACTAGACCCTTATCAGACATGTGATTTTCAAATATTTTCTCCCATTTTGTGGATCATTTTCTGACTTTCCTGATCATGTCCTTTGAAGCACAAGAGTTTTTAATTTTGATGAAGTCCGATTTATCTGTATTTGCTTGGTTTCTTTTGTTTCTTGTGTCATATCTAAGAAATCATGCTTAACCTAAATACATAAAGATTTATGCCTATATTTTATTCTAAGAGTTTTATAGTTTCAGCTCTTACAGTTAGGTATTTGATCCACTTTGAGTTAATTTTTGTATTTAGTATGAGGTAGGAGCCCAACTTCTTTCTTTTCTATGGGGATAACCACTTGTCCCAGAAACATTTGTTGAAAGGACTATTTTCTTCCTACTGAATTGTCTTGACACCCTTGTCAAAAATCAATTGACCATAAATGTATGGACTTATTTCTGAACTCTCAAGTCTATTCCATTTATCTATATGTCTATCATGGCAGAATCATACAGTCTTAAATATAATAGTCCTCCCTTATTTGAAGTTTCACTTTCCATCTGTGGTTTCAGTTACCCAAAATCAACCATGGTCTAAAATAGTAAGAAATTTTGAAAGAGTGAGAGCACACATTCACATAACTTTTATTACAGTATATTGTTATAGTTGTTCTATTTTATTGGTTATTGTTGTTACTTGCTTATTGTGCCTAATTCACAAATTAAGCTTTATCATAGGTCTGTATGTATAGAAAAACATATATATATTATATATATTATATATATATATATATATATAGAGAGAGAGAGAGAGAGAGAGAGAGTGAGAGAGAGCTATATATATGGTTCAGTATCCACTGGGGGGCTTGGAACATACTCCCCATAGTTAAAGGGGGACTACTGTATTGTAGCTTTAATAAGTTTCAAAATCGGAAAGTGTATGTGTGAGTCTTTCAACTTTATTATTTTCCAAGGTTGTTGGGCTCTTTTGTGTCCCTACCATTTCCATTTGAATTTTAGAATCAGTTTGTCAATTTGAGAAAAAAAAAAAAAAGGCATTTGGGGTTTTGATAGAGATTGCATTGATTCTGTAGATCAATGTGCAGAGTATTGCCATCTTAACCATAATAAATCTTCCAACCCATGGACTATATATCTTCTCATTTATTTAGGTCTTTTTTCACTTATTTCAACAATGTTCTGTAGTTTTCACTGTACAAGGCTTGAATTTCTTTTGTGTCAGTAGAAGTAAGCTCTTATGGTCTTTGCACAGCCCTGGGCACAAATATGCCCTATGTATGTATGTAGACTTCTAGAGTCTAAGGAATATGCAGATTTTTAAAGGCTCCTGTGGATATTCCATTCCCAGATTTTTCTATTAAGCTTTTTGGTTAATCTATTATTTGCTCCAACTGTTATTCATGAATGCAAGCAGCCATGAAGTTAAACAATTACCTTTAATTGTTTTTGACAAACATCCTAGGGAAAAGATTTTTTTCTGCACTGATGAACTCTAATCAAATAAAGTCAGCCTTGAAAGTAGGGTTTCCAGGAAATACCAGATAGGTAAAATAATGACAATTTTTTATGAATGAGGCTTTGGAGCTCCAGCTCCTTCAAAGGGGTGGGAGGTCATGGGACTCTGTCCTCTCTGGTGGCTGCCAGGCTGCTGGTTTTTACTGCAATTGTGGGCTCTTTGTTTTCTGTGGAGCTGGAAAAAAGAGTATGGTAATAGGGCAAGTTAAATTATCACAAAACTCATTGTTTTTACTGAGATTCAGCTGTTTTACTTTTTTTAAGAGAGGGGGTCTTGTTCTGTCACTAACCTGGAGTATAAGGATATAATTATAGCTCACTGCAGCCTTGAACTCCTAGGCCCAAGCCACCTCAGCCTCCCATGTAGCTGGAACTACAGGCATGCACCACCATGCCCAGCTAATTTTAATTTTATTTTTTTTTGTAGAGACAGGGTCTCTACAAAAGGTTGCCCAGGATGGCCTCAAACTCCTGGTCTCAAGCAATCCTCCTGCCTTGGAGCCACTGCACTCCTGGCCTTGGGTGTTTTTCTTAAATAAATGCTCTCTGAATTGCTGTAAGCCTTTGATTAATTTCTAGAATTCTGAAAGTGTTGATCGTGACCATTTTTGCTAGTTTTCCCATTGCTTTCATGGAGGAGAAGATTTTGAGGTTCTTGGTTTCCTATTCTTGCTAATATCATTCAGCAGCAATAATTTCTTGGTGATGGTCATGTAGCATTTTATTTTGTAGTACTGGTTGGTCTCAATGTTCTAATTTTCTACAATATCCATGTGATATGTATGCAATAATACATGGTCTTTTACATAAAGTAAAATAAATAAAATCAAAAACTAAAGTCTATGAAACTTTAATTACCATCTCAGAGTAAATCTGGCTGGTCAGACCCAGGGCCATACACTAGAAACATTTATGTAACTTTCCCTAATTGGTTACTTTGGTGATCACTGTCAATTTACCTATAACAACTAGAAGGAAAGCCTTTCAAATGAGAAGTCTGTCTGTATGTTTGTGGAGACAGCAAAGAGAACAGTGTAGTGACTGTGACTCGCCAGTTTTGAGAGAGAGAGCTCCTTGGGATGGAGAGGTAAATTGTTAGGGTGACCACATGCTGGTTTTCCTGAGACAATTCCAATTTATACCCCTTGTCACAGTGTAATAATTAAAAGCATCCACTTTGCACTCTCAAAAGGGTCCCAATTTGGATGATTAATTTTATGGCCAGCTTGGTTATTGATGGCAGCAGCAGATGACTCAGGAACTACTGCAAGAATGGAAAACTTGAGGAGCCAGTCAGGATAAAGAGTGGACCTAGGGATGACAGTTGAAAGGACTGAGCATGGCTCCCCAACAAATGCATAGAGGGTTCCCCCAACAGTATCTCAGGTGTCTCTTGGATTCTTGGGGAGTTCTTAGTTCAAGCTGATTCCTCCTGTGCTATTATAAGGCAATCACTAGATCCTCTTCCCACCTGCTCTGGCTAGCAGAGGCATTCAGGCGCACCTCCAGGCTCTTGCAGATATTTTCCACTTATCATTGGTAGGAGCAGTCACGTGACAGTCCCTTTCTGGGCTCCTTGGGCCAAGATATGGCTTGCAATTTGTGGTACTGAGCTCTCTTTTTGAAGAAGATGCCCTTTGATGGTCTTCCTGGTGTCTGCATCTTGGCTGAAACTTCTTAGGAGGTTTAGGGTAAAAGACTCACACCGACTTCAAGGATTTAGGTGAGTGATCAGAGAGAGACAAACAGGTAAGTCTTGTTACCTAGAGACTAGGAAGATGAGGTGTTAAGGATTCAGGGTGACTTAAATGCAAGGTTTGGCATGGTCAAGAGCCTTCTTTGGATTCCTCTGGGTAGGCCGAAGACAGGAAGCACATTTCACTAGCTTTCCTTAAGTTTTTAGAGGAGAGGAACACCAGGCAGGCATTCTGCACATGTGGGGCAAATATGTAGATGTTGCTCACTGAGAAAATAAAACATAACAAATCCCAGAATCTACTGTGATCACAATAGCAATGTAAACCCTTCCTATGAAAGGAAAGTTTCCACATAGTAGTCAGGAAGTAAGGGTGATGTTATCCTCTGAACCCTTGTTCTCACCGTCACATGCAATTATGCAGGCATAGGTCAATGATAGGCAGAAAATTTGTTAATGAGTGCACAGCTCTTTCAAGAAAGAGCCATGATTAGGTGTGGGGCAAATCAGCAGACAGGGTCAAGCTATTCTTAATAAGCCTATGTTGAACTAGATTCACCTGGAGGCAGACTTTTTTAAAAGGTATTTTCAGAGTACCTACAAAATCGTCTGCCTCATTTATGTTTTTTTCTCTCTTATTTCATTGATGTATTGAGTTACATCAACTAACTTTAAAATGTTAAGCCAATCTTCCATTCTTGGGATAATCCCACTTGGCCATTTTTATTTATTGCTACATTCAATTAATTAATATTTTGTCCATGTTTATGTATGTATGTTCACAAGGGATATTGGCCTGGAGTTTTATTTTCTTGTAATGCTTTTGGTTTCATTATTGTTGGTCTCATACAATGAATGTTTTCCCACCTCTATTTTCTGAAACAATTTGTGTAATCTTGGTATTATTTTTTCCTTGACTATTTAATAGAAATCAGGGAAAACATCTGAATGTTTAATAGCAATCAGGGAAAGCTCCTGCCTGTCTGGAGTTTCTCTTATACGAATATTGTTTACACTTGACTTTATCGAGTTAGAATTTTTATCCTTAAATTGTACCCATTTTAAGCATACCATCTGATGAATTTTGATAAATGTATATACTCATGTAACCATGACTGCAATTTATAAGTTCCCTATGCTGTGGTCCAGGCAATACACATGACCCTGATCCTTGGCTACCACTGATCTGCTTATGTCACTGTGGATTAGGCTTGCATTTTCTAGAATTTCATTTATATAAAATCATATGGTGTGATTATTGTGTGTGGTTCATCAAACTGTTTGTAAGACTTATCCATGTTGTTGTAGGTATTAGTACTTACTTTTTTTATTATTTTTTGTTGTTGTTGCATTTTAGGTTTTGGGGTACATGTGCAGAACATGCAAGATAGTTGCATAGGTACACACATGGCAGTGTGTTTTGCTGCCTTCCTCCCCTTCACCCACAGTACTTACTTTTTATTGCTAAGTGTGGATATACTATAATCTGTGTATCTATTACCTATTAATTGACCATTGGGCTGATTTCAGATTTAAGCTATTAATAAAGCTACTATGAATATATGTGTACAAGCCTTTGTGTGGACATATGTTTTTATCTCTCCAGTGTAAATAGGAATAGAACTGTTGGGTTGTATAGCAAGTATACATTGAACTTTGTAAGAAATTGCCAAACTATTTTTTCTTTCTTTTTCTTTTTTGAGATAGAGTCTCACTCTGTCACACAGGCCGGAGTACAGTGGTACGGTCTTGGCTCACTGCAACCTCTACTTCCTGGGTTCAAGCAATTCTCTGCCTCAGCCTCCCAAGTAGCTGGGCTTACAAGTGTCTGCCATTACACCTGGCTAATTTTTGGATTTTTAGTAGAGATGGGGTTTCACCATCTTGGCCAGGCTGGTCTTGAACTCCTGACCTTGTGATCCATCTGCCTTGGCCTCCCAAAGTGCTGAGATTACAGGCATGAGCCACCACGCCCGGCTCAAACTGTTTTCTAAAGTGCCTATACTATTTTACATTTCCACCCAAAATATGAGAGCCACAGTTTCTCAACATCTTCTCCAACATTTAGTATTCTCACTTTTAAAAATTGTAGTCATTCTAGTGGGTGTGTAGTAGTAAATTATTGCGGGGTTCAGTTTGCATTTCTCCAATGACTTATGATATTGTATATCTTTTCGTGTGTTTTGTTGGCTGTGTATCCTATTTTGTGAAGATCTCTCCTAATCCTTTGGCCATTTTTAATTGGGCAGTTTGTTTTTCAATTCATGAGTTTTAAAAGTTCTACATATATTCTGAATAAAAGTAATATGTGTTGTGAATACTTGCTTTTTTGGGGTATCAGTTATAAGTTGTATTTTTCAAGGCCTTTCCCCATTTCATCTAGGTTTTCCAATTTACTAGCATAAAATTATTATAAATTATATTATATAATATATATATAATATAATATATATTATATTATATATATAATATTTTATATATATATATATGTATATATAGTGTTTCACTCTGTCACCAGGCAGTGCAGTGGCGCGATCTCAGCTCACTGCAACCTCTGCCTCCCAGGTTCAAGCAATTCTCCCACCTCAACCTCCCAAGTAGCTGGGATTACAGGCACACGCCACTACATCAACTAATTTTTATATTTTTAGTAGAGACGGGGTTTCTCCATGTTGGCCAGACTGGTCTTGAACTCCTGGCCTCAAGTGAGATCCACCCATCTCAGCCTCCCAACGTGCTGAGATTACAGGCGTGAGCCACCATGCCTGGCCTCATAATGTCATTTTCTTATCCTTTTAATGTCTGTGGGATCTGTGGTGGTAACTCTTCTTCACTCCTATTATTAGTGGTATTTGTTCTTTATCCCTTGGTCAGTCTATCTAAGGGTTTGTTGTTTTGATGCTTTCAAAGAAGTATCTTTTTACTTTGTTTATTGTTTTCATTATCTGTCTCTTTTCTCCTTTGTTATTTTCTGCTCTTACCTTTATTATTTCTTTATTTTTATGGATTATGAGTTTATTTGCCCTTCTCTTTCCAGTTCCTGAAGGTGGTAGCTTAGGTTAATGGTTTCAGATCTTTTTCCTTTGGATGAGGTATAAGCTTCCCTATAAGCACTGCCTTGGCTGCATCTCAGAAATTTTAATATACAGTATTGTATTTTCCTTGTCATTTAATTCAAAATATGTTTTCATTGTCGTCATGCTTTTATCCTTGATCCATGAATTATTTATAAGTTTGTTGTTTAATTTCCTTTTATATGCTGTTATGAAGATTATTCAAAAGAAACTTGAACTCCTGTTGGCATTTGATTCAGTGCTAGATAGCTTTAGTTCCTGACTGTGTTTATTGCCTCCTGCAGTACCCTGATAAAGCTCACTCACCCTCCGGTCCCATAAGCACGTGTGCCCTCTTGCTGCCTTTTTGAAATTTCATGCTAGGTGAAACCTCTTTGAAATCTCATGCTAGCAGGACTTTCTTTTTATAAACAATTACACATTTGCTAATCACTCTGCCTCTATTCTGGACTTTGTCTCAGAGAGAGCCATCCTCCCCACCACTCACTTTGGGACTTCTACTACTATGTGAGTAATTAATATTTATTTGATGATACCACAGGATTACTGCCATGTTGACATCCAAGCATAAAATCAGTGTCTCTATGCCATGGCAGAATTGCTAAAACGAGTTTTATGAGTTCTATTTTAATGTCTTTGTGGTCAGAGAATACACTCTGTGTGATTTCCACCCTCTTACATTTATTGAAACTTGTTCTGTGGCCCAACATACAGTCTGTAGTAATGAATGTACCATGTGAACTTGGAAAGAAAAAAGGAAGCATTCTAAAGTAATTGGGAATATGCTCTACAAACATCAGTTAGATCAATTTGGTTTATACTGTTGTTCAAGTCTTTTATATCTTAACTGATTTTTTGTCTATATGTTCTATTAATTACTGAGAAAGAAAGGCTGAGATCTCCAACTGTAATTGAGAATTTCTCTGATTTTTGCAGTTACATTAGTATTTACTTCATATATCTTGAAGCTCTGTTATTAGGTGCAAACACATTGTTTTGCTGTGTCTAGATGAACTGATTATTTTGTTATGAAATGTCCTTTCAGCAGGATGAATTCTAGGATGACCAACAAATTCTCTACAGAGTACATGAACTGAATAATCTCCAGGACTTTTAATATGATGGAGTTTACTTCCAGGATTAGGTTATGTTATATGGGCACTAGTGATCTTAAGATTGAAAGAATTATCTGGGTAGGTCTGACCTAAGTATATGAAAGCAGAGTTTTCTGCAGCTGGTCACAGAGGAAGAGTCAAAAATTTGGAGCTTGAGGATTCAATGCCCTGTTGGTGGCTTGAAGATGGAAGGGACCAACGTGGAGGATTGTTGGTAATCTCTAGGAACTGAGAGCTATCCCTCCCTGACAGCCAGCAAAGAAATGAGATACTTGGCTGGGTGTGGTCATGCCTGTAATCCCAGTAGGCATTTGGAAGGCCAAGCCAGGCAGACTGCATTAGCCCAGGAGTTTGAGACCAGCCTGAGCAACATGGCAAAACCCTATCTCTATTAAAAGTATAAAAAATTACCCAGATATGGTGGCACATGCCTGTAGTTGGAGCTACTCGAGAGGCTGAGGCAGGAGAATCACCTGAGCCCAGGAAGTTGAGCCTGCAGTGAGCCATAATTGCATCACTGCACTCCAGCCTGGGCAACAGGAGTGAGACCCTGTCTAAAAAAAAAATGAAAGAAAAGAAACAGAAACAGAAGGAAATGGGAAACTCAGTCATACTATCACAAGGAACTGAATTCTTTCAAGAACAAGAGTTAACTTGGAAGCAGATTTTCCCCCAAAGCTTCCTGGCTGATACATGCCACACTGGACTTGTAATATACTAAACTATGAATTAATACATGGGATTGTTTTAAGCTGCTAGGCTTTGGTAATTTGTTATACAGCAATAGAAAATGGATACAATCCTTCTTTATCTCTGGCAATACTCATTCTGAAGTATAGTTAATTTTATATATATATAGTCACTCTAGATTACTTACAATTAGTTTTGCATGTTATACCTCTTTCCATCTTTTTATTTTAGTCTCTTTCTGTCTATGTCAAGTGTGTTTCTTGTAGCCATCACAGAGTTGGGTCTGGTATTTTTATTCACTCTGATAATTTGTCCTTTATAATTAAATATTTTTATTTATTTACATTTAATTACATATAAGGTTTAGCTTATGTCTGCTACTTTGCTATTACTTTTCAATTTGTTCATCTTTTTTATTGTTCTTTTTCCCGTTTTTCACCCTCTTTTGTTTTAATTGCTTATTTTTCCCTCTGAAAGTGCTGGGGTTACAGGCATGAGCCACTGCACTCAGCCTGAAAATGTCTTTATATCACCTTTATTAAATACATTTTAAATTTTGAAATAAATTTAGATTTACAGAAAAGTTGCAAAGATAACAGAATTATCATAAGTCCTTCACCATTTTCCCTATTTTGTTTGTTTGTCTGTTTGAGACCAAGTCTTGCTCTGTCATCCAGGCTGGATGGAGTGCAGTGGAGCCATCTCTACTAACCACAACCTCCGCCTCCCGGGTTCAAGTGATTCTCCTGCCTCAGCCTCGTAAGTAGCTGGGATGACAGTTGCATACCACTGTGCCTGGCTGATTTTTGTATTTTTAGTTGAGATGGGGTTTCACCATGTTGGCCAGGCTGGTCTTGAACTCCTGACCTCAGGTGATCTGCCTGCCTCAGCCTCCCACAGTGCTGGGAGGCGTAAGCCACTGTGCCCGGCATTTTCCCTGTTATTAGCATCTTACATTACCAAGGGACATAGGTCAAAACTAACAAAACTACATTGGTATATTTCTATTAACTGAACTTCAGATATTGTTTGTGTTTCAGCAGTTTTTCCATAAGTGTTTTCTTTCTGTTCCCAGATCCTATCCATTGCTTTTTTTCTTTTTCTTTTTTAAAATCATATATCCTTAGTCCTCTTTGATGTATGATAGTTTCTCAATCTTTCTTTGTTTTGCATGACCTTGACAGTTTTGAAGAGTACTGGTCGGGCGTTTTATCATATGTTGTTCAACTTGGGTTTTTTTGATGTTGTTCTCATGATTAGATCAGGAGCATGGGGTTTGGGAAGGAAGATCACAGGGATAAAATGCCCTTCTTTTCACATCATATAAGGACATATATCATGGCTACATGACCTCACGGATGACATTAACCTTGACCATTTGGTTACGGTAGGATTTGCAGGTTTCTTCATGGTATAGTTCGTATTCCTCCCTTTCCACACTTCATCCTTTAAAAGTGAGTCACTAACTAAAGGAAGAAGGAATTAAATTCTACTAGCTAGAGTGGAGAGTATCTATATATATTATTTGGTTCTTAAGATTTGTCTCCTTGCTTTTATTTGTTTATTTACTTATTAAATTGTTTATTCAATCATTTATATCAGTAGGGACTCATGTATATTTACTTTTTGGATTATAAATCCAATACTGGCATTTATTTGGTTGCTTAAGTTGTCCTAGATTTTGGCAGAACCAGAAATCTGGGCACTGGTTTTGTTCATTACTACTAGGATGTCATTGCTTAGTTCCTCTCAGTAGACAGAGCTGGGTAATATACGTAAGTATGCTGACTCAAAGATTGTTTCTCCATGTAAGTGTATGTGTATAGTACACACACACACACACACACATTCATACTGATGCCTCTGACTCCAATCTAGTCCCATAGACCTCATTCTAGCCCACCTTTCTTGCTTTTCTGTCACTTTCCTCCCCAGCAGTGAGAATCTGGCTCTGACCACCAACCATTCACCTACTTAATTGCCCATCTCCCATATACATGTAAAGCAATTTCAGAATTGTTCATTGAAATTTCAGTGTACTTGAATGAAAAACAAGTTTACCAACTAGAATATAGTGTTGATATACAGTTTCTTTTGCCTTTAGCCTTAAAGCTTCCAGTTAAAATGCACTTTCCAAAGTTACTTAGTTCAGTTCCTTTTCTTTCACACCCTTAAATGTGGTTATAACTTTATTATAAAATAAAGTTAGATTTATTTGTCATAGTTTACATTCCTTCTGGGATTCCCCCTGACCTCCTGCTTGACCCATATCTATAATCACTGTCATGATTACTGTAGTGTTATAGTAATAGTATATCTTGAAATCAAGTAATGTTCTTTTTCAGAATTATTTGGCATTTCTAATTCCTTTGCCTTTCCATGTGAATTTTAGAATAAGCTTGGAAATGTCTACAAAAAAGTTGGCCACATCTCTACTAAAAATACCAAAAGTTATCCAGGCGTCGTGGTGCACGCCTATAATCCCAGCCACTCTGGAGGCTGAGGCAGGAAAATTGCTTGAACCCGGGAGGCAGAGGTTGTAGTAAGCTGAGATCGGGCCACTGCCCTCCAGCCTGGGCAATAGATCATCTCAAAAAAAAAAGAAAAGTTAGCTGGGATTTTGACTGGGATTGCAATAAATCTATAGACCATATTTGGTAGAATTGACATCTTAACAAAGTATGAGTCTTCCAATCCACTAGCATGATATATCTCTCCATTTATTTAGATCTTCTTTTATTGCTTTCATCAGTGTTTTTTTTAGATTTTCAGGTACAGATTTTGGACATATTTTGTTAGATTTATACCTCAGTCTTTTTTTTCTTTTGCAGCGGGAGAGGCGCTATTGGAAATGGCATTTTGTTGTTGCTTTTGTTCCTTTGTTTCAGGTTCCAGTTGGTCATTGCTTGTATATAGAAATACAATTGACTTTTGTATGTTAATCTGATATCCTGCAACCTTGCTAAACTCGTTGATTAGTTCCAAGATACTTGTTAGTATAAATTCTTTAGGATTTTCTACATACGCAATCATATTGCGTGTGGCTAAAGAAAGTTACATTTATTTATTCTAATCTACATACCTTTTATTTATTTTTCTTGCCTGTTTACACTTCTAGGACATCAAGTATAATGTTTAATTGGAGTGGTAAAGAGGACATCATTGCCTTTTTCTGGACCTTAGAGGGAAAGCCTTCAAACTCTCACCATTAATTATGATGTTAGTAATAGGGTTTTTTTTTTTTTTTTTTGTAGATACCATTTATTAGGTTAAAGAAGTTCCCTTTTATTTCTAGTTTGCCGAAATTTTTGACCATGAATTGATACTAAATTTTATCAGGAGCTTTTTTTCTGTATCTACTGATTTGGTCATATAATTTTTCTCACTTTAGTATATTAAAATGATAAATTACATTGATTTTTGAACGTCAATATAGACATATTCCTAGTATGAACACCATTTGGTCATATGTATTGTCCTTTTTATGTATTGATGAATTAAATGTGCTAATATTTGGTTAAGGATTTTTGTGTCTATGAGTTATATTATCTGATTTTTTTATTTAGGGTAGTGCTGACCTCATAAAATAAGTCAGGAAGTGGTCTGATCTTTTCTATTTTGTGGAAGAGAATGTGTAAAGTTCGTGTTGTTTTTTCCTTAAATATTTAGTAGAATTCACAATCAAAACATCTTGCCATGAGTTTTCTGAGAAAGTTTTTAACTACGAATTTAATTTCTTTAATAAATATAAGGTTATCAGAACCATTCTTATTTATTTCTTCTGTAGTTTGTATCTTTTAAGTAATTGGTTCATTTTATCAAAGCTTTTGAATTTAGGGGCATAGAGCTGTTTGTATAATTGACTTAGTATCCTTTTTAATATTTGTCAGATCTCTCTCCTTTTATTTCTAATATTGACAATTTGTATCTTCTCCCTTCCTTCTCATTTAGTCATGCTAATCTTCAGTTTTCAATAGAAAGGGCAGCATTTAGGGAGCCACAGACTTGCCTAGAAAATTATATAGGTACACAGTTAACTCAAGCATTTGTCTAAGAACATCTGCAGGTTTTTGATTGTCAATGAAAGATTGGATTTTGTGGTATCAGGAAGCCCAGCCTGTTGATCCTGCTGGGGACTCATATATCTAGATGGAGGGTGAATTTATGTTCAAGCATAATTTCTTAGCAATCAGAGATACTTTAGTTGCACCAATAGTTGTGTCTTTTTAGATATTGCATTAGAATGATCTCATAAGACATTAACTAATGGTCCAAGGTCTTGGAACTGTTTTTTTAGGGTATTGCTGTTGCACAGGCTGGAGTGTAATGACGTGATCATAGATCACTGCAGCCTTGAACTTCTGGGCCTAAGTGATTTTCCCACCTTAGCCTCCCAAGTAACTGGGATTACAGGAGTGAACCACTGCACGCATTTCAAGAACTCATTCTTTTTAAATGTCCAAAAGCTGGTTCTTTGGGAATATCAATAAAGTTGATAATTGTAGTATACTAATCAGGAAGAAAAGAGAAGACACAAACTACTAATATCAGGAATAAATATTATAGGGGATATCACCATATTATCTTTGGCATTAAAAAGATAGTAACATTTATGAAAAAATGCATGCCAATAAATTTGACAATGATACAAACCACCATCTCACTCAAGAAGAAAAAGCTTACCTGAATTGTCTTATATGTATTAAAGTAATTGGATTTATAGACTAAAAACTTTCTTCCCCATAACTAGCCAACAAAACGAACCCCTCTAGGTCAAGATAACTTCACTGATAAATTCCACCAAAATTTAAGGGAATAATAATACCAATGCTATACAAAATTTTCCAAAAAGTGGAAAAGGAAGAAACATTTCCCAGCTCATCTTGTTAGGTCAGTATTACCTTGATACTAGTATTGGACAAAGGCATCATAAGAAAGAAAACTACATTCCAATATATTTCATGAACACAGACATAAAAAATCTTAACAAAAGTTTAACAAATCAAACCCAAATCATAATACATCATCAAACCTAGTTGTCTAACAATAGATGAATGGATAAACAAAATGTAGTTTCACAGCTTGCCAGGGGTTAAAAAAGAAAAGGAAGAGAAGAAAACATGGTATATATAAATATATATACCCAGTGGAATATTATTTAGCCATAAAGAGAGTTAAACCCTGTCACTCATGGCAACATGGATGCAACTGGAGGATGTTATGTTAAGTGAAATAAACCAGTTACAGAAAGTTAAACACCACATGTTCCCACTCATTACAATTGATCTCATAGAAGTGAAAAGTAGGACAGAGGATATTAGAGGCTGGGAAGGGCAGGTGGAAGGAGGGAATAGGAAGAGATTTGTTAAAGAATGCAAAATTATAGCTGGATAGAAGGAATAAATTCTAGAGTTCTATTCTACTGTAGATGACTATAGTTGACAACAATATATAGTTTTTTTTCCCTTCCCTCCCTCCCTCCCTTCCTCCCTTCCTCCCTTCCTCCCTCCCTTCTTTTTAGAGATAGAGTCTCACTCTCTTGCCTAGGCTGGAATGCAGTGGTGCAATCATAGCTCACTGCAGCCTCAAACTTCTGGGCTCAAACGATCCTCCCACCTCAGCTTTCCAAATAGTTACGACTATAGGTGCATGCCACCATACCTAGCTAAATAAGTATGTTTTTTTTAAAAAAAACAGGGGTCTCACTATTTTGTTTGGGCTAGTCTCAAACTCCTGACCTCAAGCCATTCTCTTGCCTCGGCCTCCCTAAGTGCTGGGATTACAGTCATGGGTCGCTGTGCCTGGCCTATTACGTAGCATTAAATAGCTAAGAGGAGGATATTGAATGTTCCCAACACTATGAAATGAGAAATGTTTGAGATGATGGATATGCTAATTACCCCGATCTGTTCACTATATATTATATGCATTGAAATATCACTATATGCCCCATAAATATGTAAAGTTATGTCAATTAAAACTAAAATAAAATAAATGTATATCATCAGTATTTACCTAAGAGAAATATGTCCACACAAAGCCTTGTACACTAATGTTCATAATAACTTTATTTATAACAATCCAAAATGGAAGCAACCCAAATGTCTTTCTATAAGTCACTAGAAAAATGAACAAATAAGAAGTTGATGGCTACATGGTTGATTCCATATAAGGGAAACTACTCAGCAAAGAATAATCTATCCATACACATGGCAACATGATGGCTCTCAGAATCATGTTGTGTCAAAGAAACCAATCAAAACAGAATACATACTGCATATTTCCATTTATAGAAAATTCTAGAAAAACAAACTAACCTATAGTGACAGAAATTAGATTAATGATTACCTGGGGATGGAGGTCGCAGGTAGCAGGTTGGGAAAAAGGAAGAGAGATGGATTACAAAGGAGCATGAAGAAATTTGCAGGAGGGGTAGTGGCTATGTTTATTATCTTGATTATGGTGATGATTTCAGGGTTATATACATATGTCAAAATTCATGAAATTATATACTGTAAATATCTGTGGTTTATTGTATATCACACCAAAAATGAAAAATGAAGACAGGGCTGAAGGCAGCTTTAAGTGGACGTGGTCTCAGGCAGTCATTTGTCTCTGCCTCCCCTACTTGCCTCATTCTCATTCTTGGATTTCCTTGTGCCTCGATCTTTCTTCATTTTCACTGTACATATTCACCGTTATTTCCTATTGCTGTGTCAGCAGTTTGTGGGGTTAGAACTTGTAGAGGGTACTGGATCTCTCTACTCTTTTCTTAAACCCCTATTATGTCCCTAGTTTGCCTTTGGTCATTTCCAAAGCTAAGAACATTTCCAGAGCGACAGTTTTTGTTCCCTCTCTGTGTTCCGTATATAGTCCCTGACCTAACAGGCAGAGGCCCTTCCACCATCTCTGTATAACAGTTTAACGGTGGCAAAACTTGGCAGTTTGTTTATTAATGCCCTTGAGTTTTTAGCTGTAAAAGTCCATCCCTGGACTGCAGAAACATGAAGAGAGTCTCACCTCTGATCATGGTCCAGGCCCTAAATTCATGACTTTCGGCCCCACCTCTTAGCCTTCATATACAATTTTCTTTCTCTTTCCTGGAGTCATTTTAACCAATTCCACAGCTTTCAGCTGCTTTATCTTGAGAGCAGAGAGTGCTGTACTCATAGCAGGCAGCTCTCCCAGAGCAATTTATGGCTTCACAGTTCTGCAAATTACAGTCATTTGCAATCTTCTCCATTAGTGCCCTGACCCCATCTGGCTATGTCTGCATGTTTTTGGTTCCTGATGTCTGAAGCTTCTTGTTGCTTTACTATCTGATCTCTCCAAGCTGAAAATGTTCCTTTTCCATTTTCTGAATGCCTTCTGATCTGTAGACATGCTCAATATTAAGATCATAGGGTCACTTTTGTTTGTTTTCTGTTCTCAAGTTTGCTAATTTTTCCATTTACAAACTTGTAGTTTTCCAGAACTAGCTTTCCTATAGGGGAGAGATTATCAGTGAATTCTGATTCTTCCCAGAGCTTTATTACTTAAACCAGTCCTGTCTACCTCTCTTCTATGAGCTGGGTAAACTTGCTTAAAATCTCTCCCACCATCAGTCCAACAACTATGTGAAACCCACACTTGGTTTCTTGTGTCTCTCCTTGAGTGAGTCTTGCTATTTGTCTACCTGTCTAGGCTGACCTGGTGGTTTTAAGGGAGCTCTGCTCCTCAGCAAGCTTTTACTCAGCAGCCATGAGAAGCAATTCAGGGATGCTTTTTTGGGGTGGTTCTCAAACTTTAGCGTGCATCGGGATCACTTTGAGGGCTTATTGAGACACAGATTGCTGGGCTCCATCCCCAGAGTTGCTGATTTGGGAAGAATGAGCATTTGCAAATTACCAAATCCTCAGGTGACATGGATGCTGCAGGTCAGAGGACTGACTGCACTGCTGACTGGGAACCCCTGTGCTGGTCCACTGTCCAATTGACACTGTCTCCATGTGTCATCCAACAATTCCATTTCTTTTTCCTTTGTTGTTGGCTACTGTTTTTAGCTCCATGTTTGTCCTTTGTGCTCATCCTCTTAGGCTTGGTTCTCCTTGGTTTTCTCTTTATTTTTTTGAGACAGACTCTTGCGCTGTCACCCAGGCCAAAGTGCAGTGGCACAATCTCGGCTCACTGCAACCTCTGCCTCCCGGGTTCAAGTGATTCTCCTGCCTCAGCCTCCCAAGTAGCTGGGATTATAGGTGTGCACGACCATACCCTGCGAATTTTTGTATTTTTAGTAGAGACAGGGTTTCACCATGTTGCCCGGGTTGGTCTCGAAGTTCTGACCTCAAGTAATCCGCCCGTCTCAGCCTCCCAAAGTGCTGGGATTACAGGTGTGAGCCTCTGCGCCCAGCCTTCCTTGGTTTTCTCTTATCTCTGAGCCCTTTGACCTGTCTTGCTGGCTCTTCATGCTGCATGTCAGCCAGGCAGGAGTCCCTTCTCTAATTCTGGCCTCTTGGGGTTCCAAATTCAGTACAAAAACACTTAACCACCTTGCAGAGGGGTGTCCAGACGAACTCTTGCAAAGTCTTAACCCTGAAACCTCTTGGCCATAGTTTCCCAAGCCATTTCCCCTTAATGATTGCCTTGCCTTGGAACTGGCCAATTATTATCGGTGTATTTTACACTAATAGCTCCAGACATCCCCTCTCTTGCATCTGCCACCTCAGGTTGTGGTCACAGGTACTAAGGAGGATGCTCCATGAATTAATTTTCACTCATTTCTCTATCAATGGCTGTCTGAAGGCGCATTTCAATAGTACTCTCTTGGGTAGAGGCAAGGAAACAGGCAAGTTTTCTCTGTTTCCTGCTCCTGGCAAATTTCCCTTCCCTCTTCCGGTGAAGCCCTTGAGTGCCTGATCACCGATGTTAACCACCAAATATTAACTAAATAGCCTCCTTACTCCTATCTTCAGTTATTAGCAGTTAAGTCTGTATTCGTCCTTTTAAGTACATTGCTTTCATGTAGTCTCGTCTGGTTTCTAAGATTTCAACCATCCTAAGTAGTGCCTTTTTTCCCCTCTTTCTCCCTTAAGCCCTTGTAATTTTCCTATTTGCCATTTCCAAGCTAAGACTGTCTCCAGGGCAACCGTCCTCTGCTTGCAAGAGAGTCCTCAGCCCCTGCCCCCTCAGCAAAGACCCTTTGACTCTTTATGTGCAAAATTGGATTTTCAGAACCTAATGCTCCAGGTGCAGGCTGATTGTCTTTTTCCTTTTCCTTTTTCTTTTCTTTGCCTTTGGCATTGTAATTATTTAATTTTTTCAATCACTTCAGTCAAAGAAGCTATGTCGCCAATGTAGTTCTCCCACTTCACTCCACCTGCTTCGTTTTCTGTGCTTGAAAATTTACTTTGATAATGAAGACTTATTGATTAAAATTTCCAGAGGGCCCCAAACAGGAGAGATAGACATGGCAGTGGCTTTGAACCTCTTATGGCAAGGCTGCATGTTTTGTGCTGATGGCCAGAAGCTGTTCTTTCTGCCCATCTTTGAATAGAGTCATCCTGGGGTAATTTTCATGCCATGCTAGAATGCTTCAGAGGAGAGCCCAGCCTGTCTTTCAGTGGTTCCGCATCCCTTGGACGATGTAGTCTGTGAGGAAGTTTTTTTCTGGCTGGTAATGAAAGGAAAAAAAAAATAAGGCCAGGTGCCAGTGAACGAACTTTTTCTGGGGAAGGGTTGTCATTTCTATTTTGTCCTTCTCGCTTTTCTGGTATTAAAATGTCTTTTTATTTTTATGGCCCTTTCTTGAGCTCTTGTGTTTTATTATACCTGTGAACTTGAAACCTGTGGGTTTTCTCACTCTCTTCCACCAATTCTGAAGCTAAAAGTTGGCTCACTAGAGCTTGTTTTAAGATGAACTTCCCCTAACCCCAGAAATGAATCTGCCTCTCCAAGAACACTAGATTCTACTCCCACCAAGAGACGCTTGTCCAGGCCCCAAGCTGGGACAGGATCCCATACTTTCCACGTGAGATGTTCCCCAGGAATGCAGCTGCTCTTAGGGTTTTCGAGCAGCCCCAAACCTCAGCCCCTCATGCATAGGCTTACATCGGTTCTGCCAACCCCACCAGATGTTAGCCTTGTCCTCAGAATCCCAAACCTTTCCATTCCGAATCCTTGCCTGGTTTCCTCTTCTGGCAAAGCGTCTGCACATTGTAAAAATCCCAAGAACACCCCTGATCCCAGCCCTTATTTTTTAAGGAGGCACTTCTCACATTTTTTCCACCAAAGTATATTCCTAACAGCAGAGAAAACTGAAAACACATGAAGGAGAAAATGAAAGCAGTCTGAAGCGATCATTGCAAGCAAGAAATGTGTATTTTGTCTTAAAAATGCATGCAGTGCTTGCATTCTACTTCATGATCGATTCCTTTTGTATTAATATTAAAATGTTAAAAATTATTTACCATCAGGCAAAATGAGTCTGCTACTTCAGAAGTGCAATGTCTCCATCCAGGAGTTCAGGTGCTCATGGTGCACAAAACGACGTCACCAGCGTTTCAGCCAACCCCGAGCTCCAGAATGGTTCCATCATGCGGTCCAACCCACCTTCAACTTAGCTCAGAAATCCTTTACTCATGGGTAGCCAACTTCCTATGTCACTTCTTTTAAGGGACTTTACCAATCCCCTGCAAGCCCAATCTTACCTCCACCTCGTTCTACAGATTATGTTGTGTTTTGGCAAGGAAAGAGTGGCATCTTTCTAGCACTTCTTGGCTCTTGGGTGGCATCTTCTTAGCTTCTCTCTGGTCCATCTCAGAGGACACTGATATGTGGACCAAAGAATGCATCTTTCTTCCTCTATGTTATGCTCTGTTAAAAGAGCACCAAAGCATGTTGCCTTAGGCTCAGCTATTCTAAAGATTAAAAACAAAATAATATTTTTTTCCTGATTCCCAAAGTAGTACATCATAATAGTCATCAGCTGCGTTTGCTTGTCAATGCCTGTATTCTATCAGGCCCTCTTTTCTTCTTTTTTCTTTTCTCTTTTTGGGAACCATTATTCAGTGTGGGGCTGATACCACCCTGTTGCTACTCAGCTCCACGGATGGTCCTGTGACCCAGGCCTGGTCATTAGAGTCCTAGTGTTCAGGGAAGGGGATATGTCCAAGCAGGGTAAGTCAGTCCAGAATTATCTGGGCATGGTGGTATGAGCCTGTAGTCCTATCTACTGGGGAGGCTGAGGCAGGATGATTGCTTGAGTCCTAGAGTTGGAGATTGCAGTGAGCTGGGATCATGCCACTGTACTCCAGCTTGGGTAACAGAGTGGGACCCTGTTTCTTTTTTTTCAAAAGGAAGAGGAAGAAGAAGGTCAGTTCAGGAGCTTGTGTCTCCTCTGGCTTGCCAAATTAGTTGGCTGCTTTGTTATCATCACATGGCAGAGAGAGCCTAAGAATGAAGCCAACCCAGAGGAGGAAAAAGCCAACGGATGAGGAAACCTTTATTTGCAACAAATTCATTAAAGAACCTGGATTGAGCTATGTCTGAATCCACCCCCAGACTCTTCAGGCATATAAACCAATCCTCCTTTTCTTAAGTTAGCTTGAGTTGGGTTTGTGACATTAACAACCAAAAGAATCCTGGCTAATATAGAAGTCCCTTTGTAAAAAGATAAAACATAGAAATGCATGACAAAGTGAACTAGAAAGTATTATATTTTATGTTTTTGTGTCCTAGTTAAGAAACTTTTGCCTAACCAAAGCCCACTAAGAGATTTCTTCTAGAACTTTTATAAGGTACATCTCTTATAATATTTAGATCTGTGATCCATCTCGAATATATTTTTAATGTTTTCAATGATCCATCTTAAGTTTTGTAAATGATGCGAGGTTACAGTTCAGGTGTTTCATTTTTTCTACGTGTGTGTGTGTGTGTGTGTGTGTGTTGCATATGGATATCTAATTGTTCCATTTTCTGAAAATGTTAGCTTTTTGCTACTGAATTGCCCTGGAAACCTTGATGAAAATTAAATGACCATACATATCTGGGCCTATTTTTAGACTCTCTATTTTGTCACATTGCTCTACACATTTATTCTTACACAAACATCACTTTTTCATCATTATTATAGCTTTGTAGAAGTCTTGAAATAAGATAGTGTAAGTCTTTTAACTTTGTTCTTTGTCTTGGCTATTCTAAGTTCTTTGCATTTTCATATACACTTTAGAATCAGCTTGTTATTCTCTGCAAAAAAGCCTGTCCGGATTTTCATTGTGATTATGTTGAATCAATAGATCAATTTGGAAAGAATTGATATTTTAACAGTATTGAGCCTTCCAACCCATGAACATAGTATAACTTTGCACTTATTTAGATCTTCGTTGATTTTTCTCAATGATGATCTCAGTTACAGATCTTGTAACATTTTATTTAATTTTTCTATAAGTATTTCATATTTTTTGATGTTATTATAAATGGTATTGTTTAAAATACAGTTTCTAATTATCCATTGTTAGTAAATAGACATATAATTGATTTTGTATATTAACCTTGTGTTCTATGTGTTTTACAATCTTACTGAACTCATTTATTGGTTCTGGTAGCTTTTTCGTAGGTTCTTTAGGATTTTCAACATATGCAATCTTGTTATATGTAAATAGGGGGAATTTTACTTATTCCTCTCCAATGTGTATGCCATTTATTTCTTTGTCTTGCACTATTCCATTGGCTAGGGCCGCCAATACAATGTTGAATAGAATTGTGAAGATTCTACTCAGATTTAATTCTTGCCATTTTCTCTGCATTAGGGTAGAAGGTAGCAAGAATCATGTTAGTAGTAGGTTTTTAATACATGTCCTTTATCAGGTTGAGGAAGATTTCCTCTACTTTTAGTTTGCTGGAGTTTTCAATTAAAAAAAATTATAAATAAAAGGGGCTAAAATGCAGTGTAGGGGTGAAGTCCCGGCTTTTTGAATACCCATCACCTCAGAGTTTTTACATAGAATGGAGTTTGAGTTTTGCCAGATGCTTTCCTGAATCTATTGAGATTGTTTTTCTTTTTCAGTCTGTTAATGTGGTGAGCTATATTAATTGATTTTTGAGTGTTAAAACAATTTCCAGACCCCTGGGATGAACACCATTTGTTCATAATATGTTACCCATTTACATATTGCTAGATTCAACTTGCCAAACATTTGCTGAGAATTTCTTCATCTATGTTCATGAGGATACTGGTGTGTAGTTTTTTCTTCTTGTAATGCCTTTGTCTGGTTTTGGCAAATGAATAAAGCTGGCCTCATAAGTTGGGAAACGTTCCTCTTCTTCTATTTCTAGGAGATTTTATGAAAACTTGGGATCATTATTTCCTGAAATGTTTGGAAGAGCTAAAAAGTAAAGTCATCTAGGCTTGGAGATTTTTCCTCTCCTCTCTTCTCCTCTCCTCTCCCCTCCCCTCCTCTCTCCTCTCTCCCCCTCTCCCCTCCCCTCCCCTCCCCTCCCTTTCTTTTTTTCCTTTTTAAACAGGGTCTCTCTCTGTCACCCAGACTGGAGTGCAGTGGTGTGATCACAGCTTACTGCAGCCTTAACCTCCCAGGCTCAAGCGATCCCCCCACCTCAGCCACCCGAATACCTGGAACTACAGGCATGTGCCACCATGCCTGGCTAATTTTTTTATTTTTTTGTAGAGAAGAGGTCTTGCCACGTTGCCCAGGCTGGTCTCAAACTCCTGGCCCAAGTGATCCACCCATCTTGGCTTCCCAAAGTGCTGAGATTATAGGCACAAGCCACCATACCCAGCCATATAAGTCTATTGTTTAATTTTCAAATATTTGAGGATTTCCATGTATTTTTCTGTTACTGATTTATAATTTTAATTCTATTGTGGTTAGAAAACATATATGAATTCAGAATTTGTTGAGATCTATTTTAGGGTGCATAATATGATCTATCTTGTGTGAATATTTCATGTGTAGTTGAAAAGAATGTGTTCTACTTTTGTTATATGAAGTTTTCTTTACAGCAATTAGTTCAAGTTGATTATTATGTTGCTCAAGCGTCCTGTATCCTGATTTTCTGTTTACTTCCTCTTTATGTTACTGACAAAGGAGTGTTTATCCCCAGTTATAATTGTGGATTTGTCTATTTCTCCTCAAGTTTCCATCCATTTTTGCTTCAGTTATTTTGAAGCTTTACTATCATATGCACATGCTTTTAGGATTGTTTTTGTTTTATTGTTTTGATAAATTAATCCCTTTTTCATTGTGAAGTCTTTCTTTGCTCATGATACAATCCTTGTTCTAAAAAGATTTTAGAAGAAGGAATGTATCATTGTTGAAGTGGCATCAAAATTATGCCACTTCAGCTTTTTAAATTAATATCTTCTTGGTATACATCTTTTATTTCATTTATTTTTAATAAAAACTTTATTGAGATATAATTTACATGCCTGGTAAGTCATCTACTTATACAATTAAATGGCTTTCTGTTTATTTACAGCATTGTGTAACCATCATGACTATCAATTTTGGAATATTTTCATCACCTCCCTAGAAAACCCTGTACCCATTAGCAATCACTCCCCTTCACTGCTCCCTCCTCCAGCCCTAGGCAACCACTAATCTACTTTCTGTCTTTATAGATTTTCCTTTTCTGGACATTTTATAGAAATGAAATCACACAATATATATTCTTTTGTGACTGGCTTCTATTACTTTTCAGGGTTCATCCGTGTTATAGCATGGATTAGTCCTTCAAACTCTTTTATGGATTAATAATATTCCATTGTACAGCTATGCCACATTTTATTTTTATCCCTTCATCAGTTGATGGACATTTGGGATACTTGTGTGAACTCAGTGGATTTGCCTTAAAGTGCTTGAACAACTATGATAAGCAGAGGGCTGTGGGTTGGAGATAGTGGAAATAGGGGGTAGGTGGGTTTTACAGATGGGAAGGTACCCCATCTATGGTTTTAGAAATTCTGGGGTTTGTTCCTTTCTTTTTTTGAGAAATGAACAGGCCAAAGAGAGCAGTATTTCATGGATCTGACTTTATTCATGGTTCAATCTCCCCACTTGAGTACCATGTTTCATTCTCCACTGTTGAGACCACAGAGGAGAAGGTTTCTGAAATACCAGCCTAAATTCAGTGACACCTTTTTAAATAAATAATTTCATTCGACTGAAGAATTTCCAGTAGATAAAATAGCATAGTACGGCCTCCAGGACTCTTGCACCATTCTGACTTTTAGTTGCTGCCAAAAACAAAAGAATGTTTCACTTGGAAGTGTTCCTTGTTCTTATTTTAAGGTAAACCTTTACTTTGCAGACTGTGGAGTTTTTAATATTATCTTGATGTTAACTGGGGAAACCTCTGATCCTCCGTTGCAGACCATGTGGGCCAGGACAGTACTCTCTGGTAGATCTTGGCTCTGGGACATTTGGGTTTGATTGTCATAGTACATCTGGTGCTGACAACCCCTGCTTCCTCTACAGCTGGTGCCAGCACTGTGAAGAGCGAGAATTTGCAGGCACAGGAGAATGAGACTCTGGGTACGCTACAGGCAGAGTTAGACTCCCACAGAACACAACAGCCCATGTGATCAAGCCCTGCCCAGCAGCCCATGTGATCAACCACAGGCTGCAATTTTCCATGGTGAAGAAAGAAGGGAAAAGGGAGCCTGTGCATTCTATTAACTGGAGAGGCCGAGAAGGCATTCAAAAAGAGGTTTTAAACCCGGGCTTCACAATTTATCCTTGCTGTTGCTGGCTAGTTCCAAGTCTTCTTGCTCCTTATCTAAACTATCACAATCGCTTCCCAATCAGTGCTTCTTCTTCCAGGATCCTTATTTTCCTCGATTCTTTCTTCTCATGGATGTGAAATGATGGCAGTTACTACTATACTCTCCCTTAAGTTATAAAGTAATATTTGCTTACAGTGTTGAAACAGAAAGGAAAGACTAAAGCATCCCTTTAGCTACCCCCACCACCATCATTTATTTCCTCATTTGCTTCTGAGGGCCAGAAACAACTGAGGGAAGCAGAGAGGGTAAGATAACAGGGAATACACTGAGGAATAAATAGGAATTGTATGAGAGACTCTACTAAAAGCATTCAAATTTAAGTGAAAAAACAACAACAAAAAATAAACAAATCTTCCTGCAGACTAAATTTGTTCCTGGGCTGCCAATTTGCCCTAGATCTTTCTAGCATTTCGAATACATATACAACTGTATCAATATTACAGATGTAAATATAGATGTTTAGATACATGGTACATATGTGTTAGACAACTAGGATTACAATATACATACTATTTTGAACTTTGCTTTTTCATGTAACATTGGGAAACTTTACACGTTAGACAACCTCATCACTAGCACTCTGTAGATGGACATTTAGGTTGTTTCCAGTTTGAATTTTTTTTTTCAAATAATACAGCATTGTTTGTTCTTAGACATGTGTCAGGGAGTATACACATAGGATAAATGTGACACAGTGGAATAGCTGGGTCAAGTTTGATAGCTATTGCCAAAATGCCTTCCCCCAAAGTTATATCTATTTAATTCTACCAACAGTGTTCCTCTGTTTAATTCTGAACTTTTTTTCTCTATATATGTTTTATTAGTTATTCACATCAGAATAGCTGCCCTCTTTTCACCGGTCCAGAGTGAACTACCCACAGAAAGTTTCTTTACTCTGTTTATTGAAGAACTGGAGGAACATAAATATATTTTGCCTACATAAAGTTAATGGCCTGTAGTAAAGAATGTAGACTTTTAAGCAGCCTTCCATGTCATCTGGCTTAGGAAACACTGAGTTAGTGTGCTAGACATGTGACATGGCGCCGGAGGAAAAAGGTGGGCTTTCTTGGGCAGTGCCCGCCAAGTTGGGCCACAGCCCCACTGCCTACCCCTTCTTTCTTGCTCAATGTACACATCACCAAATCTGTACTCCACTATTTCTCCTCTGCTAGAGAGGCACCGGAGCCTGGGGAATGGGAATGTGCCTTTCCCTCCTGGAGTCTGAACACCCTAGTTGGACTTCTGAGTGAGGCCAGAACTTTCTTTGAGTACTGGGCGATATCTTCATAAGCTTCAGAGACCTCTTCCCCCCATTCCCCATTCTCCTATCATCTTAGTGAAACCCTTGCTCTTCTGCCCAGTGCCCCCCTTCCCCTAACCACCAGAGGCAAAGGAATGCTTGAAACTGTGGAAACTTTAAACATTGTGGATTTTAAGACATAAAGCCTTCAGTAGTAAAAGATTTGCCAACAAAGTGTTTCTGAAAAAATTAGGTCGGTTGTGTTGCTCTGGTTCTAGCAACATGCTCACTCTGCAGTTGTGGGATCTCTGGGTGCCATCTTGCTTCCTGCCACTCTCCCTGTTCCCTGGCAGACCCCGTCCCCTTGGAATGCCCACAGAATTTTGATCATAGCTGAATTACATCATGTATCACATTGCTTGTTGTCAGCTTATGTGTTTATCTCTACCACTGGATTGCAAGCTACTTGAAGTTCTTAATAAGAACAGCAGCAGCAATAACACAGGGCTTCCTGTGTGCCGGGCACTCCACCAAGTGCTTTACACATATTAACTCATTTAGACCTCACACATCCCTCACAATATCTTGGCATCTTCATCTCCACAACTCATTAAACGTTCTATGGTGTCTTTCAATTTAGATCTCTCTTCTTCAGAAGGAGTTTTTAAGAAAAATCTGCTATCATTGGTTTGTAATATATCAATCTCTAAGCAAAAATACTCATAACATTCATATAATAAGAACAGATTATATGGGATAAGAGTGGGATAGTTTTCCTATTTAGCCTGACATCAAGAGTATTTATTTGGCTTTCTATACTGTTAGTTTAAATTAGAACACTATTTCCATCCACTAGAGTAGAACAGCTATGTGTTTTTCTTTTAAAAGATAAATTAACTCTGTAAGCATTAATACTTTAAAAAATGACTAGTGGGTTTTCAAATATTTTAGTTCTATCAAACTGATGAATAGATAAACATGAACAGATAGATCTGGATTCAAATCTTGATTCCACAATTTTCCAGCTCTGCAACCCTGGCAAGCTCCTTAATCTTTCAAAACCTCAGTTTTCTCATTAGTAAAATTAGGATAATAATAGTTCAGGGTAAGCATCAGAAGTAAAAAATGTACATATAAGAAACTCAGCACAGTATCTGGCACAAAGTGATTAACAAATGTTTGCTGTTATTCATTCTTATCATCATTATTACAAAATGTTGGGTTGAGCTGGGCATGGTGGTATATGCCTGCGATACCAGGTATTCCAGAGGCTGGAGCAGGAGGATTTCTTGAGCTTAGGAGTTTGAGGCTGCAGCGAGTTATGATCACATCGCTGCATCCAACCTGGGAGACAAGATGAGATCTCTTGTCTATAAAAATAAAATTAGAATGTTGGGTTGCAAAAGTTATATAGAAATGAATAAGATGGTGTCCTTGTCCTTGAGAAGCTCAGCTCTGTGGTAGGAGAAACAAGAGAGGCCTGCAAACATAATCACAAGACAAAGTAATAAGGCAACTGAGGGACAGAGACAGCGCAGAGGAGGGAGAGATTACTTCCATAGGAAAATTTAATGGAAGGCTTGCAAGAGGATGTGAATATTACATTCACTTTTGAAGAACGAACAGGAATTTCTTAGGTAGCCAAAGTGGGACAGACATAGCTGGTTGTGGAGAACATGTATAAAGGCACAGAGAAAGGAAAGCCATGGTGTTTTGGGAGGAACTATAATTAGTAATGTTTGGTTAGATCATGAGGTTTTGGTGAGGGTAAGATGGGGGTGGTAAGACAGAAGATTCTAGAGGAAGGCAAGGCAAGGACCAGATTTTGAAGTTTTTGCATGCTGAACTAAAGAGCTGGAATTTAGCTCCAGCAGTAGGGTGTCAGTAAAGAGTTTTAGAAGAGAGATGTGATCAGATTTGCATTTTAGAAAAATCACTTTGGCAGGGGTGTGAATGATGGACTAGAAAGGTGGGATGATGGCGACTTGGAAGCCAATTAGGAGACCGCAGTCCAGGTGACAGATGATGCCCTGAACAAGGGCAAATGGCATTCGGAATGCAGGGGAGCAAGATGAATTCAAGAGACCCTTGGGAGGTAAGATGAAAAGGATGGGGAGGAGGGAACTTGCTGGGATTTATATCCAACGGTGCCCAACCCCTTGGCCTCATTCCATTGTGCCACAGGTGTTGGTGACAGTGTGTGGGAGACAGGGGCGGATGGAAGTGCATTAACCAAGATACAGACTAGAGAAGGAAGCATCAGTTCTGAGGACTGGGGTCAGTTTGTAGTGTGGGAAAGAGGAGGTGGAGGAAGGGTAGCGAATTTCACCTAGCCCTTGTGAGTATGAGATGTCTGTGTCTACCATGTGAAGAGCAGAAAGGCAATATATGGAGCTAGAGTGCGGCGTAGAGGGAGGGCTGAAGATGGAGACTTGGGCATCTTTAGGGAAATTGCGGAATTAGGGGAATGGCTGAAATATGGAAGGCTCGCCAAAGAACTCTACGTAGTTATTAACTATGAAAATGTCACTTCTTTGGCCTTCACTTTTATTACGTAAAAGTACTCAGATCAGGCCAGATACAATTTTTATTCTCTTTATCCAATGCCGTAGGCTATTGTGGAAGCCACGGCATGCCATTTCATACCCTTTGCAATAGGTGGCGCTGACGCCTGGCAGGGAGAAGGTGGCAGCACATGCTGGACTGGGGGCGATGGTCTTGAGCGCGGAGCTGGCGACGCTCTAGCCCCGAGCCGCGTATTCGCGGCCGGGTCCTCCCTGGTGACTGGGTGAAGGCCGAGAACCTCTGGCCTCAGGATGCGCATGCGCAACTGGTTCCCCCAAACATGGAGTCCTGTAGCCCAGGTCTTACCTGAATCAGGTAAGAGGCGGGCGGGGAAGGAGTGGAGCCTTCCCCTGCACCCTCGCAGCCCGCCTCAGGAGTGGGACTGCCCCCGCTTGGGGGGTATGGCTCGTGTGTGTGTGCCACACCAGTCCTGGGGCCAGGTAAGTGCGCATGGCCCAGGAGGCGTGAGGCTGTGCTGGCGAAGGAAGGGCTCCGCGGGGCGCGTGGGTCCCTTCACGAGGTGCGCCGCCGCCAGCCCACAAACGGGCCACGTGGGCGAGGGCCTTGGTCGTCGTCTCCCAGCACCTCCGGATCAACGAGAACACAAAAGTCACACAACCCTGGCCGAGGCTTGACCCCGCGGCAGCTTTTAGTCATTCCGTTAGCTGGCTACACCCGCTCTCCTGGGCTTGAGGGCTCTATTTCTTGGGAGGCTGCATCTCCCCACCTGGGGGACAGCCAGCCTTGGGGGTAGGAAAGGTCTCAGGCACACGGGTGTGACCGAATGGTGGGGCGGCGGTTGTTCGGGGTCGGAGCTGCGGTGCGGGTCCGGGCACTGGGGTCGCGAGGGCGGAGAGTGGCAGTGGGGGCGCGGCTGCCGGCCTAGGGTGCGGGGAGGGGGGATAGCTGAAGGTGTGAGGCGAGGAGAGCAATCGAGAAAAACGGAAGCACCTGCTCCTGGTTGACTCATCCTGGCTGGAGGCATCATCTAATGTTGGGAAAGTAGTAACGGAAAAAAAAAAAAAAAAAAAAAAGCAAGCGAGAAAGAGCAACCGTGCGTGTGCTTGGATCCCTTTCTTCTCAGGCAGCTAGGAAACTGCCTGTCTGAAAGAAAGTAGCTGTTTTCCTTAGGGGACTGTGGTGAGCGACAAATGAGATAATAAATGTGAAAGGGTAAAGAGCTATAAAAATGCAAGATTCTATTAGTTAATTAGAATCCTTCAGCCTGTTTATCTGTTTGAGTGGATAAGATGTCCTCTACGTGTGGTAGTGGGCCAGGAGTACCTGGTGAAGAAGTACCAGGTGTGGGATAATGGGATATGTGGAGTAATGCAGGGGGGGTGTGAAGATAGTTTAGGGGTGCCCACTAATACTGTCACCTGGAGAAACAGCCATCTGTCATTTAGGGTCATCTTATTTGGATAAGAGATTATTCAGTTCCACTGCTTCCCTCTACCACTCATCTTTTGAGCTTTTTTATAGCCAAAGACTTTTACCCAAAAATGAAGAGGAAGACACCAGTCGCTTCAGGAATATATTTGTTAATTATTATTATTATTTTGAGACAAAATCTCTCTCTGTTGCCAGGACTGGAATGCAGTAGCGTCATCTCGGCTCACTGCAACTTCTGCCTCCGGGGCTCAAGCTAGCCTTCCCGAGTAGCTGCGACTACAGGCACACACGACCACACACTGCTGATTTTTGTATTTTTGGTAGAGACGGGTTTCACCATGTTGGCCAGGCTGGTCTCTAACTCCTGACCTCAAGTGATCTGCCCACTTCAGCCTCCCAAAGTGCTGGGATTACAAGTGTGAGCCACCATGCCTGGCCTTATTGGTTAATTTGGTTGAGAGTCAGGTTAATGTGATTTAATTGATAATGTCTTCAATTTGTCTTGCCTTCAGCAGGAAGCAGCATGTTGTACAAAGAGTTCTGGGCTGAGGGACATAACTAGGGAAGATTGATTTGTGGATTTGTCCCCTCAGCAGAGGATCACCTTGGCCAAGTTCCAGTTCATCTTGGAGCCTTATTTTACACCAGATGGGAAAAGATCTCGAAGGTCATTCAGTCTTACATGCAGAGCTTGCATACCTGCCACAGGGTTCCCCAACCCCCAGTGACAGGGAATTTGTCACATCCCCAAATGGCCGAGCCACCCAATCCCTCTAGACAGCCCCTACTGTTGGAAAATTCTTTATATTGAATCGACATCTGTTTCTCTATAATTTGCACTCATTGGAGCCATGCAGAATAAAATGTCTAATGCTGCTTCCACAAATATTTGAGGACTGCAAACACATTTCCTTCTTTTACTTACTCCACAAGGCTTCTTTTCTTCAAACTAAACATGCCCAGCTATTTCAAACAGGGAGGCAGTGTGGAGTAGTGGAAAGAAGGCCAGCTTTGGAGCCAGGCACATCTGGGTTCAGTTCCCAGCCCCTTCACATCTAACACTCAGCGCTCCGAGCTGCTGTATCTTTCTCTGAAGTCTGTGAGTGAAAATACTCATCTAGCCAGGCTACTGTGAGGATTAGGGATAGTTGGTTGAAGATCTATGCTCATGGTAGGAGCTTAAAATACAAGAGCTGTTACACCTTTAGTTTGCAATTCATTTAGTTGGTCTTCTCTGAACACATTCCTATTTGTTTCTGTGTCTCAATATCTGTCTGCTCTGTAGAACAGAATAAAATGGTTTCTGTGAGTTCTAACTAGCAGCATAGAGTAGAATTCGCTTATTTTTGTACTTCCCCACCGTCTACAATCACAGTAGCCTTTTTAAGGGTCCTATCATACTGATTCACTAAGTTTGTCAACCAAAACCCCTTTGTTCTTTAACATGTGCTTCTGTTCAACCAAGTTTCTCCCATACTGGTGTTTTAGTTGATTTGAATCTATAATGATGGCTCTTGAAAGTGGCAGTCCCAGTTGTGGCTTGTTGTCTCCATAAATATCCTGCATTTGTCATATTATGGGTCTCAAACTGGGGTTAGAAAATATGCTTATTGAATCCATGGTACCCTCCCTGCTGACCCCATACTACCGCTGTGAACAGCAAGATAATAAACGCAGAGCTTTCTACATGAATTTTTGCACAAATCTGAGGTCTTATTATGAGGCGGAACTGTGTTAGAATTGGAATGTAACAAGAATGTCTGATAAGCCACTGGCCGAGGGAATACTTCTGCATGAGATAGCCTGCATGGCCCAGGAGAGCAGCCGCCTGGAGGAACTGAAAGGGTGCCACTGCCAGCAAGCCAGAGCTGACTTTGAATTTATGTGTGGCTGTGTGTTTTCTCAGGGCTCCAAGTGTTTTATACCTTGGGTCAAATTCTTCCCCTGCGGAGGAAGTTCCTTTTTGGAAGTAAATCAGGCACATTTAGAAGCTTTGTTAACTCTTTGGCTCCTGGGGGATTATGGCTAGCATTTTTTTCCTTAGACTTCTGACAGCAAATTCCCGGTTGGGCCATGCTGATCTCTTTGAGCTGACTTCTGTGCTCAGGGTTCTTCCAAATAGGAGTATGCATCCCCTGCCTAAGTTCTGGGTTCGATCCCACCTCCTTCCGGGAAATTTTTCCTAACTACTCAGTCCGAAAGGAGGATTTCTCCTGAGTGCCAGACTTGGAATTTCTGTTGTCTTCAGGAGCTCTCTCTGGCTCTCCCCACTTCCCCCAGGACCTTTAAACTTTTTCCTCGTCTGCCCACATGGGTAGACATGTTCCATGGCCTTCAGAATAAGATCCTTTGTGGGGCATTCAGTCCATTAAAGAGAAAATTACCTTCATCTTGGATGCTGGTGTTTCTGGCCTGGTGAGAATGAAAGCGTGAAATTGTTTGTAGGACTCAAAGGTTGCCTTGGCAATAACTATGAAAAATATGTAATACAAAGGCTTTTGTTATTGTTATTATTAAAATAAGAAAGCCTTTACTCTGTTGGAAGGACTGATTTCGATTTTGCAGAGTAATGCAGTCTTTAAAATGTAGCGGTAGTTAAAATAGGTAATCTTTGACTTGTAAAGAGACTAATTTAAATTTTGTTAAATAACCAGTTAAGACCATAGTTTAAATCCATTTGTGGCGTCTCATTTTTTCTGGAACAAATTCCTAACTCCCTACCATGAAATTCTCTTTCTAGCCTAATTTTTTTGCCGGTTGGTGTCTCGGCTCAAAGGACTTCCCGTTTTCCTGAAACGTACGGCCAGGCCTCCGGTGCTTTGCGAAAGCCATCCCCTCCGGCTGGAATGTTCTTTGTCTCTCTAGTAAATGTCTATTCATCATTCAAGACCACCCTTCCCCCCTCCCCTTAATTACTTCCTCCCCTGTGCGCCCTCAAATTCTTGTACTTATTCAAGCAGTATTTATTAGGGGCCAGCTTTGTGGCCGGCACCATGGCGGGCTCTGGGGATACAAAAGGTGAATAATACTTGGGCTCAGCCTTTGAGGGTCTTACTCGTTAGGGAGGAGGGGGGTCAACCTGCCGCAAACGTCGCTAGGAAATTAAAAGGAAAATTTAAAAAAGCGGCAGTTCTTGTCTGTCTTCCCCGGCCCGTGTCTTGCTCTGAGGTCGGGGGCTATTTCTCATTTATTTCGCACCCTTGGCTCTTAGTGTGCTGTAGGTGCTAAGTCAGTATTTGTTTCATGAGTGCTTTTACAGGGGGCAACCAGAACTCGGCAGAAGCGTACCTGTGTTGTGCCACAGGTTCTGATGGCCTGCTCATAGGCGGTAGTTTCCGCAGTGTCCGTGGGTCTTCCTGGGGCCTGGGTTGGGCGCCCCGCGGGCCAGCGGCAAACCTTTCCGGCTGCAACATTGCAGAGCTGCGGAGGTCCTGGGCCAGGTGCGGCAGAAAGGAGGCCTGCAGCGCCCCCTCTGGATGCAGCAGGCACTGGCTGGCCACCCCGCTCATCCGCTCGTACCCCGGGTGCGTTCATCAGTATTGCAATTTATGGTCAGGAAATGAACACAGACCCTTCGTGATACTCTACACTTTTCAAAGGCGTACGGGATGCCTTTAAAGGATTATGGATTAGAAAAATTCCTCCCTCTTTCTTGTGCCTCTGGGTGCTTGCATTGTGATTCTATCTTACATCAATAAAGGGACTTTTGCTCTCTTAATTGCGCCCACCGTTCTGTGCAGTGCCAGGGAGCTGGGCTGCGAAGGTGCTGCTGCTGCGGGGCGTCTGGCATGCCGACCATGTCGCGCTGCTGCAAAGGAAACCTGCCCCACACCGCAGCGGTGGCTAGAGCGGGAGAAACCGGACTTTGTGCAACTTTGTCCATAATGGTCATCCATGAATCTGTTTACTAGTTTGGTGGTCCAGCAGAGCTTGTTGCTCCCTGGCCGCTTGCTTGTGCCCCTTGGTGGTTACCTGTAGTTACGGGCATAGGGGGCCTCGGGCCCTTGTGGGTTGCCGCCTTTCACAGTTCAGCACCCACGCTTCTGATGTGGGATGGGAGCAGGCGCCACGGGTGGCACCCCTGAGCCCTGCTGCCCCTTAGGTCGAGTGGCCATCCTCCTTTGGGACTTGTGGGCAGCCTGTGGGCTTGTAGGTGGTTTAAGGGAAGTGTTGGGGCTCTCAAGGGTCTGCTGTTTTTGTCAACGGCATTAACTCGCCAGGGGAGGTTTCTGCAGCAGAATCTCAGGCTCAGGGTTGAGGTTCGCCAAGATCAGCGGAGTCTTGGGAACCAGGGTCTAGTGGTCCCCTTCAGGGCTCGACACCCCTGAAGGGGCCCACTAGAGGAGCCACTGTAACAGGGGCACCCCATCTCTGCAGCCGTGGCGGTGGCAGAGTGGCTGGGAGGGGCTCTGCGGCGAGCAGAGGGGCAGGCGATAGGGGTGCTGCGGCGATGGGCGGGCTAGGGGCGGGGCGCGGGTGGGCTCTAAAAGTCGGTGCCCACTCGCTCTGCGCGGCCGCGGCAACCAGCACACCCCGGCACCTCCTCTGCGGCAGCTGCGCCTCGCCAGCGCAGTGCCGCAGCGCCCGCCCGAGTGGCTATAGCTGCCCGGTGCGGCGCCGCCCTGCGCGGGCTGTGGGCTGTGGGCTGCGCCCCAGCTGCCGGCTGGCCCAGCACGGCTGTGGGCGCTGCGGCGCCCGGTGCTCTGCAACGCTGCGGCGGGCGGCATGGGATAACGCGGCCATGGTGCGCCGAGATCGCCTCCGCAGGTGAGTGTGTGGCGGGAACGAGGGGGTGTGGCTGGCCGCCCCGGGACTAGGGTGCGGGCAAGCGGCGAACCGTGTGCCCAATCCGGGGCTGCCCGGGCGAAAATTCTATCGGCAGGCGACACGCATTCCGTGCCCGCTCTGCCGACTTGAGGAGGGGATGTCACTCCTGCACGCAGTTGAGTGTTCAGAATGCAGATTAGGATTTCTCCTTGGGTTGGGATTTCTAGACCCCAGGATCACCTTGGTGAGATTTGGGATTTATGGACCCCAGCGTCATCTTGACATGAGTTAGGATCCATAATGACCCCGGTCTCACCCTGACGGGAATTGGGATTTTTAGACCCCAGCATGACCTTTGTGCGATTTGGGATTTTTAGATCCTGGCATCACCCTGGCGCGATTTAGGATTATTATACTCAGTCGTTGCTGTAGCATGATTTAGAATTTCTAAATTACAACATCGCCCCGGTTCAATTTAGGATCTTTAAAACTCCGGCTTCTCTCTGATGCGATTTAGGATTTTTAGACCCCACCGTTGCCTTGGTGCGATTTAGAATTTCTAGATTCTGGCAAAGCCCTGGTGCAATGTAGGATTTTAGACCCCGCCATTGCCGTGGTGCGATTTAGGATTTCTGGACCCCCCCTCCCCCGCCCCGCCAAAAGCCCTGGTGCGGTATAGGATTTTAGACCCCGCCGTTGTCGTGGCGCGATTTAGGATTTCTAGACACCTCCACCTCGCCAAAAGCCCTGGTGCGATATAGGATTTTAGACCCCGCCGTTGTCGTGGCGCGATTTAGGATTTCTAGATCCCCTCAAAGACCTGGTGCGATGTAGGATTTTTAGAACCTGCCGTCATTGTGGCGCGATTTAGGATTTCTAGACCTCCCCCAAAAGCCCTGGTGGAATGTAGGATTTTTAGACCTTGCCTTTGCCGTGGCGCGACTTAAAGGGTAGACCCCAGCACTGCCCGGGTGCGATTTAGAATTTTTTAGAACCCCGGTATCTCCGTGGCGCACCTTAGGATTTGAAGAACGGGATAACCGCAGAGCCGAGATCGCCGCGGAGCAATTTAGGATTTCGAGACCCAGGTACCGCGGTGGCGGGAGTCACCGCAGAGTGACTAGAAGTCACAGTGCCCGCCAGCCGCCGTGAGTATTTTTCCGATTTCAGTAACAAGCGTGAGTGAGAACGCTGATTTGACCTAACTGTTCTGTGGCTCAGGGATTGTTCGCTTTGGTTTCGCGGGTTTACAAAGTGGTTTATCTCGCGGCGACGCCATCAGGTGGGCGGCAGGTTGGGTGGAATTATTACGCGAGTGTGTTTTTCCTTTTTACAAGATGAAATCAAGGCTCAGAAATTTCCAGAAAGTTTGTTGCTGGAGTTTGCTTATTATCTCTACTCATGGCTCATCAAATAATTGGGATTTTGGCCAAACAGTATTTGTTTAACCCATTTTACCTACTGACTGCCAGACTGCTTCACTCCTAAAAATCCTAAAAGGTCCTTAAGGGCGTTTTTACTGAGGTAATAAGACAGAAAACGGCTCCCCGAGAGGTTGCCTCTTTCTTGGAGTAAGAGGAGGAGGGTGTGGAGGGGGGAGTCCAGGAGTATAGAGTGTTGGTGGGTCAGTCACCTCGTTTTTTAAGCCCCACTTCCCTTAAGTCCCATTTGCCGCTCTGGCCGCCCCTCCTGGGCTCTGCTGAGTCACTGCAGAGATTCAGCTGCTGGAACCGGGTTAATGAATGCGATGAGAAGCGTAGGGGGAAAGGAGTAATGAAATACACACATGAAAATGTATGTATTGAAGTACAGGGCAGCACTGAGCAGATGACCATCAAAACCTAATGCTTTTTGTCATCTGACCTTGAGAGGAGATACTGGGATATACCTTTCTTTGTAGCTTGATATGTATTCTGATATTATTATTATTATTATATAAATCCTATTTATAGGATTGCTTGAACCCAGGAATTCACGACCCAGCCTGGGCAATGTGGCAAAACTCAATCTCTACCAAAAAAAAATAATAATAAACACAAAATTTAACTTGACGTGGTGGTATTCCGATATTATTATTATTATTTTGAGCGCTCTTAGCCTGCTATTGTTACGGGGTGAAAACAGTGATATAACCATCATGTTCTGGCACTTTTTTGAATCATTTATAGTATTACCTTGAGAAATAGGACCAAACCATTTTATCCGTCTTACAGAACGGTACTTTGGAGAAAAAAAAAGAGAAATGAGTACCCTAATAATGCCTAAAAAGTGGGCTGGGGAGCTGAGAGTCTTTAAGAAACATGGTTATTTTACCACTGTAGAACCACAGGTTTGTTTTTAGAGTTTAGGAAAATACCTGGGGCTTGGGGAGGGGGGGAAGTATCTGTTGGGTTGAGGAAGTTAGCGAATTGGGTAGATTACAGGCAATAGAGAAGAATGTGTGTACAGACAGAAAGCTATTTCACCCAGGGCTTTAGCAATTAATTAATTTTAGCTCTATGACAACTCTAATTTTAGTTTTGGAGGGCATTATTTCTATTCTGGCTGTTTTGAGAGAACTTCCATTCTCTGACAATTCGTGATGTGGTGACCATCAGAAGTCATAGACTTGAAACAGAACTGTTTCTAATTCCTGTTTGACGCTCCTTATCAATGTGGATAAACTGACTTGTGCTTTTGAAGTCCTGGACATGGGAGGGTTGGGTGTACCAACTAGTGCTCTTTTTCCAAAGACGAAATCAATTCTCACATGCTGGATAGGAGTTATGCCTTATTTTGGGGGGTGGGGGAGCGTCTTATGAAATTAAATAAATGGAAACTTCAAGAGTCTGCTAAGAAAAGCAGAAATATAATCTACTGCCCTGACCTCTCAAGAGATTAGATATTCAGGGTCATGACAAAGCTGCTTATGTTGGAATACACAATGCGGCTATCTTATTTTCACAGACTGTTTACCCTGAGCAGTTTCTCAGCCCAAATCCAGATAGGAGTACTAAATGGGCCTTCAGTTAGGCAGAGGAGGGCTGATAAGCATGTATTAAAAATCAGGAGCAGCTCTCTGCTTGAGGGCATGTGATAAGTTACTACACATACACACTCTAAAATATGAGAAATAGCGCATATACATATTTTGAACATTTTTCTCATGGGGGCTAGTGGGTAGATGGTCGAGCTTTTAGAGTAAATATGAAAGAAGTTATTTTTTACTTTGGAATCCTTGATACAAGTCAACAAAAGAGTGTCCAGCACTTAAGTCATCTCCCTTTTATTTAATTAAAGACCTCTTCAGCAGGTATTGGGAACACCACAAGGGAAGGGGCTAAGGGGTTAAAGTTGGGGAGCAGAGGCAGAGGATTATGTTGAAATACATATTTTTTTCCCCTTAAATTAGAAATGGTGAACAAATGCAGTGATTGCTATAACAGACAGAGGTTCAATTACGGTCTTGGTCAGCTTTGTGCCTATGTGAATGGCAAGTAATCATTGCATGGTAACAGCAGTCTCCCACCCCACCTTACTAGGTTTTGGTTTGTAGATGAGTGTACTATATTAGCTGACTGCTTACAGTGGGTCTCTGCTTTTCCTACAGGATGAGGGAGTGGTGGGTCCAGGTGGGGCTGTTGGCTATGCCCCTGCTTGCTGCATACCTGCACATCCCACCCCCTCAGCTCTCCCCTGCCCTGCACTCATGGAAGTCTTCAGGCAAGTTTTTCACTTACAAGGGACTACGTATCTTCTACCAAGGTAAGAAGTGGACTATTGAAACACATGCGTGTTATCGGTCATGTAAGTCCCAGCTGAAGTATTTATTTTGTGTCTACTTCTCTGTTGTTCTCCCTAACGATGGAGGAGAGTCTCGCTCTCTTTTTCTATGTAGTGTACTTGCAGAGAAGCTCAGAAAACTGCTGGGAGAATGGGAGTTGGGACTGAGATTCCAGCCTGCAGACCTCACCTTTTAGTATAAGTTATCTTTGTAGCTTGATATGTATTCTGATATTAGTATTTTTTGAGTGCCCTCAGTGTCAGGTAATACATAAAATGTTCACAGATATTATCTACCATTGGTTCTCTCTCCTCACCATCCCTGATTTCATTTTACTGTTTTCTATAGATTATTTGTAGTGTGTGTAACTGTGATTCCAGTCTTAATACCATGATATAAATTTGCTAGTGATGACTATTATGACCGCTACTTATCAAGTAATTACCATATGCCAGGCACTGGGTGATGTTCTCAGCCTTTACTGTTTTATCTGTATGACAGCATTTGAAGACAGATGCCATTAACCTCATTTTGTAGGTGAAGAAACTGAGAAACAGATTGGAAATGATGTCTTTTGAGCGGGGGTCAAGAGCAATAACGAAAAATGTTTGTCATAAACCGTTTTTCATTATTGCTCCTGACCTCCTCTCATTTGCTGTATTCAATTAGATAAGTATACACTTTTCATTATGTTGGCTTGCATTATTTTCGGTTGTACTGTTTTAAATGACTAATGATGAAGGAAAAGTTTCATGTCCGTAGTTTATTTTTCCTTACATTTTCAAACTATACTACTTATATAAGTGGAATGATTTTATTTGCATAGATTCTCAAGAACAAAACTCTTAGGCTAAAGTATATACGATTTTTTTATTGCTTCTAAATTATTTTTGAAAACCTTATTACCAAATTTTCACATCACTGGCAGTATACGAATGTACCAGTTTTAATCTAATATTTTAATATTAGCAAGGTTAATATTATCTAAATGTTTACCTCATTTAGATGATGTGGAACGATTCCGTATTGTCATATGCATTAAAAAAGTTCACGTCTATGGTGGTCAAGCCCTTTTTATAGTTGACAGGATTTTGTAATAGTTGTATTATGTTTTTGATGTTGGATTGGGTCTCCTGCTGAATAGAGGGCTGGGCAAACAGCATAAGCTAAAGGTGTTCCTTGGGAATAGTTGCTATATCTTAGAGAATTTCTGTGAGGCCATTCATGATAAAGTACAAAAAATATGTAGTTTATATGTTGTACTCATATGCTTTTAACTGTGAAAATTTATTTTACTGTGAAAAAAATTGCATAATTATTATAGAACAAAAAGAGAAATGGGGATATGCTTTTTAAAAACACCTGGGTGAAAGTAAACAAGGTGCCTTCAGGTCTTTCCACACAGCATGAATTTTATAATACTTTGATACACAGACTAAAAGGAGAACAAGGCCTGTTCTCACCTAATGCGATAAGCTTACATTTTAAAAAGAATGTGTCATTTTAATGTCAATTTTGTCACAGTTTCTTGTCCTCTGCATCACATTAGATTTTAACATCTTCAAGTGTTATTTTTATAGGGATTTGGCCTAATTGATTGTACTTTCCTTCTTCCCAGACTCTGTGGGTGTGGTTGGAAGTCCGGAGATAGTTGTGCTTTTACACGGTTTTCCAACATCCAGCTATGATTGGTACAAGGTAATGAAGTCAGACTTCTAGGCCCTACTATGTCTTAAAAAACCTCGACCAGGCGCAGTGGCTCACACCTGTAATCCTAACACTTTGGGAGACCAAGGTGGGAGGATGACCTGAGGTCAGGAGCTCGAGACCAGCCAGACCAACATGGTGAAACCCGACTCTACTAAAAATATAAAAATTACCTGGGCATGCTGACACATGCCTGTAATCCCAGCTACTTGGGAGGCTGAGGCAGGAGAATCCCTGAACCCAGGAGGCAGAGGTTGCAGTGAGCCAAGATCCTGCCACTGCACTCCAGCCTGGGCGACAAAGTGAGATTCTGTCTCAAAAAATTAAAAAATTAAAAAAATTAAAATTAAAACTCCAAAGATTTTGTTGTCAGCACTAAAAGGCTCTTGCAAATTTGAATTGCTTTTTTTAAAAAATTAAATGTTGAACTGTTCCTTATTTGCTATAAGGGAATGATAACTCTTTGGCAATCTAGAAGGGATCATCGCAAGTTATCCTCCCTCAACAGAGATTAATTACCAAGAATGAAGCATTTTCTAAGAGGATCATCTGTGGGACCTGTGGTGGTTTCATGGGGTTTTCTCTTTATGGAAGTCTAGTTAAGCCAAGATAGGGCTGAAGCCTCTGCTGCTGTAGCTCTGGTGAAAGGGAAGGGCAGAAGCAGAAAGTCCAAATCATCCTTTCTTTTTTGTAGATTTGGGAAGGTCTGACCTTGAGGTTTCATCGGGTGATTGCTCTTGATTTCTTAGGCTTTGGCTTCAGTGACAAACCGGTAAGCAGCACCTATTTGGGACTGGTGATGGGGTGTGGGGTGGGCATAGACTGTGAGGGGTTGGGCTGGCAGAGAGAGCTGCACTCATGACTTCATCCTGTCTGTGTGGGCTTTCCTTTCCTCAGAGACCACATCACTATTCCATATTTGAGCAGGCCAGCATCGTGGAAGCTCTTTTGAGGCATCTGGGGCTCCAGAACCGCAGGATCAACCTTCTGTCTCATGATTATGGAGATATTGTTGCTCAGGAGCTTCTCTACAGGTCAGTAGAGCTTCACACTTTAGCTTATGATGCTGGGAGAGTACACTGTTTTGGACTCTTTCTATCCTTTTTCTCCATTGGGAGTTGTCTTCAGTGGTGTGCTGGTTTAAGTCTGCTCATCTACATGTATGTTTCCTTATCTCCCTTCTAGGTACAAGCAGAATCGATCTGGTCGGCTTACCATAAAGAGTCTCTGTCTGTCAAATGGAGGTAATTGCCTGGTGGTAGGTGGAAAATGGGTGTGGTCTAGAAGGGCCATCTTTAGATACCACAGCAACATCTAAATGGTAATCTGGTAATATTACAAGTAGACGTAATTAAACCATGGGATCTCTACCTTTTTTGTGCCATGAACTCCTTTGGTGGTCTGACAAGATTTATGGGCCCTTTTCCAGGATGTTTTTAAATACAAAAACAAGCAGGATTACAAAGGATAGTGACTTTACTGACATAGTCAATATAAAGTTGCATTCTAGTCATGGGCTTTTTGAATGCATTAGATAGCAGGATCTAATGGGGGACCTAGTAACAGCTATATCTGAAGTAGTGAGGGGTGTAAAGACTGCGTATCTGTAACAGCTGCAGTAGGTTATGAGCGTATAGGACTGCAGATACAGAAAAAAGCCACATGTTTCTAATACTACTATGATGTTAATATAGAAAATCCTTAATGTCATTAATGGGTTCTTGGAAACTGTGATTTTAATTGAAACATTATAATAGAACCAATTTTCTTCTCATCACTATTTTAAAGAAAGGTTATTATTCAAGGACCTGCTATAACTCATTTTGCTTAAAGCTGAAGTTTCCAAGAACCTATCCTGATGTTAAGTGAGGACTTAACTGTATGAGATTCCCCAACTCCTAACTGATGGAAATGCCAAGGTGCAGTTAGAAAATAGCGAACCCTTGATTAGACCTTTTGGGCAGGCAGCTTTTAAGTCCGTGAATACCCAAATGTCCCCTGAATGCCTTAAGAGCAGACTGGGAGAGATGTCCGTCTGTCCCTTTATCACTTATGCCTTCATGGGTTTCTTCCACTGACTCTGAAAAGAAATGGAAAAGGAAAAACTCCAGGTTTGTTAAAGGACCTATACTTATTTAAAAACTTCTTGTTTTATTTTTTCAGCCCAAATCATTAACCCTTATGTTCTGAGTGATGGGGAAATGCTAAGGGGAGTCAGAGCCTGCTTATCAGCATTTTGGATGACCATATATTTTCTCCTGTTTCACTATCTTTAGAATGGGAAAAGTGATTGCAGTGGAATATAATGTGACTAGTTAAACATATAATTCCCTGGAGAAGTAATTAGATGACAGTACTACACTTTTATTTGTAATTCTGTTTTGATAATAAAGTCTGCAGAGGTGGTGGTGAATAGGGGGGATAGTCTCTGATTATGGGCTTGTCTTTGACCTAAAGTTGTAGCTAGGCTGGGCCAGGTGGCTTACACCTATAATCCCAGCACTTTGGGAGGCCGAGGTGAGAGGATTGTTTGAGCTCCAGAGCAGCCTGGGCAACACAGTAAGACACCATCTCTATTAAAAAAATAAAAATAAAAAAAAGCTATAGGTAAATGACTCAGATAAGTCTCTTCTCCTACAGGTATCTTTCCTGAGACTCACCGTCCACTCCTTCTCCAAAAGGTTGGCTACTTCACTGATAGACCTTTAGTTTTAAGATTTGTACTAATGTAAATAATGCTGGGACTTTTTAAGGGCCATAGCTCCTGTAATCGGCAGTAGTTAAATCCTCTCCCCTGTGAATTTATATTAATGAAGTTAGTTTTTCCCTTCTTAGGCAACTAAAGCAGAGGCAGTGACCCCTACATAAACCCAAAACCAATTCTAAGAATAAGAGATCAACAAATATTTGGAGAAATACAGCTATGGAAAGATTTGTGTTATAAGCCTGATGTTTGAACAAATTAGGATCCTACTCTAAACTTGAATATACCAGAGTTAAAGTTTTAGGGATTTAGTGAATTATAGAAAGTATCTTAGATGCAATTAGAAATAGATTTGTCTTCCATGAGAGAAGAATGTGAGTAGGCAGAACAAAATGCCAAGTACCAAACCAGTAGCAGGAGATTTGGCTAAAGATTTAGTTCCTAGTATAAAACCTTTTGCCCCGGTGAGGGTCTTCCTCTGGATTGTTGAGCTTAACTTCCACTTATTCCCCTCCAGCTACTCAAAGATGGAGGTGTGCTGTCACCCATCCTCACACGACTGATGAACTTCTTTGTATTCTCGCGCGGGTAAGTGTCACTATCGAGAGATTGACTATGGGCTAGGAATAATGTCGTGAAAAGTTGCTGCCATTACAATTGTGGGCCAAATCCTAGGGCCTGATATTTTAAAGCAAAGGTATTGGCCACTTGTCAGGGAAGTAGAAGGAATTCATAAATCACTTATGGGTCAGACTGCATGGCCTCTGAGTTCCAGCCATATTGAACATTCTGAGTTCTCCTCACACTTATCTTCCTGCGTTTGGACTCTTTCAGTCTCACCCCAGTCTTTGGGCCATATACTCGGCCCTCTGAGAGTGAGCTGTGGGACATGTGGGCAGGGATCCGCAACAATGACGGGAACTTAGTCATTGACAGGTAAGAAATTACCCTTTGCTTTGGTTTCCAGAGAAGCGTTTTTTGGAGAGTGGGAATTGCTTGTTTTGTTCATTGCTGGCTTATTTCCTATCACTGGAAGGCTGATGATGACGTGTGAGGCAAACCAAAAAGTCATGGTCTATAATTCCTAAGAAGATAGATATGGAAAACAGAGTGAAACTGGACTCTTTGTTAGTATTAAATGCTTCAAAGTATTGAATCATGGTTGTGGAAGTAGCCTAGTACCTCCCTCAAGGTACAAGGCTCTTCCTTTTGCCTATCTTTTCTGCAGCAACAGGGAGTGAGAGGGCGGACTTCTTCTCTGTCTTGTACAAAGAATTCCCATGCCTTGGTTCAAACGAGAATGTAGACACTTTCACAGGGACCCAGAGGTGGTGACAGCCATAACTACTTGGGATAAGGGTCTGTCTTCTAGCCATCTGGGTCAGTGTAGCTTCCAGTGTTTTTAGTGATGGCTTTGCTGGGAATTGTGTGTTAGAGGGAGCCATTCTTCCCACCCTCTCCTAACTCCCCACAGGATCCCTGAATATTTCATTTTAGTATTAAAAACACTGAAAAACAATTAAGACTGTCTTATAAAATTCTCTTATGTTTTCATTTCCAACAAGTAAATACTGTTTCTAAGATGTGATATTTGAGGTTCACAAAATAACTTTCCTGGAGTCGCCAGGTAGAATGAGTAGAATACATGAGTTTGAGTTCTAAAATGTGGCAGTGGTGTCTTACAGTGGAGAAAGGAATTCTCCATTTTATCTGTGGTCAGATGAAGCCATTGCACTTCAGCCTGGGCAACAGAGAGAGACTCTATCTCAAAAAAAAAAAAAAAGTAGACGTCAACACAGATCATGTGTTTCAATCCTCTTATTTTGAAAATGAGGAGGCTAGCCAGGTTCTTTGGCACATGCCTGTACTTCCAGCTGCTTGGGAGGTTGAGGTGGGAGGATCTCTTGAGGCCAGGATTTAACAACTGTAGTGAGCTATGATTGCACCTGCACTATGAATAGCCACTGCACTCCAGCCTGGGTGACATAGGGAGACCTGATCTTTTCTTAAAAAAACAAACAAATGAGGAAACTGAGTTGAAAAATCTGTATTACATATTTAAGTCACAGATGTAGGTAGGGGTGGAGCCAAAATTGGATCTTTAGACCTGGGCTTTTTAGTCACATATAATCCAAACCAACTTTCAGCCTTCTTAGATCTTATTCCCTGCGTAATAAATACACAAAACCACTGACTCTTATATTGACAGTAGGCGTAGTCACTACTATAGATAGTTACATGGTGGTTAACTCTAGAGGTTAACAGAAATGGATAAATTAAGTGGGACATTTCCAGGAATGCTAAACTGCTTCTGGATTAAGAAATTACATCTTATGTTCCTTGTAGTTCATGTCATGCCCTTGAATCCCTGTAACAGTAAAGATTTCTTCTTCTGCTCATGCTGACCTACCTGTCCTACAGTCTCTTACAGTACATCAATCAGAGGAAGAAGTTCAGAAGGCGCTGGGTGGGAGCTCTTGCCTCTGTAACTATCCCCAGTAAGTATTTTTTATATTATTGATAGGAAACTGAAGGACTATAAGGTCAAAATAATGGCAACTCCTCTATACAATTAGGGTTACCAGATTTAGCAAATAAAAATATAAGACATCCAGTTAAATTTGAATTTTAGATAAACAACAAATGCTTTTCTAGTATTTAAGTAGGTGTGCAATATTTGGGACCTACTTACACCAAAGAAATCATTTTTCATCTGAAATTCAAATTTAATTGGGTATCCCATATTTTACTGGCAGATGTACTCATGACATTTGGAACATCAGTGATGTGTGTGTACAGTGAAGCATATAAAAAGCAGACATTACTGCAAAGGTAGTTGGTATTACTGATTTCTTGTGCATTGTCAGTGACTGCCACATTACATGCTGAACTGCTCGGATAGAAGCTGTTTGAATTACTAATCAAGAGGCTACAGGTGGTCTGTGCTCATTTGTCTTTTCATTCTTACAGATTTAAAAAGAAAATTAGTTTTTCACATACAGTGGTTACGGCTCAGGAAATTATTGGTTGATATCAAATGTCAAGGGTCTGTTATAACTGAAGAGAGACTTAAGGAATGATGGTATCCTGGATTTAAGAGAATGCTGAAAGTTGGGCTTATTCCGTTTGGTCCAGGGTGCGAGAGAGATGAATGAGGGACAAAATGGTTTTCTATAAGAGGCAAACTGGTGCGTTCCCAGCAGTTCTTTAGAGCTTACCTAGTAAGACAAGCTAGGTTTTCTATCACACAGAAAATTACTTACAGAAAATATTTTCTTGGGCTGGGTGAGGTGGCTCATGCCTGTAATTCTAGCTCTTTGGGAGGCTGAGTCAGGAGGACTGCTTGAGCCCAGGAGTTTGAGAATACCCTGGCCAACAGAGTGAGAAAAACAAAATTTTTTTCCCTACAGATTAATTTAAAGGTTAGCCAAGTGTGGTGGTGCACACCTGTATGCAGTCCCAGCTACTGAGGACACTGAGGTGGAAGGATTGCTTGAGGTTACAGTGAGTTACGACTGCACCACTGCACTCCAGCCTGAGCAACAGAGAGAGACCTTTCCTCAATTATAATAAAAGGAAGAAGAAAACATGTTTTTTTTTTTTTTTTTTGGAGAGGAGTTAATTTTAGGGTGGGAGTAGAACAGACGTGAGAGCTGTTAAGTATTTCATTCATTTTCTCTTTCCTAGTTCATTTTATCTATGGGCCACTGGATCCTGTAAATCCCTATCCAGAGTTTTTGGAGCTGTACAGGTGAGTCTCCCCAAGAGAGGTCTATGTTTTGTCAGCATCTCATCCTGACAATGGTAAACAGAGTATCGCTTGAAGGCTATTGGCTCTAGCCATTGTCTGTGACCTCACTGTTCATCCAGGAAACAATAGACTGAGTTGAGGAGTCTTTTGTAATATCAAGAAATTCAGTTGTACTTTCTCTTGATTTATACATAGTCTGTTTTCACTGTCATGAGTGCTTACATATTCCTAGGTGTACAAAAAGCTCTCACATGAGTCAAAGGTTGAAAGTGGATATATCCTATGAAGTGTCTGTTTTAGTCCGATTGTAAAGACAATTCATTGACTTAAGCTGAGCAGATGGCAAGGAGAGATTGAGAAGAGCTCATTGTGGAATAGTGCCTTCTCATTGGTTGCAATTCTCTCTAGGTACTTACTTGGAAGGTATCAGAATATGAAATCTTGATTGATCATGTCACATAAGAATGTTGCATACCTTCCTGTGGCCTACCAGATACAAGCTAGTAGTGAACAGCTTGCATATAGTTTTTAATAAAATACCCCCTCATCTCCTCCTGGGATTCAGGGAAGATCCTTGGTTATCTCTGCATGGGCAGTGAGTTGCTGTGTGATCCACTTGTTTGATGCCTCATCCTTCTCTAAGGAGCTGAAAGTCATCTTGCTTTGACAATTGTTGCAAAAGTGTTCTGTTTTCAAGTTGTTGTTTGTTGGCATATGAACATTTAAAAACTAGTCTGTATAAATGGAAGTGGCAAGTTTATCTGCCTAAGATACAATTTCAGAGTAGAAGTTGAATAAGCTCTTTGTTGGCTCCCTCCAGTGTGGTGTGTCCACCGGGTCATTTACTGGGGCTTCCTACTGGCTTACATCCCTCCCCCTCCAGCCTCAAGTTCACCTGCGTGCTGTTCTCTTCCACTAGGAAAACGCTGCCGCGGTCCACAGTGTCGATTCTGGATGACCACATTAGCCACTATCCACAGCTAGAGGATCCCATGGGCTTCTTGAATGCATATATGGGCTTCATCAACTCCTTCTGAGCTGGAAAGAGTAGCTTCCCTGTATTACCTCCCCTACTCCCTTATCTGTTGTGTATTCTACTTAGGAAGAAATGCCCAAAAGAGGTCCTGGCCATCAAACACTATTCTCTCACAAAGTCCACTTTACTCAAATTGGTGAACAGTGTATAGGAAGAAGCCAGCAGGAGCTCTGACTAAGGTTGACATGATAGTCCACCTCCCATTACTCTGACATCTGATCAAATGTATGGACTTGGCTTTGTTTTTGTGTTACTGGGAAATTCTGATGAGTGTTATTATTCACTGATGCTGAAAGATGTTCTTTTGCATAAAAGATTTTTTAACACTTTGAACTTCTCTGAAATATTCAGAAGTGCTAATTTCTGGCCCAAGCCCAGATGTGAGAGCTGTAAGAATTCTAAAGTAAGAATGAGGAGAAGGGGGCTTCCTTCCCTCTCCTCGAATGGCTTTATGGGTACATGCGTTTTAAAAGTTCTTTAAGCAACACAGAGCTGAGTCCTCTTTGTCATACCTTTCAATTTAGTTTCATCAGCTGTTTTTAGTTATAAACATTTTGTTAAAATAGATATTGGTTTGAATAATATAGTATTCTTAGTATGATTTTTAAGACTATGATTTACTTACACATTATATATACTTTATAAAGATCCTAACCCAGCATAGCATGCCCTTACTCTGCCAGAGTAGTGAACCTAATTAAACATGTTTGATTTCTGAATAAACAACTAAATCCAAACTATTTCCTAGAATCACAGGACATTAGGGACCAATAACATCTGTGCCAGAGATTTACTGTTATTAGCTGGGAAGACCAATTCTAACAGCAAATAACAGTCTGACACTCCTCATTACCTCAGTGCTAAAAAGCATGTCTCTTGAGCTACTGCAGAGGGGAAGGAATTGTTGTGTAGTCCAAGTCACCATGCTGAATGTACATGGATTTCTTTATGATGACTGCTTAACTCCCCATTGCCTGTCCCACAGAGGCTTTCCGATGTAGCTCAGTAATTCCTGTACTTTACAGACAGGAAAGTTCCAGAAACTTTAAGAACAAATTCTGAAAGACCTATGAGCAAATGGTGCTGAATACTTTTTTTTAAGCCACATTTCATTGTCTTAGTCAAAGCAGGATTATTAAGTGATTATTTAAAATTCACTTTTTAAAAATTAGCAACTTCAAGTATAACAACTTTGAAACTGGAGTAAGTGTTTATTTTCTATTAATAAAAATGAATTGTGACAAAAGTGGACTCTGGCTTCCCCTCCCCCACCACCCCCCTGGGATAAAATTTTCCAACATTGCCAGGAGCTTTCAGATACACATTAAATTAAAGAATAAAATGAAGTCAAGCAGCTGGAGTATAGGATAGTATTTGATTTTCAAGGTCACCCAAAGCTGCACTAGCATACCAAAGCTGACCAAGTATAACAGAAAAAAAACCAACCCATGTGCAAAGGTAGACATTTGCTTGATCTGCTGGCTCAGGGCCAAATGTTTAATTTGCTTCTCCAAAGTCTTTCATTTTCAAAAGTGTGATTCTGGGAAACTGATGCCACTAGCTTTCTAAAAGCCCACTGACTGTGAAGTGTGCATCAGCTTCCTCTTGTCCAGTAAGATTTTATCCAACAGAAGCTAAGATAACATCTACAGGTGTTCTCTCTTTGCTTCTGACGGTCACCTGCATCGTCACTCCATCTGCTAAGGCCAGCCTGGACCTCACCAATAAATCATAGCCACCTCTGAATATACCTGAGAGAAAAAAGTGAGGAAAACCATATTAAGAACTCAAAACAAGCACTGGATAACGAAATTTATAATGTTCTCCCTGCATCTCCTTTCTATTGGTTTAGCTTTTCCAGAGATTTTTGTGGAAACTAAATCCCATGCATAAATTCCAAATATATATATTTATATTCCCTTGAAGCCAGGTACATAGAAGGTATTTAAAAATACCAATTTGGAGTGCTAAGAAGGAATGCTGGTGGTGGCCTTGGTATCTGTTGGCGAGATTTAAGTGTTTTAGGCCAAATGTACATCTTAAAAGAATAAGAATAGCATGCTAAACAAATTATTCATTTTGACTGGGTTTCGGGAGTACTCAAAAGGAATGTTGGTGGTGGCCTTGGTATCTGTTGGAGAGATTTAAGTGTTTTAGGCCAAATATACATCTTAATAAGAATAGCATGCAAAACAAATTACTCATTTTGACTGGGTTTCAAATTGTTACTCATATAATGGGATGATGGGTCAACAGTAAGGCATAAGGTGCCCATCTATATCCTATTAAGCTTTGCAACAAAATGCAGGGGAAATCTGATGGAAGCTTCTTACCTGCCAGGTAGAGCGAATGGGAATTCTTGTTCTCAGGTACCTTATCGGATCTCTCACATGGCTGCATGCCCAGAAATGAGATGATATTGTTGACAGCCTCTGTGTTGAGAAGATGTAGGAGACGGTATTAGGAAAGTAAAGCCCAGGGATGTACCTCTGCCCCAGTCTAGGCTGGGAGCTGGGCTGGAAGACGTTGTTGCTGATGTGTAGAGGCAGGCTACTGGACTAGAAAATGGCTAATCAATTAGATAATGAAGACAGGGTGCTGGCCTTTTAAGTAAGAGATTTCTGAAGTATATTTTTTTAAAAGGAGTTCTTCTGGAATAACAAATATGCCTATTAGGTATTATGCTGCTATCAGGCAATATACTGGCAGCAAATGGTTCTCACCTTCCAGGGTTTTGGTAGAACTGAGGGCAAAGGTTTCCTCTTTCTCAAAAGTATCTCCCACCTCTTCCCAGGCAGCAGCGAAGTTAGGCTTTAGTACTTTCTGAATGTGGTCAGACACAGTCACTTCGAGATCTTCCAACTAGTGGGTAACAAGCAGTCAGTAAAGAAAAGTCCCTTCCGTTATAGGGCAAAGATAAAGGAACTAATCAATATGGTCCTCAGGAATCTAGAGAAAACTCTACCACCAAAATAGTTTCAGTTCTGTAGTGTGGATGAATCTAATGCTTAGCCCTTAGCAAAGGAAAGAACATCTGGCAAGAGCCAAATTCAGACAACATCTGTAGTGCTGAAGTACACAGTAGTCCTGTTGCACCCACACCTGACTACTGAGTTCCAGGGACACAGTATCCTCTGATCATTCCCTAAGAGACTGATATTTTTAAAAGTTTTCCCTCCATTCTGTGAAGGCTTTTTAATCCATGATCTGGCTATAAACTAACAGTTGCTGAAGCAGAAGCCAAAAACAAAACAACAAAAAACAAAACCACCACCCCTGCCCCAAATCATTTTAGATAAAACTGATCTCAATGAAAATCATGTAATTATTTTCATCTCTTAATTATCCCTATTATAAAGAAAAGGGTGAGTTTAATTATGAAGTGGTAAATCTCAATTCTCTCTGCCCTGGTGCTGTCCAGTTACAGAGGAGGGTCAGTCCAGGTCCTCCTAAGTTGTCATCTGTTTCAGAAGAATAGAAATCCCATAAGTTTATGTCAGATGCTCCTAGAAAACTGTTCTCTCAAGGCAGAAGTCACTCAGTGTTTCAAAGGTGTCAAAGTCTCTGCTGGGAAGACTCACCACATACTCATCATCATACCCATCCTCATCTGGAACTCCAGTGTTAGGGTCACAGTCCCGGACTGTAAACTTCATGGTGCAGCTAAAGGTGCCTGCAACTGGAGGAGAAGGCAGGCAAACCTGCATGAGTGGGCAGTGCAAGCGAGAAGTTGCCATCATTTCTTAGGAAGTGCCACCTGTACTCAGCATTGTGTTTCACATTTTCAGTTAAACACACACATGCTCTGTTTTATAAGGGAATGGTTCTCAAATGTAGCCTGCAAGCAGGTCAGAAAGGCAGTCTCACAAAGCATGAATGTAGAGTCCATTCCATACTGTGCATTACAGCAGTACAAAAATGATGACATGGGCAGACTGTTTCTCTATTGGTATGAAGAAAGCAACAGAGAGGTACTTTTGGGGGCTTTTTTGGCCATGCCTATCAAAGGGGCCTAAATATTGAAAAATACATATTTTGAGAACCACTACTAAAGGACCTAACAAAAAAAAACCTGATGGTAAAAGCATACAGATCATCAGATTAACATTGACCAATCTCATCAGCATCTCAATACTATCTTTAGATTGTGGACTGATGGAGGATCCACAGATTACCAGAGAGAACTTGCTTTATCTGTCAACCTTTAGACTATAGAGAGTAGGTCAGTAATGAGTTCCTGGTATTGGTAAAGTTTGTCTTAAATGGAAAAGCAAGTGGGCAGTGTTGTATGTTTTCACACAAGTGGTGTTAATAAGAAATGGAGATGGGGGTACATTTTTGGAAAGTGAAGTTTTATAAAGAAGACAGGATGTTCTGAAATGTTTGAAGGAGGGGATTTAGCAAGCGTGAATGCAAAAAAGGCATTTAGGGTCTAATCTATGGTCTGGAAAAGGCTTATAGGTACAAAAAATAGTACATATTGAGGCAGTTAAGTTATGTGGGGGATAGGCAAGGAGAGGAAAGAACAGGCTGAGATGTAAAGACCGTATATGGCAGGTTGGGTAATAAGACTTTCATTTGCTCGGTCTTGACTTTAAACTCCATCCATCTATCCATCCATCCATGCAGTGACTGTCAATACATGTTGACGTTACATGTAAAGGTATAAGCTTATGTGCCAGACACTTTGATAAAAAGATGACTGAGACATGACCTCTGTCTCTAGGAGCTGTGTAGGAATTAAATAAGTGTGTGGGCTGTGTGTTTGCGATCTATCTATGACACTACAACTCAATGCCATAGGTTCTTTAATGTAGGTTTTAAGAGAATGCCATGTGAGGGTGCAGGATTAACAAAGAGCCTGGGAAAACTGTAAAAATGAAATGATACAGTAGTTTAACTGGCTCTCAAAAGATGCAAAAGAGCTTTGGCAAGCAGAGGAAGATGTACAAACAAGCAAAAGGAAAGAGGCAAGAAAGTGCATGGGGCAGCTGGAAACAATATGAGGCATGCTAATGCATAGGTGCTGAGAAGATAATTTGTTCAGGAATAATGTAAAATACCTTGTATTTCAAATGATTTTCCAACAGGCTCTGGTGAGCTGAGGCAGTCAAGAGATTGAAAGGTTAGAGTAAAGCTAGATAAGATGTGCCTAATTTAAGCCACTGATGGGGACATGAAGAATTGGTCTGAAATTCAGAGAGCAGATGATTAAACAGAATATGCTGAAAATAGATGATGGCAGTGGGTTGACCCATATAGGAAAGAATGGACCTATCAAGGCTGCAGAATCTATTTCAATGCTATAAGGGAGTTGAGGAAAGAATGACTATGGTTTAATTAAGATAGGATTTTTTCTTTAGGGAGAAGGGAAAGAAGAAAGAAGGAAGTGAAAGTTAACACAAAGCCAGAATAGGTCAGGTGAGGCATTTAAAAAAAGAAAGAGATATGGGATTATGGTAGGGAAAAAGGTCATAATGAAGTAAGAATGAAGAGTCAGGAGAGACATTAAGCAATAGATTACGGGAACCCAGTGTGGTTCTAATTAATCAGGGAGGCTACAGCAAATGAGGAGGAATAAAGAGACAACATCAGGAATGAAGGCAGATCTCAGACTGCACAGGGGCTGGGTTTTATGTGGAGGCAGACGAAGACACTGACATATAAGGACCTGATAGAGATTAAGGAAGTAAATAGGAATGGTGTTAGTAGAGATAATGTTCCTGAAACCTTAGTGGCAAATTTTTAATTAAATGATTGATACAATGAGAGGTTACAGGGAATCTAAGGAAGTCCAATGAAAACCATTGGTAGTAATCTATCAGATCTGCTACATGGGGTGAGGAGGTGAGAGGGCGGCCTTTCCATGGCAAGAAAATACTGAATGCACTGCCATAATGTAAAGATAAAAGAGTTACACAAACGGAGCAAGGCAAATACCAAAGGGAATCAGAAAATAATGCCCTGAAGATCTGCATTACAGTTGTTCTTTGAAATTAGGCTTGTCTTGTGAGGATTTACTGAAAGTGAGAGTTGACCACTAGGAGATTTGTATGAAAAAAACCCAGAGAGTTAGAGAAAAGATGGATGCTGGCAGCTAAGATAGGAGAGGGATATATGAGTTGGGCCAGGGTCCAGAACATGCAGCATGGCAAAGGACAGAGTGGGGAAGCGGGAGGGAGCTGCCAGGTCTCAACCACTTGGGGGAGACCATGACAAAGTAAGAGATACTTACAGGCATTTCCAGAAACCTCTGTTGGAAAAATACTTAAAGAAGAGGGTATGTCACTAGGGCAAAAGATTAGAAAGAGGGCAAAAGAGGTGTACTGTACAGGCTAACCGCAGCGATCTATGCAGGTCTGGACTGGATTGAGAAGGAATGGGTGCAGCATCGCGTGTAGGTAATCGAGGAAAGTTAAGTAGCGAGTGCCAAAAGGAGCAGTATACACCTACTTGGAAAATTGTGCTGAGTCTGTGGGTATGCTGTACGAATGCTGGGAGGGTTTTTCTCTAGGACAAATTCAGCGGGAGAAGGAGGAATGGTACTGGAAAGCAACATTACAGCTGTCCTCAGATGAAAAGGAGTTAGTCACTAAGGAACGACACACATCAACTGGAAGGTAAGACAGCATTGCTGGGCCAAAAGTCATAAGAGTAAAAAATAAAAGACCGGAAGCAAAGGAATGGAAATATTATATGAGGAAGGGCCTACTGGCAGAGGAGGTATGAAATAAAGATTCAGAATGGGGTATCCTGTCTAGGTCTAATTGGTCGGTTGCATGGGAAATACACAGAAAGGGTGAGGAGCAAGGACTTCAGCAGGAGGCAGCCGTAGACTACCTCTTAAAGGTGAGGGAATGCCTAAAGGACTTGCTTGATAGGAGAGTTATAAACTGTTACATGCTGATAAAAAGCTATAGATGCCAACTTTAGAAATATTATACTTGATTTATTAAGAAAATGTGAATAGGTAGTTTGTCCAGAGAATGGATTATTGCTACTAGATGGGGAATGGGTGAAGATTATGAAGAGTGAAGTAAAAAATTCTATATTTATTTCGGTAGAGAGATGGTAGGGCTGAGTGCAGTGGCTCACGCTTATAATTTCAACATTTCGGGAGGCCGAGGCTGGCAGATCACTTGAGGTCAAGAATTTGAGACCAGCCTGGCCAACATGGTGAAACTGTGTCTCTACTAAAAATACAAAAATCAACCAAGCATAATGGTGCCTATAATCCTGGAGGTTTCCAAGATCACGCCACTGCCCTCTAACCTGGGTGACAGAGTGAGACTCCATCTCAAAAAAAAAAAAGGGAGAGCAAGAGATGGCAAGTGAAAGGATGACAGACAGTTAAGATATCATAGATTACTGCATAGTGTTCCATTGAAGTTGCCTAGAAGTTACTCTGCTATGTGAGGATTGGGTCAAAGTGACAGACATTTCCTTGGGAAACATGAATGAAAATATCACAGGGGGAGAGAAAGAGAAGATATAGGTGGAAGCTGAAAAAGACGAGGAGGTGGAGGATTTAGGCTGGAGTGTGGAATATAAAGTGTGGGTAGGGGCTGGGCGTGGTGACTCATGCCTGTAATCCCAGCACTTTGGGAGGCTAAGGCAGGTGGATCACTTGAGGTCAGGAGTTTAAGACCAGCCTGGCCAACATGGTGACACCCCATCTCTACTAAAAATGCAAAAAGTGGTGGGGCATGGTGGTGGGAGCCTATGATCCCAGCTACTCGGGAGGCTGAGGCAGCATAATCACTTGAACCCGGGAGGTGGAGGTTGCAATGAGCTGAGATCATGCCACTGCACCCTAGTCTGGGTGACAAGAGTGAAAACTCTTGTCTCAAATAAAATAAAATAAAAAATATAAAGTGTGGGTAGGGAAGGGCATTAAAGAGGGCCAGAATGAGGAACACTGGAAGATGGCAGAGCTGCATATGCAGTAAAGAGACATGAGTTAAGCTGGATTATAACCAAAGAAGGAGAGAGAAGTAAAGAGTAAGTAAATAAGAACTGGTGTCACAAGGAAGTGCCATCTGGGAATCTTTGCTTGAATGATGTTTGAAGCAACAAGTGTGACCAACAGAGTGAAAGGTCAAGGAATTGACATGGATGGATTCCTGCCATAGGCAATGTCAGGAACGCTATCAAGGTTTGGAATGAACTGAAAGTGCAAGTGTTTTCAGAGCAGTGTGCAGGTGACAAGGAAGAAAAGGCTAAATCCACGAGAGTGATATACAAGATGATAGCTGAGAAAACAAGTGATTGTAAGTAACAGTTGTTTTTGTAGGGTCAACTGGGGAAAATAGTGCAAGAGCCTGCAGAAGAGATGGGGCCATTTGAGGATTGGCAGTTACTGACAGGAGGGATACGCCCCATAATTGTACCAAAGATTAAATAAGAAGGAGAAAGACTGGAAACTATGTAAAGGGAGAACTATATAAGGAGTAGGTAAGTGTAGGTGTAGTGGCATGGACAGATAAAATAATGAGGGAAGTGTTTCCCAGAATGGGAAATCTTGTAAGCTCTTAAAATGTGGATCTGTTTGGTCAAATGCTGGCTATTAATTGCAGACTTTGAAAGCAGTATATACAATAGGAGAACAAGTGCTTGAAAAGTAATGGGAAGCTTTTGTGAGAAGTTCAATTAGAAGGAGAAGGATTAAGATGAGCCCTAATACAAAGCTAGGGCAGCACCTTAAAGACACCAGGAGAGATCTTTGAGTAGTTTGCAGAATGTATTACTAATATTGAGAGAGGAGTGGCTGAAGATCATGTTGGAAACCCACCTCAAGGGTAAAACCTCTGTGTTTCCAGGTACAGATGGTAGATGAAATTGTACTATATATAATTAAGATAAGGGAGGGCAAATCACCAAAGGGAAAAAACAAATGAATATCATGTAAGTGTTGCATTAAATTTACTCTTAGAAGTTACTCTGTCATGTGAAGATTTTCTATAGATGAGAGACAGACACTAGAGAGAATCTGTCTAGGAAGTGCCATTCAGGAGGAGATGAAGTCCATCTGAATGAAATATGGATGGCAGCTAAAAGAAGTTGAAGATAAGGTGGCATGCATCTTTAGGGCAGGATAGGTAACAGGGAGAAAGAAACAGGAGAGAACATTAAAGGTGCCTCCAGATGAAAAGGTCATTTGAAGAATGACAGGAGTCACTGGACAGATGGTCCCATATTTGGGCCAAAAGACATGAAAGAAGAAGGTTAAAGCTAAGGGGAGCACTATATAAACTAGATAATGATCTGAAAAGATGGCATGGTAATAGGAAAGGCCACAGCACCATAAAGATTACTGGAGAATCCTCAGATCTCAGACTGGGCCCAGTTGGTCAAATACAGTGAGTGTAAGGCCTGATTGCAATGACTAGTATATGGTAGAGAAGGAGAGACCTGCATAGGAATTAGAGTCAGTAGACTTGCTCTTGATACTTTGGTGGGAAATTTTTAATTTAAGGACATAGTTGAGGGAGAAGTTATGAGTAATACTTCTCAGAATGTGTTACATAGCACTAACTAGGAATCTGTTAAAAATATGAATTATTCTCCCCTACTCCAGACCAAGTCAGTCAGAAACTCGGGGTGCATTAATCTGTTCTCACAATGCTATAAATAAATATCTGGGACTGGGTAACTTGAAAAGAAGTTTATTTGGTTTAAGGTTCCAAGGGCTGTATAGGAAGCATGGTGAGGAAGCCCCAGGAAACTTAACAATCGTAATGGTAGACAAATTGCACTTCATAGGAGACAGAGAGTGGGGGGGAAGTATTACATACTTGTAACAATCAGATCTTGTGAGAACTCTATCACAGGAACAGTGCCAAGGAGATGGTGCTAAACCATTTATGAGAAATTGGCCTCATGATGCAATCACCTCCCACCAGGCCCTACCTCCAACACTGGGGATGACAATTCAACAGGAGATCCAAACCACATCACGGGTAAGGCCCCGCAGTTTCTTTTAACCAGCTGCAGCTGGAGAACCATTGCTTTAGACAAAGGCAGATTAACAACAATTCTGGTAAAGAGCCTTTGCTAGCAATTGTCATATTAGGATTAGCTGAAAATTAAAAGAAGCAACTGGAGAGACTTGTATGAAAGGATAGGAGAGAAGGAAAGAATGCAGGTGATGGAGGCTACAAAAGGGAAAGGGGATAAATGAATGAGGCTGGAGGCTCTCACTCATTTATTGTAAGTACATATTGCAAGTGCACTACTTGAAGTACAGTAAGTGGGCCAGTGAGGAAGGCACTGCAGCGCGACAGGATGAGGAATACTGGAACTGGGAGAGTAGCAACTCCCGTAGAGTGATTTTATGTTAATCCAGCCACAGCCACTGAAGGAGACAGAGGAAGGAGAGAATGTGGCTAAGTAAGAATTGAGGTTATGAGGGGTTACTGTTCAGGAAGCTTTGGACCTCAGATCCAGTGTGCAGTCTTAATGGTGAGTGCTGATTGTGACGGGTCTGTTTATCTAAAAGACAGTACTGAATCTATGGAAATGACATATACAGAGTCTCTGAATGAAGGAGGGATGCCGAATATAATTTTTATAAGGCAAAATAAAAAGGTGTACAATAGTGATGTTAAAGTTGCTTCCAGATGAGAAAGCATCACTTAATATTGACCAAAAAAAGTGTCACTGATACTAATTGGAGGTATTTGGCACCACACTTGGGCAAAAGGTCATGATGGAAAAGAAGCCAGGTTAGATGCTGTCTAAGGGGAAGGCTTACTTGAAGAGCAGAAAACTGGATATAAGGGGAGGAAACCTCAAAAGGAATAGGTATCCATCACTATGAAAGGTTAGGCTATACAGGGTAAGCCTCCAAAGGGAAATCTGGAAAAATGTTCTGTAAGAGAAACATTAAGGATGTACTCAGAAATTAAGAAAACATGTTAGGACTTGCCAAAAGTGGGAGAAGCAACCAAGGAGATGTGTATGCAAAAGTTGTAAAGAAGGAGAGTTCAAAAGATGGAGACTGAATGTTAAATAGGGAGAGAGGACGTGTGAATGAGGGTAGGGGGCAGAACATGCAGTGTAGAGAAACAACAGACACAGAGTTATATTTGCAGTTACTGGTACAGTGTTCCCATTTAAAGAGGGCTAAATGGGAACACTGGAAAATGAGAGTTGGGAATTTGTCAGAGTTGCGTTTTAAAAAGGAGAGAGTAAGGTAAAAATGTGGCAAACTAAGAACTTGGGTAAAAGGTTTTGTTGTCCAGGAAGCTTTCCTGGAAAAATGTTCGAAGTATTGGGTTTGGTCAGTATGGTGAGAGGTGAGAGAGGCTAAGTAGGATGGGCATAAAGGGCAGGCTAGCGGCAAGAATCCTATGAAGCTGTAGGCAGATCTGAGAAAATGAAACAAGTGTAGGGGAGAATGTGGCACACAGGGCAGAGGGCAGTGGGCAGAGCAGTGCGTGCCCAAGAGGAGGGGAGTATCCAGAAGAACCCACTCAGTCCATAAGAACGACACATAGGTGATAGCTGAAAGGAGGGATACAGCAGCATGATTCTCTCGGGCAAAATAAGGAAGAAAGGAATGGAACAAAGAAGAGTTCCTGCTGATGGGAGGGGATGACTGCAGGAATGGCAGATACTGACTGATGGGTTAAGGAACCATTCTTGGGCCAAGGTTATGATGGAATAAGAAGGAAGAGAGTCGGCTAGTTGAGTAAAGGACCATTGTATAAAATAGACAAAAGTTAAGAGTAGACAGAGTAGCAAGTAGGCAGATGAGATGTATTTTTAAAAGGGATCCAGAATGGAGAAACTGCTAAGATCTCAAAATGGGTCCAAGTGATCAAATTGGGTGGGAAGGCCCAATGGTAATGAATGGTACATCTAACAGAGTTTCAGGGACTCAGGCAGGAGTGGAAATTAGATTAGCTCTTGATGCTGGAGGTAGACATTTTTGGTTAAAAACTTGGTTAATAAGAAAGTTTAAGGGAGTTTTATTAAGATGAATTCTCCTAAAAAGACATTGCTAGCAACCTTACAATACATCAGTATTGACCATTTAGGGAGGGCGGATGTGTAGTTTGTCTGTAGAGAAAATGAACTGTATTTCTTGAGGACTGGTAGGGAACCATGAGGGAAGTAAACCTCAAGGGTGGAATGCTGTATCCGTTGCTAAGATAATTTAATGCCAGTAGCCAAAATGGACAGGTAAGATGTGGCAGAGCATAACAGAATAAGAAATAAGGGGTTTTCATCTAGGTAATGGGAGCATTGTGTGAATTAGACAAGTTGCAAAAAGACAAATAACCTGTGGGTTTAAAAGAACTAGAATGGCGAAATCTGTCAAATCTCAGAAGGAGTCTAATGAGTTAAATGTGTGTTGTTGAAGACTGCAGTAAGGGGCGTAAATGGTGAAAGAGAAGGAAATGCCTGAATATGAACAGGAGTCAGAGAACAGACTAGCTCTTTAAGTCTTGGTGGGATTTTTTTTTTTAAAGAACACATACACATACATTTATACAGCACTGAAACACAGCAGTGTGTATTATTTATGCATATGTAGTAAAATTATAAAAATATGTATGAGGATTAAGTAATCAGATTCACGTCATGATTTTCTCTTGGAAGGGAGAGAGAGGTTTTGGGAGTGATACCAAGGAAGTCTCAATTATACATGCAATAATTTCTTTAAAAAAGATCTGAAGCAAATACAACATCAAGTTAAGATATGAAGAAGTTAGTGTATTAATTTTGGGGGGATGAAAAGTTTTAATTAAAGGGCTTGGCTGATAAAGGTTAGAGGCAGAAGATTAGGTGCTATCAGTGGCTTTGAGATTCAGCCACTGACAGCACCTAAAAGACACTGATTTGAGAGAGTATCTGGAGAGCGTGGGTGAGTGGTTTATTTGGTGAGATGATGATTTGTATTTGGTGTTGCGCAGGTGGGTGGCATTAAGGGAGTATACCTTAAGAAGAATGATGTATCCATCACTGTGATTATCGATGGAAGCTGATAATATTGATGTTAATATATATGGCAGTGCAAATAAAGGAAATTAGGAAGAATTTGCTGAAGTATGTTAAGATTTGCTGAGAAAAGAAATATTATGTTAGAACTGGCTGTAAGAGTAATTATTAAGATATGTATAAAAGAAGTGTTAGTAGGCTAGGCACTGACTGTGCCCAGTGGCTCACACCTGTAATCCCAGCACTTTGGGAGGTGAGGGAGGTGGATCACCTGAGGTCAGGAGTTTGAGACCAGCCTGCAACATGGAGAAACCCTGTCTGAACTAAAAATACAAAAATTATCTGGGTATGGTGGCGCGTGCTTGTAATCCCAGCTACTTGGGAGGCTGAGGCAGGAGAACTGCTTGAACCTGGGAGGTGGAGGTTATAGTGAGCCAAGATGGTGCCACTGCACTCCAGCCTGGGCAAGAGAGTAAGACTCTGTCTCAAAGAAAGGAAAAAGTAGAGAAAAAATTGGAGCTGAAATTGAGGAAGGGGAAGGTATAAGAAGGCATGTTAGATTTAGGTTGGGGTGCTAAGCAAGCAATTTTGCAAAATGTTAAACAGGGAAGGGTATTGAGGAGGGCCGGGATGAGGAGCACTGAGAATCAGAATTATAAGTTCAGTGGAGTTGTATGTTAAGCTAGATACCAATCATGGGAGAAAAGATGGAAGTGAGAACATAGCGAATAAGAATTGGAGTATATGCTGCTGCCCAGAAAGCTTTGTTGGAAAAAGATTTGAGGCAATTGGTGGAATCAATAGAATGAGAGGTGATAGAGAGATTAATATAATGGACTTAAAATGGGTCAGAGCAGGGATCCCAGGAAGTCCAGACTAAATGGAAGGTGGAAAGAGATTCAGTACAAAGAGTAAGAAATGAAGATGGAAGACAGCTGAATAGTGAATGCTGAATATCAAGAGTGTACATATCATCCAAAAGAGATGGTTATATCCACTAAATGATACAGCTGAATGAAGAAGGAATGTTGGAGAAAATGTAAGGAGTTTGCAGCAAAAGGAGAAAGAGAAAAAGGAATAGAAGGGCAATGTTCAGGTTGTTTGTAAATGGAAATACATTATTTGAATAGTCACATATATTGATGCAAAAAATGGCTATTGCTCTACACTTAAGCCAAAGCTCTTGATAGAAAAAAGAAACAGAGGATAGCAAGTCAATAAATGGGACACTGTATGAATTAGAAAGCAGTTTTGAGTAGGTGGAATAACAAGAGGACAGATCAAATATGAATGAAAGAAACAGAACTGTCCGATCTCAGAATAACCATATACAGAATGAGAAAAGAGCAGGAATCTGAAAAAGAAGTTGGATGGGTTGGTGCTTGAAGTCTTAGTGGGAAGTTTATTTCTTAAGTGACTGCTTGGTAGGGAAGGTTAGAGGGAGATGAATTAAGATAAACATTGGTGGAAACCTTAAAAACATCAGCATTGACAGGTACAGATCGGGATTTTCTTTGTAGAACAAATGAATGCTATTGGTTGAGGACTGGTTGGGAATCATGATAAGGTTAGCATCCAGAGAATAATCCAGCATTCATTTATTACAGAGTCAGTGGGTAAATGATTTGCAGAATATTTAAGATATGGCAGGACAGATATTCAAAGGGAGTTATGAAAGGACATAGCAGTAAGTATGATGTTAAATTGGCCAAGAAGTTAAGGAATAATGTTAGTATTGGCTGAAAGTAAGAAAAGCAACTGAGAAGACTTGTATATATAAAAAGAAGACGAAAGGAGAAGAGAGAGGAGAAAATGCTTGTTTGAAAGAAAAAAATGCATGAATTAGTCTGGATTTGGAATATGCAAGGTATGAAACAGCAAATATTATTGAGACTAGAATGAGGAATTCAGATATTACCAGCTATCTGTTCGTACTGCCTAAATACTTGTTAATATGAAAAGTTTATATATATATAAATATATGTATATAATGACATACACGATATATATATATCACCATTACTTAGGAAATCTGGTACAGTGAGTTAGCATTCTTGTACTAACAAAAACTTTTAGCTTGCACGCCAGCCTGCTTGAGACGGTCTGTTTCCGCTGTGGCTCTTGTGCCGACAGGCTCACTCCCTGTGCTCAAGGGTGTGAAATGTGTTGTGCGTTATTCCTGTCATCTTCCCCAACATATGAGTGGGACAGTTGAAGCAACTCATCAGGTGGTAAGTAAACATTTCCAAAAAACTTCCTGTTTATATATTTCATTTAAAAATGTATAGGCATTTGTTATTTATATTGAAAACATTCCACTGTTCCTTGCAGTATAAAAGGCAAATGCAATTATAGTCTATTAAAGTATGAGTCTTTATTATAGTCCTTATTATAGTATGAGCATAGTACAAAATGGTACTATACACAAACATGTCTGCTAATGAACTGATGATATGTTAAATAATTAGGTCACTATCCTTTAAAATGGTGTATAAGAAATACTTAAAAGGTTTTTTTGATCATAGTGTTTTAGTGATGATTGAGAAAACAGGTTGAGTTTTTTTTAAAGGGAGATGGATACGGGCTTTTTCAAATTTAGGATAATGCGATGTAAGTGCTACCAAAAATTATTATTCAAGCACACAGGATAATGAAAATTGCTTCTACTTAAAAAGTTGAGTCAGGACTCAAGACTGTGTAGGCAGCTCTTAAAGGAAGAAAGAAAGGGATGAGATAAAATGATAACTAAAAATTGGATATAAGACGTAGTATCCAGGAAAGTACATTTGCATTAAAAAGTGCAGCTGACAGAACAGAGATACATTCAGTAAAGTGGACATAAAACAAGGCAAGTGGCAGGGATCCGATCAAGAACAGAAAACCAAAGCAGCTGAGCACAGTATGCAGGAAAGAAGACATAAAGAAAGGGACTGAGCAGTGAATGGAGAACAGAAAGAGGTGCCTGACAGCAAGATCTTAGTGAATGCATAGGAGTGACACACAGTGTATGGATGGTTAAGTGTGCTCTTCCGAGGCAGAAAAAGAAAAACAACAAAATGAGGGGAAAAGGTATTTTAAATTTACCTTAGAATGGGAAAGGTCACATGAGGATGACATACTGGAAAATAAGATTTGCCACTATAATCGTATCATATGGAATAAGGAAGAAAACAAGTGATAGACACTAAATAAAAAGAGCACTACACGGATTTGGCAACGTTTCAGAGTAACCTAAGTAAAAACAGGGCAAATCAGCTTCACAATAAGGAACCCAGAAACAACGAGGTCAGTAGAACAAGAGCATAAATTGAGAAAAGAGTTATAAATTAAAGATGGACCAGAGATATGGGGGAAAAAAAAGGGTGAGGCAGGAAAGAAGTCAGAAGACAACTGTATTCAACAGAGTAGAATGTTAGAAAAAGGCAACAAACCAACAGAAAAGGTGCAGAGGCACAAGAGATTGAGTAGTATACTTACATCTGATTCCAAAAAGGAGGAAAGAAGTTCAGAAATGAGTAAAGAGGAACTGAGCTGAGACAGGGGAAAGGGCACCAGGAAACAGAACTGAATGGTGCACATCCGTAACTAGCAAGGGCTGCTAACTGCACCAGAGGACAGTGGTAAACAAATTATGGGTGGCACGGGGGTTTCCAAATGTCAAAGAAGAGAAAAAGAGGTGCAGAATGGATTGTCTAAGGAGCTTCAGGTAGGACTATGAGAGTCCTTAAGAAAATCCAAAAATGAGATGAAAACATCCTCAAGAATAATGAAAAGACAGGAAGGTTGCATGGATTAACAGTATGAAGATGAAGAAAATACTATAGCACAGTAAAAAGAATGCAAGATGGAGATGAGGGGAGTGGGGAGTAACTGGAGGCAGTAGTAAAGGTGGAATCTTGCCGTATGTGTCACAATATGTAAACTTCAAGGATAGAAAATATTAACACCAGAACAGAAAATACTGTATGGGTGTGGAAGCCATAAGGCCAATAATAAGGGGGTTAAGAGTATAGGTCGCTTTCATGTACTGAAGGGTAAAGTTTCAATGTAAATCTTTAAGAGAAGAGTGTGGAGTAAAGAAATGAGGGGTGGGAAGAAAGGGGTGGAAGGATGCCAGAGGGAAAAAAGGAAATATGCAAAAGAAAGTGTCCATGGGAAGATTTCCAGGTTATTTAGAATGGGAAAAACACTAAAAATGCTAAGAGGTATAAAAAGCAGAGAGAAGTAGTAAAAAAAAGAACAAACAAAAACAGGTAAAAACGGGCATTCTGGCCCTCTAAAACACTGACCTTTACCAGTAAAAGGGAGTATGAAATGGGGATGAAGATATCAATTCTCTAACTCAGACTTGGGGCTGGGGCCTGTCTGACTTCAGAGCAAATAGGGAGGGAAATGAGGGTGGTATGAAGCAGAGAGTGCCTGATCTATATGAGAGGGAAATGCTGAGATTTTTGAGTGAGAAGATAAATGCAAGCACGAGAAGATTCCAGGCCTAAAATGATAGACTGAAGTGCAGGGAGTCAAGGTGGCTGTCCACAGCAGTGATTCTTATCTGGGGTGGGAGGTGGGTTTCACCCAAGGGAGGGCTGGGGGCATGGATCCCCAGGTAGGCCTATCCAATCATCTGAAGGGTGAGCAGTGTTGTGCTCAGAAAAAGTAAAGAGAAAAAAAAAAATCTCTGAAACGAATACAGACAATGGCAAAAGAAGAAACCATGTCCAAAAGATGCTTCTGATAGGCCACCTCGGGGTCCTGCATCCTCAGGTGAGAATCACTGGTGGACGTGGGAGGAGGGAGGGCTGGGCAGAGATGTGGAGTATGAGGGGAAGAGGCACGTGCGGCGAAGCTGAGGGAGGCATTAGGGTCAAGATGTCAGGTGTGGGAACACAGTTCCCAACAGACCACAACAAGGATGACAGCGAGCAAATGGATGTAGCCGAAAGGCACCAGGGACCATGGTGGTGGAGCTGGGATTTCCAACGCCTTGGTCCCAGACTGGAGAACTCAGGTGGAGGAGTGAGGCCGAGAGAAGGGCCCTGTGACACAGAGGAAGTGGGCTGTGTGGGTGAGAGCAGAGAGCAGGGGATCTGTTGTTACGGGGAAGGAAGGTGCCAAGGGGGATGGAGACAGCGTGGAAGGAGAATGTCTTGAAGACATGGGCTCTAAGGAGGGACAAGGCGGGAGGAGGGTGAGACTGGCAGGGGCAGCCAGGAGTGGAGGAACCAGGTCTTAGGCAGGGCAGGAGAGGCAGGTTGAGACTGGGTGCACTTCTATGGGGGGGGTGTAGGCAGGTGGAGAGGGGACAAGAGCAAGTGCTGATGACAAAACTGCTGTGGTGACAGGAAGAAGGCAGGAGATTCAGAGGCACATGTTCCCTAGAGTGTTTTCATAAGAATGTGGAAGAAATGATCATGCAAAGGGAGTTGAGAAGGTTTTGGGGAGTCAGGGTTGTGAGGTGCTGGAAGGTACACATTACCCGGGCCACAGGGATGTGGGCACAGATAGCTGGGCAGAGTTTGTGGATTCGGTATGGTACGTGTGATGCAGAGAGAGATGTCTGCATCTGCTGGAGCAGTGGGTGTGGGGCCAGGTCAAGAAGAGAGGATGCACCTGAGAACATGACTCAGGCAATGGGACAATCAGAGATGGTGCTGGGAGAAGGCAGGATGGTGTAGGTGGGATAGTACCATACTATGCAGCAGAGGAGGAAAGCAGGAGGAATGACCAGCCTGGGCCCAGGAGCTGGCTGCTGGGACATCAGGGGATGAGTCTGCAACACATGGGAGAGCAGGACAGAGCAGAGGTGTTCCCTAATGGGCAGGAAGAATGAGTTGGAGCAGGCGATGGAGTCCAGAAGCTAAGGGAGGAGAGCTTGTTGGGAGGATGAGGGATGTGCTGCAGTAAAGGAGGCAGGCCAGGCACCAAGAGGGAGGGAGCAGATGGAGAGAATCCAGGGACCTCACCCCAGAAGGGGCAAAGTGTGTGACGCAGTTCATGGATGATAAAGCATAGTGTGCGTAAGAAAAGCAAGGAATGGGGAGAGGTGGGAGATGGCAATAGATAAGGAGGATGTAGGAGATGCAGGCACCTTGGAAATGCTGGGGACCACAGTGTCAAGAAGGGCATGGGGAGATGATGCAAGGTCAGGTGGACTGACTTGGATGAGGAAAGGACTGTCCAACATGGCAGGGCTGACAGGGTGGTTGGGGACAGCAGATGGACTTAGTAGAGCATGCTGGGGATAAAGAGGCTATGGCAATCGTGGCAGCAGGGAGGGCAGGGCAGGAAGGATTGGATGCTGAAGGTGAAGTGTAGGGTGTCTGGAAGACAACAGCAGGAGAAGATGCATGGACGGGTGATGCAAGGTTTTAATGTGAATCCTGAGGGGGGAGAGAGAGAGAGAGATGTGGGAGTGGGGCATCCATGTGAGGTGGTGTATGGGATGCAACTGGGTCAGGTAAGTGAAAAGGAAAAGAAAGGGACTGGAAGCATGTACAGGAGACAGCCTCACAAATCTGTGGGGGTGATGAATGCTGGTCAAGGGGCCAAGGTGGAAAGGTGAAGGGGGAATGCAAAGTTCCCAAACTGGGGTGTTGACATCTCACGGGAGAAGATGGTTTCCTGACTGCCATCAAGGCCAGATTATACGATCAGAGTAGAGACAAAAGCCCAGGAATATGCAGAAAAGGTTCACAGGAGAATGTGGGGGATGGGGACAAACAACTCAGATTGAATGAAGGAAACAGCATCACTGCATGGTAAGATGGAACTGGGCATGGTTACCTCAGGGACTTGGCAGTGAACCTAAGTGGCTTGAGTCTACTGGTTGGGTAGAAAGATGCTTGCAAATACTGAAGGAGTAGTTCGGAACCAATGCAGAGGAAGCAATTCAGAATGATCACTGAATCTGAGCTGCTGTCAAGGGGAGGCTAAAAGGATAGAGGTGTAGCTTGCAGCTGGAAGTAGGTAAATGGAGATGTAATATACCTGGGCAAGGGAGAGTCTCAAACAGTGGGCCTCATAGCTGTAATGGGAGTTTAGATCAGTATCAGATGTGTACACAGGACAGAGTATGGCTAAGGGCTGTAGAGAGCTGCTGTGTTTGTTGCTGGAGTGTGGACTTCATTTATGAAAAACTTCATCTAGAGGAAAACAGGAGGAAAAGCAGAGGAGGACAGAGTGGGAACCTATGTAAGAAGGTCTTAAATTGTAAACACAGGTGTTTTGAAGGTAATGCAACCAAGAGGAAAAGAAGAAATGAGTGATCTGGACAGCCTGAATGGGTAATGGAAGGGTAGGTGTGATGGGCAGGGGTGCGTCGGCTCACTGGGGCCCTATCCAAGGAAAATGGAAACAAAGAAAGTGAGGAAAGGAGAAAGAGAAGGAAGTGGCAGGACTGGCTGTGGAGTTTTGCAGGAGCCTTCCTGAAGGAACAGAAAGAAGAGGAGAAAAGGTTGGAGTGGAAGAGGGCAAGGAAAAGGCAGCATCCGGGAAGGTGCTGGCCTGAATCAGTGGAAGATCTGGAGGAGCAACAGAAAACAGTGTTGAAGAGAAGGTGGGATAGGGAGAGGATGGAAAAGTTTGAGCAGTGAGAGCAGGTCAAAGTAGTGAGCGCATCCCCATGGAGAAGAGATGCCCGAGTCTGATGAAGTGACAGGCCCTGGGTGGTTGAGAGAAATATGGATCACAGACAGGCAGGTGCCTTCCCTTGGCCAAGGAAGCAAAGAGAAGAAATGTGTCACAAGGGGAAAGGCTGCAAGAAAGAATGTGGAAGTGGGATGATGAGGCAGTGCAATTGGGGAGTCACCTACAGAAGACAGACAGGGTGGAGGGTCCCGCAGGGGAGGATGGAGGGCAGAGAGCATGGTGGAAGGGAGCCAGGCAGGGGAGCCAAAGGCAGGACAGCCACAGGTGGAGTCAGGAGAAGGGGGAGGTCTCAGAGTAGGAAAAAAGGAACCTGGAGTGCTCAGGGCAGCCTGCAAGGTTCAGTATGAGGAAGGGGAAATGTAAAAGGGGTGGACAGCAATGGGCAGGAAGGAATGGCTGCTCTTAAAGCCTTGGACTTTGTTGCAAAGGTGTGAACCTTGGGCCAGGCTCTTTACCATGGATCCGGCGGGGAAGGGTGGGTGGTGGGGATGGGGGTTGGGAGGGGGTTGGAGGGGGTTGACTGGGTTGGATGGGAGGGCAGGGTTGGGAGCAGTGGGATTTCAAGTGGGAAAAGGGTGGGGATGTGGGTGGGGTTGGGAATGGGGGTGGGGGGAGGCAAACCAAACTCTAGGCATTTGAAAAACCATCTTATTTAATTGATCTAGTGGACTATTACATGCTGACTACTGGGAGTGGTAGATACTGGCTGGAGAAGACCTCTGAATGCACTGAAGAATAGAGCAGCTTCTGGTAGAGTGGCAGGTGAAAGTAAAGAGATGGCTTTTGGGAGATAAGCAGGTACATGAGACACAAACGGGGAAGTCTCTGCAGCACTCCTTTGTTAAGGATCTGAAAAGAGGTGGAGTGATTAAGGAAAGGAGCAAACAGTAAGCCCCTAGAAGGACCAGCTGGAGTTCACGGATACTGATATAACACCTGACAATCATATGGGTATGTGGGGCCGCAGGTGTCTGCAGGGACTTTACAGATCTCTCATGCAGAGTGGATTTTGAGACATGTGTGTTTCAATGAGCAGACAGGGAGGAGAACAAGGTGATTTTCAAGCAGAGAGTGCCTGGCATACATGGGGGTTGGGGGAGGGAAATGCTAAGGTCTTTTTGAGTAGGAAGTGTAGCTGGAACTACCAAAGAATAAACTCTGGAAGTGGGAGAGTAAAGGCTAGGGAGTCAAGGTGGCTGTCCACAGCAGTGATTCTTATCTGGGGTGGGGGGTGGGTTTCACCCAAGGGAGGGCTGGGGGCATGGACCCCAAGCAGGCCTATCTAATCATCCAAGGGGTGAGTGGTGTTGAGCTCAGAAAATTTAAAGGAAAAAAAAAAAAAGCAGTCTCTGAAACGAATACAGACAATGGCAAAAGAAAAAACTGAGTCCAAAAGATGCTTCTGATAGGCCGCCTCGGGGTCCTGCATCCTCAGGTGAGAATCACTGGTGGACGTGGGAGGAGGGAGGGCTGGGCAGAGATGTGGAGTATGAGGGGAAGAGGCACGTGCGGCGAAGCTGAGGGAGGCATTAGGGTCAAGACTGTCAGGTGTGGGAACACAGTTCCCAACAGATCACAACAAGGATGACAGCAAACAAATGGATGTAGCCGAAAGGCACCAGGGACCATGGTGGTGGAGCTGGGATTTCCAACGCCTTGGTCCCAGAATGGAGGACTCAGGTGGAGGAGTGAGGCCAAGAGAAGGGCCCTGTGACACAGAGGAAGTGGGCTGTGTGGGTGAGAGCAGAGAGCAGGGGATCTGTTGTTACGGGGAAGGAAGGTGCCAAGGGGGATGGAGACAGCGTGGAAGGAGAATGTCTTGAAGACATGGGCTCTAAGGAGGGACAAGGCGGGAGGAGGGTGAGACTGGCAGGGGCAGCCAGGAGTGGAGGAACCAGGTCTTAGGCAGGGCAGGAGAGGCAGGTTGAGACTGGGTGCACTTCTATGGGGGGCGTGTAGGCAGGTGGAGAGGGGTCAAGAGCAAGTGCTGATGACAAAACTGCTGTGGTGACAGGAAGAAGGCAGGAGATTCAGAGGCACATGTTCCCTAGAGTGTTTTCATAAGAATGTGGAAGAAATGATGCAAAGGGAGTTGAGAAGGTTTTGGGGAGTCAGGGTTGTGAGGTGCTGGAAGGTACACATTACCCGGGCCACAGGGATGTGGGCACAGATAGCTGGGCAGAGTTTGTGGATTCGGTATGGTACGTGTGATGCAGAGAGAGATGTCTGCATCTGCTGGAGCAGTGGGTGTGGGGCCAGGTCAAGAAGAGAGGATGCACCTGAGAACATGACTCAGGCAATGGGACAATCAGAGATGGTGCTGGGAGAAGGCAGGATGGTGTAGGTGGGATAGTACCATACTATGCAGCAGAGGAGGAAAGCAGGAGGAATGACCAGCCTGGGCCCAGGAGCTGGCTGCTGGGACATCAGGGGATGAGTCTGCAACACATGGGAGAGCAGGACAGAGCAGAGGTGTTCCCTAATGGGCAGGAAGAATGAGTTGGAGCAGGCGATGGAGTCCAGAAGCTAAGGGAGGAGAGCTTGTTGGGAGGATGAGGGATGTGCTGCAGTAAAGGAGGCAGGCCAGGCACCAAGAGGGAGGGAGCAGATGGAGAGAATCCAGGGACCTCACCCCAGAAGGGGCAAAGTGTGTGACGCAGTTCATGGATGATAAAGCATAGTGTGCGTAAGAAAAGCAAGGAATGGGGAGAGGTGGGAGATGGCAATAGATAAGGAGGATGTAGGAGATGCAGGCACCTTGGAAATGCTGGGGACCACAGTGTCAAGAAGGGCATGGGGAGATGATGCAAGGTCAGGTGGACTGACTATGAGGCAAAACAACTGTTTCCAATATGGCAGCACCAAAAATGTAGGATGATTAGCATGACTTAAGATAGCAGATGAATCCAATGCAGCATATTGTGGAAAAAACAATGGCAATGTTCGCAGTAGCAAGGGCAGGACAGTAAGGGAGCAGACATCAAGGAAATGACTGCAGAATGCAGGGGTGGCAGTGGCAGAAGCAGATGCTGAAGATGAAGCTGAGGGTTTTTGGAAAATAACAGTAGAGGGATATGCAGCCGATCTTAAATAAAAAACAAACTGTTGTCAAAGAGTCCTAAGGCATGATGTTGGACTCAAGATGGGTCAAGGAAGTTGAACAGAAAAGGACAGAAGGTGCATGACAGGCAGAGCATCTCACGAATTTGAGGGTCTCAACATTGGTAAAGGGAGCAAGTGAAAAAAGGGAGGTAGAATTCAGAGTCCCAAACTGGGGTGTCAGGAGATCTCAGGACACAAGTTGGTGGCATGTCTGCTATCAAGACCAGACCACAGAGGCAGAATGGAGCAATAGCTCCAGCAGCCTTTAGGAGAAAGTGGGTGAGGGCCACAGTGACTGGTTAAACAAAGGAAGTGGGTCAGCACTGCACACTAACATGGCACCTGCATAGAAACCACAGGCAGCTGACCTTAGGGACTCAGTGAACTGAAGCAGACTGATACCAGATTGTAGACAGAAGTGTGTTTGCAAATGCCAGAGGAGCTGTTAGGAACCAATGTGAAGGAGACAATTTGCAATAGTCACTGAATCCAAGTTTCTGCTGTTTAAGAGAGGCTGAAAAAATGGAGGCATAGTGTGTAATCCAAAATATATGCAGAGGTACATAGTGAAGCTGAGGAGGAGGAGGACCTTTGAAAGTTCAGTGGGAGATGATTAGGTCAGTAGCAAATGGGCACAGCAGGGGAGAGTATGCCCAGGGTTTGGAGAAGGTCAGGGTGCTGGGCGCTGGGATGAAGACTTCATGTTTGGAAGACTCAAAGTAGAGAGCAAGAGAGGAGGAAAGGCAGAACTTGATGGAGAGCAGGACCTGTGTAAGGAGGAGGTCTTAAACAATAAAGACAGGTGTAGTGAAGGCAGTGTGGCCAAGAGGAAAGGGTGGATCCAGATGGCCTCGATGGGTAGTGGACGGGCAGGCACGCTAGGCAGGGGTGTATCGGCTCACTGGGGCTCTATCCGAGGTAAATAGAAATAATGGAGTCAAGGAAAGGAGGAAGAGGAGGAAGTGGCGGGACTGGCTGTGGAGTTTTGTAGGAACTCATTTCAGAGAACGGAAAGAGAAAAGAGGAAACAAGGCTGGAGTGGAAGAGGGCAAGGAAAAGGCAGCCTCAGGAAGGCGCTGGCCGGAATCAGTGGAAGATCTGGAGAAGCAACAGAAAACAGTGTTGAAGAGAAGGTGGGATAGGGAGAGGATGGAAAAGATTGAGCGGTGAGAGCAGGTCAAAGTAGTGAGCGCATCCCTATGGAGAAGAGATGACCGAGCCTGATGAAGTGACAGCCCCTGGGTGGTTGAGAGAAATAGGACCACAGACAGGCAGGTGCCTTCCCTTGGCCAAGGAAGCAAAGAGAAGAAATGTGTCACAAGGGGAAAGGCTGCAAGAAAGAATGTGGAAGTGGGACGATGAGGCAGTGCAATTGGGAAGTCACCTACAGAATACAGACAGGATGGACAGTCCCCCAGGGAAGGATGGAAGGCAGAGAGTGTGGTGGAAGGGAGCCAGGCAGGACAGCCACAGGCAGGATATCCACAAATGGAGCCAGGTGTAGGCGGAGGTCCCACAGGAACCTGGAGTGCTCAGGGAAGCCTGCAAGATTTGTCATGGGGAAGGGGAAGCGTAAAAGGGGTGGACAGCAATGGGCAGGACGGAACGGCTGCTCTTAAAGCCTTGAACTTTGTTGCAAAGGTGTGAATCTTGGGCCAGGCTCTTTACCACGGATCCGGCAGGGAAGGGTGGGTGGTGGGGATGGGGTTGGGGGGGGGTGGGTCTGGGTTTGAGGTGGGGTTTGGGGGGGTTAATTGGGTTGGATGGGAGGGCAGGGGTGGGAATAGTGGGAGTGGGGCAGGGGATGGGGAGAGGGAATCAGGTCAGGGGGTGGGAGATGGGGGATACAGAGCCAAGCTCCCAGCATTGAGAACAGCACTGTATTTAACTGACAGATTATATATGTTCAAGGTTGAGGGTGATGAATTCAGGCTAGGGAAGACCTGAATCCAGGGAAAAAAGAAAAGAGAGTAGCCTCAGGTAGGGTACAAGGTCAAGGTAAAGGGCTGGATTCTTACAAACAAAAGGATTATGTGGGTCAAAAGGGGAGTCTCTTGGAGATGGGCACCTTACCACGAATCTAAAATACGAGTGGTGATTAAGAAAAAGGGACAATAGTCAGCACCCAGAAGAACCAGGTGGAAGCCATAGGTAAGGACAGAGTACCTGAGAGTCCTATCAGGTGGCAGGGAGGGGCACCAAGGGTAGGGTGCGAGGCATTGAAAGAACAACTCTCACATAGAATGGGATTCCATGTATGTTGTATTTCAGAGAGAAAATAAGGAAGGGAATGGGGTAGTTCCACGGGGAGAATACCAGGCCTATGTGAGAGAGGCAGAGGAGGAAATGCTGAGAGCTTTGAGTGAGAAGTTAAAGGGAAGTACTAGAATGCTCCAGGCCTGAAACTACACACTGAAGTGCAGGGAACCAAGGTGGCTGCAGGGAGTCATGGTGGCCATCGACATCAGTGATTTTTATCTGGGGTGGGGGGTGGGTTTCACCAGAGGGAGGGCCGGGGACATGACCCCCAGGCAGGCCTATCCAATCATCTGAGGGGTGATGAGCTCAGAAAAAGTAAGGGGAAAAAGCAGTCTCTAAAAGGAACACAGACAATAGCAAAGGAAGGAACTGAGCCCAAAAGATGCTTCTGATAGGCCGCCTTGGGGTCCTGCATCCTCAGGTGAGAATCACTGGTGGACGTGGGAGGAGGGAGGGCTGGGCAGAGATGTGGAGTATGAGGGGAAGAGGCACATGCGGCGGGGCTGAGGGAGGCATTAGGGTCAAGACTGTCAGGTGTGGGAACACAGTTCCCGACAGACCACGACAAGGATGACAGCGAGCAAATGGATGTAGCCGAAAGGCACCAGGGACCATGGTGGTGGAGCTGGGATTTCCAACGCCTTGGTCCCAGACTGGAGAACTCAGGTGGAGGAGTGAGGCCGAGAGAAGGGCCCTGTGACACAAAGGAAGTGGGCTGTGCGGGTGAGAGCAGAGAGCAGGGGATCTGTTGTCACGGGGAAGGTGCCAAGGGGGATGGAGACAGCGTGGAAGGAGTGTCTTGAAGACATGGGTGCTAAGGAGGGACAAGGTGGGAGGAGGGTGGGACTGGCAGGAGCACCCAGGATGAGCGGAGGAGCTGGGTCTCAGGCAGGGCAGGAGAGGCAGGTTTAGACTAGGTGTGTTTGTGTCGATGTGGGGAGGAAGGTCGGGGGAGAGAAGAGTGAGTGCTGATGACAAAACTGCTGTGGTGACAGGAAGAAGGTAGGGGATTCAGAGGCGCATGCTCCCCAGAGTGTCTGCACATGGTTTAAGAGAAAAAGATGTGAAAGGAATCAGGAAGGTTTCTGGGAGTCAGGATTGTGGGGTGCTGGAAAGGACCCATAGCCTGGGCCAGTGGGGCATGAGCATGGACAGCTGGACAGAGCTTGTGAATTCAGTATGGTATGTGTGACGCAGAGATGTCTGCATCTGCTGGAGCAGTGTGGGGCCGGGCAAGAAGGGAGGACGCACCTGAGAACATGACTCAGGCAGTGGGCGAATCACAGATGGTGCTAGGAGAAGACAGGATGGTGCAGGTGGGACAGTACCATGCTATGCAGCAGAGGAGGAAAGCAGGAGGAACGAGCAGCCTGGGCCCAGGAGCTGGCTACTGGGACATCAGGGGATGAGTCTGCAACACATGGGAGAGGAGGACAGAGCAGAGGTGTTCCCCAATGGGCAGGATGAGTTGGAGCAGGTTATAGGGCCCAGCAGCTTAGAGAGGTGAGCTTGTTGAGAGGATCAGGGAATATGCTGCATCAAGGGATGATCTGCATCCAAATCCTTGGCTTTGCTGTTCAGGAGTGGCAGAAATGAATGGAGGTATAGTTTGTGAGCAAAATATTCAAAGAGAAAGAGCCTGTAGTTCCAAGGTGCAGGGGTTGGGGGAGAGGGTGGGAGCAGGGGGTCCTATGCCAACAACAAATAAGGAGGGAGGGACACAGGGAATCCAGGGACTTTACAAGGTCTATGGAGAACTCCTCCATGGAAGAGAAATCGTGGTATAGGTAAGACAAGCAAGGAAGGAGGGAGAGGTGGGAGACCAAAGTAGGAGGGTGCAGCGGCTGTGGTGCCTCAGAAATGTTGGGAACAACGTATCAGCGAGAGGGAAGGTGAGAGGAAGGAAGGTCAGGGGATGTTATCTAGAGAGGAAACTGTTGTCTCCTTAGTGGCAGAATGGAGACGGTAAAATGATCAGAGTTCATATCAGACAGCAGATGAACTGAATACAGCACGCTGGGGACAAAGAGGCTGGCGGTAGCAGCAGTGAGGGCGGCTCAGGCTGGGAGCAGACCTTCAGGAAAAGACTCCTGAGTGCACGGATTGACCCTGAGATGGTAGGGAGTGTAGACTAGATTTTGAAGACCAATCAGAGGGTCTCAGAAAGATAGCAGTGTAAGAAAAGGTAGTGAATGGCTGGTGAAAGGTTGCAAACTTTATCTAGTCTGGAGTCAGAAGGCACTATGTGGGTCATGAGATGGGTCAGTGATGTTGATGGGAAAAGAAAGGGACAAGAGGGGTGTAAGAGGAGAAATAACTTCATGAATTTGTGTGGGGGAGGGGCAGAACTGAGCTTTGAGAGGCACCAACATGGAAAAGGGGAAGATGGAACACAGAATTCCCAAAATGGGGGCTGCGCCAGACCTCATAGTGCAAATTGTTGAAATAAGCAGTATTAAGGCCAGACCATAGGAGCAGAGCAGACTGGAGAAGCAAGAGCCTGGGCATTTGCAAATTGAGGCCCTTAGGAGAAAATGGGGGACAGGTCCAAAGAAACTGGGGTTACAGAGAGGACATCAGAGATCACAGCACATTGAGACAGCAGCTCCATAGAAACCACTAGCAGGTAACTCAGAAACTTGGTGATGGACTCGTGGTTTGAGTCCAGTATGTGGGCAAAAAGATGCTTACAAATGGCAAAGGAGGGACTGCTAAGCAATGCAAAGAAGAAAATTTGCAGTGATCATTAAATCCTTGGTTTTGCTGTTCAAGAGTGGGAGAAAGATATGGAAGTGCAGCTTTCGAAGCAAAACATCCACAGACACCATGAGGCTCCAGTGGGGGTGGGGGACACAGGCTTCAAGCCTAGTGGAGCATGATAGGATTAGTGGGAAAAGTAAGGTCAGTAGCAGATGGGGACACAGTTAGACAGTAAATCCAGTGGTGGTCAGGGCAGCAGAGCTGGACAGAGGCAAGGGTAATTCTTTCTTGGGAGGCAAGAGTGGAGGAAAGGCAGAACAGGACAGAGGCCAGAACCTGAGTAAGAAGAAGGTCTTAAATCCTAAACACAGGTATAGTGAAGGCAGTGTGGCCTAGAGGGAAAGAGGAAACAGTAGATCTGGACAGCCTCAATAGCAAGCAATATGGGCAGGGGTGCATCAGCTCATGGGAGCCCTATCGGAGGTAAATGGATATAGTGGAGGTGAGGAGAAGAGGAAGAGGAGGAAGTGTCAGGACTGGCTGTGGAGTTTTGTAGGAGCTCACTTCATGGAAGAGAAAGAGAAAGGAGGCTGGAGTGGAAGAGGGGAAGGAAAAGGCAGCCTCAGGAAGGCACTGGCCTGAATCAGTGGAAGATCTGGAGGAGCAACAGAAAACAGTGTTGAAGAGAAGGTGGGATAGAGAGAGGATGGAAAAGAATAAGCAGTGAGAGCAGGTCAAAGTAGTGAGCGCATCCCTATGGAGAAGAGATGACCGAGTCTGATGAAGCGACAGCCCCTGGGTGGTTGAGAGAAATAGGACCACAGACAGGCAGGTGCCTTCCCTTGGCCAAGGAAACAAAGAGAAGAAATGTGTCACAAGGGAAAAGGCTGCAAGAAAGAATGTGGAAATGGGACATACTTTGGGGTAAGGTGAAGTGAGCCAAGGGACAATGAGGCAGCGCAACTGGGGAGTCACCTACAGAAGACAGACAGGGTGGAGGATGCCCCAGGGAAGGATGGAGGGCAGAGAGTGTGGTGGAACAACCCCAAAGAGCCAGGCAGGACAGCTACAGGTGGAACGAGGTGAAACAGGAGGTCCCAGAGTAGGAACAAAGGAACTTAGAGAGCTCAGGGCTGCCTGCAAAGTTTGTCATGGGGAAGGGGAAGCGTAAAAGAGGTGGATAGCAATAGGCAGGAAGGAATGGCTGCTCCTAAAGCTTGAACTTTGTTGCAAAGGTGCGAATTTTGGGCCAGGCTCTTTACTACGGATCCGGCGGGGAAAGGTGGGTGGTGGGAATGGGGTTAGGGATGGTTTGGGGAGGGGATGAATGGGTGGGGCAGGGTTGGGGGCAGTGGGACTGGGATTGGGGGAGGGTTTGGGGTAAGGTGAAGCTGTAGGCATTGAGAACACCATCTTATTAATCTGAGCTGGTGGACAATTACATGTTGAGTGTTGAAGTTAATGAATACAGGCTAGAGAAGACATCTGAGTCCACCAAAAGAAAAAAACAGAGCAGCTCAGAAAGGGTCAAATGTTAAGATAAAGGGCTGGTTTCTGGGAAACAAACAGGATGATGACCACTAAAATGGGAAGTCTCTTTGGAGGCATCTTGTCAGTGATGTGAAAAGAGGAGGGATGATTAAGGAAAAATGTCAGGAGCAAGTGCCTAGGAGAATAAGAATGAGGCCACAGGTATTAACTGAGTGCCTGGGAGTCACATTGGATGGGTCAGGGGTATGAACGGTGGGATGTGCAGATGTCAAAAGTACAACTCTCTCATGCAGACTGGCCTTTTGGACATGCTGTGTGTTAAGGTGTAAATGGGGAAGACAATGAGGTGATTCCAAGTGAAAAGTGCCAGGACTGTTGGGCACGGGGAGGGAAATGCCGAGGTCTTTTGAGTAGGAAGTATAGCTGGAACTACGAACATACTAAATGCTAGAAATGGGAGAGTAAAGGCCAGGGAGTCAAGGTGGCCGTCCACAGCAGTGGTTCTTATCTGGGGTGGGGGTGGTTTTCACCTGGAGGGAGGGCTGGGGGCATGGACCCCCAGGTAGGCCTATCCAATCATCTGAGGGCTGTTGAGCTCAGAAAAAGTAAGGGGAAAAAAGCAGTCTCTAAAAGGAACACAGACAATAGCAAAGGAAGGAACTGAGCCCAAAAGATGCTTCTGATAGGCCGCCTTGGGGTCCTGCATCCTCAGGTGAGAATCACTGGTGGACGTGGGAGGAGGGAGGACTGGGCAGAGATGTGGAGTGCGAGGGGAAGAGGCACGTGCGGCGGGGCTGAGGGAGGCATTAGGGTCAAGACTGTCAGGTGTGGGAACACAGTTCCCGACAGACCATGACAAGGATGACAGCGAGCAAATGGATGTAGCCGAAAGGCACCAGGGACCATGGTAGTGGAGCTGGGATTTCCAACGCCTTGGTCCCAGACTGGAGGACTCAGGTGGAGGAGTGAGGCCGAGAAGGGCCCTGTGACACAGAGGAAGTGGGCTGTGCGGGTGAGAGCAGAGAGCAGGGGATCTGTTGTGATGGGGAAGGAAGGCGCCAAGGGGGATGGAGACAGCGTGGAAGGAGTGTCTTGAAGACATGGGCCCTAAGGAGGGACAAGGCAGGAGGAGGGTGGGACTGGCAGGAGCACCCAGGAGGAGCGAAGAGTCGGGTCTCAGGCAGGGCGGGAGAGGCAGGTTGAGACTAGCATTTGTGTCGATGTGGGGAGGAAGGTCAGGGGAGAGAAGAGTGAGTGCTGATGACAAAACTTCGATGGTGACAGGAAGAAGTAGAAGATTCGGAAGCAGATGCTCCCCAGAGTGTAATGAAAGGACATGAATCAGGAAAGTTTAGGGGAGTCAGGGTTGTGGGGCCCTGGAAAGGACCCACAGCCTGGGCCACTAGGATGTGAGCATGGAGAGCAGAGTGTGTGGATTTGGTACAGTACGTGTGACGCAGAGATGACTGCATCTGGTGGAGCAGTGGGTGCGGGGCCAGGCAAGAAGGGAGGACACATCTGAGAACATGACTCAGGCAGAGGGAGAGTCACAGATGGTGCTGAGAGAATGCAGGATGATGCAGGTGGGACAGTACCATGCTGTGCAGCAGAGGAGGAAAGCAAGAGGAACGAACAACCTGGGCCTGGGAGCTGGGAGAGCAGAGGGTGAGTTGGCAGCATGTGGGAGAGCAGAATAGAGGAGAGGTATTCCCCAATGGGCAGGAAGAATGAATTGGAGCAGGTTACAGAGCCCAGGAGCTTAGAGAGGTGATCTTCTTGAGAGGATCTGGGAATGTGCTGCAGCAATGGGGGCACGCCAAGGAGCAAAAGTGGCTGTGAATGCAGAGAGTCCTCCTTTTTGCCCAAAAGGGGCAAAGTGTTTGATGCAGGTCATGGAGGAGAAAGCATGGTGTGGGTAAGACAAGGGAGGAATGGAGAGGTGAGATGAGGCCAGAGGAGCAGGGTGCAGAGGTCTTGGCACTTTGGAAACATTGAGGACAGTGTGTCAGTAAGGGCATGGCGAGATGATGAAAGGCCAGGGGACACAACAGAGAGACGAAACCACTGTTCCTTAGAGGCAGGACTGAGAATATAGTAACCACTGAGAATACAGGATGGTTAGGGTGAACTGAGACAGCAGATGGACCCAGTACAGCAGGTTGAGGACACAGATGCTGGCAGTGGTGGCAGTGGTTGGGGGCATGGCAGGAAGGGTTCAGAGCTCAAGAAATATTCCTGAGCCTGTGGATTGACTTGGAGGCAGCAGGGCACCAGCACTGGATGTTGAAGATGAGGTGGAGTGTGTCTGGGAGATGACAGTGGAGGAAACAGTGGATGGGTGGTATAGGATTTACATGTGAACCTTGTGTGGAAAGTCAGATGTTGGAGTGGGGCAGCCATGTGGAGGTGGTGTGATGCGAGTAGTGTCCCGGAAGATGATGGGAAAAGAAAGATTTGTGGTGCATGAGGAGAAAGAACATCATGAGCCTGTGGGAAGCCTACTGCCTATACAGGGTCTGATTCAGAAAAGGGGAAGGAGGAAATCAGAGTTCCCCAGATGGGGCTTTATCAGATCTCAGGGAAGTTGGTGCCATGCCTCTTATCAAGGCCAGCCCATAGGACTAGGGCAGGGTGGAAAAATCCCAGGCTTTTCAGAAGTGGATCCTTAGGAGAAAGTAGGGGAAAAGCAGGTAAGTCGCTCAGGGTAAATGGAGGAAACAGGGCCTCACTGCACATTCAGGCAGCACCTGCATGGAACCTATTGACAGGTAACCTTGGGGCTCGGGGACAGACTCATGTGTTTTGAGTCCAGTATGTTGGCAGAAAGATGCTTGCAAGTGTTAGAGAGAACTAATGGAGAGGAGACAATTCCCAGTGACCACTGCGTCTGAGCTTCTGTTGTCAAGGGAGCCTGAGAGGATGGAGGAGGTGCAGCTTGCAACTGAAAATACGCACTATACCACACTTCACTACAGAGGCACATGAAGTTAGAAGAAGGGGCCTTCAAACACAGGTAGCGTCTTAGATTTGGTGGGAGGTTAGGTCAGTAGTAAATGGTATGTTGGAAGGCAGTATGCCCAGAGGTTGAAGGTTTGGGTGCTAATACAGGTGCTTCATTTTTGCAGACTTTTTCAGAAGGCAGAGAGGAAGAAAGGAAGGACAGGATGGATGGCAGGACCTGTGTAAGAAGAAGGTCTTAAATTCTAAACAAGGGTGTAGTAAAGGTAGTGTGGCCAAGAGGGAAAGAAGAAATGGCAGATCCAGATGGCTTCAATGGGTAGTACAAGATCAGGATGATGGGCAGGGGTGTATCAGCTCATGGGGGCCCTATCAAAAGTAAATGGAAATAATGGAGGTGAGAAAAGGAGGAAGTGGCAGGATTGGCTGGAGAGTTTTGTAGGAACTCACTTCATGGAACAGAAAGAGAAAAGAGGAAACAAGGCTGAAGTGGAAGAGGGGAAGGAAAAGGCAGCTTAAGGGAAGGCATTGGCCTTCCCTTAGGAAGTGGATGAGTGGAATGAGTGAAGATCTGGACAAGCAACAGAAAACAGTGTTGAAGAGAAGGTGGGATAGGCAGAGGATGGAAAAGTTTGAGCGGTGAGAGCAGGTCAAAGTAGTGAGCGCATCCCTATGGAGAAGAGATGACCGAGCCTGATGAAGCGACAGGCCCTGGGTGGTTGAGAGAAATAGGACCACAGACAGGCAGGTGCCTTCCCTTGGCCAAGGAAGCAAAGAGAAGAAATGTGTCACAAGGGGAAAGGCTGCAAAAAAGAATGTGGAAATGGGACGATGAGGCAGCGCAACTGGGGAGTCACCTACAAGAAGGCAGACAGGGTGGAGGGTCCCCCAGGGGAGGATGGAGGGCAGAGAGCGTGGTGGAAGGGAGCCAGGCAGGAGAGCCACAGGCAGGACAGCCACAGGTGGAGCCAGGAGAAGAGGGAGGTCCCAGAGTAGGAACAAAGGAACTTAGAGTGCTCAGGGCAGCCTGCAAGGTTTGGCATGGAGAAGGGGAGGCATAAAAGGGGTGGACAGCAATGGGCAGGAAGGAACGGCTGCTCTTAAAGCCTTGAACTTTATTGCAAAGGTGCAAATCTTGGGCCAGGCTCTTTACTATGGATCCGGTGCAGAAGGGTGGGTGGTGGGGATGGGGTATGGGGTGGAGTCTGGGCTGGGGTTGACTGGTTGGAAAGGAGGGAAGGATTGGGAGCAGTGGGGTATGAGTGGGAGAGGAGGTAGGGAACCAGATGCAGGGAATGAAGTCAAATTCTGGGTTGGAAAAAAACCTTATTTAACTGAGCTAGTGGGTTACATGTCTAATGCTAAGGGTGATGAATACAAGCTGGGGAAGACTTCTGAATCCACCAAAAGAAGTTAATGATAGTGGTTTCTTGTAGGTCAAAAGGTCAAGGTAAATGGCTGGTTTTTAGGACACAACTGTGAACTTGGGAAGCGATGGGGGAAGTTTCTGCAGGACTGTCTTGTCAGGGATCTGAAAAAAGGAGGGGGGATTAAGGAAAACTGACAACAGTAAGCACCCATAATAAACAGGTTGAGACCGAAGATACTGACACAGTGCCTGAGAGTCCTATGAGGTGGGAGGAGAAGTATGGGGTGGGGAGGCATTAAAGGAACAAGTTTCCAATGCACACTGGTGTCTGGGGTCAGAGGTGTGTTAAAGGGCAAATAGGGAAGGAATGAGGTGGTTCCAAGCAGAGACTGCCAGGCCTGATGGGGGTGGGAAGGCAAAAGAGATGTTTGAGTGGGAAGTTTAATGGCAGGCATTAGAATGGTCTGGGTGTGAAACGAGGGAGTGAGGCCTAGGGAGTCAAGGTGGCCGTCCACAGCAGTGATTCTTATCTGGGGTGGGGGTGGTTTTCACCTGGAGGGAGGGCTGGGGGCATGGACCCCCAGGTAGGCCTATCCAATCATCTGAGGGCTGTTGAGCTCAGAAAAAGTAAGGGGAAAAAGCAGTCTCTAAAAGGAACACAGACAATAGCAAAGGAAGGAACTGAGCCCAAAAGATGCTTCTGATAGGCTGCCTTGGGGTCCTGCATCCTCAGGTGAGAATCACTGGTGGACGTGGGAGGAGGGAGGACTGGGCAGAGATGTGGAGTGCGAGGGGAAGAGGCACGTGCGGCGGGGCTGAGGGAGGCATTAGGGTCAAGACTGTCAGGTGTGGGAACACAGTTCCCGACAGACCACGACAAGGATGACAGCGAGCAAATGGATGTAGCCGAAAGGCACCAGGGACCATGGTGGTGGAGCTGGGATTTCCAACGCCTTGGTCCCAGATGAGAACTCAGGTGGAGGAGTGAGGACGAGAGAAGGGCCCTGTGACACAGAGGAAGTGGGCTGTGCGGGTAAGAGCAGAGAGCAGAGAGCAGGGGATCTGTTGTGATGGGGAAGGAAGGCGCCAAGGGGGATGGAGACAGCGCGGAAGGAGTGTCTTGAAGACATGGGCGCTAAGGTGGGACAAGGTGGGAGGAGGGTGGGACTGGCAGGAGCACCCAGGAGGAGCGGAGGAGCCAGGTCTCAGGCAGGGCAGGAGAGGCAGGTTGAGACCGGGTGCGTTTCTATGGGGAGGATAAGGGTGGGCAAGTGGAGAGGAGACAGGACAGGAAGAAGGTAGTAGATTCAGAGGCAGATGCTCCCCAGAGTGTTTCACAGGGTGTGAACAAAGGGACGTGAAAGGAATCAGGAGAGTTTAGGGGAGTCAGGGTTGTCGGGCCCTGGAAAGAATGCATAGCCTGGGTCACTGGGATGTGGGCACAGATAGCTGGGCAGAGGTTGTGGATTCGGTATGGTATGTGTGATGCAGAGATGTCTGCATCTGCTGGAACAGTGGGTGTGGGGCCAGGCAAGAAGGGAGGACACATCTGAGAGCATGACTCAGGCAGAGGGAGAATCACAGATGGTGCTGAGAGAAGGCAAGATGGTGCAGGTGGGACAGTACTGTGCTATGCAGCAGAGGAGGAAAGCAGGAGGAATGAACAACCTGGGCCCGCGAGCTGGGAGAGTGGAGGGTGAGTTGGCAGCATGTGGGAGAGCAGAATAGAGGAGAGGTGTTCCCCAGTGGGCAGGAAGAATGAATTGGAGCAAGTTATGGAGCCCAGGAGCTTAGAGAGGTGAGCTTGTTGAGAGGATCAGGGAATGTGCTACAGCAATGGGGGCATGCCAAGGAGCAAGAGTGGCTGTGAATGCAGAGAGTCCTCTTTTTTGCCCAAAAGGGGCAAAGTGTTTGATGCGGGTCATGGAGGAGAAAGCATGGTAAGACAAGGGAGGAATGAAGGAGAGGTGAGAGGAGGCCACAGGAGCAGGGGGTAGATTGTATAATAGCATAAGATGGCACTTTAAGGAAGTATAGGCAGAAAGTTGAGAAACTGAAATAATTATGAATGATTATATGGCAGGCAAAGTGTTTGCCTAATATCGTTACAAACACTGTTTGATGCAGGTCATGGAGGAGAAAGCATGGTGTGGGTAAGACAAGGGAGGAATGAAGGAGAGGTGAGAGGAGGCCACAGGAACAAGGGGTAGATGTGTTGGCACCTTGGAAACATTGAGGACAGTGTGTCAGTAAAGGGCATGGCAAGATGATGAAAGGCCAGGGGACACAAGAGAGAGAGGAAACCACTGTTCCTTAAAGGTAGAACTGAGAATATAGGATGGCTAGGAGTGAAGTGATACAGCAGATGGACGCAGTACAGCAGGTCGAGGACATGGATGCTGACAGTGATGGCATCAGTGGGGGCAGGGAAGGAAGGGGTCAGAGCTCCAGAAAGAATCTTGAGTCTGTGGACTGACTTGTAGGTGGCAGGGCACATAGGACTGGATGTTGAAGATGAAAAGGAGTGTCTAGAAGATGACCATGGGAGGCAAGACCATGTGTAGACTGCAGTTTCCATCCGCATGTAGTGAGAGAGATGCTGAAGTCTGGCAGCCATTGGAAGGCAGTTTTTAGAATGCAAATTGGATGACGGAAGTTTATGGCAAAAGAAGGGACAGGAGGCAGGTAAGAGGGGAGATAACCTTATGAATTTGTGCAGGGCTCAGCATCGGTAAAAGGGCTGACATGAAATAAGGGAAGGTGGAATGCAGAGTTCCCAAACTAGGGGCACTGACAAATCTCAGGGGCAAGTCGGTGGTATGCTTGGGGTAACAACACTTAACCTCTCATGGTAACTACTTCATTAAGTGGGAAAACAGAAAAAGAAGAAACTTTGTAGAGGGTGATGGTAAAGCAACCCCAACCGATACGGAAGGCAGTGTTGGCCAAATGATATGGAGGGCAGTGATGGCCAAATGATATGGAGGGCAGTGATGGCCAAATGATATGGAGGGCAGTGTTGGTAATCACTGGAAGTCAAGATTTTGAAAGCAAAATATTAACAATGTAAAATTTGCAAGTGTGGGGGTTAGACATAGGTTATTATGTGTTTAATGTGATCTCCAGCACAATTAGCAGAGGCCAAAATGAAAATGAAGTATTACTCTGTTTAACAAGATTGGAATTAAGGGGACAGTATACAGGTTATATCAATTTGGGAATTATTTAGGAATGTTATAGTTGGTATTGTGGGTATTGTTGCCCCTTGATCCAAAGTATAGAGTAATGGCAAAGAGGAGAAGTATATAGAAAGACCTTGTCATTAGGGAATTTGGTGGCTGCCTTAAAACTCCTTCAGGGAAACACTTAATGAATGCTTAGAGTCAGGAGAATAAACGGTCCCATATAGAGATAGATTTATGAAGCTAAGTCTGAAGGAAGAGCTTCATTAGCAATCCCCAGAATGTCAGTTCTACTAGCCAAAGATGCAGGTGAATATGTTGGATACCAAGAGAACAGAAAGGAAGTGTTCTGAACACTGGAGGTGGGTCAAGGAGGAAGCTTATACATATTCACATGTGAATCGATTTCAAGGATGGATGAACAAAGACTGGGTGGTACTAATAGAGCAGGGGTTTTTTCCCCCTAAGGCAAAAGGCAGAAATGAGTGGGTATACCATGATTAAACTGCATTCTGTAGAGATGGGATTATTTAAGTAAAGTCAGCAATAAAAGTTAGAGATATTGAGGATGATGGGGTAGAAAAGGGATATCAAATAGGTAGGAAGATGGTTTGAAAGGGAATGAGAGAAATTTCAGTGAGTCTGAGGACTGGAAGACTGGGAATAAGACAAGTAAGTGGGTGAATAAGGAGGTCTCAGACTGAGAATCCTGGCAGATCTTCCAATGGGTCCAATTGTAGGCATACTGATTTTAAAGCCAGGCTGAAGCCAATTCTAGTGATAAAGGAAGGGGGAAGGGTGGCTGAATCATAATGTTCTACCAATCCCCCTTTTTTAGTATTTGAGTTAAAATTCAGATAAAATGCTTGGCTCAGAAGAATGCAAAGTTTCCTCATTAATATGGATCCCAGTGAGTGAGTGGAGGTGAGTTAAAGAACTCTGAGGCAAATCTTACTTAACGGAAGTTGTGTTTTTAGTATAGAATGCCAAGTTAATATGGTTAATACTGAACAAAAAATAATGGAAGGGAGACTACAGATTCAGCGAAGAGCTATGAGTCTATCAGGTTGTATAGTAGCTTACGATGGCACTTTAAGGAAGTATAGGCAGAAGGTCACAAAATTGAAATAATTATGAATAAGTCTATGGCAGGTACTATTTCTAATGGAAGTCAGAAAATAAACTCACATACATGTACTGTTACAGCTGATCTTAGTATGAATATTGTCTATTAAAGATTGTTTTAAAATAAGTTGTTTACATTTGTTGAAACAGTTCCAGATAATAAGAAATATGATGCAGTAAAACCTGATAAAAGCAATACAAAGATTAGAATGGTTCTGAGTAGGTAGTGGAATAAAATGTTAAATTGGTAGTGGCATTAAACAGGTCCAACATGTAGAACAATTGGTAGAATGTTGTGTATATAACACATATTGTTACTGATGCAATAAGTATTCAGGGGAAACAAAGCTGCTGAAAGACAATGAATGCTTGGAAGGAATGTTGCCCTAAAGGCTTTTCTAAAACTTTTTGGGTAAAGGACAAATTCTTGAAGGATGAAAAAATAGTAAGTAGGACTAATTACACAGAGACTTATGATGCCCATAGTCTTTCAAGAAATTGCTTTTGAGAGAAGGTGTTATGGTAATATATTGATGTTGGGTTAACGCAAATTTTTCAGATAGGGTAGATTTTTATACATTTATAGAGTAAAGGGGAGGAGGAAAGATTAAAGGTAGATTCAAGAAAGGAATAATTGATGGAACAACTTCCCGGAAGAGATTAAGGATATGTGTTTTTCAAACTTTTGGGAAGACTTGATTCTAGAGAGGATAAAGGGAAAAAGTGGATAGTTCTAGAATTAAACACCAAAAGGTTCTATGTGTCTGGCACCATGTAAAGCAAATTACCTATTATTTTATTTCATTTCATCCTATAAAAATCCTAAGAGATAAAATAATTTGTCCAAGATTACACAGTATGTAGCAGGGTCAGAATTCAAATCCTCATCTGTCTATCAAACCTATATTCCTTTCTATTATGCTATACTCTTTTCAACTTGAAGGAAATAAAAAATAAAAAATTTGCTTTTTCATTGTAATTATAAGGAAAAACATTATTTTTCTGAAATGAGACATACTGATGTTTAAGACCTTGAGGTGATAAGTAAAATTTGTAATATCTGTGATGGGAAAATGCAAAAAGGAGGGAATGGATAAAAGATATCTATTACCATCTATGGCCTGGTATTTCACTTCTTTCATTGTATGGCATAGATTTTAAGATTGGTCATGGATGAAAAATTTGAGAATTCTGACAAAAACTAAATAGAAAGGAGTTTTTAAGCAGGTATATGATGAGTCAAATATAACTTACTACTAACAAAACTTTAAACAATTCCCTATATGCCAAACTTTTATAAACAAAAATCAAACAAACTATCAAGCAAAAGAGTCCATAGCCAGCAGACCAAATGTTGAAATATCTGGGCTAATTTGTAAAATCTATGTTTTAAAACTCCTTAGTGAAGAGGGGCGAGAAAACCTCTCTCCTCTTTTTCCTCTCTTGGTGGAAATGTTTTCTTGTTGTTGGTTTTTTCCTATACTATATATGTAATTTCTATATTGTTGTTTTGTGTATTTTTGGTATTATAAAATTGTACTTCTTAGATTCTGTTAATAATTCTTACTGGGGTGTAAGGCACCTGCATTATCAGTTAGTAAATGAACTTGAAGAAGTGGGAGGAGCTAGTATTCTCAATTGGCAAGGGACTGATTCTTCGATGGGTTCAGCATTTCACTTCCCTCTGAAATTAAGTGGCAAAGTAATAGCATCCCTTAAAAAGCAGAACGTTGGTGAGAGGTAGAATAGCAGGAGGAACTTTGAAACATTCAGAGAGATGGCTACTGGAAAAAAACCAATGAAGTGCAGAGTCTCCCAAGATGATGGTAGAAGCCACAGGACTACATTAAGATTGGGCCCAAATACAAGTTTCGAAGAGGGTAAATAAAACTAGCTTTACTTAAGAGTACAGTCAGCTTAATTACTGGTTAGTGGACATATTTCAGACAAATCTAACTGAAGAGAAAAACAGACCAGGAGAGAAAGCCAAGTTATAAGGAAATAGAGAAACCTCACAAAGGGATAAAGGAGGTAATTAAAGGTTAAAGCCAGATAGCCTAGAGCTCAAAGGAGAAATGTTGGAGGCCAGATAGGAAAGTGCCTTCCTACTCAGGGGGTTAGGGATCTAGGGTGGCTGGAGACTAGAAGTAGAGTTCTGCCCAGGGCCAGAGGGAACAACCTGGGTTTCAGACACAGCAGTGGTGCCAACTTGAATCTACCTCGTGCTAGAGTCTGAGTAGCCTGGTCTATCACCCAACACAGATAACACTGGACAGGGGCTCCCAGGAAGCAACATCTAAGAAGGGAGTTTGGAGAGGGGCTAAAAGAAAGCAGGTTAAGCCCCAAATGTAACTGAATGATGACCAGGGATAACTATTTACTATTGCTTTTATGATTTCTTGTAACTCTGTAACTTCCCCAGTATTTGTTAATTTTTTTAACTTCTGTTTTTCCTGTACTTATGAGTAGTAAAAGTTTTCAAAACATAAATGTGGTGTGTGTGCTTATTTCTTTGAAAACTGGTAACAGTTATGAGTATTGTGCAATGAATATGAGAAGTGAAGAAATGGAGGGGGAAAATGGTGGTAAGGGAATCAAGTAGAATAAATACTTGACATTCACAAGAGATAGGTCACAAGATCTTCCCAAGTTTCCAAATAAGTAAATACCACTTTTGGCACTAGCTGGCTGTCTTTTAGGGGCTATTTCTACCCCCTGCAAAGACTGCATATGGGTCAAGTAGGGACTTACAAAGCCCTTCTTAATGTGGACACACAACGTTGGCTAAGCCACTCACTAGGCTGAGACCTACTCTCAGACACCAGCCTTATGCTACAGGACCTTCAAAAATGATGTTTTTAAATGCCAACAATCTACTATATAACCAAGTTCCATCTAACTCGACAGAAACTTCAAGGAGAATTGGGTCAAGCCTCTTCACAGGAGACATCATCAGCTACATGAACTCTCACAGTGGTCACATTATTCCAACAGAAAGCTTGAGTTCCTTTTTGTGCTACTGCTATACACACGCAGTTTCTCTTTTAAGATCAGATGTCCAGCGAATTATACTCAGATTTAGTTTTAAAATTAGTATGTCTGCAGCAGTAACCAATTTTATAAATATTCACACACACACAAACCCATACACACACACACTCATTATCATTACATTAAATTCTAGAAGAGAATCACATTCTTAAAGTGAGCATTTGTCCAGATAGTTGAAGAGCTCACAAGGTAATGCATTCTGAATCACAGAAGTATCTCTGCCTTTCTGAGGGTTAGTACCTGCTGTAGGGTCATCATCAGGCAAGCGAACAAGAGTGTAACATATTCCTGGCTGGTTATAAGGGAGGCTGGGGGCTGGGATACAACACAGCACTTCATAGGAATCCGATGGCTCCATCTGCACTGTCACTTTCTCCAGCAGCTGGTCATTGAGAGTGTTGGTGCAGTCAAACTGAAAAGTCAGTAAATGGAAAAGTTGTGAAGGATAACAAGTTGTTAGCCTTCCCACTCATAACCCACAACTCAGCTCTGGAGCCCACTATACCTTCTATCTCTAAAGAGTAGAGTAAGTCTCCTCCTAAGATTCTTCTTTTGGCAACAGGGAGAGCCTTATTCTTGAGGTCTTTTGTTTATATTATTCATCAGCTTTTTTTCTTTCCTGAGACTGCTGTACCAAACAAGATGGCAGAACTCTGATGGCTGTCAAATCTAAGTTCTTAGATAGCCCACTTAATCTACCTTGATGTTAAGTGATGATTTTAAAAAGTTGGTTATACTTTATATTGTCCGACTTCTTCACACATTTCAGTTTTATGTTCTTTAGATTTTAACCATCAAAAGTTACCCATCACATGAAGGGATCTCTATAGCTCTGATGTTAAGCAAGAAAACCAGAAATTCTGCCAAATTAATTCTCTATAAAAGAGACTAGAATTACAGGCAAAGGATATTTGTCTCAAAGCATATCAGCTTATACTAAATCCCTACAGGAGCCAAGGGTTTTATCTTACCTGGAACACAATATGATTGGTAAACATATGCTTGATACATCGAACAAAATATTCTGTTTCTGCTTCTGTAAGTTGAACAGGCTCAGAAGACTTGAACAAGGGTCCTATATTCATAAACTCAGGAATGGCAGCCAATTGTTCTATCAAGAAAAAAAGAATGTAGGATATGAAGAAGACAGAAAGACTTCACTCTGGATGCTTAAAAAATGTTTTAGTTTTCACAGCCTTACTAATAGTTGAATATTCAACTAGTATGTCCCCAAGCTTTAGTGAAATAATCTTTTAAGTAAGTGAGCTTATGTATTCATTAAAGCAAAAAAAAAAAAAAAAGAAAGAAAGAAACTTAATACTTATTTATTTTAGAATGAGTTCCCTGTTAACCAACAATATACAGATAAAAACAACAATCCCAGTTAGCAATTACAAACTGGAAAGTTCATGGACTCCAGGTAGCCTTGGCAACTATACCCTATGGTCTTCAGCCACACACATATTTCCTGTACTAAGAACTGATCAAATTGAATAAAATTGGTGGACTTCATTATATTTACAATGCCTAGGGGCAAGATTATTACTTCTAACCATCAAATCATCATACCTTGGAAAATGTCTTGCCTGGAAGGAGCCAACTTCTCTGGCTTAGTAGCCACAAGTGTGATTTCTATAAAGACAGATATGAGTGAGTGAATTTCTCCTCCTACTGTCAAGCTACCAATACAGACAGAGATGACAGCAGACATTTCTAGCAGATACATAATGAGCTATTACTAAATCATACTTATAGGGTATCTGTCACTTCTGGTGGAGGACACTCAAATTAAAATGGTATTTAGTGAACATATGTTGTGAAACCATAAAGACCTAAAAATATAGAATTTACTTTAAATGGACTGGGATGTACAAAAATTACTCAGAAAAGGAAAAATAATTTATTTTTAAAATCTTCTCATGATCAAAATAGGAAAAATTACTTATATCAACAGAAAAACTGAAAATAAGCATAAAATTATTTCTTCCCAGTTTTGTGTTCTAACCACTAAACATTTATGTCTCTCTTTTTTTTTAAAGTTTTAAAGTTAGATATTCTTTGGGAATATTTTAATAACTGTGTCCATAAATTCTTTTAAGACAAACCTCCAATAACAAAATTAATTTAGAGATTATCAACTTCAGAAAATAAAAATAGGAGGTGACAGCACTAATGCTGCTCTGAGATTCACAGTGGCAACCGACTTCAGATACTGTAACATTTGCATTTAAAAAAAAAAAACCTTCATCTTGGAGTGCATTTCATATTATTGCTTTTATGTAAAAACCAGTTTTTTTTAACTCTAATAAAAATATGTCTTAAATCTAAAAGATTTATGAGGAGTGACAATTAAATGAGTATTAGAGAAAATATGCTAATATTTTTTAGTTTTGCAAAACTACTTATACACAGAGAAACTAATAGAGTTAACCGTTCCCATTACCTGCTTTTTGTTCAAAGATGGGAGCCATAGCGAGAGGAACTGATTTCATGTCAAACGGTTTTTCTGAAGGCTCCAAAGTGTACTGGTGTAAGGCTTTTTCCATCCCTGGTACAGAGACCGTCAAGCCTATGAAACACAGAGAAATCTCAGCATTATAACCTCAAGCCAATCCTTGAATCCAAATAGGCCTGGATTTGTAATTTTTTTTTTTTTTTTTTTTTTTTGCCAATCAATGAGAGCTTGTAAGGTTGCTGAGGTTGGTTGGCCTTGAACTCTTGGCCTCGCCTTCGCAAGCGCCACGACATCCGGCCGGAGCCACTTTGGGCTCCTTGGATTTGTAATATTTATCTAAGCTTTTAAAAGCTTTATAACTTAAATATAAAAATAAAGGATATTATTGAAACTGCCTTATAAACTTGTAAACTGACTTATTTCATTCAAGAAACACAGGAGCAGAGCATACACATTTTCAATAAAATATATGTACCTCCCAGAAAAGAAAGCAACTTAGCTATATGGGAACAATGACAGCATAAGAAAACGGGAAAAAGGTAAACCCATCCAAGAGGGAGTTCAAGGAGAACCAGGAATGTGTGAGCAATGTTCTTAAAAAATGTAAGGGCCCAATCTACATTCTTATAGATTGCTGCGTAGGAATTACCATTACCAAATTAGAAAATATCCCATCAACACAGGTTTCTCTAGAAATGAAAGTGCATTCAAAGACAAAAACCAAGCATTCGCCTAATGAAGTGAGCTCATATGCAAATCATGAAATATGCTTCCAAGACACCATTTGAGGAACAAAAGTGTACATCCTTGGCTTTCACTGACCATTAAAGATGTATGTGGCATTCAGTGCCATCTGCCTCTGCTGCAGCACATTCAGATAGAAGGTAGCTCTGTCTCGTACCTCATCGTCAGTATCCATCATACACCTGTCCAGGGGAAACAGAATAGTCACGGCACAGGACTCCAGAGATTTCTAATAGCTCTACTACCAAATCTGAAGGACAGAGCTCAGGTCATCATCTGATACTATCTTTTAAAAAGTGCTCAACAATAGCCAATAGTGGCTCCTAATGTCTCCACAAATAAATCTTGGGTACTGTTCTGAATTATTAAAGAAATATTGTTACTGTGAATCACAAGCACTACATAAGTAGGAATTAAAATAACGAGGAGCACAAGAACATGAAATAGCAGTCTGGAATCTCTTCTTCCCTCTGTAACCACATGCCCCTTACACTTAGACTTCTCTGTAATTAGGAAATGGGAGTATTATACTTTCCAAGGACACTAAAAAGATAAATAAATTAAAAATCCAATTATTATTGTTATTGCTCAGATGACAATCTGTTTCACATAAACTAGCCAACCTTTGACTTGTAATTTATCTGCTTCAATTGTAAGATGCAATCAGTTTGCTAAAGCAAGTCTTTTCCCTATCAAATAGTCATGAAGACAATGAAAAACTATTATTTTCAACTTTGCATAGTGAATTATCTAATATCATTTTAAAGTAAGCCCCAGTTGTATAAATTGAGGCACATGTATTTAAGTCACTTTCTCAAAATCATGTGAAAGAAAGCCAAAGTCAAATGTGACGTGTACCTAGCACATAAAATGCTATGGAGAACCAATCTTTTAGGGAATGGGGCTGGGGAGAGAAGCTCTATAAATAAGAGTGAGGAGTGATGGAAACATGTAGGCTATTGTGGAAACCAAGGCTAGGACACTTCATGAAGTGTTCAGTCAATAGCACATCAAATTGACTGAGAGGTACACATAATTACTAAAAAGAGAAAGAAATTGCCATTTGCCCCTGACTTACTCCATTAGCTCTACTCTTAGGCCTTGTAGTGCATCTGCCGTACAGTACAATGAGGTGTTCAATATTTAACCATATGGAATTCTTATATTTTTAAAAAGACATTATTTAACTTACCTCTGTAACAGTACAAGGATGCTTGGGAGAAGACTCTCATTCTGAGCCCCAAATTTAGCCAAAGCACTCACAGCAGCTATAATGAAGCATATAATTATGCTATATAAATACTGGTTTCTCAGATTTAAGTAAAAAACCAATTAGAAAAGTGTCCCCACGTTTAGTGGAGACAAATTCTCCTGTTTTATTGAGTGTTTCTTGGTCTTATTTCTTTGATACTGTTAAGCATAAACAGAATTGAGCCTGAATAGGAAAATCTTCCAAGCACTGAGGGAAAAGATTCATATAGATTTCCTGTAAGAGCTCTATCTCCACCCCAGCACAACTCCTTATATATCACACTGATGTGATTAAGCTCTAATCTCAAACAACCAGCTCCAACCATAAAAAGAAATTTTATTATTAAAATTCTTTTCATTCAACAAAGATTCATTGCACCAAACTTTTCAGGAATTGTGCTAGGTACTGGGGCAGATAAAAGACATGTCCTGATCTCAAGGAGCTATACTCTAGTGGGAAAGACAGTTATGTAGAGAGAGAATTCCAACACGTCATAGTAAGTTCATGGAAGACATATATCCAGGATGCTCTGTGAATACACAGAAAGGAACTAAATCAGAATTGTGTTGGAAAAGTAAGACAAGGAGTTGACACATATGACCTGAGCTAAAATGTGAAGAACAAGTACTGTTAGCCAGAGGAAACAGGCATGATAAGAGTATTAGAGGCAGAGAAAATAAGAAGTTCAAATGGCCCCTGCCCAGAGAAGAAAGTGCGGTATATTACTGGACAGCTGGGCAAGGCTGAGCATAGGACCCATGCTGGAGAGCAAGAAGAGGGAGAGAGTAGTAATAAACAAAATTAGGGTATGGTTTAATCTCAACAGTATTATTGAAGGATATTAAATATGAGCTAAAATATTTGAATGTCCTTGTTTTTAGCAGAGTGTAAAGAATAAGCTGGGATATGTGTGAATCTAGAAGCAGTCACACTAGTTAGGCATCTGAAATGGATGAGATCCTCAATCAGCACCATGAAAATAGAAGAGAGAATAAAGAAATATTAAGGAGACACAAATAAAAGCACTTTGATGACTGAGGGAATAATGAATGTGAGGATTTCAGTTTGGGTTAGTTTGAATTTCAGGTTGAATTTGAAGTGGTTTAAATTATTTGGACAAACAGGAAAGAGACATGACTGGTGTCACAGCCTATCAGCAGAGCTCTGAAAATGATCACCAGGAAGAATGTAGATGTTGAGAAGACAAAACCCTACAGAGAAATAATATTTTAAGGAATGGGGCTAGGAAACGCAGCACTATAAATAAGAGTGAGGAGTGATGGAAACATGTAGGTTATTGTGGAAACCAAGGCTATGGAGTTTCATGAAGTGTTCAGTCAATAGTACGTTAAATGGACTGAGTGTAAACAAAGGTAAGAACATTAAAGTATCTAACTTGATTTTATATTTTAACAACTAGTCTATAAGTAATTTTTTTTTTTTGAGACAGAATTTCACTCTGTCACCCAGCCTGGAATGCAGTGGCATGATCTTGGCTCACTCCAACCTCCACTTCCCGGGTTCAAGCGATTCTCCTGCCTCAGCCTCCCCGGTAGCTGGAACTACAGGTGTGCACCACCATGCCCAGCTAATTTTTGTATTTTTTAGTAGAAATGGGGTTTCACCATATTGGACGGGCTGGTCTCGAACTCTTGACGTCGTGATCTGCTCACCTCGGCCTCCCAAGGCATTCTTGGGCCCTCTCTGCCCAACAAGTGTGGAATCTTAGCAGCCAGAACAGTGTTCACAGTCCTCAATGAATTCACAAAGTTGGGCTAGGCCTGCTACTTTACTCTCAAAGTGCTGGGATTACAAGCGTGAGCCACTGTGCCCAGCCATAAATAATTTTCATAAAATTGCTTCGGAGGATTTTTAAGGGACAGAGCTAGATAATACTGAGTTGAAGAGAAAACAATGAATTCATGGAGGCAGCTAATAATGACTATTTCAAGTTTATCTCAGAGGGGAAGGAAAGTATAGAGTCAGGAGCTAGTAAAAGGCTCACAGAGAGTTTACATCTCTAATAGGAGAGATACGGATCTATTCATATGCTAAGGGAAGAAAGATTAGAGAGGAAAAGTCACTTAAAAATACCTACAGACACACGTACACAAATTCTACAAACATTCGTACTTGTGGCTATCACTGAAAAAAATGGATGAGCCATCATAGTATTCCTATCATACTGAGAGCCAAGGGTTATTTGTCTCTAATCTAAGGCAAAAACAAGGATGGAAATTGGAGTACAAAGAAAGACATCTGGGCCCTAAGCATGCTCTAAAATCCCACCATCCAATAGATCCCACAACTTCATTTTCCAATTTCATATCATTCTCTTAAGTATTTCAAAAGATCAGCATCATCAGTATCAGTGTCCCAGTGACTCACCAGCTCTGACAGCCTCATTCTCCAGGACAACCCTATTAAAAATAAAGCGGATATATTTGGAGGGGACAGGCGTTCTGGGGCCCTCTTTGCCCAGCAAGTGTAGAATCTTAGTAGCCAGAACAGTGTGTTCACAGTCCTCAATGAATTCACAAAGGTGGGCTAGGCCTGCTTCTTTACTCTCAGGGTTCTCTTCCACAATGCTGATTATGCAGTCCACAATGGCCCGCTTGTACTCAAAGCCTCCCTGGCAAAAAAGAAGATAAAATTGCCATTCATTCTAAGGACACATTTTGGAAAAATGCTTACACTCCAAGGTTCATGCTTATAATATTCAAATTTCATTTCCCACCTTTTATGAAAGAAACAAAAGTGTTTTTTCTCCAAGTGGGAAAGCAAAGCAATGGCATGTTTAGTAATCAGATAATGACCTCACTTGAGAGTCATACTGAGATTATAAAGAAATCTCCTTAAAACATTATGGTATTTATTTCATGGCAATCCTAAGAATTTAAGAGTAACTTCCTCTGATTAAAAAGTAATCTACCTACATCATCTCGGAGCATGTTGGAGAGGAAAGTCATCATGACACTGTGCTTTCGAGGGTATTTCTGACAGAGAGCACTAATTGCCTGTACAACCACCACCTGCAGAAAAACGAACAAAACATTCACCTTTATGACTGTGACCACCACCTATAAAAAATAAACCACCACCTATAAAAAATAAACACAGAAAAGACATTCATCTTTATAACTCTGGCTACTAAACATACTTTCCCACTTACTTACTGCTAGTTAAGAAGGCACTGTAGTTGCCTAAAATGGTTCTTCATGGAAGATAACCAAGGAGACCCAAAGGAAAATAAAAAGTAATGTACAAATAAAGTTCATTCAAGAGATCCCTTCCCTCTGCCTCAGACAAATAATCATATCAAAAATTTTAAAGTGAACAGTAAAGGTAAAAAGCTTGAACAGACTGATTTCCATAGAAGAAATAGAGAAAGCTATCAAGGAACTACTACACAAAATGGTTTCTAGGGGAATTTTACCACAACTTTAAAGACTAGTGTCACCTGGTCATGGGGGCTTACAACTTTAGTCCCAGCACTTTGGGAGGCTGAGGCAGGTGGATCACCGAAGGCCAGGAGTTCGAAACCAACCTGACCAATATGGTGAAACCCCGTCTCTACTAAAAAAAAATACAAAAATTACTGGGTATATATCCAAAGGATTATAAATCGTTCTACTATAAGGACACATGCACACGAATGTTCACTGCAGCACTGTTTACAATAGCAAAGACCTGGAACCAACCCAAATGCCCATCGATGATAGACTGGACTGGGAAAATGTGGCACATATACACCATGGAATATTATGCAGCAATCAAAAACGACAAGTTCATGTCCTTTGTAGGGACATGGATGAACCTGGAGAACATCATTCTCAGCAAACTGACACAAGAACAGAAAATGAAATACCGCATGTTCTCACTCATAGGCGGGTGTTGAACAATGAGAACACATGGACACAGGGAGGGGAGCACTACACACTGGGGTCTGTTGGGGGGAATAGGGGAGAGACAGCGGGGGGTGGGGAGTTGGGGAGAGATAGCATGGGGAGAAATGCCAGATATAGGTGAAGGGGAGGAAGGCAGCAAATCACACTGCCACGTGTGTACCTATGCAACTATCTTGCATGTTCTTCACATGTACCCCAAAACCTAAAATGCAATTTAAAAAAAAAAAGTAAGTAAAATACAAATACTGACAATCATTGCACCTTCCTGATAAAGCATGCAATCATAAAAAAAAAAAAAATTCAAAAATTAGCTGGGTGTGGTGGCATGCCCTGCAGTCCCAGCTGCTCGAGGAGGCTGAGACAGGAGAATTGCTTGAACCTGGGAGGCAGAGGTTGTGGTGATCCAAGATCAGACTGTGTCTCAAAATAAGTAAATAAATAAAATAGAAATAAAGATCAGTGTTAAGATGTGTGAAGAATATGAGATTTTACCCCACTTGTGGCTAAAAGGTAAACCTGTCACAATTTCAGGGATGCTGGTAGAAAACACGAGACTTCTGGCACAGAGATAAAAGACAGTTAATTACTCACAGCAGTAGCAGTAGCCAGAGTATGAGCATTTTGGGGTGGGTTTCCTGAGCCCCAGTCCCAAAGTGCTGTGCAAAGAGAGCCAGATAGTATCTGGTCTTGCAGTAGGCTGCACTACCAGATAAGAACCCTAAGGATGGAACCTGAACATTTTACAGTAGGCAGTAAACATGCCTGTCCTTTTGTCTGAAGGAAAACATTATTATATTGGACCATAAACACATTTGCTTTTTGCTCCACAGAAAGTACTATTAATATTTTCTAGGGCTACAAAGAAATCTTCCCTTTCCTTTAGAGGGAAATATGATCTCTATCTTCTAAGGCTAGAAGATGTCTTGTATTATATAAAAGTTGTGGTAGTAGAAAACATAGGGCAGTTAGCACCTAACTTGCAAGATGTGAAGAGACTCATGGAGAATTTAGAACTGTCTACCAACAATCAGATAACCCCAAATCCATATACATAGTTTTGGAGCATAGAAAATGAAAGAAAATCTCCACAATCTTTTTATGAAGCAATGATACTTAAGCCTAATAAAGATAGTATATATGTACAGAAAGAAAAATTACAGACTAAAATCATTTATAAATATTGATGTAAAAATTCTAAGTTACATATTAGTTAATATAGTTTAACACTAAAGAAATAATGCACTATGATGAAATGAGGTTCATCAAGAATGGAAAGATGGTTAGGCATTAGAAAATTGATAAAATAACATCACATTAATGAGTCAAAAGATTATGTCCAAAATGCTGAAAAGCCTTTGTTAAAATCCAATATTCATTCCTAACAAAAATTCTTGAAGAAAAAGGGAACAGACGATATGCCCACAACATAAACATATATACTTTAATCCTAATGCCGGCATATTACTTAATATGGAATCCTGAGAGGCCCCATTTAGGTCAGAATGGATGCAAGGATGCCACTATCTCCAGCATTATTCTGGAGATATTAGCCAATGCAATTAGATAAGGGAAACAATTAAAGAAACAAGAAGTGGAGAAGACAAAACAAACAAAATATCTTTATTTTTAGATGACATGATAGTATATATGAAAATCCCAGAGAATAATAAAACTAATTCAATAATTCACCAAGGTAGCAGGATATAAAATTTACATGCAAAACCAGTAATATTCATATACATGAATGATAACCAGGTAGAAGATAAAATGGAATAAAAAACATTTATAATAGCAACGAAAAAGGTAAATTATTTAGAAACAAGCATTTTTAAACCATTCAAAACTAATATAAATTATTTTTTAAGAATTCTTAAATAAAGGCTTAAAAGAAGATTTAAACAAATTAAAAGACATCCTTGTTCTTAGGATGTCCCAACATCATTCGCATATGTGTTCTCTCCTAACTTATGAATTTAATGTGATCCCAACAGAAAATGTCAACAAGGTCTTTTATGAAGCCAGACAACTTGATATTAAAGTTCATTAGAAAATAAACATGTGGCCGGGCATGGTGGCTCATGCCAGTAATCCCAGCACTTTGGGAGGCTGAGGTGGACAGATCACCTGAAGTCAGGAGCTTGAGACCAGCCTGGCCAACATGGTGAAATTCTCTATTAAAAATACAAAAAATTAGCTGGGTGTGGTGGCAGGCGCCTGTAATCCCAGCTACTCGGAAGGCTGAGGCAGGAGAATTGCTTGAACCTGGAAGGCGGAGTTGCAGAGCCAAGATTGTACCATCGCACTCCAGCCTGGGCAAAAAGAGTGAAACTCCATCACAAAAAAAAAAAAAAAAAAAAAAAAAAAAGGAAGAAAAGAAAAAGAAACATGCAAGAATAGCCAGGAAAACAATGAAAATTCAGAACTATGATGGAAGGCTAAGCATCTTACAAAACTATATTTAGAAAGGAGTGTAGCAGTAGTATATGAATAAACAGACCAATATATGACCAATATATCATACATATGAAACTTTAATGTATGATAAAGACAACATCTCAACTTATTGGGGCAAAGATGGTCTTTACTTTTCTTTTTTCAGCTTTCCTCTCATTGTTTATAAAAAAATATATATATGTATTTTTTGAGATAAGGTAATATGGTTTAGATTTGTGTCCCCGCCCAATCTCCTGTCGAATGGTAATCCCCAATGTGGAGGTGGGGCCTTGTGGAAGGTGACCGGGGGGCAGACTTCCCTGCTGGTGCTGTTCTCGTGATAATGAGTAAGTTCTTGTGAGATCTAGTCATTTAAAAGTGTGTGACACTCCTCCACACCCCTCTTGGTCATGCTCCTGCCATGTAAGACATCTGCTCCTGTTTTGCCTTCTACCATGAGTAAAAGCTTCCTTAGGCTGCCCCAGAAGCAGATGCTGCCATGCTTCCTGTTCAGCCTGTAGAAGTGAGCCAATTAAACCTCTTTCCTTTATAAATTATCCAGTCTCAGGTATTTCTTTATAGTAGTGTGACAACAGACTAAGTAGACAGAGTGCAGTGGCATGATCAGAGCTCACTGCAGCCCCAACCTCCCAGGCTCAAGCGATCCTCTCACCTCAGCCTCCCAAGTAGCTGGGATTATAGGTACACCACCATGTTTAACTAATTTTTGTATTTTTTTGTAGAGACAGGTTCTCACTATGTTGCCCAGGCTGGTCTCAAACTCCTGGACTCAAGTGATCCCCCTGCTTTGGCCTCCCAAAATGCTGGGATTACAGGTGTAAGTCACCACATCTAGCCTTAAATAAAATTTTGGGGGGCAACTAACTGGGTACTCAATGGAAAAGGATTAAGACTGAATCTGTCATAATATACACAATAAAAAAAATTCAATGGACTAGAGATCTAAATATAAAATATGAAACTATAAATATATTAGATGAGAACATGAGTGAATTACTCTATAAAGTAAAGGGAAAGTCTTTTAAATTATGACTCAAAGTCAAATAAAAGACTGACAAATATGACTACATAAAAAATAACATTTTTGCATGACAAAGACATCATAAGAAAAGTCAAAAGACAAATGACAAACTGAGAAAAAGTATTCATAACATATTTCACAGATAAGAGTTAATATCCTTAATATACAAAAATAATAATAATAAAGGAAACAAAAGACCAGAAATCCTATAGAAAATGGGGAAAATGGAGCCGGGCATGGTGGCTTACACCTATAATCCCAGCACTTTAGGAGGCCAAGGTGGGTGAACTTCTTGACCTCAGGAGTTCAAGACTAGCCTGGTCAACCAATCCTTTAAGCCTTTCTTCCAATGGCGAAACCCTGTCTCTACAAAAAATACAAATATTAGCCAGGCATGGTGGCTTATGTTATGCCTGTAATGTAGTCTCAGCTACTTAGGAGCCTGAGGCAGGAGGATCACCTGAGCCCAGGGAGGCTGAGGCTGCAATGAGCCATGATAATGCAACTGCACTCCAGCCTAGGTGACAGAGTGAGATCCTGTCTCAAAAAAAGATGGGAAGGGGAAAAATACTAAAACTGAAAGCAAACAGAAATGAATCTATCTGTATTTCAAGAGATTTGTCTAATTGCACTGAAAAAAAGGAGAAATAACCTACTTAGTCAACATTCTACTATTCTGTGTGCAGATGTTAAAAAGATCAGTTTTGAACTAGCAGTTATTTCCATACTATATATACATAAAACAACAATGATAATAACGGATGCATATACTATTCTTAACTCTTTGTTATTTGATTTATGTTTCACAATAATTCAAGGAAGCAAGTACTATTATCATCCCCATTGTACAGCTAAAGAAACTGAGATAGTGAGAATTTATGCGACTCACCTGTCACATATGTAATAAGCGGTAGAATCAGGATTTAAACCCAGGGATTTTGATTCTAAAGGTCATTCTCTCCACCACCACTATGACTGCCTCGAAAACTTCTAACTCCTTCGCCGGACATTTTAAATTACCCTTTTGCACGGCTGCAGCCACTGCCTGGCCAAGGAGGGACAGGGAGACCTCAGTCTCAGCATCCTGCTGCAGGGCAGTAAGTACTGTTGTATATATGCTATCCTGTGCATAATTAGGACAGTACCTACTGCCCTGCGGCACGATGCTGTGAGACTGAGACATAAGCAGACTCCTCTCCTCACAGCTTCTTGCCCACACTGGTTGTCTGGGAGGTGCCCCATCCTCTCTGGTCCCAGCCCCTAGGTGCCATTTTGAGAGTTTAACACTGGGCTGTGCCCTGCCCTCAGCCTGAGTTAGGGATGATGCAGTTGAGACTGCTACTTGGCCAAGAAGGGACAGGTAAACCACACACATATTTAGGACAATATCCACTGCTCTGTAGCAGGCTGCTGTGAGAATGACATATAACCAGACCACACTTCTCACAGCTTCTTGTCTACACTGCATACCTGGGAGGGACTCCTCCCTCTCTGCTCCCAGGCCCACGGCATCATTTTGGTGGTTTAATGTTGGGCTGTGCCCCAGCTTGGGTTGAGTTCAAGTTGATGTGGCTGCAGCCAGAGGAGAAACAGGAAGTCAGGCTCTCCTACACATGCTTAGGACAATACCCAATGTTCTCCAATGGGCTGCTGTGAGACCAAGATCCAAGTGGACCACATTCCCCACAGCTTCTTGCCCCTGCTGCTCACCTGAGGGGTCCCCAGTCTCTCTGGTCACAAGCCCACAGCTGGCACCATTTTGAAAGTTTAAAGCTGGGCTGTGCCCCACCCTCAGCCTGAGGGTGAGGTAGCTGCAGCTGCCACCCAACTAGGGGAAGGACAGGATAACAAGCTCTCCTAAACAGAGAGCATAATACCCACCACCCTGCTACAGACAGATGTGGGACTGGGGACTAGCCTACCCAACCCATTGCAGCTTCTACCAACACCGACATGGACTGCTTGTGTCCCTGTGGGTTGCTCCAACACCACTACTGCCCATCACCCACAGCACACCAGCTGCTAGGGGCCTGAGAACCCACCCACACATTGGGTGCACTGGTCTCAATATTTGTTTCTAGCAAGCCACCTGAAGCCCAAGAATAGCCCTCTAGTACCCACAAACACTGGAGCCAGCATAAGCTGGACCTAAAAATAGGTACACTCAGTGCGCTGCTGACACTGCTGGGGCCCAAAGATTGACTAAGTATGTGTCCAGGTCCCCAGCTAAACTTCACCACAACCCCAAGTAATACCTGAACCAAGTCACTGAGGAATCACAGAGACCACTGACCCTGCGTACTGCTCAAGAGCTCATACAAAGATCCCACTACACAGGCACTCAAAATCAAACCCAAAGTATCTTAATCAGTAACAAGTATATGTCTTTAGGAAAAAACTCACTCCTACAAAAGCCATTTGAAAAAACTGGAACAAGCAACTGCTACACCGGATGCCCAAAACTGTCTGCTTGCATATATGGGTAAAGTTTGTCTCTTAAAAGTCTGGATGCATACTAAGTAGAGGGTAAATGGGGTTAGTTATACTATTTGACTCAGTATAAAGAAAGAATGAAGCAATAAAATGTTTCTACTTTTATTCTTTTAACTGAAATTTATTGTTTTTCTTTCTTTTTTAAAAATCATCTCTGACACTCTCACCAGTTCTATTCAACCCTGTTCTGCAAGTAAACACTACAAAACACTGCTCAGAGAAATTAAAGAAGATCTAAATAAAGGGAGAGATATACCATATTCATGAAATAGAAAAATCATGTTAAGATGTCAGTTCTCCCCAAATTGATTTATATATCAACACAATCCTAGTCATAATCCTATAAGACTTTGTTTAGTAGAAATTGATAAACTGGTCCTAAGTTTCATAGGAATGCAAAGGAACCGGAATATTAAAAAAGAAAAAGTTGGAAGGCCACACTACTTGATATTTAAGAGGTACTATAATGCTACATTAATCAATATTAGTGTGGTACTGGTACTGGATTGACAAACAGTTTAGTAACATGATATGAAGCCCAAAAATATACCTAAAATTATATGGCTATTTGCTTTGTAGATAAAAGTGCCAAAGCACTCCAATAGGGAAAACAAGTCTTTCCAACAAATTATCGTGAAATAAAGTAGATATCGGTATGGAAAAAACACTGAACTTACCACAAAAACAGTAATTCAACTTGGATCATTGTCTAAAATGTAAAAGCTAAAACCATAAAGCATTTAGACTAAAACATGAGGAAATATCTTTATGACTTGGAAGTAGATAAAGGATTCTTAGGGGACAATAATAACTATGAAAGAAAAAATGATAAATTAGACTTCATAAAAAATTAGAACTTCTGCTTCTCAAATGACACTGTTAAGAAAATAAATAGGCAGCCTAGAGCCTGGGAGAAAACATGATCATGTTTAAACTCTTACCTTGAACTCATCTGAGATTTCAGATACAAAAGAAGATATCTGCTTCATGAGCCTGTCCACACTGCTCTCACTTCCTGTTTTGAGGAGTGTAGTAATGGCTAGGGTAGCAATGCTTCTGTTTGAGTCTGTGATTAAGTTTTCTAAGTCCAGATTGCAGGCAGTAACAGCAGAGGGGTGCTTCATTGCCACCTTGTAGAAGGGCAAGAAAAAAAATTAGGCAAATTGCTTTTGATAAAGGCTAGAACTTAAATTTTAATTGAGGTAAGTGGCAATCCAAAGAGGACAGGATAGGTGAAAAGTAATTGTTTCAAAAAGAATGATTCCACTTAACAAGGTATATCTTTTCATAAATGATCAACTACCAGAGTATAGCATTGTACACTCCTTTGTTAGGTTCCTATAGCCTTTCTAACGTTACCATTTTTAAAAAAATTATAATTGGCCTGGTCAGGCGCAGTGGCTCACGCCTATAATCCCAGCACTTTGGGAGGCTGAGGTGGATGGATCGCTTGAGGCTAGGAGTTCTAGACCCTGGCCAACATGGTGAAGCCCTGTCTCTGCTAAAAATACAAATATTAGCTGGGCATGGTGGCACATGCCTGTAATCCCAGCTACTCCTCCCAGAGTGAGGCAGGAGAATTGCTTGAACCTGGGAGGTGGAGATTGCAGTAAGCCAAGACTGCGCCACTGCACTCCAGCCTGGGTGACAGAGTGAGAGAGACTGTCTCAAAAAAAATTATAATTGGCCTATATTTCCTTACAGTGCATGTGTTCATGTATGTCTACCCTATTAGATGTTAGGAGCACAGAGAACAGCAGGATCTAGCATAGTAGACAGTGCTTGACAAAGACAATATCTTATCACTTAGAAAAGACTTCTGCATTTAAATACGCAAACTCCAGCCAAACTGCATTATCTATGGTTACTATGTGTTATGCCATTCTCCTGCTTCCTTGTTTTTGTTGATGTTGTTCCACTTCGTCTATCCCAATATTGGTATAGAATCCGTTACCCATAATTTGGAAACTCTGAAAACACTCTGGAAAGCAAAGCATTGGGATGAAAATTCATTTAACGGCAAAACATGACACACAAACTAATGTGACTCTTTAATTTATACCACCTGACAAGAACAGTCATGTGTTTTGTGCAAAAATGTTAATGTGTTTTAATAATGGGATGCTGCCCCAAGCCCACTGAGGTTTGTAAATAAGAGACAGCACGATATAACCTTGCTAAAATTTATCTAAAAGCAAATTCTGAGACACATCTGGCCCCAAGATTATAGATGAGGGATTGTGGACCTGTATCAACTCAACACTTCAGGCCAGGCACGTGGCTCAGGCCTGTAATCCCAGCACTTTGGGAAGCCAAGGTGAGAGGATCACCTGAGGTCAGGAGTTCAAGATCAGCCTGGCCAACATGGCGAAACTCTGTCTCTACTACAAATACAAAAATCAGCTGGGCATGATGGCAGATGCCTAAGATTCCTGCTACTCGGAAGGCTGAGGCATGAGAATTGCTTGAACCTGGGAGGCAGAGGATGCAGTGAGCTGAGATTGTGCCATTGCACTCCAGCCTGGGAGATACAGTGAGACTCTGTCTCCAAAAAAAAATAAATAAAAACACACAATTTAAACTGTTGTTCTATAAAGGTTTCTTCCATGGCTGCTCTAAACTTCTCTTTTCTTCAACTGTTTATGCACCTAATTTATAATTATGTACTGCCTATGACAAGTCTTCTACTACATTTAACTTTCATTTAAATTTTTTATGCTTATTTAATTTATTCTGTGTTTCTGTATTATATCCTCCAAATCTACACTGTCTAATAAGGTAGCCAACAGCAACATGTGAACTACTCCAAACTGAGTATGCTATAAATATAAATATACTGTATGTCAAAAACTTAAGATATGTCAAAATATCTATTACATGTTGAGATGACATGTATTATGATAAGATATACTATTAAATTAATTTTACCTTACAAATTTTAATGTGGTTATTATAAAATTTAAAGTTATATATGAGTTTCACATTGGGTTTCTATTGGACAGTGCTACTGTAGACAAGCACTGTGCAAGCGAACTTTCTTCAGTGATAGAAATGTTCAATATCTGCACTGTCCATAGCCACTAACCACATGTGGCTGTGAGTACAAGAAGTGTGACTCATATGACTTAGGAACTGAAATTTTTATTTTAATTAATTTAAATTGAAATGGCCACCATATTGGACAGTATGGCTCTTGAATATAAAGTGCTTAGAAGTCAGAAATGAGTTATAATCTTCAGCTAAATAATACTAAAAATGGGCACATCCAAGGCCACAAATACAAGTGAAATATTGTAAAGGTGAAGCCCATAAATCATATATATTAACCTTGGAGAGAAAACCAAATGCTTCACATTTAATGGTTCTCAATTAAACACAGATAGAAGTCAATATGTTAGCAAAGGAACACCTACCTTGTTCAAGGTCCTCACAGCTGCATATCTCAAGGCTGGCTTAGGAGAACTACAGAAAAGTTGAAGAACTAAAATACAGATATACATATATAGATATAGTAAATATTACTTATATATACTGTGAATATACCTCATTTCATCATATACCACATAGCTGAAAGTATAGTACATAATTAATCACATTCAAAACTTGAATAAAAAAATTTTTTATCAGAGTATCAAAAATTTTCATGAAAAATGTAACATCAAAATAGAAAAAAGCACTTTTGGTCAGTTATAAAAACTTTAATAGGAAACAAAGTTTGCTCTTTCTCAAAAAAATTAGCATGCCCATTAATACCTGAACTTAAATGGTGGAAATATTGACAGTTCTGAAAACAAATGGGCTTAAACACCAAGGAGAACTATAAAATGTTTTTGAAAGTTTCATATGGGGAAATAAAAACTTTAAAAAAAGTAATAAATAACTATTAGTAAAATAAATGACGTACATATAAATAAAATTCTTTCAAAAGTTTTATATAGAGAAATAGAAACATTTTAAAAAGAAGTAATAAAGTAAGGAACAAGTAAAATAAACTGTCTACATATAAGCTGTCATAATGCAAAGGCTGTATACACCCAGAGCTAACTTCAAAAAACAACCTATTCTGCAGACCTATAAGAAACTTAAAGCAAAAACTTAAGAACAAAAACCAAGCCAACCATCAAATATAAAACAAACCTGAAACAGCAGGTGCCAGCTCTCTTGCAGTGCAGTTAGGAAGATGGATGATAGCTGAAGCAGCTTCATAAATAACCATTTCATGTTTATTTCGCAAGCAGCTCTCAATGAAATCAAACAGGGGACTTTCATGGCTGTCAGTAAGTATTTATAGGCCATTATTTTGATAACAATTAGAGAGGCAATATGCATAAGGATTAAAAGCACAGGCAGATTGAGAAGTACTTCCGGAATGGTGAATGAGGGATTTCTGAAAATTCATTTCTCCACAAAGCAGTTAGAATACTGGCAAAATTGTCAAAATCAACTTTTTTAGAACTCTAAAATGTTAATCAAAGATTTGCAAAAATCCTCAACATCTATTTAAGAAAAATAGCTGAATCTTGGTAAGAATGGTGAGCTTTCTGGTGTTTTAACCTGCCTCCTTCTCAATTTCCATGTACCTCTTCCTGGTTCCATAGTAGCCTGGGAAACCAGCAGCCTCAGAACCACAGTAACTGTGAATGCCAGCAGCCTAGCTGCAAAAGCAGCTCTGTGCCAAAACCTCATCCCCAGAGAACTGTCACTGTGACCTGTCTGGTGCTCCCTAGAAAAGCCCCATTCACAGGCTAATCTTTATTCCACCTGACTCGGAGCTCATTCAGTGTGAAAAGCCCTATGCTCAGAGAGAGTCTGTCCAAACAAACCAGTAGTATTTGGTTAATCTTGCAGCTGCCAGAAGCAGCAATTTTAGCAGGGGCAAACAAGAGACTGGCCAAAAAACTTAAAAGGAAAATTTGGGAAATAAGATGTCCTTAGGGGACTTTGAAAATTTCTAAAATATTTCTGGAAATATAAAAGGTCATGTGCAAGTGGAGAGCTAAGCAAATACCCACTAAAGACCCTGATAGAGCTCCACTCTCTAACCTGTGCTTGACTCTGAGGCTCTGCACAAAGCAGGAAGTGAAGGCTAAGGCAGAGCTGTGAACTACCAGGACATGGAAAGCATGCCCCAACATACCCAGGATCCCTTGAGATATACTAGTTTAAAGCATTTAAGAAAATCTATCATATCATTACTTGTGACTCAGCCAATCAAACAAAGACTTCTGCAATCTTTATTTTGTATCTTGTATCTATACAAGATACAAAATAAAGATTAATAAATAGTCCAGGAAGGTCACTAACAACAACAAAAATAACAAACCTATGGGATAGGGGAAGAGAAAATATGATTACCAGTGTTGTCACATCATAATATTTAAAATACAATGTTTTGACAAAATAATTATTAGACACACAAAGAAATAGTGAGATATGACCCAACCTAAGAATAACTGCTGTTCCCAAGGAAGAAGAGAAATCTAAAAGTTTGGAAAACTTATTTGAAGGAATAATCAAGGAAAACTTCCCTTGCCTTGCTAGACATCCAAATACAAGAAGCTCAAAGAACACCCAGAAATTCATCACAAAAACATCATCAACTAGGTATACAGTCATCAGGTTATCTAAAGTCAAGATGAAGGGAAGCATCCTAAGAGCTATGAGGCACAAACATCAGGTAAGCTATAAAGGAAAACCTCCCAGATTAACAGCAGATTTCTCAGCAGAAACCCTATAAGCTAGAAGGGATTGGGGTCCTATCAACAGCCTTCTTAAACAAAATAACTATCAGCCAATAATTTTGTATTCAGTGAAACTAAGCTTCATAGATGAAGGAAAGATAAAGTCTTTTTCAGACAAACAAATGCAGAGAGAATTCACCATCACCAAGCCAACACTACAAGAACTGCTAAAAGGAGTCCTAAATCTTGAAACAAAACCTTGAAATACAGCAAAATAGAACCTCCTTAAAGAAAAAAAAATCTCAAAGGGGCTATGAAACAGTAACACAATTAAAAAAAAAAAGGTATTCAGGCAATAACCAGCATGATGACTAGAATAGTACCTTACATCTCAGTAATAACATTGAATGTAAATGGCCTAAATGCTCCACTTAAAAGATACAGAATGGGCAGAGCATGGTGGCTCACACCGGTAATCCCAGCACTTTGGGAGACCGAGGTGAGCGGATCACAAGGTCAAGAGATCCAGAACATCCTGGCCAATACAGTGAAACCCATCTCTACTAAAATACAAAAATTAGCTGGGCATAGTGGCACATGCCTGTAGTCGCAGCTATTCAGGAGGCTGAGGCAGGAGAATTGCTTGAAGTTGGGAGGCGGAGATTGCAGTGAGCTGAGATCTCACCACTGCACTCCAGCCTGGCGCTTGGCGAAAGAGCGAGACTCTGTCTCAAAAGAAAAAAAAGATACAGAATGACAGAATGGGTAAGAATCCACCAACCAAGTCTGCCGTCTTCAAAAGACTCACCTTACACAAAAGGATTCACATAAACTTAAGGTAAAGTGGTGGAAAAAGGTATGCCATGCAAATGGACATCAAAAGTGAGCAGGAGAAGCTATTATATCAGATAAAACAGACTTAGAAGTAAAAACAGTTTAAAAAGACAAAGAGGGACATTTACATAATGATAAAAGCACTAGTCCAACAGGAAAGTATCACAATCCTAAATATATATGCACCTAACACTGAATCTCCAAAATTTATAAAACAATTACTACTAGACCTAACAAATGAGATTGATAGCAACTCAATAATAGTGGGGGACTTCTATACTCCATTAACAGCACTAGACAGGTCATCAAGACAAAAAGTCAAAAAGAAACGATGGACATAAACTATACCCTAGAACAAATAAACTTAACAGATATTTACAGAACATTCTACCCAACAACTGCAGAATATACATTCTATTCATCAGCACATGGAACTTTCTCCAAGATAAACCATGTGACAGGCCACAAAACAAGTCTCAATAAATTTAAGAAAATCAAATTTATATCAAGTACTCTCTCAGACCACAATACAATAAAATTAGAAATCAACTCCAAAAGAAATCTTCAACACCAAGCAAATATATGGAAATTAAAATCTGCTCCTAAATGATTATTGGGTCATCAATGAAATCAGGATGGAAATTTAAAAATTGTTTGAACTGAACAACAATAGTGTATAACATGTAGAACACCACATGTTCTCACTCAAGGGCAGGTGTTGAACAATGAGAGCACGTGGACACAGAGAGGAAGCATCACACACTGGGGTCTGTTGGTGGGGCTAGGGGAGGGACAGCAGGGGTGGGGAAGTTGGGGAGGGAAAACACGAGGAGAAATGCCAGATATAGTTGATGGGGGGATGGAGGCAGCAAACCACATTGTCATGTATGTACCTATCAACAATCCTACATGATCTGCACATGCACCCCAGAATTATACTTTATAATTTAAAGTATAATTTAAAAAAATAGACATCTTATCTACAAAAAAAAAAACCATCAATATTTTCCAACAAAATGTTTCCTTCAAAATATTTTTCCTATCAAAAGATTGTATTTTTCTTATGTTTAGCTTTAACTGAATGAAAATTCGGGGTTATATTTAAGCCTTCAAGCCATCTATAACCTATTTTTATAAATGTAAGAATCCAAATTTCTCAAAGTACTACAAAACTGGAAAATAATATGAACAGATTAAAATTAAACAATATTATAATAATGAAGAAAAATCACATGATTGTTTCCATGATGGCAGGAAAAGCATGATAAAATTAAAAAAATCTACTCATCATAAAGAATCAATAAACTAGGAATAAAAAGAACTTTTATACTTTGATAAGGTATATCTTTTTTTAAAAATATAGCAAACAAGCCAGACTTTTTTCTTTTCTTTTCTTTTTTTTTTTTTTTGAGACAGCATCTTGCTCTGTCATCCAGGCTGCAGGGCAGTGGTGCGATCTAGGTTCACTGCCACCTCTGCCTTCTGGGTTCAAGCAATTCTCCTGCCTCAGCCTCCTGAGTAGGTGGAATTACAGGCACCTGCCACCACGCCTGACTAATTTTTGTATTTTTAGTAGAGACGGGGTTTCACCATGTTGGTCAGGTTGGTCTTGAACTCCTGACCTCGTGATCCACCCACCTCAGCCTCCCAAAGTGCTGGGATTACAGGCGTGAGCCACCGCACCTGGCCACACACCAGACTTTCATCATGCCAAGGGAAGGGCTGATATTAAATACTTCCTTAACCATGAATGCTCACAGGGCTTGCTGCTACTGGCATGCCATGTCATACACCTATAAGATCTGGGTCACAGCATCTGATTATACTAGGGAAGGGCTACTTCCCCTTAAAATTTATGCTACGTTGTGAAATTGGGCTTAAACCAAAACTATGCCACATTATATTGCTCTTGTATCACCTGATCACAACAGTGAGTAGCAGGAGGTTCTGTATTTAATGCAGTTTAAAAACTATAAAGCCCAAGGTTGTAAGCCCTATCTCAGAGTATGAAAATGCCATTAGACTTCTACACACTGACACAGAAAGAATGGACAAGTGCATCTGGTGTTACTCTAGGCTCTATGAGTTTTCCCCAACGAATGTTACTCCAGTAGGCTTTGTATGAATTCTGCTTGGCCCTTTGTGCTTAATTATGTAAGAACTGTCACAGAAAGTTGGACATCAGGTCAGGTTTCTACTACAATTTTCTGGAAGTAAAGCAAAGGACCAGAGGTGAAAGATTCATTTTGGCATTTTGGCAGCATGCCCAGTCATCGGGATGGCTAATCACTAACTGCGAATGGAAAATAGCTCTGAAATCCCAATGAATAAAATATCTGGAAAATAAGACTAGTGAGGTTGGAACTCCTTAGTTGTTATTAATGGCCTTGGTGAGAATCTCCTAGGAAGAGGCAAATTCCAGTGAAGGGAAGGCTAAGCAATCCCTGATGAAATTATACAGATATACACAGAGAAGTAATGATGTAAAACAAGAGCTGGAAAATGCTCTTACAGAAAAGTAAGGGAGGAAGATTTTCTCTAGCATACTTCTACGATAATATAAAGAAAGCTATTATAATAAGGCAGAGTGTTACTGGCACATAAACAGAAATAAAAAGCAGTGGTGAATATGAGTCCAGAAACAGACCAATGCATATAAAGACACCTGATTTATAACAAAGCTACTATTGTACAGTAGTGGGTATAGACGCATATTTCAACAAATGGTGCTGAGATTATTAGGTACTCATATGGAAAAGAAAGAAACTAAATTGCTACCTTATACCATATCCATAAAGAAAAACAAAATGAAACAATTACAGGTAGATTATAAACCTATAATATGAAAGCTAAAGCTGTAATGCTTATGGAAAATAGTACAGAGGATATATTTATGAACTTAAGGTAAGAAAATGTTTCTTGACCAAGACACTAAACACGTTATTTGTAAAGTAAAAGGCTGATAAATGTGACTACCTTACACTGAACAAGCTCTATTCATCAAAAGATACCAAGAAAGGGAAGAGACAAGCTAGAGTATGGGAAAAGCTATTTGCAACACACACAATCAACAAAGGACTCACATTTAGAAGACATAAAGAACTCCTAGAAAATCAATGGGTCAAAGCAGAAAAACAAATTAAAAACTGGGTAAAACTCAAACAGGTATTTCAATAGAAAGAATATCCAAATGAACTGTAAACATAGAAAAAAGTTATCAAACTCATTAGTAATAAGAAAATTACAAATTAAAATCTCAATTATTTGACAAGGACACAAAGACAATTCAATGGAGAACAAATCATTTTTCATGAAATGGTACTGAGACAACTAGATAGCCATATGCAAAAAGTTGAACCACTATCCCACAGCATACACAAAAATGATCTCAAAATGGATCAAAGACCCAAATGTAAAAAAAGGTAAAACTATAAAACTCTTAGAAGAAAACAGTGTAAATCTTTGTGACCTTGAATTAGGCAATGGTTTCTTAGGTATAATACCAAAAGCACAAGCAAACAAAACACAAATAAATCAGACTATCAAAATGTCAACTTCTGTGTTTGAAAGAATTACTATCAAGAAGGTGAAAGATAACCCAAAGAACTGGAGGAAACATTTGTAAATTATATATCTGATAAGGGTCTAGTATCTAACATATACAAAGAACTACTACAATTCAACAGTAAAAGACAACCTAATGTTTTAAATGGGCAAAGATTTTAAACAAGCATCTCTCCAAAGAATATATGCAGATTGGCAATAAACACATGAAAAGATGTTCAACATCATTGATCACTAGGGAAATGCAAATCAAAACTACAATTAGATTCACACAACCTCTTTGCACCTTCTAGGGTGGGTACAATAAAAAAGAGACAATGACAAGTGTTGGTGAGGATGTGGAGACACTGGACTCTCATACACTATTGATAGAGATGTAAAATGGTGCAGCTCACTTGGAAAATAGTTTGGCAGGTCCTCAAAAATCTAAACACAGAGTTATATTATGACCTACCAGTTCTACTCCTAGGTATATACCCAAAAAAACGGAAATGTATGCTCACATAAAAAAATTACACATGACCATTTATAACAGCATTATTCATTAGGAGATAAAAATGGATACAAGCCATTTGTCCATCAACAGATGAATGGATAAATAAAATGTGGTATACTTCTGCAATGTAATATTATTCAGCCATAAAGAGAAGGAAGTACTGATATTTCTACAATATAAATCAATCTTGAAAACATTATACTAGGTGAAACAAGCCAGAAATAAAAGGCCCCATATTATGTGATTCCATTTATATGAGATGTCCAGAGTAGCCAAATCCAGAGACAAAAAATGAATTTGTATTTTCCAGGGGGAGAGGGAAAAGGAGAATGCAGAGTGACTGTAAATGGGTCGGGAGTTTTCTTTTTGAGGTGACGAAAATGGTCTGGAATTAGAGGTGGTGGTTGCATAGCTTTGTGAATATACTAAAAATTAACCATATACTTTTAAAAGGTGAGTTTTATGGTTTATGAGTTATATCTCAAAAGCTACAAGCTGGGAAATTAACAAGGAAATACAAAATAGAATTTAAGTGAACAAGAGCTCCAAGCAAAAACAAGTGCGAAATCTTACAAGAAAATACTAAATGAACAAAACAAGATGCGACTCTCTTGAATGCACACACACTCCCTTTTCTTCAGTGTGCACTTTGTGCTTCGTAACAAAATCTCTGTACTTTCACTATTTTCTGACTCATCCTTGAATTCCTTCTCATGATGGTGTCAAGTCTGGACACCAGCTGGGGCTGGCATTTGGGGATCCCCCTCCAGCTCACCAGTATCATCTTTATGGCCATCCAGCCCAGAGCATTGTTAACCAAATTAGAACCGCCAGCAGTTGGTAAGTCCCACTGGGGCCTTAATTGGAGTCTTTGCATTCTCTGGAGTTACTGCTACTTTCTTCCTTGTTCCTACAGCCTGACTCTCCTCAGCCATAGCACCTCTGCTCCCTCCAGCTGGAAAACCCAGTTCACCTTGACAGCGACAAGCGGAGGTAGAAAGGCTTTGATCTGAACGCGGAGGTGCCTCAGTCCTCCTGGACAAGAGGCTAATGAGGGTTAGTAGAGTAAAATCCCACACCGTGGAGTGGCTAGACAGCTGCCATGGAGCATTATGACTTTTTCCTAGGAAAGGTCTTCTGTTCTTCCAAGGGACCAGCTGGGCCAAGACACTGACCTTGGTTGAGAACTGTTTTCCCTTTCCCATATTTCTTTAAACCCTGCTTTTGCAATTTTCTCTTCTCATACTTCTTCCTCATACTTGACACAAAATTTAGTGAATTCTGGACACAGCAAAATAGGCCCGCTGGAATGCCAAAGCCAAGCCTATTGTTCTTAAGGGGGCCCTTCAAGGTTGCTATTAACTGGCCACATGCTGAATTATCTATACTCCCAAGTTTTACTTGGTAATAAATATTCAGATGGATTCCAGCAGGCTTGCTGCTTTCAAATTATGTCCACACAGATCCTACTCAGTCTTGAAAGCAAAGCCCCAGAGGCCATGGATGCCTGGGGAACAACACTAGGGCTCCAGGGACACCTGGACACCAAGGTAGCCAGCCAAGGGAACAGGGACAACTGTCTTCCTGGCCTAGCCATAAAGCTGGTGTCAAGATCCGAGACACTGCTGGGGCTGAGATTCCAGCAACATCTGGGGACTCTCCCACAGCCCACCAGTATCATCTTTATGGCCATCTAACCCACAGCATCATCAGCCACATTAGAACCACCGGCTCATTCACCTGGCATTTTGTAAATGCTGGAACTACTCCCTCTGTAAGGGAAATATACTGTTATTTCTTTTATCTTTTAGGTCATTCCCAGGACAAGCCAAAGCTACAGGTAACTCTCTTTTAGAAAATGGGGTACAATAGCCAGAGAACAGGACCCTAAATTATAATACCATCTTGCAATTAGATCTTTTTCTGGAAACATCAGAAGGAGTGGATTGAAACAGCCTATGTATTAACACAAGCCTTCATGGCTACTTATCAGAACCTTGACCTTCACGGAAATTGCTGCCTTTGTTATGCTCACATCCCTTTAGGGGAACCAAATAGGATACCAGATACCCTGCATGATCCCCTTTTGGGAAATGCAACCCCAGACTCCTGCTAATCCACCTCCTTACCAACTTTCATACCCTTCTCTATAGGAGTAGAATCCTGCTGGGATTGCCCACAGTAGCATTTCCTACCTTCTCGACCATTCTAAGTTATGTCCACTTGGGGAGGTGGCCAGCAGGGATGGATGCTGGGACTATCTGGGTGCATATACCTTTTGTGATGTCTGATCTAGCCTACTGCAGACAGAGGTTGGGCCAATTTTCAGAGGACCTAACTAAATTTATGGAGGAGTTCTGTGCTGTCTCACTCTCACTTAACTTGGGGACATATACATAATATCTTGTCCATGTGTTATACCCCTGAGGAAAAGCAGTGTTTCTGGGCAAAGGCCGAGGCTTAGGCTGACAACTTGTCGATTGGGGACCCCGAGCAATATACTATGGAGGCCATGTCTGTGCCTAACAGTGAACACAGTTGATAATTGGAACTATCAACAGGGCCAGGCTTATCTAAGAAAAAAAAAATCACATGGTGACTTGTTTAGTGGAAGGAATGAAAAAAATGTACCATTAAGCCTGTGAGCTATGATAAAATCAGGGAAATAAAGAAAATATGAAAATCCTGCTGGATTCCAGGGGTGCCTTGTGAAGGCTGTTAAAAAAATATACTAACATTGATCCCAGTAGTGATGCTGGCCAAATTTTTCTAGGGACATACTTTATTAGTTATTCAGCACCTGACATCAGGAGGAAATTACAGAAACTGGCTTTGGGATCCCAAATGCCTATTAATCTAATGTTTGATGTGGCTTTTAGGGTATTCAGTAATAGGGACAGGGCTATAGAGGCTGAAAGAACCCAACATGGCAAACACTGGGACAGACAGCAGGCCCAAATGACAGCAGTGGCTATAAGCAGTGGCCTACAACCTCAGGGTCACCCAGGGGGGGATTCTTCACCCATGGACTAAACAGCCCTAACAGCAAACCTATAGGTAATGGTTGCGGCTTCTAGTGTAGGAAGGTGGAACACTAGAGCAAGTGCTGGTTCATGGTATAAGATCTCAAGGATGCTGTGTGTGTGTGTGTGTGTGTGTGTGTGTGTGTGTGTGTGTGTGTGTGTGTGTGTGTGTGTGTCCCTCTGCACACTGACTCTCAATATTTGTTTAAGTGGACTAAGCCTGAAACCATTATTATCCAGCAGTACACCTGCACAGTACTGCCTCAGAGCTTTAGGGATAGCCCTTACTTGTTTGGCATTGCCTTGGCATGAGAATTAAGGGAGCTAGAGCTAGAAAGGGGAGCCACACTCCAATATGTGGATGACACCCTTGTACATAGTTCCACTAAAGAGAACTCACATAAGAATGCCATTCAAGTCCTAAACTTCCTAGGAGAAAGATGATATCAGGTCTGTCCATCTAAGGCCCAGATTTCTAAAATGGAAATAAAATATCTGGGATACATCTTAAGCCGAGGAAACCAGATCTCGTCTGTCAAACAAAAGGAGGCTATCTTAAAGATGAGATCTTCACAAATGAAGAAGCAACCATAACTTTCCTAGGTATGTCACGATTTGGATCCCAGGATTTCAGCTCATTACTAAGCCACCGTATGAGACCCTAACCAGACCAGAGCATGAACTGCTTGGAGGGGCTTGCACTATAACAAACCTCATCCTCTGTTCTTATGTTAACAATTCAGTACAACTTCAAAAGATTTACCAACAGGCTATCTATCTAAAAAATTTCAATAACTCCACCACTCAAGCCATCTGGGACCCCATCAAAGGATACCTACCTAGTGTGACATGGTTCCTACCTTTCCTAGGACGTCTAGTAGCTATTTCATCTATCCTCTTATTGCTGCTTGCTTGTTTAACCTCCTTATAAAGTTTATGTCTTCAACAATTCCTTGTCAAAATGATGGTCATGCAAGGATTCCAAGCAATTCCTGCCTGAGATTCAGACTCTTCTGATGACCCACCCTTGGGACCCTTAGAGCAGGCAGCCAGGCAGGGCCAACGTCCATAAATTGGCAGGAGGTACCTGCAGAAAACTGACCTCCTCCTCCCTCATCAACCCTTAAGAATAAGGGATGGAAGTCCCTAAGGCCCTAAGAGGGATAAAATGAGACAGAAATAATACTAGGTGGTCACCTGAGTATAGAAAATTTCAGCCAGCAGTTTCACAAGACTAGAGGCTATGGGCTAATAAGTCCCTGAAAAACAGTGTGTGGACCAAGCTGGCTAAGATCTCCCAGATCCAATATGGCACTGGATTTGACCTAGGTTTCACCTAGGACCTCATTATATGCTCAGTAACATACTAAGTCACATACCCATCAGCACCATGACAGTTCCAAGAACACCCACATTTGTTAAGAGTGGGTAACGCTACAGTTCAGAAACATCTCTACCTTTTCCTAGAAATTTTCATGAATATTCTACCCCTTTAAAGCAAACCATAAAGGTAGCAGCCCCAAACCCCCTTGCATGTAATTCTTTCTGGAATATGCCTGCACTCCCCTTTCTTGAGTGTATGCATTTCTCTTTGCAATAAATCTCTGTACTTTCACTAGAAAAAAGAAAAAAGACACAAAACAGAACATGATTCTATTGACATAATGTTCAAAATGAGGCAAAACTAAACTTTACTGTTTAGAGATGCATACCCAGGGTAAATGTGACATGAAATTAGGATAGCAATTTGCTTTGGGGGGTAAATAATCATAATCAAAGAGGATACATAAAGCATTTCTGGGGTACAAAGAAATGTGCTACTTCCTAATGCATGTGGTCATTATAAGGGTGTTCCACAGCAAGTGTATATAATATACACACAACTATTATGTTTTATCCATTTTTCTATAGAGTTTTTCATTTAAAATTTTAGAAAGAATACTGCATATTCTCTCTTAGATACAGGGTTCTAAATAGGAGGTCAATTTTTTTTTTTAATCAGTAACATACAAATCAGTTACAGTCTTACTTTTTTTTTTGAGATGGAGTCTTGCTCTGTCACCCAGGTTGGAGTGCAGTGATGTGACTCGGCTCACTACAACCTCAGCCTCCTGGGTTCAAGCGATTCTCCTGCCTCTGCCTCCCAAGTAGCTGGGATTACAGGCACCTGCCACCACACCCAGCTAATTTTTGTATTTTTTTTAGTAGAGATGGGGTTTTGCCACGTTGGCCAGGCTGGTCTCGAATTCCACCCACCTCGGCCTCTCAAAGTGCTGGGATTACAGGCATGAGCCACCGTGCCTGGCCCAGTCTTACATTTTTATACTTGATTTCTCCATTTTTGAAACAGTTGTGTTAAAGTCTCCATGAAAAGATCAAGAGGACTTAGTTTCCTGTATTAAGTTTTTGCTTTGATATTTTGAAACTATATGTTGTTAATATTAAGTATATACAAGTTCATTCCTATTATTTTGCTTTTGGACCATTACTTTTGTCAAAATACAAAATTCCATTTTGCCATATTTATTTATTTATTTATTTTGAGACCGTCTCTGTCACACAGGCTGGAGTGTTGTGGTGCAATCTTGGCTCACTGCAACCTTTGCCTCCCAAGTTCAAGAGATTCTTGTGCCTCAGCCTCCCAAGTAGCTAGGACTACAGGCACACGCCACCATGCCTGGCTAATTTTTTGTATTTTTAGTAGAGACAGGGTTTTGCCATGCTGCCCAGGCTGGTCTTGAACTCCTGCGCTTAGGCAATCCACCCACCTTGGCCTCTCAATGTGCTAGGATTACAGGCGTGAGCCACCATGCCTGGCCCATTTTGTCATTTTTAGTGCTCTACACACTGATTCCTATTCTGACTTATATTAATATTGTTACATGGCATTTTTTATGTGTGCGAATGTAGTTAGTATATATTTTTTATATATTATTTTGAATGTTTCTTGTCATTTTGTTTACAAGAGTCTTTTGTAAAAGCATAATAGGTCTCGTTTCATTTTGTTTACCCAATCTGAGACTCTCATAATACATAAATTCACTTATATTCATTGTGATAAATGTTATGTTTTGTGTTCTCCAAGATGACCCCCCAACATATCCTAAAATTCCGCATCTTTGTGCAGACATTAAATATACCAGAGTTCACCTCTGTGACCAAAGGAACACATGAGAGGTGATGGCCTGTCACTTTTGAGATTAGGTTATAAAACACTGCAACTTCCATATCAGGCTCACTCTCTCTCTCTCTCAGTTTACTTGCTTTGGGAGAAGCCAGCTGCCACGCCATGAGAACATTCAGGCAGCCTATAGAAAGGCTCTCAAAGTGAGAAATGAAAGTATCTGGCCAACAGCCAGGGAGAAACTGAGGCTTGTCAACAACTATATGAGTAAAATTCTAAGGGGATCTTCCAGGCCCAGATGATTGCAGCCTTGGACAACAACTTGATTATAAACTCATGAGGGAAGAAACTTGAACCCAAACTGGACAAATTCTCTCAGATCCTGACCATAGCAGGGGGATTATAAGTATTTCTTATAAGCTGCTAAATTTGGGTCCAATATACCATACAGGAAGAGATAACACATACAGTTACACTTACTTGTACCCAATGTATTTTTTGTTGTCTATTTGAAGGCTTTACCTCACTCATTTTTTTCCTTATCAATTTTCAATCAACTTTTCCTCCCTCCATTTTCTTTAACATTTTGAAAGTTTTACATTCAATTTGTGGTCTTCATATAATTAAATAGTATATTATTTATACTTATAATTGATATTACAATAAAGTTTTATATTCTTCATATAATTAAATAGTATATTAGTTATATTTATAATTGATATTACAATAAAGTTTTATATTATTACCATATTTTCCTCCCAAACAAGATGATGGCACACACACACAGAGCATACTTTTACTTCCACCTAATAGCACCTTCCTTTTTCTGTTTTTGAGACAGAGCCTTGCTTTGTTACCTAGGCTGGAGTGCAGTGGCTCGATCTCAGCTCACTGTTACCTCTGCCTCCTGGGTTCAAGTGATTCTCCTGCTCAGTCTCCTGAGTAGCTGAGATTACAGGCATACACCATCATGCCAGATATTTTTTATATTTTTAGTAGAGACGGGGGTTTCACGATGTTGGCCAGGCTGGTCTCGAACTCCTGACCCCAAGTGATCCTCCTGCCTTGGCCTCCCAAAGTGCTGGGATTATAGGCATGAACCACCCTGGCCGGCCAACCACCTCCCCCCCTTTTTTTTTTTTTAAGCCTATAGCTTCCAGTATTACCAGACAGTTTGCACCCAAGTACTAACCAGGCCCAACCTTGCTGGGCCTCCAAGATCAGATGAGATCAGGCTTATTTAGGGTGGTATGGCCGTAAACTAGTATCACCTTCTACACCATTACTTATTATCCTCTGGATTTTTGAGCTTGTTACTAATTAAAAAATAATTTTTTTTTAAACATCAATTCAGAATTATCAACTTTTATACCCAAAATAAGAATAATCCAGCTAAGACACTCTCAAACCCCCGACCTGCGAAAATTATATGGGAAAATAAATATTTACTATCCTTTTAATCTGGTGTTAGATATGACAGTATGAAAATCATAAGTGATTTACCATAAAATTAATGTGCTCCTACCTCAGACATAATCACTATACTAACTTTCAATACCATAGGTTAGTTTTGCCAGTGTTAAGTCTAAAATTAACATAAATGGAACTATATAAAATATATTCTGTTATGTATGACTTCTTGGTGAGACTTATGTAATTGCCTTTAACAGTAATTGTTCATTTCCATTACGTATAATATTGGACAATATGAATATACCACAATTTATTTTTTGATTCTAGCACACTGATGGACATTTGGACTACTTCCATTTTGTGGCCATTTGGGCAAAGTGGCTCACATCTGTCATCCCAGCACTTTGGGAAGCCGAGGTGGGTAGATCATTTCAGGTCAGGAGTTCAAGACCAGCCTGGCTAACATGGCAAAAAACCCATTTCTATTAAAAATACAAAAAATTAGCCAAATGTGGGGGCATGTGCCTGTTATCCCAGCTATTGGGGAGGATGAGGCAGGAGAATCCCTTGAACCCGGGAGGCAGAGGTTGCAGTGAGCTGAGACAGTGCCATTGCACTCTGGCCTGAGCAACAAGAGCAAAACTCAGTCTCAAAAAAATTTTTTTTCGTGATAATTATGAGTAATATTACTATAGGCATCTTGTACAGTTAATCCTTGAACAACATGGGGTTAACAGTGCAAACCCCCATGCAGCTGCAAATCCACATATAACTTTTGAATTCTCCAAAACATCACTACTAATAACCTACTATTGATCATCTTGCTGATAACAAAAATAGTTAACACATGTTTTATGTTGTAAGTAATATATATTATATTGTTACAATAAAGTAAGCTAGAGAAAAAAAATATTTTAAACATCATAAGGAAGAGAAACTATTAACTATTCATTAAGTGAAAGTGGATCATCATAAAGGTCGTCATTCTCATCATCTTATATTGAATAGACTGGGGTAGAAAAGGAGGTCTTGCTGTCTCAGGAGGAGCAAAGGCGGAAGAAAATCCATGTGTAAGTGGACTCATGCAGTTCAAACCCATGTTGTTCAAGGATCAACTGCATGTCTTTTAACACACAAATGTACAAATTTCTGTTTGGTTATTTATAAGCCAACTGGGGCTGTAATTAGGGGTTTGTGGAATCCACAGGTCAATTTAAGAAGATGTATCTTTACAATATTGAACATTCCAGTCTAAAAACATGGTGTATACCTCTATTTATTTAGGTTATACTTTAAATAATACTGTATAATTTTCTGTGTAAAGACACACACAAATTTGGTAGACACATACCCAAGGATTTGATTCAATATAATTACAAATTGTGCCATCTTTTCAAAAGTTTATCTTTTTGATTGGTTGCTTGAATAAGAAATAAAACTAATTTTGGATATTGACCCTCTATCCAGCAACACTGGTAAATTTACATATGAACTCTAATAGATAACGTATAGGTTATTTTGCAATTGCTATATATACAGCCATGTTGTCTGCAAATAAAGAGAGTTTTATGTCCGCCTTTCAAATTTTTAGATATTTTATTTTCTTCACTTATTGCACAAAGTAGGACTTCTAGCAAAATACTACTTAAAAAATAAAATGGCAGGCATCCTTGTTTCTCTCATTCACAGACTCAAGGGGAAAGCTTTTAATAGCCCACCAATAAGTATAAAGTCTAGTGGAGTTTTTTTGTATCCTTCCAGTCCTGGTTTGCAAAGCTTTCAATCGTGAATTACCATTAAATTTTATCAATTGCTTTTTTTTTGTATCCATTAAGACTCTCCTCCTATATCTTTAATATCAAGTATATTATGCTATCTTTTACTGTTAGATCAACCTTATACTTCTAGAATAAACCCATATTGGGAAATATTTGGTCATTATTTCTTCATATCTTTTTTGCTCCATTCTATCACCTTTGCTTCTAGATTCCGGTTACATATGTATTAAGCCACTTAATCTTATTCCACAGTTCTTTGAGGCTTTTTATTTTCTTTAATCTGTTTTCTCTCTGTTCTTCAAATTAATTACTTTCTATTGTTCTATCTTTAACTTCACTAACTCTCTTTGACTCATCAGCCATTTCTAATCTGCTGTTAAATCCATTCAGCAAATTATCCAATTCAGTTATTATACTTGTTGAAGCAGAATGGCTCCCCAAAGATATCCATGTCTTCATTCCTAGAACTGATGAATATGTTACATTACAACATGGCAAAGGAACTTTGCAGATATAATTAAGATTGTCACCTACATTATCCAGGTGGGTGCAATCTAATCACATGAGCACTTTAAAACAGATGTGCTAAAAGAGGAGGCAGAAGAAATATGGCAGAAGGGCAAGTCAGAGAGATTCAAAGTGCAGCTCAAATTACCACTGCTGGATCGGACATGTATGAATCAACATGCAAGGGCTCAAGAGAGGCCTTTAATTGCTCATTGAAAGCATGAGAAGGAATACAGGCAACCTCTAGAGGCACAGACTAACCTCCAGCTGAAAGCCAGCAAGGAAACAGAGACCAACAACATACAGTCTCAAGGAAATGAATTTGACCAACAACTTATATGAGATTGGAAGTGGATTCTTCCCCAAAGCCACAAGTAAGCAACAGCACCCTACCAACATCTCAAACTTTAGCCCCATGATGCCCATGTCAGACTTTGAATCTATAGATCTATGAGATAATAAATGGATCTTGTTATAAGCCATTACATTTAAGGGTAATTTGTTATGGCAGCAATAAAAAAACTAACAAATTTTGGTACCTGTAAGTGAAGTGTTACTGCAACAAAGACCTCAAATCATAGAACTGACTGGAATCAGGCACTGAATGGAAGCTGGAAGAATTTTGCAGAATATGATAGATGACGCCTAGTTTTGAACAGACTTGTAAGAAATCTGATCTTAAGTGATCCACCCACCTCGGCCTCCCAAAGTGCTGGGATGCCTATAGTCCCAGCTTCTCAGGAGACTGAGGCATAAGAATGGCTTGAACCCAGGAGGTGGAGGTTGTAGTGAGCTGAGATTGTGCCACTACACTTCAGCCTGGGCAGCAGAGCAAGACTGTATCTCAAAAAAAAAAAGAAAAGAAAAGAAAAGAAAGAAAGAAACAAGAAGAAAAGAAAAAAGTCTTGTCAGGGCTTATGAACTGCCTATAGAAATCTGAACTTAAAAGATGCTGTAGTGAGGGCTCAGAAAGAAGTGAAAACATGTTAATATAAACTTGAGTAAGGTAGATCTTTGTTATTACGTATTGGCAGAAAGCTTAAGGAATTTGTGCCCTGTAGTTATTTGTGAAGCAGAACTCATAAATGATGAAGTTGGATTATTCACTTGAGAATTCCAAAAATGAAGCTGTGACCCAGTTTCATCTTGCTGTTTATACTAAAATACGAAATTACAAATTTCACCTATAGCGAACAACTTTGGCCTGTGCCCCTAAGTTCTAGCCTGCCTGCAATCTTCCTTCCTGACAGCCTGTTCTTTGAATTTTACATTTGCTTAGTCAGCCCTCAAATTACATAATAAATAAGCAAATCTCTACATACTTATATCTTCCAGGTTCTGCTTTTCTGGTTGAATCCTGACACAGTACTTTTAAGTTCTAGAATTTCAACTTAGCTCTTTTTGCAGTTTCCATTTCCCCTGTTCATTCATGATAACTATTTTCCATTAAAGTTATGGACAAGGCTGGGTGTGGTAGTACACACCTATATATAATACCAGCACTTAGCGAGGCTGAGGTGGGTAGATTTCTTGAGCTCAGGAGTTTGAGACCAGCTTGAGCAAAATGGCAAAACCCCATCTCTACAAAAAGTAAAAAAATTAGCCAGGTGTGGTAGTGCATGCCTGTAGTCCCAGCTACTTAGGAGGCTGAGGTGAGAGGATCACTTGAACCTGGAAGGCAGAGGTTGCAGTGAGCCAAGATCACACCACTGCACTCTAGGCTCTGCAACAGAGTGAGAGACTCTGTCTTAAATAATAAATAAATAAATAAATAAATAAAGTCAAGGACAAATTTATAATAGATGCTTCAAAGTTTTTGTCTGCTAATTTCAATGTCTGATCATACCAGGGTCAGTGTCTATTGATTGCTTTTTCTCTTGGCCACTAGTCATATTTTCCAAATCCTTTGCACTGCTGGTCATTTTACAATCTATTAAACATTGTAATGATATATTGTAAAGACTCTAGAACTTAGGGAGTTTGGCTGGGATCAAACTCCAAACTTTATTTCCTCCATAGTGAGTTGCATGTGAATTCTCCACTCAGTTTTTTCATCTTACATCTTACAACTACTGCTTTTGGCAGGTTTCCTATTCTCCTGCATGTACATAGTTCAGTGATTAGCCAGTGATTTTTGCAGAGTTTAAAACTGATTTTGAGACTCATTCCTTTTACAGCTCCCTCCTTTCCAGGATATCCACTCCAAGTTTTCAGTTACTCTTCCAACCTCAAACTATTTTGACCACTCTGTCCAGGAAAAACTGTAGCCTTCTTTCATCCTACACTGAGGAATTGTAGAATGCCCTCAAGAGAACAGCCAAAAACACACGAATTTCACCCAGTATAGCTTTTGTCAACTGCTTCCCTCCAGTTTTTGCTTGCTTTTCACCACTCCCCAGTATTTTCAAATTGTTATGGGTTTTCTTCATTTAGGGGAGGGATATCTTTGTACTAATAACAATCATTATTTGCAGGAGGATTAAGCTGGCCAAACTACACCATTACTGGAAGGAGGAAGCTCAACTGAATATTTTTTAAATATTCCATTTTATCTTCTCTGTTGACATTTAAGATCTATATGTTTTATAAAGATTTTTTTGTTGATTATAATATTCATTATCAAGAGATTATAATATTCATCCTTATCACAGTATATCAATTAACAAACTACTTCATGAATGATATAAAAACTTTACAAATCTCTGTTTTTCTCCCTCATGCCCTTTATACTACTATTTTCATATATTTTACTTCTACATATATATAAGCCCCACAATATGCTGCTGGTTTCAATAAAAATTGTATATATTTACAATTTACCTACATATTTACCTTTTAATTTACTACATATTTACCTTTTCTGTTGTTCTTCATTCCTCCTGAAAATACAGGCATTCATCTACTATCATTTCTTTTTAGCTGGAAAAACTTCTTTAGCATATTTATGATGCAGGTATGCTGGACACCAATCCTTTCAGGTTTTGGTTTTTGTTTTTTCCTGCTTGAAAATGTCTTAATTTCACCTTCATTTGGTTGCTGAGGTTGGTTGGCCTTGAACTCTTGGCCTCGCCTTCGCAAGCGCCACGACATTCGGCCGGAGCCACTTTGGGCCCCAATTTCACCTTCATTTGGAAGGATACTTTTAGAGTATAGAACTCTAGATTGACAGTTATTTGTTTCAACAGTTTTGAGATGTCCATTTTCCTCTGGCATCCATTTTTCTAATGAGAAATCAACCATTCTTACTTTTGTTTCCCTGAATCTAATGTGCTGTTTAAAAAAAAAAAAAAAAAAAAGCTACTTTCAAGCTTTTCTTTCATTCTTTTTCTTTTGGTTTTCAACTTTTTACTTGTGATACATATGACTAGGTTATGATTACGTATGGCTTTATTTGTCCTACTTGAGTGTCACTGACCATCTTGGATTCATTTTAGGTTTGTTGTTATTGTTTTTTGAGATGAGGGGTCTCACTCTGTCACCCAGGCTGGAGAGCAGTGGTGTCATCTCAGCTCACTGTAACCTCTGCCTCCCAGCCACTCAAGCTCAACCGATCCTCCCACCTCAGCCTCCCAAGTAGCTGGGGCCACAGGCCTGCACCACCATGCCTAGCTAATTTTCGTATTTTTTTCTGGTAGAGATGGGGTTTCGCCATGTTGCCCAGGCTGGTCTCAAACTCCTGAGCTTAAGTGATCCACCTGCCTCAGCCTCTCAAAGTCCTAGGATTACACCCATGAACCACCACATCTGGCTCCTTTCATTCACTTTGGAAAATTCTCATCCATTGATATGGTTTGGCTGTGTCCCCACCCAAATATCATCTTGAATTTCCATGTGTTGAGGGAGGGACCCAGTGGGAGGTAACTGAATCATGGGGGCAGGTCTTTCCCATGCTGTCCTCATGACAGTGAATAAGTCTCAAGAGATCTGATGGTTTTAAAAATGGGAGTTTCCCTGCACAAGCTCTGTCTCTCTTTGCCTTCTGCCATCCATGTAAGAGGTGACTTGCTCCTGCTTGCCTTCTGCCATGATTGTAAGGCTTCCCCAACCACATGGAACAGTAAGTCCATTAAACCTCGTTCTTTTGTAAATTGCCCAGTCTTGGGTATTTCTTTATCCGCAGCATAAAAACGTACAAATATATCCATCATCTCTTCAAAGATTACTTCTGCTCCATTCTGTTTCCTTTCCTTCTGAGACTCGTTATACAAGTATCTGACTTTCTGATACATTCCCTAGGATTCTGATGTTCTATTATTTCCTTATTTGTCTCCCTATGCTTCAGTTTGGACAATTTCTACTGACTTGTCTTCAAGTTCTCTAACTTTTTTTCACTGTGTCGAATCTGCTATTAAGTGCTTCAAATAATTTTTATTTTTGACATTGTATTTTTTGGTTCAAGATTTTTTTCTAGTTTCTATGTATCTATTCCTTACCCATTTACACATTTTGTCCACCTTTTCTACTCTTTAGTGGAAAGATGTTAACTTACGAAAGTTACAAAAGTTCATTTACAAAATGGCTTTAGTGTTCACTTTACAAAAGTTGTTTAAAAGTCATTGCCTACTAATTTCTAAAGTCACTGCCTTTTGATTTCTATATTTGGGTCATCTGTAAGTTGGCTTCTACTGACTGCTTTTCTTCTTGTTCGTGGGTTGCATGTCCCCCTGTCTTTTTGACTGTTTGCTAGACACTGCTTGTAAAGGTGCAGTAGAGACTGATGTAAATAATACTTATCATTAGAAAAGTGCAGGTCCTTTTTCATTTTTAGCAGCTAATAATTGATCTGGGTCAGGACTTTGCTGCAGCTTTAATTAGATTCAGTTATCTGCTGTTTACAAATGATCTGAGAAACAGAACAGGCTTCCCCTTTCAGTAGGGCTTTAGTAGAGGCAGATTCTAGAGATCTTTCTCTGTGTGACATCTCAGTTTCCCAGGCCACATAAGAAATCTTTGTTTTGGAATTCAGCTATAAACCTTTCAGGCAGGGGAAGGGGTCTTTTATGCTCCCTAGATCCATCCCCAGATTATATACCTCAAAAGATCTCTCCCTTTCTTGCTCTTTCCTAGCCTTCAAAAGGCTCCTAAAGTATAGTTGGTAAATCATATGTGCCTCAGACTTGCAGAATTATCTTGGGCAAATTACTAAATATAGTACTTCAACATTCTCTTTTATAAAAATAAAAGGGATAGATGGAGTAATTCTTAATGTCCCTTCCAACTTTCATATTTAATTATCTACATATCTTCTGATCAATGCATATTTTTTGTTCAATATCAGTCTGTTAATGGGCTATTAATGAAGTACACATACAGGAGCATACATTAAGGCAAAAAAATGTTACTTGAAATTCTATAATTGTTTTAAATTAAAAAACATCAAATTCATCTATAGAGTCAAAAAATATTTGGGCAGTCAAACTGCCCAAAAAATATTCAAGAAGGAAACAAACTCTAAAGCATATTAACTTGCAAATAGAAATAACTCAAGTTTAGGAGAATACACTTACCCATCCTCAGTTTCTTTTAATAAGCGACTGGCAATTCGGATCAGCATGCAGTAAGCAAACTGTGACTTGAGACCAGATTTAGTAAACTTATTCAACATCTTGGAAACAGCAAGTCGATCATTCTTTCTCAGGTGATAGAGGACTCCCAATGCATGGTACTAAAGAACATGAAGAAGAAGGTAGCACATGGATTAGAAAGATGACAAAATATTTACACAAAAATAAAATCACATGGAACTAAATTAAAGATTTTTTTAAAATACCCAAGTCAAATGTACACAAATAGAATATCTTTTTCACACTGAACACAGGCAAGACGAAAAGGATAATAGTTTCTAATTTAGAAGTTGTACATTCAGACTGGACACGTATAAAGGAGGTGACATACAATCTGAAGACGGTACTAGTAGGTTCAACACTGGCTAATGCAACCTCAGTACACACGCTCACAGGTCTAAGGCTTTACCGGTGTTATCTGTCTCTATGAGTGGCTTTACATCATTTGTGGCCACTTTAGTAATTAAAGGATTAATTTCCTAAAGCAGGCTGTAAGACGCTTTGTATAAAAACACATGATCAGAGTCAAGAGAACAAGAGTGCTTCCCAAGGAAAAACGACTACTCTGTTTCCTATAACTGACTATGCTACCATAGAAGTTATAAACATCAAGAGAGCATAAACACCCTCTCAAACAAAATGGGGTACTTTACATAAAATTTCCATCTAAGAATTTAACCTTGTTCCTCTTAATAAAGAATAACCTAATATCAAAAGAAGCTCTTTTTGACAAAAGGGTTTCAAAGTTTCATTAAGTAAAAGCTGCTCCTTACTATTTTTATAATGTCTATAATCAAGGCTTCAGAACTTGAAGTTGAGTATCTTCTTACACAAATCATTTTTCAATTAAAAGACTGCAATGATCATCTCAATCTACTACTGAATTTAACAATCTTTCCCAAATATTCCTACAAAGCGTCATCTAGCTTCTATGAAACACTTGAGGGGCAGTAATCATAATTAGTGAGATTCCTACTTCATATACATACTACTAGCTGCTTAATTTTCCTTTAGTTAATGCTCATCTAGGGACTCAATATACTGCCCCTAAAATACAGGTTTAAAGAATGCTAAACCTGAGACATAAGCTAATGTGATTAAATGACAGTACCTGGACCATAATATTATCACTCGATGCAGCTTCTTGGGCTTCGTTGATCCAGCGCTTAACCACATCATAGCTTATCTTCATCATGTGCTAAATACAGGGGAAAAAAATGAGAATAAATAATGCATGGTCACTAGAAACTTAGAAACATGAGTTAGTTTTCTTGGAAAATCAATAACAGATATTTCCCAGGAGAAAGAAAACTATGTAGCTCTTATAAGTATATTTTGTGTCTCTACTGCTGGGGCAACTGATAAATCATAAGTATTTTCTCCTATACCCTTTACAAAGGTGAGTATATAGAGGTGTGTAAAAGGAATTAATTAAAGAGGAAGAACAGGATGAGGATGGTGCTTAAATAACGTTATCATTACAAGCTTTACTTTTAGGAAACTCCCCTGGAAGAAAGAAAAAGAGTATTATATGTTCTCTGCTATGAAACTCAACCAATTATCTTCCAGAATCAGAAACTCTTGTGATTTAGATGTCTTACACATTCACACATATGTAACTGACATTAATCAAATGCAATGTGATAGGTTTTAATGTATAAATTGTGTTCTGTTGGAAAACTGAAAGAAAAAAATTACTAATAAAAAAGACTACTTCCTGGGAGGAAATTCAGAAGTGGGGCAGGAAACTTTGAAAGATACACGTAGACAAAGGGCAGCAGAAAAAGCAGAGGATAAAGGGCACCAGAAAAAGCAGAGGACAAAGAGACAAGTAGTGGAAGTCATAAAGGCAGGTCATAAAGATTTTAAATAAAAGGGCCCTAGGTTTCTTCCCTGTCCCATGCCCCACACTTACCCTTCTTTTGTTGTGTGTACAACATAACTTTCAAATTTCTAAAACCTTTCAAACATGACAATTTTATGTTTTTAATTCTTCAATGGTTGCTCTAGATCAGCAACCTCCAACCTTTTTAGTACCAGGGATTGGTTTTATGGAAGACAATTTTCCCACTGACATAGGGAGAGGAGATAGTTTTTGGATGAAACCATTCCACCTCAGATCATCAGGCATCAGTTACATTCTCATTTGGAGTTGGCATTCTAGATCCCTCGGCAACCTAGATCCCTCACATGCGCAGCTCACAAAAGAGCTTGCACTCCTATGAGAATCTAATGCTGCTGCTGATCTGATGCGGGCAGAGCTCAGGCAGTAATTAATGCTCACTTGCCTGCCGCTCACCTCCTGCTGTGCAACCCAGTTCCACTGAACAGGACTGGCTGAAGCCCTGGGGTGGGAAGCCCTTCTCTAGATAAAACAAACTTGGATAAAGTAATAGAGGTGTATACATATTTTTAACTGTCTCATTTGTGAGAGAATCATAGTGATACTTTGTTTTTGCAACTAGAAACTGTACCATCCATAAGAACTAGGAAGCTGCTTGCTCACTTACTAGGGAAGATACCAGTGCTGAACTGGATACACTGGAAACTTTATCCACAATGGCCTGCTTCATATATCTTTCGATGGCTTGCAACATTGTTCCCTAATAACATTCAAAAAGAAAAAACTGTTGAGGAAAAACATTTTCATGCAAATTACTATTAATGCTTCAAAATAATTTTCAAAAACCAATCATGTATTTGTTTCTGTGCAAATATTTAGAATGCACTAAAAGGATAATGTAGTAATAATATCCCAAAGGGTAGAACCCAAACAACTAAGTTGAAGCTTTAGAAAAGAATATTTAAGATTATAGGTAAAGAAGAATAAGTGTTCAGTGATGAAATAAACTGTCTCAAAATGCAGAATCTCAGTTTGGAAGAAATACACAAGTAAAGGCTGAACCGATCAGGTATGTTATAAAGAAATTCCTATAGGCAGATGGAGCCTGCTTTTGAAGTTATGAAGATTCCTCTATGTGAAGGGCACATATTACACATAGATCCCAGAGTCCTAGAAATCAAATGTAATATTTGATTATCTTAGATACATAAAGAATTAAATGTATAGTATACTACTATAGTGAGCCCTCAACGTGAAATCCTCTGGAAATACAGTTCTTTTTAAGTGGGAAAAAGCACTGGGGAGGTGGTGGCGACAAAGATAAGTAAAAAGACTAAGAGCAATATTCAGATGAAAAAAAGTTTTATTGCTAGCACTAGCATGATCAAGTCTCACGCTGCTACCAATTTAATGCTAAAAATAAATAAAAACAACCACAAGAAAACAACAGTGCAGCAAAAAATATTAAAGCATTTCTAATACTCCTTTTAAGATCCAGATTTACCAGATGTATAATGTGGTCCTGCTCAACTTTTAAAACTTGAGAAGGTTACAAACATACACCTAAAATATAACCAAGCATGAGTATATAGCTATTACTCAATTTGCTTGATAATGCCTGGCCTGCCCTTCCTTCTCAGAGTTGTCAGAAAGAGACAGCCTAACATACCACATGACCTCATCTCTCCAGATACAATGAACTGGATCAACATTAAACACCTGACTCAGACACAGGTGGATACAAGCTACTGGCCTATTGCTGGCTAATCAGATTATCTCTCTTAAATATTTGAACGAGAGAACCTGTGTCTCATACATGATGGATCACCACAGTAAATGGCCTGGCCAATACAGTGAAACCCCATCTCTACTAAAAATACAAAAATTAGCCGGGTGTGATGTGGGTGCCTGTAATCCCAGTACTTGGAAGGCAGAGGCAGGAGAATCACTTGAACCCAGGAGGCGAATGTTGCAGTGAGCCAAGATCGCGCCACTGCACTCCAGCCTGAGCAAAAGAGCAAGACTTTGACTCAAAAAAAGAAAAAAAAATTTGCTGTTGAATTCTTAAAGCTGCCCCATTTCTTGCACTGGTCTAGTTGTAAGCTTTACCTCAAATTCTGAGAGATTTGTGTCCTATAATAAAGCTTTTTCGGCTGGGCGCAGTAGCTCAAGCCTGTAATCCCAGCACTTTGGGAGGCCGAGGCAGGTGGATCACGAGGTCCAGAGACCAAGACCATCCTGGTCAACATGGTGAAACCCCGTCTCTACTAAAAATACAAAAAATTAGCTGGGCATGGTGGCACGTGCCTGTAATCCCAGCTACTCAGGAGGCTGAGGCAGGAGAATTGCCTGAACTCAGGAGGCGGAGGTTGCGGTGAGCCGAGATCGCGCCATTGCACTCCAGCCTGGGTAACAAGAGCGAAACTCCGTCTCAAAAAATAAATAAATAAAATAAAATAAAGCTTTTTCTTTTAAGATAAATTTGAATGGGTTTTGGTTTCCTGCAAGCAATGTACCCTCACCACAACAGTTCAAGAGGGCAAATAAAGTGAGAAAATGGATTAACATAAATAAATGAAAGGAAAAAAATCTGAAGAAAAAAGAAAGCCTTTCTGCTGATCATGTTTCTCTTATACTGAAGATTCACAAAGTCAGACTAGGAAATCCTACTCAATCTACATGGCCACTCACAGATAAGCAGGGTGTTCCATTTGATAACTCAGTGAAACAGAGAACTTACATCAGTGATTCTGCAGAGAGCCCTGATGGCCGGGCCTCGGTATACATCTTCTTTTCCAGTCATGTCCTTAGTCAGACTAAGAAAAATCAAACTGGTTAACATAAGATCAATTAAAATCTCTCCCATGGAGTTCACCCCTAGCCAATTTCCAATTGTCCCATAATTATCTTAATGCAGCTACTGATTCAACAAATATTTATGGAGCATATTCTTTGTATATGTGCTAAGACTACTGTGTAGAAGACTTCTAACTCAAGAATATAGCAATGAGCAAAATTAGCAAAAGGCGAAAGTCCTTTGCCTTCATGGAACTTACATTCTAGGAGGAAGAAAGATAATCACATAAACAAAACAACCCCTTCCCCATAATTTTAGATACGGATAATTGGCATAAAAAATAAACTAAGGACAATGAAATAGAGAGCCCTAGTCTGACATATATGCCCCAATCCTAAAATTCCATCAGACTAGACATAACTTTTGAAAAGAAATCAACAAAAATAATTAACTCATGACGTATCTCTCCTTAGCATAGCTTTCTAAAATTATCAATGGCTTCAGATCTTTCTGCTGAGCTTCAAAAACAGGCAGAGGTGTGAACTGAGCTACAAAATTCCATGTCCAGGCTTTAAAGTGTTTTTTAACCTTTTACCCTCCCTTCTTTTGTGCCTCATGCATTTATACTACCCCTTAAACTGACTGTCAATCTCTCCACTTCCTCAACTCCTTTCACATAATCCAAAATTACTTGCAACTCTGACTCCATTAGGACACTAAGAGGAAAAAGTTTTGACTGATAGTCCTTCAATTTTTTTCTTTTTCCAATTAGAAAAGTAATTTGTCTCATGCATGTAATCCCAGAACTTTGGGAGGTCAAGGTGGGAGGATCACTTCAGCCCAGGAGTTGGAGACCAACCTGGGAAACATGGCAAAATCCCATCTTTACAAAAAAATACAAAAATTAGCCTGGCGTGGTGGCATATGCCATATGCCTGTAGTCCCAGCTACTTGGGAGGCTGAGGTAAGAGGACTGCTTGAGCCTGGGAGGCAGAGATTGCAGTAAGCTGAGATGGTGCCACTGCACTCCAGCCTGGGTGACAGAGTAAGACCCTATGTAAAAAAAAAAAAAAAAAAAGACATTTTGCTTAGAAGTGCCCTGCACTTAAAACGTTTTGTAGCGTGGGCATTTTTCTCTGATGCCCTCTTTCTGGTTCTGTCAGATGCAAGCTTGGTTTTCCGGATTTCCAAGAAATTCTATGAACTAGCTGAACATTCAGTAATTTAAGTGCCAAGGGCTATGAATTTTCCTCTGAGCATAGCTTCATTTGAAATAATAGGTTTTCAACATCAGATTTTAAAATATTCTGTAATTTCAATTTTCACTTACATGCTGGCCCAAAAGTTGAGGTTTTTCTTTTTATTTTTCCATTTTGACATATCTGGGTACTATCTGTTCATTTTTTTCTCAAAAATAAATGTATCATCTGATTGCATTGTAATGACAGAATAAGTCTCTATTTTCACTTTCTGAAATTAAGGAGTTTTCAGGGGCTGAATGTTGAATAATTTGTAAGTGTTCAATGAACATTTGTAAAGGTGAGTTTTCTATTATAAAGGTAAGGTTTTCATAAGTAGTCATTAATCTGTATCAAGTACATTATTCATATCCTTTACACCCTTAGGTTTTTCCTTCTTTTTATAACAAGGGCTGATACTATTTTGTTCCTATTTATGTTTTTTGTAATTTTTGGCTTATGTACTTTGATGCTACATTAATTAATAAATAATTCATGACAGTTTCTCCTCATTTTGGATATTTATAAAGTACCTCATTTCTGTCTCATTCAAAACTTTTTGCATTTAATTCAACTTTCTAACATTAATACCTTCACCCAAGCCTCCTTTCAGTAGTTTGTTTTCACCCATCCTTTTATATTCAAATTGTGCTTCACCTTGTTTTATATACATAACAATATGTAGCATACAGTTAGCTGTATTTTATTTTTAAACTAATCTGTATTTCTTTTAATAAGCAATGTTTGGTGTTAATTCTGTAAATTTGTGTTACATCTCTATTTTTAATACTTCCTTTGTTTCCTATAAGACAGTGTTATCCAACAGAACTTTCTGCAATGATGGAAAATGTTTCACGTCATTCAATATAGTAGCCACAAGCTACATGTGGCTAACAAGCCCTTGAAATATACCTGGTATGACTAATGAACTGAATTTTTAATATTAGGTAACTTCAATTAATGTTTATTATAACAGCCATATGTATCTGACAGCTATCTTATTGGACAATACAGATGTAAGAATGTGTTTTGTTTTCCTAAGCGAATGTGTTTTCTTTCTGAAATCTGGGAGATTTACACTCTACTTTAGTTCTTTTTATGGCTGTCATAAAACTTCAGATAAAATAGTTAAGCTATAAAAGCAGAATAAAATAAATAAATAATGCACATAAGCTTTCTCCTCTCTCATCTGCTTTCCCGTGTATCTCTAAATTTTTGCATTTTTTTTCTATTATCATGGATTTATATCTTGACTCACAGTTCCTACAGTAGTTTAAAACTTACTTCTATTACTGCATAAATTTAATGCTCACTGCTAATTCATTTCCTGTAACCTTTGTATTACAGAATTCACTCTTTTAACTTTTGGATTAATATAACTTCAATGTTTAATTTTACTTTTGTAGAAACGCTCCTAAGTGTTATGGTCCCTGAATTCTTTCCAGTGTGGAAGTCTGCTTGTTGTCCCTGTACTTGAATGACAATTCGCTTAGCTGTATTTTTCTGGTATCACATGTTCTTTTTCTTAAAACTTTGCAGACACTGTCCCCATTCTTTTCTGACACTGAAAACTGCCATGAATGGCTGAAGTCAGTCTTGGTTTTTCTCACTTTTAAATGACTAGCTTTTTCTGCCAGAAGTCTTAAAAATTATTTGTTTCTCTCCACAGTACAAGTTAACCAAGACGCATCTTGGTGTTAGTCATTCTGTTAGAATTTTTGGTTGGAATACAGTATTTTAATATGTAGATATGTTTTTAAAAGTTCTTCTCATTTTTAATGTTTTCTTTATCTATAAATAGGGTTACTACTTCAGCAATGTCAAAAGTTTTGCCCCCTCATCTCTATTAATGGCTTTAATCTTTTTCTTTTAGTTCAGCATTTCGATGAGTGTCTATTATATATCAGACACTGCTCCGGACATTTAGGATACTTTAGTAAGCAAAAGAGACAAAGATTCCTGCCCTCAACAAGCATACATTCTGACAGGGAACAATCTAGTAAAAATTTCAAGCTTTGCAGGCTAGGTGCCACCGCACAACCACTCAATTTGGTTGCTGTAGCATAAAAGCAGCCATACACAATACCTACACAATCCTTTGGCTCATAGAGTGGAGCTGGGTGTCACAGGGGTTATTTCCAACTCTTGAAACCTAAAAGTCCACTTGATTACATTTAAAAATTGTCTGGTGCTAGTGACTCCTTTCTTTCCTCCCATCGTCTCCTTTTCCAAATGGGAATGTATATAATTGTTATTCTATGCCTACCCCACCACAATATTTCAAGGGCATATAACTTGTTTTCTAGTTTCACAGGTCCATAAACAAAGAGAAGAATTCTGTCTTAGGACGAATCATACCCAGAAACTCACCTATATTGGAGTTAGATGATTAGTTGATGAGATTTGGGACTTTTGAGCTATGATATTTAAAGAGATTTTGGACCTGAGTTCTTGCAATTGAGCTACGATATTTAATGAGACTTTGGACCTGAGTTCATGCAATTGTTTTAGATCTTGGAAGATGATTATAATATGGTGAATGTATTTTTGCATGTAGGATGAATGTAAATCCTTAGGGACCAGATGGAAGCCTGGGGCAAACTAAATAATGGACCCCAAAGACATCACAGTCCTATTCCCTAGAACCTGTAAATATACCTAATGTGGCAAAAGGTACTTTGCAGATGTGATTAAGTTAAAGACATTGAGATGGGGAGAGTAAATTGAATTATTTGGGTGAGCCCTAAATGTAATCACAAGTGTCCCCATAATAGCAAGGCAGAGGGAAACTTGACACAGGAAGTATATGTGACAACGAATCAAGAGACTGGAATAATGGGAAGGGGAGTTAGGATTCTAGGAATGCAGATAGCCTTAGGAAGCTAGAAAAGGCAAGAAAATAGATTTTCCCCTAGAGCTTACAAAAGGAACCAGTTCTGCCTATACTCTGATGTTAGCCCAGTGAAACTGATTTTAAACTTCTAGTCTCAAGAACTGTAAAAGAATTTGTGTTGTTTTAAACCACCAGATTCGTTAGGTTACTAAGTTTGTGGTAACTTATTACAGCAGCACTGGGAAATTAATGCACAGGAATGGCATACTTATTCTGAAAGAGTGTTTGTAAATATTTTAGACTTTACAGGTTATATGATCTCCTCACAACTACTCAATTCTGTAGCTATAGCACAATGGCAGTTATACACAATACAGTAAGAAATAGGTGTGCCTGTGTTCCAATAAAACTTTATTTATGGCCAGGCATGGTGGCTCATGCCTGTAATCCCAGCATTTTGGGAGGTCAAGGCGGGCAGATCACTTGAGGTCAGGAGCTCAACACCAGCCTGGCCAACATGGTGAAACACTGTCTCTACTAAAAATACAAAAAGTTAGCTGGGCGTGGTGATGCGCACTTGTAACCCCAGCTACTTGGGAGGCTGAGGCAAGAGAATCACTGGAACCCAGGAGGTGGAGGTTGCAGTGAGCCAAGATCATGCCACTGTACTCCAGCCTGGGAGACAGAGTGACATTCCATCTCAAATTAAAAACAAAAAACAAAAACACTTCATTTACATGGTTTTGGCCAAGGACCACAGTTTGCCAACCCAGGTTCTATACCTCTGTCATACCTTTAACTGTGCTGACAACAAAGGCTTACATAAAGAGACTTAATTTGGGAAGGTGTTCAGAGGGAGAAGTGAATAACAGGGAAGGATGTAAAAACAATATAAAGACCTTTTTTTGAGTGGGCAGCTGGTGCTGGCAATTGGTTACTTAATGAGCAATCTTCTAAGGAGCCTTATGAAATACATCTCAGAACCACTAACTGTTAGCCCCTTGCTGAATGTTAACCCCAAAGTATTAACTCCCTCACACTTCTGGGGAGTACACATGTGAACTGAAAGTGAATCTGAGCAGGCAAAAAAACACTCAGTGCATACTTGAAATAAGGCAGTAACAATGCAAGTGAGCTGAGCCCCACACAGAATTGCTCATCATGCCACAGCTGGAATCAAAGTAAGGCCTGAGACCATGTAAAGTGCCTCAAAAGAAGTGTCCAATACAGTCTACCCTTTCCACCCCTTAAATTTGTTCATGTCCTCCATTAAGTCTAATCTATCATGGAGGCTTCAAGACGATAGCAGTCACTATTTCTACAAAAGACTGAAGGAAGGTGAGTGCAACATGGTTCGATCCTTGCTGTTACAACTAATTCCAAGGACATAACTGATATTAATCACCTCCTTCCTGTAACCACCCATTCCACATTTCCCTCCCTGCTAGCTAGCACTTCATCTAGTTTTGGCTACTTATCCAATAGTTGACTCAAACCTTTATTCTAAAGGATGTGAGCCCTGCGTTAGATGCACCCTGACTGAATCACTGGTTGTTCTCTATCCCTACCACAACTGTCAGAGGCAAGAAAGCATCAAAATATACTCAAGTGAATACCATGAAATCTAGACAGAGTCCTTTCTGCACCATTATACACCATTCCTGATAGGAATCAAGATCAATGGCCTCTAGGAGGATGGTAGCACCCTTCCTTACATTCAGTAGAATGGAGAATCCAAAGTGACCTAACAGTAATCATTATTCCAAATAGGCAAACTGGCTCAGTTTGTGGGCCTGGATTCTCTGACATGGGAGTGTCAGCTTCCTGTGGTTGCCAAGGTGTCACTCAGACATATATAATCCGGAAGTGTGGGGTATTTCTGTGCTAAAGATAATCTTCAACCAACCAGAATCAAGAGCTAATGAGTTAAACGTTTCTGTCCTTTCACTCCTGAAAAACACTGGCCCCAGGAACTAGGGTCTCTAATCCACATTTAGGGTGCAGATGGGATGCTATCTTGGTCCATTCCAGCTGTTATCACAAAACACCTTGAACTGGGTAATTTATAAAGAACAGAAATGTATTTGCTCATAGTTCTGGAGGCTGGGAAGTTCAAGATCAAGGAGCCAGCAAATTTGGTATCTGGTGCAGGTCCCATTCCTCACAGATGGTGCCATCTAGGTGTCCTCAGGTGGCAGAAGAGAGGAAGGCAGCTCTTCGAAGCCTCTTTTATAAGGGCATTAACCCCATTCATGAGGGCAGAGCCTTTACGATGTATTCAATCTCCTGAAGGCCTTAACTTTAATACTACTGCATTAGGAATTAAGTTTCAACATGAATTGACAGGACAGAAACATTAAAACCATAGCAGATGCAGATTCTATAAGTGGGTCACTGTGCGTGAGTGTGAGAGGAGCCAATCCTACTTCCATCTCTTGATTCCTAAACCTACATATTGTATTTATTGGTGATAGCACCATATACAGGCCATCAATCTCATGCATAGGCTGCATCCCAGAGGAAAATTCCCCAACCTAGTACCTTAGCTGAGCACTCAATATGTCTCCCAGGTAAAACGTAATATAGTAAAACTGTTGGATCTCATAGTCCTGAGTCCACTGCCACACTATTTTTGCAATAAAATCAATAAAATAAATATTAAAAATAAAAATAAATAAAATAAAATTGTAAGGTCATATGGGATTCCATTACAATAACCAAGAATAGCTGTTTGTACCACAACTTGGACCTATTACAAACCCCTTGCTCATTTTACATTTTACGTTGGTTTTGACATGTAATTAAAATTTTTTTAAGTAGTAAAATTTATCAACCTTTTCTTTTATTGCCTCTAAAATTTTAGTCATAATTAACAGAGCTTTTCTCTACACTAAGGTTAAAAGGGAATACATCCATCTTTTCTTCTATTACACGCATGATTTTATTTTTAAAAAATTTATATGCCTCATTGATATGGAGTTTACTCATGTGTATGATAGGAAATATGAATCCAATTTTATCTTTTTCCAAGTGGTTAATTGTTCTAGCATCATATACTAAAAGGTACATGTTTACCCCAATGACTAGAGATGCCACCTTATTAAACAGTATGCCACTACACTAAATTTCCCTATGTATTTGGGTCTAAGTCTGTACTTTCTATTTGTATCAGATTGTATCTGAAAAACACAGATCAGTCTGACCAAGGTGACCACATTACAGACTCACCATGCAATTTTATTCCACGGTCTATTAGTCTGTTCATGTGCCAGTACCACACTGTTTAAGTTGTACAGGTCTTAGATTTACTGACTAGTAGGGCTAGCTTCCCCCCTCCCACCCCATTCCTCCATTTTCCTTTTTCAGTGATTTCCCAGCTATTTTTATATTATTTTTTCCACATGAACTTGAGCACCAACTTGCCTAACTCCCTAATATGGTCTGTTGGTATTTTCACTGGGATTCCACTGAATTTATAAATTAGTTCAGGGAGGAGTAAAACTTTTATAATGTTGAGTTGGCCTATTAAGAAACAGGCAGTAACTTTGGGCATGGTGGTGCATGCTTAATAGTCCCAGCTACTCAGATGGCTGAGGTGGGAGGACTGCTTGAACCCAGGAGTTTGAGGACAGCCTGGGCAACATAATGAGACCCTGTCTCAAAAAAAAAATTGAAAAATAAAAAAAATTTTTTTTCAAAAAACAGGATATCTTTACATTTGTTTAAGTATACTTTGAGTCTTTCAGGAGTATCTTAGTCTATTTGGGCTGCTATAACAAAATACTATAGACTAGGTTGCTTATAAACAATAAACATTTATTTCTCACAATTCTGGAGTCTAGCAAGTCCCAGATCAAGATACTGGCAAATCTGGTGACTGGCAAGGTCCTGTTTCCTGGTTCAGATGGCATCTCTTCCTGCTGTGGAAGAAACTAGGTAGCTCTCTGTAGTCTTTTCATAAGGACACTAATCTCAATCTGAAAGGCTCCATCCTCATGACCTAATCACCCCCACCAAAGGCCTCACTTCCCAATACCATGAACTTGTAGGTTAGAAATTCAACATATATATTTCGGGGGACATAAACATTCAGACAAGAGTAAGGGGCTTAACATTTTTTCTGTTTTGTACATTTATTATCAAATCTATTCCTACGTGTTTAATCTTTTTGGTTGTTGTTGTAAATGGGGTTCTGTCTACTATTATGTCCTCTATCTGCTGTTTCTATGAAAACTATTGATTAAAAAAATTTTTTTAATTTCAATAGTTTTTGGGGTACAGGTGGTTTTTGGTTACATGGATAAGTTCTTTAGCGGTGATTTCTGAGATTTTAGTGTACCCATCACCCAAGCAGTGCACACTATACCCAATATGTAGTCTTTTATCCCTTGCCCCCTGTGAACCTTCCCCTTCTGAGTCCTCAAAGTCCATTATGTCATTCTTATGCCTTTGTGTCCTTGTAACTTAGCTCCCACTTATAAGTTAAAATATATGCTATTTGGTTTTTCATTTAAGTCACTTGACTTAAAATAATGGTCTCCAATTCCTTCCAAGTTGCTGCAAAAGACATTCTTTTGTTCCTTTTTATGGCTATATTCCATGGTGTATACACACACCATTGTTTTATCCACTTGTTGACGGATGGGCACTTAAGTTGGTTCCATGTCTTTGCAATTGTGAACTGTGGTGCTATAAACATGCATGTGCATGTGTCTTTTTCATATGATGACTTCTTTTTTTTTTTTTTTTTATGGCTGCTGGGAGTTTATTTTCCGCTTGGTGCCAGGTGCACAGTTCCAGGTGTCAGGAAAGCTGCTCAGGGCTGGGGCGGGCCGGGAGGTGGAGAGCCGGGCCCTCACTCCTTTTTGGTGTCTGCTGTGTGGATGTGGAGGTCTGCTGGCTGCAGCCGCCTAGTCTACGGGGGGCGGGAGGGGCTCTGGTGGCCTAGCGCCTCCGCAGGCTTGGAGCTGGTGGTCATCGCTCAGGTCAGGACGGCGGCCCAGCGCTGGCTGTGCTGGGCTGACCACCGGGCTGCTTCCTCAGGGCGTCCTGAGCCAGGCCACAGGTGGTCACGCTGCGGGAGGCCTGGGGGGGTTCCGTGTGCTCTGCAGACTCCAGCACCGTGGCCATGAACGGGAGGGTGGACTTCCTGAGAAAGAAGCTGGCCCACCAGTGACCCAGGTCAGCCTTGGGGATACCCGGGGGATGGGGAATGGCTTCCGCGGGGCACTCGGTACTACTGCAGGAGCTGTTGCTGGAAGTGGAACCCAGGCGGCGCCGGTAGTAGTCGTGGGTGGCCACGAGCGAGCCGCTGGAGGGAACGGCCGCCATGCTCTGGCTTGCGGGCTGGTGGGACCTGGGCGGCGACCCCTCCGGGCCTCGGCGCACGATCACCGGTGGCGGGGACGGGGGCGCTAGGCCACGGAGCCCATTTGCAGAGGAGACCGCGGGAGGCCGCTCCACTACCGAGACGAGCGCGCACGGGGTCCATATGATGACTTCTTTTCCTTTGGGTAGACACCCAGTAGTGGGATTGCTGGGTCGAATGGTAGGTCTACTTTCAGTTCTTTAAAGAATCTCTATACTGTTTTCCGTAATGGTTGTACTAATTTATATTCCCATCATAAGTGTAAAAGTGTTCCCTTTTGACCACATCTACGACAACATCTATTGTTTTTTGACTTTTTAATTATGGCCACTCTGGCAGAAATAAGGTGGTATCTCACTGTGGTTTTAATTTGCTTTTCCCAGATGATTAGAGATGCTGGACATTTTTCAATGTTTGTTGGCTGTTTGTATATATTCTTTTGAGAAATAAGACTACTGATTATTACACATGAATTTGGTATTGTGCTATCCCACTAAATTCTATTATTGTTTGAGTTCATTTTATCACTGATTATCTTGGGTTCCTAGGTATTCAATCACATCACCTAAAAACAGGTAGTTTTACTTCTTTGTTAATTCATTCTTATGTTTAAAATTGGTTTCTATTGTCTAACTGCATGGCTAAATATCTCTAGTAAAATGTTGAATAGCAGTGAAGAAACTGAACATCCTTGCCTTGGTTCCTGATCTTAGTGGAAATGACTCTACTGTTTCCTCATTAAAAAAATAGGGTCTTTTTTGAAAACCTGTGTTCGCCTAAGAAATGATCCACTCCACCTAGGTTTCAAATTTATTTCAGAAACTATAAATTTGTCTTAGATTTTTACATTTCTTCTGTTTTAATCATTATTTACCCCGTCATTTATTTTGCATATTTATGCTTTCTCCTTTTTTTTTCACCAACTTAGCTTATGGTTTATTTATTTTGTTAATTTTTTTGAAAACAGGATTTTGATTTAATAATTAGATATGTTTTTCTATTTTTTCCTCATTAATATCATTTTCATCTATATTAATTCCTATTGTGTGCTTTATATTGAATTTCTTTGTTGTTCTTTAGTTGTTTTGAGCTAAGAATTTAATTCTTTTTTATTCTTTCTTTTCATTGATAAAAGGTATTTACTGCAATGAGTTTTTCTTTGATCACAGTTTTAATTCACCATATAGATCTTTTAAATTATTTTTAATTGACACAAAATTGTATATACTTATGAGCACACAGTGATGTTTTGATACATACAATGTATAGTTATCGAATCAGGGTAATTAACATATCTATTTCCTCAAACATTTATTATTTCTTGTATTGGGAACATTCAAAGTCCTCTCTATGAGCTATTTGAAAATACATAATAAATAATCATTACAGTCATCCTGATTATAGTTTATGTGGTGATTTGCCTTTTTTCTCCAAAAATTCTGTTATTTAAGTTTGCATTTCTGGCCGGGTGCGCCTGTAATCCTAGCACTTTGGGAGGCCGAGATGGGTGGGATCACCTGAGGTCAGGAGTTCAAGACCAGCCTGGCTATCATGGTGAAACCCCATCTTAAAAAAAAAAAAAAAAGTTTGCATTTCCTCTTTCACCCAGAAATAACAAATTTTAAAGTATTTTGATGGAAGGTTCTTTTTTTTTCTATCAACAAATTCTAGTTTTACTGTACTGTGATTAGAGATGTGGTTTATAATATTTCTACTTTGTGGGAATTATTGATTTTTTTTGTCATCTAACAATGAATTTTTTTGAATGTGCTCAGGGTACTTCAGAATGTGTATTTTCTACTATAAAGATGAAGCACTTGACATATGCAAAAGATCTACTCTAGGTTACTTAGATTGTATATTCCCTATTTATTTATCTATTTTATCTCTCTTGTACTAAAAGTGAGCTAATAAAATATATTATTCATGTGTCTCTAGCTGTATCTCTCTACATCTCCATGGTTTTTGCTTCATAAAGGTTGTTGTGGTATCATGTCTTCATATATACCAATAATATATTTCCACTGTGGACTGTGGCTTTAATCATTACAAAGTGTCCTTCTTAGTCACACTTAATGCTTTTAGCCTTGAGTTCCAGTTTGCCTGGCATCTACTTTACTTTGCTTCTGTTTCCATTTTCCTGTTAAAATTTTGTCTGTCCCTTTGTTTTCTGCCTCTCTGTATGGACTTTAAGTGGGTCTCTTGCATACAGTATTGTTTTGTTTGTAAGCCGAACTGAATTTTTTTTCTTTTAGCATATGGATTAAGCCTACTCATGGTTACTGTTATAACTGATACACCTGATTTTGCTCTATCATAATAATCAATAAAGACATGTATTATATTATACTTACTGCTTCCGTCTCTAAGAGATACATATTCTTTGCCATTATATTTTACATTTTGGTAGTTAGGAAGACTTGTGTTTTTTTCCTCTGAATTCCTTTGTGATTAAACCTTTTTTTGATGACCTTAGTCATCTCATTTTCTCATTTATTTTACTATGTCAGGATTAATAGGATTTTTCCCCAGTATTCTGTAGCACCCACCTGTTGACTATACAACAAGGTTTTTCTATTTTACTCTTTTCCTATCCCTTCTCCTCCCATTTATTCATCATAGTATTTCTTTGTCATATTATTATCATCATATTCTTTGTCAGCATATAACATTTTTAAATGTCTTTCACACTCATTTCCACTGTTTTACTCTTACAGAAACATTTTTATATTTTAAAGTGCTTTTAAAATATAAGTCTTTTTAAATGAAGTCTTTTCAATGAAGTTTTCCCAGATGTCATTTGACTGGATAAGGCTCATCCTCTAGAAAGTTCCTCAGAAAGAGCTAATGGGTACAGAATTCCCTGCACTCCTGAATGTTGAAAACTGTTTTAGTATAGCCTTAATATTTGGACAACAGCTTCCTTAGGTAAAATCAGTCACTTACACTTTCATTGGGTACCTTCAAAATACTCCCCCATTGCCATACTTTGTATGTTGATTTTTCAAAAGTCTGATGATAGTTGAATCCTCTGCCCTTGTAAGTTGTTTGATCTTTTTTTGCCTCAAAGCCTTAATAATTTTACTTTAAATTCTTAGTTTCACTACAGTATGTCTCAGAGTTGATTATTCTAGGTTAATATTCCCAGTTACCTAATGGAACCTTTCAATCTGTAGAAGCGAGTCTCTTACTAGTCCTGGAAAGTTTTCCTGGATAATGGCTTTAAATATTAGCTCTTGCTTTTCTTCTTCAGAGACCCTTAGAAGATAAACACTGTCCTTTGTTTCCCGTCTTCCACTTCTACTATTTCTCTCCGACTCTCATCACTTCTTTCTTTAGGTCACTTTCATTCTCTTCTTTGGATGTTCTTTCTTTAGTGGCCTTTACTAAATTTTCATTTGAATCTATCTTGTGCATCTCATATTACATATCATTCCTGAGGTAATTTTAAATTTTTCTTCCATTTCCTCCCTGAGTTCAAAGAACTCTTTTTCATTTTTCCCTGTTTTGGGGTGTGTGAAATTCAAGATTGCTTTTCACATCAGCAATTGCTAATTTGAGCAAATTCATTTCTGTTTGGAGTGAAAACTTTACTATTTTGTTCTGCTTCATGTTTGGGAGGTTGGAGGATTGACTTGTGTGAAATTTTGTTTCCCAGTTTTCTGCAATCATTATAGACTTTTCTTTTGATTCTCGTTTAGTAATACTGGGGTATTTTCAAGTTTCTTAGCTTAATGGCACACTTTTCTTTGCCTATGGAAATCCAGGGCTTTGGAGGGATCGGTATGTGTTTTATTGACAGTGAAAGGGTTAAAAGAACCTCTAATTTTGTGGTTCTTAGTGACAGAGCAAGAGCATCACCATCTTGGACAAGCACTGCCATTTTAAAGTTCACCTTAATCAAAAACTGCCTAAGTCCAAAGGGCATCAGCCTAATGGCTAAGGTCAGAATGATCATAAACTACAAATGACATCTCCTACCAGAAACATTCCAACCATAAGATAAACCACCCTCCCCGCAGACCAGAGATATGCCAGCCCCAAGACAACCTCCCCTCTGGCCAGCAACATTCCAACCCTGACATAAACTTCTCCCCTACACAGAAACATTCCAAGCTGTGATAAGCTCTCTCACCCTGAAAAACCCTAAATACTCTTAGTCTATAAGAGAGATGCTCCTGACCAAAATTCGCCAGAAGCCCCTCTCAGGTTTATTCTCTAGAATAAACCTGTTTTTGACTGTTGAGCCACTTTTCATGTTTCTTTTCTCTTTCTTTAACTCTTATATTTGGGCCTTCAAGAACTCTAAATATCTACCTTTCCTTCTTTTTCCCTTTGACCACCTGATTACCAAAAGTCACTTCTTTATTCTTTTTGCCTTTTTTCTCTTGAAGAAGTATATATTTGGAACACTGTCCCTTTATGCTATGCTGGTCCTTTCAAATTACACTTGCCCTTTCATGTTGAGGATTTTCTCTTAAATTGTTGTGTCTAGCCTTGATGTGTGTGTGTGTGTATGTGTGTGAGTGAGTGAGACACAGGGTCACTCTGTTGCCAAGGCTGGAGTGTAGTGGCATGATACTGGCTCATGGCAACCTCCACATCCCAGGATCAAGCGATTCTCCCACCTCAGCCTCCTGAGTAGCTGGGACCACAGGCACACCCACCATGCCCAGGTAATTTATGTATTTTCTTTGTTTGGTAGAGATAAGAGTTTCACCATGTTGCCCAGGCTTTCCTCTGTGTTTAAATCTTTAAATCAAGCATACTTTGAAATCCCTTTCCTATAGTAAATGCTCTTATCTTCCCCATTAACTTTTTAGTATTTTCTGAATTACAATTGTGGAGTCCTAATTAAAGAAAAGAAGTCAGCGGGGGGCAGGACCAAGGAAAAACAAAAAGAGAATGCAGATAAGCTGTAACTCTGCCTTTCTTCATGGTCCAGGACACACAGCCCTCCTGCACAAATAACTCACAATCTTCCTATGCTCAACTTTTCACCAGACCATCAGCTGATAGAAAAATGCAAGTTAGCTAACTGCAACCTTGGAGTTATCGGTACTGCACAAAGCCCTGTTCAGCACAGCACAGGCACCATCCTACAAAATCCCCAGCAAGACTTTGTCTCTCTGAAGTCAGCTCTGCTCTTGCTGGCTGTGTCATGGTCCCCTAGCAACATGTTTTCACTTTTTAAAATAAATCTGTCTTTACCTACACCTGTCTTGGTCAGTTCTTTTTACCCTTTTATGACACCAGCCCCAGATAGTCACTACCCACGGCAACAACTTTAATCTTTCTAGTTGTTGTTCCCACCTGATGGCTGCTAACCTCCCTCTTTTATCTATCTACAATTTTAGTGACTGGCCACTGTTTGCTCCAAAACCTCTGGGAATGGGGATGGGGGTGCAGGGGAAGGATAAGAGGTATTACCATACTAGCATTTATCAGTTTTTCTTTTTACTCAAAGTTATTTTGTATTTTTAAGTATTTTCTGAATTGAAGTAACTCTGAGGGTGTGCTTTTACCAAGAACAACTGTAGTTGTAAAATTATTTCCTATGATTTAGGGAGATTTTGAGTGGTTAATACACAGCCTTCATTGTCTTCAACTAACTAGAAGCTAATATATGCCATTTAACTGGTATGTTTAGACAATTCGTTATTAATTACTGATTATGACTAAATTAAAATCTGTTGTCTTGCTATTTTGTTTTTTGAGGTTTTTTTTTTTTGCAGGAAAGTGGAGTTTTATTATTACTCAAATCAGTCTGTGGTCTTGCCAATTTTATACTTGCTCCATCTGGTCTTTGTTTCTCTGCTCACCTCCTCTACCCCTGCCCCTTTCTGCCTGAGTTTGGATTAACTGAACACTTTTTTCTTTTAATAACTCTGGTACTGACTATTTTTATTATTCCATTTTACTTCCTTTACTAGCTTACTGTTTATACTTCTTTAAATTTTTTTTCAGTTGTTAACCAGGGTTTATATAGTTTGTATCTTTACCTAATCAGTCTACTTTCAACTAACAGAATATCACTTTGTGGCTAGTATAAGAACCTCACAAGACTACATTTCCAATACTTTCCTTCTATTCTTTGTGAAATTGTTCTAATATATTTCACTTTTATATATGCTTTAAACACATACTATTTTTTAGACATATATTGTTCAGAACAATTTTTCAAAAAGAAAAAAGTGAATGTTATTTTGCCTTTACTTATTTCCAGTGTTCTTTTTGTGTAGCTCCAAGTTTCTGCTTGGTATTATATTCCTTCTGTCTGAAGAATATCCTTTAACATCTCTTGCAAGGTAAGACAGCTACTAATAAATGATCAGTTTTTGTTGTGTAAGAAAGTCTTTTGGCTGGGCACAGTGGCTCATCCCAGTAATCCCAGCACTTTGGGAGGCTGAGGCAGGAGGATCACTTGATGCCAGAAGTTCAAGACCAGTCTGAGCATCATAATGAGACCTCTTTGTACAGAAACAAAAATAAAATATTTGCCAGGCATAGTAGTGTGCATCTGTAGTCCTAGATACTCAGGAGGTTGAGATAGAAACTGTTTGAGCACAGGAGTCATGCCACTGCAATCCCATCTGGACAACAGAGCGACACCCTGTCTCACAAATTAGTCTCTGCTTTTCTATCACCTTTTAAAGATATTCTCACTGGGTATAGAATTATGGGTTGATACTCCATTATCTTCTAGCTTGCATGTTTTCTGAAAAAAAAAAAGAGTCTACTATAATCTGTTTCTATCAGTATAATGTTTCCTCTTTATTTTTTGGCTACCTTTAATATTTTCTCTTTAAATTTCTTTCTGGCAATTTGACTGATATGCCTCGGGGTATGTGTGTATATCCCGTGTGGTGTTCTCTGAGCTTTCTGGAATGCATTTTGTTGTCTATAATTAATTTGGGGGAAAAAATGACCATTATTACCTCAAATGCTTACTTTCTCCTTTCTCCTTCTGGAATTTCATTTATTTATTTATTTATTTATTTAGAGACAGAGACTCACTCTGTCATACAGACTGGGGTGCAGTGGCATGATCTCAGCTCACTGCAACCTCCACCTCCCTGGTTCAAGCAATTCTTCTGCCTCAACCTCCACCTCCTGGGTTCAAGCAATTATTCTGCCTCAGCCTCCTGAATAGCTGGGACTACAGGTGTCTGCCACCATACCCAGCTAATTTTTTGTATTTATAGTAGAGATGGGGTTTCACCAAGTTGGCCAGGCTGGTCTCAAACTCCTGACCTCAGGTTTTCCACTCACCTTGGCCTCCCAAAGTGCTGGGATTACAAGCATAAGCCACCACACCTGGCCTTTCTGGAATTCTACATATGGTAGTGTGTTTGATATTCTCTCAGCTCTTCGAATACTTTTTTAGAAATTATTTTTATACGTCCACTTAGGTCATTTTTATAGACACAGACTTATCTTCAGGTACATTTATTCTTTCCTTGGCTGTGTTGAGTCTACTAATGAATCTGAAAGCAATCTTCATCTCTGCTACTCTTTTTAATTACTAGCATTTCCATTTGTTTCTTTTTTTTTTTTGAGATGGAGTTCCACTCTTACCACACAGGCTGGAGTACAATGGTGCAATCTCAGCTCACTGCAACCTCTGCCTCCTGGGTTCAAGTGATTCTCTCACCTCAGTCTCCTGAGTAGCTGGGATTACAGACATATGCCACCACACCTAACTAATTTTTGTATTTTTAGAAGAGACAGGGTTTCTCTATGTTGGCCAGGTTGGTCTCGAACTCCTGACCTCAGATGATTCCCCCCACCCTGGGCTCCCAAAGTACTGGGATTACAGGCGTAAGCCACTGTGCCTGGCCCCATTTGTTTCTTACAGGTTCCATCTTTCTGATTAGAGTACTACTCATGTGGCCTTGCATGTTGGCCATGCTTCCTTTATAGCCTTAAACATATTTAAATTCTCTGTCAACATCTTCCATACATACATTCCATACACCAACACTGGTGTTCATATGTGACTCTGGTTCTGATGACTCCTTTATCTCTGAGAATTAATCTTTTCTTATTGTCTTTTGCTTTCTAATTCTTTGTTAGCCAAACATCATGAGTCGGACAGTAGACACTTAAATAAATTGTTTCACACTTTGAAGTAGGGGCATGTTTCCTTCTGCTAAGCCCATAGCTCAGAGTTTTAAATCTAACCTTGAGTTGAACTGGGTTTGGTTTCCTGTTGCTATGTCTACCCTCAGTGCTTCACAGGCTTGGCTTCAGACTTCTCTAGTGATGTTTAGGTTGAGGGCTGGTGGGTCAGAAGATTTTCTTTGTCAATGTGTACCACCAGCCTTTGGTCTTTACCCAGCCCTTCACAGAAGGCCAATTTCTTGCAAGTTACTTGTCATTCAACACAGTAGGGGTTGGGGATGGGAAGGTGTTCTTTGTTTTCTAATTAAATCTGTCTAGGCAGACACCATGTCTTAGGAATGTGGCCTTCTCAGTACTTCCGCCTCTTCCAGAACCGTAGTTCTGATTACAGGACATATTCTTGTCCCTCCCTCAGGGGTAGAAAGATTTTTCCCCTGTCCCCTTCCCATGGCTGCAGTGACTTTTCACCAATATCTAGTAAGGAGTATTTGTTGCCATCCCACAGATTAAGGCTTTTCTTCCACAGGAGAAACAAAGAAAGAATCCTAGGGCCCTTCAATACCCCTACCAGGGTAGCTGTTTCCTGCTCCCAGTTCTGCACCATGACAGAGAGATCCTCAGGACTCTCAAATTTTCTGTGATGACTCAGTAGGATTCATGGAGAAAAACTTGCAAGTCTATAGGGACCGCCCTATACTTATGGCACTCAGGGGCTTCACCTTCTCTCCTACCACCGTATACTTAGGTTCCACCAAATCAACAATCACTCCAGGTGAACTCTTCTTACTGCTATCCGCTGCATCTTGTCCAGTAAGCCAGTGTGTGCCTCTCGTTTGTCTCTGCAGGCTGTGGTCTCTCTTTAGGTTTTGAGCCACTTGCTTACCCTGAGATATCAGCACTCTGAGGGATTCAGACCAATTGGTAAACTTCAGGTCAGCTTAGCCATTTTTTCACTGAAACACTGGGAGTAATGCTCTTTACAATTCTCTATTTCCAAAGCAGAAACCAGAAGCCTCCATTTAATTTTTGCTTCATTTCACTTGGGTATTTAGGAATAGAGTAACTGAATCTTACGGTAGGTTTGTGGTTAACTTAAGATAGTGCCAAAGTGTTTTCCAACATGATTTCACCATTTTACATTTCTACCAGAAGCATATGAGAGGTCTAGTTCCGCTATACCCTTGCCAAAACTTGACAAAATCAGTACAGTATATTTCACTTATGGTCAGTCCAATAGTATGCATTAGTATCTCACTGTGCTTTTAAGCTGCATTTCTCTAATGACCAATAACGTTAGTTATTAGTCTAACTAATGTTGTAATGACTAATATTAGTTATTAGTATCTTTTCATGTGCATCTTTTCATGTATATATCTTACTTAATGGTGTCTATTCACATATTTTGTGTGTTTTCTTATTGTATAGTTTTTCTCATTATTAAATGTGGAGTTTTTTATATGTCCTCGATACAAGTCCTTTTTCACATATGATTTATAAATATTTTCTTCTAGATTGTGGATCATCTATTTTCTTAACAGTGTTTTTCAAAAACTCAAATTTATCAATTTTTCATTTACGAACGATGCTTTTTCTTCCGGTGTTGTATCTAAAAAGTCTTTGTCTAGCCCAAGAAATTAAACGTTCTTTGGCATCTTTAACCATATCTAGATATAGTGTTGATATATTTTCTTTTTTAATCTTTCTTTGTTGTTGTTATTGTTGAGGCAGGGTCTCCCCTGTCACCAGGCTAGAGTGCAAGAGTGTGATTATAGCTCATTGCACCCTCAAACTCCTGGGTTCAAGCAAATCTTCTACCTCAGCCTCCCAAACAGCTGGAACAAAAGGTATGCACCACAATGCCAGGCTAATTTTTAAATTTTTTGTAGAGATAGAGTCTTGATATGTTTCCCAGCCTGGTTTGAACTCCTGGCCTCAAGTGATCTTCCCACGTCAGCCTCCCAAAGTGCAAGAGTAACAGGCGTGAGCCACCGTACCCAGCCCTACATCTTTTTAGAAGTTTTTCAATTTTAGAGTTTACATTTAGTCCTATAGGTCTGTGGTCTATGGTCAATTTTACTTTAATTTCTGTTTATCGTATGGTGTGAAGTATGACTCAAAGCTCTCTCTCTTTTTTGTTTTAGTGTATGGATACCTAATTGTTCCAGTAACATTTGTCAAAAAGTCTGCCTTCTTCACTAAATTTAAATAGCCTTTTGCACTGTGGTTGAAAATAAGTTGTCCATATATGTGTCTAGTTCTAGACTCTATTCTGTTCCATTGATCTATTTACCATTCTGCGAATAAAACACTGCCTAAATTACTGTAACTTCTTAACTTTTGAAATCTGGTGTATTATTCAACTTGTTCTTTTACAAAATTGTTTTGGTTTTCCTAGGTCTTTTGCATTCCCATATGAATTTTAAAATCGTGTATCACTTTCTACAAAAAAGCCTTCTGGGCCAGGCACAGTGGCTGATGCCTGTTATCCCAGCACTTTGGGAGGCCACGGCAGACAGATCAGCTGAGGTCAGGAGTTCGAGACCAGCCTGGTCAGCATGGTGAAACCCCATCTCAACTGAAAATACAAAAATTAGCTGGGGATGGTGCCAGGTGCCTATAGTCCCAGCTACCTGGGATGCTGGGGAAGAGAACTGCTTGAACCTGGGAGGCAAAGGTTGCAGTGAGCCAAGATCGTGCCACTGCACTCCAGCCTGGGTGACAGAGCAAGACTCCATCTGAGAAAATAAAATAAAATAAAATTTTTTAAAAGCCTTCTGCGATTTTGATTGGGCTTGCATCGAATATACAGATGAATTTGGAAAAAAATAAGCATTTAAACAATATTGAGTCTTTTAAGGTATAAACGAAGTGTATCTCTTCATTACTTACATTTTGTAGTTTTTAGTGTACTATCTTATATGTCTTTTATCAGATTTACCCCAAAGTATTTATTTTGATGCTACTGTAATTTAATTGTAATTTATAACTGTTAATTATATTAATTTAGTTAGTATTAATTTAATTGTAATTTATACCTGTTCTTGGCAAGAATACAGAACATAATTGATTTTTGCATATTGATCTTGTATAGTGCAAATCTGCTAAACTCAATTATTACTTCTTGTAGCTTTTATTGTATTCCACAGATTTTTTTACATAGACAATGTCATCAGCAAATAAAAAACAGTGTTAGTTTTCTTGTTCAAATTGTTTTTCCTTAATAATTCTTCTGTATACTTGCTATGTTTTTGAGAGAATTTCCAACTATAATTGTGGATTTGTTGATTTCTCCTTTCAATTCTACCAGTTTTTGTTTCAAACACTGTGAAATTATCTTTTCCTTGAAAATTTCCAAGATTTTTCCAATCAATAGATACCAACCCCAAAATGACCCAGTTGTAGGGATTAAAATTGGTTCAAGAGAACCGACTCTGGGTTGACTGGTTTTGGATTGTATCCTGGACATTTTGAATACTGTCATGAGACCCTGGATTCTATTAAAAGCCTCTGGGAACTACTGATTTTTGTTTTAGCAAGGAATCAACCCAGTTAGTTTCAGATTACAAGTTCTGCCTGGCCTTCTGTGCATGTTGGTTCCTATGAGTTTATACCTCAAACCTTTTGCTATGCTTCTTCAGGAATATTCCATACATGTAGTGCTTTGGTAAGGTGTCCATTCCTCCATGTCTCCCCTCATGTCATTTATTCCATACCCTCTGGCTGTCAAAGACACCTTTCCCAGTTCGTCAGCTAGAAAAACAGAGTTCTCTCAGAGTTTTAGCTCCTTGTACTATGCCAAGTGGGCCCACACTCATGATGAAGAGGTAAGAAAAGACAGAAAGAAAAAATAATAATGTGGCTTTTCCCTCACTCTTCATTCAACCGCAGTCCCTATTCTCAGTGGTAGGTTTCATCTCAGGGTTTTAAGTGCCCACAACATTGCTGTCAAATCCTAGTAAAGTTGTTCCACAACTAAGACCGACCTCAGGATAGGACTAGGAGAGAAAATGAGAAAAACAAACAAACAAACAAACAAGGATTCTTCCTTAGCTCTCCAGCTTGCAGGCACCACCAACCACTTATTTAGTTAGTTAGTTAGTTAGTAAACTGTGCTCAGGCCAGAGAAATGGGCTTCTCTGTTGAGCACACCTACTATACAGTTTCCTGATGCAGACTGCCCTTGGGTCAAACTCAGGGTATAAAGATGAAAATTAACCATGAAACTCACTGTTGCTATACTGGTCGTTCATTAAGTATTGTTTTCTCTCCCCATTTCACCCTACAATATTTATTATTTGGAGACCTCAGGTAATTGTTTTTGGGGTTTTTATTGTCCAGGGTTTTTTGGGGTTTTTCTGGTAATCACTGGGAAAGATGGGCTGCAGTAGCCTTATTTCATCTTAGCTAGAATTAGAAGTTCCCTGGCTTTAACTTTTATTCACTGTTGTTCATTTCACTAGGTTTGAAGAAGTAAGTTTTATGACTTGGCATCTACTCATCATCTTTCCTGAAAAGTCTGCCATGATTTCATTTTAAAATAAAATAAGTGTTAATCCAAATAAATCAGGAAAGTTGGCTCGCAACTAGGCAGGAGAAAGGGAAGGGAAGTAGGAGACAGAAAGGTTTCTCAACACGCATTAACCCACCTTTCTCCACTTCTGCCTATGTGTAAGTGTGCTTTTGTGACACAGAGAGGGAAATAAATAATCCTTATAATTCCAGCTCCCTTACTTGAAGAGAGAAAATAGATTATCCTATCTTAAACTCACACAACAAACTTTTATTGCATGTCTAATTATACAAGGCACTTTTCTAGGTATTGATGATACAAAGTTATATATGGTTCTGGCTCTCAAGGAATAATTCAGAGGGCCGAAAAACTATGAAAATAATTATAGTACGATATATTAAAATACAAGAACAGAGGTTAAAAAAAAGAAAGTATTATGAGAAAAACTAAGGCTGGACGAGGTGGCTATCACCTGTAATCCCAGCACTTTGGGAGGCTGAGATGAGAGGATTGCTTGAGGTCAGGAGTTCAAGAGCAACTTAATCAACATAGCAAGACCCTATCTCTTAAAAAAAAAAAACAAAGAAGACAATGACTAATCTGTCAAGAAAGAAGAACAAGGAAGCCTATAATGACATGTATTTGAGCTATGTGGGAAAGGAAACAGAATAATTCCAGGCACAAGGAGAAGCATGTACAAACATACAGGGTATCAAAGAGCATGATGAGTTTCGGAAAGAGCTACAGCACTGATATGAACCCAGGGAATACCAATACTTAGATGACAGGCAGAAGAAAAGCAGCAGCTTCTGAGGTATAATAGGATAAAATGGGGAAAGCAGAGAGGAAAGGAAATCCAGGACTATGGTTTCTGAAAGCCAAAGATGGTAGACTTTCAGGAATTATTTAACCATGTTAAAACTGGGCAAGAGGTCAGGTAAAATGTGGACAGAAAATTAGCTTTTGGATTCTGTAAGTAAGAAGTTACTGGAAATCTTAGAGAGGAGTTTCACTACAGTGGTGGTTAAGTCATAATAGTATCTCATTTCCCTTCTTGTTCTAAACCATGTTCTGGCAAGTAAATCTTCAGAAGCAATTATTCAGGAACAGCTGCACCATTCAATAGAAAAGCTGTTTCAGGCTTGTATATTTCTTAGTAAGTGGATGAACTTAACATTTTAGTTCCCTTAGGAAGCACAAAGTATTTTTCTCCCTCTACCCAAATCCACTCATTATCTTCACAACTGATTTCAAAACTGCCTAGCTGGTAACAGTTTCTACAACTCATTTCTTTCTTCCTAAACCATGGTCCAAGAATTTTTCATTTGATTTTCTGAAACCAGGATGTAACTTATCACATACTGATGCCCATTCTCCACAGTACTCCCTAATGTGAGTGATGGATCATTCCTCAAGACTCAATTCCAGAATTCTATACAATCTTCAGAGGTAGACTTTCACTGGGTGGGTCCCATCACACAAGAATATGCCTTCTTGTAATGAGTAGAACAATATAATCGGGTTGTCAATATACATCAAGTTAGTTAAGACACTACCTAAGTCTCTTTATTTTTAACCGGGTTGTAATTTATACAATAAAAACAGACAACTTAAAGTTTTAAGCTAAATTAGTTTTGTTCATTGTAATCATCTATGTAACCTCCATCCAAAATAAAAATAATGAATGTTTCCATCACCCCAGAAAGTTTCCTCATGCCCATTTACAATGAATTTCCTCCAACCCAGCAGACTTCTGATTTCTATCATCACAGATGAGTTTGAGCTTTTCTTGGAGTTTATATGAAGAGAATAATAAAGCATATATTCTTTTGTGTCTGTTTTCTTTTGTTCCAACATAAATGTTTTAGAAGTTTATCTATGTTTTTGCCTGAATCAGCAATGTGTTCCTTGTATTGCTGAGTAATAGTCTATTGCATGAATATATCACAATTTATCTATTCTCCTTTGATGGGCATTTGGGTTGTTTCCAGTTTAGGGCCATCACAAATAGGAGGGGACTTCAAAAAATCTGTGGATAAAATGGAATTAAAAAATAAACATAACTGCAAGGCACAGTGGCTCACACTTGTAATCCCAGCACTTTGGGAGGCCAAAGCAGGCTGAATCACTTGAGGTTAGGAGTTCGAGACCAGCCTGGCTAACATGGTGAAACCCATCTCTACTAAAAATACAAAAATTAGCTGGGCATGGTGGGACACGCCTGTAATCCCAGCTATTTGGGAGGCTGAGGCAGGAGAATTGCTTAACCCTGGGAGGTGGAGGCTACAGTGAGCCAAGAGCACACCATTCCACTCCAGCCTGGGTGATAAGACTCTGTCTCAAAACAAAAACAAACCATAAAAAAGATAAATTTTAGGTCAAGAGATCGAGACCATCCTGGTCAACAAGGTGAAACCCCGTCTCTACTAAAAATACAAAAATTAGCTGGGCATGGTGGTGCACGCCTGTAGTCCCAGCTACTTGGGAGGCTGAGGCAGGAGAATTGCTTGAACCCAGAAGGCAGAGGTTGCGGTGAGCCAAGATCGTGCCATTGCACTCCAGTCTGGGAAACAACAGCAAAACTCTGTCTCAAAAAAAAAAAAAGATAAATTTTATTTCTCAACATTGTTCCATCAACTTCAAGACACTTTTTTAAGTGATCATACCAGCCCTTTACTCCATCTCTAAACAGTCGAGGGTACTGGGAATGTAAACATGTCAATGCAGTCATTTTTACATCATTACTTTTTTTTTTTTTAAGGAAGAGGAGTAGATAATTTTATTTATATGGGAGTTAAAATAATTGTTCTGATGTTGGCTCATAAATTAAGCTGCCTTACAGGTTTTGAACAATGAGAACACATGGACACAGTGAGGGGAGCACTACATACTGGGGTCTGTTGGGGGGAATAGGGGAGGGACAGCGGGGGGTGGGGAGTTGGGGAGAGATAGCAGGGGGAGAAATGCCAGGTATAGGTGAAGGGGAGGAAGGCAGCAAATCACACTGCCACATGTGTACCTATGCAACTATCTTGCATGTTCTTCACATGTACCCCCAAACCTAAAATGCAATTAAAAAAAAAGAAAACATAAAAAAAAATTAAGCTGCCTTAAAGAAAAAAGAAGCATTGCAGATAAAAGTGAATGGAAAGAATAAACATAGACTTTTAAAAATGAGTAGCAAGTTAGGTATGGTGGCTTATGCCTGTGATCTCGGCACTTTGGGAGGCCAAGGCGTGTCAGAGGACTCCTTGAGGATAGGAGTTCAAGACCAGATAGACAACATAACAAGACCCCATCTCTACTTAAAAAAAAAAGGAGGACACGAAAATTAACTGGACGTGGTGATGCACACCTATAGTCCCAGCTACTCAGGAGGCTGAGGTGGAAGGATCATTTGAGCCCAGGAGTTGGAGGCTGCAGTGATCTATGATCACAACACTGCACTCCAGCCCAATGACAGAGAGAGACCCTGCCTCAGAAAAATAAAAAAAATGAGCAGAAGCGCAAAGATCAATTGGGAAATTCTTAGCCAAAACCAACTTTGGCAGTTTGGTTAGAGGAAAAAGTCTTTATTACTTGTATCACTAAATAGCTTTCATTTATCCTTGGTATCTGAGTTTTTTAAAAAACAAAAAACAAAATACCCCACAATCTTGGACTTCTCTCAATTTAATAATCATTTTGGAGCTGGAAAGGGCTACTTTGTCCCAGGCCCCCAGGCTATTTTTAGGATAAGTTCTCTTTTCAGAAAGAGAAACACTAGGTATGACTAGTATCCCTTTTGCATGTAATTCTTTTGTGGGATGGCAGACAGTTCTAGATTAGGAGTTTCCAAGCTCTAGTCTAGTTTGAACACTCTTTAGACCATAGCAGAAAGCTAGCCCTTTTTTAGGAACAAAGTGGGTACCTAGCAACAAATTCAGGTATGTTCAGTAAAGAAAGGGCTGCTCAAATCAATACAAACAGCAGCTAAAAATGACAGACAAGGTTGTCACGTAGTGATCAAGACGTTCCGTCTACTAGTTACGTAGACAGAAAAGTTCACTTTCACGTAGAGTCCTTTGGAGGGAGTTAAAGGGGGATAAATAGTGTCTTCTGTACGCAACAGGCCTGTTGAGTGAATGCCTCAGAAGCTATTTCCTTGGAAGCTAACTTTTGCTTTCTTTTTACTTCAGTTAGCATCAAGAACTCAGTACCTTGTTGGGGCTGGATCTTTCCCAATTCTGTCTTCAGAAAAGTCTGTTCTTAAAAAATGCTTAAGTATCCATTTTTCGGGTGAGTAGAAAAAGTAGGAAGATTAGTGTTCACAGTAAAGAAAATATTGTCATTATGCTTCCATGTGTTCACAGGGTACCCTCTTTCCAGAATTAGCTACTTGGCTGTGTGGGAAAGGCTCTTGTTCATCCAGCTTTGGCAGAGACATTACGGGGGCGGGGGGAGGCAGGCAAGGGGGCACAAAATACTCCTCCACGATGTGATGGGGGTTTTGTAATTCTTCAACACAGCTGCCCTCTACTACACTGTCAGACCTCAGGCATAGACATCTGTACTCCAGGACTGGCTCCATGGGCTCCACCCCGTCGGTGTCCACAGTGAGGAGCCCGTGGGTAAAGGCAATGGCTTTCTCCAGCCATGCCATTGCCAAAGTCCACAAGCAATAGTGAGTCCAGGGGCTCAATCACCTCAGCAGTAATCCGGTCACTTCCCTGAGGATCTGCCTTGGAGGTAAAGCCCCAGCACCCGCCCAGCGGGGCCCAAAGGCCCATCCACACCTCCCACGCCCACCCATTTTTACATCATTAATGGAAATAAAATGGGTGCTCTTTAGAGATTTTTTTCAAGATTAGGAAGCAAAAGAAAGTCAGAAGCAGCCAGATAAAAACTCTAAGGTAGATGCCTAATGATTTTCCATGGACACTCTCTTGCAAAACTGCCCTTGTTTGATGAGAAGAATGAACAGAAGCATTGTCATGGTGGAGAAGGGCTCTCTGGTGAAGCTTTTCCATTAAGTGTTTTTCTACTAAAGCTTTGGCCAACTTTCTCTAAATACTCTCATAATAAGCTATTATCACTCTTTGGCCCTCCAGAAAGTCAACAAGCAAAATGCCTCAAGCATCCTCAAAAACTGTTGCTGTGACTTTTGCTTTTGATGGGTCCACTTTTGTTGTGATAGACCACTTCTACCTCTTGGTAGCTACTGCTTTAATTGATTGTACTTTGTCTTCAGGACTAGACTGCTAGCCATGTTTCTTCTCCCATTACAATTCATCAAGGAAATGCTTCAGGATCTTGATCTCACTTGTTTAAAACTTCCATTTAAAGCTCTGCTCTTCTCTGCAGCCAATCTGGATGCAACAGTTTTGGCACCCATTAAATAGTTTGCTCAACTTTAATTTTTTCAGTCAGCACTGGGTATGGCTAACCCAAATAAGGTGTCTATACGTTGGCTATTGCTGCTGTTATTCATCAGTTTCACAAATTGATATAGATGGTCTGCTGCTGAAGATGAAGGGCTTCATGTTCAACACTGTCTCATCCCTTCTCAACACAACTTACGCATTTATAAACTGCTGATTTCTGTGGGTCACTGTTCCCATGCTTTTTCGTAACGTATCAATAATCTCACCATTCTTCTAACCAAAGTTCACCATAAATTTAATGTTTGTTCTTGTTTCAATTTTAGCAGAACTGATGTTGCTCTGAAAGGGATTATTTTCAAACAGATGTATTAGTGTCTCAAACTAGATACTGTTCACATGCTGTAACAAGTTAGTGTGAGTTTATACTTCAGTGCAAAAAAAAATTGAACTCTGACATGATTTGGCTCTGTTGTCTCCATCCACATCTCATCTCAAATTGTAATTCCAACGTATTAAGGGAGGTAGGTGACTGGATCATGGGGGCAGTTTCTCTCATGCTGTTCTTGTGACAGTGAGTTCTCATGAGATGTGATGGTTTTATAAATGGCAGTTTTTAAGTGCATTCACTCTCTTCCATCTCCTGCTGCTTCCATCTCCTGCTGCCATGTAAGATGTGTCTGCTTCCCCTTCTGCCATGATTTCAAGTTTCCTAAAGCCTCCCCAGCCATGCTGAACTGTGAGTCCATTAAACCCCTTTCCTTTATAAATTACCCAGTCTTGGACAGTATCTTTCTTTCTTTTTTTTGTTTTTTTGTTTTTAAAGATGGAGTCTCACTCTTTCGCCCAGGCTGGAGTGCAGTGGTGTGATCCTGGCTGATTGCAATCTATACCTCCCAGGTTCAAGCAATTCTTCTGCCTCAGCCTCCTGAGCAGCTGGGACTACAAGCATGTACCACAACACCCGCTAATTTTTGTATTTTTAGATGGGGTTTCCCTATGTTGGCCAGGCTGGTCTCAAACTACTGACCTAAAGAGATTCACCCACCTCAGGTTCCCAAAGTGCTAGGATCACAGGTGGGAACCACTGTGCCTGGCCTCAGGTAGTATCTTTATAGTAGTATGAAAACAGACTAATACAAACTCCATGGATATTTTTTCATAACATATATTTCCTATAAGCTCTTTGAAGAACCCTCATAAGGCTGTTATGACATTCTTTTACAGTCTTTTTTGTGGCCATGTGTTCATTTTCCTTCAGTAAATACCTAGAAGGGGTATTACTGGTCACAGGGCAGGTATATAGTTAACTTTATAAGAAACTGCCAAAACTTTTAAGATTTTAATTTGCATTTCCTTGATGACTGATAATGTTGAGAACGTTGTGCTAATTGGCCATTTGCTTATATTCTTTTGTGAAGTATATGCCTTCAGATTTTTTTTTAATTTCCATGGTTTCTTGCCAAGCCAACAAATTCTTTACGCATACAGAAAGGTCGTCTATAATATTAGTTTTCTATTCCTGCTGTAACAAATCACCACAAATTAGTGGCTTAAAACAACATGAATTTATTATTTTCAGTTCTGTAGTTTAGAAGTCCAACATAAAGTCTCACTGGGCTAAAATCACTGTGTCAGGGCTGTGTCTATTTCACAAGCAAAATATATTCATTCACCCCCCCACTTCCAAGATGCCCCCAAAGTCTCAATACACTGCAGCATCAATTCAAAGTCTAAAATCTCATTTAAATCTCATGGACTCAAAAATACCAAGAGTATTATCAAAATCTAAATTGGTATGGGTGAGACTCTTGGTATAACCCATGGTGAGGCAAAATTACTCTCCATCTTTGGACGACCTATGGAATTAGAAAAGAAATCCCCTGCTCCCAAAACACAAGGATGGGACTGCCATAGAATACAGTTGCAGATATTCCCATTCAAAATAAAAGAAAGTGATAGAGAAAATGTCCCTGGTCCCAAGCAATTCTGAAATACAGTTAGGCAACCTGGAATAGGTTTCTGCATGGGCAGAATTCTGTAACATTCTCAGTTTCACCCTATAGGACTGTCCCTTTGCCCTCACAGTCATCCTTCCTTTCTTGCAAAGGGTAACCTGCATGTATTTAAAGCTGAATAGTTTTATTGGCTTGATTCCTGCCTGTAGAATTTTGAGGCTCTGATAGCCTTCTTTCACTTTATACTCTCATTTCTTTTCTAATTCCATAGGTCCACAGATGAAGAGAAATTTTGTCTCCTCTTTGAGTCTTTCACTTCATCCTCTCTCTCTCTCTCTCCCTTTGAGCTGCTGCTGATGTAGGATTCTCAAAAACCTTGTGGGTCTACTGTATAATTACAGAGACGCAATCCATAGACAAGAGGGTCCTCCACAGATTTTGCCTAGATAATCTCATCTCTATTTCTGGCTTCTACTTAGATGCTAAGCAAATTTATGAGTCACACTACTTGATCTCTTCAGTGTTCTGTGTGAGTGAATGCTCTGACCTTTTGATCTTTCTGAGGTTTCAGCAAAAGGTTGTGCAGTGATTCCTTTGGCTTTTTCTTTAGAGCACATTTTCCTGACAGTGAAACTCCTGACTTCAGCACCCTTTACCACTTGGTAGACTAAGAATTTCCAAAATCATTGAGTCCTGGTTCCTTTTTGCTTAATATGTCTCCTCTTATTTCTCTACTTTCAAATTTTACTATTAGTGGCAAAAAGAAACCGGGCCACACCTTCAACACTTTGCTTGGAAATCTCTTCGGTTAAACATCCAAGTTCACTGTTTATAAGTTCTCCTTTCCACACAGTTGCAGTGCACAAGTCTGCCAAGCTTTCTGCCACTATAATAGGGATCCCTTTTCCTCCAATTCCCAACATTTTCCTCTGAGCCAGCACCTTTAATGTATTTCCACCAACTGTCTGTTGACAATGATTTAGGTATTCTCTAAGAAGATAAATGTTTTCTCTATTCTGCTCTTCCCTTTTTTCTAGTCTACTAGAGTCATTAACATCCATATTTCTATTAATGATCTGTTCATGGCAATCTAGCCTTTTCCTATCATGCACCTCAAAATTCTTCCAGATTTGCTCACTGCATAATTCCAAAGCTACTACCACATTTTTATGTATTTGTTACAGCAGCACTCCACTTCCAGGTACCAAAATCTGCATTAGTCTTCTATTTGCTGCTGTAACAAAGTACCACAAACTTAGAGGCTAATACAACATTTCTTTATCTTACAGTTATGTAAGTTAAAAGTCCAACACAGGTCTCACTGGGCTAAAACCAAGATATCAGTAGGGCTACAGCCTTTTCTGGAGGCTAGAAGGGTGAATCCTTGCTTTTTCCAGTTTCTAGAGGTTACCACATTCCTAGACTCATGGTCCTCTTCCCCCATCTCCAAATACAGCAACACTGCATGTCTGACCTTGTTTCCATCATCACATCCCTTACTGATGTCTCTTCTGCATCCTACTTCCATTTTTAAGAAGTCTATTCCTTAAAGGGCCCACCTGAATGATCCAGAATAATCTCCCTATATGCCGTCTAGCAATCTTAATTCCCATTCGGCATGTAATGTACATATTCACAGGTCCTAGGAATTGGGGCATGGACATCTTTGGGTCACCATTATTCTGCCTACCACATTTACTAATCATTTAAAATAAACTATTAATAGAAATACACCATAATTCAAGGTAGCCTAGCAAGACTCAGAAGGAAGTACTGACAGCTAAAAGAAAACAAAAATCTCTCAGTCAATGACTAATTTATTTTAAAATTTTCCAAAACGTTAGTGAATCTACCAATCTAACTGAAGGTTTTGTGTGTGTGTGTGTGTGTGTGTGTGTGTGTGTGTGTGTGTGTGTGTTGTTTTGTTTTTTGGCTTTTTTTACTTGTAGTAGATACCATTAGCTAACTAATCCAACACCCATTTTCAACCCCTTCTCCCTTGTCTATCCCTAATACTTGGGCTATAAAATGGTAAATACTCATTTTCCTGGCTTCCTAAGGATAATCATATAACACAGTTGTGTCAAATTAAATCTAAAAATTGCCATGGGAAAAGATATTGCATTCCTGATAGAAGAGGCAGATGGTGTGGCACTCCCTGGCTTCCTTCCCAATACCACTCCAGCCTTGAATGTGGTACATTGCCAGTAATTCTGGCATCTATTTTGCAATAATGGAGAATGTCCAAAGAATTCAAGAGACACTACCCCTGACACTGCTGAATGACTGAGCAAACACTAGCTACTCTATGCCTCTAGACTTACGGTTATATGGGAAAAATAAACTTCCATCTTGTTTATGTCACTGTTTACATCTGCTTTTCTGTTATTTTCATCTGAAAGCTTTCCTAATTGAAACTACATTCAACACTACTACTGGTTAAACATAAGCACCCTCCTCTAAACATTTGTTATGTCGTACAAAACCAGATTCACTTAAATTAGTTACAATAATTAAGAAGGCAACTATTTTAAAAATAATGTTTATTATATATTTTAGAAATATAAATTACATATACTTATTCTAGGACATTTGCAATAAAAAATTTAAAGAAAATATCAGCCACAATCCCAACCATCAAGAGCTAAGTCTGTGTAACTTCTATTCATTTTTTTACACACACACACACACACACACACACACACACACACAGTTTTTGTTTTTGTTTTGTTTTGATCCTGAGACAGAGGATCCTGAGACTCTGTCACCCAGGCTGGAGTGCAATGGCACAATCTTGGCTCACCACAACCTCCACCTCCCAGACTCCAGCGATTCTCCCACTTCAGCCTCCTGAGTAGCTGGGATTACACACACACACCACCACCGCCTGGCTAATTTTTTTGTACTTTTAGTAGAGGCGGGGTTTCACCACATTGGCCAGGGTGGTCTTGAACTCCTGACCTCAAATGATCCACCTGCCTTGGCCTCCGCAAGTACTGGGATTAGAGGCATGAGCCACTGTGCCCAGGCCATAAAATGTTCTTTAAAGTGAGACTATCTGGAATACGTAGATGGACTCCAACTCCCATTTAGCACTTTATGCAGACTTACTCATATCAGAAGATGTTTTACAAATATTTCCAACACCTAAAATATCTTTAATGTGATTATAGTATGGTTATTTAAATAATTTTAACAATGGTAGACACATAAGTTGTTTTATCCTTTTTGCTACTATAAATGGTGTTGCAACAAACATCAATATATATAAGTCTTTCTGTGCCACGTCTGATTATTTTCCAAGAATAGTTCCACAGATGTGGCCTTACTAGGTCAAAGGGATAAAGCCTTTCAATTATTCAACAAATGTTGCTAAACTGCTTTCTAGAAAAACTGAATCAATTTATTACTCTCTCTCCTTTGTACAAGAGTTCATCTCCCTTACAAGTACTAAATGCCTTTTTGCTTTTTTGCCAGTTTGATAAGTAAAAATATCATACCTCATTCTTGAATTTTTAATTCATGTTTTTTGGTTACTAGTGAAAATGACTAACGACATTTAGATCTCTTATATTGGTTACTTGATGAATTATGACTTGTTTCTTTTTAAGAGTTCTTTATATATTACAGATGCTAGCCTTTGAGGTATTCGTTGTAAATATTTCATTTCAGTGTACATGTTATCATTTATTTTTTAGTTGTATCTATTTTTATGGACATCTTGATGTACTCAAATCTATCAGTATTATCTTTTGTAAATCTTTTGTAACTTCTTTTATCAGATAAGGATGGTTTTCACATGATTATAAACTTCATTTTTTAAAAGAATGCTTTAAGATATTATATTCTTTTAAATTCCTATTAGCTTTCTTATAGTCAAAAAATAAAAAAAAAAAAAAAAGGAAAGCAAAGAGCAAATATTCCACTAAATATATAAGTATTCCATCCTAGATTTTGACCATTCACATACCTGCTTGTGACAATTATCACATCCTCAGAGATGGTAGCCATTTCTTTGATGGTAAGGTAGCACATTCTCCTCAATGTTTGCTGAAAAATTATTTATAAAAGGTAACAGATTATTCATAAGGAAATGTTTTTTAAAATTATTTGAAGTGAGGACCCCCAAGTAGATAAATATTTACAAAGATATTCTTTAAGAGAGTCTCAACTACCAAAAAAAAAAAAATTAATATCTGGGTGAGAAAATATTCATACTACTACTATTTTCTAAACACAACTGATGCACTGACACAATAGGTAAAAACTTAAAAATTCAATTATATGGATCTTTCTACAGAGAGATAACAAACTTAGACTCTACTCTGATAGCTGCAGTCCAAAGACATATTTTTTTTTGTTTTGTTTTTTGAGATGGAGTTTCACTCTGTTGCCTAGGGAGGAGTGGAGTGGCACGATCTTGGCTCACCACAACCTCTGCATCCGGGGTTCCAGCTATTCTTCTGCCTCAGCCCCCCAAGTAGCTGGGATTACAGGTGCCCACTACCACACCTGGCTAATTTTTGTATTTTTTAGAAGAGACAAGGTACAATTAAAGGCTTGTTCCTGGAAAACGTATTTTTTTTAATTCTTAAAAAATATGTAGGGAGAGATATGCAAACTCTGCACTTTCCTCAGTTCAGTGTATACCAATGTTTTCTCCTGAAGCCTAAATGAGATTTCTAGATGAATACCTGTATCTAAGTAAGTACTAAGCTAATAATGTTCCACTTATATTCCCCAACTCAAACTGGATCTCTCATTTGTTCATACACTATAGATAAATGGTGATGGCCAGGTGCCAGGTTCCTCTAATCTGTCCAGCCTCATCCTTTACTGAGTAACCTCAAATTTCTTTTAAGTAGAGAAACCCAAATACATCAGACGCAGCTCCAGAGTCCAAGCTATTGGAGAGAAACTTGATACTATCGAACCTATTAAGGAAAGAGAAGAGAGTGAGGATCCTCATGGTGATTAAACACAAGGGGAAAAAACAAAACAAAGCAGAGAAAGCCAGTATGGACAGATGCATGGGGCAGATCAAAGCTACTATAAGAAGAAAACAAAAAATAAGAATCAAAAGTTCAGGGCTGAAGAACACCCCACCCCAATTAAAAAAAAAAAAAACCGGCCGGGTGCGGTGGCTCAAGCCTGTAATCCCAGCACTTTGGGAGGCCGAGGCGGGTGGATCACGAGGTCAAGATATCGAGACCATCCTGGTCAACATGGTGAAACCCCATCTCTACTAAATATACAAAAAATTAGCTGGGCATGGTGGCGCGTGCCTGTAATCCCAGCTACTCAGGAGGCTGAGGCAGGAGAATTGCCTGAAACCAGGAGGCAGAGGTTGCAGTGAGCCGAGATCGCGCCATTGCACTCCAGCCTGGGTAACAAGAGCGAAACTCTGTCTCAAAAAAATAAATAAATAAAATAAAATAAAATAAAAATAATAATAAAAACCTATTATGAGAAGCAGAAGAAAACTGGAGATACAAAAAAATTTCATTAAAACACAAAAATGGAGGCTCAACATTATTAGTCATCAGGGAAATGAAAATTACTTATCCAATGAAAAATTAAAACCACATTTCAGAAACTACCTCACACCCACCAAAATGGTGAAAATTCAAAAGTCAAAAAATACAAAATGTTAGCAAAAAATGTGCTCTTAACCACTAAAACATACTTCATAAACAAATACACAGAAATGCTAAATAAAATAGGAACAAAAATTTTAAATGTGTAGCCAAGGACAAAATAAAGAGAAGTTCACAGATACTATAAATGAACACAACCAAACATTTGCAGCCACAGAAGGATCTTACTGGCATGGGATATAGTATCTAAAGTCTAGGAAAAAGGGATTCTAAAAGGTGCATTCTTCAAGCACAAGGAAAATCACTAGAGATAACTCAGAAATAGAGCAAGGAATGAAGACTTTTTAAAAAGTGCTAAAGACATAAGTAAGTCACAGTGACTTATGAACAAGACTCATAAGAAAATGACAGCATAAAATATACATATGTATATGTGCATGTGTGTATGCATATATACACACATATATATTAATATATATGTATAAGGAATAAAAGCATCCTGAGACTCTCGAATTTCTCATGAGTAGGGAAAACACAAAAACAAGTATTTGATTTTGATAAGTCAAAAACTCACTGCAATTCTGAGGCTATTAACAGCTGACCATGTTAATAGTTGTTTTAATGACAATATCTGCTCATTCCATCACCTATCATTTCTGTGTTTGTGTCTGCTGAGACATTTTTCTCCTGGTTATATATAATATTTCCTGCTTATTTGAATATCAGATAATTTATTAGATGCTGCACATTGTGAAGTTTATTATTTTGGTGCATGATCTTACCTAGTATTGAACTCTATTCTATTGTGAGGGTAGGTTATCCAGGATTAGTTTTTTTTTCCATTTTGAGGCTTACTTACAGACTTTTTAAAGCTTCAGTGTAAGGCTATATTTCCATTACTTAGGTAATAATTACTTATGTATGGTTTCCTTCTGAGAACTATACCAGATGTCTCATGCAATACAAGGTCTTTCCACTCTCACTGGTGGGAATACAAACTATTCTGAGCCCTGTGTTCTTCGGATTCTTTCCTTAGCCTTGAGTAGTTTCCTTTTTTACATACACAGATCAGTTTTTAGTTATCCAAAGACTCAAGGGATAGTCCTCAGCAGATCATGCAATCCCTCCCTCTCCTCCTTCCTTCTCTTCCCCGCCTCTCTTTTTCTTCCTGGCTCCTTCTTTGGTATTCTGCTTCACAAATTCGAGCTTTCTTGGCTCCCAACCTCCATTTGTTTTCTCAACTCTGAGAGAGAGCTAGGCCTGTAATCTGTTTCTGGGCTGTGATCTAGTACAATCCTAGGGCTGACCTAGTCTCCCTTCTTCAGATCACAGTCCTGGGATGCCTATAATCTAATGTCTGGAAATTGTTATGTCATAAATTTTGTTTGATTTTCTAGGTATTTATAGTAGCAGGGTAAATCCAGCCCATTTACTTTATCATGGCTATAAACAAAACAGAAAAATGTTCTTACTATCAAAATAAATAGCTATTTATCTAGTTATTCTTTTATTATTAATTTCCAACACTATTCCATTGTAAATAAAGAACACGGTCTATATGATTTCAATTCTTTGAAATTTGTTGTGTCTTGATTTATGGCTCAATATACAGCTGAATTTTTATAAATGATCTTTGTGCTCCTCATTTATATTTAGTGTGGATAATGATATATTTCGGTCTTTATCTACCAGGTCATTATATGATTTCTGTTTGTCCTGTCTGATCTATGGTTCTCTTCCTCTCTTCCCCTTCTTTTGGTTTGATTTTTTGGCTTTCTTTTTTTTTTTTTTTTTTTTGCACAATTAGTTTAGAAGAGAAAAACAAGTAAAAAAAAAAATAGGCCAGGCGCGGTGGCTCACGCCTGTAATCCCAGAACTTTGGGAGGCTGAGGCGGATGGATCACGAGGTCAAGAGATCGAGACCATCCTGGTCAACATGGTGAAACCCCGTCTCTACTAAAAATACAAAAAATTAGCTGGGCATGGTGGCGCGTGCCTGTAATCCCAGCTACTCAGGAGGCTGAGGCAGGAGAATTGCCTGAACCCAGGAGGCGGAGGTTGCAGTGAGCCAAGATCACACCATTGCACTCCAGCCTGGGTAACAAGAGCGAAACTCCATCTCAAAAAAAAAACAAGTAAAAAAAATAAATGAAACAGAAAGCTGGTTCTATGAAGAGATCAGTAAAGTTTATAAATCCCTAGACAAGTTTCCTAGGAATAAAAGAGAGAAGATACAATTTAACCAATGTCAGAATGAAGGAAGAGACATCACTAAGGATTCTCCAGACATTAAAAGAATGGAGGAACATTATCAAGTGTTTTATGCCAAGTTCAACAATTTAGCTGAAATTCCTTGAAAGATACAGACTACAATAGAGAAGACAGATAACCTGAATGGCATCGTATGTATATTTTTTAATGAAGTTAACCCAAAAAGGCCTTCCTGCTAAGACAGCTTCAACAGTGAACTCTAACAAACATTTAAGGAGATCACAAGAAAAAGATAAACATATATAAGTTCATTTAATTTCTAGAGACTACCAATAAACAATACAAATACAAGAGCATAAAAACATACTATCTACTTTAGGGATAAATTTGACAAACTATGTGCAAGACTTGTACATTGAAATGTGAATAAGGGGATATATATCATGTTTCTGAAGCAGAAAACTCCATAGTGCCACCATGTCCATTCTCATAAAATTGCTCTTTAGATTTAATGCAAGCCCCATCAAAGTTCCAGAAGGCTTATCTATATAAAAAGATATTACATATAATATAATCCTGTCTATTTCTATACACCTACATATTTCTACATATCTAAATAAATAAATATATATATATATATATATATATATATATATAATTTAAAATCCATATGGAAATGCAAAGGATGCCAAAGAGCCAAAACAATTTTGAAAAACAGAAATACTTGCACTATAAAACTTACTATAGTAGGTTTTAAACCTAAAGTTAATCAAGACAGCATGGAACTAAGTAAGAATAGACATATAAGTCAATGAAACAAAATAATGTTCCAATAAACCAATGTAACTCTATCATCTTACCATCTCCTCCCTTTCTCCTTCCACATGGATATTCAATTGTTCCAAAACCATGTGTTAAGAAAACTGAAGAAGAAAAGGAAGAGGCAGTGGATGGAGGAAGAGGAAAGAGGTGAAAGGAAATCCAACCATTACTTTATACCACATACAAAAATTAATTCGAAATGGAACATAAGGTAATTGACATAAAGCTACAAACTCCCAGAAAAAAAAGCACAGGAGAAAATCATTGTCACCTTGGGTTAAGCAAAGATTTCTATGATGTGACATAAAAAGCACAATCCATAACAGAAAAAAATTTAACAAACTGGACTTCATCAAAATTTAAAACTTCTGCCCTTTGAAAGAATGTAAGAAAATAAAAACATAAGCCACATACTGAGAGACAATATTTGTGAAACATATCTGATAAAGGATTTGTATCTGGAATGCATAAAGATCTCTTAAAACTCAGTAATAAGAAAATAAACAATCAAATTTTTTTAATGGCCAAAAGATATTAACAAATCCTTCACCAAAAGAAAATATATGGAAGGTAAAAATACAAATGAAAAGACATTTGAGATCATCAGTCATTAGGAAAATGCAAATTTAAGCCACAAAGGGATACCATTATGCACCTATCAGAATGGCTAAAATTAAAAACAAAAATAAAAACAACAATACAAACTGCTGGCCAGAATGCAGAGCAAACTGCAGCTCTCATACAGTGATGGTAACAATTGTTACAAACATTTTAGAAAAACGGGTTGGTAGTATCTTACAAAGTTAAATGTACCCACACCTACATATGTCCCAGCAATTCCACTCCCAGGCATTTATCCAAAAGAAATAAAAATGTATATTCATACAAAAATCAAAACATGAATGTTTATAGCGATGTCACCTATAACTGCCAAAAACTGGCAACAAGCCAAATATCCTTCAACTGGCAAACAGATAAACAGAGGTACATCCATTCAATGGAATATGATGACGAAATAAAAATAAACTACTGATACAAATAATAATATGAATGAATCTCACATGCATTATTCTAAGTAACTGAAAAGAAACTCAAAAAAGGCTTCATACAGTATATCATTCATATGACTTCCTGGAAAAGGCAAATTTATAAGGAAGGAAAAGAGATAACTGATTGCCAGGGGCTGAGGTGGGGAGGGAGGAGTAGATGATAAAGAGACACAAGGGAACTTTTTGAGGCAGTGGAAATGCTCTAAATCTCGATTGTGGTGGTGATAACACCACTGTATATTTGTCAAAACTCATAGAATTATATCCTAAAAAGGATGAATTTTACTACATGTAAAACTATACTTTAAAAAAAAGTTAACAGTGCAGTGAATGAAAAGGCAAGCCACAAAATGGAAGGAAATATTTACAAAACACCTATCTGACAAAGAACTTCTACCCAAAATATATAAAGAAACTTATAACTCAGTAAGATGACAACCTGAATTTTTTTTTTTTTTTTTTGAGATGGAGTCTTACACTGTCACCTGGGCTGGAGTGCAGTGGCACAATCTCAGCTCACTGCAACCTCTGCCTCCCAGGTTCAAGTGATTCTCCTGCCTCAACTTCCCAGGTAGCTGGGATTACAGGCACGCCACCACACCCAGCTAATTTTTTGTATTTTTAGTAGAGATGGGGTTTCATTATGTTGGCCAGGCTGGTCTCAAACTCCTGACCTCCTGATTCCCCTGCGTTGGCCTCCCAAAGTGCTGGGATTATAGACGTGAAGCACCACCCCTGGGCAACAACCTGATTTTTTAATATGGTAGCAAATTTTAACAGACACTTAAAGCAGATATACAATGGCAAATAAGTACATGAAAATATGCTTAATATACTCATCATTAGGGAAATGCAAACCCAACAATGCCACTCGCAGATATTAATCAAAGAGAAATAGAAACATAGGTTCACACAAAGACTTGTACTGGAATATTTTTAGCAGCTTTATTCACAATATCCATAAACTGAAAACAACCCCAAAATCCATAAACTTGTGAAAAGATAAATAAATCAGATTACCTCCACAAATGGAATACTATTCAGTAGTAAAAAGGAACTAAGTACTGATACATATAAAACCTTGGATCAATCTCAAAAGCCATAAGCTAAAGAAACAAGACATAAAAATCACACAAGACTATACACTATATGATTAGATTTAAATGAAATTCTAGAAAACTCAAAGCTACCTTGTCAGAAAGTAGACCAGGTACCAGAGTTAGGGTGAGGGAACAAGGATGGATATGAAGATACATTTGATATGGATATGAAGGCGCATTCTGGAATGGTGAAAAGTTTCTACATCATGACTGTAATGGTGGTTCCATGACTCTATACATGGTCAAAAAACTAATTAAATTGTACACTTAAAATCGGTGAATTTTATTGTATGTAAGTTATATTCAATAAAGCTTATTTTATTTTTAAAAATACTAAAGGTTTTTAAAACTTTAACCTATAAGTCAGTAGGAGGAAATTAATAAGCAAAGAATATCAATAGGCAATTCAGAGACAAAAGCAAATGGCTATTAAACATATGAAGAGTTTCAACCTCAGCAGTGATCATGGAAATGCAAATTAAAACCACAACAAGATGCCATTTAGGCCGGGCGCAGTGGCTCAAGTCTGTAATCCCAGCACTTTGGGAGGCTGAGGCGGGTGGATCACAAGGTCAAGAGATCCAGACCATCCTGGTCAACATGTGAAACCCCATCTCTATTAAAAATACAAAAAATTAGCTGGGCATGGTGGCACGTGCCTGTAATCCCAGCTACTCAGGAGGCTGAGGCAGGAGAATTGCCTGAGCCCAGGAGGCGGAGGTTGCGGTGAGCCGAGATCGGGCCATTGCACTCCAGCCTGGATAACAAGAGCGAAACTCGTCTCAAAAAAAAAAATGCCATATAATATTCTCCAAAAGGCATGTACTTGGGCATGACAATAAGAAATGCTGAGGATTTGCAGCAATGCATGTATAAATTAATACAACCTCTCATCTAAAAGATCAATTTGACATGATCAAAAAACAAGTATTATCTAGAAATTCCACTTGTAGGTATCTACCCCAGAAAAAGTCTCACTGTATACATCAACATTATGTGCAGTATCATTTGTAATAGGTAAAATGTGGGAACAACTTATATCTACCAACGGGAGAATGGATAAATAGGATTATTGTATATTCACATATTGGAATTCCACATAGAAGCAAAAGTAAATAAAGTAGAAGTACATGTAACAAGCAAGTAAATATTAAAAATGCATTAATTATAAATAAATATTACAGGCCAGGTGCAGTGGCTCACGCAACACTTTGGGAGGCTGAGGCAGGCAGATCACAAGGTTAGGAGACTGAGACCATCCTGGCCAACACAGTGAAAACCCATCTCTACTAAAAATACAAAAATTAGCCGAGTATGGTGGTATGTGCCTGTAGTCCCAGCTACTCAAGAAGCTGAGGCAGGAGAATCACTTGAACCCAGGAAGAGGAGGCTGCAGTGAGCTCAGATCACACCACTGCACTCCAGCCCGGGCAATGTCCCAAAAATAAAAATAAAAAAAACTCCGCAACATTGCAAAATAATATAAAGATGTTATCTTTACATTTTAAGACACAGAAAAACACAAAATATTGATTATAGATATAAACATATGTAATCCTCATATATTAATATAAACAAGGATAAAAGAATACCAACTTGAAGACAGTAATTACCTTCTGGTAAAGGAATGCTGGTAAAGGAAGGAGCTCCACATGCTTCTGGCAAAATCTCTACCTCTCTTTGCCCCAAAACAATCACTCCCACAATTCAGTATTCTGCCTAAGGAACCATTAAAACTAATCACATCATGTTGTGCATGGCTACTTACTTCAGTCACTACAAAAAGCCCAAAATATTCTAGTCAATATTCAATAACCTGAAGAACTTCTTCCTTTCATCTGGGAATAGCACCTCGTCTGACTCCATTTTCCACCACTGTGTTCTCTGGCATTTCCTCAAACTCTTCTCTGAACATTCCTATATTTTTCTCTAACTGAAACCTGGCTCTCTCCCAGGGATCCTCCTGCAGCCCTCTGAAATAGTGGCTGATTTCTTTCCCATAACCCTCATACCACCAGGCCTACAGGTGGGGGGGCTTATACCTTTAAACTATGTCACCTGCTACCATTGCTGGTTGCCCATTAAACCCCAGGTTACTTCCCTTATTTTTAAAAAATACTAGTACCTTGTTCACTGTCTCCCCAATACTATGCCAGTAATAAGTACTGGTGGTTTTAATATCCATACAGATGGTATCTCTAAACCTCTGACCTCTTCATTCCTTGACCTCCTCTTCTCCAATGATGCCATCCTCCCTGCAATGATCACCCACTTCCATTGTCACAGCCTATATCAGTAACAGCATCCCTTTCCAATTTCATTTCCAAGCACTCACACTCCTGACTCCAAAATTCCTTCACTCTATCATGACCTACAATCCACTGATCTATCAGCTTTTTGGTGTCCCTATCAGCCCCTGTTCTTGCTTCCCTCCTAACCAAAGACTCCACAGTCAATGTTTCAACCACTCAACCTTTGCTTCTCCCTCTCTCTATTTACTAACCTGGCAAAACTTCAATCCTGACTAAACCCTATCTCCAAGTCTTCAATGCTTTAACCTGCAACATTCACCATCCTACCTGCTAATACTTAAATTCATGAGCACTAACCTCAACAGGGTATTAGTCCTATTGAATAATCCTATATTTCCCTAATCCATTTCCTAGAAAACAATTTCACATGTTCTTTTCTTTTTTTTTTTTTTTTTTTGGAGACGGAGTTTTGCTCTTGTTGCCCAGGCTGAAGTGCAATGGCGCGATCTCAGCTCACCGCAACCTCCACCTCCTGGGTTCAGGCAATTCTCCTGCCTCAGCCTCCCGAGTAGCTGGGATTACAGGCACGCGCCACCGTGCCCAGCTAATTTTTTTGTATTTTTAATAGAGACGGGATTTCACCATGTTGACCAGGATGGTCTCAATCTCTTGACCTCGTGATCCACCCGCCTCAGCCTCCCAAAGTGCTGGGATCACAGGCGTGAGCCACCGCTTTAGGTTTCGGGGTACATGCGCAGATCCTGCAGGACTGTTGCATAGGTACATACGTGGCAAAATGGTTTACAGCCTCCACCCCCCCATTACTATATCTGGCATTTCTCCCCATGTTATCCCACCCCAACCTCCCCATCCCCCACTGTCCCTCCCCTTGCCCACCCCCAACAGACCCCAGTGTGTGATGCTCCCCACCCTGTGTCCATGTGTTCTCATTGTTCAACATCTGCCTATGAGAGAGAATATGCGGTGTTTAGTTTTCTGTTCTTCTTTTCTTAATATAAACCTCTGTGCTAGAGGCTTCAAAAGTTTGTCCTCATTCCCTCATTCTGTTTCTTTCTTACTCTGCTTCCTTTCCTCTACTACATGTCCAGTTTTTCTTCCCAACTGCCAGCCCTCTGAGCAACAGCAGCCTTGGGCCTACCACCAGACAACTGGTTGCAAAAGCAGAGCCACAAAAGAGGCAATAGCCTTCCATGACTTCTGTAATAACGTCCCTCGGAACCGCACTCCAGCAGCTCAACCTGCCTAGTTTTCTAGTCTAATTCCTCTAATAAACACCTCATTCCACAATACTCATTGTGGTTCTGTTTCCCTGTTTGAACCCTGAATCTCTGGTACAGGAAGTGGTTGAAAGGAAAGAAGACCTTAAAGATATAAACCTGAAGTTGCTTCTCTGACTTGATTGACAGTATTAATGACCAGTTTCCAATGGTAAAGGGGCTACTAATAATACACAATGCGCAGTGGCAAAATATTTAAAATTATCATCTGCAGACAAGGACCTATAGAAGACAAAGCTCTGGGTAACTAAGTAGTTGATGCCATAGAAGATTTTAGTAAAAATAAGTTGTGTAATGGGTTAATTAGTTGTTCTAGTACAATGGAGAATTATTTTCTCAGGAAAAGAAAATGATGAGCTCAGAGTTTTAAATGCACTACTCAAATCTGGGTAAGGAGACCAGAAATCTGTAAACTGCCTTAATAGAAAGCCTTCCATCATGTGGCCACAGGGCTGGGATTTCTACAGAGCATATCCTGCAGGTGGCTCAGTTACAATGCAAATTCAATTCACACTCTTGCAGGGTATCTTATGTTAAAGCTAGGACCTTGACTGGCAAGGAGTGGGGACCTAAAAAAGGAATGAGGATATATGGGCAGATTCTGATGAAACCAAGTACCCCAAACTCTTAAATTCTGCCACATATCCTTTGCTAGCAGAAGCATCAGTCCTTCATCCCCTGTGTGAGGAAATTAGTCTCCTTTTGCCTGAAGAGTATATAATGACCTCCCGCAAAACAACTGCATTGCAGGGGACTGCTGATCTTACTGAAGATCTACTCTTAAAACTTCTCATTATTTAGATCCATAACAAGACTCAAATCTCAGGAGGTTCTGGGGGTTGAACACAAAATGTGACGTGTGATGATATGCAATACATACCCAAAAACTGCAAGGGCTGGCCAATTTATGTTAACTGAAAGCTGGAAAATACATATCCCAGAATTCCCTTCCCTGTATGGTTCTGCCTTAGAGCTAGGCAAAAGAAAAATGTACATCACACTTAGAAGAGAAACAAAAAGCAGCAGCTGTATGTTCTGAAAGTCAGGGTGGTCTAAGGTAATGAGAGGCAGGTTTCGTTTGTACTCTTTCTTCTTCCTTCTTCCACATCCCCTCCCCCACTCCACTCCACATCCAGCTTTTCTCAATTGCCAGCCCTGCTGACTAATGGCAATCCCACCAGAAACTTGACTAACAACTGATAAATATGGTAACTCTGTGCACTGACTTCTATATCATTCAACCTTTACAGTGTCATGCCAGAAGCTGGGTATTAACAGTCTTTATGACTTCATGGTAGACCTGCAGAGGAAGAGCTTTATACTGCATATTTTAATGCTTCCACTTTCACATGTCTTATAATGAACATTTTTAAGTTTTATAAGCAGTTAAGTAATTTAAAACATTTCAAGCAAACCTCCCTAATATAGAACACTCTTAGTTCCCTGGGGAAAATAAATAAAAGAAGTTTTTTCATCATAAAAAAATTTAAAAAGACTTACATCATTAGATTGAAACAATCGTGTCATTGCAAAGAAGGCTTCCGTAGCTTCTGTCGTTCCAAAGTGTTCACCCTAAGTAAAATTTAAAACAATTTTTAAACTTAAAAAAAATATATAATCATATATACGTACATGTATACACACACACACACACACACACACACACACACACAGACACACAGGATTTGCTATTTTTGCAAAAATCCTTTAGCACTCAAGAAAAAAACAATCTCTTTGTAAACATTCTGCCTCTCCAATTTTTCTGGCTTTCAGTGTATAAACCTACATGGTCATTTATCACCCCCTTATTAAAAATAATTCAGTATCACACATCATGCTTAAAAGTTCTGGCATAGTGGTCTCTAACCTTTTAGTAGAAACTATTTGAAATTTCCCTGAACTACTGTAGTTTACAAGAAGGCAGAAAATAATAGCACTCACAACAGAACATTATCACTACACTGCCTAAGAGCAGAGATCATATCTAAAATCTAATGCCCAGCACAATGCCTAGCATGTCATAGGAACATAATAAGGAACCATCTATTAGGCAGTTCAAGCAAAACGACAAGAAGGGGACCAACCAAGGGCAGGAACCAGATTCATAATATAAAAAAACTAGGCTTAAGGGGCTGCTATGTATCTCAATATTGGCTCAAGCCACTTTATGCTTTGGATCAGAGCTTCACGAATTTTAACATGCATGACAATTCATCCTGGGATCTTGCCAAAATGCAGGTTTTGATTTAGTGTTTCTAGGGTAAAGCCTGAGATTTTGCATTTCTAACAAGTGATTCTAACAAGTAATACAAATGCTGCTGATGTGGGAACTACATTTTCTGAGGACTGAAAAGGTGTTAGATAATGTATTTCAATAATATTCAAAACATCCCAAATCACAGATTACCTCAAATATTACCATTTCAATAGTTAATGTCTTCACTAAAAGCAATCCTATATATTACACTCAATCACTTTTCAGAGCTTCAGATTCCATGTAAACTATAACTAGTCTTCAATCCATTTGCCATAGGTATAAGAACAAATTTTGGTGAAAAATACTGATGGTTTAGGATAAAAGACAAAGTACAATAAGTTTATAATTACTTAAATCAGTGTGTGCAGCTTGTTCATCAAGAGATTTATCTTTCTTTCATAAATATTTACTCAGTACTTAGAAGTCTGTGTGCTTTTCAGTTATACAGGAAAACCTTACATTCCTACCTTTTTTACTTGAAACTCAGAAAACACATGGATATGTCTACTCTTGTAAATTCAAAATCATTTTTCTATAAAGCTCTACCAAGGACTAGGCAAAGAGATAAAATTTATGTTCCCAAACCTGTTTGTATAGTTAATTGTGTTTATGCTGTGCTTGGTAATTTCCTTATCAAGATAATTAAATGTTTCAACATGAGTTACCTCATCAAAGAGGTAATGACCAACATAAAAATATATGCTACTCTCAATCAACTTTGACTATTCAAAACTTTTGTTTATACAATGAATTTAGCCAACCTGGACACAATGTGTGCTACGAAAAGTTAAACCCAATTGACTTTTGCTATAAATGTTTCCTATATGCTGACACAGAGGGATTATGTTGTTTGTGAATAGATATATTTTATTTAAAACTACCTGCTTGATGGTGGGGCACGGTGGGGCACGGTGGCTCACGCCTGTAATCCTAGCACTTTGGGAGGCTGAGGTGGGCAGGTCATCTGAGGTCAGGAGTTTGAGACCAGTCTGGCCAATATGGTGAAACCCCGTCTTTACTAAAAATACAAAAGTTAGCCAGGCCCGGTGGCACACACCTGTAATCCCAGCTACTCAGGAGGCTGAAGTAGGAGAATTGCCTGAACCTGGGAGGTGGAGGTAGTAGTGAGGTGAAACCATGCCACTGCACTCCAGCCCGGGTGACAGAGCGAGACTGTCTCAAAAAAATAAAATTATGTCCAGCCGGGCACAGTGGCTCACGCCTGTAATCCCAGCACTTTGGGAGGCCGAGGTGGGCAGATCACGAGGTCAAGAGATCAAGACCATCCTGGCCAACATGGTGAAACCTCATCTCTACAAAAAGTAGAAAAACTAGCCAGGCGTGGGGGTGCAGGCATGTAGTCCCAGTCACTTGGGAGAATGAGGCAGGAGAATAGCTTGAAGCTGGGAGGCAGAGGTTGCAGTGAGCTGAGATCACGCCACTGAGATCACCAGCCTGGTGAGAGCAAGACTCCCCAGAAAAAAATTAAAAAATTATGTGCTTGTTGCTTAGTCTTCATTTGTAAACAAGAAAACTTTATTAATCCGCTGAACAAAGTCCTCAGTCACAAAACAAGGTAAAGAAAATATCCTCTTAGAATTCAAATTGGAAACCATGGTTATCTTAGCACCATATGTAAACCACCTGAAGTATGTGGTACATACATATGTGTTATGTGTCCATGTGTATGTATACAGACCTATACAGTCAGCCCTCCATAACCATGGGTTCTGAATCTGTGGATTCAACCAGCCTCGGATTGAAAATATTCAAGAAAATAAAACAAACTGTGTTTCTACTGAATATATACAGATAGTTTTTTCTTGTCATTATTTCCTAAACAGCACAACTATTTACACAGCACTAACATTGTGCCAGGTATTATAATCTACAGATGACTTAAAATATATGGGAGGATATGTGGTTATATGCAAATACTACACCATTTGTATGAGGGACTTGGGCATCTATGGATTTTAGAATCCAATGCAGGTCCTGGAACCAGTTCCCCACTGATACTGAGGGAACATGAATCCATGAAACAAAATCATATTTTCTAAGGCCCTAGACATTTCATGAAGTTTTTTAAAGTCTAAAACAACATGTTTTAACTAGTACTCATTAAATTCAAACCAAAGGATTTATTGAGAATCTACTATGTGCATCACTGGTTTAGGACCTCATGAATAAGAAAGAAGTACAGGCTAAACATCCCTAATCTCAAAATGCAAAATCTGAAATGCTCCAAAATCAGAAACTTTTCAAGTCCCAATATGACACAAAGTGAAGACTCTCATTGGAGCATTCTAGATTTCAAATATTTATATTAGGAATATTCAATGAGTATGTATTCTGCAAATATTCCAAAATCAAAAAAAATCTGGAATCCAAAACACTTCTGGTTCTAAGCATTGCAAATAAGGTATAGTCAACCTGTTTATGTCATAGTCCTCATGCTAAGTTTTACATATTTTTTAACCAAACATTGTGTATGTTAAAATTAAGTGAATTTAAATAAATAATTATACTTTCCAGAAAGCATTTCATTGCATCTTCAGCATTTCTATTCCAGGACACACTTATCTGAGGAAAATAAAAATAATTTACCTGGTTCAGTAAGTAAAGAATCTTTGTAAGAATATGCAAACATCTTCTTGGATTGATGGGAGTTTCATTGAATATACGAGCCTATGAAAAAAACAAAAAATTTTTATTTTTCTACCTTTTCTATCACAGATTATAGCAAATCAACTTTAATAGTTTCTAATCACAGTGTCCAAATAATATTGAGTATAGTTCTCAATTTATTAAAGTATCTGATAAATTATTAAATGCGGCCTTGATTTTCCATCCTATACTTTCTAACTCATTCCATTAGGATGACTACTTCAACTTCATGGGTTATACCAATTAAATAAGGATCACAATACTTATCTATATCATACTAACACAATGAGCTTTAGATAACTGATTTCAATAACTTTGCACTAAACACCTTTTCTTACATAAAATTCCCAACCTGTGGCAGAACCTTCATGGCTTTGCATTTCTACAAGCTCTAAATTCTCCTGTGACAAGTAACCTCCCTTCCTTTTCCCTCTGTATTCTCTAACCTCTGCTATGTTCCTTATTTTGGATGTCGTGATCATAGCAGCCCAGGAATTCTCTGCCCACCGCTCTAAAACAGAATAGAAAAGAAAGAGCACAAGATACTTCTCAGTCATACCTCCTGTAAAACAGCACTCTTCTCCAGATGCTGGAAAGGGTTGGAGCCACTACCTATTTATAAAACAAAAAATGTCTTGAATAGCAGCTGTCCTACACAAACGTATATACTTTCCAGAGAAGGGTATTGAATGCTTGGGAGGTGACCACTGGGATATCAGTGATAATCATTGCTACTATGCATACAAACTGAATGAAATCACTTTAATCCTGGCTCTGTCACTGCCATACTTGAAGAGCAGCGAATTCTTTTGCAGCAACCCTCTCCAAAATGAGTATCTTCTTTCCCTGCCCTCTTTTTCCATGAATGTTAAAAATGTGTCATTTCCACGACAACGAAGACTAATGAGATTGTGGTAGGGTGCTTTTGATTTCCTTAGGCACTATTTTGTGTTTCTAGCACTTGAGAGGCAGAAACGAAGTTTCCCAGAGAATCATGCAGACATAAAGCTGCAAGAGGCCGTGGAGGTTGACTAACCCAACCCTTTCTCACACTATGGGAGCTGCTACCAAATATTGAGAATTTTTTGAGGATGCTTGGCATCTCCCTCATTTGCTCTGGACCAAAGATGGGTATCAAGACGCAGGTCACTTATGGACGCCTGAGATTCATCGAGTTGTGTCCCACGGGACAGTCTTGCCCCCTGGGAACCGGACAGAGCCAGGGGCCCCAGGAAAACTATAAGGTACCAGGAAACTGAATGTTCCTCCACACACACCCTATGCCGTCGACCCCAGCCCCGGGGACAGGGTGCTCCCACTCGGGGTCCGACCCTACCAGCACCCCTTGCCGCGGAGACGCGCGCACGCCCTCGGCCCCTGCAGGGGGCCGGCGGGCAGGGGCGGAGGCGGGTCGGAGGGGCTGCGCCACAGGAGGGGCGGGGTCGGGGCGCGCGCGGGCGCCGGGGCGAGAGCGCGCGACCGGAAAAAAGGCTCTGGCGCCCGGGGGAGGGGCTACGGGCAGGCCCCGGGCGACCGCGGAGGGAGGGGAGGGGCTGGCTCCAGCTCCGGCCCCCTGGCACAGCCCACGCCCCCAACCCCGCCGGCCCGAAGGCAGGTGGCGGCGGGCGAGGGAAGGGGCGCCCCGCGACTGAGGGTGGGCCTCGGAAGCCTCGCGCGTACCAGACTCCTCGTCCTTCTTGTCGAATTTTTTAATCATCTTGGATGACTTCCCAGCGCCCAGACCCACCGCAACCGTCCCAGGCACCGTAGCGGGCGAGCGGAAGAGGCTGCAGGAAGGCCGGCCCCGCTCTCTCACGCCGGTTGGGCCGCCGCGCCGTCACTCGGGGCCAAGGCCCGCCCTCCCCGGCCGCCCTCGGCTCCCCCGGGATGCAGCCACGCCCTCTCCTCCTTGCACCGCCCGGCCAAGGCTTCGGCGCGACCCGCCTGGCCAACTACCCGTGAGCCCACGCCGGCGGCAGCAGGAATGTGGTTTTATTTCATTGGCGACTTATGCGAACCCCTCAGTCTCAGAAGAGCGAGGCGGGAGGCCTGAGGGGTCTGTGTTCACCCGGTGACCGTGGCCTTTTTGATTATCCACTGCGGAGCCCTCCCGTTGCGGAAGGCGCTCTCCCCGGGCGCGGTTCTGGTGGGCATCTCTTCCAGGAGCGATGCGAGTGTCAGTGGTTCCCGAATCACCTTGGAAATCAGCCTTTCACTCGCTAACTTCTTGGAAGCTACGACAAAGCACAGGCACTCTGGTGAATGTGGCTTTTCAGAAGTACTCGAAGGATGCTTAGTGTGAGACGTGAAGGAGACCACTTGGAGGGACCAGAGGCTGGTCTTTAAAAGAGGGTAGATTTTGGACTGTGGACTACCACTCCCTACCTACTTTATAATTTTGGATTCCTTCATTTTATCAAAATCCATTGTAAAACACACTGCCAGTTTAGAGCCCTTGTTCAATCCTGCTTCTTTCAATGATTCCATCAAAAACCATATTGACACTTAAGAAACTCTTGCTGAGTTAGCGTGAATTCATTCGTAATTCATGTTCCTCTTTTTCTCATAGAGTGTATCCGGCTTTCTGTTCTCTTGTCTAAGAGTGTGGCTAAGAAACTTTGCCTGCCTTTGGCTTCAGTGGCATTACTGTTTAGAAATGTAAATTAGGTCTATATTCAACAGGTTCGTGCCCCTGCAAAAATTAGAGAAATTCTAACCTAGATTATAGTCTACATCCTAGAAAAATTATTTCCCTTTAATATAGGTTTAGGATGAAGTGTTGATATCCTGCATATGGTATCATTTAAGATTTAACTCTGACTTGAGTAAATGTACTATTAACTATTATGTTTGCTTTGTGTGGCTTATAAAGTTCAAGTCATACTTTGTAGGTGGCGTTTTCCTTGAAGGAAATAGAAGTCTGCACTTATTTATTCTGAGGGTGAGAATGAACAGGCTTTGGGGAAGGAAACATCCTCTTCCTCTTCCTTGGCCCAAGGGTGCTGGGAACCTAGGCAAAGACAGCATAGATAGGCTGAGAGATTCCCAAAAATGGGTAATGCCCTGGAGACCTGCTGGGAATTAGAAGGACCTGAGTTCAGATTTCAGGCTGACCCTAAGACTAGCCCCTTGTACAGCAAGATAAATCATTCTCTGCTGTTATTCAGTTTTTCTGTATCTCTATGAAGTTTTGTTTAATACTGCAGGTTGTTTTTCGCTGTACAGTATTTAGGGAGTTAAGAGCAGCAGGAGGTGGAAGTGGAGCAGGACGTGGTGGCAAATAGGTATTGCAGGAGCAGAGAAGCCTGAAGAAGCCATTTAAGGGATGGTATGTTACGGACCCCAGGCCTCTGGTATCAGGACTATTTCAACTGAGGATAGCTGGCAAAGTGGTTGAGCAATCACTACGATGGCTCTGTGGGACAGGCAAGGAGACTTTAGTGAGTTTTAGAAATTACTTGAGGAGAGAAACCCAGTAGGAGAAATGGACCTTATCTTAAAACCATGGGCTGGTGAAGTCTGAGTACCCACCAATTATATATCTAATACACAAATGTGTGCTCAGTGCTCTGAAATTCTTCAGTGGGTCCAACCTGCCTACTGTATAAAACCCAAACTCTTATTTAAATATTTAAGGCATTGTGGTATTTTTTGTTTTGTTATTGTTGTTTGTTTGTTTGTTTGAGACCGAGTCTCCCTCTGTTGCCCAGGCTGGAATGTAGTGGCAAGATCTCTGCTCACTGCAACGTCCACCTCCTGGGTGCAAGTGATTCTACTTCCTCAGCCTCCCAAATATCTGGGATAACAACTGCACACCACCATGCTTGGCTAAATTTTTTTGCATTTTTAGTAGAGATGGGATTTCACCATGTTAGCCAGGATGGTCTCACTCTCCTGACCTCATGATCCACCCATCTTGGCCTCCCAAAGTGCTAGGATTACAGGCGTGAGCCACCATACCTGGCCATTTGTTTTTCAGACAAAGTCTCACTCTGTTACCCAGGCTGGAGTGCGGTGGCACAATCACAGCTAACTACAGCCTTGAACTCCTAGGCTCAAGCGACCTTCCTTCTGCAAGCCCCCCAAGTAGTTCACACTACAGATGCATGCCACCACACCCTGTTAATTTTTTAACATTTTTTTTTGTAGAGACAGGGTCTCACTATGTTGCCCAGGCTAGTGTCAAGCTCCTGGCCTCCAGCAATCCTCCGGCCTCAGCCTCCCAAACTGCAGGGATTAGAGACATACCCAGCCTCTCAAGGCCGTTTATGATATGTTTCATCTTTTTCACATATTGAAAATGCTATTATTGGTGCTTGATAAGTGTCTAACACTAGTAGGAACCCTAGAAATATGTTAAATAGATGGTAATATGTGAGGAGGATTCTCATTGTACCCTCTGCCATTGCAACCCTATTCCAAGCCCCTCCCCATCCCCTACCCCAATCCCAGAGACCTTTTGTGCCTCTAAGACACACAGACTTATCCTTTGGCCCTTTTAGAGCAGTTTTTCCTCAAAGTATAAAATGCATACCACTGGGTGGTTCTAGGTGGTACATAGATAAACATTTTAAAATTTAATTGTTATAAATTTGACTTAACTTGTTTCAGAAAAACATATAATTTGTACATCAAAACCATGATGTCAATGCTATAGTATTAATCAGGACAAGAATTTTTAAAAAGTCTTTTGAAGAAAAATGCTAAGTAAATAATAGAGCAAATAATACATCAATATGGAAAAAACTCTTAAAGTGGTAGGTGATGTAGCTTAGGAAACACTGCTAGAGCTTTCTTGAAATTTGAGGATTTAAACAGAGTGCAAATCTTTGTATCTCCTGAGCCTCTATTTGTTATTAGCTTCCATGCTATAGGGAGAAATAATTTCCACAACTACGAGAGAAGCCAGTTGGCCACATCTAGAATCCTGATGGATTCTAGCTCTAGCCCACATCTCAGTCCAGTAAGCCTTTGCTTTGGAAGAGAGGAGCTTACCATCTTTCCTCGCATCTCTCTCATGGACTGGAGCAAAGGTGAGCTGAGGGTACATTTTTTTCTGTGTCCTCAAAGCATAGACTTTCGAATACTTCCCTTCACTCTTGAAATCATTGTCGGTGGAAAACCTTAACAAAGAAAGTTCTTTTTTTAGTAGATGCTAGGGCTGGGGATTCATGGAACCATTTGCTTTATTTTATTGATTTATTTTGAGACAAGAATCTCATTCAGTCACCCAAACTGGAGTGCAGTGGCATGATCTTAGCTCACTGCAACCTCTACCTCCCAGGTTCAAGTGATTCTCCTGCCTAAGCCTCCCAAGTAGCTGGGATTACAGGCACTGGCCACCATACCCAGCTAATTTTTGTATTTTTAGTAGAGATAGGATTTCACCATATTAGCCAGGCTGATCTCAGACTCCTGACCTCAACTGATCTGCCCACCTTGGCCTCCGAAAGTGCTGAGATTACAGGCATGAGCCATCACTCCCAGCCCCACCATTCACTTCAAAGTTAGCTACATTCTCAGAGAGGACAAGGCAATGACAGGAGGCTGTTGATTGGTGCCAAGCAGGAGTATTGTTCCACGGCAAGGGATGTTTCCGAACTTAGCACTGTAAACCTTTGGGGGAACTCCAAAATCTTCTCTCTCCTCTCTAAACTACACGTAGGCTGCTCTTGTAAGTAGTTTCAAATAAAACCACTTCTGTATAATGTATTCTCATAACACATTATTCCTATGCTATAGCGCCTAACTTGCAGTGAGGCTACTTCTTTTTTTTCTGTTTCTTCAAAGCACAGACCTTGGAATATTTCCCTTCAATCATGAAGCCATTGCCAATGGAAAACCTTAGTTTTGCATGACTGTTTCTCTTTCATTAGAGTGTAAATGAGGTTAGGGTCATGTAGGGAAGTTGTGTCTTATTATCGGTGTACAACCAAAAAATATGTCCTTAAATTGTACAGCAAAGAACCAGTAACATGAACAGGGAAAAGATAGGAAAGAAAGCAAGTATAAGAAGAAGGAAGACTTCACCTAAACCATTGTTCTCGCATGGATGTAGGATCGTCCGACAGTATCAAAGGGAAGATTGGTTTCAGCTTAGATCTTAATTTTTTTTTCTGAGGCATCAAGGGCAGCCAGGGGTTCTTAGTGGGTTTGTGCTGATGGTGACTTTCCTGTAGGGAAACAAAAGGAAAGAAGAGTGAGAAATAGTAAGCTGAGTCCCTGGGGATTTAAAGGCTGGACTGAGTTCCTGGACTAAGTTCTAATTCCCTTACAATGATGCAACAAAACTTGTCAGAGGGGGAAGTGGGAACTCAGAAACCAGAATCAAAGAAAGCAGTTCCCTGGAAGGGAAAACACACATTTGGTGTTCTTGTCCAAAGCCTGGTCAGTTTCCTAAGTAATTGATTAAATTTGCTTACTGGACCTCGGAAGTGAATGGCAGAGAAAGTTACCTAGCCTGGGGAAGGATTCAACCAGTGAACTCCTTGGGAAACTAAACATTTGACAATAAATTGGGAAATAGATCAATGGGACTCTACCTTCATTTCTTGAAGATGGCTGCCTCCTCCACATTCCATTCTCCTTAATGAGAAGGCCATGGAATGGGATGTTGTGAGTTAATAATTACATCGTTACTAAAGGTCATGGAATCAAAGTCTTTCAGAAAGAATCTTAAATCATCCAGTCTGTTTGTCTGACACTCAGCCCCTCCATAATCTCACTATCAATGTCAATGTTTCTATACCTAAAAAAAGAAAAAGATTTCATCTTTGATCAGCCATTAGATTTCTCCCTGTAACCTTTACCCTGTAGTCCAGACAGAACAAATCTAGCCTTCCTTCCTTAGAGTCCTTAAACATTTTGAAGAAATCCATCACATTCCTCCTAAGCTCTGTTTCTTCTAGGCTAAACATTGACAATGTCCTGAACTTTTCTTCGTATGACATGGCTTTGGGTTCCTTTTTTTTTTTTTTTATCTAATTTGAGAAAGCTACAATTCATGTCCTAATGTGTGGCAATCTGAAACGAAAACAATATGTTGGGTATAGTAATTGCATGACATAGATACCCTGACCCCATGAAAGTGTCTGTTCAAAAGTCAGCTGGATGTGGTGGCTCACTCCTGTAATCCCAGCACTTTGGGAGGCCGAGGCAGTGGATCATTTGAGGTCAGGAGTTTGAGACCAGCCTGACTAACATGGTGAAACCCCATCTCTACTAAAAATACAAAAGTATTAGCCTGATCTGGTGGCAGGCTCCTGTAGTCCAGCTACTCGGGAGGCTGAGGCAGGAGAATCGCTTGAACCTGGGATCTGGAGGTTGCAGTAAGCCAAGACTGTGCCTCTCCACTCCAGCCTAGGTGACAGAGCGAGACTCCCGTCTCAAAAAAAAAAAAAGAAAAACAACAGCGAAGAGTCATCAATTCTGAGAGCCTTCTTAATGGCACTTACATCGCCACTCATTCATCACATTCCATCTCCTTATCTTGCTTTGTCATGGCATTTATCACATTATATGTTATCTGTGTGATCATTTAGTTGTTTATGGTCTAAGTCACTGAATTTAGCTTCATTAGAGCAAAGAATTGGTCTTAGTCATTAATATATCTCAAGCATCCCTAATAATGCCTGGCAATAGGAGGTGTTCAATAAACATTTGTTGAATTAATAAATGACCAAACTAACCTATTGAGCTTTTGCTATCAGAATCTTAAAGCCTTTTTGTCTTTAATACTTGCTGTTTCTGAGCCATGTCTTTTCAATTCTGAACTTAGTCTCTTTAAACTTTTCTAATACGCTGGTATAAAAGTAATGGCAGTTTTGCAATTATAATGGCAAAAGCTGCAGTTACTTTTGCACCAACCTAATTATTTTAAAGAAAAGAAACCCATTTGAGTCATCTTAAATAATAGGTGTTTTACTGTACAAGCACATGTGCCTAGGAACTAAGATATAAATAACTATCCAGCCATAAGAAGAGCAAAAACTTAGCAGAGCTGGACCTCATAGCAGAAAAACAGTAACTGGAAAGTTATTTGGAATCCAAGATGGCACTAGCGAAGGACCACCGTCTTAATGCAAACATATTACTCACATGTTTCTCCTATTTTCTTCCTATCTGCTTCCTTCTCCTCCCTCTACCTTGTTCACTCCTCACCTTTATTCCATATATATATGGGTTTCTTCTACCTGTAGCTTCTGCTTATTCACTTCTACTTCCTACTTCCCTGTAACTTCAGCCTTCCTATACTCTACTTCACGGCTTCCTCACGATCTTTCTTCCTCATGGTTTGAGTCTTTTATAGCCCCACTCTCTGTCCTTTTAGCTTTTGTTCCTACTGCTTCAATCTTTTCATTTCTCAATTCAGAGACCTGGAAACAAGAATCTGATTAGCTCAGGGATTCTGGGTGTTGGTAGGTTGGTTGGTTTTTGTTTTGATTTGGGTTTTGTTTTGTTTTTTTTTTTTTTTTTGAGACGAAGTTTCGCTCTGTGGCCAGGCTGTAGTACAGTGGCACAATCTTGGTACACTGCAACCTCCACCTCCTCGGTTCAAATGATTCTCCTTCCTCAGCCTCCCAAGTAGCTGGGACTACAGGTACGCACCACCACACCCAGCTAATTTTTGTATTTTTAGTAGAGATGAGGTTATACCACGTTGGCCAGGATGGTCTCAATCGCCTGACCTTGTGATCTGCCTGCCTCAGCCTCCCACAGTGCTGGGATTACAGGCATGAGCCACCATGCCCAGCCTGTTTTGGTTTTAGGGTACCAATCCACATCACAGGTCACTACCCAGCCTATGAATTTTGCTTTGCTGGGTCTGATATCCTCCTCTGGTCTCAGCTAGGAGTGGAGACAGGGCCATATTGTACAAAATAGAATCTCCTAGGACATTGCCTTACTCAGGAGACTGTGGTAGGGTCTGTTTCACTTAGAGGGGCTGTTAGTATAACAAGCACTGTAATAGATGTATTTATTACATTCCACAACTTGCCTACTAGAACTCACAATGTTTTTGGATGCACGCCTGGGTATAGCAAAGAATTCTTTTCTTACATATGATCCTAGATTTACAAAAGATTATCACACTTGTCCAGCAAGGGAAGGAAAGGATGCTGCATGAATATTAAAAAGGCATTGTAAATATCAGATGTTTCCATCTTTTGGGGCTTGTTCCAGTCAGATAGCCCCATAAAATAACCATTGTGCCAGTCTTTGAGCCTTAGTCCTGTCCATTAATACAACTTGGAGCCTAACTCTGTCCATTAATACAATTTGACGGTACCACAATTTGCTCATCAATATGATTAGGTTCTGCACCTGAACTGGAGGGTTCACGAAGTAGGCAGGCTATTGGAAGAAAGCTCTTCCTGCACCCAATTTATATGATAGCTTTGTATTTCCTTCTGCACATGAAGCAGGGCAATCCTGGCCTGGCATTCATCCCTTTCTCAATGTATGGTCCACCCACTGCCATGGGAAACTACCATTGAGCTTACTTTCAAAGGGCACAAATTCTGAGACCCAAAAGACCACAGGCAGTAAATTCATTAACTCCTTTGTTAGTATATATCATCGGATATCAGCATTTCATCTTCCTCTTGGAGGGGAATCTCTCACTGCCATCCATCTAGCAACTAAGGAAACACTAACTCCAAATTCACCACATTTTATTATAAGGGTCTCACTTGGGTAATTCCATGCCCAGCATCAACTTTCTACTAGAATCCTTTGTTTGCATTTTCACTTAAGTCATTGATTTAATTTGTTCTTGTTAAATTAGACCTGCTCTCAAGGCTGTCAAGACCTTTTTTAGATTTTGATTCTTAAATATCTCTTAATAATTCAATTTTCTCTACTTCCTATGCTAATGATTTAGTTCAAGTCTTCAGTATCTCTCACCTTGACTACTGTAATATCATAACATCTTTCTCGGTTTTGTCTCTTCCACAACTACTAATGCACATTTCTTCAACCTCCAAAATAGTCTTCCTAAAGTGCAAATTTGATTACATCCTTTTGTCTCCTGCCATTTACTCTTTTTTTTTTTTTTTTTTGAGATGGAGTCTTGCCCTGTTGCCCAGGCTGGAGTACAGTGACACTATCTCATCTTGCTGCAACCTCCACCTCCCAGGTTCAAGCGATTCTCCTCCCTCTGCCTCCTGAGTAGCTGGGACTACAGGCATGTACCACCATGAATGGCTAATTTTTGTATTTTTAGTAGAGATGGGATTTCACCATGTTGGCCAAGCTGGTCTCGAACTCCTGACCTCGAGTGTGATCTGCCTGCCTCCCAAAGTGCTAGGATTACAGGTGTGAGCCACCATGCCCCACCCTGCCATTTATTCAATTACGTTTTCCTGAATGCACCTCATTTTCCCATGTCTCCATTCCTTTGCACTTTCTTCAGATTTGATATTTTCCTGTTCTTTTGTCATGGGTCACTTCCCTACTCACTGTCTTTTTCCCAACAGAAATATTGTATCCTGCATTACTTCTGTATCTTGTATATTCTTCTATTACTTTTACATATCTCATTTATTGATCTGTCTCCTATTAGACTCCAGGTTCCTTCAAGATAGAGACTGTCCTGTAATCATCTTTATATTCAGATTTTTAGCTTATTGTATGCTCAGCAATTGCTTATTGAGTAGAATTTGAACTTCTTTAGTCTATAAAGGAGTTTCAAAGGTTTGGCTAGTGTGATGGTAAATTCCCTCTTCTGAAACCCGAAAGCAACATGTATTAAAGCATTATCCTTTACTCCTTTCCCATTTAGATATATAGCTGTTTTTAGTCCTCATTTCTTGACTTATCTTTTACTACTTTGTTCTCAACTAGAAAGTCAGTGGCCAGTCTACCCTTTTGTTAGTTACAAATTAATTATCTTTGGTCAAAGAGGAGCACTTTCCAATGAAGACCCCATTTTCTCCCTGCAATGAAGTTTCAACGCCCAAGTTTATTGAATTCTGATTCCCAGGTTCTCCAGATGCTGTTTTGTGCCGCATATGACCAGGAATAAGAAAGAAGAGATAGGCCAAGTGCAATGGTTCATACCTATAATCCCATCAAGTGATTCTGGAGAATCACTTGAGGCCATGAGTTCAAGACCAGCCTGGGCAATATAGTGAGACCCCCCACCTCTACAAAAACAATTTTTAAAAAATTTAATTGGGCATGGTGGTGCACACCTGTAGTTCCAGCTACTCAGGAGGTTGAGATGGGAAGATTGAGCCCAAGAGGTCGAGGCTGCAGTGAGCCAGGATTGTGCCACTGCAATCTGGCCTGGGTGACAGAGTGAGACCCCGTCTCAACAAACAACAAAGGAAGAGTTAGTTTTCTGAGTACCATTCTCCATGTTAAGTTAGACTCCTTCTCAAAGCTAACTCCTAATTCTCCAGGGTACACATTTCAGGTGCCAGGAGACTTCTGCTTACCATGATCTCGAGCAGTAACTCCTTGGAAAAGTATTTTGATGCACTCTCCTTGTCTTGCTGGGTGATTGAGCAGGGAGGTGGGTTGTTGGTCATAATCAGTAAGGTCTTATCCTGGTCATACTCTGTTACTTTTAACATGAAGCTTGTGGTTTTCTTGTTTTGAGCCAGAAATTTCTGTAGCGCAGTGGCTTTCAAAGGCTTATAGTACTGTGCCTGAGCAGACAGAAAGGTTTCCAGAGAGGAAAAGAGATTAGGTCAACAGCAGGTTAACAAGTATCTGGCTAATACTTTGCCTCTGTGGGGTAAGAACAGAAGCTGGACAAACTTGCTGCAAAATTTCTGGGGTTTTTGTTTTGTTTTTGTTTCTTTGAGATGGACTCTCACTCTGGTGCCCAGGCTGGAGTGCAGTGGCATGATCACAACTCACTGCAACCTAGACCTCCCAGGCTCAAGTGATTCTCCCGCCTCAGCCTCCTGAGTATCTGGGATTACAGGTACATGCCACCCTACCCAGCTGATTTTTTTGTGGGTTTTTTTGTTTTTGTTTTGTAGAGATGAGAGTTTTGCTATGTTGCCCAGGCTGGTCTCAAACTACTGGGCTCAAGCGTTATACCCGTCTCAGCCTCCCAAAGTACTGAGATAACAGGAGTGAGTTATCACACACAGCCCTAAAACGTGTGTATCAAAAACTGTCTGAAGCTCTCAGTCCCTCTCTTCCCTTGAGGCATTCCCCTGAAAATACGCTAAAGGTTTCCGTGGTAAAAGGAGTCAGGTAATTTAATTCTTCCAACATAGTGGCGCAAGCAGAAAAATTTCTATGTGGCTAAATCTAATCGGCCTTGTCTCTACAACTCTCTAAGGTATGGGGTGGGGGAAAACTACCAGGAACCAAGTCTTGCTCAGGGAGTTCTTCAGGAGTAGGCACAGCCAAGGGCAACATCTTTCCATATTTACGTCTTCCCACACATGAACATTTCTCAGGCACAACCAAATTAGCATGCATTCACAAGCACAATGTTAAAAAGGAAAAGCAGTCATGAAAGACAGCCTGTCACTTAAGGTATGGGTGAAGAAGGGGCAGTCCCACTACATTTGCTTTTCTCTCAATAGGAGAAAGGCAGAGGGTTAGAGGGGAAGGAAGTGAAAGGGAAACAGTGGATTATAAATATATATTTTTTTCTGACCATAATATGTTTTCTCAACTTAAAAATATCAGCTGTGGGGACCCACTTTCTTCCCAGTTTTCATCTCCCACTTTGCCACCCCAATTCTCAGCACTGCCTCTGGCATCATAACCTAGCTGCAGATCTGCCTGCCTGTCCCAAGAGTATGCACACTCACAGAAGCTGGGGACACTTGGAGGCATTAGGGACACCTGCAGTGGGCATCTGCACCACTGCTGGAACCTCCCCTTAGAGATCCTAGGGGAACGCTTTTTCCACCTACCAAATTTGGATGGACTGTGTAATGCCGAAGATTCTTTAGAACAAATTTCGATCTCCCGACTTCATCAAAAATCTAAAGATGATAATCAGAGTTAGTGGTTTGAAGTTGCACCTATGCTAAACAGTATTCCATTCCTTACCTCACCTTAGTCTCACCAGAGAACTGGTCTCTACCTCACACTAAGTGAAAAGTACAGTGTGCTTCAGATTTTGTACTCTGGGTTTCTGGAACAAGGGCCCCAGCAAGGGAACCTGGATTCTAAGACCTCCTGACCGTGACACTTGTCAGCGGAAATGGGGCCAGCCTTATGATACATCAGAAAAAGCCGTTAGGAGGGAAGTAGACAAGGGCAGCATGGGTTCAGATTGGGACAAATCTCTCCAAGGAGTCACCTCTTTCTTAAGCCTTTTCCATAGAGATAGGAGTGAAATGAAGTGGAAATCAACATGGAGGACAAATCTTTAAAGAGAAAAGCAAGTCTCAAAAGGGCATTAACCTAAAAGTTGTGGGCACAAAGGGGCCCTAGGACCAACTCCGCCAACTGAACTGGGAGCCGACCTACTCAGAGAGAGAGAAAGAAGCAGTGGGGCATGTTGCAATTTTGAACATCTCTGCAGTATACAGTTCTTCCAGAAGTGTTGCAAAAAATAGTTGAATTTTGGTAACATTTCTGTCTACCACTTTGCTTTTTTTTTTTTTTCGGTGGTAGTCCTGGGTGTTAGCAGATGATTTGAGTGTCATATTTGGTAGTAGAGGAGCTGAGCCTCTTCCATTCCCTTTCGGCTGACCCAGTGTTCTTGCTTCTCCTCTTGCATAGCCCTGTCTAAGGATGAATCAAGGGGATAAGAACACAAGGAGATAAAAGCTCTGAATTATCTTCTTCTGGCTTGGCATAACCAGAAATCAAAGAAAAGAAAAGAAGAGTACATCATAAACCTGTGTTTGGGTCAGCATTTCTTTTTCCTTTTCTTTTTTTCTTAAAGACAGGGTCTTACTTTGTCCACCAGGCTGGAGTGCAGTGGCACAAACATAGCTCACCTTGAACTCCCAGGCTCAAGTGATCCTCCCACCTCAGCCTCCCGACTAGCTGGGTCTATAGGCATGTGCCACCACACCCAGCTATTATTATTTATTTTTTGTAGAGATGGGAGTCTCACTGTGTTGACTAACTCCTGGGCTCAAGTGATCCTCCTGCTTTGGCCTCCCAAAGTGCTGGGATTACAGGTGTGAGCCACCATGCCCAGCCTGGCTCAGCATTTCTAAAGATTGCCATACCTCCCCCATCAGGAGGTGATATGGTAAGGTGGGTACAGAGGAGAGGGAACATGCATTGAAAAGTGAATAAGGCAAGAGGGCTAATGGAGAAGAGGAAAGCAGTCAGAATGGGACAGAACTGTGAGTTGAGAGGAGGCCCTGCTGTGCTCCAGCAAGAAAAGGCCAGAAGTTGGCAATTCTTGGCAGTTGGAGAAGGAGCAGGAAGAAACGTAGCAAAGCCACATCACGAATTCCTTTAGAGAGCATGCGATGCACTATGGGATGGTGGGATGGATCCAAAGACTCAACCATTTAATGTTTACCACCTTATGGAATACTGAAATCCATTTATTGAAAACAGAAATATATTATGAAAAACCTGCTTCACCAAAATGAAATGTATGACATATTTAGAATCATAGAAGTTATGAAAAACTCATTTGGGAGAAAAGTATGAAGACCTTTTCTTTTATTTAAAAAAAAAAAAAAGAAAAACCTTTAGGGGGAAAGTCCATGGTGAAATGTTTTTACTCCTGAAGTTTTCTGAAGTATTGCATATCTGTTCCAAATTAGTCTCCAGCAGTTGACTAAACCTACAAAGTTGTCCAAATTGGAATGTGTTTTTAGTTTTGTCATGTTGAATTATACTATCTGTGACTGATTAAATAAAAGTTGGCCTGGAAAATTCACTTGAATATGGTAAACACGGGGAAACAACCAAGATAGCCAACGGAGTTTTGCTACAACAGGTAGCTGTAAAGTCTGCATAAGTTAGGGTGTGACATGCTGTTACTCCCTAAGATATGTTTCTGCTTCCTGGATTTTATGCCCTGATTTGTTGCTAATGTGTCCTGTCCCTTCTTTTTTTGTGCTCTGTTTCTCTTTGATAACATTTGACAAGTTAACCTTGTTTTCTATATAAGTTTTTACTCCTTTTTGCTTTTCAATAGGAAAGTTTGTGATACTGAACTTATTAGGCACACTAAGCAACTCCAAAGAAAAATTAAACATTGAGCATTTACTAACACTACTTACCTCTTCACCATTGTCAAGCATTCCTTTCTCACATTTAGCTGAGCTGTTTTCTGAAGTCTTTGGTTTGACATTTTGAAACCTGAAAAAGAGGCAGAACATCCCGTTGCATTTACCGGCTCAGAGACCTAGCCTTCCGCATGTTGTCAGTCTCCCTCAACAGAGTTTGGGAGCCTAACTCAGACAAGTCCAATTAAGGTGATCACTAATTGACTACGTAGTTTAAAAAAAAAAGGACTCATTATCCAGCCTGCATGCTAGGGAAAAGCAAGACTTCAGTTTGAAGAGTTGAACAAGTGGGACCTTTTGGATGACTCAATGACATCCATTGAGTTGGTTTCTTCTAAAACAGGGATTTTAGATCATTCACAGAAGTGCTCTAATAGACTGCTTAAGGAAATTATTTTGGGCAGTTAGCGTCTCCAATACCCTTTAAAACTATCTACTATTTTGAATACTTACCTGCCTATTCTTCTTGCACATGGAAATTGCCCTACCTTGCCAGTGATTGGCCAATGATTAGCAAATGAATCTGTGAGAAGGAATATAGTTAATGGAAACTCGCAACTAAGTTTCCAATTCTTTTTGACCTTGCTTGGATTATTAGCTCTTGTATCTTCCTAACCACATCTCTAAAGACTTCTCTTCTTATAACTAGGGTGGAAAAAATAATATTCAATGGCAAATATTTCTGTTCTCTGCTCATTTACTTACTTTTCCATCCCTCACCCTAATACCAATTCTCTTTGTGGAGAAGCAGGGTGGAACAGACTCTATGCTTTGCTATTCTTTTAAAACAATTTGCTGATGGAATATAATGTAAGATACTCATCAGTGAGATTTGGTTAATGATTAAGAGAAATAGCCTGCTTCCCCCTTGGAGCTAGTTCCATTGTGGGGCTAAATTAGCTCAGAGTAAGAAGAATTCTGTAACTATCTCAACTAGACCTCTCTCCTTTAAAAATGAGGATAGCAGAATAAGGACCAAAATAAAAGTAGACATAGCCAGGCTATGTAGTTTGTAGGTCAACTGGCTATAGCATACTACAAATAATCCCCAAATTCATGGTTAAATCCCATTCAAGGATGGCTACCTTCCACTGTTGCTGGCCACCAACTGCATTATTAAATCAGGTCAGAGGTCTTAAAAACAGTCCCAAGTGGAGCAGGTGACCCATGATGAAGAGACCAAAATTCATCCAAACTTAACATCTTAAAATTTGTGCCCTTTTAATATGTCTTATTGCATTATTATTTAATAATTAGTAATACAGTATAATATTTATTGTAGCATTTTCAGAATGATGCTTTGATACCTAAAAGGAAGCACAGAATCTCAGATACTTTTCTTCAGGGCCAATAAGGCATAGAACTATATGAAAAGTGCTTCTTTACAACAACATGTCTGGAACAAGGTGGTGCTTTCTTTTTGACTAAAAGTTCCTCTCATTGTTGCATGAAATACAGACACAAGATCTGGATTTTATCCAGGGACAACCAGTCAATTAAAATACGTTTAATGAGGGTCTACTCTGTGACCAGCACCATTCAAAGTGCTGTGGGCTATGCAATAAGTTAATATAAAGTGGTATTTATAAGTTAGTTGGGCAAACAAGACTACATACTTGGTTTGTTTCTTTTGGCTCATTGCTGTGGACTGCTAATTGGCCAACCCAAGGCAGGTATTCACGCAAGGCCAAATTCAGTGTCTCTGAATAGTCCACGTTTTGCAGGGGGTTCAATTCAATTCAAATATTCTTTCCTTAGCACACTGTGTATGCTCAGCTCCATTCTTGAGCCTGTATGGGAAACAAGAAAAGACTGATAAGTGCTATTAAAAACATAGAAAATGCACAAGACAACATGTTGATGCTTGCCCTTAGAAATTAAGTTTATTTGACAAATGGGGGGAGATGGGAGAAGGTGATTATCTGATGTAAAATAATAACAACAAATACATGCTAATATATTAGGTAAGTCACTTTATCTCTTGGGTTCTCAATTTCCTTATCTGCAAAATGGAAAGTATTAAGTAAATGATTTCAAGGTGACTTTCTAAATCCATGATAGTGATGAGACTTACCTATAAGAAGATCTGAAATAAAATTAATTCACATGTGTCCATAGTAGGCGAAAGGTGGAGAAGCAGCCATCTTTCAGTTTTCTTCTCTCAAGAAAGCCATGCTCATCCATAGATTAGGCCTGAGAAGCTGGGGAAAGGGTGTCTATACACTGGAGGTGGAGGGATTGCTATACTTTTTGATATAGAACAAGCTGATAAGGTAGAACCCACCATTTAGAGAAAAGAACCTTGGAGATGTTTCCTAAAGGATGTGGAGCTTGAGCAGAACCTCAAAGGATCGTGTATGAAGTAGTCTAATTAGAAGATTATTTGTTCTTGTTAGGTAGGAAGAAATAAAAGCAGATAGGTAGCATAGAATCACATAGGAACCTTGACAATTAAGTAGAGCTTTGAAAAGACCTCCATCAGCCCAAGTTCCTATGAAGCCCACAGGTTTAGTGGAAAGATCTGCGTTCGTGTTGATAGTATTGATAGGTGATTGTTTAAGGTTTGTTTGTGTTTAGGGTTTAGGGATTGTGAGAGTTTAGGGTTTATGTCTAGCTTGATTGTTAGACAAACCCTAAAGATGATTGTCTATAGTTTATTTTAATTAGTTAATTAATTTTTGAGACACAGTTTCTCTCTGTCGCCAGGCTGGAGTGCTGTGGCGCGATCTCGGCTCACTGCAGCCTCGGCCTCCCTGGCTCAAGCAATTCTCCTGCCTGAGCCTCCTGAGTATCTGGGACTATAGCCACGAGCTGCCACACCTGGCTAATTTTTTTGTATTCTTAGTAAAGACGGGGTTTCACCATGTTGGCCAAGATGGTCTTGATCTCCTGACATTGTGATTCATCTGCCTCAGCCTCCCAAAGTGCTGGTATTACAGGCATGAGCCACTGCCCCAGCCTTGTCTAGAGTTTATGACAAGACTGAGATAAGCCCTGAAAGTTCCCTTCTAGGGAAATAGACTAATAAGCTTTTTACCCTTTCTCACCTTTAGTTTTTCCAGAATTGTAAGTCCAGTTTATGTATATGTTGAAACTAAAATAACAATGAGCTGTCAAATTGGGCAGTATAAGTCTTGGGTTGCTAGTCTGCAACCCAGGCTGAAAAAAAAATCACACAAACACACACAAAAAAAACTACATTCAAAATAAGAATGGAAAAATATGGTGTACACTACCTTTAAGAACATCAGGAAATCATAGTTTGGTGAGGAAGGCAAAAATCTTTGGCATGGGAACTTTCCATTTTGAAAATATCTTAATTATTCTTTTCTGGATTCTGGAGAGGGAATTTGTGATGAACAGGCAATCTAGAATGCTGAGGTGTTCTATGTTGGAGACAGAGAATGAAAAGGCCAAAGACAGACATACTTAAACAAAATCTGCCAATCTTATATTTTTCAGCTTATGACTTACACACACCACACACACACACACACACACACACCCCTTCACCATTTCTTAATCTATCTCTACCTAAGCCAATGTTTTCGCTGCATTCTTCAAACACAGTAAGCATTTTTTCTTATTCCTCATACTTAAAATGCTGTCCACATCTCTTCATCCATTTGAATCTTCTTTCTTTAGGTTACTACTCAGGTCATTCCTCTAAAGAGAAGACTTTCTAGATTAATACAATCCCAAATTCCGGACTATAGGCATTGGGTTTTGTGCATATTGTATAATAACTTGTAGTTCTATTTGCACTTTTCTTATGTGTGGGTCTTGTCTGTCTCCTAAGCTGTGAGCCTCTTAAAAGTGGAAATGTAAATTTTAGACATATTTGTGCCCCCCTCCAAGTGCTTTGTATCTCGTGCATTCAAAACTAGTATTTGCTTATTTCAATATATTTGTTCAACATTTATGACATAAAATAGAAACTCTCCTAGGTGATGAGAACAAAATATAAATCAGATGTAATTCTTGAGCTTCTTAAGGAGCTCACAGTTTAGCCAGGAAGAGAGAAAAATGGTTGATTGCAGCAGAATGGAATGACAAATTAGATCTAAGTTTAGGGGACTATGGAAGCAAAAAGGAAGGGGACTTAACCCAGATTGAGAAGAGACTGGGAGAGATTTAGAACTATTGCCTAAACTGAGTTGGGGATGATGAGTGTGAATTAACCAGGTGATGAGAGAAGAGACATTTGAGAAAGAAGGAGAAAGAAGCACAGGGGAAGGGTAGTGAGAGGTGAGACTAGAGAGGTAGACAGGATCTAAATCCTAAAATGAAGTATTTGATAGAAAGTTTGTAGGTCATTCTGAGTCATGAAGAGCTATCAGGAGATTTTAAATGAGATATAATCTCCTTATTGAACAATATATATTTTAGAAATATAAAAATAGTGTTATGTGAACTACAGATTGGAAAGACATAAGAGCTATCAGGTGATTTAAAATGAGATATAATCTCCTTATTGAACAATATATATTTTAGAAATATAAAAATAGTGTTACATGAACTACAGATTGGAAAGACATAAGAACTATAGATTGGAAATATGCAAAGAGGTCTTTGAGAAGTCTATGACAGTACTGAGGAGGGGCTGAGAAATTATAAGGGCCTGTAGCCATTATAAATTAGTGCCATTCACTCCTGTCTCCTAGCCCTGCATGATTTATTCAAAGGTGGCCAACCAGATTATACAAGGAATTTGAAAGTTTGATAAAGACGCACTGAGCTGAAAGATGATTGCACCTGAGTTACCTCATGTGGTGTCCCAGGCTGGAAGACTGTGCCCTACCTTCTGAGGGCCCCAGAGTTGCCCCAGATCTAGTCCTTCCTGAAGCATGGCTATTCAATTTTCCCTTCAGATTTGTGAGCTTTCCTAATATTCTTTCAAACAAATTCTTTTTTTCTCAGTGTTTATTTCTATGGCTTATGAGCAAAAAACAAGCAAACATTAAACTAATACAGGCTTTGAAGCAGGCTGTCCAATCTTTTGACTTCCCTGGGGCACACTGGAAGAATTGTGTTGGGCCACACATAAAATACTCTAACACTGACAATAGCTGACAAGCTAAAACAAATCACACCAAAAAAAAAAAAAAAAAAAAAAAAAAACCCTCATAATGGTTTTGAATTTGCACTGGGCTGCATTCAAAGCCATCCTCGCCACATGTGGCCTGTGGGTCATAGGTTGGACAAGCTTGCTCTAAAGCAAGGTAGTGGCGGTGAAGAGGGATAAAAAAGGATACCTGAAAGATGTTAGGTGGGTAGAATTAATAGAACTTGGTAACTAGTTGAATACATGGGATACGGAATATAATCACATTTTTAGCTTGGTTACCTGAGTCAATGGAGGTACAAGTTACTAAATTAGAGAATAAAGGAAATGGAGCAAGTTTGGGGGATAAATGATGAATTTTATTTTTGGTCTGTTGAGTATGAGGCAGATGTGAGGTTATCATCTAGTAAGTGTTTTAAAATATGGGTCTGGAGCTCAGGAGGGACACATTTGGTACTATAGATTGAATGTTTATGTCCCCTGTCTCCCTAAATTCATATGTTGATACCGAGTCCCTAATGATGAGGGTATTAGGATGTGGAGCCTTTGGGGGTCAATTAGTGCCCTTATAGAAGAGCCTTCAAAAGCACATCTTTGCCCCCTGTCCTATGTGAGGACACAGCAAAAAGCAGGTCCTCACCCGACACTGAATGTGCCAGCACCTTGATTTTGACTTCCCAGCCTCTGGAACTGCAAGAAATAAATTCCTGTTGTTTATAAGCCACCCAGTTTATGGTATTTTGTTATAGCAGCCTGAACAGACTTAAGCTATTTGGGTAGAATTATACATTTGGAAGTCAGCCTCAAGTGTTATGTGCTAATTGAAGCCACTGGACTAGATCAAGTAGAAAAAATGGTGGACTAACAAGAGACTCAAGCACAGAACCAAGCCCCAGACGACACAAACATCCGAGCAAGAGCATCATAAATAAATTTAGTGAAGACCACAGAAAAGGAGTGGCCAGAGATTGGAAGAGAACCAGGAGGAAGTGGCCACAGATGGGATGATATCATTGGAAGGGATGCTATTATGAAAAAGGAAACAAACTCTAGCTTAAGGCAGCAACTTTTGAAGGTATAGAAAAAGATTAAAACTTGCAAAAACAAACAAAAGCTTAATAAGCAATCCAATGCTGCCAAGTATAAAGCAGATAAATCTAGACTAAAAAATACCTACAAGGCTTGAGTTCACGGAAATGCCAGGGTTTGCTTGAGGAAACAGAGACCCTCTGGTAAAAGAGAATGTGAATTCCCATTGGTTGTCTTCTTTTTTCAGAGATACAGGAGCTGCATTGATCTAAACTCAGGGCAATTCTCCTTTCCCACTACTCCCTGGGTGTTGATCTGTGACAGGGTCTGAGAACAGCTCCTCCATATCCCTTCACCTCCATAACTTTCCACATTCAGGTGGAGACTTCACACCCCAGGTAACAGCTGGGTGGGGAAGACACAGTGCATTTGGAGAGATGTGACCTCAGGAGCAAAGAGCATGAGGAAAGGGCACAAGATGGGAGCAACTGTTTTTTTGAACAGTTTTGTCCTCTTTTCTCATTTCTTTTTTTCTTGTTTTTTTCTTTTTTTTTTTTTTTGAGATAGAGTCTTGCTCTTCTCACCCGGGCTGGAGTACAGTGGTATGATCTTGTCTAACTGCAGCCTCCACCTCTCAGGTTCAAATTATTCTCCTGCCTCCTCAGCCTCCTGAGTAGCTGGGACTATAGGCGCTTGCCACCATGCCTGGCTAATTTTTTGTATTTTTAGTAGAGACGGAGTTCCACCATGCTAGCCAGGATGGTCTCGATCTCCTGACCTTGTGATCCACCTGCCTTGGCCTCCCAAAGTGTCTGGATTACAGGCATGAGCCACCACGCCCAACCTTCTCTTTTCTCATTTCTAACTGTTTATAAGATAGAAATGGCTACCTTTACAGAAGTATTGATATGGAAAGTAAGTAGGTGGAAAGAAGCATCTACCCTTCATTCTTTCTGCAGTGAAAAGGTGGTGGCACAGAATGCTGAGCAAGGGTAGTTTGGCCCATTTTTGTTTCGCTCTTTCCTTCCCCACTTACTTCCCTCCCTCCCTCCCTTCCTCTCTTGTTCCCTCCCTTCCTCCGTTCTTCCCTCCCTTCCTCCGTTCCTCCCTCCTTTCCTTCTTTCCTTCCTCCCCATCTCTCCCTTATTTTGAGACAGGGTCTCATTCTGTTCATCCAGGCTGAAGTGCACTGGTGTCATTAGAGCTCACTGCAGCTTTGAACTCCTGGGCTCAGGCAACCCACCCACCTCAGCCTCCTAAGTAGCTGGGGCTAAAGGCACAGACTGCCATGCCCAGCTATTTTTTTTAAGGGATAGGGTCTCACTATGTGAAGACAGTTTGTTAATGTTACAGGTTTCTACCCTGACAGGGGAGATGTAATGTCACAACTCACAATTGAATGTCATAATTTAGTCTACCCATAAAAGGTGGACCTTGGGCAACTAGCACTAATTTATTGTCATCTTAAAGCTTCTCCCCAACCTCATACATTTTCTTTAATTTTTTATTTTTAATTCTTGTGGGTACGTAGTAGGTGTATATATTTATGGGGTACATGAAATGTTTTGATACAGGCATGCAATGCATAGTAAGTAATCACATCATAGAGAATGGGGTATCCATCCCCTCAAGCACTTATCCTTTGTGTTACAAACAATCTAATTATATTCTCAGTTATTTAAAAATGTATAATTAAGTTATTAGTGACTATAGTCACCCTGTTGTGCTATTAAACAGAAGGTCTTATTCATGCTTTCTAATTATTGTTTTTTTTTAACCCAACATCCTCACATGTTTTAAATTTTCTTGGTCCTTCTAGTTTTTCCAAATAACTCCAGACTCAGCATGGTATGATAGTCAGCAATAGCAATACAGGATCATACATAATTGTACTATCCTATACATCTTCTCATATATTAAAATTTCACACCAAACTACATATTGAATTATAATACTGGCAAAAACTTTAAAAATATCAATATTAGGCTGGGCACAGTGGCTCATGTCTGTAATCCCAGCATTTTGGGAGGCCAAGGCAGGTGGATCATGAGGTCAGGAGTTCGAGACCAGCCTGGCCAATATGATGAAACCCTGTCTCTACTAAAAATACAAAAATTAACTGGGCATGGTGGTGTGCACCTGTAGCCCCAGCCACTCGAGAGGCTGAGGCAGGACAATCACTTGAACCCAGGAGGCAGAAGTTACAGTGAGCAGAGACTGTGTCACTGCACTCCAACCTGGGCAACAGAGTGAGACTCTGCCTCAAAAACAAAAACAAAAACAAAAAAACAAAAAACAACAACAAAAAACCCCACATCAATATTAGAGTTAGGGTGATGGGGATTAGGAGTGAGAAGGAAGCTCTTCAGGAAGCCTCTTCTGTGTCACTCTCCCACTTTGCTTTCTCTCAAGAAAGAAATTCTTATCACTGTTTGGGCTTTGGTTCTTTGGGGAAAGTCTCTATATACTAAAAGTTCATATAATTGGGTTTGGCTTGCTTCTCTGTTCAGGCTCTCACCCTCTACTCTCCTTGTTCTCCTTTCCTGCATGTGTCAGCCCAATTGAGAAACTGAGGTTTGAATTCAGAGTGGAGACGGGTCCATTGGACTCCGTACTTTTTGTGAGAAGCCTCCTCTGACAGTAATTTACCTACTGTATCTCAGCTTTAAGCCTCCAATTTTAAACTCCACCCTGAGATGCAAACTACATTTCCCACATCCCCTTGCCAATGGACTTCCTGTTAAGTTCAGCCAAAAGGAGAAGCTAGTGGGAGATCGGAGGGTAAAAGGAATAAAAAGTCCTCCAGGTTTTCTAGTTCTTATCAGCATCTCTGTCCATATGTAGTATTCCTTAGTACTTTAGGTATTGCTGCCAGTTTGCTTTTTTTTTTTTTTGGAGATGGAGTCTTGCTTTAGCACTCAGGCTGGAATGCAGTGGCTTGATCCTGGCTCACTACAATCTCTGTCTCCCAGGTTCAAGCAATCCTCCTTGCCCCTCAGCCTCCCAAGTAGCTGGGACTACAGGTGTGCACTACCACACCTGGCTAATTTTTGTATTTTTAGTAGAGACGGGATTTTACCATGTTAGCTAGGCTTGTCTCAAACTCCTGACCTGAGGTGATCCACCTTCCTTGGCTGCCCAGAGTGCTGGGATTACGGGCATGAGCCACTGTTGGAAACAGATGCTCAGTGCCACAAAGAAAAGTCAGCACTGAGACAAAAGATCTTTCAGCAAGGCAATTTTACCTTCTGTAGAAAGGGTGCTCCCATTAGCTATCTTGCCACGAGAGTACAACGAACAAAGGAAAAGCAGACATATTTATCTTTTACGCATTTGAGGTCGTCCTTACTGCTGTGTCTGATCTCTGCTGGTTGGAACCAGGTCACACGATCTAAAACTGAACCTGATAGGCTAATAACTTAAAACTATTGAATAGGTAAAGGCAATGGAGAACAAAAGGAAAAGAGGAAGTCTAAATAAGGAAGGGACAGGAAGTTGCTTGCAAAAGGACTTAGACAAGTAATCACATAAATATCTTGGTTAAAGTACAAGGACATAGAATGTACTACGTGCCTTTGAGCATATCTGGCACAAATATCTTGGTTAAAGTACAAGGACGTAGAATGCATTACGTGCCTGTGAGCATGTCTAAGAACTACATATGATAAGGCTTAACAAAGAGTTATTAGCAAAAAGCAAGAAGGTTTTGAAGAAAGTCTTTAAAACTATTATTTCTAACACTTATGATTTATTCTTTATCAAGAAAGGAAACTTTGAAGAGGAACTTTTCTACTTTCCACAGCCACCATGCCTGGCCTATTTTGTTTTATTATTTTTAAATCCCTTAGATTTACCCCTCAAATATTTATTTATTATTCATCTCCCTCATCACATGTACCCTCTAATGAGGCAAGGACCTTGGTTCCTTGCCCTCAGTGGCTGAAGCAGTAGTACTTGACACAAGGCAGACATTCAGCAAATATCTGTTGATTGAATGAGTGATAGAAACTTAACTGAAAGATTCCATGTACACTATGTGAGATTTTTGGTTTTGATTTATTAGTACTTGTCATTGGTGGTGGTATTTGATAAACCACGCCAAATTTTCTTCCTTGTTATCTGGTTCTGAAAGAAGACATATTAGATCCAAGGAAAAATCGGATCGAACCAATATCATTTATATGTTGTATCCACAGCCTCTGTGAGGCATTTCCCTACCTACTCACCCTCTGCTCTGTGCTCTCAATGTGGCCCTGACATGTCCGTTATTGATAACCCAATCACACTTGTTACCACCATAGCAATGTAACAATGGCTAGATGAAGAGAAAGAAGATTCTTCTGGAAATAAACAACAACAACAAAAAAACAAAACAGTACCATCCCAAAGATTGAAAAAAATCATTTTAGGGAGCCTGTGTCTGCTGTGACTTTGCTTATGGAGTCAGCCTGGCCCAGAAACAGTGGGAGGGTTTTGATCAACAGTCAAGGCCAACCCATCTTTCAGATGAACAGAAAGTGATGACTTGAGAAGGGTAGCTTTAGAGATGACAGAAAGCAAACGGGGGATATATCATCAGATAAATGAAGAGGGAATGATACTTGGGGAAGACATGAGATCTGAAGCGTTAAAGCTAGTCATAGAAGAGAAAAAGATGGGTATCCCTTTAATTTTATATCTGGACCTCACTGCCTCTACATTTGGGGATGAGGCTAGAAGTAGATTGGAGACATGTTTTTAATGATAGTGGACCTGGGAAAATGCCTGGGTCCCAAAGAGATTTAATGGAAGGGGAATGAAATGATATTAGGAAGTAATTTGGAATTATACCCCAAGAAGGAGACTAGATTCAGGAATTATTGAAAGTCGCCCTCTGATGGTGACAGATAGAAAGTCCTTAATAAGAACAATTGGGGGACATTCCTTTGATCCTAGGGACAACTCCCCAAGATGGTTTCAGAAAACTTTTGTTTAAGAAAAGAACGCCGAAAACATGATTAAAGAGTTGGTTAGGTATTCTTTTTTTTTTTTTTGAGACGGAGTCGTATTCTGTTGCCCACGCTGGAGTGCAGTGGTGTGATCTGGGCTCACTGCAACCTCCACCTCCTGGGTTCAAGTGATTCACCTGCTTCAGCCTCCTGAGTAGCTGGGACTACAGGTCTGCACCACCATGCCCAGCTAATTTTTCTATTTTTAGTAGAGACAGGGTTTCAGCATGTTGGCCAAGATGGTCTCGATTTCCTGACCTCGTGATCCACCTGCCTCTGCCTCTCAAAGTGCTGGGATTACAGGCATGAGCCACCACATCCAGCTCTGGGTATTCTTTTGTGGGTTTCAAAGTGATGTGGTTTTTGTAGGTGGAGAAGCACATGCCATGAGGAGCATATTCAGATAATGTACAAGGATAGGTCTCTAAGGAAACAAGATACACCAACATGGGCCAGACAGAAACACAACAGAATAGGTGTAGGGCATTATAGGCAAACTCTGACCCAGGTCTCCCATCTTCACCCTTATATAATAAACTTTATAAAAATTGCATTTTGGGCAGGGTACAGTAGTAGTTCATGCCTATAATCCCAGCACTTTGGGAGGCCGAGGTGGGCGGATCACCTGAGGTCAGGAGTTCAAGACCAACCCAGCCAACATGGTGAAACCCCAGCTCTACTAAAAATACAAAAATTAGCTGGCATGGTGGCACATGCCTGTGATCCCAGCTACTCAGGAGGCTGAGGCAGGAGAATCACTTGAACCCAGGATGCAGAGGTTGCAGTGAGCCTAGATCGTGCCACCGAACTCCAGCCTGGGCTACAGTGCGAGACTCTGTTTCAAAAAAAAATTGCATTTTGAAATTTTAAAGGCAGTTCCTAAAAGAATGTGCAAATATATCCCACAGAATATCTTGCTTGTTAATATTGTGAATGTTTTCTTGCTTTTTTTTTTTTGAAATGGCATCTCGAAATGTCACCCAGGCTGGAGTGCAGCAATGCAATCTCGGCTCACTGCAACCTCCGCCTCCCAGGTTCAAGTAATCCTTCTGTCTCAGTCTCCCAAGTAACTGAGATTACAGTCATCTGCTACCATGCTCAGCATTTTTTTGTATTTTTAGTAGAAACAGGGTTTCATTATGTTGGCCAGGCTGGTCTCAAACGCTTGACCTTGTGATTCGCCACCTCAGCCTCCCAAAGTGCTGGGATTATAGGTGTGAGCCACTGTGACGGGTCTTTTGTGCTTTTAAATACTAATTTTATAGGCTGGTTTTGGTGGCTCATGCCTGTAATCCCAGCACTTTGGGAGGCCAAGGTGGGCAGATTACTTAAGACCAGGAGTTCAAGACCAGCCTGGCCAGCATGGTGAAACCCCATCTCTATAAAAAAAAAAAAAAAAAAATTCACCAGGCACAGTGGCGCACGCCTGTAGTTGCAGCTACTCAGAAGGCTAAGGCAGGAGAATTGCTTGAACCTGGGAGGTGGAAGTTGCAGTGAGCCGAGATCGTACCATTGAACTCCACCCTGGGTGACAGAGCGAGACTCTATCTCAAAAACAAAAACAAAAAAACACCCTAATTTTACAGACATATATTTATCAGTACAATACTTTTCATCCATTATTTGTCTAAGGAGAGTTTATATTCATGTCCTTAAAACTCAATACCACTTTAAAAATGTGCATTTTAAAGATATGCAAGTAATCATTTGATTTACATTCCAAATACAATTAGCAGAGTGTGGAAGTCATATGTGTCTTCCAGTTTCCAGTTTGGGTCTGCATAGCCTACAGCAGACAGCTTTGATGTCAGCCTTCAGCTTGTTATTCCCACCAATAATCTTGCTATGCCCCATCAAGATACTAGTAGCAGCCAAGCCCGTCATTCACTTTTATCCATTTGGCCATAGCCCCTTGAGTGGTGCAGCCTACACTCCCTCAGCAGTCTAAGCACTAGAAGTAAAGTGTCCTCTTCTCTATGTTCTGATAACATCACTTTTTCCATTTTGTTCCCCTAGGTCTAAGGTGGTACCCTCTAAAGAGATTAATCTGTGGGTTGCCTCACCTTTCATTTTCGCTTGTTCAGTGTTTCAAAACTTGTGTAATCAATTCCTTTTATTAAATACCCTTTGTTTGAAATATCTAGTGTGGTTTGCACTCTTATGATTATAGACTCTGACTGATACAAGGACCTTGATCCTTTCACCATTCTGAAGAAAATCATGCTGGTCCACTACAGAGAGGGCTAAGAAAGCAGGGAATATTCTAAAAGCTTTGATAAACTCATGAATGCCAGGAAGTAGAAAATATGAGGGCTTTTACATTAACGCATCTTCTAGAGGGTCCGGTTTAGGAGTATACAGGATATCTTCTGAGTGGACTGGCCCACCTTACAGTAAGAAAAATGTATAATTTTTGGTGGCAGCCAATGGCACATTTGGGTGCGTTACACTGACAAATCCAATAGGTGACTGAAAAACTGACAAATTTTAGTGGGACTTAGAGCAAGAAAATGTCCTTCAGCTGGTTCAGGCTGCAACCAAGCTGCTCTGTCACTTGACTCTTATGATTCAATAGATCCAATGATGCAAAAAGATCAGGATGACGAAGAAAGCCCCTGTGGCTCCTTAGTAGATAGGATCACATCAGTTACCTGTAGCATTCTGTGGAAAAAGCCATGCCCTATGGGCAACTAAATATTCTCCTTATGAACTCCATGTTGTACTTTGGGGAAATATATGTCCAAAAAATAAAAATGCTGGGTTATAAGATATATTTGTTTAATATAATTTGTCTGAGAAATGCCAAATCGCTGCCTGTAATCCCAGCACTTTGGGAGGCTGAGGCTGGTGGATCACCTGAGCTCAGAAGTTCAAGACCAACCTGACCAACATGGCAATACCCCATCTCTACTAAAAATACAAAAATTAGCCGGATGTGGTGGCACACACCTGTAGTCCCAACTACTCGTGAGGCTGAGGGAGAAGAATTGCCTGAACCTGGGAGGCAGAGGTTGCAGTGAGCCAAGAGAGCACCACATCACTCCAGCCTGGGCAATAGAGCGAGACTTTGTCTCAAAAAAAAAAAAGAAAAAGAAATGCCAAATTGTGTTCCACCATGGCTGCCTCTTTTAAATATCTACTTTAAAGTATTGCCTATAATTCCTAGTCTCTGGAGCCACTTAGCCCAGAGAATTGGAAGTTCTGGGAGGTTAGGTACCCCCAGTTCAGCTGTAGTCGATGGGCTACTGCAGTATAAAGATGAAAGCCCAGCTCCTTTGCCTTAGAATCATTCAGGCTGAGGCATAATTTCCTCTCCAGAACTCACTCATAGGATCAGATTAAGGCTAGGACTCTGTCTGAAATACAGTTCATCTTTCTTTGGCTTCTTCTAGTTTTCTGTCCTTCATCCCCAACTTCCTTACCAGTGTATGCTGGGATGACTTTCTTAATAAGTTATTTGAAAATAAACCTACATCTCAAGATTGGCTTCTGGCGAACATGATCTAAGTCACATTGCCCCATCCACACTTAGTATCATTCAACTTTCTAATTTTTTTCCTATGTAATAGATGTAAATAAATAACTCACTGTTGTTTTAATTTGCATTTCTTTGATTATTAATGAGTTTACATTTCTTCATAGCTATCAACTTTTGGTTTCTTCTGCAAATGCTGGTTCATATTTTTTGCCTATTATTTTAATGAAGTTGCTGACATTTTCTTGTGAATTTGTAAGATTTTTGTTGTATATTCTAGATATCAACCCTTCGTCAGTTTTAAATGGTATGAATAACTTTCTTTAATTCTATTAGCTGTTCATTAATTATTTCCCTGGATAGAAAGCTTTTTTTTTAGTACCTCCACCAAGATTTTTTTAATTAACTATTTTAAATTCAGTGACATTTAGTTCACTCACAGCGTTGTGCAACCACCACCTGTACCTAATTTCAAAACATGCTCATCACTCCAAAGTAAAACCCTTTGTGCATTAAACAGTTTCTCCTCTTTCTCTCTAACCCCTCCCCAGTACACAGCCACCAATCTGTGTATTATCTTTATGGATTTATCTATTCTGGATATTTCATGCAAATGGAATCATACAATATGTGATCTTTGGTGTCTGGCTTCTTTTTTTTTTTTTTTTAATTTTTATTGCATTATAGGTTTGGGGGTACATGTGCAGAACGTGCAAGATAGTTGGCAGGAAGGGCTGGCTTCTTATATAATGTTTTAGAGGTTCATTCATGTTACAGCATGTACTAGGTATGGTACTTCATTCTTTTTTTAATCACTGAAAAATATGCTTATGAATATACTGCAATTTGTTTATCCACTCTTCCGCTGTTTCTGCCTTTTGACTATTATCAATAGTGCTGCTATGAACATGTGTGTACGTGTTTGAGTACCTGTTTTTATTATTTGGGGCATATACAGCTAGCATATACCTAGGAATGTAAATGTTTGATCATACAGTTAACCATGTTACATTCCCACTAGCAACGTATGAGGTTCCAATTTCTGCACATCCTTGCAAACATTTATTTTCTGTTTTTTTTTTTTTCACTTGTAGTCATCCTAGTGAGTGTGAAGTAGTACCTCAGTGCTGGAAAACTTTTTTGATGTAAATAGGTTCATTAATGTTTTGACTTATGGTTGTGTTTTCTAAGTCTTGTTTAAAAGTCTGTCTCTGCTCCTAGGATATAAAAGTATTGTTTTTTTCTTCTATCGACATATTTTTTCACATTTAAGTCTTTAATCTATCTAGAATCCCCCTTTGCATTTGATGTTAGTTAATGATCTAGTTTGCATTTCTCAGCAAAATGATGGTATTAGGCAATGGTCTGGCTAATATTGCTCCACATAGCCAGTTTCCTCAACACCAGGTACTGAAAAAAACCCGTAATTTCTTAATGGATTTTTGGTGTCTTCTTTAATATATGTTAAATTCTGATATGTAAATGGTTGTTTCTAAATTATTCTATTCCACTGGTCTGTTAGTTCTTGAGCCCAAACCTTCTAAAATCACACATTAATTCTGTTAATATCAGGCAGGGCAAATTTCACTATACTCTTCTCTTAAGGTTTAATGTTTTAAAGTTGCTTAAATTTTAACATTTAAGCATCAGTTTTTAGAACATGTGGAAAAATTATTGAAAATACAAGAATATCTAATAAAAATGAAAAAACAAAAAAAAGTTTATCATCTTCCTCAAAAGGTTCAGCTGTAATTAATTTTGAGTAGCATTACATTAAAATTTTATGCTAACTTACAGAAAATTTTATTATAAAATTGTACCATCCAAAAGTATAATTTTTTTCTATTTAGAACTTTTTCATATTCTTTATTAAAATTTTCTTCAAAATAAGTTTGTACCATCAAGTTGCACCATTCAAGAGCATAAAATTGTTTAGCTATACTTTATATCCTTTACTGGAGTTTTAAATTTTTCTTCATAGACATCTTATGCATTTGGGATCAAATTTATTTCTAGCAGTTTCACGGTTTTTGTCGCTAATGTGAATAGTATTTTATTTTTATTACATCTTCTCCGTGGTTATTATTGGTTTAATTCTAACAGTTTGTTGAATCTGTTGTTTTTTCGATTTCAAGGGTCATGCCATCTACAGATAAAGACAGTTTTTATCTCTTCCCCTCCATTCCCTTCAGCCACTTTTATCTTTTTCTTTTCGTAGAAATCTGTCTAGGACCTTGAATATAAACAACAGCAGAGATGGGGACATCCTTATCTTGCTCTTGATCTGAAGTTTTTCCATTAATTATGTTTGCCATTGGTTTTTGGTATAAAACTTTATTGAGTTGAGGAATTTTCTTCTGTTCCTAGTTTTCTGAAAGTTTTAATGTTTTTAATTATAAATAAGTCTTGAAGCATACTTTTTTGCTGCCTACTATTGCTTACTACTAGTGTAAATTCTTTTTCCGCATTATTTTCTTTAATCAATCCATGAGGTAAATTTTGTTGATGGATTTTTTTGTATGTATTTCAACATATCGGACCTTGTATTTTACCTCAATATCTCAATTTATGAGAAAAATGTTAATTGGTTGTAATGCATTATTTTAAATTTCTCTATTAGTTTCAATGAGCAATTTTTAATTTTATTTAAATTTATGTTTATAAATGAAATAAGCCTATACTTAGCCCATCTTTTTTTAAAAAATGACCTCGTAAAATTAGGCAGCTTTTGCTCAGTTTCTGTTTTTTGGAACAAATTTCATATGCAGGACAGAAATTAACTGTTCTTTGAAATTTTGGTAGAAATAAGCCATGAAGAGCATGTGGATTTGTGCGTTTAGGAGGAGAAGGGGAAAGTGTGGTCATTTACATGTGTTTAATATTTATTAATCTCTTCAAGATTTCTATTCTTTCTGCTGCTAATATTGACTCTTATATATTTCTAGGCATTCATAAATGCACAAATCATTTCTAATACTTCAAAACTATTTTATGTCTCTAGTTATTTTTCCTTTTTTTGTTCTGTATCTTTTATGTCTTTTTTTTTTTTTTGAGACAGTTTTGCTCTTGTTACCCAGGCTGGAGTGCAGTGGCACAGTCTCGGCTCACTGCAACCTCCGCCTTCTGGGTTCAAGTGATTCTCCTACCTCAGACTCCTGAGTAGCTGGGATTACAGGTGTGTGCCACCACGCCTGGCTAAGTTTTTGTATTTTTAGAAGAGTCGGGGTTTCACTATGCTGGCCAGGCTAGTCTCACACTCTTGACCTCAAGTAATCCACCCATCTCGGCCTCCCAAAGTGCTGGGATTACAGGCATGAGCCACTGCAGCTGGCCTCTTTTATGTCTTTTTGTCTGCATTAGTCTCACCATAGATTTATTTAATTAATGCTTTCGAATAAGCAGCTTTTGGTTTTTTCCTCTAACTCATTGATTTCTGACCCTGTCTTTACTATCTTTACTATTTACTCCCTTCTTATTGTTTGGGTTTACACTATCACTCTTTAGTCAAATTCTTGGATTTTCTTCTTAGCTCATGTATTTTTTCCTACTCTCCAACTCCAAGAGAAATCACTATTCCTGTCTTCAAACAGCATAGATTAGTTTTGTCTGGTTTTATATTTTATATAAACCACATTATAAAGTATGTATCCTTTTGTGTCTGGTTTGTTTTGCTCAACCTTATGTTTGGGAAAGTCATTCATATTTTGTATATAGTTGTATGTCCTCCATTTACATTGCTTTAGAGTATTCTATTGTAAGAATGTAGCATGACTTATTTATCCATTCTACTGTTGATTGGGTATTTAGATAGTTTCTGGTCCGGAACAATTACAGAATGTGCTGCTATGAACATTCTAATTCAAGTTTTTTGGGGGAACACATATACTCATTTCTATTGGGTATATATCAAAGACTGAGATTCCTGGTAATGTGTATGGTGGGCTTCAGTGGATATTGCCAAACAGTTTTCCATAGTGGTTGTACCATTTATGCTCTCATTATTGTGGACAAGAGTTCCAGTTGCTCCACATTTTGGTGTTTTCTGCCTGTTTCATGTTAGTTATTCTGGTGAGTTTGTCATAGCGTCTGGTTGTGTTTATTGGCATTTCCTTGATGACTAAGGAAATTGACCAATTTTTCATGTTTGTTTCTTGCCCACATTGAGGAAACTACCTCAGCTCACTGCTTCTTCTCATGAGGAATTCCCAATGAACAGTTGACTAAGAAAGGAAAATTGACACTTGTTTATAGACAGCTCTTCATAAATGGCACTAGCCAGAAACAGAATGTAGTGGCATTGTAACCCCTATCAGAGATAATCATAAAAGAAAATGGAGTAGGAAAATACTCCCATTGGGTAGGACTTGAAGCATTATGGTCCGTTGTCTGATTGTCTACTGTTTGTTGAAGGTAAGATGGTCTGGCATAAACCTCTCCACTGATTTATAAACAGAAACGTGAGGAGAGGATTCACACTGATTTATAGGTAGAGCCTAATGATTTGGCCACATAACCAGGGACTTACCAGACATCAGATTAGAGGACTGATGACAATGAGATTTAGGAAACAGATTTTGAAAATTTCTCCTGTCTTTAAAAACCTTTTCTTGACCCCTCTTCCCCTTCTAGCTGCATCCCTATTTTCTCTCCTTCCCTTTATAATAACTTTCCTTGAAAGGTTTGTCTGCACTTATTATCTCCAATATTTCTCCTTCCATTTTTTAGGCTTACTTCAAGCCATCTGACATCCTTAACACTAAACTAAAACTGTTCTTAGAAATGTTGCTTGCATTCCTTCTTCTAATGGTAATTTTGGATTAAAGTCTAATTTAACTTCTACTGGTTTTACCATATATTCTGTTATCCAGAAGTAGCTAGTGAAAAGTCCTTCTGAAGACTCAGTTTTGGTGACAGCTGGCTGACAACACTTGCAAGATTGCAAGATTGTGATGCCAATGAGCAGAGTATGTGGTCTGAACCAGAACGTACATATAGTACTGTTTTTCCCAAAACCAGAATGCATAGGTCAGGATAAAAGTTGGAGTGCTATTCTCGGATCACTCTTAACATTGGTATTTCTCCTCTAAGCTTTGGGCTTTTCTTGATTAAACTTTTAAATTAAAAAAATTATTTTATTTATTTATTTATTTAAAGATGGGGTTTCACCATGTTGGCCAGGTGGTCTCAAACTCCTGACCTTGGGATCTGCCCGTCTGAGCTTCCTAAAGTGCTGGGATTACAGGCGTGAGCCTCTGCACCCAGCCAGAAAAAAATTTAATAGATAGGGTCTCCTTCTGTCACCCAGGCTAGAGTGCAGTGGCATTATCATAGCTCACTGCAGCTTCAGACTCCGGGGCTCAAGCAATCCTCCCATCTCAGCCTCCCAAGTAGCTAGGACTACTAGAGGTGTACACCACCATGCCCAGCTAATTTAAAATTCTTGGAGATATGGAGTCTCATTATGTTGCCCAGGGTATTCTCAAACTTCTGGGCTCAAGTGACCCTCCTCCCTTGGCCTCCCAAAGTGCTGGGATTACAGGCATGAGCCTCTGTGCCCAGCCTGTTTACAGCTCTTAATACCAAAGGAAGGAATGCTTCCACCAGGAGATCTACAATGGTGCCATTGAACTGGAAGCTGATCCCGCCTCCTGGACATTTTGGACACTGCTCTGCATGCCACTGGGAAGACAGGCTAGAAATGAGGTTATGACATTGACTTATGTGCCTTTGATTCTTGGTAAGGTTGCTACTGTACTATCTGGGCAAGAATGTATGGAGGGGTATGAATGTAATCCAAGGGTCTTAGGAGGGAGAGGATATAAATGTCTGCATGTCTAATGTAATTATCTTGGAGAAAAATCTCAACTATTAGGTATAAAATGAAACATTTTTTTCCCCAGTGACTGCTATTATCTGTTTTCTTTTGGAACTCCCTTTTCTAGCAATTCAGTAATTTTCAGTAACTTTCAACTATTAGAACGGTCATTTTCAGTGTTTTTCCAACTTCTTACTGTTCAATTCACAACTTAAATCTCATATGTAATTTTAAGATCTCCGCCTTAAAGCCCCTTATTCACTCTAGTTTTTAGTGGCTTAGAGTGTGGCACTCACTCTTCTTCCCTGGCACATACCCTTCTGATTATGGAGTGGAGAAGAGGGACAACAAAGATTAAAAACCTTCTGGGATTGCCCATGGAGAGATTAAGGTCCTCTCTTTGGCTCATTGTCTCTGGGCATGGTGTGGACAAAGTGCTAGTTTTAACAGGCTCTGCAGTAGACTCACTCACAGGCAATTCTCCCCCTTTGCTAACTTTCACTTGGGGGCCTCGTGTTCCATTCTTTTTATGTGTGTATATCTTTGCCGCACTGTGGCAGTCTCAGCAAGACCATGGCTCCCAGCCAGGCATGATGGCTCACATCTGTAATCCCAACATGTTAGAAAGCCATGATGGGGGAATCGCTTGAGCCAGGAGTTCAAGACCAGCCTGGGCAACATAGTGAGACCATATATCTACAAAAAAATTTAACAACTAGCTGAGCATGGTGGTGCGTGCCTATAGTCCCAGCTACTTGGGAGCCTGAGGTGGGAGGATCACTGAACCCATGAATTTGAGGCTGCAGCGAGCTATGAAGGCACCCCACTTCCTGGATACCAGAGAAAAATCCTGTAGCCCCCAATGCCACTTACTGTCTGCAGCTAACTCTTGTGCACCCAGGCATTTGGAGAACCCACATAGTGTTCCTCCGAGAAACTGGAAACTTGGTGAGGGAGTCATCTCGACTTTCTCTCTTCTTTGTTAGCCTCATCACATAATCTCTTCTCCATAATTTTCTCCTGATCTCAAAGCACGGGGGCAGGTCCCTCAGTTGTACTTTGGCTAAGAAGACCTTCCCTTGGCATGCCAACTGCCAGCATCCCTTACAGGGCATTGGTGGGAATCTTCAGGAAAATCACTCTGTCAGGAATTACTATGTTAACAATGAGTCTTTCTCTTTTTGGTCAAGAGACAGTTTTCCAAATTAATTGAAATTAAGTCTCAGTTTATAAGAAAAGAATAAATGCAATCTTTCTTTAAAAACAGGGCCAAGTGGCCAAGTCTGGAATCGGATAGGCATACGCTTCTCCTTGATGAGCCTGAGTTGGAATCTCTTGGCTCACTGTCTATTGACATGCAACTCAGTGTCATTCTGTTGTGCTTTGGCCTTGTTGCTAAGCCTTTTGCTGTTTGGCTTTTGGAAGCATAGACAACCTGAAAATCTCAACTGTGCACCCCTGGGGAACAGGTCCAACTATGGAAAACAATCCTGGAAGGCACTTTAGCAACTGGCTCTATTTTATGCCAAGACTCAAGGTGATGTGCTATGCCTGAAAAATTATTTAACCCAAGCCCAACACATTATTCTGCTTAAATCAACACCTGACAGGTAACAGAAGGCCTTCATTTCTATTCTTTCCCTGGTGATTTCGCTATGGGGAGGTTGTTTATACCCTGGCCAGAATGACTAATTTTAAACCTGTTCCTTCTATCGTCTATACCAACCATTTACACCTGGATGCCTGGAACTGATGTCCCCAAAACGGTTCACTGCATTCTAAATTAGATGAGATGCCAAGCATCTTCTACATGGAGCATCTCTTACCCTGCTGTTCATGGCCTAGTGTGATGCCTCCAGACATTGCCTCACAGGTAACCTTCTGAGGTCTCTCTCTGGGCCTCCTAAGGGTAGTATCTTTCAGGCTAGCTTAGTTTAGAGAGTCTCATGCCCACAAATAAGAGCATGGCTGGTCAAGCAGGACCCATTAGTCTGTCTCAGTATTGCAATAAGACTCTGGGGAATTTACAAAAGTCTGTGGGTGAGTGCTCTCTTTCTGGCTAAGTCTATTTTGATTTGATGAAAGTTTCTTTTCTTCTTCTTCTTCTTTTCTTTCTCCTTCTTTCTTTCTGTTCTTTTTTTTGAGACACAGTCTTGCTCTGTTGCCCAGGCTGGAGTACAATGGGAAGTGGCACATTCATGCCTCATTGCAGCCTCAACTTCCTGGGCTCAAGCAATCCTCCCACCTCAACCTCCCTAGTAGCTGGGACTACAGGCATGCACCAACCATGCCTGGCTAATTTTGTAGAGATGGGTTTTTGCCATGTCGCCCAGGCTGGTTTTGAACTCAAGAGATCTGCCCACCTCAGCCTCCCAAAGTACATGGATTATAGGCACAAGCCACCACACCTGGCCAGAAATTTTTAAATAAGGGTTCTGTTATTACTATTAATCTCTTATTCTTAATTTTGAAGATTTCCCAGTACAATTGGAGATAGTGATGGTATACAGATATTGATGTAACTTGCCTCTTAATTTTTTTTTGCCTCTGTTAACATTTTAAAGTTGATTACTCTCAAATGATTCAGGAATAAAGTGTATATTTGTGTACATAAATTATAGTTGCATTTGTGTGTCCACATACACACACATGCATACATATAGAAGGAAAGATGGATAAAGCCAATATGGCAAATCTTGGAATCTGGGAATCATTGTGAAAGGTATATGGGAATTTTATCTACTATTTTTGCAATGTCTATGTCAGTCTAAAATTATGTCAAAATAAAAAGTTCGAAAATATACAAATACACTATATATGATTAAGAAACTTTAGGCTGGGCGCGGTGGCTCATGCCTGTAATCCCAGCACTTTGGGAGGCTGAGGCAGGCAGATCACGAGGTCAAGAGATCAAGACCATACTGGCCGACATAGTGAAACCCCGTCTCTACTAAAAATACAAAAAAAAAAAAAAAAAAAAAAAATTAGCTGGGTGTAAAAATTAGCTGGGTGTGGTGACACGTGCCTGTGGTCCCAGCTACTCAGGAGGCTGAGGTGGAAGAATTGCTTGAATCCAGGAGGCGGAGGTTGCAGTGAGCCGAGACTGTGCCACTGCACTCCAGCCTGGTGACAGAGCAAGACTGCGTCTCAAAAAAAAAAAAAGATACTCTTAAAAACGCAGCCGAGCACAGTGGCTCAGGCCTGTAATCCCAGCACTCTGGGAGGCCGAGGCAGGTGGATCACCTGAGATCAGGAGTTCAAGACAAGCCTGGCCAACATGGTGAAACCCCATTTCTACTAAAAAATACAAAAAATTAGCTGGGCGTGGTTGCAGGTGCCTGTAATCTCAGCTACTTAGGAGGGTGAGGCAGGAGAATTGCTTAAACCTGAGAAGTGGAGGTTGCATGAGCCGAGATAGCACCACTGCACTCCAGCCTGGACAATAGAGCAAGACTCTATCTGAAAAAAAAAAGAAAAGAAAAAACACACATTCTTACTATTAGCAGTGAGTATTGCTAGAAGATGGGTTTACGTTATCTTCTCCTTTTGCTTCATCTGTATTTTTAAATGTTGTACAATGGAAATGTATTGCTTTTGCTCAGTACTAAGGATGAAGGAGCACTACAATTGCATTACAATGGATAAAAGGCAATGTTTTTCCAAGTTAATCTTGTTGGCATGCTAACCACATGACAGTTATTGCTCTTCTTGGGAATGTAACTTAGACACAGTGTTCTGTAATGTGTAGTCTAGATCTCCTGTTTTGAGTGAATAGAAAGTGTTTTGCTCTGTGATCAAAACAAGTTAAAAAACAAAACAAAGCGAAAGAACCACTGGCCTCCTTCAGCTCCAGCCTGAGACAATTATTGATCGTTTGCTGGATGTCTTCTTACACCTCTTCAGATCCACTTACCACCTTCCTCTGCTCTTCTTCCTCAGAAGTCTGACCTAATCAAATGCTCTCTTGTTCTTGGGCTTTCACTGGGTTTGGCCAATGATGAACAAGAAGTATAAGATGCATGGAAGGGAGGAGAGTGAGATCTGGGTAACTTTTTTCTTGATTCCACCCTTGCAGTCTTCCTACAGTTGGCTTTAACCCTTAACGGAGGAACATTGCACCTGTCAGGCGACCCTCTCCCCAGAGCTCTCTCCTTGAAGTTAAGAATGGTAACAACACTCCAAGTTGCTAGCTGCAGGATACAGAACTATTTATTGCTTAACGTCTGCTCACATCTTTGAAGATAGTGCCTTTATTAAACTCTTATCCATTGATTCAGTTTGAGTGGGAAGGTGTTTCTAGATGTGATTCTAGATGTTTGAATTGGTAGATTGAATAAAGCAGGTTGCCCTTGGCCATGTGGGTGGGCCGCATGTAATCACTTGAAGGCCTGAATAGAATGAAAAGGCCGATCCTCCTGCACATGCAAGGGAACTCCTGCAGCCTGACTGCTTTCCAGCTGGGACATCCATGTGGTTCCTGCCTTCAGACTTTAGGTTTCAAGACTGCCAGCCTTCACACTGGAACTACACCATTGGCTCTCCTGGGTTTTCAGCTTACAACCACAGACCTTAGGACTTGTTAGTTTTCATAACAGTAAACCAATTCCTTACAATAAATCTCTTTCTACACACACACACACACACACACACACACACACACACACACACACACACTCTATTGGTTCCTATTAATTCTTTTTTCTCTGGAGAACCCTGACTAATATACTGCCCTGGAAGACTCTTTCTCTGGGTTCAATACTGATTTTCCCTCTCAGACAGTGCCTGCTCTTCATACCATGAGAGTTGTGAAATCTCATTTCATTACATGCCATGATGTCTGTACCTTCCCTCTAGTAATCAGGATTTCATTTCCCTGCAGCCTCTATTCAGCATTGGGCCAGAGGCAAAGGTATCCAGTGAACTTCCTGTTGACCCCTCCAGCATCCAGCATTGTTCATGGTCAAAGGGTTTGCTCCGTCACACCAGCTTTCTGATCCACTGGATGCTGCTTTTCCACACAGTGGAGACCCATCTGGTCACCTGCTTTTTGGCTTGATTTCTTCCAGCAATCTTCCGCACATCAATCCACATCAAAGGGGGAATTTGAGCTCTATATTTTTGTGACTTCTGCCTGTCACTGTGCCCCCTCAGATTCTGAAGCTAAGTAACCTCCAAACCTTGCTGGTAAGAGCATTCATAACTTTCATTATCAAAAACACCATGCCTAGTCACTTTTTGCATGCACTGATTGGCCTAAAGAATTTTACTCCTTTCCCTTTGCATTCCCTTTTTTTTTTTTTTTTTGAGATGGAGTCTTGCTCTGTCACCTAGGCTGTGGAGTGCAGTGGTGCAATCTTAGCTCATGACAACCTCCGCCCCACTAGAACCAGCCTGTCTCAGTCACTCCAGTTATAAAGGAAATAAAAATGCTCCAGACTTTAAAATGGTCCTGGGAAAAGAAACCATGAGATATTAGCAATCTAAGGACAATGGTGTATATGATTTGGAAATCAGAGCTTAACACCTTAGAACTCTTGGTAGATGTTTTCTTTCTACTATCCAACCTGGAAATTTCTCAGGGAAGATGAATGGCCCATCAAAGATTTGAGACTAAGAATTGAGTGACTTAGGGGCCACTGTAACACACAGCAGGCCTTTATGGAGAAGAAATCTGAATCTCCCTCTAGTAAACGGCATAAATAAATCATGGGAGCAAATGGAATGGTTTGTTGTGTTGGGGGCAGCTAATTTATTGCCAAAAGAAATAGTACAATGTTACTTTTTGTTTTTGGCACAATTCTTGTCTTTTCTATTACTTGACATGACTTTTTGCCACTAAATATAATATGTGGTTGTAATTACAGGAATAATACATGTAATGTATGAATTATTGTGTGTTAGTAGAAGAAAAAACCGAAAAGAAGCAATACCATTAAGGTGAAGAATGTCTCTCTTCTTGACATTGCTGGCATAAAGCAGTAATCCAACTCTCAGGAGTATACCTCTTAGGAAGAAACCCTTGAGAAATGGATAGGGATCCCTAGGAAAATCCCTTTTTGTTGTGCTCATAGCCCTTTAGGCAACTATTAACTCATTAACTTGAGATAATATTTTGCTTTGTTATAGTGTAACAGTTAAACAACTGAGGGAGAAATGGTATGTTTCAATTGTAAGATTCAATTAGCAATTTACTTTAAGAGTATCAGTGGATCATTCCACCATATTTCTTTTCCTTTTTGAGATGGAGCCTTGCTCTGTCACCCAGGCTGGAATGTAGTGGCATGATCTTGGCTCACTGCATCCTCCACCTCCTGAGTTCAAGAGATTCTCCTGCCTCAGCCTCCTAAGTAGCTGAGACCACAGGCATGTGCCATGGCCTGCAGCTTAATTTTTATATTTTTTAGTAGAGACAGGGTTTAACCATGTTGGCTAGGCTGGTCTTAAACTCCTGACCTCAGTGATCCCCCTGCCTCAGCTTCCCAAAGTTCTGGGATCACAGGAGTGAGCCACCACATCTGGCTTGCTCCATATTTCTTAACAATTTTATCTCCTGGCTTACTTTTACTCTTGCCATTACTACCCCTTCCTTAACCTTGGTGAGTGCCCCATACACATAGATTACCCTGACCTCTCAATTCTTGACCTCCTTCCCCACAAGGATCTTCACTACCTCACCTTAACCATTCCCTTCCATGGCCATTGGTTAGATTTAATCATTACTTATATGTGCAACCCCTGCATAATCTCAGTGCTATGCTTCCCATTGTCTGATCACTTTCTCCTATTTTTCCAGTTTGGCATCCTATACTCAAAAGACATACAATTTTTTATCAAAAATTACATTGGGTAATACAGAGGACAAAGATGTGCCAGAGATAAAAGGAACATTTTTAGAGCCATACAATTTCCTTAAGAAATAAACCAGTTTCCACAAAAACCACACACACCATTCCATTTGCACCAATTTATTTTCCATTATTCTTCCCAACCTTGCTGTTCTCATTCTTCTTCATATCCAGCTTAAAGCCCATGGTCTCTCATTGTCAAGTACACCCAATCACATAACTTTGATTCCCTTGCCCCGTCACACTTCTTCTTAGTCAAACTAAAACTTTGGGTGACCCACTTCTCTGACCAATTTGTGTCTAAACCTACACAGCTGAATGAAGCTGATAAGCATGCGTACACACACAGACTGACTAATCTCACATTAAATTCACAATTGCTAGCCTCAAGTGAATTTTTAATGCTGCCTGGCAATCACACAGAGCCTAGTTTATCACTCTACCCCTCTTCTAAATGACACACATTTTCCTTTCTCCTGAAACCCCCATTAGTTCATGTCTCATTCACAAGCTCAGTTGATGACCTTATTTTCTAATTCACTGAGAAATATTACACAATCAAGAAAGAACCTCCACAGCCTCCCATCACTGCATCCACCCACCTACCAGTGTCTTTACTCACATGTTATGCCTCTCCAATGGCTTCACAGATGAAATGTCCCTGCTCTAGCTAAAATCAATCCCGCTGCTTGTGTACTAGGTCCATCACGCTTGCTGCCTTAAGCATAGCATTCCTGCAATTCTCTCCCTCTCTCTCGTTAATAATTTTTACTTCTGCTTGGATCAGTTTTATTAGCATATAAACAGGCTGGTTTCCTTCCCATCTTAAAGAAAAGAAAGAAGGAAAAAGGAGAAAAACCATTCACTTCTCTTGACCCTGTTTTTCTCTGCCAACTTCTACTCCATTTCTTTGCTCCCATTTGCAGGAAAATGTCTCAGGATAGTGCCCTGTACTCATGGTCTACAGTTTATTTCCTCTTATGCTTTTTTTTTTGAGATGGAGTTTTGCTCTTGTCGCCCAGGCTGGAGTGCCATGGTACAATCTCGGCTCACTGCAACTTCAGCCTGCCTCCTGGGTTCAAGTGATTCTCCTACCTCAGCTTCCTGAGTAGCTGGGATTACAGGCGCCCACCCCCATGCCCAGCTAGTTTTTGTATTTTTAGTAGAGACGGGGTTTCGCCATGTTGGCTAGGCTGGTCTTGAATTCCCAACCTCAGGTAATCTGTCCACCCTGGCCTCCCAAAGTGCTGGGGTTACAGGTGTGAGCCACCACGCCCAGACCTCTTATGCTTTCTTAAACCCACTGCAGCTGGGGTTTTTGCTTCTGCCACTCCACCACAATTACTCTGATCAAGGCTGCTGATGACTGCCTCCTGGCCAGAGCCAATAGTCAGATTCCCAACCTTCATCCTACTTGGCATAGCATGAGCATTTCACAGAGTGGACCACTCCCTTTTTGGGTGCACTTTCTTTACTAGGCTTCGCAGACATCACACTCTTGGCTTTCTTCCTGCCTCACCAGTCATGTCTTCTTGGCCTCCTTGGCTGGTTCCTCCTGCCTCCCTTGGAGTGCCCCAGGGATCAGTCTTAGCCTTTTCCCCCTTCACCCTCTACACCCTCTTGTTGATCTCATTCAGACTTACAGCTTTAAATAACATCTATATGCTGATAACTCCCAAATTTTTGTCTCTAGCCCAGACTTCTTTCCCAAACACCAGATGTATCTATTTTACTGCCTATTGGAAATTTCCACAGGATGTCTAATTTTCATCTCAAATTCAACATGTCCAAAACAAAACGCTTTTTCTTCCACTACAAATCTGCTCCATTTCTAGCCTTCCTCATCTCAGTTGATGGAAACTTCATCCTCCCAGCTGCTCAGGCAAAAGACTTTTGAGTCACTCTGACTCTTTTCTTTCTCTCAATCCCCATGGTCAGTCCTTTAGGAAAGTCTATTGGCTTTTCCTTTAAATAATATCAGAATCTACCATCACTCTGGTCCAAGCCACCATCATCTCTAATCTAGAGTAATGAAATTACCTCCTAACAGATTTCCCTGCTTAAACCCATCAAACACAGCAGTCAGAATGATCCTTTAAAACACAAGGTAGATCATACCATGTTTCTGTTCAAGACCCTTCTCAATGGCTTTGCATTTTACCCAAAGGAAAAGTCATTACAATGGCCTGTAAGGCCCATGTGGTCTGGCACCTTCCCCTCCTTCTGACCATAACTCTGCTCCAGTCATGCTGGTTCCTTTACTGTTTCTTGACTTCATCACCTAGGGTTGCTTCTTTAGCTGTGCCCGCTACCTGGAACACTTTTCCTCCAGGTATCTGCTGGTTAACTTCCTCAGCTCCCTCAAGTCTCTGCTCATGTCTCATCTGCACAATGAAGCCTATTCGGGTCACACCGTTTATGACCTCACCCTAACTCCGACTCTCAACCTAGCACTGTAGACCGACCTCGGTCTGCGCTACTTTTCATTAATTTCATATCTTCTATTACCTAACGCTGACTTATTTTTTATTTTCTATATTCTTTCTGCTACAATAGAAAATCATAAGGGCAGGGATCTTTGTTTTATTCACTTCAATGTCCCAAGTGGCGACAACAGTGTCTGCCATATTTTAAGTGCTCAATCCTTGTGGAATTGTATTTTTTAGCCTGTGAAAGCCTAGTGTTTTTTTTTGTTGTTGTTGTTTTGTTTCATTAAAGATAGAAGCTATGACTACACCTGACCCCAGAAGGAAAGCCTCTAGCTAGCACCACCTCTGGATGCACTTCAGTTCAGTCCATTGCTGACCCCTGCTGGAACTCAGCGGCCAAGGTGCTGTCTGTCCCTTGACTGGATGAGTGGACCTTGAACTCCTTGAGGACCACCAGCAGGGTGACAAGATGCTGCTATCTTCTTTGCCACCTACTTGTTCCATACCCTGTTTGTAAGAGTCGTAACTGTCATCCTACCTCTCCCTGGGAATTTTCCTAATTCTAGGGGCCTGTAGAAGAGAGATTAGCTACTTCCTTTTATCTTATTTATACTCAATAATTGTCTTCTCTTATAAAGACCCAATAAGAGGGGGAAAAATAGAACAAAAAATCCTGCTCTGGGTTCCACTTACAGAATTAAGAACTGAATCTTTAACCACACTAAAACTTGACATGAAGTAGAGAATCAGTCTTGAAAATATTAATAGGTTTTCTTTTCTTATTCTCTTCCACATAATGACTCCCTCCTCAACCACAGGCAACTTTTTCACCAGAGAGCATTACGGTTGTTACAGCAGGAACGCAAAGGTACATGGGACTCGAGTTCAGCTTTGAAGCCCATACTAAATAACAGGCTTGAAAGCTTTTTTGAGAAAGTAAAAGAAGCTACAAATTCCAAAATCTGTTAAATATTAAAAGCAAAGCACGTAGCCTGGACATGAGGTTTTACTCAAATCTGTAGATAGGGCACACTTTGGGTATGATGGTGGGAAGTTGCCACCTACCAAGGGAGAAAGTAAAGTGCTCTTCCAGCTGAAAGAGCCAAGGAAGGGGGGGCAGGTCTGAGGGATTAAGACTAGACTAACTGATGCTTGGATCCCTGGGAAGGAACCCCTCAGTCCCTTCAGTCCTTGGACTCTAGCCCAGAATGGAAAGATGGACATGACATCAGGAGCCCCAGATAAGTTGAGGGAGAATCTGGAACTTCTGGGCTGTCCTTCACTTCTACTTCATGTTCGGTGTGACATTCTTACACATAGAGTAGCTCTTACATGGCTCACAGGTATCTAGGCAAATGGACCTGGGTTTTCACCCCAGTTCCCTGTGGCCTTGGAGTGGCATGGAGGACAACCAGAATATTGTTTATGCCTTGGAGAGAGCATGCAGGAGTGCTGAGAAAATCCAAGGTCCAGGAGAGTTCCCCATTGGGGATGAGAAAGTCACATCCAGCAGAGACCTCCAGTAAGAGGTATAGCAGGACTCCAGACTCCAGCAGTGAGTGCTGGAAAGGCCCCCCAAACATCAGCAAGACCTGTTGCAATTCACTGGGCACAAGAACTGTGTTAAACAGCCGCACAGCATGGAAAATGAGTGAGGATCCAGAGAACAGCAGAGCACACAGCCATGAGACTGCTTCCCTTTCTGCTGTTCTGAGTATACATAAGCTCTCGATATTCAGGAACCATTGTGGGAAGAAGGGGAGAGTCTGAGCTTTGAATTGACTGAATATTTATACCTCAAGCACAGAATTAAATTGAAAGAGACTATTTTAAACTGAAAATGACTAACTGAAATATAACTAAATTACCTTAACAAGTTTAAATTTTTCACCTGTCTTTAACAGGAGTGGGAGCTTGTTAATAAGATACAAGTAGCTATAGATAATTAAAAATGCGGCCAGGTGAGGTGGCTCATGCCTGTAATCCCAGCACTTTGGGAGGTCAAGGTGGGCAGATCACGAGGTTAGGAGATAGAGACCATCCTGGCCAACATGGTGAAACTCTGTCATTACTAAAAATACAAAAATTAGCTGGGCACGGTGGCGTGCGCCTGTAGTCCCAGCTACTCAGGAGGCTGAGGCAGGAGAATTGCTTGAACCAGGAGGCGGAGGTTGCAGTGAGCTGAAATCGCCCCACTGCACTCCCGCCTGGTGACAGAGTGAGACTCCGTCTCAAAAGACAAAAGATAATAAAAAATGCTACATTTTTTTTTCAAGTTGAATCATAAATGTCTATATGTTTTGACCGTTTTACTTCTCTTCCCCTTTACTAAACTAGAATGTTTTGAAAGGGGAACTAAGTTTCTAGGTCAAGCTCTGGATCAGCAACAGCTATTGTGGAAAAATAAGAGGGACAAAGAGTATTCTGGAGTGGAGTGTGGGAGGTTTTCCTTTGAGAATTCAGATTAGGCTCATTTCCTGAGTGGTTTGTGTTGACACTCTCCTAACTCTATCCCTCCAATGAGCTTAAGAAAATGGGAATGAGACTCTGAATTCCTAGTGAGGGATGGGGGACAAAAGAAACTCTCTGCCCAAGTCCTAGAACGGGCATGAAGCTCCTGAGCTGACACTCCTCATGTACAGGCACAAACGTTCTTATTGATGTAGATTCTTAGTGTACTATGCTTTTTCTCCACATAAAATAATCTAACTTTGCCCCACTCAAGTTTTGTGCTTGGAATTGTATTTTGACTCTGATATTAACTTTGTCACACCTTCTTGCTTTTATTAACACTTAACATTTGTTTGGTATATCATTTCCAAACCTACTACTTTCTTTTTTTGACAGGATCTTACTCTGTTGCCTAGGGTGGAATACAGAGGTGTGATTACGGCTCACTGCAGCCTCTCACTCCTGGGCTCAAGCGATCCTCTCACCTCAGCCTCCTGCATAGCTGGGACCACAGGCATGCACCACCATGTCCAGCTATCTTTTGCTTGTTTGGTTTTTGTAGACACGAGGGCTTGCTATGTTGCCCAGGCTGGTCTTGAACTTTTGCCTCAAGTGATTCTCTTAACTTGGCCTCCCAAAGTGCCGGGACTGTAGGTGTGAGCCACTGCACCTGGCTGGCTTTTGTTTTTTTAACCAACATTATTTTGTTTCTGTCCTTTAAAATGTCAATCTTTTTAACTTATACAAGCAATACACGAAGATATTTGCTTTTAAAAAAGGTCAAAGCAGGTTGGGCACAGAGGCTAATGCCTGTAATTCACCACTTCTGAAGGCTAAGGCAGGAGGAGCGCTTGAAGCCAGGAGTTTGAGACCAGCCTAGGCAGCAAAGCAAGACGCCGCCCTCCACAAAAAAATTAATAAGAAAAAAGAGTGAAAGCATTATACATAAGGCTAAAGAGCCCCTAACCATCACTCTCAATCCTTGTCTTTTCTTTAATTGCTTATTACTATACTTTGACAACATTTTTGGTTCTTATCTCTTGAATTTTTGATCCTTTGTATATTCCAGACGTTGATCTTATGCCTGGTAAATATTTTTCTCAGAATGTAGATTGATATTTAATTGTGTTTAGGCTTTTAAATGTAAAACATTTAAAATTTTGATATGGTCAATTCTTTTTCCTTCTTTAAATTTTTATTTTTAAATTATTTTGTTTCCTAAACAAGATGACCTTCCTTATTCAATGACAATAGAGAGATTTTCCAGTGTGTTTTTACTAATTTTTTTATAGCTTAAACATGTTTAGGTCTTTACCATCCCATCTGTAATTTATTGCTATGAAAGGTTTGAAAGGGACAGTAATGCGTGTATTGTTTTGTTTTGTTTTCCTCATGAAGAGCCAATTGTCTGAACAGCATTTATCAAGTAGCCTATCTTTTCCCTGATTACATGAATGCCACCTCTCTCATTCACTGGACTGTATTTACAGATTTATTTCTGAACTCTTCATCCAATTCCACTTATCTCTTTGTCTATTTCTGCATTATACCACACTGCCTTGATTACTGTAACTTTGTAATATTTTGATATCTGGTAAAGCAATTTTCCCTTCCTTTCCTCCATGTTCTTCTGTAATACTTTCTTTAAAAAGCTCAATGAAAAACCACTGTGGGGTTTTGATTGGAATTGCATTACCTATATAGATTACAGATTTGAGGAAATTGAGGTTACAGATTGAGGAAATAGTTTGAGGAATGAACTGCCATCTTTATAGCACTAAATTTTACCATCCACAGACACGTTATTTTTATCCACTTAGTCCTATTTTCCTTTATGTCATTCAGTAAAAGTTTTGTAGTCTTCTTTTTTTTTGAGACGGAGTTTCGCTGTTGTTACCCAGACTGGAGTGCAGTGGCACGATCTCAGCTCACCGCAACCTCCGCCTCTTGGGTTCAAGCAATTCTCCTGCCTCAGCATTCCGAGTAGCTGGGATTACAGGCGCGCACCACCATGCCCAGCTAATTTTTGTATTTTTAGTAGAGACAGGGTTTCACTATGTTGGCCAGGCTAGTCTTGAACTTCTGACCTTGTGATCCACCCGCCTCAGCCTCCCAAAGTGCTAGGATTACAGAGGTTCTTTATATTATTTGTTGCCATAAAATTGGAATCTCTTAGTCTACTACATTTTCTGATTGATGATTGCTGACACATAAGAAAGTAATTTATTTTCTTCTTTATTCAATTAATGTAGTCAATTATATTAATAGATATTATTGAATTAATCTTGAATTCCTGAGATAAACTTCATATGATTATGATGCATTATTCTTGTCACTCATTGCTGAATTTTACTTAGAAGTTGTGCACCTGTCTTTATAGATAAAATTGGTGTATTTTTTTTCTTGTCTATTAACTTGGCTTGTTTTGAAATCAAGGTTAGCTTGACTACATGAAATAAATTGGTTAACTTTCTATCTGTTTATGCTTTGGAGTGCTTCATATAAACAGAAATTCTCTGTTTCTTGAAGGCTTAGAAAACTTGCCAATACAACTGCTGAGACCTAGTGCCTTTTGGGAGATACAACTTTGACTACCGTTTCAACTTCAGATTTTCCACATCTTCTTAAACCATTTTGAAATTTTTTATTTTTCTTATAAAATTATCCATATAGTTTTCAATTCTTGATATAAAGTTGTTTGTATTATTCTAATAAAAAAATCTGTTTGTATGATTTTATGTCCTTTTTTTATTCCTGATAACTTTTCGTGGCTTCTATTTTATTTATTTTGACACAGGGCTTCACTCTGTTGCCCAGGCTGAAGTGCAGTGGTGCAATCACAGTGCAGCCTCAGCCTCCCAGCTCAAGCAATCCTTTGGCTTCAGCCTCCTGAGTACCTGGGACTACAGGCACATGCCACACACCCAGCCAAGCTAATTTTTTTTTTCTTTTGTAGAGACAGGGTTTTGCCATGTTGCTTGAACTCCTGGGTTCAAATGATCCTCCCATTTTGGCCTCCAAAGTTTTGGAATTACAGGTGTGAGTCACCACACTCGACCTGCCTTCTTTTTAAGAAATTTTATTTGCCAAATAAACCTATTGTTATTAGCCTTTTAAAAGAGTTTTGCTCAATGCTACCTATTTTTTCTTGTTTTATTAATTTCTGCTTTATTAATGACAATATTTTTCATCCGTTTTGCATTGTCACCCCTCAAGAATTGGTTTCAGGTTTGTTTTTCCCTAATCACTCCCTGTTCCCCACATCCCTATAAAATCTTAAACCACACATATAGTGTATATTAATTTATGTAGTATGCTCTTTTGGAGGCCACAACCATTGTAATATTTAAATATTTGTTTTCCTTTTCTTCTGGAGTTGAAAGCTTAGCTCATTCACCTTCACTCAATCTTTCTCTTTTTTTGAATAAAATATTCAAAGCTATAAGTTACATTTCTTCCCCTAGTGTCTTTTTGCTTGCTATATAGTGCTTTTTGTTTTCATTCAGCTCTAAATTTCTGCAATTACCCATTTGTCTAACTTATGTGGAGGCTTTCTGTTACACTTCTCAATTTATGGATGTTTTAAATTATATTTTTGTTGTATTTTTATGTGATTACCTGCCTGAAGTTTGTCTAGACTTTCTTTCTATCTTCCTATGTGGCCAATAGGAATGCTTGCAATGTTTAAATATTTAGGTTTGATTTTTATAGTAGGCTTTTGGCAGATACCTTTTATCGACCTAAGAAATTATGTTTCCAGTTTACTAAGGTGTTTTAAAATTAAATCACAAATCATTGTTGAGTTTTAACAAATACCTATTTTTGAAACTATTGAGATGATCATGCCTTTTTACTTCTTAATTTCTATTAATTTGATCAATTACTTTATTTCATATCTCATCTTCTTACACTTTCTAACGACCTAATTCTGTACATTTTCCAAGCAACCATCTATATTCCCACTGACAATGGTAATATCACTGAAGCTAAGCTAAAAATACTTGGAAGTATTGTTTACATTTTCTGTAATCATTGACTAAACATATCTCAGTGATAGGGATGATTTCCCAGTGCTTTCTCTGCAAATTCAAGCAGGTACCTCTCAACATTTTCTTGGACCTGAGATCCTGAGTGAAGACAGGATCCTGTAAAGCTTGCTTCCATTCTTCTGTTAGATCTCTTGGGGTTCTAATCACCTCTTCTAAACTACCAATGATTAAAATGCCACTGTCCTTTATAATTCCATCTTTAAGATTGTTGGCTACTGGTCTTTCTTATTTTTCCTTTCACATCATCAATATGGTCCTCTGAAAACACAAGCTTTCTTCTAAATAAATCCTTCTCTTCCTCCAGCTTAACCAAACTATCTTCCTTTCTTCAGTTTTCACCCTTGTACAGCTTCTATTTTGACTTCAAGATTTAAATATATATTTGAAACAAATATGGCTCTATTTTATTTCCTGAATAGATCCTGATTCCTAGGGAGAGACGGATTCAGGCAAAAGCCTTTTTAATACCCTTTCTGCCTTTGGGATTATGGTATACATTGCTTTTTTCTTCCTCAAACTCCTATATAACAAAAACTTCCATTCCTCTTTATGTTATTTATGATAAAATCCACCATTTCTCTGTGGTCGAACACACAAGAAATTCAGCGGAGGCCTTGAAATTCCACTGTCAGGGCTTATATAGTCAATACATCTGGTACCAACTTGGAACATAAGTAGAAGGTGACTTTGGGTATTCTATATAAATTAAAGGACTTGGAGCGTCCCATTGGGTTCCTTGGCACTATTAAAGGGTACATTTCAAATCAAGGTAAAGGGGAAACTGATCTTATACCACCTGATACTTCCCAGAAGAATTTAAGAGCTAGAATCTCCCTAACCCGTGCTCTTATACATACATGGAACTTATGCCATTTACCTTAAAATCCTCAACTGCAATTCTGGCTAAGAATAAAGGCAGTGCAAGCTGATCTATTCAATAGTGCCTTCCCTTTTTGAAGCCATATCTCAGCTACAGATATCTATGTCTCAGCTATATCTCAGCTATACCTATATGAATCAAAATCAGCCAAGTGGTCTGTACAGCTCACTTTTGCCAAGGTCTGTGCCGTCTCTAAAAAATTAGTGGCTTGTGTGAGGACACTTGCTATCATAGGCTGCTAAGACTTGAAAAGACCAAAGAAACTGAAAGGCTGAAGATCACTAAAGCATTAAAGCCCTATACTCTGGCATTACAGACGTCCAATCTCCACACATCTTATTTTGGTTCCCTAATTCCGTGAAGTGCCTATTTCTCAAGATTTAACAGGCAAGGCACATCTCAATTTGGTGAGGCTTAAGAGAGAAAATTAATTCTACCTCTTTCCCCTCTATGTTATTAGCCAAATGAATAATAGATAAAATAATCAGACTAATGAGGATCAAAATACCAGTACAGTTATCCCCTGAAATAAACTGGAGATTGGTTCCAGGATCCCTGCGTCTACCAAAATCCATGCACACCCAAGCCCCTCAATTGGCCCCGTGGAACCTATGTACATGAAGAGTTTTATATTCTATTTCCATATGACGTTTTGTATATGTGTAGAGAACAGCATATGAGCGGGCTTTGTATCCCACAAATACTATATTTTTGAACTGTTTGGTTGAAAAAAATCTGCACACAAGTGGACTTGTGCAGTTCAAACTTGTGTTGCTCAAGGGTCAACTGTTACTTTGCTGATGAAGCTGTATCATGGTCAAAACCTGGCTTTCTAATACGCTGACTCCCTCACCCTTCCTAATTCCTTGTCTTGCATCTGGACTACCCAAAGAAAAATACACAGTAGCAATACTTACCTGGACAGCAGCAACGAGCAGGGCTTCTCCAAAAGTAGGAACAGAGAGAGGTGTTCTTCAAACCTGCCTCTAGAAGGCATGTCTGGGGCTCAGCAGGTGTGCTTACCTTACCCTATGGAAGAAGGATCTCAGTGAAGTGCATGCACATTGCAGGCAGGGAGGTGCAAAAAAGAGAAGAGAACTTAAGAGTGTGTGTGTACAATGACACCCCCACCTCCCTATGTCTTCATCAGAAAATATATCATTTTTCCTTTGGGGAGAAGAAGTAGAGGTAGAGATGGGGTCAAAAATGATTTTCCAGTATGGTTCTCTGCTTGGATAAGAACAGGGAAATAGGGACAAATGACATATTCTTGCCTCCATGAGTGGAGGCAAAGCCTCTATTCTTCACATCCTCCCAGCAGAGTCAGGAGCTCCAACTCCCTCACGCCCAAGGTCTGACCTAGAACTCATTCCCAGCCTTCAACCCATATTTCAGGAAGAGGTCTATGGATAGATTCTGTTACTAGATCATTCCTATATCAGAACTGGGGAGAGCAGGGATGGGGCAAGGGCTCAGAGGTTCAGGCTGAACCCAACCAACCCCCAGATGTACTCATTCATTGAGCTCCATCTGATTAACAAAAAGAAACCAAAGAAATGCCAATAAAATGAGGAAGCCCTTCGCTAAGTACTCCTTGAGAACTCTGTGGTTGATGGAGTGAAAAAGGTAACAACAGTACTCAGACTAAGAAAGATCCACCTAAAAACCTTGTATCTGGCTACTCCTATGTCCTGAGTATCCCCCTCCCCACCACCTCAAGACCTGGGAGGAGTCAGTTTTATCAATGAAAGACATGTCACATTGAGATTGTCAGAGGCCATCCCCAGATAAAAGTCCCCAGTGTACAAGAACCCAAATAAGGACACTATTTGGGAGCTTGAGAATCAAAAGTTATTTATCAATGTGATTGGAAAAGCCAAGCTTTCTTGAAACCAATTTCAGAATGGTTAGTGAGAATTCCTGTTAGCTTCTTTGGTCCACCTACCCGAGGGCAGATCTTCTACTTTAAAGGACAAAGAGGAAACAGTAGTCTTCAGTGGGGCCCACGGTGCCCTAGCTATCCAGCCCCAGCTGAAGAAACAAACAGAGCAAAGAGAGGACTCTTTCCCATACCAAAACTCACTTTCACAATGGGCGCCTTCTCCTCCCACATGTAACTCAACAGCCTCACCTTCCCTGCTTAGCCTTCATTAGGAAATACTAAACCTCTTCAGGGTCACAGGCCATACTCTTTGGTTCCTTTCTAAGGACCCCTCCCTCACTTAGTGTAGGAGCACTTAGTAGAGTCCCAATGCCACGTTTGTATCATTCACTCTCTCGAGGATGCTGGAATGCCCAGGACCAGAAAAAGAAGGTAATTCACACTGAAAATTAACCTAGTAGGTCCAATAAGAAAGTCTCTCCTAGGATGTCAAAAGTCATTCTCACTTTATGTCCACACAGTGTAAAGGGAGGGAATGTACTTAATCTCTTAAGAAAAGGGCTTTTGGGTCAAACACAATAGGCAAAGCGTTCAATCAACATGTAAAGATACACAGAAGCAATACAGACTAGGGAGGGAGGGACTAAGGTCCCAGAGAGGAGGAAGAGATGGGGTAACAACGTGTGAGGGAAAGAGTCACTTAGCAGGCCAGACACCTAAGTTCTAGTCATGGCTCTTCCCTCCCAGCAACCCAGCATATAACTTTGAACTCATCTAGCCTTCAGTATCCTCATCCGCAACATACAGGAAAGCAGTTTGTTTAACCAGATGCCTATTAGAGTCCTATGAGATTATGGCATCTTCCCCAAGTGTCATTGATGGACTACTGCAAAATATTCAGGAAGGGGCCAAAGGGGATCTCCCAGGGCAGGGAATGCCTTTCAGCCTCATCTCTAAAGAAAGGGTCACATATACACACATTCATACATACACAAGCAGAGTGGTCAATGATTTCATCCACAGCAGCAGAGACACATATAGAAGAAACAAATACTGTTAATGTCTGATTCCTTCATAGTGGGAGAGGGCCCTGAGGATGTAACCTGGAGGGACTATAGGGTCAGAAGAGAAAGGCCCTCCTATTTGATAACAGCTATCACCTTGCTACTCCTTCCTCAAATCCAAGGGAGCCAGCTCCTTGGAATAAACCAGTCTATTACTTTTCCTCTCCCATCCACCAACTAACCTGTTTCAGAAACAAAAATCTGCAGACTCTGAGGGAAATAAACAGAATCTACCACTCCTGAGATTACATAAGGTGGGGCAGCTGTGTCCACACGCCTCTATTTCCCTGAAAGTTATCAATGGTTACTAATGGTCTTGTTTTGGGTCCCGCCGAACCCCAAGGTCGCTTGAGTTTTCTCTGAGTGAAGCGGGGAGCTAGGCTGGACCATCCTTTTCTTTCTGGTGCCTCTACGGTTGTTTTCAAGTGTTTAACCAATCTCAGCATCAGAGTGAGCCAGGAAGTTACCATCCTCAAATAGGAAACCAAATGGAGAGAAGGGCTAAGACGCAAGCGCAGGGTTCCAAATCATGCAGTAAGACCTGCAAACAGACTCACACCCCAGACATCAAGAAGCATCTCCCATCCATACATCTACATGGAGCTTACGTGGCCTCTCCTAGCAGAGGTAGCTGGGGCAATTGGGGGAAGTGGAGGGCATTAGCCTCCCATCAACCTGGGATCCCTATTTAAAAGATGCTAAAAATAAATTAGTAAACATTGCTGTTTACAGAAATAGAAATCATTTCTGTTTCAAAGGCCTCTCACCATCCCAGTCCTGGACATTTCCAAGACTGCCACCCCTGACACCCTCTCCAAGGTCCGCCCTGGTGGGTGGGTGAGACACCAGAGTCCTTTGAGACTGGGAGCTCCTCAGGCATCTGAGAATTCCAGTTTCACATCCCTGGTTCCAGGGAGGGGAGAATCTTCAGTACTCTGAAGAGTACCAGAGTTCATCCCTTCTTATCAGTTCCTGGGGGCTGTCTCGAGGCAATCCCCACTTTTAGGATGATATAAGCGTTGCAAGAATTCCCGCTATTTTCCGGCCCCCAGTACCTCCCCAGAGTCCACACGTCTGCCTGGACCCACCCTCAGAGCAGAGGAACCAGTTCTGTGCCTTGGTGTAATGACTCTGGGAAAGAGGGATGGGCAGAGAGAAGGCAGGGACAACAGCTGGGGGATCATCCTTGAGGGTACAACAGACAGCAACAGCTGTCCTACAGGCAGGTGGTGAAGCTGGGCGCCTCGCCGGGGCCGGAGCTGGAGGCGGAGCTTTCCACCTCGCTGGTGAGTGGCGGGTCGACGCGGGGAGTGCGACGACGCCCCCGGTACTCGATCATGTCAGGATGATAGGTTGGGTGGCGGCGAGCGTGCTTGGTCAGGTGGTCGCTCCGGGAGAACTGCTTGGGGCAGAGGGGGCAGGAGAAGCGTTTCTCGCCCGTGTGCGTCCTGTAGTGGCGGGCCAGCTCGTCGGAACGCGTAAACTTCTTGTCGCAGTCGAGCCAGTCGCAGGAGAAAGGGCGCTCACCCGTGTGGGTACGCTGGTGGGACTTGAGGTGCGATGACTTGTAATAGGCTTTGTTGCAGCCCGGGAATGGGCATTGGTGGCGCTTGGCAGCAGGTGTGACAGGCCTCCTCCGGGGCACCTGATCCGTGGCGGGGACGGGGCCGGCCCCTAGGGCCCCGTGAGAGACCCCGCCAGAGGCTGCAGGCGCGCCCGAGGTGGCATGCGCGCTCCGGACGGCGGGTGCACCAGAGGAACTCTCGGGAGCGCAGACCGCTGCAGCGCAGGAGGCGGGAGCCGGCTCGGAGCACGGGGTCTGGTCGGAGCATGGGGTCGGGTCGGAGAAGCCGGACGAGGCGCGTAGAGTTTCCCCCGAGTTCTCCCGGGAGCCCTCGCCAGAGCTGCCGCGCGAGTCTGCCCAGACGCCGGCAGCCAGCAGGTGGGGCGAGGCACCGCCCGCGCCGGGGCTGGGGGCGGGGACCTGGGGGAACGGGGGGACCCACGCGGGCCCCGGTGGCCCCGGACCCGGCAGAGCGGACTCCGGCGGCGCCGCACCCACCTCCGAGCCTGCGGCTCCGCCCGCGCCCTCGGGGTCCGGCGGGCGGCGGTGAACCACGGCGCCCGCGGACATGGACACCAGGCACTCGGCGGCGAAGTAGTCCAGGCACGCCACGGCGGCCGACATGCTGGGACCGCCCGGCCGCCGGCGAGCGCGGTCCGAACGCGGCCGGCCGCGGGCTAGGGAGTTCCCGGGAGCGTCCGTCCCGCAGCCTCGGAGCGAGAAGCAGGAGGCCGGGTGCGCGCCGCCCGCCGCCCGCTGCCGCCGCGCCGCCGCCGCCGCCGCCGCAGCAGCAGCAGCAGCCGCCGCCGCTCGCGCGGAGCCCGCCCCGCCTGACGCGCCCCTGACGCACCGGAGCCCGCGGGGGCGGCGGAGACCCGCCCCGGCCCACAGGACACCCCCTCGGAACGCGCGGCCCCCCGGCTAAGTCGGGTTTAACGGCCGCAGAAATTATCTTGTCTCCGCGCTCTTTCTTCTGCTGGCGAGCCAGGTAATGGTAACCGAGCGAAACTCCCCGGTCGGAACTTCTGGGCGGCCGCGGCCTCGCCCCCCCGCCCGCTGGTCCGTCGCCAGCTGGGTGTCCCGCGGAGTCCCAGAAAGTTTTTTTTTTTTTTTTTTTTTAAGGAAAAAAATGGCTAATACCTGACACGTCTTTCGGTTCATAATTGCGATTGTTCGCGAAGTGGTCTGGAATTCCATTTCACTCCCCGTTCGCCGCTCTCAGACTAAATTGCAAATATCCCCAAGTCTGCAGCGAAAAAAGTTTTTTCATTGAGCAGCTCAGCTGTGAACCCCGGCCCAGGAGCAGTTGCCTAAATAGATCCGCTACGTAGCCATTAATTAATAGCATCTCGAAACAGAAACAGTTTTAACCTTGGAAAAGCTGAGAATCCTCTCCCGGTTGAAATTGAAACTTAAAATCCTTTGGGTAACGATTTAACTATTCAGCCAACGAAAGAAAAATCCACGTTTAAACTGCATTAACCTGTCACTGGCATCCAAACAGGTTTTCACACTGAAATATAAATTATAGTCTGGCGGCGAGATAAACACATTAAAATGGACTCCCACAATTTTAATAATAGAAAGTCACGTTTCTAATTAGGCAATATCTCCTAATTTGCTTTTGACCAAGTTAAAAGGAAGGAAATGCAGCACATGATATAGAATGCTCATATGGTGTTTAGTGATTGTGGAGGTTTGCCTTTTTTTTTTTTTAATAATGAAATATATGTATGGTTTCTTTTACGTGTCTTCATTGCTTTCATTTTCCCCTCGTTTTTATTTTTAAAAATTTAAAACCACATAGAAAAACAAACAGGATAATTTCTGAAAATAGTCATATCTTAGTTTTTGATGTATGCAAGCTTTTGTATGAGTGAATTATGTGCATTTTATCTGTAGTTCTTCAGTACTTTTTCTTTTGAAAATTAACAGCACGTATGCATCCAGAGTAACATACTTTCGTGTATTTACTGCCTAGGATAATCAAATGTGAAATTTTGTTATAGTTATTTCATGTTTTTATTTATATTAAACATTACAGATAGAGTTGAATGTCACTTTATTTCCCTCCCCTGTCCCATTTACCTTTCTCCCTCTTCACTTCCTTGGGTAATTAGTATTTTAAAGTGGCTATTGAACCCACATTTGTTTTGATACCCTTATTACCTAATTATATATGTAAATATATGTATATATCCACGTTTATTAAAAGTTTTAAGTAAATGGTACAGTAGTATACATACTATTTTGCAACTTTTCTCCCTCAATATGATTTTGACAACTATCCAGGTTGACACCTATAGAATCTATTCATTTCAGCAGTTTTTAAATAATATTGTCAATGTTATTTTTAAGGTGATTCCATTGCAAAAGAGTTATTTTTTTCTGAAGTTCCTGTAGACGATTAACTCTTCATTAATCTACACATTAAACTTCTATCAGAGATAGAATGATTTACTAGTTGTTTTAATTTTATTATTTAGAAAAAATGTGAAGATATTTAAAATACAGAGAGAACAGTACAAGCACCCATATACCTGTCTCATATAATTAATATTAACATTTTGTCTTATCTCCCTCAGATCTATTTTTAAAATTGAAGTATTATTTCTGATAAAATTGAAGTTCCCCTTGTACTGCTCCCAATACCATTCTCCACCCTTTTCCCCAAAGGCAAACAGTAACATAAATTTGGTATGTAACTTTCCAGTCTGGGTTTTACACTTTTATTGGATGTGAACCCATAAAATACAGAATATTGGTTTATATAATTTTTTAAATGTACAAACATGGTATTAGACTGTACATATTATTCTTGGACTTGTTTTTTTTTTCCTTCGTGGTATGTTTTCAGTTTTTCTCTTCTTCTTGATAAATATAGATCCCGTTCATTCATTTTAATTGCTGTAGTGTAGGTCCATGCATATGAATGTGTCCTGTTTATTCCCTTATTGATGAATATTAAACTGCTGCCAGTATTTTGGCACTACTTGTACATGTTTCCTTTGCACATATGTGAGAATGTGTATCTCTGTGTATCTACCTAGATGGGGAATTACCGGGCTCCACACACATTTTCAGTTTTGCTAGAGGCTGCCAAATGATTCAATTTGCACACCTATCAGCAGTGTATGAGAGTTCATGTTTCCCTCACATGATCTTCAACACTTTCTAGATTCAGACTTTTATTATTCCTGCCAATTTGATTATTTTTCAAAAAACAGTATCTTGTTTTATTTGAATTTCTCTCACTGCTAGTGAAGTTAAGCATTTTTTTCCCACATGTTTATTGGTTATTGTGGTTTCCAAGTCTGTGATTTGTTTTTTCACAATCCTCGTTCATTTTTTTCAATGGACCGTGTATGTTTTATCTTTTTTTTCCTCCTGATTTGTAGGAATTCATGCGTATAAACATTGAATACAGTGTGTCAGTCTGTGGCTTGTCTTTTAGCTGCTTTTGATGTCTTTTGCACTATAGAAAACTTAAAATATACTCATTCATTGATCTCTTTCTTTATAGTGTCATTTGTGGATTATTAAAGAAACCTCTCCATACCCGATACATGAAGGTAGCCTCTTAAGTCTTTTTCTTGGTTTAAAGTTTTGCTTTCCATACATGAGATTGGTCTATCTGGGACTTATTTTTTTTTTAAATAGCGTAAAGTAGGAATTTAATAATTTTACTCCTCCCTTTTCCCCAACCCCCATTTGGAAAGCCTGTCTTATCCTGACTTACTGAACAGTCTTTCATGTCCTTATTAATGTGTAATACCACCAATGATTGTAAATTAAATTTCCATGTATTCATGGATATGTTTCTAGTTTGTCCTTTTCCACTGATCAAACCAAATTTGAGCCAATACCACAGTCTTAATTACTATGGCTTTATAAATCTTGATGTATAGAAGGACATGTTCCCTCTTTATTCATTTAAAAAATAGTGTTAGGTAATGTACATATCATTTTGCAACTTGCTTTTCTCCCTCAGTGTGATTTTGAGAGCTACCCGTGTTGATACCTGTAGAATCTGCTTTATTAATTTCATGAATGTATGGACTATTTTCGGACTTCTATTCTTCTGTGCTAACTTTAGCATTAGTTTGTCAAGTTGCATTGAATAACTCTGTTGGTCTTTGCTTAGTAAAATTTATAGGTTAAAATTGAGGAGCTATGACAACTTTATAAAATTGAGCCACCTAGTACATTAGTATTATTCTGATTTTTAAATGTCTTTCAATAACATTTTATAATTTGTTTATAAAACTCTTGTACCTCTGTGTTAGATTTATTCCTATTGTACCTTATAGCTTTTGCTGCTACTAAAGTGAGATCTTTTCTATTAAATGTTTAAACTGGTCATTGCTGCTGCTGTCATTGTTAGAGATGCAGTAGATTTTGGAATAATCTTAAAATTTTGTTAGATAATGTTGGCAGAGATGCTGAACTTATTAGTTAAATGGTTTATTTGTAGATTCATTTGTGTATTCATGTAGATGATAATATTATCTATAAATAATACTCCTAATACATTTTCTCCTTTCTTATCTCCTTGGGTGGGCTAGGACCTTCAATGTAACATCAAATAGAAAGGGTGAGTACAAGCATTGTTTTCCTATTTTTACCTCATTGAGAATGTTTCTCATGTGTCAAAATTATGATATTTGTTTTTAAGTCTTTGGTAGAAAATCTTTATTAGTTTCCTTCTATTCCATTTATGCTTAAAGTGGGAATATTGGTAAGCCATGAAATGAATATTGAAATGTTATTAAATGCTTTTTCTAAAAATATTGAGATGATTACAGGTTTTATCTTTGCTATGTTAATGTGACAGGTCACATTGTTAGATGTTTCTGATGTGAACCTACCCTCACATTCCTGATTTAAACCCTGCTTTGCCTTAATGTACTGTTATTTATTAATACAGCGTGTCATGTATTTTATTTTAGCATCTGTGTTCATAAGTGACATTGGTTTAGAAGTTTCCAATTGCATTTGGAAATTTCCTCTTTCTATATTCTATGACAGTTTAGATGAGATAGGTATGATTTGTTCCTTGACTGTTTGGTAAATCTCATCTGTGAAACTATCATATTTTGAAAATTCAATTTAATTTCTCTAATGAAAATTTTTGGTTTCTTTGGGTTTTCTATTTCATTAGTCAATTTTGATGATTCACATTTTCTTTTTAAATTAATATTTTACTACATTTAAACCTTTAAAATGTTGGTGTGTGGTTCATAGTATTCTCTTTAAAATTTTTTTTATGGTGTCTGTAGTTATACCTTATTTTTCATTCTTGATTACTATATATTTATAAATTCTCTATTTTTTGTCTTAACAAAGATTTGTCTGTATATTTAGACAAACCTATAGAAGTTTGTCTGTAGTCTTTACAAATAGGCAGCTTTTGTTGAACATATATCTGTTTCTTTCTAAATGTGTATATGTTTGTTAATTTCTATATTTATTTTTATTAATCCCTCACATTTTCATTGAGTTTAATGTGTTATTCCTTAGCACCTTACGTGCTTTTCAAGTTAAATACCTATCAATTAATTTCTAGTATTTTTTATTTTTAATATATAATTTAGGGCTATAAATTTCTCTTAAAGAGAAATTTCCCTTGCTTTATCTGTATCCCACAAGTTTTTAAAATAGTGCTTTCATTGCCATTCAGTACTAAATACTTTATAGTTCCACTGTGATTTCTTAAATATGAAATTTTCATTAGGGTGCTATCCCCGGATTTCCCTGGCGTTGTATCACTTGAGCTATTCTGTAACCAGTGCTCATTGTGTAACCGCTCAGGAATTGGCTCTGGTAGTATAATTGTGGATTATTTGAAAAGGAAAGTGGAATAAGGGTAATTTTTTAATGCAGCATATACTGTGGCCTTGAAGTAAATGTTACCAAAATAATGTCTCTCCTAAGCCCATTCAGAAGCTTCCAGGGACAACATTCAAGACATGTTCCTGAAGGCCTTGAACAACTGACTGGTCCGTTCCTTTGGTCACAAGTTCAGGACATGTACATAGTAGGTTTTACATAAATATAATAGAATAAATGAATAGGAATATACAAGCTGACACATTAGTATTACTACTCATTTATGATTATTAATTCCAAACAGACATTCAACATTCCTAGAAATATTGCACACCTGTTTGCATCTGCTGCCAGTCCCCTTCCTGCCTTTTGGCAAAAGCTAGTCTGTTCCTGTTCTAGCTCTGTTACCTCTTGCTTTCTTAAGGTTCACAATCCATAACATACCTTCTCTCTCTCCAACATCTTCTGTTTTTTTTTTCTTCTGTACAGAATAATTAGAATCAATATTCAATAATGGATTAATACATTCAGTTAAAAACAATCCGTCTATCTTGCTCTTGACTCTCCTTTCTCTTCTAGCTACTGCCACATGGCTAGGTTGCTGATGAAAGCCATATTTCTCCAGTGCCAAGTACCACTTCCTTATCCTCATGTATTATTAAATTTGCTTCAATATCTAACCCTTACTTTGCTACAGAAATTCTTGTCAAGATTAACATTGATGCACCACAATGTAAATGTACTTAACACCACTGAACTGTACATTTAAAAATGGTTAAAGTGATACGTTTTATATTATATATATTTTACTACAATTTTTAAAGCTTTCTTTTCTCAAAAGGAGAAAAAAATTAATATTGATCCCCCTGTTGCTAAACTCAGTCCTCAAATAACTAGAACTCTCAGAGCAGTTGAGCAATTCTTGAAACACTTTCTTCTTTTGGCTTCTGTGATACTACATTCTTTTGGGCTTTCTTCACTTTTCTAACTGTTCCTTAACAGTTTAAGTCTTAATTACTCATTCCACCTCTTTAACCTCTAAAATTTAAAATTCTGCAGAACTCTATCCTAGGTCTTCTCTCAGTTCTACCCACTTTCTCTAGGTAATTTTTAACATTTTCCCATGATTTAAGTACACCTGTATCCCAACAATTTATAAATGTTATAATCTTTAGCCCAGATCTCTTTTCCAGAGATGTCAGGCAGCCTTGACTACTTGACAGATCCCCAGCCTTCCTGGGATGTCTCACTGATATTTCAAACAATAGATTCAAAAATCAAATTTACCCCAAGTCTACTCTTACTGTTTTCTTCCCTGTTTCAGTACACAGCACTGTCATCCATTCCTGCTCCTTAGACCAGGAAACTGGGGTCATTCTTGACACTTCCCTCTCCATCAGCCCCCACATTTAATTAACCTTCAAGTTTGGTTATTCTGCTTTCAAAATGCATCTTGACCATCTCTTTTCTCATTTTTTCCTGCCGGTACCTAATCCACATCAACATCAGCTTTTGGTCAGACCACTGTAATACTGGGTTGCTTAACTAGTTCCTCTGCTTCACTCTTGCTCCATTCCAGTGTCTTCTCCCTATAATTGCTATATGGTGAAGTCATCAAAACCTTCCAATAGCACTTAAGACAAATTCAAAATGGCGGTCAATGGTCTGGCTCCTATTCACCTTTCTATTTGACCTTCCACTTACTCACTGTATTCCAGCTTACATTGGCCTTTGAAAACACTAGTTCCTCAAATGGTCAAACTAAAATCTTTGCGTATGCTGCTCCTTAAACCTAAACTGCCCTTGTCTTCACCTTTTCCCTGAATAATTCCTATGTATCTATCATTCATCCATTTTCACTTCCTCTGAGAATCCTGACATCCCCAGTCTAAACTGTCTCCCTTCTTTTACATGGTCATTCATTGATTTAACAGATATTAGGTGCCTGTTCTTCACCTAGCATAGTCTTAGGACTGGCAGTAGAGCTGTGAACAAAGCAGTTTCTGCTCTCATGAAACTTACATCCTAATGGAAGAGCCTGATAACAAGCAAATGAGTAAATTCACAGTATTTCAGATATTCAGTGACAGATGCTGTGGAGAACAATAAAACAGGGGCAGTAAGATAGCAAGTTCTGAAAGGGGATATTTTGTGTACAGGGGTCAGGCAAGTCTATTCTGTTGCACTGAACTGGAGGGAGTCGTCTTGGAGAAATCTAAGAGAAAAATAGTGTGAAAGTTTTGAAGCAGAAGCATGTTGGGGTGCTGGGCAGCTTAGAGGCTTGCACTGGTTTTCTACAGCTGCTGTAACATGTTATCATAAACTTAGTGGCCTAAAAGACAAAAATTCCATTTATCTCAGTTCTTTAGTTCAGAAGTCCAAAATCGGTCTCATTGGCTAAAATCAAGAGGTCAACAGGACTGCATTCTTTGCAGATCCTGGGTGAGAATTCATTTCCTTGCCCTTTTCTAGCTTCTAAAAGCAGCTGTCTCTTGGACCCCCTCCTCCCTCTATAAAGCCAGCAATGATGGGTGGATTTTTTTTCCTGATTTTCTTAAACCCGATCTACTCTTCTCCCTCTTGTTTTTGCTTATAAGAACACTTCTGATTACATTGGTCCCACCTAAATAATCCAGTATAATTGCCCTATCTGAAGATCAGCTAATTAGTAACTTTTATTCCATCTGAGTTCTGGGTATTAGGATCTGGACATCTTTGGGGAACCATTATTCTGCCTAGCACAAGGTTGAAGTGGACTTAGGAAAGGGAAGAATGAGTTAGGGACTGGACTGAGTGGGAGGCAGGTCATGTAGGGCCTTGTAAACAATGTGGAGAGGGAGATGGGAAGTCTTAACAAGGAGGATTGATTCACCTTGATTGCTGTGTGGCTGGTAGACTCAATGGCAAACAAGAGTGGAAGCAGGAGACCAGTTAATACCCTACTGCAGAAATCTAAGACAAAGATGATGGTGGTTTAGATCAGAGTGGTAGCAGTGAAGGTAGTGAGATGTGGTCAGATCCGGGTTGTTGTTTGCAGCTAGAGTGAGGAATATATCTGCTAAGGTGTTGCATGTAGGAGAACGTGAGGATTCATGAATGACTGCAAGGATTTCAGTCCAGTAACTGGAAGAATATACTTTCTATTTTGAGATGGGGGTGGCTTTAGAAGAAGCGGATGCAGGATGTAGAAATTGGGAGTTTGGTTTTGGAAACTTGGAGATGTGTTTTAGACATCTAAGTAGGGATGCTGAGTTGGCTCTCGGATCTGAGTCAGATGCTGCTTTTTTTTTGTTTTTGGAGACAGTGTCTCACTGTGTTGCCCAGGCTGGCCTTCAATTCCTGGGCTCAAGTGGTCCTCCCGCCTCAGCCTCCTGAGTAGCCAGGATAGTGTGATGCTTTTGTAATTCAATGAAGTCCAGCTACATCCCTGAATGGGCAACAGGATAAAAGGGATTTTTTAAAAGCTGTATATTTTTATATGTGTGTTTCTGGAGAACAGGAATTCTAACTCTTAGCAGAGTTTTTCAAAATGCATTGTATCATTATTTGATAGTTTTTAAATATTATGATCGTAAGGTATCTAAATATAATTAAAACTGATAGTTTTGTGTCAAACTATAAAAACAAAGATTATATTTTAGGAAATCTAATCATTTAATATCTATTGGTTTTTTTAAGTTCAGTTTCCATTCTTGATAAAACCTCAATGTTCTTAGCTGTCAGGTTTCTTTTAGATCCAGCTGAACTTCTTTCCTGTGACATTCACACTCATGTTAATTTACAAGTCTAAATGAACTATATGTGACCTTATGAAAACAGATGAGCTTTTCTTTGGTGAATTTCAAACACTTTTCAGTGCTTCTAGTGTTGTGGGCACATAGCAAATAATCAGAAAATATTTTTATATAATGAGATTGAGAGCAAAGATCAAACAGATGTTTATATGAGACAGAAAAAAGTGGGTGATGTTAAGATTCTGTGGTATAATAGCTCAGTAGTTCAGCAGTATGTGTGGTGATTTTGGGGTCTGACAAGCCAGATTCAAATCTCATCATGAGACATAGGACCCTCTTCTTTCCCATGAAGGGAATATAAATTGGTGCAACAGTCTGATGATAACCTGTCAAGGTGATAATGTTCATACATACGTTATGACTTAGAAATTTTGTACCCTAGTTATATGCCATAGAGAAATTCTTGTACTTGGCCCTAGAAACTTCTACAAAATATGTTCAGAGCACCATTTGCTGCAAACTTTTGAAGCAACTTATTCGTTAAAATGCAAGGAAATACTACACAGTAGCAAAAATAAGCAACGAGGCAACATATCAAAGGCCCATCTCTTAAAAAAATAAAAATAAATACCATAGTCAGGTGTGGCAGCCTGAGCCTGTAGTTCCAGTTACTCAAGAGACTTGAGCCCAGAAGTTCGAGACTACAGTGAGCTGTGATGGTGCCATTGCACTCCAGCCTGGTGACAGGGGAGGACCTCATCTCTAAATAAATAGATAGGTAGATGAATAGATTAGATAGATAAATAGACCAAAACTAGTTAGATCATGGATAATGTTTTCTGCCTAGTATATCTAACAGAAAAAAAAATCCAAGATTTTAGAAAACTGTGTCAAATATGATATCTTTTATAAAATGTAAATACATGATCATCATTAATATATCAACATGTTATGATTGTGAATAGCACAGACTCTGCAGCCAGACTGTCACGTTCTGGTTCCATCACTCACCAACTACATGACCTTGATTGAGCTACTTTCCTTCATTTGCAAAAGGGAATGATAATAGTACCTGCTTTATTTGGGTTGTACTAATTAGTTAATACATGTGATATGATTAGAACCATACATAGGCATGTAAGGCATGTAGTAAGCCCTGTATTTGTTGTTGTGTATTGTTTATCTATATATTATTCATATATCTCCACAATATGCCCATACATTAAAAGTATAATACCTTAGCAGGCGTGATAAATACTAAATTTAGAGCAGTAGGTATCTCTGGTATGGGAGAAAAGGGAATGGAGTTTCAACAGATTCTTTCCTTGTTTATTTCCTAAAAAGTCTGAAGCAAATTAGGTAAATGAGATTTGTCAGTATGGGCATGGGTACAGTGATGTTTGCATTATTCTCTGTACTTTTCTCTGTGTGTGAAATGTTTTATTTATTTTTTAGTCCCAGAACAGAGCCAGAATATTAGATACACAAAACATATCTGCTAAATAAGTGAGTGGCCTGGGGACGCAGCCCTCAGAACGTCTGTCCGGATTCCCCCTTTATTCTGCTCTCCAGAATAAAGGAGAGCAGGGGGCATCTTGTCCGTTAAGAGGGACACTCCTCTCCAGCCACATGGATGCAGGGCGACAATGGAGCCAGGCTTTCAAGGTTCTGAGGGAAAATTATTTTGAACCTAGAATTCTATACCCAGGTGAACCCGTCATTCAGTATGAGAGCAAAATGAAAACACTTTCAGAAATGTACGGGTTCAGAAAATATACCACTCAAGCACCCTCTCCGGAACAATAACTGAACATTGTATTCTGGGAAGATGAAAAATGAATCAAAGAGGAAGGCACAAGGGACATGGAACCTAGTGACAAAACACAGCATAATGTAAAATAATTATTGGCCTGGGGGGAGAGGAGAGAGAGGGAGGAAGGGAAAGAGAGAGAAATAACAACCATATAACATTCTGGAATTAAAATCCCTAGTGGTCTTTACCTGGGAGGTAGCAAGAGGGCAAAGGAAAAAAAGTAGAGGCGTGAAAAGGTTCCTGACTTGTTCAAAGAGAAGCTAGTCATGTTGAATAATTGAAGATGTTGATTTTATCAAATAAATTTAAATATGTGCTACAAAATGAAAGAGTAACTACTGGAAAAATTGAAATAGGATAACCAATTTCCTAACCATTAAAAGAAAACATTAAATAAAGAAAATGTTACGAATTCAAGAAAAGGAAGAGGAGAAAAGGATAAACAATAACAAAGTATAATAAATAGAAAATACAAAATAAGATGCAGGAATTAATCCAAAGTATCAATAATCACAAAATGAATTAACTAACCAAATGAAAAGATAGAATCCCTCAGATTGGAGTTTAAAAAAAAAGAGAACAGAGGGTAGAAAATTCAAAACCCTAAACAGCTATATGCTGTTTACTTAAAACATCTAAAACAAATGATGCAGGAATTTAAAATTGAACAACAAAAGCAGGTATACTATGAAAATGTCAGCAAAGAAACCAAATTAACATTTCATGTAGAAAAACAATTAAGGATATAGAAGATTCTAATAACATTATAAGAAGCTTTATATATTCAGTTTAAATGTATGTGGAATATTACAAAGAAAATTTCAGCAGATTCTATAAAGTAGAAATTATACAATCTATATTCAGTTACCACATGCATAAAATTATTATTTAAAAACAGGAAGACAGTAAAAAATGATAAACAGAAAAAAACCATTATACTCTTGAAAATGAGAAGGCACACTTCTAATTACTTAGATTACAGAGGAATTAAAATTGAAATTACAAACTACTTAGAAATGAACAAATGAGCACACTGCATTTCAAGATTTGTGAGTACTGCCAAAGTGGTACAAATGGAAATTGTAGAAAACAGAAATTGTGAAAAATAAACAAGCTAAGCTTTTGACTCAAGAGTTAGATAAAGAACAGGAAAAAGAAGCCCGAAGACATAGAAATAAATGGGCCAAGTATGGTGGCTCATGCTAGTAATCCCAGAACTTTGGGAGGCCAAGGCAGGAGGATCACCTGAGATCAGGAGTTCAAGACCAGTCTGACCAACATGGTGAAAACCTGTCTCTACTAACAATAGAAAAATTAGCCATGTGTGGTGGCAGGCACCTGTAATCCCAGCTACTTGGGAGGCTGAGGCAGGAGAATCGCTTGAATCCAGGAGGTAGAAGTTGCAGTGAGCCAAGACCACATCATTGCACTCCAGCCTGGTGACGAGAGTGAAATTCCATCTCAGAAAAACAAAACGAAACAAAAATAGTAGAAACAAATGAAATAAAAACTCCCCAAATGGGCTTCAATTACTGTTTCTTTGACAAGACCAGTAAAATAGATGAATGCTTAGTGAATCAGATTAAGAAAAAAAAAGACATACTTAATATAAAGATCAAGAAATACAGAAAAAGCCAAATATTACTATGTGTAACTTTAAATAAAATTAAGATAAAATGTTTGATCTGTAAATGCACAAATTACCAAAGTTGGCTCAGTGAGGAGTAAAGCTCCCTGGCCCATCACCTAAAAATAAATGGAAAAATAAAGCTATACTTAAAAGCAAACCAAAACCAAAACAAAACACCGGATCCAAGTAGTTTTGCCAACTGGAGCTACCAAAACTAAAAACAGGTATTTCCCATGTTATATGATGGTCATAGTCCATAAAAAAGATTGAACATTTTTTTAATTCATAAGAGTTTTTTTTTTTTATTACCGTGGTTCAGATAAAGAGACTAATCTCACGAACAGAGTACAAGATTTCTAAATCTAGAAGTGTATTTTAAAAATAGTGCATCATGCCCAAGTTGAGGTTTTCCCAGAAGAATGGTAGTTGGATGGTAAAAGTGTATTAATATAATTTATTGCATTATCTGAAGAGAAAATATATAGCAGGCACCCCAAAAAGCAGTTGATAAGATGTAACACACATTCCTGGCTTTAAAAAATGATCTTAGTAAATAAGTCATAGAAGAAAGCATCTTATATTTGAAAAGGGGTTTCTAGGAGAAATCTACAACAAGCATGATGCTTAATCATGAAATACTTGAAATATTCCCATTAAACTTAGGAACAATGCAAGGGTACCTTTACTACTAACACTTAGCATTAAAGTAGACATCCCGTTCAGTTCAATAATGGGGAAAAAGGCAAGAAAGAAAATAAATACATATTGGAAAGTAATATACAAAACTGTAACTTTTTGCAGGTGCACATGTCCATTTACTTAGGTAAATCCAAGGAAAATGTCAGAAAAACTTGAGAGCTGGTAAGATTTTGGAAGGGTGACCGTATAAAGATCTTCATGAAGAAAAGTAGACAACTGAATTAAAGTTCTCGTTTAAAGATCTGAATACATGGAGAAACACATTGTTTCTTAACAGAAAAACTCAGTGCTGTAACATACAATTATTACAAAACATTTATAAATTTAGGACTGTTTCATTCAACATAGCAGCAGGTTTCTGTATAAAATTTGGCAAACTAATTCATCCAGAAGAGGAAAAATAGGCGGAATAACATATTTTTTTAGCAGGTATTAAAACGTATCATAAAACTTTAGTAATTGATTCAGTGTGGTATTGCTATAGAAATAGACCAGTAAATTGATGGAAGAAAGAGATGGTTTAGAAACAGCCATTTATATGTGAGAGTTCAGTACATGATAAAAGTGACATTTCAAGTGAGTGGGGGAAATGATAGACAATTTATTAAAGAGTGTTCAATAGTTAATTATTTAGGGGAAAATAAAAATCACACCCATATATAAAAATAATCTCTAGGTGGATTAGGGAGCTTATCATAAAAATAAAATTTAAAGCACTGGAATAATAATCGCAATAGATGTAGAATAAGTATGTGACAGAATTAAAGATTTCTTCATGATTAAAAAAATTCTCGGAAAATTAGGAGTAGAAAGGAATGTCCTTAATTTTATAAATGACATCTACAAAAAAACCTACACTGTACTTAACGGTGAAAAATGAAATAATTTTCACCTAAGATTGGAAATAAGCCAAGCGTGTTTACTCTCTCACTTCAATTCTCACATTATTGTCTATTTAGAAAATCCCAAGGCATCTATCCAAAAGTTTCTAGAACTAAGAAATCATTTTAGTAAGTTTTCAAAATACAAGGTCTGTAGACTAACAATGAATACGTAAAAATCAAAATTAAAAAACAGCATTATCACACACTCCAATTCCATGTAGCACCACAAAGAGAAATATTTAATATATAGTTAACAAAATATTCATTATCTGTGTACTTAAAACTACAAAAGACCAATGAAAGACAGCATATACCTAAATGGTAAGTCTTCCGTGGTTTGGAAGACTCAATATTGTGTAGATGTCAGTTCTCCCCAAATAGATAGATTCAGATTGTCCTAATCAAAATCCAAGTAAGATTGTGACTTTTATAGATGTTATGTTTAAAATTGATATAGAAAGACAAAGAAACTAAAATAATCAAAACAATTTTGGAAAAAACTTTTGAAAATAGAATATTAGGAAATGCATACTATTTGATTTTAAGAGCTGTTATAAAACTACAGTGATTAGGACAGTATGGTACTGGTGGGAGAATGGACACAAAGATGAACAGAGCAGAGGGGAGATTTCAGAAATAGATCAAAGTGGCCAACTGATTTTTGACAAAGGTGCAAACACAGTTCAATGGAGAAAGAATAGTCTTTTCAACAGATTGTTCTTGAACAATTGGTCATCCATACACAAAACACTGAATCTCAGTTCATAGCTTGCACCTTCTACAAAGTTATAATCAAAATGGATTGTAGACCTAAATATAAAAATCCAAAAACTATAAAATGTTCATGGAAAAAAAAAGAAAGATTTGTATTCTAGGGTTAGGCCAAGATTTCTTAGTTATGATATCAAAAGCATAAGCTATAACAAAAAAGAAATTGGACTTTATCAAAATTAAAAGTTTCTCTGCAAGACACCTAAGAGAAAGCAACAGACTGAAAGAAATATTTGCACATTGCATATCTGACAAAGAATTTATATTGAAAAAATGTAAAGAACTTTCAAAGTTCAATATTAAACAAAAAATAACACAATTTTTAAAATGGACAAATGATTTGAACACTTTACTCAAGAAGACGTGGGGCTGGCAAATATGCACATAAAAAGAAGCTTAATATTAGTGGTTAGTGAAATGCAAATTGAAACCACAATGAGGTAGTGCTATACACCTTTTAGAATTTTTTATTTTTGAGATGGAGTCTTGCTCTGTCACCCAGGCTGCAGTGCAGTGGCGCGATCTCAGCGTACTACAACCTCTGCCTCTTGGGTTCAAGTGATTATTCTGCCTCGTATAGCTGAGACTACAGATGCACACCACCATGCCCAGTTAAATTTTGTATTTTTAGTAGAAATGAGGTTTCACCATATTGGCCAGGCTGGTCTTGAACTCCTGACCTCGTGATCCGCCCATCTTGGTCTCCCAACGTGCTGGGATTATAGGCGTGAGACACTGCATCTGGCCCTTTTAGAATTTTTTAAATATTCTTTTTAAAACCAGATAATACAGAGCAGCTGGAACTCTCAAACCCTGGAACTCTAAAGCCCTCTGCTAGACGAGAGAGATATGCCTCCAAGTTCTTATCTATAGCTACAGCTTCAGTCATTTGTATGTGGTGTTCTATTTCTAATGTGTAGGCCAGCTTATAAAGTTAAACACACATTTACCATATGATCCAATAATCCCTCTCCTAGGTAGTTAGCCAAGAGAGATGAAAACTTATTTCACCCAGAAACCTTTATGTGAATGTTCATGATGGTTTTATTCTTCATAGCCACAAATCAAAAAACAGAAACAACCCATATGTTGTTCTGCTGGTGAATGGACCAACAAACTGGCACTTCCATGCAATGGAATGATAATTAGCAATGGAAAGGGGCAGACTATGAGACATACAGCAGTGTGAATGGACCTCATCTGCCTTATGCTAGGAGAAAAAAAAGTCAGATAAAAGGCTGTATACCTTATGGTTCCGTTTATATGAGGAATCCCTTAACAGATCAGTCATTGCCACAGGCTGGGTGCGGGAGGAAGGGCAGAAATAATTTTGGAGGGTTATAGAACTGTTCTGTATCTTGTTTGAGGGGGTGCTTACATGACTATGAATTTGTTAAAACCCATGGAGTGAGTAAACAAAGAGAATTTTGCTGCTTATAAATTTAAAACTTTGAATTTAAAAATTACTATGAAAAAATGTAGACTATCTTGATAATTGCTCAGTAGGATAGGAAGACATGAAAACTCTGACACTGTGAAGGAAAAGACTCACAGATCTGATTACTACAAAATATTACACTTTTGTAGGATAAAAGTCACCCTAAACAAATGAAAAACTTAAGCCACAGGTTTGTGAATATATATATTCAGCAAATATTACAGACACAGGACTAACATTCATAATACAAAGGGTACCTATAAATCAATATGAAAAAAGGTATATATTATAAAAGACAAGTGGGCAAAGTACATGAAGTACAGGGTAAGTATAGGGAGTTCACAGAAACCAGAGAGTCAAGAGATCCGAAGAGATTCACAACCTCACTCTCAGTCAGTGAGCTGTGAATTAAAACAATGATACAGTATCGTTTTCAACCATCAGATAGGCAAAACTTTCAAAGATTGTTAAAACCCAGTACCAGTAAGGGTGTGAGGCAACAGTCCCATAGAGTTTTTGAGAGTGTATACATTTGTACAACTTTTTGAAAGATAGTTGGGTAGTAGCTATCAAAAACCCAAATGGGCATGCTTTTTGACTCAGCAATTTCACTTCTAGGTATGAATACTATAAAATGCTCACATAGGAGCGCAAATACATATATAAAATATTTTTTATTAGAACATTGTAGTAGTCAAGTTAAACATCTGTCAGCAGAGGAATGGTTACATAAATGAAGTGCGTCTGTAGGGTGAATGGCTATGACAGTGCGGATGACATGTGAGTAATGATATAGTACTCTTGTCAGTTTATAGCGAAATGCATTATTAAGTGAAAAAAGCAAATAAAAAGAAAACATGCACATGCATATTCGTCCTTAAAAATTACAAATTACAAAATTACACACACACACACACGGTCTGGCTAAATACACATCAAAGCTCAGGCAGTGGTTCTTGAAGTGGGTGGGGGATCATGAAGGAAAGGTACATTCTTAACTCTACAAAATTTTACTCTGGTACTTTTAAGATGCAAATGTGTTTTGTTGTATTTTACTTAACAAATATCTTAGTATTTTACTAAGTTTTTAAATTATTGAAATAAAGAAGTATGGTTCAAATATATTTATACATTTTAAATTAAGTAAGCCCAAGTAGAAAACAAAAAGGTTTGTAATTCCCAAATCATGAATAAAGAGAAAGAATACATTTGATTACTATAGTAAGAAAAAATAAGAAACAGGAAGCATTAAAAGTAGAAATCATAAAATAAAATGACAGAACAAACGTCAGTTCTCACATATGTGTCATCCACACTGTATAACTTTTGTCATGACAGATGTGAATGGGTTAAAAATATCTTTCAAAACACAAAAGACTCAGATTGAGTGAAAAAATACAATTTAGTCATAAGCTGTTTACAAAAAGAGATAGAGCAAAATGAAATTGATAGAGAAGGTAGGAAAGTAATGAAATGGGCAAGAATATCAGAGGCAAATGCAACAAAAAGAACCTATCCGTGCATACTAATATTAAAATCACATGAAATAGAATTCTGGATGAGAATATCAAATGGAACAATAATTATTTTTATATGAATAACTGATATAATATATTATGAAGGCAAAAGAGTCAGGAACATAAATGCTTCCAAATAGGGAACTGGTGAATTATATTATGCTACCTATTAATTTACAGTGAATCTCTACACAGCCAGGAAATTGCTAATGTAGAAAAATATGCAATGACCTGAAAATGTTATAAACTATAAAGCAAAAACAGGATTAGACACTGTAAGTACTATATGATCTCAATTTCATTTTAACATTTTAAAAAGAGAATAAGGACCAGAAGGCTCACAGTATCAGGGTGCCATGTGGGTGCTGTGTGGAAGGAGGACAGATGTAGTGAAGCAGTCCTAAAACATCACTCAGTCACATGTGAGGACATAGTAATCAGTGTTCAGCCTGGTGGCTGGACAGCTCTGCCTTCAGACCAGCTGAAGCTGGTCTGTCTTTTCCCTCTGTTTTCCAGCCTTCTAACATCCTGTATCTCTTGGCTCTGTAACAGGACTTCCTGGTAATAACTCATAATCCCTGTTTCTGAGTTGAGTGTCTACCGATGTTAGCTATCACTCTTCCTGTAAGATTTATGTGATTCCCATATTTGGTTCCATTACTGATGTTGTGGGATATCCCATGAGAGGTGTCAAGACATTAGGAGGGCATAGATTGTGCTGGAAGCAGTTAGGTGATCAGGGGAAGGTGCTGTATGTCACAAGGTGGCCAAATCCAATGAAAACAAGATGACTGTGGCTTCCCCAGGGGACAAATATCTGCATTGATCCTGGAGCTCCTGTTGGAAGGCTTTCTGTCTTCCCTAACAACATCTTCAGAGCGTCTCATGGGGATCGGGTTGCTGTGGTGCTGAGAAGGGAATAAATTAGGAGAAAATTGAGAAAGTGTTGCTCTGGAAGAAGGGGCTCTTGATTTATGTAAGCCATAGTCAACATGTTCTCCCTGCAGCTAAGTTTGAGGTAGTACATTGCCTCTTCTATGATGCTGGGTGCCATGATGAGGCCAGAAAATGTCCTTAGGTTTTGTGAGCCACATTAATCTCTGTCCTTCTCTGAATTACCTTGCAACACTGGAATTTAAAACATGTCCTAGACTTGTACCAGTAGGGACAGGGGAATTTAAGTTACTGTCAAGAGAGGTTGAGGAAGAGATTGGACACTGATAATAACCTTTCAGGGGAAATAACTGGGGGCAGACTAGTGCCAAAACTACAGTAGGAATCTACTACTCTGGGACATGGATGCAGGGTTAATTGGAATAAAACGTTACTATTTAGTGTGTAAAGGGAGGAAACTGACTATTTCAGTAGAGATTTCTGTGTGACGGAAAGGATATACAGACTGGAAATCTTCTCTGGCTTTTAACTACCTGTGACTTAGGGCAAACCCCCTAGGGCGGCAGTTCTTGAAGCTAAGCCTACACCAGAAGCACCTGTAGGGCTTGATAAAATCCTGATTGCTTGCCTCCCTGCCAATCTCTCACCCCTACATTTCTGACCTGGTAGGTCTGGGGTGGAACCTTAGAATTAGCTGGCTCGCTCCGTCCGTCCTTCCGTCCGTCCTTCCGTCCTTCCGTCCTTCCGTCCTTCCTTCCTTCCTTCCTTCCTTCCTTCCTTCCTTCCTTCCTTCCTTCCTTCCTTCCTTCCTTCCTTCCTTCCTTCCTTCCTTCCTCCCTCCCTCCCTCCCTCCCTGCCTCCCTCCCTGCCTCCCTCCCTGCCTCCCTCTTTTCCTCTTTTCTTCTTGAGATGGAGTCATGCAGGCTGGAGGGCAGTGGCATCATCTCGACTCACTGCAATCTCTGCCATCAAGGTTCAAGCGATTCTTTTGCCTCAGCATCCTGAATACCTGGGATTACAGGCACCCGCCACCACGCCTGGCTAATTTTTGTATTTTTAATAGAGACAAGGTTTCACCATGTTAACCAGGCTGGTCTCAAACTCCTGACCCCAGGTGATCCCCTCACCTCAGCCTCCCATAGTGCTGGGATTACAGGCATGAGCTACTGTACCTGGCCAGAATTAGGATTTTTGACATGTTCCCAGATTGATGCTGTTGTTGCTGGTCTGGAGACCATACTTGAGAACCACCTGCTTAGAATCCCTATGGGCAGGTAAATAAAAAAAGTTAGTGAATAAAGGATCTCAAAAAATCCTCACTGTATTGAAGAACTTCCCCATTCAAGGGTTGTTAGATAATTGTTATATTTAAATGGGACTGGCTGGCTGCTCAGGCAGTGACCTCAGAGGTGCTGTCCCTCTTTCAATATGTTGGGTCTGGTCCTTCATCTTACAGATTCAGTAGAGCCACAGATTGAGGAATGGGGTAAGGGAAGTAATATATAATCTAGACTTTTAATAAAATTTGTTCAGGCCCCTTCCACCATCCTGGGAAAATTCCAGTGACTTGTTGGGACGTGTGTGACCTTCTAGGAACTCATTTCTCAGCATTACCTTGGGTTCTGAGTCCCTATCTCACTGACCTCTCACTTTCTCTGCCTGTTCCCTTCTTCGTACTGCACGTGTCCAGAATGTGGAATTTGTCCCTTTCCTTATTCCCCCAATGCCACTCACAAGGGAGGTGGCAGACAGCACTGTTTTGCCTGTCCAATAGCCCCCTCTTCCTGGTCATAGGACCCCAGTCTGCTTTGGGGAGCTGCCCCTCCCCAGGGTAAATAGATGCAGGGGGCTTGTAAGATGTCCTACCAACTCTAGGGCAAGGAGCTGGGAAGTTGTCTTCATAGACTCTCAAGTCTAGAGTGGGCAGCTGCCCGCTGACCTCAAGAGCGGCAGACTAGCTGGGTCACCAGCACCACATTTCTGATCCTTGCTCTTCAATAGTTCCTTTAATTCTTTGATTTGCTCCATATTTTTCAATAAATCCTGCTGTTTCCAAGTTAGCTCCAGTAGTCTTGATTATGAAGAAAAAGAAAAAGCCGTAGACTAGCGGTTTGGGATCTAGAAGGGGTTTGTATTTCAGCAGTGCAGATAACTTCAAAGGGAATATTAGTCTCATTGATTATATTTACAAAGTCTTTGGCCTCTCTGCCACAGGACTGTGTTTCTTTTCACCTTCTCTCATGGGCCTCAGTCGCCTCACATGTGGTCCCTCCTCCGTTTCCCCTCCATTCCCACCTACTCATTTCCCCAACTTTCCTCTGCTCGTGGATGCTCTGTGCACTGTCTCTCTTCCTGCTGTGCCGTGGGGTGTCACCCTCCATGTCCAAAGCAGTCTAGCTGGGTCTTCTCAAGGAAGACAATTCTCTCTTGAAGAATAACCAAGAGCAACAGCAAGCCTGCTATGCAAAAAGTCCATCTCACTTTGCAACAAATCAGTGCCTACCATGGACCAGGTCTTACAAAGTGCCATGTTATGTGATGCAGCAGCAGGTCACTGTATCTTGTGAATGCTAAATAAACCAACAAAATGCTGATTACAAACCATGACAACAACTTATTTATTTATTAAAAGTCAGGGTCTCACTCTGTTGCCAAGGCTGGAGTGCGGTGGTGCCATCATAGCTCACTGCAGCCTCAAACACCTGGGCTCAAGGGATCTTCCCATCTCAGCCTCCCAGAGTGCTGAGATTACAGGCATGAGCCATCTCACTTGGGCTCAACAGTTTATTAATTTTAGTGTAATTAACCAACACAAGGATTAGAATAGGGGTTGTCAAACTGTGGTCTGCAGCCTGTTTTTGTATAGCCCATGAACTAAGAACATTTTTAAAGCAGTTTTAATGGGTTGCAAAACAAAAAGAAGAATCTACAACAGAAACCTACATGGCTTGAAAACCCAAATTAATTCCTTACAGAAAACATTGGCTAACCTCTGGGTCAGAATACTCTTGTAACAAGGTGCCTGAGGCTGGGATGGATACAGACCTTAGAAAATTGATCAATATTGGGCTGTTTTATTTGGGGATTGTCTGTTTAGGTCAGGAAGCCCTTTCTGCCGTCACGATGGGACTTGGCTAATTCTATAATTGATAAGGAAAGAGAGGAGGATGTTGTGTGATTGCAGGGTCCAACTTGGAGGTATGAGGAAGCCAAAGAGGTTCTGGGTTGGGAAGAGCTACTCTCGCCCTGTGGAGGGCCTGGAAGTTGGGGCCCACTGGACTCTGTGGTCTTTGTCAGAGGCAGTGGTAGCAGGGGAGGCTGAGGTTGTGGATTTCCAGGATTGCATGTGGGAGAGGCAGTCCTGGCAGTGGTGGGGTAGCCCTGGATGCCCCTTAGTTCAGCAGGAGGGAGGTATGGGGTGACCAAACAGTTGTGGAGATTGACCTGGATTGCGGAACATTTGAAGCTGGCTCTTCCACTTGTTATAGCAGATGAGCCATGGAGTTAACTGGCTCTCAGACCAATGGATCCCACCCTCATCTCCTTTAGCTCCTGATATCCCCAGCTTCTCTACCTAAGATTGTATCACCCTCACCCCTTTCTTATAGATCCTCACTTGTTGCTTTCTCTTCTTGCTACGTAGCACTCTCTAGGTCTGATACTATTTAACCCACCCCTTATTTCTCATTTGTCTCCTTCACCGAAATGCTGGCCCTATGAAAGCAGGGGTCTCGGAGGCTGTTTTGTTGACTGCTTTAACTACAATGCTTTGAAAAGTGTCTGGCACACAGCGAGTGCTTAATAAATATTTGTTGATTGAATTGAATGAACCCTGTTTCCTTCAGAATATTCATGGGGAAAGAACCCCTGGAAAGTCTTAATTCCTACTAATTTGGTCAGGAAGGGGCTTAAAGTTCCTCTAAATGGAACATTAATGAAACTGTGATCGTATTTTGTATCATTAACTAATAAAGACTGGCATGTGGGTGATATTAGTATCAGTTTGCCAGTATATTTCTCCTTAGCAAAATGCTTACATCAGCTGCTAAGTTACTAACAGAGGGTTACTTACTGAATCTGGAATCAGAATAAAGGAGGTGGCAGGCATAAGCATAGTAGCTGGTGTTAGGAAGCTATGGGCTAGCCTCAGACCATGCACGTGGGATGGGAATACATCTTTCAAGGGGATCAAGAAACTTATGGAGTGTCCGGGGACCCTTTTCTCTCTCATATAATAATAACCAGCCACACTCATATTGCCTATTCTGTGCCAGGCACTGTTTGTTGAAGTTGTTCTGTGTAATGTGTTGAATGAGTTTGTGAGTAATAGTGAATATTTTGAGTGTTTACCACGTACAGGTACTATTCTGAGAACTTTTCACGTTATCTCATTTACTCCTCATGAGAATCCGACACAGTAGGTTCTGATTGTCCTCCCCATTTTGCACTGGGGCATCAGAGGCATTGCCAGGTTGAGTAAGTAGTTCAAGGTCACAGAAATTAGGAGGTGATGGAGCTGGGATTTGAGCTCCGGCAGCCACCAGGCCCCTGGTGGACAGTGCTAGAGACCTACCAACTACTGTTGCCCACTGGTCTTTTCTTTCGTAACTCTGCATGTATTCCAGCCCTTATAGCACAGAGCTCTACAAGTAAGTAACACATGCCTCCAACTTAAAAAAAAAAAATCAAGCACATCCCAGTTCCATAGACACCTCTCCTCCTTGATTTGATGTGTCTGGCTCCCAAGTCTCATCAGGAATAGTCTGTGATTCTCTAGGTCGTAACTGTCCTTTGTAAAAGTGGCTACCACTTTTAATTCTAAAACCAGGCTCATATTTTAAGTGTATCAAGAGAGGCTTTTTATTGTCATTATCTGTTTAAACCTTCGATAAATCTGAGAATCATCACATAACTTTTGTGTTCTCGTTTTGTAAGTTTGGAATGTTGCCTGTTGGATTTTCTTAGTGTGGCAGGTGATTGAAGGGAGCATGTTAACCTTTAACTCAAAGTGTTGTTGCACAAATTCAGTGTTTAGACCTGAGCTGCTTAATGTGGGAGAAATGACCTTATATATGAGCTTACTCTCTCGTTGTGGAGGAAAGACAGTCTTACACAGGATACAACTTGATAACCAATAAAACCGCTTTTGATTAGTGTCAAAATAGATGGACCAGATATTGAGTACAGTAAGTTTGGATAAGGAAGATATCTTGGGATATTTGTGGTCTAATTTTATGATAAGCATATCATTGTTAGGAATGTTTATATTCAGTCCCCCTCAGGAGATAATGCCTTTTGGAAGGTTTCTTAGATTGAAACAGTCTTGTTTAAAAAAAATAAAAGCTCCTGGAGGGAGCTCACTGGAGGGAATGTGGTTCCCTCTAGTGGTGGTAAAGAAGTTGTGAATTTTCTTAATTGTATTTCTTTCTTTCATATTTATTCATTGCATCCTGATACATAGTAGTCCCTGTATTAGAGATACAGAAATAAAAGATACAGTTTTATTTATAAAACTCTTACAAAGTTAGAATAGAAAAAGGCAAATAATTGTGATACTGTATGTGAAAATAGTAAAAAACTACCTAGCCCAGATCTGGAGGGATGGGGTTAGACAAGGAAAGACTTCTTGAAGAATTAGATATTATCTGAGTTTTTATAAAAGGAGCACCTATTATTTTTTACTCTATACAATATTAGTATTGTATATTTGATTTTTATTGTGGAAAATTTGGGAGTTTTTAAAAAGTCCATTATTTCTTCACCAAAAGATAACCACTTATAACATTTGGCTATATCTTCTCCAAGCCCCTTTTTATGCATAACTTATTATTTATTTTTTGAGATGGAGTCTCGCTCCGTCACCCAGGATGGAGTGCAGTGGCGCAATCTCGGCTTATTGCAACCTCTGTCTCTAAGGTTCAAGTGATTCTCCAGCCTCAGCCTCCCGAGTAGCTGGGACTACAGGCACGTGCCACTGCATCTGGTTAATTTCTTTTTTCTTTTTTTTTTGTTGCATTTTTAGTAGAGGCAGGGGTTTTACCATGTTGGCCAGGCTGGTCTTGAACTCCTAATCTGCCCACCTCGGCCTCCCAAAGTTCTGGGATTACAGTTGTGAGCCACTGTGCCCAGCTGCATAATTTATTTTTTAACAGAATTTATGTCATGACATTTTGTAATCTGCTTTAAGCAAGTTAACATAGTTTGAAAATTTTCTTATATTACTGTATTCATTAGTGCCACATTATTCTTCTCAAAATAGTATTCATCATTTTCCCACTGTTTTTTTTCAGATGAACTTTAGAATAATTTTGTGTATTTTAAAAATTCTGTTGATATTTATTTATTTGAGACAGAGTCTTGCTCTGTTGCCTAGGGTGGAGTGAAGTGGTGTGATCTTGGCTCACTGCAACCTCTGCTTCCATGCCCAGCTAATTTTTATATTTTTAATAGAGATGGGGTTTCACCATGTTGGCCAGGCTGGTTTCGAACTCCTGACCTCAGGTTGTCCACCCACCTTGGTCTCCCAAAGTGCTGGGATTACAGGCGTGAGCCACCATGCCCGGCCTATATTTTTATTGAATTGGCTATTGGATCTTCCTCGACTATTGTTTTTTAAACTAATTATTATGGATATAGGCATAGTAACACAACTGATTTTTATTTTTATTTTATTTTTATTATTATTTTTTAATTTTTTATTTTTTATTGCGTTTTAGGTTTTGGGGTACATGTGCAGAACATGCAAGATAGTTGCATAGGTACACACATGGCAGTGTGTTTTGCTGCCTTCTGCCCCTTCACCCACATTTGGCATTTCTCCCCATGCTATCCCTCCCCTGCTCCCCGCCGCTGTCCCTCCCCTATTCCCCCCAATAGACCCCAGTGTGTAGTACTCCCTTCCCTGTGTCCATGTGTTCTCATTGTTCATCACCTGCCTATGAGTGAGAATATGCGGTGTTTCATTTTCTGTTCTCGTGTCAGTTTGCTGAGAATGATGCTCCAGATTCATCCATGTCCCTACAAAGGACACAAACTCATCATTTTTGATTGCTGCATAATATTCCATGGTGTATATGTGCCACATTTTCCCAGACCAGTCTATCATCGATGGGCATTTGGGTTGGTTCCAGGTCTTTGCTATTGTAAACAGTGCTGCAATGAACATTCGTGTGCATGTGTCCTTATAGAAGAATGATTTATAGTCCTTTGGATATATACCCAGTAATGGGAGTGCTGGGTCAAATGGAATTTCTATTTCTAGGTCCTTGAGGACTCGCCACACTGTCTTCCACAATGGTTGAACTAATTTACACTCCCACCAGCAGTGTAGAAGTGTTCCTATTTCTCCACATCCTCTCCAGCATCTGTTGTCTCCAGATGTTTTAATGATCACCATTCTAACTGGCGTGAGATGGTATGTCAATGTGGTTTTGATTTGCATCTCTCTAATGACCAGTGATGATGAGCATTTTTTCATATGTTTGTTGGCCTCATGTATATCTTCTTTTGTAAAGTGTCTGTTCATATCCTTTGCCCATTTTTGGATGGGCTTGTTTTTTCTTGTAAATCTGTTTTAGTTCTTTGTAAATTCTGGATATCAGCCCTTTGTCAGATGGGTAAACAGCAAAAATTTTTTCCCATTCTGTTGGTTGCCGATTCACTCTAGTGACTGTTTCTTTTGCTGTGCAGAAGCTATGGAGTTTGATTAGGTCCCATTTGTCTATTTTGGCTTTTGTTGCCAATGCTTTTGGTGTTTTGGTCATGAAGTCCTTGCCTACTCCTATGTCCTGAATGGTTTTGCCTAGATTTTCTTCTAGGGTTTTTATGGTGCCAGGTCTTATGTTTAAGTCTTTAATCCATCTGGAGTTAATTTTAGGGTAAGGTGTCAGGAAGGGGTCCAGTTTCTGCTTTCTGCACATGGCTAGCCAGTTTTCCCAACACCATTTATTAAACAGGGAGTCCTTTCCCCATTGCTTGTTTTTGTGAGGTTTATCAAAGATTGTATGGTTGTAGATATGCTGTGTTGCCTCCAATGCCTCTGTTCTGTTCCATTGGTCTATATCTCTGTTTTGGTACCAGTACCATGCTGTTTTGATTACTGTAGCCTTGTAGTATACTTTGAAGTCCGGTAGTGTGATGCCTCCCGCTGTGTTCTTTTTGCTTAGGATTGACTTGGCTATGCGGGCTTTCTTTTGGTTCTATATGAAGTTCAAGGTGGTTTTTTCCAGTTCCGTGAAGAAAGTCAGTGGTAGCTTGATGGGGATAGCGTTGATTCTGTAAATTACTTTGGGCAGTATAGCCATTTTTGCGATATTGATTCTTCCTAACCATGAACATGGAATGTTTCTCCATCTGTTTGTGTCCTCTCTTATTTCGTTGAGCAGTGGTTTGTAGTTTTCCTTGAAGAGGTCCCTTATGTTCCTTGTAAGTTGTATTCCTAGGTATTTTATTCTCTTTGTAGCAATTGTGAATGGCAGTTCGTTCTTGATTTGGATCTCTTTAAGTCTGTTATTGGTGTATAGGAATGCTTGTGATTTTTGCACATTGATTTTATATCCTGAGACTTTGCTGAAGTTGTTTATCAGTTTCAGGAGTTTTTGGGCTGAGGCGATGGGGTCTTCTAGATATACTATCATGTCATCTGCAAATAGAGACAATTTGGCTTCCTCCTTTCCTATTTGAATACCCTTTATTTTTTTTTCCTGCCTGATTGCTCTGGCTAGAACTTCCAGTTCTATATTGAATAGAAGTGGTGAGGGAGGGCATCCTTGTCTCGTGCCAGATTTCAAAGGGAATGCTTCCAGTTTTTGCCAATTCAGTATGATATTGGCTGTTCATTTGTCATAAATAGCTTTTATTATTTTGAGATACATTCCATCAATTCCGAGTTTATTGAGGGTTTTTAGCATAAAGGGCTGTTGAATTTTGTCAAAGGCCTTCTCTGTGTCAATTGAGATAATCGTGTGGTTTTTGTTTTTGGTTCTGTTTATGTGGTGAATTACGTTTATAGACTTGCATATGTTGAACCAGCCTTGCATCCCCGGGATGAATCCTACTTGATCATGATGGATAAGCTTTTTGATGTGCTGTTGCAATCAGCTTGCCAATATTTTATTGAAGATTTTTGCATCTATGTTCATCATGTATATTGGCCTGAAGTTTTCTTTTCTTGTTGAGTCTCTGATGGGTTTTGTATCAGGATGATGTTGGTCTCATAAAATGAATTGGGAAGGATTCCCTCTTTTTGGATTATTTGGAATAGTTTCAGAAGGAATGGTACCAGCTCCTCTTTGTGTGTCTGGTAAAATTCAGCTGTGAACCCATCTGGACCTGGGCATTTTTTGTGTGGTAGGCTCTTAACTTCAGACCTTGTTATTGGTCTGTTCATAGTTTTGGCTTCCTCCTGGTTTAGGCTTGGGAGGACACAGGTGTCCAGGAATTTATCCATTTCTTCCAGCTTTACTAGTTTGTATGCATAGAGTTGTTTGTAATATTCTCTGATGATGGTTTGAATTTCTGTGGAATCTGTGGTGATTTCCCCTTCATTGTTTTTAATTGCATATATTTGGTTGTTCTCTCTTTTCTTTTTTTATCAGTCTGGCTAATGGTCTGTCTATTTTGTAGATCTTTTCAAAAAACCAGCTCTTGGATTTATTGATTTTTTGAAGGGTTTTTCGTGTCTCTATCTCCTTCAGTTCTGCTCCGATCTTAGTTATTTCTTGTCTTCTGCTAGGTTTTGAGTTTTTTTGATCTTGCTCCTCTAGGTCTTTCAATTTTGATGATAGGGTGTGAATTTGGGATCTCTCCACTCTTCTCATGTGGGCACTTATTGCTACATATTTTCCTCTAGAGACTGCTTTAAATGTGTCCCAGAGATTCTGGTATGTTGTGTCTTCCTTCTGGTTAGTTTCGAAGAACTTCTTTATTTCTGCCTTCATGTCATTGTTTATCCAATGAACATTCAAGGGCCAGTTGTTCAGTTTCCATGAAGCTGTGCGGTTCTGAGTTAGTTTCTGAATTCTGAGTTCTAACTTGATTGCACTATGGTCTGAGAGACTGTTTGTTATGATTTCAGTTGTTTTGCATTTGCTGAGGAGTGCTTTACTTCCAATTATGTGGTCAATTTTAGAGTAGGTGTGATGTGGTGCTGAGAAGAATGTATATTCTGTGGATTTGGGGTGGAAAATTCTGTAAATGTGTATCAGGTTTGCTTGTTTCAGGTCTGAGTTCAAGCCCTGGATATCCTTGTTAATTTTCTGTCTGGTTGATCTGTCTAATATTGACAGTGGAGTGTTAAAGTCTCCCACTATTATTGTGTGGGAGTCTAAGTCTCTTTGTAAGTCGTTAAGAACTTGCCTTATATATCTGGGTGCTTCTGTATTGGGTCCATATATATTTAGGATTGTTAGCTCTTCTTGTTGTATCGATCCTTTTACCATTATGTAATGTCCTTCTTTGTCTTTTTGATCTTTGTTGCTTTAAAGTCTATTTTATCGGAGATGAGAATTGCAACTCCTGCTTTTTTTTGCTCTCCATTTGCTTGGTAAATCTTCCTCCATCCCTTTATTTTGAGCCTTTGTGTATCCTTGCATGTGAGATGGATTCCCTGGATACAGCACACTGATGGGTTTTGGCTTTTTATCCAATTTGCCAGTCTGTGTCTTTTGATTGGTGCATTTAGCCCATTTACATTTAGGGTTAATATTGTTATGTGTGAATTTGATACTGCCATTTTGATGCTAGCTGGCTGTTTTGCCCGTTAGTTGATGCAGATTCTTCATTTTGCTGATGCTCTTTAGCATTTGGTATGTTTTTGGAATGGCTGGTACTGGTTGTTTCTTTCTATGTGTAGTGCCTCTTTCAGGAGCTCTTGTAAAGCAGGCTTGGTAGTGACAAAATCTCTGAGTACTTGCCTATTTGCAAAGGATTTTATTTTTCCTTCACTTATGAAGCTCAGTTTGGCTGGATATGAAATTCTGGGTTGGAAGTTCTTTTCTTTAAGGTTGTTGAATATTGGCCCCCATTCTCTTCTGGCTTGTAGAGTTTCTGCTGAGAGATCTGCTGTGAGTCTGATGGGCTTCCCTTTGTGGGTGACCCGACCTTTCTCTCTGGCTGCCCTTAGCATTTTCTCCTTCATTCCTACCCTGGTGAATCTGATGATTATGTGCCTTGGGGTTGCTCTTCTTGCGAAGTATCTTTGTGGTGTTCTCTGTATTTCCTTGACTTGGATATTGGCCTGCCTTGCTAGATTGGGGAAATTTTCCTGGATAATATCCTGAAGAGTATTTTCCAGCTTGGATTCATTCTCTTTGTCACATTCTGGTACACCTATCAAACATAGATTAGGTCTCTTTACATAGTCCCACATTTCTTGGAGACTTTGTTCATTCCTTTTTGCACTTTTTTCTCTAATCTTGGCTTCTCATTTTATTTCATTGAGTTGATCTTCGACTTCTGATATCCTTTCTTCTGCTTAGTCAATTAGGCTGTTGAAACTTGTGCATGCTTTGTGATGTTCTCGTGTTGTGTTTTTCAGCTCCTTCAATTCATTCATATTCCTCTCTAAGTTGTCCATTCTTTTCATCATTTCCTCAAATCTTTTTTCAAGGTTCCTAGTTTCTTTGCATTGATTTGGAACATGTTCTTTTAGCTCACTGAAGTTTCTCATTACCCACCTTCTGAAGTCTGATTCCGTCATTTCATCACACTCATTCTCTGTCCAGCTTTGCTCCCTTGCTGGTGAGGAGTTTTGGTCCTTTGTAGGAGGCGAGATGTTCTGGTTTTGGGTGTTTTCCTCCTTTTTGTGCTGGTTTCTTCCCATCTTTGTGGATTTATCCACCTGTCGTCTGAGTAGTTGCTGATTTTTCGATTGGGTCTCTGAGTGGAGGCCCAGATTGTTGACGATGAAGTATTTCTGTTTCTTAGTTTTCCTTCTAACAGTCTAGCCCCTCTGCTGTAAGACTGCTGAGGTCCACTCCAGGCCCTGTTTGCCTGGGGTACACCTGTAGCAGCTGCAGAACAGTGAGGGATGCTACCAGTTTCTTCTTCTGCTATCTTTGTCTGAGAATGATGCCTGCCAAATGTCAGTCTGATCAGTCCTTTTTGAGGTGACTCTTTGGGTATATGGGGGTCAGGGAGCTGCTTGAGGAGATGGTCTGTACTTTATAGGAGCTCAAGTGCTGAGCTGTGAGCTCCGTTATTCATTCAGGGCTGCTAGACAAGTACGTTTAAGTCTGCTGCAGCAGAACTCATAAAACCCCTTTTTTCCCTCACATGCTGTGTTTTGAGGAGTTAGGGCTTTATTTATGAGTATCTGTTGCACTGTCCTGCCCAGCTAGGAGGCAGTTTAGTCACTATTTGCCTGCTGAGGCTCTGCCCTGCTGCCGTGGGGTCCGCCCTGTTGCCGTGGGGTCTGCCCTGTTGCCGTGGGCTCTGCCCTTTTGCTGTGGGCTCCGCCCTGCTGTTGTGGGCTCCGCCCTCTTGGTGGAATCTCTCTGTTATGGTGGGTTGCCTCAGCAATGGCAGGCTGCATCAGCAATGGGAGAGTACCTCAGTAGGGGCAGAATGTTTCGGTAATGGCGTACGTCCCTCCCCCACCGAGCTGCACCGTCCTTGGTTTAGCTGTGCCCACTGTGAAACTCAACCCTGAGCGTTTTGAATTGCTGTTTTGTTTGTCCCTGTGGGGGTGGGACCCATTGAGCCTGATCACCTGGCTCCCTGCCTCAGAGCCCTTTTGTTTTTTTTAAGTTGAACAGTTGACTCTCTCCCATGTGTTTCAGTCGCCTGCTGAAAGGGCACTGCAATCTGTGTGATTTTCCATGCAGCAACCCACTGCGCTGGCTCACAGTTCACTTCCCGGGAATCTCCTGGCCTGGCTCACTGTCCAAGTCCCGTTTAATCAGATGAATATGCTAATCTGCCCTCGCAAATCTCAAATTGCCGGTTTAACAGGGCACCCAGACCAGTGCGTTTTGTGCAGAGTGCTGCTGCGCTGTGGCACCGGCCGAAATGGCCATGCCAGCTGAAACAGCTGTGCTGGCGTCCTGTGTCTCTCCTACACCTGGGTATTTCCCCGTTCTGTGGGCAACAAAGATCTTTCTGGAAATGCGGTGTGAACTCACCCTCTGCATCTTCACTGAGAGCTGCAATCCTGAGTTGCTTCTACAGCGCCATCTTCCAACAGCCACAACTGATTTTTAAATCTTTTGAGACCTTACTGATGCCAGAATTTTAATCTTGTTTTTAGGATTTGTTTTGTTTTGTTTTTCATGTAGATAATCACAACACCTAAAAATAATCACCATGAGTTCTTTTATTTTTTTTCTTATCTTAATGCATTGGGAGGAATTTCCATAACTACATTAAAGAATATAGGAATCTTTGTTTTGGTTTTTACTGTATTCTTGTTTTACCTTGAAGTTTAGGAGTGTCTGATTTTTTTGACATAGATATTTTTCACATTATGCCTAATTTACTAAGTTCTCTTTATTTTTAATTTGGAATCAGTCCTAAATTTATCAAATGTCTTTTTGGCATTTATATTAGTTTCCTAGGGCTGCCTAAGAAAATCACCACAAATGTGGTGGCTTCAAACAACAGAATTTACTCCCTCACGGTTCTGATGGTCAGAAGGTCTTGGCAGGGTTTACATCTTCTGGAGACTGAGGGGGAATCCACTCCATGACCCCCTTTTGGCCTCTGATGACTGTCAGCAATCCTTGACATTCTCTGACTTATAGCTCTGCCTTCATCTTCACATCTTCTCCTGTCTGTGTCTTCTCTTCTTGGGACACCTGTCATTGGATTTAGAGCCCACCTGGCGAATTCACAGTGATCTCTTGAGAGTCTTAATTACATATGCAAAATCACTTTTTCTCAGTAAGGTCATGTACACAGATTCCTGGTGGACATATTTTTGTGTGTGTGTGTGGGGGGGGGGGCACAATACAACTACTACAACATCTATTAAGAAAGGTGTCTTTTCTGCTAGACAGGAGGTTTAACCAACTAAGATCTGCTGCTGCTCAAGAAAGGTATTTTATGGCTGCACATGGGGGCTCAGACCTGTAATCCCAGCACTTTGGGAGGCTGAGGTGGGAAGATCACTTGAGGCCCGGAGTTCAAGACCAGCCTGGCCAACATAGCGAAACCCCATCTCTACTAAAAAGACAAAAAAATTAGCTAGGTGTGGTGGCACACACCTGTAATCTCAGCTACTCAGAGCCTGGGAGGCAGAGGTTGCAGTGAGCCAAGATCTCACCACTGCACTCCAGCCTGGGTGACAGACAGAGTGAGACTATGTCTCAAACAAAATGAAACAAAACAAAGAAAAAACCCAAACGGTATCTTTTAATTTGTTCTATAGATAAATCTCTCCTTTCCCCTTCTCTCCTCTCATTTCTCTCTCTTCCAGAAAAAAAAATCCCTTTCTCTCAGCCCATTCTTTCTAATACTGTTTTTCAGATCTCAGCTTAAAGATTACTATTTGAAAAGCTGTTTTTGATTGAGTAGACTTGGCTAAATACTCCTCCTATGTATAGTATGTGCTTCTTTGTAGCCCCTGAATTTCTATTATCATATTATATCTTCTTGTAAATGTGTTTTATTCTTGGCCACCTTTTTGATCCTTTAAGTTGGAGTCATGGATTCTTGCTCCCTATTTTATTCCCAGAGATTGATGCATCAACCATCATATAAAAAGATTAAAAATGGCTGGGTGCAGTGGCTCACACCTGTAATCCCAGCACTTTGGGAGGCCAAGTTGGGTGGATCACGAGGTCAGGAGATGAGACTATCCTGGCCAACTTGGTGAAACCCTGTCTCTACTAAAAACACAAAAATTAGCTGGGCACGGTGGTGTGTGCCTGTAATCCCAGCTACTTGGGAGGCTGAGGCAGGAGAATTGCTTGAACTAGAAAGTCAGAGGTTGCAGTGAGCTGAGATTGTGCCACTGTACTCTAGCCTAGCAACAGAGTGAGACTCCATCTCAAAAAAAAAAAAGAAAGAAAAAGATTAATACATATTTTGGTGTAAAATGAACTTAATATGATGCATTAAATTAATAGACTGTCTTCTGTTGAACTATTCTTGTAACAAATTGCATGTAGTCATACTGTTATTCTTTTACTATAATGTTTGAATTTGCATATTAGACATTTTATTAGATTTTTTACATCTATATTCAAAAGTGAGTTTGGTCTTTTGCTATTCATTATTTTGGTTTGGGGAGCAGAGATGAGCTAAATAAATAAAAAGAATGATCTGTCTTCTGGAAGTGTTTCGTAGAATGGGAGGGAGGTATGTGATACTTGAGTGCCTACATGAGCTTCATTTATAGCCATCTAGGTCCACTAGCCTTTCAAGTCTTGTTAAACTTCTCCCAACTTTTCATCATTACTGGCTTTTGTATTTCTGTCTTTTGACTTTTTCTGTTGCTTTACTGAAGAAAAGTAACTTGTTTGTTGTATTTCAATTTTCAGAAATTTGTTAGGAGTTGTATATTGAAATCTCTTATAATTAAAAAATGTATTCCGTAGTTCCAGTGATGTCTTCTTTCTCATCACTAATAGTGTCTTTGTTGTTTAATCCTTTTCGAGTTTTAATTTTCTGCAGATTTTTTTCATTAGATTTTTACAAATTAGGTAATTTAAAAAACTTATTGAGGTATATGTGACATGTCATAACATTTATCCATTTCACGTTAACAATACAATAATTTTTAGTAATGCTACCCTGTGGTTCAGCCATCACCATAAATTAGTTTTAGAATGTTTTCATGCCCCACTAGAAAGATCCCTCATGTCCATTGAAAGTTAATTCCCATTCTCTAGGCAACCAGTAATCTACTTGCTCTCTCTCTGTTTGCCTTTTCTGGACATTTCATATAAGTGAAATGATAAAATATGTGATCTGTTGCATCTGGGTTATTTTGCTGAACATAATATTTTTATGAGTTATCCATGGCAAGCATGTGTCAAAAGTTTGTTCCTTTTCATTCCTGAGTAGAATTTCATTATATGAATATACTGCATGTTGTCTATCCATTCACCAGTTGAACCAACCAGTTAGGTTGTTTCCAGTTTTTTTCTGTTATAAACAATGCTGCTGTGAACATTTGTGTGCATGTGTTTGTTTGGACACATGTTTTTATTTATCTTGGGTATGACATAGGAGTAGAATTGCTGGGTTATATATTAGATTTATGGATCACTTTATAAGAAACCATCAAACTATTTTCCAAAGAAAAGAAAAAGACTTTTCCACATTCTAAAGAAAAGACTTTAGCACCATACTTTTATTCAAGAATGGACTAATTATTTGCAGTTCTATTTTCATTTTTTTGAGTACCCTCCCTACTATTTTCATAATGGCATATTAATTTACATCCTCACCAACAGTGTACAGCAGTTGTCTTTTTTCCACATCCTTGCCAATGCTTATTATGTTCTGTCTTTGATAATAGCCATTCTAACAAGTGCAAAGTGATATTTCACTGTGGTTTTTATTTGCATTTTCCTGATGATTAGTAATGTTGAGCATTTATTTTTTTCATATGCTTATTAGCCCTTTGTGTGCCTTCTTTTGAGAAATGTCTGTTCAGGTCCTTTGCCCATTTTCTAATTGGGTTGTTTTCTAGCTGTTGAGTTATTTGAATTTCTTACGTATTTTGGATGTTCATCCCTTATCAGATAATTAGCTAGTATTTTTTCTCTTTCCATACATTGTCTCTTTACTCTCCCAATTGTTTCCTTTGCTGTGCAGAAGCTTTTGAATTTGATATAATGTCATCTATCTATTTTTGCTTTTGTTGCTTGTGATTCTGGGGCCATATTTTAAAATTCGTTTCCCAGACCAATGTCAAGAAGCTCTTCCCTTATGTTTTCTTCTAGTAGTTTTATGGTTTCAGGTCTTAATTTTAAGTCTTAATCCATTTTTAGTTGATTTTTAATATATAGTATGAGATAAGGGTCTAATTTCATTTTTCTACATATTGGTATCCAGTTTTCCCAACACCACTCTATTGCAAATACTGTCTTTTCCCTGTTATGTGTTGTTGGCATCTTTGTTGAAAGTCAATTGACTGTAAATGCATAGACTTAACTTCTGCGATCTCTATTCTGTTTCACTGGTCTACGTGTGTGTATTTATGCCAGTACTCTGCTGTTTTGATTACTATAGCTTTGTAGTGGATTTTGAGATCAGATAGTGTGATGCATCCATTTTGTTCTTTTTTGCTCAGGATTGCTTTGGCTATTTGGGATCTTTTGTGCTTCCATACAAATTTTGAGATTTTCTTTCTGTTTCTGTGAAAAATGTTATTGGAATTTTGCTAGAAATCACCTTGAATCTGTAAACTGCTTTTCAGATTTTTAATTTAAAAACATTTTTAATTTTTGCTTTTATTATTTTAATTGACACATAATTGTATGTACTTATGGCGTACAGAGTGATTATTTTGATACATGAATACAGTGCATAATTATCAAATCAGGGTAATTAGCATGTCCATTGCCTTAAACATTTATCATTTCTTTGTGTTGGAAACATTCAAAATCTGCACTTTTAGCTATTGAAGTATATACAATAAATTTTTGTTAAGTATAGTCACCCTGTAGCACTATAGAACACTAGATCTTATTCCTATCTAGCTGTGCTCTTGTATCTGTTAACCAAATTCTTCCTATCTCCTCCCTCCTATCCTCCTCCACCTCCAGTAGCCACTCTTCTACTCTATCCTACGCTACTTCTATAAGATCAAATTTTTAGTTTCCACATATGAGTGAAAACATGTGGTATTTATCTTTCAGTGCCTGGTGTATTTCACTAAACATAACGCCCTCCAAACTCATCCACATAGTTGTGAATGACAGAATTCTTTTATGGCTACGTAGTATTCCATTCTGAGTATGTACCACATTTTTAAAAAGCCACTCATCTATTGATGGACACTTAGGTTGATTCCATATCTTGGCTATTGCAAATAGTGCTGCAATAAACGTAGAAGTGCAGATGTTTCTTTGACATGCTGAATTCATTTCCTTTGGATATATAACAAGTAGTAAAATTGCTGGATGATGTGGTAGTTCTATTTTTAGTTTTTGAGAAACTTCCATGCTGTCTTCTGTAATGACTATGCTAATTCATGTTCCAACTCAAGAGTGTATTAAGAGTACTCACCAGCATGTTAATTTTTGTCTTTTTGATAATAGCCATTCTAACTGAAATATCTCCTTGTAGTTTTGATTTGCATTTCCCTGATGATTAGTGAAGTTGAGCAATTTTTCATATACCTGTTGGCCATTCACATGTCTTATTTTGAGCTCATTTGCCTATTTAAAAGTAATAATAGGGCCGGGCGCGATGGCTCAAGCCTGTAATCCCAACACTTTGGGAGGCCGAGGCAGGTGGATCATGAGGTCAAGAGATCAAGACCATCCTGGTCAACATGGAAACCCCGTCTCTACTAAAAATACAAAAAATTAGCTGGGCATGGTGGCGCGTGCCTGTAATCCCAGCTACTCAGGAGGCTGAGGCAGGAGAATTGCTTGAACCCAGGAGGCAGAGGTTGCGGTGAGCCGAGATCGTGCCATTGCACTCTAGTCTGGGTAACAACAGTGAAACTCCGTCTCAAAAAGGAAAAAAAAAAGTAATAATAATATTATTGCTGTTGAATTGTTTGAGTTCTTTGTATATTTTAGTTACTAATCCCTTGTGGAACTAATAGTTTGCACATATTTTCTACCATTCTGCAGTTTGTCTCTTTCCTCTGTTAATTTTGTTTATTCATTTGTTTGTTTTGCTGTGCAGCAGCTTTCTCATTTGATATAATTGTTAGTCTACTTTTGTTTTTGTTGCTGGTGACTTTGAGGTCTTCACCATGAAATCTTTGCCCAGATCAATGTCCTGAAGTGTACCTCCTGTTTTCTTCTTGTACTTTCATAGTGCATAGACTTACATTTAAGTGTTTTATTCATTTTATGTTTTTTTAAAATATGGTGAGAGATAGGGTCTACTTTTATTTTTCTGCATACAGATACTCAGTTTTCCCAGGACCATTTATTGAGGAGACTGTCCCTTTCTTAGTGAGTGTTCTTGGCACCTTTATTGAAAATCAGTTGCCTGCAAATATGTGGATTTATTTCTGGGTTCTCAATTTTGTTCAATTGGTCTATGTATTTGTTTTTATGCTAGTATCATGCTATTTTGGTTATGATAGCTTCATATTGTATTTTGAAGTTCAGTAATGTGACACCTCCAGCTTTGTTTTTTTTTTTTCCTTTTTGCTCAGGATTGCTTTAGCTGTTCAGGATCTTTTTTGTTCCATACAAATTTTAGAGTAATTTTAAACTGTGAAGAATGTCACAGTATTCTTGTCATGGTATTTTGATAGAGATTGCATTGAATCTGTAGATTGCTTTGAGTAGTATGGATACTTTCACAATGTTAATTCTCCCAATATATGAACTTGGATATCTTTCCATTTTGTATGCGTGTCTTCTTCAGCTTCTTCCATCAATGTTTATACTTTTGACTGTATAGAGCTTTCATCTTCTTGGTTAAATTTATTCCTAAATTTTTTTGTGTACATGTTGTAAATGGGTGAGTTGTTTTCTTGATGTCTTTTTCAGATAGTTCATTGTTCACTGTATAAATGCTACTGATTTTTGTATGTTGATTTTTGTATGTTGATTTTTGTATCTTTACTGAATCTGTTTATTAGTAATGATATTTTAAGACATCAGTTTTTGGTGATGTCTTTAGAGTTTTCTATATATAGGATTATATTGTCTGCAAACAGATACCTTAACTTCTTCCTTTCTGATTTAGTAACTTTTATTTCTTTCTCTTGCCTAATTGCTCTGACTAGGTTTTCCTGTAATTTTCTTTTCGTATAGTGTCCTTGACTGACTACTTTCAGGCTTGTAAAATGAGTTTTGAATTAGTCCTTCCTTTTAAATTTTTTAGAAAGTTTGTAAGGGATTGGCATTAATTCTCTTTTAAATATTTGGTAGAATTCACCATGTAAGCTGTCAGGTCCTGGGTTTTTCTTGGATGACAGACTTTTTATAATCGTTTAAATCTCCTTTCTCATGATTAATCTGTGCATATTTTCTGCTTATTTGTGATTTAGTCTTGGTAGATATTTCCAGTATCTAATTTGTTGTGTGTATTTGTTCATAGCAGTCCCTTACGATTGTTTGTATTTCTCTAGTATCAGCTGTAACTACTCTTTCTTATTTGTTTGAGTCTTCTCTCTTTTTTACTCAGCCTAGTTAAGGGTATTTCAATTTTGCTTATCTTTTAAAAACCCAACCATTACTTTCATCGATCTTTTCTATTGTTTTTCTAGTCTGTATTTCATTTATTTCTGCTTTTAAAAAATATTTCTGCTGTTAACTTTTGGCTTAGTTTTTTCTTCATTTTCTAGTTCCTTGAGGTGTAATGTTTGGTTGTTTATTTGAGATCTTTCTTTTTTGATATGGGTGTTTATTGGTATAAACTGCCTCTTAGAACTGCATTTGCTGCATGTCATAAGTGCTGGTGTGTTATCTTTCTATGTTTGTCTCAAGATTTTTTTTCTTAAAATTTCTTTTTCCTAAGCAACAAAGACAATATAAAAAATTTAAAAAACAGAGACAAGATCCCATTATGTTGCCCAGGCTAGTCTTGGACTCCTGGACTTGGTCTCTCAAGAGCTGGAATTGCAGCATGAGCCACTTCACCTGGCCTGTCTAAAGATTTTTAAAATTTTCTTTTAAAATTTCTCTTTGATTTATGGATTGTTTAGGAATCATTTGCTTAATTTTTGCATATTTGTAAATTTTTGAAGGTCTTTCTGTTATTTTCTAGTTTCATATTGTTGTCATCTGAAATATACTTAATATAATTTATATCTTAAATTTTTAAATACTTGTTTTGTGTCCTAACATATGATCTATCCTTGAGAATGTTCCATTGCATTTGCAAATAATGTATATTCTGCTGCCCTTGGATGGCATATTCTGTACATGTCAAGTTTATTTGGTCTAAGGTATACTTTAAGTCCAGTTTTTCCTTACTGATTTTTCATCTGTTTGTTCATTGTTGAAAATGGGGTATTGAAGTTCCCTACTAGTAATATGTCATACTCTATTTCCCTCTTCAGATATATTAACATTTGATGTCTTTATTTAGGTGCTCCAATGTTGAGTGCATATATATTTATAATCATTATATCTTCTTGATGAATCGACCCCTTTATCATTATATAGTGACCTTCTTTGTTTCACTTTATAACTTCAACTTAAAGTCTATTTTATCTCATATGAGGATAGTTAGTTACCTCTGTTCTCTTTTGGTTTCTATCTTCATGGATTATCTTTGTTTCAGTCGTTTCACTTTCAATCTATGAGTGTCTTTAAAAGTGAAGTGAGGCCAGGTGTGGTGACTCATGCTGTAATCCCAGCACTTTGGGAGGCCAAGGAGGGTGGATCACCTGAGGTCAGGAGTTTGAGACCAGTCTGTCCAACATGGTGAAAGCCTGTCTCTACTAGCAAAACAAACGAACAAAAAATTAGCTGGGCATGGTGGTATGCACCTGTAATGCCAGCTGCTTAGGAGGCTGAGGCAGGAGAATTGCTTGAACCAGGGAGGTGGAGGTTGCAGTGAGCTGAGATCACACCACTACACTCCAGCCTGGGTGACAGAGTGAGACTCTACCCTCCGACCCCCGAAAAAAGAAATGAGTCTGGTAGGCCCCATGTATTTGAGTCTTGGTTTTTTTATCCATTAAGCCACTGTATGTCTTTTGTTGGGATAATTTGATCTGTTCACATTCAAGATAATTATTGATAGGTAATCAATAATTATTCACTTAATAACTGATTATTGATCATAATTATTTTGGACATTTTGTTCATCGTTTTTGGCTAGTTTTGTAGTTCTTTTTTCCCCCTTCTTCCTCTCTTGCTGTTTTTCTTTGTGATTAGATGATTTTCTGTAGTAGTGTGCTTTGAATTCTTAACTTGTATCTCTTGTGTGGCTACTATATGTTTTTGCTTTCTAACTAGCATGAGGCTTACATAAAACCAGTTCAGGCACCAGGCTGGCCTGCTCAAAAATTCCACCATCATGCCTGTCTGTGGATTAATGATAGATGGTTTGCTCAGAATCTCTGGACAGGCTTACTGGTGAAGATAGTTGTCAGCGCTAGAATATATGTCTAATTATTCAAATGCACGGAAACCAATGCTTGACCACAAGGATCACAAACAATCAGGGAAGTATAACACTACCAAAGGAACAAATTAAGGCATCAGTAACCAGGTTTAAAGAAATGGAGATCTCATGAACTGTCTGACAAATAATTCAAAATAATCAAAGAAGCTTAGCAAGCTATAAGAGAACACGTACAGACAACTAAATAAAACCAGGGAAACAATACACGAATGCAATTAGAAGTTCAACAGTGAGATAAAAGCCATAAAAAAGAACCAAACAGAAAATCTGGAGCTAAAAAAATATACTGGCTAAACTGAAAAATTCTGAAAAGAGCTCAGTCAGACAGAAGAAAGAATCACTAAGCTCAAAGAGAGATCATTTGAAATTACTTGGTGAGAACAAAAACAATAAAACAAAAAAAGATGAAACAGGGTGAAAAAAGCCTATGGGAATTACGAGACTTTTTCAAGTGAACCAATGTTGACATTATGGGAATTTAAGTAGGAGCAGAGAAAGAGAAAGGATTAGATAGCGCATTTAAATAACTAATGATGAAAAAACTTTTCCAAATCCGTAAAGGGAAATGACCATCCATATCCTGAATGCCAAAGAACCCTAAACAGATTAAATATCAAATTATCTTCGCTGAGACACATTGTAATCAAACTCTTAAAAGTTAAAGAGAAAAAGTTTGAAAGCAGAAGGAGAATAGCAATTTGTCTCATACAAGAGGACCCCCCAAGACTATCAGAAGATTTCTCAACAGAAACTTTGCAGGCCACAAGACAGTAGGATGATATATTCAGACTACTGAAAGAAAAAAAATGCTGCCATACCCAGCAATTGTTCTTTCAGAAATGATAGAGAGATTAGAACATTCGCAGATTTTTTTTTTTTTTTTTAAAGCTGTGGTTCATCACCACTAGATCTGCTTTAAACAAAAATGCTGGCCTGTAATTCCAGCACTTTGGGAGACTGAGGCCAGGAGTTCAAGACCAGCCTGTGCAACATAGAAAGATCCCATTTCTATTATTTTTAATGCTAAAGGTAGTTCTTTAAGCTGAAAGAAAAGTACATGAATTAGTAACATGGAAACATATGAAACATAGTATAAAACTCATTAGTAAAAGTAAGTACTCGGTCAAATCCAGCATATTCTGATACAATCATGGCAGTATATAAAACACTTACATCTCTAATATGAAGGCTTAAAGGGAAAACTCTAAAATAATACTTACAAAAGTGTGTTAAGGATACACAATCTAAAAAGATGTAAATGGTGACTTCAAAAACACAAAATGTGTGTGTGATGCTAAAGTGTGTAGCTTTTTACATAATTGAAATTAAGTGAGCAGCTTAAAATAGGCTCTTGTAACTATAAGATGTTTTATAAACCTCACTGCTTCATTAAAATGTATTTTTATTTATTCTTTCAACTGACTTTTTTAAAAAAGTGAATAGACTGTCCTTTAGAGCAGTTTTAGGTTTACAGAAAAATTTAGTAGATAATGCAGAGAGTTCCTACATAACCCTTCTCTCCCAGCACACAGTTTTCCATTATTAATATTTTACACTGGTAAGGTACATTTGTTACAATTGATGAAATGATGATACATTATTATTCATTGAAGTCCACAATTTACATTAAAGTTCACTCTGTGTTGTACAGGTCTATGGTTTTTGACGTGTCATGTATCTACCATTACATTATCATACAGAATAGTTTCACCACTCCAAAAAATCCCCTGCACTTTACCTATTCATCTTTGCTTCCCTGGCGCCAATATCCTAGCAAACACTGTGTTTTGTTTTAACTGTCTCTTACAGTTTGCCTTTTCCAGAATGTTCTATGATTGGAATCATCTAGAATGTGCTTTTTTTAGACTTCTTCTTTTACTTACCAATATGCATTTAAAGTTATTGTATGTCTTTTAATGGTTTGATAGCTTATTTTCTTTTATAACTGAATAATAATAATAGTCCATTGTATGGACATACAATAGTTTGTTTATTCATCTACTTATTTAAAGGAATCTTGGTTGCTTCCAGTTTTTGGAAAGTATGAATAAAGCTGCTATAAACGTTCATTTACAGGTTTTTGTGTACACGTAAGTTTTCACCTCAATTGGGTAAATACCTAGGAGCACAGGTACTGGATTGTAATGGAAAACGGTGTTTATCTTTGTATGAAATTGCCAAACTGTCTTCCAAAGTGCCTGTAACTGTTTGCATTCCTGTCAGCAATGACTGGGAGTTCCTCTTGCTCCACATCTTCATCAGCATTTGATATTTTCAGAATTTTGGATTTTAGCCATTTTAATAGTGTAGCAGTATTTCATTGTTGTTCTAATTTGCAGTTACCTAAGGACAATTTATTTTATTTTCATATACCCATTTGTTGCCATATATCCTCTGGTGACACATCTGATCTTTTGCCTGTTTTAAAATTCAGTTGTTTGTTTATGTATTACTGAGTTGTAAGAATTATTTGTATATTTTGGATATGTGTTCTATCAACGGTGTGTTTTACAAAGATTTTCTTCCAGTACGTGGCTTGCCTTTACATTCTTTTGACAATGTATGATACAGAGCAAAATGCTTTAATTTTAATGAGGTTTGAACTGTCAATTTTTTGTTTCATGAATTGTGGTTTTGGTGTTGTATCTAAAAACTCATTGCTAAATCCAGGGTCGCCTACTAAGTGACCTATTTAGCACTGTTAAATATTTCAGGCAGTTTTATAGTTTTCTATTTTATGTACAGCTATGATCCATTTTGAGTTAACTTTAATGAAAGATGTAAAGTCTGTAGAGTCTTTCTCTCTCTCTCTTTTTTTTTTTCCTGGATGTGGATACCTAGTTGCTTCAGCACCATTTGGTGAAAACACCATTCTTTCTCCATTGAATTGCCTTAACTCATTTGTCAAACATCAGTTGACTGTATTTGTGTGGGTCTATTCACTGTCCATCTGTTCTACTGATCTATTTGTCTATTCTTTGTTTCTGTTTCGTTTTTTTTTTTTTTTTTTTTTTTTGAGACAAGGCCTCTGTTGCCCAGTGGTGTGATCCCAGCTCACTGCAGCCTCCACCTCCCCAGACTAAGATGTTTTTCCCACCTCAGCCTCTTGGGAAGCTGGGACCACAGGCATATGCCACCAAACCTGCCTAATTTTTGTATTTTTTGTAGAGATGAGGGATGGAGTCTCACCATGTTGCCAGACTGGTCTTGAACTTCTGGGCTCAAGTCATCCACCCACCTTGGCCTCCTGAAGTGCTGGGATTGTGGATGTGAGCCACCACATCTGGCCTGTTTGCCATTTCCTTCACTAATACCACATTATCTTGATTACTGTAAGCTTTATAGTAAGTCTTGATGTCAGCTTTTGTCAGTCGATTTTGTTCGTCTTTAGTATTTTCTGAGTATTCTGGATCTTCTGCCTTTCACATAAATTTTAGAACCAGTTTATCAATATACACAAAATAACTGTCTGGGGTTTTGACTGAGATTGCATTGACTCTATAGATTAAATTGAGAAGAACTGACATCTTAACAATATTGTCTTCTTATCCACAAACATAGACTATCTCTCCATTTATTTAGATCTTCTTTAATTTCTTTGACCACAGTTTTATAATTTGTCTCACACAGATCTTGTAAAAATTTTGTTAAATATATATCTATGTGGTTCATTACTTTTTGGTGCTACTGCAAATGATATTATGTTTTTAATTTTTAACTCCAGTAGTTCATAATGACATATGATGATATATAATACACATAGAATTGAGAGATTTCTATGTATTGCCTGTTTGTTTCATAATTAAATTCTCGCAAAAATTCCATAAAGTAGGTTCTGTTAGTATCCACATGATATGGTTTGGCTATGTCACCACCCAAATCTCATCTTGAATTGTAACTCCCACAATTCCCACATGTCATGGGAGGAACCTGGTGAGAAGTGATTGAATTATGGGGGCCAGTCTTTCCTGCTCTGTTTTTGTGATAGTGAATGAGTCTCATGAGATTTGATGGTTTTGAAAAATGGGAGTTTCCCTGCACAGGCTCTCTCTTTGCCTGCTGCCATCCACATGAGATGTGACTTCCTCTTCCTTGCCTTTTGCTATGATTATGAGGCTTCCCCAGCCATGTAGAGCTGTAAATTCAGTAAACCTCTTTTGTAAATTGTGCAGTCGGTGGCTTAAGCCTGTAATCCCAGCACTTTGGGAGACCGAGGTGGGTGGATCACAAGGTCAAGAGATCGAGACCATCCTGGTCAACATGGTGAAACCCCGTCTCTACTAAAAATACAGAAAATTAGCTGGTCATGGTGGCGTGTGCCTGTAATCCCAGCTACTCGGGAGGCTGAAGCAGGAGAATTGCCTGAACCTAGGAGGTGGAGTTTGCGGTGAGCCGAGATTGCGCCATTGCACTCCAGCCTGGGTAACAAGAGCGAAACTCCGTCTTAAAGAAAAAAAAAAAGAAAATGGACTAATACACCACATTTTGGAGATAAAAAAAATTAAGACAAAGTTTAAATGACTTGCGCATTTCCACAGTGAATAGGTGGCAGAGCTAGTATTCAAATCCACGTAGCCTAACTTTAAAACTCTGCTGATATATGTACTTTTCCTTTTTGTATTTAGAAAAAGTTTTTGTTTAAGAGTTTGGTTTATTGTTACTTGGTATATAACATTCCGTATCTATCACATCTGCTATGAGGATTAAACCCTTTATTGGTATAAAAATTTTCTTTAATTTAATGTATATTGACTTTTCTGTACCTATTGAAATATTTAATTTTTTTAATTTGTATTTGCCAATATATCTTTGAACATTGTTTAATTTACAACCTTGTAAAGAGCACAGAGTTGGAGTTTATTTCTTATTATATTGACTTTGTCTTCTGTTATTATGCTTAGTGCTTTTTTCCCCTTTCCCTCATTTCCTTTGTGTATTTCTTTTTTATGCATGAACTACATTTTTATTTACTTTTACCACCTTCAGGTATCTGAAGGTTTTAGATAGTTTTAAAAATTCTATTTGTGGTACCCTTTAAACTTTTTTTGTTACAAAAGTAATATATAATCACTGGCAACAATTCCAACATTTCAGAAATACATAAACCAAAAAAGTAAAAACTCCTCCTTCATTTTTCACCTTCTCCCAGTAATATACATTTTTCTCCTTGACAGAGTAACCTCTTTAACAGTTTGGTTCAAATATATGGATAGGCTTTGTTTTAACAGCTGCTTAGTCTTCCATAATAAGACTATTTAACCCTTTCTCTAATTGTTGAACCTTCAAGTTTCCTTAATCTATTTCTATTTTTTTAATGACACAGTATTTTCTTTATAGATCTGTGGATTTTTTTTTTTTTTTTTTTTTTGAGACGGAGTTTCACTCTTGTTACCCAGGCTGGAGTGCAATGGTGCGATCTCGGCTCACCACAACCTCCGCCTCCTGGGTTCAGGCAATTGTCCTGCCTCAGCCTCCCGAGTAGCTGGGACTACAGGCATGCGCCACCATGCCCAGCTAATTTTTTTGTATTTTTAGTAGAGACGGGGTTTCACCATGTTAACCAGGATGGTCTCGATCTCTTGACCTCGTGATCCACCCGCCTTGGCCTCCCGAAGTGCTGGGATTACAGGCGTGAGCCACCGCGCCCGGCCTAGATCTGTGAATATTTTTATCCAGTACATTTCTAAAGTGGCATTGCTGATTCAAGTATATGTGTATTGTTGTTTGTAATAGATATTTTCAAATGGCTATAAATTGTACCAACTTGTTTTCCCAATGGTAGTGTATGAGAGAGTGCTCATTTCACCGTACTCCTACAAACACTAAATGGTATTAGTAGTTGGTCAAGCTGGTAAGGAGGAAAATAATTCCAACATCATTTAGATACACATGATGGCAGATTTTTCTATTCTCTAAAACCTTTTTTTTCTAGAACTTCACCTTTTAATTACTTTTCTCACATTATTGCATTGGCTAGACCAATCTAGACCAGTGCTGAGAATCTGCCAAGACCTGGGGCTTAAACTTGGCCATGAAGAATTAGAGACCCCTGTTAATGCAGGAGCTCACCATGGCAGAAATGAATCTCACCCAGCAGCTTATACCACACCTCCCTGTTACATCTTTTATTCTTAGTGTATGTCAGGAGTAGGCACTGAATTTTCTCAAGAGATTTTTAGGGGCATTTATTAAAAGGATTGTATAGTTTTTTTTCTTTATTCTTAGGAGATTGTGATTAATAAAACTACCTTGTTTATTATATTAATAGATTTTGTTATGCTGAAACATATTTGCCTGTCAGGTTAAGATTTTATTGGTAGTAATCCCTCCCCTCACCATCATCCCCTTTGTCCTCCTCCTCCTTCTTTTTCTTGTTGTTGTTCTGCCTCCTCCTCCTTTCTTGGCTAGACACATGGTTCATGCCTGTAATCCCAGCACTTGGGAGACCAAGGCAGGAGGATTGCTTGAGGCAAGGGGTTCAAGACCAGCCTGGCCAACATAGGGAGATCACAACTCTACAGACTTTTTTATTAAGTAGCCAGGCATGGTGATGTGCCCCTGTGGTCAAGATTACATAGGAGGCTGAGGTGGGAGGATAGCTTGAGCCTGGGGGTCAAGCCTGCAGTGAGCTGTGATTACACTACTGGACTCCAGCCTGAGCAACAGAGCAAGACCTCCATCTCTAAAACATTAAATAAGTAACTAATTTAGGTGGCAAGTTTACATCTCCAGTCCAAGATATACTTTTTGTAAACTTTTTATTTTGAAATAAAGATTCACAGAAAGTTGAAAAAATAGTGTACTGAGATCTGGTGTACCCTTCAGCTAGTTTTGTGCAATAGTTACATCTTATCTAACTCCAGTGTAATAGCTAAGCTAGGAAATTGACATTGTTACAATGTGTTGTGTATAGTTTTATGCCATTTACCACAAGAGTAGCTTCCTTTAACTACTACTGCAATCAAGGTGCAGAACTATCCCCCTCACCACAAAGACGTTCCTCATGCTACTTTTCTTTTCTTTTCCTTTTTTTTTCTTTTTTTTTGAGATGGAGTCTAACTCTGTCACCCAGGCTGGAGTGCAGTGGCATGATCTAGGCTCACTGTGACCTCCGCCTCCTGGGTTCAAGTGATGCTTCTGCCTCAGCCTCTCAAGTAGCTAGGACTACAGGACCTGTCACCATGCCCAACTAATTTTTTTTTTTTGTGTGTGTATTTTTAGTAGAGAAGGGGTTTCACTATATTGGCCAGACTGGTCTCGAACTCCTGACCTCGTGATCTGTCCACCTCAGCCTCCAAAGTGCTGGTATTATAGGTGTGAGCCACTGCACCCGGCCCCTCATGCTACTTTTCTCTGTCACGTCCATTCCACTCCTTACCATCCTTTAGCCTTGATAACCACTCATTTGTTCTCCAACCCTATGATTTTTGTCATTTTGAAAATTTTACATAAGTGAAATTGTATAGTATGTGACCTTTTGAGGTTGGCTTTTTAAAAAAAAACTCAGTATAATGCCCTGAAGCCCCATTTAAATTGTTGTGTGTAGCATTAATTCAGTACTTTTTATTGCTGAGAAGTATTCCATGTTATGATGTACAAAAATTGGTTTAACTATTCACCTGTGAAGGACATTTTTGTTTTTCTAGGTTTTCATTTTTGTATTTTCTAGTTCAAATGAAACAATCATGCAAATCATGCACAGGTTTTTGTGTGAATTTAAGTTTTCATTTCTTTGGGATAAATGCCTTGGAATGTGATTGCTGAATTCATTGATATGGAACTCCATATCCATCGGTTCTACAACAATGAATTCAGCCAATCATGGATCAAAAATATTTGGGAAAAAACATATAAAATAACAATTCAATAATAGGAAATAATACAAATTTTAGAAAATACAGTATGGCAACTATTGACAGCAATTTACATTGTATTAGGTATTATAAATAGAGATGATTTAAAGTATGAGGATATATGTAGGTTATATGCAAATACTCCACCATTTTATTTTATTTTTTATTCTAACCAGGCCTAACTCTGCTTGTAAGATCAGATAAGATACACCATTTTATATAAGGGACTTGAGCATCCATGGATCTGCAAGGGTACCTGAAACCAATCCCCTGAGGATTACAAGGGTCACCTGTATAGTTTTCAAAGAAACTGCTGAATTGTTTTCTAGAGCTGCTGTATCATTTTGCATTTACACCAGAAATGTATGAGAAATCCAGTCTCTCTGCTCTTTGTCAGCTTTTGATGTTATTACTATGTTTTTTATTTTGCTGTTTTAATAGGTACATATTGATATCTCACAATGGTATTTATTTTTATTTCCCCAATGAATAGTAATATTCAACATCTCTTAATATGCTTTTTGCATCCATGTGCTCTCTTCAGTAAAATATTTCTTCATGTCATTTGTTTATTTTCTAATGGGTTGTCTTCTTTATTATTGAATTTTGAGAATGCTTTAACTACTTTAAGCATGAGTCTTTCATCAGATATATCGTTTGCTTCGTTTAGTTTTAAGTTTGTCTTTTTATTATCTGGACAATGTCTTTCACAGAACAAAAGTTATTATTTTTAATGGCATCCATTTATCAATTTTTTTTATGGATCATACTTTTGGTGCCATGTCTAAGAATTCTTCCTGAGTCCTAAGCACTGCAGGTTTTTTCCACTTTCTTTTTCTAAAAGGTGTATAGTTTTATAAATTTATATTTAATTTATTATCAGTTTTGAATTAACTTTTGTGTAAGCTGTGAGGTTTTGGTTGAGTTTATTTTTTTTGCCTATGGAGATCCAATTGCTCCCACATTATTTAGTGAAAAGACTATCCTTTCATCACTAAATTGCTTTTGTATCCTCAAAAGTCAGTTGTCAGTGGGTTCTCTATTCTCCTTCATTGATCTATGTGTCTATCTCTTTGCCAGTAACACACATCTGGATTACTTTGTATAATGTCTTAAATGAAGTAGAGTACTTACCTTCAGTTTATTCTCATTTTTCACAATGATTTTAGCCATTCTACTTACTTTGACTTTCCACATAAATTTTGGAATAACTTGTTTTATCTTACAAAAAATATATCTGGAATATTTATAAGAATTGTATTAAACCTGTATATTGATTTGAGAAGAGTTGATGTCTTTACTATGTTGAGTCTTTCATTCTATGAACATGGTATGTCTCTCCGTTTAGATTTACTTTGATTTCTTTTATTAGTGTTTTATAGTTTTTAGCATACAATTTAATGTTGTGCTTTATAAAAGCAATGCTATGTTTTATTAGTCCACATGTATCTCTTTTTTTTGTGGAATTGTAAATGGCATTGTATTTCTAATTTTAGTTTCTATGTGGTCATTTCTAATATATGGAATACAATTAATTTTTTGCAGGCAAGTATTCTTTATGAATATTGATTTTTAAGTCCTCAAATACATACCAGCAAACCATATTTGGCAGCATATTAAAAGGTTTATACACCATGACCAAGGAAGATTTATTCCTGAAATTCAAAGATGGTTAAATATATGAAAATCAATCTATATAATATATTTGTGTGTGTTGAATCAACCATGCATCCCAGGAATAAAACCTACTTGATTGTGACAGATTAGCTTTTCGACGTGCTAGTATTCTGTTGAGGATTTTTGCATCTATGTTCGTCAGGGATATTGGCCTTGGGTTTCTTTTGTTGTTATGTCTCTGCCAGGTTTTGGTATTTTAATGTTACTAACTTCATAGAACAAGTTATGCCGGAGTCTTTCTTCCTCAACTTTTGAGAATAGTTTCAGTGGGATTGGTACCAGCTCTTCCTTGTGCATCTGGTAGAATTTGGCTGTGAATCCATTAGGTCCAGGGCTTTTCCTTGTTGTAGACTCTTTATTGCTGATTCAATTTTAGAACTCATTATTGGTCTGTTCAGAGTTTCAGTTTCTTCCTAGTTCAAACTTGGGAAGTTGTATGTTTCTAGGACGCATCTCTCTCATCTAGCAGACTGGTCTCCCTGTTTTTCCCACTACTTCTTTTAGAAGGACCATTTGGGAATTTATCTGTGAACTTAAAGTGACCCATATACCCTATTTCATTTTATACACTGCTAGCTGCCATTCTCTGTGTCTCTGTCTCTCTCTGTGACTAACTCGTCATTCCTGCCTTTCCTTGTGTGCTTGTGTGACCTGGGAATGTAGGAGTGCCCTCCCTGGGAATGTAGGACTGTCTTCCTTACTCATTGCACCTTCCGTTCCCAGAATCTTTAAGTAATAAATATTTGAACATATTTCTTATTGTGGTAGTGCATTGAATCTGCATCTTACTTTAAAGAACCAGGGGCTGTCCTGGGCCAGGTTCTCCCTGGGATGCTAGGGAAAATACAGGGTTGGGTTCCCAGTGCCAGAGCAGCAGTCAGGCAGGCATAAGCAGAACACAGGTCAGATAAGAGCCACAAGGACCCCTGCTGATATAAACAAGTTTCCCATGTGAGGGACACCCTGGTCATAGGTCAAAGAGCCAGATATTGGGATAACTGTCAGGTAAATGAAGTATCCTGTAAAAGACACACAGTAAATACCTATGTCAGGCTCCTCTTCATTTCTCATTAGTGCAGGGTCTCTAGCTGCTCTGGTACGGGAATCCCAGTTTAGCTGGAGCCTCTCAGAACAGTCTGTTAATATGGCTGATTACATTGGTTGATTTTCAACTATTGAACCATCATTGTATACTTGGAAAAAATCCTACCTGGTCGTGGTGCATACTTCTTTTTATATATTACTGAATTGTATTTGCTACTATTTTGTTTAGAATTTTGCATCTATATTCATGACAGATATTAGTTCCTTCCCTCCCTCCCTCCCTCCCTTTCTCCCCCCTCCCTCTCTCCCTCTCTCCCTCTCTCCCTCTCTCCTCCTCTCCTCCCTCCTCCCTCCTCCTCTCCTTCCCTCTTTCCTTTCTTCTTTGTACCTTCTTGGTCAAGTTTTGATAATAGTAAAACTGACTTCATCATTTGAGTTGGTCATATAGAATTATTGTTAATGATTCTTTAAACATTTGGTAGGACTCTGTGTCATCAGATTCATTGATTCTTTCCTCTGTCCTCTCCATTTCGGTCTTCAGCCTATCCATCGAGTTTTCAAATTTTGGTTATTGTGTTTTTCTTTTTCTCTTTCTTTTCTTTTTTTTATTTTTATTTTTTGAGACAGAGTCTTGCTCTGTTGCCCAGACTGGAGTGCAGTGGCAAGCTCAGCTGACCGCGACCTCTACCTCCCAGGTTCAAGCTATTACCCTGCCTCAGCCTCCCGAGTAGCTGGGATTACAGGCTTTCTTGTAATCCACCACACCTAGCTAACTATCGCATTTTTAGTAGAGAAGGGGTTTCCCCATGTTGGGCGGGCTGGTCTCAAACTCCTGACCTCAGGTGATCTGTCTGCCTCTGCCTCCCAAAGTGCTGGGATTGCAGGCATGAGCCACCATGCCCAGTCTGGTTATTGTATTTTTCTGTTCTCAATTGCCATTTTTTTCTTTATATATTCTATTTATTTATTTTGCTGATGCTATTTTTCGTTTCCTTTAGGTGTGTTCGTAATTGCTCATTGAAGCAGTTTTATGATGGGTGAGTTGATCTTTGTGTTTGGTGTAAAGTAGGAATATCATTTTATTTTTTATACAGATTTTATATACAAGTGCCCACATTTCCCAGTACCTTTTATTGAAAAGTCCATCCTTTCCCTATATCTTACAGTGCTAGCTTAGCCATTTATCAAGTATCTTTACATTAATTGTTCCCCGCCTCCACCTCCAGACTATATTCTGTTCCATTGATCAATTTGCTTATTCTTGTGGCAATAACGTATTCCTTATTACCATACTTTTATAATACATCTTCGTGTGGTTGAACAAATTATCTACCTTTGTTTTTCTTCAAGAGTGTTTTCATGATACTTGGTTCCTTCCATTTTCATGTAAAATTTAAAACCAGTTTGTCAAGTTACTTTTTCAAAATTTTGAGATTGCATCGACTCTAGACAATTTAGGAAGAATTGATGTCATCAAGTTGAATCTTCAAAGTACAACAACATGTATTTTTCATTTCTTTTTTTCAAGCTTTTATTTTGAAATAATTATAGATTCACAAGACGTACCAAAAATAATGGTACAGGAGACTCTGTACCGGCTTCACCTATCCTCCCCCAGTGGTAATGTATCTTTTATTTTTCATTTCTTTATTTTTTGAAATGGAGTCTCACTCTTGCACCAGGCTGGGGTACAGTGATGCGATCTTAGCTCACTGCAGCCTCTGCCTCCCGGATTCAAGCAGTGCTCCTGACTCAGCCTCCCGAGTAGCTGGGTTTACAGGCGCCTGCCACCATGCCCAGCTAATTTTTGTATTTTTAGTAGAGACAGGGTTTCACCATGTTGACCAGGATGGTCTTGATCTCTTGACCTCATGATCCATTCCCCTCAGCCTCCCAAAGTGCTGGGATTACAGGCGTGAGCTGCTGTACCTGGCCCCCCAGTGGTAATATCTTATGTAACTATAGTACACTATCAAAACGGGGATGTCAACATTGGTAAAATCTACAGAATTTGTTCAGATTTCACGAGGTTATATACACTCACTGTGTATATATGTTTTTTGGTAATTTTATTCAATGCAGATTTTCCAATCAGCATCACAATTGAGAGAGAGAACTGTTCCGTCACCACAAAGATCCCTAGTGCTACTCTTTAGTCACACTTTGACTAAAGTGTGAAATTCTTTGAATTTTTTTTAATAAAAAACTTAATTCCTCCACTTGACAATATATCCTGGAGGTTCGCCCATGTTGGTTTATATACCTAATTCTGCTTAAGTGCTGAACAGCTTTTTATAGAATATATATAACCATCTTCCTACTGATAGGATTTTAAATTATTTCCAAGCTTTTACTATTTTAGCCTCTGCTGCAGTGAACGTCCTAATATATGCATCCTTGTGCACATGTGTGAATGCTTCTGAAGGATAGAAACAGAAAAATGTAACTATTGAGTTGTAGGTCAAGCCCATCTTCTATTTTAGTACACAGGCTCTCTCTTCAAAGGCTGTAAGATTTATAATCCTACCAGCATTTAGGGAAGGATCAGCACATTAATAGGAATGAATAAAAGATGTCCAGAATAGAGAAAGAGAGTGAAATTTTAAATAGGACTGTTAAGATGAATCTTGGAGCAAAGACATAAGAGAAGGCGAACTATGTGGCTGAGGGAAAGCATTCCAGGAGGAAGGAACAGCTGGTACAGAGGCTCTGAGGTGGCAGTGTGCTGGGGAACAGTGAGGAGGCCACAGTGGCTGAAGTAGAGTAAATGGTGATAATTATGGTGGGAGATGAAGTCAGAGGGAATGAGGGAAGGCGTAGATCAAGAAGGGCCTTATAGGCTAGAGCAAGAACTTTGGTTTTCATGTAGCTAAATGAAGATCATGGCAGGAGTTTGAGGCATGATGTTATCTGATATTTTTAAAAAATAAAATCAATTTGTTGAGGCACAATTTATATTTAATAAAGGCACCCATTGTAACTGCTCAATTTGATTAGTTTTGACCAAGACATATTCCTATGCACTGCCACCCTTCCGTCATCCCCAAAGTAACCCCTGCCTCTTTGCAGTTACTTTGTGGTCAGTTCCTTTCTCATCCCCATCCAAGGCCTTTTATTTTGGAGACAGAGTCTTGCTTTGTTGCCCAGACGGGAGTGCAGTGGCATGACCTTGGCTCACTGCAACCTCGGCCTCCTGGGTTCCAGTGATTTTCCTGCCTCAGCTTCCCAAGTAGCTGGTACTATAGGCACGTGCCACCACACTCAGCTAAGTTTTGTATTTTTAGTAAAGACAGAGTTTCACCTTATTAGCCAAGATGGTCTCGATCTCCTGACCTCGTGATCCACCCACCTCGGCCTCCCAAAGTGACGGGATTACAGGTGTGAGCCACTGCTCCCAGCTGAAGCCACCATTTTTTTCTGATTTTTTCCATCATAGATTCATTTTGTCTACTCTAGAGTATCATAAAAATGAAATTATACAGTGTGTGTCCTTTCTGTCTGGCTTCTTTTGCTCACTGTTAATATCTGTGAGGTCATCAATGCTGCTGCTTCATCAGCGGTTCACTCGTCTTTAATGCTGATGAGCATATTCCCTGGTATGAATATACCACAATGTGTTTATCCATTTAGCCACCTCTTGATGGACCTTTGCGTTGTTTTAGTTATGAGCTTTGAAGAATAAAACCACTTTAAACAGTTATATACAAGTCATTGTGTAGACATATGTTTTTCCATTCTTTTGGGTAAATAAATACCAGGAGTGGAATTTCAAGTTCATGGGTAAGTGTGTGTTTAACTTTATAATAAACTGCCAAACTCTTCTCCAGAGTGAGTCATTGTACATTCCCGCCAACAGTCTGTGAGAATTCTCATTGCTCAACATTTTTGCCAGCAATTGTTATTGTCAATCTTTTAAACTTTTAATGATACTGCTGAATATGTAATGATATTTTATTGTATTTTAATGTGTATTTTACATGGTGACTGACAATATTCAGCATCTTTTTCTGTGCTTATTGGCCATTTGTATATCCTCTTTTTTGAAATATCTCTTAAGTCTTACCCATTTTAAAATTTGAGTTCTTTCTTTAAGTTTTGATTTATAGCTCTTTATTCTAGATATAAGACCTTTTCCAGATATACCTATAATAAATATTTTCTTCCAGTCTAGGGCTTGTCTTTTATTTTCTTTTTGGCATTTTTGGAGAATAAAAGTTTTTCTTAGTCTGGCTACAGGCTTCTCAAGTTTGCTTATCTTTTCAAAAAACCAGCTCTTAGTTTTATTGATATTTTCTACTATTTTTCTTGTTTCTATTTGACTTATTTCTGTCTGTCTAATCTTTATTATTTCCTTTCTTCTGCTAACTTTGGGCTTCATTTGTCCTTCCTTCTTTCACTCCTGGAGGTGTAGTATTAGATTGTTTTTTGGGGATGTTTCTTCATTTTTGATGTAGCTGTTTATTGCCATAAACTTCTCTCATAGAACTGCTTTTACTGCTTGGTAAGTTTTGGTATGTTGTGTTTCCATTTTCATTTGTCTCAAGAGATACATTTTTTAATGGAATTTTAGGTTTTGGGGTACATGTGAAGAATATGCAAGATTGCTGCATAGGTTCACACATGGCAGTGTGATTTGCTGCCTTCCTCCCCATCACCTATATCTGGCATTTCTCCCCATGCTATCTCTCTCCAACTCCCCACCCCGCACAGTCCCTCCCCTATTTCCCCCGACAGACCCCAGTGTGTGATGGGTGGGGAGTGGGGAGTTGGAGAGAGATAGCATGGGGAGACATTTTTTGATGCAGAGTCTTGTTCTGTCACTCAGGCTGGAGTTCAGTGGCATGATCATGGCTCACTGCCTTGATTTCCTGGGCTGAAGTGATCTTCCTGCCTCAGCCTCCTGAGTAGCTGGGACTACAGAATTTCTGCTTGATTTTTAAAAAATAATTTCAATCTCACTGTTAAATTTCTCACTTGGTAGTTTATTATTTTTCTGATTTCATTGAATTGTGTCTCTGCATTTTCTTGAAATTTGCTGAGCTTCCTGAAAACTATTATTTTGAATTCTTTGTCAGGCAGTTTGTATATCTACATTTCTTTGCAGTTGGTTACTAGGAAATTATTGTGTTCTTTTGGTGGCATTATGTCTACATCATTTTTCACGTTTCTTGTTGTCTTTGTATGTACAAAGTAGTAGCCTGTACTGTTCCAGACTTTACAGGCTAGTTTTGCTGTAGAAAGACCTTCCCCTGTGGGGGAGTATAAGAGTGCTTGCTTGGTTGGTGGCATTCAGGGGTTCTGATACTAGTGAGAGTGTAGCTGTATAGTTTCTGCATGGCACTGTAGGCTGAGATCAGTGTTAACAGAGATTACAGAGATCCTCAGTGGCCAACACTGTGGATGTCTATAGTGGCAGCAAGGATTTGTTAGGATTTTCAGTGGCAATGGCTGCTAAGGTCCTCCTGATCTCTTTTTTCCCCGCTGGAGATGTTGTGGCTGAGGGGATCCCTCTTGGCACTGGGTCTGGCTTGTAGGCTTATTGATCGTGGTGGTGGCACTGGTATCTGATGACTGGCACCAGTGGAGCAACCACAGCGCTGAGGCCTGAGACACAGGCATGTGTAGAGTGACTACAGTTCTGGGATCCAGGATGGTAATGCCACTGGTGCCCAGGGTGAAGGCACCCCTGTTGCTGAGTTGGTGAAGGTATGCAAGTTGCAGATGTTTGTGAATTTGCTGGGGAGCTGAGAATGGGAACACAGGTGTGTGCAGAGTTAGAGTGGCTCTGGTGTCCAGGCGGGGCCTAGCTCTTTATGGTAGCTGAGCTGGTGGCCAGAGCACAAGCACAGACAGTGAAGGTTTGACTCTTGGGCCTGGCACGTGAACTAGCTCACTTAGGTGATGACTCCAGTGTCACGCCCAGTGCAGTCACAGAGCCCAGGTGCAATAGTTTGAATATTTTAGCCTCCAAACCTCATGTTGAAATTTGATCACTAATGTTGGAAGTGGGGCCTGTTGGAAGGTGTTTGGGACAAGAGGGAGGATCCCTCATAAATGGCTTAGTACTATCCTTATGGTAATGAATGAGTTCTCTATTTGTTCCCCCAAGATCTTGTTGTCTAAAAGAGCTTGGCACCTTCTCTCTTTCCCTTGCTTCTGCTGCCACCATATGATCTCTGCATGCTGGCTCCCTTTCGCCCTCCACAGTTAGTGGAAGCAACATGAGACCCTCATAGGAAGTTGAGCAGATACCAGCACCATGCTTCTTGTACAGCCTGCAGAACCATGAGCCAAATAAAGCACTTTTCTTTGTAAATTGCCAGCTTCAGGTATTTCTTTTTTTTTTGAGACGGAGTTTAGCTTTTGTTACCCAGGCTGGAGTGCAATGGCGTGATCTCGGCTCACCGCAACCTCCGCCTCCTGGGTTCAGGCAATTCTCCTGCCTCAGCCTCCCGAGTAGCTGGGATCACAGGCACGCGCCACCATGCCCAGCTAATTTTTTGTATTTTTAGTAGAGACGGGATTTCACCATGTTGACCAGGATGGTCTCGATCTCTTGACCTCGTGATCCACCGGCCTCGGCCTCCCAAAGTGCTGGGATTACAGGCTTGAGCCACTGCGCCCAGCCAAGTATTTCTTTAGAGCAACACGAATGGACTAAGATACTCCCTCTGGAGTGTGGGTACTCGCATATAATGCAGCTCCAGGATCAAAGAACATGTGGGCTTGGGAGAGGTAGTGGCTTCCTTCCTGAAATGGCTCAACAGTCTGTCAGCTTGGATGGATGGGGATGGAATGTTCAGACATCTCTCTTTCTCTGGGGTTCCCTGGTGAGAAGGGCTGTTGGTTAGCTCAGTGGCAAGAGATGCCAGTGTCCTTTGTGGCACAGGCCCCTGGGAATGCTGGTGGTTCCCATCATGTAACTGATACTGATAGTCCTTGACTTTGTTCTTCGCTCCTAGTCATCTCCTGGCATCTTAGCTATACCAGTCTCACCAGCGATACATTTTATGTGGCTATTCTCTGGATTTCTGTGCTCTCCTGTATTGCTAAAGATTCCTTAATGGACTATTGAACTCCCTCTGGACTATTTTGTTTTGTGCATAACTGTTAATATTTTTTTTGTATGTGGTGGATAAGGGCTGATATTTTCTACTCTGTCATCTTGGTGATGTTGCCTCCTGTATATTATGGAGAAAAAACAGTTTTAACTTCTGGTGCTCAATTTAATAAGTTTTTAAGGTTAAAGATACTGACTAGTGTCCTATCTAAAAACTATTCACCTAACTCAAAGTTGCAAGGATTTTCTCTCATGTTTTCTTCTATTGCTGAAAGAATGGTTTTAGCTTTTATGTTTAGGCCTATAAACTGCTTGGGATTGATGTTTCTATGTGATATGAGGTATGGATTGAGGCTTATTTTTAAAAATATAAGTATTCAATTGTTTCAGCACTATTTATTGAAAAGATCATCCTTTTAACACTAAATTGCAGAAGGCTCTTAATTGTAAAACAGTTTCCCAATATATGTGAGCCTCTCTTCTGAAACCTCTGTTATATTCACCTCTTCTTATGCCAAATCACCTTGGCTTGGTTCCTCTCACAGCCTGACCATTTGCTCCTTATTCTTGCTTTGTTCCTGAATCTCTCCAGCTTTTGCCTGGCTGGATTGTTTCCATCTTCTGTTCTTGAAGCTCTTTTTATGACTTTGATAGCAGGATTCAGCTTTTCAGTGACACATTTACGGAATCCATGCTCACTTGGGGTTATCTTAACTTGTAGTCTGACAGCCGTCTAGTAAGAGAGTTGTTAGCCTGAGCTTGTGCAGACTGTGCCTCTTCCGTGCCTCCATTAGTTTCAGGAATGCTGGGAGACAAGGCTTGAGTTGGGGAATATGAAATAAAAAACAGTATCCTATGAAGTTCTTCCTTGGGGAACTAGTGGAAGAGTATATTGCCATGGTTACTTTGTTTTTTAAGGGAACACAGTTTAATATTTCAAAGACATCCCAAATGAGTAGTTACTGGTGGGGGTCACAGAGACTTTCTTTTGTGCAAAAAATCAAGAATTTTGAAAGTTAAAGATGATCGTTTGTCTTTTTGGATACATAAAGATATTAAATCATATTACAAAGTGCAAAACAGGAGACCTTCAGCAGAGCAAAAGCAAACTCTTAGAAGAGCTCGAAGCAGCAAGCTGATTGTCTTGATGAGAGGTTGGAGAAATGACCATGCTTCCTAGTTTTGTGATTTTCCTGCAGTTTTTCGACACAGATCTTTGCTCCCACATTAAGGGCGTCTTCGGGGTCTGGTTTCTCCTCTCTAGTGACCAGTCGCCAGTGTTTGTGATTCTAGAAAGTTAAATCTCGCACAGTTACTTATGCCATGTCCCTGTTGTGTCCCATGAAACCTTATCCTAAGTAAAAAGTTTGGAAATCATAATCAGGGGAAGGGAGGCTAGCCTAGGGCCTTACATATGCCACCTGTAATGAGAGTATTATTAAATCCATTTTGGAGATGTGGAAACCAAGTCTCAACAGTTAAGTGGTTTGCCCAGATTCAAACATTGCAAACATGGCAGGATTAGCATTTGAGCCTAGGCCCATTTACTGGCAGAGCCTATGCTCTTTCTTCAGTGCCGTCATAGGCTGGCTATAAAGTCCAGACCCAGGACTGTGGTTTCCTGTGACAGTACACTAGGAGGGGTGAGGACTGGGAGTAGGAGGCTCCCAAGGCTTCAAGGAGAAAACTAGAGAGAGGCTATGAGAGTCAACAGGTGGCCAGCACTCTCCCATCCTCACCATACGTGGTGGCACCTAGGCAAAAGGCCATTAGCATACTTCAATCCTACAGACACCCTTTCGGTTGCTCTCTTACTCTTGTTCTCTGGAGTGATCTTAGGAGGAAAAGAAATATCATCTGCTTTCTAATTTAATTACCTTTTTTCTACTCTTTATTATTTTTCCTTATTATAGAAGAAATGGCTTTCCATTAATATAAAATTTAGATATCATCAAAACTGTAATATAATAAACATCTGCTGTGATCCCACCTGCTAAAGATAACCATCATTGAGTTCAATCATAGTCATCCTTTTCTCGTATTCGTACATAGATTAACATATATTAGAATTATTAATTTGCTTTTACAAAAAGAAAGTCAGGCTGGGCCTGGTGGGCTCCCAGTTGCATAAGCAGAGCCATGATCATGCCTGTAATCCCAGTACTTTCGGAGGCTAAGGCAGGAGAATCTCTTGAGCCCAGGAGTACTAGACCAGCGTGCACAACAGGGTGAGACTGCATGGCTACAAAAAATTTAAACTTAGCCGAGTGTAGTGGTATGTGCCTGTGGTCCTAGCTACTTGGGAAGCTGAGGTAAGGAGATACCTTGGGCATAGGAGGTCAAGGCTGCAGTGAGCCATGATCATGCTACTGCACTCTAGCCTGGGTGACAGAGCAAGACCCTATGGGGAAAAAAAAGAAGGTCACAAATAGGGTTTCAATTTTTCCACCACTTTTAAAATCTCTTGAAACATTTCTTGTGTTGGGATATGTAGATCTGACTGTATTCTTGTAAATGGATACATAACATAACATTGAATGTACCACAAATGATTTCTTTATCTGGTGAAAATCTTATTCTCCCCGTCATGTTGCATGAGGGTAAATTCCCTCATTTCCAGGGTGTAACAGTATTAGTGATTCCAGACTTCATTCTCTCCCCTGAGTGGGAATGGTTTATCTTACTGTTGAAACTAGGAGAAGAAACTAGGCTTAAGCAGTGCTGCCTTCTTTGAGCTTTCATTCCCAGAGGCTGGCCCTCAGGGATGCCAGGAGTATAGTGACTAGGGGACCTCTGCTTCTGCAGGTGGGAGACTGAATCCTGGGTGGCTGTATTAGTCTGTTCTCATGCTGCTGTAAAGAACTGCCTGAGACTGAGTAACTTAGGAAAGAAAGAGGTTTAATTGACTAACACTTCCACGTGGTTGGGGAGGCTTCAGGAAACTTACAATTATGGCAGAAGGTGAAGCAAACACATCCTTCTTCACATGATGGCAGGAAGGAGAAGTGCCAAGCAAAGGGGGAAAAGCCCCTTATAAAACCATCAGATTTCATGAGATCTCACTCACTATCACAAGAACAGCATGGGTGTAACTGCCCCCATGATTTAATTACCTCCCCCTGGGTCCCTCCCATGATATATGGGGATTACAGGACCTACAATTCAAGATGAGATTTGGGTGGGGACACAGCCAAACCATGCCAGTGGATCATCTTGGAGAGCAGAGGAAAGAAATAGAAAGCCCACCCGTAGTCTCACATTTTGGTTACTTTCTCCAGTGAAGTCTAGTGTGGGTTTTGAATTTCATCTTAGACTAAGGGCTTTAAAAAAAAATCACCTCTCTCAAAAGAGAAAGAGCAGTATTATTTTTTGGCCTCTTCAATCCCAGCATTCTCATTCCCTACTGATGGACAGACATTTATGCTTCATTACAACAAATATCACTTTTGTCCAATGTTTACATTTTATATCTATGCTAACAGGATTGACAAGAGGAATGATGTCTTTGAAAGAAGCTCCTTTTTGGAGAAATCTCTGAATCTGGGCCTAGGGTCAGCACTTAGGGAGAACCTGATCAACAACAGCTTCAATAAGATAGACTGAAGAGTCTCTTGAAGCATGGTAAGAAAGCTGTTCAGCAGGAAGTTTTGTTCATTTACCTCTTCATTCAGTAGGCACTAACGGATCACTTCCAATGTTCCAGGCACAAAGCTTTTATGGGACCTGCAATGCACAAAGAAACAAGCAATAAACAAGGACATGTCAGAAAGTAGTAACTGCCATGCAGTCTTAAAAGAGTGATGAGTTTCAGTAAAAGCAATTTCCAAGTACATCTTGAAGCTGTCATAAGAGATTGCTTTCTGCTATAAAACTTGAAATGTATCCATAGGCTTTATTTCAGAAATTTCTAGTTCTTGAGCCTCTGTTACAATATTTTGGTAAGAGATTGGTTTTCCATGGTGCTTTCCATTTCATGGCCATTTCAGAAAAACCGTGTTGCCCTCAACCCTCTTCCCACAGACCTCTGCACATAACATCTTTTCAAGGCAGGCACTTCAGAATAATACAGATAGCTAAATATGCATGCGTATATATGTTTATTTTCAGCATAAATTTGCTTAAATTACTGTTTTCCAAAATATTTTGTCTTCCAAAAGAGAAGACCAATTTTCTAAAATAGTCTATCAGTGTCTATAGGGCATCCTTCAGTTCAGCAGCATTAGAGTTTTGGTGTATTTTAAAAATATTTTCTTATTGTTGTATTTTCTATGTGTGATGAGATGTTATTTTAAAACCCAGAGAGGCCTTGAAGATACAGTAATGGAGGCCATACCAGCTGAGACAATGGAAAACCTAGTCTAATCCTGGGTCGTTTTTGTGTAAGCACGTGGGCACTTGAGCCCTTCTAATAGGAAGCCCAATAGCCTTCTGTTCTGGGTAATTGTTCCCTGTTTTATTTTTTGTTTGGTGGTGGTTAATGACTTCTTCCTTCCATTTTCTCTGCACTCTCTTTTTCAAATACTCTTGTCAGATTGGACCTTCCTAACTTGCTTTAACAACCCTTGCTTGTTTTCCTCTCATAATATTCCAGCTCAGATTTTCTTTTCTTTTATTGCATAAACTAGAATTTCTTTTTCTTCTTCTCCTTTCTTTCTTTCTTTCTTTCTTTCTTTCTTTTTTTTTAGACAGAGTCTCACCCTGTTGCCTAGGCTGGAGTGCAGTGGCACAATCTTGGCTCACTGCAATCTCTGTCTCCTGGGTTCAAGTGATTCCTCTGCCTCAGTGTCCCAAGTAGCTGGGATTACAGGTGCGCACCACCACATCTGGCTAATTTCTGTATTTTTCATAGAAATGGGGTTACCATGATGGCGAGGCTGATGTTGAACTCATCGCCTCAGGTGACTCGCCCGCCTCTGCCTCCCAAAGTGCGGGGATTGCAGGTGTGAGCCACCGCACCTGGCATGTTTAGAATTTCTTGACTGCATTTTGCAGGTCTTATACTAATTATTTTTTTTCCATATTGACAATATCATTTTTTTTTGAGATGGAGTTTCGCTTTTGTTAGCCAGGCTGGAGTGCAATGGTGTGATCTCGGCTCACCGCAACCTCCGCATCCTGGGTTCAGGCAATTCTCCTACCTCAGCCTCCTGAGTAGCTGGGATTACAGGCACGCACCACCATGCCCAGCTAATTTTTTGTGTTTTTAGTAGAGATGGGGTTTCACCATGTTGACCAGGATGGTCTTGATCTCTTGACCTCGTGATCCACCCGCCTCGGCCTCCTAAAGTGCTGGGATTACTGGCGTGAGCCACCGCTCCTGGCCAACAATACCATTTTTATTTGCTGAACTGTCTTTGTTTTTCTTTGATGTTCCTTTTTCATGGGGTCCTGTTTTTGTTTTGTGGATTAAATATTCCCTAAATCCCTCTGAAGATGCTGGATATTCTTTTCCACTTCTAATCTGTTCACTTAATTATTTGTTTCCTCTGGGGACAGTTTTCCTATTAATTCTTGTCTTTTTCTTCCATACTGTGTGTTTTCCTCCAAGTTGGTGATCCTTGCCTGGTTTTCCATTTTGTCCTGAAAGTTTCCTTTACAGCAGTTGCTTTCTGAAAGTGAAAGCTCTTAACATCTATCTGCATTGATACCTGAAGGTTCTTCACCCTTGAAGTACACTGTTCTTTCACTAGTGATGATGATGTATTGCACAATCTGGAATCATCTCACCAAAGGAGGGCCTTCTTCAGCTCTTGTGAGTAACCTTAGATGCTACATCCGCACATCTGAATGTAGTCTGTGTTCTGCTTCAGCTCTCCGTGTGGGGGAGGAGTGGTTTATCGCACACTAATGGTCAGTATTTAAAGGCTCTCTTTGTGTCCATCTGGTGGGGTACATGGCCTGCAGCAGCATCCATCCAGACCCTGCCATCCTGCTCATTTTGGTAGTTTCTGGTTGTTCTGTTAGTTTCTGAAAAGCACACCTGGCTCACTTGCATCCTGGACAGTAGTTCCTTCCCTCTCCTCCAACTAGGTCGATTCATTAGGAGTTCTGGTAGGATGACCTTTATGGGCTGAAGATAGGAATGTATAAGTCCAAAGCTCCAATGAGGGACAGTTTACCCAGGGTGACAGGAGCTGTCATGTAGTGACGTTGCAGCCTGTCTTGATGGTGACATGGGTTGTTCTGTAGCCCATCCTACACCTCTGTATTCTAATCTCCCTTGAGGTCAGCAATTACATTTTTAGTAGAGCTTGGTTTGGGGGAAGAAAGAGGAAGGAAAACAGAAGGTGAATAAGAACCTTTGTGTGAGACACCAGCACAATCATACTGTTATCGGTGGAAGGTGTCCAGGTTCTTGGCGTCTTGTACAAAGAATTGGACAAAACTCACAAACAAAGCAAGGAAGGAGTGAAGAGATTTACTGAAAATGAAAGTACACTCCACAGCATGGGAGCGGGCCCAAGCATAGGGGCTCAAGGTCCCTGTTACAGAATTTTTGGGAGTTTAAATACCTCTAGAGGATTCTATTGATTACATGAGGTACACCCTATGTAAATGGAGAGGGTGAAGTAAAGTTACAAAGTCATTTATTTGGTGTATACCCTATGGAGAGAATTTTTTCTTATCATAGCTGAAGTGTGAATTGGCCTTAGGTTCCCTGCCTCCAGACCCTATTTTCCTGCCTCAATACTATCAGTTTACACTTGGCTAATTGAACTTTCTTTATCATGGGTAATTCTAAATTACAGTTCCCTTACCTGGATTATTCGATTCAGACAAATGTGTTTATAGCTTAAAGGCTTAGGAAGCACAAGCCTTCAATTTCTACATTTTTACAATAAAAATGTAGATGAGCTCACAATCCTCATTTCAGCTTTAAAATAGAAAAAGTTCTAAAATCATTAAGAATCCTAATTTGGCAAGTGAAAGTGGATGCATGCCATGGTTTTAGATCTGAAAGGATGAGAGTTTAGGTGAGAAACGCTCCAGGCTTTCATGATACAAATCTCCCTATTGGAGTAAAAAGATAAAGAAAATTCTAAGTCATGGTATTAACACTTGTATAACCAGTTACAGTGTAGGTGTATGTATCTGTTTTGTTATTGTCTGATTTGTAATGATTGTGTTGTTCTAGACTTATTCCTAAAGGGCTTTCAAGCAGTTGCAAGAATATGTATGTTAAATCAGACATATTCAACAATTTTAAGCTGCTATTTATGTTTTTTTTTTTTCTTTTTTGAGATGGAGTCTTGCTCTGTCATCCAGGCTGGAGTGCAGTGGTGCAGTCTTGGCTCACTGCAATCTCCACCTACCAGGTTGAAACAATTACCCTGCCTCAGCCTCCCAAGTAGCTGGGATTATAGGTGCCTGCCACCGTGTGCAGCTAATTTTTATTTTTGGTAGAGACAGGGTTTCACCACATTGGCCAGGCGGGTCTCAAACTCCAGACCTTGTGATCCACCCACCTTGGCCTCCTAAAGTGCTGGGATTATAGGCATGAGGCACCATGCCCAGCCTCCATGTTTTATATGTCTAAAAACTCTCATTTTTATTTATTTATTTTTGAGATAGAGTCTCACATTGTTCCCAGGCTAGAGTGCAATGGCGTGATCTTGCTGTAACCTGTACCTCCTTGATTCACAAGATTCTCCTGCCTCAGTCTCCTGAGTAGCTGGGATTACAGGCACCTGCCTCTGCGTCTGGCTAATTTTTGTATTTTTAGTAGATACAGTGTTTCACCATATTGGCCAGACTGGTCTCGAACTCCTGACCTTATGATCTTCTCTCCTCGGCCTCCCAAAGTGCTGGGATTACAGGCATGAGGCACCACGCCCAGCCTCCATGTTTTAAATGCCTGGGAAACCCTCATTTTTAAATATCCATTTATTTTTTATTTACTGCTAAGTGAATACATATTTAGAGAAATTTAAAATGTTTACAGCATGATGCATTGGACTGTGCAGGATACTAACATGGATATTAGATAAAGTGCTAATAATGAAGTGTGTTCCTCGGGTGGAGAACATCTCACCCTCCCCCGGTAACTGCATATTCTGCTTTCGAAGTTCTCTCTGATGACACAAAGTCTTTCGCAGTCTTTTGCTGTATACCTCTTTTCCCACAGAGGGGGAACAAGGGCAGTGCCAGGGTCATCAATTCTGCCTCATTTTTATAAAATTCTTTGTGTGGTTATGTTTCTCTGCCACCTTAAACCCACAGTTCTCCGATCCCCTCAGGTGTCCATTTCTTCAGCATAGCTGGAGAAATAACAGAGTGGATCGTGTCCAAAACAACTTTTACTATTCATGTTAGAACTTCACCCGACAGTAATATGGAATTTACTCAATAAATTTGTTGCCTCTTTGTGTTACCTCTCTTTATAAAAGTAAAACAACAGCACAAAACCAAAAACCCAAACTATTCTAGGTAGGAAAAAAAAGAGATTAAAAATTAAGTTCTTGGTGTATAGGAATGCTTGTGATTTCTGCACATTGATGGGAGGGGAGGTTGGGGAGGGATAACTTGGGGAGAAATGCCAGATGTGAGTGACAGAGGGATGGAGGCTGCAGACCACCTTGCCAGGTATGTACCTATACAACAATCCTGCATGATCTGCATATGTACCCCAGAACCTAAAGTATAATAAAAAAAATTAAGTTCTATCTTGAACTCAGAAAGATCCTGTGTTCTCAAAGTGAGATAAAATTTGGATGAAAGAGGATATGTGGACTTCCACACTAATAATAATAATGAAAATGGTGATTAATATGTTTGGATGCTTGCTCTGTGCGAGCTGTATTTTGGGGACCATTATGGTTTACATTTTGCAGACTGGGAAACTGACCTACAGAGGAGGTTTGTGGTTGTTCATATTTACCCATAAACCCACCAGTCAAGAAATTAATTGCTTATTTAAACTTCTAATTTCCTGCTCTCTGAACCTGGCAATTCAATATAATGTATGGGCTAAATGGGGGTAGGAAAATGTTAAATAGAAACATCATCATTATAGAGGGCTCCATATAGCTCATGCAGACGCTAAATTATTTTAATCTAATGGCATAAAGAAAATGCCACTAAAGAGTTAAAAAGAGCTTTTTGGTTTCAGGCACAATTTTATTTAGGAAATGATAGCCTTTCGTAACCTGGGGCAAAAACCTCTGGCATTCTGCTAAGAACTTGTCATGGTTTCAAGTATTAGGGGAAAAACTATGGTTAGGCTAATGTAGGATGTTGACTTGTGGCCACAGTTCATGTGCCCTCTGAACAAAAAAGTAGTGGAGTGGGGCTGAGTTGTGCTTCCTCTACTTCCTTGAGTGTAAGGAGGGTGTGAGGTCAAGGGATGATATTAAAGAAAAAGTACGTATTATTAAAATGTGTGAGAATGTGGACCTCAGACAGCAGGACCTGGGAGAGACCTTGCCAAGCAACAGGGAGCACTTACAGAGACCAGTAGAACGTGGACCTGGGAACAGCAGGAGGAGGAGGATGCTGGCTTAGGGGGAAATGTCTAGGGATGGGCTAAGCTCCACCCCTGGACAGGCTGAAGGTTAGGCAGTGTCTTTGAAAAGACCACCTCTTCCTGAGATGGGCAGTTGGAAGTCCTGGGCCAGAGTGACACTGATGCCCCAGGTGGAAATGTCTCCCCTACTTCAATGCAGGTACTAACTGCATGTGCAACATGGAAACTTCCAGTATTATCAGTCCCAGAAAAAGAGTTGATTTCAGTAGTAAAGTCCACGAGAATCATAGAGACAGGGACTGTCCCCAGCAAATCCTAGACAGCTGAAAAATATGTTACAGGTCCCAGGGAGAAGCCTGCATGCCTCGTTGGCCTCTGTATTTTCATAGATAATCAAGTCCTATTTGTAGCTTTTGTCAGTTTCCATAGTGTCAGTATTCCCACTGTGGCAGATTTCAAACTGTCCATGTGAAGTCACCAAACATGGAGTTGGGAGGAGATGCACAAAATCACCCTCAAAGCCAATGTAAGGCAGTGGCAGCACGTAGAGGTCTTCTTATTGTTCCCTACCTCAAATGTGGTCCCTGGTCCCTATCCATAAAGTAGAGTCAATTGTAGAAAGGCGACTTTGTGTTCCTCCCCTGTGCTGATTATACATGTGCCATGGAACCCAAAATCGGAGCTTTAAGAAATTGGGATGGTTGCACAAAACTTTTTATAAATGTTGCTAAATTATTTGGTTGTTTTATGTCAATAAAACCCTCTGGGCAGGGATTCAAATGTCTCTGAAAATTATTTGTAAAGCTATTAGGAGGATAACAAAATGTCATTTAAATATAATTTGGTTACTAAAACGTATTAATTAAAATATGCTAATGTCTTTTTTGAGTTATTCTTGTGGGATATAAACAATATTTTAAAGCTGTTTAGCTATGTAAATTGTTCCAATGACATTTGTGGATCAAAAGTGTGAAAGTCTCTGATAATTATGGTTATTAATTTGGTTCGTAGTTGCTGACATTGCTAGAGTTAATATAACACTGAAGCAGTAAATATTTATTAAAAGACTTTTTAAAAATTGCAGTTCAACATGAAAGCTGCCCATCATAAAAGAGAATGATGCATGTACCTGTCCCCAAAAAAGTAGAGTTAAATGGAGTCAAAGCCTCTAAGTCCTAATTGTCAGTAATCCTTGGTACTCTGTACTACCCCATCCCTCCCAGTTAGTCTCATTCTTCTCTGCTTGGCTACATGCCCTGGGAGTTAGACCCGTGTGGGTTGTATCACCTGGGCTCCCTTGCCATTAGCTCCTGATTGAGTCTGGCAGGTGGAAGGCTGGAGATTGGAGGGCAGAAGAGATAGAGATAAGTCACAATATTTCTAACATCCTAGCTTCATGCTTTGGAGTTCTATCTTGGGCAGTAACTGGATCCTTCCATGAAGACAACTCCTACTGCGCCACCTTTTTGCCAGTGACACTATTTTCTCCACTTGTTTGCTTCCTTAATCTCACCCACACCACTGAAATCTTCCCTTCATTAAGGTCTCTTTATTTGAATCATCTGGAGTGAATTCCTTCTACTGGGTCCTTCCCTGATACCTTCATACTGTATCTTTCATTTATTATATATTAACCATAATCAAATTCTAAGACAGTAGTTGCTCCATTGGTTTGTATTCTCTACCATCCCTTGTTGGGGAGATACATTTAAAGCTTTATATGGCATGGGTACCAGCCAGTCAGACGAGATGCTGGCTTGTGAGTTCTTCTAGTGCATTGTGGGTGACTGTTAGCCATTTTTGGTACAATAAAGCCCAATTCCAAGACATTAAGATTGAAAGAAAATAAATAAAAAATAACCGATGAGGTCTAAAAATGAAATGCATTAGCTGCTTCTGAAGCCAAGGCATTGGCCTTCAATCCTTTATTTCTTCTATTTCCTCTGTTTGAAACATTTTTTTAATTGAAAATGACTTTCCAACTCCTTTCTTTTTAAGTATGGCACATTTACAGTAGCAGGCTGCGGATTAAAAAAAAAAATGCCACAGAGCAGTGGTAACAAGCTTTTTTTTTTTTTTTTTTTTTGAGATGGAGTTTCACTCTTGTTACCCAGGCTGCAGTGCAATGGCGCAATCTCGGCTCACTGCAACATCCGCCTCCTGGGTTCAGGCAATTCTCCTGCCTCAGCCTCCTGAGTAGCTGGGATTACAGGCACATGCCACCATGCCCAGCTAATTTTTTGTATTTTTAGTAGAGTTGGGGTTTCACCATGTTGACCAGGATGGTCTACATCTCTTGACCTTGTGATCCACCCACCTCGGCCTCCCAAAGTGCTGGGATTACAGGCTTGAGCCACTGCGCCCGGCCCAACCAAGCTTTAGTGTGCATCAAGGTCACCTGGAAAACTTGTTAGGACAGGGACTGCTGGGCCTCATCCTCAGTTTCGGATGTAGTTGTTCTGAAGAAAGACATGAGAATTTGCATCTCTATAACTAGTTTGCAGGTGATGCTGAGGCTGCTGGACCAGCAACCTCATTTAAGAACCACGGCAATGCATAATCTAGATCCTATGCCACATGGTTGCATGGTGGTCCTTCAGACCATTCTTTTCCATTTTCCATTATAGTGGTGGTTTTTGGTGCTTTGGAGAAAAGAAGCGATTATAAATCAGCTGAGAAACATTTGTTTGCCCTAAATATGAAACACATTTCTCAAGACTTCATCTCTAATGTCTTATTTTGTATTCATACTGTGGTGAATCCTGGGAAGACAGTTGTGAAAATGTCTTGGATCCTTTCAGTCCACTCAAATTTCTAGTGGATTTTATTCAGTTTTCTCAAGTAATGACTGCATGTATTTTCTAAATATATAGCTTCAAATTCTTATGAAAGAGTGAATGAATTTCCAATTACAAAGATATATTTGAATGATTTAATTTCTTATTGGATATGGCCTGTTTCTTTTGTCAGAGAAAATGGATCAGGCAATAAATTGAATATATATTTTAATGTTTAACGGTCTTTATACCTCATTACCACCCTCAACATGTGGGAGGGACCAAGGAAAGGCAAAGAAAACAGTGGGTAAGCTCTGTTACAACATGGATGGCTGTAAGTCAATGCAACACATCCATAAATCTGGAAGGTTCTTTTTGTGGGGAAAATAATCTACCATTCTGATGTAATTGGGTTTATCACTACACATTATAGTTATTCTTTTTCTTATTTTTGAGATGGAGTCTTACTCTGTCACCCAGGCTGAGTGCAATGGTTTGATCTTGGCTCACTGCAACCTCCACCTCCAGGGTTCAAACGATTCTCCTGCCTCAGCCTCCTGAGTAGCTGGGATTACAGGTGCCCACCACACCTGGCTATTTTTGTATTTTTAGTAGAGATTGGGTTTCACCATGTTGGTCAGGCTGTTCTCAACTCCTGACGTTAGGTGATTCACCTGCCTCAGCCTCCCAAAGTGCTAAGCATTGTAGTTACTTTTAAACATACAAGGAAATCTTAAGAAAGAAAACTGAGACAAAGAAATAACTCATAAGTTTTAGCTAAAATAATACGTTTTGAATTCTAAGTCAGTTGACAGCCAAAGGATTAGGAAGGGAAACAATTCTTAACGATGCTGATCGCCGCTATTTTGGAAAACGGATTGAGTTGCTCAATCTGTACCCATGACCCAGCCTAGATGGATCGGGGCGTGCTTCTTGGTAGTGTTCTAGTTATAATACCTGAGACTAGATTTATTTCAGGTACTTAGAAAATCCTGCTTTAAATAGTCATTTACTCCTAAACAACTCATGGTTGCTATTGTCAGGAGGAAATGAAGTCTGAGAGTTGAAGTCTCAGATTGTAAGAACAACAGTGGCACACATGATAACCAAGAAGCAGCCTTGGTGTCCCTGGATTTTGTATTACTCCAGAGCAGATAACTAGGATACTTTTAAGTGGAAACTGTAATCTTCCAAATTTTATCACCCGTAACTTGAGATAATGAGATTTTATTCTTAGCTAGTAAGAGCCCTCATGACGTCACTGCAGCCACTATGATCACAGTCTGTCAGGACATAGCTACTCAATTTTCCTCCTCGATGTAATTGTTAGATAGTTCCCTTTCTGTACATGTAAAAATATCTCCTTGCATGTTTAAAATAAAACTCACTCTGGTAGTGTTAACTTTCCACGCAGAACAGAACATTTATAAATGTGTGTCTGCAGAAAGAAACAAAAAACTTCTCACTGTAAATGGAACAAAAAGAGGAAAAATGATGTGGAAATTTCACTGCTGCCCACTACTCTGTCTGTATTTGGGCAGGGCAGTTTTATGACATGCATAGATTCAGATTCAGGGTTGAGTTTGACTTGACATGACCTAAATGCTGGTGTGGCAAAAGCCAAACTTGTGTCATCTAGTTCTGATATCTGGAAATGTTTACATGATGTTTTTGACACTTAAAGGGCATTAGTATTACATTGCTGATGTCAATATTCAGAAAAAACAGGATTATTAGGCCTTCGGAATCTTCTCACTAAAGGAAGACATTTCCCAGCTCTTTTATAAGTAAATTCTAAATAATGTATCTGTAAATCTGAGGGTAGTCTCCCTTCTGTTACAGTGTCAGGCCAAGTCTTCTAAAATCCTTAAATTCTGTGGTCAAGGAAAGATTCTCTCCATGACACATTTTAGTTGGCAATATCAAGATAAGAAGATGCCATTTTGTATACATGAGTCTGTCTGGTAAAAGGACTTACCAGCTGCAAGGTTATTTGAACTACAAGATGCTTCTTTTTTTAAAGTCATGTGTTTGTTTTGAATTTCAAGTAGATCAGTAGATTCTGGTACCTTCTAGAAAGCATGCTTATTTTATCTAAGTACCAGATAAGAAACTTATTAAAATGGTACACTACAATTACCACTTAAGTATTAGGAATTATCATTATTTATTTCCAGAAACTACTTTTTGCCAGTTTAATATGTAGCTGTGACTTTAAGAGATTACTCTTAAGGAGCTATTTAACAATTACCATACGATGTACTCTTAACATAGTTTTAAAAGTGACACATCTAAGGACTGAGATTAGAGACAGAAATGAGGGGTCTTTTCATATTCAATGTCCTCAGCATCTCGCACAATGATAAATACTTTGCTAGGATTGGATATATATTTGCTGATTCAAGAGGTGAAAAAATGAGCCAATAAGAACTTCCAGTTTAAGAAGACTGCTTTGTCTCTGAAATAAAATACATCTTTAATCCATCTAGAAAACACGTATTACTTTAAGCCATAATGTGTAAGGAAAGTTGCTGGTGCTGAGCAAATTAAAGTGGGGGGCTTCTGAGTGAGGTTGTTCTCTGTGATGGCCTCTTAATAGAGCCAGTGGGGCATTGAATCCTGTAAGTAGCTGACACACGGAGCAAACTCTATGACGGTTTTTTTTTGGAATCACAAAATAGTGGTGTGTTGGCTAGCTTCAGGGACTTCTTCTGATCGCTCCTTAACACCAAGTGGCTAAGAAGGTGGGGATGACAAAGGAAATAAGTGGGCCTGTCACATCAGCAGGAATCAGTGTGTCAGGGTAGAGGAGACCTGTAGATTGAAGTGTCAGTGCACGTGTGTGCTCTATCTCTCTCTGTCGCTGTCTCTCTCTCCACCCCCTGTCATTCTCTCTCATATCATTATGTGTGTAATGAACATCCCAGAAAAGGGATAGAAAAATAAAAGAGCAGATAAATATTTGAAGAAATAGTGGCAACATTTTCACAAATTTAGGAAGCTAAATAAACTCCAGGTAGGATAAACACAAGATATTCACAACGAAATATATCATAATCAAGCCAAGACAATGAGAAAATCATGAAAACAGCAAGAGAAAAGTAACTGTACAAATGTACAGGGGAGGCAATAATGTGATTAGCAGCTGACTTCTCATCATTAACAATGGAAATTAGTAGGCAGTGGAATGACATATTCAAAGTGCTGATGGAAAAATCTGGCAAGCAAGGGTTCCAAAAACTATCCCTCAAATAAAATAAACTGATTACCAGATAAGCAGAGACTGAGAGAACTGATATCAAACCTTCTTTATATGAATAGACAGGAATGCAAATCCACAGAAAGGATTAAAGAATATTTAAAAAATGGTAAATTTGTAGATAAATGTATACATTTTTCTTATCTGATTTAAAATACATAGATTGTTTAAGGCAATAATTATAGCACTTTATTGTTGATTTTATAACCTACATAGATGTAATAGTACATATATATGCCATATCTATATGTCATAAACTGTATCAATACATAAAACATAAGTATATTCAATATAAATGTATAAATAGCATCTAAAAATATACAGACATAAATAGGGATAAGAAAATAGAAGCATAGTGCTGTAAAGTTCCTATGTTTTACCAGAATTATGAACATTAACATGAAGTAGATTGTGATAAATTAAGATGCATATTGTAATCCCTAGAGAACTCACTAAGAAGAGAAATCCAAAAGTGCGATTAAAGTTTTTTTTATTTGTTCTGATGCTTTATTTGGTGTGTAAGTGGTCATGACTGCTAAGTTGTCAATGCGGAATGGCATATTTGCTTCATTTAATGTCCTTTGTCTTCAATTTGACATTGCCTGATATTAAAGTCTCTGCATTCTGTTTATTTAATTTGCCATGTATGAATCATCTTGTCCTCTTATTTTTCAACTTTATGAGTAACTTTGTTTTAGGTGTGTCCTTTATAAGGGATTTTACTTTCTGATCCAATCTGAGTATTGTTTTCTTTTTTTTAATTTTTTTTTATTTTTATTGAGATGGAGTTTCGCTCTTATTACCCAGGCTGGAGTGCAATGGTGCGATCTCGGCTAACTGCAACCTGCACCTCCTAGGCTCAGGCAATTCTCCTGCCTCAGCCTCCTGAGTAGCTCAGATTACAGGCATGTGCCACCATGCCCAGCTAATTTTTTGTGTTTTTAGTAGAGACGGGGTTTCACCATGTTGACCAGGATGGTCTCGATCTGTTGACCTCGTGATCCACCCACCTTGGCCTCCCAAAGTGCTGGGATTACAGGCGTGAGCCACCGCGCCCGGTCCCTGTTTTCTTAAAATGGCAAAATTGTCTCACATATTTTGGTTATTGACACAATACCCTAAATCCTCTTGTACCTTATAATTGGATTTATATTGAATTCCCACTTTGAAAAATGAGGAAATAAGTATAATTCTACACCTCACCTCCCTATCCTTCCTTCACACCCAAGTTTGGCTACCCAATATTATTGTCATACCTTTGAATAATAGACTAATGTTTCTCATATTGATTTATCAGCTTTGAACTATGTCAATTCTTTATTATAGAAGATGAGGAAACTGGCATATTTACACTCACTACCTCCTACCTTTGCTAAGATAATAAGTATATGTAATAGAGATATATAAAATTCCACACCTGAAAGCCAATCATACATCTTGTTTTTAAGTGCCCATGATTAGTTTCCAAAATTGATCAGTCCTAAGCTACAAAGAAAATATCAATCCAAAGTAAAAGAAATTGCAATATCACAGCTTCTGATCAGAACACAATCAAGCTTAGAAATGAGAGTATCAGATCTAGAAAATCCATAGTCCTAAATACTAATGTAGATGAATAACAAAGAATAAAAAAGTTCATGACAGCACTGTTCATAACAGTCAAAAGGTGGGAAAAACCCATATGTCCATTAACTAATGAATGGTTAAACAAAATGTAGTATAATCATACAATGGAATATTATTCAACCATGAAAAGGAATGAAGTATTTATACATGCTGCAACATGGATTGTATATACAAGGCTACTTATTGTATGATTTCACTTATATGAAAGGTCATGAATGAACTATGACTATTCCATAAATCTATAATCCATAAATCCATAGAGACAGAAAGTAGATTAGTGGTTGCCAGTAGGATAGAGGGATAAATGGGAAGTTACTACTAATGGGTACAGAGTTTCTTTCGGGGGTGATGAAAATATTTTGGAGCTAGATTGTGGTGATGATTGCACAATTTTGTGAACATTCTAAAAATCAGCAAATTATATATTTTAAAAGGGTGACTTTATGTCTGTGAATTACCAGTCAGTATAAAAAGTGATAGACTTCTTCCATATCCTCTTGATCCACTCTTGACACAGTTACCCGGAGGTAAATGCCATGAGGCGAGAAGCATTTGGGGACTATTTGGGAGCTTGACTACTACATATAGCTTAAAAAAGTGTATGTCCTATTACACCCTACACTTCTCCCATGTCAAATAGCTTCAACTGGATGCAGCTATTAACATCTGTACATTTAGTTCCATTCTTTGGACTGTCCAAGGCCACATTTCACAGCTAATTTCTTTTTTTTTCTTTCATGTCTCATGTTTTACATGACTCTTTTTTTCTTTTGTTGGTACCTAGCATATCTTCTTTTAATTAAGTTCTGGGATACATGTGCAGAATGTGCAGGTTTGTTACATAGGTATACACGTGCCATGGTGGGTTTTGTTCTCATTGTTCAACTCCCACTTATGAGTGAGAACATGTGGTGTTTGGTTTTCTGTTCCTGTGTTAGCTGAGAATGATGGTTTCCAGCTTCATCCATGTCCCTGCAAAGGATATGAACTCATCCTTTTTGTGGTTATGTAGTATTCCATGGTGTGTATGTGCCACATTTTCTTTATTCAGTCTATCATTGATGGGCATTTAGGTTGGTTCCAAGTCTTTGCTATTGTGAACAGTGTCACAATAAACATACGTGTGCATGTGTCTTTATAGTAGAATGATTTATAATCCTTTGGATATATACCTAGTAATGGGATTACTGGGTTAAATGGTATTTCTTGTTCTCCATCCTTGAGGAATTGCTACAAATGGTTGAATTACTTTTCACTCCCACCAACAGTGTAAAAGCGTTCCTATTTCTCCACATCCTCTCCAGCATCTGTTTTAATGATCACCATTCTAACTGACATAAGATGGTATCTCAATGTGGTTTTAATTTGCATTTCTCTAATGACCGGTGATGATGAGCTTTTTTTCATGTTTGTTGGCTGTATAAATGTCTTCTTTTGAGAAGTGTCTCTTTATATCCTTCACCTACTTTTGACGGGGTTGTTTTTTTCTTATGAATTTGTTTAAGTTCTTTGTAGATTCTGGATATTAGCCCTTGTCAGATGGGTAGCTTGCAAAAATTTTCTCCCATTCTGTAGGTTGCCTGTTCACTCTGATTATAGTTTCTTTTGCTTCACAGCTAATTTTCTATCCTAAATGATGTCCTATTTAATCAATGCGATTGGAAAATTATTTTCTAACACATCATTATTTCTTACTTAGCTTTCCACTCTCATGTAGAAATTTCTATTTCTAAATGTCTCAAATATATTAAACATAGATGTATTATCTCCAGTTGTAACAGAAATCCTGTAAGGTAGAGGTGCATATTATTGGTGAGGAAAATAAGGCATGGAAAAGTTATATAATTTCCCTAAAGTTTCCTGGCTAGTAAGTCGCAGAGCAAGGATTCTAAACCGTATAATAACAACCACCACAGTAGTTCACATATACTGAATATTCACTGTGATGCATTATTCTACATGGTTTCCATATATTATCTTATTTAATCATCACAACAGCCTGATGAAGTAGGTACTATTAATGTTTTACAAATGAGAAACTGAGGCTTAGAAAGGTTAACTAACATACCCAAGGTCGCAAAGGTAGTGAGTGGCAGAGCAGGGACCAGAACCCAGGTCTGCTTGAGTCTTGTTCGTGTACTTAGCATTGTATCACACTGCCTCCAGAGTAGAGTAGAACTGAGTGGAACTGAGGGAAAGTTTCAGTTTTTAATTATGTATGAATTTATTACTGTATGTACATATTATATACATATAAATAAATATATATACACATATATATATTTGAGATGGAGTCTTGCTCTGTCACCCAGGCTGGAGTGCAATGGTTCAGTCTTGTCTTACTGCAACCTCCACCACCTGGGTTCAGGCAGTTCTTCCATCTTAGCTTCCTGAGTAGCTGGGATTACAGGCACACACCACTACGTCTGGCTAGTTTTTGTAATTTTAGTAGAAATGGGGTTTTGCCATGTTGACTAAGCTGGTCTCGAACTTCTGACCTCAAGTGAACTGCCTGCATCGGCCTCCTAGAGGGCTGGGATTACAGGTGTGAGCCACCATACCTGGTCATATTCCTTATATCTTGTTCCAGAAAGGATTTGGTGTGGCCAGAGGGTCTAATTTATCTTTCCATGAAGATGCGATCATCTTATTCTCTCAGAAATAACTGACTCCAGTGTTCCATACAGGTATTTCACAGGAAGACTGAATTTTTCCAGATTCTATTCCTGTATCCCTCTCTGTAATCTTTGAAGTTTTCATTTAGTTGTTTCTCCTTTTTAACTCTCATTATAATGGGAGATATTGAACAAAATCTTTGAGACCCAACTCCACCAAAATTCTGTTTAGGATAAATGAAAACGTATTTTAGATACTGGTTAAATGGAAACCTTATATCAAGTAAAGTTTTCGTTTCCCAAAGAGGGCGCTGTGGTTCAAGTTAGTGCCTTTGCTAGCATTGAGTTCCCCTTCGGGGTTTCCTCCTTTTGCATCCTCCCAATGACAAACTGCAGTATAATTTAGGATTTGGAAAGTGTTTGAAGGCCTGCTCATTCATTTTCTGTAGGAATTGGACAACTTCCTCATCAAACACAAACACAAAAGCCTGATTTTCTTGGAAGAAAAGGAAACAGCTGAGGTTTCTGCATAATTAGAAAAAGAGTAGCAGACTCTCAAGAAGTGTCCACACAAACAGAGTTAGAGACAGAAACAGATGTAATGAAAATGAATCTTCGGGACCACACACTTGCACAGGCCCTTTCCAAGGTCCCAGGAAGAGTTCCAGCAATGTGTTCAAATGACCATATGTTTCTGTAAATTTGCAGAAGTACAATATTTATTTTAACCACAATCGGTTGGGGTTGCTATTTCTTCTTCAACTTTTCCTCGGTCACACGTTTCCTCAGGTCGACTGCTACTGGGTGGCCATGGGCATTACTTAGGTCTGACTGAGGTGAAATCAGGCTGGGGATACATTTATTTTGGAGTTAATAGAATATGTTTATGTGATTTGCTGTCATTTCCAAAGAGTTATGTTACCGCTGGGTGTCCTGGTGGAGAGATGACCTCCAAGAATACTGCTATTACCCAAGGAGCTAATTCATGCAGCATCATGACAGAAAAGTGTGGGCTGATGAACTTGTTGCAATAAGGGTGTGTGTCCAGCACCAGAATTATGTGGTGGTGGTGGTGGTGAAAGAACAGGGTTTGGAATGTATGGAAATAGATGCTAATCCACGAAGAATTCTTGCAACTGTTAGACATGTAAAATTACAAGCTCAGGATTTGGTTCTCATATATGCCTAGCCAGAATAAAAGTACTCTTCCATCAGGAATATGTTCAATAAGGCACTATATCCAACTACAAATGTACCATATGTCTTTTTTTTTTTTATGGAAATCACATGAGAAACTATTTCCAGGGCATGAAACTGTAGCACCACCACACACAGTTTCTGCAGATGAAGTTGAACCTTTTACACTTCCCAATAAAAAAAATTATATCAACCATGCTATAAGAGTAAATTATCTTTCACTAATCTCTATAAAAATGATGTTACAAAATCATTGTAGTATAAACAGATGATCAAATCGTATGCAGCCAAAAATGTAGGGGAAAATATTACAGTGATGTTTGTGGTATTGTCAGATTCTAAAAATTTTGTAATTTCCTGTGGCTACGTTGTCACTTTAAATAAATATTCTCATTCATGCCTAATTTGTATTTGTAAATTTGGGTTCTCTTGATCCCAGTGGGCCTTCAAGATTACAGACATTTCAGACCCCACAAAACCTGAGTTTTTTCCTGATTAGAGATACTTTCTCTGATAACCACAGCAGAATAATAGAAATAAAATATACTTAAAACTTTGGCTTATTTGATAATTGGGAATTTTATTTCTGAATACAAATGTTTAGTTCCATGAATTTCCTTTTTAACTCAGTTTTGGTGAGATACAGTTTACATACAGTAATATGCAGGGATTTTAAGTGTACATTTCAGTGACTTTTGACATTATACTTATTTACATATTTGCTTTTGACAAATATGTAAATGTATGAAACTAACACCCCAATAAAGATACAAAACCTTTTCATCATCCCACAAAATTCCCCTGGACTGCTTTCCAGTAACTCCACCCCCAGCTCCCCAGGCAACTGATATTCTGATTTTTATGACTAGAGATTAGCTTGCCCATTTGTGAACTTGATATGAATGGAGTAATGCAGTGCACTTCTTTGTGTCTGACTTCTTCACTCACCGTATGTATGATGGTTAATTTTGTCAACTTGACTAGGCTAAGGGATGCCCAGACAGCTGCTAAGACATTATTTTGGGGCTTATCCATGAAGGTATCTCCAGAAGAGATTATCATTTGAGTTGGTAGACTGAGTAAAGAAGATTGCCCTTATCAATGTGGTTGGGCATCATGCTGTCCACTGAAAGCCCAGATAGAACAAAAGGGCAGAGAAAGGACAAACTCTTTCTTGTCTTGAGCTAGGACATCCAAATTCTTCTTCCCTTGGACATTGAAGCTCCTGGTTTTCAGGCCTTCAGACTCACTGAATTAGACCACCAGCTTTCCTAGGTGTCCAGTTTGCAGATGGCAGATAGTGGCCAAGGAGTCTTTCTTGGCCTCCATAATCATGTGAACCAATTCCCATAATAATAAATCTCTGTCTGTCTCTCTGTTTCTTCAGAGAACTCTAATACATTTTTTTAAAATTTTTAATTGTATGGGTGTATAGTAGGTGTATATGTTTATGGGGTACATGAGATATTTTTATGCAGTGCATTATAATGGAGTATCCATCTCCCTAATAGACATTTTTTTGAGAGTTGCCATGCTGTTGTGTGTAGATCAGTAATCTCTTCCTTTTTGGTGATAAGTACTAAATCACAGTTTTTCCATTCACCTGTTAAACATTTAGGTTATTTTCAGGTTTGGCTATTAAGGATAAATCTGCTATAAATATTTTTGTACACATCATTTTGTGAAGATTGATTTTCATTTCTCTTGGAAACTTAGAATACTTAGAAACAGAATTGCTGGGTCCTGTGATAGGTGGGTATTTACCTTTATAAGGAACTGCCAAAACTTTTTCCACTGAGGTTGTATCATAAATCACTTCCATCAGTGATTAATGAGTTCCACTTGTTTCATATGCTCACCAGTACGCTGAGAGTTGTGAAGTAGTGTCTCATTGTGGCTTTAATTTACATTTCCCTGTTAATCATAATGTTGAGCACCTTTTCATGTGTTTACTGACCGTTCCTATATCTTCTTTTATTAAGTCTTCTAAATTATTTATCCGTTTTTATTTGGATGGTTTCAATTCTTACTGAGTTGTAGGAGTTCTTTTTAAACTCTGGATGTAAGTTCTTTATAAGTTTGGAGATACCTGTTTATCTACACATACATTATATCTCTCTCTCTGTCTGTCTGTGTCTGTCCATCTCTCTGTCTGTCTGTGCATGAATGAATCATCCATCTATCTGGAGAGAATATTTTCTCCCGGTCTAGGGTCTGTCTTTAGTGTCTTTTTTTCTAAATAAAACAACCTTTTATTTTGGAATACTTTTGGAGTTATAGAAGCATTGCAAAAATAACAGAGTTCCTGTAAACCCTCCACCTGGCTTCCTCTAAAATTAATATTTTAATTTTTCCATAGATTTGATGATTGTCTGCTCATTACTGATTTCTAATTTGATTCTGTTGTGGTCAGAGAACACGTTCTATACAATTTCAGTCTTTTGAAATGTATTATGACATGCTTTATAATCCAGCGCATAATTTATCTTGTTTCCATGCATACATGAACAAAAATGTACTTTTTGCAGTTGTTAGATGTAGTATTTAATAAACATAAATTAGGTCAAATTGGTTAATATTGTTGCTCAAATCTTTTATATTTTAATGGATTTTTGTCTATTTGTTATGTCAAACAGAGTGTTGAAATCACTAACTATAACTATGGAATTGTCTAATTCTTCTTTTCAATTCTGCTGTTTTTTGCTGCATATTTTTGAAGTTCTATTTCTAGATGAATATACACATTTAGAATTGTTCTATCTTCTTGATGAAATCACTATTTATTATTATGAAATGTCCTTCTTTATCACTGATGATACTCTTTTTGTTTTGTTTTGTTGGGGTAGAGTTTCACTCTTTTCGCTCAGGCTGGAGTCCAATGGCGTGATCTTGGCTTACTGCAACCTTTGCCTCCTGAGTTCAAGCCATTCTCCTGCCTTAGCCTCCTGAGTAGCTGGGATTACGGTGCATTCCACCACACTCAGCTAATTTTTGTATTTTTTTAGTAGAGACAGGGTTTCACCATGTTGGCCTGGGTGATCTAGATACTCCTGACATCAGGTGATCCCTCAGCCTCAGCCTCCTAAAGTGCTGGGATTATAGGCGTGAGCCACCATGCCTGGCCCTACTCCTTGTTTTGAGTCTACTTTATCTGATATTAATACAATCACTCCAACCTTTTTATGATTGGTATTTACATATTTTTGTACCTCTTTAGTTTCAGGATATCTATATCTATCTATCTATCTATCTATCTATCTATCTATCTATCTATCTGTCTATATATATATATATATATATATATTTTTTTTTTTTGAGATGGAGTTTCACTCTTGTTACCCAGGCTGGAGTGCAATGGCGCGATCTCAGCTCACCGCAACCTCCGCCTCCTGGGTTCAGGCAATTCTCCTGCCTCAGCCTCCTGAGTAGCTGGGATTACAGGCACGCGCCACCATGCCCAGCTAATTTTTTGTATTTTTAATAGAGACGGGGTTTCACCATGTTGACCAGGATGGTCTCGATCTCTTGACCTCGTGATCCACCTGCCTCGGCCTCCCAAAGTGCTGGGATTACAGGCTTGAGCCACCGCGCCTGGCCGCTATATCTTTATATTTAAAGTTCATCTTTGTAAGCAGAATGTAGTTGGGTCTTATTTTTTATCCAGTCTGACAATTTTTGCTTTTAGTCAGAAAGCTTCTTATTGGCATGGTTGAGTTTGAGCCTATCATCTCATTGTCTTCTTTGTCTATCCCAGCTGCTCTTTGTCCCTTGTTCTTCCTGCTTTATTTCAGGTTAATCATTGTTTTTAGTATTTCATTTTGTCCCCCTTTTTGATTTCTGGCTATGCCCCTTTTAAGTAGTTACTCTAGGGTTATGTTATAGATACCTAACTCATCACAGTCTCCTTTGAGTTAATATAATATCTCTCAACCTATATTTCAAGAACATTATAATGTTATTTATTTATTTATTTGAGACAGAGTCTTGCTCTATTGCACAGGCTGGAGTGCAGTGGAGCAATCTTGGCTTACTGCAACCTCTGCCTCCTGGGTTCAAGCAGTTCCCCCTTCTCAGCCTCCTGACTAGCTGGGACTACAGGCATGCATGCTACAATGCCTGGCTAATTTTTTACTGTTAATAGAGTAGTAGAGATGGGCTTTCACAATAGTGGTCAGGCTGGTCTCAAACTCCTGACCTCAGGTGATCCACCTTCCTCAGCCTCCTGAAGCGCTGGGATTACAGGCATGTGCCACCATTGCCCGGCCATAATGTTATATTTCTGGTAACCTCCATCCTGGTTTTTTTGGCTATTGCTAATTAGAACATATCTATATGTAAACTTTTACATGTCTTGTAAACCACACAATGTATTGTTATTTTTACTTTAGTCAGTTTTCCTTTATTAAAAAAGTTAAGAAAACAAGTAAATTTTAAACAATGTATTTACTATTTTTGGTACTATTAATTTCTTCCTATAGATCTGTAACTAATTGGTATTACATTTCCTTTATTCTGAAGGAGTTCCTTTTACAAGACTTGTAGTACAGGTCTACTGGCAACAAATTCTATCAGATTTTACTTATTTTAAAATATCTTTATTTTGATTTTTGTCTTGAAGAAAATCCCTAAGAAGAATTTTACACCTAAAATTCTAGTTGACATTTTTTTCCTTCAGCAGTTTAAGGATTTTCCATTGTTTTTTGGCTTCCATTGTTTCTTTCTTTCTTTCCTTCCTTCCTTCCCTCCCTGCTCCCTCCCTCCTTCCTTCCTCCCTCCCTCCCTCCCTCCTTCCTTCCCTCCCTCCCCCTCCTTCCTTCCTTCTTTCTTTCCTTCCTTCCTCCCTCCCTCTCTCTCTCTCTTTCTCTTTCTCTCTCTCTCTCTCTTTCTTTCTTTCTCTCTCCTCCCTCCCTCCCTCCCTCCCTCCCTCCCTCCCTCCCTCCCTCCCTCCCTCCCTCCTTCCCTTCCTTCCTTCCTTCCTTCCTTCCTTCCTTCCTTCCTTCCTTCCTTCCTTCCTTCCTTCCTTCCTTCCTTCCTTCCTTCCTTCCTTCCTTCCTTCTTTTCCATCTCTGTCACTCAGGCTGGAGTGCAGCAGCACAATCTCAGCTCACTGCAACCTCTGCCTTCCAGGTTCAAGCAATTCTCATACCTCAGCCTCCCAAGTAGCTGGGATTACAGGTGTGTGCCACCATGGCCAGCTAATTTCTTTATTTTTAGTAGAGACGCGGTTTTGCCATGTTGGCCAGACTGGTGTTGAACTCCTCACCTCAAGTGGTTCACCCACCTCAGCCTCCCAAAGTGCTGGGATTACAGGAATGAGCCACTGTGCCTGAGCTGCTTCCTATGTTTCTAGTAGGATGTCAGCCATAGTTTTTTTTTTTTTTATTGTTGTATGTACTGTGATATATCCCTCTCTCCCTTACCCCTTCCCTCAGCTGCTTTTGAGATTTTGTCTTTATCTTTGGTTCTCTGCAGTTTGACAGTTATGTATGTGCCTCACCATAGTTTTCTTTTTGTTCATCTTGCTTGGAGTTTCCTGAGCTTAGTGGTACTTTGGGTTTGTTCACCTTCAAATTGGAGAGATGTTGGCCATTATTTTTAAAGTATTTTTTCTTCTCCATTCTCTCTCTCCTATTCTTCAGGGACTTCAGTTATATATATTAGATCACTTCACATTGTCCCACAGGTCAGTACTTCTTTACACATTTTTATTTCAGTCTCTCTCTCTTTTTCAGCTGAAACATACAACCTTTTTGATGATGTACAATATAAGCTTTTGATGGTTAAATTGAAGGCAAAACAAATAACAAAAGAGTAGGCCATTTATAGTAGACAGGTCCGCTGTCAATTCACAGAGGAACCAGTAAAAAATATTTCAATTCAAGCAGCATGATTAAAATCACAAATGTGTTTCAGCACAAGAGGACTATTTATTTGATATTTGTAAAATGGTTCAGCTTGAAGCAGGTGACTGTCACAGATAACATCATCTGGTTGATACATTATTCAAAACTAGCAGCTGAAAGGATCCCTTTATTATATGAGTAAGTGGAAAAGCAGTAACTTTCCATTTTCAGTGCCTCCAGCTGCATAACCAAGAAATTTCTTGAAGTCTTTCAAGAGCACATATCAATCAGAATTTGTTCACTAGTTTTATAACTTTCACTTTCTCTGAGAGGGTCATGGTGATTTGCTAAGGCTCTAATTTCTTAACACACACTCCAAACATAATGCATACATTTAGAAAGGGAACCTTTATTGAATTCTCTGTAGTTGAACACTTCTGCTCTGAGAGGGTCATAAATGATCTCAAATATACTAAGGGCATCAATAAAAAATTCTGATTCCACATAAGAATTGTAGAGAGAATTAAATATGTAGACACTTGGGTACTGAGAAGTTTTTTCTTTTTCTTTTTTAGCTCATCTGGATTTTCAGCAAAATTCAAAAGTGTTTTCAAAATCTCAACCTTGATTCTTAGCCACCAAAGCCGTAAGGGTGCACCCCGCCACTTAACACACAGACTTCACCCATGCCTGCTCCATCTTGCACTTGGCATGCTTGGTGTGACATCATCCTGGGTCACATTCTCCAGGATCACCTTCACAATACCCTGGATCTCCTCATAGATGAGGCCAGAAATGCTCTTGACACCACCACACCAAGCAAGGTGCCAGACAGGAGGCTTGCAGAAAGACGCCTTGCAGGCTGTCATGTATAGGACCTTGCAGTGACACTTGGTTTGTTCCTTACCCAGTCCTTTTCCACAGCCAGACATGACAAAAGAGATGCTAAGAATGGTTTCTAATAACTCTCAGTCTTTTTCTTTTTGTGCTTCAGTTTGCAAAAGTTTTATGACCTGTGTTCAAATTTCACTGAACTTTTTTTCTGTGGTGCCCAGTATGTTAAGGGGACACAATGAATTTTTCATTTCGTATATTATATTTCTCATTCCTTTACCTATTCTTTCCTTGTAAATTCCTAACTATATTTATGGTAGTTGTTGTAAAGTCCTAAGTGTGCTGATTCCTCTGTCTAGATCATCTCGTGGGTCTCCTATTGATGATTTCTTTCTCTTAAGTATCACATTTTTTTTGCATGTTCCCATGTTTCAATATTTTATTTTAAGGTGAAAATTATGTATAAAGGATAGTGGATACTGCTGTATAATATTTTTTGTTTTGTTTTCCCAGAACTTTAAAATTCTTCCTTTCATTCAGGTTTATGGGATAATGGGTTGTTTGTCCGGTGCCAACTAAGTTGTGAAAACTGGAATTGGGCTACAATATTAACTAAGTTAAGTTTTCCTGTGTTTTCAAATGGAGTAAAAGAAATCTTACTTTTAAACCCAACACCAGCTTCCTGCTTTGTTGCCACTAAGAGGTTCATCCTTTTGACATTGTCAGAATTTAACTGGAAGATTAGTTGCCACATCAGTTGGTTTTAGATGACCTTTGGATTCAACTACAACTAGACTTTAGATTCAGAACACTCAAGACTGCACAAACTTTCTCTCATTTTCAGCCTCCTCTCTATTGATACTTCAGGATATCCCTTTGCCACTTTTGCGGCAAATTCTTAAGAGTGGAGAGGTAATTGTTGGACTAAATGATTTATGTTTGCACTGGAGCGCTTCCAAATTCCAATTAATCTTGTCAGCCCACACTATTATTAAATATGTAATTGATTTTTTTTTATTATTCTTGGAAAAATCTCTCTGTCTATAGCTAGGCCACTCCTCTACTCACCTATGCCCAAAGTAGACATTGGCCCTATATATAAACGTGTCCTCAGCTCTTTACTCATGTGTAAAGGGCTTGCTGTACTCTGCGGTTTAACTTATTATGCCTATTTGCATCTACTTCTGATGGCTTTGGGATAAGTATGAGTTTTTTGTTTTGTTTTGTTTTATCCTTTTTTTTCTTACTACTCTGGAAGCAGTAGTTTCCACGTTTTATTCTATTGTTATTAGGTGGGATGTTCTATAAGTGACCACTAGGTCTAGATGGTTTGTACTGCTGTTCAAGTCATCTTCTCCTTTTGTAAAAAATCTTCGGCCTAGTTGTCCTATCTGTTATTGAAAGTGGGGCACTGAAGTCTCCATAGATTATTGTTGAATAGTCTGTCTCACAGTTCAATCCTATTTTCTCCTTTTAACACATTTTATATGCCACCTACTTCCTCCATTGTTTCTGATTAGTCCTGTGTTAATCTTGTTGGGGTTCTTTGGTAAGAAATCAGGTATTTTTTTCTTGTCACTTTCAAATGGTTCTCTTTATCTTCAGATCTCAGTATTTATGGGATTCTTTTATTTTAAATTCTGCTGTGGGGGAAAATAAATATTTAATTTACTTTTATCTTTTACTTTCCACCACAGCATAATTGACAAATAAAAATTATATGTGTTTGTAGTATACAATTTGATGTTCATACACATAAAAACGTATTGTGAAATGATTACCTCCAGTTTTGGATGGAGGACGGATTCCTCTAGTTTTGTTCTTGCTCAACATTGCTTTGGCTATTCAGGGTGTTTTGTGGTTTCATGCGAATATTAGGATTGTTTTTCTGTTTCTGTAAAAAATGCTGTAAAACTTTGATAGCATTGAATCGGTAGATTGTTTTGAGTAGTGTGGACATTTTAACATTATTATTTCTTCCAATTCATGAATATCTTTTTATTTATTTGTATCTTCACACATTTCTTTCATCAGTGTTTTACTCCATGGTTTACATCAATGTTTATAGTGTTCAGTGTGCAGATCTTTCATATCCTTGGTTAAATTCATTCCAAAGTATTTTATTTTGATGCTATTGTAAATGGAATTGTTTCCTGAATTTCTTTCTTTGGATAGTTTGTTTCTGTACAGAAATGATACTGATTTCTGTATATTTAATTTGTAATCTATAACTTTGCTGAATTCACTTATTAGTTCTATTTTTTGGTGGAGTCGTTAGGGTTTTCTACATATAACATCGTGTCATCTGCAGAGAGACAATTTTACTTCTTCTTTTTCAACTTGGATGTCTTTTCTTTTTCTTGCCTGATTACTCTGGCTAGGACTTCCATTACTATGTTAAATAGAAATGGCAAGAATGAGCATCTTTGTCTTATTTTTGATTTTAGAGGAAAAGTTTTCACCAGTGAGTATGATGTTAGCAATGGGCTTGTCTTATGTGGCCTTTATTGTGTTGAGGTATATTACTTCTATACCTAATTTGTTGAGAGTTTTGATTATCAAAGGATATTGAATTTTGTCAAAGGCTTTTTTTCTGCATCTGTTGATATGATCATATGATCTTTGCAATTCATTCTGTTAATGTGCTGTGTCACATTTATCGATTTGCCTATGTAGAACCATCCTTGCATTCCAGGAATAAAACCCCACTTAATCATGGTGTATGATCTTTGTAATGTGCCATTGAATTTAGTTTGCTAGTGTTTTGTTGAGGATTTTTATATTTATGTTCATCAAGGATATTGGCCTGCAGTTTTCTCTTCTGTTAATGTCCTTGTATAACTTTGGTATCAATGCAATACTGACCTTGTAAAATGAGTTTAGACATGTTCTCTACTCTTCTATTTTTAAGGAGAGTTTTAAAAGGATTGGTTAATTTTTCTTTAAATGTTTGGTAGAATTCAGTCATGAAGCCATCCAGTCCCAGGATGGCTTTTCTTTGATGTGAGACATTTCATTAGTTATTCAATATCTTTATTCATTATTGGTCAGTTTAGATTTTCTCTTCATGATTCATGGTTGATGGGTTATATAATCATAGTAGTTTATCATTTTCTAGGTTATCCAATTTGTTGACATTTAATTGTTTATAGTAGTCTCTTATGATCCTTTGTTTTTCTGTGGTATCAGTTGTAATGTCTTCTCTTTTATTTATAACTTTGAATTTTTTTTCTTGGTTAATTAAAGTTGAACAGTTTTACAGAATTTTTTTAAAAAAAACTATTAGTTTCTTTGATTTTTTTGGTCATTTTTCTAGTGTTTATTTCGTTTATTTCTCCTTTGATTTTTATTATTTCTTTCCTTCTGCTAACTTTGAGCTCAGTTTGCTCTTTTTCTAGTTTTTGCACTGTAAAATTAGGTTTATTTGACATCTTTTTTATTCAGGTAGGTGCTATCACTATAAACTCTCCTCTTAAAACTGCTTTTGTTATATTCCCTACATTTTAGTATGTTGTGTTTTCATTTTAAGTTGTTTCAAGATTTAAAAAATTTCCCTTTCGGTGGGGGTGTAATTGAGTCAAAGGCAGGATCTGGTTCCCCACCTTCCAGTCCAAAAATCCCGCCAAGAGAGCCCCAGAGCAGAAGAAAATCCAAAGTGGAGAGAGGGGAAGAAAGAGACCAGTGAGTCATCCGTCCAGAAGGCGGGGAGAGCCACAGCCACCCAAGCAGGAGCTGCAGCGAGCCGCCGATACCTGGACTTGGACTCGGCAGTAGCAACCTCGCCCCTTGCAACAAAGGCAGCCTGAGCGCCAGAGCAGACATTTGCAACTCAAAAATGCAGGCTCAACAGTACCAGCAGCAGCGTCGATATTTGCAGCCGTCTTCTTGGCATTCATTTTCATACTGGCAGCTGTGGATAATGCCGAAGCAGGGAAGAAAGAGAAACCAGAAAAAAAAGTGAAGAAGTCTGACTGTGGAGAATGGCAGTGGAGTTTATGTGTGCCCACCAGTGGAGACTATGGGCTGGGCATGCGGGAGGGCACTCGGACTGGAGCCAAGTGAAAGCAAACCATGAAGACCCAGAGATGTAACATCCCCTGCAACTGGAAAAAGCAATTTGGAGCGGAGTGCAAATATCAGTTCCAGGCCTGGGGAGAGTGTGACCTGAACATGGCCCTAAAGACCAGAACTGGAATTCTGAAGCGAGCCCAGCACAGTGCTGAATGCCAGAAGACCGTCACCATCTCCAAGCCCTTTGGCAAACTGACCAAGCCCAAGCCTCAAGTGGAATCTAAGAGGAAGAAAAAGGAAGGCAAGAAACAGGAGAAGATGCTGGATTAAAAGATATTACCTGTGGAAAATAAAAAGGACATCAGCGAACAGCATCAGTTAACTATTGCATTTATATCTACCATAGGCCTTTTATTCAAAAAGTATTTATAGCTAAGTACACAAGCAAAAGCAAAAAGAAAAGAAAATTTTTGTAGTAGCATTTTTTTAATGTATACAATAGTACCACTAGGGGCTTATAATAAAGGACTGTAATCTTATTTAGGAAGTTGACTTATAGTACATGATAAGTAATAGACAATTGAGGTAAGTTTTTTGAAGTTATGTGACCTTTTACATTAATTTTTTTTTTTACATTTTTTGGCAGCAATATAAATGTTGTGACCATGTAAACTACTTCTCCTGTTAGGTATTTTTTTTTTTCACCTAGACTTTTTTCCCCAATTGAGAAAAATGTATACTGAACAAAATAGCAATAAAACATAATCACTCTAATGGAAGAAAATATCTTGTTTTCTGCCAATAATTTTTTTTTATTGTAGTCAACAAAATGAGGGTGGGGAGGCAGAGCATGCCCTGGCTCAATGTTGACTTTTTTTTAAGAAAAGCATTAAAACATAAAATTCTTTCACTTTGGTAAATAAAAAATAAATAAATAATTTCCCTTTCGATTTATTATTTGATTTATAGTTCAGGAGTGTGTTAATTTCCACATATTTGTAGAATTTCATTTTTCTTGTATTATTAGTTTCTAGCCTCATATCATTGTGGTTAGAAAAGATGCTTGATATGAGTTCAGTCTTCCTAAATTTGTGAAGACTTGTTTTGTGACCTAAAATATGACCTATCCTGGAGTATGTTCCTTGTGAGCTTGAAAAGAATGTGTATTCTGATGCTGCTGAATAGATATTCTGTATATGTCTGTCAGGCCCATTTGATTCATACTTGTTATTCAAATATACTGTTTCATTATTGGTTTTTGTCTGGATAATCCAATTGTTGAAAGTGGAGTATTGAAGTAACCTACTATTATTGTATTGCTATCTATTTCTCCCTATAATTCTGTATCTGTTTTATATATTTAAGTGTTCCAATGTTGAGTGCAAATATATTTATAATTATTATATTCTTGATGAGTTTTTCTGTTTACCATTATGTAGTGACTTTGTCTCTCGTGACAAGTTTTGACTTAAAGTCTACCTTCTCTCATGTGTGTACAGCCGGTACGGCTGCTCTCATTGGCTACACTTTGCATGAAATACGTTTTTCCTTTCCTTTTCTTTCAATCTGTATGCCTTCTCAAAGCTGAGACAGCAATAAGGCAGCATATTATTGGATCTCTTTTGCATTTGTTTATAAATCCAAGAAGCAACTTGATGTTTTTGATTGGAGTATTTAATCCATTTATATTTAAAGTAATCATTGATAAAGACTTACTATTGCTATTTTATTAATTGTTTGCTATTTTGTAGTTCCTTCATTCCTTTCTTTCTCCCCATCTTCCTTTATGATTTGATAATTTTTTGTAGTGGCATGAGGTATGATTTAGTTACTTTGTATTTGTCTTTTGTGTATCTGCTACAGATATTTTCTCTGTGGTTCCTTTGAGGCTTATATAAGATATTTTGTAGTTGTATCAGTATATTTTAATCTGATAATGACTTAAGTTCAACCACATTCCAGAACTCTATACTTTAAAATTTCCTCCCCCCATTTGCATCTTTTATATATTGTGTATTCATTAACATATTATTGAAGCTATAGTTATTTGTAATACTTTTGTTCCTAAATGTATATTACTAGAGTTAAAAGTGACTTACATACAACCATTACAGTATTAGAGTATTCTGAATTTGACTATATTCTTACTTTTACAGTGAGTTTTGTACTTTCATATATTCTCATGTTGTTATTTAGTATCCTTTCATCTCAACTTGAAGAACTACATGGAGTGTTTCTTATAAAGCAGGTTTGGGTGATAACCCCAGCTTTCATTTGTCTGGCAAAGTCTTAATCTCTCCTTGATGTGTGAAGGACAGCTTTGCTGGGTATAGTCCTTTTAGTTGAAGGGTTTGTTTCCCCCCCTTTAGCAATTTTATCCCACTCTCTCCTCGCCTGCAAGCCTTCTGCTGAGAAGTCTGCTGTTAGTCTTATGGTGGCTCCTTTGTATATAATGAGTTGCTTTTCTTTTGGTTTCCAAATTTTCTTTGTTTTTCACTTGATGATTTGACTATAATTTGTCTTGGTGAAGATCTCTTTATATTTAATCTATTTGAGGTTCTTTGAGCTTCATGGATCTTGATGTTCATATCCCTCTCCAGATTTGGGAGTTTTCTGTCACTATTTCTTTAAAAATTTTTATTTTTAATTATTATGTAGACATACTAGTTGTGCATATTTATGGGATGCATGTGATATTTTGATACAAGCATACAGTGTAGAATGATTAACTCAGAATAATTGGAGTATCTATCACCTCAAGCATTTATCATTTCTTTAAGGAAAATTCCAACTATACTCTTTCAGTTATTTTGAAACATACAATAAATTATGGTTAACTATTATCACCTACTGTGTTACCAAACACTAGATCTTATTCCTTCTATTTAACTGTATTTTTATACCCATTAACCGTTCCTAATTTAGCCCCCTCTTTCCCACTACCCTTTCCAGCCTCCATTAGATACCCCAATTACTCTGATTGTAGAGCTTGATTTCTTTAAGGTCATTACTGGTGCCTAATTTTGTCCCTTTGGTGGTGTCATGTTTCCCTGATTATTCGTGATTCTTGTGGTCTGAGTTGGTGTTTGCACATTTGAAGAAGTAGGCATGTCTTCAAGTCTTTACAGACTGGCTTCAGCAGGTAAAGCACTTTAACAGTCAGCCCCTGAGAGATTCTGGGCAGGTCATATAGTGGGCTCTGTGGGTGGGCTTGCTGCTAGAACCCTCAGCATAGCTTTCATGATGCCTGGGCCAGTGGGTGGGTGAGCCTGGTACCTCAGTCCACTGAGGCACACCTAGGTATTAGATCTGCGTGGCCAGGCCTGGTGCCTGAGTTTGCAGGAGCATGTCTGGAGCCAGGGTCTATGTGTGCACAACTGGATCCTGGGTCTGCAAGGTCAGGCCTGATGCCTGTGTGGAGGCTGGCTTGAGACCTGATTCCACTGGGGCCCAGCCTGGCATTGAGGCAGACCTTGAGCCTGAGACTGTGTGTGTCACCTGGTACAGAGTGGGTCCGAAGCCTGGGTCCAGTGGGGCCGATCTGGAGTGTGGGGTCATGGGGACTGGTCTGGCACTAGGGAAAGTGCTTACCTGGGTGCCAGCATAGCACTAGAGTAGGCCTGGAGCCAGGGCCATAGGGACTGATCTGCCACCAGGGCTCACTGGGATGGTCCTAGTGCTAGGGTCTGTATCAGATGTGGGTGCTCATTTCACTCTTTTTCCTCCACATAGAGGGTATCTCTTTCTGTGCTGCACTGCCTGTGCTTGGGGAAGGGTGTCACGGGTAATGTAAAACTGCCCTGCCCTGTTCAGTGTCTCTTTTAGATCTGTGCTCAACCCAGGTGCTCTAATCCCTCATCTGAATTCCTAGCTGTTAGGAAGTTATTTTTATGCATGGATAGTTATTACAAATAGATGTTTTTGTGAGGGAACAAGTGCTGGAAACTCTGATCCCTCCATCTTGTTGCTGTCAATCTAGGTCTCCAACATTTGTGTTTATTTTACTTAAAGCTGACTGAGCTTCTTGGATGTATTGATTAATGTTTTTTACTAAACTTGGGAACTTTCCAGCCATTATTTCTCCTCCTTTCTCTCTCTCCCCTCCTCATTGTGCATATGTTGGTGTGATTAATAGTCTCACATTTCCGTGAGGCTCTGTGTATTTTTCTTCATCCTTTTTACTCTCTGTTCTTCGGACTGCATAATCTCTATAAATATAACTACAATTGTTGACTCTTTTGCCTGCTGAAAGCTAATGTGTCCTCACACTGCAGAGGGAGCAAGCAAACTCTTTATTGTCTCTTCTTATAAGGGCCCTAATTCTATCATGAAAGTTCCACCGTCATGACCTCATCTAAACCTAATTACTTCTTGAAGGTTCCATCTGTAAATACTGTCACACTGGGGGTTACAGCTTCAACATACGAATCTTGTCAGGAACACAGACATTCAATCCATAATAGCAAGTTTCAGTGGATTGCAGAATCCCCTGAGACAGAAAAGCAAAAGCACCTGACATGCTTTTGAAGTGGGGCTTTGTTACCATAAATATATATATTCTATGCATTGATTATGATGGTTATATTTTCTATTATCTTTCTTATTTTTTGTCCACTTGACCTGTGTCTTATGTTGGACTGAAATATATGTCTACTAATTTTAGCGTAGTTTTGTTTATTTCTCTCTGTATATCCTTAACTTTCTGATTTATAAAGATAGTTGCTGTGTTATTTGTGTCATATATATTGATAACTGATATGTTATCTTTGTGAATTGTGGCTGTTGGCATTATCAGATATTTTGTTGTCTCGCTTTTTGTCCAAATTCAGCCTTTTCTGATCTGATTAGCACAGTCTCTGCTTTCTTAATATTTTGTTTGTCTGCCCTATAGTTTGACATCTCTTGACTTTTACCAGCCATTCTGAATCACTTTGATTTAGGTATGTCTCCTAATGCAGCATGGAGTTGGGTTTTGCTTTGTGGGTCAACCGACAGGTCTTTTCCTTTTAATACATGAGTTTCTATTTACATGTATCAAAACGAGTGACATGTTTGGTTCAATTGCTATTTTAATGTTAAATTTACTGTGTTTTGGTTTACCTAATATGTCTCTTTCTCTACATAGTCTCTTTTCTTTGCGCTTTAAAAATTTGGTTTTGATGTTTAGAAACATTTGAGCATGTGTTCTTGCAGTTACCTTCCAGTCTTCACATGTCATTCTCCCTGTGTGCATGTCCGTGTCTAAGTTTCCCCAAAGGACATTCATCGTATTCGATTAGGAACCACTCTAGCCAGTATGGTCTCATCTTAACTAAGTATATCTGCATGACTTTACTTCCAAGTAAGGTCACATCCTGAGGTGCTGGGGGTTGGGACTTCAGCATATGAATGTTTGGGGGGACACCATTCAGTGTGTAACTACCTCCTTTTTAATATCCATGGTGGTTGTCTCAAACCCTGTCTTTTGATTCTTTAAGCTTCTGAGGCTGTGGGTCTCTACCCAGGATTTAGTCAGCTCTCCAGGGGATCTGTGGCCTCAGGCTAAAAGCCATTCACAGGGAAAGTTTAAGTAGTGCTCTTCTTCTCTGCCAAGTGCCGATCCCCTCTCCCTTTCTGCTTCCTTTTGGTTGTTCTCCAGGTTCCTTTTTATATTTGGAATGGAATTATGGTCGTTATTTGCCAGAGAATTGGCCCAAAGCAGCTAGCTCTTCCACAGTTACTGCAAAACTCTTAATTTTATTTCTTTCGGGGTTTTGTTTTGTTTTTCTGTCTGTTCCTGTTCTGGATTTTTGAATGTATCATTCTCGATTTTTTTTTTTTTAGATCTGCAAATGTTTGCAAATGTTACATTAAGGTTGGTAGTATATGCATCAGTTTCTTTCTGCTTCATTTTGTGAAAGGAAATTATTAGTTGAAATGTTTGATTTTTATTTTAAATTCCATTTATACAGAGACTTCATTTGAATGTTCTTTGCCTTTTTTCATTGATCCGGAAATGTCCTCTTCCCTGGACCAGCAGTATCAGGCAAGAGTAAAGATTTTAGGTGTCTGACTGTATTTCATAGTTCAAGGGCACCCTCTGCTGTTAATAGAAGAGAATTGCAGTTTCATTAATGTTACAGTTTTGGTGGGGCAGTTTTGTTTTTTAATTTTGTCTAGTGGTAATTAATTTTCAAAAATATATTTATCTTCCTCAGATGTGATTAATATTCTTTGTTTCTTGATCTCTGCGATGTTTTTCAAGTATGCGTATTCATTTGGTGAAAATTCAATGAAAATATGTGCATATTTATATGTAGATATTATATTTCAATAAAAGCTAAAAATAAGTCAATCCTTACCTAATGTTAATGGATGAAACACAGAATTATATTTGATGCAATTATCTTCTACCTTCCAACTTTGTTGTGCCTTATTTTTGTCCATTTGTTACTCCAAAAAGTATATTTTGTACACATGCCTAAAAAGTCTATTTTGTAAGTACACTTAAAAGTATCTTAAAGTTACTAAATTACTTGTTTTCAAATCATTCAATACACCAGTCTTTTCAAAGTGTTTTTATCATTCATGAATTCTTTATCTTAATTCTTCTTGTAGGTAGCCGAAGGATAACATCTTAATTTGTACTGGAAAATAGCTACAATGAAGGAACACCATAATTTCACCGTGAAAACCACACAGTCTTACATAGATCACAAACATTTTCCCTCAAAACTTGTTAGAACTTTACTTGGGCTGACTGAATTAACCATAGTTAATTCTATTCATGGGGAAGCAGTAACTAATCTGATAAAATGCTCTGAGTTTATATATCATTATCAAATAAATAGTATGATTTTAAAGGAAAGAAACTTTGTGAGGCAATGCTCTCTATTTTCTGACATTACATATTGTGACAGAATGTAAGGCCAACCTGGTTTTTAGAAATTCCACGGTCTAAATTTTTTGTTGTTAGTGTATAAAAATACCATTGACTTAAAACCTTTTTAATTTTATTTGTTTGTTTACTTGTTTATTTAGAGACAGTGTCTCACTCTGTTGCCCAGGCTGGAGTGCAGTGGTGCGATCTCCACTCATTGCGGTCTCTGCTTCCTGGGTTCAAGTGATTTTCCTGCCTCAGCCTCCCGAGTACATGGGACTATCGGTGTGCACCACCATGCCTGGCTAGATTTTGTATTTTTAGTAGCAAGGGGGGTTTCACCATTTTGGCCAGGCTGGTCTTAAACTCCTGACCACAGGTGATCCGCCTGCCTTGGCCTCTCAAAGTGCTGGAATTACAGGCGTGAGCCGCCATGCCCAGCTGAGTTTTTTTTTTTTTTTTAATAAATGTACTCCTGGTTGTTTTTTTGCTCTTCTCTTGACATTCTTCTCACACACTGCATTCTGTTGCATAAAAGGCATAACATGGTTTTGAATTACAGATAAAGATGGACATTTGTTTATGTGGTAAATACGTGGTAGTTTCTGGATGACTTTTCATATCCTTCATATGAAAAATGATTGTGTGTAAAACTATCTCTTTTGGAAGGAACATAATCTGAACCATTCAGAGACACTAAAATTCAGCTGTTTTCTGCATCATCTGTGTGGGTGTAGCTAAAATAGGAGATTTTAAGCTTAAAAACAACTTCTGCATGTTATTCGGAAATATTTTGTACTTAATTTCTCAGCCACCCCAAAACTTAATGGGCAAATTTAAAATATGCACTTAGTGCCTTAGTACTTTAGAATACAGCCTTCAACAAAAGTCCATTGAGCCTCACTATAAAAAATACTGACTTTTTAATGTAAATCTTGTGCCCCATGTCCTTGCTAATTCATTAATTCTAATAGTCCATCTGTTGATTCTGTTTAATTTTTTACCTATACAATTTTATCATGTTTGAATTATGAAACAAATATTTCCTAAATTCCTTCTGCTGTTTCTATTCGGCCTCTGTTCCCATTGCTTTGCTGCAAAATAGCAAATGCCCTCAAGGTAAAAGGCAGTAAACACGAGGTTCACCTCATTGTGTTTTTCTGGTCTCAGGTGTCACACTTCCTTAAATTCTGTCTTAGTTACACACTCTCCAAATATTTAAAACAGATTTTTAATGTATGTGGTGTACTTTTATAGTTGTTTTCTGTAGGAGGTTTTTATTCTTGATATAAACTATTCCATCATGGCTGGACCAAAATGCAGCTTGACTTTTTTCTTTGTAAACTTCATTTTCTATTTACATGCTGATAGAATTTGTTCTTTGCTCTTAAAATTTAATATTAACCAAGAATTATATAGGGCTTTCCATTACTTACTTCCTGGGAATCCTTCCAATATGCAGTTTTAGGTCTTTATTCAGTTTTTATTTAGTATTCATCAAGTATTATTCCATTTATTTTGTTCATAACTCAGTAAAAATAGCCACAATTAAAGAGCACTCCTTTGCGGTCTCATCCGTAAGAACAACACCTGCCTGCATTTACCATCCTTGGTTGAAAGATCTCTCCTTGGATCAGACCCATCTCTTCCCCTGTGAATTAACCTATCATCTCCTTGTGTTCAGTTCACTTCTGCCTACTCAGCAGCATCAGCAAATAAACATACCTTAGCATCTCCCATCTTAAGAGAAGGAAAATCTGCCCTTCCCATAGGACGCGGCACAGGCTCCATCTCACTTTTGTTCCCTATCAGAGTGAAACTTACAAAAATTCCCCTCATTTCTTCATTCTCTTCCATACTCTCTTCAGCTTCCTGAATTTGGCTTTCCCCTCCCTAACTCCATTAAAGCTTTTCTTGTCAAAGCTACTGAGAGTCTCCATGTTAAAATACTGTCACTATTCATGTCTCACTCGACCTCTCAAAAGCACTCAAAATACGTTTTTCCTTTGGCTCTTGTGACCACACATTTGTGTCTTTTCACCTATTTCCACATCTTTTTTTTCTGTGTAAATTCCCTCTCTAGACTGAGTGTGGTGGCTCACGCCTATAATCATCCCAGCACTTTTGGAGGCTGAGGCAGGCGGATCACCTGAGGTCAGGAGTTCAAGACCAGCCTGGCCAATATGGCGAAACCCCATCTCTGCTAAAAATGCAAAAATTAGCCAGGCATGGTGGCACACTCCTGTAGTCCTAGTAACTTGGGAGGCTGAGACAGGAGAATCTTTTGAACCCAGAAGGCGGCAGTTGCAGTGAGCCAAGATCATGCCAATGCACTCCAGCCTGGGCGACAGAGCAAAACTCCATCTCAAGAAAAGTAAATAAATACATAAATACATAAATTCCCTCTCTAGATTATCTAATCGAATGACTAAATATCACTTGACTTAAATATCACTTACATGCTAATGACTCCCAAATGTAGACGTTTTCAGCTCTGGGTATTCCCTTGAGAAATGGGGTTGTCTGTCTAGTAGTTCATTTAACAGCCACACGTGGATGTCTAATGGATTTGAAAGCTAAGACAGCAAAAATGAACTTCATTCCCTCTCTTCAAGCCTGTTCTCATTTGCCCCCATTTCAGTAAATAGCCCCATCAAATAGGTGCTCAACTGAAAAACGTAAGGGTTTTCTGGGATCCCTTGATTGCCTTCTGCCAGATGCACCTGCTGAACACATTCCCCAAATTTTACTTCTATTTTGCTGCTGCCACTGAAGTTCAAGGCACCATAGTCTCTCACCAGTTCCCGCTTTCTAAGTGGGCTCCATGGTTCCGTGCTTGGCCTTGCCAACACATCCTCCACATGGCAGCAAGAATTACCCCCCTTTAAAATGTGGTCTGTATCACATCATCCTCCCAACTAAACCCACCATGGCTGCCTAGGAGGAAACTCCAAATTCTTGACCACAGGCTGCAGTGTGTACATGCTTTTGTCCCTGCCAACCTCTCTGATCACATTTTTTATTGTTCTCTTCTTTTCTGATTACACTCTTCACTGGCATTCTTTATGTTGCTCAAAATTCCTTCCCACTGCAGGGTCTTAGTATTCAGCAGTTTCTTCTGGCAGGAATGCTCTTTCTTCACTTCTTTCCATGATTAACTCTTTTTTTCATTAACCAGATCTCCTCTTAAATGTTGCCTGCCTTTCCTGAACCCACCTCTTCCTGACATTCTCTTTACCATCAGGAAAGGCAGGGTAATGCTATAGCAACAGATTGCAGTGGCTTAAAACAACAAAGGTTTACTTCTTGCTCACTGTACACTGCAGGTTGCAGGTTGGCTGAGGACCCCAATCCATGCTGTCCTCACTCTGAGCTGAAGGAGCAGCTGCTGTGTCTGGAATAATGCCAGTCACCATGTCAGGGGGAAAGAAGGCTCTGGAGGGTGCTGCAAAGGCAACCAAAGTCTTGGCCTGGAAATAACTCCTTCCCTTCCCTTCCCTTCCCTCTTCACTTCCCTCTTCTCTTCCATTTTCCCTTCCCTTCCCTTCCCTTCCCTTTCCTTTTTGTTTTCTTTTTTTGGAGACAGAGTCTAGCTCTGTCATCCAGACTGGAGTGCAGTGGAGCAATCTCGGCTCAGTGCAACCTCTGCCTCTGGGTTCAAGAAATTCTTCTTCTTAACCTCCAGAGTAGCTGGGATTACAGGTGCCTGCCAACATGCCTGGCTAATTTTTATATTTTTAGTAGCAAGGAGGTTTTGCCATGTTGGCCAGGCTGGTTTCCAACTCCCAGCCTCAAATGATCTACCTGCCTCGGCCTCCCAAAGTACTGAGATTACAGGCGTGAGCCTCCATGTCCAGCCAACATGCATCACCTCTGAACACAAGTTATTGGCCAGATTGGGTACATGGCCCTACCCAATCACAGAGAGCCACAAAAAATAATCATGTAGATGCCCAGAAGATAATCAGCTCTAACAGCTATCACACATTTTACACTTAAAAAAATTTTTTTTTTTTTTTAGAAAGGGTCTAGCTTGGTCACCCAGGCAGGAGTGCAGTGGCGCAATCTCGGCTAACTGCAGCCTGGACCTCCTGGGTTCAAGCGATTCTCACGTCTCAGCTTCCGAAGTAGCTGGGACTACAGGCATGTGCCACTACACCCCGCTAAGTTTTGTATTTTTTGTAGAGACAGGGTTTTGCCATGGTGGCCAGGCTGGTCTTGAACTCCTGGGCTCAAGTGATCTGCCCACCTTGGCTTCCCAAAGGGTTGGGATTACAGGTGTGAACCACTGCACCTGGCCCTCTATCACACTTCTTATATCATTCTGTCTATGCAATGTTTTCTACTTTGAAAGATAAATTCTGCGTAACCACCACCGAGGTTAATAAATAAAATAATTCCAAGATCTTAGAGGCCTCTCCTTAACAGGTCTCCCTCTCCCAAGGAGCTCACCACCATCCTAACTTTGGGGTTAATAAGGACAATGCTTTTAGTTACAGTTTTACCGCCAAACCATGTATTTTTGTTTAGTTTCAGCTATTTTGGACTTACTAAGTGGCAGTATTTTAAATTGTTTCTTTCAATAAGTGCAGTGTTTAAAAGGTTTATCTTTATTGATGAATGTAGCTATTTTTTAACATATCTATTTGGCCAGGCATGTACCTATAATCCCAGCTACTCAGGAGGCTGAGGCAGGAGGATTGCTTGAGCCCAGGAGTTCAAGACCAGCCTAGGCAACACAGTGAGACCCACTCAATCAACTAACCAGTCAGTCAGTTATTTTTGATAAATAATACATGTATCAACTTTAACGTTAAGGTATATTTGTACTGTTTTCAGTTTTAGGCTTTGGGAAACATTGCTTCTGTAAATATTGTAGTACCTATCTCATGGGAGTGAAGTTGCTGAATCATAGGATACATGCAAGTTCATCTACACTAGATCATGTGAAATTGTTTTCAAAAGTGATTTAAGGCCGGGCGCGGTGGCTTACACCTGTAATCCCAGCACTTTGGGAGGCCGAGGCGGGTGGATCACGAGGTCAAGAGATTGAGACCATCCTGGTCAACATGGTGAAACCCCGTCTCTACTAGAAATACAAAAAATTAGCTGGGCACGGTGGCGCGTGCCTGTAATCCCAGCTACTCAGGAGACTGAGGCAGGAGAATTGCCTGAACCCAGGAGGCAGAGGTTGCAGTGAGACAAGATCGCGCCATTGCACTCCAGCCTGGGTAACAAGAGTGAAACTGTCTCCAAAAAAAAAAGTGATTTAAAATGTGCTCCCAATGCCATCAGTTCCAGCCGCTGCATGTCTTTACCAATGGTTGGTATTGTTGTACTTTTTAATTTTTGCCAATCTAGTGAGTGTATGCTGGTCTCATTCTGTTTTTGCTTTGATAACTAATGAAGCTGTCCACCATTACACATGTGTTTTGTTTATTTATTTAGCTGGGGTATTCGGTTTACACTTACTGCCCCAGCATAGCTGTTCACGTGGTCACCTTTCATTCTCTAACATGTCTCGGTTTAGATGATACATTGCACGGCACCCTATCCTTAGTGGGGTCCCTCCACTGACATGGAAATTTCCTTCTTGTTTAGGATGACGTGGTCAGGCATTTCTGAGGAAAGAAAAAAAAATGGGATAGATATAGAGGACTGAGTGAAAAACAGATGAGAGGGAAACCAGAGTCATTAACTGTGACTGCTCAGTCTGACTCAGGATGACCATTTCCAGAGTAATGTGTGATGGAGCCTTCGAATGGGTGCAGAGCAGATGGGTCTGAGCAACATAATCCAGCAGTCAAAGTGAAAGAATTTGTTTACTGGTTTCTCAGACATGACTCAAGGCACGATCATGATTTGAGAGCTGGTCACAGTGTCTGCTGCAGCCAGTCACTTCCCTTTCAATCTGTAACAAATCTCTCAAAAACTGACATCTGAAACCAATAGTATGTTTCTTACCTTGAGATCATTCTGTGAAGTTTCTTACTCTATTTTTTAAAATGTGTTTGTTATAGTTTATTTTCCAAGTAATACTGATTAAAGATATTTATACACCTACTTTTAAGTTCACAGTTTAGAACTCTTATTTGAATGGCTTTGAAAGTTACAGCACAAGGTCTTTACATTAAGGATCAGAGGGAAAGATTCCATTCAGAACGAAGCCTGATAATGATAGACATGTTTTTTTCTGTACTTTATTTTAAATACATTAATTTTTAAATGATGCTCATCGGTGGTAAAATACTAGTGCAACTTTTCATCAAAATAAAGTTTACCACAGAAGTGTAAATGTATTTTCCCAATTGAAAATGGGCCTTCAGCTGCCATAAAATTTCTCAACCTAACTTAAGTGAAAAAGAACTGGTGGTTGTCATTATAAGCAAAAATATAAAGTATCCTAGCATTGTCTACATTGCTCCTTAAAACAAACTTTGAAAGAAGCAGAGATGCTTTATAGAAGTTTAGTTGATTTTGAAAAGGCACATGGTTTGTTTTTTTTTTAACATTCCAGAGATTTCCCACTACCACTCTTTCTGTTGCAGAGACAGCATCGGTGACTACAGGGCTAGACAAGAACATTTGTTCAAACTAAAGAAAGCCAGAAGTGAAAATTCAGCTGCACAGTAGCAATGCACTTCTCATCATGCATTAGGATACATAAACTTGTAATGACTTAAGCTTGATTTTACAATCTGTAAAAAATTTGAGGAAGAACATGACCTGGGAAAGAGAAAAGGGAGAACTTTTACCACAATGAACATAGATACATTCGTACACCTCTGTATAATAAGAATATAATCCATTTAAGCTACAGAAAAGATCCCTTCAGTTATGGAAAAAAGATCCCTCCTCTGTGGCATTAACTTGGGGGAGGGGAATCAATTTGTTCCAACAGAAACCACAGGTAATAGCTTTAACTTTGGTCCACTTGCCTGTTAGCTTAAGGTCAGTCATACTGCCCATCATCAGTTCAGGAACCCAACAAATAAATTTAAAAATCTATTCATGTGTAATTTCATTCCAAAACCAGCATAGCTGTTCTATCCTCTTTGTCTGCCTTTCAGCTTCAGAATGTGCTGTTGGCCTGGTCTCGAGTCCTCAGCATCTTAGTGATCCTCCCTGGCAGCCTCAGCAGCATCTGCCTGGCTAGGCTCTCTCTCCTCTTGGGTCATGGTTTCTGGGGTCATGTGGTCCAAGCCTGCTTCTGGAGGTTCACTTTGTACTCCCACTGACATCTGATTTACCCATTTGACATGCAGGTCCTCTCCATGTACTTCAGTACCTTCTTCAGGCTGAATTCAACCCCCTCTACATAACTCACTTGGACCTGCTCTGGAAGCTCACTCGTGTGTGCTTCGTGCACCTGGCTGTCCTGGAGTGGATCCAGATGGACTTGTTCCACAGTCTCTTGTGCTGAATCCACCTGGACCTGAAGCAATGGTAGCACATACACCTTCCCAGCTTGTTCTATAACATCAGTGATGTCATAGGCTCAGTTTGTCTATGTGTTTCTACTGAAAGAACTTCTTCCATTACTAGACGTTCTAAAATATTGTATCACCGAGATGCCTCCTGAATTCATTTCCTGGCATAAACCACAAGTCACATGAGGTACAATGATCGGGTTTATCTCTTGCGTGTATTACAAAGTGATCTCTGAACTGGTCCCAGCTGTGAAACACACTGTTGCAGACCTGGCATTCACAGAGCTTCTTTCTACCCTTTTTTTTTTTTTTTTTGCCCCTACTCATTTGGCAAGCAGTGAGGTGAAAAGGTGACATTTGAGGGTGCTACTTCTAGCAAATCGTTCATGACAATTTGGACATTAAATTGTTCACGGCAATTTGAACACTTCACCTGTATGTTTTCAAAGATGTTCTTTAAAATGTCCAAAATGGTCCAACGGTTTCTCACAGTCCTGACATACATGAATTTTCCCCCCAGTTCTTTGCCTCTTACTGCCTCCACGTTCTTTAAGGTGGTAACAATTGAGGTGCTGTTTCCACGTGCTCTATCTTTTGTTGCATATTTCACACCTGGAACTCTCAGTGAAGTGTGATTTCCTGTGTTCCTGTTTGCTTGTGGAGTCAGATGCACAGCTGTGTTCTTTAATCTGCCCTTTTATGTCACCTTGATGGTACCGAAACAGGAAAAGCTCCCTATCCCCTTCGCAGGGTGTGTGAGGGGGGTGTGGCTAGCTTCTTCAGTGCCTATTCCTCAAACATCTAGGGGGGCATGCAGAGAGACAGGTTGTGGTTGTGGGCTCCATCCCCACGGCAGTGTCTAGGGGTAAATGTTTCCAGTTCCCGAAGCCCCAGTGGACATGTGTTACAGGTGCTTTTTTAATTTTGCTGTTTGTAGGCATTTTGTGCTAGTCAGCTCAGTTAGACCCTCTGTCTTATCGCAAGGACAGATATCCCAGGGTTCTTGCCCTAGTGTACCAGAAAAATTGGATCACATGTGGGCTTGGAAAATTGAGTGCAAGGTTTTGTTGAATGGTGGAAGTAGCTCTCAGCAGATGGCTGGAGAGCCAGAAAAGGGATGCAGTGGGAAGTTTCCCTTGGAGTCCGGCCACTTAGTGGCCAGGCTGTTGCCCCACTGCCCAGGCCACATTCCCCTTGGTGTCTGCATTGTTCTGCCGGTTGATGGCCTGGGTGTGCTCTTCCACTCCTCTGCTCCTCTCGGTGTCCAGCCGCCTGTGTGCTCCTCTGCCACTGTGTTCCTCTTGACATCCAGCTGCTTGTGTCCGTACCTGCAAGGGTCTGGGTTTTTTATAGGCCCAGAATGGGGGCGTGACAGGCCAGGGTGGTCTTAGAAAATGCAACATTTTGGGCATGAAGACAGGAGTGCCTGTTCTAACCTAGGCCCATGGGCACAGGCCGCGAGGGTGGAGCCTTTTCCAAGGACCCCGCCTTTCTCTACCCAGCATTTCCCTGCCCCACCCCCATATCAGTACTTGCTGGTAATATCTGCCAACAGTGCTACAGCAGAATCAGCAGAGGAACCTGTGCTCTATAGTGCTTTATGGACTGCTGGGCAAAAGCCCCTTCCTCTAATGTTTCGATGCCTTCGTCTTCCACTTCACTTGTGTCTTCTTCGGCAGTCTCCACCTCAATTTCAACAAGGTCTGATTCTGCAGATGGCAGTGACGCAGTGATAACATGAAGTTTCTGCAATCGTCCCTTTTTTGGCCGCACCTTTTCCTGTGGTATTTTCCTTTAATGAAGTTTTGTTTTCTCTTTTTTTTTTTTTTTGAGATGGAGTCTTACTCTGTTGCCCAGACTGGAGTGCAGTGGTGTGATCTTGGCTCACTGCAACCTCTGCCTCCTGCATTCAAGCAATTCTCCCTGCCTCAGCCTCCTGAGTAGCTGGGATTATAGGCACCCCACATCCAGCTAATTTTTGTATTTTTAGTAGTGATGGGGTTTCACCTTGTTGGCCAGGCTGGTTTTGAACTCCTGACCTCAGGTGATCCGCCTGCCTCGGCCTCCGAAAATGCTGGGATTTATAGGCATGAGCCACCACGTCGGGCCTTAAGTTGAGTTTTCTTTGTTCCTGACTTCAAGGGCTTAGATGGCTTCTAGCATTTATAGACATTCTGCTGCATTCTATACATCATGGCTGCTGCTTCTCCTTGTATCATTAATTTTGCTGTACATGTGAACTCAGTTAAATGACAAAAGGCCATTTTACTAACGCCTTCAGTCTCCACCAAAGGTTCTTGGGTAAACTCCGGAAAGAATTTGTAGAAGAAGGCCGGGCCCGGTGCCTCATGCCTGTAATCCCAGCACTTTGGGAGGCTGAAGTAGGCAGACCACCTGAGATCAGGAGTTTGAGACCAGCCTGACCAACTTGGCAAAACCCCATCTTACTAAAAATACAAAAATTAGCCGGGCCTGGTGGCACGTGCCTGTAGTCCCAACTACTTGAGAGGCTGAGGCAGGAGAATCACTTGAACCCGGGAGGTGGAGGTTGCAGTGAGCTGAGATCAGGCCACTGTACTCCAGTCTGGGCAACAGAGCAAGACTGTCTCAAAAAAACAAAAAAGGAATTTGTAGAAGAACTTACTGCAAGCAGCCAAAACAGCCTTGTGAGCCTTAGAGCCTTAAAATGGTGTCCATTGACAATCAGGGTGCTGTCAGTAAACCTGTCCTGCTCTCGCTGTTCATTCAGTCAGTCGGGGATCATTTTATGATGTTCACGGAACTCCCGTTGGCATTCCATCATCTCTTCAGCCTCAGTGGCTGTTGGGTTGCTCTGCCTAACGCTCTGCCCTTTTTCCTCTCTGTCCCTCAGAGTCTCTCATTTTGTGCTTTTCCCTCCCCGGGCACAATGTACCCCACAGCTTTCCCTATCCCTAACCTGCGGCTCTCCCTCCATCTCCCCTGCCAGAGCCAGGTGCTCCCTCTGCTCGGGCCCCGCTGATGCACGTGCGCTCGGTTGGACACACAGGCAGCCGCGGCCTCTTACTCTGTTTTGAAGACTCAGCTTTAATTGTGCTTTTAAACTTCTTCCATATTATCTTCAAAAGCACTGCTTCATTCCCCCAAAAAGAGGAAATCAAATAAGTAAAAACTTGTTATAATTTATGTAGAAGGGTACTTTGCATTTGTTGAAATTCTTTATAATGGTTCTAATCTTTTCCCTCAAAGAAACCCTGAGAAAGCCTTTCTTTCTCAGCTGTATAGTTGGAACAGGTGAGGGGAGGGGGCACAGAGGTGTTGCCCAGGGCTTCTGAGTCCATGGCTGAGCCCAGATTCTCCCAAGGCAAATATGACAAATGCTACTTTTTCCTATTTGTAAAGCTCCCTTACGGCTGGGGGGCTTTTCTTCTAAACCTACTGAAAATGGTAGTACCGAAAGCAACAGTCCCACCTTTGGAAATAGACCAAAGGTGGGAAGTTTTAGCTTTTGTTTCTAAGGTTATAACTGACGACCAGACTGGGGTTAAGTATGCACCCAAATAATAGTGTTTCCTGTAAGGGACATTCTAGTTCACGGCTTACCAGATAAGGTTGTGCTGATAGCTAAGCTCCTCCACCAGGCTTTTTAGGGTCTTTACGAGCTGTGTTCATTCTCACGGGCTCCACCTAACCCTTCAGATTGCTAATAATTCATATGCGGAACACTCAGTAGCAAGAGGATTGTGCACTCATTTATTCATAGGATTCTGTGCTCATTTATTTGTAGGATTGTGCGCTCATTTATTTTGCACTCCTTCCCCAAGCTATATTGGAAGCCACATCAATCCGTGTATTATAAAGATCTAATGGCTGTGCTGTTCGATATGGCAGCCACCAGCCATATGTGGCTATTTAAATTCTAATTAAAATTAAATAAAATGTAAAAGCTAGTTGCTCAGTGGTGCTAGCAATGTTTCGAGTGCTCAGTAGCAACATATGCCTAGAGGCTACCATATTGGATAGTGTGGGTATAAAATATTTCCATCACTGCAGAACGTTCTATTGGACAATACTGCTTCTTGGTGTGTTATGGTAAGTAAGACTTCCCAAATGGTTTTGGTATCTGCCATGTGAGCTGCCTTGTATCCTTTTTCTTTTTTTAAAAGACAGCATCTGGCTCTGTCACCCAGTGTGGGGGTCTATGACTGCAGTGGGGCAGTCATAGCTCACTGCAGTCTTAAGTTCTGGAGCTCAAGTGATCCTCCTACCTCATCCTCCCAAGTAGTTGGGACTACAGGTGTGTGGCACTGTGCCTAATTTTTAAAAAATGTTTGACCAGGTGCAGTGGCTCATGCCTGTAATTCTAGCACTTTGGGAGGCCGAGATGGGTGGATTGCCTGAGCTCAGGAGTACGAGACCAGCCTAGGAAACACAGTGAAACCCCATCTCTACTAAAAATATAAAAAATTGGCCAGGCGTGGCGATGTGCGCCTATAATCCCAGCTACTTGGAAGGCTGTGGCAGGAGAATCACTTGAACCCAGGAGGTAGAGGTTGCAGTTAGCCAAGATCATGCCATAGCACTCCAACCTGGGTGACAAAGCAAGACTTCGTCTCAGAAAAAAATTTTTTTCTTGTAGAGATGGGGGTCTCATTTTATTACCAAGGCTGGTCTTGAATTCCTGGGCTCAAGTTTTTTTTTTTTTTTGCCTCAGCTTCCCAAAGTGCTGGGATTACAGGTGTGTGCCACTGTGCCCAGCCCTGCCTCATGTCTCTCACTGTTTCAAAGTCCAGCGCATCGTTGGTGCCATCCCAGGCATATGAGTCTTCCCCAGGGCCACCCTGCCCTTTGTTTTTCTCTAAATTCCCTCACCTTCATGGGAAGCCTCTTCAACATTAGAAATTTGCAGATATGTGTAGTTCTGTTAGCTATGTGAAGCTCTTGATGCCTCGGGTCACACAGCTGTCTTCTGTCAGCAAGGCTCACAGGTCTGTGTCCCTGGTCACAGGTGTGAGTGGGTACATTCCTCATCCTCCCCGCCCCTAGGCCCTGCCCTCCAGGAGCTCTGTGCTGAGGGATGTTCCCCAGGCTTGCCTGCTGCTCTCATCTCTGTTTGTCACTTCTCTGTTTCTCCTCCTGGCCAAATCCTCCACATCTACAGCTGACTGTTTGCTGGGTTAGAAGCTGTTTATGTACTTAGCAGAAAACTTGCCATTTCTGAAGGAAGAAATGAGGCAGCAAACGTGCAGGGGAACAAGATTAGGCAGGATCACGAGGCAAAAGCAGGATGCTCGCAACAAAGCTGAAAATTACAACCCGATTGTTCATTCTCATGGAATTCACTGGCTGCAGCACACCGTGGGTGTAACCCTAAGGCCCGAGGAGGATCTCTGCCTTCTCCCCGGCTCTCATCTGCTAACATCCTCCCGCAGTGCTCCAGGTCATTGTTAAAACATGACAGAGAAGCATGCAGATGAATTAATTGGCTTGGATGCAAGTATTTGACTCGTTCTTCCATCTACAACTCTGGAAATAAGTAAATGTAGTTTACATTTAAAAAGTATGAGAAATACAATCTGAAATATTTATTTCTCATACTTGTAAAATGTATTAAAATATTTTAAATAAAACAAGAGCACAGAGTTAGATATATGAAATATCAGTCCTTAGTTACTGTGTGGGGGTTCTCCAGAGAAACAGAATCAGACAGATGTAATTATATGTATATACATATTCACACATATATATGTGTATACATGTGTATATGAATACACCTATATGTATATATACATGCATGTATGCAGATAGGTATGGGTATAGATATATTTACACATATATGTGTGTATATATATATATACGTATATATATATATATATGTATATACACACACACACAGATTTATTTTAAGGAACTGGCTCTTGATTGTGGGGTTGGTAGGCTGGGGCTGGCTAGTGGGCTAGAAATTCTGGCAGAAGCTGATGCATAATTAAGTCTGAAGGCAAAATTTCTTCTGCATCAGGGACTTCAGTCATTTTTCTTCAGACCTTCAACTGATCGGATGAGACCTATCCATGTTATGGAGGGAAATCTGTTTTACTTGAATATACTGATTTAAATATTTCAATGTCAATCACATCTGAAATGTATCTGCATAACAACATCTAGGCTGGTGTTTCACCAAACAACTGGGCACCAGAGCCTAGCCAAGTTGACACATCAAATTAACCCTCACTGTTACCAAACATCTGATTAACAGGAGGGGTGAGCGTTAGTTTGCTCAGGCTGCTGTAACCAAGTACCACAGGCTGGGTGGCTTCAACCACAGCAATTCTGAGACCATGGTGTGGCCAGGGTTGGTGTCTTCTGAGCCTCTCTCCTTGGCTTGTAGATGGCCATCTTCTCTATGTGTTTTCAGTTGGTCTTCCCTCTGTGTCTGTGTCCTAATCTCTTTTTAGAAGGGCACTGGTCATGTTGAATGAGGGCCCACCCTAATGATCTCACTTTAACTTACTTCCTACTTAAAGACCACAACTCCAAGTAGTCACATTCTGAGATAGGTGAGGTTTAAAATGTCAGTGTTTGAAGTGTTGGGAAGGGGCGGAGGGGTGGGGGCTACACATTTAGCCCATGTCACTGGGAAAAACAGACATTCTAAGGTGGTAGTCGGTATGCATTGTGCTTAGAAGTGCCAAGTTCAATGCAGTCAGTTGCAAGTTATCTTGATCTGAAAGCGGATGATGAGTTTGCTTTGATAAATGGATAACTTTCCCTGTGTGCCTTAAAATTGTCTTCACATTTAAAGAATGAGCATATATGCCCACCTATTAGGCTGAAAAAATGTTGTACTATTAAATAGACAAACAATTTGCTACCTTGCAATGCAGGGATAGGTATGACTCCATATAGTATCACTGTAGATATCAGCATCCTCCTTCCCCCAAAATAATAAAGCGAAGCTGCCAGCTGGGGTGTTGGCTATTCTCTTTGGTATAGAGGTTCACTACCTGTTGTTTTTAAATGTATATTTTATACTTTTTTTTTTTGCCACAGGGTTTTGCTTTGTCACCTGGGCTGGAGTGCAGTGGTGTGATCATGGCTCACTGCAGCTTCCAACTCCTGGGCTGAAGGGATACTCCCACCGCAGTCTCTGAGTAGCCAGGACTACAGGTATGTGCCACCACACCCAGCCCTCTTGTTTTTGGGGGGGTTGAGGGAAGCACCTTTTAGGGGTGGGTGGGAAAATTTTTTTCTGGCTTTTTTCTTTGTGGAGACAGGTCTCACTATGTTGCCGAAGCTGGCCTGGCCTCATGCAGTCCTCCTGCCTTGGCCTCCAGAAGTGCTGGGATTATAGGCATGAGCCACCACACCAGGCCCTACTACCTGTTTTTGTTTTTTTTTATTTTAGTTTCAGGGGTTCATGGGAGGTTTGTTACAAGGGTATCTTGTGTGATGCTGAGATCCTGTCACTCAGTGAACATAGTATCTGACAGGAAGGTTTTCAGCCCTTGCCCCCTTTCCTCCCTCCCTCCTTTTGGAGTCCCCAGTGTCTGTTGTCCCCATCTTTATGTCCATGTGTACCCAGGGTTTAGCTCCCACTTGTAAGTGAGAACCTGCTATACTGGGTTTTCTGTTTTTGTGCTAATTCGCTTCTAATAGTTAGAATGATGTAGTCCTCTTCTGGATGAATTGTAAGATTATTGATTTTCTAATTAGAAAAAGTAATACTCTGGCTCATTGCAGAAATTTGAAAAATGTATAAAAGTATGAAGAAATACAATATCAGAGCAATTTCACCATATATTTGAAAAATCACTCGATCCATTAGTATATTTCTGATCTCAAGGCATACATATACTTTTTCAATAAAATTGGAATTACACTATAGTATATAACATGCTGCTTTCACATAAACATTTCCCTGTGTATTATTTTTGAAAATATGTAAATGGTTATATGATGCATTTGTCCACGTCCATGAAGGTATACATTCATTTCACACAGGTTTTGTAGTGTGCTCTGCCTTGTGCTAGGTCGAGTGCACAGATAAAACAGACGGAATCCTGCTTTCCTAGAGCTTTCCCCGCTTTCACTGGATGTATGTATTTACTTAACCATGCCTTTATTCTGCTGAGAGGAAGGACTTGTCCTTTTCCCTCTTCCTGCTGCATGCCTGGAATGGGAAATGATGGCTCGTACTTCAGCAGCCATCTTGGACCACAAAGTAACACTGAGGATGGAAGCCAAATATTGAATATAGGACATATCAGAATCTGGTCCCTGTACAAACAGGGAGAGAGTTAGATCATGGGCCACAGATAATCCACAGCAGGACTTCTGTGAAACAAAAACAAACTTCAGACTAAATGCAGCAAACTCATTTCTGAATTGATACAATGTTATTTGTGCAGAAGCTTCAAATTTCTTTTTTTCTTTTCTTTTTCCTTTTTTTTTGAAGACTGAGTCTTGCTCTGTTGCCCAGGTTGGAGTGCAGTGGCACAATCTCGACTCATTGCAGCCTCTGCCTCCTGGGTTCAAGCAATTCTCCTGTCTCAGCCTCCTGAGTAGCTGGGATTACAGGTGCCTACCACCACACTCTAATTTTTGTGTTTTTGTTTTTGGCTAATTTTGTATTTTTAGTAGAGACAGGGTTTCACCATGTTGGCCAGGCTGGTCTCAAACTCCTAACCTCAAGGGTTCTACCCACCTTGGCCTCCCAAAATGCTGGGATTACAGTCATGAGCCACCACGCCTGGCCAGAAGCTCCAAATTTCAGTGTCATCAAATATATTACATTTTATCAATCCTATCTTTTTCTTACAATGTAGTCTCTCTGGAATCAGTATCATTTTACAATTAATATGGCATAGTTAAATGACTCTTTTTATTGAGGTAAAATTCATATAACATAAAATTCATCATCTTAGCCATTTAAAAGTATACAATTCATGGCTTTTGGTGCATTCACAATATTGTGTAACCGCCATCACTACCTAATTCCAGAACAGGAAATTCTGTACCAGCTAAGTGGCCACTTCCCATCCCCTGTCCTCCCAGCCCCTGATAACCATTAATCTGCTTTTTGTCTGTCTCGATTTGCCTGTTCTTGACATTTCATATAAATTATGTAATACAGCATGTGCTCTTTTGTGACTGGCTTCTGTCACTTGGAATAAAGTTGTCAAAGTCTGCCCATGTTGTAGCATGAATCAGTCAGTCCTCATTCATTTAATGGCTGAATAATATTCTGTTGTACATTATTCAGCCATAACAAGGGTTGTATAATACATACAATTCCATTGCCTTATACACAGTTGTCCCTCAATTATGAATAGTTGTGAGATCCAGTAACTATTCATAATTACCTATATGTTTCTAATATTAATCCCCCCCCATTTAACTCCAGTATTTATCTAGCACTAGTCAATTGTAACAAAAGCAAGAGGCTGTTGTGGAGTGTCAATGCCCAGACCCCAAATAAAGGCAACATGGCTACTTAGCTTCTCTCTGAATTTAAGAGAAATGTATAGCTTTAATTGGGGAATTCAGAAACAGAAGCTAAGGTATGTGTAAGACTGTATTTGTTGTTATACCCTTTACCTGCAAGCAACAAAGAACCAGAGTAACAGTGACTTAAGTGTGATGGGCATTTATTTCAAGCAATAAGAAGTCTGAAGCTAGTAAAGGAGGCGTTGGTGCCATCCTGGATCCAGGCTCCTGCCATCCTTCTCTGCCACCCTTAGCTGTAGGCTGTCATCTCACGGTTGCAAGATGGCTGCTGCAGCTCTAGGCTTCACACCGACACTCAAGGCGGAAGGAGCAGTGCTTGAGCAGAAACGCAAGAGTTTTCCTGTAAATCCCAGAAGCCTTTTGTCAGCATCACTAACCAGACCTGTGTCACAGGGCACCATATGTGCTAGGCAAGGATTTAATGGCATAGGTTTTCTCTCATCCTCTGAACAAACTTGTATTCCGTTAGGCTGGGAAAACGGAAGAAGGGAATTATCTGCAGTAAGAGTTATTTGGGATGTGGATTTTATAGACATTATTTTTTCATAGTAGCATCAAATTGGATGAATGCTGGGAAATTACTCAGAGCTATAAGCCATCCAAAACAACTGCCATCACAGAACACAGTCCCCACATCCCATTGCTTTATAGGCTACTGTTTTGTTATTTTACACTACTTATTAGGTATCTAAATTTCACTTCTCTTTGTTCCTTTTTGCTAATCCAAAAAGAATTGAAAATGTTAGAGTGGACAGATTTGAATGAAGCGCATGCTATCTAATGATGAGCTTCAGGGATGCCTCGTGCTGCAAACAGGAAGAAAACAATCATTATAGGCTCTAGGGTGCAGCAGAGAGGCACACGGGAGTACAAAACCTTGCATTTGTCATTTACTGTTTTGTTTGTAGGACAAGTCTCTTTTAATTTCTCATATTATTGACATAACTAACTCATGAATGCTTTTTTCCAGAGTTGATGACACTTAACAATATGTGCAGACAGGACCAGAAAAAGGTGTGGCGCCTTCCAGCCCATAAATCAAACGTGAGTCATGAGAATGCTGTCCATTAAACAGGAAGGCGGAGGTTTGGATATGGAAGTAGGACATACATTAGATTCCACAGCAATTAGGCTTTTCCATAAAAGCAGCATCTGCTTTTGGGACTTCAAAGTAGAATAAAAGAGGAGCATTTAAAGGAGCTCTTGAAGAAGGCACACCAAGGTATTCGACTAATAGTAATTAGCTAACTAATACCTCCTATAATAAAGCCTGAACTGTGGAAGGGAATCATTGATCAACTTTCCAGGAACACTGTATCACTGATACTACAGCTGCACTGTATCAGCATTAGGACACAAAGACAGTGGGTGTGCAGATGTGTGTCTCTGTCACTTGGTTATATTCATTTATTACAGTTTCCATTTTATACATGATTCTAGTATAGGTCAGAGAAGGAAAGAAAGTCATCCCACAGGCTTGTTTTAAAATTTTACCTGCCCAGTGGAAGGATTTCCCTTCTAACTTTTTGCTAGATTCTAAGCCTGAAATGAGGGGAAATAAAACTTGATCTATTCAAGTTCCATATTCAGGTCTGATCTGTTCCATAGGAGTTTTTAATAAGAAGACAGTGCAACTGTATATCCTGAAGGAGCATGGCAGGAAATCAAGGAACAAAACATAAAGCTGACTGTCCCTCTGATTTCCCACTGCTCTCTACTTCTAGGGTGACAGAGAAACTTTGATGGGACTTCAGTAATTTTGATTCTGTTTATTTTTAAATGAAATAATATTTTCCTTCCAATATATAATTTAAGTATTTTCTCTATTATGATTTTGCTTATGTCTGAGGAGATCCTTGGAAGTCAGACAGAGATGAGTTCAAATCCTGACTCTGCCACTTAGTAGTTGTACAACCCTGACTATTACTCGGCCTCACCAAATCTCCATATCTTAGCCTGAAAATGGGGCTAATAACATATGTGTTTTGTAGAGTTTGTTGTGAAGATTGAGTGAGATCAGATAAAGTGCTTAGCACCATGCCTGGAACTACTAAGTGCTTAAATATAAACTGCAGATTAGGAGGCTTTGATCTGTGACTTCATATACTTCTTTAGGAAAGCATGTATTTTGTCACATGAGGTGAGTACTTGATTATTAACAAGAATGGCCTCCCTCAACATTATGGATGCAATGCACACATCAGCACCGTGCACCACATTCATGCTTGTGTACATGCACTTATGAAAGGGAGCTGGACACTCTCGCCTTTGAGTTGCCGTGAGGGTGAAATGAGAGTTTGTATTTCATACCTGACACATGGGGGTCTTATTAGATGTTAGCTCCCTTCCACTGTGTCCTCCAGTTTCTGAGTCAGTCTGTACTTCCATAAGTGGTATCTTTTCTCTTAAAAGAGCCATTGAGAGGTGGGGGGTGGGGGCAGAAGAATGATTCTGGAGGCAGGGGATCTTCCTCCAGGGCCCTTGAAGTCAGACTCTTACCTTGTCTTGGCTGATCACTCAGATATTTGGATTAACACAGCTAAGAGATATGATGTCTCTCTCCATTTCACAGATTAGCAGGACCAGAAAATCAACATAAAAAAACATTTACTGAGTGTCATTGCCAAGATGGCAAAATAGAAGGTAACCTGCTCATACCCCCAACTACAAGATGGGTACAAGAATTATTGTCAAGTCTACAATCAAAAGTCTGTCATTGGAAGCCTCAGGATTCAGGTAGGAGTTTGTGAAACCCCGAGAGGGCTCAAGACCTAGGAGGTTGTTTTGAGAGTACAGACCAACAGCCAGGTCAGCTGATCTTCTAATCTTGCTTCCAGGTTCATGCCTGGAAATGGCCAAGAAAGTGCCTGTGTAGACAGGATAATTCCCCAACTACAGCAGGAGGGGCCAGAGCTGAGACTGGGACCCCTTGGTATCTGTGCTGTGGGACTGAGGCTTGGCTACAGCCCTTTGGCCTTGAGCCTGCAACCAAAACTGTCTGCCAAGGAGTCCAGAAGAAATTGTGCATACTAGTGCCTTGTCTGCCCACTGACATTGGTCTCAGCAGTGAATCTGAAAGTGGCCCTGTGGTTCTGCTCCAGCCTTTCTCAGCTGATGTTTCAGTTCAGAGGTGCTCATACAAAGACCCAGAGGGAGACTTGCCTGTATCCCACAATGCTAAAGCCTGAGCGTCCCAAACACATTTGCCAACCTCCGTCTCATAGGAAATCCCAAGTGGGCTCAGTCTTAGCTCCACCCTGCCCTCTGCAGCAACCAGGGAACTATCCTATTTGTTCTGAGACCTGATGGGAGATGTGTTCTTTTCTGCCCCAATAAGACAGGCTCTTCAGCCTCCATCCCACAGCAGATTTCAAGGAGGCCCAGTCTCAGCTCCAGCCCCTCCTACTGTAGATGAGAAACTGTCTTATTTGTGCAGAAACTTGCTGGGTGACATGAACCTCTCTGAGCTGAGATTGGGCTCTCCAGCCTCTCATAGCAGAGTCCATGATGGGGCCCAGTCTCAGCTCTAGCGCCTACTACTGCAGTCTAGGAACTACCCCACTCATACAGGGACCAGCTGGGTGATGCATGCACATCTGAGACAATAAGATAGGCCCACCAGCTCCTTCCCACAGCAGATCCTGACGTGGTCCAGTCTCAACTCCATCTCCTCTTGCTGCAGTTGAGAACTGCAGAGAGCTGCTAGGAGACACACGTGTCTGGGCCACAGGACAGTTTTCTGGACTCAGGTCCCTCAGTCCAGTATCCTTCTTGGGTCTTCCCTAGGTCCATCTGGGCTGGAAAGCCATTGTCAACCTCAGAGTCCTCATGAAACTCATGGCAAGCCTGGGCTTGGAGTGTCCTCTAGTGTTGAGATGGCTGCAGTGGTCACAGGCTCAGGGAACACAACAGTCAGCTTAGAATCCGGGAGGCCTTCTGAAGGACAGGCACAAACAAAGCCAGGATGCAAACACTGAAATAAATACCTAATTCCTAAATGTGCAGACATTGTTGTATTTCTACAAGCACCAAGAACATTCAGGGAAATATGACTTCACAAATGAGTTAAAACAAGGTGCCAGAGACAACCCTATAGTTATAGAGATGTGTAATCTCTCAGATAATTCAAAATAGCTGCTTTAAGGAGACTCAATGAAATTCCAAAAAATCAATTCAGTTATGTATCAGAAAAATTATTTTTTCTTTGAAAAAAGATTGTATTAATAAGCATATAGTGTATGTTTAGTTGCTGTTTTATACCTATACTTTAAAATATGCATAATTGTCTTTTTGTATCTTTTAAAAATATACTTTAAGTTCCGGGGTACATGTGCAGAATGTGCAGTTTTGTTACATAGGTATATATGTGCCATGGTGGTTTGCTGCATCCCATCATCTACATTAGCCATTTCTCCTAATGCTATCTCTCCCCTAAGCCCCCACCCCGCAACAGGCCCTGATGTGTGATATTCCCCTCCCTGTCTTCATGTGTTCTCATTGTTCAGTTCCTATTTATGAGTGAAAACATGTGGTGTTTGGTTTTCTGTTCTTGTATTAGTTTGCTGAGAATGATGGTTTCCAGCTTCATCTATGTACCTGCAAAGGACATGAACTCATCCTTTTTGTATGGCTGCTTAGTATTCCATGGTGTATATGTGCCTCGTTTTCTTTATCCAGTCTATCATTGATGGGCATTTGGGTTGGTTCCAAATCTTTGCTATTGTGAACAGTGCTGCAGTAAACATATGTGTGCATATGTTTTAAATTCTTTACAGTAAAATGACTTAAATTCTTTGAGTATACACCCAGTAATGGGATTGCTAGGTCAAATGGCATTTCTAGTTCTATATCCTTGCAGAATCACCACACTGTCTTCCACAATGGTTGAATTAATTTACACTCCCACCAACAGTGTAAAAGCCTTCCTATTTCTCCACATCCTCTCCAGCATTGAAGCAGCAATTAATAGCCTACAAACTACAAAAAGTCAGATTCACAGCCAAATTGTACCAGAGGTACAAAGAGGAGCTGGTACCATTCCTTCTGAAACTATTCCAAGCAATACAAAAAGAGGGGTCCTCCCTAATTCATTTTATGAGGCCAGCATCATCCTGATACTAAAACCTGGCAGAGACACACACAAAAAAAAGAAAATTTCAGGCCAGTATCCCTGATGAACATTGATGTGAAGATCCTCAATAAAATACTGGCAAATTGAATCCAGCAACACATCAAAAAGCTTATCCATCACGATTAAGTTCGCTTTATCCCCGGGATGCAAGGCTGGTTCAACATGCACAAATCAATAAATGTAATCATTCTCATAAATGGAACCAATGACAAAAACCACATGATTATCTCAATAGATGCAGAAAAAGCCTTCGACAAAATTCAATAGCCCTTCATGCTAAAAACTCTCAATAAACTAGGTAATGATGGAATGTATCTCAAAATAATAAGAGCTATTTATTACAGATCCACAGCCAATATACTGAATGGGAAAATTGGAAGCATTCCCTTTGAAAACTGGCACAAGAGAAGGATGCCCTCTCTCACCACTTCAATTCAACATAGTATTGGAAGTTCTGCCAGGGCAATCAGACAAGAGAAAGAAATAAAGGGTATTCAAATAGGAAGAGAGGAAGTCAAATAGTCTCTGTTTGCAGATGACATGGTTGTATATTTAGAAAACCCCATCATCTCAGACCAAAATCTTAAGCTGTTAAGCAACTTCAGCAAAGTTTCAGGATACAAAATCATGTGCAAAAATCACAAGCATTTTATACACACCAGTAACAGACAAACAGAGAGCCAAATCATGAGTGAACTCCCATTCACAATTGCTACTAAGAGAATAAAATACCTAGGAATACAACTTAGAATGGATGTGAAGGACCTCGTCAAGGAGAATGGAAAAACATTCTATGCTCTTGGATAGGAAGAATCAATATTGTGAAAATCGCCATACTGCCCAAAGTAATTTATAGATTCAATGCCATCCCCATCAAACTGCCATTGACTTTCTTCACAGAATTGGAAAAAAAGTACTTTAAATTTTATATGGAACCAAAAAAGAGCCCACATAACCAAGACCATCCTAAGCAAAAAGAACAAAGCTGGAGGCATCACACTACCTGATTTCAAATTATACAACAAGGATACAGTAACAAAAACAGCATGGTACCAAAACAGATACATAGACCAATGAGGCCTCAGTAATAATACCACACCTCTACAACCATCTAATCTTTGACAAACCCAACAAAAACAAGCAATGGGGAAAGGATTCCCTATTTAATAAATAGTGTTGGGAGAACAGGCTAGCCATATGCAGAAAGCTGAAACTGGATCCCTTCCTTAAACCTTACATAAAAATTAACTCAAGATGGATTAAAGACTTAAACATAAGACCTGGACCCATTAAAAACCCTAGAAGAAAACTTAGGCAATCCCATTCAGGACATAGGCGTGGGCAAAGACTTCATGACTAAAACACCAAAAGCAATGGCAACAAAAGCCACAATTGACAAATGGGATCTAATTAAACTAAAAAGCTCCTACACAGCAAAAGAAACTATCATCAGAGTGAGCAGGCAACATACACAATGGGAGAAAATATTTGCAATCTAGCCATCTGACAAAGGGCTAATATCCAGAATCTAAAAAGAACTTAAACAAGTTTACAAGAAAAAAACCATCAACCCCATCAAAAAGTGGGTGAAGGATATGAACAGACACTTCTCAAAAGAAGACATTTATGCAGCCAACAAACATGAAAAAAAGCTCATCATCACTGTTCATTAGAGAAATACAAATCAAAACCACATTGAGATACCATCTCATGCCAGTTAGAATGGTGATCATTAAAAAGTCAGAAAAATTAATAGATACATTGAAAATTAAAAAAAAAAAAAATCAAACAAAAATCCTGGAGCTGAAAAATACAATGAATGAAATGAAAAATGCAATATAGAGCATCAATAACAGAATTAATCAAATGGAAGAATGAATCAGTGACAGATTATTTGAATATACACAGAGGAGAAAAAAGAATAAAAAAGAGTGAACAAAGCTTACAGTATCTGTGAGACAGCATCAACAAGGAAAATATTCATTATTGGAGTTAAAGAGGGAACTGAGAAAGTTCAGGGTTAGAAAGCTTATTCAAAGAAATAATATCAGAAAGCTTTCCAACCCCAGAGAAAGATACAAATACCCAAGTCAGGAAGGTCAAAGATCATCAGTCAGATTCAACCCAAATAAGAATATCCCAAGATGTATTACATCGAACTTGCAAAAATCAGAGACAGAGAGGATTCTAAAAGCAGCAAGTGAAAACAGGCAAATAACATATAAAGGGAGATCCAATACTCCTGTCATCAGACTACTCAGCAGAAACTTTTCAGGCCAGGAGGGAGTAAGACAGTAATATTCAGAGTGCCATAGGGAAAAAATGGCCAAGAATACTGTATCAATAAACGTTCTTCAGAAATGGAGAGATAAAGACTGTCCCAGACAGACTTTATATTTATAGCTACCAGAACTGTCCCACAAAAAATGCTAAAGGAAATTCTTCAAACTGAAAGAAAAGGACTCTAATGTAATTATTGTATTAATATTGTAATTGTGGTAATTAATCCACTTATATCTTCGGTAAGAATACTCAAAGACAAAACTATTAAAGCAATAATGAAAATAATGTGTTAGGAGACAGGCAATAACAAATGGTAATTGGTAACATCAGAAATTGTAAATGTGGAGGAAGAAGGGAGTTAGTCTGTTCAGGTTTTTTGTTTCTTTGCTTTTTGTGATCAAAATTAAGTTGATATCAGTTTTAAATATATGTTACAACTGTAGGATGTGCTTTGTAAGCTTAATGGTTACTACAGAGCTAAAACCCGTAACAGATAGACTAAAAATAAAAGGTAACAAACTAAAACACACTACTAGAAAAAAAAATCACTTAACCACAAAGAAAGGAAGAGAGGAATTACATACAACTAGTAAAGAAGTAACAAAATGGCAGCAGTGAGGTCTTATCTATCAATAGTAACATTGGATGTAAATGGACTAAATTCTGTAATTAAAAAACAAAAAGTGGATGCATGGATTAAAAAGAAGACCCAACAATATTCTGTCTACAAGAAACTCACTTCACCTATAAATATACACTTAGACTGAAAGTGAAGGGATAGAAAGATGATATTCCATGCAATGGAAACAAACAAAAAAAGCAGGAGTAACTATATGAGATAAAACAGACTTTAAAAATGGTAAAAGGAGATAAATAAGGTTATTATATAATGATGAAGAGGTCAATTCAGTTAGAGGATATATAGTAGTAAATATACATGCATCCAACACAGAGCACCCAAATATACAAAGCAAATATTAATAGATCTAAAGGGAGAGATAGACTGCAATGCAGCAGTAAGAGGGGCTTTCAACACCCTACTTTTGACAATGGAAAGATCATCCAGGCAGAAAATCAACAAAGAAACATCAGAGTGAAACTGTACACCCAATGGACCTAATAGACATTTACAGACTATTTCATCCCACTGCTACAGAATACACATTCTTTATCAGCACATGGGACATTCTCCAGGACAGATAATCCATATGTTGGAACATGAAACAAGTCTCAACAAATACAAAAAAGTGGAAATCATATCAAGTATCTTTTCTGACCACAATAAACTATTAAGTCAATAAAATTAAGAATGTTAGAAACTGTACAAACACATGGAAATTAAACAACATGCTTCCAGGCAACCAGTTGGTCAGTGAAGAAATTAAGAAGGAAATTTAGAAATTTCTTGAAAAAAATAAAAAGAGAAACAAAACATACCAGGATCTATCAGATACAGAAAAAGTAGTACTAACATGGAATTTTATAGTAGTAAACATCCACCTTTAAAAAAATAGACTCCAAATAAACAACCTAAGCATGAACATCAAGCAACTAGAAAAGCAAGAACAAACAAAACCCAAAATTAGTGCAAGGACAGAAATAATAAAGATTAGAGCAGAAATAAATGAAATTGAGACTCAAACATTACAAAAGATCAACAAAACCAAAAGTTGGTTTCTTGAAAAGATATACAAAATTGATAAACCAGTAGCTAGACTAAGATAAAAATGAAGACCCAAATAAAATCAGAGACAAAAAAGGAAGCATTACAACTAATATCACAGAAATACAAAGAATCATTAGAGACTGTCATTAACAACTATACACAACCAAACTGAAATATCTAGAAGAAATGGATAAATTCCTGAACACATACTCTACCATGATTGAACCATGAAGAAACAGAAAACCTAAACAGACCAATAACAAGTAATGAGATCAAAGCTGTAATAAAATGTCTTTCCTTAAAAGCCTGGGACTGGACAGATTCACTGCTGAATTCTAGCAAATACTTAAGGAAGACCTAACGCCAATTCTACTCAAACTATTTCAAGTAAGTGAAGAGAGACTCATTCTACCAGGCTGGCATTATGCTGATACCAAAACCAGACAAACACACCACCAAAACAAAAAAATAAAACAGAAAACCAACTGTGGGTCAGTATCCCTGATGAACACAGATATAAAAATCCTCCACAAATTACTAGCAAAAAGAATTCAAAAACATTAAAGAGAGCATTCACTATGATCAAGTGGATTCATCCCAGGGATGCAAAGATGGGTCAACATATGCAAATCAATAAACATGATACATCACATCAACAGATTGAAGGACAAAAACCATGTGATTATTTCAATGGATGTTGAGAAAGCATTCAGTTAAATTCAGTATCCCTTCCTGGAAAAAAAACATCCTCAACAAACTGGGTATGGAAAGAACATACCTCACCCAGGCACGGTGGCTCACGCCTGTAATCCCAGCACTTTGGGAGGGTGAGGCAAGTGGATCACTTGAAGTCAGGAGTTCAAGACCAGTCTGGCCAATGTGGTGAAACCCTGTGATATGGTTTGGCTGTGTTCCCACCCAGATCTCGAATTGTATCTCCCAGAATTCCCATGTTTTATGAGAGGGACCTGGGGGAGGTAATTGTATCATCGGGGTGGTCTTTCCTATGCTATTCTCATGATAGTGAATAAGTCTCATGAGATCTGATGGGTTTATCAGGGGTTTCTGCTTTTGCTTCTCATTTTTCTCTTGCCACCACCATGTAAGAAGTGCCTTTTGCCTCTCACGATTCTGAGGCCTCCCCAGCCATGTGGAACTCTAAGTCCAATGCAACCTCTTTTTGTTCCCAGTTATGTATATGTGCCTTTATCAGCAGCGTGAAAACAAACTAATACAGTAAATCGGTACCAGTAGAGTGGGGCATTGCTGAAAAGATACCTGAAAATGTGGAAGTGACTTTGGAACTGGATTACAATTTGGAGGTTAGAACAATTTGGAAGGCTCAGAAAAAGGAAAATGTCAGAAAGTTTGGAACCTTCTAGAGGCTTTGATGCTGATAGTGATATGAACAATAAGGTCCAGGCTGAGGTGGTCTCAGAAGGAAACGAGGAACTTGTTGGGAATTGGAACAAAGGCGAGTCTTGTTATGTTTTAGCAAAGAAACTGGTGGCATTTTGCCCATGCCCTAGAGATTTGTGGAACCTTTGAACTTGAGAGAGATGATTTAGGGTATCTGGTGGAAGAAACTTCTAAGCAGCAAACATTCAAAAGGTGACTTGGGTCCTGTTAAAAGCATTCCATTTTAAAAGGGAAACATAGCATAAAAATTCAGAAAATTTGCAGCCTTGACAATGCAGTAGAAAAGAAAAACCCAGTTTTTGAGGAGAAATTCAAGCTGGCTGCAGAAATTCGCATAAATAGCAAGGAGTCTAATGCCAATTTTCCCAAGACCATGGGGAAAATGTCCCCAGGCTACGACAGAGACCTTCATGGCAGCACCTCCCATCACAGGCCCAGAGGCCCAAGAGGAAAAAGTGGTTTTGTGGCCAGACCCAGGATACCTGTGCTGGTGCGCTGTGTCCAAGCCACTCCAGCTGTGGCTGCAAGGGGCCAACATAGATCATGGGCTGTGACTTAAGAGGGTGGAAGCCCCAAGTCTTGGCAGCTTCTACAAGGTGGTGTTGAGCTATGTACACAAAAGTCAAGAATTGAGTTTTGGAAATCTCGGCCTAGGTTTCAGAAGATGAATGGAAATGCCTGGATGTCCAGGCAAAAGTCTGCTGCAGGGCAGGGCCTTAATGAAGAGCCTCTGTTAGGGCAGTGCAGGAGGGAAATGTGGAGTTGGAGCCCCCACATACAGTCCCCTACTAGGGCACTGCCTAGTGGAGCTGTGAGAAGAGGGCCACTGTCCTCCACACTTCAGAATGGTAGATCCATTGACAGCTTGCACCGTGCACCTATAAAAGCCACAGACACAGACCTGTAAAAGCCAGCCCATGAAAGCAGCCAGGAGAGAGGTTGTACCCAGCAAAGCCACTGGGGCAGAGCTTTCCAAGACCATGGGAACCCACCTTTTGCATCAGTGTGACCTAGATGTGAGACCTGGAGTCAAAGGAGATCATTTTGGAGCTTTAAAATTTGACTGTCCTGCTGCATTTTGGACTTGCATGGGCCCTGTAACCCCTTTGTTTTGGCCAAATTCTTCTATTTGGAACAGCTGTATTTACCCAATACCTGTACCCACACTGTATCTAGGAAGTAACTGGGTACTTTTTATTTTGTAGGCTCATAGGTTGGAGGGACTTGCTTTGTTTTAGATGAGACTTTGGACTGTGGACTTTTGGGATAATGCTGAAAAGAGTTAAGACTTTGGGGGACTGTTGGGAAGTCACGATTGGTTTTGAAATGAGAGGACATGAGACTTGGAGGAGCCATGGGCGGCATGATAAGGTTTGGCTGTGTCCCACACAAATCTCAACTTGAATTGTGTCTCCCAGAATTATCACATGTTGTGGGAGGGACCTAGCGGGAGGTAATTGAATCATGGGGGCTGGTCTTTCCCATGCTATTCTTGGAATAGTGAGTAAGTCTCATGAGATCTGTTGGGTTAATCAGGGGTTTCTGCTTTGGCTTCTTCCTCAGTTTTCTCTTGCTACTGCCATGTAAGAAGTGCCTTTTGCCTCCTGCCATGATTCTGAGGCCTCCCCAGCCATGTAGAACTCTAAGTCCAATTAAATCACTTTCTGTTCCCAGTTTTGGGTATGTCTTTATCAGCAGCATGAAAATGAATTAATACAGTAAAAGAGAACCCTGACTAATACATATCATCTCTACTAAAACAATACAAAAAAGAGTGAGGCATGGTGTTGCACATCTGTAGTTCCAGATACTCGGGAGGCTGAGGCAGGAGAATTGCATGAACCTGGGAGGCGGAGGCTGCAGTAAGCCGAGATTGTGCCACTGCACTCCAGCCTGGGCAGCAGAACAAGACTCCATCTCAAAAAAAAAAAAAAAAAAAAAAAAAGGATGCCCACTTTCACCACTTTTATTCAGTATAGTACTAGCCAAAGCAATTAGTCAAGAGAAAGAAATAAAGGGCATGCAAATTGGAAAGGAAGAAGTTGAATCATCCTTGTTTGCAAACAATGTGATCTTATATTTAGAAAAACCTAAAGATTCCACAAAAAACCTATTAGAAGTGACAAATTCAGCAAAGTTGAAGGATATAAAATCAACATAGAAAAATCAGTAAAATTTCTATATGCTAGCAGCCAGCAATGTGAAAAAGAAACCAATAAAGTAATCTTACAGCATCTACAAGTAAAATAAAATATTTAGGAATAAATTTAGGAGGTGGAAAACTTCTACAAGGAAAACTACAAAACATTGATTAAAGAAGTTGAAGAGGATAAAAAGAAAGGGAAAAACATCCCATGCTCACTTTTCAGTAGAATTAATATTGTTAAAATAACAGTACTACCCAAAGCAATCTACATATTTGATGCCATTCCTATAAAAATACCAATGTCATTCTTCACAGAAATAGAAAAAAAAATTGTAAAATTTACATGGAACCACAAAAGACTCCAAATTGCTAAAGCAATCCAGAGCAAAAAGAACAAAGCTAGAAGCGTCACGTTACCTGACTTCAAATTATACTACGGGCTGGACACAGTGGCTCACACCTGTAGTCCCAGCAGTTTGGAAGGCCGAGGTGGGTGGATTGCTTGAAGCCAGGAGTTTGAGACCAGTCTGGCCAACATGGCGAATCCCCTTCTCTACTAAAAATACAAAAATTAGCTGGGCATTGGTGGTGGGCATCTGTAATCCCAACTACTTGGGAGGCTGAGGCAGGAGAATCACTTGAACCTGGGAGGTGGAGGTTGCAGTGAGCTGAGCTTGTTCCACTGCACTCCAGCCTGGGCAGCAGAGAGAGACCCTGTCTCAAAAAACAAACAAATTATACTACAGAGCTATTGTAGCCCTGTACCAAAAAAACATGGTACTGGTATGAAAACAGACACATAGACAAATGGAACAGAATGGAGAACTCAGAAATAAGTCTGTGTACTTAGAGCCAACTCATTTTTGTCATTTTTGACAAAAGCACCAAGAACACGTATTGGGGGGAAACAGTCTCCTTAATAAGTGGTACTGGGAAAACTATATCTGTATGCAGAACAATAAAACGAGATCCCCATCTTTCATCATATACAAATATCAACTCAAAATGAATTAAAGATTTACATAAGACCTAAAACTGTGAACTTGCTGGAGGACAACACTGAAGAAATGCTACAGGACATTGGCTTGGGCAAAGAGTTTTTGGCTTAGGACCTCAAAAGCATAGGAAGTCAAAGTAAAAATAGAAAAATGGGATTACGTCAAGCTAAGAAGCTTCTGGACAGCAAAGGAAGCAATAATGTGTAGAGACAACCTTCAGAAAATATCTGCAAACTATCCATCTAACAATGGATTAATAATAATAAATGTATAAGAAATGTAAACAACTCAATAGCAAAACAGCAAAGAATCTAATTTTTTTTAATGGGCAAAAGACCTGCGTAAACATCTGGCAAAAGACCTGCGTAAACATCTCTCAAAAGAAGACATACAAATGACCAACAGGTAGATTAAAAAGTGCTCAACACCACTAATCATCAGGAAAATGCAAGTCAAAACCACCATGAGATATCAACTCACTTCAGTTAGAATGTCTATTATCAAAAAGAGAAAAAAATAACAAATGGTGGCAAAGACGTAGAGAAGGAGGAACCCTGTAATAGTGTTGGTGGGAATGTAAAGTACAATAGCCACATGAAAACAGTATGGAAGTTTCTCAAAAAACTAAAAATAAAACGACTGTATGATCCAACGATCTCATTGCTGGGTATACATCCAAAAGAAGTCAATATATTGAAGAGGTATCTGCACTCCAATGTTGACTGTAGAACTATTCACAATAGCCAGTATTACGGAATCAACCTGTGTCCATCAGTGGATGACTGGATAAAGAAAATGTGGTATATATTCACAATGAAATATTATTTGGCCACAAAAATAACGAAATGCTGTCATTCGTAGCAATATGAATGGAACACTGCCATTAACCTGATTTGATCATTACACATTGTATACATGTATCAAAATATCACACATACCCTCAAAATATGTACAACTATGATACACCAATTACAAATACAAAAAAAAAGGAGGTTGCAGGCATGGTGGCTCGTGCTTGTAATCCCAGCTCTTCGGGAGGCCAAGGCAGGAGGATTGCTTGAGCCCAGGAGTTTAAGACCAGCTTGGGCAACACAGCGAGACCCCACCTCTACAAAAATTTTAAAAAATAATTCTCCAGGTGTGGTGGTGCACACCTGTAGTCCCAACTAGGGAGACTGAGGTGGGAGGATCATTTGAGTCTGGGAGGTCAAGGATGCAGTGAGCTGGGATTACACCACTGCACTCCAACCTGGGTGCCAGAGAAAAACTCTTTCTCTTAAAAAAAAAAAAAAAATCACAAAAAAAGAAGACAAATTTACCGCCAAAGTGAGAAAGACAATGGGACAAATTTGGATTGAGTATGGTTCCCACTTCAAGCAACACTTGAAGACAGAGAGGCCCTTCATAACATGGAGTTGGGAGTTGTATGGTTTCTTTCCTCTGGCTAACCTAAGCATTGGCTTAGAGGTTATCAGAGTGGCAGAAGACAGAGTACTTCTCTGAAAAACTCCCTTTGTTTTCCTCCTACAGAGAGGATTTACTTCAGGTTCACGTTATCTCGTTGGCTCTGACCATGGTGCTGAATCCTCTGAACTTGAAAACTGAACTCCTACAAAGGCAGTATATCAAACTCTTGATTTTGAGATGTGCTAGAAGTGATATGGGGAAGTACAGCACCCGTCCTCCGTTCTGTACTTCTACCAACCTTATCTGCTCCCTTGAGCTCCCTTTGAGCTATAAAACGCAGGGGAAACTTGTCTAAAATGTATAAATTCGGATGCTCCCAGTTCCTGAACTCCATCTACAAGAGTAGTTCTTTGAATTGTCAGAAAACAGTCTGGCCCCATAGTAAACTCAAGGCAGGCCAAACACAATATTTTTCCCATTTATGGGAATAATAGGTATGTCACAGTTCCTAAGACAACCATACAGGCTTCTGCTCAGCGTGGGTGTTCCTGATTTCACTGGAGTCAGCAGCAGTGTGCTGCTTCATTGCTGACATTCAGCAAATGTGTGTTTATATAAAGCTCTATCATAAGCTAATCCTCCAGAATCCCACATAATCTGCTTCTAAACGCAAAGCAGAATGTGCTGTGTATGTTACCAGAGATCCCATGTGTTAGACTGACGTGACAGGACAGTGGTCTGTTCTGATCTGGAACCTAACCACCTAACCAGACAGTCCTCAGAGTACTGAACTCTGAGCTTGACCTTCCCCTCACCTTCCATTTCAGGCTAGGGGTGGACATACCTGAGTTGGTGAAGTCTGTTCAGCCATAAACGCGTTTGTAGAGATGAATTTTACTGTGCTATGAGACTCTGGTCATGAATCATGGAACTTCTGCTTTCTGGTAGCTTAGATGGATTGTTTGTTCTTCCAAGGACTGCTAACCAGTGAGAAGACAGTTAAGATAGGCTGGGGCAGACAGTGTTTAATCTGCTCCACAGACACAAACTGCAGCTCCATCCCACCAGCATCTGCAAACAGGGCAGAGAGATTAGTGTGTGGAATTGGCGCAAACAAAGGGATGCCCAGGGATTGGTTTAGGAGGATGAGCCAAAGGACAGGCCTTTCCTCTAGGGGACCTGGGAGAACACTGGCAAGCAACAGGAACAGAGGGTCTTGCCTCTCATTCAGCATCAAGAGTCCTGCATCCCTTCTGGGATTCCTTTCTCAGAACTTAAGGACTTCAGAGAGGTGTGGCATGTTGAGCCAGACATTAACTTTGTCTAGGAGAGCAGCATGGGTTTTTAAGGGAAACCCCTCGGGAAGGGTGGCACGTGCAATCAATTGAGCTGCTTAAGCCAATATCCTGAGCTAAGAAAGGCCTGAGGAGCAAAGTTCTGGGCACAGTACAGGGAAACCCCCTCTTGGTGCCTAGAGAGTGCCTGGAGGAGGGTAGGTGCTCAGTAAATTTTTACTGAACTAAATTCTTGCTGAACTACTAAAGAAGAGGCGAACAGCTGCTTCTAAGGGATGATCCTATGCTTCAGAAAGCAGAGGAGTGCATCACGTGTCTGGTCTTTTGGACTCACATTCTACAGCCCCGAGGGGCTCCTGCTGCTGGGACAGAGGCATGAGCTCAGGAGCAGCTCTCCCAGGGACCCAGAAGGCAGCCCATCTTCACTGGCTGTTGCACCTTCAGATAAAAAAGGCCAATGCATATGCCCACAAGTCCTCTTTTTCTGTGTCACTTTCACCTCCCAGACATTTCAACATGGTACTCCTATTGACCTTCGCTTCTATATAGAGAAAACAGAGCTAGTGGTTATTTTATTTTATTATGCCCATCAGGACCCTTCCCAAGGCCAATTTCAAAGTCATTCAAAGGTAGAATACCAACGAGAATCTCTTATCTGTTGTCTCTTTTCTTTTGGAACTCAGCTCATATTTGCATTTGTGCCAGCCTCTTTTCCGTCCAAGTTTCTAATGTTTTTGTTTTTTGACATAGAAAGTTGGTAAGTGAGCTGGGTTAGAACAGAAGTCCGTGTACAATCCACACTTTATGCCTTTGTCCCTGTTCTCCTGCCTGCCCTTGGCCTTCCCCTCTGGCCTATTCAGTCACAGGAAGGAAGGAGAGGCAGCTGTCTGCAACAGTAAAAATGCCTCCTACCCAGCGGCCATCCTTTTTTTCCAAGACCAGTTCTGACAGCTAAGAAGGCTAGCGCCCAGCTGGCATCCTCTGGTACCTTTGTCCTGTCACCTCCTGCCACACCAAGCCTCTGGCACAGTGTTCCTTACCAACTTCTGCCAGGCCTGCACCATCTTCTGCCCAACCCAGTGGGTGGCGCCCAACATGTTCAGGGTTGATACAGATTGGTTCAGGGCCATAATTTTGCGGACTTTTTTTTCATGGATGCAGAATTTATGGGTGATAGGAGCAGCACCATTTTCCTCCTCCTTTTTGACTTCTATCCTTCTCCTCTGACTTTGTCCTGACTTGGGAAACAAGGGCCTCGTCCATCTACAGATCCCTTTCATCTCCAGGAGGAAGGGTTGGATGCCGACTGCCCCTCATCTCCGCTCTGGCTGTAGAAAGTGCTAATCCTGAGACAGCAAGTCTGCACAGTTTGGCCCAAAGCTTCCTGGCCGCACCCACATACCAGGGCAGTGCCAGCTTGCTCCCTTCTAAGGCAGCATCTATTGTTTCCATACAGTGGGCAGGGTTGGCCATTTGGTGTAAGGCCACCTGAGTGGAAAAAGCCTTTGCAAAACAGGATGGCTTCAAAACAGTTGGCTACACTTTGTTCCTTGGCCCCTAAAGAGGAGAGAGAGAGTAAATGAGAGCTGTGGAGCTTCGCTAGAAGTAGACTATGGGAATTTAAAATCAATGCCAAAAAATCCTTCCATCAACTTACTAACACAACACAATTTCCATGGGGTTCCAAGCTCCATTCTTGGAAAAAAATAAAAGCCCACTACAATGGGTGGCGATTATACCCAGACGGACTGGAAGTGAGAAAATGCTAGAGCTTCCAGCCCTCACTGACCAAGGAAAGCTGTTCCCAGTCCAAGAAAGCTGTTCTTCCTTCTGAGGCCTATTTTAACAGCTGTAGAATGGAGGTAAATACTAAAAATACAAAAAACTAGCTGGGCATGGTGGTGCACACCTGTAGTCTCACCTACTTGGGAGGCTGTGATATGAGCATCACTTGAGCCTGGGAAGTCAAGGCTGCATGAGCTGTGATCGCACCACTGCACTCCAGCCTGGGCGATGGGAGTGAGGTGAGACCCTGTCAAAAAAAAAAAAAAAGGTATATTAAATGAAAAAGACCTCTGTTATGTCACAAATTCTGGAAATTTAAAGGACACAAAGGATAAACAGAATCTCCTCAAAACGTTCAGAGAAAAAGGGCCAGAAATCAGCATTATATCAGATTTGTACCTCTTCACAGCACTGGGGGCTAGAAAACAAAAGTCTGAGGGGATTTTTCCAGCCAGGAATTCCATAACCAGTGAAATACGCAATAAAATACAGGCAAAATGAAAACCCTAAAAAAATTACCAGGAAACTGCTGAAGGATGTGTACACACACACACAGAGCGACTGGATGCGGGGTCTGAAAATGCTGAGGGGAATGTTACAGGTCTATAAGGATTAGGAATTAATTGTGAATTATAGTGTAAATTAAATTTAAAATGATGAAATTATTCATTTCAGAGTTTATAAAAAGCTTTAAAAGGAAATATAAAACTAGTTCGTTATGATATCAACAGTATCTATATATTTATCAGTACCAGCTCTTGAGTTTACCAAAAACTGTGCTATAACTAAATTGTGAAGGCAAATGGAGTAATATGTGTACAGGTGGTAGTGGAGTTAAAGCTAAATTTTCATTTCCCATAGTAGAAAAATTCAAAAAATAAAGTCAAAATGAAGACATAGATGTATGAGCATTTTAAAATGGAAGTAAGAGACTCATTTATCAGAAGAAACAGAGAAATGACTTGAAAGCAGCTGCCTACAGGAGAACAGGGTAGGACAGAGAACAGCTGTTTGCTTTCTCTGGGCTCAGTGCCTCTCACTTGCCTCTCTATGGGTATATATTACATTGACAGAAATAAGTTTAAATTTAAAGAACAAGACAACTCAAATGCCAATCAAACCCAGGATAAACAAAATGTGGTCTGTCCAAATAATAATGGAATATTAGTTGGTCATAAAAAGGAATGAAGTACTGCTACACACTACAACATGGATGAACTCTGAAAACATCATGGTAAGTGAAAGAAGCCAGCCAGAAAAGGCTACTTACCTTTTATCACAGATCATCCCTATTGTATGTATGTATCATGCATCGTTACGGAATTGTATGATTCCATTTACATGAAATGTTCTGACTAGGTAAGTCTATAGAAAGCAGATTTTGCCAGGAGCTGGGAGGAGGAATGAATGAGAAATGTCTACTTAATGGGTACAGGTTTCTTCCTGGGGTGATAAAAATGTGGAGTGAGAGAGTGGTGATGGTCACAGAAGACTGTGAACGTACTAAGGCCACTGAATTGTATACTTTAAAATGGTAAAATGGTAAATTTTATGTTATATGAACTTTTACCTCAATAATAAAAGAAAGAACATTGTATAATGGATTTTTGTATGGATAGTACACAGATTCTATCGTATTTTCAGTTAAGAGTTGTTTACAAAGTCTCTGCAATATACTTCAGACATTTTGCTTTAGTTAACATGAAAAAGTGAATACACCTTTGACGATTTATTAGTTCCATAGTATCTGAGGAGCTGTCATCATTCTGAATAGCCAAGATTATATTTTAGGTATAACAGACGGAAATGAATTAAAACCTCAAAATAGAATATCTAATCATTTATAATACAGAAAGCATTTATGCCGCAGTTCTGTAGTAAACCTAACAGCTGGCTTTCTTGTCACCTGACACTTTCTTTTAAAAATAGAGAAGAAGAGAAAACTTGAATTCAGAGTGCTGGGTAGTAATGCCTTGTGAATGAACGTACACTGTTTTGCTTCACTTTTTTCCAGTTAGATTTCATTTCTCTCTCCTTTGGCATCCCCTCATTCTGCAACATATTTTATTGTCTAATTTTTTCATTAGTCAATTACTGAAACAGGTGAGTTGGCCACAAAGAAGAGCTTAGTCACTCAGAGTCAACCAAGCAGCAAACCCTGGCCACCGAGACTTGAACTCTAGAGCTCAAATTTGCTCTTGTTGTTTTGTTTTTTTAATATTTGTTTGGGTTTTTTGTTAGTTCACCAGGAAGAGTTTTAAAATCCTGTCTTGCTAAATGGCTTTTTAAGATGTATACAAAGTTCAGTTTTTTCTCATGTGTTATTTTCTCAGAATGATTTTTCTCATTTTTTTTTATCGAACTGTCACCCAGGCTGGAGTGCAGTGGCACAATCTTGGCTCACTGCATCCTCCACCTCCCAGGTTCAAATGATTGTCCTGCCTCAGCCTCCCGAGTAGCTAGGATTACAGGTGCCTGCTATCGTGCCCAGCTAATTTTTCTATTTTTAGTAGAGATGGGGTTTCACCATTTTGGCCAGGCTGTTCTCAAACTCCTGACCTTGTGATCCACCTGCCTCAGCCTCCCAAAGTGCTGGGATTACAGGCTTGAGCCACCGTGCCAGGCCTCCTCATTTCTATATCACATTAAAAAAATTCAGGCTAGGCGTGGTGGCTCATGCCTCTAATCTCAGCACTTTGGGAGGCCAAGGTGGGCGGATCATGAGGTCAAGAGATCGAGACAATCTGGCCAACATGGTGAAACGTTATCTCTACTAAAAATACAAAAATTAGTTGGGTGTGGTGGCACACGCCTGTAGTCCCAGTGTGGGAGGCTGAGGCAGGAGAATCGCTTGAACCAGGAAGGCAGAGGCTGCAGTGAGCTGGGATCACACCACTGCACTCCAGCCTGGGTGACAGAGTGAGACTCCATCTCAAATTCTATATTCTTTCTATAATATATATACACACACACACACACACACACACACACACACACACACACACACACATATATACATATACACATATACATATATATACATATACATATATACATACATATATATATACACATATATATACACACATATATATACATATATTTTAATATGTAAAGACCCTGTCTCTATATAATAATATATATATTTTCTCTCTCATATATATATATATTCTCATACATATATATATATATATTCTCATACATATATATTTTCTTTTTTTAATTAGCCACATGTGGTGGTACATGCTGTGAACCCAGCTACTTGGGAAACTGAGGTAGTAGGATCCCTTGAGCCAGGAGTTCAAGGCTGCAGTGAACTCTGATCACCACTACACTCCAGCCTGGGTGACAGAGTGAGACCCTGTTTCAAAAAACCAAAAACCATGGTTTTACAAGATATGAACAATAGAGAAACTAGGAGAGAAATATAAAGGAACTCTCTATACTATCAATTTTTCTGTAAATTAAAAATTATCCACCCAAAAAGTTTATTTAAAAAGTTAGGTACTAAAGGCAGAATGTTTGAGGCTAGATAAGGATACTATGAACTGTATTAGCTAGCTATTGCTGCGTAACAAAATAACCCCCGAAAGTTAGTGGCATAAAATGACAAACATCTAATATGTCATAGTTTCTGTGGGTCAGAAACCTGGGCATAGCCTGAGTCCTCTGGCTCAGGGTCACTCACTAACATGCTGCCATCAAGGTTTTGTCTGGTACTGTAGTCACCTGCAAGCTCATTGAGGAAGGACCCATGAGGGCCACTCATATGACTCTCAGCAGGCCTCAGGTCCTGGTGAGGTATTGGCTGAAGATATCAGTTCTTTGTGGAATGTGGGCCTCTCCACTGGGCAGTCCTCAGCATGGTGGCTGGCTTTACAGTGTGTTGCCAAGAGAGAGGAGAGAGGGAGCAAGAAGGGGAGAGAGGGAGCAAGAGGGAGAGAGAGAGAGAGCATGTAGTGAGGGTGCAAGCCTGAGGAAGACGACAACAGAATCACAGTGTATTTGTAATCTAGTCTCAGAAGTGACATCCTATCACTTTTGACATATTCCCTCCATTAGAAGCCAGGTTACTAGGTCCAGTCCACACTCCAGGGAGGGAATGGTGCAGGGCATGAATACCAGCAGTGGAGGACCCAGGGGACCACAGAAAAGGCTGCCTGGCAAGTGAACACACCCATTTATACCATCTCCTGCACTGAAATGAGTGGGCTGATTAAGAGCACAGGCTCTGGAATCACGGAGATTGGGTTTGTGCTCCTGCTTGGAAATGTCAGTTAGATGATCTTGGATTATTTAATTCTTCTCTTTGTTTCTTCATCAGCAAAATGAGAATGATGATAATAAATTACTGACCTCAAAGGGCTGTTTTGAAAGTCAGATTAAAGGAGCTAATTCATACAAAATGCTTAGCAAGTGTCTAGCACAAAATAAGAGCTCAATGATGAGGATAAGCTGCTGTTATCATCATTATTACCACCACCACCTGATTCATAATTCAGCCTCTCATGCCGAATACCCATGGCATTGCAGGCAAGTTACTTGGCTTTTCTGTGCATCTGTTTCCTCATGTATAAGCTGGGGAAATACTACCTACCCTTCAGAGCTATTGGGAGGGATGGGGGTGATCACGTGTTTGGCCCACAGTCACTGTGACTGATTACTTTTAATGGGAGTTCAGTCTGCTTAGCATAAATTTACTGCCCTTTCTGGCTAAGGCACCTCTGTTTTTGTTTGCTTTTCTATGAAATGAGGACAACAATCCTTAATTATTCTGCTTTTCATGGCTCTCTAACCTATTAATTCCTATTTATGCATACAGAAGGAAAAAAAACCACATGGGTAATCCATAATGGAAGATACATCAAAATCATATTTATGGTCTTAGATATGTTCTTTGAAGCAGGGTTATTTTATTTGATTTTATTTTGGTCATCATTGGAAGTTTTTATTCTTCATGCACATAGCAAATGAAAATGGAGAGAAACTATGAAAAGTGGAGGCTGCAGCTTTGAAGGAAGATTTGCCACAGACACCTACACAAGGATAGCTCACACGGAACCTAAGAATGGAGTGTACACAGCATGTCTTGTTCTCGTCTTACCGTTCCTCCCAGGAGCAGGGACCTTCCAGCCTTGCAGAAAAGCCTAGTAGGTAATCGGTCATAAGAGTGTAATGCAGGAAGTGCTGTCAAGCTCTGAAGGGGCACAGAAAAGAAAGCCCTTGCCAGGGCTCTAAGCCTTGATGTGGAAGGCAGAGGAAGGCTTACTAGACAAGTTTACACTTGAGCCAGGAGCTGCAGGCTGGAGGTCCCTAGCTGATGACGGTCCCTGGGGACTAGAGGTCCCTAGATGATGAAGAGGATGAGGAGAGGGGAGATGTGGGCAGAGGAAACAGCAGAGACACAGGCTGAGAAATGCCAAGGTACCTGAGTGTTGGCAGCAAGCAGCTGGATGAGCACAGAAAGCAGGCCCCGGGAAGCACAGCCAGGAGGTGGTGATACAGGCAGGCGTGAGGTCATGAAGGGTCTGGTACCTGGTTGGGACACTTAAAAGAGTTCAGCTAAAAGTGAGGGACAAAGAGCAAGGTCATGTAGTTAAACTTTTTTTTTATGACATCCAGGCTGGAGTGCAGTGATGCGATCATGGCTCACTGCAGCCTCAGCCAACCTCTTAGGCTCAAGCAGCCTCCTGCCCCAGCCTCCCAAGTAGCTGGGATTAAAGGCACCAGCCATAGCACTCAGCTCACGTGTGTATTTTACAAAGATTAACTGGTGGCTCCAGCAAAGCTAGACTCACCGTGAGGGTTGGGCCCAGAAAGCCATCTAGGAGGAGCAGAGAAAGGGGTGGATTCTAAAGAGAGAATTGGGAGAGAGCAGCATCAAGTTATGCTGAGTGTGGGTGTGGGTGAGGGAGAAGGAAGAGGCCACAGACCTAAGGTATTCACAGCTTTCACCATGGGGCAGAGCAGGGAGAGCTGGCTTTGGGGAGAGGACTATGTGGATAGCTTTGGCTATATGCCTAGAGTTCCACTACTGGAACACTAAGCATGTGGGAGTAATGTCCTACTGTTCAAGGTCACTGCCAAGACCTGATGGCAAAAATTCAAAGAATTGTAACCTCAGGTGTAAATGGGTTAAACTGAGGTGAGTTTAGAAGAGCAGGCTAAACTATTATCTTTAGGAGCCACTAAAAATATAAAAAGCAAGAGGTCTCAAAAAAATATCCCAGGCTGGAGCTCTGGTTTGAGGGAACTGGACACACAGGGATGTATTTGGAACCAGGGGAGTAAATAAGGTTACTCAGAAAACAGCAAATAGCTAAGAAGGCAGAAGACAGTTTTGGGAAAATAATAACCATATGACAGAAAAAGATGTGGCGGGATGGTCCTGATTCTCATTGGATTTGCTGGTAGAACGTTTTGGTTACAAACTGCATATCTCCTGTCCCGAGGAGAAAACACCTTTTCCAGACAAGTGACAGGCAGGAGGGAAAAGGAGGGAGGCGGTGTGAGAGGTGGGGAAAGCTTAAGAAGGGTAGATGGATATTATCTCTTGATCGTGAGGCCAGTGGCTTTTCCAGGCCAGAAAGAAAACAAGGACAAGGCCTGAATTCCACCAGGTGCCCCTGCTGTTCTCCAGGATACCACAAGGAGACAGCAGGTGGCGGTAGGCAGCAAGTTTGCACAGTACCTGTGTTGGGAGCTGCACTCAGGGGGCCCCCGAGCGGCTGAGATGGCTCATTCCTAAGCCCTTTTTTCTAATGCCTCCTAGTGGACCTAGAAAACTCAGTATTGTTTTCAGGCTAATGACTTTACTTCTAGTGAGGTTGTGTCAGTCCGTTTTGTGCTGCTATAAAGAGATACCCGAGACTGGGTAACGTATATAGGAAAGAGGGTTTATTTGGCTCCTGGTTCTGCAGGCCGTACAAGCATGGCACTGGCATCAGCTCAGCTCCTGGTGAGGTCTCGGGACGTTTCTTCATGGTGGAAGGCGGGGAGGGAAACGGATGTCACATGGTGAGAGAGGGAGCAAGAAACAGCAAGAGAAAGGAAGGAGGTACCAGCTCTTATGGGGTTTCACTCTTGTCCCCCAGGCTGGAATGCAGTGGCGCCATCTCGACTCACTGCAACCTCCACCTCCTGGGTTCAAGCAATTCTCTGGCCTCGGCCTCCCGAGTAGCTGGGATTACTGGTACCTGCCACAATGCCTGGCTAATTTTTTTTTTTTTGTATTTTTAGTAGAGACAGGGTTTCACCATGTTGGCCAGGCTGGTCTCGAACTCCTGACGTCAGGCAATCCTCCTGCCTCAGCCTCCTAAAGTGTTGGGATGAAGGCAGGAAGCACCACATCCAGCCTTCAGCTCTTTTGAACAATCAGCTCCCCCTAACTGAGCAGGAACTCAGTAGTGAGGACACTACAAGCCATTCATGAGGGATCCACTCCATGGCTCAAACACCCCCCGCCAGTACTGGTGATCACACTTCAACATGAGATTGGAGAGGACAAACATCCAAACCACAGCAAAGGTATATTCTAGGATCCTAGTTCAAGTAGAACCTGCTTTCTTCACTTTGCCCTCTAAACTGAACTGACAGATTAGCACAGTTCTCTCTCAGCCATAGAAACCCAGTTTCTCTGGACCATTTTTCCTTATGTAAGAAAATGACCTGTTTAACCATGGAGGGAGCTCCTCAGGCCGGCAAGAGAGTTCAGAGACAGTGGGTGTAGCTTCTCGGCCATAACAGAATCGAGTCCCTCGCTGCTCCTTCCCCATCATCTAAGGCAGTCATCGATTTTCCCAAGGAGTGTTTCTAGGTATCCGTCACCAAAACAAAACCCCCACCAATTCTGTGGAATTTCTATAAAGAATAACCATTTGTTAGAATTATACCACATGCAATTCAGGTCAATGAAACTCAGCTCAGAAACTGGAAGAAGAAAAACCACCTTTGCATTATTGCTTTGCATTTGTTTTCTTAGTATTTATCTGTGGCCCCAAGGGTCACCAATACATTTCCTCTCATCAGTCAGCATCGTGGTGCTCTTCCCCAATCATTATAACCGATTTCAGATGGTGCTAGAAAATTATATTGACTCTGAACACCAAAAGAAATCAGTCATCCTCTAAGGGGTCACAGGAGGACGTGAGGGTTGAGAGGGCCCAGACCTTACTAAATCCGGCATACATTTGGCCCTTTAACCAAGGCGCGATGGAATGAGTCTGTTACTATCCATTAAGTGCTGTCAGTTTATTCCACAAACAAATATAAAATGCCAATAATGAGACATCCTGTACAGTTACCCTCGTCCTTTTGTATCCTTAAGGGACTGGTTCCAGAAAGCCCCTTGGATACCAAAATCCACAGATGCTCAAGTCTCTGATAGAAAATGTGGAGTATTTGCATACAACCTACACACATCCTCCTGTATACTTTAAATCATCTCTAAATTACTTGTAATACCCAATGCAATGCAAATGCTGTGCAAATTGTTATACTGTATCGTTAGAGAATAATGACAAGAAGGAAGTCTGTACATGTTCAGTACAGACGCAACGTATTTTTGGAAAACTTTCGATCACAGTTGGTGGATCCGCTCATGTGGAGACCTGACTGCCATTCATGGTATGTGCCACCACTGCTGGCAGGGGCGAGGAACTGGCCAGCTACACGGGAGGCACGTTCTCACAGCCGTCCTGCTTTTGCTCTGATACTTCAGAGCTGTCCCATTCATTCCTTTTGCTGTTGGCAGTGCAGCGCAGCTGGTCTCCCCCAAGAACACTGATTTCAAATGGTGCTAGACAATCACTATTTAAATCTAAACCACCATATGAAACCAGCTTCCTGAAGAAGCTTTCTGGTCTATTTTTTCTTCAGAATCCTCTCTTACAATAAACCCAAGACAATCTAGAAAGGAAAAGTTGAAATCTAGTTGTGAGTTAGTGGTCTAAACAGAGCTTTGGCAAATTTCATATAGACTGACGTCACTGAATTTGTTACTGATTGGGGAGCATGCCCGGGACTCCCCTTATTTTATTTTAGTTTTTGAGATGGAGTTTTTGCTTTTGTTACCTAGGCTGGAGTGCGATGGTGAGATCTTGGCTCACCACAACCTCCACCTCCCGGGTTCAAGTGATTCTCCAGCCTCAGCCTTCCAAGTAGCTGGGATCACAGGCATGTGCCACCACAACCGGCTAATTTTGTATTTTCAGTAGAGACAGGGTTCTTCTCCACATTGGTCAGGCTGGTCTCAAACTCCTGACCTTAGGTGATTCCGGCCACCTCGGCCTCCCAAAGTGCTGGGATTACAGGCATGAGCCACTGCACCCGGCTCCCCTTATTCTTAAATTGCCCATACAAAGGTTCAGCTTCATCATTTAGAGGCAAGGGCACATGTCACCCTGTCACTTCTTGGTGGGACGACAAGGAAAATCCTTTGCTTGGGTAAAGGTAGGAGAAGTCAGAGGCATCCCATGATCAAGTACCCAGGCAGGCGGAGGACAACCAGCAGTGGTGCTGGAGAACCGTCCATCGGACAAAGCAAGCAAGTGCTCAGCAGAAGCTGAAGAAAACTTATTCCTAAACTTATTACTTTCATCTGGAGAAAACTCTGTTTGATCCAAAGGATTACTGAGATTTTGGGGTCTAGGGAAGAAACAGACTAGCTCGGGGGCCAAGTCACATAATGGCACTAACGAGATGCTAATGCCACTTCCAGAATGCATTCCTTAGACTGCATGTGAGTTAGGGGATTTTGTGAGCTTTACTTAAGACTCTCCTTCCAAAAGAGGTTTTATACTCTTAGTTCTCCTTGACAAATTATTTTTTGCAACTATTCTAGGCATCCCAGAAGATCCTTCATGTACCCAGGCCACCTAACTAAAGGGGTGTCCACTGTTTTTATAAATTGCTATAAAAATTTTTTGGCTGGGTGCAGTGGTTCACACCTGTAATCTTAGCGGAGGCTGCTGCAGGTGGATCACGAGCTCAGGAGTTCAAGACCAGCCTTCCCAGCATGGTGAAACCCTGTCTCTACTAAAGATACAAAAAATTAGACGGGCACAGTGGCGAGTGCCTGTAATCCCAGCTACTTGGCAGGCTGAGGCAGGAGAATTGCTTGAATCCGGAAGACGGAGGTTGCAGTGAGCCGAGATTGTGCCACTGCACTCCAGCCTGGGTGATGGGCAAGACTCTGTCTCGGGCAAAAAAATGTATACATTAAATTTGAATGACAATAAAATGAATTCCCAAATTCATAATATCTAAATTCAGTAACTATATTATCTATATGTAATATACACATATATTTTTTGCTTTATTGTTTCTAAGTAAATAGACAACCACCCATACAGTGCTAACTCCTTCAAAATATCTTCAAATAATGAGGCCATTCTATAAATGAAGACAGTCTTCTACATAACCACAAAATCTTACCATACCTGAGAAAATCAACAATTCCTTAGTACCCTCAAATATCCAGTCCATATCCAACTTCTTCTGCTTTCTCCAAGCAAAATGTCTTTTATAGTTTTTTTCAAATCCAGATCTCGTCAAGGTTGATTCACTGACTCTTTGGTCTCTTTCAGCGTTAAAACACTACCTGACCTTTCCTTCGGTTTGTTTCATCATGACAGAATACCTTGTAAAAAATAGGTTCTAATCCTGGCTACACCATTTACTTAGTCTGTTCCCTTGGCTTAAATAAATGAACTGACCTTGATTTTATCCTTCTGACTTTCCTCATAGATCATCCTCATTTTACAGTCTGGCTATGCGCATTAGAAGATGTCCAGCCGAGGCGCGGTGGCTCACGCCTGTAATCTTAGCACTTTGGGAGGCCAAGGTGGCCTCAAATCATGAAGTCAGGAGTTCGAGACCAGCCTGGACAACATGGTGAAACCCCATCTCTACTAAAAATACAGAAAATTAGCTGGGCATGGTGGCAGGCACCTATAATCTCAGCTACTTGGAAGGCTGAGGCAGGAGAATCACTTGAACTCAGGAGGCGGAGGTTGCAGTGAGCCAAAATCACAGCACTGCACTCCATCCAGCCTGGGCAGCAGTGCGAGACTCCAGTCTCAAAAAAGAAAACATCTAATTAGCATGTGCCTGGGGTTAATGATTTCATGTGGGTTCAGTGCTAATCTGTCAGGAGGTGCACTGCAGGCTGTTTACCTTGGGTTTGATTAACGTAACATTCTTGTTCCTCATGGGCTTGGCCAGTTATTTCTTCATGAGGAGATCCCAGCACAAACTCATCCTTTAACATGGAGAAGCATCCAGGCACATATCTATTGCTGCTAGGCTAATTAAAAAAAAAAAAAATCTCTGTGAATAAGGGAATAGAACACCGGGGCTATGGAGATGTGTGGCAGTCATTCATCAAAGATGTAAACAGCTTGTTGACTGCAGTGAAAGGCACATACTTGGTGAAGTGACAGGCGGTGACACATTTCAAGTGCATAGTAAATTTAAGCACCGAAACTGGGAAAAGTGCCAGTTCACTGCAACTCTCAAATAATGGTTTCAGTAACTGTTATTCCTTCAGGGACCCCCTGCATCCTTCTGTATATGCTAGTGTAATTCACAGTGTAATGTCAGTGACGTACACAAGAAGCAGCCAGATTATTCTCATCAGTTACAATTCTCCAAAGTCGGCTTATTTTTGATAAATACCTAGTCACAGTGTTTGCCTACTGCCTAGACGTTTTTTCAAATAATTGACACTTCAGTTTTGGGGAAAATCTTTCCTGAAGAATGAATTTCTTTCTTATGTCTGATAAGATCATATGTATCTCATACATCAAATACTCACACTATATAGTCAACCATGCCCTTAGCAGGGACAAACAAACATGCTAAGTGTTTTTTATATTGTCTTTATGTACGCTTCTCAAAAATTCAACAGAAGGCTGAGTGTGGTGGCTTACACCTGTAATCCCAGCATTTTGGGAGGCTGAGGTGGGTGGATCACTTGAAGTCAGGAGTTCAGGACCAGCCTGGCCAACATGGTGAAACCCCATCTCTACTAAAAAAAAAATCCGAAAACAAACAAACAAAAGCTGGGCATAGTGGCATATGCCTGTACTCCCAGCTATTCAGGAGCCAGAGGCAGAAGAATCACTTGAACCTGCGAGGCAGAGGTTGCAGTGAGGCAAGATTGTACCACTGAATTCCAGCCTGAGTGATAGAGCCAGACTCTGTCGCCAAAAAAAAAAAAGCCCTGGCGCAGTGGCTCACGCCTGTAATCCCAGCACTTTGGGACGCCGAGGTGGGTGGATCATGACATCAGGAGTTCAAGACCAGCCTGGCCAAGAAGGTTTTGAAACCCCATCTCGACTAAAAATACAAAAATTAGCTGGGTGTGGTGGTGCGCACCTGTAATCGCAGCCACTCAGGAGGCTGAGGCAGGAGAATTGCTTGAACTGAATGGCAGAGGTTGCAGTGAGCCAAGATCACACTACTGGACTCTAGCCTGGGTGACAGAGTGAGACTCTGTCTCAAAAAAAAAAAAAAAAAAAAAAAAAAAAAAAAAAAACAGCAGCAGAAGAATAAAGGTAAGATATAATATTTTGCATCTATGGGTCTTCAATTTTAGCAGTTTGACAAGGTCATTTGGAATACCTTCCCACATTGCTTTTATGTCCTTGGGGAGACAGTGGGGTACTCAGTTGGCAGGTAGTGACCACACCAGGTACTCCTGTGTGGCAAAAGCTGAGTAGTGGCAGTCCATTGTTTTCTTGCTCTTGCAAGATTTCACAAGGAGAACTCTCTCTGAGCATGACACTTCTTTAAGAATGTAGCTTCGAAATGTTAGAGACCTCAGGACACAACAATCCCAACGTGAGTATTTAGGCTGGACTACAGATGCAGCTGTTACGTAACAGAACACACTGTGATAGGCATCTTGAATTGGGTCCCTGTTTTCACATAAAGCAAGAGGCCAGTTTCCTGAAAATAAGTCTCCATGAAGAGACTGGCTACCCAGTTAACAGCAAAACACCTCCATGGCTCACTAGTAAGGAGATGGAAGAAAACCAGCTGATAAATTAAAAAGGGCTCATTCATTCTCTTTCCAGGGCATGCATAGAAGAGAGTGAGGGCAAGTGGGATCCGCTTATTTTGTTGAGTCTTTCAGTGACATTCAGCTGCAAAGGCAACTCCACTGAGAAGGGAAGATTTCACTCAGCAAACATTAGCATGTTTCCAATCTTCCCTTGCCTCCAATTTCCAACAATCAACTTGATTGTTCTGTATTTTTAGGCCAGGATACAGTAGGGCTGAATTTCTGTAACTCAGGATGTTCTATTTTAATCATCAGCAATTTTAAGGCATGGCAAGATCTGAAAGAAAAAAACCTGTAATGACTCTTTCTTACACACAGAACACGCACTTAAAAGTGTCAAAACTCTCCATCTCCAGGATTAAAACAATCATCTTTCAAGAACAAAATCCTTTCTCAGTGTCTCTTAGCCCACAAGCCATGAGAATGTGTCTCCATTTCAAAACCTGGTCTGTGCCGTCATGCTTAGGCTGTTTCTCAGCAAGCTTTGTCATTTTTTCCCTTCCAAATCTGATAGCGAAGCTGGAGCCTGAGATGTGAATTAATAAACCACACCAGGAACTCTTGCATGGCAAAAGCTGCAGTACAAGTCCATTGTTTTCCTGGCTGTGAAATGCCAGTCTGTTCTTGCATGAGCGAACTGGGTTAAAGTAACTTCCCTTGGGGCTTGCGGATTTCACAAGGAAAACTGCATCTGAGCAGGACACGTCTTGAAGATGTAGCCTCAAAATGTTTGGGACATTGGACACAATAGTCCTAACTTGAGTATTCAGGCTGGACTAGGGGGGCAACTGGTACTGCCTTGATGAGGGGGCCACACCACTCTAAGTCCTTCTCTGTCATCCCATGTGCCTTGAGCAGATGTTTTCTTAGAGGAAGTGGATGAACAGGTTAATGCAGGATCCGGCTGGGCTGCTTACTAGTTATGTGATCCTGGGCAAATCGTTTAATTTTCTGAGTTTCGGTATACTTATCTGGAGAGTGGAGATGTGAATTTCTATACTGCAGTGGTTGTTAGGGTCATATGGAATGACGTCTATAAAAACAGTAGGTCACTTTTTTTTTTTTTTTTTGAGACAGAGTTTCGCTCTTATTGCCCAAGCTGGAGTGCAGTGGTGTGATCCTGGCTCACTGCAATCTCTGCCTCCTGGTTACAAGCGATTCTCCTGCCTCAGGTCTCAGCCTCCCAAGCAGCTGGGATTACAGGCGTCCACCACCACACCCGGCTAATTTTTTGTATTTTTAGTAGAGATGGTGTTTCACCATGTTGGCTAGGCTGGATGATCCACCTGCCTTGGCCTCCCAAAGTGCTGGGATTACAGGCACGCGCCTCTGCACCTGGCCAACAGTGGGTCACTTTTAAAGCACCATGTGAATGGTTTGGTGTTTTATCAGCTGGATCAGCACACTGGAGTGCTTTCGAGGGAGAAGGCCAAAATGAACTGAAAAGTGATGGGAAGGGAACTCTGTGAAATCACCACAGCCTCCATTTTTGGAACACTTACTGTGACATGTGCTTCACATGCACTTTCTTGGCATTCACAACCACGAACATGGCTGGTGGTGGCATCTCTGTCTTTCAGAAGAGGGGTTAGACATTTTGAAAGAGTATGTGACTTGCTCTTGGTCACAGAGCTGGAATGGCAGGCCGGGACTCAAACTCCAACATGTCTGATTCCCAGCCCAGGCATTCAGCTGGTGCTCTTTACTGCTTGGTCCTATACCATTCAGGGCATCTTCACATGGACCTCTGAACACTCACTGGCCCCAAGTTTCAGGATTTCATCACTAAGCACATGAGTAAACCATTAAAGCTAGCATTGGTCCTGAGTAGCAGAAGTAGCACCAACAACTCACCGAGAGAAAGGAGAAAAATTGGAAATTAGCACAATTTGGCTTGCACTGAATGGTCAGAAGACCCGGACCCTCCGCCACACTTCTGACATGCAGTGTGACCTTAAGCCAGTCCCGTCTTCTCTAAAGCTTCATTTTCCCACTAACCTTAAAGAAGTTGAAGTCAAAAAGCACAGATCATGCTTGAGATTATGACAGTGTTGAAATACTGTCTCCAAAATGTAGCCCTGCAGTTTATCTTCTCAAGTTTCCTGTTTGTATGACACTGTATGGGGAGATGGGCAAATGCAGACTCTAGAGCCAGAATGCCCAGCTCTGCCACCAGCTCCTAACACGAGCCTGGGCAAATAACTTTAACTCTCTGTGCTCAGCCTCCTCATCTGTAAAATGAGGGTAATAACTGGACCTCGCACATACAGTTGTTGTGAGGATTAAATCAGGGAAATATGATGAAGCCATTTGAACGAGCGTTAGCACACGTAAATATTCAGTAAATGGCAGCTATGATAATAAAAGTAATACATTAGTTTTTCATGAGCACATTATAACAGGGATGTGACTAAGAGATCTGCCATAGCTGGTAAATGGAGAGGGTGCAGAGATCTTGCTGTCACACGCTTTGCCATATACTGACACATTCTAGAGTGACTGCAAAGCCATCTCACTAACACTAACATCAGAAGAGGAACCCTTGGACCTATAAGTGGCATTTCCAGCTGAATTTACTGAAATACATAATATTGAGTATTTTCAGCTGCCTTCTCCTCTTCCTATTCTAAGACCTGACTATGGGATCTGTACCCTTGATTTTAAGCAGGAGTTCATGTTATGAAGAGCAGGAGACTCTTCCTGACAGTAAACTGAGAGTTGGGTTGTTAAGAGTTGAGATGAAATACAACCATTTAAAAAAATGTATCGGGCTTGTCAGGCATGGTGGCTCACACCTGTAATCCCAGCATTTTGAGAGGCTGAGGCAGAGAGTCACTTGGCCCAAGAGTTTGAAACCAGGGCAACAAAGGGAGACTCTGTCTCTATTAAAATGTTTTAAAAAAATTAGCCAGGTGCCTGTGGTCCCAGCTACTCAGGAGGCTGAGGTGGGAGGATCACATGAGCCTGGGAGGTTGAGGCTGCAGTGAGTTGTGATCACACTACTGTACTCCAGTCTAGCCTGGGCAGCAGAGCAAATCCCTATCTCAAAAAAGAAAAATAAAAATGTACTGAGGAATCATCCAGGGACAAAATAAAACAAAACTCCCTTGACGTTGACTTATAAGCAGAAGCCTCTACTTACGTAGGGGGTAAAAGCAATCTGTTAACAGTTATTTTCCACGCACAGAAATCCTCAGGAGGCATTTGTTCAGAAGATCAGCACCTGGAATGTAAATGACAGTATGAGCCCCTAGGATATCTCCGAGACTGACAGCAGAAGAAAACATGGTTTTCTCATAAGCATATTTCTCCACCAGTTTCACCAATAGCTGCGTTTTTAAAAACGAGAAACAGAAAGCACCTTCTCTTTCCTGCTTAAGAAACACAGGTTGGAAAAGCTCCTATGGAGTGAGTAGCACATGCCCTCTCATGCTGGTGCTCTCGGTGCTGGAGAAGACGTGAGGTGTGGCCATTGCTAAGGAAACCATCTGCTGACATGAGGCAGAGCTGCAAGGTTTGCTCAGCACGATGTCTTAGGAAAGGAAACACAGTCTAAGACTACAGACCCCATCACAGAAGAAAGGCAGGCAAAGGCAGGCAAGGATCCTGCACAGGAGATGGGAGATGGTTTCTGTTTTCACAACTGATTCTGCAGCCTAGTGCTGGAGCAGTTCAGGCTGCGCCTGTCTGCAAGGACAGTGTGACTGCTTCAGACTCAGGCGGAGGGCAATTGAGAAGAATGGAAAGTGCCTTGCATTCTCTCCTATCTGGTCTAACGTTACAGACAAAATGCATCTTTTGCTGCATTGCAAGAGAGGAAGGTGTAAAAGCAACATGTTAACAGATATTTAGGTCGTAGAGGTCTTCATTTCTGATGACTGACTGTTTACATAAATCCTTCAGCCATCCCCCTGATGTGACCTGTCAGGGAAGCTAGGAATGCCTTCACAGTGGCTCCCAGGGGGTGTCCTTATAGGAGATTACATCTCAAAACACTCACATTTTACCTTGCAATAGGCTCTGTCCTACTGCAGAGGAAGAAAGCTCTGTCCTGTCAAGTTACCACCAGTTGCAGTTTCTAAGTTAATGATTACAGCTCCATCGAGGAACCTGAACACAGCTGAGGCCATAGAGCATTCCCTGTGCTTACTGGCCAGAGGGGAGGATGTGGCCCAGATGCATGGGTCAGAATTGAATGGTGAAGACAACGATTTGTGATTGGCAGGTGGTCTCTTTAAGCCATGCTCTTCAGCGACTGGGAAGCTCTCAAGATGGTAACAAAACAGGAACAGAGTATGTTGGGAGGATTCTTGAGAGTTGAGATTAAAATCCAAGAGGAGCTTGGCCAGTAAAAGAAATGGTCAGAAAAAGCCATTTCATACTCTCCTACAACAGAAAAATACATCTGAAAAATCAAGCTGAGAAGTACAGGTGGGAAGGAAGAGGTACTGGGGTAAACATAACAATCAAACCAACATGAAGCTACTGACTCACGCAGAATTCTGGAATATTTCATCACCATCAGAATAGCACGTTTCCAAAATTGTCTGATTATATAAATGAGGATAGAAACCAATGTCAGACAGGAGCTCTTTCATTTTTCATTTTCCTTTTGTTTTTTCTGAGATAGAGTCTCACTTTGTTACCCAGGCTGGAGTGCAGTGGCGGGATCTCGGCTCTTTGCAATCTCCGCCTCCCGGGTTCAAGCGATTCTTGAGCCTCAGCCTCCCAAGTTAGCTGGAGTTTTAGGCATACACCACTACACCCGGCTAATTTTTGTATTTTTAGTAGAGACAGGGTTTCACCATGTTGGCCAGGCTGTCTTGGACCTCCTGACCTCAGGTGATCTGCCCACCTCGGCCTCCCAAAGTGTTGGGATCACAGGTGTGAGCCACCGTGCCCGGCCCTCTTTCACTTTTCAACAGTAACCGAGGTCTGCATCATATTGTGAGGAACACCCATCTACTGCTTTCTGGAAGCTTTCAGTGTTTGAAAAAGTAGCTAGTTTAAGCTGCTGGGAAGTCCTTCAATTAACTTTCAAAAGCATGTAATAAAACCTTATAGAGCATGCTTCTTTCATCCTCTGTCACTCCTCTAGAGAATGTGAGAGCTTTCTAGCCACTGTCCCTGCGGCCTCTTAGGATTAAATGTATGAACATTATTTATAGGTGGGAAACCAGAGCACTGAAAGGCTTGGTCAAGACAACCTATAGGTTAGTGACAGAGTTTAATTATGAGGACCTGAGCTTGATAAATGCAGTTTCAGCTTCCCAGAATACCCCTACCTCCTGGTGAGCACTGGATGTCCGTCCCTTCTATAGCAGCCCTTCGCAGTTCCAGTGTAGGGGCAGAAGCCAGCCTGCCACCTCAGAGGAGAGCTGCGAGTTGCAGCCCAGCCAGCGAGCACGCTGCACTAATGGGATTCCTGAGGCTCTGGCAGGAAGTCAGGGGTCAAGTGAGATCTTAGGTGCTCGACAGTCACACTCTAGAGTCTGTCAGTCTCTGCTTAAAATCAAATCGATCAATCAGTATCTTCCTTTCTTTGCCGCTTCTCCTGAGCTCCAGCATATTTGAGTGAAGGTACTTATATGCAGCCCTTTTTTTTTGGAGGCAGAGTCTTGCTCTGTTGCCAGGCTGGAGTGCAGTGGCATGGTCTCAGCTCACTGCAGCATCTGCCTCCCAGGTTCAAGCGATTCTTCTGCCTCAGTCTCCAGCTGTAGTTCTCAGCTGGAACTACAGGCGTGTGCCACCACACCTGGCTAATTTTTGTAATTTTAGTAGAGACGGGGTTTCACCACATTGGCCAGGATGGTCTGCAACTCCTGACCTCATGATCCGCCTGCCTCTGCCTCCTAAAGTTTTGGGATTATAGGTGTGAGCCACCGCATCCGGCTCTATATGCAGCCTTTTAAAAGCCAAGTACTATTAAGTGAGCTCCCATTTCAAGGCACATTTGAACTGGGAATAGAAAGACAAGCAGCTTAAGCTTTGAGATCATAAAGACTCAGATTCAAATTTCTCCTCTGCCACTTGTTGCACAGCTTTGGCAAGCTATTCAATCCTTTTTAGGCTTTAAAAAAAAAATTTACAAAATAGAAATAATGTTAACTTTCAGAGTTGTTGTGAAAACACAGCTAACTCAAATAAAACACGATACACAGGTTTTCAACATGTGAACCCCCCACCCCCAACCCTACCACATTCCCCTTTGAGGGGATGGCACAGCTAACATTTTTGGGTAAAATTTCCAGAAGGTCCACACAATCACATTGTTAAAACTGGTGTGAAAGACTAAAATGAAATTAGGCATCAGTCAATCAAGGCTGCGGGCTTCTCTGGAAGCAAATGCCAGACCAAGGGATGTCCCAACAAGAAGTTAAGAGTCTGGGGAAAGGCAGATATGATCTGAAACTGGGACCAGGAATTTCCAACCATTTCTGCCTATTGATTACTCATCATTGATTCACTGAGTTTACAATTTACCAGGAGGACACCGAGCAGACTGAAGGGATTAGTCCCACTCAAGTTTAAAACATAAAAATGGATAATGACAGAGGTGCCAAAGGAAACCACAGGGCGTGGTGGGAGCCACTGCAGGAAGCGCCAGTCCCCGTGAGCCATGCGCAGGAGGGACATGCCATTTCTTCCATGAAGGGTCTAACCAGCAGCAGTGCTGCAGAGACACAGGCTCAACGCTCCTGATCAAGACAGATCTCTTAAAATCATGGGTCAATATCCCCCAGCTGCCTCCTAGGGGCCCGGCACTGTGCTGCACACTGCTGGAGAATCCCTGAGGAGGGGCTGTGGAATGTCGTATGTGACCCCAGGACCTAACTGTAGAATGTCCAGCATGTAGGGACAGAGAAAGTGCTGTGGCGTGTACTGATGCTGGAGAGCACAATCATCATTGGGGACCGGATGAGCTCAGGGCAGGCTGATGGATTACTCGGTCAGGAGAGGCTTCAGAGGGGGCAGGGGGAGAAAGGGAGAACTCCAGGGAGGGGACAGTAAGGCCACGCCGGAGGTGGCAGGGGTGAAGACAGTGGGGAACGGGGCACAGCCAGGGTGGAAGTCCCACTGCCAAGGATCTGAGATGACAGCCCAGCGGGCATGCCGGGTGGCGACCTACATGTAGATCCCCCTGCTCACACACACACACACGGTGAAAGATAGCTGCAATCAGAGATGGCAGGGGGTGAGAAGCAGAGTGAATTTTATGAAGAGTAGAAGATGTTAAAGACCTAACGTGGGAATCCCTGCTGTAGACAGGACTGAGCAAGACCCGGGGCCTCTCTTCATGGAGTTTACAAGCCGGCGTGAGCTGTAGCCCTGTGGACAGTTAACTGTTATTACATGGGCTAAACAGTAGCATAGAGGGAACTCTGGGGGATACAGGGACCCACAAGTATGGCATTGGACCTTGGGGTCAGAATAAGGTTTCCCACAGAGGTATGAGCAAAAAAAAAAAGGGATACGGTCCATTCCTTTCAAGCTTCCTGCAGGGGCCGGGAGCCCCTTTTGCAGGATGTCTTAATAAGTGGGACATAAAGGTACCCATTTGTCTAGAATACAGTGTTGGCTGGAGACCGTGGACAGAAGAAATGGTACCCTTAAAATGCCTGCTGGATCAAAACGAGTCCCTGTCCCCGACCCCAACTTTAGAAGTAAAAAGGAAGATGATTGTGTCATGGGACTGCAAATTACACTCACAATGCAGGTGAAACCTTGGGGCAACTTTCACACGCACAAAAAGGAAGGAAGCCAAGAAGGAAGACAGTTTCCACATAACTCCAAGTGCCCAGGAAATCTAGCATGCCCAACAGGAGTCACAGGGGAAGGGGGGTGCTCACTTAGGAGGGACCTAGGAGCATGCAAAGCCTCTGTCCTGAATCTGCTCCCTCCAGGTAAGAAGCCACAAATAAGTCACCCATTCCAAGAAAAACAGCAGGGGGAGGATTAGGAGACATTCTCATCCAGTATGAATATAAAAATCTTAAGAAGAAAACAACACACACTGCTTTCTGTTCCATTGTCTCAGCTTACTGTGTGATTTTCTGTTAGGAAAACTGTACCCACAGCTTTAATTTGATGCATTTGCTAGATATGATTTTTTAAACAAATAAAACAGAAGAAAGAAAATCCAAAGTAGTATTTCAGAAGGCCATTATGGATGCATGATGGTCTTAACACAGCAAAACTCCTCTCTTCAGTAGCTTTTTTTTTTTTTTTTGAGATGGAGTCTTGCTCTGCTGCCCAAGCTGGGGTGCAGTGGCTCGTTCTCAGTACACTGCAACTTCTGCCTCCTGCATTCAAGTGATCCTCCTGCCTTAGCCTCCCAGGTAGCTGGGGCTACAGATGTGTACCACCACATCCAGCTAATTTTCTATTTTTAGTAGAGATGGGTTTTCACTGTGTTGGCCAGGCTGGTCTCCTGACCTCAGATGATCCACTCCCCTTGGTCTCCCAAAGTGCTGGGATTACAGGTGTAAGCCACAGCGTCCAACCAGTAGCTTTTTTTTTTTTTTTTTGAGGCAGAGTCTTGCCCTGTTGCCAGGCTAGAATGCAGTGGTGCGATATCGGCTCACTGCAACCTCCGCCTCCCAGGTTCAAGCAATTCTGCCGAAGCCTCCCGAATAGTTGGGACTACAGGTGCGTGCCACCACACCCAGCTCATTTTTTTGTATTTTTAGTAGAGTTGGGTTTTCACCATGTTGGCCAGAATGATCTCAATCTCTTGACCTTGTGATCCGCCCGCTTCGGTCTCCCAAAGTGCTGGGATTACAGGTGTAAGCCACCGTGCCCGGCCCTTTTTTTTTTTTTTTTTTTTGAGATGGAGTTTTGCTCTTGTTGCCCAGGCTGAAGTCCAATGGCACGATCTTAGCTCACTACAACCTACGCCTCCCAGATTCAAGTGATTCTCCTGCCTCAGCCTCCCAAGTAGTTGGGATTATAGGCATGTGCCACCATGCCCAGCTAATTTTGTATTTTAAGTAAAGACGGGGTTTCGCCATGTTGGACAGGCTGGTTTTGAACTCCTGATCTCAAGTGATCCACCCGCCTCGGCCTCCCAAAGTGCTGGAATAACAAGCGTGAGCCACTGCACCTGGCCCCTGTCCTCTTTTTAAAATAAACTGGGATGGGCATGGTGGCTCACACCTGTAATCCCAGCACTTTGGGAGGCCTAGGCAAGAGGATCCCTTGAAGCCATGATTTTGAGACTAGCCTGGGCAACACAGCAAGACCCTGTGTCTCTACAAAAAATTAAAAAGTAGCTAGATCTGTTGGCAGGTGTTTGCAGTCCCAGCTACTTGGGAGGCTGAGGCAGGAGGACTGCTTGAACCCAGGAGGAGGTTGAGGCTGCAGTGGGCCTTGATGGTGCCACTGCACTCCAGCTTGGGCAACAGAGCAAGACCCTGTCTCTCACAATTAAAATAAATTGCCTACTTAAAAGACAAGGCTGGGCGCAGTGGCTCACGCCTGTAATCTTAGCACTTTGGGAAGACGAGTTGGGTGGATCACTTGAGGTCAGGAGTTCAAGACCAGCCTGGCCAACATGGCGAAATCCCATCTCTACTAAGAATATAAAAATAGCCAAGCCAAGATCATGCCACTGCACTCCAGCCTGGGTGACAGAGCAAGACTCTGTCTCACTGAAAAGCAAGCAAGCAAACAAAAGACAATACGGGGGGCCCAAAGTGGCTCCGGCCGGATGTCGTGGCGCTTGCGAAGGCGAGGCCAAGAGTTCAAGGCCAACCAACCTCAGCAACCTTACAAGCTCTCATTGATTGGCAAAAAAAAAAAAAAAAAAAAAAAAGACAATACAGGTGTTGGCAGGGTCAGGGAGGTGGCTGTCATTTATCTCCAAAATCATGCTAGAAGCTAAATAATCATTTTTCCTCCACATTGTTTCCATGGGCTTGAAGAGGGAGAAAATGGCACTTACTGCTACTGGGACCAAAAGACAGCTGCTCCTCCTAAAAGGTCGTGCTGGAGTTGCCTAACTGAATATTTATGACATGTTAACATTCTTTGGGGGAAAACTTGTTTCGTAATAATCAATTAAAAAAACAAAGTGATCAATGACAGCTGCTTAACCACCACCTGGAAAAAACAGGACTTGCTCCACAGGAGGGCTCCCTGGGTGCAGAGATCTCAGTGCAAAGCCCATTTCATTGATTTGCTTTTGCTCCTTAGACAAATTATTCGCGCGCCTGGCTCAGGCTGTTGTCATCTAAATAAAGGGAGGGAAGCTGCGGTCATGGCGTGGGTGTGTGGTGGGGCTGAGTACCTGCCCATGTCTTTTTCTGGGGATGCCACACCTGGTCAGTTTCTGGCTCTCAGGTACAGTGGCTCAGGTCCAGAGGAAAATATCTACTGGCGGTAGTGTGGTGGGCACAGCAGGGTTCACCTTCTGGCTTTGAGGAAATGGGTCCTCTCCTATGGCGTCTGTGTTCCCCGAAGTCCTCAGTCAAGGGGAAAGCGGGTGAGTCGACGGCTCTTCCCAAGGTCTTCTCCTTGCTTCTCTGTCCAAGTTCTCTCCACCGTTTCTCCCCCTTTACTCCCCAAGAGGCACTTGTGAGCTTCGAGAGCATCTTCTAAATATTACATTTATTCAGTGCCCCAAAGAGTACAGCATGTTCTTAGAACATTGCTCAATTCTTTCTTCTGTGGTCAGGATTCAGTTTGTTTTATTAAGAACTAGTGTGGCATAAGTTAATTCTCATCCAAAAAAAAAGTCTATCAAGTCTCTTCTTTTGGCATTTACATAGAATTGCTATTATTCTTATTTGTCCCAGAGCTAGTACATTCATGACACACTGGCAAAGAATGTTTTTAAAAAGCCATCTATGGCAAATAACTGATTTGTTTTATTTTGTAAAAGCGAAGTTCTCCTTTCTGACCCAAGTCATTTTCTAAATGATCTCAAAGGGCAAGCTGTCTCTTCCAGCGAGAGGCCGAGGCCATGCTGGAACCTCCTTCTGAGGTCTGGACAGGAGCTCGGTGGTGCACAGGAGGGAGGGCTAGGCCCAAAACCCAGAGAGAGGCTCAGGCTGGCCTCTCTCTCCAGTCCTGTGACCTCTGGCCGACCAAAGCCTCCCTGGTTCCATCCCTTCATGTCTGAAATAAGCAAGCTATATTTAATAGTTTTCCTTTTGCTCTAAAATAAGACGATTCTAAAATATGACATTAAGTGTGAGGCTGGTTTCTGCTCTGGACCTCACCTAAGGGGTTTTAGTCATAAGCCCATGTGTGGAAATTGGCCCTGCTAGAAAAGAAACATTCTGAATCATTCAAAACCATTAAGAATGTTGGCTCTGACTTCAGAAAGGCAGGATAAACAGACCCGTGCCCAGCGGGAACTCACTTACTGGATGTCTCTGTCTTTTTAACTCATCGGTGCCTGCATACTTCCCAAGTTCCTTCTAAGGGCTTCAGTGTTTAATGCTGTCACTTTTATACTATGAATGCCACTTTCATAAAGGCGGGGGGTATTTAATTTGGTGCTAAGTGCTCATTAATCTTTTTAGTGTGGTCACCAGAACTGCCTTTTTTCAGTCCCTATCCAAAAGCAGGTTAATTCTCCTGTCCCACACAGGTTATAATGAATAAAACTCCCTCGACCAACCTTTTATGTCCTTTTCCCCTAAACAATACTCCACATTCAATGAATCTAGAGAGTCTCTGGACTGGAATGGGTTCCAAATCAATTGACCTCTAAGCTCCAAATGCATTTTGATTCTGCTTTCTATTGATCTGAAATCATAAAGGATACAGGAATTAGGATATGGCTCTGGTTTCTAGCAGAATTTACCTGAAAAACTAGGATGCCCTTTGACCATTCATAGTTCTAGGAAACGCTTTGACCATCCATATTTTAATGTGGCTTTTTTATACATATAGTACTCATGCAAAATAAACAGAAAAATAAAACAGTAAACCCCAACTTCAGGTCACAGTTTACACCGTATCTGGCAACTACGTGGTAGAGTTCAGTGGACCTGCTGGAGTCCTGTGTCCGCCCCAGACATAGGCATACACACACAGAGCTCAAGAAAAGCTGCCCAAGAAAATGACAGAGCCCTTTTTTTCCCCTAAGGGCCCGCCCTTTCATTGGTATTGAGTTAGCTGGGCACATAATGGGTAAAGTCAAACACTGCAACTTTTTTTTTTTTAAAGTTAAAAAATTCCAGCTGGGTGTGGTGGCTCATGCCTGTAATACCAACACTTTGAGAAGCCAAGGTGGATGGATTGTCTGAGGTCAGGAGTTCGAGACCAGCCTGGCCAACATGACGAAACCCTATCTCTACTAAAAATACAAAAATTAGCTGGGCGTGGTGGTGGGAGAATCGTTTGAACCTGGGAGACTCAGGTGAGAGAATCGTTTGAACCCAGGAGGCAGAGGTTGCAGTGAGCTGAGATTACGCCACTGCACTCCAGCCTGGGTGACAGTGTAAGACTATGTCTCCAGGAAAAAAAAAAAAGTTAAAAATTCCATATTCAGAAAGCAAGAGACATGATGCTATTTTCTCTGGTTATGAAAGGGCCCAGTGGTGACAACATCATTAGCCACGTGTAACATTTGCATCCAGGCAACGGACTGACCAACTGTCACCAGACATCTCCATGGCCTTATTAGAACTGAGTAAGCTGGTAGTATTTCCCAAGAGTAATTATTCAGCTGTGAAAATGTAGAGAGCTTTTTGTGTTTTTGGAAAATCCTCATCAGCCAAAATGACTGGGTGGTCAGTCATAGCCATCTTTTGCTACTTAGATAAAGGCTTCTTTTCCTAGGCAAGGAGAGAGATGATGGTTAACTCGCTTTCTAGACTGAGATCATCGCTATTCACTAGTGTAATGAACAAGCCAGACCCTTTCAAAAGCAACACATTTTTCTCTTCTCTGGAAATGAACAGAACGCGTCCTAATTTTTTAGACATCCATCAGTGCCCATAAAAAAATTTTTTAAAAATCTGAACTTCACTTGTTCATTGCCTATAATATTGATCGATAGCTTAGCTCTCTGTGTCATATTACTTCTCAGCGCTCTTAATTCATAAGGTCAAGCAGCATCTTAAAACATCATTGAAAATTTTCCTTCCTTTCCATGTCTCAAGGTATCTGTAAACAGATCATTTTGGTGTGCTGAAATCAAATGACTGACCAGGGCCCATGGCTATAATCATAGGTAAAACATTTTTCTGTTTTGCCAAAAATCCGAGTTTCCTTTGCTCTCTCTCTCTGTCACACTGAAATAGCCCTCCCAGACCCAGGGACCAGGTGGAGAGGCTACTCACACCCGCCCTGTGCTGGTCTGCCTGGGATGGCCTCACCTGGGCACCGTTCCCAGGGCGGTGACTCAGCTCTGGAGGATCACCTGCTGCGTGGGGGTTGCTGCCTAGCAGGTCATGCCAGTCACGAGGGCAGAGAGACCCAAAGGATCAGAGAACAGCTCCGAGCAGGTCAAGGGCAGTGCCAGAAGGAAAGCCTTTGTTTACAGAAGGAAAGATCCAGCACCTTGAGGTGAGGCATTCAAGAGTGGAGGGGCTTTGTACCTGCGTCCTGAGCCTCTCAGTTCACCATTAAGCCGCAAAGCCACAGGGAGGAAATCACCGGGAATACCATCACAGCAAATGAAGGCATGGCCACAGGGCGCCTCCCACACTCAAAGGGAAAAGACAGCCCTGGATCGTCTTTCTAAAACACCACTTTGATGAAGTCGCCATGGTTTTCTAAAGTAATACATGCAGCCACTACCTACAAGATAACGATACCTACAGCATTTGAAACCTTTCCACCACCCAAGTCCAACCCACCTCCAGAGCGTTTGCTCCGCTTCCTTAGATAAAGCCTATACTCAGGCTAAGATGATCTGCCTCCGCTGCTGACTCTGCAGGCTTTCTCCTCCCACTGGCTGGTGCAGAGAATGGCAGGGCCATTAGGAGCCACAGACACTGAGCTACTCCACTTGGAATTCTTTCTATTGTTTGATCTATTTCATATGTACAAAGCTCTGACCTTCCAGTTCTAAGAATTCCTACTTGTTCTGTGAAACCTCCCTGGACCGATTCTGACACGTCTCTTCTGAACTCACAGAGCCTGTGCCTTAACAACTTAGAGTCAACTGACTTCGCCGTCCTTCTAATGGGTTAAGTTTCAGTCTGTGACCGACACTGACAAGATGTGTTCCTCATCAGGCGTGGAAAAGAAAAGGACATGGCCCCTGTGGCAGAGGTCCACAGTCACACAGAGCAGAGAAACATGTGCCCAGTGCCTTCCAGTATATGTCACAAGCACGTATTTGACAAGGGATAGTGGAGACTCAGCAAGTGGCGAGTTCCGCCTGCAGCGCCAAAGGAATCTTCTCCAGGCTGAATTTTAAAGGAAATGCTGAATATTCAAGGAAGAACAGGTTAAACGCCAAAGGGAAATGGGGAGGAGTGAATGCTTGGAGGATCATATATACTGAACAACACACTACATTCTCTCCAGTAGCTCTGCAGCTTGGGGTTCCAGGGTTGTGGGGGCGGTCCCACCAGGTGGGGAGGAGAAGCAGGCCTCATCACGAAGGGTTTTGCAGGACAGGCCGAGTACTTATGATGCCGGAGGTGGGAGTCAGGCCCCGTGGAAGGGGCTGACGGTGGGACTGCTCTGGAACTGGGAGTCTGCAGGGGTGCTTTCACAGACATTATCTGGTTTAATCACCACCCCTTCTTGAGCCATGTATTTGGCGATTAATGGCGCACAGTGACATGTTCCTTTCTGGTGCCTTGTTCCTTAGCGTCTCGGGCATTTTTGTCTTCTCCCCAGCTGGGCTATCAGTTCCTTGTGGGCACAGAACAATTCCTTCTTTCATGGCTCCCACAGTGACCAGCACGTGCCTTCAACTCAGAGCAGTTCAATCAAACTCCTTTTAACTGAAACTTTAGGATGTGCTTTTGCCACACTCTCAAGTAAGTAATTAAATTCATCAGCAAATACTAAGTCCTAAAATAATGATGGCACTTAGGAAACATAGAGTGGCAGAAAACTAGGGGGGTGGGGCCGTCCCGTGGAGGCCCTGGACTGCCCGGCTAGGACATTTGGAATGCTTCAGAGAAGAGTTTTGAAAAGGAAATGAGGTGACTGAAGCTAGGCTTCATGAAAGATTAACTTGGTGGTAGGATGGGCTGGAGGGAGACAGTTGCTGCAGAGGTAGAGAGAAGAGGTGCAGAAGCATTGCCAACCCAGGTGAGAGCGTTTGCCACCATCGGCACCAGCACGCAGTGCTGCTCCTCTACAGCCCCTTGAGCCGAGCGTAGTTCTTTTCTGACATCGGTCACACTTAGGAAGATTGCTTGGTGATGCTGGCTTTTATTCTTTGGAGTGGGGTCAGGGCATCCTCTCCTCCTGGGGTGCCCACTTCCTTCCCCTGGATGTTCAGACAGCAGCCCTTGCCTCGCCAGATGCCGTGACCCCTCCCAGCTACGAGCTACACGTGGAATCTCTGGCCTCAGCATCCCTCAGATTACCCATGTTGCCTGACAGAGACCAAGGGCCCGGTGGGGAGAGGGGGCAGCTGTCAGTGCCCTTTTCCCTCCCTTTCTTCCTTCTAATAAGTAGCATGCAACAGTTATCTGCCAGACACTGTGCTGTTACACACAGGATAGAGAGATGAAAGGCAGTCTCCACTCTGATGCCTTGTGGGAGAGGAAGGAAAGCGTCCGGTTAAAATGCAGTGTGGTTAATTCTGTGATACGCTCCCCCTCCTCCTCTCTCCCTTCTGGCCAGTCTGTCTTCCATTTCTTTCTTTTTCTTCCAAAAAAAAGGATCTGAGGCATAATGAAGGAAGTCAGCTAGGACTGGGAAAGAGGGAAGCTAATCTAATCGAGGGATCCCTGGAGGAGGTGGTACCTGAGGGGACTCTCGGATGAGCAGGTGTCAGCCAGATGAAATTGGGAGGAAGGGAGCAGAGCTGTGCGCAGACAGGCTGGGGCAGAGGAGCGGGCTCAGCAGCCTCCTAAGACATGAGCTGGAAGCAGGAAAATGAGGAGCCATTAAAGAGCTTTAATGACAGAAAGACAATGGCATCTACGTTTTCAAAGGATGGGTATGGAGACAGCAGAAGAGCTTATTGGAAGGTAGTGACTCTGGAGTCAAAGAGACAGCAAAGTACAGATTTGAGAGACGCTACAACAGACGCAGTAAGCCCTGGAGCTGGAAGGATACACACAGTGAGAACGTGAGGGAGCAAGGTTCTTGCTAAAGACCTTTAAATGAGTTTATTTCACCCAGCAGCTCCAGCAAGGGACGTACACGCTGCCTGGTGCTGGCCACGAGGTGGCAGCCTTGCACAGCCATTCCAGTGGAAAATGTGCCCCATCCTCACGGGCGCTCACCACCACGTGGGCAGAGCCACTAAAGAACTTCCACCATGGCGAAAGGAGCTCTCTAACCTTGCCCCATAAACACACCTTTCTGCCTCAGAAAGCCTCCACAGAAGCAATGAAAAAGTCGATTTGGGGAAAGAAGCTTAAAAGCTCATGCTCTTCAGAGAGCTTTAATGAGGGAAAGACAACGGCATCTAAGTTTTTGAAGGATTGGTGTAAAGACAGCAGAAGAGCTTATCAGGAGGTAGTGACTCTGGGTGGCAGCTGAGCCTTCCAACAACTTCGAAGAGATTGAGACCATACATGCTGGAGATGAAGGGGTTAATGAAAGGTGTTATGTCCAAGGAGAATCAACTTGGGGAGAGCTCGGGCCCCATGACTCAGTCTGACCTGATGCTGGCAAATGCCACCGGGAACCCTGTCCCTAGGCCAGTGACAGCTGCCCCCTCTCCTGCCGGGCCCTTGGTCTGTGTCAGGCCACGTGGGTAATCTGAGGGATGCTGGGGCCACAGAATCCACATGTAGCTCGTAGCTGGGAGGGGTCACTGCATCTGGCAAGGAAGGGCTGCTGTCTAAAAACATCCAGGGGAAGAAGTGGGCACCCCAGGAGGAGGGGATGCCTTGACCCCACTCCAAAGGTTTTGTGGCCCATCGCCACTCTCTGACGGGCTCGGTGATTTTCAGTCACTTCCTATTTGATACTCAAAGACAAAGTGGCTATAAGAGGTAGGAGAAAGCCAGAGACTCCCTCACCTGGAACAGAGCATCCGCCTTGATCCCAGCAAAGACAGATCCCCAGGCAGGCACTTCAGTCCACACAGCAGTCCTGGGACCAGACTCCTGTTACCATCCCCATTTCACAGATGAGGGAATCGAGCCACAAAGCATGAAGTAACTTGAATGTGCCCAGAGTCACACTGCTAGCAAGGAGCAGAGCCGGAGTTTAGACCCAGGTAGCCTGACCTCAGAGCGTGTGCACTACCTGCTGCCTGGTACAATCCAGAGAGAGGGAGGGACCAGTACCTGGCATAGAACTACGTGCCCTGGGGCTGGGGACAGGCCAGGGTAGACAGAGGGTGGAGGCAACCTCTCCAGCGCTTCTTCCTCAACCCCCTGCAGCTTTCTCCTGCGCTCTGACTGCCACCACTTGCTGGGGGGCCAAGCATGACAAACTGGCCAATCACCAATCAGGACTTTTCCAAAGAAGTAAAAACCCTTTTTTGAATGTACACCCCTCTTGTCATGCACAAACACCCTTCCTTCCATGTTCAAAGGTGATTCTGAGAATGCCTGTTTTTATCTTTTGTGTCAGTTGTGCTCGATTTACAGCCCCCCTCAAGTTTTTTTTTCCTTTAAGACAGAGTCTGTTCTGTCACCCAGGCTAGAGTGAGTGCGTGATCCTAGCTCACTACAACCTCTGCCTCCCAGGTTCAAGTGATTCTCCTGCCTCAGCCTCCCAAGCATCTGGGATTACAGGTGCCTGCCACAATGCCTAGCTAATTTTTGTATTTTTAGTAGAGACAGAGTTTCACCATGTTGGCCGGGCTGGTCTCGAACTCTTGACCTCAAGTGATCCACCCATCTCAGCCTCTCAACGTGCTGGACTACAGGCATGAGTCACCCTGCCTGGTCCCCAGGAGGTTTTTAACTAACATTGCTAGTGGTTTAAGTTGGGGACCGACAAGTATTAGAACCCAACTGCAGAAGTCACGTTGTTTCAACACCAGAACTTCAAGGTGTGCTTGAACCACCTGATCAAAGGAGAAGGGGCTGGGAACCCACAGGAGTGGGGCTAAACGTGTCCTCCTGCTCCAGTTTCCTGTGAATCTGCTCCTCTGGGGACAGGAGTGGTCCCTGGCCATGGAAGACACAGGCTCTCGTCATACTTGGGAGATTACGTGGTGGGACACTGATCACCAAGCCCCCAGACGTGGGTTTCAAAGCTGTGCCTTCAAATCAACAACTCCCTTGCCTCATGAGTATTTTAGTGTTCAATACAGAAGCATGATGTTTACACTGAATTAAAGCACCTGCCACTGAATCCTCCTCCTGGAATTATGGGGGGTGGGAGGAGATGGAAAAAAAATCAGTGTTTCAAAGCAGTCCTGATGTGCTAAAAATATCTCTCACTTCTCCTTTCATCTGTCTGGTCATTGTCCCAGACGCAAGCTCAGCACAGCCTGACCCGTGCAACATGTCGAATCGCTGTCTACCTCCGCTTCTTAATTGGACAAAGAGAGAATATTCTTTTTTTTTCTTCCTCAGACATTAGTCCAAGATTACAGACTAGGATATAGCAACCTATTATTCAAGAACAGCTTTTAAAGGTAACTGCTTCAGACTGGCACTTCGGGAAAACTTTGAAAGTAGACTCTATTTTAAAAAAATGCCTAATTTATAGATTGGTGATAACGATTCAACCCAAGGGATCTGGCTAACTATTGGCACAGAAATCCCTAATGCTTCTCTCAAGCAAAGAAGATCTTGTAATGGGAAACTCCTGCAAAATATACCTTTTGAACAAGCTGCTCACACCTCCTCTTGCAGCTGCAAAGACATTCTACTCTATTGCTTAATCTGTGACCTTGGAAAAACTCCACCTTTCCTTCCACTGCATCCACCTGTCCCTACAGGTAGTAAAGATTAGATGGATCAGACCCACGTTTACACAACACTCCCCAAGCCTCTTCCTTGTAGCCCCCGCCCCACCCCTACTCCAAGGTTGAAGTTCATTTCTTCTTGCAGGCTTCACTTTTCAGAATTAACCAACATTGGCCTGGCACGGTGGCTCACGCCTGTAATCCCAGCACTTTGGGAGGCCAGGGTGGGTGGATCGCCTGAGCTCAGGAGTTTGCGACTAGCCTGGGCAACACGGTGAAACCCCGTTTCTACTAAAATACAAAAAAATTAGCTGGGCATGGTGGCAGGCGCCTGTAATCCCAGCTACTTGGGAGGCTGAGGCAGGAGAATTGCTTGAAGCTGGGAGGTGGAGGTTGCAGTGAGCCGAGGATCGCACCACTGCACTCCAGCCTGAGTGCCACAGTGAGACTCCGTCTCAAAACTGAACAAAACAAAACAAAACTGAATTAACCAATACTGTGTTCTCATCCTGCTCAACACCAGTCCTTTGGCCTCGCGATGCTCACCTGAGTGGACCACTCTGCAGCCACCAGGTCATCTGTTTTAGACCTAGCTCCATGTCAAGTCCTGTTATGGTCCCTTGGGCATACTGTCATGCTCCTGGGCACCTGAAAACTGACAACTGGTTTCACATTGCTTGCAATTTGCTTTTCTGGTCTATCCTTATTTATTCCCTTCACAGTGGCATTCACAGGAAGAGGAAGCAGCAAGCAGTCTCTTGGGGACAGGTCTCTCCTGAGCACCTGGGAGAATGCCCTGGGCTGGGGAACCTCACAAGGGGCTCATCAAGAGATTCCAGGAGGCAGAGTTCGAGACTAGCCTGGCCAACATGGTAAAACCCCGTCTCTACTAAAAATGCGAAAATCAGCCAGGCATGGTGGCACACACCTGTAATCTCAGCTACTCTGGATACTGAGGCAGGAGAATCGCTTGAACCTGGGAGGTGGAGGTTGCAGTGAGCCAGGATTGTGCTACTGTACTCCAGCCTGGGCAACAGAGCAAGACTCTATTACCAAAGAAAAAAAAAAAAAGAGACATTCTATTCCAGAAAACTTCTGAAATGCAAGTGGCCACCACGCAGCTATACCTGCCACCTCATTCCCCATTCTAGGGCCTTCGTGCTGCTCTCTCCATGCCAAGCGTTCTCACCCCTGCCCCTCACATCACACAGTCCTGCTCATCCCTTAGCTGGGACCTTGGAAATTACCTCCTCAGGGACTCACTGGGAAGGAGGTCCCTTTTCATGGGAGTGCCTTCCCCTCAGGGCTTGATTTTTCTTGGGGGTGTGTGTTTCCATGATGACAGAGACCACGCCTGTGTTTTCATCACTATCATCTTCACCTCAGTGCCAACCAGTGCCTGGCACACAGTAGGTGCTCAAGAAAGGCTTGCTGAAGAAACGGATGAACAATGGCGTCAGCCTGCTTTGACCTCCTGAGTCCCTCTGATCTCTGAACGTTCTGGAGAAAGGACCTTTAGCAAAACCATCATACTTGCCGGTATAGCCTCTTCCTGGAAATAAAAGTATAAAAGGAGCTCGGAACGGATGTTCCAAACAAAGGGATTTATGACCTTGGTCTCATGTTCTATTGTGGTGGCAAAATGCACTTTCCTATGAAATTAAAAATTCCTCTCTTCAACAATATTGCCAGAGGTCCCCAGAACAAAGCAAAACCGGGTGTTCGGAATTTTTTAAGTTTAGGAAAGGCTGCCTGCAATCTCTGTTTCTCCTTCCTCTGGCGGCATTCAGGTTACATGCTTATGAAATTCATCTCTAGCTCTGTGCCCAAAGGCTTCCAGCTTGCTCGCTTCCCCCGCTCCCTGCAGGCCTGTGGAGAACACCGCCGCAGTCTGCTATTAAGATCTGCTCAACTGTTTAATTGCACAGCCCAGCCCAGCAGTGACCTCTCCACAGCCTCTCACTTGCCAATCAACTGGCTGCCCACTCATATTCTCGTGCCGGCTTGCTCACTGCCCAAATACACAACCCTCCCCCAGTTCATCTCTTACCCACTAACACCGCAACGATCTGACTTAACCGATTTGCTGAGATACTTTACCTGAAGCCCCACCCACCCCCCTGCCACTTTTCCAGAAGTTTTCCCCACAAGAAAAGAAGGAAAGCAGCCTGCCTGGTCTAAATACAAAGGCTTTACTGTCAACACCTTGAAACTTGGAAAGGGTCCATTACATGCCAGCATCAGGCTTTTGGTGGAAAAGCGCGGCGGTGGGGAGGGCAGGAAAATGCTAAGAAAAAAGACGTAGGGGAAGAGGGAGATGAAAATCCATCAATCCTCCCTCTGAGTCTAGCTGGCCAGGACAAGGATGACACAGGACTTTTGTGAAAGATTCTGGAAATACGTCAGAGAGCTGCCTCGGGAATATCAGCATGGCGGTATATAGGGCATAAGATCTGGGTTCGAAGACCTGAGCCTGAGTCCTGGCTTTCCACCTGCTAACCATGTCCCTGCCTCAGGGGAGGCTGATGTTTCCTGGTCAGTACAACAGGGATGCAGAAATCTATTTCCCAGAGTTGCCAGGAAGATTAAATGAGGTCATGTGTGTGAAAACATCTTGTAAACTGTAAACACTTGACACAGTACCCATTAGTTTCTAGTGTTACCTGGTAGGTCATTTCTCTCTTAACATTTATTGTCTATCATGTATCTAAGTGTTTATATGAAATAAACACTATATCGAACCATGGCTTTTAAGGGGTCAATGCAAGCCAGAGAGGAAGAACAAAAAACAGGAAGTAATGACAGAATATAGTATGACACGTGTCCAACTGGGTGAGCAAAGGGGTATGTGGAAGCCCCCAAGGGCACCTGGCCCAGCCCTTAGGAGTCAGTGGAGACTGCCGAGGAGGTTTCATCTGAACAGTGCTCTGAAGGGACAGTGGCTGTGGGCGAGGCAGAAGGAAGGAAGAGCTTCCAGACTGAGGGCAAGCATGATGGGCTTCATTTGGCTGCACTAGAGATCAACGAACAAGGGTAAGGACTGGGGGAGTCCTGAGGGACAAGAGCAGAGCACGAAGGCTGTCTTGAGCCTGGTCAATGGGAAACCTGACTGAAGCATTATGAGGTCAACCAGGCAACAAAAATATCACAAGACAACAGGTTTCCTTCTGGGTCCTGACAGTGCACTTCAGTTATGGGGCTTGAACTTACTGGAAGGCATTCATGAGCTGCTGTTCGCGTCTAATGATGAAAAAAGGGGGTTCTATCATGGACTATGCCACATTTGTTTTTCTTGGTGGTTGGGACAGTGGCTTTGTTAATTGCCTTTTTTGAACACACTCGCCTATACCCACAGCACATGTGCTGGATGATGGGGACGGGGTATGGTGATCTACACTATTCATGAGCTGTAGCCAGGTGATCCAGGACAAGGAATAGCACAAAGGTGCCCGGCTGCGGGGAACACGTTTTCTTCCCGAGTGCATGAGAACCACCACCAGAGAAAACTGGCTGAATAAAACTGAGTGGCCCCAAGGATAAAAACACCTCCAACATGAGTCAGTTACTCACGAAAAGTGAATAAGATACAAATGGAAAGCTTGGGCACAGGAGCCAGACTGCTATGACTTGAATCCTGGCTCCTCCATTTCCTAGCTGTTTCATCTTCAGGAAAGTGAGTTAACTTCCCCCAGCCTCCGCTGTCTGTCTGTAAAATGGGTCTTATCAGAGGGTCTGCCACACAGGCTTGTTTATTAAAAGAGATAATCTAAATATAAAGTATTTGACGCAGAGTCTGGCTCATGGTGCTCTCAACACATGGTGTTGGTGGTACTATTTTTTTTTTTCTTTGAGACGGAGTTCCGCTCTTGTCACCCAGACTGGAGTGCAATGATGTGATCTCGGCTCACCGCAACTTCTGCCTCCCGGGGTTCAAGTGATTCTCCTGCCTCAGCCTCCTGAGTACCTGGGATCGCAGGCGTGTGCCACCACACCCGGCTAATTTTGTAGTTTTAGTAGAGATGGGGTTTCTCCATGTTGGCCAGACTGGTCTCGAACTCCCGACCTCCCGTGATCCACCTGCCTTGGCCTCCCAAAGTGCCAAGATTACCATGAGCCACCATGCCTGGCCACTATTTATTGTTTTTCTCTTGTAGCAATGCTGAATCCAGTCCACTCCCACCTATAGTTTACATGATGGAAGAATTAGACTTGAACACAGAAATGAATTACCTCTGTTAACCCTAACCCCAGAACACTGAGGCCCAGAACACTGAGGCCACAGGAAATACAACCGCAGTGACCTGGACTTCTGCATTAGTCACGATCAGTACATATTAGGTCACAGCTAGTCAATGCTTTATCGCATGGTGGTGACATTTCAGTTTCATATGAGAGGGCTCTCAGTGAAGTGCGTGCACTAAAAATGCCATGCTGAAAAACACCCGTGATCTATCTAAAACATTGTTTCAGTGCCCTCTTCTTTTCATTTTTTAAATCCCAGAGAGCAATACCATGGAATATTTCATTAGACCTTTTTATTCAAGATCCATGTTAAAAAGTTGAGGCTGTACATCAAATATCTTTTATTTTCCTAAATAACTTGTTATGCGACCCCACTGCCTTCGAATATATCCAAAGATGATTCTGTGCTTTAATCTGAACTCACTTTGAAGCTATTTATATGTTTGGCATGGTAACGCAATGGAGATAATAAATTCCATGCAGGTCTGACTCAGCTTCGAAAGCAGCTTTCTCAGTGACACCTTCCTCAGGATTCCCTGAGCTAACATTATGGGATCTGGTAAGTAACTTCATATTCACTCCATAGCATTTATGATCTCACAATCATTTCCTGCAGATCTAGCCTGGAAGCTAAATTTTAAAACTAGCTGTGGATTTAGAAGATGATTCATAAGCTCTGTGCATACCATGGTTATGACTGGTGGAAGACAGACTTACATCAGTCTTCTTTACATTTTAACAGCAAGGAAAATAACAGGTTAGGAGTACTTTGTATCTCCCTCCCTGGCTTCTGGCAAATTAATGAAAGCCCAATAAATTCCAACACTTTGATATCTGTGTATATGTAACGTTAAAGGCAGCCCTGGGCTGGGAGAGATGAATGTGGTAGGGCACCTCTGAGACAGCGTCTCAGTGGAGTAATGGTATTGGAGAGGTGGACAATGGCGGGAGGTTGAGGGAGTGACAGCTTCAAAGGCAGAGAAAAACACAGTGCATCAGGCAAGCAACAAGCTCTTTTTGCAACATAAAACCAAGAGAGGAGCGTGGCAGGAGAAAAACTCAGGTTATTTTCTTTTTTTTCCTGAAAACCATTTGCTGAAATAGAATGCCTCCTTCTGAATACTGATGTCACTAGACTATCAATTTAGGTTATATTAAACTTTTCAGGATAGCTATCCTCAAATTTCAAAGCATGTATTGGCCAGACTTCTAAGATGCGATCGCATCATTCACTAAGAAGCAGGGAATTTAGAATTGAGGTGACACTGGACCAGGGAGTCTCTGGGGTGGAGGCAGGAATGTGCTCAGTAAGGAAGCTGGTCAGCCCCGAGGCTGCCTGGGCATGAGGCTTCTTCTGTAGGGTCTCACAGGTGCCTTCTCATGCCTTTTACTGGAGCCATATCTAACGACTTTAAAATGTTTCCCCTACATCTGTTCTGGTGAACTTCATCAACGTTTGTAACATCCAGAAAGTATTATTCAGAGAAGCTGGAAAAAAAAAAAGGTCTTCTCAGATTTCTGAAAATGGGGTGGATACTGACCTATATTCAGTGTTCTAGATTAAAATTCAGATTTTGGATAAAGAAAAAAATGTTCTCTGTAATCCAAAAAAAAAAACCAACTTTTTTTTTGGCTTTTGGGGGTTGGCGGACAGTCTTGCTCCATTGCCTAGACTAGAGCACAGTGGCACGATCTTGGCTCACTGCAACCTCTGCCTCCTGGGTTCAAGCGATTCTCCTGCCTCAGCCTCCCAAGTAGCAGGGATTTACAGGCATGTGCCACCACGCACAGACAATTTTTGTATTTTTAGTAGAGGTGGGGTTTTGCCATGTTGCCTAGGCTGTTCTTGAATTCCTGACCTCAGGTGATCTGCCCATCGTGGCCTCCCAAAGTGCTGGGATTACAGGCGTAAGCCACCATGCTTGGCTAAAACCAACATATTTTATGGATCGGAAAATCGACGCTTAGATGGGGAAGGGCTAGGGGCGATCAAAGGTGAGTCTCTTATTGCAGGCTCTGGGTTTTTCCACATAGCTGGTTGTATGCTGCACCAAGAGGCAGACCCAGTAGGTCAGTTTCCTGTGCGGACCCAGTTGCAAACCCATCTCTAAGCCAGGAGGCTATCAGGCCTCAGCAACCCATGGGAACTTAGGGTGCTCATGATTTAAGCTGGAAAGAGGTGACTGAGCTCCTTGGTCTAAGGTCTATGCAACTAACCACTCACTGTGGACCAGGGACACTCCATGGTAGACAGTGGTAGGGCTGGTCTGGGGTGACAAGTCATATCCTGGGCAAAGCAGCCTTTCTGCTAAGGGTTCCCTGGCAGAGCATGATGATGGCCACTTGGGAATGTGACCTGGCAGTGGCAGAAGTCTTTGTTCAAAGCCCACTCCTAAGGCCTCCCCAGCACTGTGTTCCAGGAAGCCCCCTTGCTAGCCATCCCCATAAAGTTCAATGACTAAAACGTGTTTTGGCAAGTAGTTTCTCTGGGTATTTAGTGCGCTGTTTACCCTCTTTCTGTACTAATACTATAAATTGCTGAAGGCTTGCTGGAAATCAGAACTACAAATTAGAGAAAAATAGGGTAAGGGAAATGTCTTTTGATAGTCCACTTTGAAATTCAAATAATGATTTGAGACATTTAAGAATTATTACATGAATAGATAGAGGGTAAAGTGACAGAATATTAATTATGGAATCTAGCCAGTATATTTATCATAATAAAATGTTGGAAAAAGTATTATTGCATCCTCTCTGCATGCCAATATCCAAAAAGTTCGTGGACTCCTATCACTGGATATAACAGCAAAAAGTCTTGAAATAGAAAATAAAGGAAGCACCATGAATTTACTAGGAAAAGATACACGACTCAGTACACAATGTTGAGGTACTTACTATATAAAACAAAGTCAATTTGGATCTTTGTTTCACACTTTTCTTTTTTCTTTTTTTTCTAATTTTTTAAAGCTTTATTGAGATGTAAATTGTATTCCATACAATTCATCCATTAAAGTGTACAATTCAATAACTTTTAGTACATTGGCCATTTGTGTGTTCACCATCACTACAATCAATTTTAGGACATTTACACCACTCTGTAATCATCAGTCACTCTCCACGTTCTCCATTTTGCACAGCCCAGGGCAACCCTGACTCTGCCCTCTGTCTGTAGACTGTGGACATCTCATATGAATGGAATCATGCAATACGTAGTGTCACACTTTTCTTTTTTAAAAGACACAGGGTCTTGCTCTGTTGACTCGGCTAAAATGCAATAGCATGACCATAGCTAACTACAGCCTCAAACTCCTGGGCTGAAGGGATCCTCCCACCTCAGCCGCCCAAGCAGCTAGGACTACAGGCACATGCTACCATACCTGGCTAATTTTTAAACTTTTTGGTAGAGATGGGGGTCTCACTACATTACCCAGGTTGGTCTTGAACTCCTGGCCTCAAGTGATTCTTCCACCTTAGCCCCCCAAAGCATTGAGATTACAGGTATGAGCCACTGTACCTGGCCATACCTTACTTCTAATTTGGTGAGTTTAATGTTAAAAATGAAATTCTTTTTTTAAAAATTAGATGAATATTTTCTAACTTCTGGGTAGGATAAGCCTAAGGTAACAAATTATACAGGGAAAAAAAAAAAAAAACCCAGATAAAATCACTTACTCCACTACATAAAATACAAAGGTTCTAATGAGAACACATGGACACAGGGAGGGGAACATCACACACTGGGGCCTGTTGGGGAAGGATAGCTTTAGGAGAAATACCTAATGTAGATGATGGGTTGATGGGTGCAGCAAACCACAATGGCACGTGTATACCTCTGTAAACAAGCCTGCACACTCTGCACATGTATCCCAGAACTTTAAACTACCATGATACCAATAATAAAATATAAAGGTTCTGTATTTCCAAAAAAGTATAAGCAAAACTAAAAGTCAAAGAAGCTGCGAAAAGTATTTGCCCCAAATATCTTATACACAAACATGCACACACACCCACATTTATAAATATATCATAGAAAGTCACACCCCAAAAGAAAAGTTGATAATGGACATGAACAGAATATTTATAAAAGAAAACAACAGGCTGATATACACATGAACAAAGTTCAACATTATTGGTAGAGATGAAAACATGCCACGTGTCTGACAAGGAGTGAATGTTCATTAAATAGCTTCTGAGTAGATGAAGCAAAAATAATGTCACCTTTTTGTCTAAAGATTAAGAAAAAGAGACTACTCTCAATGCTGATGAAGATATGGAGAGAAGGACATGTCATACTTTGCCAAAATGTGGAGAACTTGGTTTAAGCTTCCTAGAAAACAATAGCAAGGTATATCAAGAACCTTACACTTAACCTCTTTTACTCAAGAAATTCACTGTAAGGAATCTCACCCAAGGAAATCATTAAAAATATGCCCAAGATTCATGTATTTGAAAGGTTAATTGCCTTTCAAAAAGGTAATATAAAGTAATTTAAAAAAAAACTGGAAGCAAATTAGACACTCCCAAATTACAGAATTAGTACCATTTGAAATATTTTAAAGGCATTTTAAAGCACAGGGAGAACATGCCTGTTTTAAAAGTGGGTTAGAAAGCACCTATACAGGCCAGGAGAGGTGGCTCACACCTGTAATTCCAGCACTTTGGGAAGCCGAGGTGGGTGGATCACCAGAGGTCAGGAGTTCAAGACCAGCCTGACCAACATACTGAAACCCCATCTCTATTAAAAATACAGAATAAAGTGGGCATGGTGGTGCACGCTTGTAATCCCAGCTAATTGGGAGGCTGAGGCAGGAGAATCGCTTGAACCTGGAAGGTGGAGGTTGCAGTGAGCCAAGATTGCACCACTGCACTCCAGCGTGGGCAACAAGAGTGAAACTCCATCTCAAAAAAGAGAAAGGTATCTATACAGAATTATGCTGATTCTGCAAATTGTGTGTAGGACAATACTGGAAGGATATATACAGAAGCACTAATAGAGCTTTGAGGATCAGAGGTAATATGTGGAGTCGAAAACAGTAAAATACACTACATAGAAACAGACAGTGGTGGTTGCGGGGTGGGGGGATGGGGAGATGTGAGTCAAAGGTACAAAGCTGGAGTGATGTGGGATGAATAAATCTAGAGATCTGAAGTACAGCTTGAGGACCACAGTCAAGATTATACTGCATACTGAATATTTCTTTTCTTTCCTTGGAGATGGAGTCTCGCTCTGTTGCCAGGCTGGAGTACAGTGGTGCCATCTTGGCTCACTGCAACCTCCATCTACTGGGTTCAGGCGATTCTCCTGTCTCAGCCTCCTGAGCAGCTGGGACTACAGGCGTGTGCCACATGCCCAGCTACTCAGGAGGCTGAGACAGGAGAATTTTTGTAGTTTTAGTAGAGATAGGGTTTCACCATGCTGGGCAGGACGGTTTCAATCTCTTGACCTCGTGATCCACCCACCTCAGCTTCCCAAAGTGCTGGGATTTCAGACATGAGCCATCACGCCCAGCACTAAATATTTCTAAGTACATTTTAGGTGGGCTTAACACATACACAAAAAGGTAACTGTGAGATGGTACATTCATAGCTGGAATGTAAGTTATTACTTTGCTATGTACATGTATCTCAAACCAGCATGCTGACACCTTAAATATACATAATAGAAAAATAAATAAATAAAAGGGTTTTTATCACAAATGAGTCAGAGTAAAATGAAAACCACCATATGAAAAACTGGAATAGCATCTCCTGCTTTGGAGACAGGTCTTCAGTCAAGTCCTTATCCTCATCGGCCAACTTACCGTTGGCTCTGTGTCTTCCACTGACTCTATCTCTGTGTACTGACGTGTCTGAATGTCACCTCTCCCCCCTCACACCTGGGCCCCACCTGTCCCCGCTCAAACCTGGGCTTCCTCTTGGACTGCATTTTGTGGTGAATGATACCACGTGATAACCCCAGCCATACTGCCTGCATCATTCTCCCCCATTTCTACCCCCAATCCAGGACGTGCATCCTGACAGAAGCTTTCCATTTGGCCTCCTGGCCTCCATGGCCTGTCCCCCACCCCGCCCCTTCCAAGTCACTCACTTCACTACAGCCCATCTGGCCTTTCTGAAGCACACATCTGACCGTCAAGGCTCCTGGGTAGAAACCTTCAGGCAAGCAAGGTGTGTGCACAGTGACTGCCAAGGCTCCCATCACCCCTTCCCCACACACACAGGTCTGCGCCTCTGGACAGGCTGCCCCACCTGCCTCCCATCCAGCTAACTCCGTCAAGCCTATCCCTTGGGGTCAATTGTGACCTCACCTCCATCAGAAGCGGCGTGGGGTGGCAGATAAGTGTCCGAAGCCCTGAGCATGCTATTGTCATGCTCCCATGGCACTCATCACACGCTGTGATTCTGTTTCTGTATCTTTGTCTCCTGTACCCAGGTAGGCCCTCAGGGTTTGTAGAATGAATAAATATTTCCACCGCCCCAGCAGACCTATCCTGCTCTCATCTTGAAAGGATTATCAAACCAAGATTCGGTGGCTTCCAAAGTATTATATCATCCTCACAAGTGAAAGAGTCTTCCTTATCTTTAATCACCCAGCAAATGTATGTATTATATACTGTCTGTCATGACACTACCTCTGATTTTATTTGAATCTACTTACTCCTGCGAAGTCTATCACAGGAGTGTTATTCACATCACTAAACACAACAATCATTTCAAGTACTGAACACCAGGCAGTGTGTGAGGCCCCGGAATATATGTACAAACCAGACTGTTACTACCTAAAGGCCATTAGCAAGAAATCCTCCGGCCTCTGTTCACTGTGGAATAAACCCTCAGTTAACTTTATGTTTTCCTGGAAGGGTGTGTGATTTCTGTTGCTTGTGTATCAGCTTTTCACAATTGCCCAAAATCTTTTTTCAAGTGTGACTCAAACAGAACGCCGTGATGAGTCTGACGAACACTAAGTCTTGTTTTCTTACCCCTTTATGTCATACTCCTTTCCATATACCCAAGAATCATGACTATTTTTCCCACAGCAGCCTCACAGCATTGACTTAAATTTAGCTGATGAGTGATAAAGCCTTCATTTTTTAAAAATGATGTTTCTTTTGTACGTAACCATGCTATCTTAAATCTATCCCCACCAAATTTCTCCTGCTAATGTAGAATCATTTTTCTGCTTTGTTATAATGGTTATGAATTATACTCCTGGAGCTGAGATGATTCTGAGTCCCACCTAATGTGGTAGCATACACAATAGAAAAATGAAAAGAGATCTCACAGTTTTTATATTGTACGCGAAAGCCATAGACAAATACATGTATGAAAACTCTTCCCAGCTGCTTCATGTTGAGTCTTCAGCTCCCTACCTGAATTCACAAAGTACTTTAAGACACACATGATTCAGTGTTGAGGGACCCTGGGCTATCTGTTTGCAGGCTCTGGTATTAACCATGCTCTTTATTTATTTAGTATTAGTCATGTATTTTCTCCACCCTTTGTCTTTGGCTCTGCACCCCCACCTAGCAACCACAATGACTTCTTTTTGACCTGGATGCCTCCTCCTTTTTAATAACAGTGTTTCCTGGGAAGCTTAAGAACAGCAGAGTCGTCATGAGGGGTCAGTCCAGGGCAGCGTTCTTAATGGTGGGTACATGGATATGTGTCTCTGGGTCTGTAAAAGGGCAGGTGAATGTTTGCATACAGGTTTGTGGAAAATGGGTTCACGGCTTCCATCAGAATCTGAAAGGGATCTAGTACCCTGGGAAGGTTAACAACTCTAACTCTCGGGCATTCAGACACAGGACAGCACACTGAATAAACAGCACCAGCATGCCTGACTCAACCTTCTACTAAGCTACCTCCCAAGGGAATGAGAAATTCGATAGTAGTTATACACCCAGCACCTTTTGGAAGGCAGCTATGCTCACCACTATACCACCAACACGCCAAACACCTCTGGAATAATTAAGATCATAATTTGAGGGTATGATGGGGGGACGTCTGGCATAGATGACATTATATAGAGGCCATAACTAACACTTTAAATATCAAAGCTATCTTTTCTCAGTTTCTGCTTTTATCCACTTGCAACATACTTTCTTTGTCCTCTTCTGATACTTTTAGCTTATTTGATAACATTGGTTGAAAACCAAAATATCATGAATCACAAGTTTCTCTACATTTTGTTAGTAGCTCAAAGCACACGCCTTTCATTACCTGTTGGTAATTATATTATTTTTTCCAAAATATACTGGCGCCTTGTACACTTGCGTTTAAATAGCACTACAAATATCATTTTAGTGTACGTATGTCAAAACCAAAACTGCCTTTAGGTCAGTATGCTGCAAAAATCTATCAGTATACATCTTAATTCTTAACTTTCATTGTTGTCTATGTGTTGTCTTTTAGAATCGTGATCACATCCACAGTATTTTCTATAGGTCAATATGCAATGCATTAGAAACGTACTGGGGGAAATGCTCTTCAAAGCATTTCCCTAGATGAAGCACCATTTAGGCATTTAGAAGCAAGAAATAGTGAAATCAGAAAATGCTGTCATACCTACTCACCACTGAACGGTCGTACGAAGGATCCCCAAGCGCAGACTGGACTCGTCCTGGAAGCAGAGGATTGGATTCCATCAGGAGAAGAGGCAAGTAGAAATGCCAAATGCCAGCGCTCCCTCTCGCCAGCTCATCTTATTTAGCAGACACAGATTTTGGAATCCTCCAGGACTAACAATAAAAACCACACTAGGTTGTTTTCCTAATTCCTATGAAATGAGTCAGTAGGTCAAACATCTTATCCACTCCGGAGAGAGAACAGTTCCTTGAGCTCCACTCCCTGTTTCCAGTAACCCTATTCCCCGCCTGGGCCCCTGGATAACAGTGCTGCCAATAACGCATGGAGACCCCACCGGGCTCTGAAAGAGCCATGTCGTGGAGATCGACAGAAAGTTAGCTGCCTTCATGGGATAGTTTCCCTTATGAATATTTAGGAAGAAAAAAGTCCAATTAAGAGTATCATGAGGATCAAGTTTCTTCATTTAAAGAGTCAGCGTAACTTTTTCTCTGTTGAGACCATTTATTTCTTTCATACAGAAGGACCTGAACGATGCTGAAAATAAATATAGAAAAGCAGTAACTGTACCTTTAAAAGCCCCCACAAACCACTTCCTTCTGTAAAACACCCTTTCCTCCTCCAAAGGTCTAGTATATTCAAAAGATTCACTGATTATTCAAAGAATTCATATTCTTAAAAACCCTTTGCAACTGTCTGTGAGTCCTGCAGTTCCATGCTCTGTATCATATAAAGCAGAAGTTTTTAAGAGCTTGCTAGCCATCCTTTAAATCCATGACTCAAGACGACCAACACTGGGTTACCAATAATCTTCAGAAACTACCACCTACTCACCGAGTGTAACCGTTCTTCTAGTTAGCAACCTTTGCATAGGAAATCACCAGCTCCTGGCAATGAATCCGTACTTCCAAGAACTCACGCATTCAGGCAAATATATGGACATACATCTCTAAATAGACATACAGAGGTCTGCCGTGACAGTTCAGTAGGAGACTGGAAATACTTTTGCTTTCTGTATCGATAGTACTTTTTTTCCTTTTTAAAGAGAAGGTTTCGTTTTGATCTTGAGAAATTCTGATAAAACCACCAACTGAAAACCTGCCATTATAAAGGAGGGATTTCACAACATTCATTCCAAAAAACTGTGGCTATTCATTTCTGGAAGTGATTCACTGCAAAAGAATCGCTGTTTGGGGGTGGAGGGAGCGTTGATTTTTAGAAGCCAGCCTGACCTCTGAAAAGTGAGCAGGAACCTCCGAGATGGGAGCCACGTGCCTTCTGACCCCCAGCCCTGCCCCCTGAATCACCACCCCTCGAGATGACATGCAGTGACCAATTTCCTCTTAAAACTCCCCTCTGTATACAAAAACCCTATGATCCATGCACCCTGCGTCTAATCCTCTGCGATGGGGCCAGTCTGCAGATCCGTCTGGGCGGGCTGCGGTAGCATTCTCCACCTGCCAACACTCAGTTGCTGGTGAGTAACCAGCATACGGACACTCACTTCCTGTGAGTATTTCTGAAAGAGCTTATGATATTTCCTTTAAAAAAAAAAAAAAAGTGGGGAAGAAAGCCACTCAGGGAGGAGAAGCAACTTCAACAAGCACAGCTAATAGCATGCAACGTGATCGCTGTTGACCAGACACGCCTAATTTTAATTTGGTTTCTCAACCCCTGTGTAATTAAGACAGCCCAAAGAGAACAGCATCAAGAGGGGGGAAAAAAAAGACATTTCACAAATGCTTAGACCTTCAGTGCGCGTGACCAGAAAAGTAATTTTAAGATTCAAGCGAACCAATCTGAGGCTGGTTGGAGCATTAACCCTTCAAGGAAAGAGAAACAGTTATTTTTGTGTGTCCCCAAATTTCAAATACGGAATTAATCTTCCCGACAAGGCACTAAGATGCCGAAAATCGGCCTCTAAATGCCATCCCCTGAGCTTATGAGATGAAAAAACTTTTTCAGATCTGTCCATGACGGGGACAGAAAAACACCTATTTATGAGACCCAGTCACATTAACAGAGCAGCCGACACCGTGTTCACACTCGGCACTCTTTGAAAACCAACCACTAAGGCGAAAATGTGACATTTTGTATTTCTCTCGGCTATAGTCAAACCTGTTCATTTATGTCAGAGAGAAGAGCAGCATTTCTTGAAAACTGGGCTGAGTGAGTAAGAAAAATTGCTTTTATCCCACCTTACAGAGTATCAATGGTGACAAAGCTCACTTTCTGAAATCAGTAGACATTTTGCTGAAAGAACAGATTTTTCAGAGCCTGTCCTTCAGCTTCAGGCTGTATATGTGCTTCTAACTTGAGGCCTCCATGTGCCCGCATGGCGGGGAGGGGGGCTTTTGCAGGGGGAAGGAGGAAAATACAAGCTTCTACTTAATGGGCACTGAAGGATAAAACAAATCACACAAATCCATACCTGTATTTATCGCACAATACATGGAAGCCCTTAACCTGTAAAATGGCAGCACTTTGCCACTTAGACCCCAACTCTTTTATTTCACATTTTTGGACACTCAAGATAAATATTTTAAAAATATATAAAAACACAATCTGCAATTTATACTCTGGAAGGGAATTTTCACTAATGTGATTTTTTTTTCTGAGACATTCCTATTGCCCAGGCTGGAGTGCAGTGGCGCAATCCTGGCTCACAGAAGCCTTGACTTCCTGGGATGTGATACACTTTCATAATCTTTACCAAACTGATATTTTAACAAGAAGAATATGGAAATCATTTGCCTGATATACTTCATTTATTTATTTTAGAGATATGGTCTCAATTCATTTCATCTCAGCCTCCAGAGTAGCTGAAACTACAATTGAGCACCACCATGCTCAGCTAATTTTTTTTTTTTTTTTTTTTTTTTTTTGGTAGAGACAACACCTTGCTGTGTTGCACAGGGTAGTCTCCAACTCCTGGCCTTTAGCAATTCTCCCACCTTGATCTCCTAAAGCGCTGGGGTTACAGGCATGAGCCACCATGCCCAGCCCAAATTGGGGGTGAGTAAAAAATAAAAAAGCACCTATAATTGGAAGTAAATTTTTATTTTAGAACAACTACACTACATAATAGTCATCTCCTTAGCCACTGCCCACGAGACCTTATGAACCTCCTCAGTAGAAAAAAAGGAGTATTCTTTGATACGGTCAAAGAAACAGAAACCCTTTACATGGAGAGCAATTTTAAATATCTACAATTTTAAAAAATCCCATTGATACTGATCTCAGCAAAAGAATAAGCATTGATTACAGGCCTGACCACTACTCAATGATTAGAGTATCGTCTCTTCTATCTTACTTAGAAGGGAGCTTCCCTCTCCCACTATGTCAGGTATACACACAAGTTCACAGCTCTCAGTGTTTCTGCGCAATTTGTTCCTATTTCAGACGGCATTTCAGAAAAGTTCCCCTTAAGTCCTGGACAGCCAATGCAGAAGTTTTAAAAAGAGGAAAAGCAGAGCAAAACAACAAAAAGATCATGAAATAGCAGCCTGGGGGTAGGGCAAAGCAGAGAGAACATGAATCTAACAGATGCAGCAGTTGCAAAAAAGCTGCTATCCTTTAGAAACTCCTGTTAATTTGGGGACCTAAAGTGAGCTGTTTCTAAGGCTGGATATTGAGAATGTGATTAAACCATGGAGGCTGGCCAGCTCTTCGCTAGGCTGTGGACACCATTCAAGTGCTATAGAGTCCACCCTGTCCAAACAAAGGAAAACCCGTGACAAATGTCCTTCATGTTTAACATTTACTCAGTTCTCTTTTAAACAATGAAATGGAGTGCACTCTTTCGTGGCACGTTTACAGGCAGGGGAGAGAGTGGTCTCGCAACAGAAGGGCACCAGCCACTGGGAAGTCCTAAGGCGGTGTTCAAGTTCCGGTTCATCTTTTTGCCGATTTGCTGTGGTGCACATCACCCAACCTCTCTAAGCCAGTTTAATCATCAGCAAGAACAGAACACTGGCATGCGGGCCCAGCTCCGAAGCTACCAAGAGCTGCCCATTGTCCATTCGCTTAATCTTCACAGCAGCCCCGGAGGTAAGTTCTATTTTTACCCTCTTCCTGCAGATAAGGAAACTGAGGCCCAGGGAGCTTAAGGATGCACCCAGGTTACACAATCAGTAGGTGGTGGAGCCAGGATTCAGAGCCAGGAAGCTTGACCTTGAGAGCCTGCCCTCAGCATGTCTGCCAGTAACACTCAGGTTGGCTGCGCAGCAAGGAAAACAGCATGTAGGAAGCTACCTTAAAACCTACAAAGACTATAAAAGCACAAGTCAGATTTTTAATCATGTCACATGCAGATATATTCTCTGTAAAAATTTAATGAAGATTCAGGGCAACTCAGCAGTGGTAACTCTGTTGATCCTCTGAAAACAGTTTCACGTAACTTGCAAGTTACTTACTTGCACACAATGTGTGGTTCTGAGTTTTTGAGGTGGAAGATTCGGAGATCCTGTTTTCAGTTGGGGTGGTTCAGGGGGGCTCCCAGACACAGGGCTGAAATCTGAACCTTCATCCTTTAACTCCAAGCCCAATGATGCACCACTGTGTCACAGCCACAGGTGGTTATGAATGCATCTGGATGGAGCTCTACATTTTACTCTGTCAGGCATCCATCCATTCGTTCACATAATTCATGTGTGTGTAATATTAACCTTCAGAAATCAATGTCACTTACAGTATTTTTCTCATTACAACCTCTTCAGGCTTTAAGATGAAAAGGATGAAGAAAGAAGTATTTTCTAAATATTTTCTTCCTGCGATTTGCTTTTTTATTCAAGGAAAAACAAAGCCTCTATTCAAGTTCTGCTTATGATGAATGTAACTGAAGTTCCATCCGATTCTTTGCTTTAATCTATAAACTTGTTCACAAGCAACAGCCTCTTCGACATCCACAGGCTGCTCCTCCCAAGTGCCTGCAGATCATGGCTGCGGGAGTCACTGGAAGGGAGACTGTCTCAGAGGCAGTTTGGAGGCTTCTGGGCTTTAACATGAAAAATGATTTGGTCATTTAAGACAAGAGTGTCGCTCTGTTGCCCAGGCTGGAGTGCAGTGGCACGATCATAGCTCACTCTAGCCTCAAACTCATGGGCTCAAGTGATCCTCCTGCCCCGGCTTCCTGAGTAGTTGGGACTACAGGTATGTGCCACCACATCTGGTTATGATTTTTTTGTATTTTTTTTTTGTAGAGAAGGGGTCTTGCTGTGTTGCCCGGGCTGGTCTTGAACTCCTGGATTCAAGCAATCCTTTCACCTCAGCCTCCCAAAGCACTGGTTCACAGGTGTGAACTACCAGGCCCAGCCTATTTACTCTTGAAGGAAAAAGTAAGTTTTTATTTAGTTTTCAAGCCTTTCATGTTGTTTACTCTACACTAAAGTTTGGCCTGATTATTTTTGCTTAGAATCTTTTAATGGTTTTATGTCCTATTGGGTCACATCAAAACACTTAGAGCCTCTTTCTAAAACAAAGACATTTATTGACCAAAAAACAGTTAAGAAAAGAAAAAAGGAGACCAGCCAGGTATTTAGTTCTATTTAAGAGAGCAAAGGTGATTGTACGCAAGATTCTGGAAAACTTACAGACGTTAAATTTATGAGCCAGCACTTTTTCCCCAAAGATTTATTTGGTGTGAAATGTTACTTCCTGTACTGTAATCATAAAATCAAATGTTATTTACTCCTGTCATAACCATTCACGTACTTCCTGCCATAAAAACTGAAACCTGGCTGGAATATTAAACATGCAAAAAACTTTAAGTTCAGGAAGTGACTGTATGTATTATACACATTAAGTTCATATTCCAATCTAAGAAAGAGCTAAAACATGCCTACTTAGGAAAAGGAGTATTATGTTTTATCATCTGGAATGACTAATCCCACCACAGCCCATGCAACGAACTTTAAGGGTAAAAAGGACTTTCTCTTTTTTCCCCTCCCCTCCCGCTCACTCAGGACTTTCTCTTTTGCACCAAGCTCAGTCCATAGTTTTGTGGGGACTGTCAGTCCACCATGTGTGGTAGGCTGAAATATACTTGCACACGGCCCAGAGTTAAAACCGTAAAGATCCAAAGACTTACTTAGGGTAGATACGCACACTTTAAATGTGTGTGCACATTTTTCTTTGATGCTTGCCTACTTCTAAAAGAAGACAAGCTTCTAAATGCTTAAGCTTCTGTGTGTCGGGTGGGAAAATCGGAGCCAGTGTACACATCCAATGATAGAAGAAAGCGTGCATGAACAGATTTGTTTACAAAACAGGGCCCAGCAAAGTCTGTCTCTCAGTGCCTCGGCACGATACATTCAACAAAACAAACACACAAACACGGATCTAGGGAACTCGCTCTTCCTTCTGATGAAGGTGTAACAGTCTGTGATTTTAACTGGGTGGTAAATTACGACATAATCGACATAATCACGTGACCCAGGCTTGAATTAGAGATATGCCAACAAATCCAGTTTAACACAAGGGCACTCACACACACACACACACACACACACACACACACACACACGAGTTATATGTAGTACACTGGCTTCAGCTCTTCTGTGGCATTAATCTCAAATCTGTATCTTCAGCAGTAGCCACCCCTCCTGCCTATATCCTTAACATATTTCTATCTGGATAGGGCAGTCCCTTTAAATTCGTCATGAAGCAAAAAACCAAGCCCGTTCTACTGATTTGACTTAGTTTACTGTATAGCTGTTCTACCAGGCTTGCAAGTTTGGCCTCCAGACTCCCTTCTTCACTGAGCCGAGCTGAGCCATTCTGTCACCAAGTCTAGTCAGTACTTCCTTTCAGTGCCTGCTGCCTCCATCCTCTCCCTCCCACTCCCATTTCCAGTCACCAGGGTGCACCTTTTTCTCTGTTCTTGGACAGGTAAGACAGCCTTTATAATTGGTTCCCTTGTCAGTGAGCAACTGGGTAGTGAAGAAACACTGCAGGCAGTAGGAAGGTTGGGTTCTAGGCTGGGCTGTGCCAAAGCCAAACCATGTGATGCCAAGAAAGTACATAATATCCTTGGGCCTTGGTGTTCTCACCCATACCATGAAGAAAATGGCTATCGAATGTTATTAGCTGATGCATAGCATATATAGTCACCAATTATGGTCTTCTAAAATGTAATGAAATTCATGTCGCTGTATTCCTCAAAAGCTTTCTTTGTCTTTGCAATGTCTAGAGGGTAAAATTTAAGCTCTCTAGCTTCTGGGCTTATGTAAAGAATTAAATAAGTATAAAAGTCTCATATAAAATGCAAGGTACCACACGAAAACAATAGCCCTAATGAGGACTATTTATTAAGCTCATGAACAGGGTATTATTTGGGGGTTTTATATACATGGTTTCTAATCCTCATGACCACGATGCAAGATTGGTTTTACTACTCTACACAAAAGGTCAAGAATCTTAGGTTCTGTGAATAGCGCACCCAAGGCTGCAGAACTCAGTGAAGTGTCAGGGGTGGCTTCCAAATCTACATGTGATAAAGCCCACTAAAGCACACCGAGTACTTTAAATATAACAGAGTACTTGGCAGGGGCTGGAGATTCATTACTTGGGTAATCATTATTTGAATCCCTGTAGTTACCAAGTTGCATAAGGAAACAAAGTTTCCTTATGAAAATATGAAAATACTGACAAATACAGTGAAAACTTACTGTTAGTTCTCAGTAACATCAGCATCTATTCTTGCTCGCTTTCTGGTTGAATAATGTCATAGAATAAAATGAAAATCCAATGTAGTTAACTTGTAAGGTGAAATTGCAGATTTTCACACAGTTGATAAAAATGATACTGGAGAACTGCATGAGTCACATAGTGTCACTTACAAATAAGGATGAAAGACAGTTTCAACAGTTAACAACCGAAGAAGAGAAAGTCAACAGAGGTGATTATGAGAGAGGTAGACTCTTCAACAGAACGGTTTATATATGGAAAGATTAAGAGAGTATCCTTTGGGGAAATTCGAATGCTTATACAAAAATCATCCTCTTCATATGATCCTGCTTTAGAAGTCAACATTCAATCTTTCTGCTAAGAAATTACATGCTGTGCATCATATCTCAAATTTCCATTATATAAAACTAAGCTTCAACTTCTGTTTTTTTTCAAGACTTAATCCAAATAAGATCTCTTTTTTTTAAGTGACTGTTTAAAAATATTTGATTCAGTTTTAAGTAAATCCTCTTAAAATAGTAGTAGTGGTCTGTTATCAGTTATCTTCAGATAACAGGTACCTCCTGAAATAGTGGCAACAGGAGAAAAAAGAAGGAAATGATTAACTGAATGCAACTAGTAGTCAACAAAGAACGAACTAATTCTTCAGCCTACGATGGAAAGTAATGTCCTAGTTTTTCTCTCATTTCAAGATCTCAGGCTCACCCAGACCAAAGCACCAGTAAGAAGCCATGTTCATGATCCCCACCCCATTCCCACCACTGTATCTATGCCAGTGTGGATATGGCATTTGTATGGCATTAGGCCGGACCCTGGGCAGGTTTGAATGCCGAGGCAAAACTAGACTGCAGCCCTGTAAACCCTCAGTCTGAATCCTAACTTTACATAATTCACTCCATCCATTCCGTCTTCATCCAGTTATCTGAAGATCTCCACTTTTTTTTCAGAAGACAAGAGTCAGGGATCTGGAAAAATTCTGTCGTATAATAACCCGCTCTTAAAAGGCACCCCTGTGTATCACGATCCTTTCTAAGATGTGTATACACACTGGTGTACGTATCAAATAGTTTTGGTTCCTGCAAATATTCTCCCTTCAAAGATTCAGCGATGGGCTATTTTGAGAAAGATTTATTGGTATTTGTAACATAAAACCTCAAATGCAATACTGAGTTAACCAAGACAACTCTGGAATACAGAGTGTGGTTGTAGGAACCTTGCTTTTTCTAGTGACTATAATCTAATCCAAGAATCTAATAAAATAAAGTTGTCTCTCATGCCAGAAAGAAACCCCAGAAGGTATGTCCTCAGAAAATTTAGTGTGAAGTTGGTCAGTTCTAATGCAGTCACTCTAAGTGATCAGAACTTCATTAGTGAGCTTTTGGCCTTGCAGGATTGATGTTTGCTACAGAGATCTTGGCTTGTTCCTTAAGAGAATTCTGTGGCACTGTGAAATAGCTCCTTTTCTCTGAAAAGCAGGTGTTACTCTTCATTAAGAAAACCCTGGAGTTGTGATCCATGCGTTATACTTGTGAGTCTTTCTTATGTATGTGCAAAATACATTCAATAAGGCATGGTGCAAGATTAATATATTCACATATACAAGAGCCTTTCTGGAATTAAGAAATCTGAAATTGGGGGATGGGGTGAGCAGAAGTGAGATGGGAAGGAAGAGGTGGCACTTCAGCAGTTTTGAACTTTGACTGGGATCCCAAATCCCTTTTTAAAAAAGGATTTTGTAGCACTGACCCCAAAGGCAGCACAAAGACATTGGTGAAGTGTGTATTAATCGAGGCCATTGAGGATGTTATTTTCTCCTTTTTAAGACTCTGGCCAGAAGCTGAATACTCCAGCAGTGAACGCAGGCACTGCTGCTGTTCCCTTCACAGTCCTCGGAGGCAGTGAAGCCTGTGCTTGAGACGCGCAGGGTGGAATGCTTGTTTTGGAGAGCATTCAGTGGATAGCATTTGGTTTCCTCCATTTAACCAGGTCACCCAGGCATGGAATGCACAGCTTTGCCAGACAGAAAGCGCTTTGGATGCCTGAGAAACAACAGCTTGTCCGGGCTACTGATGCGGAGAGAGGCCACGGTTTCCTTTTTCTCTGCTCTGAATGGCAGCCTTGACGTCACAACAGCTAGGAACCACTGGAGGGACAAATAACAAGGCACAAGCCAGAAGCGCCCTGCTCTGTTGCAGGGGCAGGGCCATTTTCATCCAGTTTCGATGTTTTCTGCGGCTGCTGTGAGATGGCAGGAGCAGAGACAAATGACTGGAGCTTTGGGCATAACGGAGGTCTCTCTAGGCTTATCAAACAGCCTCTGCCCAGTGCTAATTGCCTTCATGGAACCTGGATAAATTATAGTTCCTGAATTAAACTTGTTTCTGACAAACTAGACTTCCCAGGGAATGGGTGTAGTGATTTTGCTGATGGTTCAGACATTGGCACTTTCCCTGAAGGGCTCAACTTCCCGTGTTTAAAAGCAGACCTTTTCTAACAGGCGCTGGTGCGTAAGCATCCCAGAAAATACAAGCAGCTCATGAAAGCAGGCAGTCTTTGCAAGAGACCCGACTGATTTTCTGGGATAAAAACATCCTTTTAGGGATTTTATAATTTAAGTTTGAGCAATTAAACATGTGCATTAGTACCCAACTGCAGGTGTTTGAACAAATGAGTGAAAAACGCTCAGAGGCTGGCAGGCTTCACTCACCATTATCGAAAATGAATTGTCTGTGTAAGTCATCAGAGCAGTTTGAAAAGCATGATCTTTCATGTTTCAGCCTCACATCAAAATTATAAATTATATTTAGCTATGTGAGTGTCAGATCATTTGTTTCCATGATCAATGCGATGTTGGGCAATTTGCAGACAGGATCTGAAAGTATCATCCACGACTTTCATGGAACAGAAAAGAGCTTTCTGTTGCCACAGATTTGCCCTAAGTTCAGTCCTCTGCCTTTGGAGCACTGACAGCTGTCACCAAACCCAAACCCCAGTCCAAACCCATAGTGCTCAAGGTACTTTGGGAAAGCTAATTCTGGAAAACCACAGGCTGGAGGGGTTGTCTTTGACGAGTGTGTGTGTGTATCCACATGCACTGGCAGTGTGTAGATCAAGCCCAACATATGGAGGGGCAATGGAAGCACCTGTTCTCATGACGCCTGTGCTCCTATCTGGAAAAGTTCAGCAGAAGAAACAACAGTTCTGAGACCCTCAGTCCCTTTTATCAGCTCTTTCTTTGCTTAATTGAATGAGCAATTCCCAAAGCACTCTTTCCCTGAGGTCATGGTGTCAATCTTATTTCATGAGAATAATCTACTATGAAGATTTACAAAAACGAAAGAGGGTAAACATCTGATCTAAAATGTCACTTACTACCCTACACCAGAATCTAGTCCTCTGCCTCCAGGCTTTCCTGACAACCCATGCCCTCAACAGGGACATGAGGTCTGTTCTAGAATCTGGTCTTTGGACTCAAATGATTTTACCTGGGTAGATAACAAAGTTTTGTGTCTTGTTCCTACTGTTAAGAAAAAACAACAACAATCCAATTATGTTCGGTGATTTTTTTTCATTTTAGACGGAGTTTCGCTCTTGTTACCCAGGCTGGAGTGCTATGGCGTGATCTCGGCTCACCGCAACCTCCGCCTCCTAGGTTCAAGCAATTCTCCCGCCTCAGCCTCCTGAGTAGCTGGGACTACAGGCACGCGCCACCATGCCCATCTAATTTTTTATATTTTTAGTAGAGACAGGGTTTCACCATGTTGACCTGGATGGTCTCAATCTCTTGACCTCATGATCCACCTGCCTCGGCCTCCCAAAGTGCTGGGATTACAGGCTTAAGCCACCATGCCTGGCCTATGTTCGGTGAGTAAACACTGGAGAAGATAAAGCAAAAATAATTTTGTAACTACATCTTTCTTTTTCAAGTGGCGGTTATGCCTAAGAGTCAAATCTACTGTAGCCCTACTCCTGTCTTTATCTTATAAGAGCTTTTTGTAGCATAAGAACTATAATTAAGTTTTCTCTGAACTGTTTTATTAAACTTAAGTTTTCAAGAAGAGAATGATAACATTTCTCAAACTATTATGTTTCCAAAGGGAGGACAATTTATTTTTATTGTTCTAGCACAAGGAAAGAGAGAATGAGAGGGAAAGTGTCTTTCAACCTGTATCCTGATTAGAATTTTTTAATGTTCAAATTCCTGGTTATAAACTGCAGTAAACAATCAGTCATTCATTAACAAGCAACTATTGAAAAGGCGATATTTAAAAGAGAAAAAATAAAACATGTGATTAAAACTCCACACACGTCTTCACTTCAAGGCAAACGCAGGGCCATCTGGGTATTAAGAAGGTGCCAAATATCACTGGGATCTAGATTTAATTCATGTTATAAAAAAAGCACTGTATTTAATTTGTTCACAAAAGACCTAGAACCTCATAGAAATGATGATGACGTGAACTTTTAACATTAAAATGAGACCTTTATTTTAAAATTATTTAAATATGTGATCAATCACAAACACAAACAAACTTTCAATGCTCCAGTGTTCTACTCTGAATGAGAAAAGCTGTAAAGATCATTTTCAGCTTTCACAAATTTTTGCTTTAATTTTCTCCTCTATTTGTAAATGTTTAAAAATTTGTCAGTTTAAAAGTCCTGGCTGCTTTAAGAAAGAAGGGCCTAAGAAGAGACAAGACTTTTCCCAGGGTATCCAAAGAGAGATCCGGAGAACTTAAATGCTACCTGGACTAAAGGCATTCGTTGCTTGCTTTATGGTGAGGACTGGGAAGACCTGACTTCCACAGTCCTCTTTCCAAGTGGGAGAAAACAGCACATGCACTGTGCCAAGCAGCTTCCGGCACCCATGCAGCACCCTTCCAGCACCCATGCAGAAGTACCCATGCTCTGAAGTTAAGCCTGAACTCGCCACCTTGCCACCGAGGGCTCCCCAGCAGGGCAAGGATGGGAACTTTCCTGCTGTCACATGCTCCCTGGCCTCCTGAGTCCTGCACGAACAGCAGACTACATCCCTGTTTTCAGTCTGAGGACATACATGAGATTTTTCCAAGAATTTTCTTTAGGAACAGACGCTATTGTGAATACCACATAAACGAACTCTCTCTTTTCCAGTTCCTCTTTTGAAAATGGTAGAGAATCAGCATATCTGGCTCTAAGTTAACTTGCTAAAAAAAATAATAATACATTTTTTAAAAAGTTTCAGTTTATCACACTCAACCACAGTTATCTTCCAATCCTACAGTGTACACATGAAAAATTAGTTTTCAAAGACTGCCACTTGTGCTTGTTAGAAAAACTTCTATCTACCCATCCTTTCTATGAAAATGCTGGCCTCCAAGAGCGACTCTATACTAGATAGCTTCACAAAACTGAACTCTTTATGCTTATAAAGCTACCTTTAATAGGTAACAACAGAGCTGCCATGAATCCTGGTTTCTGAATAGGCACACAGGGTTAACACATGCCAGGCTTTATTTAGACTCTCAGTGTCTGTCCCTTCGGTCACGGCACGTGATACCCAACCAGCTGCCTTTGTGTGCTTATTTGCTGCCAGATTCCTCTGCTAGTGTGTAAGTGCCATGAAGGCAGGATTCATGCCTATGCACTGCTTGTGTAAAAACTGCTAATGCCGGGGCTGGGCATGGTGACTCATGCCTGTAATCCCAACACTTTGGGAGGCGGAGGCGGGTGGATCACTTGAGGTCAGGAGTTCGAGACCAGCCTGGCCAACGTGAGGAAACCCTGTCTCAAGTAAAAATATAGGAATTAGCTGCGCGTGGTGGCAGGCGCCTGTAATCCCAGCTACTAGGGAGGCTGAGGCAGAAGAATCGCTTGAACCCGGGAGGTGGAGGTTGCAGTGAGTCAAGATTGTGCCACTGCACTCCAGCCTGGGCAAAACAAACAAAAAAACCACTAATGCAGGAAAGAGGGAGAGGGAGAAGAAAGTGAGAGGGAAGATGACAGAAAGAAAAGAAAAGGTAAGGGAGGAGGGAAAGGAAAGAAAGGCGGAAACAGCCTCTACAGCGGTTTTAGTAAACAGGAGTGCCTTTGTAGTTTGGTCAGATTTTTCATTCACAGTTAAAGGTTCCTTGTAGCCATGATCTCATCGAATCGCATAATAACCCTGAATGACCTTTTAACATTAAACTAAAATGTTTACTTATGGCAGAGATTAGGAATTACCAGTTCCTGATCTTCATTTTTCATCTGTACATCACCAATGACAGCAGGTAGTTCTGCGATGGGCCTCTCAAGTGATCTGTGTAGACACAGGTCTGTGTTTCTCTAAGTCGATGGTTTAAGAATTGTGAAAGGCCAGGTGCAGTGGCTCATGTCTGTAAGCCCAGCACTTTGGGAGGCCAAGGCGGATGGATCACTTGAGGCTATGGGGTCAAGACAAAGGTTTGTCCAACATGGCGAAACCTTGTCTCTACAAAAAATCCATGTGATCCCAGCTGCCCAGAAGGCTGAGGCATGAGAATCACTTGAACCCAAGAGGTGGAGGTTGCAGTGAGCCAAGATCGCACCACTGCACTCCAGCCTGGGTGACAGAGCAAGACCCTGTCTCAAAAAAAAAAAAAAGAAAAAAAAAGAATTGTGATAAATGCTCAGCATTTCCTTAATTTTTATTGACTCAACGTGTCTTATAACCACAAAGCCCAGATTTGAACTTTGGATATACTCATGTAAAGGAGAACCAATTCTCAACCAACTCTTCTCATTTTTACCATCTACATAAACATGTAGTTTCTGGTAAAAGAACATTTCTCATTTTACAAGTTCATTAATCAATAATGAACAGGCTCAGTGGGGCACAGGACAACCTGAGCCTGACAGTGAGGAAGGCAGGTTGTGTCACTGAGGGAGGGTTCCCATGAAACACTGGATCTCCCAGCTAGCAGGAGGAACTTACAGGGGCTGCCCAGAGAGCATGAGAGGTCTCTCCAATCATGCCACGAACCCCACAATGTCAGGACGAGGGCACCAGTGCTGATGAGACCTTGGAGTTCATCAGAGAGGTCCCATCTCCTGCCTAGGTTTCCTCACTTCTAACTGCCTGCTCTTCCTCCAGCAAAACCAAGTGCACTTTACATTCCATCATTAATTCTCCAGATGAACAACCCGTCCACACAGGAACAAGGAAACTGAAGTGAAGGAAGCCGAACCCGCTTGCCGAAGCTCACACAGCACCGGGCCATCAGCACTGGGAGGCGGCCCCTGGTCCTACATGCCTCATGCACCGCCTGTCTGGCTGTCGAGAAAGTCCCAATCACCAACACAGGCTGCAGGAAAGGGCACCAAAGTCACCTGCAGCAGTGCAGAGAAAGTGTGAACAAAGGCCTTTTTTTCACACTTTTTTTTTTCTCTTTTTTTTTTAAGACAGAGTCTCACTCTGTGGCCCAGGCTGGAGTACAGTGGCACAATCTCAGCTTACTGGAACCTCTACCTCCCAGGTTTAAGCGATTCTCCTGCCTCAGCCTCTGGAGCAGCTGGGATTACAGGTGCACGCCACCACATCTGGCTAATTTTTGTATTTTTAGTAGAGATGGGGTTCCGCCATGTTGGCCAGGCTAGTCTCGAACTCCTAACCTCAGGTGATTCACCCGCCTCGGCCTCCCAAAGTGCTGGGATTTCAGGCGTGAGCCACCATGCCCAACTCAAAGAACTTTTCTAAGGAAAGAAAAGTCCCAGCAGAGCATTCTACTTTTGAAGCAGCTCACCCAGGAACACTTACAGGAAATGTGACCTGCTGAGTGCAGCACCCATTTGGGCCGTTTTTCTTGCCACAACTGTGTACTGCCCTTCTGTCAAGGCAGAGACAGACATAAACTCCCACCATCTGTGGCTGCCCTGGGAACTGTGAGAACTCATGGAAATAATGGATGCCCTTGTGACTCTTCATATTGTGCACCTCCTGTGACAACCCTCCCTCCCTTCTGACAACGCACCCAGTTCCCATCTGAACACAAGGAGTCCAGCCTTGGAGATGCAGGTTTCATCTTGCTGAAACCTTCCAGTTGCATTTCTCCATCAATTTCTCAAATAGTATTATTAGCTGAGGGACTAAAATGTGGCTGGCATTCTTCTGATGACAAAGGTACCATCCCTCCCTATACTCTCCATCCTCAAGCTTTTTCTAATTCAGATTTTCTTCTCCTGAATACCTATATCTTCTTCCTGACTGACGTGGCTCTAGGAAACAGCACATTCACAAACATTTGAAGCCACTGCAAGGCACCTGCCACGCAGCGAGAAAAGCAGAGAGGTGCCAATTCAAATGGCTGGGCTAATTCGCCTGGGCCTGACCTATATCACCACAGTGTCGCAGAAATGGAACCTTCTCCATCACACCTCCTGATGGCAGTGAGCTGTGACCCGCTGCCTCCAGGACATCATGCATTCTGGTTTCCTTTGCGAGAACATTTCCAGCCCCGGCTGAAGCCCAGTGGCAAGAGCAGAGGTCTCAGCCCCTTTGGGATGCTCAGTGGGAGACAGAATCAAGGGTCAGTGATCCATGACCCAGTCCTTGTACCCATGTCAGTCTGTCAGTGGCCCTCAGAGCAGATCGTGTTTTCCCTGGCAGGAGCTTGACTTCCTTGCTTTAAAAAGAATTCGTAAGTATTTATTGCAGTAAAATTAAGCACTTTCAAATTTCTTCTAGACCCCCTGGAGTATATAGTTTATCAACACAAAACAAATGTGGGCAGGGCATGGCAGCTCAGGCCTGTAACCCCAGCACTTTGGGAGGCTGGGGTGGGGACGCAGATCACCTGAGGTCGGGAGTTCAAGACCAGCCTGACAAACACGGAGAAACCCCATCTCTACTAAAAATACAAAATTAGCTGGGAATAGTGGTTCACGCCTATAATCCCAGCTACTCAGCAGGCTGAGGCAGGTGAATCACTTGAACCCAGGAGGCGGAGGTTGCAGTGTGCCGAGATCATGCCATTGCACTCCAGCCTGGGTGACAGAGTGAGACCCTGTCTCAAACAAAACAAAACAAAACAAAACAAAAACAAAAACAGGGGAGGGAGAGAGGGAGGGAGGGAGGGGGAGAAGGCAGGCAGGCAGGCAGGCAGGCAGGCAATCAGTATGACAGTATAACACTGGAGCTAACAACGCAACTTCTAGAAGCAGACTATGAATTCAAATCCTGGATCTACCATTTCATTTATAAGCTGTAGTTTCCTCTATAAAATATGAATCTACAGGACCTACTTCATACAGATTGTTATAAAGATGAGATGCATGAATACAGATTCAGTAAGTACTCAGTGAACATGAGGTATTAACCAGAACCCAACAAAGTACTATCGTCAAATATAATAAGTAAGTACATAACATTTTTCAGTTTACAAGGCAAATTCACATGTAGCATTTCATTTGGATCTCACAGAACTCCATGAGAGCTGGCAAAATACTCCCCCCATCTTCTTTGAAGCTCATATTCTCCTCGTTTACTCACTTACACAAATCACACTTCAGCAAAGCGACTAGGCAGATTTGGGAGAAAGCAAACAAACAAAAAACACCAGATAGGTCTTTAAGAAATAAAGAAAGAATTCAAACAACAGCTACATCACAACCTCAGCTGATGGGCTAAACAGCCCATCATTTTAAGAACTGCCAGGAAGACAATGCTTTACATGCCATCTACATGCTGTCAGTTCCATCTCAGACATCTTCTCCTGAATAAGCAACCACCTGCCTGCTCAGCATTTCCACTGGATTTCTAACAGAGACCTCAGACTCAACATGCCTAAAAAAGGGCTCCTTGTTTCCCTCCCCACAATAAACAAAAGAGTGGATAAATCATGATATATTACACACTAGAATATTCTGGCAATATGAAGGAACTGTAGCTATACCAGAAAACATGGATGAATTTTACAAATATACATGGAGGAAAAACTCAAAAAGACCATGCATAGTCTGATACTGTTTTTTATGTCGCAACATACCTTTAGCAACACACATTTACTCATTACACTGTGAGAAAAATATATTTGTTTGTTTAAAAATCAAGAGAATTATAGATAGAAATTTCAGAATAGTGGGAAAGCAGGAAAATATTAGGAATAAGATGCTTAGAGAGATCTCCAAGTGTCCGTAATAAACCAGTTCTTTAGTTGGATGGTGGTTCACCGGAGCACCTTTTAAAATTGTGCTTTAGAGTTTACTTGTATATTACATATCATCTTTTGTATATATCAAATAATTTCAAATTTAAAAGACAGAAATGCCATCTGCAAAAATGAACTGTGCTGAAAGTAATTCATATTTCAAAACAATAAACCAAGCAATGAAGGAAAGTAACTCTTGCTAAAAATATGAGGAAGTTAATTTATGCTAATAAAGTTGGTTATGGAATATAATTACTTGAGCAAGGATGACTAAAATATGCCTGTACACTGTGTACCAAATGCCAAGGGGGAAATGACCAGGATATTCACAGATCAGAACAAATTTGTTTATGAAGAATCAGTTTTTTTTTTCTGTTTTGCAAATTTTCTTTTTTAAAAGCAAAATTGATGTGACTTGCTCAGGGTTAACTGTTTGGCAGGTGGATAATCTGTGGCCATCCACAATGAGATCACTCCCTGCCCTGTTGGCCCCAAGCCTCTAGAGGTCAGGGCTTCTGAGGCCCAGAAGCTTAGAGCCACACCTGTTGAAGGTCACTGACGTCAGTCATTCTTCCTTCCACCAGCAGCACTGACAACAGTTTACTGTACGCAGTTTCTACAACTCAGATGTTGTAGAAGGAAGGAAACACCTTCTGAGTGCACAGACTGTGACTATGTTCTCAGCATATACTTTCTTCCTTCTAGAACACCTAAGTTGCAATTCTTTTTTATTTTATTTTATTTATTTTTTTTGAGACGGAGTTTCACTCTTGTTACCCAGGCTGGAGTGCAATGGCACGATCTGGGCTCACCGCAACCTCTGCCTCCTGGGTTCAGGCAATTCTCCTGCCTCAGCCTCCTGAGTAGCTGGGATTACAGGCACGCGCCACCACGCCCAGCTAATTTTTTGTATTTTTAGTAGAGATGGGGTTTCACCATGTTGACCAGGATGGTCTCGATCTCTTGACCTCGTGATCCACCCGCCTTGGCCTCCCAAAGTGCTGGGATTACAGGCTTGAGCCATCGCGCCCGGCCCCTAAGTTGCAATTCTTAAAATCAACAGAGTATGAGGGATGGTGTTAGGAGGACGCGATCAAGCTCAAAGCCACACTAGGTGTGATGTGCCTTGTTTATCTGTTTGAACAGGAATAAAATGGAAAGAGGCCTCTCGTGTTTTTATATGAGCTGGAGCTATTTGAGTGGCCAGGGAAGAGAGTTTGATTTAGATTTGGCACAAGTTTAGGGGAAGAAACGTCTTTGTAGCTGATCCTAAATATTATGGTAACTTGGACTGAGTCAGTTTCCAAGGGAGAAGTTGCCACATGTTATAACAGAAGCCACTGGGCTTGGCAAGAAAAGAAATGAAAGGAGTACAATGAAAGCAACCCCACTTCTCCATCGTGGCGGGGACGTGCTAGGCAGAGTGACTGCATGGAACCGCCTTTCTTTCCTACCGCTGATCAAATCCAGCACTGCCCGTGCAAATCAGTCTTCACCACATTTCGAAGAATTCAAAACGCCCAAGTTAATTTTAATTTCCAATGAATTCTTCAGGAGAAATGTTTCTTCCTCCTTACTAAGAAAAGAATAAAAAATACAGAATAGAGATTCAGAAGGAGTAGTGGCAGCAAAAATTCTCTCAGAAGATTGACAGAGCATGCCTTTTTCAAATGTATTTATTTTTTCCTCATTATTATTATGCGTTAAGTTCTGGGGTACATGTACAGAGCACACAGGTCTGTTACATAGGTGTACACATGCCACGGTGGTTTGCTGCATCCATCACCCTGTCATCTACATTAGGTATTTCTCCTAATGCTGTCCCTGCCCTAGCCCCCCATCCACTGCTATCCCACCCCTAGCCCCCTACCCACTGACAGGCCCCAGGTGTAATGTTCCCCTCCCTGTGTCCATGTGTTCTCATTGTTCAACACTCAGTTATGAGTAAGAACATGCGGTGTTTGGTTTTCTGTTCCTGTGTCAGTTTGCTGAGAAAGATGGTTTCCAGCTTCATCCATGTCCCTGCAAAGGACATGAACTCATCCTTTTTTATGGCTGCATAGTATTCCATGGTATATATAGTTCTAACAAGGGAGGACTATCTTCTGTTTTGATTCATGCTTCACCATTCCCCACTTAAATTTTTAAAAATTACATTCTTGCCTATGTCTATCTTGCTATTTTGACTGGTCATTCCCAAACATAAACTGCCCTACTCTGAAGCTTCTCAAAGCCAAGCAAAGGTGACAGTCTAGTACAAAGAAGGCTGCTGATGAGTCTTTGCTGAGTGGATCTACCTCTTTGGTCTGGATATAGATTCTAAGTCTTCTTACACTGAAAACAACGGACTTTCTAGCTATCCAGGTAATTTTTGGTAAAAGAAAATTATAAACAAGGGCATAAACCTTGGCTCACAAAATAAATATGGACTCAGACCCATCTACTTCATGAAACATATAAGCCCAGAGGCTAGTCTTCTAGACCATGCCATCTGTTTTATGAGAAAAAAAATCACATTATTTACTTTAGCTCTGCCAGAAATCATCATCAACTACTTGCACAACTAGAGACGACAAGACAGATGGAGGCTACACACTGAATACTGCCTAATTTTGATTTATATTTTTTGGTTAAACCTCTTATAATTTAGTATTTCTAAGAGGAAAAATAAGCTTATATAATATAATGGCACTGAATTATTGGTTTCCAGTTATGAGAAACAAAGGAAATTAACCTCAAGGGGGAAAAAAATGCCACAAATATAAATAATACAGTTTCAGTTTACAAAGCAGTCTTCTATGTATTGTCATTTCTTTCTTTCTTTTTTTAAAGAAGGTATGTTTATGAAATAGGTGACAAACTGAGGTAGGTGTGTGTGTCACGAGCGGCAGTGCCTGTAATCTCAGCACTATAGGAGGCTGAGGCGGGCAGATAACTTGAGGTCAGGAGTTCGAGACCAGCCAACATGGTGAAATCCCATCTCTACTAAAAATACAAAGAATAGCCAGGCATGGTAGTGTGCACCTGTAGTCCTAGCTACCCGGGAGACTGAGGCAGAATCGCTTGAACCGGGGAGGCAGAGGCTGCAGTAAGCCAAGACTGTGCCACTGCACTCCAGCCTGGGTGACAAAATGAGACTCCACCACTAGTTAACATGTCCTGGAATCACTGCTTGAGGGCTAAACCCACCTGATGATGCACTCACAGGTCTGTGCTCTTTGGCCCTGGCCCTATAGCCATTTGGAAGCAATCAGAGAACAGAGTGAGTTTGTTAGTCACTCAATATACAGTTGGGTGCAGCGTAACATTTCCATCAATGGCGTACCACATTCGTGATGGTGGTCTCCTAAGATTACAATCAAACTGAAAAATTCCTATTACCTAGTGACACTATAGCCATTGTAACACACTGCAAGATTCTACTTTTTCTATGTTTAGGTATGTTTAGATACACAAGCACTAACCATTGTGCTACAACATTTTCATTCAGTAGAGTTGTATGCTGTACAGGTTTGTGGCTTAGGAGCAACAGGGCCATATCTTATTACCTAAGTATGCAGAAGGCTATACCATCTAGGTTCGTGTATATATACCCTATGATGTTCACACAATGAAAAAACTGCCTATCCCCATTGTTAAGTGACGCACAATGTATACGCATTAAGCACCTACTATGTGTCAGGTACTGTACTTGGCAGGTGCTGAAGTATGGTGGTGAATCAGTGAAAAAAATCCCTGCCCTCATGAAGTTCATAGTCTATGGGGAAGAATAGTGAGCTTCAGGGCAATACCCAGTATAGACACAGCCAGTGACCAAGAGCACTGGCTTGGAGTCATTCACATGAGGTTTAATCCTTGATTCTGCTACTTACTTTGGAAATGGGACTTAACTGCTTAACTGGTTACTTTACATGTAAAATGGGATGGTAATGCCAGCCTTTCTGGACCGTTGAGAAGACTCCATGAGACAATGTTTATAAAGCACTTAAAACAGCATCCAGCACACAACAGACCTAATAAATGGCAGTTAGGATAACTTCTCTCAAAGAACCAAGGGACACACACGAAGAGGTTTGCTATTTTCTCCCCCAGAACACATCCTCAAATGCTAAACCAGGAGCCAACTCTCATCACGACTTTATCACACTCCTTTAAGACCCGGGACAAATCAGACACTCACCAGTGTCACTAGGCTAGGCAGGAAAGTCTAGTTGTTAAAAATACATCCCAGCAGGAGGTCTACAATGCTGCTGTAATGGGAATGTTTTCTGTTTTTCAAGGAGGTAAGAAGCATTATTGAATGGCCTCTTGAAAAAATAACTTAACAAGCCCTACCAAGAGCACACTACCGTCATAAATATTCTGGACAACGACTCCAAAGGGTGAGATGAAAAGCTGTGCTCAGGGCATCCTAAGCTGAGAAGTGGTGGAGTCACAAACAGCACGACCTCTGCACCAGGCTGCCTGGGTCCTCAGCCCAGCTCTATCACTCACTGGTTGTGCAGCAACGCCACATCGCTCACTGGACTCACTGCTTTAAATCTGTAAAAGGGGATAATATGATTCCCTGTCTCATTAGGTAGTTGTAAGGATTAAAATCACTAATACTTGTAAAGCAACTAAAACAGTACCTGACATACAGGGAACATTCCATAAACATTACCAATAATTACGCAAACTCAGTAACTTTATTACGTTGCTAAAAAAACACGAGGGCCAAATAGCAAGAAAGCAAATGAACAATATCAGAGGTTTGAAACCCGAGTCTTCTCCTTGGCTCTCCCACCTGCTTTCTGCATGACTGTGGGTGCATCACATCCCTTCTACAATTCACTGTTCCCACCTATACAAAAAGCAATACACACATACACCGAGAACTCCTAGAGAGGCCTGATGCAGCTTTCTGCTAATACCAACGGGAGCCAAACAGTTTAAATTTCTTTATCTTCTTATTTGTATTAGTCAGGGTTCTCCAGAGAAACAGAATCAATGTTTCTGGGGGGGGGAGGGAGGAGAGAGAGAGAGAGAGAGAGAGAGAGAGAGAGAGAGAGAGAGAGAGAGAGAGAGAGAGAGTGTGTGTGTGTGTGTGTGTGTGTGTGTGTGTGTGTGACAGAGATGGTGGTGGGGGGTCGGAGGGTGGTTAGATCCTGAGATTTACCTTAAGGAACCGGCTCATGCAATTACAGGGACTGACAAATCCACATCTTCAGGGTATGCTGGTGACCCAGGGAAGAGTTGATGTTGCAGCTTTTTTTTTTCCCTGAGATCGAGTCTCACTCTGTTGCCCAGGCCACAGTGCAGTGGCATGATCTCAGCTCACTGCAACCTCTGCCTCATGGGTTCAAGTGATTCTCATGCCCGTCTGCCTCCCAAGTAGCTGGAATCACAGGCATGTGCCACCACATCCAGCTAATTTTTATGATTTTTAGTAGAGATGGCTTTTCAGTGTGATGGCCAGGCTGGCCTTGAACTCCTGATCTCAAGTGATCCACTCATTTCCACCTCCCAAAGTGCTAGGATTACAGGTGTGAGCCAGGGTGCCAGGCCAGTGTTGCAGTCTTGAGTCTGAAGGGAGTCCAGAGATAGAATTCCTTTTTCTTTAGGGACTTTTTCTTCTTTCAGTCTTTTTCTCTTAAAGCCTTCAACTGATTACATATGAGGTCTACAAAGGATAATCTGCTTCATTCAAAGTCTACTGATATAAATGTTAACCCCATCTAAAAAAATACCTGCACAGTGACATCTAGACTGATGCTTGACCAAGTATCTGGGTACCGTGGCCGCGCCAAGCTGATACAATTAGCCATTACACCATCCTTTCAGAACAGGTGATACCCACACTGAAGGAAAAAACCTCTAGACTCCACAGCCATTTAACTTTCTGTTGGAGACCATGATCGAGGCAAGGAATTCAGCAAAAGCTACTATTTCCTTCACAGGTGAATTCCAAGCCTCACATAGCTTCCAAGGCATTTCGTGTTCTGGTTCCTGCTCACTTCTCTAGCCTGAACTCCTGGCAACTGTTCCCTCCATTCTAGCCACATGTGGTTTTCGGTTTAAAGACACTGTGTTCCTTTCTTGCTCTGCCTGAGTACGCGCTATTTCCATCCTGGGATATGCCACTGTCCCACATTTTATCTGAGTCTTCATCATTAGTCTCATGTTAAGAACCACATCTCCCTCAAGAGAGCTTAAACTTCCCTGACCTGACATGCTGCCAAGCTGGTCCCTGAAGACACAACAAATAGCTGCTGAATAAACAAACAAGGATGCAGACGGTTCTTAAACCTTGACCTTCAATCCTCCCAATGTCCTTGAGATTCAGCTCTGTGTCTCCAGACACTTGACAGACAGCTCCAGGTGGGAATCTCACCAGCACCGACACTGAACATGCACAGCGTGGACTGAGCTCATCTTCACTCTCACATCTGCTGTCTTCTAAGCTTAGCACAGTAGAAGGAACACAGGTTTGGGAGTCAGGGATGCCTGTACTGAAGTCCCCGTTCTAGATCCCGTTAATGGTATAATTTTAGACCAATTGCTAACTTTCTTGGAGCCTTAGTTTTCTCATCTCTGGTATGAGGATGAAAATACCAACCCACAGGATTAGGAGATGATTAAATGAGATAATAGCTGAATAATGCCTTGTAGATGGCACAGAAATAATGAATGGCACCTGGGTTCAAAAGTCCGGGGGCATTTTGCTTCGCATCAGGCAACCCCTATTATCCAAGCAGTTCCTAAATCCCACCTCATAAATTCATTTTCTACATCCAGTGGCCTTCCCCTCACCTAGGCCCTCCCCACCTCCTTCCTCGACCATCACAGCAGCTCTAAAAGGCTTTCCCAGCTCTGGCTATTTCACAGTCCAGAGCCACCCACATGCTGATCCCCAACAAGGCCTCTTCAGGACAGACTCTTGCCACTCAAATTCTTCCACTGTTCCCCAATAACTTAAGTTTAAATCCTTTAGTCACGTGCCATGCAAGGCCCTCTGGGTTCTGGCCTCCAAGGACCTTTGCTACCTGATCTTCTCCTTGGTCATTTACACACACCATTGCCCAGCAACTACAAATTGATTCCTGAGCACTCCAATTCCTGCCCACTCCATACCCTGGCATTTCCGTCCTCAAGTCCAACATTACCTTTCTTTATCCATAAAGCATTTCCTGATCATCCCAGCCATAGATAACCTTTCTTTCCCATAAACTTGTGTTGTATCTATCTACCTTTTATACATTTCTCTTTCCCTCTGCATTTCTTGTTTTTCTTTTTTCTAAGACATCTTGTTTTAGCATCTCTGCATTTATTCTAAATTTATCTGTGCACAGAATCTTAGCTTCAAGCTCTTCGAGGGTAGCATCGTGTCCCTGCCCACACTGTCACACTCAGGAGAAGCCCCCAGTAGATGGTGGCTCTGTATCTACCTGCAGAGTGCCACTGAGGAGCACAGGCCTTCATGTCTATAGCCCATCAGCTGAGCGTTGGCATCAGCTCCTAGCACAGTGCCTGGCACTGTATAAATATATATACACAGTATATACCCATATATCATTGGTAAGTGAAATTATCCACAATAGAGTCACCTAGTTTCTATAGGATGGAAATCCCTTCCCTATAGAATATAACATGAGAGAGAGATCCAGGATGGCCGATTACTAGCAGCTCAGGATTGTAGCTCCCAGTGAAAGCGCAGAGAATGAGAGGATGCCAAACTTTCAGATGAATTTTTGTTGCTCACGGACCAGGAGATTCCCAGCGGAGGAGCCCCACAGGTTACCAGAGTGACTCTTGTGGCCAGCACAGAGGTTCTTGGTGCAGAGTAAACGGGACTGGGTCCCCTTTTGGTTGACATTTGGAGCTCCGCGAAGGCAGAGTCGCCCATTCAGCTGATTGAAGAAGGGATTCAGGAGGGAAGCCAGACCGGAGATTCCCAGGCAGAAAAGCACCACGAATCTTAATACTGCTGTTTTAGCCGGCACAGTGGGTTGCTCAGATTCCAGTGCTGGGAATCAACAAGTTGGATGTCCACTCAGAGACCAAATTTGAAAGTCGGTAATTACAAAGACAACAGATGGATAAATTTACAATGATGGGAAGAAACCAGCGTGAAAAGACTGAGAATACCCAAAATCAGAATGCCTCTCCCTCTACAGGGGATCACAGTTCCTCATCAACAAGGGAACAAGGCCTGATGGAGAATGGGTGTGTTCCATTAACAGAATTAGGCTTCAGAAAGTGGATAATAAACTTCTGTGAGTGAAAAGAACATGTTCTAGCCCAATGTAAAGAAACTAAGAACCTTGAAAAAAGGTTTGACAAAATTCTAACGAGAATAGACAATTTAGAGAGGAATATAAGTGAATTAATGGAACTGAAGTATACAATACGAGAACTCCGCGAAGTATGCTCAGGTTTTAACAGTCAAATTGATCAAGCAGAAGAAAGGCTATCAGAGGTCAAAGACCAACTTAATGAAATGAAATGAGAAGGCAAGATTATAGAAGAGTAAAAAGGAATGAGCAAAGTCTCCAAGAAATATGGGACTATGTGAAAAGACCTAATTTACGTTTGATAGGTGTACCTGAATGTCATGAAGAGAATGAATCCAAGCTGGAAAATATTCTTTCCTAACCTAGTAAGGCAGGACAATACTCAACTCCAGGTAATACAGAGAATACCACAAAGATATTCCTCAAGTAGAGCAACCCCAAGACACATAATTGTTAGATTCACCAGCGTTGAAATAAAGGAGAAAATTCTAAGGGCCCCTAGAGAGGAAGGTCAGGTTACCCATAAAGGGAAGCCTATCAGACTCACAGCAGATCTCTCAGCAGAAACCCTACAAACTAGAAGAGAGTGGGCATCAATATTCAATATCCTCAAAAGAATTTTCAACCCAGAATCTCATATCCAGCCAAATTAAGCTTCATAAATGAAGGAAAAATAAAATTTTTCATAAACAAGCAAGTACTCAGAGATTTCATCGCCACCAGGCCTGCTTTACAAGAGCTTCTGAAAGAAGCACTACACACAGAAAGGAACAACCAGTATCAGTCACCCCAAAAAATTACCGAAAGGTAAAGAGTATCTCCATAATGAAGAATCTATATCAACTAATGGGCAAAATAGCCACCTAGCATTAAACGACAATATTAAACTCACAGATATCAATATTAATCCTAAATATAAATGGATTAAATGCCCCAATCAAAGACACAGACAGGCAAATTGAATAAAAAGTCAAAACCCATTGGTATGCTGTATCCAGATCTATCTCATAAGCAAGGACACACAAAGACTCAAAACAAAGGGTTGGTGGAAGACAATCAAATGGAGAGAAAAAAAAACAGGAATTGTAACTTTCGTCTTTGACAAAATAGACTTTAATAGTAACAAAGACTAAAAGAAAGAAAGAAGGACGTCACATAATGGTAAAAGGATCAATGCAACAACAGGAGTCAAAGATCATAAATATATATGCACCCAATGTAGGAGCACCCAGATACATAAGACAAGTTTTTAATGACTAATAAAGAGACTTGGACTCCCGCACAGTAATAGCGGGAGACTTTGACACCACATTGTTAATATTCGACGGATCAACGAGATGGAAAATTAACAGGGACATCTAAGATTTGAACTCAGACCTGGAACAAGTAAACTCAGTGAATATTTATAAATTCTTCACCCCAGATCCACAGAACGTACATTTTTCTCAGTATCACATTACACCTATTTTGAAAGTGACCACATAATTGGAATTAAATCACTCTTCAGCATTTGCATAGCATTTCACAGACTTAAATGAAATATTGGTTGGCTGTTTGTTATTTTCTTCCCTTATTCCTTCCTGACTCCGCTGTTAAGCACAATTATAGGCATAAAAGAGGTTTTTAATACCTATTTTTAGATTGCATTCCAGTCTGGGCAATAGAGCAAGACTCCTGTTCTCTCTCTCCCTTTCTCTTTCTCTTTCTTTCTAAAAAAAAAAAAGAATGTAACATGAAAGGGGATGTGAAGAGCCTTCTCTCCCCCATACTTCCAGATGTAAGAGGGCTTCAAGTTAACCGTCTCCCACAAGCTATGCAGCTACTCTTGGCAATAAACATGGCATATAATGCTTTGGTGCATTCAGGGTGACAAAAATAATCAATTTTAACACATCACAAAGAATAATTTTTTTAAAAGTCTCTTTTGGAGAAGGGAGTTATTCAAACAATGTCCAAAATCTTTTGGACCCCACATTTTGAAGAGGTCCAAACTTCTGTTGGTTAAAAAAAAAAGTCTATTATATACCGTTGGTTAAAAAAGTCTATTATATAATGAAAGCCTTACAACTGACTGAGAATTATAGAATTTCAGAAATAAATCCCAGTCTGTTCATCCTTAAAATAAGAAGCTATTTTTCAGGGCTTTCATTTCCAAAATTCTATTATGTAAGCCACTTCATAAATCATGTACATAACAATTCTCATTTTTCCATTAAATCTCTCTTTTGAAATTTAATTAATTCACTCATCCATTTTTCCAGAAACGGAATCTTGTTCCATCACTCAGGCTAGAGAGCAGTGGTGTGATCATAGCTCACTGCAGCCTTCAACTCCAGGGCTCAAGTGATCTTCCCAGCTCAGCCTCCCAAGTAGCTAGGACTATAGATGCATGCCACCATGTGTGTCTTATTTATTTTACTTCATTTTGTAGGAATGGGGGTCTTACTATGTTGCCAAGGCTGGTCTCAAACTCCTGGCCTCAAGTGATCCTCCCGCCTCAGCCTCCTAGAGTGCTGGGATTACAGATATGAGCCTCTGTGCCCTGCCTAAAATTTTATTTTGACCCCTTCTGGGCTCTAAAAACACACGTGTACCTCTGATACAGTACAGTAGTCTACAGTGCTACCTTTTTATCTAGTCATTTAACTCACTAACCTGTGTCTTTCTGAAATGCCAGACCCATGAGCTGTTCACTTTCGAATCTACAGTACTTTCTACTGAAAAGTAGTAGCTGGCTCAGTACATGTTTATAACATGAAGCAATGACTCAAATCAGTGGTTTGATCACCTGCCATATTCATGAGACCTAACTACTGGCACCCTCCTACCCTCAAAGGACAGAGATTTCCCACCACTGTGGATGGTCAAAAGAAGATAGAAAGTTCTTAAGTGATTCATTTAATGTGTCTTTTTTTTCCTCTTCTCTTTCACATCTCCTTCTTGAAATACATTTAATATGTTTATTTAGTCCCCTTGAAATAAATACTGATGGGTAAAACCAAATTAATTTAAATCACATGCTACAAAGGATAGCCAGTTAAGTACCCAGCTGAGTATCTAAAATTAGCACGTGCGCGCACACACACACACACACACACACACACACACACACCCCGAAAACAAAAACATGGAAAAAGCAAAAACACCCTGCCTGTTCAGCCCTGTGTACCCTTCACTGACTAGGAAGTGACCCATTTTTTAGGTTATCATCCAATCATACAAACCAGGCACCAATGTCTTCAGAAGCCTACACGTGTTCATCTCAAGACTCAGCAACATAAACACATCTACGTTCCCAAGAAAGCTTGTTGCAAGTTGGTGACAAATTTGGAAAAAAAAAAAAAAAAAGCTCTAAATGAAATTACAGACATGACTCTCACATTTGAGCTCTCCAGATATATTGTTAGGAGTTTAAGAAATACCACACTTCTGTGTCACAAAGAGAGTTCTAAAACCCAGTACATTCTGAGAAGTCCGTATCTGCTACTTGGGAGCTAAACCGGGTTTGTAACAACTGAATCTCTTTAGAAGACTGTTAACACCTTGCTTAAGCATATAACAGTTGAAAATAAAAATAACTGAAGATTTCAGAATTTTTCAGTCATAATATAGTTCTTATGAAAGACACAAAATATTATTTCATATTCTCATATATTTATAAAAGCAGCACATATTTTTCTATTTACAGAGATGGAAACTGAGGCAGGAAAATGCAATCATTCTGTTGGAAGACTATTCTACATTTCCCAAGCAATTATGACATGACCCCAAATTAACTAAATTCTCCTGCAACATATTCTTACAAGAAAAGGGCTCAAAGACTTACTGCTTAATGAAAGATAAACAATGTGAATTATTTCAATAATTGGTCCAAGAAGCTGCAGCAGGTCACTGAGTAACTTGGATACCTATTGCCACCCTTGTTCATGTTTTCTCCTGAGATGACATGTATGTATCATAATTAACAGGTGTCCTTGATTTTCATAAGAATAATATTCCTGAACGTCCCCACATCTCCTGTACATAGCCACATGCTGCCATCTTCTGATTATGCCCAGTGGAGTGTAAACATTTTTTCATGAAAAAGCAAAATCAATAAAAGTAAAGCTCCCATGTTTCCTGCCAGTAGTGCCCTCGGTAACAAACAGGGCAGAGACACCAACACAGAGATTACAATACTCTCAGACATAATTTAGGCAGAACTTTAAATGGATCAATGCATATTATAAACTTTTTTTTTTTTCTGCAAGTGCCAAGCATGCTTATGTTACTCTTCACTCTGAGATAGACAGATCATCAATGACCTTCTGGGTCACTGACTAAGGAGAAAGCTGACTATAAAAAAGAGTGGGAGAAAAATAAAGGGGGGTTGCTTCCTTCCACCCTAGACCCCCTACTGCCTTGAATGAAAGAAGACAGATGGCAGCCACCTTCCCTTTAATTAGGAGGGGCAGCTCAGAAGAGGACAGTCCTGCTCACTTGGCATTATCTTTAACAAGACAGTTTCGATGGTAATCCTCTGCTCATTTGCCTTTCTTTCAAACTGTTCTTAATTTTTCATTTACAAACTGAATTTCTGTAAATTTAATGGTGAAACAATTGTAGCTCTGACTACAATACTACATAGAGGAGATACTTAAAGATGTTTGCCGAATTAATAATTAACAGATATTCCTATAAAGGGTCTGGAATGTTTCAAATAAAATACAGCCACCTCCAGTCCTATCAGCACCACTTTGAGATAAAATGGGAATTCGCAGGACACAGACGCTCTAACTCAAATTCACAACATTCCATACTAGATCTAGAAGTTTCTGCTTTCCAGTTCCACACTCCGGTCATGCTCCTACCTTTTACCTTCAAGGTGTTGCTGTTCAAGTTGACCTCCCCCCGCAAAGAAAAGAAAAGAATATTCTACAGTAAAAATCAGTCCCAGATTTAGAAGGAACGACCACTTAACAACAAATCACAAACCACGCTTCATCTCTATTTGTTCTGCATTTTCAAGAGCCACAGAACTTTGTATTAAAAGTTAATCCATCCACATTACGTCTCTGGAGAGAGTCAACATAAAAAACAAACAAGCAAAATGGAAAGCAGGGGCCACATGTCAGAATCGGGCTAATGTCACAGAATCTCCTATGAAGGTGACAAAGCCTCTTCATTATTTTCTAGAGGCAATTAAGCACATGTTCCATAAATCTACTTGGCGTAAAACTCTCTAACATGAAAGTAAAGTTTAGTTGCTGTTAACGGGGTTAGGTCTCTATTTTATCGCATTTTTATATTAAATCTATATCAACATCACTAAATAATTTATATTCTCACAGCTCTTTCCCATTTACTGATGTGTTTTTAAATTGCAGCCTCTTGTCTGTGACCCTTCCCGCCTAGTTTCTGCACGGTTCCTGCACAAGGACCCTCTGCCTTCACACTTGTCCAGGGGGCACCTGCTTTGCCTGCTTCCAAATGGAAATCAGGGTGGCGAACTGGGGTGGTTTTCCTGGAGGTACTCCTGGTCACACCATGCAAAACGCCTTATCTGTGTCACTCATTTACCTAATGGCAAAGTTCTTGGGCCATTTAGAAACAAAATGAAACACACTTTGTTTTCTCCTTGATAATAAATTTCAATCTCTTACTATCTCTAAACAGCAAGCCGGCAACGCTAGATATGGGAAGAGAGAAAAGATAAAAGCAGCAATCAGCTACTGAACAAACTACATCCTACTTCCCAATGAAGGGGAAAAAAACTTGGCATTTGCCAGATATTGAATGTCTAATAATGTTAGCAAGAAAAAACACGCAGGAGAGACTAACAAAGAAACAAACAGAACTTACTTTGTTTCCCAGCACAGTAAGCAGGTCGGGAATGAGATGACGGCAATTCCTTCCTCAAGGTCCCTGCTTTCACTTTAAAAGCTGAGTGAGTGCTTACATCCAGGTTTCCCGTGGAACTCCAAATGTCTGCACGTCTCAAGATGCACCATGTTCCCAGTCCATCTCAGACACTGAAGACACACTTCTGAGATCGGGAAGCCCCGCGGTAGCCTCAGTCGACCTCTGGGTGCCACGTGGCACCTCCACTGTTGTGAGTACACACACAAGCCTGGAACACCCACTTGTTAGCTCAGGAACCAGGCAGCCAGCAGATATCTGCTCAGATGAATGTCCAGAGACTCAACTCTCTGGCATTCTCAGGTTCAAGGTTGGAAAATGCATTAAGACGAGAGCCACACAGTCAGCAGAAATCTGCGCCATTAGCTTTCTCATACTCAAACGTCTGTCTAAATAAGAGTCAAAGGCACAAAATGAGAGGGAATATCTTACTAGGGATGGTGACTTGCACTTGCCGTGTTTTCAAAGTACTGGGTCTTGTCTTGCTCTCTACAACTACAAGTAAGAATCCCTAAATCAGAAGTTATTTTCATTTCTTCTGTGAAAAACAAAATCCATACAAGACTGGAAAAACATATGAAATATAATTCTGCTTAAAAACGTAACCATTATTTAATCTCAACCAGCCAATTTTTTTTTAAATCCAAAGAAGAAGAAGAAAAAAAACACATATAAATTTAAAGTTTGTTTTGAAAAATTACTTCATCCATGTACTGTCCAGCTCATAAAAACAAACCTTCTTCCAGCGAAACGGGACACTTTGACCTTGTTTACTGCAGTGTTTTGAAACCGCTGTCTCGTAACTCCTGACATCACCGGGGATGCATTAGCACCTTGCCTGCTGCTGGCTGCACACCCTGCTACCCCAACTCCCTTGAATTGCCTGTAGCTGAACAAATACTCACACAACAGTAAGGACAGTGGCCTTAGCATGAAACCCAAAAAACGCACAAGATCTTTACAAGTGTCACATCTCTCCGTTCGCTTTTACAAGAAAACAAAAGCATTGTATATCTGATACTTTTTAGGTCCTACCATCCGGACCTAGTGCAGACCATTCTTTCTTCTGATCCTCTTCCCTGCCCAAGAAATGGGCCTCCTTTCTCACTGACCACTGTATTGGCAAGAATTTCTGCCACGGAGTTTTAATATTAAGAATAGGAGTTCCCAACCTACTTTCCACCAATAAAAAGTTCCCACAAATCTTCCTAGCAGACAATGTATTAAAGTACACTTTAGAGTTTCAAACAGCACTGTATTCTTAACTTTCACAAAGTCAAATGTGCTTGTTTTCTTTTATGGAACGCGCTTTTGGTGTTGTGCCTGCCTGTTGCATTTTTTAAGAAACAGTTTTCTCCTGTAAGCCTGACATATTTCCCTTCTGCATTCCCCAGTTCTTTTTCTAAATACATCAAAATCGAAGCAAAGGAGAGTTGCAACCACTGGAAGCAAACGACAATTGCATTTGTGGGAACATCTCTCAAAATTCACTTCTTAAATAAAACTGAATCCTGGTCCTATAACGATAGTGCAATCTTACAGAGAAATTAAAAACCCAAGTTTAACATGTCTGAAATCTATTGATAACCTTTACTGAAACCACTTACAAAACATCACATCCTTAAACCACAGTCACCAAAAAATATAGAACACAAAATACATATTTGAGCAATTATGGCCCTTGTCTGTCAAAGAGGAGTAAAAGGAGAAACATCCAGAATTAATACAAGTAATTAACTCTAGCTAAAGAACTACTAAAAAAGACCCTCCAATTGTCACGCTGTTACTATGACAGCTTCAAAATTGCTCTGAGAAAATGTGCTGGATTGTAAGATTTGAGATAAAACAAGCGTCATCCTGCCTGCTAGAAATTACTTTCATTTATATCACGCAGCAGTAAGGCTAAATGGCCACTTCCAATTCTGAAATACCAGATTGTTACCTTTTGACAGATGCTGTGCTCTTCATTCAGATCATGAAAAGAGTTAATAAATGAACGAATCTCTCTCAATAACTGGAACCCTTTTGGTTTCATTCCTGCAACGATCCCACTCCCACCGTCTATCTAGTTAGTACATTATTTTTTATAATGAAAGCAGCAAAGTCTGATTCAATCCGAAAGGGAAGGGCCAAGAAAAACCCCTAACAGTCTCTCGTTTCCAAATACAGAGGAGCAGACACTCACTCTAATGTTTAAGGGTTAATAATACAACAGAAAAAGAATACGGCATTTTCACCTTAAAATTCCTGCTCTTAGGTATTCAGCCTGATTTACATTTTACGTAATCTGATGGCTCAATCAGGAAGTGAGAATTTTAAGTGCGTGAGTTATGGACGGGAGGAATCATGTGACCCACAGCAAAGAAAATTACGCAGCAGACGAGCATGCTAAGAAAAATAAACTGAGCAGTTAAAAAATAGTGTTTTGGGGATATATTGACCCACGAATATATTATGGCTTTTGAGAACTAATAATTCATTTGGACTCCTTAAAAATAAATCCCCAGGACTGCTTTTAAAAATATAAGATCAGAGTAATGCACGGTGAGAAATTAAAGTTTATCCAAGAAACTGTTTCCCTGAAGTTTATATCCGTTCATGGTTTAGGTTAAGGGCTATTTTTCATCATTATTTGAAGATCAGGTAATACGAATACAATGAAACAAAACACGGGTTGCAGCAATGTTTACTTAAGCTTTATTTATATACATAGTGCATGGGTTCCTGGAGCACAAAGAAGAAAGTTGCTCAGATTTATCCAGACCCCACATAAGTTTATAGATTTCAAGCAGATACTGTATTTTATTACAGCAAATACATTCTTCAAGAGGAAAATGTTAAGGCCACAGAAACCTTCACCTCAGGTATCAAAGCTTGTACTAGGTCATTAAATAGTATCTGAATTATTCTTACGTGTTCTGTAGGTTATGCCACAAATATCAGACCAAGTACACTTAGTTTAGAAACAAAAACGTGGGAGATAAAGGTAAAACATTCTAATAGGTGTAAGGGGCTGACTGACCGATGACTTCATATTACAAAGCTACTGAAGACATATTCTACTTTTCTAGAATAGAATATACTAACATTTGAAATTCAAAAGATTTGGCCTGTGGCTACTTTGTTTCTCAGTGCAATTCCTGTTATTAATAGGTTAATAAGCAATCATTTATTAATACCAATAATAAAAAATTAACATGATTGAGGAGCAGGTATATCTCATAGCCTTTACTTTTATCAATTTAATGCTTAATACCAAAATACTATTCATATTTTTATTTCAGCCTATTAAAAAATTTATACCATGACTCTGGGCAAGTGGCAGGGTGGGGCCAGTAACAGGAATCAGTTCTAGGTACTTCTTTATTCTTAGCTCATCTTCCTTTAATTCTTAAACACGAGGTATGGGGGAAAGAAGAGACTGATAGGAAAGACAGAAACCTTTCAGAAGGGAAGCTTAAGGTAGATTAAGAAAAGTTAGGGAAGGCAAGAAGCGCACAATCTTCTAGATAGGGTATTACATGACATCCGCCATCATTGTACTAACTTGATATCCTATTTGTTGACTGAATTAAGGAAAGATGAACTAGTTACCAAGAAATATACCCAGCAGACTGATTCATGGCAAACCCAGTTCAGCCACTTGCCTAGACTTTAGTTTATTTAGGATTAATCTCAGAGTATGTACTTCTCAACTCCCTCATTCTATGAATGAATCTTGGATCTGGTCTCAGCTGTCTGTCAATTATCTGTGTAATACAGCAAAGTCTTAACTTCTCTCATTTCCTGAAATATTAAATAGTTACCTTTTGAGAGATGTTGCATTCTTCATTCAGATCGCAAGAAGAGTAATCAGTAAATGAATCTTTGAGTAATCAGAACCATTTTTATTTCATTCCTGCAACTGTATCACTAATCAGAAAATTAGAGAAGTTAAGAGACTTTGCTATGTCACAGAGATAGGTGAGTGAACTGAAACCAGATCCAAGATTTTGGACTTTCCCAGCCTAGGACTCTTTTTCACTGTGTGCTGCCTTACGACTGTCACCTGAGGTTTTGGTAACTCTCCAACTAGCTAAGCCCTGGTTACTTATCCTAGTCATGGAAAAGACAAACAATCAGGATCCAGAGACCCTTGTTCTGGGCCACCTCCTTCCTAATTCACAGGCCCACTGACCCTCACTGCTGCTGTGGGCTGCTCCCAGCAGCCAGTGCTGAGCCTCCTACCTCATCAGCTGTCAGGAGACAGGGCAGGTTCCGGGCTGAGGGGCACAGCTTCTGAGGTGGTTCCAGTCCACTCCCTGGCTCGTTCCTTCCACTGGTACTCACAGCTTCCTCATTTTTCCCAATGGGAAAATCAAGGCACTAAAATAAGAAAAAGCACTTGTTTTGGGTCATGTCACAGCTGTACTGGGATTTTGGATAAACACAAGAACCAGATTATAGTCTAGAAAAAGGAAAACTAACTCCTACTTCATAACATTCACCAAAATTAATTCTGTGGAAATTAAAGAGTTAAACATAAAAGGGAAAAAAAAAAGAAGAAAACTAAAGTAGTAGAAAATATTTCTGAATTTGGGATGAGAAAAGAAGATTTAGCTTTACAGAAGCAATAAAAAAAAGGAACAAAAGGCAAGGTAATCCAACTGCAACGAAATGTAAAACCCTTATGTCAAAAACCAGCAAACATAATTGAAAGGTGAGCAAAAAAAGGCCAGGTGTGTTGGCTCACACCTGTAATCCTAACGCTCTGCGAGGCTGAGGCAGGAGGATGGCTCACGATATAGAGACCAGCCTGGGCAGCACAGTGTGACCCTGTTCCTGCAAAACATTTAAAAACTAGCCAGGTGTGGTGGCATGTACATGTGGTCCTAGCAGAGGCTGGGGTTGGGGTATTGCTTGAGCCCTGGAGTTCCAGGCTGCTATTATTGCATCACTGCATTCCAGCCTGGGTGACAGAGGGAGGCCTTGTCTCTAAATAAATTAAAAAGCAAAGAATAAAATAGCGGTAACAGGATAATACTCTTTACAGTATTTGAATGTAAAAGGTAAAATGTAATAACAGACAATTCACACAAAAATATAAAAGGCCAATTAATATGAAAAAAGTGTTCAATTTCATGAGCAAACACCAACATGTATTTCACCAATCACAAAGATGGACAACAAAAAAAGGAAAGCTCATGCAGTGGGGTGAGACAGCTATTTCAAGAAATCAGCGATATATGTATTTTTCAAGTCTTAGAACTGTTTTGACTCCTAAGATGTTTATGAATATCTCCTAAGGAAATCATCACAGATACACAGGAAGATAACTATACAAGGAAATACTCAGCAAAAGCATGAAATAGAGAACAACTCAAACATCCAGAGGTGAAACGGAGCACGTGACTAAACAGATCACAGTAAAAATTCATACGCTTAAATCATGATATTTGGAAAATGCTTAATGATATCGGAGATGACAAAAATAATGTTGTGTGCAAATGCTGAATAGAAAATCGTACATAAACATGATACTAATGTTGCCAAGTAAGAAAGTGAAGAAGGGAGGGACAAACTGGTCTCGAGATTGGATTAGGAAACATTAAAAAAGCTTACAAAGGGCAGAGACATTTGATTTTTATTACTTCTTTATAATCTTGGGATGTTTGGCATTTTCTGTAATATTTTTATAACTGGAAAAATTTATGTGAATTACCACTCCATAAATATTTCTCAGCTATATAAAATCACAAAAATATTTGCAAATACTTTTTAATAAGATTTTTTTTTTTGAGATGGGGTCTTCATGGGGAGTTCAATGATACAATCAAAGCTCACTGTAACCTCGAACTCCTGGGCTCAAGCCATCCTCCCATCTCAGTCTCCCAGCTACTGAGGTATGAACCACCACACCCAGCCAGAAATTCTTATACTTATTAAATGCAAAGAAGGTGCAAAACAATATGATCTTTACTATGTAAAAATTTACATGAAAGAGACTGGAAGCCTATGCATCAGAATATTAACAGCTGTTGCTTTTAGGCAGTGCCATTGTGTGTAATATTTTTCTATACATACACCTTACAAATTTTCCGATTATCATATATTGTTTTATAATAAGAAATAGATAACATCACAATTAGAGGATTGATACATCAAGAAGCTGCTACTATCAATACTTAAATTTCAAAATACAGAATATCAATAGCTACAAAAATCCGCCTTATGACCAAGGGATTTTTTTTTGTTAATTTAGGAACCACTGGTATACCTTCAGAAAACAGCAGGAATCGGTGTGTGTGTAGGAGGTGGTAATGAATCATATCTTTTTAGCCGTCAAACTGTTTTCTCTAGGCAGCAGTTCTGTGAGGGTCCTTCTGAAATATGAGAACCTTGATAGGACATTACCAGAAAAATGGCCCAAAGGTCAATGGGGGGAGGAATAGTAAATGATCAAAAGAGTAAGGCAGAGAGTCCATGAAAACACAGGCGTCAATAGAGAAGGATCGATCCATCTTTTGATCCAAAGGAACTGAAAGCAGGAACTAAAACAGGTATTTGTACATCCACATCGTAACAGCATTATTCACAACAGCCAAAACAGGTCCATCAACCTGTAGCCACCACATGGATATATAAAATGTGGTATATCCACACGACAGAATATTATTCGGCCTTAAAAAGCAAAGAAATCACGTCCACGCTACAGTGTTGTTGTAATCCTACAACATTAGATGAATCTTGAAGACACTGTGCTAAGTGAAATAAGCCAGTTACAAAAGGACAAATACTGTAGGGTGTCACTTATTTGAGGTACCTAGAATAGCCAAATTCAAAGAAACAGAAAGTACGATGGTGGTTGCCGGGGGTGGGGTGAGGGGGGAGGAGAGAATGGGGAGTTGTTGTTTAATGAGGATAGAGTTTCTGTTTTGCAAGATGAAGAGATTCCGGAGATGGATGATAGTGATGGGTGCACCACAATATGAATGTATTTAATGCCAATCACATGGATACTTAAAGATGGTTAAGATGATAATTTTTATGTTATGTATTTTACCACAATTAGAATATATATGTAAATATTTTAAGGATCTGTATTTACATATAGATACAGTCTTATCTGTGTATGTGGATGTATTTCATATATAAATATATGAAAGAAAGAAAAAAACCTTCATAATTAGAAGTCCTGAATAAGTTTCTGATTTGGCATGCCAGAACGGTTTAAGGAGTGTCAATGCTGCAAGCATCAAAATGACCTTATTTCTGAGACTAAATTCTTTCAATATAATTATAGAAGTCAGCTCAGAAGTGAAAATCCAGATCAAAAGTGAAAATAAGAAGGAACACTGTGTTCAATTTGAACATAATATTCCAAACCTCTTCACGGTTTTTTTTTTTGAGACCCTCTCATAATAGCCAGCTTGGAAAAATTCCCTACAACTAGGAAAGAACCTACAAATCCAAGCAACATGATGACATTTTCTCGTTAACAGGAGAAAACATAAGAATATGGGAAACTCTGAGTGTCCTTAAACCTCAGAGTTTATACCTATTCCACATTATTACCACATATTTAAAGAATTCTAGGGCTATACAGAAGCTCTCAGACAGAACCGTTCCAGGACTTGGATGTCTAGAGAGGCTTGCCCAATGTCACTGAGAAATGCCAGATCTAAAGACAAGCCCGCGGGGGAGAGTTCTGTTTGGTTTATTGTGTTATATTTTATTTTACTTATTTATTTTTTTGAGACGGAGTCTTGCTCTGTTGCCAGACTGGAGTGCAGTGGCACGATCCCAGCTCACTGCAACCTCCGCCTCCTGGGTTCAAGCGATTCTCCTGCCTCAGCCTCTTGAGTAGCTGGGACTACAGGTGTGTGCCAGCACACCCAGCTAATTTTTCTGTATTTTTAGTAGAGACAGGGTTTCACCATGTTGGTCAGGCTGGTCTTGAACTCCTGTCCTCAGGTGATCCGCCTACCTCAGCCTCCCAAAGTGCTGGGATTAGAGACGTGAGCCACCACGCCCGGACCTGTTTTATTTTTTAAAGAGGTGGCTATTTAAAGGTAAGAAAGCAAAGCATAATTGGAATGCTCTTTCTGCAAGTCATTTGATTCATTCATTTTGTTCAAAAAATACTTGTATACATCTTGTATAATGCTGCCAGGCACTGGGCTAGGTGCTGGATAATGAATAGTATTTCCTGCAGCAAACTGGCAATTATAATATAAATGGGGCATATGGTGCTATTGGTACACATAAGACCAATAGCTCTAATCTGGTCTAGCCAGATTGGTTGAGGATGGCAACCCGAAGTAGTGACATTTTTGATAATAATAGTAATCACTGTTATCATCACAGCAAGCTTTACTGACCATCACTATAGGTCAGATAGGGCTTCAAGCACTTTCTATGCATGAAATAATTTAATCTTCACCACAACCCTATGAAGTAGAATCTTAGCGATGAGGAAACTGAGGCACAGAGAAGTCACACCGCTCCTAAGCGGTGAAGTCAGACCAGATTGCATGCTTTTCCAAAATCTGCTTCTAGGGAAACCCAAACAAAGACAAGACAGGAATGAAACTTAAGGAGCAGAACATTTGGGAAAGAACTGAGAAGCTCTGAATAAGAAAAGAGGGAAAAATAGGGTAGAGTTACTACAGATGGGAAAGGCTGAGGAAGGAAGGAAGGGATACAAAGCCCATGACCAAGGGCTCCAGGGCAGGAGTGGTTGATTTACAGTGGGATTTTCATGAAGCTCTGCAGAGTGGGAAACAACTCTCTTCTCCAACTCCCCATGAACTTGTTAGTGCTGTGATGACCTGGTCATGCACAGGCTGGAACACACGCTCTGCAGAGGCCCCCATCAATCTAGCTACAGGACATTTAACAAATGGGTAAGAACTGAAGCAGGGAAGGAGCAGGAAGAGGATGCTTTAAAAGCATTGTCCTGAATGCAGTCAGAGAATGGATTAGGGGAAATTTGCTAATCCATTCATATAGGTAAAAAGTAATGGTGACCAAGAAGGACATGACAGATAAAGTAGATGGGTTTGAAAACTGTTGATAGGTAGAATTTTGACCAGATTTGGCTTCTTACTGGATTCTGAAGGTGAGGAGAAAGGATCAGCAAATCACAGGTTTCAAGCTGGGGTACCTGGATCAATGTGGAACTTCTTGGATATGAGGTGCCAACAAGATATCCAAGTGCAGATGTCATTGGGCATGGGAATATCAGCAGGGAGCTTAGGGACTGATAGAAAGAACCTGAAAAGGACAAGGAGTAAGAAAAAGCAAGAAGGGTAGGTTGGGTCTTCAAAGGTCAGGGAGGAGAACACAAACCCTGCTCAGCATTGAGAGACTGGGAAGACAAGAATCCAAATGCATCTGCAAAGAGAGGAGGACGACTACTGGCTTTGGCTAGAGCAGAATCCACTTGTTCAGTCTGGCAAAAGCCAAACTGGCTCATCCTGAGGGGTGGGCAGGAGTGAGGACAGGGAGGGAGTAATTGGACACAATTCTTCCAGAAGGCTGGCCCTGGCAGGAGAAGTGAATGGAGAGGTAATGAAAGGCAAGGTGATACTGAAGGCCTGTGTTGTTTAAAATGGGAAAGACTTGAGTAGGTTTCAGTGCTCCCAGGAGAAAGTCAGTGGGGAATAAAAAGTACACGACCAGAGAGATAAAGTCTTTGAGAAGGTGAGAGGGAAGTGGGTGGGGTTCAGGGCCTTGGACAAGAGGAAGGACTCCCTTTCCGCTGAAACAGGAGGCAAAGAAAGCCAGGCAGGTACAGATCGGGACTGCTGAGGGTTTTTTTTTGTTTTTTTTTTTTTGTTTTTTTGAGAGATGGAGTTTCGCTGTTCTTGCCTACGCTGGAGTGCAATGGCACGATCTTGGCTCACTGCAACCTCTGCCTCCTGGGTTGAAGCAATTGTCCTGCCTCAGCCTCCAGAGTAGCTGGGAATACAGGCATGCACCACTACGCCCAGCTAATTTTTGTATTTTTAGTAGAGATGGGGTTTCTCCACGTTGGTCAGGCTGATCTCAAACTCCTGACCTTAGGTGATCTGCCCGCCTCCCGAAGTGCTGGGACTACAGGCGTGAGCCACCTTGCCCAGGAGAGGAGTGCTGATTTAAAGCGAGAACCTGAGGGAGTCTACCCTCTGGCCTCTCTTCCCTCCATGACACAGGAGGGACAGCCAGTTACTGAGAGTAAGTAGTGACATGGAGGAGGTGGAGAGTGGGCAGTGTGTGCATAGCTGCTGGCAGATGGAGATGCAGGGGCCCTGGGATGGCATGGATCAGCCGCTGGGGAGTAGAAAGCTGCTTCCTCAACTGTTTCTTGAGCCTGCCAAGTCATGGGCGCCACATCCCTGTCCTCTATGCATCTGTGGCATCTATCAAACAGCACTAGGAACATAAAACCATGACTACGCCGAGCAGGCCTTGTGAGAAGTCTCATGTTCCATGCAGTGAGATCAGGAAGTCAGTTGTAGTAAATGACTTCAATTTTCCATAGGCCTTCACCACATATGTACGGCAGAGAAAGGCAATGGTCAACACAGAACATGATGGCCCTCCTGTGACAACATGCAGCACAATCCCTCTTCATTCTACAGTCAAACCCCGTCTGTCTGTGCCACCAAAATGGGACTTTGACAGAAAACTACATCATGAGTAGCACATTAACAGACCTTCACATTTGGTCTGAGCTGATTTTGTTTCTGGCGCTGTCAACCCTCTTAAATGCGAGCAGGTGATTACAGCCCAGGTTCTTCCTGCCTGCCCGAGCCGTGTGGGGAATCTGAGTGGGGAGAGGCCTGTCCTGGCCACTTCTCCCAGGCTCGGCTCTCGTTCCCGCTTTTGCCAGGAAACTGCTAGAGAAAGCAAAAACAGGCCAGGAGCTGAGCCCAGAGATACAAGTCCAAACACAGACTTGGGAAGGTGGTATTTCAGATGAGTGGAGAGGAGGACGTAAACTTCAAACGTGTCTCTCCTTGTAAAGTCCTTTTGTAGAGACAAATAATTCTGGTAATGAATATGAAGCATCCCTGGTTATTTTCAGAGCATGCGTCTCCCAAGGAGCTCAAAAAGACCCTTTCATTCTATATCCTTCTGGGAGAGAATGGGAATTAATAATAAACCTGACCGATTCAGCCCAAGTGGGGAGTCTATCATGAAGACTGAGACAGCTGAATCACAGCAGAGTGGAATGCGCTTTTGCTTTATATGCTTTTCCTTTACTAAGTCCTTTTTTGGTGTTCTTTAACTGTAAAGTTAATATATTATTACCGGCCAGCAGTTACACAGTGCTCACTATGAACTAGGCACAGCGGTAAACCTTTTGTATACTTTGACCCAAACCCTCTTAATTCTCCCCATTTAGTGGGGGACACAGGAACAGGGATTCCTTTTCCTGTGTTGAGTAGCAGAGTTGGTATTCCAAGCCAGGCCGCCCAGCCCGAGTCATGCACTGATCACTTCCCTGTACCACCACACCACGAAAGCGCCACATCAAAGTCCAAAAATGCAGGTGTCAAAAGAGAGCATCACCGTTTAGTCCACCTTTCTAACAGAATAATTTGGGTGCATTTCCTACTCTATTCAGCCTTTGGTTTTCAAATCAAGGAATCTTTTAAAAGAAATAAAGTTCTATATTCAAATAAACATGCTCAACCAAACCGTGTACAAAAACCTTTCCAAGTAGAGATTCTACTCATAGACAAGGCTTGCTGAAAATCAGATTTACTTTTGCATACAATATGCTTGTTATAAAAATAATTTTTATTTTACAATCCTTTTTACATTTTGAAAAAGTCTTACTTAGGAGTATTTATTTGGGCTGAGCACGGTGGCTCACACCTGTAATCCCAGCACTTTGGGAGGCCGAGGCAGGTGGATCACGAGTTCAAGAGATCGAGACCATCCTGGTCAACATGGTGAAACCCCGTCTCTACTAAAAATACAAAAAAATTAGCTGGGCATGGTGGCGCGTGTCTGTAATCCCAGCTACTCAGGAGTCTGAGGCAGGAGAATTGCCTGAACCCAGGAGCTGGAGGTTGCGGTGAGCCGAGATCGCGCCATTGCACTCCAGCCTGGGTAACAAGAGCGAAACTCCATCTCAAAAAAAAAAAAAAAAAAAAAAAAGAGTATTTATTTTTTTTGTCTGGTCCACATTTCATTATAATGAGCTCCAAATCACTCATTTTGAATCCACATATATCCAACTTTTCGGATAAGAAAAATGAAGTTAATTTTGTTCTTCTTGACGTCGCCTGCAGGCTCAGGCTAGATATCTCACTTTTTATGGTCCATTTCTGTGCAGATAAGAACATCACATTTAACATGGGAATGTTGGAACTTCTGGAGGCTTGAGCAGGGTTAGCTTCATAAAACAAGCAAAAAATGCCTCCTGCCACATACAGCTTCCATCAGTGATCTTTGACCTAAATGCTTCATGACATGAAAGTTAAAGACTATGCCAGTCGCTTGGGGCTTGAACAACGTGAACTGTTATTTCCTAGACTTGAATGCCTGCTGCATGTGGTCTACACAAACATTCTTTAAGTTCCTTTGAAATAGACCCACACATATATGGAAAACTGATCTCTAAGGAAGGCGCCAAAGCAATTCAATGGAAAAAGAAAAGTCTTTCCAACAATCCATATTAGAACAACTGGGAAAATATATGCAAAAATATGAACCTTGACCTTTACTTAACCCCATATACAAAAACCAACTGGAAATAGATCATAAACTAAAGCATAAAAGCTAAAGCTGTAAGTCTTCTAACAGAAAGCACAGGAGAAAATCTGCATAATCTTGGGGAGGCAAAGATCACTTAGGAAACAAAAAACAATACAGATAACATAGATTTTTTTTTTAATTTTTAAAAAAATATATATATTTTTTTTGGTAGAGAGAAGAGGTCTTGCCATGTTACCCAGGCTGCTCTTGAACTCCTGGGCTAAAGTGGTCCTCCTGCCTTGGCCTCCCAAAGGAAAAAAAAAATTGATCAATGAAATTATTTCAAAATTAAAACCTTCTGCTCATCAAAAGACACTTTAAAAAATAGAAGGCAGACCACAGGCTGAAAGAATATTTGCATCATAAACTTCTGACATGAATATTTTATCCAGAATATGTATAAAACTCCTACCAACCAAAATAATAAGGAAGACAATCCAATTTAAAAACAGGCAAAGGAAAAACAGACTCAAAATACTTGAACAGACATTTCAAAAGGGAAGATACACAAATGGCCAATAAGTGTATGTGATTCATCAAGAAAATGCAAATTGAAAACCACAATGAGATACTTCATATCCAGGAGAACAGCTAAAATTAGAAAAACCACCAATATACGAATATTAAGATACTGGATCACCTGGAACTTTCATAAATTGCTGGATGCAGTGTAAAATGATACAATTACTTTGGAAAATGACTTGGCAGTTTCTTACAGAGGTAAACATACACCTACTGTATGCTGCAGCAATTAAGCCTAAAAAAGAGTGAGAGTGGGCCGGGTGTGTTGGCTCACACCTGTAATCCCAGCACTTTGAGAGGCCAAGGCAGGTGGATCATTTGAGGTCAGGAGTGTGAGACCAGCCTGGCCAACATGATGAAACCCCGTCTCTACTAAAATTTTAGAAATTAGCCAGGTGTGGTGGTGCGTGCCTGTAGTCCTAGCTAGTCGGAAGGCTGAGGCAGGACAATTGCTCAAGTCTGAAAGGCAGATGTTGCAGTGAACTGAAATTGCCCCACTGCACCTCAGCCTGGGCAGCAAAGCGAGACTGTGAAAAGAGAGAGAGAGAGAGAGAGAGAGAGAGAAACAGTGAGAGTGAGAGAAAACTCATTCATAGTAGCTTAATATTCATAATAGCCAAAAGGGGGAAACAATCAAAATACCAGTTTTTAAACAGATTTTAAAATTGGGTCTATTCATACAATGGAATACTACCAAGCAATAAAAGAAAAATAATGAATACAACAATATAAAAATGTTGAGGAAGAAAAGCCAGATGCAAAAGAGTAGACTGTATGATTCCATTTAGAGGAAGCTCAAAACAAGACTGCAATGATAGCAGAAAGATTGCCAGTGAGGGTGGGGAATGGCTGCATGGAGGTAAGAGGAAACTTGGTGATGGAAATCTTCTATCTATCTCTAGACTTTGGGAACAGTAGTATAGTTAATGTCTGTGCATTTCACTGCATGTACATTTTATATCAATTAAAATGGGGGGAAGGTAGGGCTTCCTTAACTGGCTTGACATCCCCATGTCCCCCAGAAGAACGTGAGTTGTTCTGCACACTTAGATCCCATCAAATGGGGATTGTATCTGAATTACTTCAGTTCACAACTATCCACGGCTGTCTCTTCTCTGGGGGACTATCCATACAAGGTATTTCCTCCAGAGGAAAAGAAAGAACTTGCTGGTTCTCTCATTCAACAGTAACAGTCAACCAATATCCAGGTCCGAGGGCCAGTGTGGGAATGTCCTCCATTCTTGCAGTCACAGAGTATCCTTTTTAGGCCCACCATTTTTCAGCTGACATCTGACAATCTGCAATACATTGTTCATCTCTAGGAAGTTATGAGAAACAGGTGGGAGAAAGAAGGTTTGGAAAGGGGGTGTTTGGCATAGGCTAATGATATATGTTGTGGCCAATACCAGGAATAAAATCACAAGCGTGTTCTGCATGCCTGGGAGCTCACACCCTCAGAGCGAAGTACATTTCACTAGTCTCCATCTCTGCTTCCAAGGGCATGGCCCCAGAGAACCTGCTCTTTGATCCAGAACCATCCAGGAGGCTCTAAGCTGGTAAACAACTTACAGGGGTACAGAGGTCAGATAGCAGAAGGTCCTTATCACCCTTATTATCTTCAATTGTCCCTAAGTAGCTACATAAAAAACATCTAACATCCATCAGTATTACTTTGCAAATTCTAGAGGTAGATTCTAGCCTCCTAGTATTGTGTTAGAAAGGAGGCTGGGCCTGACAAGAATCTAGAAGTTCCACCGTGTTGCAGCGATTGGCCCTAACTGTGGAATACCTCTGAGAAAGATCTCCAGGAATTTCTGACAAACTGCTTTCCAAGTAAAATGAGAGAAGTGTGAGACTGGAAACATCAATTCAGACTTCCTTCTGACACAAATGGATACCACTTGTGTCACAGAAGTTAAAGAACTAATTAGCGAACATCCAACTTTTCCCAGCTTCACAGTGTCCGCTGTACGCTTTCAGGACCGACCTGATGAACATGACAAAGGGATAATTAATAAAGGTTTGGAGCTTTTTTTCCACAAAGGAAACGGGAAAGGAGAATGTGAGTTGCTTCTTATAAGAAAAAGAAGAGGGAGTATGAGGGTGTATACCCTAAGAAATAAATAGTACAGAAGGGAAGAGTAGGAGATTTGCTCAGAAACTCTTGCACAGAAACTCTTAGGCAGGGAAGAAATTAAGCAGGCATATCCACATTTAATTTGTATTAAGATCAGCAACAACTACCACTACTCTTTTTTTTTTGAGATGGAGTCTCAACTCTGTCACCCAGGCTGGAGTACAGTGGTGCAATCTCAGCTCACCGCAACCTCCGCCTCTCAGGTTCAAGCGATTCTCCTACCTCAGCTCCCGAGTACCTGGGATTACAGGTGCCTGACACGACACCAGCTAATTTTTTGTATTTTTAGTGGAGACGGGATTTTACCATGTTGGCCAGGCTGGTCCTGAACTCCTGACCTTGTGATTTACCCCCTTCAGCCTCCCAAAGTGCTGGGATTACAGGCGTGAGCCACCACGCCCAGTCAACTACCATTACTTTTATAGTTTTTTTTTAAAAAAATGACTAAGTTGGATGTTTTACAAGATGCAACTTCCTTCCAGCAACAAAGCTAAAAGCTCCTCCTCTGGGGTTCTGTGATCGACGGCTACGTCTTCACTGGCTGGAAATGTTCAGCCTACGGTTTCCTCCCAACCCGGTAACTGTGAGGGTTGGTTTTCCCAAATCCCAATACCCACTGCAGTTATCGTGTTCCATCTAATCTTTTCGCCTAGCTAAAGGTAATTCCAATTTACCTGTTCAGATGTACTTCTGACAAATCAACAAATCAAAGTATTTCTGAACTGCTTGAACCCGGGAGGCGGCAGTTGCAGTGAGCTGAGATTGTGCCACTGCACTCCAGCCTGGCGCCTGGCAACAGAGACAGACTCTGTCTCAAAAAGAAAAAAAAAAAAAGTACTTCTCCTTTCAAGATGGTGGTCAGGGCACCTGGAAGACCCCGCCACAATTATAAAAGGGGTATATACACCCACAACAACAGAAAGTTTCAGGGGCCTGAGAGATGTCACCAGATGTCAGGAAGCCAGAAGATGTGTGAGAGTACTGACCGCTGAAGGTGAGCGGAGGCAGCTTACAGCCCAGGACGTTCTGAGAGGGCACTGCCGAGGCAGTGGATTGTTAACTTTATTGAGTTGGATCCCAAAGAGGCTCCAGACTCAGAAAAAATAAGAACTGTATGTGACAGAAGTGACAAGGAAGCAGAAAGAGAACACTAATTGAAAAGTCTATATATCAACAATTATTCCTTTCATGACTACTTCCTGTCTTTTTAAGAAAGAAGAAAACTTATAGCCTCTCCACTCCCAAGCAAAAATAAAAAAAAGGGAGATGATTCTCTAAAAAGACTCTGGAAGGAACAGAATATTAAAGAAAGAGATTTTTTTTTCTAAAACAACTAAAAATAAACCCAATTTATTTGTATTCCTGGAAATATCTGAGAATAATTACATCCACATAACAAGAACAACAAAAATACAAGAAAAAGTTCAATGAAATTAAAAATGCGAGCCTCAAACAACAACAGGGAACACTATGTGTGCACGTGCTTGAGTACCTTAACCTCACACTTGTATTTCTTTTTTCCGTTTTTTTTTTTTTTTTTTTAAATAGAATCCCACTCTGTCACACAGGCTGGAGTGCAGTGGTGCCAACTTGGCTCACTGCAACCTCTGCCTCCCAAGTTCAAGCGATTCTCCTGCCATAGTCTCCTGAGTAGCTGGGACCACAAGTGCCTGCCTCCATGCTCAGCTAACTTTTGTATTTTTAGTAGAGATGGGTTTTTGCCATGTTGGCCAGACCGGTCTCAAACTCCTGACTTCAAGTGATCCACCGGCCTCGGACTCCGAAAGTGCTGGGATTACAGGTGTGAGCCATGGTGCCCAGCCTTTGTATTTCTGATTATTTATCTACCATATAGACAATACCTTGCCTATACTGCGTTATATCCTGCAGCACTGTCACCAGTTTGAAATGGCACATGTGCACTATGTTCATGACAAAGGGACAGTGCCATCATGTCCACTGTTCAAGAAAACCTGAGTCTGTTTTTAACTCCTCTGCAAGTTTACAGAAGTTTACTTCTCTTCCTCTGTTTTTTTCTATAGAAGGGGAGTAACCAAAGGTCATGGGGTTTTTTTTGTTTTTGTTTTTTAAGACAGAGTCTTGCTCTCTCGCCCACGCTGTAGTGCAATGGCGTGATCTTGGCTCACTGCAACCTCTGCCTCCTGGGTTTAGGCGATTCTCCTGCCTCAGCCTCCCGAGAGGCCGGGATTACAGGTGCCTGCCACCATGCCCAGATAATTTTTGTACTTTTAGTAGAGAAGGGGTTTCACCACATTGGCTAGGCTGGTCTCTAATTCCTGACCTCAGTAATCCACCTGCCTTGGCCTCCCAAAGTGCTGGGATTACAGGTGTGCACTAGGTCATGTTTTAGAGTGACATATGAAAACTCCTAGAAAATATTAATAATAAGGAAGAACTAGCTTAATATGAAGATTTCAAAATACTAAAACAAATTAATGAGATACAAGCAGAATCTTCCCTGGGGAGCTTCATGAAGAAGATAAGCATCTCTCCCATCTGGGTAATCTGCATCCCCTCCTTCCTTAAATATTGAGAAAGGGATTGGTTCATTGGTTCAAAACCCTACCCATTAGTCTCAAAACCCTCTTTCTATGACACAAAAAAATTTTCAAGTCCCGTTTACTATTCTAAAATGTGTTGATAATATTAAATACTGTATATGCAGCTTTATAACATAAATATCCTAAATGTAACATGAAAGATAATCTAAAAGAAAAGCAAATTGTAATAAAAATATTTCACATTTCAATATATAGTTTTCGGGTCCAATTATCTATGTAATCAAATAGATGCTTGTAACTTACTTATAAAGAACAAGCCTGTATTTAAGAGAAGTCAAATTAGAAGCTTTCCTTATTAAAAGTGCAGGAAAATGAAAGAAGTGTGTAGGTGGACCACAGAATGACAATGACTATATTCTGTGTATATTAAAAGTATGCAAAAGTTATTTTGCATTTTTATGTAAAAATGGAGTTAAGTCTAGGCTCAGAAAATCATAAATTGATCTTTCACTACATGAATATCCAACGGGACAGTTGAAAGCCATGTGCACTATAGGGCAATTCTTTATGTCTTTACTGCGGGACATATAAAGTCTCTGGCTCTCGCTCATGAAATATCCTTCATTAGGCTGGGCGTGGTGGCTCACGCCTGTAATCTCAGCACTTTGGGAAGCCAAGGCGGGTGGATCACTTGATGTCAGGAGTTTGAGACCAGCTTGGCCAACATGGGGAAACCCTGTCTCTACTAAAAATACAAATATTAGCTGGGTGTGGTGGTGCAGGCCTGTAGTCCCAGCTACTCGGGAGGCTGAGGCAGGAGAGTCGCTTGAACCCAGGAGGTGGAAACTGCAGAGAGCTGGATTGTGCCACTATACTCCAGCCTGGGCGACAGAGCGAGATGCCATCTCACTCAAAGAAAAAAAAAATCCTTCATCATATCACCAGAACACCTCACACATTTCCACTGTCACCCAGGGGACGGTACTGCTTCCATGAGAACTCCTGGCCACATAAATCTATGGGAGTTTCCTTTCAGTCTTCATCTTCCATCACACTGAGAATCAAATCCTGATTGACAAATCAGCAACACAGCTAAGAAGCATAGTTATTTAATATTAAAAAAAGACTATAAAAATTAATTTATTTTAGACATGCCATTAACTATAGCCATATTCAACATAATTTCAAGATGACTGGTCACTTCACATAGAACATGAGTAGAAAGCTGTATCTTTTTTACTTTTATTTAGACAGCACAAAATGAGCCTGTTTCTTAAAATGTGAACATTCAAACCTGGTTAATTAATGATAAAAAGGGAGTTTTTCATAGAACTCTACAACTCTCATTTCCTCAAACAAGAATTAATGCATTCTTTCACATGCGGTCATTACAGGAAGGGGGGGTAGCCATTTACTGTAAATGCCTTTCTGATGCAATTCTACCACCTCTTTCAAAGACAGAATTCATCCAAGAAGCCTTAGTCACTTCTTCAAGAAAAATTGCCACTGTGCTGAATGTACAGACTAAACCACATGCCTAAGGAAAAAAGATGAGCTGATTCCACCATGAGAACACAGATCGGGAGAACAGGGGCAGAAAGAGCGCTCATAGCTTCTTTGTCAGAGCAGATTAAGTAGTATGTCTGAAAAATCCGGCCTTTAATACAGGAAAAAGTCTGACACATAGCTAACAATCAGTGTTTCAGAAATCAAATACAAACGTAGATTTCTCCCCTCTTCCGAACTTCGAAAGTATACTTCCTAAAAATATAAGACCTCACTTCTAAGCCAGTAGTGACTGTGGTGATTTAATTTTTAAAATTTCATGCACAAAAAGGAAAATGGAACCTTATCTTTTAAAATTTGAAAATGAAACTATGTTTTGAAGAGGGTAATTTCACATGAAAAGGGTTAAGACAGTGGATCATACGATAAAGCAGTTTGGATGGAAAAACTTCAGACAAATAGTTCTGAGCTCTTCCCAAAGAGAGGATCAATTTTTCTGAAATCTCAAAAACACCCAAAGGGGAAAAAAAGGAATATTTTCTCCAGTTTATCCTTACCTGGATGAGCATGAATTCTTCTAATAGCCAGATGCACACTTGTTTTTATGGAGGAGTCACTCAAGACTGGAGGCTGCGTGCTGCTGGAACCCGAAATCCCCTTGATGAATGAAACTGCACACTGTAATATACACACTCAGAGCGGGCTATTGGCTAAATGAAGGCAATGCGTGTGGAAGTCTGATTTGCCAACTTCAGGGCAGGCGTCTTATAGCCTAATTCAGAAAGATGACAGGCTTTTTTTTTTTTACTCCTTAGACAGTCAAAACTAGAAGAGGGTTCGTTTTTTCTGAAGCATTCTCCCCAACCCTACAGAAACCACAGAGAGAACAAACCACAGTGAGATTTGACTCCTTAACTAGGCAATGCCAATGAAACAAGAATTATGTTGACACTGGCAATTTACAAATAAATCTCACACCACTGCCAAAGCTTATTCACGTTACATGCCTGCCTGAGAGTCATACATAGGTGTGGGGATGGTGTGGCTCATTTTTTAAGCCAAGAATTCTGAGCCATAATTTTGGGGCTCCCTGAGGGTGGCAAACTCTACCAAAGAGTGATAAAAATTCTTTAAAAATGTATTAATCTTTGTGCTATACTGGTGATCAACAAAAACATTATGAACTAAGAATTACCTAAGATTGGACTCAGAATGTCTGTGGAAGAACCTAGGAATATGAATTTTACCTAGCATCCTAGGTCATTCTTATGTCCTTCAGAGTTTGAGGACTACTTTTCCTGTCGATGGAACTGAACAGCTGATTATAGCTGCTTCCATCTTCCTTTATCATTCAATTATTTTTTCTTCGATTCCTGCTGAAGTCAGGAGCCACGAGAACAGCAAAGCCTCCTCAGGACAACTTGTGGCTTCCAACTCCAGGAAAATAAGAGGAGAGCCAGGCTGGGTTCACTCGATCTCCCCTCCCCACCCACCTCTGTATAACTCCGCCAAGAGAGAAAAGTTCAAGCTGCAGAAACCTGAAAAATTCAGTACTAGAGGGAGAATATGAGTATTACATTAACAGATGCTGCAACTGGAAAACAAAAAATATACTGCCAAAGAGAAGAGGAAGAAAAAGAGAGAGAAAGAACACTAATGCTGACTTCTTACTATTGTAGAAAAAACTGCGTTCTTGTCACATGACCAGGGAAAGTTAGGCATGCAGACACTTTCAAGGGTGATGGGTTACGTAACCTACTGAGCGAAAAGGAAAAAGATTCTCAGCAAAGCAAGAGGGGTTTTTATTAACAGACCCCCATCTCACAGATTGAATCCCAGGTCACCACCCAGGAACAGGAGAGGCCAGGCTCCTCCCCGCTGTAAAGGGTGAGACCTTCCTGAGGCTCCATCCCCTCTTCCCAGTGTGCAGGCTGGTCGGGGATTCTCCAGAGACCCTCCCCCTTACCTTCCTCCTGCATGGATCGTTACTACATTCCAGACACCACAACAAGAATTTTATATGCAGTTTTCTTTGCCAAAGAAGTCTCACCGAAAAAACAACTTCTTTGAAGTATCTGAACACACAAACTCCAGTGTCTACATCTCACAGAAAGGACACACGGTGCATCCTCTAAGGAAGAAGCCGTGCTGCTGAAGTGTGTCCATTTCTATCCCAACTGCCCTATCAACAGAAAGGATTTTTTAAAAAGGAAACAGAGAAATACTGTTGGAAATGTTTTTAAAACAAATAGTCTTTCTGTATTTCCTATCCTTATTCCTTCTTTATTTACCTTAAGATTGTGTGACCTTTCGGAAACTTTGGACAAGTCGCCTGTCATCTGTTCTCCATTCTAACCCGTTTATTTCAGTCCAAAGTACTGGGGGGAACCCCATCATTACAATGACTTGAAAATATTATTTGGACATCACCAACATGAGCTCAACTTAGAAAACAGCTTCTTAGGAACAGGTTTTCCAAATCCTACCCCACCTTTGTTTCAGGATGACGTTGCATGATGGCATCTTAACACAAAAGGGAAGGAAGCTGACTTCTGACTTTCCGTTATGAGCTGATGTGGTACATTTGGTATTCCAAGTGTTTTGCCTAATAGGTAAATGCAGCTCTGCTGGGGCAGTGTTTCTCAGATTCTGTTGGCACTGAAATCCCTTCTGTTCCTCTAAATGAAATCTTGGGTGAAGGCCCAATATCCTCACCAGAGAAAAGTGGGCCAGGCTCGCCGCCGTGGTGGGTGGGCTGCAGGGCCCACTTCCTCGACACAGCCCCAGGGTGAAGCCACACTGCCAAACCCCAAAGGCTCTCTGTTTTCTATTTTCTCAGAGGTTGATGATTTTTAAAATTAATACTTTATCATTTTATTTTATGTATGCCTTTGTGTCTCAAAGTGGGGCATACACTGACACATTTTTAAAGTTATGTCAAGTCATATTTGAAATACTAGTTGTAACACTGAGCTTAGGAGTTCTGAAATACACTTGGTCAGTGTGGACCCTGACATGAAAATTATAATTTCCATCTGTATCCCTCTGGAAACAATACCCTTGATATAGTTGCAAGTTCAAGGTCATTTTAGAAACACAAAATTTTGTGGAGATACAGTTGAAGTGAATGAGAATATCATCTTGATGATTAAGATCCTTGCCAAATTTCACTTCTACTAGTGACCATTATTAGCTTGCTATACAGAAGAAAGTTTCAGACTTATATATTAACACTCAAGCAAATACATACATATATGTACTGTGTGTGTGTGTGTGTGTGTGTGTGTGTGTGTGTGTGTGTGTGTGTTGTGCATACCTGAGCTCTAAAATGGAAAATGAATTTAAAGTGCTGCTAGGTAATCATTATCAAGAAAATTATATTAATATCAGGTCAGCACAGAGAACAAAGACAAATTCCTTCAGGAAGAGGCAATATGTACTTCTAAACTTCTAACAAAAAAGTTTAATAATCTTTTCTTTTTTTGAGTGTTATTGCTCAGTTTTGTTTGTTTGTTTGTTTTGGGGGGTGGAGTGCAGCGGCACGATCTCAGCTTACTGCAACCTCTGCCTCCCGGGTTCAAGCAATTCTCCTGCTCAGCCTCCCAAATAGCTGGGACTACAGGCGCCCACCACCACGCCCAGCTAATTTTTGTAATTTTAGTAGAGACAGGGTTTCACCATGTTGGCCAGGCTGGTCTTGAACTCCTGACCTCAGGTGATCTGCCCACCTTAGCCTCCCAAAGTGTTCTGGGATTACAGGTGTGAGCCACAGAGTCCAGCTATTCTTCAGTTTTAAAAAAGATGATGTGTCTCATTTGGCAAAGCCATCACATTTCAAATATAAGAGAAAATGTCCAGAGTGAAGCAGCTATCCTGGGTCACTGGGACCACTAATCGGAATCAGGGAAGGTCCCAATGTTCTGTAATCAACTGTCCCATAGAATAAACAGTGTTTAAAAGAAGGGAACTTTATATCCAAGCAAGTGTCAGAAGCGTATACACAGAAGGAATAAAAGTGAACTGTCTTTTCCAAATCCATGTTTAACCATATCCTTGTTTTCGGAATACTCTAAATTTCCTATGATTTCCCTTTTAATTTATTACTGACAATAAAATAATTATGGAAGCACTGTAGTAGCACTTACTGTATCTTAAAATGGTCAACCTCTTTCCAAGAACGGAAGTGTGGTTAAGAGAAATAATGACATCCCAGCACTTTGAGAGGCCGAGGCAGGTGGATCACCTGATGTCGGGAGTTCAAGACCAGCCTGGCCAACATGATGGAACCCCATCTGTAAAAATACAAAAATTACCTGGGCATGGTGGTGGGTGCCTGTAATCCCACCTTCTCAGGAGTCTGAGGCAGGAGAATCGCTTGAACCCTGGAGGCAGAGGTTGCAGTGAGTGGAGACTGCACTACTGTACTCCAGCCCGGGTGACAGAGCAAGACTCTGTCTCAAAAAAAAAATAAAAAAGAAGGATATTAAAGTAGTCCTCAAATCCTTGCTTATGTTTCCAAAATTTATTTCTAGGTTTTTGGTTTAAGATTGAGGCTACTTTTCCCTTAGGAATATTGCTGCTAATGATAGTACCCAGGTCATTTCACAAAACTTACTTAACATCACATATCCTATATGTTATATCAGATATTCAAACAAAATACATATTTTAATTGCACTGCAATACTAATAATTATATAGAATATAAAATAAGAACTAAGAATGATTATATCTGTATGCAAATATAAGAAAATTTAGTCATGATTAAGAGCTTTGAAAGTTTACGACACTGGTTATTATGCCTTACTTTACCTCCAAATATATCATGTGCTTTTCCTTTGATACGATTATATCATTATTCTCTCCCCCCCCCCTTTTTTTTTTTTTTGAGATGGGGTTGCTGGGTGTGGTTGTTCATGGCTGTAATCCCAGCATTTTGGGAAGTCGTGGCGGGTGGATCACCTGAGGTTGGGAGTTCAAGACCAGCCTGACCAACATGGAGAAACTCCATTTCTACTAAAATACAAAATTAGCCGGGTGTGGTGGCACATGCCTGTAATACCAGCACTTGGGAGGTTGAGGCGGGCAGATCACCTGAGGTCAAGAGTTCAAGAGCAGCCTGACCAACATAGAGAAACCCTGTCTCTACTAAAAATACAAAATTAGTCAAGTGTGGTGATGCATGCCTCTGATACTAGCTACTTGGGAGGCTGAGGCAGAACAATCGCTTGAACCTGGGAGGCGGAAATTATGGTGACTTGAGATCACGCCACTGAATTCCAGCCTGGGAAGTAATAGTGAAACTCACTCTCAAAAAAAAAGAGAGAGAGAAAGATGGGGTCTTGCTAGGCTGAACTTGAACTCTTGGGGTTGGGTACTCCTCCAGCCTCAGCCTCTCAAGTAGCTGAGTTTATAGGCATGCACTACAGCACCAGGCTATATCACTACTCTTAATCTCATCAGCTAAAACTAATACCCACTGGATGCTCTCAAAGAGGGAAGAAGAAAAAAAGCTTAAAAAGACAAAGATTTACTTTAAATATGGAAGAAATGTGATAACATATATGGAATTAACAAGACAATAAAAAAGAACATAATATTCAAAGTTCTCCCAAATTAGATAGAAAAAGTATTGGACTGGACATATGACGTGAGCCAGGACAGCCTGGCCGCTGTGTGGAGCAGAGGACGAGAGGCTGACTAAAGGCAGGCGATGTGTGTGATTGGCCATGTGTGTGCCCGGGATGTGTGCAAAGCCAGTGTGTTTGAATTGGGAAGGCCCTGTGTGGCAAACTTGGTAAGAATTTAGTGGTCAGTCTTTCAAAGAGATAGTTATTCGGTCTGGCTGGTGACTCAACTGATGAGGACCCAAAGTCAGAGTGGAGTAGTGCTGTTGTGTTCAGCTCCATGGTCCCACAGTGTGAGCCGCAGTTTGCTCCCAAACATGGTGCTGGCCAAAAAGGACCAAGCCAACTCTGGACAGCTCAGTATAAAGTGATAAGCCCTCTAGAGCTCCGTTTTTACAATAAAATCATTTTCCTACATGACATTCTCTTTTCATTTTTGAGATGGAGTCTTACTGTCACCCAGGCTGGAGTGCAGTGGTGCGATTTCAGCTCACTGCAACCTCTGCCTCCTGGGTTCAAGCAATTCTCCTGCCTCAGCCTCCTGAGTAGCTGGGATTACAGGCGCACACCACCACACCCGGCTAATTTTTGTGTTTTTAGTAGGGACAGGGCTTCACCATGTTGTCAGGCTGGTCTTGAACTCCTGACCTTGTGATTCACCCGCCTCAGCCTCCCAAAGTGCTGGGATCACAGGCATGAGCCATGCACTCAGCCATGACACTCTTAATTCCTTACTTAACTGTGGAGGAGAAGAGGGGAGTAGAAGTTAAGATAACAGAATCTGAAAAATCCTTTACTACTAACATAACTAACTTAAAACTGTTTACTGAAAATGATCACTGGACTCCATCTTATAGTAATGAGTTTTGTGCATTTTTAATGATAAAAATATGGTCTTTTAAATGACAACACAAACTATGACCTTACTAGGCTGATGACATGTTAAATTCTAAGTGTGAGAGTGTGTGCAAGTGTGTGTGTGTGTATGTGTAAAGCTGGTGAATTCCAGTCCCAGTACCAGGGGAAGTTAGGGAAGGGAATGAACAGGAAGGGATTTTTGGTTATAATCAAGGGTGCCCTTTTTTGGTTCTTGACAACAGTCAAACTAGTCTAACCCGGTGTTTTTCAAACTGTAGGGTAATCCATAAGTGGGTTGTAAAATAAATCCAGTGCACTGAAAACAACACTTTTATGAAAATGAAACAGACTAGCATTAAAAAAATAAGCGTTCACAGTTAGTGGGGCAACTTTTTCATAAAATAGTTTCACGTATATGTAAGGGTCGCATGCAGTTTTCCATGATGTAAAACTAATTCTGTGAGGTCCAGGAAAAATGGTCTCTTGGAAAAGAAGATTAAAAATCATGTTTGAAATTAGATAAGTGGATCCTGTGTGAGTTTAATTTTAATCAGTGCTATGCTTCTGTCTCCTTAACTGGGAAAGCAACCCACAAATCAAGATGAATTTACAATAATAATCAACAATGCTAAAGATAACAGGCAAGTCCTTACTCATTCACTCAGTGTGGTGTCTACTCTCCCCACATGAGGGGTTATGAGGGGACGATGAAATTTGAGAAAATTAAAACAAAATCCATTAAATAGGATCATATAATAATAGCTAACACATATTGAGTGTCTATTACTTGCTGGTAGTATTTTAAGTATTTTACACATCATTAACTCATTTTATCCTCTAATAATCCCATGGAGATGCTAATATTATCTGTTTTCCAGATAAAGAATCTAAGAAATTCAGTCAGTTGCATAAGATGCAGAGCCAGTATCTGAACCCAGGAAGTCTGGAACCCAGGAACACTACTGCCTGGGCTTTGCTGTCTGTCCTCATTTCTCCTGCTGCTCAAGTATAGTGCAGGCTATGCTACAGACAGCCTCTTTACCACTTTCATACGCTGATACATTCTGAACAGAATTCTTAGCAAATTCATTCAAACTCCATCTCTTTCTTCCTTCTCTAGAAAACATGTAAGAATGCAACTGAGTGGGTATCTTCCTTTCTGTACTGACTCTAACTCTTACTTATTTCAAAGTTAAAAGAAATTCATTCTCAGGTGTTGGTTCTCATACCTTTTGTATGAGCCAATCATTTCTAACACATCATCCAGGTCTTTTTTTTTTTTTTTTTTTTTTTTTTGAGACAGAGTCTTGCTCTGTCGCCAGGTGCCAGGCTGGAGAGCAGTGGCGCAATCTCGGCTCACTGCAACCTCCGTTTCCTGGGTTCAAGCAATTCTCCTGCCTCAGCCTCCCGGGTAGCTGGAACTACAGGCACACGCCACCATACCCAGCTAACTTTTTTTGTATTTTTAGGAGAGACGGAGTTTCACCATGTTGGCCAGGATGGTCTCGATCTCTTGACCTTGTGATCCGCCTGCCTCAGCCTCCCAAAGTGCTGGAATTACAGGCTTGAGCCACCGCGGCCAGCCTATCTTCCAGGTCTTATCTCCCCAAACCAGTGACTCCTGTCACAGGGGCAACTGCTGCTAGTCTGGCTAAACAGAGCTCCTAGGGGCACCTCTTTGTTTGAACCCACTTGTGCTATTCTCCTCAGTTTTGAATAGAACCCAAAGAAATCTCAGGTATAATGTCCACTGTGACAAGTGTACCCATGTGTTTCAGAAAAAAAACATGAAAAGGTATGTGCCAAAAGATTTCTTATTCCTTTAATCTGTCCACTCTTATCTTCAGGTTACATAGTAAGTCCTATATAGATAGGGCCTAGACAGTAAAATCAGTAGAAGTCAACACTATTTTTGGTAGCAGGGTTACCTTTCCTAGGACTTGGATCCATGAGTAAGAACCTAACTTTTTAAATGCTGGTTAACCGCTGGGTAAACACAGCAAGCACTGTGCCTCTCACATGTGAGTTAAAATGGCCAGGGCAAATTAATCCTGCGACCAAAGCACAAACACTATGTAGGTCTTCATCTGCCAATACACCTTGGCCACATAATTTGATATTTTGCTAATGAAAATGCCTTTTGGCCAAACAAACATAGCATCTAACATTTTAAAAAAATCTTTAAAAATTAATGTATCATGATGGACAGCACATTATGATATGGAGCATTAAATTATTAAAACAATTGGGGATTCTTTAAAAATACAACAAAACAAGCAGATAATTAGGACAAAATCTGGCCAGGAGCAGAGGTTCATGCCTGAAGTATGAGCACTTTGGCCAAGGTGGGTGGATCACGTGAGATCAGGAGTTCAAGACCAGACTGGTCAACATGGTGAAATCTCATCTCTACTAAAAATACAAGAATTAGCCAGGCATGGTGGTGCATGCCTGTAATCCCAGCTACTCGGGAAGCTGAGGCAGGAGAATCGCTTGAACCTGGGAAGCTGAGGTTGCTGTGAGCCAAGATTGCGCCATTGCACTGCAGCCTGGGTGACAAGATTCCATGTCAAAACAAACAAAAAGACAAAACTGAGGCTTAAGTAGACTGTGACAAGGCTTTACCATAATTTGCTTGTATATAGATTCTCCAAGTAACTTATTAAAATGAAGACAATGAAAGTTTAATATTCCTTTGAAAAATACAGTTAAAGTAGAGTGCTGTCAAAATAAAATTTCTCATTGAATAATACTGTCTACATGCCAGTGTCAATGTCATTCAAGAGGCAGGAAATACAATTTTACTATTCATCACTATAAAACTGTAAGTTATTTTTAGGTATATTTACATAACTTCTTTCAATAACAGATTAAACCATTTATTTCTACCAAGTATTCTTTGTGTCAAAAACCAATACTTTTGACATGGGCTGGGACAGATTCTCTGTAGTTAAAAAATAAAATAAAAGGATGATTCAAGTATATACCAACCTAGTCTATTAGCTTCTAAGAAAGATATAGCTTTTGGATAAAAGAGTAGTGATGTCTGTGCTTAATGAATATGACACATTTTGCAAGTGGTATTAACATGCTGGGACTTTTTTGGGTGATGATGCTCATTTTCCCTGCCCCTTTGACCCTGTTTCCTTAGCTGCACCTGGAACCAAGAGTATTCATTTTTAAGATCATCAGAAGACAGTAGTGTCTGGTTGTAGGAATTAGAATTTCTTTTTTAATTTGGAAGCTGAATGGCTTATGGGGCAGGGGATGAGAATCAAGTGTAGAATTGTAGCCTGAGCTAGTGTGATGCACTATTGTCACACACTCATGGTTAATAGGAAAACTACACCTACCCAGTAAAAAAATAATGTGGATAATAACCTTCTAAACAGTAGCATGCTGTTTGTTAAAGCCATCTGGCAAAGGCCTCCCTAGAATAAAGGCATTAGGGGAGTTGTTCTCTGAGTTGAATAAAGGTACACTCAGCTGAGAAGGACAGAGAACTTCTTAGGGAGCAACTATTGTTAGAGAAGGAAGTAGCTGCAGGTTTAAAAATTATCCCATAAAACCTTCATTGTCACTGAGGCAAAGAGTGGGCCTCTCTCTTCCTTTCCTATCTGTACCCATGGCAGGCTGCCCTCAATGTAGCAGGGTGGAAAAACTGTGTGTATGGGGATGAGTAGGTTTTGCTTTCCACTACATTTTGCTAAGACAAACACTTTCCAAGTAGGGTATTTAAAAAACAAAAAAGACTGAGGTTTAACATTAATTTTTCAAAATTATGAAACATCTGTTAAATAAGTATTACTCATTTGTCAGTAAAAGGTTTGTTCTTTAATAGCTCTGTGGCCTTGTGCAAGCCCCATCAGCTTTTGGAGACTCAGCTGCCCTGTCTGTAAAACTGAAAACCTTAAGGTAAATGTCCTCTAACCTTCCTCTGTTCTCCAACTTTACATGGTTAATCATTTTGTGACTTTATCTTCTCCTCCAAACATCCTTGATCTAAATCTTACACAAATTTCACTCTAAAAGGAGGGTGGAGGGCGCGTGCTGGCTCACACCTGTAATATGCTCAGCACTTAGGGAGGTCAAGGCGGATGCATGGCTGGAGTCCAGGAGTTTGAGACCAGCCTGCCAACATGGCAAAATCCTGTCTCTACAAAAAATACTAAAAAATTAGTCGGGCATGGTGATGCATGTCTGTAATCCCAGCTACTTCGGAGGCTGAGCTGGGAGGATTACCAGAGCCTGGGAGGTTGAGGCTGCAGTGAACCAAGTTGTGATGGTGCCACTGCCCTTCAGCCTGGGTGACAGAGTGAGACTGTCTCAAAAAAAAAAAAAAAAAAGGGAGAGTGGGTGGTGCTGGGCTGGGAACAGACAGGAGAACTTGCCAGGATACATTCAGTTGTTAACTGCTTGCTCTGTCCTGGAGTTTATAGTGTTAAGAAGGCATATGAATCTGAATTTACAATGGAAATAAAATTAACTCACTATGTATTAATTTTAATTTGGGGGCAGTATTTGCAATGTAGCTTAAATTATAAGGAGATTCCTCTCTTTTGCAAATGTGTATTAAGCTATTCCAAATCCAATGCCAGCAGCTTTTCACTGAAAAACGAAGAACTGAAGCAAAAAAAACAAACAAACAAGAAAATAACTTACAGTGAAAAGAAAGCTTTTGATTACCCATGTTAATGTTCCCATTCATTAAGATAGTAAACTGAAAATTGATTTTAGATATGTATTTATTTGCTCCCTCAACCAGAGATGCTGGATTCATTTTTTCTAATCATTATTATTTTTATAGAACATTTTATTTTATTGTGTTAAGAACATAATGTAAGATCTACCCTCTCAACAAAATTTTATTTTATTTATTTTTTTGAGATGGAGTTTTGCTCTTGTTACCCAGGCTGGAGTGCAATGGCGAGATCTCGGCTCACTGTAACCTCCGCCCTCCTGGGTTCAAGCATTCTCCTGCCTCAGCCTCCCGAGTAGCTGGGACTACAGGCGCATGCCACCATGCCCAGCTAATTTTTGTATTTTTAGTAGAGACGGGGTTTCACCATGTTGACCAGGATGATCTCAATCTCTTGACCTCATGATCCACCTGCCTCGGCCTCCCAAAGTGCTGGGATTATAGGCGTGAGCCACCGCGCCCGGCCTCAACAAAATTTTAAGTGCACAATATGGTATTGTTAACTATAGGCACAGTGTTGTTCAGCAAACTTCTAGAACTTACTCATCTTGTGTAACTGAAAATGTACACCCATTGAAAAGCAACTCCTCATTTCCCTCTCTTCCAAGTCCCTGGTAACCATCACTCTATTCTATTTCTATGAGTTTGATTATTTTAGACGCCTCACAGAAGTGGAATCATGCAGTATTTTTCCTTCCAAGACTGGCTTATGTCACTTAGCACAATGCCTCCACGCTCACTCATGTTGTCGCATGTGGCAGATGTCCTTCTTCTTTAACATGCTAAATAGTATTCCACTGTACATATATACCACATTTTCTTTATCCATTCATCCATCAATGAATGTTTAGGTTGTTTCCAGGTATTGGTTATTGTGAATAATGCTCAATGAATGTGAGAATGCTAATATCTCTTCAAGATCCTGATTTCAATTATTTTGGATGTATACCCAGAAGCGAGATTGCTGGGTCCCATGTACAACAGCATCAAAAAGAATAAAATGCTTAGAAATAAACTTGACCAAGGAGATAAAAGATTTATACACTGAGAACTACATGAGGTTAATAAAAGAAATTAAAAACACAAATAAAGGGGAAGAAATCCCATGTTCATAGATTGAAAGACCTAATATTGGTAAAATATCCATATTATCCAAAGCAATCTGCAGACACAATGCAATCCCTACTAAAATCCTCATGGTATTTTCTACAAAAAAATGAAAAACCCTAAAATTCGTATGGAACAACAAAGGACTCCAAATAGTCAAAAACAAACATGAGAAAGAACAAATTTGGAGGCATTATATTTTCTGATTTCTAAATGTATTATAAATTTACAGTCATTTAAACAGTACAGCAATGGCGTTAAAACAGATGTAGAGACCGATGGAATATAGAGCCCAGAAATAAACCCACACATACATAGTCAACTGATCTTTGACAAGGGTGCCAAGAATACACATCAGGGAAGGATAGTCTCTTCAACAAATGGTGCTCGGAAAACTGAATATCCACATGCAACATAGTCAAATTGGACCTTAATACAGTTTGGATCTGTATCCCTACCCAAATCTCATCTCAAATTGTAATCCTAAATGTTAGAGGTGGGGCCTGGTGGGAGGTGACTGAATCATGGGGGCAGACTTCCCTTTTGGTGCTGTTTTCATGATAGTGAGTGACAGAGTTCTTGTGAGATCTGTTCATTTAAAAATGTGTGGCACCTCCCTCCCCAACTCTTGCTACATATCTTGGCCATATAAGATGTGACTGTTTTCATTCTGACTTCTGCCATGATTGTAAGTTTCCTAAGGCCTCCCCTGTTCAGCCTGCAGAACTGTTAGCCAATCAAACCTCTTTTCTTTATAAATTACTCAGTCCCAGGTTATTTCGTTATAGCAGTTCAAGAATGGACTAATACAGAAAATTAGTACCAAGAAAAGAGGCATTGCTATAAAGATACCTCAAAATGTGGAAGCAGCTTTGCGACTGAGTACCAGGCAGAAGTTGGAACAATTTGGAGGGCTCAGAAGAAAACAGGAAGATGACGTGAAGTTTGGAACTTCCTAGAGACTTGTTGGATTGTTGCAAGCAAAATGCTGATTGTGATATATATGGACAATGAAGTCCAGGCTGAGGAGGTCTCAGGTGAAAATTGGATACTGAGAACTGGAGTAAAGCTATGCTTTTGCAAAGAGGCTGGCTGCAATGTGCCCTTGCTCTAGGGATCTGTGGAATTTTGAACTTGAAAGTGATGATTTACGGTATCTCATGGAAGAAATTTCTAAGTAACAAAGTATTCAAGACGTGGCCTGGCTGCTCACATGTGTAAGCAAAAAAAAGAAAGACCTTTAACTGGAACTTTTTTATAAAAGAAAAGCAGAGAATAAAAGTTTGGAAAATTTGCATCCTGGACACATGGCAGAAAAGAAAAGCCCATTTTTGGGAGAGCAATTCAAACTAAAAGAAAGGCAAGTGCTGAGAGCCAAGACAATGGGGAAAAGATCTCGATGGCATTTCAGAGACCTTCATGGTAGCCCCTCTCATCACAAGCCCAGAGACCTAGGAAGACTGAAAGGTTTCGTGGGTCGGGCCCAGTGCCCAGATGCCCTGCACAGCCATGAGAACTGCTCCCTACATCCCAGCAGCTCCTGCTCCAGCCATGGCTCAAAAGGGCCCAAGTATAGCTCAGGCCACTGCTCCAGAGGATGTAAGCCATTAAGTCTTGGCAGCTTCCATGTGTTATTAAGCTTGTGGGTGCACAGACTGCTAGAGTGAATGAGCCTCAGGAGCCTCCACCTAGATTTCAGATGATGTATAGAAAAGCCTGGATGTCCAGGCAGAAGTCTTCTGTAAGGATAGAACCCTTATGGAAACCTCCAGTGTGGAGGGGAAATGTAAGGTTGGAGCCCCTACACAGCATTCCCACTGGAGCACTGCTTAGTGGAGCTGTGAGAAGAGGGCCACTATCCTCCAGACCCCAGAATGGTAGGTGCACTGGCAGCTTGCATCCTGCACCTGGAAAAGCCATAGACATTCAACACCAGCCCCTGAAAGCAAAAAAAAGACATAGCTGAACCCTGTAAAGTGAGAGGGGCAGAGGTGCCCAAGGTCTTGTGAGCCCACCCCTTACATCGCTGTGCCCTGAATGTGGGACTTGGAGACAAAGGAGATTATTTTTGAGCTTTAAGATTTAATGACTGCCCTGCTGGGTTTCAGACTTGCATGGGACCTGTAACCCCTTTCTTGTGGCCAATTTCTTCCTTTCGGAATGGGAATATTTACCCAATGCCTGTACCTTCATTGTATCTTGAAAATAACTAGTGTTTTATTTTCCAGGCTCATGAGCAGAAGGGACTTGCCTTGTCTCAGATGAGACTTTGGACTTTTGAGTTCATGCTAGAAAAAAAGGCAAGATTTTGAGGAACCGTTGGGAAGGCATAACTGGGTTTTGCAAAGTGAGAAGGATATGAGATTTGAGAGGGGTCAGGGGTGGAATGATATAGTTTGGATCTGTGTTCCTACCCAAATCTCATGTTGAAATGTTATCCACAATGTTGGAGGTAGGATCTGATGGGAGGTGATTGGGTCATGGGGGTGGATTTCCCCTTTGGTGACGTTCTCGTGATAGTGAATGAGTTTTCATGAGGTCTGATGATTTAACAGCATGTGGCACTCCCCTGCCCCCACTCCTCTTTCTTCTGCTCCAACCATGTAAGACATGCCTGCTTTCCCTTTGACTTCTTCCAGAATTGTAAGTTTTCTGAGGCCTTGCAAAAGCAGAAGCCACTATGCTCCCTGTACAGCCTGAAGAACTGTGAGCCACACTATATTAGATAAGGTCGGCATCAGTCTGTTCTTGGACTGCTGTAAAGAAATACCTGAGACGAGGTAATTTATAACAAACTTATTCTTTATAAATGACCCAATCTCAGGTATTTCTGTAAAGCTGCGTAAGAACAGACTAACACAGACCTTATCTAACACCTTACATAAAACCAACTCAAAATGGATTAATGTTTTGGTTTTTTTTGAGACAGAGTCTCACTGTCATCCAGAATGAGTGCAGTGGCATGATCTCAGCTCACTGCAACCTCTACCTCCCGGGTTCAAGCAATTCTCATGCCTCAGCCTCCTGAGTAGCTGTGATCACAGCACCTGCCACTGTGTCCAACTAAATTTTTTTTTTTTTTTCGTATTTTTAGTAGAGACAAGGTTTCACTATGTTAGCCAGGCTGGTCTTGAACTCCTAACCTCAAGTGATCCACCTGCCTTGGTCTGCCAAAGTGCTGGGATTATGGGTGTGAGATGCCACTGTGCCTGGCTTGATTAATGATTTAAACATAAGACCTGGACCTATAAAACTCCTAGGAGAAAACACAGGGGAAATCTTCATGACACTGGTCTAGGCGATGATTTCATGACTATGACACCAAACCACAGGCAATTAAAGCAAAAATACACAAGTGGGATGACATCAAGCCGAAAAGCTCTGTACAGCAAAGGAAAAATCAACAGAGTGAAAGGCAACCTATAGAATGGGAGAAGATATTAGCAAACCATATATCTGCTAAACAGTTAATATCTAAAATACATAATGAAATCCTACAACTCAATAGCAAACAAACCAAACAACAACAAAATAACTTGCTTTAAAAACGGACAAAGACATTTAAAAATGAATAGAGTTTTTTAGTTTTTTTTAACTTTTTTTTTTTGAGACAGGGTCTCACTCCATCACCCAGGCTGGAGTGCAATGGTGCAATCTCTGCTCACTGCAACCTCCACCTCCCAGGTTCAAGCGATTCTCATGCCCCAGCCTCCTGAGTAGCTGGGATTCCAGGCGTGCATCATCACACTCAGCTAAATTTTTTATTTTTAGTAGAGACAGGGTTTTGCTATATTGCCCAGACTGGTCTCAAACTCCTAGCTTCAAGTGATCCACCCACCTTGGTCTCTCAAAAGTGCTGGCCTCTCAGAAGCCACTGCACGTGGCCATGAATAGACTTTTTTGCTGTTGTTGTTTTATTGAGACGGAGTTTGGCTCTTGTCACCCAGGCTGGAGTGCAATGGTGTGATCTCTGCACACTGCAACCCCCATCTCCCAGGTTCAAGCCATTCTCCTGTCTCAGCTTCCTGAGTGGCTGGGATTTACAAGCATGTGCCACCACGCCTGGATAATTTTTGTATTTTTAGTAGAGACGGTGTTTCACCATATTGGCCAGGCTGGTCTCGAATTCCTGATCTCAACTGATCCACCCACCTTGGCCTCCAAAAGTGGTGGGATTATATGCATGAGCCGCTGCCCCTGGCCTAATAGACATTTTTTAAAAGAAGGCATACAAATGGCCATCGAGTATATGAAAAGGTGTTCAACATCACTAATCTTAAAAGAAATGCAAATCAAAATCACAACATATCACCTCACACCTTTTAGGATGCCTATTAGAAAAAACAAAACAAAACAAAAGATAAATAATGGTGGGATATGGAGAAGTTGGAACCCTTTCACACTATTGGTGAGAATGTAAAATGCAGCTGTTATGGAAAACAGCATGGAGGTTCCTCCAAATATGAAAAATTGTTACCATATGATCCAGCAGTTCCACTTCTGTGTATACTTTTTCCTAATCATTGGTGTAGGCATACCTGAAATACTGATGTGGGCATATTATGTTGATTATACATTTCAAATGGGAATGCTACTTTTTTTTTTTTTGAGACAGAGTCTCACTCTGTCATCCAGGCTGGAGTGCAGTGGCGCAATCTTGGCTCACTGCAACTTCCACCTCCAAGGTTCATGCGATTCTCCTGCCTCAGCCTCCTGAGCTAGGATTACAGGTGCGGATCACCATGCCTGGCTAATTTTTATATTTTTAGGAGAGACGGGGTTTCACCATGGTGGAGAGGTGGTCTTGAACTCCTGACCTCAGGTGATCTACCTGCCTCAGCCTCCCAAAGGGCTGGGATTACAGGCGTGAGCCACCACGCCCAGCCCAACTTTGATTTTTTTTTTTTAAAGTACACTATTCTATCTCTGAGGACTAAACAACGTACTATAAATTATAAGTGATTACTTAAAAACTTTTAACATCAAAAACATTGTTTCAAACTTAGAAAAACCTGAGTTATTTTTAATACTATTATGACCTAGTTGTAGTTTCTTTGCAATGCCATCACTACTAATCAACCATGTAAAACCAAAAGTTTCTTAAAGCTGTAAATACTGCTGACATATTATTTGCAGTCAATTAGCACAATATTCTATTCTAATGAGATTATTGTCACTGATTCCCAACAGGGGTAGGTAATTGTGTTCTTTCATATACCAATCTGACTTGGCTTTCTTACAGCATGCACGTCCTATAAAACTGGGATGTAGTACCTGTAGCACTTACCCTTACGTTTTTCAGCCAATCCTTGGCATATGGGAAATACTCGCTAAATGTAATTAACGTGGTTGTTTTCTTTGCCACATAAGTTACACCACAAAAATGTAAAATAGATCGACATTCCTTAACTATAAGAAACACAACTAAAATAACTTACTGAGTGTGTTAAGTGTCTTTTCTGTGTAGCAACAATAGTAGCTACTCTGTATATACTGGTACATTATTTCATAGCAACAAACACACACTTTCACTTTAGCATTGTTAAGCATTGAAGTTCAAAACTAGCAACCCATCATGCACTTACTATTCAATATCTTGTTTTTTTTTCCTTTATTCACACGATTCAAAGAAGTACTTAGCTACCTGATGGTGACCACTTACACTTTTCACGATCAATCTGGGTGCCTTGATAAAAGAAGTAATAGTTTCTATTTTCACTTCCATTTCCCTCTCAGAAAATGAAGAAAGAAAAATGGCCAGAAAAAATTGGAAAAACATAAAATATTTTTTAAAATACATGCTTTTCTCCTTGTTTGGGGTTACTAAACTCGAAAACAGTATTTTATGCCCCCCAATACTAATCTCCACAATAATTCATCCCCCTGAATCATCAAGAGTCTTTTTCTCAAGTCTGCCATTCTCTGAAGCTACCACAGTCTTATCCTAATGACACTTAGCCTTCAGCTTTTGAAATGAAGCAGAGAAGAGACAAAGGCTTATGAACTGAAGCCAGAGATGGGGCAAGGATTTAGCCTCCTTTTCTGTATATTTTCAAAGCTGTTGGCTATAAGGACTAAAATACACATTCTGGGGCTTTTCTACTGGATTCCAGTCATGTACCATGTACTAGGAGTCAATAAGGACAAAAGTAAATTAGGAAACAGGCTGGAATTCACTCTTAGAATTCCTTCCAAGTCACAACCAGCAAAATCCAGTTAAAGATTCACTTTATAATTTACCTTTCTTTCTTTCTTTTGAGACAAAGTTTAGCTCTGTTGCCCAGGCTAGAGTGCAGTGGCATGATCTTGGCTCAGTGCAACCTCCGTCTCCTAGGTACAAGGGATTCTCCTGCCTCAGCCTCTTGAGTAGCTGGGATTACACACACGCCACCATACCCAGCTAAATTTTGTATTTTTAGTACAGACGGGGTTTTACCATGTTGATCAGGATGCTCTCGATCTCCTGACTTCATGATCCGCCCACCTTGGCCTCCTAAAGTTCTGGGATTACAGGCATGAGCCACTGCACCTGGCCTCGTTTTATGATTTCTTAACTTTTTTTAAACTGGGGATTCCAATGAAGTGGCTTTGAAGTATTTATCTGAATTCTCTTTAATACCACATCCCAAGCACCTGACTCTGCCTATGCTGAGATAATACTTTTCAACCAAGAATGAAATGGGACAAAAAAATACCCATTGCTAACCCAAGTTTTAGTGTACCTTATAAAATTACTTGGAAGAAGTAATCAGAGAAGCATGAAAACAAGTAGTAGGGTGTTTCAAAAGGCAAAAGGAAAGAGAATGAAAATAAACGTGAAGAATTAAATTCAATGGCAAATGCAAGATCCACGTTGGGGCAGTTTGAGGACACCGGCTATGTCGGGCTGCAGCACGTTGCTATTATGGGAAAGGCAGAAAGAGAGTGTCTTTGTGGTTCTTATATCGGAGCTACTTATTTAGTTTTTCCTCGACAGGATTTTTAATCAGCTCTCCATGATTATTCCCTTTTTTGTGTTTCCTCAATGTATAGAGGGCTCTAGATCACTACTAGTCTAACCCCTCAGGCATTTTCCTAGGACTGGCTTTCAGCTGCTTTGAAATGATATGACTGCCAGGAAAGTACCAGGGCATCACCTCGGGCCCTTCTAATCCTAGCACTCTGGGAAGCTGAGGTGGGCAGATCATGAGGTCAGGAGTTCAAGATCAGCCTGGCCAACAGAGTGAAACCCTGTCTCTACTAAAAATACAAAATATTAGCCAGGCAAGGTGATGGGCACCTGTAATATCCCAGCTACCTGGAAGGCTAAGCCAGGAGAATTGCTTGAACCCAGGAGGTAGAGATTGCAGTGAGCCAAGATCGTGCCATTGTACTCTAGCCTGGGTGACAATGTGAGACTCCGTCTCAAAAAATAAATAAATAAATAAAAGAATAAAAAAGAATACTGTTTAATTATTCTTCAAGGTAAATGGTGAGTAAAGAAGAAAGCACATATTCAAGGAACAGATGTCCAGAGCAGGATTTGTGTCCTCTAACATAAGGCTAAGAAGAAAACATCAGAAAATTTTTATTATTGTTTGGGTTCTATTTATCTAATGAAAAAAAAAAAAAAACACATTATGAATCATTAAAAATGATCTTAGAAAATTAAAAAGAGAAATCCAAATGAAATTCTAGAGAGCGACTTTTTCAAATAATTTTGACAGATACACCACAGCATCCACTGGCTTCCAAGTCTGTCTTCTTCTCACGATCCTTTCAAACTCTAGATACTACAAAACAAAGTAATCTGAATTGTGCTATATGCATTAAAAATAATTGTAAATAATTAAAAATAATTGTAAAACATAGGAATGTGTTAATCCATAATACTAACATTTGGCTAAACTTTGGAGAAATCTGCTATATGTAAGGATACAGAAAGGCTTCACTAATCATAACTGAAATCAGGACATAGTCAAAGAATCAAACGAGCAACTGTGGCTTGGCTTCAATAACAAAACATTTAGAAACTTCCTCGGCTACTCCAATGAGATCTTTCCAAAGCAGAAAACTGGGATACAATATCTTGTTTATTGCGTATTAGCTTTAGAAATATCCCTCAAAGACAGGTGTTTAGTGTTGTTTAAAAAAATAATTTTGCATATTATAATCTTTAAAATTTGTCATATTTATGGAAAAATCTTAGATGTATGTATATAACTGCAATTCCTTTTTTAAATAAGCTTGCTTCTGAAATCAGTGAGAATCTCACTAAGACAAGGATGGTATAGAACCACTGGGACACTCTAAGTAGAGTTTCCAAGTAAGGAAGCAACAGATTGTAGATTTCTTATTTTTCCAGCACTGGCTTTATAGCTAGCACCAACAGTACCTCTCATGTAGCACACCCCAAGCTGCAAACCTACACCAGTTAAAAATTAAGTTCTTCTGCCATTTGATACAACCATCCCACTAATGGGTATATACCACCCCAAAATTAAATCATTACATAAAAAAGATAGCTGCACACTCATATGTTTATTACAGCACAATTCACTGTAGCAAAGTTATGGTATCAACCTAAGTGTCCATCAACTGATGACTGGATGAAGAAAATGTGGTAATATAAACAATGGAATACTAGTCAGCCATAAAAAATGAAAAAATGTCTTCTACAGCCACATGGATGGACTAAGTGAAAAAATTCAGAAATGAAAAGGCAAATACGACATGTTCTCACTAATAAGTGGAGCTAAATATGTGTACACATGGACATATAAGAGTGTGGAATAACAGTCACTGGAGACTTGGAAGGGTGAGAGAGTGGGAGGGGGCAAGGGATGAGAAATTACTTAATGGGTATAATGTACACTCTTCAGGTGATGGTTACATTAAAAGCTCAGGCTTCGCTACTACACATATATCCATGTAACAAAACTGCAGTTGTACTTTTTAAATTTATACAAATAAAAAAATTTAGTTCTTTATCTTGGAAAAGTGAATTATCTTTTTTTTTTTTTTTTTTTTTTGAGACAGAGTCTCGTGCTGTCACCCAGGCTGGAGTGTAATGGTGCGATCTCGGCTCACCGCAACCTCTGCCTCCTGGGTTCAAGCGATTCTCCTGCCTTGGCCTCCCAAGTAGCTAGGACTACAGGCATGTGCCACCACATCTGGCTAATTTTTGTATTTTTAGTAGAGATGAGGTTTCACCATGTTAGCCAAGATGGTCTCGATCTCCTGATCTTGTGATCCGCCTACCTCAGCCTCCCAACGTACTGGGTTTACAGGCGTGAGCCACCGCGCCCAGCCCGTTTCCAAAAGTTTTAAATGGATCCAAACTTTTACTTAACTGTTATTTTGCCCATTAAAAATATATGAAGGTGAGGACTCAGGTTTTACCACAAAATTCTTTTCTCCTACTAGATCCCAGCCCCTTAAACTGTGTTATAAGGTATGACTACATTTCAGTTAAATAGACGTTGAGCTGGAAATGCTAAAAAAAAAAAATGCAACGCTACACTTGGGCCAGCAGATGGCTCTCTCCAGCCCATGGCATGAACCAAGACGATCATCAAGTGTAATTGTGTGGTCCATTGGACCGTTTAAGGGCACAAAAATCATGAGATTACACCATCAGAATACTTATGTTTCTGTGAAACGGAATAGAGGGATCTAAAAATATATAAAAATCAATGAAAAATAAGTGTGTTACTTTTTTGAAAATTATACTTAATATGCAAGATCTAACAGCACAGAAGGATTGATCTTATTCAAAATGGTAAATAAAAGGATTCTTCACTAATGATCAGGAGGAGAAGTATATCCAAGTTCAGACAGAAAGAAAGTTGAGGAGGAAATGGTAGGTGAGAAAATAGAAAGAGAGGCTTATTACAAAAGGAAGGAGAGAGCTCAGCACATAAAGAATAAATTTAAGGCAGGTTTGAGGCATTTTTAGGGGTAAAAAAGGCTTGTACAGGTTAGTGAAGAACATGGGGAGAAGGGCAAGAAACCATGTGCACCTACCATAGCAATGTAATACTGCAAGTCTGTCAAAGGACAACCAACTAGCAGGTTAAGAATCCACTTTGCCGATTATGATGAACATTAAAAAGAGAAGAAAAGGAAAAAGAAAAAGTGATAGAATATAAAAAAAATTCTGTCCCAGCTTGCATATAGTAAAGGTCTCACTTCAGGAAACTACATATCCACATGTACAAATATGAATGCTGGGCCCTAAGGTAACAGGTATTTCCCCCTGTGGGTTCTAATAAAAAGATCTGAAAGCTATGGAAATATTAAGTGTACCCCCAGTGCCCCACCTCTCTCTCAAGCTAATAATACCAGCTACAAAACCTCCAAAACAGAAATGTAACTGTCAAAGGTGAGATCCCAAAATTCCCAAAGGGAAACAGGGCAAAACATACAACATAATATTTAAAATAAACTATTTAAATTATGAAGCAGAAGTCAGGGCTGAAGAAGATGCAATATGAACGCCATTAGAGAAAAGTCTAACTAACAGATGCGACTCTCAGTCCCATCTCTGGCATCTCTTCCCACCCTGAATAAAGGGATGCTGAGATGCTGAAGGGGAGCTGGCAGGAGAGACAGCAAGGCTGGGGACGAGGCGGATGGCAGGACCTACAGCGTCTCTCTGGGCAGGAATTGGTGAAGATCCAGAGATGGGAATGGAGCGAAGAGAAAGGTAATACATTCAACGTCAAATCCTATCACTAAGTAGAGGACTGGACATATAGTATGCCCTTTTATTAATGTTTGCTGAAGGTGTCAGTACGTCTCAGTAATGCCAGCAGTTTTATTACAGGTTAAAGTTAGTGACTAAGCAGGAATGATAGTTTGGAACTTCTTATTCCAGGGTTATCACCTGCCATCATCAGAAAATGGGAGTGCTGCTGCTTTTCACTCCATCCTCACAATCTTTGTGACTGTCAGCCATTTCAGCAGCCACCTGTAAGCTACATTATGCTCCCCTGTAACTAGCTCTTCAAGAATTTCAAAGAAGTTTGTTTGGTTTCCAACTGGAAACCAATCTGACACTTAGAAGGTCAAAGAAAAAAATGAATGGGTGCTCAAGGACATAGGGTGCTCAAAGATGAGGAAGTTTCAAAGAGGTTTCAAGGTAAATTTCTCAGCGCCATGATGACAGGCTACACAGAGGCCACATCAGAACTTGTCAATGATGTTCACACTTGCTTTGGGCGGACAGTTTGCTTTCATTGGGTATTTTTGGTTTGTATAATTGGTTTATTTGGGGCTTATGTACATTTAAAAGAACCTAATAGCAGCACACACCTACATGCTATTTACTACGTGCCATGTACCATTCTAGGCATTTACAAATTTTAACTTATTTAATAAATGTATATACAGCTACTAATCTCAATTACCTGTTCAGTGGTTTATTCTGTTCCACTCTAAGTATCTCTGTTTCTTCCATGTTCCTCCTGCAAAATATAAAGAGAATACCGTTAGTGACTGGCACGAATGCACACAAAATGTTCTACATTATTATTTGCTATTTCCCAAACTTGGAGTGCCAAAAGGGCTTCATTAAACTTTACTCAATTATTTCAGCTGCCTAATTTTACTGAGTTCCTAAATAGAATCTTAAGAAGACATCATTACTACCCACACAGATAATAAGAGATTTGAAAAACAACGGCTTCAAAAGAAATTAAGGTGACACAATCAAAAGTTAGATACACAGGGAAACAAATTAGAATAAGGCTCTCCTGAATTTTGAATCCTTCTACATTTGATATGCCTTTTCAAACCACACTCCCTTTGAAGTTCTTTTTTTAGGTGGGCAGTACCTTTCCTTGCCAGGTGAAATAACTGCTGTTCTAAAGATAGAAACGATTGATTTGGTTTTAAAGATTTACTTAAAATTTTTAAAAAATTATAAAGGGAAGCCTTTATCAAAAAAGAGGTTATTCCCCAGAAAAGGTAATTGTTCAGAATCTCTGGCAGGTGACATTTACCGTTGGGAACTCATGAGTATCTAGGTTCTGTCCCTGAAATCTCTGGCTCCCAAAGTCTCTCTCACTAAGGTTCCAGGGATGATCACGTTGATCAATACCGCTTCATGCTAACAAAGCTCACAAGAGACTGATAAAGCCAAAATGCTCAAGTATTCACTTATAATGAAAAATGCAATTGTCAGATATGCTGGACACTTGCCCCATCCAGTTTGGAAGCCAATAAATCCTAGGCATAAGCACCTCATAGACAGGCAAAGATTAGGCCACATTAACAGCAGATTGCTCAGTGAGCATATCGGAGCAGTCACCACCAGGATGCCAACGGACTCCAAAACAATCTCTCTAGCCAAGCATTTCCCCGCATTCTCTACCGCCACCATCCTAGTCCAAGCTGCCATTGTTCTTTCTCCTGGACAAACACAAAATACTTCTTGCTGTTTTCCACTTCTGTACTTTCTCCCTTCCAATTCATGATCCACAATGTGTCCAGAGTAAACCTTTTGTCTGTCTGTTTGTTTTGGAGACAGGGTTTCACTCCGGCACTCAGGCTGGAGTGCAGTACTAGAGTCATAGCTCACTGCAGCCTCAAACTCCCGGGCCCAAGCGATCTTCCCACCTCAGCCTTCCAAGTTGCAGAGATAATGTACGTATATACACTACCATGCCCACTCATTTTTTATTTTTTGTAGAGACAACGTCTTGCTATGTTGCCAAGGCCGGCCTGGAACTCCTGGCCTCAAGCGATCCTCCCACTTCAGCCTCCCGAGTTGCTGGGCTACAGGTATGACTATGCCTGGCACAAAATAAACCTTTTAAAATAGAAAACAGATTGTGGCTCAGCCCTACCTATATGCTTTAGTGCTCTGCATTGGTCTATGATAAACACAGGGTGGGGACTCTGGGCCCTGCCCCCAACCTTCACGCACTGCTCTCCCTCATCGTCCTCTCACTTCGGCCACACTGGTCTCCTTTCACTCCTATGAATGCACAAGATCACTCAACACCGCAGAGATTTCCCACATCTTGTTTTCCCTGCTTGGAAATTAATGCACATATTCTGCCCTCCCTCCCCCGACATACATGGCTACCCAGGAACCTGCTCACCCTCACTCTAGTGACATGATCCCACACCTAAGACAAATTCCCCTATGCTAAGCCCCCAGGACACCTTGACCTTCTCCACCAGAGCACTTGGACAGTTTGTAGCTACATGTAACTATGCATTACACGATTGTTTAATTTAGGTCTCCATGAGGGTGGACATGGAGCTCATTTTATTAGCATGTTCCCCAGTACTGACTACTCAACAGATACGTTCTTGAATGAATGGTGGCTTTGGGCTAACAGAATCTGCTGCATCCATTGCCAGAAGCAGGGATAATTCTGCCAGACAGACACAGGGCTCTGCTGAAGAGGCTCCACCCCCACAGTGCACACCCCCACCCCTGGGTCACCAGTAATTAGACAGGCATTGTCTACATTCACTTCTATAAATTTTTGTTTCCTATACTCCCATGGCCAAAATAAATCTTCAGATACTAAAAAAGAAAGAGCACAAAGTTCAAGTCACATTTGGGTAGCAACCCAGCAGAGAGGACTCAGGGCAGTAGGTTACTAAGAAACATCATAAACAAAAAGGAAAACAGATTTCAGCCCAAGGAAGTCCTCGATGAAACGACCCTGGTGAGTAGATACGCAGATACACACAGACCAAAGCAGTGGCTCTCAGAGGAGGGTGCATGAAAGCCCAAGTTTGCTGCGGGATGCCACCACAGCCAGGGGGCAAACGGCAAGGCAGTGTGAAGATCCCGGAAGGAGGCCCCACTCCCTGCCCCTCCTCTGACCGCCAGGGCCTGCCCCGCATGCTTGGCACCCAGGAGAGCTGGTGTGCACTGAGTGTGCAGTACGCTCCCATTTGCCTAACAAATCAACACTTAATGGGCATTTCCTAACTCACCACATAGTGTTTTAAATGGCTCACAGCTGTGGTTAATTTTTTACAAGGTCTTCTAACATTTCAGTCTTCTTAGCGATAGGGATGAGAACAAAACCGGAGAGAAGAAACCCCTTAATACACTTGGCTGTAAATTCCTATCTAGTTATGGGGTTAGAGAGGGTCAATTTTATTCATCCATTCAAAACAGTGTGCACTGCAAATACTGTGCACCTCATTCTAGGTGGTGTGGCTGTGTACCGAACAAGACAGAAGGCCTTTTTCAAGGAGATAACGTTCTGGAAGGAGACTGACAATAAATGCTGAAGTAAAAGATAAAACCCATCAGATGACAATACGTGGTATGAAGAAAAGTAAAGCGACAGAGGATGACAGAGAATGTGTGTTTGTTGGGGGTGGGGGCTGGGAGTCAACATTTAAACAGGGTGTCCAAGGAAAGCCTCTCTGAGAAATTGCCATATGAGCAAAGATCTGAAGAATGTGGAGAAGAGAGCCGTGCAGACATCTCGGGAAGAGTAGTTCCAGACGGGATTAGCCAGTGCGAAGGCCCTGAGGCTGAAGCATGTGGCCTGTCTTGGGGCACAGGAGGGACCAGCAATAGGAGGTGTGATCAGAGAGGTGAGCGAGGGGTTTCATAGGACAGCACTAAAGACTGGTGGGTTTTATTCTGAGTGCCAAAGAATGCACCTTAGGTGATGCCTGCAACACCCTGCCCCGTGGAATGCTATAGAGGGGCCGGGACATCATCTGGCTATGTTGAGAATAAACGGAGAAGGCAGATAGGCAGCTAGGCTGGTTACTGGGCTACCGGACAATGCAGAGACGAGAGGACAATGGCGTGGACCAGGAGCAGCAGCACAGCTGCTTCCACAGAGCTGTTGGGGTTTTCACAGAACGTGAAGCAAAGGCCCTGGAGCTGACTTTCACTTCCCAAAGGGCTGATTTTAGTGCTCTTAATGCTTTTCTCACTAACCATGCTTTTTTTTTAATTAGTACTTTTATAAAATAAAATTTGGTGGGTTTTAATCTGCTACAAAAGTAATAGATGATCAGCCTGGGATTGCTGGCTCATGCCTGTAATCCCAAGACTTTGGGAGGTTGAGGCGGGTGGATCATCTGTGGTCAGGAGTTCGAGACTAGCCTGGCCAACATGGCGAAACCCTGTTTCTATTAAAAATGCAAATATTAGGCTGGACATGGTGGCGTGTCCCTGTAATCCCAGCTACTTGGGAGGCTGAGGTGGGAGAACTGCTTGAACCCAAGAGGCGGAGGCTGCAGTGAGCCAAGATTGTGCCACTGCACTCCAGCCTGGGCAACAGAGCAAGAATGTGTGTCAAAAAAAAAAAAAAAGAGAGAGAGAAATAATAGATTATCACTAAAGAGAGTGCAAAAGGTCAAACAATCCAAACGTTTGCATCACATTATAAAAGAACTAAAAATACAAATATTTCTTATACTGATCACCACCATATATTACTGTGAAATAAGAGATTTCTTCCCTAGGCAAGGAGAAAGATCATTCTATACACCTGGCCATGGTAGTTAATGACTCTATGTAATAAATGGTTTTCGATTTGAAGATCTATTGATACACAGCAGGACAAACACCAAACAGAAGTACTGTATTCTTAAAATCAAGCTTAGGTCAGTATAGGCTAACCCTGAAATCTCTCAGCTGCGCCAGTTTGAGATTAACGAAGAAATGTTTGGTCCATCACTCATACAACCACACTTTTCTGCACAAGGACTTTCTCTCAGAGAAACCCATGATGATGATGACATAATGTGAATTAAAATTTAGGTATAGTAAAATTCTTTAGAAATGAAATAAAGTACCCTTTTTAGTCTCTGCATTGTTGATTAATACCGGGGTTTAAAAAAAAAAAAAAAAGGTAGGGGAAGTTCAGTGCACAGAACTGTCGTCATGGAAACCATCCTACTCCAGGGCAGGGGAGTAGCTCTTCACTTGCTGTCATCAAGCCACCAAGCGTCTCATCTGTGTGGGAGACATAGCCACGTCCTCCCCAGTCAGAATACTGCTGTATAGTCAGACATGATCACTTGGCCTGGTGGTCTGTAGCTGCAAACAAAATTAAACTGTGATTCTCAACATTTGACTCCTATGACTGATATGCTGTATTTGTTTACCTTCTCTCAAACAGAGCTACCAACAGGTCAGTCACTCATGGTGACTCGGGGAGTGTCAATTGTCCACTAGAGCAGAGCTTTTCACACTCCGAGGTGCACATGAGCTGCCTGCAAGTTCTGTTAAAAAGCAGATTCTTATGCAGATAACTCATGAAAACATCGCCTGTGCAGTAACATACGTCTCTCAACTCCTCTGAGCTATTTTAGTTCATCCTAATTCATTTTTCTTAACATTTTTCAGACATGTATTTCTTTCTTAGTTTGCTTCTGAAGTATAAAAGATAATAGTGGTGAGATTTCAAAAACAAAAAATACTGTTTCTCTATGACAGGGATCCCCAGCAGAGGATCACCTGAACCTCAGTGAGTCCTGACTGTGCCACTGCACGCCAGCCTGGGCGACAGACTGAGACTCACATAAAACGAAACAAAACAAAAGGCTCCCCAGCATATTTGTGAGCACGACCTACTTTTTGTTTCTCTGAAATCCTAAGATGACGGAAAGAAGATGGTGTGCTGGAGAGAGGCTGAATAGAAGTCAGTAAGCAAAGGAGAGGCTGGTTTAACACCCATGATTGTTCTTATCCCTTGGAAATCCAGTAAAACCACAGAGGGAGGAAGCTGGCAGAAAGGAAGCCAACAGAGAAGAGCCTATAGTGACAACTGCTTTGGAGATCTATAAGATAACAAGGAGATCATAATCAATTGTTTACAGACTCTGAAAGGACCAACAGGAATTACCATCAAGTTATGTAAAGAAAAGACTATTACCCAACATCTATTAAGGAGGATGAACAAAGGTATGCACAGCTTGGGGCAAGATTTAAAGAAGCGTAACACCATCTACCTACACAGGCACGTGGCAGAGAGCAGGCCAACTCATTCTGTGTGGCTCCTGTGGCTTGAACCCAAAGGTAAAATAGAAAAGGAGATGGATTTCAGCACAATATAAAAAATACCTTCTTTTGTTGTTGTTGTTTTTCTTTTTGAGTTGAAGTCTTGCCCTGCTCTCCCAGGACGGAGTGCAGTGGCGCGATCTCAGCTAACTGCAACCTCCACCTCCTGGGTTCAAGCAATTTTCCTGCCTTGGCCTCGCAAGTAGCTGGTATTACAGGCACGCACCACCAAGCCTGGCTAATTTTTGTATTTTTAGTGGAGATGGGTTTCACCATGTTGACCAGGTTTTGAACTCCTAATCTGAGATGATCCACCCACCTTGGCCTCCCCGAGTGCTGGGATTACAGGCATGAGCCACTGCACCACACCTCATCTGACAGGTTTTACAGTGGCAGTAAGAGGTGGCCTGTGTTGCATGATACAAACATAGTTTCTAATAAAATACACTTCTTAGACACAGACTTTTCTTTTTGCAAAGTAAGGAGTTCTCATAGTTCCTGAGATAGCCTCCGCCTGCCACGCTGTTTCTTTCCAGTACTGTACACTGCGAACATGCCAATCTGCCTGCCTCTGCCCAGACAGCTTCACAAATGCAAGCATCACAGAGGCTGTGCCTAGCACCCTTTTCATTTCTGGGTCATCCCTGGAAACTTGAAAGCCTAACTAACCTCTGTGAATCTCGCGCTCTCTCTCCTCCTAGCCGAGTGGACAGCCTGCTTCTCACCCAGGGAGCCTCAGCGTACCTCTCTCCTAAACCATTCTCCTTCTGCTATAAATATCTAGACTGCTGGGTCTGAGGGCAGGGTCACATGCTATTTCCCCACTGTGTATCCTCTGTGCTGACCATAGTGCCCTGGACACAGCACACATGCACGGTGGGAGGAAGGAAGAGGAGGGGAAGGAGCAAAGAGGGAGGTGATGATGCCTAAATTATCATCTGCTATGCATACTGTAGAAGGAACTCTGATACTGAGAGGAATGTTAATTTGAATGTATTCTACACAGAGAGACATGAATTACTGTGGCCTTCACTTTATGTATGTTTACAATCCATTTATTGTTATTTAGCTGTTTAGAAATAGTCCCAAATATTTTGCTTTTACTCATACACATGTCAAAGTATTTAGCAGTATAAATAATGTCTAAGTGTGTACGTAAGAAACAAACCATCTTTCATAGTTACTGAGACGCCTGCAGAAAATGTGTCCATGGCATTTCCCTGCAGTTTGGAACAAGTCCTCTGTATCCTGAAAGCAGCACAGGGGCCTTTACTGGCAAAACTGCCCAGCGACGCTTTGTAAGCCTTTATGTTAGAATGCTGAATACCAGAAAGTGCAGTGAGTCTTCAAACTTTCCCTAATTCAGGCAAGCCTTTACCTTAATTACTAATTAGTACCAATAAGGGAAGTTTTATTTTATTTATTTATTATTTATTTATTTATTTAAGACAGAGTTCACTCTTGTTGCCCAGGCTGGAGTGCAGTGGCGCAATCTCTGCTCACCGTAACCTCTGCCTCCCGGGTTCAAGCGATTCTCCTGCCTCAGCCTCCCAAGTACCTGGGGTTACAGGTACATGCCACCATGCCTGGCTCATTTTGTATTTTCAGTAGAGACAGGATTTCTCCACATCGGTCAGGCTGGTCTTAAACTCCCAACCTCAGGTGATCCGCCCGCCTCGGCCTCCCAAAGTGCTGGGATTACAGGCGTGGGCCACCACACTCAGCTGGGAAGTTTTATTTTACCATTTATTTGTTTTCTTAAGACTCTAACAAGGCTGGGCACGGTGGCTCACACCTATAATCCCAGCACTTTGGGAGGCCGAGGCGGGTGGATCACGAGGTCAAGAGATCAAGACAGTCCTGGTCAACCAGGTGAAACCCCGTCTCTACTAAAAATACAAAAATTAGCTGGGCATGGTGGTGTGCGCCTATAGTCCCAGCTACTCGGGAGGCTGAGGCAGAATTGCTTGAATCCAGGAGACGGAGGTTGCAGTGAGCAGTGATTGTGCCATTGCACTCCAGTCTGGGTAACAACAGCGAAACTCTGTCTCAAAAAAAAAAAAAAAAAAAAAAAGACTCTAACACCTACGGCAACAACCTATTTCAAGACATGATGTGTATGGGCTCTGCCGCAGCTTCCATCAGGGCCATTTGACTGGGGCTTCTCAGAGGTGTGGCATGCAGGAGAATACATCTGGGACCTACAGGGCCTTTGCTAACAACTCTCATTAGTATTCGGAAGGATCACCCTCAGGCACACCTTTCTCTCAGACACCTGCACGTCCCAGCTGTCCTTGCTGTCTCCCCATTCTTCCCCGAGTGTGGCCTATCAGCACACTCTAACCTCACCTTCCCAGCAGCCTGGTTCCTTTAGTTCCACTTTCTATCCTGGGTTACTGCCCTGAGGGGCAACAGAATGGTTTCTGGACCCTTTGGACACCAAGAAACCAACCCAGGCTGCCGTGGGGCGAGGCCTAAAGAAGGAGGCTGGAGCCTCCACGCCCTGGGTAGCAGGGTCATGTGCATGCAAACTGTCAGCACCATTCAGTTGTGTTACTACAGAGGGAAACACAATGGACCTTCTCTATCATGAGAACACCACAGTCTAGGAGGAGTGAATGAAGGTCTTTATTTCATAAGACTTAAAAAAAACTAGCTTCAAGATACAGTTTTAGAAACATTAGCAGATGTCTTCTGGTCTAACATCAATTCATAAAGCAGATCTTAAAACTGATTTTAGCAGATCTTTTCTATAAAATGCTATATTTATAAAATGGAAAAAAGGCAGGATGGTGCAGCAAATTGGCCAAATGCGACTGTATCGTATTGACTTCATCTGACATGATTTTTTTTTTTTTTTTTTTTTTTTGAGATAGATTCTTGCCTTGTTGCCCAGGCTGGAGTTCAGTGGTGTGATGTCGGCTCACTGCAACTCTACCTCCCGGGTTCAAATGATTCTCTTGCCTCAGCCTTCCAAATAGCTGGGACTACAGGCACATGCCACTACATTTGGGGTTTTTAACAGAGAGGGGGTTTTACCATGTTGGCCAGGCTGGTCTCAAACTCCTGGGATCAGACAACCTTCCTGACTCGGACTCCCAAAGTGCTAGGATTATAGGCATGAGCCATCACATGTGGACCCAGCCCATTTTCTTTTTTCTTTTTTTGAGGTGGAGGCTCGCTCTGTTGCCCAGGCTGCAATGCAGGGGTACAATTTTGGCTCACTGCAACCTCCACCTCCCAAGCGATTCTCCCACCTCGGTCTCCTGAACAGCTGGGATTACAGGTACACACCACCATATTCTACTAATTTATTTTTATTTTTAGCAGGGACAGGGTTTTGCCATATTGGCCAGGCTGATTTTGAACTCCTGACCTCAAGTGAGCCACCTGGCCTTCCAAAGTGTTGGGATTATAGGTGTGAGCCACCACCCCCAGCCTCATCTGACAGATTTTAAAGTGGCAGTAAGAAGTGGTCTGTGTTCCATGATACAGAATATGAATTTACTCCCAACTGAAAAATACTCATGTGTCACCCAACCAGGATAGCTGCAGCAGGAACAAAAGCAAACATGCTGAGAGCTAAGATGTCTGGCGGTTACTCTTGATTTGTGGCTGTTTGTACAGAGGGTCTAATTTTCAAAACAAAATCTTCTTTGCTTGTTTTGCCAAGTTCTTTCTTATATTTGAGCAAATTACAGGGGAAATAAGATGGTCAAATTCAAACTAAATTCTTGCTGCCTCCAAGATTCCTCAGCCATGAAGAAGAAGGATGCTATTTCTCAGGAAGATTCATCCGGATTCTGACTATAGGGCAAAGGCTGCCAATCAGAGTCCCCCACCTTGAAGCCTGGTTAACTTATTAAAAAGAATTCAGACCTGTAATCCCAGGACTTTGGGAGGCCAAGGCAGGAGGATCACTTGAGCCTAGGAGTTTGAGACCAGCCTGCAACATAGCAAGACCCCGTCTCTACAAAAAAATAAAAAATTAGCCAGGTGTGATGACACATTTCTATAGTCCTAAGTACCTGGGACGGTGAGGCAGGAGGATGGCTGGAGCCCAAGAGGTGAAAGCTGCAGTAAGCCAAGATCGTACCCCTGCCCTCCAGACTGGGCAACAGAGCGAGACCTTGTCTCCAAAACACAACAAAAAAATATTTACCCAACAACCACTATCCCAACAATAAGCCTAGAGTCTGTAACCTGGGAAGAAGACAGAGAAAAAAGAGAAACACCTGAGTGCTCACTCAGTCCCTGAAGTTTCACTTTGCCTTTAGAGTGGGCCCCTGGGGAAACTGTAACTGATGGTAATGAGACAGGGCTCAGAGTGCCTAAATTAAGCTTTCTAAGCTCAGCTCTGCCCTGGGGGCTTTCTGCCCTGCAGAGCATTCTTCCAATCCTACTCCATACCACCTTCACCTTCCACAGGAGAGGCCCCACATCACCTGTTGTACAGAGAAAAGAAACGCACACCTGCCCCAAGGAGAGTACTTAACTAGGACAATGGATTCGATGTTTACAGGCTAACAAGAAAAAGGCTAAACAAGCCAGGAACCAATAATTAAGTGTCAAACAGACCCGCAAGGCCCAATGTGGCCTGCTTCACAGGAAGAGGAACACATGCCCCTCTTTGAAGCCAGGTTGAAACGCTCCCACAAATTCCCTCAGGATGCAACAGGAGATGCCCTGGCAGCCACTCCCGACTTCCAGAACTGGGAGGGGCTAAAGCCCTGGCCCAGTGGGAAGGCAAGAGGCCCCTATTCCTGGCTACAAGAATCAACAGAAATTCAGGGACTTCCAGAGAGCCTTGCCGAAGACCTCGAAACGCAGGAACCGCGTAGGGAGCCCTACTATTCATCACCATGCCTTGTATGTTGCTCTCCGGGCTTGGCAGAAATTTACACAAGTGCACTACCAAGGGGCAAATAAGGAGCCAAACTGTGGAAGATAAACGGGAGCAGTGGCAGTTCTTGGAGACAGAGAAAAGAGAGAAAAAGCATTTTAAAAAATGAAAATGTTTGTCAAGAATTGAGAATGCAAAGAAATGCCCAGAAAGCACTGGCGAGCTGCAGGAGAAGGGTGACAACACAGCCTCCAGCGAGAACAGAGAGTTCGCACAGCCTGGGCGTGTGCCTGCTTCCATTCCCGCCCACCCACAGTTTCTGGGGCAAACAAATTCTTGGCTGAGCAGGTATGCGTGGGAGGCCTGATTTATTTTCCAACCATTAGAGCTTTGCCCAGAACTACTTAATCAGGATTTTTCAAGGTCATACATTCAAATATGATGTTGCAGCCTTACAAAACAAATAACTCCGGGGTCTATGGGGCAGGAGGATAGGGGGTAACTGGAAGGGGAAGAAGAAATTAACCACTCTCATTTGATCTACCTTCCCCTCCATTCTTACCTCGGATCTACTATATATTCTGAGGAAATTGACACACTGGACAAATGCATAGTTAAAAGAAATAATAGCTAATTATAATGCTCACTCTAAAGCAGGCACAATTCTAAATGCTCTGTACATATTGTCTATATTGACTTATTTTTATATATTGATTATATATATTCACTTATTTGACCCTCACAATAATCCTTTGAGGGGGTTACACGTGTCACTGTCCTGCCTATTTTACAGATGCACAGAGAGGTTAAGTGACTCGTCCAAGGACCAACAGCGGATGGCGCACCCAGCAGTTTGTGCATTTGCACTCTGCTATACTCCCTCTCTGTGCTCAGCTGTCCTGTCTGTCAAAAAGACACAACTGCACTTTGGGAGGCCGAGAGATCGAGACCATCCTGGTCAACATGGTGAAAACCCGTCTCTACTAAAAATACAAAAAATTAGCTGGGCACGGTGGTGCGTGCCTGTAATCCCAGCTACTCAGGAGGCTGAGGCGGGAGAATTGCCTGAACCCAGGAGGCGGAGGTTTCGGTGAGCCGAGATCGCGCCATTGCACTCCAGCCTGGGTAACAAGGGAGAAACTCTGTCTCAAAAAAAAAAAAAAAAAAGACAAAACTGTAACAAGAGCTTGTTTCACTCATGGCATATCTAAGTAATTTTCCCAGTGCAGTAGAGTTTTCTTTAAACTACTTTCTTGAAAGGAATACTATCAGAGCCAGTCCCAACCTCAAAGTACAGATGAGACAGTACCAATCCCACTGCTTAAAAAGCCATATAATTTTAGGAGGGCTGGAAGAGTCCCAAGGCACAAACCACAACTCACTCTCACACAGAGCCTGATTAGAAGCAATTCTAGGCAAAGCTTTGATCCTGTTAAAATGTACAAGCTTCTGGGAGGCGTTGACTTTATGCTGTTATCGCTTTGTAGGAAAAGTTACATTGTTATCTTTTTAAATACAGTTTAATGATAAGCACTTCAGGTGGTTTCCAGGCATCTGATTCACCTGTCCAGTTCTGACTTGTTCCCTCCTGGGTACCTGGAACTCTCCAGGACCTGGCATGTAATTAAGTGCTCAATTTTGCCAGCATGGGCAAATGAACAAATGAATGAATGGCTGTAATTCCTGCAGATGCTAGGTTTAGGGCAAACTCATGACGCATGTAGGTAGCAAAGGGGCAGCCAAGTTAGGCAAAATTATCACATGGGAAGTCTAAATGTGAACAAGTAAATCTCTGCCAGAGTAACAAGTGAAAGAAACAGGCATGTTTATATAGAGAATGGTATTTTTTTTTTTTAATTTTTATTGCATTATAGGTTTTGGGGTACATGTGCAGAACGTGCAAGATAGTTGCATAGGTACACACATGGCAGTGTGTTTTGCTGCCTTCCTCCCCTTCACCCACACTTGGTATTCATTCCCAGGCTATCCCCTCCAGCACCCCCCCGCTGTCCCTCCCCCATTTCCCCCAACAGTCCCCAGTGTATAGTAGACCGCCTCTCCGTGTCCATGTGTTCTCATTTTTCTCACCCGCCTATGAGTGAGTATATGCGGTATTTCTTTTTCTGTTCTTGTGTCAGTTTGCTGAGAATGATGTTCTCCAGATTCATCCATGTCCTTACAAAGGACACAAACTCATCATTTTTGATTGCTGCATAATATTCCACGGTGTTTTTAAAGTTTATATTTTACAGTGCATTCGAAGTAAAGCTAATATATCTAATGAAGAAGGTAGTTTAAGAAGGCAGTGAGGTCTATGTAATTTCTGTCTAAAATTACACTCTTCCCATAGGGAACATGCCCTGGGATATCACCTTTTCTCCCAACAGTCTCATATCCAAGTCCTTTGTGTATTCAAAGTCCTCCCTAATTGCTTATTTTCCAGGAAATGTTCCCTGGCTTTCAGACCAGAAGAGGTCACTCCCCAGTTTGTACTCAAAGGTATTTTGTCCTTTCTTCTTGTACACAAATTCATTTTCTGAACTGTAGTTATTTTTCTCATCTGCATTACCAACTTGTCCCTAACTTCATCCCTGTCTTCCACGGGGAACCACACGTTCTTCCTAACGTAAACCAAGCATCTAGTAAAAATCAGGCTGTTTTTTAAAAAGGCTCCTATGGAAGTGCTCCAAGGATACCACAAACATCTGTTTCTGATGTTCAAATACGTTTTGGATATTTTTTAAGCTTTAATTTGAGAAAACAACCTGAAGCGATTTATACGCAAACTTTTCACGCACTGCAGATCTCGGCCCATGAATGTGATATGTGCCAATAAACCCGGCCAGGCCGGGCAACCTTGCAGCCCTCACAGGGGACTGCTCTGCCCGCTCTGTGCCCGCTCACACGCATGTGAACTTCTGCTAGGTGTGACACTGGTGAGCGCAGCTGTAGCCTCAACTCGGTCCTGTGAGAAATACCTGCCTGCACAGTCTGCTGTCCTAAAGTTGTTCAAGCAAGCACATGAATACAGAACCACACCCTAGCGTGGGCTTCCATTAAATGCCAGGTAAGGCTCAGGGCCATCTGTACGGCCTTGCTTTCATGGCACTGTAAAGTCCTTTGTGATAATATCCTACTTGAGAGAGAGTAAATATTTATTCTAAGAATTAGATGTTTCCTGTATGACTAGATTTATGATAAGGAATGTGAGCAACTGTTTCCTAAGTTCAGTTACAGGGTTACAGCTTTGAAACAAATACTCCCCACCTTCCCCTGGCTGAACTAACATGTATCCTGGGATCCTAAGGCAAGGTATTGAAACCCAACCAAACACTCTGTTATGATTTGCAAACAATTATCTATAAAAACAGACTTTTAAAATACCCTGCATTTAAAGCAAGGTATACAATTTTATTAGAGACAAGATGAAGTGAATATAGCTATTATAAGTTAACAACACCTGACTTAAAATGTTTTCTGTCTTTTTAACAGCCTCATTGTTCTGACACTACAGTAAATAAACATAAGTTTACATTTATACTAAAACATTTGTACTAGTGAGACAGCACTTTATCTGTTTTATATGGTAGAGTTTCATGTAAGATTTTAGTTAATGAAAGGATTCACTGCTTTCCAAAAGTTTGAAAACTTCTCTTACGTTCCTTAAATACCAGTTTACAGAATAGCTGCAAGAGACCTGGAGAACTTTTTTTTTTTTTTTTTTTTTTGAGATTGAGTCTCACTCTGTCGCAAGGCTAGGATGGAGTGCAGTGGCATGATCTCGGCTCACTGAAACCTCCACCTTCCAGGTTCAAATGTTTCTCCTGCCTCAGCTTCCCAAGTAGTTGGGACTACAACTGCATGCCACCACATCCAGCTAATTTTTGTATTTTTAGTAGAGATGGAGTTTCTCCCTGTTGGCCAGGCTGGTCTCAATCTCTTGACCTCGTGATCCACCCGCATTGGCCTCCCAATGTGCTGGGATTACAGGTGTGAGCCACTGTGCCCGGCTGAAGATGTTTTAATATATGTGTTCCTGGACCACTTCCTCAGTAATTTCCCTGTAATAGGTATAGGATCTAAACTTAGATTTAAGAATCTAAACTTAGATTTATTTAACTCTGTCTTAAAATTTCACTCACAATCAATAGCCAGAGCATCAGAGTGGCTTCCAGAATCTCTCACTTTAGTTAAAATTTGGACAAAGATGATTTCTCTTGCATTCGGCCCCTGTTCTGCAGGACTCCTCAGAGTCAGCATCAGGGTTTTTCAAGTATTTGCAGGCTCCTTCAGCACACCTGAGAGTTTGAGAACCATTAATATATTTTTAGTCTGATTTAATTTAATTTGAAGTTCTAGGATACATGTGCAGGATGTGCAGTTTTGTTACATAGGTAAACGTGTGCTATGGAGGTTTGCTGCACCTATCAACCCATCACCTAGGTATTAAGCCCCACATCGATTAGCTGTGGATCTTGATGCTCTCCCCTGCCCCCAGGGTACGTTATTCCCCTCCCTTGTGTCCCTATGTTCTCAATGCAGAATCATTAATTTTTAACAGAAGTCACTGAATATCTCCTCCACATTGAGCTACACTTCCCAGAGGCCTCTGCAGTTCTGTGCTCTTTACAATTTAAAAACCAGTTTCCTTGCTTAAAAATATGGAAGTAAAACAGCAGTTGAGTGGAATCACAGATTTTTCAAATGGAATACTCTGAAATGTAACTACTCTATGCTGACTTTTTAAGATAAGGGAAATATATTTAAGAAACATACCCAAGATGAAACAGATTGTTGGCAAAGTGAGAACTCAGTAGCTGGGTTTCCATGGTTTACTAAATAAAGGGATCTAAGTTCAAATTCACATTCTTCCACTTACTAGCTGCAGGCTCCTGAGGCCAATCCTATGAGCCACAATTTCCTTGTAGGTATAAACAGGAATAATATTATATATATTTTAATATATATTTTAATGAATATATTATATAATTCTATTTATGTATTATATATTAATAGTTATATATTATATATTATCTATATATCTATATATAGATATCTATATGGCTATTCTATAATATATATTCTATATATCTATAACATATAATTATATTAATAGTTACATTTAATATGATATATATTACAATGCGTAAGTATGTAGTTATTATTATATAGAATATATTATTCTTGTTTAAACCTATAAGGATTGTTATGTAAATTAAACTGAAGACACTTAATTGTCTTCTAGAATAGTTCTTGACTCCCAACTAGTAAGCATACACCAAAGTTGGTTATAGTTATAAACAGATTCTTGTTGTGGTTTTAGAAAAAAGAGGAGCATTCCCCAGGCATGAGGTGGACTAACCTGAGACCTTTGTGTTTTGAAGGCAGAGACTGAAGGAATTAGGTGCTGGAGCCCAGAGCTCCAAGTGTGAAGGTTGTGGGCCTGTGGGAACAAAGCTGGAAGTGACTCAATCCCTGGGGTTGATTTCCCCAGAACTGGGAGGAGAAAGGGTTAGGGTCTCATGAAGAGAAAAGCCATGACCCACTCACACACCTGCAGGAGGCAGGACTGATTCCAGACAAAGATGTTGTCGGAGTGGAGACCTCAGTGAACCCCCGGTTGGGGGCACTCTGCAGAAAGCCCCTGCAAAGTACTAACAGAGGTTGCCTTCTGAGAGGGCGCCAGGGGACTGGGCCAGACACACGCACAGAGCAACCACAAATGGAGGAGGTCAGGAGTCCCTCTTCCTCTCTGGCAAGGGGAGGGATCCCAACAATGAGAGTGGGTTTTCCACACACTCTAAAAAGAGGGAACCCTCATCAGATTTGATTTGATCCAGAAAAATGATTTAAATCAGGTTTAGCCTAAGGTCACGCAGCCAGTAACAGCAGAGCAAGAATCCAAATCGAAACCTGTCTGGCTCCAAAGCCCTCACTCCCCTTACCTATGCTGCGTCTGTGTGAACAAACTTGTTCAAGCCTGAGTTCCACTAACAATAGATCACTGGCAGAGTCTTCTCAGATGGAATTTGGTATGTAGTTTTTCAATTAAAAATATTTTCTAATTAAAAAATGTTTGGTTTTTGGCAGGGCTGTTTGGATGGGCTAGACCAAGGGGTTGTATTTACCATGGCTTCCCTCTATTAAAGTTAGAGAAAGGACTATACTGTGAAGATTCTGTATTTTTTAAAAAGGCAGTGGTAGATCAAATGTATAGTAGTCCACTGGGTTGAACTGAGCTCCTGTTCTAGGCCCAAGAGACCAAACCAAAATGGAGTCACTCCTGCTGAAGTTCAGAGCCACCAAGTTGACACTAGGTGGTTCAAAGAAATCAGGAGACAGACAGAATAGCCAAATCCCCAAGAAGGTCAGTTTTAGCTGGCATGATAAGGAAGTCCCTTCTGCTTTAACCTTTGTAAGGAAAATAACTTTGAAATGACCAATCACTTTTTGTTCACTGTTTCTGTTTTCTTCAGCCCTTTTCTGCCTATAAAACCAACCTCCTCTGCTCAGCTCATCGCAACACCCACTGCATTTTATAGAATGAGGTGGTGCTATACTTTAGAACAGCAAATAAAAGCCAATTAGATCTTTAAGCTACTGTTGTTAAATTTTGTTTTTTGACAGCAGATCAGTCTTCAGTATCTCCAGAGATATGTTTAAAGCAGATACAAGAAACAACGTCCTAAAGAAATGAATCTACCCAAGTAAAAGGATGGTCATACCTCTAGGTGTCCTTGTTCAGATGAAATCCTGGCGGTGACTTGCAACCAGGCAGTTACACTGGTGAATATACCTGATCCTGTTTCCACCAGCACTCAGCTAATGTCGGCCTCCATATACCTCAGTTTTAGTGGACAATCTGATAGAAGCAGAAATCCTGTTATATCCAGATATGGAGGGGTCTTGATAAGGAATCTCTGAGGAACTAATCTATTTGAGATAAGCCAAAGAACGTCTTTATTTTCAAATTACAGCTATTAGTAAAGGCCAGATTTATACAAATGAACTTATGCCAAATCCGCCCCCAAAAGAGTTTTAAATTAATATATATTTTCTAGTTGTGAGATGAATGACTTGAGCATGTGCGAAAAGATCATAAAAGAATTTATTTACTTACTTAATTTTTGGAGACAGAGTCTCGCTTTGTCGCCCAGGCTGGAGTGCAGTGGCACAATCTTGACTCACTGCAACCTACACTTCCCGGGTTCAAGCGACTCTCCTGCCTCAGCCTACCGAGTAGCTGGGATTACCCAGGCGTCCGCCACCACACCCAGCTAATTTCAGTAGAGACAGGGTTTCACCGTGTTAGCCAGGATGGTCTCGATCTCCTGACCTCATGATCCACCCCACTCAGCCTCCCAAAGTGCTGGAATTACAGGTGTGAGCCACAGCTTCCGGCCAAGATCCTAAAAGGATTTGTATTTGTACTGCTGAAGGTCAATGACAAAAGTGAAAGGCCACCACATCCCAATGGGTGAGGAGATTAGTGAGCTTCTTGCCTAGGACAAAGACTTCACTAGGGTTACCACCTACAGTAAAGACTTGTTGGTAGGCCAACAACAAGCTCCATATAGGAGCTTCTCGCAAATGAAGAGCCTCAGGCTCCATCCCAGAGCTACTAAATCAGAATCTTTCAACAAGAAGCCCCAGGATTGTCCATACACAGTAAAGTTTGAGAAGCACTGCACTTCAGTACCTTATTTAAGTAAATCAAGATGCACTATGCTTAACTGTGATCAGTTTTCTCTTCTGCGATTTCAATCATCTATCAGAGCTTTCTCATAAACTAAATGTTCCTTAAATGTTTCAAAGGAAGAGACAGGGTATTACTCTCCCTGGAAAAACGAGCTGATATTCATCAATCTGTAAAAGACTGACTAGATAAGCTGTGTCAAGGCAATGATTTCCTTGATATACTTTAGTACTATCAATGCTTTATTTTTATTTTTCTGTTTCTGATAGGCCCTAAATGATAGCAACTCTTAGAACTTTGAAAACATCCTAGACCCCCCCAACACAAAAAATTCTATTTCACCTTTTACCACCCTTTCCCCTTCTGTATCAAGTAATCAATGGTGAGTTAATGCCTTCTTAAATACATTAACAAGGAGTTGGAGATGAACAAAAGCTGTAAAACAGAAACATATTTTGTTAACAAAATCGTTATCTTTCACTAGATCACTTCAATTTTCTTGCAATTCATCTACTGTCTAATTCAGATTTCTAAACCAGACCCTCCTTAGAACAAGACAAACTTTATTTTCTCTAGTCTCAGGTTCCCAGAGTGGCTGTAAGTAAAGGGGAAGAATACTTAGTGTTTACCATGTAGATAAAACTTACAGATATTTGCAAAAAATAGAATACCTTCTCTAACCACCTTTGGAATTACAGGAAAATTCTGTGCTTTCAAATTTCATACAAATTTTAAGTTATGTTTCAGTGTGTCTGGATTGAGGACACCAAAAGAGGACAACTAGATTATCTAAATCAATAAATATTACCAGAAACAATAAAAGGAGCACTTGATGCACATTTACTTTAAAAAGTAGCTTTATCGGCCATGTGCAGTGGCTCACACCTGTAATCCCAGCACTCTGGGAGACGGAGGCAGGCGGATCACCTGAGGTCAGGAGTTTGAGACCAGCCTGGCCAATGTAGTGTAACCCCGTCTTTACTAAAAATAGAAAAATTAACCAGGCATGATGGTACGCACCTGTAGTCCCAGCTACTCAGGAGGCTGAGGCAGAAGAATCACTTGAACCCATGAGGCAGAGGTTGCAGTGAGCCTAGATCATGCCACTGCACTCCAGTCTGGGCGACAGGGTGAGACTCTGTCTCTCTCTCGTACACACAAAAAGTAGCTTTATCAAAGTGAAGACATGTGAACTATACTGCATTGAAAATCTGAGACACCCATTCAATAAAAATATTTAATGAGCCACTCCTATATGGTAGTGTGTCATATTATCTTAGCGGTCCCCAAGGAACCATGCTTACTGGTGATCACACCCATGGTCATGCCCTCCCACACCAACTCTGGGCTGAACCAATGGGACATTAGAAAGCATGATGCAAGCAGAAGCTCATGAGTGCTTGCATATTGGAGTGTGTCCAATAAAAGTATCTCTCAGAGTATCTAGTGATATTCAGCTGCCATATTAAAAAAACTAAGCAAGCCATGTAGACAGAGAGGTCAAAAGCTCTCTGCTGTTTCCATCGAGGTGCTAGATATATACGCTATCTTGGATATTTCAACCCCAGTCACTATTTTACTGTAACCACTCTAGATAATCTCTAGACTAATGAGCAAATAAAATGATAGTTGTATGAATACAGTAAATTTTAGGATGGTGTGTTATATAGTAATAGAAAATCCAAACAACTAGGAAACAGGATCTGGCTTAGAATGCAAGAGACTTCAAAGAAATCTAGATTTATTTAGATTTTTTTTTAAATCTTCAGTTTTTTTCTATTTTCTGTTTATGACCTATAAAAGATAAGCTCATACTTAAGAGAACTTAAATGGTCTAAGTAGGAAGTCATTATAATCTACTTGAAATAATGCTGCTTTTTACATTATTACAGAATTTTCTATCTCTTATCAAATGCACACTAACTTCTAAGGCAGAGATTCTTAATTTGGGGGGAGCAGAGGAGAATTCCCTCTGAGAATCTAAAATATATATATATATATGGGTCCCAGAAACACATAACTACATATATAGCTTTTTAAATTTTTCTTTTTTTTAAGAGATAGGGTCTGACTGTGTTGTCCAGGCGCATCCTGAACTCTTGAGCCCAAGTGATCCTCCCACTTCAGCCTCCCAAGTAGCTGGGACTATAGATGTATACCACCAGTCTCAGCTTTACATATATAGTTTTAAGGGAGACCATCTACGAACTCCAGGTTAGGAATCTATGTTCTCTAAGGAAACAGGCCTTGCTAGCCTATTAACAATGATAAGTAAGCAGAATTCTCCAGAAAGTGAGCTACCTAAGCTTAGACAGCTAGTAACTGATAGGACCAACAATCTACTCTTGTCAGAGGATATACCACTAAACTCTTGTTTCTAACTTTAGTTTATAATCAAAATGGAATTGCTGAACCTAAGGAAAAAAGAAATGTTTCCCAATTTCCTTTTTAAACAGTGTAGGAATTGTGGGAAGCACTTGAAGGTGGGAGAAGAAGGTCAAACTTGTAAGTTTACTAGTGTGAGCAGTAGATTTTTATGCCAACTGGAATCACCGAGATTAACTTCATGGACTGTAGACTGGAGATCGCAAGAAGCACGAAACATGCCATATATGTTTTCAATGGTTTACTCATACTTGATACTCTTATTCCCTATCTACTTCAAATTACTTAGAAAAATCTGTATATAAACAAGATGAGAGAGCTTTTCTCTATTATATTTAATTTTGTTGTTGTTCAGATAGAGTCCTGCTCTGTTGCCCAGGCTGGAGTGCAGTGGCATGATCCTGGCTTATACCACACCCTCTACCTCTCAAATTCCATCAATTCTCCTGCCTCAGCCTCCCAAGTAATTGGGATTACAGGCACATACCACAATACCCAGCTAATTTTTGTTTTTAGTAGAGACAGTGTTTTACCATGTTGGCCACGATGGTCTTGAACTCCTAACCTCAAATGATCCACCCACCTTGGCCTCCCAAAGTCCTGGAATTACATGCATGAACCACTACGCCTGGCCTGTATTTGAATATTTAACAATTAAGCTGAAAAGCTTCTTGATGACATATCTTTAGAGATGATTACCAAGTTAATTTTCCCCTTCTCCATATCCATGGGAAATATACCCAACACAGTGCCGCAAACTACCAAAGTGGGAGACCTGGTGCATTGCTACCAATCTATTTCCTCACTTCTGACCTGACAGCTACTACACTTGGACCAAAGACAGTAGGCCATCCCAGAACCCATACAGGCACTTGGCAAGACTATAAAACTACTTGCAGAACAGTGGAGATAACCATCTCCAATCTCAGCATTTGACTGGAAAATTCCATCGTACAACAATAGTTTTTGAAAAGACAAAAAATATATTATTTTTAATTTCTCTGCCTCTCTTGCCTCCATCTCCACTCATTCAACCCTTACCCATTTTTCTGCTTTCTGCACAACTGCCACCTTTTGCATTAAAACTTTCCATAAACCTTACCCTGCCTAATAGCAATCTCTGGGAGAAAGAAGTAAACTCCCACAGCACTCCATCTTTGCTGCTCCAATATTGCCATCATTTTTCACCTTACACAGTTTTGGGGTTTTGTTTTGAAGACAGGATCTTGCTGTGTTGCCCAGCCCACAGTGCAGTGGCATGATCTCAGCTCACTGCAGCCTCGAACTCCTGAGTCCAAGCAATTCTCCCACCTCAACTTCCCGAGTAGCTGGGACCACCGGCATGTGCCACCACGACCAGCTGTTTTTTAAAAAAATGTTTTGTAGAGATGGCGTCTCACTATATTGCCCGAGGCTGATCTTGAACTCTTGGGCTCAAGCAATCCTCCCACCTCCGCCTTTCAAAGTGCTGGGATTGTAGGTGTGAGCCACCACACCTCACCTCTACCTTACATGGTTTTATTTCTTCTTTAAGCAACATGAGCGTAGGATTTGTGTGGGTTCACCTTTCTTCTAGTGCCTAGCATCTTGCACATGCACCGTGTGCGTGTGTGTGTACATGCGTGCACGCATAATGGAAAAGCATGGAGATACACATCCAAACTTACCAGGCCCTACTATCACCAGTCACTGTGTTTTATCTACACTGTTGCAAAAATCCTCCGCCCTCACAAAGTCTCCATCAAATAGTCATTATCATCGTTCCCATTTTGCAGAATAGCAAACTGAAATTTAGAGAGGTTAGTACTTAGCCAGAATCACAGAGCTGGGAAATAGCAGAACTGAGATTCAAATCCAGGCCTGATTTAGAGCCAAGGCACTTAATAATAAATTTAATACTCATTCAATATGTCATTTAGTGACCAGCATTTCCACACAAGGTACTAGAATGAGAACTGAGGAATGAAGATAGCTTAGGGTCCACAACTTAATATAACTACACTACAAAGGAGAAAGAGCGAAGTCCAAGAAGAGAGTCTGCATCAATGCCAAGGACGCTCAGAGGAGTATGAGATCACTTTTGAGGGGAATGGAGGTAGAGAGGGTGGGAGTAAAGACCATCATGAAGAAGATGCACTGAGCAGCAGCCTGGATTTGAACAAATGAGAGGTAATCATGTTAAAGATTAAACTGGGCTCACCTTAGTATTCTTCCTAAAGCAGGAAAGTGGGCTAATAAACTACATTCAGTTATATTATCCTTGATAGCAAAGACAATTTCATATACTTCTTTTTGATGCAACATTCATTCTGGAAACATCTAGCAAATAATTACTGACTGAGAAAGGATGAAAAAAGGGGGCAAGGTGGGCAAATAAAAAATATGAAATGTTTTTTTGAATACTTAATTAGCTCAAATGCACTGTTACATATGCAGTCTGGTTTTACAATACATGTGAATTAAATCCTCTTCCAGTCAATAACAATCTTTCACTAAGTTGTATGGATTCTCTGCCCATAATACTGGAATAATCTAGGTGAAAAAAAAAATTCTCTGCCCAGCTTTTTTTCTTTGCCCAATTTTAAATCTTTGTGTCCAGTGATGTCCTCATTCAAACTGATTAGGCCAAATCACTGTCCTATCAGTTTTACTCCCGAAACTAAGTACAAATCCATTTTAATCTATGTATACATCAAAATATTTTTCTCTAGAAAATACTTTTTTTTTTTTTTGAGACAGAGTTTCGCTCTTGTTACCCAGGCTGGAGTGCAGTGGCATGATCTCACCTCACTGTAACTTCTACCTCCTGGGTTCATGCAATTCTCCTCCTCAGCCTTCTCAGTAGCTACAATTACAGGCGTGTACCACCATGCCCAGCTAATTTTTGTATTTTTAGTAAAGACAGGGTTTCACCATGTTGTTCAGACTGGTCTCAAACTCCTGGCCTCAAGTGATCCACCCACTTCAGCCTCCCAAAGCGCTGGGATTACAGGCGTGAGCCACGTGCCAGGCCTAAATGGGTATTTTCAAAAGGCAAAATTAACAAAAGGTGCCCATCTACGTAAAAGAGAAGTCAAGGAACCATCGACATGCAAGACAATGTGAATAAAAATATAAAGGCAAACTTAACTGTTCAAATAAAATATCAGCTCTGATTCTAAAGGAAAATGGGTGTTTGTCTAAGAAAAGTGCTAGAGAGAACCAGCCAGTTGCAATGTGCCTTAAGCAATGAAAACCTGTTTCCTCCTTTCCTTCTTGTCCTTTTGAAAAGACAACATGTCACAGGGAGACATTTTTCTAACAGCATCCATCCTGGTGACAAATGTTTGCCAAGGGTGGGGAGAGAGGAGGGAGGAAAGAAAGCAAAAGAGAAGGAAGACGCCATCTGCTGATGAAAGAGAAAAGAAGAGGAGAAGGAACTGGAGGGCGACACTTCTGGATCAGTGTCTGAGAAATGCAACATATCACCCTAAGGCAGATTTCTACTCAATATAAGGAAGAACTTTATAATAATTAGAGCAATTCAAAGGCAGAATGAGAGATCAGGGACCAAAGCTCAAATAGGGGGTTGTGAGGTCTAATCAGGCAGAATAAGCTTTCCTAATCCTCTCCCTTTTGAAGGAAGAACTGCCCCAGTTCAAACAGTAGAAAATACTGTGCTTATTATTTTCCTCTAATTCTTAAATGTTTCAGATGGTCTCTGTCTTGGTCATTTATGATTCAAAGGACTGAGACTGACATGTCAAATAAGCAAGCACACAAATCTGCCTGTAACTGACACCACCTGCCCCCACCCCTAGTCCCTGGGCCTTATGTCTGGGCTTGCTGCTGGGCTCTCCATGGGCAGCCAGCTGCCGTCACTCTGCTGGAGGGCTGTGCCATGAGCATGAATGGGGCCTGCATGGCAGGCAGAGTATCCGACATTAACACCAGCACCCCATTGCTGCCTGATTCCCAATCTGCAACTGGCCAGAGTTGATGTGTAAGTGCCCCATGTGGGCTTACATATCAGTAACACTGAGGTCTGGTCCTTACACTGGCCCCCAGAGTGTCCAGCAAAGTTAGGTTCCAATTGCTTCCCTACCTCGCTCCCCTTAAAATGTTTCTTTCACCTTCCAAACAACTGCAGCAGCATCTCTGTCTCAGGGGAACTCAATCCAAGAGAACACTTCACACCATTATAACATAAAGATGACATACTCTACAAAGCACAGAAGGTTCTTGTCTTGGTTTCTGCTTAGATTTTCTAGCCACATACTTTAGACTCAGTTTTGTCACACAATTAGCAACATGAAATTTACAGGTATTTATACAGTAAAATATTATTATAAAAATCAGTTTTCAATCGTATTTTTGTGAAGACTCTAGAGAGTCCACTAGACTCATAAAAGGAATGATGAAGAATACTATCATTTCTTTCCATTTTTTCAATCTGATAGCGAGTGACATTGAAGTCAAAAAGACAAAAAATCACTTCAGTATAACAAAAAGAAATTCTAAAGCACTATGTTATTACGTGGAGAAGTTCACTTTCACAATTACGAAAGACCTACTGTGTGTTTCAGACACTGTGCTTGGTCCTACCTAAAATAAAAATGAAGACCACCCAGGCCCTATTTTCTAAGGAAGTTCTGTCTAGAAAGGGACACAGACATGTAAGTAATTCCACTTGAGGATAGTAAGTGCAATCATTCCACCATGGACAAAGACACCAGAGGAAGGTCTGCCTGCAGGGGGGAAGGTCCAAAAAAGTTTTGTCATGTTAGTATTATGTGAGCAAGATTCACAAGAATGCCTCCAAGAGTTAATTGGGCATTCCAGGAGCAAGAGGGGACAGACACATGGTGTCCCAGACTGGGAGGAAGGAGAACGGTAAAGTGGCTTTGAGTGTTCTTCCCTCCCTGGTTTCAGCTCAACAGATGGAAAATTAATAGGCATATGAAAATAATTTTTTTATCTAGATTATAAAATCCTCACGCTACATCAATAATTATTTACTTGACAAAAAGTCAGAGACATTTTCTGTCTCAAAGAGCCTCTAAAATGCTGTGGTCTCATGAATCACCCTGGTGGCATCAATCAGAGAAAAATTATCTGACTCAAATTACAGTTACTGTCAAAGTTCATTATGACTTATTAAAAGCCCTCAGGTCTACAGCCTTGGGGAAAAAAACTCCCTATTTTTAGAAATAAGACTGATTTTGTCATCCTCTGCATGTTTGGTTTCATTTAAACGTATTATTGCAGTCTGAGTAGACACTGACGGCTATGGGCCAGTTGCTGAGGCAAACCTCTCTTTAACTCTATGGAAGATGAGAGGCTCCGACAGGGACTGAGCTTTGGAAACTGAACACCATCAAGGGTTTGTCCTTAAAGGAATTTCCTTGGTAACAGAAACAGAGCAATGCTACAACCTTGTGATTCTTTTCCTTCTTCTAGGCTATCAGGAAGCAAACTGAATATCCTTACATGGTGAGGTCGGATGTACAGCTTTCATTCTGAATGCGGTCACAATGTAGACACATAAACAGAAAGCTTTGTAACAGAAAAACAGCATTGTTTTGTTAGATGACTATAGATTATATTTCATAAAACACCAGAAAAACACTCAAGATTAGCTCCAAAATATGTATGAAAGATGGTATTCTGACACTCAATAAATAAAACAGAAAAAGAACCTCTTACAAGGATCAAATGAGCCAATTTTATATATGAGTTATAAGCAAGGGTCTACTAACTTCAAGAAAAAAAAATCTAAGGTAAAGCAAAATAATTTGGATCTTAAGGATGTCAGTAACATGGGCCTTATAGAAAGTTCCAAAAAACATGCTTTCAAACCTTTAACTCCATGAAAGACAAGCGTTACCTCCTGCAGCTAATGAGTGCCAATGGGCTCAAGTAGCCTCCATCCTGTAAAATACGGCAATAGCTACGATGTCATCTGTTTACCTGTTCATCAGTTCATTGCTTAGGAGCCATTCAGAAGCAGCTGGGTGCAGCGGCTCATGCTTATAATCCCAACATTTTGGGAAGCCAAGGCAGGAGGACGGCTTGAGTCTAGGAGTTCAAGATCAGCCTGGACAACACAAGGAGATCCTGTCTCTACAAATAAAAAATTAGCTGATCATGGTGGTGCACACCTACGGTAGGTCCCTGCTGCTTGGGAGTCTGAAATGGGAGGATCACTTGAGCGTGGGAAGTTGAGGTTACAGTGAGCCACGATCGCACCACTGCACTTTCTAAATTCTTTTGCAATGGGAGCTTATTTCAAGTCATTCTTAGACATACAAATAAGTTAATTCTGGGGGGCAGTCTTGATCTGGATTCTTGCTTTCCTCCGTAGGAGTCCTGTTATTAAGCACCATCTAGACCCAGGGCACCCTTTCCTTTGCTGATTTTACCTATCCCAAACCTTGGCAGGAAATCCAACAGCAATGCTTTTATTCTTATCGCATCCCAATCTCAAGATATCACTATGGAAGTCTTGAAAGTAGGAACTAACTCAAGTAATTTCCACTTCAAATTGACCAGTGGCACCCTGAATGGCTCCAGCATCCTCACTTACTGGCCTTTGCCAAGTGACTTAACCTTTCTAAGTCTTAGTTTCTTCAACCAGCAAATGAGAAGGCAGAACTAGATAACGTCAAGCAGCTTCTCAAGCATCGAAGTTTTGCTTTTATGAAATACACACAAGCAAGTACACTCAACTGTAGAGAATATAGACTGGCTGCCCGGGCGTGGTGGCTCACGCTTGTAATCCCAGCAGTTTGGGAGGCCGAGGTGGGAAGATCATGAGGTCAAGAGATCAAGACCATCCTGGCCAACACGGTGAAACCCCGTCTTTAAAATAAATAAATAAAATAAAAATAAATCAATAAATAAAAAGAGAATATGGACTGGCAAATAAGAGCAAGTAGGACACCAAGAAAAGTCCCAGGCTGTCAGAGTCAAATCAGGTGTCTTCTCAGGTACTCAACCTACTTACACATCTATTTCCAAGAGCACTGTTAACTGCTTATCAGAACATTCATGTAGTTCCACAGGTCATTACATTTTTTAAAAAAAAGATTTGATTGGGCCGGGCGCGGTGGCTCACGCCTGTAATCCCAGCACTTTGGGAGGCCAAGGCGGGTGGATCACGGGGTCAAGAGATCGAGACCATCCTGGTCAACATGGTGAAACCCCGTCTCTACTAAAAATACAAAAAATTAGCTGGGCATGGTGGCACGTGCCTGTAATCCCAGCTACTCAGGAGGCTGAGGCAGGAGAATTGCCTGAACCCAGGAGGCGGAGGTTGCAGTGAGCCAAGATCGTGCCATTGCACTCCAGCCTGGGTAAACAAGAGTGAAACTCTGTCTAAAAAAAAAAAAAAAAAAAAAAAAAAAAGATTTTATTTCCATGTTCAAGTTTCAGAAACTGAGTTAAATAAAGTTAAACAGAGTTCTCAACATCCTAGCCTTTTACGATGCTAAGATGGGAAGCAGGGTTTCTAGGAGAGGTATTACAACACAGCATTTTCCCAACTTAGGTGCCCCACAGCATACTTTGTCATATGGCAAATCCTGCAGATCTTGTGTTCCTGGGAACACACTGGGAGTCTGCTGTGCTTGTGGCCAATTCAGTGTTCCACCCTGAGGACAGAAATGAATGGACTTGCAGGGTCACACCAGGCCCTACCAGGAGTAGCTGTGGCTGCAGGTCAAGACCCTCCTCTCCACTGCAGGTTCAGCTGCCAGCTACTTGTTTGCACTAGGTTCAATTTAGCCACCTCCCCAGACTTGCTGGGCCCCACTGGCCTTCCAGGCAACCACTGCCAGCTTCCTTCCCCAACACCCAGCCTCCCAGGCCCCAGGAGCACAGCACGGGGCCATCCTAGGTCTCTGTTCTCCCCTGCCTAAACTTGGCAGAAACACTGGCTGCAGTGGCTGCTCCCATGTCACAATAAATTTATAACCTTCATTCCACTACCGTCTTAATTTCTACATGATGATGTAATAAATACTGGGGACATGCTGGAATTACTGCATAGAGAATTCTAATAAATAAATAAATAGATAGATAATTCCTAATCGTCTTGAAATGTTCTCCAGTGTAGATTTAACTAAAGAAAATGAACCACACAGTCTGTGTGAAAATGCTGTGTTGTAATACCTCTCCTAGAAACCCTGCTTCCCATCTTAGCGTCGTAAAATCTTCCAACTATCGTCTTTTCACAGAACTCTCCTAATTAGCAAAGTACAATTAATACTAGAAATTAGATGACCAATGTGGGATTCTTTGAAATAAAGAAACAAAGCTCTTCTGATAAGTATTACTGACTGAAATACAGTTAACATGTTTGCCACTTTCAAAAAGCCACAAATGAATTTCTCTGAAAAACCCAACGTCCTTATATAAAAAAAAAAAAAAATCCACAAAACTGGGGTTCTGCCAAAACGTGAATGTTGCAAAACCATGTGACACATGCCCTCCTTCCGTTTCATGTTAATTACTACAGCAAGGATTAAACTTTTAGAGATTGGAACTCAGAAAGGTCAGACAGGGATTCAAATGCTGGCCTAGCTGGGAAGTTTTGAGGCAAGTTAGTCAATTTTTCTTTAATCCCAGTCCCATAAGCCATTAAAGGAAAACAGAAATACCCAGCTCACGGGATGGTTAAGTTTTAAATAAGATCAAACTTAACTTGCCTAGCAGATTAGAACTTACATTAATTAGAATTAGGTTTGGCTCAGGGAGGCAGGAAACCCAAAATATCAGTGGCTTAAACAAGAGAAGTTTCCCTCTCAGGGAAATGCCAAGAAGGCTAGCATGGCACTCCACCCATGTGACCTCAACCTCGTGGTCCAAGATAGTGGCTTCCACATTCCAGAGAGCAGAACGGGAAAGGGACGGAGAAGAAAGGGTAAAGCAGGAAGACACATTGTCCCTTAAGGAAGGTCCCTGCAAGGGCCTACGTGGTAACTCACCTCCCATTGACCAGAATTTAGTCACATGGCCATATAGCTGCCACAGCCCCGGCTGTGATGCAGGCCTCAGATTGCTATATAAAGGGGAGTATGGATACTGAGGGCCAACCAGCAGGCTCTGCCACAAAACCCAGTAGTGGCTCATCTCCCGTCTCCAGTGGCTTCAGTTTCCAGGAGGAGTAACATTCAGCCTGTAGGCACTGGTACAGCATGCCAGTTACTTGAGCTGGCATCCACTCTGAATGACTGGATTCCCATGCTGTCCTAGTAGTTAAATATTTTACAAATTACCCTTGCCTTTGGGAAGCTCTGCCTTAAATTTCCACAACAAACAGGATTTCCTTTACAGCACATGCTGTTTGGGACATAAATTTTCCCAAACTAGTTAGCTGTCTTTCCCGAAAAGGGATAGAGCCTAGCAACTTGCTTTAATAGAAAAATTAATTTTGCTGAATTACAGGCTTCAGTTTTCAAAGACGAATACTTCATCGTCACTCTACAGGCACTCCATCTTGATGCTGCTGTCTCCAGGAAGCAGGATTAAGGAGGCGTGGTGGTGGAGGAAAGCAACTCTGTCTCCACTGTCCACATCCTACCCTGCTGCCCTTCCCACCTCTTCCTCACTAACAGCAGCTGTCAGCCAAGGATGGGGGGAGAGAAGGAGCAGTGAGGACTTTTAAGAGAACCCGCAGTGCACATGTGGCTTATCTGTGGGCAGGCTGTGCCGAGCAAGCTACAATGCATCACAATTCAACTCTAACTCGGTTAACACCAGGATTCGTTTTCTTAAAACACTGGTGCTGAAGCAGGATGACCCAGACCTAAAATAATTTCTTTTCAATCTCGTCCTTCTGTTCTAATTATTTCCAAGAGTTTCAATCAGCATTTCCTAAGTTGTGTTCCACAAGTGTTAAAAAGGGTTGTATTAAAAAAAAAAATCAGTACTAGAAATACAAAATGAATTAAATTACATGTAAGAAAAGCAGTTTTAAACAGCTTTCATTGCTGCACAATAGCCAGAATCTAAGAAATGCTATGCCAGCATCAGGAGCAGGTGTGCCTGGAGGCCTCGTGTGGGTTCACGCTCTGGCCACATGAAGCCAGCCCTCCGCTCTCACTCAAGTGTGCAATTCTTTCTGTCCTAACATGACCCTAGCTTCCTAAATGACCTATTCTGCATCCTGCACATTTTAAGAATGCGTTTTATTTCTTCATTATTTGTTTTTTTCTACTAATAAAACAGGCATGTATTTGCAAAGTATATGAAGCAACACATATACGGTAAAAAAGTCAATCTCTTTCACCAGTCTTCCTCTTGTACTGTTTCTATTCCCAGAGCAAATTATTCTTACTGTTTCTTGTGAATCCTTCTAGATTATATATCTCCTAACTATAAAAGGTGGCATCAATACATCCTGTTTTGTACACAATACAGAATGTATTTCCAATATTCTATTTTTTGTCATTTTACAAAGCTTCAATGTAATCATCAGCACTTGCCATAACTAATGTTATTCAACACTCTGGAGTCTAAACTGAACAGGAGCATTTACTGTTATATCCAGGTGCTGTTTAACCATGTATGGACCTCACCAATTATCAGTAATAGTCTAACTCTAAAGTGCTATTGGTACCAATTTTCTTTCCCACAATTAACTTACTATGGAACACTAATTCTTAACAGACAGCTGGAAGACTCATGTCTTCCAAGAAAAGCATCAGAACCCTCAAGTGGGAAGGGCATGAAAATGCAAGCTCTCTATCCAATCACAGAAATTCCGCGATGTCCTCCCTGGGAGAGTCATCAACTCCCCCATCTCTCTCCTGTGGAAAGTCACCACATTTAATGGCAGATGCAACTTAACCAAGTGCAGAGTGCAGCGCTGTACAACAGAGGCTTCTGCGACAATGGAGATGTCCCCATCCATGCCATCCAACACCAGAGCCACCAGCCACATGTGGCTAAAAGGAGTACTTCACATCTAGTACAACTGAAGAATTGAAATTTTAAAATTCATTTAAAATACAGATTCAAATGCAAACGGCCATGTGTGCCTAGTGGTCACTGAATCATAGGAAGGCAGAAAAAGATACCAACTCCTCTTACAAAGCAGAGGAACAATAGGAACTGTGTATGAATATATAGGGTAAGCACAGCTGATGAAGCCAAGCACATCTCCTGAATCGTCTTTCTTAACATATGCAAGGCTGACTGGACCAGTTCCAAAAATAATTTGTTTAAAGTTGGAACAGGCATTAAGATATGTTGCGATTACCTCTAAAATTTGAAATTAAGATAATTTTAATTTACCCAAACTCTATGTTTGATTATGCATTCTGTCTTACATTTTTCCTGGCATGACGCTGCATGTGGATCACACTGAATTAACAGTTTCCCTGTTAGGCAAAAAAAACAAACTGCAGGCAGAACAGTATGTACAATGTTATGCCAACCGTGTCAGTGTATATGTTTGTATATGAACAGAAGTCATCGAGAACACTGCTGTCTCACAGGACGCTCTGTAAGAACAGAAATGTTCTATGTCTGCGCTGTTCATCACGGCAGCCACATGTGGCCACAGCACTCTTGAAATATGGCTGGTGTGGCTGAGGAACTCAATGGCTGACTGTATTTAATTTTAATTAATTTAAATTCAAGCAGCGACACCTGGCTAAGACTACCTTCTGAGATGATGTGAGTACAGAAGACTAAACAAACCCCAAACTTAAAATGGCTACCTCCCAGGGATTACGACTGGAGGGAGGAAAATCAGCTTTCGCTCACTTTAGATACCACTATATTGTTTGGATCTACTTATTTAGTTTTGTACAACTGGCATGTAGAGTGCATTAAACATACAGACAAAAAGGGGCAGTATCTTAGCCAGTGTGGGCTGCTCTAAGAAAATACCATAAGCTGGGTGACGCAGACAACAGTATTTTATTGCTCACAGTTCTGGAGCTGGAAGTTCAAGATCAAGGGGCCAGCAGATTTGGTTCCTGGTGAGGTCCTTCCTCCTGGCCTGCTGTGCCTTTATAGGGCAGGGAGAAACAGAGCACTTGGGTCTCTCTTCTTTTTCTTATAAGGACACTTCTTCTTCTAAGTGCTGTGGCCACATGTGGCTGCCGTGATGAACAATCCCACCATGGGGGCCCCACCCACATGACGTGGAAACCAAAGCTCCACATCCAAATACCATCACACTGGGAGTCAGGCCTTCAATATAGGGATCTTGGGAGAAGACAGAAACGTTCAGTCCGTAACAGAAGGAGAAAGGGAAAAATGAAAGATTCCTACTCCTTTCTATGTTTTTCTCCACTCCATTCACTTAGCTTACTAAGTATTATAGAAACATGAGGCATCTAAATCTGGTTGTGTTTTGTTTTGGTAGCGACAGGGTCTCACTGTGTTGCCCAAGCTGGTCTCAAACTGCTGGCCTCAACTGATCCTCCTGCCTTGGCTTCCCAAAGTGCTGGGATTACAGGTGTGAGCCACTGTACCTGGCCTGGTTCTTGAATAGCTGGAACAATGGCATTTCCAACCAAGCAAACATGAAACCAAGTATCTGGACCTTAGGCTATTACAAATTCCAGTGTGAAACAATGCACGAGTGATTCAAAGTTCTCAAATGTTTACACAATCTCTTGATGCCCCCAAGAAATGAATGGAGGTGCCAGACTGATGCTAGGCAAGCTGAAAATGACACTTCCCATGTTACCTTTCACCATACTTGTTCACTGCTGCACTCAAGGAGCTGAGCTGCCTCAAGTGGCCCCACACACTCCCTCTGGGTTGCCTCAACCCACTAGCTTCTCTCAGCTCTTTCCTTTGGAAACCAAAGGCATTTTATTCCAGTGGGAGAGGTCATCTTCAAGCTCAGCTCCCCACAAGTCCGATAGCTTCCTTTGCTCTGAGCGGGGGGTACTGGCACTTCCCATATATCCTGAGGTCTCTAGGTACAGGGATGCTGGCAATTCCTAAGCAATGGCTGCAAACAGCCATCCCAAATTCAGATATCCCAGTCCTAAGCAGCCTGTATGTTTGCCTATGGTCAAAGCTGCTTTCTTCAAACCCCATAAAAAAGGTTAGGGTAGTTGCCAGGGGCTGAAGAGAAGGAGAAATAGCGAGTGATTGCTTCTATTTATCCCCCCACAGAAGAAGCCCCCACAGGGGGCTTTGGAACTAGATAGAAAAAAAAAAAAAAGAGGCTTTGGAACTAGATAGAACATTGTACAATGTTGTGAATGTACTAAAATGTCACTGAATTATTCACTTTAAAATGGCTGATTTTATGATGTGAATTTTGCCTTCAAAAACCCATTAAAAATAAGGCCAGGTATAGTGGCTCATGCCTGTAATCACAGCACTTAGGGAGGCCGAGGCAGGTAGATCACTTGAGGTCAGGGGTTCGAGACCAGCCCAGCCAACATGGTGAAACTGAACTGTTTCTACTAAAAATACAAAAATTAGCTGGGTGTGGTGGTTCGTAATCCCAGCTACTTGGGACGCTGAGGCAGGAGAATCACTTGAACCCAGGAGGCAGAGGTTGCAGTGAGCCAAGATCACGCCATTGCACTCCAGCCTGGGCAACGAGAGAAATTCCATCTCAATCAATCAATTAATCAATGGCAGGGGCAACATTCCATCACAGAACTGCCCTGGTGGGCCGCCTTCCTCCCTGTTCTCAACCAAGCTTTGTAAGATTTCCTTTTCCCTAACACGTCTTACAGAATTTGTCCTGAACCCTACGGACCATGAGGGAACCTGCCTAACCTCTCCCACACTTTATGTTTCCAATTCAGCCATGGATCCAGATGTTGCTCTGGAGTTTTTCTGTTAATATTTTTTCATCTTGTTCTGCTATTTTCTACCACATTCCCCACAAGGAACTTTCACTCAGCATCCTACTGGAATTCAACATTGGGAGTAAATGCTGTGCTTCTTGTCTGTCTGCAGTGGGGAGAACATTCCTCAGGAAACTGACTGCAACCCTGATTGCTCTGCTTCAATCAAACACAGTGAGTGGCCCATTTGGACAATGGGTGCAATCATTATGATCATGGTCAATTAGTATCATCAACTCACTGTTTGACTAAACTGACAAATGGCTGGATTAGTGGAATTAGTTGATTGTTCTCATGTATTACAACCTCATACAGCAACCCATGGTGGGAATATTGGTAGTAAGGAGGTGAGAGTTGGGGGACAAAGACAAAACAGTTTCTTCACCTCCCCCCCACCCGCAACAACTCCTGCTACCTCTACTCCAGGCACTGGTCATGCTCTAGAACCATGTTTCCAAAATAATCCAAAATAAATTTGACTACAAAATCCTTTTTTCATGGAGCACCTGCCAACATCTCCTATTAATCAACATCATCCCTCACTTTCCCCATCTCAGTCAATAGCACTTCCCTCACCTAGTTGCTCAGTCTAAAAGTCCTAGATTATCCTTGCTTCTTCTTTCTCTCATACCCTTTCAAATGAGCTATCAACCAACTGTACCAGCTCTATCTTCAACGTCCCCAATCTAACCCCTTCTTCCAACCACCAATGCTGCTAACCCTGTCTCAGCCACCACCTACCCACCTGGACCACCCTGCTCACCAGGACCACACCACACCCCCACTGCCCCCATAGCATCCAGTGACCTTTTCCAATTAAAAGTCCTAATGAATCTTTCCTCTGTCCAGAAAGGGCCCCTCATGCCACTGGGAATCAAATCAAAACTGCCCACCACGACCCACCAGGCTTGCATGGACTGACCCCTGGGTACCTCTCCAATTCCATTTCCAAATGCTCTTTCCTTTGCTGCCCACTCTGCTCCAGAGACATGAGGGCGGCCGGAGGTGCTCCTGTGACCTGCCTAACACTCTTGTATCTCGGGGTGTCGTTCCCCATGTCTGGAACGCTCTTGCCCTTACTGTAACCTGCTCAGGCCTGGGGACTTAGCTAAACCCAACTCTCTATTCCTTTACTTGTCTTTGCATCTCTTCACAACATGTATGATAACCTGACATGGCATTGCACGTTTACTGATTTACCGGTACCCCCACCCACTAGAGCCAAAGCTCAAGTTGGCAGAAATGCTGTTCTGTGCCCACGACATCCCTAGCACTCAGAGCAGGGCCTGGCCGGTAGGAGTACTCAAGAAATCCTTACTGGATCAATGAGTAAGTAATTCTCAGAGAACCGTCTCTCAGAACCATCTACTGTGAATTCCTTGTCTGGAGGAGTCAAACTGGGAGAGTGCGGGAGCTATTATGGTCAGAACATGTAAAACTGAAGCTCTCCAAAAAGAACTGAAGCCCGGTTCACATCAGTGCTGCCAGGCCCTGGATAGAAGCATTTTATGTTCCCCAGAAGGATACAGAGATGCTAGTTTCCAGAGAAGGGTAATAGGTTGAACTGGACCAAATCATCATCTTTAGTGAGCTAAAGTGGTTCCTACATACCTTCTACAGTCGACAACCCTTTTTCCCCCTTTAGCTATAAGTCACTTAAAATTTCAAAGCTGTTAAATATTTTAAGACTGAAGTTTGAAGTTGGCTCTTAAGGTAGCAGTAGTCAAACACAATATTTTGCCAGAAACATGTTACCAATGAGAAACACAGTTATAACAAATGCATTACAAAATAAAACGACGCTAGTATAATTTTCAGGCAGACTAAGGATGCTGCATTACTTACCAGGAATCATATAACAACCAACGGAGGAAAAAAACCACCACCATACACATGACTTTTAGCTAATTTCTTCTCCACACCTCACTCTAAACTTAAAGCTAATATTCAATATGTAAGTAGTCTATTCTTAGGTCTTGAATTCTGCCAGCCCTTTGAAAAAGGAGTTGTGGGAAATCAGAAAACTACTTTTGTATTAACAGGAGCTGGGAGCATGAGCTCTGCAGCCTCACCAAACCTAGACTGTACTTCCCACTCTGTGACTTGCTGTTTAAGTGACCTTGAGCTGACTTAACTTCTCAGAACTTGTTTCCCCCTCTGTAAAATGAGGATAGTTCCGGCAGTCTTGAGATGATTTTTAAAGATTATCTGGCCGATCACGGTGGATCATGCCTGTAATCCCAGTACTCTGGGAAGCCAAGGCAGGCAGATCACCTGAGATCAGGAGTTCAAGACCAGCCTAGCCAACATGGTGAAACCCCATCTCTACTAAAAATACAAAAATTAGCTGGGCATGGTGGTGGGCACCTGTAGTCACAGCTACTCAGGAGGCTGAGGCAGGAAAATCACTTGAACCTGAGAAGCAGGGATTGCACTAAGCCGAGATCATGCCACTGCACTCCCGCCTGAGTGACAGAGCGAGACTCCATCTCAAAAAAAACAATAAAGGTTATATGAAATTATGTAAATAAAATGCTCAGCATAGACTGTTATGGTCTTTATTTGTGTTCTACTGGGATTCTACATTGAGATGTCTCTCTCTTAGGGTCATCTGAAGGGCAGTGTTGTGTTATTCTCATAATCTTTGCATGCCCAAATGCCCAGCTTGGGAACAGAAATCAATGAATTATGGTTACTACAGGTTCAGATTTTGATGTGAAAACCAACTGAAGAGATAAGACAAGAGGAAAGAAAATGAGAGGAGTAGCAAGATGAGTAGAGGCAGCCTTTGAAAGAGCAGTAGGAGAGCGGGCAGTAACCCCTCAATGGCAGAGAAGAGAATCAGCAATGCAGAGGCATAAACAGAACAGATCTGAGGCTTACTTGGCAGAGGGGGAGGCCAACAGGAGTGCCAGACAAGCCTGGGCAACTTAGTGAGATCCCGTCTCTACAAAATAAATTTAAAAATAGGCAGGTGTGGTGTCACGCACCTGTAGTCCCAGCTACTCGGGAGGCTGAGGTGGGAAGATCATTTGAACTCGGGAGGCTGAGGTGGGAAGATCGTTTGAACCCAGGAAGTCAAGGCTTTGGGGGACTATGATCTGCAACACTGCACTCCAGCCTGGGTGATAGAGCAAGACCCAGTCTCAAAACAAAAAAAAAAAAGAGGGGGCCAAAACTGCCGCTTCAGTGCACCTCGATAATTCTCACAGGCACTGGTGAGCCTTGCAGAGGATCACACTTTCAGAACACTGTAATGGTGAAACCAGTCTATGTGGGAAATTCCTGCCCATTTCTAATCTGAAAGATGCCAATCAAACATCCCTCACGCACGTATGCAGAATAAACTCTAGGGTATATTTCTGTGGAGTGCAGAACTGCTCAGCAGCTAAAAGACATGGTTACTGTATACAGCCTGGCAAGGCACTCAGCTAAAATGACAGTGAGAAGTCACAGGGCCCATGCAAGTGCCCGCATTCATGCAGCACAAGAGAGCCAGGTGCCGCTCACTCTGCAACAGACTCCAATCCTCCAGCAGAAGCAAGAGAACAGAAGCACAAAACTGTTTTACTACAGTTAAAAGAGAAAACAGACATCTGCGCGTGCCTGTTGACAGAAGTCAGTTTGACAGAGATGAAATCAACAAAGATGACTAAAAAAAGGCAATAAAAGAGACAGAAAAACCAGGGGGCTGTCAGGTTGGGAGGCCAAGGACCAGGAGGGGACCCAGTGGCAGGTGGGATGGAGGGACCTGCTGTAGGAATGCAGTGGATTGGAGGGAAAGGAGGAAGATGACCTGCAGGAGCCCTTCACCAAGTCTGCACACGAAGGAGAGAAGAAACAGGCTGCTGGGTGAGAATGAGGACAGAGGGGGATATATTAAGTTTTGAAGTATGGTGGCAAGGAGGTATGGTAGCTCCTGTGTGACAGCCTCCCTGGGCTCTATGAAGTGGAAAAGTGGATCATCTGCAAAGAGGAAGCAGGGAAGAGAAGCAGGTACAAGAGTGGGCTAGGCTTGTTAAGAGTCACTATGAAACCTCAGAGTGACAGCTAACCAGAATAACATGGGACAATTACTGCACAGTGCCAAAGTGATTGCCTGAAACTTACGTGCACCAGTACCAATCTGCTCCAGTATATGATTTTCTCCCACAGTGCTCTGCAGCCCAGGTGTAAGCAAAAGCATCAAATGATCGGGAGATGGAGGGCTTTGGCTAGAGAGTAATTTATAGTCTGAACCCTGGATTCTAAGTTGTATAAGAAGAAAAATAGGCTGGGTGCGGTGGCTCACGCTTGTAATCTCAGCACTTTGGGAGGTTGAGACGGGCAGATTGCTTGATCCCAGGGGTTCAGGAGCAGCCTGGGCAACACAGTGAAACCCTGTCTCTGCAGAAGATTAAAAAAAAAAAAATTAGCTGGGCATGGTGGCATGCATCTGTGATCCCAGCTACCCAGGAGGCTGAGGTGGGAGGATTGCTTGAGTCTGAAAGAGCAAGGCTATAGACTCCAGCCTGTGTAACAGAGTGAGACCCTGTCTCAAAAAAAAAGGGGGGGGGGAACAAAGTTAAGAAGAAACTGATGGATAAGGTACAAAGTAAAGGAATCAGCAGACTACAGGTCTTAATGAAGACAGAGGTGGGGAGTAATTCTCTGTGGCAAGGTGGATGGGCATGAAGAAGTGGGCAAATAGGGAATTTCTTTTATTTATTCATTAATTTATTTTTAGAGACAGCCTCATTCTGTCACCCAGGCTGGAGTGTGATGGCACCATCATAGCTCATTGTAGCCTCTAACTCCTGGGCTTGAGTAATTCTCCTGCCTCAGCCTCTTGAGTAGTTAGAACTACAGGCATTTGCCACCAGGCCTGGCTAATTTTTTTTTTTTTTCCAGACAAGAGTCTCACTCTGTCACCCAGGCTGGAATGCAGTAGTGCGATCTCAGCTCACTGCAACCTTCGCCTCCTGGGTTCAAGTGATTCTCCCACCTCAGCCTCCAGAGTAGCTGGGATTACAGGCATGCACCATCACGCCTTGCTAATTTTTTGTATTTCTAGGAAAGATGGGGTTTCACCAGTCAGGCTGGTCTCAAACTCCTGACCTCATGATCTGCCCACCTCAGCCTCCCAAAGTGCTGGGATTACAGGTGTGAGCCAACATACCCAGGTGGCCTGGGTAATTTTTAAAAATTTTTGTAGCGGCAGATTCTCACGATGTTGCCCAGGCTGGTCTCTAACTCCTGCCTCAGTCTCCCAAAGTGCTGGGATTACAGGTGTGAACCATTGTACCTGGCCTCAAACAGGGAATTTCTGACTTACTGATCTGAGTTGTAAGTAGACAAGGTCTAAAGAGTGGGGGGTATGGAAGCAGCTGAGGAGAAGATCACTAGTGATGAGGTGCCCTGATACGGTTTGGCTCTGTGTCTCCACTCAAATCTCACTTTGAACTTTATTAATCCCCACATATCAAGGGCAGGACCAGGTGGAGGTAATAAAATCATGGGGGGCGGTTTCCCCAATGCTGTTCTCATGACAGTGAGTTCTCACGAGATCTGATGGTTTTATAAGGGGCTTCCCCCTTCACTCAGCACTCATTCTCTCTCCTGCCACCCTGTGAAGAGGAGCCTTCCACCATGATTGTAAATTTCCTGAGGCTTCACCAGCCATGTGGAACTGTGAGTCAATTAAACCTCTCTTCTTGATAAATTACCCAGTCTTGGGCATGTCTTTATTAGCAGCGGACGAATACAAGCCCCAAAACCCAAGCAGTCACAGAAACAGATGGGCTGTCTAATGAAGCGGAAGCAGGGTAGAAAGCAATGAGGCAGTCATTAATGATGACTCTGAGTGATGGGCAAGTCAGCAGGTCACAATTACAAGGTGGGCAAAAGGACAGGTCTTACCTATGGCTGATACTCCAAAGAGGAAGGTTATCATACAAGAAGGGAAGAGCAATGGCAGCCATGCCAAGAATGGGCACCACCAATCCCACCTTCTGAAGAGTTACATCTCTGTACTGTTAAAACTAGTCTACCTAATCAGATCATTCCTGCCAATTTTTAACCTGGAACATGCATATCGGCCTTTCCCTTGCATTATACAAAGTAAGTACTATTTCTACAGGTCTTCCAAGCAAAATCTTCAATGAGTGGAAAATCTACCTTAAAACTTTCAAAAAGGATCACACATTTACCCACATGCTTATACAGTATAAGTAAACTGCCATTTTTTTATGAATTTTTAAAATGTATCTTATCTCATACCAACTGGAAACTAAGTTTTGCCTCAAAATTAGAAATCCATCTCCTTGTCATTTGTACTGAAGATGCAGGGATCTGGTATGTTTTTATTTTCTCCTGGTCTTCCAATATTTTGTCACTCATTCAACCTACAGTCATTATATATGATGCATCATTTTATGTTACTAGAAGTATTTCATGGGGAAATTTGGCTGTTCTCCTCCGAATCTTCTCGTTGTCTCCTTTGGGAAATTTTCAATGATATCCACTATTTTCCATTTTCCCAACTGAATTTCTTGATTCTGCCGGGGCACTCTACAGATAGCTGTCATTGCACTTAATACGTTCAAATGTCAACCACAGCAAGCTTTACAACCTTGGGCAAGCACGTACTCTCTCTGAGCCTTAACTTACTTATGTATAAAATGGAGCAATTAATAGTTAGACCTTCCTCAGGCTATTTATTCACTCATGAGCTAATGCCCAGAAAGCCGTTAGAACAGTGTCTGCCATATAGTAAGAGGGATTTGCATGTCTCTCCTTTCGGATTTGTTTGCACCTTTAAAATGGGGACTAGGTTTAAATCTCTATATCTGCAATGCCTGGTATAGTGAATAAATGCATGAATCAACTGAACAGTTTTTTATTTTATTTTTTTCTGAGACAGGGTCTCTAACTGTAATCCAGGCTTAAGTGCAGTGGTGCCCACTGCAGCCTCAACATCCTGGGCTACATCAATCCCCCCATCTCAGCTCTCTTGTAGCTGGGACTACAGGTGGGCACCCCCCAGCCTACCTCATTTTTGTATTTTTTTTTTTTTTTTGGTAGGGACAAGGTTTCACCATGTTGCCCAAGCTGTTCTTGAACTCCTAGGCTCAGGTAATCTGCCTGTTTAGACCTCCCAAAGTGCTAGGATTATAGGCGTGAGCCACTGTGCCCAGCCCCATTAGTTTTTATCTCATACAAAAAAGTAAAAACGTAGATCTTAAAAACAATAGGCCAAAGCATCACCTTATTTATAACCCATCTTGTTTGAAAAGTCATTTAAGGAAGTTCATAAACTACAGCCTGACAGTTCACAAGTTCAAATATGTAACTTAAATGAAACAAGTTAAAATTAAGGGTGCAGCACTTTGGGGGTTGAGGCAGGAGGACTGCTTGACCCAAAGAGTTTGAGACCAGCCAGGGCAACACAGTGAGACCTAATCTCTAATAATTAAAAAATAGATAAAATTAAGGGTAGAACTGCATCATCAATACAACTAAAATGTCAGTGTCAAAATACACTTCTCAAGAAATTAAGTATACTTACATATGTTTGGACTCTAAGAAATTTTTCACTATTGCAATAGAAAAAGGAAAAAAAAAGTCCAGGGCCGTGGCTCTAGAGCAGAGTTTGCTATGTGGATTTCTTTCACAGATCTAGGTACCTAGGGAGGAGAAAAACTCCTTAACAACTGAGGCCCCTACTTAATATGCTACAGTTCTGCAGCAGGGAAGTCTCAAATTTGTTGGTGACAGAAGGGAAACAACCGGGGCATCCAAAAAAAATTAAAATGGTTGTGGCTGTACGTTCCAAATGTTCATAAAGCTCACAGATGCTCAGCCTGGGGAGGTTGGCTCCTCTCCATCTCCAGGAGAAAACAGCCATTTTCCACATCCCACCTGATCAAGGACTGTAACATCACCTTATGTAAAACTAGCGCTGCTAAGATTCTGTCATTCTGGTTCTTTTCACATAGTCATTATTTCTAAAACTGTTCAAAGTGAGGGCTGGGCGTGGTGGCTCCTGCCTGTAATCCCAGCACTTTGGGAGGCCAAGGCAGATGGATTACCTGAGGTCAGGAGTTCGAGACCAGCCTGACCAATATGGAGAAATCCCATCTCTACTAATACAAAATTATCCAGGCATGGTGGCTTATGCCTATAATCCCAGCTACTCGGGAGGCTGAGGCAGGAGAATCGCTTGAACCCAGGAGGCAGAGGTTTCGAGGAGCCAAGATCACACCTGCACTCCAGCCTGGGCAACAACAGTGAAAAGGGAGAAAGGGAGGGAGAGAGAGAGGGAAAGACGGGGAGAGGGAGAGGGGGAGGGAGGGGGGAGGGGAAGGGGGGAGGGGAAGGGGGAGGGGGAGAGAAAGTCTCATATAACTAGTAGAACTTTCCTCTTTCACTGGCGCATTAAAAAAAACACCTTTTTCATTAAAATGGAATTTAATGAACATCTACGTTAAAGTCTGGGAGTATTAGTATTTCACAGAGGAAGAAAGATGTTTCTCATATCCTTCAGGTCACCCAAGTAGAAACCTATTAAAAAAAAGGGTGAGTGTGAAGAGTTAGAGGAAAACCTTTAGCAAACTGAGGTTGTTTCTACTTGCTGAAAGGCTCTCTCATTTTTATTCCTGAATAGCCCTTCTACACTTTCTCTTGGGCCACAAAAAAGAAGACATTTCAGCACAATCTAAGGTAGACAAATCTAAGGTAAGCATCTGGATAAATCTAAACCCCAGCATGAACACTGAAAAAAGAAACATATGACTAATAAGCTCTCTTCTCCACATGCTGGAGATTCTACTGATGGTAACACACTCAGATATAAACACACAAACAAATAATAACCAACTTCGCTGCTAAAGCAATCACTTGAAGTGATAACCTCACTTCTGCTTTCCCAAATAAGCGAACATAAAATACATACATATACGCATATGAACATTCCACGACAGAGCATTAAAAAGATAAAGCACCCCCCCACACACATATCTTAATAACAGTACGTGTCCTTTAATTAAATGTTGGGTTTTTTAGTTTACTTATTTTAACTTCTTGTTTCTGTGATCTCAATCTGACAAGGATTGCATGTGAGGATTAAAACTGCCAAGTACATATCTTTTTAGTTCATCTTTTAATTACTACATAAGTGGTTGCCTAGGAAACCTCCAGACTGAATGATGAAGCTCAAATGAATTCTCATTTCTAAGCTTGCAGGTTTGACTCACTACCTTTGCTCCCCCAAAACTAAGTCCTCTGGAGTTATTAGAACCAGATATTTTTGCAACCTGGATGACATTTAAAAAAAAAAAGGTGAATCATTATTTATTTTGAATACAGGTTTCTTAAGAGATATAAAAGTTACAAAGGCCAAGTCCCTACTCACAGCAAATTCAGAGGAGAAATGCATGTCTTCAAATATACCCATACAATCTGTTACCAGGTAATTGTCGAGTGTTATTTTTATGGCAGTATGTTAATATGGTAGTGATTAAACATTATAATGAAAAATAGAGAAGAACCTGGGAAAGCAGATGATGGCAACACCAAAGCAAAATAATGTCAGAGGGGTGCAACCCCCCACCACTGCAGAAACCACCCCTAGCTCCACCACCAGCTGATTCCCTGCACTTTCTTACAACCTAGCTCCACCTCTGCCCAGAATGACATGGTATCATCATTGAACAGTGACAAGAAAATACAGATCTTATTTTGCTGTCTGACAAGTGAACAGGGCTGATCACCATACACAAATATGTATGCAACTTAGCATAAACGCATCTCAGAAGGTTCTGTTTTAACCACAGCAGATGCACTGAAGTAGGCTCATCTGGCAGCCCTTGGAGGAAGGACGGAGTGTTGCATAATTCCAGCAGATTAGAGCAGAAATACTGAGAACAGCCAGAACACCCAGGCCAGAAGGTACTGTGGTTCTGAAGTGGTGCCCGAGGCTAGGGACGTGAGCAGGCCTGGGGAAGGGAGAGGTGGGGCAGGAGGGCCCGGCGGCTGCAAGCAGAGTCCACTTAGCAGAGGGCCTTTGATGACTTTCTCTCAGCCCTGATCTCAAAGTCTGGCTGCTTCCTCCAACATCCTTGCGTCATGATCTTAACAATCATCATTAACTTTAAATTAAAAAATTTTAAACCAACTCCTCAGGCGGAAAAGCAACAATGAATTTCTACCTCCATCCCCCAGCTATGCTTCTGCCTCAGGGTAGAGAAGTTTGGACGGGAGAGCAGCAAAGGAAAAGACAGGTCAGAACTCAAGGCTCTCGGGCTGGGCAGGGGTGGCTCTCGCCTGTCATCCCAACACTTTGGGAGGCCAAGGCGGGCGGATCACTTGAGGTCAGGACTTTGAGACTAGCCTGACCAATATGGTGAAATATCGTCTCTATTAAAAATACAAAAGTTAGCCGGGGATGGTGGCAGGCGCCTGTAACCCCAGCTACTTGAGAGGTTGAGGCAGGAGAATCACTTAAACTGGGAGGCAGAGGCTGCAGTGAGCCAAGATTGTGATGCTGCACTCCAGCCTAGGCAACAGAGCAAGACTCCATCTCAAAAAAAAAAAAAAAAAAAAAAAAAAAAAAACTCAAGGTTCTCATCATTTCTTCCCAGGATAATTAAAATTTTCTGCTAACTACTATCCCAGCTGCTCCAACCTCATACTGCAGCTAATCCACCCCCACGAGGATGGTTGAGATTTTCCTCCACTTAAATTCCTTCCCTGGCTTCTGTACTGCCCTCTGGATGAACACCCAAGTTCTTCTCAGCTCAGTTTGGAAAGCTCTTCACCAGGTAGGCCCTTGAAAACTCACTTGTGTTCCACTGTGATCTCAAAACAGTCAAAGAAAACCTGCTCCGCACAGGTCTGGAACAGAACCAAGTGGTCTGCTATAAAATTCACAACCTCCTACTATGAAGAAATGAATAGCATTCCAGAGTGGGGGAAATGCTTGCTTTTTTCCCAATGCAATTTCCTAAATGAACTTTAAGGAAATTAAGACTTGCTCTGGGCAACTCATTACCATCTACCCGGCTGACTGTCAACTATCAGAGCGTAGAGGTTTTTCACCAGACATTTCATTTCAATGATGATTTAATCACTTTCTTCCCTCACTGTCCCTACCAAGAGTGAATCGCTGAATATGCCTTCTGCAGGACTTTCTCCTTGCATTGCAAAGCTAAAATAAAATGTTGGCATATGCTCAAAGTTAAACTGAAGAATTAACAAATGCTACCTAACCTAAAGCAGGGCCTTTTGCCCTGCAGTCCCCAGGACACTTTTTGATCTCTGGCCTCCTTGGGCCTTTGAATACTCAGCAATCTCTTCCAGGGAGCACTCAGCAGGACACTTCCCCTCACTCTCTGCCCCAACCCCTCCACGGCAACCCCCATCTTCTTGAGATGGTTAACTTCTATCCATCTCCAAAGTCCATGTCAATCATAGGTCATAGGTTAGTTTCTCAAGAGAACTTGCCTTAAGAGGCTGGACCCAATCCTTCCAGGTGCTTCAGTATCAGAGCTGTTACTGTACTGCACTGCATTTATCTCACCAGAGTGGGAGCTCACTGAGGACCGCATGGGGCCTTCTAATTTCTGTAATCCCCACCCTATCATAGAGCCTGGCTCAAAATGAGCACATCCTCAATGTCTGTTGAATGAATGAATGCCAACAGTCAAGTGCCGGAGTCAACCTTCCAGGAGAAGGTGTTACGTTTCCTTGTGAAATTCACTTTTAGGTGCTCTGTGTTTGCACCAAGCCAAAAATCAGATGGAATAACCTGTTGTGTCTACATCTTAGTGTTAAGGAGGGAGACAAAGCTGGGAAAAATGTACTGGAAGAGGCCATCGCTGTGCAGCCTAGTAACCAACCCTGAAATGCAGTGTGGGTCTGCAGCCTCCCTCTGGACTGAGGTGGAGCTGGAATCTGCCAGGCGGCCCCAGCAGTGCTCTCCTGAGAACCTGGCACAGATCGGGTAGTCCTGGAGTGACTCAACCCGCTGAAAAGCATGGACAAGCCCGCCTGTCTAAAAGAGGAAGCAATGTTTAAATATAAAATTTCCTAAAATGTTTAAACCAGAGGAAAAAGACAGAATCTGATAGAGGAGAAGCAAAATGAAAAGAGAGATAACACCTTGAAAGCATCCTTCCAGATCTGAACCTTCTTGGCACAAGAACATAAAAATTTTGTTGTTTTATGAAAATATCATGTTAGGTAAGTTCCAGGGATGTCAAGGTCTGAGGGTGAACCAGAAATATTCAGGAAAAAAATCTTTTTAATTATTGTTGTTTGTTGGCTTTTGGATGAGAGTAGGAGAACCTTTATTTTTTATTTTTGAGACAAGAGTTGTCTCCAGCCTCTCTGCTGACCTGTGAGGCTCAAGCAATTCTCCTGCCCTGTCCTCCTGAGTAGCTGGGACTACAGGTGTGCACCACCACACACAGCCAATTCTTTTATTTGTTATAGAGACAGTGTTTTACTTTGTTGCCTAGGCTGGTCTCAAACTCCTGGGCTCAAGCATTCCTCCTGCCTCAGCCTCCCAAAGGGCAGAGATTACAGATGGGAGCTATCTCAAGCAGTCCTGGATGACTTCTAAATGCCTTAAGAGAAAGACAGTCACTGTTCCCCTCCAATTTCCCCCTGGCCTTTCAGATCTCTGGGAATACTCTCAATAACAACCAACTTCCCCCTGAGGGCTGGATTTGGTGCAAGAGACAAAGGGAATACCCAGGGACTTTGCTGTCTGTATAGAGGTCACTAGTTTTCTTCTCATTTAAGACAGCTTCCATCAGGTACATTTTGTAAGGGTGCTTCAGAGTGGAAGGATGGCTCCTGTTTACCACTGAGGCTTTTCCCATGGGACAGAGGACATGTGAATCCCCTGTCCCCACAGAAACCATGGTATTCTCCTACACAAACACTAGAAAGTCCCAGAACTACATAGGAGGTCCCCACAGATGTTCTTTAACTCTCTTACAGTGTATTAATTATAAGATGATCTACCTTATAATGTGATTTATCACAGGTCTTTATCACACTATATTTTTCTTTTTGAGACGGAGTTTTTGCTGTTGTTACCCAGGCTGGAGTGCAATGGAACAATCTCAGCTCACTGTAACCTCCACCTCCTGGGTTCAAGCAATTCTCCTGCCTCAGCCTCCTGAGTAGCTGGGACTACAGGCGCAAGCCACCATGCCCAGCTAATTTTTGTATTTTTAGTAGAGACGGGGTTTCACCTTGTTGACCAGGAAGGTCTCGATCTCTTGACCTCATGATCCACCCGCCTCGGCCTCCCAAAGGGCTGGGATTATAGGTGTGAGCCACTGCACCTGGCCCACACTATATTTTTCTAAGAGGGGTTCAACATTTATCATTTTTTTGAAGGTCATTTCAAAGCCTTAGAAACTGGCCTCCACAGTAACTGTAGGAAGCATACTTGTCGTATCTGAGCAGTAAAACTATGCCATGACTGCTGAGCCTGGGGCATGGGTGAGCCTGCAGCTAATAAGGGGTGCCACGGTGAGTTCAGTAAACGGCAGGTAAGGAGGAGCCTTGTATCCAAAGCTCTGTAAAATATTCTTTACTTGCTACAGAAAAAAAGGAGAATATATCCAAAGATTTTATATTTAATAGGCCTTTAACCTGAGAACAAATCAATTAATTTTTAGATTTCATTTTATCATGCTCATTCTTACACACCCCTACTTAGAAAAAAAAAATGAGTAATATTAAAACAAACTAGCGGCACACTGAACAGACCTCACACCGCTGAGGGATAAGACGAATGCAATAATATCCTACATGCTACACATATCTGAAAACTTTAAATGAAACTTACAGAACATGTGGGAATCCCCTGCATGAAATTCAGAATTGTTTGACTGACTAAAAGTAGAATTGAAGGGCTGAAGAAAGGATTTCCCCTGTGGTTGATTAAGAACATTATTCTTGTTTTGAGTAGTCATAGCAAATGACCATGAAGTGAGAAGACTTGTTAAAATGCACTTTTTGAACTTTTTCCCTTGCTGCTAGATCCCAAGATTGCCTTAAAGACAAAATACTGTAACACACTCAAACTTTCTTAAATAAGTTCACAGTAACACCAAGAAGAGGGAACATGAAGATCTAATGTTTGTTTTTTGTTTTTTGGTTTTTTTTGAGACAGAGTCTCACTCTGTCACCCAGGCTGGAGTGCAGTGGTGCGATCTCAGCTCACTGCAACCTCTGCCTCCCAGGTTCAAGTGATTCTCCTGCCTCAGCCTGCTGAGTAGCTGGGACTATAGGCAAGTGCCACCACACTGGCTTTCTTTTTTTTTTGTATTTTTAGTAGAGACGGGGTTTCACCGTGTTAGCCAGGATGGTCTCGATCTCCTGACATCGTGATCTGCCCACCTCGGCCTCCCAAAGTGCTGGGATTTCAAGCATGAGCCATGCCACCACACCTGGCCCCAATGTTACTCTTAAATAAGTTAACAGTAACACCAAGAAGAGGAAACACGAAGTTCTAATATTCTGAAAAGACACGTTTACCAGTCCATCTTAATGGAATGCTTACAACTGAGGGTAAAATAAAGTGTCTGCAAATGTGGATTTGGTCATATTTGGCATCACAAAGTTATATGAAACAGTAAGTTTCCTAAAATATATGATGATTCAATGAACATTTACATACATTCACTTTAGGAGCGTTCCTACTATATGCTAAAACAAACACATTCTTCTTTCATCCTTATTTAGAATGGGTTTGAAGTGAAACAAAGTTTTGGAGTGGAAAAGAAAATCAGACAAAAATTACGAAATTCATTAAGAATTTCACCCCACAAACATGAAAATGACAAGCTCTCTGAAATTCAAACTCCTGAGGTTCAACTACTCTACAAGCAGAAATGTGTGGAAGGTCCATCTACTCAGGATGATGTCAGAGAGCATTCAAACTCATAAACCATTAATTTATACATAAAAAGATACCATCAGATTAATCGGAATAAACGTATTTTGGTATTTATTAGGTAAGCTTCACTGTGGACAAAACACTTGTATACTAAACTATATTCCCTGACAGTAGGAGAAAAAGAAGGCATTCTTATGCCAGAAGGAGCACAATCTGTGTAGCCGTATGACCAGAATGGAGTAGCTGGAGCAGTAGAAGGATGATGTCTTTTACAGAGTATGAAGATTTTAAATTAAAACCAGGCGGGCACAGTGGCTAAGTGCTTCCAAGCACTTTGGGAAGCTGAGGTGGGCGGATCACTTGCGGTCAGGAGTTCAAGATCAGCCTAACCAACATGGTGAAACCCCACCTCTATTAAAAATATAAAAATTACCCAGGCGTGGTGGTGCACGCTTGTAATCCCAGCTACTCGGGAGGCTGAGACAGGAGAATCGCTTGAACCCAGAAGGTGGAGGTTGCAGTAAGCCAAGATCATGCCACTGTACTACAGCCTGGGTGACAGAAAGAGACTCCATCTCGGGGGCTGGGGGAAGCAAAACCAATAAGCCCAATGTACATGGGGTGGAAGAAAGATGCAACAAAGCAACTAACTACTTCCAACACTTCTTAGGTTCAGAATAAATTTGTATTCATTCCTAAGGCTCTAAACACAAACTACATTCAGAGTCAAAAAATATTAGGCATGGCTTCAAATACAACTGGGTACCAACAGATAAGACAACTAACCCAACTTTTAACTTGAGACTACGCAGTGCTTAGGACTTGCTTCCACAGAGCAGAGTACTGGAAAGAAGGGGAAACACATTGACATGGTCAAGGTGAACATCAGCAGCGGTTATCATCCGGATGACATCCTCTTTTCACATGGGTGTGATAAGGACATCCCTTCACCTCTGTGACTGTCCTCCCAAAACCCAAATCCCCGTCTAGTAATGAGAAAAAGGCACATTCTGCAAAATACCTGCCCAGTATTCCTCAAAACTGACAAGGCCATCAAAAGGAAGCATCTCAGAAACGATCATAGACTGGAGGACATTAAGGAGACATAGTGACTAAATGTGCTGTGACATCCTGAACGCAGAACAGAAAAAAGACATTCGGAAAAATAAGGGGGCTCTGACTGAAATGTGGATTTTACTGAACAGTAAAGTACCCCTGCTTGTTCCTTAATTGTGACAAATGTAACATAATAATGTAAGCGTCAACAACAGGAGTCACTGAGTGAGGGGCATATGGAAACTCTGTACTCTCCTTGAACTTGTCTTCAGATGTATAATTATTCCAATACGAAGAGTTTGTTTAAATTTTTAAAAACGAGGCCAACAGCGCTGAGGTATGGGCCTTCAGGTGTGCACCGCCGCCCTGGCTGCAGTGAGAGGGACAAGCACAGGCTTGGGTCCTGGTCACCCCACCTGGTGACCAACAGACATATTGGCCAATTTGGGAACCTGTCTCAGATGCCAGTAGACCACAGATGGCGTGTGCGCGACAAGAACAAACATCTCTGAAGTGCCTAACACCCCCATCTGAAGTGAAAAATAGGCAATCTTATGCAAGAAAAAAAGACAAAGCCAAAACAGGCTGGCTGGGAGCCATCAGTGCTCTGTGAAAACACATGACAAACCAGCCTTCAGACTTCACTTGGCAAATACCACTGCCAGAATCCAGGCAGGTGTGAAGCAGTCATCCAGACTTCCCTTGCATACCCAACAGGCTCTGTGTCCCGTTTCCTCGCCACGAAAAAGGGGGGAGATCAGAGAAGTGGGGATATAGAATTCCCTTAAATATCTGCAGGAGAAAGTAGCTCACACACGAAAAAGACTTCAACCAAGCAGCAGTTAGTATCTATTTTCAGGAATCTGTCCAGCCAGGGGACACGTGGCATCATGAGAGTCCTGTTTTGTAAAGGGGAGGCAGCAAAGCCTGTGCAGCACTGTTCAATATAGAAAAACATTTTGTCCTTACAGAATAAATGCGTGGCAGGACTGTATTTGCTCCAACAAATTTCTTTAATTGCACTGAATTTTAATCCAAAAAGAAACCTGGGGGTTTATCTGCTCTAACCACAAAGTTACAGAATTTATGGAACTAGATGAATATGTAGCACTCATTAGGCCAGAAAATTAAAACAAACAAACAAAGAAACAACTTAAAGGCGTTGTTTGTTTGTTTTTTTAAAGAAAATTAACACAGTGTAGCCTGGACACAGTGGCTCACATCTGTAATCCCAAACACTTTCGGAGGCTGAGGCAGGCGCATCACTTGAGGTCAGGAGTTCGAGACCAGCCTGGCCAACAAGGTTAAACCCATCTCTATCAAAAATTAGTTGGGTGTGGTGGTGCTCGCCTGTAATCCCAGCTACGTGAGGGGCAGAAGAATCCCTTGGACCTAGGAGGAGGAGGCTGAGGTGAGCCAAGTCTGCGCCACTGCACTCCAGCCTAGGTGACAAAGTGAGACTCTGTCTCAAAAATAAATAAATAAACACAGTGTCAGCCAAAATTATAATAGTTTTGTAGGAAAGTTGACCAAATTATTTCAGTTTATCCAAGAGAAAAATGATGCAGAAGTAGCCCAGAAAAATTCTGAAAAAATAATACAGCTCTGAGAATTAAAACAGGATGGCAGTAGAATTAGAATAGACAGACATATCCATGGAAAATAATAAAACATCTGAAAACAAAAAACACAAATATTAAAAATGAATTTATTTATTCAAACATTAATTGAGTGCCTGCTGGGTAAGGGCACTGCTGACAGTTACTTGGTGGTGAAACCAAAAAGTCTAGTGAGACCAAAGGAAGAAGTATTCAATAACTGGGTATCTGCGTGGGGAAAAATAAGTTTGACATTTTTTCTCACATTTTACACTCAAATACATCTCAAATACTTAATTATATAAAACTCGTAGCACTACTAGAATAAAACAGGTGAATATTTACATATAATTTCATGATCGGAAATATGCAAGTTCAAAACAATCGTTGTGAAATATGTTAATTTAAATGTTAACGAGCATGGTTAAACTACTGTCCAGCTAAGTAAAGGATGATCATGCAGTCACTGAACTGCTGATGAAGAAATACCTTTACTCACATTTAACGTGTTATAAAAATGATGTGTATGGTAAAAAGACCTAAAGACAGATATTAAAGAAGACACAGACTGGAAACATCTATCCCATAAGAATCTCATTACTCTTCAAACTAATCTATATAGTTAATGCATGACTTCAGTCAAAGGAGGGTTTTTCATGGAGCAGAATTCTAAAATATATATGGAAAAGCAAAAGGCAAAGAGTAGGGATAATTTTAAAGAACAACAAGAAGAGGAGACTTAAACCACCAGACACTAAGACACAGTAAAGAAATAAAGACATATTTTAAAAGCATGATGGTGGCTCACGCCTTTAATCCCAGAATTCTGGGAGGCCAAGGAGAGCAGATCACTTGGGGTCCGTAGTTCGAGATCAGCCTGGTCAACATAGTGAAACCCCCATCTCTACTAAAAATACAATAAATCAGCTGGACATGGTGTGCACTCCTGTAATCCCAACTACTCAGGAGGCTGAGGCACGAGAATCGCTTGAACCTGGGAGGCGGAGGTTGCAGTGAGCTGAGCTCTTGCCACTGCACTCCAGTCTGGGAGACAGAGCAAGAATCCGTCTCAAAAAAAAGGGCGGGGGGCATGAAAGCGGGGCAAGGAAAAAGAAATATACCAGGGGAACAAAATAACCACCCCCAAAGATAAAAGCTGGTAGGACAGAATGGCGCTGCAATTGGTGGAGAAGGGACGCACAGGTAACTAAATGGTGCTAAGACAACAGGCCATCCATTCATGAGAAAAACAAAATTAGGCAACTATCCCTCATGCTCTACACAAAACTCCATTTTAGATGATCAGCAGGTGAAATTTTAAAAAGAAAAACTTTAAAACTTTTAATAGTAAACAGAAGATATTTTCTAGATATTTTAGACCTCAGCCTAAGGGAGAATTTCCAAAATAATACAAACAATAAACAATGCCCCAAGAAAGGATTATATTAAAAGGAAACTCCTATTCAACAAATGGCATTATTCAAAAAGTGAACAATTACCCCCAAACCAGGAGAAGATATTTTTACTCATGTAGACCACAAAGAATTGATATGCAGAATAAAGATTGCCTACAAATCAAGAAGAAAAAGAAATCAATAGAAAAATCACATGATTAGAAAATTTCACAGAATAAATCCATATACCTAAATAGACACATAAATTCTCAGTCTCCCTACTTATCAACCAAATTCTAATAAAACTACAATGATATGTCGCTAACTAGTTATCAACCAAATTCTAATAAAACTACAATGATATGTCGCTAACTAGTTATCAACCAAATTCTAATAAAACTACAATGAGATACTATCTCACACCCATCGGATTGGTAGAATTAGGATCTGGCAATGACAGGTGTTTACGAGGATGTGGGGTGAGATACGACCACTCCAGAGAGAAATTTCATTACAGTTATTAAATTTAAAATTGTGCATACCCTAAGACCCAGTAATTTTCTGGTTATATATCTCAGATGAACTCTGATACATGCACTAAGGAGAAATATAAATTAATTCATATAGCCACATTTTTTTTCAATAATAAAAAGATGCAAAAACTTAAAAGTCTCTCAATAGGAAAATATATTTTAAAATTGTGACATACTTTAAAAAACTGAATACTATAAAACAATTAAAATAAATGAACTAGAGCTGCTAGAGCAAATTCCAAAAACATAATATACAGTAAAAAAGGCAGGCTCAAACAATGACATACATCATTGACTCAGGCTCAGACAATGTATACAACATTGACTCAGGCTCAGACAATGTATACAACATTGACTCAGGCTCAGACAAAGTATACAATATTGACTCAGGCTCAGACAATCTATACAACATCGACTGTAGTGAATACTGAGATGGGCTTATCACCCCATTTCTAGGAGTACTGCAAGTTAACACCCCACAGATGAAAAAGTCACCTCACCAAGGTCTCATCCCCTCCTCAGGGCAAGCCTTCTTCCTATAACTGGTGAATGTGAAGCTACCAGGGCCTGGCCCCTCACCCCAAGTTGGTACCATCCTCAAGGGCTACCCTACCTTCAACATTTCCTTTGGGATAAGCTGAGGCCCATCTTGTGATCACACTGCAGCCCAATTTCTCCCTCTGCCCAATTGTGCTTCCTCCTATTCCACAAGTGTTAATCCTAAAATTTCCTTAACAAACTTCCTACGTGTTTTTTTTTTTTTTTTTGAGAGACTGAGTCTTGCTTTGTCACCCAGGCTGGAATGTGCAGTGGCTCAATCTGGGCTTACTGCATCCTCCACTCCCAGGTTCAAGTGATTCTCCTGCCTCAGCCTCCTGAGTTGCTGGGATTACAGATGTGCACTACCACACCTGGCTAGTTTTTTGTATTTTAGTAGAGATGGGGTTTCACCATGTTGGGCAGGCTGGACTCCTGACCTCAAGTGATTCACCCGCCTCAGCCTCCTCAAAGTGCTGGGATTACAGGCGTGAGCCACCAGTTGTACCCTGTCTAAATCTTCTCAGAGTCTGCTTCCCTTGGAACCTGACTTGCAACAGATACAATGTATATCCTGTTCCAAAACATGCACCACAACACAATTTATGTTATGAAACAATATTATTTATGTTTGGAGATTCATGTGTATTGCACCAGAATGATGAACACCAAATTCAACAGAGAAGTTACTTATGGAGGTAAAAAGGAGAACAGGCTTGTGGAAGCACACATATACATTTTAATAACTACACAACATTTCCATTCTTATGCTATGCTGGATACTGTATACATATATACTGGTTAGAGTATTCCTTATGCTTTCTTTGTATATCTGAAGTAATTCTCTGATTTGTCAAAGTAACCTAAAAGGAACAGCTTGCCCCTGTATCAACCATTCTTTGCTTTTTTTCTGCTGAAATAAATGGATGACATTCATGTGGCCAACAGAGAATGGGTGTTCCCACATTTTGAAACAAGAACAAATTTCCTGTTGGAAACAAAAAAAATACATACAGGGCCACAGAGATCTTTTTGCTTGCTTTCTTTTTTTAATGTGGCAATCTTCAGAAGTATTTACAAGTCTGTAATTCTATACTGTGTCCTAGCAATGATCACTTTAAACAGGCTGCTGCACAGATAAAATTATGCATAATTTAGATAGTAATTCCACTTCCCTTTCTTCTGCTCAAGAAATTATCAAATTTCAAGTGACTGAGAGTGAAATTATAGTGATAACTCTGACATTGTCAAGTTTCACACATCGTGGTGTCATGATCTGAGCCAGGGCAATCTGACTCTGAATTTAATTTCCAGGAACAAACCACAGGGGAAACTTCTAAACAGTAGGATAGAGAGTAAAAGGAAATGCCTAGGATTGTTCTTTCTAAATCCACAACATTTCCCAATAGAAAAAGTACTATGGTATAATTACAGTTTCATAAAACAATGTGCTCTATGTATAATACAAATAGCAGCAAAATAAAGAGACTACCTGAAAATTGTAAATCAAAGGACATAATCGCATCACTGAGATACAACTGGATTTTTCCTGAAATTTGTTAGAAAATCCCACAATTGCCAATTTCGCTGTTTGTTGAGCTCTGGTCTTGGTTTCAAATTTTAAAATTTCACTGTCTAACAAAATGAGTTCCATGTCCCTAGGGTTGGGCCAGGGAAACAATGTTTTTCTCTGTTCCCACCCCGTGTGAGCTATGTATGACAGTAACACATCGCATGAAAGGATCCAGAAGCTCAAAGTAAGAGGGAAAAAAAAAGTATGTGGGAGGGGAGCAGAATGAAAAGATTAAAATATTTTCTAACTCACTCATTTGAGGCAAACAGGTTTTGTACATATCCAAGGCACTGAGCACAATCCAATTTCAACTGATATTAATTATTCAGGACCACTATGACTAAGAAACTAAATTTTAAGTTCTTTATTTGTTGGATATAAAATATTTATAATACAGTTACGAAGGAGGAGGAAAATAAAACAAGTAAATCAACATGGTTAGACACTGACAATAAAGGATTGTTGACTGGGAATGAAATATATAACACCGTTAACAAGGCTTTTCATACCTTAAAGGAATTTTATACGTATTCCCTTCCCGTTAACCATTATATGTTTCGAGTTCCTCTTTCTCCTGACATTGTCAAAAAATCTTTTTCTTTAACATTTTCCCAGTAATCCATTTATTCCTAAATTTTCAGCGACATTTTAGAAAGAAATCCAAACCGCAGTTCAGGTTAACCTCGATACAGGCACTCCCTCTTGTGGTACAAAAGGAAACTGCCTGTTTACTCCAACACTCAAGCCCAGAAGTCCTTTGAGTTTTAGCGCACTGAAGCAGGTTCTTTATTTGTCTATTTTACAGACCAGGAAACAGCACAACTGAGGTTAAGCAACTTACTTCCTCAAGGCATCACAACCAGAGAACTGGGATTCGGCTCAGATGTCTGATATTCCAAGGCCATATGCTTTGCACCACACCTCACAACCTACAGCATCTATTCACCAAGTTCTTTTCATTACCAAATTTCCAAGACTACATGGAAAGCAGGTGGCGATCACCACATATTACTAAAAGATGCATTTAATGCAATAAGAAGAATCTAATTTTAAACTTCTACTGTTTTGATGTAGTTTCAAAGCAGCTGCTTAGGTAGTATCTTCAGTTTAATATATTCTTGATCATTAACGAAACAGCAAAGTGAAGGATGACGATAAATTTTCCTAAGGAGAATCATTTTCCACATTTATTTTTCAATATTATCAAAAAGTATGTAAATAGAATTTTTTTTTTTTTTTTTGAGACAGTCTTGCTCTGTTGCCCAGGCTGAAGTGCAATGGCGCAATCTTGGCTCATTACAACCTCTGCCTCTCAGGTTCAGGAGGTTCTCCCACCTCAGCCTCTCAAGTAGCTGGGATTACAGGTGGGCATCACTATGCCCAGCTAATTTTTGTATTTTCAATAGAGATGGGGTTTCACCACATTGGCCAGGCTGGTCTGGAACTCCTGACCTCAGGGGATCCGTCCACCTTGGCCTCTCATAGTGCTAGGATTATAAGCATGAGCCACTGCGCCCAGACATAAATAGAATTTTATTTTGTGTGCTATGGACCTACTTGTAACCAAAGCACATCTTTGAAGGACAAGAAAAATATTTAGAATTTCCAAAATAACAAATTGTCATCCTTATTTATATGTTAATGTCAATGGATCTGAATAAAAGAGTTTATGCTTTGTGTTTATGGCACGTCATAAAATTTCAGAATCTGCTGATTCCCAAACCCCTGTTTTATTTATCTTCATCATGAATTTATATGATTAAAAGTACCTCCTTTACAGGGTGGTTTTAAAAGTTAAGTGAGCTAATACAAGTCAAGTACTGGTTAGTCTTTCATAAAATTCACCCTCTTTATCTTCCTTGTACCAGAGAAATATAAAGATGTACTCCCCTAAGTGGTAAAAATACGGAGGGGAGAGAGCAAGTAGAAATAATCATCAAAAGGAACTACTAAAGTCTTCAATGCGACAGGATTTCACATGCAAGAATTTTTCCACTCTGTAAATGACCCGAAGTGTCCCATGGGGATTCCACCCGTAAAAGTGAGACAGATGGCCGGGCGCGGTGGCTCACCCCTGTAATCCCAGCACTTTGGGAGGCTGAGGCGGACGGATCACAAGGTCACGGCATGGAGACCATCCTGGCCAACATGCTGAAACCCCATCTCTAATAAAAATACAAAAATTCGCCGGACGTGGTGGCATGCAACTATAGTTCCAGCTATTTGGGAGGCTGAGGCAGGAGAATCTCTTGAACCTGGGAGGCAGAGGTTGCAGTGAGCCGAGATCGCACCACTAAACCCCAGCCTGATGACAAAGTGAGACTCCATTTCAAAAAAAAAAAAAAAAGGTGAGGTAGACTACAGCCCATGCTGCTGCCCAACCACAGTTGGCCAAGAACCTTGCTAGCTGCCCCTTTCTGCCTGATGCGCCATGTGTGTCCCCCCGCAAGAGCTAGGCCATGGGACAAAGAGGATTAGCTTTAAAGTTCAATCAAATGCAGGCTGCATTCCCCTAGTCAGACCTCCAAAGTGAATTTCTCATTTCCCAAATCAATAAGCAATACAACCAGATATGACCTCTTAGAGTATTTTGTATTCTCCACCTCAGCGAACTCCCCACCACTTGCTGAGAAGGCCGAGGCAGAAGCTAAACTAATCCTTGACTCCTTTTTCTCCTATATTCTCCCTATCCTGCCATTCGAAAGAGAGTATCACTCCCAGTCACCGAATCTCTTGACTCTATCCTCTCTTCTTTAGCCCCAATGCTACAGCTTTAGATAAAGTGCTTACCAACATCTTGCAACCTGGTCTGAACCCGGCTCTTCCATGCCCTCCTGCAAGGCCTTCCCCAGCCCCTCTCTGTGGATACCCTTCCTCCCTTTTGAAGCAGGCTGGATACCAGCCCTGCCCCACCACCACGTCTCTTTTATCCTTGTGGGTGGGTATGTCTTTACCTTCAGGGTGCCTGGCACATATGAGTGTTCCAAAAATCTTTGTTGAATAAGGGATTTGCTTTTGAGGGAAGGAAAAGGAGAAAAAGTACAATTTGGTTAACTAGCTGGTACTTTATTTGGAAAAAATGGCTTCATAAATTTCAGTTTAAGAATGGGTTGTTTCCAAAATACATTTTTTTCCATTTGTATAAACTTGGGCAGAATCATGGGCAGCACAGGACGTTCCAGGGTTGTTGCATTTTCATTAAAATTAGGTAAATATTTAACTGAAAAATGCCCACTTTTACCTAAGTAAGTAAAATTCAATCTCCTATTTAATATATGGGGGCATTCAGAGGCAAAGCTGTGAGGTCACTAACCCCAGGGATAACTGATTCCTGGTCTGGTGCAGAAAATGGCTGGACCCAGCTGGGAAGCACTCCAGGAGGAGAGGTCTCTCTGCTTCGCACTTCCCCAACCTGCAAGGATCTTATGCTCAGATTACCTGATGTCTCTACATAATATGGGACTTGGGGTCAGGCGGGTGGACACCCAGGCCTAGAAGCAAAGGTGTTAAGCCACCATCAATTTTCTTCCTGAAGAACTAAAAGGTGAAGGATAGGGCCAGGCGCGATGGCTCGGGCCCACAATCCTAGCATTTTGAAAGGCCGAGGAGGGTAGCTCATTTGAGGGCCGGAATTCAAGAGAAGCTTGGCTGGCATAATGAAACTCCATCTCTAAAATAAAATAAAATAATTTAAAAAAAAAAAAGGCCAGGCATGGTGGGGTGTGTGTGTAGTCCCAGCTACTTGGGAGGCTGAAGCAGGAGAATCACTTGAACCTGGGAGGCAGAGGTTGCATGATCTTAGGATCATGCCATTGCACTCCATCCAGCCTGGGCGACAGAGTGAGACTCTGTATCAAAAAGAGAAAATAATAAAATAAAAAAGTGATAACCCACCACCATAAATTTGAACTACTTTACACAAAGAGATTATTAATCTAAGAAACTAACATATTTTCCAGTGAGGAGGGGTGTGTAAATAGCTATTTATCATAAAACCAATCATTTGACAAATCATATGCAAGGGAAATAGAGCTATTCCTGGTCCCCTAATTCTGGGAAAAACAAGTAACTCTGTTTTACAATTAGAATCCAAAATATATTTGGCATAGAACATGAATTCAGTGAACCTCACCAGAGCATTCCAAAGCAGTATGTTACAATGAAATCAGTACTATAGTTCAATTCCTTTAACAGTCATCTTAAAGAAAATTTGAAATTGTGAGTGGCCACCCACAATTAGTGGCTTTCTTGAGGTACAATTTGTATGTCATGAAAATTATCCATTTTAAGTATACAATTCCACGTTTTCATAAGATTTATACACGATTACCAGGAACATTTCCATCACCCAAACCAATCCCCCATGCTCCTACCCCACACCCAGGCAAGCACTGATTTGATCTGAGGTTTTGCCTGTTCTAAAAGATTCATATCATGGTATCATACAATATATAGCCCTTTCACTTGGCAAAATGTTTTGGAGGCTCAACCATGTTGCAGTATGTACCCGTGAAATAAATGAGAACTTTATTCCTTTTCATGGCTGATATGGACATACCAAGTTTTGTTTATCTATTCACTGGTTGATGGATTTGGATTGTTTTCCAGTTTTTGTCTATTGTGAATAATGCTACTCTGAACACCTGTTTGGCTTTTGAATGGACAGTTTTTATAACTTTACTGAGTTACCGTTGCTATACAGTAAATTGCACATATTTAAATACACAATCTGATGAGTTTTGGCCTATGTATACAACCATGAAATCATCATGCATAATCAAGATAGTGAATATATACATCACCCCCAAATGTTTCATTGTGCTTTCCTTTGAAATCCCTTTCTTCCTCCTGTCCCAAGCCATCCTCTAATCTGCAGGCACTGATCTACTGTTACTACACATTAGCTTGCATTTTCTAGAATTTCACCTAAATGGAATCAGTATGATATTTTGTAGGAAAAGGTATCTGGCTTCTCTCATGCAGCATATTATTATTTTGTGATGGATACATGTTGTTGTATGTTATCAACAGTCCATTCGTTTTCATTATTGACAGCCATACCACAATTTGCTTATCCATTTATCTGCTGACAGACACATAAATTAGTTCCAGTTTTCATCAATCACAGCTAAAGCTGCTATTTTAACTACATCAGACCAATCTTGTTCATCTCTTCTGTAATGTAGTTGTGAGTTGTTTTTCAGTTGCCATGGATTCCCAGGTTGATCGTCAGGTAACCTCAGCATGTCCAAATGAACCAAGCATGCAACTACTGGGGCAACCTAAATGTTCAACCAAGGAGAGGGGAATTAAGAAGTGGAATTAAGGCCGGGCGCGGTGGCTCAAGCCTGTAGTCCCAGCACTTTGGGAGGCCGAGGTGGGTGGATCACAAGGTCAACAGATCGACACCATCCTGGTCAATATGGTGAAACCCCGTCTCTACTAAAAATACAAAAAATTAGCTGGGCATGGTGGCGCGTGCCTGTAATCCCAGCTACTCAGGAGGCTGAGGCAGGAGAATTGCCTGAACCTAGGTGGCGGAGGTTGCAGTGAGCCGAGATCATGCCATTGCACTCCAGACTGGGTAACAAGAGTGAAACTCCGTCTCAAAAAAAAAAAAAAAAGAAGTGGAATTAAGAAGTGGAAGCTGGGCATGGTAGCTCATTAATCCAAGCACTTTGGGAGGTCGAGGTAGGCAGATCACCTGAGGTCAGGAGTTCGAGACCAGCCTGGCCAACATGGCAATACCCAGTCTCTACTAAAATTATAGACATTAGCTGGGCATGGTGGCAGGCACCTGTAATCCCAGCTACTTGGGAGGCTGAGGCAAGGAAATCGCTTAAACCCAGGAGGTGGAGGTTGTAGTGAGCTGAGATTGCGCCACTGCACTCCAGCCTGGGTGACAAGAGTGAGACTCTGTCTCAAAAAAAGAAAAAAAAGTAGATCCAGAATCCAATTAGATTCAGCTCTGGCACAACCCCATGGTAGGAGCCAGTCAGAAAACACCTCCCAGAATTGCTTCATTGTAAGATCCAAGAGGATCACATCTGATTACACTATGCTTCTAAAACTCCAATTGAACTACCAGCTCCAGGAGGGAGATTTGAGCGCTTCTTCCTGGCTCTTTGCTAGCCAGCCCAGTCATGATAAAACTTCTTTTTCATCAAAAGCCAGCTCCATGGTATTGGCCTCTATGCACCTTGGGCAGCAAGCCAATTGACTGCTTGCTGGGTGACGCTATGAACGTTGTATACCAATTTTGCCTGGACACATGCTGTCATTTTTCCTGACAACATACCTTAGAAACAGAATTGCTGAGTCACACGTTAAGTGTATGTTGAACTTTTTAAGAAACTACCAAACTGTTTTCCATCACGGCCATACTATTTTATACTCCCACCAGCAATTTGCGAGGATTCTGGTTTCCACATATCCTTGTCAACACTTGGATGGTCAATCTTTTTAATTTTAGCTGTTCTGATGGTTGTTGTTATGGCTTTAATTTGCATTTCCCTAATGACTGAGTGGCTGCTTAGTTTAGTGGTCAGCCAGTGATTTCGGCAGAGATTGTGCCCAGCCACCTTGTACCTGTAAGGCTTCCAGCGTCTGCAGAATCAACAGTGTGCATGCAAGGCAGCATTCAAAGTTGTACCCAGATTTTAAGCCTCTCCTGGCTCTCACTTTTTGCTGGGCTCTACTGAGTATCTCCTGGGTATGCAAAGTTTAGCTGTCTGCTACAGATGGCTGGAGAGCCATGTTAGCCCTCTACAGGTCTCTCATTTCTAGGATCTCCTTGTTAAAATTTCTGGGTGGCCTCCAACTAGCAAACTGCAGACTCAAAGTAGCAAAGCTGTAGGTTTTTCATTATGAACTGATTTTGCCACTTTTAGCCAGCAAAGCTGTGATTTCTTAACCCCAACCCTTACCCACACTTCAGATTGAGTCTATCATGTCTGATAAACCAGCAGTCTGACAACTTAGTGGGCAGAAAGACAGAAGAAGCCCCCACACGAGAAGGCCACAACCCCTACTCTTCATACCCAAAGATCCAGTGTATCAATGATGCCTCTCAATTTATTATCTGCCTTTCTGGTCAGTTTCCAGTGCCCGGATATGACCATTTTGGACAATCTTGTTCGGTTTTACACCTGTTTCATTCAGAAAGAAAATCACCTGTCTTCTTCACATCACCATCAAGGGATGTGCTTTGGCTACTCATTTCTCAATTTTCCACATAAAGATGAAAAAGATGATAATGCAAAAATAAAGTATGACTATAATTTAACTCCAAATATCAAATATAGTAATGGTCTCCAAGTCTGATAGAAAATTTAGGGGCCCAAAGTGGCTCCAGCCGGATGTCGTGGCGCTTGCGAAGGCGAGGCCAAGAGTTCAAGGCCAACCAACCTCAGCAACCTTACAAGCTCTCATTGATTGGCAAAAAAAAAAAAAAAAAAAAAAAAAAAATTATCAGAACGTGAATATTTTCTATTAAGAGAGTGGCTCTTCCACATAATACCAGCAAGCTAACATTCTATTAAAGTACCAAAATAGCTGATGTTCAGTAACTTTTGAGACTCCTAGAAGATAAACTGAGTGATTGCTTGGACCTCAGCTGTGGCTTGACCACAAAACTCCAAGATTGCCCAAATTGGATCGATTCTGTAGTGTCATTAACAAAGTCAGACACAGGCAAAAAGAAAATTCTTGCAGTTCTATTAGTATGATTATGTATTACAGATATTCCAGCCCAGACTTTGTCACATTATACTTTCTCCAGTTATTCCAAATACTATCACAAAATCCTCAAGTATAATTTAGTTTTAACATCATTAGTTCATATTTATATAATACAATGCTTTATAGTTGACTAAGCCCCTTCACCTACTAGTTCAACTGATCCTCATAAAAACCTCCTGTGGCAGGTAGAGCAGGTATTATTCTCATTTAATATCTGATGGAACCAAACAGAGGAATTAAGTGTTCCACATAGCTAGGAGATCAGATCTAAACCCAGTCATTCTGGCAGTATTTCATTTTGTGTGGTACTGGGTACTGTCTCTGCCTCAATTTCTTCAAATGTTTCAATAACTTCCTCAAGAGTAAGGAAAAGAAATTAGCCCTCAAACATCAGCTTTTTCAACACTTTCAGTTGAGGGGAACTAGTCTTAACGTTTGTTACCTTAAAATTTGTAATTCCCGGAAGGTGAATGCAGACACTGAGCAAGAAGAAACCAAATTTCATAAGAATTGCAAAAGCCACCTTTAACATATCAACGCCAACCTCTACATTCTGTCTTTCTCTCTTTCCCCCCAGCCCCTCCCACTCCTCCGCCTTTTCCACAGCCCAATTCTATGAAACCGTCTCAGGAGGGAGGCACTGCACGTCCACACCTAACACACACAGGCGGTGGTGGTCTTCAGAAAAATAACTTGCAATCTCTCTAACACATGCATTGGGAGAAACATGTAATTTCTCTCATCTTGAAAAACCAAAACCAAAACTTTCCTGGACTCTTCTGGGCTTCACAAGTTACTCAAAAGAGAGTCTAACTAGACTCACTCTTCAATCCAGTTCCACCAATTCTCCCTCGAATCTGCTCCACCTTGGCTTTTGTCTCTACCATTTCACTGAAACCACTCGCCAAGGTGACTAACTTCCTCCTCACTGCTAAATCTTCTGATCGATTTTCAGCTGGCGTCTTACCTGACCCACCAGCAGCATCTGACAAGGTGGGTTACACTGCTTCCCTTGGTGTCTAGAGAACCACCATTTATACCTTCCTGTCTGTTCCTCAATCTGTCTTGCTTACTCCATGGGACCAGGAGAGACCCCAGACCCCTCTTCTCACTCCCTTAGTGGCCTCAATCTTTCTTGTCATTTTGAACAACAGTTCAATGCTAATGACTTTAAATTTGACTTTTTAATCCTGACCTCCCACTGAAGTCCAGATTCTACCTACATGAGCGTTCTGCTTAGATGTATAAAGAGGAATCTCAAATTTAATATGCTTAAAACTGAGCTCCTAGTACTGCCTCCAATCGGTTCCTCCACAATACCCCCCAAATCTCAGCAAAGGCACCTCCACTTTCAGTTGTTCAAGCTGAAAACTGTGGAGTCTTCCCTGACACCTCTTTTTGTCTCTCATCCCATATCTAATTTCACAACAACATATAACCAGAATTCCACCGTTTCTCAACACATCCCTTGCTTATGGTCTCAGGCAGCTCTGTCTCTCAGCTGGGTCACTGCAGTAGCTTCACTGGGTCTCTCTGCTTCTACCCTTGCAAACACCCTGACCCCAAGCCCAGAGTATTCAAATCACTTAGCTTCAATAGAAAGATCATGTTACTTTTCTCCTTAAAATCCACCAGTTCCTTTTCATCTCACTGGAAGCCAAAACCCACACAATAACCACTGTTCACACTGTTACCAGAAAGGGGGCCCCATCCAGACCCCAAGAGAGGGTTCTTGGATTTCATACAAGAAAGAATTTGAGGCAAGTCCATAAATTGGAAGTAAGTTTCACTATGAAAGCAAAAGAATAAAAGAATGGCTACTCTATAGACAGAGCAGCCCTGAGGGCTGCTGGATGCCCTCCCCACTTTTTGTTTTAAGGCGAGGTTTCACTCTTGTTGCCCATGATGGAGTGTAGTGGCATGATCTCGGCTCACCGCAACCTTTGCCTCCTGGGTTCAAGTGATTCTTCTGCCTCGGCCTCCCAAGTAGCTGGGATTACAGGCAGGTGCCACCACGTCCGGCTAGATTTTCGTATTTTTAGTAGCGATGGGGTTTCACCATGTTGGCCAGGCTGGTCTCAAGCTCCTGACCTAAGGTGAGCCACCTGCCTCGGCCTCCGAAAGTGCTGGGATTATAGGCATCAGCCAACAGGCCCAGCCTGGTTGCCCATTTTGATGGTTATTTTTTGATTGTGTGCTAAACAAGGGGTGGATTATTCATGTCTCCCCTTTTTAGACCATACGGGTACCTTCCTGACATTGTCATGGCATTTGTAAACTGTCATGGAGCCAGTGGGAGTGTAGCAGTAAGGATGACCAGAGGTCAGGCTTGTCCCCATCTTGGTTTGGGTGGGTTTTGGCTGGCCTCTTTACTGGAGCCTGTTTTATCTGCAAGGTCTTTATGACCTGTATCTTGTGCTGACCTCCTGTCTCATCCTGTGACTTAGAATGCCTGTCTGGGAATGCAGCCCAGGAGGTCTCAGCCTTATTTTATCTAGCCCCTATTCAAGATGGAGTTGCTCTGGTTTAAACGCCTCTGACAACATGACAAGACCATCCATATCCTCTCATCTCCCTCTTTTCCCTTTACTCACTCCACTCCATTCACCAGCCTCCTTCTACTTTCAAACAAGCCAAGCATGCTTCTGCCTCAAGGTCTTTACATTTACTGTCCTCTCTGCCTACAACACTTCCCCCAAACACCAACAGAGCCCTTTCCAACAACTTCTTCACAACTTCTCACTGAGGCCTTCCCTGACCATCTCTTTACCAGTGAACTCTTCAGCCCTTACCCTTACCTGCCTTACATTCCTCCAAAGCACTAACTGCCCTCTCATATACCACATGTTGTGGTTTTATTTGTTCTTAGTCTGTGTTGCTAGAATGTTATCTCCATGAAGACAGAGTTTCATTCACTTTGTTAACTACTATATCATCAACACCTAGAATACTGTCTGACACATGGTAATAAATATTTGATGAATCAAAGAATCATGTAACAATACAAATGTGTATGAATTGATCCATATGAAGACTAGAAAGTTCAAGAACCATAGAATGCTAGGTACTGGATGACTAAGAATGTTGACTGTATATGATGACACAGATACATTAAGCTACAATTTTAAATTTTCTAGCAGTCCCATAAAAAAAGTAAAAGAAAACACATATTAATTGTAGTAACATGTTTTAATTCAATATATCCAAAATATTATCATTTCAAGATGTGAGTCATATATAACTTACTAATATTTTAGTCCTTCATATTAAGTTTTTGAAATATGGTGTGTATTTTCTGCAGAGAACATTTCCCTTAGTACTACTCATATTTCAAACGTACAGTAGCTACATGGGACCGGTTGCTACCATATTGGACAGCACAGATTTCGACCACAATTAAATAATCCCACTGCAGTCGAGAATATCTTGCAGATTTATTCATTGTTTTTAGTTTAAGAGTACCAAACAAGGCCCTGGTACAACCTCATGGTTTACTGGTTTTGTGAAAACAGTTTCAAAGGATGTAATACAAGGAATAATAGCTCTTATTCTGAGAAATCATTTGTTTTCAAGATAACTGAACTCCTAAAACACTTTAAACTTCATTCAGGTGTTTTAATTAGGAAGAATGAAAGCCATTCTTCCCTAGTCTGTTTGAGAAACCACGTTAAATCCAGAGAGATTCTGTGATCTTATCTATATTAGAATCAGGAAAATCATTATTTTCAAATAGATAAAAACTATTAAAATTCTATTTCCACTAAACCAGTATTTATTTCAAATCAACCAAAATGCATCCTGCATTAAAAGACAATTTTATATACAGTTGCATTTAAAAAATGTATTAACAGTTGCTTTACTTTTTTTTTTTTTTTTTGCATTTTATAATGTAAAAGTGAAATAAAGCACTAAGGAGAATGCTTTGAGATTTTTGTTTGTTTGTTTTGAGACAGAGCCTCTGTCACCCAGGCTATAGTGTAGAGGCACAGTCTCCACTCACTGCAACCTCCACCTCCCAGATTCAAGCGATGCCCCTGCCTCAGCCTCCCGAGTAGCTGGGATTACAGGCAACCGCCACTATGCCCAGCTCATTTTTATATTTTTAGTGGAGATGAGGTTTTACCATGTTGGCCAGACTGTTTTTTTTTTTTTTGAGACGGAGTTTCGCTCTTGTTACCCAGGCTGGAGTGCAATGGCGCGATCTCGGCTCACCGCAACCTCCGCCTCCTGCGTTCAGGCAATTCTCCTGCCTCAGCCTCCTGAGTAGCTGGGATTACAGGCACACGCCACCATGCCCAGCTGATTTTTTGTATTTTGAGTAGAGACGGGGTTTCAACATGTCGACCAGGATGGTCTCGATCTCTTGACCTCGTGATCCACCCGCCTCGGCCTCCCAAAGTGCTGGGATTACAGGCTTGAGCCACCGCGCCCGGCCAGACTGTTCTTAAACTCCTGATCTCAGGTGATCCACCCGCCTCAGCCTCCCAAAGTCCTGGGATTACAGGCATGAGCCACCATGCCTGGCCTAAATTTTTAATGTATGTATTTAAGTCTTACGTTTCTTAAATGCTATGTATGAAGAATGTCTTCATTAACTCTTTTCTATCATCAGGGGATTAATTTCTTCCAGAATCCCATTATTTACAAATATTCATTTATTAAAATCATAATTGCATTATTCAATAATGAATTTTAAAGAACCCAATTAAAGTTCATAGTATTTTAAAACTAAACTTTTTTTAAAAAAGCAGTAAAACAGAAGACTCTACTTACTCAGCTGTTACAAGGTGTTATCAATCATCTCTTGTAAATTGGCAGGTCTGAGCTCAGATCAGCAAGGCAGAGAAACTCCAGATGGCACCTTATCCCAACTCTTCTAACTCGTAAAACCATTAATAAAATGCCTGTATAAGAAAGAAATCTGGAGTTACAACCAAGACAGAACTTTCTGGAGTGGACTGTCTAGATGGGAAATAAACCTCTGTTTCCTCTTTTCTTTCCTTAAATGAGGGCTTAGAACAAGTTAATTCATGGCCTTGGAGTAGCAGGTGGCCTGATACAGCAATATTTGGTATTACAATGTCTTTTCTAAGGACTCTCTGGGAAGAAGCCTAAATTGGTGCAATAAAATACACACCAAGTGCCAGAACCTGCCTTTTTTTTTTTTTTTTTTTTTTTTGAGCCAAAGTCTGGCCAATTTTTGTATTTTTAGTAGAGACGGAGTGCAGTTGCATGATCTCAGCTCATGTTCTGGTGATTCTCCTGACAGCCTCCCGAGTAGCTGGGATTACAGGCACCTGCCACCACACCCGGCCTATTTTTGTATTTTTAGTAGAGATGGGGTTTAAGCATGTTGGCCAAGCTGGTCTCAAACGCCTGATATCAGGTGATCTGCCCACTTCAGCCTCCCAAAGTGCTGGGATTACAGGTGTGAGCCACCATGCCCTGCCAGAACTTGCTCACTGTTTTGCCAGTGTAATCCTGCAAGCAGTAAAAATCCACTCTCTCTAACCGTGTAATATATTGTCTAAATATACTTGAGACAATATATTTTTAAATACATGTTTTAGACAATATACACTATTGAAAATGAAAAGGGAAACTTCTGAAATATTTGTTGACCAATAAACTGATTTTATCATATTGGTTTTATTCTAATAAAATGAAAATAATGTACACCCACTACTTTTAAAGGTTTCTTTGTATCATATGAACAGCAGCAGATAAATCTTGGTACACATTCATGTACTATAATGGGTTTTTTTCTTTTTTCTTTTTGAGACAGAGTCTTGCTCTGTCACCAGGCTAGAGTGCAGTGGCTCAATCTTGCCTCACTGCAACCTCTGTCTCCTAGGTTCAAGCAATTCTCCTGCCTCAGCCTCCCAAGTAGCTGGGAGTACAGGCGCGCACCACCACACCTGGCTAATTTTTGTATTTTTGGTAGAGACAGGGTTTTACCATGTTGACTAGGATGGTCTCGATCTCTTGACCTTGTGATCCACCCACCTCAGACTCCCAAAGTGCTGGGATTACAGGCGAGAACCACTGCGCCTACCCTACTTTCTCTCATTTATTATTTTTGAAACAGAATCTGTCTCTATTGCCCAGGCTGGAGTGCAGTGGCGAGATCTCGGTTCACTGCAGCCTCTGCCTCCCGGGCCAAAGTGATCCTACCAGCTTAGCCTCTCAAGCAACTCGGACTACAGATGCACACCACCACATCTGGCTAATTTTTTGTATTTTTGGTAGAGACAGGGTTTCTCCATGTTGCCCATGTTGGTCTCAAACTCCTGAGCTCAAGCAATCTGCCCACCTCAAGTTCCTAAAGTGCTGGGATTATAGGTGTGAGCTACTGCTCCTGGCCATAATGAGTTTTCTTAATAGATTCTGCCTCTTAATATTGACTCATTGGTATTTTTTCTAGAAAAAAAATAAATATGGTCTCATTATTTTTAATTTTTCACAGGGTTGCCACAATCTTTTTCAGTTTCATTTTATGTTAAATAATCTGAAATCACTGACACCTTCAGCTGATTCTTCTTGATTCATGTTATTTTTAACAAGAAAATTCTGTCTTTACGGAAGTAAGAAACCTGGTAAGTGCAAAGCAAATTCTGCTAAATAGGGGATATTCTCATTCCTGTTTCTATACCAAAATTATACATATTTCAGACTAAATATTTTCATAGGTATTATCTTTCTGCCTAAATTGGTGGGTTTTCTTCCCCACTTTTGCCCCTTTGATCCATTCACCAGGACACACTTCATCATGGGTCATATTTTTTTCCCCAGTGCAAATCTTGCCATGTCACTTCCCAACTAAAACAGTTTTTAACATTTCCCATTGCTCTTAGAAATGATGTATCTCATAAGCCTTAATATGGAGACTTCCAAAGTCCTGCATGACCACCTTCCTTCCCACCTCTCAGGCCACCCTGGCCCCTCTCAAATCCCCCAAAGCACCAGATTCTCTCTCGCCTGTCCCAGGGCCTTTGCAAGGTCTACTCCCTTTGCTGGGATGCTCTTCTCTTCAGCCATGGTCGTCTTTCACATCTGAGAAGCCTTTGTATGCTCCTCATCTAAGTTACACCATGCTACTCTTTCTCTCTTCCTCTCAAAAGTACTCTGTACTCTTCCTGCAAAGCACTCATCCAAACCTGTGTTTGTGTGTTTTTAGAAAGCCTGTCTCCACCAGACTGTAACAATTTCATGAGGATGTAGAGCTCGTGCCCGTGCCTGTTTGACTGATCCCTTTACCACCATTGTTCCCAGCACCTAGCTCAGTCCTTGGCAGCTTGTGAACCTACAATAAATATTTGTTAAATGAATGAATAAAAGACTGAGTAGTGGGGGCAGGTGACAAAGGCAATCTAGTTATTTTGGCCCATTATTATCTATGATCCTAAATCCAACTCCATCATTAGCTTTTCCCTCTATGCAGAAGATTCCCATCACTACAGGTCTATGCTGGAAGGTAAGGGCATGGGAATGGGACAGAACAATGGAATGGGAACAGGGGAGGGGAGTGAAGGGCAGGGAAGGGAGGAAGGGAGGGGAGAAAGGAGCGGGGAAGGGAGAAAGGGAGGGAGGATGGAAAGCAGGGAGGGGAGGGAAGAGAAGGGAGAGAGGGAGGGGAGGGGAGGGGAGGGGAGGGAGGCTTTCTTGCCTACTGGCCTTCTCTTGACCCCACAAGTCCCATGAATCAACTTCCCCATTTCTCTAATCCAATTTTATAAGAATACTCAAAAAAGCTGACTCCATCCGCTGCCTCCAATTCTTTCTTCCACTCCCATCAGGCTTTGTCTCCACTGCTCCCCTGAAACTGCTACTGTTAAAGCCAACAATGTCTTCGACCGTGAAATACCCAAAAGCCAGGTATAGGGAGAGACACTTTAAAGGAATTATCTCATTCCTTTACTTATTTCTTTTTAAAATTTTTTTAAATTAAAATTTTAAAAAGATGGAATGCTTCACAAATTTGCATGTCATCTTTGCCCAGGGGCCATACTAATCCTTTTCTGTATCATTCCAATTTTAGCATATGTGCTGGGAAAGCAAGCATTATTTCTTTTCAGACAGGGTCTCATGCTGTCATCCAGGCTGGAGTACAGTGGGGCAATCATGGCTCACAGTAGTCTCAACTCCTGGGATCAAGTGATCCTCCCATTTCAGCCTCCTGAGTTGCTGAGACCACAGGCACTGGCACCACATCCAGCTAGTTCTGTGTTTGTTTTTGTTTTTTGAGATGGGATCTAACTTTCTTGCCTAGGTTGGCCCTCCACTTAAACAGTTCCTAGGCTGGGCATGGTGGCTCATGCTTGTGATGCCAGCACTTTGGGAGATCAAGGCAGGAGGCTTGCTTGAGTCCAAGAGTTCAACACCAACCTAGGCAACATAGCAAGCCTCCTTTTCTACAAAAAATAAAAAATTAGCTGGGTGTGGTGGTGCATGCCTATGGTCCTAGCTACTTGGGCGGCTGAGATGGGAGGACTGCTTGAGTCTGGGATGCCAAGGTTGCAGAGAGCTGTGATCACACCACTGCCCTCCAGCTTGGGCAACAGAGCTAGACCCTGTCCCCCAAAATTTTTTTTAATAAATAAAACAGTTCATCACCACCACCTGATGAGGAAGGTACCATTGTTATCCTCAGAGAGAGGTTAACTGAATTCATTCAAAACTACTTGAGCAAAAAAGCAGCAGAAACCATTTTCACTCAATCTAACGTTCAATGTTAGACCTGCCAGTAGCACAGACATAGCTAATCGCTCTCCTCTTTCTTTAAGCACTTTCTTAGCTTGGTTTCCAGGACACCACAACCTCCTGACTCTCCTCCTTCACTGGTCATTCCTTAAACTTCTTCTCATTATCCAACCTCTTAATGCCGGAGGGAACCAGGACTCTGAGTTCTCAAACTTTCCTATCTATACTCTCTCCCCCTGGTCAACTCAATGGGTCTCATCACCTTAACTAAGAGCCTGAGCCTCTTTCCTGAACTCAAGGTTCTTATTTTCAACCACCTCAACATCTCCTCTTGGATGTCCAACGGACATTCCCCTCTTAATGTCATGCCATGCCAAACTCCTGATGTTTCCCTACTGCTCCCTGCCCGAAGCTCCTACAGGCTTGCTCATCTCAGAAAATAACCCAATCCTCCAAGTCATCTTGGTTTTTTTCTTTCCCTCACACTCTCTACCCAATTCATCAGCAAATCATGTTGGCTCAATCTTAAAACTACATCTGAATTCTAACTACTTCTCTCTGCTCCCATCACTGCCATCTGAGCCTCCCTCATCTCCAGCTGGATGACTACTATAACACGGGAGCTGATGCTTCTCCCTTGCTTACTTGCCTGCTGGGAACAGAAAACGTACTACTATGACCACACTGAAGTCTTTCAGTTGAGACTGTCATAGTAGAGATGAATTCTTTGTTATATTTGTCCCTCAAATGTTTCAGGAAAAAGTTGTTTCTTCCATGTTACATTAGTTCTGAAGATTTCAATTGCTTTCTTTTATGAAAACCTGTATTAACAAACGCCAAAGTCCTTGAAAAAAATATTCTATTGTTGCCCTTGACTCTGAAATGAATTAGATTTCTGTGTGGGCAGAAGAATTAGCCCAGCTCTTAAAGATCCATGGAAAATGTTGTTTGTTTTATTCAAAGCTTAAAAGCTTCCCATTAATCATCAAAATAAGGTATCTCCACTACAGGCATTTGTTACTTGAAGATGAACAGAATAGAATCAGCACCTATACAAAAACCACACTGACGGGATCTCATATTTTTGAGAAAATGAAATCTGATGATCTTGTTAACAATCACGGTATTTTCTAAACCCCCTGCCTCTTTTTCTTTCTTCCTTTTTTTTTTATGCTTAGTCAGAGTCTCGCTCTGTCACCCAAACTGGAATGCCCACATAGCTCACGATAGCCTCCAACTCCTGCACTTAAATGACCCTACTGGCTCAAGCTCCTGAGTAGCTAGGACTACAGGCACACACCACCACACTCAGCTTTTTTTATTGAGGGGGGAGGGGGAGAGATGGGGTCTCGCTTTGTTGCCCAGGCTGGTCTTAAACTTCTGGCTTCAAGCCATCTTCCAGTCTTAGCCTCCTAAAATACTGGAACTACAGGTATGAGCCACTGCACCAGGCCTAAACTCTTTACTACAGTCCCCAAAAAGGAGAGGGCCTGGATTCAGTGCCTCTAAAACTTCTGTCTGCTGGTTTAGCTCCAATGCTCAGCACATGCACTTCCCAAGTCGTCCTTTTCTTTGATCTCCTTGGACTCTCTGCCTTCTAGAGAATATAATCCACATGAACTGCGCTCCTGGATCTTTTACATAACTGTGGTTTCTCACAAGGTTCTTTAAACAAAGGTCCACGTGATAGATTTCTGCTCAAGTTTAGTTCCAGGAAATGTTTGGTTTCTGCAGATGTTTACATGTTTCCGGCTGTCAGCACATGAAAACAATGTAATTCTGTTTCTTTTCCTCACTTTAGCAACTAGACAGCATAAAATCAAATATATTGATCAAATCTGCTCAACACTGATATATGGAAATACTTAATCCTTAAACATTTTTAAAGTGAGGTTGGTTCTATTTTTTTATTAAGTTATTTTGCCTTTTGGCCTGAATGTGGTAAGTGGTTTCAGAAACATGAAAAGCTGTAAAATGTAAAATATACAAGACAAATAACATAGAAAAGAGGCTGAGTACAGTGGCTCAGTGCCTGTAATCCCAGCACTTTGAGCAGCTGAGGCAGGAGGACTACTTGAGTCCAGGAGTTCGAGACCAGCCTGGGCAACAGAGTGAGACCCTATTTCTACAAACAAACAAACAAAAAAAAAAAAAAAAAGAAGAAGAAGAAGAAGCCCGGTGCGGTAATGTGTGCCTGTAGTCCTAGCCAAATGGGAGCTAAGGCCAGGGGTTACTGTGAGCTGGGATTACATCACTACCCTCTGGTAGATACAGTTAAGAGTGAGACTGCATCTCTAACAACAAAAGAAAAAATTGGAAAATGAGAAAAGCACAGTGGCATGAATACCCAGAATTAGATTCTCTGTCATCCAAAAAAAAAAAAAAACTCTTCACAAGCAACGGAAAGAATCCTCCGCCTTCTTATTTAAAACCTATTCACTAGGTTTGAGTAAAATAAGCAGGTATGTTTTCTGTGAAATTTCCCTAGGAAGACTTCAAAGTTTGAAATTTTTTATAATCAACTTCAGTAAAGACTTCTTTAAACATCATTTTGAAAATTAAAACCATTTTAGAAAGCAAGCGAAACTGGTTGTATGACAGGTGTACATTCTAAGTCATTTTATTTGGTGAGCAGTCCAGATTACATACATGTGCATTGTAACGACGAGGTAGGGACAGATTGCTTTTAGCTCCCTTACCCCTTCTCACCACTGAGGTTCAGTAATAAATGGCTCCTAAAAAGTAAAGTATCAATCAAAATCTTAGAGGTATTCACTCATTATACTGTATTTATATCCCCTCCTTAAAATGTAAAAATCATAAAATTACATTTATTACTACAAAAAACCAGACAAGAAAATAAGCAGACTAGAGTAAGATAAAACCAGAGCCTTCAAAAATTACACAAAGCATACAAATATGTAGGCAAAAAAAAAAACAAATATGTAGGCCAAATGGTTACTTAAAGTGAGCCATAAACTTGGCCCTACGCTCTCTATTAGACAAAGCAAAAAGGGAAAATTGATTAATTACAAACTGCGCATCATCAGACATTGAGTTTCAGGAGAAATATAACTTCTCCTGGTATTCAAATCTAAGAAATACTTCTCTGTGGATCATTCTATATGTAATACACTGGGGTCTTCAATACTGTCCCTGAAAGATACGCTGATTCTTATTGCATATAGCATATACAGTAAAAACATAAAACTCTTTGATAATGTGGATAAATTTAAAAAAATAAAGCCTAGAAGTCTGTTCAACAGAACTTTCTGTAATGAAGATGCTCCATATCTACACTGTCAAATATAGTAGCCATTAGCCACATATAGCTAGTGAGCACTTGAATTATGGCTGGTATGACTAAGAAACTGAATCTTAATTATATTTCATTTTAACAGCCATATTACAACAACAAATATCTACCCACTGGACAGTACAGGTCTAAAACGTTAGTTATCAAACGTTTTTAAGTAGCTGAACCATTTTGGAGTTGTCAAACATATACAGAATCTAACACATTAAAAAAGGTGGTATAGTATATATGCTTCTAAGTTCTATCTAAAATATTTATAGACAATGAAAATATGAGTATTCCAATAAATATTAGAAAGCGAGAATTTTAAGTGAGAGTTATAAACTTAGATCAGCCCCATGAAACACTTTTATGTCTGTATTTTGTTTGAATGTACTACGCAATGCTCATGTGGGACTTCTAACAATATATTCTGAACTACCCAGTTACCAAGGCCACCCTCAGCAGCCATTTACTCAGGAAGCATAGGAAGAAAACACAGCATGCCAGCAGAGCAGTTTCCAGTGTTTCTCTTTGTGGAAGGAGTCCCCACAGGAGTTCACATGGCCATCCAGGAGCTATTCCCTCTGGTATCCAGGTGACAGCTCAGGTGCAAGGAAATGAAAATCACAAGGGTAGGCCAAGAGCAGTAGCCCACACCTGTAATGATAGCACTTTGGGAGGCCGAAGTGAGCGGATCACTTGAGGTCAGGAGTTCAAGACTAGCCTGGACAACATGGTGAAACCCTGTCTCTACTAAAAATACAAAAAGTAGCCGGGCATGGTGGTGGGTGCCTGTAAACCCAGCTACTCAGGAGGCTGAGGCAGGAGAGCCACTTGAACTCAGGAGGCAGAGGCTGCAGTGAACTGAGACTATACCATTGCACTCCAGCCTGGGTAACAGCGAGACTCTGTCTCAAAAAGAAAAAAGAAAGAAAGAAAGAAAAGAAATCACAAGGATGGTACATGGACATGCTGGCTTAGAAACCCTGTGCCCAAACAGAAACCAAGTGTCATATAACAGTGCTAGTTACTGTGTCCAGGGTTCCCACAAAGGACATACCCACTTCCAAAAAGTCAGTACTTCTGGAGAAGCTCAAAGCTACAGCTTCTAATCAGGAATTTAGAGTTCACTTACAGTCAGTCACAGTCCAGATACATTTACCAAACAGAGGTCACTTTCACCACAACAATGTTGCCTGGTAACATGGTGAACATTCCTCTTTTACCAGGGGTTCAGGAGAACTGAGTAGAAAGTTAATCTAAGGTCAAATTTGTCCTTAAAAAATGAAAAATGTTTTCGTTAATTCTTTAGCAACCCTCATGATTTAACAACAACAACAAAGAATCCCACGTATCAGGAATAGAAAAGAATTTGCTTAACTTAAAAACAAAACGCTACAACAAAATCACACTTAATGGTTACATAATAGGAGTATTTCCTTCAAAAGCTAGGAAATGCAAGAAGGATGACTACAATCATCACTTTTACTTAAAAATATAATTGAGAACTTAGTCAACATTAATAAAAAAGAAAACAAAAAATTTAAATGAAGCAACAAAACCATCTTCATCTCTAAGTAATCATTATCTATATAGAGAATTATGAAGGAAAGCCATTAAAACTAATGAAAATAAGTTTGTCTCCCAGCACTTTGAAAGGCCAATGTGGGCAGATCACAAGTTCAGGAGATCGAGATTATCCCTAACACAGTGAAACCTCATCTCTAGTAAAAATACAAAAACTTAGCCAGTGTGGTAGCACACGCCTGTAGTCCCAGCTACTCAGGAGGCTTGGGCAGAAGAATTGCTTGAACCCAGGAGGTGGAGGCTGCAGTGAGCCAAGATCATGCCACTGCACTGCACTCCAGCCTGGACAACAGACCAAGACTCCACCTCAAAAAAAAAAAATATCAATGTTGTTAGATATAAGATCAATATACAAAAAATAATACAATTCTTATAAGCCAAAATATCACACTGTAATTTTCATAAGAAAAGCTACCTACCATTTAAACCAGCAACTAAAGCTATTAGCTTTCTAATAATTAGTCTAACAAAAAATCTTCAAGAGCTTTATAGGGAACATTATAAAGCTAAGTAAGCTGAGAAATATGCTATGTTTGTGGATGAAAGACTTAATAAACATCCCTAAGCTGAACTGAAATTCAATATGATTCCAATCAAAATCCCTACAGGATCTTTCATGGACCCTGTAAGTTGATCCTAGAATTCATAAGAAAAAAAGGCCAAGAATGGTCTTGACAAATTTGAAGAAGAAACTAGGCAACCTCCTCTCCGAAACTTTTAAGTTATATGAAACAATGGTAAGTAAAACAGTAAAGATAAATGAAAAACAATGGAGCACCCACAAAAAGACTCATGTATGTTCAGAAACTTGATACATGTTGGCAGTAGCCCTGCACATCAGTGGGGAAAGGACAGACTACTGAACAACAGTTATCCTGAGACCTAGGTGAACTCTAAGAAAATAAAATCATTGCCTCACACCATAGAAACACATTTTCAAGCAGTAGACTTAAAAATAAAATTTTGACAACTATTAGAAAGAAATGCTCTTCGGGTAATGAATGATTTTTAAAATAATATACAAAAGTAGAAGTGATAAAGTAAAAGACTAATAAATGTGTTACTATGTTGAAATTTTTTTTATTCTAAACAAAAGGTTCTTCAAACAAAATGAAAAACCACAGACTAGAAGATATTAATGAAATATATAACAAAAAGGTATTAATTTCCAAAATACATTAAGTCCTAAAAGTCAGTAAATAAACACAAACAACTGAATTGAAAAAAATGAGGCAAAAAACATCGTGAATGGCTACTTAACAGAAAAGGAAATTGAGTGAAAATAAACATAAGGTACTCGAGTTCACTACAACGCAGTTTAACACTATGATGAGACAGCATTTCATACCAGACTGGCAAGGTATCATACACTAATGAAAGAAAGTTAAACTCAGTCAATCACTCTGGAGAGCAATTTGGTAATAGCTAATAAAGATGAAGACGCGCATACCTACAGCCAAGTAATTCCACTCCTGAAAATGTACACTAGAGAAACTGGCAGACGAACATACAGAGGTACATATAAGAATACAGGTAACTGCAAAAAATTGGAAACAACTCTAATGTAAATCGAGAGGAGAATATGTATATAATAGTCTCATAATGAAATACTGTATATATTAGCATTACATATATTATGTATGTGAAAGAAATAAGGACAGCTACAAATATCAAAGAGGAATAAATGTTTGATAATAATGTTAGCTTCTGCACAGCAAAGGAAAGACTCAATCCAGTAAAAAGGCAACCTATGGAATGGGAGAAAATATTTGCCAACTATGTATCTGATAAAGGGCTAACATCCAAAATATATAAGGAACTCCTCCAACACAGTGGCAAAAAAAAACCAAATAATCCACAGAAAAAAACAGACCGAAGACTGAAATAGGTATTTCTCACACACACACAAAAAAAAAAAAAAAAAAAGACAGACAAATGGCCAACAGGTACACGAAAAGATGTTCAACATCACCAATCACCAAATGCCAATGAAAACCACAGTAAGATGTCACCTCATACCCTGTTAGGATGGGCATTATAAAAAACGGAAACAGAAAATAACAAGTGTTGGTGAGGATCTGAAGCAACTGGAACCCTTGTGCATTGTTAGTGGGACTGTAAAATGGTGCAGCTGCTATGAAAAACAGTATGGAGATTCCTCAAAAGACTGCAAATAGAACCACAATATAAACCAGAAAGCCCACTTGTGGATCTTTATCCAAAAAAACAAAAAAACAAAAAACAAATCAGAATCTCATAGAAATGCTTGTACCGCCCCTCATTAATCACAATAACCAAAAGATAGTAACAACCTAAACGTCCATCTTAAATGAAAACCAAAGTAGTAAAAGTATAAAATATGTCTGGAAATGTTAAACACTAAACACAGGATAGTGGTCTCTACCATAGAGTTAAAGAGCGGAATGGAATCAAAAAGAGTGAAATAGGAGGTTTCTATTTTGTCTGTATTTTTTTTTTTAAATCTAGAGCAAATATTACAAAACTGATGGTATTTGATATCTTAGTCTATTTTTCTGTATGTCTAGAGTATTTTATTATAGAGATAAATTGTTTGATATCTTAGTCTATTTTTCTGTATGTCTAGAATATTTTATTATACAGATAAATTGTTTAGAAGCTAATACCAAGAATATTTTTTCCCTCCTAAGGAATGAGTACATTTCACCTTTTATAACAAGTTTCCATGGACCTCCACTGAAGAAAAGATGAGCCAGGGCCAGAAATTATAGCAAAATTGAGAGAGTGTGAGTGTGACTGTGTGTGTGAGTGAGTGTGAGAGTGTGTGTGTGTGTGTGTGTGTGTGTGTGTGTGTGAACTCTCTTCAGAAGAGGTCTCATAGATTACAACGCAGGGATGTGGCTTAAATAAAAATGTTAAAAGTCATTGACATACTTGATGCTGTTTGTCATTTTGCACTAGGCAACAATAAAAACATGAAGCAAATCTGAATGAAAATCAACACATTTGCAATCTTTTTTCTCAGTTCTGATTTTGTTTATGTGCTATTTCATCTTACGTATTTGTGCTGTAAAGTTGCCTCAAACCCTCTGTGAAAAAAAAGTCAAGCTATTAATTAAAAAAAAAAAGAAAGAAACATCCTGTTAATAAATTCTACCAAATTCAGACAAGGAAACAGAAGACTCCGGTGGAACGAATGTGAATACTGACATAGCAGCCTTGGGACCAGGTGTCAAGACAAATGGTTCCATTCCTAACTTTTATAAGAAAGGCTCAAGCTCAGTGTGGGCCATATCAGGGTTCTCATCGTTTTGGCCACAAAAATAAGCCAAAACACCCTGAGGAATATGACAGTAATAGGAGATGCTGGAATTGGCAGGTGAGAAGTATGCTGGTGATTTAACCCTCCCCCAGGTGATTCTCATATGCTTTCCCCCAGATCCCCCACCAAAACCCACAATCCCTGACCCAGGTAACATCACTAAATTAGATGCAGTCTTTAAATCTGTTATAAAATTTAACAAATAGTTTATTGAGCCCCTACTTTATCAGTATGAGAAAGAGAGTATCTTTATACTTCTTCACAGTTAGAGCCGGAAAAATTTTACTAGGACCTTTAAAGGACAACCTTAAAACTCGTAGATGAATGAACAGACAGTGAGAGACTTATCTCCCCTGAGATAAGTGTTTACATTTCAGAAGGTTGGTGAAATCAGGACTGAAAATATTCCAGGGGTTATGAACTCAAGTCTCTTATCCTAGGTTATTGCTGTAATAATCATAATTTGTCCCTGCCCCAACAACTTTACATGTGCTTTCAGGGTAACATGAATAAATATAGGTATTCAAAACTGATCAGTTCCCCAGGTACTATGCTAGTTCCTAAACGCATGTCATAACAGTGACCAAGATGAAGTTCCTGCTCTCATGCAGAGTTTACAGTCAATTGTGGTGCTGAGAAGCAAATAATCTATTACCACGTGGTGTGGTAAACACATGACAGGAGATGCTGTCAGAGATCAGGGAAATCTCAACTGAGAGCTGATGGTGCAGTTAGCCAGATGTCTCTGTCTGCAAATAAGAGAAAATCCCAAGCTGACAAAGCCTCACTATCTTCACATAACAAGAAATCCCAAGAAAGGATGGCTTAGCAATGCAGCAAGGCCCCCGCCCCAGCTGTCTTTCTGCCCCACTCCGTGTGTCGATGATGCTTGGGCTAGCTCTCTTCATGGCTGCAAGACAGCTGGAGCTTGGCCCACAGTGGGCAGAACGTCTCATCCAACTCTTTTTCACCAGGACGGCAAACCTTTCAGGAAGCCTCCAGCAGGCTTCTCTTTATGTCTCAAAGGACAGAACTGGGTCACATGTTCATGCTCAAACCTATCAACTGGCAAGAACAGAACCCTCCTGACAGCCGTGGGCTGTGACTGGGGCCTGCGCCTAGCTTCCCCAGAGCATAAGACTATGCAGAGAAGCGTGGATTCTTGAGCAAAGTAGGGGTTCTGCTAGACAAGAAGAGGGTACTGGAAGGTTACAGGAAAAGCGACTCATGGGATGAGCTACAGTCATTAAAGTAATATTTCCTTTGTTTAGAATATATTTGGCACTAACCGGAAATATAATGAAATAAAAGACCACCTTGTACTCACTTAAGCAACAGCTTATGCATAGTTAGAATTCTATTAAAGGAAAACTAAAAATAAACGAAATTAATATGGTATGAATTAAATAATACAAAGCTGAAAGATCACAGAGTAATAGAGGCAGATCAGGTTTTAATAACCAGAGCAGTTCTGAAAGAAGAGAATTATGACAGACGTTGCTTTAAGTTTAAAGGCACGAAGGTAAAAATTTAGGGGAGACAAGTTATGTTTACTTAGCCGTAACAGAGACTCTGCAGAATACTGAGAAAATGCACATGCAAATATAAAGTCTGTAGAGGCAGAACCCGAGTGTTGATCTTGATAACCAATGTTTAGCCCAGGTAAAGGCACCCGATATGTATGTGTGGAATGAATGAATGGAGAGGCTTAGACTTGAAATACCATTTGACAGGAGACTACCAAAGGTTGCTTTTCATAGGACATGTGTGACCAAAACTATTTCTGATGAAAATTCTTGCTTTCAATACACTGAATGAAGCAGAGGAGTACAAGACATAAAGCGTCATCAATTAAGGCTACAAAAGTCATCTGGGCCTGGATCAGGATTCAAGAACTAAATCAGAAGTACAATGGAAAAAAAGTGGTGGTTATACATCGAGCATACATACACTGCTATTTACAAAGCATGTCGTAAGCATTAAAAAAAAGTGGTGTTGCATATTTTAGATTCATTTGTTACTGCATTATCAAAAATAGAATGGCATTTTTTAGTCTAGTTTATCTGATCCTGAATTTTAAGAAGCATTTACAGCATTTCAACTAGTCTACTTACCGTTGGTTTCTTTTCCAATTCCAACAGGAAAGATGCAGGATTCAACCTGAATCCTCCAGAATCGTGGTCTCTGTGGCCTCCTAGTGCTAGCTATCTAGAATGGCAGTTTTTGTGTATTTGATACTTAAAACAGTTCTGTAGCAAATTCTTCCATTAATTAAAATAGGATAGACTTCTTCTCTCTAGTTTTTCTCCCATGCATGTAATAATGATGCCCCCAAAAGTATCATCTTAGACATGATTCACAACCAGACCAAATCTATGATTGAGGTAAACAAAATATCTACAAAGCTAAGCATCATTAGATGAGTCATGTCTCCAACAACATCATTTACTGTAACCATCGATGAGAAGCAACTCAGATTCCTTCTCAGCTGGATGCAGCGGCTCATGCCTATAATCCCAGCACTTTGGGAGGCCAAGGCGGGCAGATCACGAGGTCAGGAGTTCAAAACCAGCCTGACCAACATGATGAAACCCCATCTCTACTAAAAATACAAAAATCAGCTGGGCATGGTAGTACACACCTGGAGTCCCAGTTACTTGGGAGGCTGAGGCAGGAGAATCTCTTGAACCCAGTAGGTAGAGGTTGCAGTGAGCGGAGATCATGTTACTGCACTCCAGCCTGGGTGACAGAGCAAGACTCTGTCTCAAAAAAGGAAAAAAAAAAAAAGGTATTTTTAAAAAAAGAGAAAAAGGATTCTTTTTCTTTTAACTATTGTTGGCACACATCTTATATACCATTTGGTCTTCATTTCACCCCGGCACCTTTACTTACCCACTCTGCTTCTTCATGACTGGTCACAGTAAAAGCTAATTAGTATTTCTGCCTGTCAGAAGACTCATAACAGTTCTTGCTGACAAGCACTCTGAGTCGCACACAAACAGGGTTTCATGTTCAGCCAGACCTGAGTCTCAACACCCCTCTGGGAGGCAGCAGAGAGTTCCAGTTAACCAGAGAAAAGAACGCGGCCAGAGAGGAAGGCTGCCTTCAGGCTGACAACGCAGCTTCAAGCACCCTAACACTTCTAACACAACAGCAGACACGGGGGAAGAGTTCAGGGATAAACACGGGAAAAGTACATAAAATCTAAGCAAACAAACAATGCCCTCCTCAAAAAAAAAAATTATTAACACCAGGGAAAACAAAACGTTGTGCTGGAAAGAAAAGGTAACCATAGATTACATAACTCAGCTGAGAATGCTTGCGAAGTCCTAACAATGTAAATGCTGAATTATTCAAAATGTAATTATAATGAGAGAAGAAAAGGGCTCTGCACAGGGCATGGGGGTGCATAAGAAAGATATATTCTCCTTTATCATGAGAGGTCAAAGGTAATGCCTAAGACTGAAAAATTAAGAAGAGGACAGAGCAAGAGCAATGCCTGTTTAGAGAGCTAGAAGTAAACAAGCAGAAGAATCAGCTCTAAGAGTTGAGCTCAGCGAGCAGGGGATGGGGCAGGAGTGACAGTGGGGAGATTGCCAGTCTTCGTAAAAAGCCTTGTACATAACAAGCTCTTGGCTCTGCAGGTAGTGTGCATGTACTACTTCAGAGTTAAATTAATACTAGTTTAAAAGTGGCCAAGTAGAGACTAGAACCCAGAGTTGCTTAGTTTAGTGTTTGTGCTGTATAATACCCTTCATAAAAAATTACATATTTTTTTCACTCTTGAAGAAAACATAGAGAAAACAGTATTTTATCAAAACAATGTAATGTACTATTGTTCTAGTCAAAGGTATTACGTTTTCATTTCATGGATGATGAGGGCTCACGCCTATAATCCCTACACTTTGGGAGGCCAAGGTGGCAGATCACCTGAGGTCAGGAGTTCGAGACCAGCCTGACCAACATGGAGAAATCCAGTCTCTACTAAAAATACAAAAATCAGCTGAGCATGGTGGTGCAGGCCTGTAATCCCAGCGACTCGGGAGGCTTGAACCCGGGAGGCGGAAATTGTGGTGAGACAAGATCGCACCATTGCACTCCAGCCTGGGCAACAAAAGTGAAACTCCGTGTCAAAAAAAGCAGAAAAAAAAATCAAATAGAATTGCAGACATACCAGTCTATAATATATGCTGGGAAAAAACACAATATTCTTGAGTAAGACCTTCTCTGTTAACGGGCACTCTTTATTACAGAAACAGATACACAGTCAAAATACAATGAAGTATCTCAATACTTTGGGAAGCCGAGGTGGGCCAGTCACTCGAGATCAGGAGTTCAAGACTAGCCTAGCCAACATGGTGAAACCCCGTCTAACACTAAAAAATACAAAAATCAGCCAGACACAGTGGCAGGCACCTGTGGTCCCAGCTATTCGGAGGCTGAGGCATGAGAATCGCTTGAACCCAGGAAGTGAAGGGTGCAGTGAAACAAGATCACACCATTGCATTCCAGTCTGGGTGACAGAGCAAGACTCCATCTCAATAAAATTAAAAAAAAAAAAAATTAACAGTGAAGAGCACAACACTTCCCTGTCCTTTGCCTTGGTTTTTTCATTTGTAAAATACCTATAGAGTTTTGCAAATATTCACTAAAGCAGTACATATACAGTGCTTGGAGCACTTCCAGGAAGGTAATTACCTGCTAAATCATAAGAAAAATAAGGCCAAACAGACAAACTCATGTCTGTCTGATTTTAAAGCCATGTTCATTCCTTTTCATCACATTTCTAAAATAATCCTATTATCATCTTATTAGACAAAACACTGATTCTGATTTTACTCCAGGGTCCACATGGCATTAAGCAAACAGACACATTATACATTACGTATAATAAAACCTGAGGGTTAAAAAGAATTTTCTAGCTCTAATTATTTACAAATGTTTGATTTCTTTAAAAATAGTCGCTTAAAACATGTCTTAAGAATTTGCACCATTAGAGGTGAAGTTCCTGACTTATGAAGACTTAAAACATGTAGTGAACTATTTTCAATAACCAGCAAGTAAATGATTTGTCACTAGATGGCACTGTATTGGAAAATATTTTTTAAAAACTTTTTAGCACTATGAGATCCAAATTGATTTGTCAAATTAAAAGAACATTATCTTAGTCACAGGATGAGACAGGAGGTCGGCACAGGATACAGGTCACGAAGACCCTGCTGATAAAACAGGATGCTGTAAAGGTGGCCAAACTCACCAAAACCAAGATAGCAATGAAAGAGACCTCTGGTCATCTGTCCTCACTGCCTATTATACACTAATTATAATATATTAGCATGCTAAAGGCCCTCCTGCCAATGCCATGGCAATGTTCGGAAGTTACCCTATATGGTCTAAAATGGGGAGGAACCCTCAGTTCTGGGAAATCTCCACCCTTTCCTGGAAAACTCATGAATAATCCACCCCTTGTTTAGCATATAATCTAGAAATAACTGCAAGTATATTCAGTCAAGCGGACCATGCCCCTGCTCTGCCTATGGAGTAGCCATTCTTTATTCCTTCGCTTTCTTAATAAACTTGCTTTCACTTTAAAAAAAAAAAAAAAAAAAAAGAGTATTTTCTTTCCAAAGGCGAGGGTAAGATTAAATTACTTCTGTTTTTTAAGTTATTTCATGGCTTTAAAAATAGCTACGGTTTAATGGAAAAGAACATAATGATATAATCAAGTTAAGTGTTGTTTTTAAGCAAATCTGATAGCTGAACAGTAAATAACTATTCTGACCTTTTAAGCAGAAATAATTACAAATATCTCTCCTGTTTCCAGTATAACAAATAAGTACAGTACAGACTTAGCTAAGTCTAAGCTTACTTAGCTAAGCTAAATAGTATACTTAGCTGCACAACTGTGGTTTGAACTGTTAGCATTTGGTTAAAAGGAAACTACACTTCCCAGAATTCTTTTCTATACATGGCTGTAGGCAACAGCTTTCCAAAAGAGGAATTTACTTGAGATTGGGAAGGAGGAACTGCAGCAGCAGGCACTGCCCTCTCAAGTCATTATTCTCTTTGTGGTTAGAAGCAACAGACAGGAATGCTGGCAGGGCCCAGCCTGTCCTCACACACCTCTACTCTGTTGTTCAGGTTTCCCCTCCCAAATATTGAGCCTATTGGCCAAAAAGGGCTCCGGGCTCACCACCAGATGCTTGGCAGGAGACACAGAGGTGACATTCAAGAAACAGTTCCTTATTAACCAAGGTACGTTTAGCAAGCTATAATAATGTAGTAAATGAGTAATGCTCCTCCTTATCCGGTAGCTTCAGTGTGTTGATAACGTCCTATTAATTATACAGAATCATAAAACCTTTCGTATATGTCAAATATTACATAATTTTTTTTTTTTTTTTTGAGATGGAGTTTTGCTCTTGTCACCTAGGCTGGAATGCAGTGGCGCCATCTCAGTTCACCACAACCTCCGCCTCCTGAGTTCAAGTGAATTCTCCTATCACAGCTTCACGAGTAGCTGGGAATACAAGCATGTACCACCACGCCTGGCTAATTTTTACATTTTTAGTAGAGACAGGGTGTCAACATGTTGGCCAGGCTGGTCTCAAACTCCTGGCCTCAGGTGATCCACCTGCCTCAGCCTCCCAAAATGCTGGGATTTCAGGCATAAGCCACTGTGCCCGGTCCTACATAACTTTATTTTTAAAGAACAAAGCACATCCCAGGCCAGTCAGTAATCTATTTAAATATTTAGAGAAGTTAAGTAAGTTGAGACCACAATGTCTGAGGAAAACAGTCAGCTAAGGAAATCCAACTCCATCACTCCTTTATTATTTACCAAATTACTATGTGGCTGTTTCATTCATTTTGCCTGAAAACTTTCCAATATTACAGACACTTATTTTTAACAGCCAGCCAAACTCCTGAGTCTGTGAGCCAACCACCAATGTGGCTTAGTCTTTGCTTTATTTTCAGTGCTGATAAACCAGGTCTAGCGCTGGAACCCACAATGGGTGCAAAAACATACTCAATAATCCTGTACTAAAAGAACTGATGATTTAAGTCATCTTCATACAGATGAAACTGATTCAACTCCCCTAATAGCTGAGTTATCACAAAGTAATACAAACAGGTTGGGCACAGTGGCTCATGCCTGTAATCCCAGCACTTTGGGAGGCCAAGGTGGGCAGATCATTTGAGGTCAGGAGTTTGAGACTAGCCTGGTCAACATAGTGAAACCCCATCTCCACTAAAAATCCAAAAATTAGCCAGGCATGGTGGTGGGCGCCTGTAATCCCAGCTACTCATTAGGCTGAGGCATGAGAATCGCCTGAACCCAGGAGGCAGATTTGCAATGAGCCAAGACTGTGCCACTGCGCTCTAGCCTGTGCGATAAAACGAGACTCGGTCTCCAAAAAAAAAAATTAATACAAAACATCAAAGCAAACAAAAAAATACAGTCCACTTTTGTGGATTAAAAAAACAAGGTTCTGTGTCTGCCATGTTGTTTCTTGTTTGCCTCTGGCAATGTCATCCAGTGTTATACAGTCTTGAGTGTACAGCTTCCAATATAGATAACTCCCCAAGCCATACCTCTAACACTGAACATCAAGAAAGTCAGAACCCTCTGGGTCCATAAAGCACCTCTGTTCATCTTTGTGTTTTGTCAGTGTTCAGAGAGAACTCACTATGCTCTGGAGAACCTTCTAAACCCTTTACAACCATGATCTTGTAGGCATCCAGCATCCTTATGACACAGGTACCACTACACATATCCTGGTGTTGACATGCACTAGATACATAGCCTTGGAAGGTTTAGTAGAGATTGAGTAGCTTTTTCCAAGGTTATATATCTGGTACATTGCAATACCAGGATCTGAATCTGACTGTAGAACCCCAGTTCTTAACCATTAAATGATGGCCCATCCCTTCCACCCCATTACATCAGACAATTTAAGAATAAAGTCTGCCCGATTTATCTTTGTATCCTCCAAAAGCATGTAATGTACTTGTATTTAGTATGTGTTAACAGTTATCTGTTGACTAAATATATTCTGAGTGAGAAAGTTAGCTGAGGTGCAGCCTTTTATCAAAGAATAATTCCTACTCCAATTTCAACTAGAGAAGGCAAGGCTTCAGAAAACCTAACAGCAGTGCAGACAATGAAGACGAAACCCAGGGATAAATTGGAGTCATGCAACCCCTATACCTCAGACTTACCCCAGTTTTTAGGATTCCAAGTACATTACAGGATATGCACCTAATACAATCATCATACCTTTATACTATTGACTATTCTAGGCTTCCTCCCAAAATGAATGAATAAGCTCCAAGTCTCTGCCCCTCCTGGACCTACTTAACTAAGTGGGCCAAATCCAGCCATTTTCTAAGACATGCCAATTACAGAATAACTTTAAGGACAGAATACTGTGTAAAATAGGGTATCTTTCTGCCAGACCCATTAGTAGGTTTCACACTTGAGTTTTGTCACCCGACCTTAATGAAATACATAGTTTTCTCCTGTAAAGACATGATATTTTGCTTTCTCTTATCTGCTAATGAGAATCTCTTACTTGGTACTCTGCAGTGAGTAACAGACTTGAAGTTTGTTCAAAAGCACCAAAAAATTTACTGCTATGAAAACCAAAAAAAAATTACTGCTTTGTATCCTGGGAATTCAAATGCTATCCATCAGGACTACATTTTACACACAATAATCTCATAGTCTTCAATTATCACAGTAGGTTTAAAGCAGGGGTGTCCAATCTTTTGGCTTCCCTAGGCCATACTGGAAGAAAAATTGTCTTGGGCCACACATAAAATATACTAACACTAATAATAGTGATTAGCTTTAAAAAAATACCAAAAAATCTCAATGTTTTAAGAAAGTTTATGAATTTGTGTTGGACTGCATTCAAAGCTGTCCAGAGCTACATGTGGCCTGCAGGCCATGGGTTGGACAAGCTTGGTTTAAAGTATTAAAAAGGTTATCTCCTAAGCCTTCCATGATTTTATTTTATTTTCCCTCTGACTAGCAATTCCTAGGAGTCAGTCCTTTTTGTTTTGCTGGTCTACCTCTACTCCTAGACCCAGGCTGAGCACTCTGTCAAGCCCCAAGGGAAAAAGAAGTCCTTCACGGCTGGGTGCAGTGGCTCATGCCTGTAATCCCAGCACTTTGGGAGGCCGAGGCGGGTGGATCACGAGGTCAAGAGATTGAGTCTAGCCAACATGGTGAAACCCCATCTCTACTGAAAAATACAAAAAAATTAGCTGAGTGTGGTGGTGTGTGCCTGTAGTCCCAGCTACTCGGGAGGCTGAGGCAGGAGAATTGCTTGAACCTGGGAGGTGGAGGTTGCAGTGAGCCAGGATTGCACCACTGCACTCCAGCCTGGCACCTGGTAACAAAGGAAGACTCTGTCTCAAAAAAAAAAAAAAAAAAGTCTTTTTCCATCTGGGTTCCAGATCTAGTCCTTTCAGGTCAAAAGTTTTCTCCTCAGCTGCTAAACTTACCACTTAACCACTCAGGTTTCCCCCTTCCAGAGGCTTCCCTCTCTGTCTTAGTCAATTTTCTGTTGCTTATAGCGGAATACCTGAAACTGGATGACTTATAAAGAAATGAAATTTATTTCTTACAGTTCTGGATACTGGGAAGACCAGGGCAGAGAGGCGGTATCTGGCGAGAGCCTTCTTGCTGGTAGTGCTGACTCTCTGCAGACTCCTCAGGCAGTGCAGGGCATCACATGGTGAGGGGGCTGAGTGTCCTAGCTCTGCTCTCTCTTCCTCTTCTTACAAAGCCACCAGCCCCACTCCCATGACAACCCATTAATCCATTAATCCATGAGTGGATTAATCAATTCATGAGGGCAAAGCCCTCACAACCCAATCACCTCTTAAAGACTCTACCTCTCAATACTGCGACACTGGGAATTAAATGTGAATGTGAGTTTTGGAAGGGATAAATATGCCAACCACCACCCTCTCCCTGCGCATATTCTCAGCCTCACTCCCGTGCTGTTTAGCATGAATTCTTATTCCTTGCTGAAAGTCAGTTTTTTCTTCAGCTCTGCCCAGCATCACCCACTCATCTGACTCAGCAAGAGTCACATAAATTGCATACTTTAAAAAGATCCTTTGCTGTATCTTGAGCATTCTTCCTCCCTTTACTTTTGAATAAAACAATAATGCATGGACTTCAGATTACAGTTTAAGCTCCTTGACACTGGGTAGGCAAATGCCCCCTTTTGTCCATGACTTTTAGGATCAAAAATTTTTCACCATAGACATTATTTACGCAGTTGCCTTCAAATTACGCAGTCTGAGGAAGACGACAGCGTTAAAATGAAGCAGAAGAGATTTTATGGTTTCTAATCACCTGTATACCAAAACATTTAAATGAACCACTGATAGGGGTTGTCAAATTTTTAATTCTGTCAATCTGCAAGGAAAAAGAAAAATGGAGAGAAAACAATTATCCACCCTCAAAGATTTGGTATTCTTTGCCTGAGGGAAGATTTTAAGATGTGTTAGAGTCCCTCTGATTTACTGCTCTTTGTTTTCATCATTACTTTAGAATGTAATCTGATCCACTCTCATGGTCCCAGAGAACCATTATCCTTTCTTTCCAAAACATCTACAAGACTGGACCTGGCTTTTGGTACTCTTCCTTCTTTAAACTCATTCCAAAAAAAAAAAAAAAGGCTTCAGAGAATGACTTTCTAAAGTCAACACAAACTTCAGACTTTGGGTCTCTCTTGCAATTGGTCACAGAGTGCACATGAAACTCAGAGTCAGTGGTGCTCTCAAAGCAAAACACTGAACAAAGATGCAGAGATAAGCCCTGTCTTCAAACAACACACAAGCCTACTGGCTTACTTCCGTGAAGGACCCAAGTTACAGACACGCCTGTTTTGTAAATGGCTTTGGTTACTTTCTCAGGATCTTCTGCTCAAACAGTGATATGTCAGTCACTGCTTAGATCTTTAAAGAAAAATGTCTTTCACTGGCACAGGATAGAGCATTCAAGAATTCAAAGAAACATTTGTAGATTAAAAAAATAAAACCCCTTCAGCATGGCAAATCTCAGCCTGTGGCTTTTGGCTTCAAATACGATAGTCAGATTACTTGCATAGTATTTTGCTTTTGTGAGAGCCTCAAAAATGAGTGGTTATATGTTTCTTTCATTTTAAAAAGTTTTTCCCTCTCCTATTTGTGATTATAACAGAAACTGTAAGTTTAAGTATTTTCCTTCAGAAATCTGTCTTACAAATCTATCAACTTGATTCTGCAAACGACCCCAAGATATGTATTAAGCTGGACAAATGCATCAAACAACATTAAATAACTATGTGAATTGAATTAATTTATTACACAATTAATTCTCTACTTTTGGCAAATGTTTGATTCTGTTTTTAAAAGGTTAGACACAAAATAAGAGTGGTTTAATGTCACCAGGAAAACCTTAAAAAGCACTCCACTAAATTCAAAGCAAAGAGATTTAACTCCTTTAGAGTCATATAATTAGAGACAGGACCACAGGGAGAACTAAAGGGTCCTAAAAAGAGCATGGACTTGGGTATCGGGAAGATCAGGATTTGAATCCTGGCTCAGTTACTTGCCAGCTGTACAGCCTTGCACACAAGCTACACAAGCTCTCTGAAAATCAGTTTATTCAGCTGCAAAATGAGAAAAATAATAATATCACCTCACAGAATAGTTACGGAGATTCAGTGAGTTACCACTTGCAGCCAAAGTAGCACCTGACACATGCTCAATAGGATTCCTATGATCAATGTGAATTCCCTTCTTCTAATTCCCTTCCCTGTGTAAAACTGATATGCCGAATCATAGGACTTTGTAATGGTTCTAAATAGTTGGTTTCTTAAAAAAAAAACAAAACTGTATTTAAATCATTTTTAAATACTGAAGAAAATCCTGACATGTTGTAACACGGTTGAACTTTGAATACATTGTGCTGAAACAGGCCAGTCACAAAAGGACAAATATTGTATGATTCCTCCTGTATGAAGTTCCCAGAGTGGTCAAATTCATGAAGACAGAAAGTAGAATGGTGGCTGTCAGCAGATGGAGGAGAGGGAAATGGGGAGCTGTTTCATGGGTACAGAGCTTCCATCGTGGGAAGTGAAAAAGTTCTGGAGATGCATGGTGGTAACGGTTGTACAACAATGTGAATGCACTTAATAAAAACACACTTAAGAATGATTAAATGGTAAAGTTTATCTTATGTGTATTTACCCCCCCCCACACACACTCACACATACTGAAAAGTGCTTGGTATTTTGAAAAATCTTATAACATTTTGAAAAAGGTTTCTTTTTGTTACTGTGGTTGTTTTTGAGACAGGGTCTCACTCTGTTGCCCTCACTGATCAAATTCAATGGCCTCCTATTCCTGCTCATCTCAACTTGACCTCTTGGTAGCATCTGATCTTACAGACCACCTCTCCTTTTGAAGCTGTTCTTAAATGGCTCTTTTCCTGAGTGTGCCCTTTAAATGTTGAGTGTTCCGGAGTCCTCTGTATGACCCTCTCTCAGCAAGCGCTCCTTATATAATCTCACACATTCACACATGCGTGGATACGTTTCCAACTGCCTGCTGGTTCTCTCCATTTGGGTGCCCCATTCGAAAATGTCCAGAACCAAACTCAGTGCTTCGTTTCTACTCTCCCATTCAATGGCTATAGGTTAAAAAAACTTCCTTCTCTCTTCTTCCATCCCTCCCACAACTGTTACCTGTAGCTCCAGTATGTCACACAAATTCTACCTCCCAAAATCACACGCAACTTCGTCTCCTCCGCCACAACTCCACGGTCAAGGCCTAATCCAGGCCCTTCACTGCACTCATCTGGACTCTGCAGCAGTCTCCCAACTCGTCTATTCTCTTTAGTCTTCCCTCCCAGTCCATCTTCCACACTGCTGCCGGACATTCTTCTGAAATGTGAATCTCCGTCATTCCTCTAAGTTTAAACTTCCAATGGTTCCTCACAGCCAACAGGGCAAAGGCCAGTCCTTCAGCATTACACACATGGCCCTCTCCAATCTCATTTCCTGCCACTTTCCCACTCCCCACTGCCCTTGAACCTTAAGCTCCATTGCAACTTCTCGAAAAATGACAATTCCCACCTCTGCAGTGTGGTACATGCTCCTTTTGAAACACGCTCCTTGTTCTTCTCCATTTGGTGAGCAACTGCATGCTCTTCAAGACTCAACTCAAATGCCAAACTTCCCAGACCAACCCCCACAGTCCAAATTAATTGAGGCACCCAGAGCAGTTTGTGCAGGAGGTTGCAACGCATAGCACACAGCACTGCATTTACCTGTTTCTTGCTTCCAAGCCATCCCTGAAACCTTCTCTGCGGAGTACCACAGGACCAGGAGTCCTGCCTCATTCAGTCTGCAGTCACCCCTAGATGCTTCATGGCTTGTGTGGTCTACCTCCCTTGTCACAAGTCTCCTAATCCTCACTCCACTGCCACACTGATGAACCACCATGGTCCAAGCAGGTCTACTACAAGGCATGGGGAAATCTTTCATTCGTTCATTCAACCCACATTTATTACATGTGGAGATACATGGATGAGACTTGACCCCTCCCTCCCTCAAAGAAATGAAAACACAAGAACAGACATGAATAGCACAGGTTGTAGAAACCTACACACAGAGTGATTCCCAGGACACTTTGGAGATAGAGGGGCACACAGGAGGACAATGTGCCCAGGAAGTGTAGGGCCCTGGAAATGGAAAAGGCACTTGGTGGAAGCTTCTAGGACCCACAAGGTCTGAAGTGAGACTCAGAGAATGTAGATGGAAAGAGGAGGGGATAGGATGAGTGGGAAACAGGAAATGGAAAACGTATCAATTAATCAGATTAACTTTTTGTTAGCTGCTCAAGTACAAGGAGTAAAAGCCATGATAGAATCTGCAAATATATCCAGATATATATTTTTTTTAATTGAGACAGTCTCTCACTGTCACCCAGACTGTAGTGCAGTGGCATGATCATAGCTCACTGTAGCCTCGACTTCCCAGGCCCAAGCAGTCCTCCCACCTCAGCCTGCTGAGTAGCTGGGACCACAAATGTGTACCACCACACTCAGCTAATTTTTGTATTTTTTGTGGAGATGGGGTTTTGCCACGTTGCCCAGGCTGGTCTCGAACTCCTGGGCTCAAGCAATCTGCCTGCTCTCGGCCTCCCAAAGTGCTGGGATTACAGGTGTAAGCCACCACACCTGGCCCTAAATCTTAAGTAAACACAGTCAGTGATCTCCCTAGACACACCCTCTCACTCCCTTTTCTTCTGTGTCTCTCTCTCACATGCATGGACACAGAGAAAAAGCTTAATGTCTATGAATGAATACCTAATGGCAGTACTGACACAGTCAGAGCCTCTGCCCCCTCCAGTCACTTACGATCTGTGCTATCCATGGCGAGGTCACTCAGGTGTCCCTCCCTTCTGCTATTCCTTCTCATCAGGCCTTTTGTCTCTTCTCTGCTCACCTCCCACACATACTACAGAACAAGGCTACATCATCAGAGGCTGCCCTATTTATTCAAAGATGATGTTACTGAGAACAATCATATCTTTTTCTGCTAAAAAGAACTTATCAACAATAGTTCTTTTTTCACAGCATAAAGACTACTACTCTTAATTTGGAACCATAGCTATTATTGCTATTGTGGTTTGGTTTAAGTCTTAAATGGACCCAGCATTTCTTCTTGAAAGGAAAATAGCCCTATCAGAAAAAAAAATTAATATAATCGTCATACCATGTGACAGAGAAAACTCACATTTAATTTCTGGGTTTGTCGGTGTTTTACTACACAATTCTTTGGTCCATTTAATCTCAAATCCTTACACAAATCTGAAAGGACGTTATTGTCACATAAAGACATTTTAAAATTATTTTTATGTTTTTGCTCCAACTCATTGACAATTATTTTACTAATTTGAAAACTGATTAAAGCTATGTTACAGATACAGAACATAAAATAATACTAAATAAGGCCAGGTGTGGTGGCTTGTGCCTGTAATGCCAGCACTTTGGGAGGCTGGAGTGAGAGTGAGAGGGTCACTCGAGGACAGGAATTCAAGACCAGCCTGGGCAACACAGCAAGACCCCATCTCTACAAAAAACAAAAATTTAAATTAAAAAAAACTTTCAACTTAGTATTTACATTTGCTGCTGCAATTTTAATTATATTTATTATATATCAATTGCACCCCTGCAAGTTCAGTTAACAAAGTATATGAATAATCAAATCACACTTGAAGTTGGGAGGTAAAGGAGAAGAAAAATAGGTTTTTGTCTTGCATCATGATCTTAAATCTTATGGACCAGGGAGAAGGCAAAGGAAGGGAAATGAATGGGGCTGGAGGAGAGCACATATGAGGATGGTTGAAAGCAATTATAAAGTAAAAAAAAATAAAGTAAGTTGATTTAACGTGCAGTTTAAGGAGTCCCTGAAAAGGAGTGAGGTAAAATCCTCCTCCATTACCCTCAATCCAAAAGCTGAGTGGAAGTGGAAGCATGGGAAGTGCCCAATCCCATATCACAAAAAGACACCATTCCAGGGAGGCCTGGGGGTACCATCAGGAGGCAAGAAAATGAAAGATCTCAAAATCCGAGTAGCGAATGGTATGCCAGCCCCTCCTCACCCTCCCACCTCAAGCACTTTGTAAAAAGTTAATCATTGAATTAAATGTTATAATTCAATTTCCAAAACTGCTCTACTCCACTTAAACTGCTGTCACCTGTAATAATCTTGCAAGCAAATGCATCCATTTCAAACACCATTCTCTGTGAATTCTGAAACATCTGAAGCTCTTGATCACGCTTTTTTCGCCCCTCCAGGAAGCCAGCTGGCTCTTCTTTCTCTCTAATGCTGCAGATCCAACTCCCCTTCCTAATTGTATCCCAACCCATGGTTTTCCCCAAAGTCACTGCTCCGATTTTCTCCATATACTCAGTCCTTTAAAACTTAACCATCACAGGGAAGGGATTCTGTTGCATCCTTTCCAGGTGTTGTATCTCTGCCCTCTCACTGCCCCCAACTCAATCCATCACTTGACTGCTAGATCACATCACTACGATCTACCTCCTGTTTCTCCCTTTCTTCCATTCATCTTTGACATTACTACCAGATTAATCTTTCTCTAGATCCAAGACTTTTTCTCCTTTTCAATATTATACCATCACTCCTCTTTAGGATAGCGTAGTGGTTGTAAAATCTGTTCCCAGGTTCTCCGACACTCTATTTAAAAGGTGAAACCTAGCTCCCCTCCCCTTGAATGTGGGTGCAATTTATTGGCTTGTGTCTAAGGAACAGAACATGATGAGAGCAATGGTGGATGATTTCCAAGGCATGATCAAAAAGGGCATTCAAGCTTCTGTCTTGTTTTTTTGAATTGCTCGATCTGGGAAGTGCAGCTGCCATGTCATAAGGACACTTAACCCTGTGAAGAGTTGGGAAGGAACTGAGGCCTCCCACCAACAACCAGCACCGACTTGCCAGCCAAGGGAGTGCACCATGTTGGAAGAGGATCCTCCAGCCCTATTAAAGCCTTAAGATGACTGAAGACTGGCTAATATCTATTTTAAAATTATTATTATTATGAGATGGAGGCTCTCTCTGTCACCCAGGCTGGAGCGCAGTGGCGCGATCTCGACTCGCTGCAACCTCCACCTCCCGAGTTCAAGCAATTCTCCTACTACAGCCTCCCGAGTAGCTGAGACTACAGGCGCACGCCACCACGCCTGGCTTACTTTTGTATTTTTAGTACAGACAGGGTTTCATCATATTGGCCAGGCTGGTCTCAAACTCCTGACTTTGGGATCTGCCTGCTTCAGCCTCCCAAAGTACTGGGATCACAGGTATTATTTTTTCATAGAGATGGGATTTCTACTATGTTGCCCAGGCTAGTCTCAAACTCCTAAGCTCAAGCAATCCTCCTGCCTCAGCCTCCCACAATGCTGGGACTAAAGACATAAGCCTCCACGCCCAGCCCTGACTAACATCTTGACTTCATTACAAGAGACCCCAAGCCTGAACCACTGTTAATCTGATCCCAAATCTCTGTTAATCTAATCCCAAATCTCTGACATACAAGGTTTGTTAGAGATAATAAATGTTGATTGATGTTTTAAGCCACTCATTTGGGGATAATTTGACACTGCAATAGATTAGTAGTTCAGAAGGCCTCTGGTGCCAGTGTGACAAATCCAAATGCTTCCTTTGGTCACTCAAAGCTGTCCAATAACTGCCCTTACTTTGAGTACAGAAACAGAAACACTGTGTGGGCCTGTTATTTCACTGACCTCACACAACATGGTGAAACTCTGCCTCTATTTTAGCCTATGCCATTGTCACATGAAATGTCCTTTTTTGGGCCTCTCCACTAAACTAAATTCAACACTTTCTTCTAGGCTCAATTTAACGTCTACTTACACAGGATTTTAAAAATACATATATTTTTTGAGACAGAGTCTTGTTCTGTCACCAGGCGCCAGGCTGGAGTGCAGTGGCAATCTTGGCTCAATGCAACCTCCACCTCCCGGGTTCAAGCAATTCTCCTGCCTCAGCCTCCTGAGTAGCTGGGACTACAGACACGCCACCACATCCAGCTAATTTTTATATTGTAGTAGAGATGGGGTTTCACTATGTTGGCCAGCATGGTCTCGATCTCTTGACCTCGTAATCCGCCTGCCTGGGCCTACCAAAGAAAATATTTTTTAATGTACATAAACATGTCTGATTTCCAAAACTATGTTTTAGTTACTTAAGATAGAAATTATGACTTCTGCTGCTTTCATTCCCCCTTATAATGGAATACACAGACATAACTTATCATGGATCATTTTTAAAATGAAATATAGATCAACACATACTGACCTGTTCAGCTCTATGTGATACATTAAGTGGAAACAAAGCAAGTTGCACAAAGAAAATTGAGTACTTAAGAATAAATTTTAAAAGAAATATATGAAACACATCTGAGGAAAACTTTAAAGCATTCCTAAAAAGACACAAACAGAGCTTAACAAATAAACACCTCTTATATTTGGACAGAACAAGTTAACATAAAAATGTCAGTTTACCATGAGTTAATTTATAAATTTAATGTAATCCTCATAAATATATCAAGTTTTTTTATGGAGATATACAATTGTTATTGAGCCTCATACTGAAAAATAAATGTGTAGTAACAGCTGGAAAACACTAACACACTAGATGGAAGGACGAGTCCTTCCTGACATTAAATTATATCTAAAGCCTCCATGATGAAAAGTGTCTTCAGACACACGAACAGACAAACTAACAGAGTAATACAGAAGTTTCAGAAGCAGAATCAAGTGCAGATGGAGTTTTAGTACTGTATATGATAAAGGTGGCATCTAACATCACCAAGGCAAAAACTATTTAATAAATGATGTTTGATATTGTTTGGCTATGTCTCCACCCACATCTCATCTTATACTTCCCATAATTCCTACCTGTCATGGAAGGCACCCGGTGGGAGGTAATTTAATCATGGGGGTGGTTACCCCCATACTGTTCTTGAGATAGTGAGTTCTCATAAGATCTGATGGTTTTATAAGGGGCTTTTCCCCATTTTGTTCAGCACTTCTCCACGATCCCATCATGTGAAGAAGGACATGTTTGCTTTCCCCTGCTGCCATGATTGTAAGCTTTCTGAGGCCTCCCCAGCCATGCTCAACTGTGAGTCAATTAAACACCTTTTCTTTATAAATTGCCCAGTCAAGGCTATGTTTTCATAGCAACGTGAAAATGGACTAGTACAATGTTAAAACAATTGGCTAGCCACTGGAAAACCTTATTTGGAAAACCTCATACCATATACCAAAATAAACTCCAGATTATCAGGGATCTAACTGTAAAGCAATGAAGCCATACTACCACTCGAAGCGGGGAAAAAGGTGAATTATCTCATCTTGATGTAGGAAAAGGTTTGCTAATTACAACTCAAAATTGGGAAGACTGAAAGACTGGTCATTTGACTACATAATTTTTTTTAAATTTCTGTATGGCCAAAAATACTCCATTGTAAACAAAAGACAATAGATAAAATGGAAGAAAATATTTGTATCCTATCACAGATAAAGGAGTAATAACCATGAAACAAAGAATTCTTAAAGACAAAAACAGAAAAATGGGTAATGGACATGAGAAAATACATACACACATATATTCATATATACTCGTATATACAGACACACACACACATAAATATTGACATATATTCATATACACAGACACACACACATATATACCCCTTAGATATATTAAAAGATGTTCAATTCCACTCACAGTGGAAGAAAGACAAATTTAAATCACATTGGGATGCTATTTCTCAACTATTGGATTGGCGAAAACTAAACAAAAAGATTCACTCTAGTCCAGGCTATGGAGAAACAGATACTCTCATACAGAGTTTCTTGGAGAACTGGCTGATTTCAGAGCTGAGGCAGAGAAGTTACACAGTGAGGATCATTCTGGATGCACAAGAAAGAATATGTTCAAAGAACAATGGAGATATGTCAAAAGACACAGGAGGCAGCTTGAAGAAACTCCTACTGGCTGAATCTTAGATAATTTGAGCATCAAAATACATAACAATAATAAACTAAGACTAACATAAGAATCCATGAATATGCACTGAAATAAATAAATAAACGAGAGGCAAGAGAGGGCTCTTTTGGGGGGAAGAAAGCCAAATGTAAATAAATGAAGAGGAAATGATGGACTTCTAGAAATCGCCATTAGGCAACCATCGTAAGAACAAATGACTCACACAAGCATCAACAGATTTTAAAAGCCTAGGGTTCAACATGTGAGGAGTAACAGGACATTAACAAAATCTAAAAATATCATTCCACAAGACAATTGTTACCGGAAAAAAGGGAAAGAAAACTTTCCTGAGAAAAACTGGAGAAACTGTAAAATCCAACAGAAACCTGACCTTAGCCAAGGGATCTATCACCAGTGGTGTGACAGACATCACATGCCTCTGATGCACTGAGAAGAACAGTGTCCCTCATGTAGCATTTCCGTGGAAAAGTGCAAAACCTGAATACAACAGTCATGAGGAAACAACCAACCAACCACTGTTGAAGGACACTATGTAATATTGCCCAGTACTCTCCAAAACTGTCAAACGGAAAGACTGAGAAGTGTTCCACACTAACTAAATGTAACATATGATCTGGGAATTTCTTACTATAAAGATATTTTGGGGATAACTGACAGAATCTGAATAAGTTCTACAGTTAGATGACATTACGGTATCAGTGTTAATACCCCAATTTTATTTATGTTTTTATTTATTTATTTAGAGACGGAGTTTCGCTCTTGTTGCCCAGGCTGGAGTGCAGTGGTGTGATCTTGGCTCACTGCAATCTCCTCCTCCCAGGTTCAAGCAATTCTCCTGCTTCAGCCTCCCCAGTAGCTGGGATTACAGGCGCATGCCACCAAGCCCAACTAATTTTTGTATTTTTGGTAGAGACAGGGTATCAACATGTTGGCCAAGCTAGTTACAAACTCCTGACCTCCGGTGATCTGCCCACCTCAGCCTCCCAAAGTACTGGGATTACAGGCATGAGCCACCGTGTCTGGCCTATTTAAGATGGAGTCTTGCTCTGTCACCCAGGTTGAAGTGCAGTAGTACAATCTCGGCTCACGGCAACCTCTGCCTCCTGGGTTCAAGCGATTCTCCTGTCTCAGCCTCTTGAGTAGCTGGGATTATAGATGTGCACCAACATGCCCAGCTAATTTTTGTAGACATGGGGTTTCACCATGTTGCCCAGGCTGGTCTTGAACTCCTGAGCTCCAGCGATCTGCCCACCTCGGCCTCCCAAAGTGCTGGGATTATAGTGTGAGCCACCGTGCCTGGCCAACATCCCAACTTTGGAAAAAAATAAAATTCAACAAGAAGGGGAAAAAAGTTAATTGCATTTACATGCTATTCTTTAAAAAAGATATATACAAACATATATATCTTTAATAATATATGCAAATGCATAGAGATGACTTTTCTAAGCACAAAGCAAAGGTGAAATCATATGTATTGGTAACGGTGATAAACTATTCCTAAGTAAAGGGGTTGGGGTGTGATTCGGGAGAGGCAGACAGGACTAACTAGTAAAACAGAATTTTTACAACATAATTTTATAATTACCAAATAAAGTGGTGATATTATGGGAGGTTACTATCTTGTACTGTTTTTCAATATTTTTCAAATGCAGAATAGTCATTTACAAAAAATGTTGCTTTTATTCAAGACAGAACTTGAAATCAACTAAATGCACTTAACATGCATAAATGACCTTAATTCCATATTAATGTTCTCATGTTAACACCAGCTGTTTAAGTAAATACAGAACAGATGAAATTATTTCTATCTCTTTATGTAATAAATACAATAAAGAGAGAATACAATCTGTAGAGACTGCACATATTCTCCAAGAAACAAATTTACAAGCATTCGCGGCACTGTTCACAATGCACAAATCATGAAACCCAAACAGCTGACAGCAGAAGGAGAAATAAACTATGGCATATCCATACAATGGAAAGCTAAACAGCAATGAAAACTGATCACCTACAGCTACGTACATCAGCACTGCTAAAAGATCAAAATCCTAATGTTGAGTGAAATAAGAGGTACAGAAGAATACATCCAGTATGATTCTGCCACATAAAGATAAAAAACAGATGAAACCAAACATATTGTTCAAAAATGTGTGTGTACCTTTTTTTTTTTTTTTGAGACAGGATCATTCTGTCACCAGGACTGAGGTGCAATGGCACAAGTATGGCTCACTGCAGCCTCAGCCTCCAAGGTTCAAGGAATCCTCCCACTTCAGCCTCCCGAGGAGCTAGGACTGCAGGTGTGCACCACCCTGCCTGACAAATTTTTTAATTTTGTAAAGACAGGGTCTTGCTATGTTGCCCAGGCTAGTCTCGAACTCCTGGGCTCAACCAATCCTCCTGCCTCAACCTCCCAAAGTGCTGGGATTATAGGCGTGAGCCACCAAACCCAGCCTGGGCTCCTTTTTTTAGGCAGGATAGCCCTGGAAGGAAAAAGAGTTCTCTATCAAATCCTCATGGCTTGATAGACAAAGAACCTGAAAATATCTAGTTCTTTCCCATCTTATTTCTATGCTCACCAACAAAAGTTCTGATTCAAGATTTATCCTTTCAGTAAGTCTACAGCTGGTCACAGCCCATCTCCCACTGCCCATTAATACACTGGAGAATTCAATCTCACGTAAGATTGCTTGGCTTGGATAGCTTTATTCAGTCTCATATCTCCATCCACCCTAAATGAGTTGATAAAATCAAATTTCTTCACTTGCCAAGTCACACCTGAGACTCCTGATGAAACAGGGCAGAGTTTCTCTCTTCCTGAAGTCCTGTCTGACAGCAATGTAACCACCACTGCTGAAATGTTAACTTTCCAGAAGCATCTATCAAGGGCAGACCATCTGGCTCCATTAACCACAAGATGCCTAATGGACACGGGGAGCAATTCAACACTCAGTAATTAACAAACACTGGCCTTCAAGGGAAGAGGCTCTAAGTACCAATCGATAACTTCGTGTTAATCATTAACAAAATAGAAAATAAACTATGGCTGAGTTAACTCTGAAATTAATGTCAACCTTTCATGCAACACCTGAAAACACCAAGAAAAAGTAATTTTAAAGGGTAACTATCACAGAAGTTCATCATATAATTATATAAAAATGATCACACAAAATAAACTGCTATCAAATAGACATAACTTACTAATAACAGATTTCTAGCATCTACTCAATAAGGTTTTCTTTTAACCTTCATATGATCGTCAGTAAAATCTAAGAACCTGTCTTTTAAAAAATAATTATTAGGCATTAGAAACATTATAATTTTTAATTGAAAAAATAGGCAGACATTATTTCTAAATGTTCGTTTTTCTCTTAGCAGCTTTTCAAACACACCAGCTTTTAGCTTGAAAAATAGTATGAATAGGCTCACTCCTATAATCCCAGCACTTTGGGAGGTGGAGGCAGGCAGATCATTTAAGGTCAAGAGTTCAAGACCAGCCTAGCCAACATGGTGAAACTCCATCTCTACTATAATAAAAATATAAAAATTAGCTGGGCAAAGTGGTTCATGCCTTTAATCCTAGCTACTCTGAAGACTGAGGCACAAGAATCACTTGAACCTAGGAAGCAGAGGCTGCAATGGGCCGAGATCGTGCCACTGCACTCCAGCCTGGTGCCTGGTGACAGAGCAAGACTCTGTCTCAAAAAAATAAATAAATAACAACAACATGAATACATCAACAAGGCAAACTCCAAATCCCTGTCATCAACTTCTGTACTTTTCTACTAAAACAAACTACAAAATTCTTTTCTTGTTTCTCATTCTTAGAGGGGGATAAAATTATTCCTTTCTCCAAGAGGAATAAACAAATTTCTACTACACCTTCCTTTGTGCTTTCCCTGTGAAATTCCCATATTTCCTGGATATCAGATTCCCATCAAGCCCCTGTTCTCCCCACTAGCGGCTCCCGAAAAAATACTTTCTTACACCATGAGCATCTCAGTCCATCCACTGAGTAACACAAATAACCAATTTCCCTTTGTCATGGACCGAAGGCTTGTGTCTCCCCAGGATGTGATATTGAAACCCTACTCCCTAATGATAAGATTAGGAGATAGGGGTCTTTGGGAGGTAACTAGGGTTGGATGAGGTCATGAGGATAGAGACCTCATGAATGAGACTGGTGTCCTCATAACGGTCCAGAGAGCTTGCTTCTTCTCTCCACCATGTGAAGACCCAGGGAGAAGGGGCCAGGAAGATGACTCTCACTAGATACTGAATCTGCCAGCACCTTCATCTTGGATCTCCCAGCCTCCAGAGCTGTGAGAAATAAATCTCTATTGTTTATAAACCAACCAGTCTACCACAGTTTGTTACAACAGCTCTAATGGACTAAAACGCCCTTCAAAACCAAAACGATTATCTATTTTTTTCTCCATTGTCTGTGCTTCACGTCTCGTTCTTCAAATCTCTTTAGGCTGTAGAGAGAAGTATGCTCCAACACGGTACAGAGCTAATAATGGTAACAACAAAAGCCTATGTGTGCTTCTTTATCGTGTATTTTTGAATAACACAGTCACACAGTTCAAAGAGCAAAACAGAATATAAAAGGTAAAAAGGGGTATTCAGAGAAAAGTCCACCTGTCCCCCAGCTACCTAACGCCTTATCTCAAAGGTATGGAATATTATGGTTCTTTTTCTATCCTTCCAGAGATATTATATCTATATATATGCAAATGTTTAAAAATTCTCTTTTTTACATTCTTCTATGCGTTGTTCTTACTCAGGATTTTATTATATAGCAGATCAGAATACAATGAGCTTCTTCTATTTTATGGCTACATATGACTCTTGAAATATGCATAAACCCGTTTCTGTGGCTCTAGCCTCGCCACACCAATTTATTCAATACATTTGGTCCCAGACAAGTCTGATTAAAAAAAAAAAAAAACAACATCCCCTCATGTTTAAATATTTTTTATATATTAAGCCAGGTTATCACATCAATTCTAGACTTTGTGGGTGTGATAACTGTTGTGCAGGTATATACAGAAAATAGTCCTCCTTAGCATGTATTTACAGGTGAAGTATGTTTGCAACTTACATTAAACTGATCAGGCAAAATAATACAACTATGCATACTTACCACATATGGTTCAAAATATACACACACTTGGAACCTGCCAGCAAGTACAGCAAAATGTTAACTAGTGAATACAGATGGAGGGTATACAGGTGCTCACAGTTCTATTTTTTTAAGTATGAAATTTTCAAACTATTATAAAAGCTGGGACAAAAAGGCTGTATTACTTCCCAGTGTGGAGGGAGGGGTGCTGTGTGTCTCTCATTTGCTACTGTGAAAGAAAAATAAAATCTCAGGTCCCCAAACTCACTATGCCAGAGGGAAAGTTAAGCCTGGAAACTGAATTACGAAAAAACTGCTGTATTTTTGTTCCCAAACAGCTGTAATTTCACATGCTTACTTTATCTTAGGTAAAATGTAGTTACTGAGAACAAGACGAATGCATAACTGACTCCCTCCCCCGCCCCCCTCCTTTCTTTTCACATGTAAAAATGCAGATTCGCAGAGCAGCTGTCATCAGAGCCTCCCAAGAATGTGACCACTTGCTCACTGCCTACCCACTCTCCCTTTTTTTTTTTCTTTCCCTCCTGCTTTCTCTTTCCACTTTAAATATCGAAGTTCCCAAAATCCTCTTCGGAAAAAGCACAAGACACAGATCCTACTGGGACTTAGCTTTCTTTTTCGGGGGCATGTCCTCAAGCTTGGCAAAATAAACCTCTAAATTGATTGAGATCTGCCTTTGTCACTTTTTGGTTTATACCACCTTAAAACATACAGTGAGTGGTTCTTTCCCAACACCCAAGCCTGTGTCCTAACCTAGCCCAACCACTTCCCTTGCATTCTCCCAAAAGAAAAATAAATGAGTTTTTAGCTTTTTTTTTTTTTTTTTCTTTTTTTTTTTTGAGATAGAGCCTGGCTCTGTTGTCCAGGTCGGAATACAGTGGCACCATAGCTCACTGCGACCTCCACCTCCCGGTTTCAAGCAATTCTCTTGCCTCAGCCTCCTGAGTAGCTGGGACTACCGGCGCATGCTGACACGCCTGGCTGATATTTTGTTTTTGTTTTTTTTTTTAGTAAAGACAGGTTTTACCGTGTTGCCCAGGCTGGTCAGGAACTCCTGAGCTCAGGCAATCCACCCGCCCTGCCTCCCAAAGTGCTGGGATTATAGGCATGAGCCACCACACCGGGCCCTTTTTCGCTATTCTTAACTACCCATCCTTCAAATGGCTCAGATTCCTGGGGTCCTCCCCTACTGCTTTGTCCCTTCTCCCTTTTCACCCAGAGCATTCTCTGCAGGTACTCAGACACTTACTGCACCTCACCATTTCATGGCCTACGTGTACGTATTGGGAACCCAGCTAGAGAGTAAACACCTAGAGCAAAAAGCCCTAGATGAACAATTCTTTTATAATTCCCACAGCACCTAACTCATACTATGCACATAAGATGTATTCAAAAGGTGTTCATTGAAAGAATGGTTTTTTTGTTTTGAGACAGGGTCTCACTGTGTCACCCAGACTAAAGTGCAGTGGCATCACAGCTCACTGCAGCCCCGGCCTCCCACACCCAAGAAATCCTCCTGCCTCAGCCTCCTGAGTACCTGGGCACAGGCACACGCCACCACACCCGGGTAAAGACAAAGTCTCACTATGTCGCTCAGGCTTGTCTCAAACTCCTGGACTCAAGCAATCTTCCTGCCTCAACCTCCCAAAGTACTGGGATTACAGGCGTGAGCCACTGCACCTGGCCTAGAATGGGCTTTTTAAAAGCAATTAAAGAAGGACATGGGAACTACTGCTAAACAACGGGGAAGGTCTCAAAGCTCACTGTGAGAGTCTTCTTAGAAAACACCTCCAGTCTTGTCGGCTTTTGTTCAGTACTTCACACTCATCTTTCCTATCCTTCCACATTGTTACCACTGTCTTCTCTCTGCCACAAACAATGCCAGATTTCCTACTAAGAATGGAAAAACCTGTTCCACAACTACAAATAAAGCAACTCTAGAAGTTGGGAGTAGCAGAATTCTCTTAAATTTTACTTATATGATAAGACTACTCTTTAAGACTGTAAGAAAAGTGTAAACCACTTCAAAAACAGTACCTCTGAAGACGGTATCCACGGATTACTCCTGCACAGTACCCTTCCAGCAATTTAAAACTAGGGAAGACCTGCCTTTTAAAGGATGTTAACTTCAGTTAATCAAGACAATGCTAGAGACATCTGAATGCAGAGGCAACTAGCACCGTGACTCAGACAACCTGTGTCTAACAACAACAAGCGTTGAAAAAGCTGACTCACTAACAAGAAAAAATAGGAATGCTACTAAAAAACAGGGATGATATCTACTTAAACTGAAATTGCATAAACCTACAACAGGAAGAATTGAAACCTATTTCATTTTTTCACTTGATGATGTCATGGACTTCAGAAGGACCTGAAATTACAACCTCCAGAAAATTAAGATCCAAAGAGGTTAAACACATCTAGTCCAACATCTCCTAACTCAGAAATTAAAGTCAAAGCTTGCCTGAAAACTCAAATACAGTGGTCTTCTCATGTTATTCTGTCCACTTCACATCTAAATTTCCTAACCTTTTCTTTCTGCCCATAAAACACCGAGGACGGTGAGGTGGAAGACCTAACTGTGGTCGGCTATGCTGTGAACCAGGTGTGTAAGTTTCAGTAAACTGTCTCAGTTATAAAACGAGAAGATTAAATTCAATGAGCTCTGAAGGCCCTTCCAGCTAGAATATACTGTGATCCTTTAGAGTGGCACAGGTCACAGTTGCATATTTCACACAAATTTGACTCTGCCACATTGTAATTATAACTTGGTATATAATACTAAACTCGTTCATAGTTTAAGAAATTTAAAAATATTACTTTAGGCCGGGCGCGGTGGCTCACAACCGTAATCCTAGCACTTTGGGAGGCCAAGGTGGGTGGATCACTGGAGGTCAGGAGTTCAAGACCAGCCTGGCCATCATGGTGAAACCCCATCTTTAAAAAAAAAAAAAAATTAAAAAAAAATTACTTTTACACAAACTATATCTTTGTTTAACAAAAATTTCCATCTGTAGAAAGCATCCTGAAATTCTACATATTTATTTATTATCAAAATTCAGGCAGACTGTTCTTTAAACTTCAATCTGAAACCTATTTGAGTGCCTATTTAAATTTGAAAATCTAAACTCCAATCTGAAATCTATTTGAATGCCTATTTAAATCTGAAAATTTAAACTTCAATCTGAAATTTATTTGAATGCCTATTTATCCAAAAAAGATTGGGAAGTGATACATTTCACATACCTTTTCCATTCCACCTGAAATACGCTGTATAAACATATTAAACTCTTCAGAAATAATTTGCACCAGCCGGGCACAGTGGCTCACACTTGTCATCCCAGCACTTTGGGAGGTGGAGGTGGGTGGATCACCTGGGGTCAGGAGTTCGAGACCAGCCTGGCCAACATGGTGAAACCTCATCTCTACGAAAAATATAAAATTAGCCAGGTGTGGTGGTGTGAGCCTGTAGTACCAGCTACTTGGGAGGCTGAGGCAGGAGAACGGCTTGAACCCAGGAGGCGGAGGCTGCAGTGAACCAAGATCGTTCCACTGCGTTCCAACCTGGGCAACAAGAGTGAAACTCTGAGCTGGACGCGGTGGCTCTTGCCTATAAACCCAGTACTTTGGGAGGCCGAGGCGGGTGGACCACCTGAGGTCAGGAGTTTGAGACCAGCCTGGCCAAGATGATGAAACCCCTTCTCCATTAAAAATACAAAAAATGAGCTGGGCATGGTGGCGGGTGCGCAGCTACTCAGGAGGCTGAAACAGAAGAACAGCTTTAATTCAGGAGGCAGAAGTTGCAGTGAGCCAAGATCGTGCCACTGCCCTCCAGCCTAGGCAACAGCAGCAAAACTCCATCTCAAAGAAAAAAAAAAGAAAAAGAAATAATATGTACCAGGATGAGATTTTACAGACTACAATAGCAGAGTAAAATTTGTCTTTAGTTCTGGACTGCCATTAGGCTAAAAAAAAAAAGGCTACCTAAGTGTAGGATGTTTAGCAGGCTATCCATATGAAGAATGGAAGAAGGTAAAAGGAAAAAGAAGAGAAAAAACAGAAAAGAACAAAAAAAGACAAAAAAGGAAGGAAACTGAGTGAGTAAAGAACACAGGGAAAAAAAAGACAATAAACAGGGAGGAAAAGAATGGCCCCAAACTGGCTTGCTGATATGCCAGGGCCAGGGCAGGCCTGTGTCCACAAAACGCTCAGATACATTCCAGACGTACTCAGGGGTTTTTGTTTGTTTTGCTTAATTTTGGACAGAAAGTTTACCCAGAAGTGACGTGTTTCCTTGTGCCTGCTCCTAGACTTCTTGTTGAGGATGAGGATGATTCCAATGTATGAAAAGAAACAGAGTCCACAGTCCAGAATGCTCTAGATCGGGCAGGGGGCGGGGGTTCCCCAAGCCCCGGGCTATAGATTGGTACTGGTCCGTGGCCTGTTAGGAACTTAGCCGCGCAGCAGGAGGTGTGCAGTGGATTTGTGAGCAAAGCTACACCCGTATTTACAGCCGTACCCCATCACTCACAATACCGCCTGAGCTCCACCTCTGTCACATCAACAGCAGCATTAGATTCTCACAGGAGCACCAACCCTATTGCGAACTGCCCACGAGAGGGGTCTAGGCTGCAGGCTCCTTATGAGAATCTAATGCCTGATGACCTGTCACTGTCTCTCATCATTCCCAAATGGGACCATCTAGTTGCAGGAAAACAAGCTCAGGGCTCCCACAGATTCTACGTTATTGTGAGTTGTATAATTATTTCATTGTATATGACAATGTAATAATAATACAAATAAAGTACATAACAAATGTACTGGGCTTGAATCATCCTGAAACCACCCTGCCCACCCATCCATGGAAAAACTGTCTTCCACACACCAGTCCTTGGTGCCAAAAGATTGGGGACCGCTGCCCTTGATGACTGATTTACAATGTCCAAGACCCAACATGTTCTTGAGGAGTCATCTTACCAGAGCTTACAGCTCTTACTCCAGAAGAGCACGATGATCAAAAAACATGTTTTAAGAAGTAAGATGGGCATTATGCAATTATAGTTCAGTGCTTTAAAACAACAATAAACGCAGTCAGAAGGCATCCATCGCCAGCGGACGCTTGGGAGCCACAGGGGTTTCCCTCCACAATGCAGGACAGCTTTCTGAAGTAAGGGGCTGGACCACTGAGACACAGAAGGAGCCCAGGATGTGCCGCCACTGTTTCCCACACAAGAGCAAATGCTCTTCAGTCATTGAAAGGCACGATTTCTCATACGGATGATCCCTTTTAAAACTTTTGAGTAGGGTGCAGTGGCTCATGCCTGTAATCCAAGCACTTTGGGAGGCCAAAGCAAGTGGATCACGAGGTCAGGAGTTTGAGACCAGCCTGACCAACATGGTGAAACCCTGTCTCTACTAAAAATTAGCTGGGTGTGGTGGCGCACGCCTGTAATCCCAGCCACTCAGGAGGTTATAGCAGGAGAATCACTTGACCCGGGAGGCAGAGGTTGCAGTGAGCTGAGATCATGCCATTGCACTCTAGCCTGGGTGACTAAGGGAGCCTCCGTCTCAAAAAAAAAAAAAAAAAAAGAACTTTAGGGCAGTTCTGTTGTTTGGATATTTAGTTGTTTAGAATCCCAAATGGTATCTTATTTTTTAAAAAAATGTGTATCTCAAAAACATTCTGCAGATGATATGAAATGACTGAATAGGGTACTAATTAAGCCTGTAAAGTCCTTGTTCCAAACTACTTGTCAGGTAGTAACAAAAGATATATGGCAAAGAACAAACTCCTGTTTGTTTTTCAGAAGAATTAAATTAATAGCAGAAAGAATCTCAATTTAGAATCCCTTAAAAGGGGGAGCAATGGGGGATTTTATATCTTTTTCCATAAAAATAAAAGACGTGTAAGCAGAATTAACTTTTTGTAAGCAAAGAGGCATAAAACTACAGATTTCAAAGATAAAATCCAAAGAAAGGCTATAAACGGCATTAAACAAAACCTTCCATTTGTTATTAAAATACCCGAATTTTAAGGCAATACATGCTAAAAATACAAGGGTTACCACAAATTATTTTGAAACTGAGCCCATAAAAAGTAGGTATTATAAAATTCTAAAAAGCTAAAAAATAGGAGTCACTAAAGGAACATGAATGACACTAAGTACAAAGGGGATTAAATACATGTTCTTGCTTAGCAATAACATCTCTCTGGAAACATAAAAAAGATAAACACAGATTTTTAAAAATAAACAATATGTGCAATGAATGCATGATACATCAACACAAAAGCAGATAGCAAACAACTGTCAGCGGCCTTGACAATGAACAGATAAGTAGCTTGGCGAACATAACACAAAGATTCAGTACTAACAAAAACGCCCCTAGAAATAGGACACTAGCACTTATGGTCACAGGTCACGCACAATTTTGCAAAAGAAAAATCTGAAGTGGCATTTTTTATGAGCTGTGTAAGAATTAACAGAGGTATGAAGCAGGTTCCCAGAAGCTCCCCTAGTGGTTTAAATACCATCACCAAAAGAACATCTTTAGGAGGCCACTGCCTCCTTCATGGAGATGAAAGCATCGGAGTATTTCCCACCTTTGTGAGCAGATTTTCTAAAGTGGAATCCAGGTTCAATATTTGGGTCTTCTAACGTACATAGCACGATGAAAAGAACAGTGCCCTCGTGACCCATACCTAACTCCTGAAGGAGAAGAGGGTCAGCCACACAGCAGGCAGTCTAATTTAAGGAGTCTAAAATCTTTTTACCTGGGAACTCAAAGGCATCACCCCTACACTGAGACCAGTCTTGAATACTGGGGACCTTTCAACATGCTGACGTGTTCCTGTGACGGTTTACAACCATACCACCATATGAATACTCTCAATCACAGCATTTCGGGGACGGAAAGACCTTTTTCCATTCAACCTCTCATTTCAGATGAGCAGAGAGAATCAAATACTCACGCAGGGTTCCATAGCTAGTTGGAACCAGAAATCCAGTGGAAATATTGTAAGCAAGCCATCCAAGATGTGACCCAGGACAGCTTTGAGTGTGGTTCAACACAAATTCATCAACTTTCTTAAACCAGTATGAGGTTCTTTTTCTTTTTTCTTTTTTTGAGACAGAGTCTGGCTCTGTCCCCAGGCTGGAATGCAGTGGCAGAAGCTCGTCTCACTGCAACCTCCACCTCCCAGGTTCACGTGATTCTCTTGCCTCAGCCTCCCACATAGCTGGGACTACAGGCATGCACCACCACGCCCTGCTAATTTTTTGTACTTTTTTAGTAGAGACGGGGTTTCACCATGTTAGCCAGGATGGTCTCAATCTCCTGACCTAGTGATCCACCTGCCTTGGCCTCCCAGTGTTGGGATTACAGGCGTGAGCCACCGCACCCAGCAGCAATTTTTTCTTTTTTAGCTCAGCAGCTATCATTAGTGTTCGTGTATTTCATGTATGGCCCAAGACAATTCTTCTTCTTCCAACGTGGTCCAGGGAAGCCAAAAATTGGACACACCCAGAGGTGCAGCACAGTATCTTAACACTACCTCAATACTGTTTCCACCAAAGTATGTAAAATCAGCCACAGCCCAGAAAGAGAACTTACAGCATGAAAAAGAGGAAGAGGAAAATGTAGAGGAAATCTACAAGGGAGGTTTTGGCCAACCGCAAGTCAGCATGGGACGCTGGATGCCTGGCTGTGCAAGAAACAGAAAGGTGAGAAGTTGGAAGAAAGGAGCGTAAAGAGATGGGAGAAGGCAAAGGCAGATGCTGCCACTTAAGCACTAGTCTTACTAAATACAACAAAAAAGAACTGTCATTAACATCTTAACGCTCTAAAGCACAGGAGCCTTTTTAAAGGACTTGAGGAAGTGGCAGAGACAAACTCCAGGAAAGCCTGGGGAGGAGATCACATAGCAGCTCCCTGATTCACCAATTCACAGGTGGTCCCAGCATCTTGATATGGAGACCGCCAACCCCACTGTCAAGTCTGAAGGATTCACAACAGTCTCAGATTTAGTTACAAAGATTATGTTACAGATACGTACTGAAGTCAAGAAATGAGCACAGATCTGGGTAGCAAATCACATGTAGTTCTTTTCAAAATCTAAAGCTGTGTCCATGAAACATAGTCTCAAATCAATTACACACGTGCCAAATCAACTCTAAGATTTTACGGTTCAATTCTTTTATAAAAGCAATGAGACAATAGAGAATTTCAAGATAAAACTAAAACTGGTCGTGTGAAAAGCAAAGAAGTCTCATGGTCTCGGCCCAGCTTCGTGATTTGCACTACACAAATGATTTGCTTCCTAATCCATAAAGCATGCCTAGTAATAAGCGTCATTGTGCCTTCCAGAAACTTGATTTAAACAAGGTAACAATCATAAAGCAATCTAAAAATGTAAGCACTCCATGAATTCTGGGCGTAACTTTGGAAAGGCATTTGACACCAGTCAAAAAATAGCATCTGGCTATATTGCGAAGTAGTCACCAGGAACAAAAAGGAAAATGCATTAATTTATTATTTTTCAAACAAAGAACCCTGTGCTATTGACTAGTCTTGACATAGTTAATAAGTCTTTTAAAAGTTTTAGGACATTTAAAAACTTACAACATTCCATTTTTATCTTTTCATTCCCTACTCACCAATTTCTTCTGTTTTATTTCTCTGCTTTCAGGTAAAGTTACATATACATTTTCTTCAAGGTCCTATGTTTCTTTCCTCTCCAATAAATCCAGTTGTATTAGAATACTGTCGCATCTCACTTGGACTCACCTCAGACCCTGAGTCTATCTGATTCTCGGCACCTGGAAGTCTGGTTTAACAAGGTATGCTTCCAGAGAATGCCTTGGAATCTCCACCAATGCCTCCCCAAGACCTTCCCTCCCCAGAAACATAAACCTAAGAAAGAACGCTCTGCTTGCTATGCAAAGGCCTGCTTTAAGACAAGTCTCCTAGTAACCCCACTCCCTTTCCTACCAGATTCCAGCCCCACAGTCCCCTCATTTAGAAACTACAGAGCCACCACTGTTCTCCAAGGTCATCAAAATCAGGAATGACTGTGCCCTGACCTACTCATCCATGCCCCTCAAGGGCATTTCCTTCCTGCAACCACGATTCTTCGACGAAGCAGTTATCTTCAGGGGGTGTCCAAGTTAACGCTGTCACAGTCTACTATGGACCCAAATCCATGGAGTTTTGTCTAGAAAAACACTATGTCTCATGAAAATCATTTTATCTAGTGAGTCCACGACTATGTAATCTGCTGCATTCTGCTCTGTGGCTGCATATTAAGAAAAGACTACATGCAGTGACATGCACCTGTAGTCCCAGCTACTCAGAAGGCTGAGGGGGGTGGATTACTTGAGCCCAGGAGTTCAAGGACAGTCTAGGCAATCTAGCAAGAGCCCATTCCTAAAAATAAGTATGTCAGGCATAGTAGCTCACTCCTGTAATCCCGGCACTTTGGGAGGCTGGGGCGGTTGGATGGCTTGAACCCAGAAGTTTGAGACCAGCCTATGCAACAAAGCAAGATCCCGTCTCTAGAAAAAACATTTTTGTTTAGCTGAGCGTGGTGATGCACATCTGTGGTCCCAGCTACTCAGGAGGTTGAGGTGGGAGAATCACTTGAGCCCAGGAGGTTGAGACTGCAATGAGCAATGACTGTGCCACTGTACTCCAGCCTGGGTGACAGAGTGAGACCATTTCTAAATAAATAAAAAGCACTTAGTTAGATCTAATGCAACACTTAGGTTTAAGGAGCAGCAAATAGTTTTGTTATTTAATAAAATCAGAAATATTTTAATATGGCCGGGCACGGTGGCTCACACCTGTAATCCCAGTACTTTGGGGGGCAGAGGTGGGCAGATCACCTGAGGTCAGGAGTTTGAGACCAGCATGACCAACGTGGAGAAACCCTGTCTCTAATAAAAATACAAAATTAGCCAGGCGTGGTGGCACATGCCTGTAATCCCTGCTACTCCAGAGGCTGAAGCAGAATTGCTTGAACCTGGGAGGCGGAGGTTGCAGTGAGCCAAGATCATGCCACTGCACTCCAGCCTGGGCAACAAAAGCAAAACTCCCTCTTAAAAAAAAAAAAAAAAAATTTAATATATTTTAACTGGGGATTTGTATTCTACTTACCTAAGTAGGAATACCCAATCTGAAGTTTAACAGACCCAGTATTTTTAGAAAATATACGGAGTTCTCAAGAAATTCTCAAAATAAAATTAATTTAATTCATTTTAAACTTTTACAACTCAGTCTGCCATGGAACAATTCTTAAATGACCTAATCCTTTAGAAATCAAGCAGGCACTGGGCGCGGTGGCTCACGCCTGTAATCCCAGCACTTTGGGAGGCTGAGGTGGGCGGATCATGAGGTCAGGAGATTGAGACCATCCTGGTCAACATGGTGAAATCCCATCTCTATTAAAAATACAAAAAATTAGGCAGGTGTGGTGGCACACACCTGTAGTCCCAGCTACATGGGAGACTGAGGCAGGAGAATGAATCACTTGAACCTAGAGGGTGAAGGTCGCAGTGAGCCGATATCACGCCACTGCACTCCAACGTGGGCGACAGAGCAAGAATCTGTCTCAAAAAAGAAAAAGAAAAGAAATCAAGCAGTGATAACTGCTAAACTTGAAAAGGGTGGGAAGGGAAACAGGCAAAAAAAAAAAAAAATCACAGAACTTTAGAAGAGACTGTCTATCCCAATGGTCCTCAAAGTTTGACCCTCTGGCCAGCAACGTTAGCATTACCTGAAAACTTATAAGAAATGTACATTAGTGACCCCACCCTAGATCTACTAAGTTAGAAACTCTGGGGTGGGGCCCAATAATGTGTGTTCTTTGAGTGATTCTGAAACACACCAAGGCTGGAGAACCACGGTTCAATCCAACCACTCCACTGATGAGAAAGAAGTGAAGCCAGTAACATCCTCAAACTCTTATAAGTTAGTGACCTTCAAAATGATTCTTAAACTATATACCTGAATCCAAGTAGTCCCCATAGGATCTTCTAGGTAAAAAGACATCCTGATCTTTTGCAGCATTAATTCTAATATCATTACTATCTACTCAGATACAGGCAAGTATTTTTGTCATGAGTAATTTACATTTAATACATTAAAAAAAGGACTTGGCCGAGTGCAGTGGCTCATCCCTGTAAATCAACACTTTAGGAGGCCAAGGGGGCAGGCCACTAGAGGCTAGGAGTTCAAGACCAGCCTGGGCAACATGGCAAAACACTGTCTCTACAAATAAAAATTAAAAAAAAAGGCCAGGCACGGTAGAATATGCCTGTAGTCCCAGCTCCTTGGGAGGCTGAGGTGGGAAGATTGCTTGAAGCCAAGAGGCTGAAGCTGCAGTAAGCTGAGATCATGCCATTGCACTCTAGACCCCGTCTCAAAAAAGACAAATAAAAAATTTTTAATAAAATTAAAAGGACTTCACATGATTGACCTCTCTACAAAAACGACAACTCGAATCTCACAGGCTCTTTCTGTTTGGTTGGTTGGGTTAATAGCTTTTGTTGCTATTAGCAGTGTGGGTTTTGTCTTGTTATGGCTGTGTTTTGGTTTGGTTTCAAGGGCAACAGCAGGAATTGACGGAATACGTGGTTGATATTGTGTTTTTGTTTTGGGGCTTTTATTTACTTATTTTTTTGCCCCACCCAGAAGGTTCACACCAAAGATATTTGAAAAGTAAGGAGAAAAGGGCTAGAAACTGCTTAAAAGAGAAGTCTTCCCATTTTCTCTTGGAAAATGAGATTTGGAATACGACTTTAAAGTCGTATTCTATGACTTTAAAAAAAAAAAAGACAACAGATTTGTATTTTCAATTGTGTTTGACTTTCTGTATGATAAAATCACTTTTCATTTGTGGAACATGTAGTGGCAGAATGATAGGAAGACAACAGTTATCCTAGGAACAAGCTGCTGGGTACGAAGACAGGCCTAAAACCCAGACACACAAAGTAGCACAAAGTAGGTTAAGTCTGATGCCTCGTATAGATAGCAGAATATGTGTGTCACCTTTTAAAGGTACTAAACCAAATATTCAGCTACATCATCAACCCCCAATATAGGATCTACTACATGAAATAAAACCTACAGTTTTTGGTCTTAGGGTTCTTATTCTAGACAAATGTTTGATATATCTTATACCTCTAATACATATAGATTTCAAAGCCTAGTAGTGGTCATCTACACAATTAAACATGTTTCTATTTACATTTTAAATATCCTGTTTGGCAAGCTTCTAACTTGGGTGCTAGGATTACCATAGAAAAAAAGTCACAGAATACATGAGATTTGGAAGCTGAAGAAAGAAATGTTTCCATTCCTGTTTGTCATGTTTAAGTTGTTTTGTCAATGTCGTGCCACACTAAAGGTAATATTTTCAGTCCTTTTTTCAGACTCCATTAACATATACAATCACCAAACAAACGTTGATTTTACAACCCAAACTTTTTGACTAACATAGTTCAGTGCATGATTTTTTAAATTTCCTCTGAAGAAGTTATCATGGGCCGGGTGCTGTTGCTCACGCCTGTCATCTCAGCACTTTGGGAAGCCAAGGTGGGTGGATCACCTGAGGCCAGAAGTTCAAGACCAGCCTGGCCAATATGGTGAAATCCCGTCTCTAATAAAATTACAAAAATTAGCTGGGTGTGGTGGCGTATGCTCGTAATCCCAGCTACTCGGAAGAGGCTGAGGCAGGAGAATCTCTTGAACCTGGGAGGTAGAGGCTGCAGTGAGCCGAGATCGTGCCATTGCACTCCAGTTTAGGCAACACAGCGAGACTCTGTCTCAAAAAAAAAAACAAAAAAGTTATCATGGATGAGTGCACAAAGCAATAGAAACAACTACTTTTATTTGATTTATACTTCCAACTCTGTGTATGACCTGAGCACCAAATCTTCTTGTGACTTTATTTTTCAATCTGTCATCAAGTAAGTGTAACAATTCCTACTACATATCTCACAGGAAAGAAATCAGAGTCATGGAGTTAACAATAATACCCCTGGATAGAATGCATTCCTTGGAATAACTATAAAGTCAGTGGTGTCATTACTGGTTACTTCTCCTCAGCTCCATCATACAGCCTCTGAAGCTAAACTGGAGGTTAAGTTAATTGAACATTCATTCATTCATTCAACACATATTTATGAGCACTGATAGGTGTTGAGCAGCATATTAGGCCTTGCTGATAACAACGGTCAGCAAAACAAGCACAGTTCCTTCCCCCTACAATGCATCTCAGAAAAAAGTACTGATCAAATTCACAGGAATTTCATTCAGTTGATACGCCAAGGGCTCACATCCATTTGTAAATAATTACTCATAATCATAATTACTAATAATCCCTCCACTCAGCTCCTGAAAAGGGGGGACAACATGTACTACATGGAAAGCCACAGAACACACGAATGCTCCATAATATGAAGGCCCCACATAGGCCAAAAATATCACCCACTAAGCACCTTATAATCTATGAATGGGAAGCATGGTGTGAAGTCCTAGAAGATGACTGCAGACTTTTAAAGACAGAATACCTTAGCCTAAATGTTGACCCGTCAAATCCTAGATTTAAACACAGACATATCCTCTGTAACTGTGCCATCCAATACAGTAGCCACTAGCAGCTATTTACATTTATCAATTAGAAACTCAATTCTGGCCAGGCACAGTGGCTCACACCTGTAATCCCAGCACTCTGGGAGGCAGAGGTGGACAGACTGCTTGAGCCCAGGAGTTCAGGACCAGACTGGGCAACATGGCGAAATCCTATCTCCACTAAAAATACAAACATTAGCCAGACGTGGTGGCAGTCACCTGTAATCCCAGCTACTAGGGAGGCTGAGGTGAGAGGACTGCTTGAGCCTGGGAAGTAGAGGTTGCAGTGGGCCAAGATCGCACCACTACACTCCAGCCTTGGTGACAGACTAACACCCTGGTTTTTTTTTTTTTTTAAAAAAAAGAGAGAAATTCAGTTCATCAGTCACACTTAATGTGCTCAATGTGGCTAGTAACTACCATGCTGGATAAACACAGATCTATAAATCATGTCTATCATCTCCAAAAGCTCTATGGGACGGTGCTGTTCTAAAATACCTCTGTAATACTCAATCTGATAATTACAGCAATGAAATGTGACGAAGCACCTGTGCTCTGTTATGGCACATAAAAGCATGTCCACTGGTAATGTAGTACTAGTTCTTCCTTTCCAAGCAAGCTGAAAAGTAAAAACAACCTTGGGGGTATCTCCCCCAGCATACATTAGCAACCAAGGAAATTCACACCATCCAACTGGCCAATGAAGGATGCAATTCACAAACAAGTAAAAACTGATATTTTGCCCCTTCCTTCCTGTTTCTTTGACAACGTGTTACTAGTATTGTGTCTTTCCCGTGCAAGTTTTGTCTTGGGGTGCTTTTAGCTATGTTTTTAGCCTAGCAACTAGTAGCAGATAAGGAGGTGAGGACAGTTCAGAACCAAGATGAGTGATTCAGGAAAACACTGACACAGATAACGTAACTTAAAAGGAAGTAAATTTAATTGTGAACCAATGCAATAAACTTAAGTGCTCACTGTGTGCCAGTGATGCACGTATAAACAAGTCATCATTCCCACCTTTGAAGAGCCCAATTTAGTAGCCTCGTCCAATAGTTACAAACACAGTGAGATATGCTGTGATATGAGGCAATAAAACACACACACATACAATGCAAAGATGACACAGGAAGGGTATTTTTTAGATGGTTTATGAGGAGAAATCAGGGAACATTTCCTGAAGGAGCTATCCAAGAAGCAGAAGAGCAAACTAAGCAGAGCCTTCCACAGGAACCCTAAGTGGTTTGGCGATACAGGAGGAAAATGTGTTTGGTGGTAAGGAATATGTGGGTGGACAATGGGAGGAGGGAGACAGGGCTAGAAAGCTATTTCCACACCAGACCACAGATACTCACGTTCTGGTCAGGTTTGCCTGAGTGGGTCTATAAGCTTTCCTCCCCAAAACTGCAAGTAATATGAAACCAATCCCTAAAATATGATGAATAATATACCCATGCCTGCCATATAGGCAACAATATTTGACAGCAATCTGTAGGAATATAAAGTTCTTTGTGAAACGGTACCTCTTAAACATATTGGTCACAAATACATTGTAGCTAGGATCGTTTGTTTTCAGAGTGAGAAAACTGTTTGCTCTGTTTTCTCTGGAATCTCTGTACAGAAAATACCAGTGAAATAGACTACTCCCATATCTAAATGTCCCACCAACAGTTTATCTGATCAGAAGACAAATGAAACAAATTAAGGGGAGAAAGATGTAACCACAGTTTCTGTACTTCATACCAGTTTTTTTTTCTCTCCAAAATTCTAATGGCAGAACTTCTGCTGCTCTGTACTGCACTGCACTTCTGGGTACATCCAGCTGTGACCACACCACAACTGTATCGCATCCAGCAACCTAAACCACTCTTGTGGTTGCTCACGTAAATACTTGGAAAATATTTGCCTCTTTCGGGCTCTCGCCTTCACTTTACACATATGTTCAAGTCTCAAAAACAGAACAAGAAACTTCCAGAGAACCTATTCACTTCAAATTACAGAGATCCCCTCTCTCTTCGGTCCACAGTAAACTTCTGTAAAAGGTCACCTACAGTCCTTAAAGAATCACCAAGTAACTTTCCTCCCTTATACAAGCAAAGCTTTTCAGACAAAAATCTTAACAGTAAAACATACCCACATAAGCAAGCATAACTACTATTATTCACACAAACACGGAGCCCTTAAGCAAAGGTACATTTTCCAGGAGACATACGACTGTTGAAAGTAGCGGTTCTAAACTCGACCTCTCTAAGTCCTGGATCAGGGCAGTCTTCCTTGATCAACTCTCACTTAAAACTCCGAGCTTCCACTCCCCTAACTGTAAAATAGAGCTAACAGTACTTCTATGAGTAGAACCATGTTTGGGTAGCCACAGTATCTGACATATGGAGACCCCACTGAGTGACAGATCAATACATGTTGGCTCTTTTAGCTATTTTTCTTGTTTTGTCCCTAAATAAGTGTGTTTTCACAATTAGCTATCAAATCAAGCTGGTTACTTCTATAAATTCTCACTCTGCACTAAAACCACTTAGGGGGAGGACGGGGTTAAAAATACATTCTCCAGGCCCTGTAAGAGGTGGGTTCAATTCATCTGGGATTGGGCTGGGTGTTAGAATTCTTTTTAAACTCTCCAAACGGGCAGCCAGCCTTCAGAAGCACTCGGAAGTGCCTATACGTCCACCGGGATGCACACACCACCTGTAAGGTCCGAGTTCTGAGCTGAGCAGCGAAGGCCGGCCCTCCGCCTGGACAAGGCTCCCCGAGGTGCTACGACTAGAAACCTGTCACTGCTCGCCGAGGAGCGCCGAGCGCACCAGCCAGCGAAGGACCACCCGCGCGCCCGGGCTCCGTCGGGGGCCACACGCCCCTTTGCGCCCCCTTGGCGGCCCCAGCGGGCGCCAGCCCCTTCGACCCGCGTTCAACGCGCCCTAGCCTCCCGCGCCCCGGCCCCCTCCCGCCCACGGCACGTGACTCGACACGCGCCAGCTGCACGCGGGCTCCATCAAAACAAAAACAGAGGAGGCCGCCGGGCGGCGGCGGGCGCGCGCGGGGTAGGCGGAGAGCGGGCGCGCCCCCGCTGCCCCGCGCCGCGACCGCGCCTCCGCCGCCCCGGGCGCCGCCGGCGGCGCGCCTTGGCAGGCTGGGGGCGGGAGGGCAGAGGGCGCCACCCTGTTTACCGCCCCGGCCCCGCCCCGCCCGCGCCCGCTCCCGGAAGCGGTCTCCCGGGAGAGGGCCGGCGAGTGCGCACCCACTCGCGGCCGGGAATGCCGGCCCTGTGTGGGAGGCGCCCGGCTCCAGCGGCCCACCGCCCCTGGCTGCTGCGTGTCACCCCCGTCACGACTCTTCTACGCACTTCGCCCCCGGCTTTCAGCTCCGGCGCTTCCGCAGACCCCTCACGTGGCCGCCGCCTCCCTGCCACGGCGCTCCCCGGCGACCCGGGCTGCGGCCCCCGGCGCTGGAGGGATCCCGAACCTGTGCCCACCCCACCTCGGACGTCACCCTCCTCGGACCACCCAACCCACACCTTCCGCCTGGGGCGGGGCGGGGGAAGGACGGCTACGAGCTGTCAGGAGCCTCCAGCTTTCCCGTGACCAAGCTCACCCTCGCCCCGATCGTCGGCCACTCACCCAGCAGCCCGGCTGCAAGCTGGAGCACACGTTTACACCGAGGGCGGACTGGGGGAAACGTCTTGATTTTTCTCCCTAATTTGCCACACACACAGGAAAAAAATTAAAAAAAAAAAAAAAAAGCAGACGCAGCTCTACCCTTGCGCTGGCATTAAAGCTTTTAAGCTCTCCACGTCATCCTACCCCATGCAACAGACTTACCGAATAGCAATGCCCACCCCACACACCTGCTAGGTAACCCGCCTTCTGGAAATCGGGGGCCCCACCCACTCCGCCTTCTGGAAACCTGCGCCTGGGGTGGGGTGGAAGCGACACTGTCTGGTATCCTAAAGTCAGAGGGAGTGAAGGGACCGGCTCCCCTCGCCCCACCCGGGCGCGCACCCTCTCGTCCCAGTCTCCAGAGTGCGCCAAGGCATCCTGCGTCCCTGCCGGAGAGAAGAGGGACCGGGCCAGAGGCCCGAGTCCCAGGGAGTTGCTGATTCCAGTGGAGAACCAAGACACCGCGTCCTTTCTAATTAATAAGCACGCCACCCCCCACCTCCAACACCCCAACCCCCCCGCCGGCCTTATTTCTTGTTGACAGTAAAGGTGGGGGACTTGGAAGAAAGGCGAGAGTTGTCTCTAGGCTCGGGATGTTGGGCTGCGCGGAGGGAAGAGGTGGGATCTCGAAATGGAAACAGCCCCCCCTCCCTCCCCCCTTCCCTCCCCTCCCCTCCTCCTCCTCCTCCTCGTCTTCTGTTTACCTCAAGTTTGAATTTTATCTGCGCAACATTAGCTGGAATGCGGACATTGAAAAAAAAAAAAACACTCTCTCAGCTCGGCAGCAGCTCCGGAGGAGCCATGTGGCATCAAGCCACAGCAAAGGGGAAAAAGTGCTCGTAGCAACACAAACATGGCGAAATCGCTCCCACAAGCCGGCTTCCCGCGACAGCCCTACCTTCCCTCGCTCGCCTCCTGAACGTCCTGGCCGGAACCGCAGACCCCTTCCGGGGGGGTGGCGAGGGGGCCTCAGGCCCAGCGAGGGTGGGCGCACTGGGCGTGCGAAGGGGAAATTGACTAGCCGGCCGATCCGCCCCGCCGGGAGCGGAGGGGACGCCTTCTTCACGCCCAGAGATCGCAAAGGAGAGCAAAATTCCCATCCCAAAGTCCTGCGGGACTGGCTTCCCCACCCGGCGAACTTACCCCAGGGCTGAAGGCACGCTGCTTAGCTCCTTGCCGGGTTTCTTCCTCCCGGGGGTGATGCGAGGGGAAAACGATGCGCACGTAGATTTGTAGAGCGTATTCTTCGAGAATTTCCCTGGGATGATGTGGAGGAGCGGTGGAGACTCCGCAGACAGGTGCCGCGCCGGCCCGGGCTGCCGGCTAAAAGTTGTTCTCCGCGCCATGGGCGGTGGGCGGTGAGGTCCCTGGCCAGGGTCGAGGACCCCGGCTCCCTGCCCCCCGGCATCGCCCACTTGTCACGCCAGGCTGTTGCGTGCGCTCGGCTGCAGGGGAGGTGGCGTAGTTTCTCTTCCTCCCACCTCTTCTCACTCACTTGTTTTTGTAGCCGTGGGCTCCCCTAATGCTTTCCTTTCCACAATGTTGTTTCATTATATCATGTCCATCATGTGACACCGGAGAGGCCTCTCTATGGAAACTTAAAGGGGCTCCCACGTGACTGCAGCAGCAACAACAGCAGCAGGACTGGCGGCGGCGGCGGCGGCGGCGGCGGCGGCCGCAGCGGCGTCCGTACCTCCACCCACCGGGAGCCCCTCTCAGCATCCCGGAGGGGCTTCTGGCGCTGCAGGAGCCCAGATCGCGGAGCCACAGCATCCGGGAGCCGTGGTGTCTGTGCGTGCGTGGAGCCTGTGCTCATGACATAGGAAGCCGAACAGAAGGAGCGTCCTCAAATCCTTTCCTACAGTCAGCAAACCCACGCTCTGTTAAAATGACATTTCGTGGCTCCTACTTTGTTTCCCCGGAGAGCAATGAGTTTTTCTATCAGGCCTGATTCAGTTTGACAAAAGTCAAAAAAGAAAAACCGGATTTGTCCCTCTGCGAGTTCAGTCAGATCGCTGGGAGAACAGAAATGACAAAACAATAATAACTGAAATAGAACCAGGCATTTGATACATAATTACCATCACCACGGCTTTCAAGCTTTCTGGAATTACATTCCTCCAGTAACTGTTGACGATGCTTGCAGGAGGCAAAATGCAATGCAGTTTTTCTCTTCCGCAGCTATATTAGGGCTTTGTTGCTGACAACAGTGAAAACTTGTTTGTGTCAGGAAGTGAGGTACGGAGATATGACCTGGAAGGTACAGACAAAACCAAAGTGGCAGTTTTTGCATTACTTTTCTGACCACATTCTTTCAAATGGTGACAAGAAGACGGTCGGCTGTAAAATTCTGGGGTGTCTGATGGGAAATAAAATAATCAGAACAACATGATTATCCCTTGGCCATACCATACTTGCTAGACGCTAGAAAGTATACCTATATGTATCTGTGTATATGTAGAGAAAGCAAAAAGCGTGTGCACTATAATATTTTTGAAACAGGAATTTTGTCATAATTTCTAGCATTAACAAACACTTGGGAAGACCGACTCAAGTCCAGGGATGTGTGGAAACTCACAATGTTGAGTGCTGTGGATATTACTGACTCACAGTCCCTTTAAAAGTTTCTACCATAAATCCCAAATTTCTGTCTTAAAGTTTTTACAGACATGGAGATTTTATTCTGTAAATCTAAGCCAGATCGCTATTTCTGGATTTTTAGTTCATGCCTTTCCATTTTATAAGGGAAACTGGATTGGCAGAATCAAGAAAAAACTTTGCAGGAAACTGAATAGTGGGATGGAAGATGTTCTTCTCTCGTGGCCTGGCCCTGACTCTATCTCTTTCCACCTCATCAGTTTACCTCATCAGCCATGATGAATGAGCTCCACTCCAACCCATTTAATTCTGTTATATTTCTCCCAAGTTGTACCTTCCTATCTCATGCTTAATTCTTTGATTCCTTTCCTCCTACACCCCTTGCCTCCCAACTCAGCCTCTTTTCTGCCTGGGGGCTCAGCTCAGGCCTCCCCAAAGGCTGTACCCCTCCTCAGCCCTTCTTCCCCTGCAGCTACCCCCACCCTCACCCCCACCCCCTTCCCAGCTCGAGTCTCTCTTCCCCGCAGCTCTACCTCCTTACCTCTCCTTGACCTCTAATCACCTTCACAGTCTGGCCCTTCACTTCTGGGCCTCTTCTTACCTCTCTTTACCTGAAATGTTCTGGCCCTCATTGGGGTCTCCTCCACACCCTTCTCTCTGGTCCCATCCCTTCTGCTGCCAAGCCCCAGCGTTCCTCCGGCTCGGCCTGGTCAGCTTGAGCCTCATTTTGATCGCGTGCCCCTGGGCTGGGAAAGGAGTGTGTGGTGCACAGTGGAGCCAAGGATCCCCCGGGGCCGTGGCCCCTGCCTCACCCCCTCCGCCCCTCCCGAGTCCCGGTTGCGGTGCTTCCTGGGCGGATGGCTTGGAATTGCTGCAGCAGCTGCGGTTCTGCTGTGTCATGCAAGAAGGAGGCGGCGGCGGCGGCAGCGGCCGGAGCTGGAGGGGGAGGAGGGGAGGAACCTGATCCTCCGGTAACGAAGGGCTGGAGGCAAACACCGAGCTCCTCCTGAGCCGCCCGGGAGCAGGGAGGGCTCCGCTAGCCCGGGGGAGCCCTCCCCGCGGGGCAGATGGTAAGTGGGGCGGTGCAGGTGGTCGCCTTGGGAAGGGAGCGCGCAGGGGGGTAAGCTGGGGTGGCGGGAAGTACTAGAAGTCACCCCACCCAAACTGAAGGAGCCCCAGTATCCAGCTGAGAGGGACCCAGGCCGTAATAAGGATGTCCAGCCAAACGCTGCAATAATTACTATCCGAATGACGCCCCGAAGTTGACCCAAGCTACACAGAGGGTGGAGTGGAGCATCCTGAACCCAGGGCAGAGCTGGAGGCAATGATTCAGGGTTTGAGACGCATCAGCCTATCGGCCTGGCGCTTTAAGGTGCAGCTGAGTAGGAAAAGACAACCCACATCGTATTCCCAGAGCCTTGTTGCGCTTTCTGGGTTGTCTTGTTTAAAACTAGTGAAAGGGATGGGAAACCTGCCCAACCTCACTTTAGCCACGAAAATAATGCTCTTGGCCAGTGGCCTTGGACAAACAGCCTCTGGTGCAATAAAACAATCAATAGGAAGAAGAACTTCATTCCCCTCACTGCCCTCTTTCCCCAAGTTCCTTTGACCAGAGTATCTCCTTCGGCTGAAAGGAGAAAGAAAACTATTTGTGACATTCCCTCCCAGCCTACCTGCAGCCAGCCTCCTCGCCGCACAAACTGCCTACCCCGTTCCTCTCCCCATTGTCACAGCCGTGATTCCAAAAGGCATTGCAATACTACTCACGTTGGGTGAGGAGACTGCCTGAAACTCTGAACAATTTCACCTCCCTTGCCCTTTGCCCACAGGGGATTCAGAAACCTACAACTAAGAGCAGGGAAATGTATGGGCAGGCTGGGCACATAGGAACATTCCTTCCTTCACCCGAGTAGAGTTCTCCAGACAACTTTTTAATTATGATTATTCCCTTCCATTGCACTCCTGGAAATTTCAAAGCACTTTGTAAAACATCATTTTTTTAATGTCAGTCATATATTTAGGAGTAAGGGGTTGATGGGATTAACTGAAAGGCTAATGACTGTCTCAAAAGCACATGCTGTTGCTAGGGAACCCAAGCTCCTGCTGCTCTCTAATCACCGGCGCCTTCCGTGGAAATCAAAACTGCTCAGGGTGTTATTAAAATGAATGGCATCGGGTTAAAGTCGTTCTTGCTTATGTTGTAGCATCCTGGGTTATTATCGATTGCCTTACACCCACATATCTTGTTTTCCTAATTTGATTTCTGTATTTGCGTCACTGCCAGGGACACTCAGACTAGACCAGTCAGTTCACTTCCTGTTTCTCAGAACTGGTTTATATTTGGTCTCATAGCTCTAGCTGGTAAAACATTATCAAACTGATCCTCTTGGAAAGGAATCTTTGCTTACCGTTGAAAACAAATTATCCCAATTAAATTCTAATTCCCGTGGAAAACGTCATCATTTGAGGAGTAGACTGCCAGTTGCCATTTGAGAAACCGTCCTTGAAATGTAAAGCCTAGAAAAAAAATCATCTCAATTTCTTTTACCCAGAATCTTCATTCCTCAGCACTAGAACTAAGACAAACTCAAGTAAAGAGTAAATTTACGTATACTTCTAAAATGAAACCGGGGTGGGGCAGGGGGTGGGAAGAAACAACACATTGAAGCTGGGGAAATCATTTAGACTAAATAAGGCATAGCACTGAATGGAATCCAGGCCCAGGAAGGACAAGTAAGCTTGGGTTAGCATTGTGGCATTCAGAGAACAGTGTGATTACAAGGCTGCTCTACAAATAGGAAACTCCATCACTTTGTCTGCTAATTGTCTCTTTTACCAATTCCCGTATGTCCCTGGACAAGACAACCTTGTTTTGTTTTGTTTGTTTTCAGTTCCTTCCTCTTTATAACAAGGATATTGCAAAGGCAATATCATAATGATAAGCACTATGTAAATAGGTGGATTCTGATGGAGATAATTTTGTTTAGATGGAAAATAAAACCCTTTGAAAAAGATGTATAATCGCACCAATAGATTGGATGACCTTGAGTGAGCCATTATAGGTCTTATGTCAGTTTCCTGGTGGAAGCTTAAATGAAAGTGCTGGACTAGAGGATCTCTAAAAAGTCCTCCCATTTACAAACTTTTGTGATGAGATTGAACTCACTACATAAAAATTTCAATTTTAGCTGGATTTTGCAATGTTAACTTTTAGCACCAAACCTTTAATGTCTATCCATAGAAACCTTGAGGGAAATGATGGGAGATGACTTTTTATTGATGTATCCATTTTTAGTGTCAGTTGCCAGAAAAATGAAATCTACCTTGCTCCCCAAGTACTTACTCTCTCTCTGCCTCAATGGTGTTGTGGAAGCAACAGGCTAAGAGTTACAAAAGGATATAAAAGTGTAGAGAAAGTTCTTTCAGTCTACTTATTTATTTATAATGACAGCATCAGTGTATTACCCAGGCTGGCCTCCAACTCCTGGACTCAAGGGATCCTCCCACTTCAGCCTCCTGAGTAGCCGAGGCTACAGGTGCACTCAACCATGCCTAGCTGCTCTGTCATTTTAGATATAGGTAATCCTAAGTACTCTGATGATCCAAGTGGTGGAATGATGGAGGAAGGACTGTACAAAAAAATAATCAACTGAATCGTCATGGAACTAATAATAATCTATTTACCTGTGTTTTAATTAGTGCTGGGCAAAAATAGCCCTAGCTCAGCTCTTAGAATTATTCAGATTCACTGTATGGAGAAGTAGCATGAAGAAATGTGAGATTTGTGCCAGAGAGAAAAGACCTGACTTTGAAACCCGACCTCTGCCACTTTATTCATTATTGAGTGCTTGCTGTGTGTCAGGTACCGTGCTGGGTGCTGGGAATACACGGATGAATAAGACACAGTTTCTGCTCTGAAGGACACTATACTACCATGAGAACAAAGGTGAATACACAGTTGATCATGCAAGCATGAGATGATACCAACAGGGTAGCTCATAAGAAGGGTACCTAACGTAACCACACGTGGGATCTCTAACCATGCAAGCCGAATCTTGAGATGAGTTCTGAAGGGTATGTAGAAGTAAGCCAGACAAATGGGCAGGTTACAGGGAAAGATATTCCGGGCAAAGAAAGCACTACGTGTGAAGACCTTAGGGAAAAAGCTGTGCCCAGAGAGTTGAGGGTGAAGAACAGTGCCTGGCGAGTAGGTTCTAAATAAAAACTTTGTATAAATGAATGGCAGAAGTCCTCGGGAGAAATCCAGAAAGATTAGCGTGGTCAAGTATGCCTTCTTAAGAAGTTTGAACTTACTCTAAGGCCAATGGAGAACCACTGATGAATTTTAAGGGGCATAGTAAAGTGATCAGATGTTGATTTGGGAAGATCTTTCAGCTGGGTGCAGTGGCTCACTACTGTAATCCCAGGACTTTGGGAGGTTGAGGTGGGCAGATTGCGTGAGCTTAAGAGTTCGAGACCAGCCTGGGCAACATGGTGAAACCCCGTCTCTACAAAAATACAAAAAAAAAAAAATTAGCCAGGCCTGGTCGCCCACACCTATAGTCCCAGCACCTCAGGAGGATCACTTGAACTGGAGAAGCAGGGGTTGCAATAAGCAGAGATCTTGTCACTGCACTCTGGCCTGGGGAAACTTACAATCATGATGCAAGGTGAAGGGGAAGCAGGCACCTTCACAATGAGGCAGGAGAGAGAGAGCATGCAGGGGAGGCTGCTACTTTTAAAACCATTGGATCTCATGAGAACTCCCTCACTATCATGAGAACAGCATGTGGGGAACTGCCCCCATGATCCCGTCACCTCCCACCAGGTCCCTCCCTCAGACATGGGGATTACAATTTGATATGGGACACAGAGCCAAACCATGTCACATTATAAGAAAGAAATAATGATGGATGTCTAAACTAAGGTAGCAAGAATGGAAATGGAGAGCAGAGGGATTGAAAGGCTTCAAGAGATATGAAGGACATAGAACCAACAGAATTTGATTATTGATGGTATCCTTCGTCAGTGGTATCCTCCCATTTTCCTAAACTCTCCTCCCATCATATTCTGCAGATATAGCCGGAGGTCCAAGATAGGGACCTCAGGAGGAAAAGCAGGTTGTGGAGTGAAGGTAATTAGTTTACTTTTCAACATGTTGAGTTGAAGTGTCCATGGGATATTAAAGTGAAGCTATCTACTATATAATTGAACAGGGAAGTCTAGAACTCAGGAGAGAGAGATCTATTCTAGAGTCGTCAGAATAAGGGATAGTTCATGGACGTAGATGAAATCCCTGAGAGAAGGGATAGAGAAAGGAAAGAAGAGGATCTACTTTGGAACCCTATGAAAACACCAATATTTTAAAAGTGAGGAAAGAAAACATATAAGAGAAAAATATCCCAAGAGGTAGAAGGAACAGGACAAGTAGTTTCAGTGGAGACATGGGAGGAAACATCAGCAGTATTAAATGCCAGAGAGAGGTCAAGAAAAAGTGGCTGGATGCGATGGTTCATGCCTGTAATCCCAGCACTTTGAGAAGCTGTGGTGGGCAGATCACCCGAGGGTAGGAGTTCGAGACCAGGCTGACCAACATGGCGAAACCCTATCTCTATTAAGAATATAAAAATTAGCCAGGCATGGTGGTGCATGCACCTGTAGTCCCAGATACTCAGGAGGCTGAGGCACAAAAATCGCTTAAACCCAGGAGGCAGAGGTTGTGGTGAGCTGAAACTGTGCAAATGCACTCTAGCTCAGATGATAGAGCAAGACTCTGTCTCAAGAAAAAAAAAAAAATGAAGGGCCAGATGTGGTGGCTCATGCCTATAATCCCATGTAATCCCAGCACTTCAGGAGGCTGAGGTAGGCAGATCACGAAGCCAGAAGTTTGAGACCAGCCTGACTAACATGGTGAAACCCTGTCTCTACTAAAGATACAAAAAATTAGCTAGGTTTGGTGACTGATGCCTGTAATCCCAGCTACTCAAGAGGCTAAGGCAGGAGAATCACTTGAACCTGGGTGGAGGTTGCAGTGAGCCAAGATGGCGCCATTGCACTCCAGCCTGGGTGAGAGGGCAAGACTCCATCTCGAAAGAAGGGAAGGAAGGGAGGAGGGAGGGAGGGAGGGAGGGAAGGAAGGAAGGAGAGGGAGGGAGTGAGGAAGGAAGGAAGGAAGGAAGGAAGGAAGGAAGGAAGGAAGGAAGGAAGGAAGGAAGGAAGGAAGGAAGGAAGGAAGGAAGGAAGGAAAAAGAAAGAAAGGACTAAAAGTCCCTGGATTAGTAACAAGGTCATTGGGGTATTTGGTAAAATGGGGATAATAACCAAATTGCAGTGAGTTGAAGACAGGATGAGAGTAGAGAATGCAGATAGAGGAAGTTCTTTTAGATAAGAGGGACTAAAGGGCAAGTAGGGATGGAAAATAAAAGTGAGCTGAAATTGCAAAAGAGAGTAGTTCAATTCATAGTCTGCAAGCTTAAGGCTGCACAAGGAAGAAGGAAATACTACACTAATAGAATTCTTTATTCTCTTAGCCTTCAAATTAAATGGTATTACCATCCACGAATTGCTCAAGACAAAAAGCCTGTAGATATTCTTGATTCTTCTCTTTTCCTCAGTTTTCACAATCCTCAGAATTCATGTCAACTCTACCTCCAAAACATTTCCAAAATGTCTCTTTCTGTCTCCACTGCTGCCACCCTACTACAACCACCATCATCTCTCTTCTGTGCCCCTGTAATAGCTTTCTAAATGGTTTCCCTGCTTCCGCTCTTGTCCTCATTCTCCACAGCACAGCTAGAGTTTCATAACTCATAAGTCTTAAGACATAAATCAGGTCATGTGACTTCTCATCTTAGAATCTCTCCATGTCTGCTGATGGCACTTGTGATAAAGTCCGGATTCCTCCTCCATCCAGGGCCTATGGAACCCTGTATGGCATCCCCAACCATGTCTTCAACTTCATCTCCCACCACTCTCCACCACTGCAATAACACTAGCCTTATTTATCTTCCTCAAATGCATTGAATTTACTCTTGCATTATGGGATTTACCCCCTATATTTCCTTTTCCTGGAATATTCTTTTGGTCATTCTGATCTTTGCTTATATGTCATCTCCTCCAAGAAGCCTCCCTAACCACTCCACCTGAAGTGTCCTTCTCTGTCCACATGTCCAACCATCCTATGTATTTTTTTCCACAGTAGTGGAACTTTATTACTATTTGTTTTTATCGCATATGGTTGAGAACTACTCTAAAATGTAAACCTGTGAAGACTACTGGCATGTATCAGGCACTTAAAAAATATCCATTGGATGTTTGTATTAGGTAAAGGAGAAGAGCAACTGTTTATTAGAAATCAGAGGCATCAAGAATTAGAGTCTTGGATCCTTTCTTCTGCTTGATCAATTTGAGTGTTAAAAAAAAAAAAAAAGAAAAAAAAGAATTAGAGCATTGGCGTAATTGAAATGGCTAGTGGTGATGATTACTAGGTTTTTAAGATTTCAGAAGTAGAAGAGTTGCTGGCTGTGTGACTCTGGACATGTACACTCTCTGAGCATCACTTTGTGGTTAATAATACTATATGCCACACAAGGCTGTTAGGAAAATGAAATGAAATGGAATAGGTATAGGCATAAGACAGACTTGTGAAATTATTTTCAGGAAGTCAAGACTTCTGCAAATCAATTTATACATTTTATATATGGGCTTCCTTGTAATGGAGTTAGCTCTTGATAATTACTTATTATTAGAATAAAAAAAATTGACTAAATCATGACTTTGAAAAGATACCGGGATATCTGATAGAACCTAGAAATTAGACTAAGAAGAAATCAAAGTATTCCTACAAATCCATTAAAAAAAAAAACACGTAAAACTCTGGAAAATTGGGCAAAGGGTATGACAAACAGATTGCATCAAAGAAATACAAATGGATCTTAAAATATGTAGTAATAAAAGGCATTCGCATCATAACTACAGTGAGATCTATTTTTTACTATCGAGTTGACAAAATAAAAAAAGTTTAATAACATACTCAGCTGGCCAGGCTGGGAAGCAGGCACTTTCTTATACTGTCAGTGGGAGTGAAAGTTGGTATCACTTCTATGGTGGATAATCTGGCAACATTTATCAAATTTTTAAATGTACAAAACCTTTAACCTGGCAATTCTACCTTTATATATGTATCCAATAGATATACTCACACACATATTGAAGAATGACTCTACTAGGACCTACACTGAAGCATGATTCATAGTAGCGGTTAAAGACTGAAAACAGCCATCAATAGAGAAGTGGTTAAATAAATTATGATCGAATTAAACAAGTGAAAGATAGGTAGCTGTTAAAAATGTGAGACAATTCTATGCATGCTTATGTGAAAAGATCTTCATGATACATTACTAAGTAAAAAAAAAATACAATGAAGAACAACGTGTATTTTGCTAGCATTGCATAAAAGATAGTTGATATTTTTTGGTCTGAAAAACTGTGAGAAGATAAAATAGAGCAGAGAATGAACAGATGTGGAGAGATCAGTTGGGAAGTAAATCAGTGGTTCCTGTGAGAGATCCCGGTTGCCCAGATTAAGGCAGTGAAACACACAGGGAGAGAAATGGTGAGAGCCAAGAGTTATTTTAAAGAACTTGATGATTGATTGGAAATAGTGGGTTATGGAGAGGGAGATGCTGTCATGGCTGGCTTGAGTTTTCTCCCAAGATCAGGTACATGAACAGAGGTATCAAGAGCCTGACTGAGATGGAGAATCCTAGGACAGAAAGAGAATTGCAGGGTGATACAGTTTGGGCATTGGTCCCATTTAAATCTCATGTTGAAGTATAATCCCCAGTGTTGAAGGTGGGGCCTGGTGGGAGGTATTGGATTATGGGGCAGATCCCTCATGAAGGGCTTAGTGCCATCCTGTTGATGAATGAATTCTTGCTCAATTAGTTTATGAGAGACCTGGTTGTTTTAAAGAGTCTAGGACCTCTGCCCTTTCTCTCTTGTTCCTGCTCACACCATGTGACTTGCTGGCTCCCCTTCCCTTCTGCCATGATTAAAACTTCTGTAGTATTACATTCTCGCACTGCTCTAAAGACATATCTAAGACTGGGTAATTTATAAAGAAAACAAATTTGATTGGCTCATGGTTCTGTGAGCTATACAGGAAGTATGACAGGGGAGATCTCAGGAAACTTACAATCATGATGGAAGGTGAAGCCGTGGCAAACACATCTTCACATGGCCAGCAAAGAAGAAAGAGAGTGAAGGGAGAAGTGCTGCACACTTTTAAACAAACAGACCTCATGTGAACTCACTTTCACGAGAAGAGCAAGGGGGACATTTTCCCCCATGATATAATTACCTCCCATGAGGTCCCTCTCCCAACACTGGGAATTACAATTCAACATGAATTTTGTGTGGGGGACAAGAGCCAAACCTTATCATTCCACCTGAGCCCCTCCCAAATCTCATTTCCTTCTCACATTTCAAAACACAATCATGCCTTCCCAACAGTCTCTCAAAGTCTTAACTCATTCTAGCATTAACTCAAAAGTCCAAGTCCAGTGTCTCATCTGAGACAATGCAAGTTTCTTCTGCCTATGAGCCTGTAAAATCAAAACTAAGTTAGTTACTTCCAAGATATAATGGGGGTACAAGCATTGGGTAAATGTTCCCATTCCAAAAGGGAGAAATTGGCCAAAACAAAGGGGCTACAGGCCCCTTGCAAGTCCAAAACCCCAGAGGGCAGTCATTAAGTCTTAAAGCTCCAAAATGATATTTTTTGACTCCATGTCTCACATCCAGGCCACACTGATGCAAAGGGTGGGCTCCCAAGGCCTTGGGCAGTTCCACTGCTGTGGCTTTGCAACATGCAGCCCCTATAGCTGCTTTCATGGTTGCTGTTGAATGACTGTGGTTTTCCAGGTGCACAGTGCAAGCTGTTGGTGGATCTACCATTCTGGGGTCTGGAGGACAATGGCCCTTTTCTCACAGCTCCATTAGTCAGTGCCCTAGTGTGGACTTTGTGTGGGGGGGTCTACACTACCCTAGTAGAGGTTCTCAGTGAGGGCTCTGTTTCTGCAACAAACTTCTGCCTGGATATCCAGACAGGATATACATCCTCTGAAATCTAGGCAGAGACTCCAAAACCCTAACTCTTGCCTTCTATGCACACACAGGCCCAACACCACATGGAAGCCACCAAGGCTTGGGGCTTGTACCCTGTGAAGCAATGGCCTGAGCTGCACCTTGGCCCCTTTTAGCCATGGCTGGAGCTGGAGCAGCTGGGATGCTTTCCACCTTGTCTTAGCTATTAACAGTCAGCTCTTCTTCACTTATGCAAATTTCTGCAGCCTTAAATTCCTTCCCAGAAAATGGGATTTTCTTTTCTACTGCATGGCCAGGCTACAAATTTTCTAAACTTTTATGCTTTACTTCCTTTTTAAATATAATTTTGAGTTTAAAGTCATTTTTTGTTTATGCAAATGAATGTAGGCTTTTAGAAGAAGCCAGGCTGCATCTTGAATGCTTTTCTGCCTAGAAATTTTTTCTGCCAAATACCCTACCTCATGTCTCTGAAGTTCAAAGTTTCATAGATCTCAAGAGCAGTGGCATAATGCCACCAGTGTCTTTCCTAAAGGATAGCAAGAGTGACCCTTACTCTAGTTTCCAATAAGTTCCTCATCTCCATCTGAGACCACTCAACTTGGACTTTACTGTCTATATCACTGTCAGCATTTTGGTCACAATGATTCAACAAGTCTCTAGGAAGTTCCAAACTTCCCCTCATCTTCCTATCTTTTGCTAAGCCCTCCAAAGTGTTCCAAGCTCTGCCCATTACCCAGTTCTAAAGTTGTTTCCACATTTTTGTATATCTTTATAGCATTTCCCCACTTCTGGTATCGATTTTCTGTATTAGTCTGTTCTTGCACTGCTATAAAGACATACCTTATAGAGACTGCATAACTTACAGAGAAAAGAGATTTAATCGGCTCATGGTTCTGTGGGGCTGTATAGGAAGCATGGCTGGAGGGATCTCAGGAAACTTACAATAATGGAGGAAGGCAAAGGGGAAGCGAACACATCTTCACATGGCTGGCACAAAAAGAGAGAGTGAAGGGGCAAGTGTTACACACTTTTAAACAACCAGATCTCAAGAGAACTCACTATCACAAGAACGGCAAGGGGAAAATCCACCTCCCTGATCCAGTCACCTCCCACCAGGTCCCTCCCCCAACCTTGGGAATTACAATTCACTGTGAGATTTGGGTGGGGACACAGAGCCAAGTCATATCAGCTTCCTCAGACTCTCACCAAAGCAGATGTGGCACCAAGTTTATACAGCCTGCAGAACCAAGAGGCAATTAAACTCCTTTTCTTTAAAAGTGACCCAGCCTCAGGTATTTCTTCATAGCAATGCAAGAACAGACTATCACACAGGGAAGATCAAAAGTTCTAAGGGCAGATGTTCCCTGCAGACCTGTAGATATGGGTGTGAAGCTCATACGAGCTGCTGGAACTAGATATATAAATTTGAAAGAAGATTGCCTAGGGAGGGTAGATAGAAAGACTCAAAGAAAATTGGGTCCAGGTCTAAACTTCGATCATTTAAGACTAAAAAGAAAAGAAACAGCTGCCCATGGAGACTGGGAATCAGAAACCAGGAGACTATGGAGCCGAAGAAACCAAAAGAAGAATATGTTAAGGAGGATCAACTCTTTGTTAAACACTGCCAAAAGGTCAAGGAAGATTATTTTAATTTATTTCGCATGTAAGCCTTAAGCTCCTTGAGAGTTAGGATTATTTTTTTTGTTCCGCTAGGGTTTGACCTGTGACCCACACATAATAAATGATCAGTAAACTTTTGTTAGATTGAAGAAAAAGAGAAAGATGCATGATGAGAAAGACAGACTTGCGGAAAGACAATAGAATTTATGCTTGGGTCTCAAAAAATAAATAAGTAAAACAGATTGCCTTGTTGTTTACTGCAGACCCAGCTTGATCTTAGGAAACTAAGGATCTAAGGAGGTTCCTTCTGCTCCCTATGTTTTACTCGTGAGCTAACACATTGATGGGGCTCCCACAGAACCATGTTGTTGTCATTTAAGTGCCTTCAGAAAACATTTTGAGAAGTAATATTCACCTGGGTCTGGTCAATCTGAGTCATTTTTATCTTTATTGAGGTCCTGGCGATGACAAAAAGAGCAATTTGCTTTTCCTCATCTATGACTCCACCACATCACCCTGAATGAGCTGATGGAACCAGGGCATCCATTTCTGTGCCACAGTTCTGTAATACACTGAAACCACTCCTAAGGCTGCCCAACCCCAGTTTCCCTTGAGGGAGAAAGGTGACTCCTGGCAGGAAGAGACATCTAGCTTCTTAGAGAAACCACCACCTTCTTAGTCTGTTATTGTTTCTGCATTAAAGTGCTGCTGCTATCAGGGCCACTGTAGAGAATATCAAAGGAGGACATGTTTGACTCTGTTCTGAGGATGTGGGGATCTTCTACATAATAAAAGAGAGTGTCCTTGAATTAGAAATTTTAGGAAATACAATAATAGTTGTAGTTTAAACAGTATTTAAAATGCTATGCCATCCTGTATCATTTAGTTATGCCAAAGACCAGCAAACTTTTTCTATAAAGGGTCAGAAAGGAAATAATTTAGGCCTTCCTGGCCCTACAGTCTCTGTCCCAGCTACTCAATTCTGCCATTGTAGTGCAAAGCAGCCATAGACAAAATTTAAATGAATGATGGCCGCGTTCCAATAAAATGAATTTGAATTTCAAATAATTTTGATGTGTCATAAAATAACATTCTTCTTTTCACTTTTTCCAATCATTTAAAAATGTGACAGCCTGGGAAACAGCAAGACCTTGTCTCTACAAAATAAAAATTTAAATAGCTGGGTGTGGTGGCCTGTGCCTGTGGTCCCAGCTACTCAGAAGGCAGAGGCAAGATCATCACTTGAGCCCAAGAGTTCAAGGTTGCAGTGAGCTATAATTGTACCACTGCACTCCAGCCTGGGCAACAGAGTAAGCCTCTGTGTCAAAAAATTAATAATAATAAAAATGATAAATAAAAATGTGCAAACCATTCTTAGCTCACAGGCCATACAAAGACAGGATGTATGCTGCATTTATCCTGTGGGTAGTAGTTTGGCAACTTCTGTTTTAGACCAATGTGAAGAGCATATCATGAGAAAGATTTTCAGATTGGAACTTCTGAAGAAAATAATTCGTTTGATATAAATCCCTTTTTTTAAATTCTAACTTCTCAAATTTACTTGCACATATAGATACATTTGCCTACATCTGACTTATTTGGCAATAAAGTGTGTCCTCTTGGTTCAGTATTCGTTGAACAATTAGCTCTTTCTCCTTCTTGTCATATACTTGTGTAGGAATGTAATATTTTTATAGAGTAAACTGAAGAATGCTTACTACTTCAGTTTATAAATACCCAATCCGAGAGAGGACACAGTAGTATTAATCACATTTTAAAACTTGATTAATTCATTCAATAAGTACGTAATAAACATCTACTTCTGGCCAGGCATGTTGGCTCAGCCTGTAATCCCAGCAATTTGGGAGGCCGGGGTGGGTAGATCACGAGGTCAGGAGTTCAAGACCAGCCTGGCCAATGTGGTAAAACCCCATCTCTACTAAAAATACGAAAATTAGCTGGGTGTGGCGGCGCATGCCTGTAGTCCCAGCTATTCAGGAGGCCAAGGAAAGAGAATCATTTGAACCCGGGAGGCGGAGATTGCAGTGAGCCAAGATTGTGCCACTGCACCCCAGCCTGGGTGACAGAGTGAGAGTCTCTCTCAAAAACAAAAAAAACTAATTTCTTACATAGTACAGTTCTGGGTATTACGGAGTTTAAGATAAAAGAGGATAGATAATTGATAGGTAGGTAGGTAGACTGACAGATTAAAGATCTAGTGACTGAAAATTCCATGAGAATTGTTCGGATGTATCACAGTGTCAATGTATAAATTCAGTCTTTTAAAGCAACGCTAGGCAGTCAGACAAAAGTAAGTTTAAATCTGAGCTCTTTTGCATCCCAGCTGCATGATCTTGGGGTGATTACACACACCATATAAGCTTCAGTTTCCTCTTTTTGAAATGGGGATAATAACACCTACCTCTCAAGGAGGTTGTGAGTATTAAATAAGATCATGTATGTAAATCAGCAGGTGTAGTACCTGGGAAATGGTAGACAATGAGTAAATGGTAGCTGTTGCTGTAGTATTACAGCAATGTGAAGGTAGGTAACTTATTCAAAAGCAGCACACAACCAAAGGCAAAGCAGAGTAAACTTGCAAGTCAAGAAGTCACAGACACAAATAGAAACCCGCAAACCTCGGGGCTGAACACCTGGCGGAGAACATTTGGCTGAAAATAAAAGCAGAAGTGACATTGTCACAGGAGCATACAATAAGGCACCTGGCCAGTTGACTTGCCTTTGTCTTCCCTAGCAACCAGCTGCTGGGTTGTCTAAGGAGCCCCAGCCTCCCTAGTACTTAAAAGCTGTCTCAGACTGGAGAAAGTAACCATTAGTGTCAGCCCCACCATCATGTTTCCTTCCAGTCAGGTCAGCCATGGGGCCTTAGACATCTGTAGCTCCCTCCTATTATGCCTCTCCACCCTTCAGCCAAATTTGGGCTTCCACCTTGCCCTCAACACCTCAGTCTGTGTTCCTCCTGCCTTGTATCTCAGTCTCCCTTTGCATGTGGGGTCCTGTCTTAAACCCCAGCCTACTGTACCACGATTCTGATATCTTCTTTAGCTTAGCTCTGACCAATCCTCTCCTGCAGAGGGCTGGATTCTGCTGCCCCTACCCCTGCTGTGATCTCATCAAACTGTAGGACACATGTGCCTTCCCTTTTATAGATAACCCCCTGCTGGGGTAAGGCTAAACTGCTTGGTATTAACAGCTTCCTGAACTTTATATGATTATGAGACGCAAGGTTTTGCACAGTCCAGCTGCCCTAATCCAGGCTGGTTTCTGTATTCACAGACTGTGCCCTAGGGAGCCTTCCCCAACCCCTGTCTTAGCTCATACCCTCTCTCCACTGGTCGTATGCAGTCAACTAGTCCTAACATGCCTTGTGATTCTGTTATGGCAACATCAATAATGCTTTCCCAATACAAATGACAAAATTATTGGCACAGGGGCACGATACAGGGGTAACGGAGAACTTCAGCTTATCTGACATCTACTGACAGTCTCATTCTGCTGAAAAGTGATCGTCAAATAAAACTGGCATGATTTAAATTTAAACTAATTGCTTATTGAAGAGGTAATATTCTGTGTTTAATTCTAACCAACTAAGAAAAATGTGTTGGCAAAGTGAAAGTGATGGACACGAAGAAGAGGAGCAAGTTAAGAGAAAATATGGACACAAGACTCCCTCTGGCCAGCAACTATGAAATAAAGGGCAAGAGGAGTAATTGATTGGAAGTGTACATTTTTAGAAAACCAGTGGAGTGGTTTAAATGAAGAAAAGACGACCATCTAAAAAAGATCATGGTAGGCACTGTGGCTCACACCTGTAATCTCAACACTTTAAGAAGCCCAGGCAGGAAGATTTCTTGGGTCAGGAGTTCGAGGCCAGCCTAGGTAACAAAGTGAGACTCTGCCTCTGCAAAAAATAAAAAAACTCAGAAAAAAAAAAAGATTAAAAAGACAATGTGGTTGTTCTGGAAGTGTTCAGTTAAGCTCATATTTTTAAAGGTCATGTACAAAAGACAGGAGAGCAGTTTATAACAAGGCTTTCTTCAAAAAGGAGGGCTCAGACCCGTGAGAGCCATGAGCATAATGCCAGAAGGGCTAATGACCAGGGACAGCTGGGGACTGGGAAAAGTATTGAAGACAATAAATTATGAAGTGTTTGGTTTTTTGCTTATGTTTATAGTAAAGAATAATAATAAATAAGGATAGTACCATTGAATGGGGCAGACTGTCAAATGTGAATAGCTAAATGAAAAACAGAGTCGTTCAACTATGGCATGTCTTAAATTCTAACGTATGTATTTCCCCCCATGTTTTTAATATTTCTAAAATGAGAATGTATCTTCAATAGGTGAGTTTAACATGGTGGTGTTTTTTTGGTGGGGGGGCTCTCAAAATAGCCATTAAATGGCGATGCATCCTACCATATGTTGATCTTTTTTTTTTTTCAAGACGGAGTTTCCCTCTTGTTGCCCAGACTGGAGTGCAGTGGCATGATCTCAGCTCACCACAACCTCCGCCTCCCAGGTTCAAGCGATTCTCCTGCCTCAGCTTCCCGAGTAGCTAGGATTACAGGCACATGCTACCGTGCTTGGCTAAATTTTGTATTTTTAGTAGAGGTGGGGTTTCACCTTGTTGGCCAGGCTGGTCTCGGACTCCCGACCTCAGGTGATCCTCCGGCCTTGGCCTCCCAAAGTGTTGAGATGACAGGAGTGAGCCACCACACCAGGCCTATATGTATCTTAGAATAGAAGAAAAATGAATTGTTTCTACTTAGTTCAGCTGGTATCAATCTCACTCAGCAGATGAGGGGTCTACCTTGGGTTTTAGAAGTGGCAGTGCAACCAGTGACCACTAAAAGGCGGGAAAGAGGCCAGGTGCGGTGGCTCACGCCTATAATCCCAGCACTTTGGGAGGCCGAGGCGGGTGGATCACGAGGTCAAGAGATCGAGACCATCCTGGTCAACATGGTGAAACCCCATCTCTACTAAACATACAAAAAATTAGCCGAGCATGGTGGTGTGTATCTGTAGTCCCAGCTACTCGGGAGGCTGAGGCAGGGGAATTGCTTGAACCCAGGAGGTGGAGGTTGCGGTGAGCTGAGATCGCGCCATTGCACTCCAGCCTGGGTAACAAGAGCAAAACTCTGTCTCAAAAAAAAAGTGGGAAAGAGTCAGAAAGGAGTTTGGAGGCCATATGCAGAGGCATATTATCTCATGGAAAACACAGAGGAGAGTGGGTGAGTACGACTGAAGAACAGGAGGGCAGCAAATACTAGAGACAGGACAAGAAGGGAAAACTGACCAAAAGCATCTGAGAAGGGGTAGAGAGTGCCATTGCCGGCCCACAAAAGCCAAGTCACTGAACAGGTATGTCACAGAGGGTGGAATGGAGACAGGGATATGTGTCGAAAAGGTCAGGCAGGGATACAAGAAGGAATAAAGGAACTGCAGTGAGGATACTTAGAACAGTGTCTAACATGTGGCCAGGTGGGAATGGCTTGCCCTGGGCAGGGCATTTTGAAGTGTGCCTGGAGCATAGTGTGTGTCTACCACTGTGTCTTGCCTCTTCTGAATCAATTAGATGAATGACTTAAAGCCCTGGTGCTCCAGGTCCAACTATGTGGCTTCAATGAACCCCATGGAGGGCTCCTCTGGGAAGGTGTTTAGATCAGGATGTGGGTTTGGTGTCACAGGTCAGGAAAAGACATTGTGAAATGGCATAAGCAAGACGCTGAGTATTTATGTTTTTGTTTTTGTTTGGTTGTTTAAAAATGGACAAGGAATGGTCCAAATAAGTAACCAGGGAACAAGGGAGCCAGAAGCCAGAAACATTACCAGAACAAATCCAGGGGAGAGTTGGAACTGTGGTCTGTTTCTGCTATGTCTGTGGAACTCAGGTTGAAGAAGGAATTTAGAGAACCTATAGATCAGTTGGCTGTGGAGGAAATTGTTCCAGCCGTATATGAACAGGCCCCTAGAAACTGTGATGTGCCCAAGTGGTCCATACGCAGCTTGAATATAAAGAGAAGGGACCAAAGCATTGCCTCTGATTCAGAAAAATTAGAAAACTACGTGGCCAAGAAGAATGGATACATTTCAGATGGATTGAAGAGTTAAATGTGAAAAGTGACCCGTATAATAGGGTGATATGTGCTGAAAGATGAAAGTGGTGTAAGCATTTTCTGACCTTGGAGTGGTAAAGGCCTTTGTGAGCAATAAAACAATGGTTTATGGTTTATAAAAGAAAAACATTCTACTTGAGAAGCTGAAACAGGAGAATCAGTTGAGTACGGGAGTTTGAATCGAGCCCAGGTAAGATTTTGTCTCTAAGAAAGATGAAAGAAAGAAGAAAAAGAAGGAAAGAAAGAAAAAAAAAGAAGTAAAGAAAGAAAGAAAGAAAGAACTGATATATTTCATTGCTTAGACCTTTCAGTTTATGTAGCTAAAACAGCAGCACAAAGTGAAAAGATATATGAGAAATTCCACAACTTTTTTAAATGGGGTCTTGCTCTGTTGCCTACGCTGGAATGCAGTGGCACCATCAAAGCTCACTGTAACCTTGAACTCCTGGGCTCAAGCAATCCTTCTGGGTAACTGGGACCACAGGTGTATGCCACCATGCCTTGCTAATATTATTTTTTAGAGATGGGGTCTCCCTATGTTGCCCAGCCTGGTCTCGAACTCCTGGGCTCAAGTGATCCTTCCCTCTCAGCCTCCTGAGTAGCTAGGACCATAGGTGTGTGCCACCGCACCTTTTTTTTTTGGTAGAGACAGGATCTTGCTTTGTTGCCCAAGCTGGAGATTCCAGAACTTTAGGTATATGACAAATGATGGCTTCTTTAACATACAAACAACTCACACACTTACAAGAAAAAGACAACACCTCAAAGGAAGAATAGGTAAAGAACAACAAAAGACAAAAAAAAGAAAGAAAAGGAATTCAATTGGTCGATGAAAATGAAAAAGGTCCAGTTTCATTATTAATTAATGAAAATGCAAATCAAAGTAAAACCCAGATGCCTTTGTGCCTAGCAAATTGCAAGAACTTTAAAATCATCTCTTACATGGATATTCAGGGAGATAAGCACTCTCATGCTGTATTGGGAATATAAATTGGTATAAGCCTTCTGAGAGCAATTTGGTATTATGTGTTAAAAACCTTAACATACACAAACCACTTATGTAACACAGTAATTTCATTTTTAAGATTTCATCTTAAGAAAATAATTAGAGATGCTAAGAAAATTTAATGTAGAAGAATATTTAGTGTAGCATTCTTCATAATATTGAATACTTAGAGATAACAAGTGTCCAAAAGAATTATTGCATAAATTTTGTTTATTCCCATGATAAAAATCTATGCATCCAATAAAAAGCAGGTTATGGAAGATATCATGACATCAGAAAGGTTGGCCATTTATTATTTATTTATTTAAAGACAGGGTCTCTCTCTGTCACCCAGGCTGGAGTGCAGTGGCCTGATCATAGCTCACTGCAGCCTTGACCTCCTGGGCTCAGGTGATCCTCCTGCCTCAGCCTCTGAATTAGCTGGGACTACAAGCATGTGCCACCATACACTACAAATTTTAACAAATGTTTGTAGAGTCAGGGTCTTGCTATGTTGTCCAGATTGGTCTCGAACTCCTGGCCTCTGGGTATCATCCTGCCTTGGCCTCCCAAAGTGCTGACATTACAGATGTGAGCCACCACGTCCAGCTATGTCATTTATTTTTAAATATATTTTCTCAGAAAAAAGAAAGACCGAACACAGAAAAATATTACTAGTGGCAATATTGTGGTAGTGGATTTATAATTTATTTTATTTTATGTGTGTGATTTCTGTAGTCTCAGTCCGCTTCATAGACATGCATGTTCTTATAGTCTGGATAAAGAAGAAATTTAAGATGAAATGGGAGCCCAAGATAAATGATGAAAAGATATATTTAAATTAGACAAAATTTAAATTTAAATGAGATTCAAATTTAAATGAGCTTCAAAACTTCTGATCCACATAAACTATATCTAGGGATACAAAAGGAGCTTCCAGGTATGATTATAGACATGCTATGAGGAATCACTGAGGAAAGAAGAACTACCATATATCTAGGGTTAGGCAACTATGCCAATTTTTAAAATGGAAAATGGGCTGGGCGCAGTAGTTCACACCTGTAATCCCCAGCACTTTGGGAGGCTGAGGTGGGTGAATTAACTGAGGTCAGAGTTTGAGATCAGTCTGGCCAACATGGCGAACGAAACCCTGTCTCTACTGAAAATACAAAAATTAGCCTGGTGTGGTGTCTGGCGCCTGTAATCCCAGATACTTAGCAGGCTGAGGCCGGAGAATTGCTTGAACCCAGGTGGCAGAGGTTGTGGTGAGCCAAGATCGTACCATTGCACTCTAGCTTGGGCAACAAAAGTGAAACTCTGTCTCAAAAAAAAAAAAAAAAAAAAAAAAAGGGAAAATGGTGGATTCCAGAATCTATAGCCTGATAGGCTTAGTTTGGTTAGGAAAAGAAAATTGATATCAATGAGAGCCAACCTGGGTTCACTTAGGTTAAATCCTTCCAAACCATCTCATTTCCTCATCTTCCACGTGCTTTAAGTCATGTAATCCTCATGCCAGACCTCAAAGGTAGATATTACTATCATTACCCCCACTTTACAGAAGTGGAGCCAAGTGATTTGCCCAAGACCCTCTAGCTGGTTTAGTTTTTTTGTAGATAATATTAATGAATAAGAAGATGAGAGATATGTTTTTCATACCTCTCATTGGACAGAGGTTTTCAAGAGATACTGGTGAACAGTATAATGGACTGTGGAACAGTATTATTCAGTGTTATTAGTGGATGAAGTGTTTTATTATTACATTTATTACTAATGTATTATTAGTAGATGACATAATTACACACATAAATGTGGATTGAATGAGGTGGCTCCTCCCTATAATCCCAGCACTTTGGGATAGGCTGATGTGGATTGCTTGAGTCCAGGAGTCTTAGGACTGGACAACATAGTAAGACCTGACGCTACAAAAAATACAAAAATTAGCTGCGTATAGTGGCATGTAAGTAGCCTCCCAGAGACTTGGGAGGCTGAGGTGGGAGGATTGCTTGAGTCCAGGAAGTTGAAAATGCAGCAATGCTATAATCATGCCATTCCACTCCAGCCTGGATAACAGAGGGAGACCCTGTCTCAAAAAACAAGGTTGGGTGCGGTGGTTCACACTTGTAATCCCAGGACTTTGGGAAGCCAAGGTAGGAGGATCACTTGAGTTCAAGAGTTTGAGACCAGCCTGGGCAATATAGTAAGACCTCGTCTCTACTTAAAAAAAAAAAAAAAAAAATCAGCTGGGCCTGGTAGTATACGCCTATAATGCCAGCTACTCGGAAGGCCGAGGAGCAAGTATCACTTGAGTCCAGGAGTTCAAGGCTACACATCCAGCCTGGGCGATAAAGCAAGACTGTCTCAAATTAAAAAGTGCAGATTAATATGACATTGTTTACCTAGAGGTTTCTAAGAGGTAATAATAACACCACTTACCAAGTACTTATGGGCAAGGTTCTATGCAAAAATGCTTTTCATCCATTATCTCAGTTAATATTCCCTAGCAGCTAGAGAAATAGGTACTGTTATCCACATTTTACAGACAGCAAACCAAGGCTCAGGATGGTTTATGAACTCGCTTGTAATCACCAGATAGCTAATCATTAGAAGAGCTCAGATTCGGTCGCAGAAAGTCTGGTTTCAGAACCCATATGCTTAACTATTATACAAAAGTTTCTTCTTTTGGTTATTGGCTCCTGTTATGCTCGATTTTTTTAGTTAAAAGAAAGATTTATTAATCTTTAACAATGACTTAAAAGGCATACTTCTGCTAAGAATTCAAAGTTGAAAGAATTAAAGAAAAGGAAGGCAAGAAAACCAACATTTATGGAGAATTTGTATCAGGTGTTATACTACCCTGGTTTCAGACTCAGGACCACTTTGCAGAGTAGGTAGGATTAGCCCTATTTTCACTGATAAGCAGGTTGAGACTCAGAGAGATCACATGACATGTTCAAGGTCACTGGGCTACATAACAAAACCAGAATTCGAACCCAGATCTGTCTGACTCCGAAACCTTTCCACTTTTTACTACTGGCTCATGATGTAAAAATATATAATAGTGGGAAAAAGTGTAAAAACTTGCAATTGGCTTTTAAAAGTCAGTTTGGGAGACCTAGTTTATCAACATTTCAAGTACAAAAGATCTTAAGATTTGAGCTGATCAGGAAGCACCATGAGTCAGCAGAGTGGCTGTCAAGAATACTCAGACAATCTCAGGTGGCATTCACAGAAGGATTGTGTCTTGGAAAAGGGAGAGAATGTGCCTACAGGTTTCTAACTGCTTATGCCAGATGGAGAGAATTGCGATTAATTCTCAGTGCCACATTTTAAAAGGGACTTTGACAGACGAGGCTATGGTTATTCAGAGGAGAGCAGCCAGCTGATAACAAAAGACACATGTATATACATTCATGTATCCATACGTAACGGCTGGATTATTTCACAGAGATGAAATGCTTGGGAAAGCCCCAGAGGTGACTGAAAATGATTCTCAGTTAACTGGAGGGCTGCTATATGGAAAAAAAGTCTTCTTAGACTGTGTGTTACTCCAGAGGATAGAGCTATGGTTGGAAGGAGGCAGCTTTGGGCCAATAAATGAAAAAGCAGAGCATGACTGTGCCTTGCATATATTTTTAGGCCCTGAAGTACCCAGCCCGATGCTTTAGACATCACAGCCACTCAACAAATATATGTTGAATGGAATCGGATGTGTTGCTATACAGAAGCCCAAGCAATTGTCTTGTAGGGTGATAGGCTCACTGGAGATTTTGAGTAGAAGCTAGATGGCCACTTGTACTCAGGACTCCCATTCCATAAAATAATTCCTACCCCTTGTCGAATTCCACCTTATTTCCAGCCTTACCTGCTTCCCTCCTGGCCACCTTCAAAGAGGTGTCTTCACTCAAGCTACTCCAGGCTGACTTCTTTTATATTTTTAATTTTTTTAATAAATGGGATCTCACTGTTGACCAAGCTGGTCTCAAACTCCTGGGCTCAAGTGATCCCCCATCTCAGCCTTCCAAACGGCTGGGATTATAGGCATGAGCCACTGTGTCCAGCCCAGCCTGACTTCTTCTTTTTTTTTTTTTTTTTTTTTTTTTGAGACAAAGTTTTGCTCTTGTTGCCCAGGCTGGAGTGCAATGGCGTCATCTCAGCTCACTGCAATCTCTGCCTCCCAGGTTCAAGCAATTCTCCTGCCTCAGCCTCCCGAGTAGCTGGGATTACAGGCACCCGCCACCAATCCTGGCTAATTTTTGTGTTTTTAATACGAGACCGCTTTCACCATGTTGGCCAGGCTGGTCTTAAACTTCTGACCTCAGGTGATCCACCCACCTCAGCCTCCCTAAGTGCTGGGATTACAGGCATGAGCCACCGAGCGCAGCTGGCTGACTTCTAATTCTCTAGAAACTGTGCTCATCAGATCTTCTAATTACTAAGCCTTATCGTATCCCTGGTCCGACCCCAGATAGAGCTGTCGAGCATTTTCTCTGGGAAGGTCTCATGTCTCTTTCCTTGCAGACATCTCTCTGTCCAACTCTCATGCCCCATCTTTGCTTTCTCCGAATCTATTCCCAGGGTGCTTCTCCACTGACAGCTGTCTCAGACTTTTTTTCAGTGATCTGTGCTTGGTCCTTCTCACTGTTTGTCTCCCCCAAGATATCCTATTCATTATGAAGACTGAGCTACTGCTCAGCCTGGACTCTTGAACCTATGCATTCAGCCCAGACCTCTCTCCTGATCTGCAGACCTGTCATTCATTTGCACTGGATATCCCACAGTCACTGTGAGCATCCCCTCTGCACTTGCTCTCCTTCCCGCCTTTAGCTTACTAGCCAATGTCATTGCACTTCAACCTCAGCCCAGCTCTCCTGCTTCCAGCTCCCAAACCTCTATCTAATCGATAACTGTGTCCTCAGTGCTACATATATATATATATGTATGTATATATATATATATATGTATACGTATATATATACATATATACACGTATATATACGTGTATATATATATACATGTGTATATATATACACGTATATATATATACGTGTGTATATATATACACGTATATATACGTATATATTAGGTTCTGGGATACATGAAAAGAACATGCAGGATTGTTGCACAGGTACATACATGGCAATGGGGTTTGCCCCCTCCTATATCACCTATATCTGGCATTTCTCCCCATGTTATCCCTCCCCAACTCCCTACCCCTCACAGTCCCTCCCCTAGTCCCCCCGCCACAGACCTCAGTGTGTGTGATGCTCCCCTCACAGTGTCTACGTGTTCTCATTGTTCAACACCTGCCTATGAGTGAGAACATGTGGTGTTTGATTTTCTGTTCTTGTGTCAGGTTGCTGAGAATGATGATTTCCAGATTCATCCATGTCCCTACAAAGGACACGAACTCATCATTTTTTGATGGCTGCATAGTATTCCATGGTGTATATGTGCCTCATTTTCACTGTCCAGTCTATCATCAATGGGCATTTGGGTTGATTCCAAGTCTTTGCCATTGTAAACAGTGCTGCAGTGAACATTCGTGTGCATGTGTCCTTATAATAGAAAAATTTATAATCCTTTGGATATATACCCAGTAATGGGATTGCTAGGTCAAATGGAATTCCTATTTCTAGGTCCTTGAGGAATCACCACACTGTCTTCCACAATGGTTGAACTAATTTACACTCCCACCAACAGTGTAAAAGTGTTCCTATTTCTCCACATCCTCTCCAGCATCTGTTGTCTCCAGATTTTTTAATGATCACCATTCTAACTGAGTGAGATGGTATCTTAATGTAGTTTTGATTTCCATTTCTCTAATGACCAGTGATGATGAGCATTTTTTCATATGTTTGTTAGCCTCATATATGTCTTCTTTTGAAAAGTGTTCATATCCTTTGCCCACTTTTGAATGGGTTTGTTTGTTTTTTTCTTGTAAATCTGTTTTAGTTCTTTGTAGATTCTGGATATCAGCCCTTTGTCAGACGGGTAGATTGCAAAAATTTTTTCCCATTCTGTTGGTTGCCAGTTCACTCTAATGATTGTTTCTTTTGCTGTACAGAAGCTCTGGAGTTTCATTAGGTCCCATTTGTCTGTTTTAGCTTTTGTTGCCATTGCTTTCGGTGTTTTAGTCATGAAGTCCTCACATATGCCTATGTCCTGAATGGTTTTGCCTAGGTTTTCTTCTAAGGTTTTTATGGTGTTAGGTCTTAAGTTTAAGTCTTTAATCCATCTGGAGTTAACTGTAGTGTAAGGTGTCAGGAAGAGGTCCAGTTTCTCCTTTCTGCACGTGGCTAGCCAGTTTTCCCAACACCATTTATTAAACAGGGAATCCTTTCCCCATTGCTTGTTTTTGTCAGGTTTGTCAAAGATCAGATGGTTGTAAATGTGTGGAGTTGCCTCCAAGGCCTCTGTTCTGTTCCATTGGTCTATATCTCTGTTTCAGTACTAGTAATCAAAACCATGCTGTTTTGATTACTGTAGCCTTATGGTATAGTTTGAAGTCTGGTAGTGTGATGCCTCCAGCTTTGTTCTTTTTGCTTAGAGTTGACTTGGCTATATGGGCTCTCTTTTGGTTCCATATGAAGTTTAAAGTGTTTTTTTCCAGTTCTGTGAAGAAGGCCAATGGTAGCTTGATGGGGATAGCATTGAATCTATAAATTACTTTGGGCAGTATGGCCATTTTCATGATATTGATTATTCCTAAGCATGAGCATGGAATGTTTTTCCATCTTTTTGTGTCCTCTCTTATTTCGTTGAGCAGTGGTTTGTAATTCTCCTTGAAGAGGTCCTTTACATCCTTTGTTAGTTGTATTCATTGGTATTTTATTCTCTTTGTAGCAATTGTGAATGGCAGTTCATTCTTGATTTGGCTCACTTTAACTCTGTTATTGGTGTATAGGAATGCTTGTGATTTTTGCATATTGATTACACCCTATTGTCAAAATTGAAAGAGCTAGAGGAGCAAGATTAAAAAAACTCAAAAGCTAGCAAAAGACAAGAAATAACTAAGATCAGAGCAGAACTGAAGGAGATAGAGACACAAAAAAACCCTTCAAAAAAATCAATAAATCCAGGAACTGGTTTTTTTAAAAGATCAACAAAATAGACCACTAGCCAGATTAATAAAAAAAAAGTAGAGAAAGAATAATCAGATAGATTCAATAAAAAATGATAAAGAGGATATCATCACAGATTCCACAGAAATACAAACCACCATCAGAGATTACTACAAACAGCTCTATGCACATAAACCAGTAAACTTGGAAGAAATGGATAAATTCCTGGACGCTTAACATCCTCCCAAGACTAAACCAGGAAGAAGTTGAAACCCTGAGTAGACCAGAAACAAGGGCTGAAGTTGAGGCAGCAATTAATAGCTTACTAACAAAAAAAAAGCCCAGGTCCAGATGGGTTCACAGCCGAATTCTACCAGACATACAAAGAGGAGCTGGTACCAGTCCTTCTGAAACTATTCCAAACAATCCACAAAGAAGGAATCCTCCCCAAATTATTTTATGAGACCAACATCATCCTAATACCAAAACCTGGCAGAGACTCAACAAGAAAAGAAAACTTCAGGCCAATATCCATGATGAACAAAAATACATGCAAAAATCTTGAATAAAATACTGGGAAACCGATTGCAACAGCACATCAGAAAGCTTATCCATCATGATCAAGTAGGCTTCATCCCGGGGATGCAAGGCTGGTTCAACATACGCAGGTCTATAAATGTAATTCACCTCATAAACAGAACCAAAGACAAAAACCACATGATTATCTCAATAGATGCAGAGAAGGCCTCTGACAAAATTCAACAGCGCTTTATGCTAAAAACTCTCAATAAACTAGGTATTGATGAAACGTATCTCAAAATAATAGAAGCTATTTACAACAAACCCACAGCCAATATCATACCGAATGGGCAAAAACTGGAAGCATTCCCTTTGAAATCTGGCACTAGACAAGGATGCCCTCTCTCACCACTCCTATTCAATATGGTACTGGAAGTTCTTGCCAGAGCAATCAGGCAAGAAAAAGAAATAAAGGATATTTAAATAGGAAAGGAGGAAGTCAAATTGTCTCTATTTGCAGACGACATGATTGTATATTTAGAAGACCCTATTGTCTCAGCCCAAAATCTCCTGAAACTGATAAGCAACCTCAGTGCTTCTTCTAAATCCCACTTGGACTTGTGACTACCCTTCAGCCCACTGCTGCTATGGTGACTCAGACCTTAATCCCTTCTTTAGACTATTACAGTAGTCTTCTAATTGGATTTCCTGGCTCAGGCTTCATCCTGCCACTAAAGTTTTTATTTTAATTTTTAAAAATATGAATGAACACGTCTTCCCACTCTTTAAGAAATGCTGATAGTTACTTACTGTCTTCAGTATCAAGTCCAGATTCCTTAGCTGTAATGAAGGTTCTTTGCAATATAGCCACAACATACCTTAGCATTGATTTTCAGCCCACATCAGACTTCTCTCTTTTCTTGGGACACAGTTTTCCTTCTCTACACCTCTGTGCCTTTTTTCATCCTATTTTTCTTACAAAAAAGCCACTCGTCTCTCCTTGCCAACTTACCTCCTTCTTTAGTGCTTCTAGGAAAAGAATACACTTCTATTTTTTCTTTTTTTTGAGATGGCGTCTTGCTCTGTTGCCCAGGCTGGAGTACAGTGGAGTCATCTCAGCTCATTGCAACCTCTGTCTCCCAGGTTCAAGAAATTCTTCCCCCTCAGCCCTCCTAGTAGCTGAGATTGCAGGTTCCTGCCACCATGCCTGGCTAATTTTTGTACTTTTAGTAAAGACAGGGTTTTCCCATGTTGGCCAGGCTGGTCTCGAACTCCTGACCTCAGGTGATCTGCCCTCCTTGTCCTCCTGAAATGCTGGATTACAGGCCACTATACCTGGCTCCTCTTCCACTTCCAAGTCAGGAGTTTAGGGATGCATCAGGGTGAGAGATATGGTATTTAAGGCAGTGGACTAGATTGACAATTGCAGAGGGTAAAGCCCAATGGCACTGCCAATATTCAGACATCGGGAAGGACCCAGCCAAAGAGACTGGGAGGGAACAATGAGATAGGAGGAAACCTAGTGAGGTGTGATGGAAGCCAAGAGTAGAAAGTGTTTTATTAGAGGAGGGTGAATGTTGTGCCAAGAGGCTGCTGAGAGGAGGAATAAGATGAAGACTGTGAATTGACCATTGGATTTGATGTCATAGCGGTTATTGCGAGCTTCATCGGTGTGTTTTTAGTGGAGTAATAAGGGCAAAAGGCTGATTGGATTGGCTTCAAGAGATCAGCAGAAATGAGGAAGTAGATGCTTGTTGAATGGGTAAAGGTTGGATGAATGAAGAAATAATGTCTTCAAGGGAATTCCATGATTGATCATGAACCAAAATAGATAAATGAGTTATTCTGAGTCTGAAACACTCCTGAGTAGAAACAATGCTGTGATTGCAGGGCGAAAAGCTTTGCGGGAGTGACAAGGGAATTCAGCTGGGATTACTCAGGCAGTAGGGTGGTCTAGGGAGGGTTTATGAGTTCTGTTGTGCTTGCAATTTTATCTGCTCCTGGCCCCACTTCATAAAGGCCTTCATGCAAGACTTCTCAGAGGGGGGCCTCAGGGAAGAGCTATCCCTCCAGGGACTTGGGTGTAGGATTTTGAGAGATTATTTTCAAACACGTCTTGCAGGTCCGTGGGGTTCCTGATAATAAGCCTTTCAGGATGACTCCTGCCCTTTTTTGCTGGCTGAGCAGCACCAAGCCTAACTGGTCAGGAAGAGGTGAATAGGAAAAACCTGATCCATCCAACAGACTGTATTTAATGCTGTACCTCAAAGCGTTTCTCTATAAAAATGCTATATTGAAATAGTAATAGAGATGGACAAGTGGTCGCCTAGATTTGATAAACAGGCTGCTCATACCTGCTCCCCACTGGAGTACAACAGTGATGAAATATGAAGAAGACAAACCTGGCTAGACCAGACCCAAACTTTGATTTTGTGCTGTTCCCAGTGTCATTTTCCTCAAATGGTCAAAGCTTCAAAAGGCACTTAAAATGTGTTTTTACTTACATGACTGAGGACAATACATGTCCCTTCATAGAAGCATTTTTGGGGATGTTCAGGGCCCAGACTGTGAAACAGAACCAGCCATAAAGTAACTGAACAACCCCATCCTACCACATGCCCTGCAGTTCTCCAAATGCATCATCTGCTCTTACTTGTTCATGTTTTTGCCCACGTGGTTCCCTGGAACACCCAAATTCTCTTCTTCCTGCTGGCGTGCTTAGCTCTGGGAGGACCTTCTACAGGAGCCCTTCCTCACCCACTCACACAGAGACAGAGCCCAAAACCATGCTTGTGTGTAGTTCAAACGCCACACCTACCACAGTGAACTACAAGGTTTTCTCTTCTGGGGTTCCCATTGGACTGTGAGTGTCCTGAATCCTGTGACTTTAATTCTGGGTTCCTGCCTTGTTTTATTTTTTGCATGCCACCACACCCAGCTAATTTCAAAAAATATTTATAGATATTTTTAGGGGTCTCCCTGTGTTGCCCAGGCTGGTCTTGAACTCCCGGGCTTAAGTGATCTACTCACCTCAGCCTTCCAAAATGCAGATACTACAAGTGTGAGCCACCACACTTGGCACTTATTCCTATTTCTATCCTGTGCATCTAGAATAGTGCCTGTACATTTTGAGCACATAATCGTGTTTGTTGAATAGTTGGATGAAGGCTGGAGAGTGTGGATGAATGAATGAATACATAAAAAGATCAGAAAATGTTACCCCCCAAATCGAAGCTAACAAAAGAAAGACTGTCAATGACTTTACATATATGCAGAATTTGTGCTTATAATGGTTCTTTCCACATCCACTCGAGACAAGATTATTGCAACGTAATGCGTATCTATCCAGTGACTTGTGCTGTGTGTGGCACATTATGAAACCATGCTGATGAACATTAGACTTGGGTAGTAGGAATTGATTGGTTTAATTCTAGATTTGCGAGAAAGATGTAATCTGTGGAACGCATGAACTTTTTTTTTGAGATGGAATCTTGCTCTGTTGCCCAGGCTGGTGTGCAGTGGCACAATCTCGGCTCATTGCAACCTCCGCCTCCTGGGTTCACACAATTCTCCTGCCTCAGCCTCCCAAGTAGCTGGGATTACAGGCACCCGCCACCATTTCCGGTTAATTTTTTATTTTTAGTGGAGATGAAATTTCACCATGTTCGCCAGGCTGGTCTTGAACTCCTGACCTCAGGTGATCTGCCCGCCTCAGCCTCCCAAAGTGCTGGGATTACAGGTGTGAGCCACTGTGCCTGGCTGGAACACATGAACATTTTTGTCCTTGTTATTTCTTTTAAGCAAAATATTTTTCCTTTTAAAATTGGAGAACTAGGTACACCTTAATAAATATATTTATTTGAAGCATCATTTCATTAGTCATGGTTTTTAAATTTTTCATAAGAAAATTTAGAAATAAACCAGCCGTAACACATCTGAAGTGGAAGTCATACTGAACCTGTCATTTCATTTCCAGGTGACTTGGTCTCTTTCTTGCTTAATTTGTAAAATGATAATAGCCCTTACTAGTATTTACATTGTAAAAGTGTTGTTACTATAAATTAGATAGTCTAAAATGGGTTATGATGTCTTCTTCGAAAGACAAGCATTACACACAAATGAGGTATTATTATTTAGTTTTGCCTTTTCAAGCTCGTTAAATGAGAGTTAGATGAAAACTCTGCTTTAAGCAATATTCAGCGGGTAAGGGACGAGTGAAATGAAAAAAAAACTTTTCCAGTTGAAAACTCAGTTTGTGCAGCCTGGCCTCTCTGTGCACAGGCAAAAATAGTGTATGTATAGGTGATATTTACCAGTCTTCTTTATCTCCTCTCTGTCCTGTACTCACAAACTGAAGACAGTTAAGCCCTTCGGTTCAGTCATTGCATGCGTTTGGGAAAACCTAAGGAATCTGGAATGATTACAACTTAGAAATGTTTCCACGAATCAAGGCATGCAGCTAGCTTTCTTACTGGGTTAGGGCCCAAATTAACTGTACCAGGCCTTCACTTCCACTCCTGCTTCTTGGGATGGGGGCCCTGTTCCTGCAGTATTTCAGGTTAGTTTCCACTAAGGCCTGTGTGCACCTCATTAGTACCCCTGACGAGGCCCAGGGTTTTCCTATCTTGGAATACAGGGAGAGGATGGCAGGAGAAGGGGTGTTGTGGAAATAAGATCTGGGAAATTGTGAATATCAGAAACTTCATGTGAAGACCTGAGAACGGAAACAGTACCCTGGGAGGATTCAGGGTGAGAGAGAGCTGTTGGTGATGGACCCATCTATAGAGCATCAATGTTTGTGGCCTCTGTGTGGTCTGATGTGGCATTGATCACGTTGGGGTCACCACCTGAGACATTGATTGCTACCTGTGGGGGTCTGTCCTGCAAACCCTGACTCCGCGACAGATGAATAAATACACTCGAATACACAGAGTACAGTGAATGAGTGGGCTAGGGAGGTTGTCAGCCACTCTCAGAGGGCAATTGCAGCTACCTGACCCCTTACTAGCTGTTCTTCCTTGCATTTATTCAGTATAGATTTAATGACAGAGGTTCTAAGTCAACACACTTGTGCATAATTAACATCGTTCAAAGAGTGATTTTATGTCACGCCTAGTAATCCCAGCACTTTGGGAGGCCGAGGCAGATGGATCACGAGATCAACAGATCAAGACCATCCTGGTCAACATGGTGAAACCCCATCTCTACTAAAAATACAAAAATTAGATGGGTGTGGTTGTGCACACCTGTAGTCCCAGCTGCTCAGGAGGCTGAGACAGGAAAATCACTTGAACCCGGGAGGTGGAGGTTGCAGTGAGCTGAGATCACACCATTGCACTCCAGCTTGGGCAATAAGAGCAAAAACTCCGTCTCAAAAATAAAAAGTGTGGTTTTATGAATGATGAAAGGTTTTGGTTCTGGGGGCCCAGAACAAACACCATTAACAGGTAATCCCCCTTTCACCTCCCTCTGAGAGGACCATCAGGGCACAACGTTTAGGTAAGTAAACAAGTAGAGTAGAGACAAAGGAATGTGGGGTAAACAGACTTAACTGGGGAAGCTTCTATTGTTCCTAATCTTCACCCTATGACCTAATGCTCTAAGGTAAGAACTGGCTGCCTTCAGCCTGCTCTATGATCACAAGTTTATGAAAACCTTTGGCCTTCCAAAAGGTTTGAAACGAAAATCTTCTAACTTTCCTTAATGTTTTGTCAGCTATGCTGAGTGAATCTCAACAGTCTGATAGCTCTAACCCATTTCTGGTCCCTGCTCCTGGACTACCCCGTCTCTCCCCTCTCATCCAAACCCCTTCTGGTGTCCATCCATTAGGCCTTGACTCACCTTCGCTTCCTAGGGGCGACCTTCAGCTTCGCTTGCAGTTATGGTCATCTGCTCTCCACCTGACCCATTTATTTTGGCTTCTGGATTTTGCTCCTAGAGAGGCCCCCTGCTTGGATAGCTGCCTGGCCAGCTGCAGAGCCAGCTGTTTATTCCAGACTTCAAGGTGACTACACTCCTCTCTTCTCCCTCTGACTGGTCCCAATACATGGGCCATGACAAGAAGTGAGAGATAGTGACAGCGTGACAATTGTGTCAGAACAGATTCGTCCCTTTGTAGGTCATGTCGTTAATGGACTGCTCAGAGTTCGGGTGCACATTCATGCCTCACAGTGGGCCACGGACGGGGAAGTCTGTGTGGACCTCAGAGGCCTAGGGACAGGGCGGGGCAGAAGAAAGATTAGGCGGAAAACACAAGAGGCTGATCTGGTTTGCTCTGCAGTTTCGACCAAGACCACAACTGGTTTTTGGGGTACTGCTCAACACACAGGCCATGTGCTCCAAGAGCACTGGCATGAGGTCAGCTGAGCTGACGCACAGGTGGTGAGGGACCTAGAGATCCTCTGAGGTGAGTCTAATGGCGGACCGCTTTCCTTACCCTTGGAAAGAACATTTAGGGATTATGTCTTTACCCCTCCCTTTTTTTTTTGAGACAGAGTCTTGCTCTGTCACCAGGCTGAAGTGCAATGGTGTGATCTCGGCTCACTGCAACCTCTGCCTCCCAAGTTCAAGTAATTCTCTTGCGTTAGCCTCCCAAGTAGCTAGGATTACAGGCTGTGCCACCACATCAGCTATTTTTTTTTTTTTTTGTACTTTTAGTGGAGACGGGGTTTCACCATGTTGGCCAGGATGGTCTGAATCTCTTAACCTCGTGACTGCCTTGGCCTCTGAAAGTGCTGGGATTACAGGCCTGAGCCACTGTGCCCAGCCACGTCTTCCACTTTTAAGGCAAACTTTTTGAAAGAGAGGTCTGTGTCCATAGGTTCCATTTACTCCTCAACTCACTGTGACCTGACTGCTGCCTGCACAGACCCTACTCCCTGCCAAACCAGTCAAGTATCTCCATGGTACTTACCTGTGGGTGCTTCTTAGTCTTTTTCTTGCTTGATCTCTTGATAGCATTTGCCTTTGTGGATCACAGCCTACTTCTTGAAATACGCTTTTACCTTGTTCTCTGGATACCTCACCATTCTTTTTCCCAACCTCTCTGGCTATACCTTCTCACTCTTTTTTTCCGGGGTCCTTTCTCTGCTCATCTCATATAGCTTGGATATTTGTGCCCTCCAAAACTTATGTTGAAATTTCATCCCCAGCACGGGAGGTGGGTCCCGGTGGGAGGTGTTTGGATCATGGGGCTGGATCCCTCATGAATGGCTTGGTGACTTTTTTGCTGTAATGAGTGAGTTCTCGCTCTATTAGTTCATGTGAACACTGATGTCTAAAAGAGTGGCACTTTCTTTTTTCACTCTTGCTCTCTCTCTCTGGCCACGTGACATGCCTGGTCCTTTCACCTTCTACCATGGGCAGAAGCTTCCTGAGACCTCGCCAGAAGCAGATGTGAGTGCCATGTTTCTTGTACAGCCTGCAGAACTGTGAGCCAAATAATCCTCTTTTCTTTAGAAATTACCCAGTCAGGCATTCCTTTTAAGCAACACAAAATGAACTAACATACCATCCTTTATTTAAGCTTTGGTGTTATTTTGGCTTCTCTCTGTCTCTATGTTCCGACACGCTCTCCCAGGGCATGTCATGCATCGCTGTGAAGTCTCTTGTTGTCTATCGTGTACAGATGACTCCTAAATGTGTGTCCTCAGATTTCTAGATCATACTGCTTGCTCTTGCTCTGAATGTTCCCCAGTCATCACAAAACAAACACATCCAAGGCCGAACTCAGCACCTTCTCCCCTGAATATCCTCCATTTCGAATTCATATTTTTGTTGTCTTATTGAGTGATACCACCATCCACCCAGCTGTCCACATCAAGAACCTGATCTCCACTCTGGATTTTCTTCAAAACTCCAACATGTAATCCATCACGACTTTCAGTAGTTTCTACCTCCTTGAGAGTGTGACTTGTACATTTCTCCATAATTCAGTGCTGCTTAGCCTCATCTCTGACCACTTTGGCTAAGACCCTAGAAACTACTTTGAGTACTCAGATACTCAGCATGCGTAATAATGCATTGTTCTTTCCAAAATGTGCGTATGTTATACCCTCCCCCTGAAAAAGACCTCCCCACCTCTTTATTTGATTAACTCCTCCATACCTTGTAAGTCTCTGTGTACAAGCTACTAACTTCCAATTTTCCTGAAATCTGGATTAGGTGACCTCCCTAGGGCTCTCAGTACTTATGTCTTCATAACATGCTCCTTTATCACAGCTGACTTTCCTGTGTCTTCTATGCCCATATCTCCTGTGGGGTCCCTGTAAGTGCTTACCAGGACCTTATTTTTTTCTGTTCACCTTTGTATTCTTAACACCAACAAAGTATTGTGTACAAAAATAGATTCTCAAGGAATGAATATGAATGTCAAAAGTATCACTGTGAAAATATAAAATAAATTTCTGGCTGGGTGCGGTGCCTCACAACTGTAATCCCACCACTTTGGGAGGCTGGGGCAGCAGGGTTGCTGTAGCCCGAGAGTTTGAGATCAGCCTGGGCAACATGGTAAGACTCTCTATACAAAAACAAACAAGCAAAAAAGGCAGGGTGCGATGACTCAAGCCTGTAATCCCAGCATTTTGGGAGGCTGAGGTGGGCAGATCACCTGAGATCAGGAGTTCGAGACTAGCCTGGCCAAAATGGCTAAACTAAAAATATGAAAAAAATTAGCTGGATGTGGTGATGTCTCCTGTAATCCCAGCTACACAAGAGGCTGAGGCAGGAGTATTGCTTGATCCTGGGAGGCGGAGGTTGCAGTGAACCAAGATCGTGCCACTGCATTCCAGCCTAGGTAACAGAGCGAGACTCTGTCTAAAAAAAAAAAAAAAAAATTAAAATAATAATGATAATAATTAATCAGCCAGGTGAGGTGATGTGCACCTACAGTACCAACGAATCAGGAGGCTGAGATGGGAGGAGGCTTGAGCCCTGGAGGTTGAGGCTGCAGCAAGCACCACTGCACTCCAGCCTAGGCAACAGAGTGAGACCCTGTCTCAAAATGATAATCATAATAAATACAATTTCCAATCAGAGAAAGCAATTAGTATTTTACTTAACAAAGATTGGTCCAGTCCTTCAAACATTAAAGCGATTTATTGAAAGATTTAAAATATTGCTGGGCATGATGGTGCACACCTGTAGTCCTAGCTACTTGGGAAGCTGAAGCAGGAGATTGCTTGAGTCTGGGAGACTGAGGCCAGCCTGGGCAACATAGTGAGACCCCATCTTTTAAAAAAAAGATTTTAAAAAATTAGAAGAATTTATCAACATTAGAATTGTAAGCAGAGGGGCTGGGCACAGTGGCCCATGCCTGTAATCCCAGAACTTTGGGAGGTCAAAGTGGGTGGATCACTTGAGGTCAGGAGTTCAAGACCAGCCTGGCTAATGGGGTGAAACCCCATCTCTACTGAAAAAAAAAAATACAAAAAATGATCCAGGTGTGGTGGTGCATGCCTGTAATCCCAGCTCCTCAGGAGGCTGAGGCATGAGAATCCATTGAACCTGGGAGGCAGAGGTTGCAGTGAAGCAAGATCATGCCACTGCACTCCAGCCTGAGCCACTGAGTGAGACTCCATCTCAAAATAAAGAAAAAAACATTATAAGCAGAGGGTAATTAATAGAGGCAGACTTCACATCTGTCCTGTGGGCTTCTTTTCCAGAGTTCCATATCCAGACTTTCAAACCATGTTCTGGGGTCATCCAAACATTCCATCCTCCTGACTCCATAAACTACTGGATTCATATCCTGCTCCAAACTTGAAAACATGGGGATTGGAATTCGGTAAGTGTTGACATTGTAGTTTTTTCTTTCTTTAGTTGTCAACAATGTACTGTACCAGTAGAGTAATGCTTTTTCAATTCTTCTCTCTGGAGTCTTCATCAGAAGATGTGACTGGACTCCTGAGTAGTCTAGTTGTTTTCACAATGTTTGAATATGCTACGTGTACAAAGAAATGTTGTGAAGTCTTCTGAAGAGTTCCATCCTTTTACATTTTCTCCTCTGTTTCATAAGTATTTAAATTATTTGGCCGGGTGCAGTGGCTCATGCCTGTAATCCCAGCACTTTGGAAGGCTGAGGCAGGCGAATCATGAGGTCAGCAGTTTGAGACCAGCCTGGCCAACAAGGCGAAATCCTGTCTTTACTAAAAATACAAAAAATTAGCTGGGCATGTGGCAGGCACCTGTAATCCCAGCTACTCGGGTGGCTGAGGCAGGAAAATCGCTTGAACCCAGGAGGCAGAGGTTGCAGTGAGCCGAGATCACGCCACTGCACTCCAACCCAGGCAACAGTGTAAGACTTCATCTCAAAAAAAAAAAAAAAATTCTTCATCATTGTTCTATTGATTTTTTTCTAAAAGTGCATACACAAAAGTGAATTTTCAGCTGGACACAGTAGCTCATGACTGTAATCCCAGTGTTTATAGGTAGCATGTGCCTGTAGTCCCAGCTACTTGGGAGGCTAAGGCAGGAGGATCACTTGATCTCAGGAGTTTGAGGCTGCAGTGAGCCATGATCACAACACTGCATGCTAGTAGAGGCAACAGAGCAAGACCTTATCTCAAAAAAATTAAAAAAGAAAAAGAAAAGTGGATTTTGAGAATCAGAAAGACTTGCTGCCCACTCTGGGCCAGGTGAATAATGCAAGACATGAGTAGTTCAACCATACTCCAAAAACAACTGCTTTAGCCATATTGCCTATCGACAACCCCACTGTCAAATTTTTCTAGCCTCATAACTGCTTTTGCTTTCCAAAACACTTAATTGTTTATTGTCTACTTCCCCTTCTAGAATGTAAGCATCATGAGGACAGGCAATTATTTTGTTCAGCACTAGATGCTCAGCACTTGGAGTAGTAACTCAGTAAATATTTTTTGATTGAATGAATGATGTCTTTTGCAAGTTTTTCTTTTTAATTTTTATACTTTTTTTAAAATAGAGATGAAGTTTTGCTACATTACCCAGGCTAGTCTTGAACTCCTGGCCTCAAGCAATCCTTCCTCAGCCTCCCAAAGTGCTGGGGTTACAAGCATGAGCCACCACACCCGGCCCTTGTTTTCTTTTTTTCCTTAAAGAGGCTGATGCCCATCTGGGTCTCTAGGGATCTAACAAAAGTCTGGTTTTTCCCTGAACACTTTTATCGATGACTAAGACAATAACATTGATGGCATGCTGAACAAATTTACAGATGACACACACTAAAAAGAATAACAAATGAGTTGGAGGATACAATCGGATTCTCTCCCCGCCCCCAATCCTGACAAAATGTAATAATGAATTATATCTAACAATATAGCATTTAATGGATACCAATATAAAGTACTCAAAGATCCCCAAATTGAATTGTAAAAGTCCTGAGTCGGGGCGAGATGATGTACTGAGCTACACATGGCAGGAAGATTTACAGTCTCCTGTTGATGATAAGAAGGTGATGAGTCAACACAGTGGGACATAGCTTTTAAAAAAAATCAATCTTTTGTTGTACTAATAGAAATGTAGTGCTCAAGAGGGGAGCTAGTTCTCTAGTACTCACTGGTGATCAGACCACATTTGTTCTGTTTTATAAATTCTGAGCTTCAGACATTCAGAGACATTGATAAACAAAGGATTATATGAGAAAAGTAAAAAGTATAATAAGAAATCTGGTGCACAGAGTTATTCAGAAATAACAAAAAGATCCAAGGTTGTATGTAGGTGTGTAAGGGAGATGGTGATAACTAGAATATGTAGCTACCTTTCAAAGTTTGTGGGGCTATCCAGCAGAGAAGAGATTTGATTTCTTCTGGGTAATCCCAAATGGCAGTAAGTAAGTATATTTCAACCCATTCACATTGGTCAACTGTTAGATTTGCTTAGCAGTCAAATGGACAGCCACTGGAGGTAGTTCATTCCCTGACCCTGGTGCCTGGAAGCGAGGCAGTCATGCCTTATTCACTGGGTGCATTTGTGATAGAAGTTCAAACCGTGGAGTGAGGATGTGAGGAGAATAGATTGTTTATAATAGCAAAACATAGTGACTGCTTACTGTTTGGCAAGCACCACAGGAAGTGATTAATGTGGTTGTCATTTCTATCACATCCCACTAGCTCATTTTACAGATGAGCAAAGTGAGGCTTAGTGGGATTGAGCAGTTTGCTCAAGGTCTTACACCTTGGCACAAAGCAGATCTAGGATTTAAACCCAGGCAGTCAGATCCCAAACCTTAATCTTTTATTCTATAAGGTCCCTAAGTGGTGCGTGGTGGTGTGCGCCTGTAGTCCCAGCTACTCTGGAGGCTGAGGCAGGAGAATCACTAGAACCCAGGAGTTCAAGACTGCAGTGAGCTATGATCATGCCACTGCACTCCAGCTTGGGCATCAGAGCAGGACCTTGTCTCTAAAGTAAGTGAATAAAAATAAAAGTAAAGTATAAGGACTTATACTTGAAAAGAGCCATTCTTTCCTACCTTGAGATTCTCACTCTAATGAAATAAACAGAGGAGTATATTATCTCAAAGAGTGGATGATTCTATAGTACGTAGGTTCCCTTTATATCTAATATGCAGGAACTGTGATTAGTCTGGCCATTTACCACTTGGGTACTCTATACGGAGCCCAGCATAGGACCTAGCATACAGAAGGTGCTCACTAATTATTTAAGTGAAAAGAATGAACAAATGTAACAAATACAACATTGGCAGCATCTGAAATGACAGAATCTCAATATATTGTGCCTGAAGAAAAGCACATTTCTGGGTGGTCTACCAAGGACCCTTGGCAAAAGTGATAATCATTTCCAGCAAAGGCCTTGAGAATTCCTGTGCAATTGTTTCAGTGATATTCATTTAAACAAATATTTATTGAGCATTGGTCCTATGCCAGGTATGTCCAATGTGTTAAGGATGCAGAGGTGAACTGGAGGATGTTCTGTCAGTGGGGGAGAAGAACAGGTGAGCAAATCCTTACAATACCTTGTGACAAGTGCTATAGCAGGTGCATGTATTTTTTTTAAGTATTATGGAAACAAAGAGCAGAAAGGAACTAATTGTACTTGGTTGAAGGAGTCGTCTGATACTTGCTTATGTTTTATTTATTTATTTATTTATTTATTTATTTACTTATTATTATTATTATTTTGAGACAGGGCCTCTCTTTGTTGCCCAGTCTGGAATGCAGTGGCATGATCTCAGCAACCTTTGCCTCCCAGGTTCAAGTGATTCTCCTCCCAAGCAGCTGGAATTACAGGCACCTGCCACCACACCCAACTAATTTTTTTGTATTTTTAGTAGAGACAGAGTTTCACCATATCAGGCTAGTCTCGAACTCCTGACCTCAGGTGATCCACCCGCCTTGACCTCCCAAAGTGCTGGGATCACAGGCATGAGCCACCACCCCCAGCCATTGATTATGTTTTAAAAATAGCTTCATATATGTGTTACTTGAGTTTATTCAGTCTTCATAAAGATCATGTAAGATCATGACTTGTGCAGAAGATGAAATAGCATCTTAGAGGGCTTAAGTGAGATCCCCAAGGTCATACAGCTAGTAATAATAATTGCCCATATTGATTGAGTGCTTAGAATATCTGCAACTCTGTTCTAAACCATTTTTAATACATTTAATCCTCACAAAAACTCTGTAAGGTAGTTATTGATATCATCACCATTTTACAAATAAGAAAACCAAGTTACAAGATTTAAGAAACTTGCCTACACAGGAGAATGGCTTGAACCCAGGAGGCAGAGGTTGCAGTGAGCCAAGATCGCCCCACTGCACTGCAGCCTGGGCGACAGAGCAAGACTCCGTCTCAAAAAGAAACTTGCCTACAGTCACATAGCTAGAAAGTGGAAAACCAGGATTTGCAGTCTTGAGTTTAGCAGGCAGATGTTGATCCACTGCACTAAATTGCCTCGTCTAGTCCCCCAAAGAGCTGGAACTCACATACTTGGACCCTGATTCCAAGTTCAGTTCTCTTTCAAGTGACCTTCCTCATTAGCAGATACTGTATCCAAATGAGAAGAAACGGTCACATGGATACAAAGAGACCGTGTAGTGCTTGCATCTGTCCTATGGTGGTATCATGGTATGGTGGGAGGGTGATGGTGAAGTCTGAGATGCACATGAACTTAACCATTGACAAGCATTATGGTACAAGCTTCAGATTTACTATGCTTTAGGCATTCAGGGTGTTTTCAGGGCAGTCAGTTTTTCTTTCGTTTTTGAGGCAGAGTCTCGCTCTGTTGCCCAGGCTAGAGTGCATAAGCATGATCATGGCTCCCTGTAACCTGGAACTCTTGGGCTCGAGTGATCCTCCCACCTCCACTTCTCAAAGATCTGGGATTACAGGTATGAACCACCAAACCTGCAGAATTTGGCCTGTTGTCCAGGTCGGCATACTGGGCTGTATGGACTAGACTTGTTACTCATAGGAACTAGCCACTAACACTTACCTGCAGCCTTTTGGCTGGTTTAAAGTTTTCTAAAAAGAAGACAAGTCATAAAACATTAAGAATGAAACGCGTTAAATTCAATGCCTGTATATTAGCAAGAATGGAATGCAGAAATGGAGATATAAAACATATAATTGTTTACATTGTCCAGCTTTCTCTCCATAAGAAAAATTGGATTGAAAAACAGTTCAAGGCGGGACATGATGACTCATGCCGGTACTCCCAAGACTTTGGGAGGCCAAGGTGGGAGGATCACTTGAGTCCATGGGTTTGAGAGCAGCTTGGGCAACATAGTGAGACCCCGTCTCTAAAAAATTTTTAAATTAGCCAGGTGTGACAGTGCACAGCTGTAGTCTCTACTTCGTAGGCTGAAGTGGGAGAATCACTTGAGCCCAGGAGGTCAAGGCTGCAGTGAGCCATGATTGTGCCACTACATTCCAGCTTGGGTGACAGAGTTAGACCCAGTCTCAAAAAAAAAAAAAAGTGAAGAAGAAGAAGAAAAATAAAAATAGTTAAGTCTAATATTACTGTGCCTTAACAACTAAGTTGGTCTGGCTCTGTAGCAAATCTAAATGAAAAAGAATTATTTTTAAAATGAATGAAGGAGATTCCTTCTTCTTTAATAATTACTACTTATGTTAATGTGGACATGACCTATAGAATCAAAGATATTGTGTCTTTAAAACAGCCATCTCTCAGGAGTTTTGGAGATTTGGTCATTTTAAAATCAGCTGCAGGCTCGGATTTCTGTGGCAGGCGGTGGGGCAGAAAATGTCAATGTTCTCTGGTGTTCTTCAGTGTAGGTGGGGTTTTGGTATTGCTTGGTTTTTCGTGTTTTGTGTTGTCATTTATAGAGATTCAGTAGATTCAACTCATTACCTTGGCCTTTGTGTTTTTGGATTTCTATTTTCTTGGCTTCAGTTCCTTGGAAACATTTGTTTTGATGGTGGCAGGAGAGTTGGTTTAGTCATGTTTTATTTTTGTTGTTCCTATTTATTTCTTATATCCTTTAGTTCAAGTCCACTTACAAAGTGTCATGTAACCTGTCTTTATGCCTCCCCAAATGAAATGTTCCCACTAGTAACTCTAGTGTAACCTTACAGGAATAGTTAATTTGATGCCCAGTTGATGCCCATCGAGTTGGTTCTATAGTATTAGAACAAGGGTATGTCTTAGAAATTATGTTTGAAATTTATAATTGGATTTAGCATTTAGCATGTGAAATTTCAATGTCTTGGATCAACAAGTAGCCATATTCATATAAACATATTTTCCTTTTCATCGCTGAGTCAAGAGAAGTTGAAAAATTCTTTTCTCACACGTTCCATTCTTCAACTAAATCTGAAGGTAAATTACTTTTAAAAACCACATTCCAAACAAACAGTTTTTCATAAAGCTATGAGAACACGAATAGAGTGGGCCCCGCTGGCATTTGGGATGTGCGTGTAATTAGAACTCTCAGTTTTTCAAACATGTAATTTACTACGGTTAAGGTTTTTAATTCTTCACTTGGAGTCCGTTGGGATGAAACAAGTGACCCTTGTTGGAAATATGTCAAGAATCAACTTTCTCAGGTTGACCTTTAGTTTGCTGGTCATCAAATGAAAACACTGTATCTTCCCAGGCTTAAAGATGTCGGAATCTTCCTAAGTTTGTTAAAAGATCAAGGCAGAAGGCTAGCACTGCTGTGCTGCTGTGAAAAACAGACTTCCCTCTCCCTTCTCCTTTTAGTTGGTTTCTGCCTGAGAGAGAACCTGCTTCACCTCGGCTGGCCCTATCTTTGCTCCAAGAGTTGCCTTGTATATCTGTCGTCCATCCTTTGGGGTGTAGGGGAGGTGGAGTACCCTGCTTTTGCAACCAGAAAGATGGTTGTCATCCTTTGAACTGATGTGTCATCCTTTCTAGTACAAGGCTCAGTACTAGGCACCAAGGACTGCTGCAGATGCTCTCAATCACTATTGTTCATAAAAGTGGCAACAAAATTTGGAATAACTCAATGACTGTGTGACCTTGAGCAAGCAACTTAATCTCTCTCTAAAATAAGGATCTCATGCCTGGGCAACATGGCAAAAAATACAAAATTACAAAAAATACAAAAATTAGCTAGGCGTGGTGGTATGCACTTGTAGTCCCAGCTACTCAGGAGGCTGAAGTGGAAGGATCTCTTGAGCCCAGGAGGTCGAGACTGCAGTGAGTTATGATGGCACCACTACATTCCAACCTGGGTGACAGATGAAGACCCTGTCTCAAAACAAACAGACAAACAAACAAAAAATAGCTATTTCACAAAGTCATTGTACTAAATACTTGGGATTATATATGAAAATACTTAGCAAAAATCTTAGAACATATTGCAAGTGTAGATTGAATTTATATGAAGTATATACTAATCCACAGAAACTCAAATGGAGAGATGGACCCAAATCAAAATTGTCTGCCTCTAGCCATTTGTTAAATCAGTTTCACTTTCAAATTTAGCTAAATCTACCTATGAGATTTTGCTTTAAAGTCCACATTCAGAACAAAAGAAGTACTTCCATGATAATCTATTCAGACAGATTTCATAACAGGAGCTGACAAGGGTTTATTTAGGAGAAAATGACATGTAAACCAGTAGAAGAAGGAAGATTAGGTAGAGAAAATGTCTATTTCAAAATAAATGAAGAAGGGACAATTATCTGACACCAGAACATTCAGATGGTGATATAATTATAAAATAGACTTGTTTTTGTAAGTTGGGGATTTAAAAAATGTTTATTGACCTTAAAGGAATAACCTTTTTATAACTGAATGAGAAACCATGCAGTACCTTGCATTAACTAGTAATATACTAAAAATATCCGCTAACTATTTTTCTATTTAATTGCATCTGCTGTCACGGCCTTACATTTATTTCAGTGATACAAAAAGAGTGATTTGATTTGGTAACTGCCTGTCCTCTCTGCATATCAGAAAATGCGAAGGAGAAGTCTTCCCTCTGACTCACTTAGCTGTGAAAACAAGACTCTGCCAAGTTGTTGGAAACAAACACCGTAGTAAAACTACAAGAAAATTCTGCTAAGAAACCTTTTCCCATCTGCAAATTACTTGACTAAAACCTGAGGTGCTAGATTTCAGCACAAAGGTGACTTTGGAGGAGAAAGTTTGTGCCAAACTTAGATCTGTTGTTTTTGTGTTATGTAAGAAGGAGAAAAAAATTAACTGTTTACTCCTAAGCTATAAATTTGAGATTATTTATCTATTACACCAAATAACAGAATTTCCAAACCTCTGTAGCTTTACTTTAGAGCTATGTTTTCATAAACTATGATCTGTACTCAATCAAAACTAAATGTAATTGAATATTAAATAATTAGACTTGCCAAATTATATTTAAATAATACTGGACAAAGTTATTGTATTCACTGTGTCAGAAGTGAATTATAGTTGAATTGTAAAAATGGCATTGTTAAACAGTGAAAATATTTGTCTTTTTAAATAACTTTTCCCTGATTATAAAAAATACATGTGTAGCATAAAATAATAGAATACAGAGTAAAAAGAAGAAAATAAAAATTGCCAAGTCACCCATAATCTGTCACCCAAAGAGATCATCATTAAAATTTTGTTTTTAATTTATAAACGGACACAAACACACACATGCACACAGATGCACATACCAGAATATTCATTATATATTAATGCATATTAATGGTTTATTATAGAAAAATTAAACATAAGGAAAAGTAGGCAGAAAGCATAAAGGATCCCATCTACCTATTAACCCATGTCTAACCCATCAATATCCCCTTCCTCTCCCCATCTTACTTTATTTTGAAGCAAATTCCAGATATTATATTATTTCATGCATAAATTTTTTTTCTTCATTTGAGACGGAGTCTCACTCTGTCGCTCAGACCAGAGTGCAATGGCATGATCTCGGCTCACTGCAACCTCTGCCTCCCCAGTCCAAGCAATTCTCCTGCCTCAGCTTCCTGAGTAGCTGGGACTGCAGATGCATGCCACCATGCCCAGATAATTTTTGTATTTTTAGTAGAGATGGGGTTTCACCGTGTTGGCCAGGATGATCTCGATCTCTTGACCTTGTGATCTGCCTGCCACCACACCTAGCCCCATAAATTTTGACTCATTCCTGTAATCCCATCACTTTGGGAGGCCCCAGGCAGAAGGATCACTTGAGGCCATTAGTTTGAGCTCAGCCTGGCCTATATAGCAAGACTTTGACTCTACAAAGAATTTAAAAATTAGCCGTGTGTGTGGTGAGTGCTTAATCCCAGCTACTGGAGAGGATAAGGTGGGAGGATCATTTGAACCCAGGAGTTCAAGGCTGCAGTGAGCTACAGTTGTGCCACTGCACTCCAGCCTGGGTGACAGACTGAGACCCTGTCTAAAATATATACATTTCAGCATGAATATTTAACAGATCAGGACTTGTAAAAAAAAAAAACCACCATTATCATATCTAAATTAACTAATATTATTTTTTAATAGTATGAAATATTCAGTGTTTGAATTTTTATCTCACAAATCCTATAACTTACTTTTACAGCTTGCTTGTTTGAAGGAGAATCCAAATAAGGTTTATGCAGTGAAGTCAGTTCATATGTCTCTTAAATCTCGTTTAATTTAAATCTCTTAAATCTCTTTTAATCTCATTTTTTCCCTTGTAACTTACTTGTTGCAAAAAACAAGTTGTTTGTCCTGTAGAACTTCCCACAGTCTGGATTTTTCTGATTGCAGAAAAATATATATATTCACATCTTAAATATAAGTAATTTCAGTAATTTTTACTATGTGGAAATATACAAGGTGAGCCTATGCTGTCTTGTACCACATAGCAGGAGAGCTATCAAAAACTACTGGGGTATATCAAAAGATGTCAGGAACCAATTTGAAAATGCTATCACAGACCAGCGAGGATAACTTGAGCATTAATAAGAATAATAAATAATATGTACAGAAGCACATTAAATACATTTCAATGAATAGTTAAAATTATAATTAGAATAGAGAAAACAAACATTATTTAAAAATAAGACAAAGGTACCAAATATCTAAAAATCTCTTGTGATGTTACCTAGATCTATTATTAGTTCATTAAGGATTGTAATAATATGTACAGAAGCACATTAAAAATATATATATATTTAAACAAATATTTATTTTTATAAAATATATACATTTATTTTGGGCAAGACTGCTTCATAGGGAGTGGAGTATTTTGTCATCAGGCAGTACATAATATCTAAAAATCTCTTCTTTTGTGATGTTACCCAGATTCATTATTAGTTCATTAAGGATTGTAAAAATGGTGCTTTTTTTTGTTTTTGTTTTTTTTTGTTTATTTGAGATGGAGCCTCACTCTGTCACCCAGGCTGGAATGCAGTGGCGCTATCTCAGCTCACTGCAACCTCCATCTCCCCAGTTCAAGCAATTCTTCTGCCTCAGCCTCCTGAGTAGCTGGGACTACACAGGTGCATGACACCATGCCTAGCTAATCTTTGTATTTTTAGTAGAGATAGGGTTTCACTGTGTTGGCCAAGATGGTATCTGTCTCCTGACCTTGCGATCCACCTGCATTGGCTTCCCAGTATGCTAGGATTACAGGCGTGAGCCACCGAGCCCAGCTAAAAATGGTAATATTTTAATCTTATTATTCCTTAAGTTGACTTTCTGGCAGGTGCCAATGGTGTTTGCTTTGTCTTTTTTTTTTTTTTTTTTTTTTTTTTTTTTTATGAGACGGAGTTTCGCTGCTGTTACCCAGGCTGGAGTGCAATGGCATGATCTTGGCTCACCGCAACCTCTGCCTCCTGGGTTCAGGCAATTCTCCTGCCTCAGCCTCCTGAGTAGCTGGGATTACAGGCACGCGCCACCATGCCCAGCTAATTTTTTGTATTTTTAGTAGAGCCGGGGTTTCACCATGTTGACCAGGATGGTCTCGATCTTTTGACCTCGTGATCCACCCGCCTCGGCCTCCCAAAGTGTTGGGATTACAGGCGTGAGCCACCGCGCCCGGCCCTGCTTTGTCTTATTTTTAAATAACATTTGTTTTCTCTATTCTAATTACAGTTTGAACTCATTCATTGAAATGTATTTAATGTGCTTCTGTACATATATTATTCTTATTAATGCTCAAGTTATCCTTGTTGGTCTGTGATAGCATCTGACATCTTTTGACACACCCTAGTAGTTTTTGATAGCTCTCCCGTTATGTGGTACAAGATGGCATAGGCTCACCTTGTATATTTCCACATAGTAAAAATTACTTATATTTAAGATGTGAATATATATAAATATAATATAAAACCATAGGACAGAAACTATTTATAATAGTAAAAGACTAACAATAACCCCAATGTCTATTAATAGAGGACTTGTTGAATAAACTATGATACCTACACAGAGTGGATTCTGTGTAGCTATAAGATGGAAGTAGAATTTTTTTTTTTTTTTTGAGACGGAGTCTCGCTCTGCTCAGGCTGGAGTGCAGTGGGACGATCTTGGCTTATTGCAACCTCCGCCTCTCAGGTTCAAGCAATTCTCCTGCCTTAGCTTCCTGAGTAGCTGGAATTACAGGTACCTGCCACCGTGCCTGGCTAATTTTTGTATTTTTAGTATAGATGGAGTCTCACCATGCTGGCCAGGCTGGTCTTGAACTCCCAACCTCGTGATCCACAAGCCTTGGCCTCCCAAAGTGCTGGGATTACAGGCGGGAGCCACTGTGCCCAGATGGAAGTAGGATCTTTAAATATACTTATTACGGATTGGTCTCTAGGATATATTACAAGTGAAAAATGGAGGGAGAAATGTGAGTCTACAATGCTACCATGTATATCAGAATGGATATATATGTATATTTATATACATATACACACATATATGCATGCATACACATACATGTAAATACATTTGCTTATATTAGAAAACAAAGAATGGAAGGATTAACATCACAAAATATTAATAACAGTTACCTATAAAAAAGAGAGGGAAGAAAGTGCAGGGGATAGGCATAGAAACTAGACTTTTTTGAATTCACTTTGTTTTGTACATTTGACTTTGGCCGGGCTGGTCTCGAACTCTTAACCTCAGGTGATCCACCTGCCTTGGCCTCCCAAAGTGCTGGGATTACAGGCATGAGCCACCTCACCTGGCCTAATTATGGGATATTCTAATCTTATCATGCCTGCTGTCCTTGAGAAGCAAGATTCTCAGCATGAGAGGAAGGGAATATAGATGTAACATGGAGGAGGTTAGGTAGAAATCCTGTGGTCCTGAATTTGAATGGGGAGTTGATAGAAACTTAGGATGTATATGTACATGTATAGACATATCTCCTAGGTTAGGTCCTCTGTTCACTGAAAAACCTAGTAACAATGACTAAGCCAGAAGCAATGAGTACCCTTGTTATCTATATTAGGGTCTGGCTGAGGCAGATCATAATATATGATATACATGCATATATATCATAAATATATATTCATATATACATAAATTTCATATATGTATAGCATCTATTATTTAGCTATTCTTCTATTTCTGGTCATTTCGATATTTCCAATTCTTTATGCTCATATATAATAGTGCGGCAAAGCAATTGTGTACTTATTATTTCCTTCATACAATTTTCTATAAGTAGAATTACCCGACTAGAGGGTAGGAACATATTTAAACTCTTGATTAGTATTGTCAGATCACCTCTAGAAAGGTTATACCAGGTTACATGCTAAGTGGCAGTGGGGGAGAGGGTGACTGATTCACTGCATTAATAGTTATAGGCATTTTAGACATTTACACTGACATAGTTCTGCCAATCTATGTCAGGTAGAACTGTGCCTTTTTTGTTTTTCTCTTTTTGATTTTCTTATAAAGAAATATTAAAAAATTAAAAACACCATATGGAAAAACTACACTGAGGTAACATTTTCATATTTACATTATAAATTAATAACTACACATTTGGCTCCTTAAAAGTCCTACTTATTTGCTCTTTATATCTCAAGAAAATCCTGCAAAGTGCTCCTTTACTTAGATAATTTTTTTTTTGAGAGGGAGTCTTGCTTTATCTATCGCACAGGCTGGAGTGCAATGGTGCGATCTCCGCTCACTGCAACCTCCACCTCCCGGGTTCAAGCAATTCTCCTGCCTCAGCCTCCCGAGTAGCTGAGATTACAGGCATACGCCACCACCCCTGGCTAAGTTTTGTGTTTTTAGTAGAGACAGGGTTTCACCATGTTGGCCAGGATGGTCTCAAACTCCTGTGATCCGCCCACCTTAGCCTCCCAAAGTGCTGGGATTACAGGCATGAGCCCCTGCACCAAGCCCTACTCATACAATTTTATGTGTATATGGAGGGAGATATATCATCAACAAGCTATTCTGCATTTAAAACTAAGGAGGAAATAGTTTATCCCTCTATGAAATGGTATTGACAGGAAGCTATCCACAAAGATTAGAATGGCCTTATCAAACTTTATGTATTCCTTATAATTAACACATTGAATTATAAATCCTTTAGGTGTAAACATACATATATCGTGAATGTATTAAGATATAAAATATCATACCTTTTTGTTAATTTTGGCAGCTATCTTTGAAATTCCTGGGTTTTTTACCTTGTAACCTTACCTTCACAGAACTCATTATATGTGAAACTTTATTTTCTAAACATAGTTTAGGAAATTAACTAACTTTGTAAACATTATTTTACATGTACCTTCTATATACAACTGAACTATGAATATTATGAAAGCAAAAAAAATGTAGATTATCGGCAAAATCATAGACTGTTAGAGCTAGAGGGATCTTGAAGATCGCCTGGTCTAACCCTTTCATTTTATACTTTGGAAAACGAAGACAAAGGGCAGTTATGTAACTTCATTAGAGTCATGCAGCTTCTTCGTGAGAGTGTGACAAAAACCCAAACTGATTTGGTATAGTGTCCTCTCCGTGTCGCTTCTCAGAGTTAGCAAAACTTGAAGGCAATATGCAAAACCAAAAATAATTGTCGTGCTAGGGAAATGGGATTTGGCGTGTCTGCCTTCAAAATTCGATTATGTGAACTTTTTGATAAAAATTCTGTAGAGAATGGATCAAAGACTACATTATAAAATTAGGTAAAAGAGCACCTTTGTTATTTGGGCAGCCAGAAATAAATTATGGGTTTTCTAATATTTAGCAGGGATTTGCAGCAATCAATATGCAGACCACCCATGACTTGTTGGGGGTGCAAAACTCATTGTGTTTTTTCCCATTATTTTAATGGCAAAAAATGCAATTATTTTTGCACCAACTTAATACTATGGTTTGACATGATTTTTTGACTTTACAATGGTGTGAAAGTGATATGCATTCAGCATATGTCGAATTTTGAATCTTCGTCTTTTCCTAGGCTAGAGACGCGCAGATATTGCTCTCTGGTGAAGCCAAGCCAAATCACCTAACACAAAGCCCATTTTATGATAAAGTGTTGAATTTCTCATGTAAATTACTGAATACTGCATTGCACGTGTTCTGGGCACATTTCAGGTATGCTCGGCTAAGCCTCGACGTGCAGTAGGTTAGGTGTATTAAATGCATTTTTGACTTCCGTTATTTTCAACCTATGATGGGTTTATCAGGACACAACCCTATTGTAAGTGGAGGAGCACCTGTATACAGCATCTGAGTGCCTCATATATGTGTTCACAGGTACTGTTGTAAGCACTTTGTTTGTATAATCTCCATGAATTCTAACCATAATCTCAAGCACAGAGAGATTATGTGACTCGCCCCTGGGTAATCTCAAGAATGTCAGACTCAAGATTTGAACCCAGGCAGTCATAGACCCGATGAGTTATTTGAAGTTTCAAGCCTCAACTGCCATTGTTGCCGCTACTGAGGGTTGCTGTAATTGTCTGACTCTCCCTCACTGTCTTCCCACAGGATCAAAGGTTCTACTTGAGAAATTCTTACATAGCCAGTCACGATGGCTCAAGTCTGTAATCCCAGCACTTTGGGATGCCAAGGCAGGCAGATCCCTTGAAGCCAGGAGTTCGAAACCAGCCTGGGCAACATGGAGAAGCCTTGTATGTACGAAAAATACAAAAAAACTTAGCTGAGCGTGGCAGTGTGTGCCTATAGTCCTAGCTACTTGGGATGCTGAGGTGGGAAGATCACCTGAACCCAGGAGATCGAGGCTGCAATGAACCATGTTCATAACACTGTACTCCAGCCTGGCTGACAGAGTGAGACTCTGTCTCAAAAATTAAAAAAAAATCCTTAGAGCAAAAATTTTGAGAGACAATCTGCCACTTGCTATGTGATTTTTTCATTCCTCATCTGTAACATAGGTGTGATAATATCTACATGATAGAATTGTTGGAGGACTAAATAAGAGAAATTATATCCATTTTTTTAGTAGAATAGCTGGCACACAGTTACCATCAGCTCTGGTCATCATTATTAGTATTATTAATATCATCATAATATGATGGGCTCTAATTAACATTATCATTATTATTTCTTTCTCTCCTTTGACCTCTTTTTTAATGCAAAAGCTCCTGGAAAGGATAATACATTACCCAAGAAGCTACTGACTCATCAGTTGTTTTTTTCCTAACAGAAGAGAGCAGAGAGGTACTAAAGCAGAAGGAAGGAAAGAGGTAGAGAGACCCCAAATTCAACTTAGAGTTTTACCCCAAATTATTTGGGATAAGGTTACCAAACAGTTCATTTGGAGTCGAGTCTCATATTTGGGATCCTGTAATCTATTTTTTTTTTGTGGGGGACAGTTTCACTCTTGTTGCCCAGGCTGGAGTGCAATGGTATGATCTTGGCTCACTGCAACCTCTGCCTCCCAGGTTCAAGCGATTCTCCTGCCTCAGCCTCCTGAGCAGCTGTGATTACAGGCATGTGCCACCACACCCAGCTAACTTTTTGTACTTATAGTAGAGATGGGGTTTTTCCATGTTGGTCAGGTTTGCCTCGAACTCCCGACCTCAGGTGATCCGCCTGCCTTGGCCTCCCAAAGTGCTGGGATTAAAGGTGTGAGCCACCGCTACTGGCCGGAATCTTGTAATCTTTATTAGGTTTCCCAAGCCTGTTAAGGAGTGAATAAGGCCATTGCTAGCAGTGGTGACAACCTTCTGTCCCTGCCCAAGGCATCTTGTCCACTGTGGCCACCTGCCAATCTAAGCTGCAGTGGGAAGTGGTCAATAATCCTATGCAAGCTCCTCAGTTTCCTGTGCCTGGAAACGGGCCTTTTGCCATGGAATTTTTTTTTTATTGTACCTGTAAGTACAGAACACATATTGCACAATATGAAAGATCTTATTAAGACTTCTTGTTAGGCAGGGCACTGAAGCCTGTAGTCCCAACACTTTGGGCGACCAAGACAGGCGGATCACCTGAGGTTGGGAGTTCGAGGCAAGCCTGGCCAAGAAGGCAAAATCCTGTCTCTACTAAAACTACAAAAAATCAGCCAGTTGATGGTGGGTGCCTGTAGTCCCAGCTACTCGGGAGGCTGAGGCAGGAGAATTGCTTGAACCTGGGAGGTGGAGGTTGCAATGAGCCGAGATCAAGCCACTGTACTGCAGGCTGGGTGACAGAGTGAGACTTCATCTCAGAAAAAAACAAACAAATGGCTGGGTGTGGTGGCTCACGCCTATAATCCCAGCACTTTGGGACATTAAGGTGGGTGGATCACCTGATGTCAGGAGCTCAAGACCAGGCTGGTCAACATGGTGAAACCCCATCTCTACTAAAAATAAAAAAAATAAAAAAATAGCTGGGCATGGTGGAGGCCACCTGTAATCCCAGTTACTCTGGAGACTGAGGTAGGAGAATCACTTGAACCTGGGAGGTGGAGGTTGTGGTGAGCCAAGATGACACCATTGCACTCCAGCCCGAGCAAATACAGTGAAACTCCATCTCAAAAAACAAAACAAAAGAAAACAAAGCTTCTTATTAACCTGGATACACACTGTGCTTCAAGACTAGGACTGAATGCCATTCCAGAATTGTCATTCCACTTTTTACTCAGGGTTAAAAGTCTAAAGGTGTCCCGCAGCTGCATCCTCACGCTTTTCTCTAGGTCACACCCTTTCCATTGTGCCTAAAGTCTTCCTGTTTAATGCTACCAGCTTCTCCCTCAGGTCAGGTACTTTTATTTTGTGTATTTTATTTTTCAATTTTCACCCTTATGGAAAGGATCGAGCACACAGTAGAATAGAAAATGGTGTACAAAGATGTTCAGTGAAAGGTGCCTCTCATTCCCATCCAGGCTTCCCAGTGCCACTGGCCAGAAGTACCCACCATTTGTTCATTCATTCAGAGAATGTGGTGGGGTACCTCCTCTGTGTTAGCCACTGTTTGGGGTGCTTGGAATCTAGCAGCAAAGAGATGGATGAGATCCCTGCTTTCTAGTAGGGGTTGATGGGCTACAAACAATATACAGGAGCAAGTTATCATAGGGTGGGTTAGAAAGTGATGAATGCAGGCTGGGCAACATGGCGAAACCTTGTCCCTACAAAAAAAAAAAAATACAAAAAAAATTAGCTAGGTGTGGTGGCACACCTGTAGTCCCAGATACTAGGGAGACTGAGGTGGGAGGATCACCTGAGCCTGGGAGGTGGAGGTTGCAGTAAACCAAAATCATGCCACTTCACTTCAGCCTGGACAACAGAGAGACCTTGTCTCAAAAAGAAAGAAAGAAAGTGACTAATGCTATGGACAGAAATAAGCAAGGGTAGGGACAGAGCAATCAGGGTCACTTATGAAATATCTATCACATAAGCTAAGTGTCCATCAACAGATGAATGGATAAAGAAAATGTTTCACATATATACACACACACACACACACACACACACACACACACACACAATGGAATATTATTCAGCCATTAAAAAAATGAAATCCTGTCATTTGCAGCAACGTGGATGGAACTGGAGGTCATTACATTAAGTGAAATAAGCCAGGCACAGAAAGACAAACCGAATATTCTCACTCATATGTAGGAGCTAAAAAAGTGGATCTCATGAAGGTGGAGAGTAGGATGGTGATTACCAGGGGCTGGGAAGGGAAGTGAGAATGGGGGATGAAGAGACGTTGGCTAATGAGTACAAACATAGAGTGAGATAGTAGAAATAAATTATAATATTCAGTGGTACAGTAGGGAAATTAAAGTTGACTGTAATTTATTATATATTTCAAAACAACCATCAGCTTTCAAAATATCTCAAGTACCCCAATGATATGTACAACTATTATGTATCAATTTTCTAAAAGTTGTAAATAATTATAATGGGAAAAAATAGTATATACCACAGGCCAGGAATTCTCCTGAGCACTGCAGGCACTCTTATCATTGTCATTGTAAAGGGAAACTGAGGCACAGAAGAGGTAGGAACATGGCTCAAAGTCACAAAGCTAATGAGTAGTGAGACCTGGGCTTTCACGCAGGCTGTCTGGCTCCAGAGCCTGAGCCTAGATTCAGAACACTGCCGTCATCCCGGAGGAAAACTCCCATGCCTGGTAGAGTCACTCTCAATTCTCTTTTCCCCACAGACCCCGGCAATCACTCATCTGTTTTTTGGCTCTAAGGATTTGCTTAACATAAATATTCATCTAAATGGAATCATGCAATATGTGGCCTTTTGTCACTGGCTTCTTTCACTGAGCATAATGTTTTCAAGGTTCTTCCATATTGTATCAGTCTCATTCCTCGTTGTGGCTGAAAAAGATTCTATTGTATGAATATACCACATGCTGTGTGTCCATTCATCAGTTCTTGGCCACTTGGGTTGTTTCCATTTCTTGGCTATTATGAATAATACTGCTGTGTACATTTGTGTACAAGCTTCTGTGGAAATTTATGTTTTATAATTTTCTTGGGTACATACCTAGGAGAATTGTTCAGTTGTAAGGGAACTCTATGTTAAACTTATTTTTTTATTTTTATTTTTTTTGAGACAGGGTCTCACTCTGTCACTCAGGCTGGAGTGCAGTGGTGCAGTCTTGGATCACTGCAATCTCTGCTTCCCAGCCTCAGCCTATTGTCTCACTTCAGCCTCCTCAGTAGCTGGGACTATAGGCATGTGCCACCACGTCTGGCTATTGTTTTTTTTGTTTTTTTTTTTTTTGGCATTTTTTGTAGAGACAGAGTTTTACCATGTGGCCCAGGCTAGTCTCAAACTCCTAAGCTCAAGCAATCCACCTGCCTCAGCCTCCCAAAGTGTTGGGATTACAGGCATCAGCCACCACACCTGGTCCTGTGTTTAACAAATCAACTTTTGACCACATGTATTACTTAGCTAAACCTCACTACTTGGACGGGGTAAAGTATAGGAGCAAGTGGTTGCTTTAGCAAATGTCCTACCCTGTTCTATCAATATGATTGTGTCTCCTTCTTGGGGTTTCATAAGTTAGTACCCTGAAGGTCACTGACACTCTGTGTGTGTATTTTCCATGAAGATCCCCCACTGAGGCCACTTTTTTGTGACCCTCTCCATACAATAGATGGGGAATGACCATAAGGAAGTAACCTTTAAAGTAACTGAAGGGCTCAAGCTTGAGCAATGGAACCTCTCCAGGTACTTCTAAGAGCATGATAGACAGGGTCGGTCTAGCGAAGTGAATGCATTGAGAAGATTGCACAGTCCTCTAACAACATGAATGATGATTTTGTGGAATTCGCTATGCCTAGCGTAATGCTAAATTCTTCACAGCCTTTTTTTAAGACTTGGGCTCTCCAATATGGTAGCTACTGGTCACATGTGGTTATTAAGCACTTGAAACATGGTTAGTCTGAATTAAGGTATGTTATACAGGTTGAGCAACCCTAATCTGAAAATTCAAACTATGAAATGCTCTAAATCCAAAACTTTTTGAGGACTATGATGCTACAAGTGGCATTGTTGGTGGCAACAAAGCCTGCTGTTCTCTGCCTTTGCTGTTGTTTAGGAGGTGACACAGGTATTCTAAGGGATGCCGCTGTGCTGATTAGTTACCCTGAAGACATTATTTTTTCATTGTTTTAATAGTATGTTATATATCATATATATATAAACACTCGTGTGTATATATAAAACACGTGTGTGTATGTGTGTGTGGTGTGTGTGTTGTATATATATGTGTATATACATATACACACACACCACACACACAACACACACGTGTTGCCCAGGCTGGAGTGCTGTGGCACAATCTAGGCTCACTGCAACCTCCGCCTCCTGGGTTCAACCAATTTTTGTGCCTCAGTCTCTTGAGTAGCTGGGATTACAGCACTATGCCTGGCTAATTTTTATATTTTCTGTAGAGATGGGGTTTCACCGTGTGGGCCAGGCTGGTCTCGAACTCCTGGCCTCAAGTGATATGCCCGCCTGGACCTCCCAAAGTGCTAGGATTACAGGAGTGAACCAACGTGCTCAGCTGGTATGTTATATTTTTTTTACTGTTACATACTTATGTCTAAATAAGTGTAAGAAAATGATTGCTTCTCAGTAGCACATAAATGAGAGTCGGAATGATGATGATGCCGAACAAGCATAGATTGTCCCATGGGTGGCTGAGATAGTGACACCTCTGATTTCTGATCATTCAGTCAATACAAACTTTGTTTCATGCATAAAATTTTTAACAATATTACATAACATTACCTTTAGGCCATGTGTATAAGATGTATATGAAACATACATGAATTTCATGTTTAGACTTGCGTCTTATCCCCAAGATATCTCATTTTTGTGTAGGCAAATATTTCAAAATCTGAAATCCGAAACACTTCTGGTCCCAAGCATTTCGAATAAGAGATGCTCCATTTGTATATGTAAAATACACATTGGACTTGGAAAACTTAGTACAAAAAAGAGAATGTAAAATACTCATAAACATTTTCTATGTGTTGAAATCATATTTTGGATATGAGTTATGTAAAATATAGCATTAAAATTAATTTCACCTGTTTCTTTTTAACTTTTCTTAATGGGCTACTAGAAAATTTTAAATCACACACGTGGCTCACATTAGGGCTTGCATTATATTTCTATCAGATAGCACTGGTTCTAGACTATTCCTCACAGTAATCTGATCAGCTGGATGGTATATCATCCTTGCATTATGGGTGAGGAAACTGAAGCTTAGAGAGCTTAAGTCAATTGCCTATGATCATACAGCTGTAGTGTAAGTGCAACTCTCTCTCCAACTCTGACTGGTTACTCTAGACAGTCTCCCCATAGTCCAGAAATGTAACCCACAAAAAATGGGTTAGGATCATCAGTTGTGGCAAAAGGCTGTTTTCACATCTTCATTGTAGGGCACACGAAAGATGATGGTCTGTGAAGTTCTGTAAAGTAGAATTTAGGTTGCAGTTGGAGGAAATTGCCTATGAGAGAGTTTCTTAAATATTAACTTTCGTTTGTAATGGTTTGGGGCTGACCCACTAGGATCGAAGGTAGAAGGAAGTATTTCAGAGCTTGCTTTCATTTCTATGATTCTGTCACAATTCACATCAGATTCACAGGTCAGCCTCCACTGTAACATTCAGATTGAGATGGAGTAGAGTGAGATGAATGAGTGCTTCAGTTTCATCTCTTTTCCCTGTAAAGTGGAGGGTTTTAATTTCATCCCATTTCATTTGAATTTGTGAAAACTTCAAAAGGACATTCTTCACAGCACTCCTGCCCTCTTCTAAGTTTCAGTGGAGGGGAGAGACGAAACTGTCAAGGAGAGAAACTCTTCTCTAAAATATTAAGCTATTCTCTAAAATATTAAACCATTCTCTAAAATATATATTTTAACTCAGTCAAATCTTCCATTTCCTAAGGGCGTCAGTGTTCTTCACTCACAGATAATTCTCGAGTGTATATCATTAATGCTAACTATTACTGGTTGTTAAATGCTGTGACAATTTTATTTGCGTTTTACATATATTATACTTGTATATAACATGTATCATGGGTATAATTTACTTTTCAGATTTCAAATACCAAAGAGGATGCCCAGTTTAGAACAGTAGCTCCTCGGGCTATTTTTCCAAGTTGGGAAGGCATGGGGAGGATTGGGATAATTGCAAATTAAACTTGGCCACAGGGCCTCATTCCCAAATGTTTAAACCCTCTTATATTCTTAGGGACCAAAAATGTTGCTAAGAGCTTTTAAACAGAAAAGTACACTTTTTTTTGCCCCCTTGAGACAGGGTCTTACAGTCACACAGGCTGGAGTGCAGTGGCAAGATCCGAGCTCACGGCAACAACCTCTGCTTCCTGGGCTGAAGCAACCCTTCCACTCAGCCTCCCAAGTAGCTGGGACTACAGACACATACCACCATGCCCAGCTAATTTTTTTAAAAATCTTTTTTGGTAGAGATGAGGTCTTGCTGTGTTAGCAGGCTGTTCTCAAAACCCTGGCCTCAAGTAGTCTGCCTGCCTCAGCCTCCCAAAGTGCTAGGATTACAGGCATGAACCACCGTATCCAACCAATTATTTGTTTTATATTTTTTCCCCCAGACTACAAATTTATTGCATACCAAGAAACAAGGCAACTTGACTCCTATAAGATTAATTCAAGCCAAAAATCAAACCCTAAGAAGCTAAAACGTTCTTATATGTGCCATCTTTTGTTTGTTTGTTGTTGTTTTATTCAGGGTCAAATTTTTAGTGCCCCTTCATTAGGTTCACTTTGGCTTAAATGGCTACATGGAAAATACTTTCCAGCATTTGTTTTTTGTTTAGTCACTCTTCCATAAAATTCCTTAGTGGTTTCAAACATCATTCAGATGAGATAACAATGAATCACACAAAGAAGACAGAGAGATAGAATGGTATTGGCAAAGGGACAGGGAGCTGGGAATCAGATGTCCTGAATTCTAGTTCTGTTCCAAGAGCAAATTGGCAACAAGGCCTTGGGGAATTTACATTCCACCAACATTTCTTGGACGCCTACTATGTTCAAGGTATTGTAATAAGTGCTGTAGGAGCTACAATGATAAACAAGACATGGATCCTCAAGGAACTTATCACCTAGCAAGAAAGAAAGGATATTCACAAAACGATAGCATCATGTGGTACAGAATGTGTGATAGTGGAATAGAGCTTATGGGAGCACAGAAGGACAAAAACATCATTCCAGCCAGGGAGAGTGGGGATGGCTTCATGAACAAAGGGATATTTGGGATCTGGGAAGTGTGGGTAGAATTTCTCAGTGGGGCTTTGAGGGAAGCGTATTTTAAGCAGAAGGTGCAGGGAAGCGGAGAGGATGTAAGCAAAGATGTACAGTAATAAAGTGCAGAGCTGGTTCAAAGAACTTGTTAGACAGGAAGGCACAGTTAATGCTGAATAACAATGGGAGATAAGTTTTGAGTGCTAGATTAAGATCAAATTGTGGTAGGGCTTGAATTCCATTCTAAAGATCTGGGCCTTATGAGCGGTGAAGAGCAGGGAGACAGAAAAGATAACTCGTAGACCCCTGAGTGATAAGCTTTGCCAGGAAGATTGTTCTAGCGGCACTGGGTGGTAGGAGTGAGAGCAAAAAGGTAGAAGCCTGGGAAGTGTGTTAGAAAACAGTTATGGGGCTGGGCACGGTGACTCACACCTGTAATTTTAGCACTTTGGGAGGTCGAGGCAGGCAGATCATTTGAGCCCAGGAATTCCAGACCAGCCTGGGTAACATGGCAAAACCCTATCGCTACAAAAAATACAAAAGTTAGCTAGAACTGGCAGTGTGCACCTGTGGTTCCAGCTACTCAAGAGGTTGAGATGGGAGGATTGCTTGAACCTGGGAGGTCCAGGCTGCAATGGGCTGTGATTGTGCCCATACACTCCAGCCTGAGAGACCCTGTTTCAAAAAAAGAAAAAAAAAAAAGAAAATGATTATGGTAGGCTTTTGGCCATGGGAATGGACAGAGAAGGCCAATGCAAGAGACATTATGAGAATTGACAGAGCTTGGTGACAATTGGTTTTGGGATGTAAAAGATGACTACAGTTTTGAGCATGGGTGAGTCAGAGGATGGAGATGCTGAGACTGTAGGAGGTTTGCTGGGAAAGGTGCTGAGCTTAGTTTCAAGTACGTGTAGCCCATTCCGAACACGTTGGATAACTTAATCATGTAAAATACAAGCCAATTCCTGACTCCCCCCTGCTCAAAACCCTTCAATGCCTTCTCATCTTACTCAGAGTAAAAGAAAAACCCTTACGATGGCTGATAAAGCCTTCGATGGCCTGGCTGCCCACATTCCCTCTGAGCTCATCTGCTTCCTTGCTTGCTTCTCACTGGCTGCTGCCACCCTGGCCTTCTTCCTGATCCCCGAATGCCGTCTAACATGGATTTGTCTTTCTTAATGTTTTCTTTGCCTGAAACCCTCTTTCCTTGGGCAGTTCTTACACCTTAATCCCTCACTTCTTTCAGCTTTTATTCAAATATCATCTCTCTCTTTTTTTTGAGAGAGAGAGAGAGTTTCACTCTTGTTGCCAAGGCTGGAGTGCAGTGGCATGATCTCTGCTCACTGCAACCTCCACCTCCTGGGTTCAAGTGATTCTTCTGTGTCAGCCTCCCCCCAGTAGCTGGGATTACAGTTGGATGCCACCACATCCAACTACTTTTTGTATTTGTAGTAGGGACGGGATTTCACCATGTTGGCCAGGCTGGTCTCAAACCCTTAACCTCAGGTGATCCACCCACCACATTCCACAATGCTGGGAGCCATTTACAGGTGTGAGCCACTGCATCTAGCCTAAATATCATCTTTTTAGAAGGGCCTTTCCTGATCATCCTATATAAAACAGCAGCACTCCCCCCACCACATCCTGTCTTTAGTACTGATCAGCATCTGACATGCTGTGTGTTTACTTGTTTATATCACAACCTGGAAACTGAAGCTGTAAAAAATTAATGAAATGATCCACTGTTTTCAAGGCTGCAGTGAGGTTTCCTACTCTCATACACCATTACACCATTCTTTGGACTGGGCATAGTTATAATCCCTTTGAAAAGCATCAAGAGTCATAAAATGTCCATGTCCTGGAACAGTTTATGTTTTGGAAATTCTAAAAGTTGATTCTAAGAAGATAATCTAAAATGTGGAAAAGAAGGCCAGGTACTGTGGCATATGCTTGTAATCTCAGCACTTTGGGAGGCTGAGGCAGGAGGATTGCCTGAGCCTAGGAGTTCAAGACCAGCCTGGGCAACATGGTGAGACTGTCTCTATAAAATATAAAAAATCAGCCCAGTATGATAGCACATACCTGTGGTCACAGCTACTCAGGAGGGTGAGGTGAGAGAATCGCCTGAGCTTGGGAGGTTGAGGCTGCAGTGAGCTCTGGTCATGCTGCTGCACTTCAGCCTGGACAACAGAGCAAGACTCTGTCTCAAAGAAAAAAAAAACGTGGAAAAGAAAACATGCAGAAAGATGTACACAAATGTGATACTTAGTATACATTTGGAAATGGGAAAGATCCTAAACATCTAACAATATATGGAGATAGTTAAATTAAGTAAATTACTGTTCATTTACTTAATGATATATTATTCACTTGCTAAAAGGATAGTTATGAAAAGCTGGTTAGCAACAAGGAAAATGCTATGAGACAATGTTATATTTAAAATAACAGGATCCACGACTGTGTACTGTATGATTTCACTTATCTTTAAATATACTCCCGAAAAGGACTAGGAGGAAATTAACCTCAATGCTGATACTAATGCATTAGGCTAAAGGAATTATTGGTGACTTATTTTTTTTCTAAAGCTTTTTAATTTTCTGTATTTAGGTTATATCCTTTCTGTAATGTGCCATTAAATTTCTTTAATAATAATTTTTAAAAATACTTGAAAGAAACTGCTGAAACAACTAACTCACTGCCATCTAGATGGCATTGTTGGGTATCAGGGGCAAGCGGGAGTTCCCAGGCTGATGGCTTCTACTTTTAGATCTGAGGATCCTGGCATCAAGTGCTGGCCCTATAGCTCATTAGCCTCCCATGTGTCATTCCTCCACTTTTTCATTCCTGACTCCTTCCTCTTTGCCACTCTGCCTGTATAATTTTAGGCTGTGTCTGCCTGATTATGAAGGTCACAATTATGAAACAATAAAGGCTGAAAAAAAGGCCACACAACTTGCTCCCATGCACCTCGACAATCAATGCGTGCATGGATTGAGGCTAAGCCACCATGTTAATGTCCCCCTCTATTTTTCTCATTCTAGCTACCCCTGTCCCCATTGGTAGACACTAAGGATTCCCACTTTGTTGTTCTCCATAGTGCTTATCACCACCTGACGTATTATGTATTTACTTATCTGTTATAATAATGTAGCTCAGTAACTGAAGTGACTTAAAAAATAAAAGAATTAATTCAATGTCTACCTACCAAGTGCCAGGCAAGCCTTTATGTATATTACCTCATTTTATCCTTGCAACTCAGCAAAATAAGTGTTAGATTTTAGTGATAAGAACACTGACGCTTAGAAAGATGAAACAATTTGCCCAAGTTTACTCAGGTAGGAAGTCACCAAATTGAAATTTAAACCCTCATTTTCTTTTCTTTCTTTCTTTCTTTTTTTTTTTTTTTTAGACAGGGTCTAGCTCTTTTACCTAGGCTGGAGGCAGTGGTGCAATCTTGGTTCACTGCAACCTCTGCCTCCTGGGTTCAAGCAATTCTTGTGCCACAGCCTCCCCAGTAGCTGGGATTACAGGTACCCACCACCATGCCCGGCTAATTTTTGTATTCTTAGTAGAGATAGGGTTTCACCCTGTTGGCCAGGGCCTCAAACTCCTGACTTCAAGTGATCCACCTGCCTTGGCCTCCCAAAGTGCTGGGATTACAGGCGTAAGCCACCGTGCCCAGCCAGCTGCCGTGTCTGATCAAAACCCTCATTTTCTGATCTGAAGTCCTACGTCCTTAGTCAATACACTGATAAACACACATCAATTATTAAGATAGCCTAAATTTACTTATTCTATAGACATTGCCTAAGTGGAGTAAACAATTGAATAACAGAATAATTCAACCTGAAACTTGTAATCAATTGATGCCCCAAATAGCACTGTGTGAATTAACCAGCTAATCACTTCAGATGTACTCTGTGTATTGTCTACGGTGTCTCAAAAACTATCTGAGACCATAAAATCAACAATTTGACTGTTAATTTTAACTACTTTGGTTATCTGCAGCATTCCAAGTATTTATTTAGTAACTAAAATTACTTTTATCTGCTTTGATTAATGGCCTAATTTGAAGGATCTGGAAGCTCTTTTTTGAGACAAATAGAAAATTTTTTGATAAAGCAAAATTCTTAATTATTATATGTTAAATTAGAGCCGTTCCACTGGTTATTTAGACTTAAGAACTGAGATTGTTAATAGCAGACATGTAAGATGTCAAAAGGAATGCATCATCTAGTTATGACTAATATCATTTCAGAGAAAATTTTTCACAAAAAAGGGATTTTCCATTTAATAACATATTTATTTTCAAGCAATAGTCAGTTGAATATAGATTTTAAGCAAACTCATTGTAATGGGAATAAAGGAATTAAATAAAATTTCCCAAGAAATATTGTTCATAATGTTTACCATTAAAAAATGCTTAACATGTATGCCTTCTTTGGCTAAAGTCCCATGTAGAAAACCCTTTCACCTAGTCATGGTGGTTCACACCTGTAATCTCAACTGCTTGAGAGACTGAGGCAGGAGGATCGCTTGAGCCCAGGAGTTTGAGGCTGCTGTGAGCCATGATCGTGCCATGGTGCTGTCGCCTGGGTGACACAGGAGACCCTATCTTTACAAAAGAGAGAAAGAAAGCTCTTTTAGCTGCTCACATAGACATGAGAAGTCATAGCATGATCATCCTCATCATAGCTAACAGTTCTGAGAATTTTCTATGAGCCAGCCTTCCCTGCATACCGTACTAGATTATCTCATTTTAATGCTCAGAATTCAATAAAGTAGGCACAAATGTTATACTCCTTTTCAGATGAAGAAACTCTAAGGCATAGAAAGATTAAGTAACTTGTTCAAGGGATGGTATTTATCATAGAACACCAATATGTGTTCCCCTTGCCCAGCTGGTGCTTCCCCGACAACCTGTTCCCCCATCAGCCTGTGCTGTAAATCTCCCTTTCACTCTGTGACATTTTCATCTCTGAGGGTTTATAACTGGTGGAGCTGTCCTTGGTCTGACAGGTCAGAGAAGAAAAGTTTTTGCCCGGAGTCTCTAACTTCTCACAAAGTTGCTGCACTTCTCAGCTGATTTATATTAATAGAAATCTACCAACCTACCACATACAACAGATTGAGGGAATTCTTAGGAGAGGCTACGAAAATGCAGAAGTTCTTCCTCATAGTACATTTTAACCTTTCCCTGAGTATGAGCAGAGCTTTCCCATCTTAGATCAGGAAATGAGAAACCTAAAGGTCACTTAATGAAGTCAGGCTGGGCCGGGCACGGTGGCTCATGCTTGTAATCCCAGCACTTTGGGAGGTCAAGGTGGGCGGATCACAAGGTCTGGAGTTCGAGACCAGCCTGGCCAATATGGTGAAACCCCATCTCTACTAAAAATACAAAAATTAGCTGGGCGTGGTGGCATGCAACTGTAGTCCCAGCTACTGGGAAGGCTGAGGCAGAAGAATCTCTTGAACCCCAGAGGCGGAGGTTTCAGTGAGCTGAGATTATGCCACTGCACTCCAGCCTGGGTGACAGAGCAAGATTCTGTCTCAAAAATAAATAAATAAATAAAAATAAGGCTGAAGACCTGTTTTGTGCATATACAGTTCTAAACCTTGCAAAAGACCAAGAATACATTCCTCCCTCAAAGATTTTACATGGCAGTGATAAGACACTCACACATAAAAAAGTTAAACAACCTGACATCATAAAGAGACGAATCAGAAGCCAGTAGTCTGCCATGGATACCAAGTGTTGAAATCCATGGCAGGGTTATGGGGAGGAGGTCATTGGATGCTGAAATGATGAGGAAGCTTTCTGGGGAGAGAGAGGAAATTTAATATAGGCCTTGAAGAGGAGAAAGCTACCCCACTTACGTAAAAACGAAGGAAAACAAAAGCATATAGGTTTATTAAATGCAAGGAAAAAGAGTCAGAAAGATAACTAGCAAACTAGGAGAAGGGCAATACAGTTGGCAGGTGGCAGAGGGGAAGAGCTAGAATTCAAAGGGACTTTCAGTTTTTACATATACTTCTATATTGTTTGAATATTTTTCTTTTTTTTTTTTTGAGACAGAGTTTTGCTTTTGTTGCCCAGGCTGGAGTGCAATGGCACAATCTTGGCTCACTGCAACCTCTATCTCTCGGGTTCAAGCGATTCTCTTGCCTCAGCCTCCTGAGTAGCTGGGATTATAGGCATCTGCCACCACACCCAACTAATTTTTTGTATTTTTAGTGGAGATGGGGTTTCACCCTGTTGGCCAGGCTGGTCTTAACTCCTGACCTCAGGTGATCTACCTGCCTCAGCCTCCTAAAGTGCTGGGATTACAGGCATGAGCCACCGTGCCTGGTTTGTTTGAATATTTTTCTAATGAGCATATACTTATGCATTGTTTCTATAATTAAGAAATACAACACTGACAAAAAACAGATAGGACTTGGGTTTGTATAGCAAAAGAAAGAGGGCATTTCAGTTGAGAAGAACGGCTTGAGTAAAAGAAGGGGGAAATGTCCAGGGTGTATCTGAGGAAACAGTGAGGAGACCAGTGGGACCAGCACAAAAGGGACATAGTAGCAGGTAGATCGGGGCCAGGTGGAGAGGAGCTGAGAATGCAAGACCTAGTGTGAGCCTTTCACCTTCCATCAAAAGCAATGAAGAGCCTTAGAATTGATCTGGAGTTCATTCGTCTGTCCACACAACAGTTAATTTATTGGTGAGCATACCTGAAGACCTGGCAAAGTTAGATCATAGAATGTGAAATCTACCTTTCTTGTACACCATGAAAAGCCACCGAACTGTCTCCTATAGTAACCGCAGCAAGAAAGGTTCTGACATACACAATAAAAATTCATCTCACCCAGAATCCAATAAAACAAAAACCTGTTGTTAGGCCTTTCAGGGAACACTGAAAAGACAAATGCTGTCAGATGCAACTGAGGAGCAACCACTTATACTTGATCCGTGGTATTAATTCCACTGTAAATCTTTGTTAATGTTTGACAGCTATGATGAATGACCTAAATGTAATAGGGAGATTGTGATCCCCAGCTTATGAGGAATGACTGAGCCAAATTTGTAAAGTTGAATAAAAATTACTTGATTTTAAAAAAAAGAAAATCAGGTGGATTCTGGAATATGATATTTGCTTTAGTTAATTTGTGTTTTCCTTGAATGAATTGACAAAAATCAATATTTTCTTTAAACTTGTATTTGTAATTATGATACTATTCAAATACTTATGTATACATTCTACTTTGTATATAAAAACACACACATTCGTACAACAGACACAATAAAACAAAAATCTGTAGCTATCTGGGAGTAGGGAAGTAACTGACCTACAAGCCCATCTTGGAGGAAATATGAAATCTTCTTTTTATTACAAATATGGTGCAGTGTATACTGCTCAGGTGATGGATGCACCATAAGAAATATGAAATCTAATAAGAGGAAAAATACCACAGCTAGCTGAACCTCTAGTCAGTCGTGCATTCTGACTCATGTGAAATGATTGGATTCTGGGTAAGATGAATTTTTTATTGACCACCAAGTGGAAGAGGGACATATCAGAGTCCTAGAATGATAATGCAAGTTAGGTTTATAAAGCCATAGTCTGTGGCTGATTCAGTGCACAGACTAGGAGTTAGGCCTGCTCCACGAGGAGGGGCTCAAAAAACAAAAACAAAAACAATCTTCTCCTGTAGGAGCTGAATTTAAACAAAATCAAAACAAAACAACATAGTCTTCATTTACTACAGCCTTTTTCATAACCAGGCGTGCTACTGGAGGACGAAACTGACAGCTGAATTGAGGTTTCAGTTTTCACTTTGCTTCTCCAGACTTTAAAGACTCCTGATGGGGATCTTTATCCCTCACCCCACCATTTCCTTCTCATCACACAATATGTGTCCTTTTTCAGAAACACAGATGGAACTCTTAATTGGAAAAACTGAATTTTCTTGCCTGGTGACAGGAAAACAAATAATGGGGGCAAGAAAGATTTTTGAAAGTTCCATGGAAAGGGAGATTCCTGATTTCATATGTTGCATTTTCCTCAGAGCCTATTTTCTCTTCTTTTTAATCCTTCTTCATCCTAAAAAATTACTTTGTGGCATCTCTTCCAGACACGAGGTGAGGGCAGCGCAAGGCATCTGACCTCCGCATATTAGGAGAAGGCAGGAATGCAAGACGATCCTGTGGCTGACGTGATTAAACAGACTCATACCCACTTTACAATGACAGATTTTGGAATACAATATAATCCTTTAAGGAAAATCTCCTGATTGTTTTAATGAGAACTGATAATTCAAACCAGTAAATATTTACTGCTACCTGCCAAGTTGAATTAAAAGAAATTCATTTGGTTCTGACAACATTGCACTCATGAGTAGAGTTACAGAACAAGAACAAATACAGACTCTAAATATCTAGTACAATTCAGATAGGGAAAGTCTGTTCTCTGTCTCTTCTCCCCACCCTGTCTCCCTCCCTGATAGACTGGGTAGATAGATAGATAGATACAGATAGATAGAGTGAATGGATGGATAGAGTGAGTGGAAGGATAGATAGATAGATAGAGTGTATAGATGGATAGATAGAGTGCATGGATGGATAGATGATAGATAGATAGAGTAGCTGCAAGAAACATCTTCCTGATTTTGATGTTCTCCCATGTATGAAAAGATGGAGTGTCTGTGACTGACAATAGCTTAAGCAAAGACTGGGAAAGAATATTTATGAGTACAGAAGTTAGGTCATTCTAAATGGAAAGATGAGAGCCAATTTTGTAAGCACACAAAATGTTTTAAAAGAGAGGAAGGAGCATGTATTGGTGAAGAATTGATACCCTAAAATAATACTAAGAAAAATTAGGAACATCTAGAGAGTTAGGAGAGATTTCGGACACCCAAATAACTACTCTCCATTTCTCTATTTGTACATCAACATGTTTGAGATTAAACATACAAAAATACAAATATTAGAAGTGGCTGGCAAGATGGACAAATAGGAACAGTTCCAGTCTGCAGCTCCCAGCAAGATCAATGCAGAAAGCAAGTGATTTCTGCATTTTCAACTGATTTCCCTAGCCAAAGGAAGCCGTGAGAGACTGTGCTATGAAGAACTGGGCATTGCAGCCCAGATACTATGCTTTTCCCATGGTCTTTGCAACCTGCAGACTGGGAGATTCACTTGGGTACCTATACCACCAAGGCCCTGGGTTTCAAGCACAAAACTGGTGGCCATTTGGGCAGATACCAAGCTAGCTGCAGGAGTTTTTGTTCATACCCCAGTGGTGCCTGGAGCAATGAGGAGGCAGAACTGTTCACTCCCCCGGAAAGGGGGCTGAAGCCAGAGAACCAAGTGGTCTAGCTCAGCGGATCCCACTTCCACACAGCCTAGCAAGCTAAGATCCACTGGCTTGAAATTCCTGCTGCCAGCACAGCAGTCTGAAGTCAACCTGGGTTGCTGGAGCTGGGTGGGGGGAGGGGTACCCACCATTACTGAGGCTTGAGTAGGCGGGTTTTCCCCCTCACAGTGTAAACAAAGCTCCAGGAAATTCAAACTGGGTGGAGCCCACCGCAGCTCAGCAAAGGCACTGTAGCCAGACTGCCTCTCTAGATTCCTCTTCTCTGGGCAGGGCATCTCTGAAAGAAAGGCAGCAGCCCCAGTCAGGGGCTTATAGATAAAACTCCCATCTCCCTAAGACAGAGCACCTGGGGGAAGGGGCAGCTGTGAGCATAGCTTCAGCAGACTTAAACGCTCCTGCCTGCCAGCTCTGAAGAGAGCAGTGGATCTCCCAGCATAGCACTTGAGCTCTGCTAAGGGACAGACTGCCTTCTCAAGTGGGCCCCTGACTCCCATACCTCCTGGCTGGGAGACACCTCCTAACAGGGGTCAACAGACAATTACAGAAGAGCTATTACAGAAGAGCTCCAGCTGGCAGCTGGTGGGTGCCCTTCTGGGATGAAGCTTCCAGAGGAAGGAACAGGCAGCAAAAGCCAGAAGAGAGTAGGGGTCAAAACACAAAAATTGCTGTTTTGCAGCCTCTGCTGGTGATACCCAGGCAAATGGGGTCAGGAGTGGACTTCCAGCAAACTCCAGCAGACCTGCACCGGAGGGACCTATTACAAGGGAAACTAACAAACAAAAAGGAATAGCATTAACATCAGCAAAAACAATGTCCACACAAAAACCCCATCTGAAGGTCACCAACATCAAAGACCAAAGGTAGATAAATCCATGAAGATGAAGAAAAAACAGTGCAAAAAGGCTGAGAATTCCGAAAACCAGAATGCCCCTTCTCCTCCAAAGGATCACAACTCCTTGCCAGCAAGGGAACAAAACTGGATGGAGAATGAGTTTGATGAATTGACAGAAGTAGACTTCAGAAGGTGGGTAACAACTAATTCCTCCGAGCTAAAGGAGCATGTTCTAACCCAATGCAAGGAAGCTAAGAACCTTGAAAAAAGGTTAGAGGAATTGCTAACTAGAAAGAATAACCAGTTTAGAGAAGAACATAAATGACCCGATCGAGATGAAAAACACAGCATGAGAACTTCATGAAGCATAACACAAGTTTGAATAGCTGAATCAATCAAGTGGAAGAAAGGATATCAGAGATTGAACACCAACTTAATGAAATAAAGCGTAAAGATGAGATTAGAGAAAAAAGAATGAAAAGGAACAAATAAAGTATCGAAGAAATATGGGACTATGTGAAAATACCAAACCTACATTTGATTGGTGTACCTGAAAGTAGCAAGGAGAATGTAACCACACTGGAAAACACTCTTCAGGATATTACTCAGGAGAACTTCCCCAACCTAGCAAGACAGGCCAACATTCAAATTCAGGAGATATTAGAATACCACAAAGATACTCCTCGAAAAGAGCAACCCCCAGACACATAATCACCAAGATTCACCAAGGTTGAAATGAAGGAAAAAATGTTAAGGGCAGCCAGAGAGAAAGGTTGGGTTACCCACAAAGGGAAGCCCATTAGACTAACAGCAGATATCTCTGCAGAAACCCTACAAGCCAGAAGAGAGTGGGGGTCAATATTCAGCACTCTTAAAGAATCTTCAAACCAGAATTTCATAGCCAGACAAACTAAGCTTCATAAGTGAATGAGAAATAAAATCCTTTGCAGACAAGCAAATGCTGAGAGATTTTGTCACCAGCAGAACTGCCTTACAAGAGCTTCTGAAGGAAGCACTAAATACAGAAAGGAGCAACTGGTACCAGCCACACCAAAAACATATCAAATTGTAAAGACCACAGACACTATGAAGAAACTGCATCAACTAATGGGCAAAATAACCAGCCAGCATCCTAATGACAGGATCAAATTCACACATAATAATATTAACCTTAAATGTAAATGGGTTAAACGCCCCAATTAAAAGATACAACCTGGCAAAGTGGATAAAGAGTCAAGACCCATTGGTGTGCTGTATTCAGGAGGACCATCTCACATGCAAAGACACACATAGGCTCAAAATAAAGGGATGGAGTAATAATTACCAAGCAAATGGAAAGCCAAAAAAAAAAAAAAAAAAAAAAAAAAAGCAGGGGTTACTATCCTAGTCTCCGATAAAAACAGACTTTAAACCAACAAAGATCACAAAAGACAAAGAAGGGCATTACATAATGGTAAAGGGATCAATGTAACAAGAAGAGCTAACGATCCTAAATATATATGTACCCACATCAGGAGCACCCAGATTCAAAAAGCAAGTTCTTAAAGACCTACAAAGAGACTTAGACTCTCACACAATAATAGTGGGAGACTTTCTAACACTCCACTGTCAATATTAGATCAACAAGATAGAAAATTAACAATGATATTCAGGACTTGAACTCAGTTCTGGACCAAGCAGACCTAATAGACATCTACAGACCTCTCCACCCCAAATCAACAGAATATACATTCTTCTCTTATGGCATTTATTCTAAAATTGACCACATAATTGAAAGTAAACCATTCCTCAGAAAATGCAAAAGAATGGAAATCATAACAGTCTCTGGAACCACAGTGCAATCAAATTAGAACTCAGGATTAAGAAACTCACTCAAAACCACACAACTACATGGAGACTAAACAACCTGCTCCTGAATGACTACTGGGTAAATAACAAAATTAAGGCAGAAATAAAGAAGTTCTTTGAAATCGATGAGAACAAAGTCACAACAAACCAGATACTCTAGGACATAGCTAAAGCAATGTTTAGAGGGAAAAATTTGTAGCACTAAATGTCCACAGAAGAAAATAGGAAAGATCTAAAACTGACACCCTAATATCACAATGAAAAGAACTAGAGAAGCAAGAGCAAACCAATTTAAAAACTAGCAGAAGACACAAAATAACTAAGATCAAAGCAGAACTGAAGGAGAGAGAGACATGAAAAACTCTTCAAAATATCAACGAATCCAAGAGCTGGTTTTTTGAAAAGATCAACAAAATAGACCACTAGCCAGACTAATAAAGAAGAAAAGAGAGAAGAATCAAATAGACACAATAAACATGATAAAGGGGATATCACCGCTGATCCCACAGAAATACAAACTACCACCAGAGAATACCATAAACAGCTCTACAGAAATAAACTAGAAAATCTAGAAAAAATGGATAAATTCCTGGACACATATACCCTCTCAAGACTAAACCAGGAAGAAGTTGAATCCCTGAATAGACCAATAACAAGTTCTGAAATTGAGGCAGCAATTAATAGCTTACTAACCAAAAAAAGCTCAGCAGCAGATGGATTCACAGCTGAAATCTACCAGAGGTACAAAGAGGAGCTGGTACTATTCCTTCTGAACCTATTCCAAACAATAGAAAAAGAGCAACTTCTCTCTAACTCATTTTATGAGTCCAGAAGCATCCCGATGCCAAAACCTGGCAGAGACAAAACAAAAAAAGAAAATTTCATGCCAATATCTCTGATGAACATCGATGCAAAAATCCTCAATAAAATACTGGCAAACCAAATCCGGCAGCACATCAAAAAGCTTATCCATCACGATTAAGTCGGCTTCATCCCTGGGATACAAGGCTGGTTCAACATACTCAAATCAATAAATGTAATCCATCCCATAAAGAGAACCAATGACAAAAACCACGATTATCTCAATAGATGTGGAAAGGCCTTGATAAAATTCAACACCTCTTCATGCTAAAAACTCTCAATAAACTAAATATTGATGTAACATATCTCAAAATAATAAGAGCTATTTATAACAAACCTACAGTCAATATCATACTGAATGGGCAAAAGCTGGAAGCATTCCCTTTGAAAACCAGCACAAGACAAGGATGCCCTCTCTCATCACTCCTATTCAACATAGTATTGGAAGTTCTGGCCAGGGTAATCAAACAAGAGAAAGAAATAAAGGGTATTCAAATAGGAAGAGAGGAAGTCAAATCTTCTCTGTTTGCAGATGACATGATTGTATATTTAGAAAACTCGATCATCTCAGTCCAAAATCTCCTTTAGCTGATAAGCAACTTTAGTAAAATCTCAGGATACAAAATAAATGTGCAAAAATCACCCTACATAAAAATTAGCTCAAGATGGATTAAAGACTTAAATGTAAGATCTAAAACCATAAAAACCCTAGAAGAAAACCTAGGCAATACTATTCAGGACATAGGTATGGGCAAAGACTTTATGACTAAAACACCAAAAGCAGTGACAACAAAAGCCAAAATTGACAAATGGGATCTAATTAAACTAAAGAGTTTCTGCACAGCAAAAGAAACTATCACCAGAGTGAACAGTCAACCTACAGAACGGGAGAAAATTTTTGCAATCTATCCATCAGACAAGGTGCTAATATCCAGAATCTACAAGGAACTTAAACAAATTTATGAGAAAAAAACAACCCCATCAAGAAGTGGATGAAGGCTATGAACAGACACTTTTCAAAAGAAGACATTTATGCGGCCAACAGACATATGAAAAAAATGCTCATCATCACTGGTCATTAGAGAAATGCAAATCAAAACTACAATGAGATATCATCTCAGGCCAGTTAGAATGGCGATCATTAAAAAGTCAGGAAACAACAGATGCTGGAGAGGATGTGGAGAAATAGGAACACTTTTACACTGTTGGTGGGAGTGGAAATTAGTTCAATCATTGTGGAAGACAGTATGGCTATTCCTCAAGGATCTAGAATCAGAAATACCATTTGACCCAGCAATCCGATTATTGGGTATATATCTAAAGGATTATAAATAATTCTATTATAAAGACACATGCACACGTATGTTTATTGCAGCACTATTCACAATAGCAAAGACTTGGAACCAACCCAAATGCCCATCAATGATAGACTGAATAAAGTTATTTAATCTATATGGAATTTAGCTTTGCATATGTTGTGAGGTATGATTTTGTCCAAAAACATTAGCAATTGTTCATTTATCATGAAATAATTGATAGTCTCCTTGAATCCAGTTTTCTACTCTCTAGTCATTAACTTCATAAAACGTTTTGTTCTGGTGAAGCAAACCACTCCTTATTTTTCTTGTTTCAAAATTTTATTGATTATTCTTGTGCATTTATTGTTCCAGATGAATATTAGAATATTTTGAAGGGGATTATTTTTTCAAAGTTCTTAATTTTCATTGAGATTACACTGAATTTACCTATTAATTTGTGAACAAGTTATACTTTTGTAATATAATATTAAATCTTTCTATGAAGACAAAAATACAAATATTACTCTGATGCAGCTATTACAGATCTCCAAAAGCAAAGGAACAAATACCCCATTTATTCTCAGTTGAGATTGGCTATTTTATCCCTGGTTTGTGACCTAAAATGAATGAGAAAGTTACTACATTCATTCTACCTTCCCTCTAAGTTCAGGGATAAACTTCTAAGTTAATATTTTTATTAAAGTTTGTTTTATCTAATTTTATTAAAACTGAATAATTATAATTTATAGCATATCCTATATATTTTTAATTTATTTATATGAAATAATTTCCTAAAATATACAATTAACAGTATTCTTAACAGATTCACCTATTTTTATATATTGAGGTACTTATTTACGGAAAGCTATCTTTTCTTTATGTATTTTTAAATATTTCATATGCCTTAACATTTTGCTTTTGTGCTAATAAAAATATTTTATTTTGCGGGTTTTTAAAAAGATTCATATTATTGCTTTCCTTTTTTTAACCAGCAGCTAAATTTGGAAGTTCTATCTTATGTCACAAATGATCCTTGTTGGTACAAAAAGTGTATCTTTTGGGGAACTATAAAGATTTCTTGTCTTCTAAGCCTTATTTATAAAGTTTTTGTCAATTGTTTTCTACTGACTTTCTCAGCTTGCCAGCAATAAGCAAAAATAAAGCTAGGACTGTGTCAAAAAATTCACTGGCCCACATTCATCCTTCTTCAGCAGGGTTTACACCATAGTGTTCCCCATTCAGCTACTGTGCCGGCCAATGGAAACAGCGAGTCGTTGTCTGAAATGAAGAATAACTGGAAACATGGTGCCTGTTTCTTTTCCTGCAAATAACAATTCATCCATTTAACATTCTTCTGGTGCTCACGAATTCCGTAGTAGACAGCCTTGTGTTTACTGTTCAGTTGAGGCCCATTTGAGAAATGCTAACCTTCTAGCCTGCCGTTGACCCTCCAGTGGGAAACAGTGACAGCCATCAATGGCCTCTACATAGAGCTAGTGACATGTGGCACTAGTAGCTTCATATAGGTAGATGGGCCTCAGGCTGGAAAACGTGAGGCTGGGATGAATAGTAATGATGACAAAAGATTAAAATTCTGGCCATTATGAGCTCCGCTCTCCAAGAAACAAAGCCCAGAAAGGTTAAGTAATTTGCACAAGGTCACTTTGCCAACAAGCCGTAGAGCAGACTGTTCCAGCGTCTTTCTTGTGTACCCGACACAATCTTTTATGGCCACATGTGTGACTGATTTTGTAAATGTTCCATACACATATACAAAGATTGCATATTTCCTTTTAGCAAGGTATATATACATGGTTTTATGCTGTTTACATCACATACACTCTTACATACGTGTGTATAATAAACCTTTGATGATATCATTATAATCATCTCTATTCTTGCTTGTTTTTGACTTCATGTTCTATCAAATTCTGAAAGGGAGGTATTAAAATCTACCACTATGGTTATCATTTCATCAAATGCTCCTTGTCTTTTTTTTATATTGCACTGTTTTTTAGTGCAAATTAGCTGATAACTTGTGAATCTCCTTTCCTTTCCTTCCCTCCCTCCCTCCCTCCCTTCCTTCCTCATTCTTTCTTTCTCTTTCTTTCCCTTTCTTCCTTCCTTCTTTCTTTTCTTTTCTGACAGAGTTTCACTCTTGTTGCCCAGGCTGGAGTGCAATGGCCTGATCTCAGCTCACTGCAACTTCCACCTCCCAGGTTCAAGTGATTCTCCTGCCTCAGCCTCCTGAGTAGCTGGAATTACAGGCATGCACTACCAAGCCTGGCTAATTTTGTATTTTTTCTCCATGTTGGTCAGGCTAGTCTCGAACTCCTGACCTCAGGTGATCCACCTGCTGGGATTACAGGTGTGAGCCATCATGCCCGGCCTGTGTATCTTTTTCATGTTTCTATTTATATCACAGGAAATTGGGCTGGCTGCATAAGAAAGGATACCCACATCATAGTGGCTTAAATACATAAAACTGTATTCGTCTCATATAAAAGAAGTTTGGAGGTAGGAAGTCCAGGACTCGTACATTGGCTCTGTGGTCATCTGGAATGCAAGCTGCTTCTGTCTTCCTACTCTGTCATCTTTCTTGTGTGGCACCCATGTATTAAGTCATGGTTACAAGATGGCTCCTGCAGCCCTAACCATCACATACATATTCCAGACAGGAAGGAGGAAAAGGGTAAAAATGAGTGAGCTAGATTTCAGCACACCCTATCCACTAACTTCTGCTTAACAACTTACTTTCTTTTCTTTTTTTGAGACCGAGTTTTGCTCTTGTCACCCAGGCTTGAGTGTGTTGGTGTCATCTTGGCTCACTGCAACCTCCACCTTCTGGGTTCAAGCAATTCTCTTGCCTCAGCCTCCTGAGTAGCTGGGATTACAGGCTCCTGCCACACGCCCAGCTTTTTTTTTTTTTTTTTTGTATTTTTAATAGAAACAGGGTTTCACCACGTTGGCTAGGCTGGTCTCAAACTCCTGACCTCAGTTGATCTGCCTGTCTCAGCCTCTCAAATTGCTGGGATTACAGGTATGAGCCACCACGCCTGGCCTATAACTTAATGTCTACCCCTAACTATAAAAAGAGATGGAAAAATTAACTTAAAAAAAATCTGGACACACTCCTGCTCCAAATTAAATTGAAGTTTTGTTAGCAGAGATGAAGAGGAATGGACATTGTGTAAGCATCTAGCAGTTTCACCACATTCTATTAAATCATTCCAGCCTCTTGTTCCTGTTTAATGCTCCTGGCCTTGAATTTGCTCATATTGGCTCCTGCTTTTGTTTATTCTGTTTTGCTTTTTTCCTTTTTGTTGTTATTTTTGGCAATCAGCTTTCTCAGGTCGAACACTCCTACTTTTGGAGTTGCCTGACATGTATCTGCCCAGTCATTTATTTGTAAACTTTTGTAGTCACTTCCTTAGAGGTGAATTCCTTAGACCTAGCTCAATTTTGTTTTAGCCTAATCTAAAAGTTTGTCTTTTGACAGAGAGATTCAACTCATTCACGTTTTCAGTGGTAACTGATATTTTCTATTTTTCCACCTTATTTTTACTATGTATTATACTTTATTATTGTTTCCTTTTCCCTCATTTCCTTAGACTTACTGACTATATTATTTTAAAAAGGTATTTCCCCCCGCTGTTAAGTAGAAAGTTTTCTTCTGAAGTGCTTGCTTCTCTTATATAAATACCTTTCTTGATTAAATAAGCATATTCCCGTATCTCAGAGATTCATTGTGAAGACGTGGAAGAAGAAATACAATTTATTTCTTTACTACTGAAATTATAAATAAGGTCATGGGCACCATGTAATAATAAAGGAAGATTATTTTCCTCACTTCCTTCAACATCACAAATAGCAACAATGCCTCACTACTCCCTTAAGCAGAGCTGGAAATGAGCCCTGTCCTGATGGAGCTGCGTGGCCAGCACTTCCCAGATTCCTTTCAGGGTCTACCTATTGAAGGAAGAAGGCCAGCTATCCTAAAATTCTAAAGTCCATGTGGAGAAGAATTATGATCAGTATTCATCCGTACACTGCTCTAACTCTACTGAATGCAAAATAAGTTATCAAGAGTGATAAGGCAAATAATTATGACCAATACTGTAATACACTTTGTGGCTTGCTATCTCCATTGCAATTTGTTTTTTTAAAGGGGTTATTATTATTGTTATTATTTTGAGATGGAGTCTCGCTCTATCACCCAGGCTGGAGTGCAGTGGCATGATCTTGGCTCATTGCAACCTCTGCCTCCCGGGTTCAAGTGATTCTTCTGCCTCAGCCTCCCGAGTAGCTGGGATGACAAGTGTGTGCCATCATGCCCAGCTGATTTTTTGTATTATTACTAGAGATGGGGTTTCACCATGTTAGCTAGGATGGTCTTGATCTCCTGACCTTGTGATTCGACCACCTTGGCCTCCCAAAGTCCTGGGATTATAGGTGTGAGCCACTGTGTGTGGCCAGTTCAATTATTTTTAACATTTAAATTTTTTAGAGACAGGGTCTCGCTTTGTCAACCAGGGTTGAGTGCAGTGGCACGATCATAGCTCACTGCAGCCTTGAACTCCTGGTCTCAAGATCCTGCACCTCAGCCTCTCGAAGTGTTGGGATTACAGGCATGAGCCACCACGCCCAGCTGAAAGAGGCTTTATAACCTTTTTTTTCCATGGAATGCTTGAGTTCTACAAAGTTTGTTATAGCTCTGTAAGGAACTTGCATATGAAATGTAGCTCTAGATTGCTTAGTGAAATTATTAATCCTTTTCTGATACTTTTACATTTATATAAATACATTGCTTCTGAAAGAAGCCTTTTTTCTTGTGTCTGACTCCATGTTATACCTTCCCCTTCATGCTACAGCAGGACTGTTGTTCCCAAGAGCAATCATGGATCCTAAAATGAAGCAAATGGTGCAGATGTTACCATTTATGTGGAAATGTTGATGTTTTTATGGGGCAGGTGTGGTGGTTCACACCAGCACTTTGGGAGGCCAGGTGTGGTGGCAAGTGCCTGTAGTCCCAGTTACTCAGGAGGCTGAGGCAGGAGAATTGCTTGAACCCTCAAGGCAGAGGTTGCAGTGAGCTGAGATTGCGCCGCCAAGGCTGGAGTGCAGTGGCGCGATCTTTGCAACTTCCACCTTAGAGATTCAAGCGATTCTCCTGCCTCAACCTCCCGAGTAGCTGGGACTACACACACAGGTGTGTGTAACCATGCCCAGCTATTTTTTTTATATTTTTAATAGAGACAAGGTTTCACTGTGTTAGCCAGGATGGTCTCAATCTCCTGACCTTGTGATCTGCCCTCCTTGGCCTCCTAAAGTGCTGGGATTACAGGTGTGAGCCACTGTACCTGGCCGAGATTGTCTTTTTTGCTAAGAACAAATAGAGAATAAAGACTACAAATAAATGAATTGTTTTAAGAGTCTGTTTTCCAGTGTCACCTTTTTGTGAAATTCCCCATCAAACTGCCACATTTTCATTTTCTTTTTCGCTGGCCTGGGCCTAGAGCAATAATCTGCCACTCTCATGTATGAACTGTGTGCTAGAGTACAGAAATGTACCTAATCTTTGCCTAGGTTATAATTTTAGTGGGCTGACACAGCAGCAAGAGGAAGGCTCTGAAACTCCAGTGGGGTACATATGCATTGATCTTGACAAATCCTGTGTGATCAATTGACCATGGTATGTCTTGTGACTTTTTTGGTTGGTTGGCTTAAATGTTAATCAAATGTTAAGGTAATTATGAGATGAAATGCACTAGGGGACATATCACACAGTATCAGGCAGATATGGAGTGGCTTTGCTACTCTTATAAAATGAAATCCTGCAAAATAACACCCTGAAAGGAGCTGAATGTAAAGGAGAAAGGGGAAGACAGTATCTTATCATTAAAATCAATCAGATATTTACTAAGTGCCTCTTCTGATGACTTCTTACATTTCAGTAGCTAGCGGATTTTGGTTCACAAACTACTTTCACAGACATTATCTTATTTGATGCTCCCAACAATCCGGTGAGGTAAGAAAGGCAATCTAAAAATGATGAAATGGCAACTCTGAGACTTAAGTGTTTTCTGAGGACCTATACTCAGCTCTAGGGTTTGGGGAACACTGGAACTGCCTCGGTCTCCAAATACTCTGTCCTGTAACCATTCTCTCTTGACCATCTGCCATTATACTCCTTCATTCTGTATTTGGTGCTGTGGAGGGGTCCAAAGAAGTGAAGGCATACATCTTACCCTCAGGGAGTTTCTGCTCTAGATGGGAGAATGCAGGTTTTCATAATAAAAGCAGCAGATAATTATTAAGTGTTAAACTGCATGAAACAGGCTCCAACTACGTTAACAGATTATTTTAATTGGAAAATATGATGCTATACCTTCTACCCAAATGCCCTGAAAACTGTACGTGCAGGTGCCTGAGAATAGTGGTCAACTCAATGTTTCTGAAGTTTTCCAGCCAGGCAATCAATGTTTTCCTAGAGGAGTCCCATGGTTAATTCTTGACTGGGAGAAAAGCCAGCAAGCACAATCTTGCCCAGCTCCACGGTGACACATGGTTGCTTCTAAGAGCCAATTCTTGAATCTTTGCATTCTTTTTAGCCTCTGTTGTGCCCCAGACTGAGAACTGGAAGCTGTGGGAACCAGTCCTGGCCCTGGTACCTTGTTGGATCCTCTAAACCATCAGTGGAGGCTACGAGGAGATTATCTGTTCCCTTCCTCCTAGTTATCTAAGTGGCAAAGGGAGTAAAGAAGAAGGGTTACATTTTTTTGGAGGGGGGGAACTGCCTTGAGGTTGGAGAATGGACACATTTGTTTCATACTCAGAGAGATCATAGACTTCAAGGGTCTGCAGGGACTCTGCAATCACATTTCTTTCTTTCTTTTTTTAGTTTTTTTAAGAGATGGGGTCTCACTATGTGACTATTCAAAGGTATGAACTCAGGGCACTACAGCTTTAAACTCCTGGGCTCAAGCAATCCCCCCAACTCTGCCTTACTAGTAGCTGGGACTATAGGTGGGCACCACTGTGCCCAGCTTTATTTTCTAATGTCTTAATGCTCAAACCTAAAATTCTCCAAATCCACATTTGTTTCAGATGCAAAATTCTATTTCAAATATCTGTTCTTGTTTTTTCAGCAGAGCAAGCCTGTCCTTAGAGACAGCTGCAGGGCAGCCACTGTTTGTCCCTGTCTTTATCTTCCCTGCTGAGTGGCGTGTTGCTCGCAAGGCCCCATGGGGACTTCCAGAGCCTTGTGTAAATGACTGGCAGCAATACTGGTTTTTTTTTTTTTTTTTTTCGAGATGGAGTTTCGTTCTTGTTGCCTGGGCTGGAGTGCAATGGCATGGTCTCAGTTCACTGCAACCTTCAGGTTCAAGTGATTCCCCTGCCTTAGCCTCCCAAGTAGCTGGGATTACAGGTGCCTGCTACTGTGTCTGGCTAAAGTTTTTGTATTTTTAGTAGAGATGGGGTTTTACCATGTTGGTCAGGCTGGTCTCGAACTCCTGACCTCAGGTAATCTGCCTGCCTTGGCCTCCTAAAGTGCTGGGATTATAGGCATAAACCACTGCGCCGGCCAGCAATACTTTTTTAAAGACGACCACGCCCAGCCAGGTCCACCAGGACTATGCATGTTCCTGTGCAGTCTTCTCCAAAATGCTAATTTGTGTCCATGGTAATAGGCCAGCATGGATGGATCTACTGTATAATCTTCCTGCTATCAGGGAAATGTCAACATGGCAGATCCATGCTGGCAGAAACTGTGCTGGAGTTGCCTCTGAGCATTGATGCATACCACCCAGGGGGCGGAGAGGGTGGTGGGAGAAATCAGATCAGAGTTTAGAATGTAACCGTGATGCTGTATAATTTTAAGACTGCATCTTGCAGGTACTGTCAATGTCACTACCAATATCGCTCACTTAAGCACTTGAGAGCAGATTTGAACACAATTCGTTGCCTCCTAAGCTTAAGCACATGACCAGTACCACTGGACCACCTATGTCCTCAAAGAAGCATCTTTTAAATTACTTTCCCTAGGGGCCAGGCGCGGTGGCTCATGCCTGTTATCCCAGCACTTTGGGAGGCTGAGGCAAGTAGATCACCTGAAGTCAGGAGTTCAAGATCAGCCTGGCCAACATAGTGAAACCCCGTCTCTACTAAAAATACAAAAATTAGCTGGATGTGGTGTTTGAGACCAGCCTGGCCAACATGGTAAAGCCCCAACTCTACTAAAAATACAAAAAACTTAGCCAGGCATAGTGGGAGGCACACCTGTAGTCCCAGCTACTAGGGAGGCTGAGACAGGAGAATTGCTTGAACCAGGGAGTTGGAGTTTGCAGTGGGCTGAGATCAATCGCACCATTGCACTCCAGCCTGGGTGACAGAGCAAGACTCCATCTCAAAAAAAAAAATTACTTTCCCAGGTGTAGAAATGGATTTATGCTGAGTCACCCAAGCTTTCATTTCATCCAGGGGTTGTGAGCCTGTATTCTGGATCCAGCTCTGTCACATACTAGCCATATGACCTTGGGAAATTTACCTAAAAATTCTCCATGCCTTCAATTTCCATGTGTGAAATGGCGATAATTATACCAGCTACCCCATAAAGTTGTTTTGAGGTTTAGAGATGTAAAGAGCTTAGAATATGGCTGAGCACATATTTGGTACCACATGAGTGCTATTTTCATTTATTCTTCTAATATTAATTTAAAACCTCTGCTCTGGCCAGGTATGGGTGGCTCACGCCAGTAAGCTTAGCACTTTGGGAGGCTGAAGTGGGAAGATTGCTTGAGGCCAGGAGTTAAAGACCATCCTGGGCAATATAGCAAGACACTGTCTCTATAAAAAATTTAAAAATGAGCTGGGTGTAGTAGCACACACCTGTAGTCCCCACTACTCAGGAGGCTGAGGTGGGAGGATTGCTTGAGACCAGGAGATCCCGGCTGCAGTCAGCCATGATCGTGCCACTGCACTCTGGGTTAGCAGACAGAGTTAGACCCTGTACTGAAAAAAAAAGTAAAATAAAACAAAATCTCTGCTCTGGACACTGCTAGGTACCGAGAGGTAAAAACGAATAAGATGTAGTAGGTTCCCTCAGTGGGCTTATGGTCTATAAGGTACTGTTTTATTTATTTTGCCTAGCACACCAGTTACAAAGTCCTCAATACCTGTTTCTGAATGTATGATTGTCATGGGGAAACAGGCAAGCATACCAATAATTTCAATGAAATAACAGGCTATAACTGTGCCTGGCACAGAGTAAGTACCTGCTACCATATAAGCATTAGCTGTCTTGATTATGAGTTCAGTAAAAGAAATGCTGAGGTGGAGCATGCGGGCTGAAGGTTGAGGGTGAGGAGGGAGAAGTGCATTCAGGGAAGTCTTCCAAGAGGCAGTATCATTGAGCTTAGTTTTGATCCGCGTGTAGGCGTTAGCCAGTAAGAGAAGAGGGCTATGTGTGTTCCAGGCAGAAGGAACATTGTGTGCAGAGTTAGAGAGGCGTGAAATAGCACAATACATTCAGGGAACTCCGAGTAGGCAAGAAGGACTGGAGCACCATCCTTATTGTGACATCCAGCATGCATTTGTTAAATGAGTACTTGAGATTAGAGGCTGTGGGATGAAACAAAACAAATGAGACATTGCTTGTGTTACTCTGGTCTTCAGCATTAAATGAAATAAGCGGTCATGGCCGAAGTGGCCAGGGGATTTGTTGACTGTCACATTTGCTCTGGTACAAATGCTGTAGAGTTTCCTACTGCACAGTCAGCCCCTTTCCTCTGCTAGAGGAAGTAAATTCATTTAATTTCTCTGTTTCTTTAAAAACGACTGAGATAAATTACAAAAAAGTTGATGAGACTGTAGTGTAGGTGAAGATGTTTTTGCATAGTAACATATTGCTCTAGACCAGAGGTCAGCAAACTACAGCCTGAGGGCCAAATCTGATCCACGGCCTGCTTTTGTAATTAAGTTTTATTGGAATATAGCCATGCTCATTTGTATACTGGTTGCCTATGGCTGCTTTAGTGCTACAACAGCAGAGTTAGGTAATTGTGACAGAGATTATACGGCCTGCAAAGCCTAAAATATTTACTGGCTTGCCCTTTATGGAAACGGTTTGCCAATCCTAGGCCAGGTACAGTGGCTCATGCCTGTAACCTCAGCACTTTGGGAGGCTGAGGCAGGAGGATCACTTGAGTCCAGGAATTTGAGACCAGAGTCCCGGAGTTTGAGGCCAGCCTGGCCTCCAGGGCAAAACCCCATCTCCACTAAAAATACACACAAAAAAAGTAGCCAGGCATGGTGGCAAGCACCTATAGTCCCAGATACTCGGGAGGCTGAGGCAGGAGAATTGCTTGAACCTAGAAGGTGGAGGTTGCAGTAAGCCGAGATTGCACCACTGCACTCCAGCCTGGGTGACAGAGTAAGACTGTCTCAAAAAAAAAAAAAGAAGAAGAAGAAAAGAAAGTGTTTGCCAATCCTTACTCTAGACTCATCTCTTCTAATCTGATAAATAACAACCACCTAAATATTTAAAACAAGATATCGAGTTGGTTTAGAGCCAATGCGGTAAACAATAGATTATCGAATTTTAAAAATTCACTATTAAGGAGAGAGAAGATCGCACATACATTAGCGATAAAGTGTGCAATAATCACGAATGAATAAATAAACATAGTTTTTGTGATTGGCTTTCAAATTTGTCTCTGAGCTTTCTAGCCATGGGGCGGGGAAGAAGATAATTGGTCATCTGTATTAGTTACCTGTTACTTTTTAACAAACCATCTTAAAATTGCATGGAATAAAGCAACTACCATTTACTATTTCTCGAGTCTGTGAATTGGCTGAGAGGTTCTGCTGATCTGAGCTAGGCCCAGCTGTTGGTAGTGGACTTGCTCACACATTTGTGATCAGCTCGTGTGTTCGCTTGAAGCTGGCTGGTCTAAAATGGCTTCAGCTGGAGCAGTTCATCTCGACTCTACATGATTTCTCATCCTCCAGTAGGCTCGCCTGGACTTGCTTGCATGGCAGTGGCAGGTTTCAGGAGAAAGCGGAAGCACACTCTTGAGGCTTGGAACTATTTTTTTTTTTTTTTTTTTTTGAGACAGAGTTTCACTCCTGTTACCCATGCTGGAGTGCAACGGCGTGATCTCGGCTCACCGCAACCTCCGCCTCCTGAGTTCAGGCAATTCTCCTGCCTCAGCCTCCTGAGTAGCTGGGATTACAGGCACGCGCCACCATGCCCAGCTAATTTTTTGTATCTTTAGTAGAGACGGGGTTTCACCATGTTGACCAGGATGGTCTCAATCTCTTGACCTCGTGATCCACCCGCCTCGGCCTCCCAAAGTGCTGGGATTACAGGCTTGAGCCACCGCGCCCAGCCTGGCTTGGAACTATTATTACTTCAATTACATTCTAGTAGCCAAAGCCAGTCAAAAGTCAGGCCCAGACCCAAGGAATGTGGAAACAGACTCCAGCTCTTGATAGGAGAAGCTGCAAAGTCACATTGCAAGAGGCAGGGAAACAGGAGGGACAGAATTGAGGCCATGTTTGAAATCACAAACAATCAATCATCATCTAAAACAGCATGTATTCCAACCACAAAATTTTAAAAGTCATCTCTGTGGTCTAAAGTGGAAACAACGAGTCATTGTACATCAGTCTATTCAGCCCCACCCACAGATATGAATCATCAGTGTCTTCAACTAAGAGGACCACTATCTTCTAGCTAATGACAAATACAGAGGAGGGGTGGAAAGAAGCCTCGTGGAAATGTGTACTTATCACGTGAGACCCAGACCCATATTCAAATACCACTTGATGAATTTCACCGGGGAATCAGACCCAGTTTTAACGGGTTAGAGGGAAACAGGAAATCATTGTCACAGATGTAAGCAATAACTAAGCGTTAGCTTTCGAGACTAAAGCCTAAACAGACCTACAATATTCTGGCTGATTCCCATTTGCCTCCACTTTCATCATGGGGTGGTGTTAAAATTGGTCATTGTATTCAAAGATCGCATCGCTATCTATGGATATGGATGTGATTGAAATGACAGATATGGGAGAATTTTTTTTAACCCACTAGCCATGTGATGATTTTTTTTTTAATTTATTGCTAGAAAATCTTCGCTATTACCAAACTTGCCTCAATAAATGATGTTATGTATAAATAGCAACGGTGATGTCAGAAGACCTCCTTAGCAGTTCTTTTTCTAGTATGATAGGGCTGTCTGTAAGAAGAGAGTAAACGCAGATAGCTCTTGCTTTTTAGAGTATTTCAGAATCTCCCTAAAAGTCTTTTATATTAAAAAAAATAAAAAGCAAAACTCTGAAACCACCCAGACAAAAACCACACAGCCTAAGTATGAGAATGTTCTTTCTGGCCTAGAGCCAGTCAGGGTCCTTGGCTTTATTTTAAAGACGCCGGTGCCTTTAAACTCGGACTTTGTGGAGCTGCCCCCATCAGACTTCTGTAGTAACAGCAGTAGTAAGTGGGGAGGAACATGACAGAATTTAGAGAACTATTAGATGCCTGTTGACTCAGACATCAGGACCAGCTGTGAATGGAAATATCTTTCAACTTAGATGTAATGAAAAGGACCAGAACTGTTGATGTTACTGAAGAGGTGGAAACAAAACCTTCAGGATGCTTGAAGATAACTTATTTATAGGAGGGCTGGGGGCGATAGGGTCGTGTTAGGAAGAACAAATGATGCTTCCAAAACTTGAGTGCAGAAAATCAGAAGTTAACCTTGGGTGGGTCACAAGGTTAAACGTAATGAAGGTTAAGGGTGACAAGGTTAAATGACAACATATAAAATATCTGGTGGGTTACTTAGAAGAGTAGACCTCAAAAATGTTGGTTCCCTCCCTCTCTCTGGATCTCCCACCACCTTAAGAATTTCTTATAAAATGAAAAACCTGCCAGCCAGCTGCCACTGGAAAAATGTCAAGTAGAATGAGCTGCTGAGAGGTAGTAACAACAAAATCCACATCCAGGTGGATGGAGCAGGGGATGTCACCTCTCCGGCCCCTCCCCTAATTACAGCTTGGAGGCAGCATAAAGAAATCCCTTCCTTCCTGCAGAGGAAGTATGTGTGTTCTCTCAGACCTACCTTGGCATTCCTTGATGTCTTAGAGAAGCAGATGACCCCGGCTGAGCAAGACAGTCAGCAGAACAGCAGCCCTTGATGCTGCAATTGGAAATTTCCATTCTTTGCTTGCAGCTCTGAAAAAAAAAAAAAAAAAAATCTAAAGAGCCCAGTAGCTGGGAAATTTCCACGATGGAAAATTTTAACATATTCTTTAGCTCTAAACTATGCAGGTTTATAGAGACTATTTTTTTTTTCATTTGGTAATTTTCTTCTTTAACAATAATTTATGATCATTGTAATACTACAGCTGTGGGAATAAGGAGAACAAAATGACTTGGAAGGGAATGGGTATGGTTTAGGCTAGTGGGAGGCTGTGCTATCTACTTGTGTGACCACCCAAATCATAGAAATGCAGATTGCTACAAGACCCACTGGTTGGGAACTCATCCAAAATAGAGATAGCTTGCCCTGGAGTACTGCAGAGAAATCTGTGTAGAGACTGGTAGTGGAAAATAGATGGATACGGCTTTAGACCAGGACATGGTGAGTTCTATTGCTGGAAAACAACTCAGGCAGGTCCCTAAGACCACTGCTACTTAAACCTAAAAATGCATACGAATCACCTGGGAACCTTGTTAAGATAAAGATTCTGATTCAATAGGCCTGGAGTGGAGAACGAGACTCTATGCTCCCAGGTGACACTGATGCTGCCCTTCTGAGGACCACATTGTGATTAGCTAGGCCATAGACAGCAAGTCTCCATCGGTATAAGGTCAGCTCCCCTTGGGTAGCAAAACACTGCCTAAGGGTGGCTGGAAGTGAGCCCCCATGGGCTTGTTTTCTCAGGTGACAAAGCTAAAGTCTAAAAGTAAAACGGGATATCTTCTGGAGAGATGCTCCATGCAAGTCTGGATAAAGTGGATCTCTTGAGCTGTGGGAATGCAGGCAGTTGCGAGAATGCTGCTTACTCCGGCAGATTCAAGTTGGGGGCTTCTGGAAATCAATGGCCTTCCAGAGAAATTCTTGCATCAAGTTGGTGAAGATTCCTAAGCTGGTCCTGATTTCTGAGTGATTCTCCAGTGTTGTGGCATGTGAGTGAAACACCAATGAACCAGCTCCAAATAATGAGGGAAGACTATTGACTAGGATGATGTGAAGGAAAGGAGTCCAGAGAATAAATTACTTCCACCCTAGCTAGAATAGTTGCCTCACTTTTATTGAGATGAAATAAAAGCAAAATTGAAGAATTTTCCATTTACTTAACAGTTATCTTGCCTTTGTGCTACCAATTTTACAGAGAGAGAAAGATAAAAATTTGTGGCATCTTCATTACGGGGTGTTACCTCCAATTGGTCTGTAATATATCTGCTGTGTGTATTTTCTTTTCTTTTTCTTTTTTATTTTTTGAGACAGTCTCGTTCTGTTGCCCAGGGCGGAGTGCAGTGGTACAATCTCAGCTCATTGCCACCTCCGCTTCCCAGGTTCAAGCAATTCTCATACCTCAGCCTCCCAACTAGCTGGGACTTCAGGCAACTGCCACCATGCCTGGCTAATTTTTTTTTTTAATTTGTTTTGTAGTAGAGACAGGTTTTCACCTTGTTGCCCAGGGTGGTCTCAAACTCCTGAGCTCAGGCAATCTGCCTGCCTTGGCCTCCCAAAGTGCAAGGCTTACAGGCGTGAGCCGCCGTGCTCAGCCTGCTATGTGTATTTTTAAAGCAACATTTGTCCTGTTTTTTATCTTCCATTCACTTGAGTTTTGGTTGGGTTGTTACCACTACTCAAAGTATACACAGGAACATGAAGAAAAGGAGGAGGGATATTATGAAAATGTGATGTTGAAATCAGAGTGTAATAAGCATGGAATTAATTTGACTATATAATAAGTATTAAAATATATATTGGAAGTAAATAAGTATTCTAATATGCTAACTTCTATATAATATTCAAAATTTTTAAATGGCTTACAGAATTGTTTAGGGATTTGGACTTCCAGAGATTGGTCAGTGTCTTCCCTGTGGAGTCAAAGTATGATTCAGCAATGAAACAGTCTTCCTGTTCCTTAGGAGATCAGCTTTTCTTCCTTACTATATGTCTTGATGAGCAATTATTTATCTAAGAACCGTCTTACGACCTACAGCCCATCAAATGGAATTTACTAAATCCATCTAAAGTCACATTTTAAAAAAATACCATTTTTGAGACAGGCTGGAATTCAGTGGTACCATCATGGCTCACAGCAGTCTCAACCCCCCAACCCTTATCACCCACCCATGATAATTAGCCCCGCTAATTTTTTTTTTAATTTTTATTGCATTTTAGGTTTTGGGGTACATGTGCAGAATTTTTTTTTATTTTAAATTTATATTGAGCCCAGCTAATTTTTTAACTTTTTAATTTTTTCATAGAGATGTGGTTTTCTTATGTTGTCAGGATGGTAACAAACTCCTGGGCTCAAGCAACCCTCCCCCCTCAGCCACCCATAGTGCTGGGATTACAGGCATGAGCCACAACAACTGGCCCTTTTAAAAAATTATCAAGGCGAAATTCACACAATATAAAATTACCTATATTATTTATTTTTCTTTCTTTTTTTTTTCCCCCCCAGAAACAGGGTCTCCTTCTGTTGCCCCGGCTGGTCTTGAACTCCTGGGCTTAAGCAATCCTCCTCCCCTCGCACCACCTCGACCTCGGCCTCTCAAAGTGCTGGGATTACAGGCATGAGCTACTGTACCCAGATAATTACCTTTTTTTTTTTTGAGACGAAGTCTTGCTCTGTAGCCCAGGCTGGAGTGCAGTGGTGCAATCTCAGCTCTCTGCAACCTCCACCTCCCAGGTTCAAGCGATTCTCTCCTGCCTCAGCCTCCCAAGTATCTGGGATTACAGGTGCATGCCACCACGCCCAGCTAATGTTTTGTAGTTTTAGTAGAGATGGGATGTTAGCCAGAATGGTCTCGATCTCCTGACCTTGTGATCCACCCGCCTCAGCCTCCCAAAGTGCTGGGATTACAGGCGTGAGCCACCGCACCCGGCCAACAATGACCTATTTTAAAGTGAACAATTCAGAGGCATATAGTATATTCACAACACTGTACAATCACCATTTGTATATAGTTCCAAAACATTTTAATCATACCCAAAGGAAACACCATGTCCATTAAACAGTTGCTTCCAATTCCCCCCGCAACACCTGGCAACCACCAATCTACGTTCTGACTCTGTGGATTTACCTATACTGGATATTTCATATAAATAGACTTATAGTATATGTGGCCCTTGTAAAGTCCCATCTTCTTAATAAGCATCGTAATTATAAAATCTAATGTTAATGAGTACATATAACAGGTGAGATATTTAATCCTTACAAGCTTATAAGTGGTACCATTATTAGATAGACAAGAAACCTAGAATTTAGTTTCAATCAATATATTAAATCCATATGCTTGAGATCCATACACATGGCCAATCAGAGAATAACCTTCTTGGGCCAGACCCAGTTACTCTAATGCTTTTTCCAAATGCCACAGACACATCTCAATTTTCATCTCCCTGTTCACAAAACAGATGGATAGATACTCCTTCTCAAGTTTAACAACTTCACAGAGCTTGATTCAAATACTGAATGTGTTGTTAGTTGCTTACAGCTGCTATTTCTCTAGCAATGCAGTAAGTCCAGGCAAACTCTTTTGAAGAGCTCATTAAAACTGCTAAAATAAAGTCTTAGAAGCAGGTGCATTCATTAGCTGAAATGCAGATGATTATGTTAATATCGCATTCAGGTGACAAATTTAAAGGCATCAAATCATGAAGGATAAAAGGATTTTCAAAGCTAAAGTTAACTTCTCCCTTTGTAGGGCTCTTTGTTCTGGTAAGCATGTGACTGACTACAGCTGTCAACATGGGCACCTCCAAAGTTACCTCGCAAAAACAAAGGTGTTTTGCAGTATCATGCTTCTTTTACAATTTCCTGGGTCTCTACTGAAGAAAAGAAAGGTAAGGAATTACCTACAAACCTGGTGCAAATAGAAGATCTGGCACCCCATTTGCGATTTATTGTGAGATAAGTCCCAGGGAAAGAGGAGACATGTTTTTCTTTTTTTTTTTTTTTTTTGAGACAGAGTTTCACTCTGGTTACCCAGGCTGGAGTGCAATGGCGCAATCTCGGCTCACCACAGTCTCCGCCTCCTGGGTTCAGGTAATTCTCCTGCCTCAGCCTCCTGAGTAGCTGGGATTACAGGTACGCGCCACCATGCCCAGCTAATTTTTTGTATTTTTAGTAGAGACAGGGTTTCACCATGTTGACCAGCATGGTCTTGATCTCTTGACCTCGTGATCCACCCGCCTCGGCCTCCCAAAGTGCTGGGATTACAGGCTTGAGCCACCGCGCCCCGCCAAGAGGAGACATGTTAAAGAAGGCAATTAACATATGTGGACAGTGGGCCGGGCGCTGTGGCCCATGCCTGTAATCCCAGCACATTGAGAAGCCGAGGTGGGTGGATCACTTGAGGTCAGGAGTTTGAGACCACCCTGGCCAATATGGTGAAATCCCGTCTTTACTAAAAATACAAAAAAATAGCCAGGCATGGTGGTATGTACCTATAATCCCAGCTACTCAGGAGGCAGGAGTATCGCTTGAATCCAGGAGGTGGAGGTTGCAGTGAGCTGAGATTGCACCACTGTACTCCACTGTGGGTGACAGAGTGAGACTCTGTCTAAAAAACAAAAAAAGAATGTGCACAATGATTCCCAATTTGGAAAAGATGAGCCAACAACTCTTTTACTTTGCCTTTTTTCCCCCTCAATATTTTGAGCATGAAATACATATGTAACCACATACATATTTCATATGTGTTTGGGAGACTATGTTACCAGTAGTTTCATCAGGATAATTTTAATTTTCTTTTTCGTGTGCATTTTTGTATTTCTCACATTTTCTACAATGAATGTGTAAATTTTTTAGAAACTTTAAATGTCCATTTCTTTATGAAAATTTTTTATTTTTAAATTTGTTATTTTTCAAGTTACTAAAAATTATAACTTGAGAGGCACACTTAGCCTCTCCACCTTCAGCTGTTTCACCTGTAAAATTGGCTTACTACTGAATTGCATAACACATGGAAGCTGGGTGCGATGTTCCCCGTATTCCATTCCTCCCTTCAAATCTAGGATGCCTGTGGAAATGTGGGTTCCTATTTATAAGGCAATGTAAGAAAACACAGCTAAGTATCCAACCATTTATAAGAATATATAAACAAGCTTAAGGATTTTTACATCTTTCTTCAGAACATCAATGAAGTGTGCATTCTCAAAGTGAATGTATCTGTCACTTGCAAAGGATAAAAGGCTGAACAACTTTTAGGCCAAATCTTTATTTTTTATTTTTATTTTTGTATACAATAAAAGGCTGTGAAGGCTTTGTAAGCTAATATTTGACACATTTTTTTTTCCAAAATGGAGTACTAAAATGACTGCTGACTGCAAAATGTAAATAATGAAGCTGGCATAGACTGGTACCTACTTATAGGGCGTGTTTACATAGAATGCGCATGGTTGCTAAATAGCTTGAAATTAACAAACTGAAAGACTGCTTGTACAGTGTAGGAGTCCTATTTTTGCCTTCCATCCTCTTCAGCTCTTCTCCTTCTAGCTTCCTCTGTACATTATTACTTTCTCTCTTTTTCTTTCTATACAATTTAGAAATCCATCGGCCCCATTTTTAAAGAAAAGCAACATGTAAAGCAGCAAAGAAAGTAATCCCACTGGGAATGGGTTGGGTAAGCAAAGACTTCTATATAGATGTGCATATATACATCCCTCTCCCTGGTCAAGAATGGCCTCTCTGAATTCCTGTTCCAAATGCTGTGACAAGTCTCATTGGCTGGAGCTCATTGTGTGCAGCTCCTTTGACTGCTGGACAGCTCCGAGTTTCCTAGGAATACTTATCCACATGCCCCATCCTCTTCTGTTTAATTCTCAGAGCTGGCACATACACAAAGGCTTCAGAATCAAGACAAAATGAAGAACATGGCCAGAAGAGACTCCTGTTCTTCCAAAATAGTGCATTACCACCATAAGATAAGTGGATAAACTTCAGAGCATGGGCTTGATTGATTAAATTTTTTGAGACAGTGTCTCACTCAGTTGCCCAGGCTGAAGTGCAGTGGCACAATCATGGCTCACTGCAGCCTTGACCTCTTGGGCTCAAGCGATCCTCCCACCTCAGCCCCCTGAATAGCTGGGACTACAAATGTGTGCCACCATGCCCAGCTAATTTAAAAAAAACCTTTTTGTAAAGACAGAGTCTCATTATGTTGCCCAGGCTGGTCTCCAACTCCTGGGTTCAAGCAATCCTCCCACCTCAGCCTCCCAAAGTGCTGGGATTACAGGCATGAGCCACTGCACCTGGCCAAGAGCACAGGATTGAAAGATGAACTTGAGAGGTCTCCCTAGTCAAGTTTCCTTTAAATGGATGCTCCATTCTAGAGTATGCTTGATGGTCATCCAGACTGAACTTGAAATTTTCCAATGATACAACTCTTTTTCATTTTCCCACTTTTATATAGAGTACAAATAACATTATAATCACAATGCCAAAAAAGAGAAAAAAGGTATGAATGATTTCTAATATAATATTGTCAGCATTTTAAAAATCAGCTTTTTTTATTTTTATTTTTATTTTTACAGTGTCAGGCTCTGTTGCCCAGGCTGGTGTGCAGTGGCGCCATCTCAGCTCTGCAACCTCTGCCTCCCGGGCACAAGCCATCCTCCCACCTCAGCCTCCTGAGTAGCTGGGACTACAGGCACACACCACCATGACAGACTAATTTTAAAAACCAGCTATTTTGAAATTTCTGTAATTGAGCCAGAATCCAGGATGCAGCGAGACTGAATCATTGACTGAAAGACACTTAGAAGATTTATTGGTCTGTGGCGTTCATCACACCATGAAGGCCAGACCCTGAAAAGGAGAACTGTGTAAAGAATGCAAAAGCCTCAATACTACAGTATCGTCCAAATCTTTTCCTAATTTGTCCTGCTTTGTCACTCTGACACCTGTATCACAAAAGACAATTTCTGAGATGATCTTATGTAGGAACCTTGTCTTAAACTATATTCCAACAAGTAGAGCAAAGTAGGACACATGCCATCAGGACCTCCTGAGGCTGTCATGGAAAAAATATTTTTTTTTAATGGAAGAATAAAGTTGGACAAAGCGTTCCCAAGTTACCTAAATTTTGCATATTGCGGTATTCTTTCTGAATACTTTGGGAAGTTCAGCAGGGTTCTGAAACAAATAAATGCGACAACACAAAGAACAAAAATAGACGAAGGAAAAAATTTCAAGGATAGTGTGTGCCGTAAAAATAGTCAGATATCCTTTCTTTCCACTCTGGCTATGTGGGAGATTCTTTCAGAATGAATTGTAGTGATGAAAGTGGGATTGAATTTTTTAAAAGCAAATTTTGAAAATCAGTTGGCTAGTAGAGAAGGTAGACAACTGTGAACTATACATTTTACCAAGTAAATTGAATGGGGAGGTTTTTTAAAATGACTATTACTTTCATGAATTGTAAAAAAAAAATCAGACAACGCAAAATATTATAAAGAACAAGAGACAACCCTATGTCCCATCACCTAAAAATAACCATCATAAAGGGAATATCATTCCAGATGTGGAAATGAGAGATAACTTAGAATTTTAAGAAGCAACTTAGGCAACTAAGCTTCATTTTATTGTTGATGGTCTAATTGTGAGAGGCTCCAAAACTGACTTTTTTATATGTCTGTTTTATTTGAAAAGTTATGAGAGAAAGGGAATTAATTAGAATTCTCAGTCCATAACCAATGATAAGAATGTAAGTCCAGGCTGGCAAGGGTGGCTCATGCCTGTAATCCCAGCACTTTGAGAGGCTGAGGCAGGAGGATCCCTTGAGTCAGGAGTTGCCCAAGGAAACATATCTATGTTTTAGATGTAGTGGAATTGAAGGTTAGATCATGGATATATAAAAGAAAATAAAGATATTTGCTAATTTCTATTGAACTCACATTTAAGAGAGAGAGAGTGTGTGTGTGTCTCAATATATTGCCCAGACTAGAGCACAGTAGCACAATCATTAGCTCATTGTAACCTTGAACTCCTGGGCTCAAGCAATCCTGGCTCCTAAATAGCTGGGACTACTGGTGCATGCTAATCTAGATGATTTTAAAATATTTTAAAAGTTTGTAGAGATGGGCTGGTCTCGAACTCTTGGCCTCTTCAACCCAAACTCTTCATTTCACTATTCACTGTAGAATATTATTCTTGCTTAGCTGTAGCCACTTGCCTTGGAGAAGAAGGGGCATATGGTTTCATTATCGATGAAGGTGGATGCTACTGAGAAGGCCTTTACATATTACATCAAGGACCATATTTACTAGTTATACCTCTTTTTCTGAGCACATGAAATATTTTCCTGAGTCAACTTTTATTCTTTTAATTTTTTTTTTTTTAATTGAGACAGTCTTGCTCTATCTCCCAGGAGAGTACAGTGGTGTGATCTGGGCTTACTGTAACCTCTGCCGCCAGGGTTCAAATGATTCTCGTGCCTCAGCCTCCCAAGTAGCTGGGACTACAGGTGTGCCCCACCACACCCCACCAATTTTTTTTGTGTGTGTAAGTATTTTTAGAAGAAACGGGGCTTCACCATGTTGACCCGAACTCCTGACCTCAAGTGATCCACCTACCTCAGCCTCCCAAAGTGCTGGGATTACAGGCCCAACATTGCACCTGGCCTTTTAATTGGTTTAATGTGTTGCTTTTTTTTTTTTTTTTTTTGAGATAGGTTCTTGCTCTGCTGCCCAGGCTGGAGTGCAGTGGCGCCATCTTGGCTCTGCAACCTCTGCCTCCTGGGCTTAAGCCATCCTCCTGCCTCAGCCTTCTGAGTAGCTGGGACTACGGGCATGTGCCACCACACCCGGCCTAATGTGTTATATTTAACCCCAGTTATTTATTAAGATGCTCTTACCCTGAGATTCCTTCTCTTACTGGGGTGAAGTCATTTTTATTTATTTATTTATTTATTTATTTATTTATTTAAGATAGAGTCTTACTCTGTCACCCAGGCTGGAGTGCAATCTTGGCTCACTGCAGTCTCTGCCTCTGCCACCCAGGTTCCAGCAATCCCCCACCACCACCCAGGGATTACAGGCACACGCCATCATGCCCAACTAGTTTTTGCATTTTTAGTAGAGATGGGGTTTCACCACATTGGCCAGGCTGGTCTCAAACTCCTGACCTCGGATGATCTGCCTCCCTCAGACTCCCAAAGTGCTGAGATTACAGGTGTCAGCCACTGTACCAGGCCTATCCTATTATATTTGGATGAATTATTTGCCCATCAGTTGGCCCAACTAGATTTTAATTATTTCTTTATGAAAAGGAAAGAGTAAAATTCCCCCTTCTTCACTGCTAAACAAACTTCATTAAACTCATATTTGAGCAAAATGTTTAAGTAGAAATTTTCAAACTCAAGGAAAACTTTGCTCCTTTATGTTGCAAAAATCGAGAACGTTATCTTTGTTAAATTCAACAGACATTGATACCGATTATCCAAATGGCAGATTATTCGTTATTTTTTTTTAATGTATCTGGTAGTTCCCCCTCCTACTTGCATTTGACTAATGCTAATACAAAATTAGATGCCATTTCCTGAATTAGTCACCAACTTACGCTGAGAAAATGCAGGTCAAATAGGTGGAAGAAGAAAGCCAATATTTCCTTGGTAACCATTATATCAAAATTGAAGATAATTACTTAATCAAAAGTACAGATTTTCCATGCAGTAGCTCTGTTTATCTCAAAGTATTAGCACATTGGACTACCTGACCATTTTTTCTGAAAAACTAAAGTGTAAATAATTTTAGTAAATTAAGTCCTGTTTTTCCACTGACATGTTCTAATTTAAAGATAGAATTTTACTTTTAATTGATCCTTAACTGAGAGTGGCACTTAACCATTCTCTCACTATTAATGCTTATGCATATTAAGCAATAGATTAAAGCCAGTGCTGCTGCTACTTTGTTTTACTGTTATTGTATTTAAAGAGAAGCCGTGTTGTATGTAAAGGAGTTAAGGTCCTGCTTCCAAAACACTACTTCCCCCTTCTCTAAATTCATGAGGGGGCCTGCCTCAGTTTTTTGTTTGTTTGTTTGTTTTGAGACAGTCTTGCTCTGTTACCCAGGCTGAAGTATAGTGGTGTCATCTTGGCTCACTGCAGCCTCCACCCCCTTATTTCAAGCTATTCTCATGCCTCAACCTCCAGAGCGGCTGGGATCATAGGCACGCTGGGACTATAGGCATGTGCCACCACACCCAGCTAAGTTTTGTATTTTTAGTAGAAGCAGAGTTGCACCATGTTGGCCAGGTTGGTCTTGAATTCTTGACCTCAGGTGATCCAACTACCTCAGCCTCCCAAAGTGCCAGGATTACAGGTGTGAGCCACCGTGCCCAGCCCTACCTCAGTTTTTTAATGTTTAAAATTTCATACTTCATTAACATTCACTAAGGCATATTGAGGAAGCTTCAGTTTGAATTAGTGAAAATTTTGAATGCTGTAATATAAAACTACATGATTGTATCTCTTCATGTTACAGTATGCAATCTTAGCAGTCTGTAGAGAAGTCCCAAGAAGAAGGCTGCTACTTCTAGACACCCTGGTAAACTCAGAAGGTGAATAAGGTAACTGGGTAATTCACCTAACTCATTTTTACAACTAGAATAATCGTCTGTATTATATACTGTACCCGCTTTGGTGCCAAATGCCTGCATTCGTATAGCACTTTACTATCTATGAAGCACATTTCATATAATGCCATTTGATTTGGATACAACACTAATCATTCTGGCTACCACTGTTTGTACTACAAGTAGAACTGTGTTAATGGTATGACTCTTCTTTTAGCTTCTGGCAAATGAGTGTTGCTAAGTTATCTGAATATGCTCAATTCATATTCACTGACCAGTTACTATAAGCTTGACATCAAGCTAGAAATTGTTTGTCCTCTTGGATTAACAATTCACTCTAAATTGTCGTTCATTCTGCCTGGTGACACTTTATCTTATGCTTTATTCAGCACCTGTCTAAATGTACTCATGTCTTCAAAAGATACTTAACGCTTATAACAGGCACAAACTCAAAATGACTAGGCTCTTCGGGTGAAAGTCATTTGCCATGTGGACCAACAGCAATCAATTAGTTAACTAACCAATCAATAAATGTTTTGCTCTAGCTAATACAGCTCGTTCAGGGCTTCTCCACCTTGGCATTGTGGACATTTTAGACCAGATCATCCTTTGTTCTGGGCATTATAGGATGTTCAACAGCAGCACTTGTCTTTCCATCAGACGCCAGTAGTACCTCCACTTACAGTTTTGATGATTAAAAGTGTCTCCAGACATTGTCAAATGTCCCCATGGTGGAGGGGAGGGGAGAGATTGTCCCTGGGTGAGAATCCCTGGGCTAGTGTGTAGATCATGCTTTCTTTGCTAGATTTTAAAGACCTCGAGGGCAGAGACTCAGTCTGATTCATCACTCTACCACCACTTCCCCACCAACTAAATTTAGTTTCTGGCACAGAAGTGCTTCTTGATGAACATTCGGAAAAGGATAAAATAGCTCCTGGAGTACCTCCACTGTCGTCAGCCCTGTGCAAGGTACCTTGGTAAACCCACAAGATGAACAAGGTAACTGGAGTAATTCATGTAACACATTTGAATACAAACTTAAAATCTGAATAATCATCTGTGTTGTACACCGTCCCCATGTTGGTGCCAAATGCCTACATTGGTAGAGGGCTTTACCATGTATGAAGCACGTTTCACATAATGTTAATTTAGTCAGATATAACAGTGGCTACCACTGTTTATAATGTAAACTCCCGAGTCCAAAAGCCGTATTTTTAGGCAGGAGTGGGAGATATTTTGATTTCAGTGGCATTGCCTTCATTTATTAAAAGGAACTCTTGGGATTGGTTTAATAATAATTGAATGTAAATTTCAGATTCTTTTTTGTCATGTTAGAAGTAAAACATCTAAAAGGACCTTTGTGATCTAAGTAATTCTGGTTTAGATTCCTGGAAATTGCCAGAGGGTTTTAAAGGAGGAAGGAAAAAAAAAGAGTGAGGAAATTTTCCCTGTGGGCAATTGGGGAAAACAAAAATATTTTTGTGCTGCGGTGACTTCTCAGGAAAGGAGGGTTGGCCAGCAGCGGCTGCATCTGCGCAAGGGGAATTTCCACATTTGGGAAAACATGGTCATAATTAATGACTTAGGAAAGCCAAGAAAATGGACCATGTTGGAAAAATATGATCTTCAGTGGCCAAGTCATTGTCAACTGATTGGGCCAGAAAATTGGATTCTTTTAGAAAGAGATTTTTATTTGTGAATATTTGTCTGTAGGTCCTTCCTTCTGTGAATCTAGTCAATGCCCCACTCCTGCCTGGAGAGTCGGCTTCTCATAGCCCTTCCCACTCTGTCTCTCCCTGTCCTAAGGGAGGGCTTGCTTGAGACTTCTAGCCTGAACACTGTCCTCTGTGGTCTTTTGCTTTGAACTTGATGCTTGGGTCTAGCCAGCAGGGCTATTAGCATCCATTAAAATAAGGATTATCTGGGACTCCAGATCAAGGGCTGAAGGATGACATTGCTGGATCCTAACACAGCTCAAATTTATCGAAGGCTCCATGTCCTGGTCCCTGAGCAAAGAACACTGAAAAATTATCCTGATTTAGACATGGGAAAACTGAGGCTTGGGGAATTTTAAGTCACTTACCTAGGACCAATACAGCCTTAATTACCAAGCAATGCTTCTTCCATCTCCTCATCCTGTATATGAAGTCTACTTCCTAAATTGGAATGTTCTCACTCTGTATACAATCTCTTGCTTACTTAACCGCTACCTTCCTCTCCTTCTCCTTAGACCACTTTGTTTAAACGAGATCTGGCCTGGGCTGATGTTCATTGGAGTATTTCCTGGTTAGCTATTCTCAAGAGGATAAGTCCGGGTTAACAGGCTCAGCACCGTCGAATCTCGGTCTACTTGGGGAATGATTATGTGGTCAGCATGTTCTTGCCCGGGTTTGGGGTTTTCTTTTATTTCAGTAATCAAGTTTATTAAAACAGGTATGATCATCTTTTGCTTCTTCTCTTCTTAATTTTCTCAAGATCAGGAATAGCTTGCCAAATTTCAACAGGTTTTCCAAATTGAAGGTCAAGTTTTTTTTAGAATGGGAAATACCACTAAGGAAAAAAATCCCTGTATTTGACAGGTACATGTAGTATCCAACAGAACACCAACAAAATGTACTACATTGTTTTGTGAATTGAGCTTTTTTTTTTTTTCTTCAAAATAAAGCTTCAAATTAGGCCAGACACGGTGGCTCACACCTGATAATTCCAGCATTTTGGGGAAGGCTACGTGGGCAGATCATGAGGTCAGGAGTTTGAGACCAGCCTGACCAATGTGGTGAAACCCTGTCTCTACTAAAAATGCAAAAATTAGCTGGGCATGGTGGCATATGCCTGTAATCCTAGCTCCTCAGGAGACTGAGTCAGGAGAATTGCTTGAACCTGGGAGGCGGAGCTTGCAGTGAGCCAAGATCACGCCACTGTACCCCAGCTTGGGTGACAGAGCAAGACTCCATCTCAAAAAGATAGAAAAGAAAAAGCTGCAAGTTAAATTATGTCCCTCTGCAGCAAACAATTCCATGCTCTAAGCCTGTATGATGAGGCTTCTAAAGTTAGCCCTGCCCTGTAACTGCAGTGAATTGGAGAAAACAAACCTAACCAGGATTTAACAGTCTAATTGCCCTGGATTGAACCTCGATGGTATTATAATTAATTTAAAAATCACAGCATTGGGAAATAATTTAATACATTTCTGTTGAGATTAAAACATATTAATTAAATCTTATTAATATTTGTTTTCCAGATGGTTCTTGGGCATAGTCAGACATTATTACCTTTATTTAGTGATATGAAAACTGAAGAGATGCATTAGTTTTCTACTGATGTGTAACAAATTATCACACGTTTAGGGAGTTAGAACAACATTTCACTTATTCCACGGGTTTGGCAGTTCTGTAAGTCAGAAGTCTAGGTGGACTTGACTGGCCTCTCTGCTTAGGGTCCCAGTAAGGTAGAAATCAAGGTATTCATCAGCCTAGATTCTTACCTGGGGGGTCAGGGGAAGACTCTGCTTCCAAGCCCATTCAGATCACTGGAGGAACCAAGTTCCTTGTGGCTGTAGCACTGAAGTCTTTTGTTTCTTATGTAGCCAGAAGCCACTGGCTGCTCCTAGAGGCCTGGCAGGTTCTCCTTCTCATGCGCTTTCCCCCATCTACACCTTCAAAGCCAGCAATCACTCTTGAATCTTTCTCACCCCTGGAACCTCTGTGACTTTCCTCTTCTGCTTCCAGCTGAGAAAAAGATTTTTTTGTTGTTGTTTTTTATATTTTTCTGAGACAAAGTCTTGCTCTATGGCCCAGGCTGGAGTGCAGTGGGGTGATCTCAGCTCACTGAAGCCTCCACCTACTGGGTTCAAGTAATTCTCCTGCCTCAGCCTCCCGAGTAGCTGGGACTATAGGTGCACACCACTACGCCCAGCTGATTTTTGTATTTTTAGTAGAGGCAGGGGTTCACCATGTTGGCCATGCTTGTGTCAAACTCCTGACTTTAGGTGATCCACCCACCTCAGCCTCCCTAAAATGCTGGGATTACAGGCCTGAGCCACTGCTCAAAAAACTACTTTTTAAAGGACTCACTGGTTTGGGCCAGGCCCTCTGGGCTAATCCCAGTATTTTATAGTAAACTAATTTGGAACTTAAATTACATCTGCAAAATCCTATTGCAGCTATACCTAGATTATTGTTTCACAAAATAACCAGGGGATGCGCATCTTGGGCAGCTATCTTAAGAACCCTGCTTACCATAAGGAAATAGTTACCCAGTTAACATGAGATACAATCTAGAAACAGACAGCAGCAATATTAAACCAGAGAATTTCATTTTGTATTTTGTTCCCTTTTTTATATTTTTTAAACATACATGTTTATTTTATAATATACCTGTATATGTGTGTATAATAATTATTTTAGAGACAGGTTGTTACTCTGTTGCCCAGTCTGGAGTGCAGTGTCAAGATCCTGGCTCACTGCAGCCTCAGACTCCTGGGCTCGAGCAATCTTCTTGCTTCAGCCTCCCGAGTAGTTAGGACTACAAGCGTATGCCACCACGGCTGGCTAATTTTGTTTCTTATTTGTAGAGATGGAGTCTTGCTACGTTGCCCAGGCTGGTCTCAAACTCCTGGCCTCAAGCAATCTTCCCACCTTGGCCTCCCAAAGTGCTAGGATTACAGGCATGAGCCCCCACATCCAGCCTTCCTATGTGTATTTTGGGAGGCCCCATTTTTTTTTTATTAATGCATGATTTTAAATGTTGCCAAGGCATGGCTTGAGGCATGTTTTCAAGGGTCTGTGAATGTCTGAGTGGTACTGCCAAGGCCTGGAGCTAGGTGTGGGTATATGTGGTGGAGGAGATCGTGATGGCAGACGAGGAAGGGACAGAGGCTAAGGTTTTGGTGAATACAGAAGAGTGATTTACTCCTATTTTTAATGTATTCACTGAAAATTATTCAAAGATGGGAATCCTTTTGTTATTTTCTAAAGGCAAGTCTAGAAGTTCAAAATCCAAGGAATTCTATGTGTGTTATATTTATATATTTATTTATTTTTGAGACAGAATCTCACTCACTGTATCACCCGGGCTGGAGGGCAGTGGCGCCATCTACAGACTCCGCCTCCCTGGTTCAAGTGATTCTTGTGCCTCGGCCTTCTGAGTAGCTGGGATTACAGGTGTGCACTACCACGCTCTGCTAATTTTTGTATTTTTAGTAGATATGGAGTTCTGCCATGTTGGCCAGGCTGGTCTCGAACTCCTGACCTCAAGTGATCCACCCACCTCCACCTCCCAAAGTGCTGAGATTACAGGTGTGAGCCACCACGCCTGGCCTATGTGTGTTATTTATGGGCCGTATTTGAGGATGTTGCTAAACAGACATTTTGTAGCCTGTGCATCAGCATCACTAGCAGGCTGTGCCCTTGCTACGGATCCAAACTTCCCAAGTTTTTGCTGCCCAGTTTCAAAGTTCTGTGGCCTGCCAGATATACTAAAGTCTAGAATGCAGGCTGGGTCCATGGACCCAGCTAACCGCTGATCCAGAAGCCTGGGCCCACGGAGGGTCACCTTGAGATTGGAAAGGTCTGGAAAAGGCTGAGAGGATCATCGAAAGGAAGAGGGTCTATTAATTTCTCTGATTTTGTCATTTTACCTGGAGAACAGCCTGATGAAAAATCTAAAATTCTGGTCAAGGGAGTAGAGATGGTTTAGCCTTTGGAAAGAACGTACACAGAAATGTGAAAACCTAAGAAAAAGGCAAAATGTTTTGGAGGCTAAATATTTCTCACTTCTTCCCAAAATATTTAGGTTTCTCCCTTCTTAAAATCCTGGCCAAAAATGGAGAGAGGGAGGACATTTCCCAGATGTTTCTTTTCAATTGTCCCTGACCTTCAGAAAAGAGTGAGAAAATGCTACCATATTATTGGGCAAAGAGAAATAAGTCCGTGAAGAGGGCATTTGGTAACTGCACTGAAAGAGCAATACAATCAGGGTATAAGTGGCGTGTTTACCTTTGGAAAGGAGGGCACGGGGGAAAGAGGTAGGGTGGAAGACATTAGTGTTGCTTATTCACTGTGATGTTTTAAAGCACTACACACTGTATGTTCTTTAACTAGCAAACAAATTTTGCTGTATAAAGAATAACTCTGGGGTTGGGCACGGTGACTCACGCCTGTAATCCCAACACTGGGAGGCTGAGGCTAGCAGATCGTTTGAGCCTAGGAGTTTGAGACCAGCCTGGACAACAAGGCAAAACCCCGTCTCTACAAAAAAATATAAACAATAGCTGGATTTGGTGTTGCATGGCTGTGGTCCTAGCTACTTGGGAGGCTGAGGCAGGACTGCTTGAGCCTGGGAGGTTGGTCAAGGCTGCAGTGAGCTTGAGATGGCACCATTGCACTCCAGCCTAGGTGACAGAGTGAGAGTCTATCTTTAAAAATAATAAAATAACTCAAGGATGCTGGTAATGTTACAATATTATTTTTATTCTACTTAAAAATCTTGCCCTTCATTTTTTCATTCATTCAGAAATCTTTGATGAGAACCTGCCACATGCCTTCATCTGGGTGCTAGGAATACAACAGCAAACACAACAGATGAGGTCCCAGCTCTCATGGAGCTTATATTCTAGAGTAGAAGAGTTGGAAAATGAGGAAAACACATTTCATTACATGATACATTAAGAAGCAAATATAATGCATTAGACTGTGAAAGGTTAGATAGTGATAGCAATTCAGAGAAATACAACAGAGTGAAGTGATAGATGACAAGGTGGCTATTTTAGACTAGGTGCCCAGGGAAGACCTCTCTGAAGCGGTGACATTTGAACAGTGATCTCAACAACAGGGAGGAGCTGGTCATGAAAAGATCAGAATGAAGAGCACTCTAGATGGAGAGAGCAGATGGTTTTGGCATCATCAAGATGGCAAGAAATTTGAGTTTGAGAAAGTGAGAGAGGGCTGGAACTTGGTGGTAAATGGAAAAGTGGTACAAGATGAAGTTGGACAAGTGGACAGAACCGAGATCATTTATGCATGGCTGGCCTTGGTAAGGAATTTGGATTTTAAGTGAGATGGGAAGCTCTCAGAAGGTTTTAAGCAAGGAAGTGATTTTCTGTTTGGGCGATGAATTGTAGAGAGCAAGGGTGGAAGTCCAGAGATGTTTAGGAAGCTATTGCAGGAATTCAGGCCAACAATACAGCTTGGTCTAGGATACTAACCGTGAAGATAAGGAGCATTGGGTGTACAGGGTATGTGTGGAATGTAGAGTCCATGGGACTTTCTGATGGTTTTTATGTAAGATGTAAGAAAAAGGAACCAAAGATATGTCCTCTATTATCAGCTTGGGCACTGGGTGGATGGTGATGCCATTTAGTGAGACAGGTGGGCTGGGAACAAGAAGTGTGTAAGACTCTGATAACTCCCTCCCTAATGGCTGTTCCTTTCTTCCTCCTTGCTAACACAGCCCTGACTTTGTTTAGGATGACAGTATGTCCAGCTTAGAGTAATGAATTATGATTGCTGTCATAATCCCATTCCCTTTTGCTAGATACTCAATTCCTTCGTCTCCTTTGCAGCAAGGGGTGACATTTCTGGCTAATGAGCCCTAAGTGAAAGCCTGTGGGGATAGATGTGGCTGGAACTATGGCTGCCATCTTCTGACTCTAAGACAAAAGGCATAAAGATTAAAGACCAATACATTAAGTACGATAAAGTAGAAAAACAATTACCCAATTCCTGAGTAGTATAGTTGAACTGCTGGGCAAACACAAGAAATCATCTATTGCCAAACATCTTGTTTATGAAAAAAGTAAAATTATTTATTTAAATCTTGTTTTTTGATACAGGAAAGTTAAGGGAAAGTATCAGAAGTGCCCTTCTAACCATGTTGAGTTTGAGATGCCTATTAGATATTCATGTGGAAGTGTCTGCCTAATTTCTTTCTTTCTCTAATGGAATAAAATAGTCTAGACCTTTTAAATCTTAGCATAGGACTATAGTACTAGAAAACATGAAGGATTGGCTGTACACTGTGGCTCAGACCTATAATCCCAGCACTTTGGGAGACTGAGGCAGGTGGATTGCCTGAGCTCAGGAGTTCGAGACCAGCCTGGGCAACACAGTGAAACCCAGTCTCTACTGAAAATACAAAAATTAGCTGGGCATGGTGGTGTGTACCTGTAGTCCCAGCTATTCAGGAGGCTGAGTCAGGAGAATGGCTTGAACCCAGGAGGCGGAAGTTGCAGTGAGCTGAGATAATGCCATTGCACTGCAGCCTGGGCAACAGAGTAAGACTCTGTCTAAAAAACTAATTAAAAAAAAAAAAGCAAAACCATATATCCACAGAAAATATAAAACATTAGCTGGGCATGGTGGTACACACCTGTAGTCCCAGCTACTTAGGAGGCTGAGGTGGGAGGATCACCTGAGCCTGAGAGGTCAAGGCAGCTGTGAGCTGTGTTTGTGCCACTGCACTCCAGCCTGGGGAATAGAGTGAGACCCTATCTCAAAAAAAGAAAGAGAGAAAGGAGAGGAGAGGGGAGGGGAGGGAAGGAGGGGATGTTAATCATAAAAGTGAATGAAGTTGCAGTGGCCATGAGAGAGATCAAATTAGAAACTGATCATCAACATATAAGACTGACTTCCCTATTATTGATAGGTCAGCAGGGTTGAAGTTATTAGAACAGGAAATATAGCATACTGGGGTGGTGGGGAAGGCTGAGTCTGAGGAACAGGCAGGCTCCCACATTACTGAGTACCTTCCATCACTGTGGTGGAGAAACACTGTCCTAGACTAGTGCACACATTTCCATTAAGATACCTTCTTGTCCATATGACACAGTGTTCATGTACTATTGTATTTCCTCTTCTCATTATAACAAATAGTCTAGTGAAAATTCCCCACTAACTTTCCCAGGGAACTGTAAGTAGGCCAAATGGAGCTTTTAGCACACTTTCTGGTTGCTGATAAAAATCAGCATCTATAAACCCAATTGCACCTATTTGTATTAAAGCTGCTTTCCAGAACTAGGTCTTCAGTTTTGTACATTAAAAATTTGCCAACCCACTTATTTTTTTCCCTGAATACTGTATGCAGAACAGATTGGGCTTCATCTACAGAAACCAACAAATACGTATATATTTGTCAGTGGGCCCTCAGAAACATCTATTGATTATCTATGTGTACAAGTAACTCAGTCTGCAAAATTGCCTTCATAGGCTAAGTCTCTTGTTTTTTGCCCTTACTGTGAGTCTTTGCTTTTCTGGGGTTAATCAGCTCATCATATTCTGCTTTTGTGCTCCCTAGTTTACCATGATGCTTGGGGGTTTTGCCCCAACACTTTCTACTTTGTCTTCCTGTAATTTATTACAACAAACCCTTTGTGTGTGTGTGTGTGTGTGTGTGTGTGTGTGTGTGTGTGTGTGTGTGTGTGTGTTTAACAGTTTTGGATCTGCATTAATTTTTAAGTCCCCAGAGGAACACTGTGTTCCCAAACATTATGTTCTGCACTCTCATGCTCATATCACTTTGTACAGTGCCAGACACCTCCTGGGATCTCAAGAAATGTTTCTTTTTAAAAGATGGGCGATTACTCTAGGAAGCTCATAAAGATCTTTCTCAGTTGAGTTACTTTCACTGTGTATGTGTCCCCAGTGGCTTAGGTCAAAATATTGGTTAATAAGAAGACTCTTAAGTCTTTGGACAGGCATTGCTAGTGTCTCCTTATCTCTGTAAAAGCAGAGATGATTATTGACTAGTCTTCCAGGAGTGTTGGAGAGAAATGATGAAAAGCATTAGGAACGAGGAAGCCTTTGTTGAAAATATGAAATGCCAGAGAGAAGACAGTGTTGTTATTCCCAAGCAGGCGTCAGTGCAAGTGGAGGTCTCTCCACCAATTGAAGCTGTTCACTATGAAGGATCCCACAGGAGCCTTTCTGCTGCTGGCTTCTACTGCAGAGAGTAGAAACTTCTTTCCGAATACTGTATCCAAAATGTTTCATCTTCTGTCAACTTCTCAGCTCTATCCAGGACATTTCAGTGCTTTCCTCCAAGGCAAACTTAAATCTTCCCCTAAATTCCTTCTTTGAAGGCTGTTTTGAGGCAGAGGAATAGGACCATGGACAGAGGCTTAGCCTACCAATGACTTGTACAGCAGGAAAGCCAATTTTCTTCCTCCCAGGAATCCCTGGGAGAGGGTGTTTACATGGATAGACTCTTCTTTACCTATAGGTCACTTTTCCCTTCTCTAACTTCCTTTGGAGTGGCACTGTTTCTTCTAGAAACGCTAGCTCCTTCCACCAACTCCCTGCTCCTTAGACACATAAGAAATATTCTTGCAAATGCAGCTTTTAAAATATTTCAAAACATCTTTATTATAAAATATTTCAGGCAAACAGAAAACTATGAAAATAGTTTAACAAACATGTATGTATAAAACACCTACCTTAACAGATCTTAATTTTGACTTATTTGCAAAATGTCTTACAATACATTTGAGGCCCCTTACCTACAGCTGATTGCATTCATTTCTCTATTTTTCTCCTTCCCTCTTTTCACAAAAGTAACCATTATCTGGAAGTTGCTATAAGTCATTTCCATGCATGCTTTTATACTTTTGTATTATACATGTATCTATATTTACAAACAATACAGAGTATTGTTTTGTGTTTGTAAAGTGTAAAGGAAAACTATATTACACTGTATATAACATTCTGCCATGTTTTTTATTCATCGTTATTTTTTAGAATTATTTATATTGCAACCCAAAGAACTAAGTTATTACTTGTAATTGTTGTACATGATTCCCTTGCTTGAATATACAAAGGTTATTTATCCTTCCTCTTGCCTTAAGGATATGAAGGTTGTTTTTAGTTTGTTGTCATGGTGTTTACTATAACAAGCAATGCTGCAATTAACATTTAAATACCAGTCTTCTGGGGCACACCATGTGAGCTTTTCTAGGCCAGAGTCTGTCAACCTTGTATCATTGACATTTTGGACTAGATAATTTTTTGTGGTAGGAAGGATGGCGAGCAGCATTCCTCACCCCTCACAGCCAAAAATATCTTCAAATATTAATAAATATTCTCTGGGGGGCAAAATGACCCTTGGTGGAAAACCATGAATCTAGACAATTTACCTAAGAGAGGAACTACAGGTCTTAGGATTCATGTTAATTGGTAGTGCCATTTTGCTTCCTAAAAGTTCTGTTTCTCTACATTTTGCTAATGTTTGGCATTTTCAGAATTTAAAAATTTTGCCAACTTATGGGTATGAGATGGTAATTTGTTATGGTTTTATTTCATTTTGTTTAATTTCTAGCGATATTGAGCATCTTTGTTGTATGTCAATTGGCCATTAGGGTTTCTCTTCTGTGAATTTCCTGTTCATATTCTTTGCCAACTTTTCTTTTTAGTTGTTTATTTTTCTTATTGCTTCATATAAGTTCTTTATAATTTTTGAATACTAATACTCGGATGGTTTTATGCCTAGCAAAATATTTTCTCTCAATCTGAATTTTCTTTTTGTTAATGATCTCTTTTTTATTTTAATGTGGTAAAATGTATCCATGTTTTCCTTTATGTTTTATACTTTCATGCTTTATTTAATAAGTTCTTCCCTACCCCAAGGGTGTAAAAATAATCTCATATTTTTTTCTAGAAGTATAAAGTTTTACTGTTCACATGTAGGTCTTTAAGCCAACGTAAACTTATTGCAGTGTAAAATAGAAAATATATATATATAATTATTCCAACATATATTTATCAAACAGTTCATCTTGTCATACCTGGCTTGCTATGCCACCTCTGGTTTTAAATTTTGATATTTAGTAGGGCAAACTCGTTGACTTATTATTCATTTTCAAAACAGCCTTGGCTATTGTTGTTGGTTATCTAACCAACAAATATTATCTCTTTCTCCTTTCTTTCTTTTTTTTTTCTTTTTGAGACCAAGTTTCACTCTTGTTGCCCAGGCTGGGGTGCAGTGGTAAGATCTTGGCTCACTGCAACCTCCGCCTCCTGGGTTCAAGCAATTCTCCTGCCTTAACCTCTGGAGTAGCTGGGATTACAGGTGCCCACTGCCACATCCAGCTAATTTTTATATTTTTAGTAGAGATGGGGTTTCACCATGTTGGTCAGGCTGGTCTTGAACTCCTGACCGTGGGTGATCCACCCACCTCAGCCTCCCAAAGTGCCAGGATTATAGGTGTAAGCCACCACACCCAGCCCTCTTTCTCCTTTCTAACCTCAATTATTTTCAAGTATTCATGGACCCTCTCCCATAGTGCATAGTATAAGCCCTTCATAGTAATCCCATTCCACTGGGATTGGTTTTGGCATGGGCTTGTGTTGCCATGAGACTTAAGTAACTGTGCTAGAGTGGGGTTGGGATGGGATGGGTAAGTTTCCATCACACTTTAAAAAGTACATGAGAAAAAAACTTGCCCTCCCTATGTTTGTACAAAGTTGGAGAAAAATATGATGGCTGATGCTATGGCAGCCATCTTGTCACTCTGAGGGGACAAGCTGGAAACCAGCAAAGAGAGATTAGCGAAGTAGAAAGATGAAAAGGTCCCAGGTCCCCATGATGCTGCTGTGCTGTTGAAGTAACCAATATGGAGCCACTTATCACTACACAGCCTGTGATCTGAAATAACAAGCCTCTTATTGCCTGAGCCACTTTAGGTTGTATTTTGTTACTTTCCACCAAAGGCATGTAATTTTTGACCCTTTAGTTTTCTATGTGGACTTTGTAATCATTGTTCCATGTTCCATAATCAGGTTGTGATTTTTTAAAATTGGATTTCCATTGAAATTAAATATTAACTTTGGGAGAACTGACATCTTTATGATAATGAATATTCTAATTCATGAATATGGTATATGTTTCCATTTATTTAAATCTTCTTTAATGTTTTCCATAAGAATATTTTATATACCAAAATACATGTTATATTTATTCCTAGATACTATATTGTTTATTGCTGTTAAGTATGGTATCTTGTTTGCTAGTAAATGCTGTATGTGATAAGTACCAAGATATAAGGTTACAGTGGAATTTTGTATGTTGATCTTATACCAATCAACATACAAGATGAAGTTTCACTCTGTTGCCCTGGCTGGAGTGCAGTGGTGCGATCTCAACTCACTGCAACTTCTCTGCCTCCTAGGTTCAAGTGATTCTCCTGCTTCAGTCTCCTAAGTTGCTGGGATTACAGGAGTGAACCACCATACTTAGCTAATTTTTGTATTTTAGTAGAGACGGGGTTTCACCATGTTGGCCAGGCTGGTCTTGAGCTCCTGATTGTAAATGATCAGCCCACTTCAGCCTCCCAAAGTGCTGGGATTATAGGCATGAGCCATCCCGCCTGGACAATGGCTTTTCTTAGAGACAGAGTCTCAGTCTATTGCCCAGGCTGGAATGCAATGGCACCATAATAACTCACTGCAGCCTCAAATTTCTGGCTCAAGGGATCCTCCTGTCTCAAATTCCTGAGTATCTGGGACTACAGACAAGCACCACCATGCCCAGCTACTTTTTAGATTATCTGGGGGGTCTTGCCGTCTTGCTTAGGTTGGTTTTGAACTCCTAGGCTCAAGCAATCCTCCCACCTCAGCCTCCCAAAGTCAGGATTATAAATGTGAGCCACTGAGTCCAGCCTGAATTGTCTTTTTAATTCTGGTTTTATTTTCAGATAGTCTGTTTGATATTCTTCATAAACGATTACATTATCCAAAGAGTTTGTCTTTTCTTTTTCTCTACTGTGATGATGGAGATAGCATAGATTCAGTCATGGAGGGCTGTAGTTGCTTGATCCAATTTCCTGTCTTGTGCCCTTTCTTCCTGCCCTAACATTCCTTCATGTGAAGCCTGTTACCACATGTGGTCAGCTTATTTAGCCTCTCTAACGAGCCAGTTTGTTTGAGGGAGATAGGGGCTCTCAGTCTTGCCCATAGGTTCAAGCAGTGAACCTGACTTAACGCCCACTCCCCTCACTCCGTGCAGATCACCTTTAGTCCCCTTTAAGGGGTCTAGAAGCCCCATTCTTGCATCTTCTGCCTCCGTTCAGACCTGAAGCCCAACCACCCCATGTTTATAGCCCCATTTATTGCTTTGTATTTCTGGTTCAAAGAAAAGTTTATATTTGGGCCAGACGCAGTGGCTCACACCTGTAATCCCAGCACTTGGGAGGTTGAGGCAGGCAGATCACCTGAGGTCAGGAGTTTAAGACTAGCCTGGCCAACATGGTGGCCATCTCTACTAAAAATACAAAAAATTAGCCAGGTGTGGTGGTGCACTCCTATAGTCCCAGCTACTGGGGAGGCTGAGGCAGAATTGCTTGCAACAAGGAGACAGAGATTGCAGTGAGCTGAGATGATGCCACTGTACTCCAGCCTGGGCAACAGAGTGAGTATCTGCCTAAAAAAACAAAACAAAACAAAACAAAATATAGGCCAGGTGTAGTGGCTATATTACACCTGTAATCCCAGCACTTTGGAAGGCCGAGGCGGGCAGATTACGAGGTCAAGAGATTAAGACCATCCTGGCCAACATGGTGAAACCCAGTCTCTACTAAAAAAAAATACAAAAATTAGCTGGGCGTGGTGGCGTGCGCCTGTAGTCCCAGCTACTTGGGAGGCTGAGGCCGGAGAATTGCTTGAACCCAGGAGGCAGAGGTTGCAGTGAGCTGAGATCGCACCACTGCACTCCAGCCTGGCACCTGGTGACAGAGCAAGACTCTGTCTCAAAAAAAAAAAAAAAGAAAAGAAAAGAAAAAATATTTGGAGACAAATGTGTCTTTTAATTTTTCTTTTATATTTTAATAACCGTTGCTTTGTGTGTAGAGCTGAGCGAGTGCCTCAAAGGTTCAACAATGCTACCTTGACCAGAAATGTCGATTTTGTAAAGGATTACAGAACTAGGTTCTATTACTGCCGATACTTCATGCAGTAATTGTCACCAGACACAGTGCTGCTCAGAATTTCTACAGTGTCTTTCAGGTCCTTGTGCTTGGTAAACACTGTATTTGTGTTTGTCATCTGAGTAGTGGGGAATGAGGGTGGTAAATACTATTTTCTACACCCGAAAAAACTGAGGCCTCTTTCTAGCTAGACAGCCTTAGGACTGTGAGTTCCTCCAAAGATAGGGCTGTGTCTTTTTCATCCTGTGCCACTTCACAGAAAATAACTCAAAGATTTTGAGCTGAGCAAACCAAACTCTGGGCCCAGCTTCATGTACCTGGCTTTATTCAACAAGATGTCCCATGAACCGAGGAGACTGCCCTATTGTGTGCCCCCAGGATCTATGCAGTACCATGACTTGAGGAAATGAGAAAATAAGAAAGATGGGAATAAGAGCCACGATAGTGGATTTTAAGCAAAATAAGTGGGAAGGAATTGTCAATGGTATTTCATCTAGAAAGTGAATTTCGATTGAGATTTAGATACTTTTTATATAAATCCCCTTATATAAACTAGCTTAGTATGTAAATATAATCAAAATAACATTCATTAAAATTACAAAACTTATTTATTAAAATATGTAAAGCAGCCAGCTGTAACAGTAGTGACTAAGAAGTGTAAAAATAAATTATTTTGTTCAACAAAGTGTATTGAGTTCCTACTATGTGCTCACACTATAAATAAAACAGATCCCCGTGCAACTAAAAATCTAGTTGGGCCAACTGATGGGCAAATAAATCATCCAAATATAATGGGATAGGCCAGTTGCACTGGCTCACGCCTGTAATCCCAGCACTTTGGGAGGCTGAGGCGGGTGGATCACTTGAGATCAGGAGTTTGAGACCAGCCTGGCCAACATGACAAAATCCTGTCTCTGCTCAACTACAAAAATTAACTGGGTGTGATGGTGGGCATCTGTAATCCCAGCTACTCTGGAGGCCGAGGCAGGAGAATTGCTTGAACTTGAGAGGCGGAGGTTACAGTGAGCTGAGATTGTGCCTTGTCACCCAGCCTGGGTGACAAGGGTGAAACTCTGGCTCAAAAAGCAAAACAAAACAGAATGAAATATGATGGGATAGGCTTCTTAAAAGAGTGTTAGTTTGAAGAAATACTTGTATCCCTGTGTTCACAGCAGCATTATGCACAATAGCCAAGAGGTAGAAGCAAGCTAAGTGTCCAATGACAGACGAATGTGTAATCAGCCAACTGGGTGCTGCTTACCTGCAGCCCAGAAACGCCAATGCAAAACAGCAGGTTTTGCAGCAAAGAAAGAGTTTAATAAATGCAGGGCCAGCCAAGTAGGACAGGAGGTAATCCTCAAATCCACCTCCCCAAGAATTTGAGGACTAGGTTTTTTTGAGGATAGGTAGGCAGGCAGGGGCTAGGGAATAGGGAATGCTGATTGGTTGAGTTGAGGATGAAATCACAGGGGGTTGAAGCTGTTTTCTTGTACTGTGTCAGTTCTCGGGTGCAGATTATGGGTCTGGGTGGTGCTAGTTGATTCATACACTATATAAGATCTGAAAAATATCTCAAAAACCAGTCTTAGGTTCTATAATAACGATGTTATTTGTAGGAGCATTTGGAAAAGTTGTAAATCTTGTCACCGTTCGCTACGTGACTCCTGAAAAGTAGTTCTTAAAAGGCAAATTATAAAACAATGACTAGTTAGAGTTTAATTATGTCTATCTCTTAGCAGAATTCAGTCCCCTGTCATAATTCTAACCTTGTGGCCTATGTTAGTTACCTGAAAGTGGTTTGGTCCCTGAGCAAGCAGAGGGGTTTAGTTCAGGAAGGAAGTATCATCGTCTTTGTTTTGAAGTTAAACCATGAATTAAATTCCTCCCATAATTAGTTTGGAGTAAGCAAGTTAACTTGTGAAGTTAAAACAAGATGGAGTTGGTTATGGTTGATTTCCTTCACTGCCATAATTTTTGTAAAGGTGGCTTGCAATGGGTAAATAAAATGTGGTATGTGCATACAATGGATTATTATTCAGTCTTAAAATGGAAGGAAATCTTGGCACAGGCTACAACATGGATGAACCTTGAGAATACGCTGCTATGTAAAATAAGCCAGTCACAACAGGACAAATACTGTGTGATTACACTCATGTAAGGTATCTGGAATGGTCAATTCAGAGGAACAGAAAGTAGAATGGAGGTTGCCAGAAGCTGGGGGAGAGGGAGAAATGAGAGTTGCTTCAGTTTTGCAAGATAGAAAATTTCTGGAGACTGATGGTCCAACAATGTGTACATACCTAACACAAATGCACGGTAGACTGAAAGGTGGTTAAGATGGCAAATTTTGGGCAGGGCGCAGTGGCTCATGCCTATAATCCCAGCACTTTGGGAGGCTGAGGCGGGTGGATCACGAGGTCAAGAGATTGAAGCCATCATGGTCAACATGGTGAAACCCTGTCTCTACTAAAAAAAATACAAAAATTAGCTGGGCATGGTGGCGCGTGCCTGTAATCCCAGCTACTTGGGAGGCTGAGGCAGGAGAATTGCTTGAACCCAGGAGGCGGAGGTTGCAGTGAGCCGGTATCGCACCATTGCACTCCAGCCTGGGTAACAAGAGCGAAACTCTGTCTAAAAAAAAAAAAAAGATGGCAAATTTTATATTGTGGGTATTTTTACCACAGTTTTTTAAAATGTTAAAAAAAAAAAAAAAAAAAAAGGGTTAGCATCCAGAGGGCAAAGGCATTTTTAATATCTTGAGAATGCCTGATATCATAGTAGGCACTTGACAAATATTTTGCGTCCCTTTGGCTTCTCTTCCCCATCCTGTGTCTACAAGCCAATTCAGCAAACAAAGGCACTTCTCTCCCCAAGACACAAACAAGAATTTCAAATATCTGTGATTTGAGATTTGTCCTGGTCACACCAACTATTCTTTACTTCTCAGATATGCTTATCTGAGTTCTTTTGGCATTTAGCTTGCCTAAAGATAGATACTGTTTCTACTTCCCAAAACAGAATGGTGATGGACTTTGTAAGGGAAAAAAAAAAAAAAAAAAAAAGTGGGAGGAAGTCTGTGAAATGAAATCATTATTAGGCGGTGGTACGAAAGGCTCTTGGGCCCTGGGTGCCGCCCAGCACAGGAGGGGGAGGTAATTAGCATGGATTTGCAGTTCCGCTGCTCGCCTTTGTTCCCTCCCTCCACTGGCTGTGTCTGATTCTAGTCGCTGGGTTTATTCTCTTGTGTTTGTTTTTTTCACTTGGCCAAAAATAGAGAGACAAAAAAAGTTTCCTGATACTTACTTCAGCTTTTTACTTTTTTCCTTGTGTGTTTGGTTTCCTCTTACGTGATCCTTCCTTCTTCCTGCCACCTGCTGGTTTCTCTACGGTGGGGCTTAGAAACCAACGCCCAGCAATATGGCACGCTGACACGCTGCACTGAAGAATCCTCAAGGTCTCTCTGACCTTTCTGACCTTTCCGACCTTCCCTCCTCACCCCACATCTCTACCAGAGAAACTGAAGTTCCTTTATCTTCCTGAGATCGGTCTTCAAGGAGAACAATAGCTTTCTTTCCCTCTCTGGAAGGCCAAGAATGTAACCACACATGAACAGACCTGTCTTTCAGACTCATTTATATTCCAAAGAAAACTACTTACAGGTTAATTTTGAGTCCCCATCCTGTCATTCTCCCTAGTAATCATTTATGGCCCCCCCCCCCCCAAGAGAATTCTCCTTCTCCCTGCTCCTATAACCTGTTTTACAAGGATCCAAGCCTCCATTTTTTTTCTGTAACCTCAAGATGGTATCAAAGCTTCTGTATCTCATTGGGAAACTGGGTCTCCATTCTGAGGGCTTCCTTGTATACATGTAACCATAATAGGTGCATTGCCTGATGCCCACAGCAAGTCAACATACCAAGACACCCAGTTGCAGCAGAGAAAGAGGTTTAATCATAGGGTCACTGAATAAGGAGATGGGAGAAAAACTCAAACCCATCTCCAGGAGGAATTCGGAGTTAGGGTTGTCAAGATTTTGGAGTGGGCCAGTGTAGAGGTCGTCAGTTGGCAGAAGAGTGTAGAGTGACATCATGGAACAGGAAGATGAAGCAGATATTCACTCATGCTGATCCTCTTCCTCTGTGGGAGTCTTCAAATCGTTTGCTAGAATTAGGGGTCTAAAAAGCATCTTAAGCGATCCTTAAGATCCTTAAACAAAAGCCTTATGATTGATTCTAATGCCAGAGATCCTGGCTAGAGGAACAGAGAGGATACAAATCTTCAGTATCTAGTGACTTTTAGCAACAAGGAAGTGGGCCAAAGTGCAGCCTGATTAATGCTTATATATAATTAATGATGTTATATAACATTATGCAATATATTTTATTATATTAATACTTATAAATACCTATATTTCTGTCCAGAACCCGCATGCAATTTTTGTCGACCCAGTGCGGAGAGTTTCATGCACATTAAGTAAATGCATATACCTTTTCTCCCATGTTCGTCCATCTGTCTCATATCAGTGACTTTGCAGCAAACCTTTACCTGCTCTTCCTACCTTTCTCAAGTATAGCTTTTCCTTGCATTCTGTAACCCCTGCTTGGTGCATGGTATTCATGATGGACAGGCTGAGTTGCAAGATTTAGTGACAGCACAGACATGGAGCCTGGAAAGGGCCTGTGGGATTTGAATTGAATTGAGTGTTTCCCGTCCAAGCCCTGGGTGGAGCACTGTTGGTTCTGGCGTGGCCATGGTCCTGGGCATGCACAAGGCCAAGATGCATAGTAGAGCAGAGGTGCCCTGCCTAGTGCTGGAGGAGAAAGGTTCAGGCATTTTCAACCTCCTCATGCCAGTATGTTGAGAGAGTAAGTGCAGAACAGAGCCAACTGAAGACCTCCTTAGGAGACTGGGGGAATCATGGAACCAACTGAGGTTTCCGCCCTGGAGATTTGATCATGCCACTTTTTTTTTAAAGACTGTAGTCTCTCTCCATCACCCAGGCTAGAGTGCATGGCGTGATCTCGGCTCATTGCAGCCTCCACCTTCTGGTTCAGATTATTCTCATGCTTCAGCCTCCTGAGTAGCTGGAATTACAGGTGCACACCATCACGCCCAGCTAATTTTTTTTTTTTTTGGTACTTTTAGTAGAGACAGGGTTTCACAATGTTGACCAGGCTGGTCTCGAACTCCTGACCTCAGGTGATTCACCCACCTTGGCCTCTGCACATGGTGAGGCCACCACACCTGGCCTCATGCCGCTTTTTAAATGTAACACTTAAATCGTTCTTGCTATGTGACAGACACTGTTCTAAGTGCTTTGATTTTATTTTTATGTATTTATTTATTTTGAGATGTAGTGTTGCTCTGTCGCCCAGGCTAGAGTATAGTGGAGTGATCTCGGCTCACTGCAACCGCCATCTCCTAGGTTCAAGTGCTTTTCCTACCTCAGCCTCCCAAGTAGCTGGGACTACAGGTGTGCATATCACCATGCCGGCTATTTTTGCATTTTTTTTAGTAGAGACGGGGTTTCACTATGTTGGCCAGGGTGATCTCAAACTCCTGACCTCAAGTGATTAGCATCTCCTGACCTCAGGTGATCCGCCCACCTCGGCCTCCCAAAGTGCTGGGATTACAGGCGTGAGCCACTGCACCTGGCCTCTAAATAGTTTTAAATATTAAATCATTTAATGCTTACAACAACCCTGTGAGCTCAGAACTACTATTGTCTGAATTTTATGGATGACGAAAAGGAAACTGAAGCCCAGAGAGGTTAAGGACTTGCTCAAAGTTACCGAGCTGTTATTTCTCTGGTTTATAGATGGTACCTTCTTGCTGTGTCTCCACACAGTGGAAGAAGGGAATTAGCATCTCTCTGATATTAGCGTCTTTATTGCCTGAATTCATGGTTTTTGCATCTCTGCCGTGCTGCCACTCTGGTTTATGTATAGTCTCCCAGGATCTCCTTTGGAGATTTCGTGGCTGATTTTACAAAGTATCTCCCCTAAGGTATAACTCTCTGTTGGGTTTGGGCAATGTGTGTATTCCTCTGAAACTTCTGTGTGCCTCCTGGGATATTCACTGGCAGTCGTGTTCACAGGCCTCATTCTGCAGAAGACATCAGAATCTGCCCTTCTTTCTCTCCAGGGATCAAGGTACAGGGAAGCCACTTCTACTCATGTAAACATTAAGAAACACAATTTCAGGCCAGGCGCAGTGGCTCACGCCTATAATCCCAGCACTTTGGGAGGCCAAGGCAGGTGAATCGCCTGAGGTCAGGAGTTCAAGCCCAGCCTAGCCAACATGGTAAAATCCTGTCACTGCTAAGAAAAAAAAAAATTAGCCAGCACCTGTATTCCCAGTTACTCAGGAGGCTGAGGCAGGAGAATGGCTTGAACCCAGGAGGTGGAGGTTGCAGAGATCGCACCACTGCATTCCAGCTTGGGTGACAGATCAACACTGTCTCAAGAAAAAGAAAAAGAAAAGAAAAGAAATGCGGTTTCAGCATATAACAAGCACTATGTTATCTTCATGGTAAGAAGTGCTCTGTCCCCACATGGACCAGGACATTACTTTAGGATCTGTCAGCAGTCTGGGTGACTGCAGGAACTCTTCCCCACATCCCCCTTCCAGACCCTTGTGAACAGGGTCATGAGTTTTTTAGGTGGTTGGCTGGAGTTGGGAGACCAGTTCAGAGCTGTGGGACAGGTTTTCTGGTGGGAGTAGCAAACTGGTCTGGAGAGAAGCCCAGGACATTGGCCTCCTTATCTGGAAGACCATGGCCATAGCTCGAAAAATCACAGGTACTCTGCTAATCCTCTGAACCTTCCATATGTCCCTCTGGCTGTGCCCCAGATGACTTTGCCTAGTAAGAACTGGGTTAGTGGAGAGGAAAGATTTAGAGGAAGTTAGGAGGAGCTTGGATTTCTGCTGCCTACATTAACCCTGACCTGTGTTGTGGGACCAGGCTTCAGTGCTACACAGAGATTTGTCTCTGGCTCTTTCATGCCTCCTGCCAGCTTGCCACTCATAATTCTCAAGCCCTCTGCCCATTCTCCATCTCTAAAGTGCTTTTCCTAGATCTTCTTCCCACAGAGCTCTGAGGCTGAGCTGGCTGGAACTGATAAAGAGCAAATTGGGGCTAAGAAATGAGTGGATCACTTCTGAGTTACAGCCTCAGCTCTATACATTGCATTCACATCTTAACAGGAACATTGAAACCAAAAAGTTTAAAAACTCAAAGGAATGGCTGGTGTGGAGGCTCATACCTGTAACCCCAGCACTTTGGGAGGTTAGGAGGGACAATTGCTTGAGGCCAAAAATTTGAGACGAGCCTGAGCAACATAGAGAGACCCAGTCTCTATTAAAAAATTTAAAAATTAGCTAGGGTTGGGTGCAGTAGCTCACACCTGTAATCCCAGCACTTTGGGAGGCCAAAGTGAGTGGATCCCTTTAGGTCAGGAGTTCAAGACCAGCCTGACCAACATGGAGAAAACCCATCTCTACTAAAAATACAAAAATTAGCTAGGCGTGGTGGCAAGCACCTGTAATCCCAGCTACTTGGGAGGCTGAGGCAGGAGAATCGCTTGAACCCGTGAGGCGGAGGCTGCAGTGAGTCAAGATTATGCCATTGCAGTCCAACCTGGTGACAGAGTGAGACTCCATCTAAAAAAATATTAAAATTAAAAACATTTTTAAAATAAAAATTAGCTGGGCATGGTGGCAGTGCCTGTAGTGCCAGCTACTTGGGAGGCTGACGCCGGGGGATCTCTTGAGCCCAGGAGTTGCAAGTTACAGTGATCATGCGACTGGTTAACAGAGTGAGACCCTGTCCAAAAAAAAAAAACCCTCAAAGGAGTGAATATCTCAGGTAGGACAACAGGCTCCATGAAATACTAGAGATTTGGGGGCTGGTGTCTTAGTGTGCTCAGGTGCTGTAATAAAATGCGGTAGACTGGGCGGCTCACGAACCTCTGAAATTTGTTTCTCACAGTTCTAGAGCAGGAAAGCCACAGTCACGGCAGTCGGTGTCTGGCGAGGCCTGCTTTCTGGTCCATAAACAGCACCTTCTTACTGTGTCCCCACATGGAGGAAGGCGGGTAGACATCTCTCTGAGGGCTCTTTTATAAGGGCACTAATTGGAGCCCTCATGACCTGATCACCTCTCAAAGGATCCACTCCTAAAACCATGACGTTGGGCGTTAGATTTTCAATATGTGAAATCCGGGGAGACACAAACATTCAGTCCATAGCAGCTGGAGTCTCAGCCACCTCATATTTGTATTTGCATCTAAAACCAGCCCTCATGTCAGTGTCAGGTCCATGGGCCTCCTCAAATCCAAGGTAAAAACATTCACTTTGGAGCAACAGATGTCTCTCTTTCTCTCTCTTGAGTTTGTCCTTAGGATTTAGCAAATTCTAAGACCCAGATCAGGGCATGCTAACCAGTTCCATTCATTGCACCTTGAGTAGAATTCTTTGTTGAGTTGGGTATTTCCTCTGACGTCACTGGGAGACTCATCAAGGCTCCCCGGTGGGTCTTTGCCAGGAAAACCTGCATGGAAAAGGAGGCTTGGCCTTCGAGGAAGAGGGCCTGTGTCCTGGCAGGCTGGGTGTGTCTGCTCCAGCCTGGCCTCTCCTCATGGCTGCTGGTTTTCTGGGCTAATGCACTTTTGACCCAAGAAGGGAAAAAAGAAGTAAACACAGGAGCTAGAGCCATCAGCTGTTACTGGGTGGGATTTGTGAACTGGTGGGCTGGTGGCAGCCCCAGCCCTTCCTACTCCTTCAGAGATTGCTGTCCTTCCCGGTCCCTCCACCCCGCCTGCCTTCCCCGCCCCCACTCCCTCCCTACTGTCTCCCTAGCCCCTTCTCACAGAGACCAGCTGCCTAGGTGACACCTTTTGCTTCTAAAACCTTCCTTGTTGTTCTTCCTTGGCCTTTTTCTCAAAATACTCCTCTGTCTTTCCTCCTTCAATGCCAGACTGTTGGCCTCTGTCTCCGTGTCTTGTGCAGGCTGCCATCTCTGGCTCACCACGGTTTTATAATTGCCTCTGGTTAAAGTTTAAATAGATGGGTTTCAGCCCAAGAGAAAAATGTAAACAAGCCCTTTCTGCAGTCTTTCAGAACTGCTGACTTCCAGGGCTTTTGAGTTCTGTGCTAGGAAATTCATTCTGCTCCTCCCTAACCAAAGAACTGAGAAACGCCATTAGGGCTTTCAGAGTCGTGACAGCCTCTCTGAAACCATTGAGAGGCTTTTAGATGATCCGCACTTTTCCTTTTAACTCAATTAAGCCATCAGGATCCAGTTCCCATCCTAGCATGTTTGTCTGCTGTATTCAGGTGACAGAATAGTTTAGCAAATCTTCATGGTCTGGCTTCTGACTAGGAAGGAAATGAAAGGAATTGTCATTTCACTACTGGAGTTTTTTTGATGTGGGGAGCAGGGGATTGTAATTGTTGCCTCAGGATTTTTGGTTGACAGGTTATCTTGTGAGTCATGAGAATGGGACAATTCTTGGCCCACACGGAAGGAAAAGGGCAGGCTGAGTTTGAGCTCATGCATTCAGGCATATGTCCTCTTATTTGCTGTGTGTTTTTTTGTTTTGTTTTGATTTTTTTTTTGGAAGTAAGTGGGCCATTTATTTTTGAGTCTTGATGAAGAGTATTGATTTTCTATATTTTTCTGCTTCGTGTACCTTGTGTACTTGTGATCTGGTGTCAGGATGGATTCAGCAATAATTTGAGATGTTTTAGTCAAGGATTGGATTGGATCTTTGCCTTTTCCTACTCAAAAACCTTCCATAATTCCCCATTTCATGCTCAGACTTTTCTTCACAACCTTCTATAGTCAGCCTCAAATCACTTTTCACTATTCCAACCATACACTGAGCCCATGGGAGCTTTTCTACCCAGCTCCTGTAACCCGTTTCTTATTCTGCAGTGTCCTGACACCTGGGACTCTTTCCCTGCTCTGCTCAGCGTCTTAGAATATTCTGCCAATGTTCTAAGACTCCTTCCTTGCCTCTGGGCACAACCAGAACCAAGCACTCCTCCCTTTAGCTCTCCAGTGCAAGACAATTTCCTTTATGGTAACTAGTCTCTCTTTTCTTTTCTGTGTTGTTGTTGTTGGACAGTTTCACTCTTGTTGCTCAGGCTGGAATGCAATAGCATGATCTCGGCTCACCGCAATCTTTGCCTCCCGGATTCAAATGATTCTCGTACCTCAGTCTCCTGAGTAGCTGGATTACAGGCATGCACCACCACACCCGGCTAATTTTGTATTTTTAATGGAGACGGGGTTTCTCCATGTTGGTCAGGCTGATCTCGAACTCCTGACCTCAGGCGATCTGCCTGCCTCAGCCCCCCAAAGTGCTGGGATTACAGGCGTGAACCACCGTGCCCTGCCTGCCCGCCCTCCCTTCCTTCCTTCCCTTCTTCCCTTTCTCCCTCCCTCCTTCCCTTTCTCCTTCCCTTCTTTCTTTCCTTCTTGCTTGCTTACTTTCTCTCTCTTCTCTCTTCTCTTTCTTTTTCTTTTCTCTTCTCTTTTCTTCTCTCTCTTTTTTTTCTTTTCTTTCTAAGTCTCACTCTGTCACACAGGTTGGAATGCAGTGATGCAATCTTGCCTCACTGCAACCTCCACCTCCCAGATTCAAGCAATTCTCTTGCCTCAGCCTCTCAAGTAGCTGGGATCACCAGCATGCGCCACCATACACCGCTAACTTTTGTATTTTTAGTATAGCCAGGATTTCACCATGTTGACCAGGCTGGTCTCCAACTCTTGGCTTCAAGTGATCTGCCCGCCTCAGCCTCCCAAAGTGCTAGGATTACAGGCCTGAGCCGCCGCGCCCAGCCCGAACTTGAATTTCATTGTTTATTATTCATCCTAGGCTCATGTGGTAGCTCCCTGCACTCCATGCTCCTCCCCTCCAGCGCAGGATGATTTATTCTGTTCCCCATAGTGCCCAGCTTCGTGCGGCCCATAATCAGAGCTCAATCAATATTCAGTCTTTGTTTTTAATCCTCTTTATTTTTTTTATTTTTATTTTTTTGAGATGGAGTTTCGCTCTTGTTACCCAGGCTGGAGTGCAATGGCGCAATATCGGCTCACCGCAACCTCTGCCTCCTGGGTTCAGGCAATTCTCCTGCCTCAGCCTCCCGAGTAGCTGGGATTACAGGCACACACCACCATGCCCAGCTAATTTTTGTATTTTTAGTAGAGACGGGGTATCACCATGTTGACCAGGATGGTCTCGATCTCTTGACCTCGTGATCCACCCACCTCAGCCTCCCAAAGTGCTGGGATTACAGGTGTGAGCCACCGTGCCTGGCTAATCATCTTTATTTTTAACCAAAGTTAATGTCAACATTTTTTGTTGTTGTTGAGACAGGGTCTTGTTCTGTTGCCGAGGCTGGAGTGCAGTAGTGCAGTCTCCACTCACTGCAGCCTTAACCTCCGAGGCTCAAGATATCCTCCCACTGCAGCCTCCTGAGTAGCTGGGACTACAGGTGTGTACCACCATGCCCAGCTAATTTTTATATTTTTGTAGAGACAGGGTTTCCACATGTTGCCCAGGCTGCTCTGGAACTCCTGGGCTCAAGTGATCTGCCTGCCTCACCTTCCCAAAGTGCTAGGATTATAAGCATGATGTGCCAACTTGCCATGGCCCTGATGTCAACACTTTAAAAATGGCCCTTGGGAGGAATCAAGAGGAATAAAAAAGGATTTTGGAGTCAGGCAGATTTGGGTTCAAACCTCAGCTCTGCTGACTCTTAGTATGAGAGGTTTCTCCCTAATTCTTATCCTTTCTCAGCCTCATTTTCTTCATCTATAAAATAAAGACAATAAGATATATTTTATGGGTTTTGTTTGAGAATTAAAATGAAATCATACAAGAACCAGACACAGTTACATTTCATCCTTACCCTCTCTTGATGCTAAAACAGTTCAAATGTTGAAATAATGTACTCTGGAACATAAGTTTTATCAATCAGTTTAAAAGATCTGTACCACATTTTCCCATTATTACCACAAGCTTCCTTGATAGAACAATTTCTTCTCACTTGCACTCGCAGGTTTTTTAAAGGCTTATACTGTGTGAGTAGGATTGGACTTGTTCACCGAAAAACCGAACTCTGTAAAATGTTTTAAAGAGTTTTATTGTGAGCCAGTACAAGTGACTGTAGCTCAGAGAAAACAAAAACCTGAGAAGCATTGAGTAAGTGGTCCTGAGGTGGTCAGGTTAGAGTCTGGTTTTATGCATTTTACAGAGGCAGGAGTTACAGGCAAAGACATAAATTAATACATAGAAGGTGTACATTGGCTTTGCCCAAAAAGGCATGACATCTTGAAACAGGATGTAGGGGTAGGGTATGGGGCTTACAAGCCACAGGTGGTTTTAGGGAATCTTTAGCTGGCAATTGCTTGAGAGAGTTAACTATTATCTGAAGACTTGAAGTTAGTAGAAAGAAGTGTCTGAGTTCAGATAGAAGAGTTGTGGGGCCAACACCTTTATTATGTAGAGGAAGCCTCCTGGGTCACAACCCTCAGAGAGAGAATAGATGGTAAATGTTATTTTTCTGAACTTTATGTATGTGTGTGTGTGTGTGTGTGTGTGTGTGTGTGTTTGTGAGTGGTGGTGGTGGTGGTGGTGGTGGTGTTTTGAGACAGGGTCTCACTCTGTCACCCAGGCTGGACACATGTGGTGGCGAGACCACCACTCACTGCAGCCTCAACCTCCTGGGCTCAGGTGATCCTTCTGCTTCCACCTCCCGAGGAGCTGGGAGTACAAGCCCACACCTCCACAGGCTCCTAATTTTTTTCATTATTTGTAGTAATGGGGTCTTGCCATGTTGCCCTGGCTAGTCTCAAACTCCTGGGCTCAAGTGATCCTCCTATCTCAGCCCCCCAAGGTGCTGGGATTACAAGCCTGAGCCACCATGCCCAGCCAGTGAATCTCTCTTAGATCTAAGAAAGGCTGGCCGCGTTAATGGAGATTCTCTACAGAAGCAGGTTGCCTCCTTTTGTGATGGTTTTGCAGGGCTACTTCAAAATATGGCAAAGAAATATACTCTGGGGTATTTTGATTGGCTTCAGGGTCACCATCCTGTGATGCTATACTAGAGTCAGTTTGGAAAGTAAACCACGTTATGTCAGGTTGACTTTTTAAAACCCATTAAAAAAAAAAAAAACCGATTTAACACGATTCTAGGGTTTGTAGGGTGTCATTTAACCCTGCCTGGCAAGGCCTTAGGTCTTGTTTATAATTTGGCATCTTACTGCCACCAAAAGTCTGTTTTGTCAGTCTTATGATCTCTGCATTAATACTAATACGGGTCATTTGTGCCCAGACTCCAAAGCGGAGGAGGTATAAGGAGGTGTGTCTGACCTCCCTTCCCATCATGCCTGGAAATTCAATTTTGGGGGATTTTCTGGAGTTCCCTTGGCCAAAAGGGGGTCTGTTTAGTTGGGGGTCTTAGTATTTTATATTTGGTTTACAAATTTATTTATTGGTCCCCAGAAGAAGTCCCAGTGGTGGGGATGATGAGAAGGCAGCCTCTCTGCTTGCCACTGAGTCTTTCTTTCCTTCTTCCTTCCTTCCTTCCTTCCTTCCTTCCTTCCTTCCTTCCTTCCTTCCTTCCTTCCTTCCTTCCTTCCTTTCTTTCTTTCTTTCTTTCTTTCTTTCTTTCTTTCTTTCTTTCTTTCTTTCTTTCTTTCTTTCTTTTCTTTCTTTTTAAGGTAAAGGCATTTGGGCTTGGAAGAGAAGGATTGGAAAAGTGCAGTGATTTGGGGAGTGGAGGAGGGAAAGTGATGGAAGGTGCTGGAGGGCTAGGGTGTAAGTTGGGGACAGATTATGAGATGACCACACACCTTTTTTTTTAAAAAAAAAAAAAAGAAGAGAAGGAGAGGAAGGAAGAGGAAGAAAAAGAGGGAGAGAGAACAGGAATATTGCTTTATTCTATGAATGGGTATTAACAATGGCCGATCAATATTTTGTGTATTTAAAGTGGAGAATGTATATTTTGTGTATTTAAAGTGGAGAGCTCTATAAATACTTATTAAGTTTACTTGTTCTGGATCTGAGTTCAAGTTCTGGATATCCTTATTAATTTTCTGTCTCGTTGAGTCTAAATCTCTTTATGGGTCTTATGTATCTGGGTGTTAGGATCCTTAGCTCTTATTATTGCATTGATCCTTTTACCACTGTATCTTTGTTGCTTTGAAATCTGTTTTATCAAATGCGAGAATTGCAACTCCTGCTTTTTGTTTATTTATTTATTTTTGCTCTCCATTTGGTTGGTAAATCTTTCTCCAACCCATTGTTTTGAGTCTTTGTGTATCTTTGGATATAAAATGGGTCTGGATGTAGTATACCATTAGGTTTTGGCTGTATCTTTGGATTGGGGGATTTAGTAGATTTAAATTTAGGGTTACTGCCATTTGATGTTAACTGGCTATTTTATCCATTCGTTGATATAAATTCTTCTTTATGTTGATGCTCTTTATTTTTTGGTATATCTTTAGAAAGGCTAATACTGGTTGTTCCTTTCTGTGTGTAATGCTTCTTTCAGAAGTTTTTGTAAAGCAGGCCTGGTGGTAATAAAATCTCTGAGTACTTGCTTGTTCATAAAAGACTTTATTTTTCCTTCAATTGTGAAGCTTAGTTTGGCAGGATATGAAATTCTGGGTTGAAAGTTCTGTTCTTTAAGGATGTTAAATATCGGCCCCACTCTCTTCTGGCTTGTAGGGTTTCTGCTGAGAGATCTGCTGGGAGTCTGATAGGCTTCCCTTTGTGGGTAACCTGACCTTTCTCTCTGGCTGCCCTTAGTATTTTCTCCTTCGTTTCAACCCTGGTGAATCTAACGATTATGTGCCTTGGGGTTGTTCTTCTTGAGGAATATCTTTGTGGTGTTCTCTGTATTACCTGGGGTTGAATAGTGTCCTGCTTTGCTAGATTGGGAAAATTCTCCTGGATAATATCCTGAAGAGTATTTTCCAGCTTGGATTCATTCTCTCCATCACATTCAGGTACACCTATCAAACATAGATTAGGCCTTTTCACATAGTCCCATATTTCTTGGAGACTTTGCTCACTCCTTTTTATCCTTTTTTCTCTATTCTTGTCTTCTCGTTTTATTTCATTAAGTTGGTCTTCGACCTCTGATATCCTTTCTTCTGCTTGACCAATTTGGCTATTCAAACTTGTGCATATTTCACTAAGTTCTCATGTTGTATTTTTCAACTCCGTTAATTCATTTATATTCCTCTCTATATTGTCCATTCTTTTTAGCATTTCGTCAAACCTTTTTTCAAAGTTCTTAGTTTCTTTACATTGGGTTAGAACAAGTTCTTTCAACTCCCAAAAGTTTCTTATCATCCACCTTCTGAAGCCTACTTCAGATAATGAAACACAGTCCTTTTCCATCAGGGCTTGTTCCGTTGCTGATCAGGAATTGCTATCCCCTGTAGAGGGAGAGGGGTTCTGATTTTGGGTATTCTCGGCCTTTTTAGGCTGGTTTTTTCCCTTTGTTATGAATTTATCCATCTGTTGTCTTTACAATTACCACCTTTCTAGTTAGGTTTCCGAGTGGACATCCAATTTATTGATTCCCAGTGCTGCAATCAGAGCAACCCACTGCGCCGGCCAAAACAGCAGCGGTAAGACTGATGGTGCTCTTCTGCCTGGGAATCTCCGGTCTGGCTTCCTTCTTGAGTCCGCAACAAGCGGCTCTCCCTTCCCGGAGCTCCAAACACCAGTCAGTAGGGGAACCAGTCCCGTTTACTGTGCACGAAGAGCTGCCGCGCCGAGGCGACAGCAAAACCGCTGCGCCGGCCACAAGAGTCACGCTGGCGACCCGCGGGGCTCCTCCACTGGAAATCTTCTGGTCTGTGAGTGACGAAAATTCATCTGAAAGTGTGGCGTCCTCTCGTTTTCTGGGCTTTCACTGGGAGCTACAATGCCAAGCTGTTAGCGATCAGCCATCTTGGATCTCTCTTTCTTTTTTGAGACAGAGTCTCGCTCTGTTGTCTAGGCTGGAGTGCAATGGCCTGACCTCGGCTCACCACAACTTCTGCCTCCCAGATTCAAGCGATTCTCCTGCCTCAGCCTCCCAAATAGCTGGGAATACAGGCACCCACCACCACAGCCTACTACTTTTGTACTTTAGAGACAGGGTTTCTCCATGTTGATCAGGCTGGTCTAGAACTCCCGACCTCAGGTGATCCACCAGCTTCAGCCTCCCAAGGTGCTGGGATTACAAGCATCAGCAACCACACCTGGCCCGAGTTAGTTACTTTTATATCCAGTACCTCGTAGGAGCCAAAACAACTTGGATGCTGATCTGCCAACATGTTGACTTCTGATTAACTCCAGTTCTGGGAAGGCTTCTGAGGTTTCCAGTTTATCTGTTTTTCCTTATGTAAGAGCATGTATTTGCCATACATCTTGCCCTTAGTTCAAAACCACCTTAACCATAAATCCTACTGTTAGTCAGGTTCACATAGCATTCTTGTCTTTCCCTGGAGGGTCAACTTCAATTGCCCTGCACCTTCCTTCCCAACAGTACATTAAGTCCTGAGTCTGGGAGAATAATGGCAGGGGGAGCCTTCATCTGGTCTTGCGACTGACTCGGACATCATGGCTTCTGTTTGTATGACTCTTTTGTCCAGGCACAGTGGCTCACGCCTGTAAGCCCAGCACTTTGGGAGGCCTAAGTGGACAGATCACTTGGGGTCAGGAGTTCGAGACCAACCTCACCGACATGGTGAAACCCCGTCTCTACTAAAAATACAAAAATTAGCTGGGCGTTGTGGTGTGTGCCTGTAGTCCCAGCTGCTTGAGAGGCTGAGGCATGAGAATCGCTTGAACCTGGAAGGCGGAGATTGCAATAAGCCGAGGTCACGCCACTGCACTCCAGCCTGGGCAACAGAGTGAGACTCTGTCTCAAAAAAAAAAACAACAGTTTTTAATCTGATAGGGCAAGAAAGAAGATAAACATTCAACTAAACAAGAATTGTAGCGGTACAGAGGAGAACAGTTAGCATGTCAGGAAAAGCTTCAGAGAGTTGATACTTGAACTGAGTCTCGATCTATTAGTACATGACTGTCAAAAGATAGTTGGGACAAAGCACTGCGGGTAGAACCCCAATTCTCGTTTCTTCCCTGTGTATCACCACAGACAGCCTGAAGCATTTAGCTCCGTCATCTTGAACCTGTACAGCTGTCTTCCCCTTGGTCCAGGTGACATAAGGGCTTCCGTGGAAGCAGCAGCGTTTATTAGTGCTGGTTCCAATCAGAGAACTAACATGAGAACTCTACTGTTGCTTTTGTGGTCAGGGCCAGAAAACAGCTGGAGTGGTTTCAGCTCCCCGTGGGAGGATGGACGCGTCAGGGCTGTGCATGTGTGCATGCTCATGCGTGCAGATCTGTGTCTGTGTGTCTATGAGTCTGAGTGTGTGTGGGTGTGTGTCCATTTGGATGGGTGGATAGATGTTTATATGTAGGTGTTGCCACCAAAAACAAAAGTGGATATTCAGAAAACAAAGTGACAGCTCAAAACCTCAGACAAGCTGAAAGACCGCTCAGAGAAGGGGGAGGTTGAAACAACTTCAACCAAAACAAAATGAAACAGAGAAGGAAGTTGCATCAGAAGAGGAAGAATGCCAATGTCATGCTGAAGAACCACAAATGTCACAAAATAAAAATAACACGTGTGATTCTTATTTTACCTAGTCAAATGCTATTATAGTATTTTCTTCTTTAGAGTGTTAAAAATTACTGAAATTATAATATTTAGTGCAGCAAACATGAAAGACATGAAAAAGAACAACAAAAACATTTATTTCTATAATTTTTTTTAACATTACATACATCATATCTTATGTATCTGGATCAGTGATTGTTTTTAACTTTGCTTTCTACCTCCATATAAAAGTTTTTCTCCGGCATTTAAAAAATATTAAAAACACGTACTGAAATTGACTTATTGAAGAACATATAAAAGGTCTTATTATTAGCACAAATCGAGAAATTATAATAAAGATACTTTAATAGCAAAGTGATTAAAGATGTCAGAACAAAAAATATAGATCCCAGGGATGTTATTACTTTTCTTTATTTCAGTTCATGTAGAAATGTTAGTTCCTTTACCACAAAGAAATAAAAGAGTAGTTTTTCATCGGATTAGATTCTTTTAACTACAAACATGAAAAATTTATAGGATTGGTTTAGGTGAGGGGAGTTTATAAAAAGTTAATATAACATTGGAATAAGCTTGGCATCCAGGTCTCAGATAAGTCTTTGAATCTATTACTTAATAATTATAGTTACATTGGTTGGCTTTCCATCACCTTCCTAGAATTATAATGACATCTAGTGATTAACTGATTTGCCAATCTCACAAATAGTTAAAAGAATATTGAGGTTTTGGCAGTGAACTAGGGAAGTTTGTGTGCTTTTGTTAAAATGAAAAACTGTACTTCTCAACTGAATGCATTTTTAGTACATACATGAGTTCACCAGCAATGGTAACTAGAGTGTGCTTGGAGTGCACAGAGTGAAGGGAATTAATGAGGAAGAGAAAAGCACTGATGATCAGGAAGGGGAATGACTGAGTATGATGCATACATACCTTACGTGCGCACACAGCAGGGACTCAGCAAATAATTGTGGAAGGAAAGAATGAGAATGAGTGAAATGAGTGCATGAATAACAAGTACAAAGAAAGTGGCGTAAGTGTTTAATTCAAAATGCAGTTCAGGCCGGGCATGGTGGCTCTTGCCTGTAATCTCAGCATTTTTGGAGGCCAAAGAGGGAGGATTGTTTGAGCCCATGAGTTTGAGACTAGCCTGGACAACATAGGGAGACTCTGACTCAGCCAAAAACAAACAAAAAACAACCTCAAAAAAATTAGCTGGGCGAGGTAGCATGTGCCTGTGGTCCTAGCTACTAGGGAGGCTGAGGTGGGAGATAGTTTGAGCTCAGGAGGTTGAGATTGTAGTGAGCTACAATGCCACTGCACTCCAGCCTGGGTGACAGAGGGAGACCCCGTCTCCAGTAAATAAATAAATAAATAGAAATAAAGTTTACATTTTGCATCATGACAAGGTTACTACATATTTTCCCTGTGATACTGTCTTGCTGATACATAAGGTGTGTATTTTTCGGAAGTTGTGAGATGCTTAAAAAAAGAAAACATCTAAAAATTAGTTTTGGAAAGAAATGAAAATCCAGGCAGAACAAAGTTTTTACATATTTAAAAAATTTTTTTTACAAGTTTAAATTCATTGTTACTTTAAGAACATAAAAATACATTAGGTATAAATGGTTTACTCATAAAATGATTAAATATTTAAAATTATAATTTATTTGAATATTATGACTGTACTAATTGAGACTTTTCGAAATCTTTAAAACTCATTACCAATGGGGCTACGACCTACTGGACTTTAAGACATCAAATATCATTTAGCTTTTGCCAACTAAGAAAAAAAGAACAACAAAAAGAGAATAAGCCATAAACATCACAGTAAAAACAAATACCAACCAGAGTTATGTTTTTTCTAGACCTTCCATAGGCATTTATTTTCAGAAAATGTATAGGAAGAAGCATTTTTTAATAAAAAAGAAAACATTTTTATTTTATTTTCAAAAAATAATCTAAGAGGGTGGATAGAGGAAGAAGAGGAAAATTGGCCGGGCATGGTGGCTCACACCTGTAATCCCAGCACTTTGGGAGGCTGAGGCAGACGCATCATGAGGTCAGGAGATTGAGACCAGACTGGCCAACATGGTGAAACCCTGTGTATACTAAAAATATAAGTGGTGATGCGTGCCTATAAACCCAGCTACTTGGAGGCTGAGGCATGAGAATCCCTTGAACCCAGGAAGCAGAGGTTGCATTGAGCTGAGATCATGGCACTGCACTCCAGTGTGGCGACAGAGCAAGAAATTAACCAAACTCAGGAGTTGCAACTTTTTTTTACATTTCTGTTTAACGTGTGAATGTCCCCAAATTTGCCAGTTTCCCTGGTTCCTGGGCTTCCAATCTCCATGGGTTCTTCATCTGCACTTATTTCCTGACTCAGAATTTGCCAGGGGTCTCAAGTACCACTCCGGAGGACTTGCATAAACTGACTCACCCAGCCTGTATTCCAGGAAGCTTGTCTTTTCTGGTGGTGTTCCCAAGAAGTAGGAAAGAGAAAAGATGATGTGTAGACTTGGGCCAAGTTTTGCTTTACATTATACATCTCCAGCTCTTTCCTTCAATGAACGGCAAGCCATTCTCAATTTCTGCTCTTCTGTACTGAAGAATTTAGCATCATTTCCCCTGGAGATTCAAGGAACTTTGCTCTTTGCCCAAAATACCTCTCTCTCCCAAAGCAATTTCCCCTCCTCTGAGAAATGCTGTCATGTCAGGCTGCACTGCCCTTGAACCAGACAACTTTCTCTGCTTGTCTTTATCTGTCTAAATAAAGCTAACCTACATTTGCTGTCTAATTCATTCGGATGCTTGCTGATGCTATTTAAAGCATCCCTCAAGGCCCCGTGGAAAACAAGATGCATTATCTCCAGTAGGGAACCTTTAGGTTTGCTCATCATTTAAGGAATTCAAGAATCTAAAGAATCCATTCAGTCTTCCCTGATCCAGACATAAAGGACACGGGGCTCTTCATATTTTTTTTCTTACTCCAGGCAGTCTTCTTTGACTTGTACATGGCTGGGATCAGTTGATACAAAAAGAGGTAGCTAGGAAGTCATTCTCATTCTCTCTCTCTTTCACTCTCTCTATCTCTGTCTCTCCCTCTATCTCACTATCTTTCTCTCTCTGTCTCTCTCTGTCTCTCTGTCTCTCTCTGTCTCTTTGTCTCTCTCTCTCTCTCTCTGTCTCTCTCTCTCTCTCTCTCTCTCTCTGTGTGTGTGTGTGTGTGTGTGTGTGTGTGTGTGTGAGAGAGAGAGAGAGACAGAGAGAGAGACAGAGAAAGAGAAAGAGACAGAGAGTCTTCAGGCTTCATGAAATTCAACTTTTCTGAAGATGAATTGCTCAACAGAATGTATGTTTCATTCTGAGCTCTGATGATTGGTTAGTCCACTGTGAATTTCTCTCAAGAAACAAATGTGAAAGTTCAAAAGCAGCTGTCAGCTTCACGAACAGACTTCTGATGAGTTTTTGGCTTGTTTCCATCACACTCTCTTCAGTCTCCATATGACAATTTGTTACAGAACGCTGGTACGTCTACATTCCGGAAAGGAAAAGGAAATTCTCCAGGGAAAGGAGCAAAATCTTGGGGATGTAAATAGGACTCCACTGTGAACTTACATATGACTGGGGAAATCTGTTGTATCTTTTTTCAGTTCTGGTAGTGGGAGGGAGAGCTGATACAATGGGACTGTATTAACCATTGGTGCCCTGCTGCTACCTTAGGCACACACTTATTATCAGCATCCATTTGTTCAGCTACAATTCTATGACGTCCATTGCAGTGAGTGAGTCAGAAGCCACAAGCTAACAGGTCTATTCCTTCCCACTGTCACCTAGGAAACCAATGCATCATCCACAGGAAATGCAGGCCCCGATGGGGAGTGTGCCCAGATCGAGTTATAAAGCTGGCAATGAGTTTTTCAAAGGAGGTCAAATAATAATTTGTAGAATCTTAGTCTAGGGTGAGAGGTGGATCCAGCCCCTTGGGCATGGATTGAAGGCTGTCAGACAGAAATATCAGGAGAAATTAATCAGCTGAAAGCATGTAAGATGTCTGCTTGATAAGAAATTGACCAAAGGCAAGAGATATGGAGATATGATTTGATTTCTGTAGCAAATAGCATTTATTTTCCCAATAGCTGAGGGTACTTTTTTGGAATAGTCATACAGCATGTGAAATGAGATAGGGAAATTGACAGCACATAAAAGAAAGCTTTCTGCAGAATGAAATGTATGTCCTATTTCTCAGGGTCACTATCCCCATTAAGAAAGTGTGGAGGCTGGGCACGGTGGCTCATGCCTGTAATCCCAGTACTTTGGAAGGCCAAGGTGGGTGGACCACTTGAGGTCAGGAGTTTGAGACCAGCCTGGCCAACATGGTGAAACCCCGTCTCTCCTAAAAATACAAACATTAGCCAGGCATGATGGCGCATACCTGTCATCCTAGCTAACAGAGAGGCTGAGGCAGGAGGATTGCTTGAACCCAGGAAGCGGAGGTTGCAGTAAGCAGAGATTGTGCCACTGCACTCCAGCCTGGGTGACAAAGTGAGACTCCGTCTCCAACTAAATAAATAGTGATGGACAGGGCCGGGTGTGGTGGTGCAGTGGCTCACAATTGTAATCTCAGCACTTTGGGAGGCATAGGTGGAAGGATCACTTGAGTCCAGAAGTTTAAGACCAGCTTGGACAACATAGCAAGTCCCTGTCTCTACAAAACATATTTAAAAATTAGCTGGGCATGGTGGTACATGCCTGCAGTCCTAGCTATTCAGGAGGCCTAAGTGGGAGGACAACTTGAGCCCAGCAGTTCAAGGCTGCAGTGAGCTATGATTGTACATCACTGCACTCTAGCCTCACTCACCACAGAGTGAGACTCTTGTCTCTAAAAAAGAAAAAAAAATGATGAGTATCTTTAGAGAAAACCACAATTTGGTTCCCCCCGAGCTCTTACTGGTTTTTGTTTGCTTGCTTATTTTTTGCCTATGCCTGCCTGATTTTATCTTTTCTTAATGACTACAGTTCAGTATAATCCATTGGCCTTAGTGTATATATATGTGTGTGTGTGTGTGTGTGTGTGTGTGTATATATACATACATACATATATATATGTATATATGCAATTTATCATACAGTATCCAGATATCTGTGGATACAAGCGTAGTTCAGCTGAGAAAAATTACCTGTACAGTTTCATGTTGTTTGAAGAGTTAACATTTCCAGGCCAATTTACATTCCCATACTGCTATAGTAAGAGATTTTACATCAAAGTACAATGTGAAATCTCCCAGAATGTACTGCTTTAGACCTAAAGAATGTTAAAAGGCAGAAAAAAATCTGAAAAATCACCTGGTCCAACTATATCATTTGTCACGTGAGAAATGATTCTCAAAGAAGCGGAATGACTTGTCTAAGGTCACGTAGTAGGCATTACTACGTATTTTAGAGTCAGAGGAAAGGAAATAGAAGAGATAGGAAGTTTGATCATAAGCTTGAAATTAGTCAACAGTTAATATGGCCACCTCAGAGACAATGAAAATATGAGGCTGTATAAATTGAAGTATGGAGTCCTGACTAAGTGGGGCAATTGGTCCATCAAGGGCTGGTCGGTGTGTGCCACATGTATGAGATGCTCTTCTGTCCTGAGTACCCATTGAGTAGAAAGCAATGATAGACCTGGGTGTGCCCAGAGGTGGGTAAAAATGGAGATAAGAGTTCTGGTAACTACAAGCTAAGAAAAAAAATTGACAAATGCTGACTATTTAGCCTGGAGAACAGGGGATTTGTTATGGAAGGGATGGGAGGGAGTATCATAAAAAATAACTAAAGCTGGGTGTGGTGGCTCATGCCTGTAATTTCAGCACTTCAGGAGGCTGAGGTGGGCGGATCACTTGAGGTCACGAGTTCAAGACCAGCATAGTCAATGTGGCAAAACCCTGTCTCTGCTAAAATACAAAAATTATCTGGGTATGGTGGCAGGTGCCTGTAATTCCATGTACTTGGGAGGCTGATGCACGAGAATCACTTGAACCCAGGAGGCAGAGGTTGTAGTGAGCTGAGATCATGCCACTGCACTCCAGCTGGGGTGACAGAGCGAGACCCTGTCTCAAAAAAGTGGGGGGGCTATCTTGAAGAAGGCTCAGACTGATTTTGTGTGTCTGCAAAGGCTAGTCCTAAATGGGTACTAGATAAAGGATCATAGATTTTAGCTCCATATAAGTAATTTTCTAATAATTCAAGCTGATATTAAACTGACTGATATGGTAGTGAATTAATTTTTTTTCAGGAGGTGTTTATGTCTTCATTCATTCACCCAAAAACATTTATTGAGTTGTTGGCATATGCCAGTCTTGCTAGGCACTAAAGACACAATGATGACTAACATGGTCACTTCCTGCAAAGAGATAAGTCCATTGGAGGTCATGAGATCACTTATTTGCAGAGACAGGATGACCAGTAATGTAGAATGCCAAGGAAGAGAAGCAGGCATTGGACAGAAAGCAGTTTGGACTATAGGGACTTTGAGGTTGCTGTCTGTGTTAATTAAGGGAACACTAGTTGCTGTAATAATCAAACCTAAAAAATGTCTCATGGCTCAAGCATGAAAGGAAGTTTATTTCACACTCATCTGACATTCACCATAGGTGTGGTAATAGTGGCTGATAGTGGTGATTCTCTTCCAAGTGGTAATTCAAGGAACTAGGCCCTTCTAGCTTGTGATTCTGCCACCTTCCCATCATTAACATGTGGCATTGATAGGCATTGACACCCTGCGACAGAGAGAGAACATGGAGGATTGCGTAGGGAGGTTTTTACGGGCTGGTCCTTAAAACAGAGAAGTGGTGCACATAAACTCTGCTCACATTCTATCCAATAGAATTTAGTCACATGGCCACACCTAGATGCAAGGGAGGCTTAAAATTTAATTGAGCTGTTTTCTTAGCAAAAAAAGAACCGGGTTTTGATGCAGGACTAGCAAATCTTTTTTCACACTCTCCAACTCTGAGATTCTGTGATTATGGTGGCAGAACCAAGACAGGAATTTTTAAGGGGTGCTGGGGAGGGTGGCAGGGTGCTCCATTTATTTTTTAAAAATGCTTTTTATTTCATTTATTTATATTTGTAATGACTAATAAAAATCATACATATTTATGGTGCACAATATGATGTTTTAATATATGCATACATTGTGGAATGGCTAAATCAAGCTAATTTACATATTATGTGTTACCTCATATGCTTATCCTTTTCTTTTTCTTTTTTTTGAGACAAGGCCTCACTCTGCCTCCCAGGCTGGAGTGTAGTGATGTGATCATAGCTCATATCTCACTGCAGCCTCAAACTCCTGGGCTCAAGTGATCCTTCCACCTCAGACTCTCAAGTAGCTAGGGCTACAGGCACATGCCATGCCCAGCTGATTTTTAATTTTTTTCTTTTTTTTTTTTTGAGAGACAAGGTTTTGCTGTGTTGCCCAGACTGATCTCAAACTCCTGACCTCAAGCCACCTCCCACCTCGGTCTCATAAATTGCTAGGATTACAGGTGTGAGCTACTGCACCTAGCCCTCATTTTTTTATGGTGAGAAAGGAATTTTGAAGTTGTCTTGTTCAATGCCAGAGTCATCCCATCCCATGTTTACATTAAATGTCTTCCTGGGGTGAACATGGTGGCTCATGCCTGTAATTCCAGCACTTTGGGAGGCTGAGATGGGAGGATTACTTAAAGCCAGGAGTTCAAGACCAGCCTGGTCAACCTAATGAGACCCCATCTCTTTTAATTTTTTTTTGAGACAGAGGTTTGCTCTTGTTGCCCAGGCTGGAGTGTGATGGCATGATCCCAGCTTACCACAACCTCTGCCTCCAGGGTTCAAGCAATTCTCCTGCCTCAGCCTCCCAAGTAGCTGGGATTACAGGCATGCGACACCATGCCTGGCTAATTTTGTATTTTTAGTAGAGATGGGGTTTCTCCATGTTGGTCAGGCTGATCTTAAACTTCTGACCTCAGGTGATCCACCCACCTCGGTATCCCAAAGTGCTGGGATTATAGGTATGAGCCACTGCACCCAGTCTAGAGACCCCATTTAAAAAAAAAAAAAAAAAGAAAACCTTCCTGTTAAAGGTGTCCTATTAATAATATGTTGTTAACTTTTAAAAAGCAAGGAAAGGCCAGACTTGGTGGCTCATGCCTATAATCTCAGCACTTTGGGAGGCCAAGGCAGGATGATCACTCAAGGCCAAGAGTTCAAGACCAGCCTGGGCAACATGGCAAGACCCGTCTCTATAAAAAATTAGAAAATTAGCAGGACATTATGGTGTATGTTTGTAATTCCAGCTACTTGGGAGGCTGAGGAAAAAGGTCACTTGAGCCCAGGAAGTTGAGGCTGCAGTGAGCCATGATCATCCCACTGTACTCCAGCCTGGGTGGCAGAGCAAGATCCTGTCTCAAACAAACAAAACTAATGGTGACTACTATAACTACAGTTCTGTTCCCTGCCCCGAGACCTGCCATTTCAGAATACTATAAACTTAAAAGGCTACCTAAAAATTAGGGGGAGGGGGACTCTCCTTAATGTATAAGAAGCAGACTATGACGCTGCTCTAGGTTTACTAGTAATCATGTCTAACAAATTAATAATTAAAAGGCAAATATTCAAATATAAATATTGGCAAAGGATAAGAGATCTCAATACCTATCATATAAACATTAAAAAATTTTCTCAAAATGGAGAGAAATAAATGAAAACTAATATCTAATATAGACAAAAGTACATGGAAATAGGAACACTGATATTTTTCTGATGGAGGTATTAGTTGGCAAAACCTTTCCAGAGGTAAATTTGAAAACATATTAAAACATTAAACTAATTCATATGTATAAGCTGTAATTTCACTCTACTAATTTGTCCTAATAAAATAGTCTGACAAACATAACCATTTATGGCAAATAATATTAATATCAACATTTTTATGAGTCCAGCAAAAGGTGGATTAAATGACATAGTAAGCAAATGGAATACCAAGCTGTCATGAAAGAACTAGCTAAAAGCTAAAGGAAAATCTTGCTACCCATTATGAAGAAAAAAGAACGATTCAAAAATAGACACAGAAAAGTGTATACACCTTACAAACCAGTGAATCCTAAAAGACTCTTGTTAAGACAAACTGGCTAAGAGTGATTTAAGTTTAGAAAGACACCTTGGTCCTTCCAAGATTTAAAACTAGGCAGAGCCCTCTTCTTGCTGATTTTAATTCCATGGGTCACTTTAGTCATAATAGACCCATTCATACATACTGAAAATCAGCTCCAGCAGCCTTGGTGAGCTCTGCCTATAAAGAACACCTTAGCAACCTGTAATCCCAGCTCTTTGAGAGGCAGAGGAAGGTAGATCATTTGGGGCCAGGGGTTTGAGACCAGCCTGGCCAACATGATAAAACCCTGTCTCTACTAAAAATACAAAAATTAGTCAGGTGTGGTGGCACACACCTATAATCCCAGCTATTTGGGAGGCTGAGGCATGAGAATTGCCTGAACCTGGGAGGCAGAGATTGCAGTGAGCTGAATTCGCTCCACTGCACTCCAGCCTGGATGACAGAATGAGACTCTGCCTCAAAAAAACAAAAAGAAAACCTTAGTAGGCTGGTGGGGAAGTGGCTCATGCCTGTAATTCCAGCACTTTCGGAGGCCAAGGTAAGAGGATCACTTGAGCCCAGGAGTTCAAGACCATCCTGGGCAACATAGTGAGACCTTGTTGCTCCAAAATTTTTAAGGCTGGGCACAGTGGCTCGTGCCTATAATCTTAGCACTTTGGGAGGCCAAGGCGGGTGGATCACAAGGTCAGGAGATCAAGACCATCCTGGCCAACATGGTGAAACCCCATCTCTACTAAAAATATAAAAATTAGTCGAGCATGGTGGTGTGCACCTGTAGTCCCAGCTACTCAGGAGGCTGAGGCAGGAGAATTGCTTGAACCTGGAAGACGGAGGTTGCAGTGAGCCGAGATTGGGCCACTGCACTCCAGCCTGGACAACAAGAGCGAAACTGTCTCAAAAAAAAAATAAAAGGTGGCCAGGGGTGGTGGCATGCACCTGTGGTCCCAGCTAAGGAAGCTGATGGCACCACTGCATTCCAGTCTGAGTGAGATCTTGTCTAAACAAAACAAAGCAAAACAAAACAAAAACAAAAACGAAACTCCTTAGCACTGTCACCACGCCTAGCTTTTAAGTGCTTGAACACAATTTTAGCTTTCACCTGAATTAATATTTGGATCATAGACAGTCAATGCTGATGCCAGTTTTCTAATCACATACTCAATATTGTTTCCATTTCTTTGATTACTTTTCCTCATTTTCTGCTAATTGCTGTTCATTGCATAGACTCTGCCAGCATTTTTCATGTTTTGAACCTGTTCATCTTTCAGAATCACCCTATTGACTAAGGATCCAGCTCTTACCCACTTGCAACACATGATTTTTCTTACTACGTTCAATCTGTTAATCTGTTTTATTTTCATCATAATCCTAAACCTATTCTCAACAGCACATTGAGCATTCGGAATTGTTTTTGGAATTATCAGACGCTGGGGTTAATCATGTTGCAAAACACCTAAGATTAAATACAGCAAATCTGCTGGTAATGGAAAACTAGCTGGCCAAGGCTAAGATGACCACAGCCAACTGCTGTTGTCATCTGCTGAGGGAAGGCAAAGTGGAAACACTTTTGCTTTTGGAGGAAACTATTTTCCATCTCTGTGAAAGTTCACAGCTGGCTAGCTGTGGTGGCACATGCCTGTAATCCCAGCACTTTGGGAGGCTAAAGCAGGAGGATCAGTTGAGGCCAGGAGTTTGAGACCAACTTGGCACATAGCAAGACTCCATCTCTACAAAAACTGTTAAAAAATTAGCTGGATATGGTGGTACATGCCTATAGTCCCAGCTGCTCAGGAAGCTGAGGTGTGAGGATCCCTTGAGCCCAGGAGTTTGAGGCTAAAGTGAGCTCTGATTGCACCACTGCCCACTGCCCTCCAGGCTAGGTGACAGAGTGAGACCCTGTCTCAAAAAAAAAAAACCAGGAGGTAGAGCACAGTCGTTCACACCTATAATCCCAGCACTTTGCGAGACCAAGGTGGGGCGGATCACAAGGTCAGGATAAAACACTGTCTCTACTAAAAACGCAAAAATTAGCCAGGTGTGGTCGCACACACCTGTAATCCCAGCTACCTAGGAGGCTGAGGCAGCAGAATCAATTGAACCTGGGAGGCAGAGGTCACAGTGAGCCAAGATTGCACCACTGCACTCCGGCCTGGACGACACAGCAAGACTCCATCTAAAAAAAAAAAAAAAAAAAAGGAAAGTTCCTTTTTGCTGTAGGCTGGAGTGGTTGCTGCTGAAATGGGCAAGTTCATGAAACCTGGGAAGATGATGCTTGTCCTGGCTGATCGCTACTCTGGACGCAAAGCTGTCATCGTGAAGAACACTGATGATGGCACTTCAGATCGCCCCTGCAGCCGTGCTGTGGTGGCTGGAACTGACCGCTATCCCTGCAGAGTGACAGCTGCCACGGGCAAGAAGAAGATGGCCAAGAGGTCAAAGATCAAGTCTTTTGTGAAAGTTTGTAACTAATCACCTGATGCCCACAGGGTACTCTGTGGATATCCCCTTGGACAACACTGTCATCAATAAGGATGTCCTCAGAGATCCCGCTCTGAAACACAAGGCCCGACGAGAGGCCAAGGTCAAGTTTGAAGAGACATACGAAGCAGGCAAGAGCAAGTGGTTCTTCTAGAAGCTGCGGTTTTAGATGCTTTGTTTCGGTCATTAAAAATTAAAAAAAAACAAAAGGAAAGTTCACGGATGGCCAAACTTTTCCACAGCCACGGTACCATTCTATTGAAGTACATTTGATAGTCATCAAGTTACATATAAATACATAATCAAAATTATTTTTGGATAGCTCAGTTGGTTTACATTGTCTGGATTGGCAGAAGCCGGGGATTTGATTTCTGTGTTGGCTATTTAGCACATGAAGAAAAATTGTGCCACTCAAATACTCTATACCTATGTCTAGTCATCTCACAAATACCTGCCCTTCAGGGGACCTAGATATAGTATGTTGTGGGACAGTCATGTCACTTCCACAGTCCATATACAGAACAATGCCGTTACTGACCTTTGTAATAATGTGTGACCATGGACTCTGCAAACTCAAAACCTCAAGTAGCCATTAACAGGAGAGAAGACGCCTTAGTCACATATTTAAATTTTTTAAAAAGTGCGTTAGGCCAGGCGAGGTGGTTCACGCCTGTAATCCCAGCACTTTGGGAGGCCGAGGTGGGTGGATTACCTGAGGTCAGGAGTCAAGACCAGCCTGGCCAACAGGGCAAAAGCCTGTCTCTATTAAAAATACAAAAAATTAGCCAGGCATGGTGGTACACATCTGTAGTCCCAGCTACTTGGGAGGCTGAGGCAGGAGAATCACCTGAACCCAGGAGGCAGAGGTTGAAGTGAGCTGAGACTGCACCACTGCACTCCAGCCTGGGTGACAGAGCAAAATTCTGTGTCAAAAAAAAAAAGACAAACGAAAAAGGTGATTAGATCACAAGATTCTCCAAATGTGAAATACTAAAGAAAGTCAAAAGAGGCTCATTTTTCTAATTGAGATTAAAAAATAGCGTGGTACCTGATTTCCCGCTACTCCCCAGGGACCTGATGACCATTAATGCCTATCGAGTTCGTATTCAGGGATTTGCCAAAGAGCAGGTCAGTGTCCCTCGAGAATGCTACACATTTCTCAAAGCAGAGAAGGCTAGAGATTCACAACTCAGCTTCTGGCTTCAAATGCAATTTTCTCCCTCTGTTTTCATGACCCACTCCTCCCTCCAACGACAGAGCTGCAGGCACTTCTCTAAATAACACCATGTTCCTGGCCTCCTAGCTCCCATTTGAACATTTCAGCAGGGCTCCTCTGAAGTCGGCCCCCCACCACCTCCCCTCTCGCAGGCTTCTTGTTCGTCTGAGTCAGCCCGTGACTCACCTCACTCATTAGTGGAACTCAGAATGCCTCTCCATCCTCTGGATCCCTTTTGTCTCAGTGCTTATAACTGGTCTCCTGGCAGCCTAAGGTCTAGGGACAGTCTTGAAGCTGAAAGGTGGGTTGGTACTAAGATGGTCTGCCCAGTAAAGAGGTTGGCAGACAGCAAGTAGAGTTACAGTGACGATGATGATGATGATGATGATGATGAAGCATGCAGTTGCCTCAAAAGGACTTGGGGGGCCAGATTTGGCATCTCTGCCTGTGTTTGCTCATAGGATAGCAGCGCAGGGGTCCTTGATTCTTATCCCTTTCTTTTCTCTTCCTAGTCTTTTCTTTCCTTCTTCACCCACCCCTCCTCTGCACACATGCTTGAATGTACAAGGTGAGTGTTTCCGGGCTCCACTGTCTGTGGAAAGGCAGGGAAAAAAGCAACATCCTTACATGGGGGGGGGGGGCACTCTTTCCTCCAGCCTTTGCAGCTCTATTCTCATTTCTACTCATTTGATTTTACATTCCAATGCTTTCTGTTTTGTGAGAGGTGGACTAGAAGGGATGAATGAGAAAAGGCTTTATGCCTTGTTGGTGCCTCTTGGGCATATAAAAAAGCCCAGTGACATGATACTAATAAGAAACTCTAAATTCACAGTCAAAAATATCAGAACCAAAGCACTTCTATTAATTCGTTAATGTTACTTAAAGGCCTTTGTAAAATGGTGACCCAGTCAAGTGCTGCGTAATGGCATTTCGGTCAGCATCGGACTGCATGTACAATGATGATCCCATAAGATTATTATACTGTCTTTTTTTTTTTTTTTTTTGAGAAAGATTCTCACTCTGTTCCCCAGGCTGGAGTACAGTGGCCTGATCTCTACAACCTCCATCTCAGTTGCTTGAACCTGGGTTCAAGCAGTTCTCCTACCTCAGCCTCCCAAGTAGCTGGGATTACAGGCGCCCGCCACCATGCCCAGCTAATTTTTGTATTTTTAGTAGAGACAGGGTGTCACCACATTGGCCAGGCTGGTCTCAAACTCCTGACCTCAGGCGATTCTGCACCACCCCCCATCGCCACCTTGCCTCCCAAAGTGCTGGGATTACAGGTGTGCGCCACTATGCTGAGCCCTATACTGTCTTTTTACTGTACATTTTCTATATTTAGATATGTTTTGATACACAAATACTATTGTGTTATAGCTGCCTACAGTATTCAGTATAGGAACACGCATACAGGTTTGTAGCCTAGGAGCAATAGGCTATGCCAGATAGCCTAGCCTAGGTAAGCTGTGGGCTTAACCCTTCTAGGGATGTGTAAGTGTACTCTATGATGTTCACACAACGATGAAGTCTCCAAACAATGCATTTCTCAGAATGTATCCTGTCATTAAACAACGTATGACCATACTTTATTCAGCAGGGTCCAGACAGTTTTCGTTAAGTCCCATGATTTCTTTTGAAAGGGACCCCAGAGACCATCCTGTCCACCCTTTTGTTCGATCAGCAGACACGTGATCAAAGCTCAAGCCAGCTGCCCTAGGGCTGCACCTCTGAGGCCCCTGAGATGCAGATCTGGTTCTGGAGGCCTAGGAGGGCTCCCAAGTTTCTGCATTTCTATAACCTCCTTGGGGATGTCTGTGCCACCAGCTCACAGACCACACTTTGAGAAACAAGACTGTAGGCACTCTGCACAAAGCTAGATGAGGCTTGACTGGTCACCTGAGAACATCTGGGGCCATAGGCTCCATGAGGCTGCCCTCTGCACCCCGCCTTATCAGCTGCTGATACTTGCTTGCAAGGCCCAGGGAATGCCGAACTATTCTTCCAAGAGCTCTGGGCTTTCTTATGTCTTCACCCCCAGCCAGGGGTATTAAAATGAGAAGAATCAGGTTTGGAATTAGGACAAGAAAAAGGGCCCATATAGCTTCACCCTGGACTATGAAGTCAAGTCTGGGCCATCTTACAAGAGAGCTCTAAACCCACATTTTAGGCAGATTCTGTTTAACAATGAAGATTTTCTTTGATTGCTACAGAGATCTCCTTTTATGATTTGTTTGCTCATGTTCTTTGCTGATTTTTCTACTGGAGTCTTTGCCTTTTAATTATTGAGTTGTAACGCTCTTTATTACAATATTAAGCAAAATCCCCCTTCCTCCAATAAAGTGGTTTTAGTCTTTTTTTTTTTTAACTAATTTTTTGTAGAGATGGGGTTTTGCCATGTTGCCCAGCCTGGACTCCTGGCCTCAGGTGATCTGCCCGCCTCCGCCTCCCAAAGTGCTAGGATTACAGGCGTGAACCACTGTGCCTGGCTGTTTTTGGTCTTTTAACTTTATCTATTAAATTTTGAGTTTGGAATCTTGGACTCAAGGCTACCAAAAATTTTCTTGCTAATCTGAGCAAGTCCTTTTGCTTCTTGTGATGCAATTTCTTCCTTTACCTGTAGATGGAGGGGATAAAGATGACCTATCTCAAGGCACCGTTGAGAGTGGAAGAAAGCATATGTGTGGTAGTGCTGTACAGATGTAGGACATAGTTTGTTTTCAGCTACTCTTATTAATCTGATCATTTTATTGAACCTAGTGTGGGACAAGGCAGACTGGTGTTGACAAGGACAAATTTGGTTTTGTTCTGTTTTTGGTTTGTTTTGGTTAGACAAACACTATTGATACTTCTAAGTACTCTGAGTTGTAACTTCTCATCGTGTTAAGATACATATGTGTGGAGGTGCTTGTGATTTCTGTTTACCTTGCCTCAACTACAATTATACCTTCTAAGTTGTCAACAGATGGCATCTTCCACCACTCCTAAATGTCCAAACAAAACTGCTTCAGTACAAGTCAAATGACCAGGTTGTTCCTCGGTTGCCACAATTGCTGTCTCATCTCTATTAGAACTTTACAGTTGTTAAAATTATTTATTTCTATAGTAGACGTTATTAGACTAGTAGTATTCCCATTTGAACTGACAGGGTTTTTGTCTTAGCTTTAAGAAATAGAAGATTTGTACCTTTCCCCCATTTATGATGTTTAATGCCTTTAACGTCTCTCCATTACTGCCTTTTTTGTTTTATTTATTTTATTTTATTTTGGGGTGTGTGTGTGTGTGTGTGTGTGTGTGTGTGTGTGTGTGTTTGAGACAGGGTCTCACTCTGTCACCTAGGCAGAGTGCAGTGGCACCATCATGGCTCATTGCAGCCTTGAACTCTCGGACTGAAGCAAACCTCCCACCTCAGCCTCCCAAGTGGCTGAGACTACTGGTGCATGCCACCACACCCAGCTAATTACTTTTATTTATTTTTTTGTAGAGATGAGGCTTCCCTATGGCTGGTCTCAAACTCCTGGGCTCAAGTGATCTGCCTGCCTCAGCCCCACAAAGTGCTGGGATTACAGACATGAGAAAAAGAAAGTAATATAATTAACTGCTAGTAGTAAAATAGAAATGTCTGAAGACAATGTTTTGCTCTAATTGGTATTTGTTTTTTAATACAGTCAAAGGAAAGAGCCTCTACTGCTAAAAATTTAACTATCAGCCAGGTAGAGACAGGTACCCCTCTATCTCTGCTGGTACCCCGGTTACTCTACAAATGAATCTGCCTTATGGGTTCTTATACTGAGCATAGATGCAACAACAAAAAAGTCAATATCATTGACTCTCATCCATTTGCCAAGCACTGTGCTAAGTACTTTCACATACATTTTCTCATTTAATGGATCTTTTGCTTACTTACTGCAGGGGGGAAAGTGAGAGTGTGCCTTTGTGTTGCTCCATCCTCTACCTAGAGTCCTCTTTCCTCTCTGTCTGTGTAAGCCTTGTAGTGTTAGCAGGGAAACTCAATCTGAAGCAAAATCTGTTTGTTTTTTTCTCATCTCGTTCAGGTTCACAGTGAAAAGTTGGTTGGTTTCTCATTTCTGAAGCTGTGTTGCTGATTTCGGAAAAAGTGGATGGAACAGAGCTGAAGGAATGCTCTTTAATACCACGCTATGTACTCACGTGGGTGGGCACCTGCCTCTGTGAGAGGTATCTCTTGTTCTGGCTTCTTTCCCAGATAATCTATTGCATTTTCTGGAAACAAGAATCCATATACATTGAAGTCTTCCTTTGATTGACTTACTCTCCTGTGAACACTAGTCACTTACCACTATCCTCTCCTTTTCCCACCCTAAAAAACCCTCTCCTGGAGAAACGTAACTGGTCCTCTCCATTCCCGAGATTACCTGGCATTTTCTCCTCTTACAGTGGTTCCAAATCTTGGACTCCACTAAGAAAAACATAGCTCAAGTGAAGTTACACAACCAGTGAGAAAGGAATCTTCCCTAGGCAATGAGATGAGGGCTGACTCACTATCTCAGCTCTTAGGAATGGCTCTCCAGCTGCTGACAGAGGCCACATGCATTCAGCCATGAGGTCATTAAGAATCTCCCTGGTGACTAACAAAATGGAGGCAGCCAGGGATGGCCAGATCTGAGCTGGGGCAACTGACCCATTTGTAGAAGTGCCCTCCAGGATGGAGGCCAGCAGTCAAAGTCACAATGACTTGGCAGTGTAGCCAGACAGCTGGTGCAATCTGGAGGATGATTGGCACCCAACAAAAGAAGTCTCTGGTAAAAAGATGTCCTTATAATCACTGTGTGGAGACATGTTTATTCCAGAGCTTATTCTTCATTCTTTCACTTGTACAACAGACATTTGACCTTGCTAGGCACTGAGCTGGAGGCTTGTTCTCAAGGAATTGACAGTTTAGCAGAGAGGCAGAAAGGAGACCTGCACAGGAAGCATTAGAATTGGATGATCACTTACCTCCGACTGGAGAGTCAGGGGTGCTTCCCCGAGAATGCATAGAAGGCTTATGTAGAAAGAGAGAGAAAGGGGCCTCCAGGTGGAATAGCAGCCATGCCCAGTCAAAGAGACTAGAGAGAACATGTATCCTTGGGGATGCAAAGAAAGCTGGTGTGGCTAAGGTCGGAATATGCAGGGGAAGGGGCAGGAGATGCTGCTGGAGAGGGAAGTGTGGCTCAGATTATAAAGGTGTCTTCTTGCCTGTCATGCTGGCGGGTCAGAATTCTATCCGGAGGGGTCAGAAACCACTCACTGACTTTCTGTGGGGGCAGGACAGGGGCAGGTCTGCTTTTTGAGGACATTTTCTCAGTGGTTGTAATGCGAAGATTGGATGCAAAGAAAGCAAGCATGAAGTACGAGGACCACTTTGTAGAATCATGCAGTAATTGAAGAAGAAAATAATGTGGGTCCAGTCATAGCAGAGATCACAGGGATGCAGAGAAAGAAGAGTGTGAGAGATACAAAGGAGTTGCCGCAGCTGACCATGGTGATCAGCCACAGGTGGGGCCCAAAGACCTCAGAGGGGTTTCAGCTTTGGTAGGTAGGGGGAGATGATGGGAGGAGAAGGCTTGCTGGAAGGAGAGGGTGAGTGCAGGCTGAAGCAGGAACCCAGGGAAGAGATCCTTCCATCAGCCTGAATATCAGTGGAGGAAGGTCAAGGCAACTCAGTGGAGTTGGCTCTGCTCCAGGTGTCCCCCAAGGGAGGCTTGGTGACAATTCCAGATACCACTAGTTAGAGAGGAAGGCTTGTAATGCACGATGTGGCTTGTTAAAACTGAATCTTGCAGGACTGAGGTTGCAGATGAGAGATCTCTAGTACCTGCAGCCAAGCAGGGCCTGACAAGCTGTTTCCATGGAGATACAGGGTACGCAGGAGGGAGTGAGTAGGAGGGCTGATCTGTTCCAGAGCCTTGGGTCACAGGGCTGTGACCGGCTAACAGATAAACAGCAAAAAGACATAGTCAATCAGAAAAGGATGTTCAAAACTATTTGCAGTTAATTGAGGGGTTGTATCATCATAATTCTAGATTAAGTCTAACAATTGAGAAGGATGGGGGTAAGCCACTTAATGATCCTGCTAGTTATTTTAGGTATCACTTAATGAGGGCAGGGGAGGTAGATGCCAACTGAGGCTAACTCCAATTTACATACACCATCTTAAGTCGTTCTACCTCCCTGGACTCCAAGTCACTGCATATTACTCCCAAGTGTGAGTAAAGAAACAGGTTTCTGGTATAGACATGGGAAGTTAATCTTTTTTCCTTTGCCATGCTAATAGCAGAAATACACAAGAAACCTACAGAGCTCTTCAGAAAACTCAGATGCTGGGGAAGCCTCAGATCGGATATTGTTATAAGCAATTTAAAGATCGTTCTGGACTGGGAGCCAGCAGAAATGGGGCCCCAAGTGTGCATGCATGTGTGCGTGCGTGTCGTTTTGACCATCTTAAAGTGTATAATTCAGAGGCGTTAAGTATATTCACAATCATATAACCACCATCACCATTACCAATTTCCAAAAATTTACCATCTTCCAAAACAAAACTCTATAACCATTAAGCAACAAATCCCATTTGAGCACCAAAGTACTAAGCAATCTTATTTTGCTACAACACAGCCTACCAGGCAGGGTGGTATTTTGGCTGCTGCACTTAAGAAAGCTGGATTGGCTTGGGTCAGTTGCTCTCAGTTCAGTCCTTGTCTTATACATCAGCTTATTAGACCTAGTCTTTGGGAAGAGACTGATTTTAAACATTTTAATGACTGATGGGACTTGTTGACCTCCATCTCCAAGGTATTCAAATGGCTGATGGCAGTGATTTATTAAGAAGTCAGTAAAAATGGAGTCAGGGCCACAGGCCCTCATGAAGATCCTGCTGGAGGCAAACTTTGCTCCGAAATTAGTTGGGCATAATTGTAAAATGAATTGTCCAGGAAGCAACTTCATTTTTTCTTTATTTTGAGACAGGGTTTTGCTCTCTTGCCCAGACTGGAGTGCAATGGTGTGAGCAAGGCTCACCGCAGCCTTGTCCTCATGGGCTCAAGCAATCCTCCCTTCTTAGCCTCCCAAGTAGCTGGGACTACAGGCATGTGCCACCATGCCCAACAAATTTTTATATTTTTTTGTAGAGACAGTGTTTTGCCATGTTGCCTAGGTTGGTCTTGAACTCCTGGCCTCAAGCAATCCACCCACCTCAGCCTCTCAAAGTGCTGAGACTATAGGCATGAGTCATCACTCCTAGCTCCAACTTCATTTTAGGCAACCAAAAACAACAGTGCGAAAAAATAAATAACAATAGTGCCTAGGGAAGACAAGTCATGATTCTGGTTTAAAATGGTAGACCATGAGCAGAAAATCAGAACCTGAAATCCCAATTGTCCTATTCCCCTTTCTTTCACAAATTATATATATATATATGGGTCAAGGCTCAGTCTGGAGTTCACAAACTCGAAGCAGCAATAGCCCCCAAGCCCAGACAGATAGCTCACAGATGCATGATGTCCACCACGAAGAACAGCAGGGGCAAAAGCAATGGACTTGACCTAATGAAAATTGTTCCACTATAAACACAATGTAAACCACATGCCTTGTTTTGGGGATCACAATGAGATGAGTATTTTAACACTATCTATTTTAACATCACTGAGAAAACCAGAGAAAGAGCTGAGAATCAAATTTTGTCTCTTGATTCCTGGTCAAGTGATTTATTTTGATTAGTGTCTGTGGTGCTTTCTTCTTGGAATGCACAAGGGAGATGGTTCTTAGAGCCTCTTACAAAGTTTTTATTTGGCCAGAGAGTAATCTGTTAACACCTTTATCTCCAAATTCACCTTTAATCTAGCGTTCATATTACACTGATTTTTCATTAGAACCCAAACCTTGAATAGGAACTCAGACAAATGTTGCTAGCAGGCAGGCACAAGTTTAGTGTTATCAAGATCCTATTAGGAGATGATTTCCAGGATGGTTGAGGAGATCTACAGACCCAGGCCCAATGAAACAACCATTATTTTTAAGACAACCATTTAAAGTCTCTGGAAATTGTCCTAAAGTCATACAATAAATGAAGAAATATTTATTCAGGAAAATCTACTAAATCCTGGTAAAAACAGTTGGGAGTAGATGGCATCTGAACCAAAAACTGTTCCCTGCCTCCCTGCCCCAACCCCAACTAGGTCAATGTGATGGAAGATCCAACCTGAGGGGGTGTTGTAAGAACAGACCTCCCTCTCCTCCCAGAGACCAGTCATGGACTACATTATCTCCCTGGGGAGGGGCAGGCCACCAGCATTTCTCATCCTCCCAGCTCCATGCTGCAGAGGCTAAGTTCCAGGCAAGTGTGGCCAAGATGTGGGTGATTTCATTCCTCCAACAAGCCCCTACCTATAGGGCAGAAGCTCTCCCCTAGATGCAGTATGTTGATGAAACTGGGGCTCCAATTGTCCTCACCCCAGCTTTTTTTTCTGGGCAGAGGTTCCACAAAGGGAGATACAAGTCAAGAAGACAAGAAACCACGGCCCCCACCCAGTGCCCTGCTTATGAAACAGCATCATCACTCCAAGAAAAGTGGGTCACTGCCCCTGCCACGGTTCCAGAGCAGAGTCTCAGAGATTCTGTCCAAGAGAAGAGGCAGGTGATGAGAACAGAGAGGCCTGAAGCTCTTCCAAAAGGAACTGGCTTTATTTAGAACAGAGCATAAAGAAGTTCAAGCTGAACTTGTTCTTGTAAACAATGGAGAATTTAGTGAAAAGCAAGAGGAAGCTGGTAGCTCAGTGTGCCCAACAAGCTAAACTGTAGGCTGACTGGTTTACCGGGGAGAACCAGGGAAAGAAAAAGCTAACAAGAGCCATCCTGAGGTCAGAACAAACCTCAAGGACTGACCTCAAAAACTATGCCAGCAAAGATGCTTAAATTTAATTGGATCATAATGTGGAGCAATTTATACCCTGGAGCATCATTGAAAACCACAGAATGACTAGCACCTAGAGGATCCTAACAGCCAGGGCTCATACCAACAGAGGCAGAGAACTTAACGGAGAGAGAGCAGGGAAAGAGAGCGTCAAAGAGAGCTTTGCTAAAATGACTGCCATTCCAAGGGAGCTGTGCATATGACCAACCCTGTACCTTTTGAGGGGAAACATTGGAGATTTCATACTGCAGGAAAAGAGACTTCACTAGAATAAACTAGCCAAGTTACTAAAGAAATAAATAATAGTAGTAAGTCCTGGGTTGGGAATATCAGTATTCAGAGTTGCTATAGTATATAAAATGTCCAATTTTCAACAACAAAAAAATACAGTACATTCAAAGAAACAAGAAATATGATGTGACTCATACACAAGGGGGAAAAGTAATCAGCAGACTACCTGAGGGCTCAGATATCAGACTTAGCAGACAATGACTTTAAAGTAGTTATGTATGTTCAAAGAATTAAAGGAAACCATCCTTAAGTAAAGGAAGTTATGATGATAATGCCTTATTAGATAGAGAATATCAATAAAGAAATAGAAAAATTTTTTTAAAAGAACCTATTGGAAATTCTGGAATTGAAAAGTACAAAATTAAAAAGAAAAATTTATTAGAGGTGCCCAATAGTAGATTTGAATTGTCTTGAGAAAGAATCAGCAAATTTAAAGATAAGAGATTATTTAATCTCAAGAAGAGAGAAAAAAGAATGAAGGAATATGAACAGTACCTCAGAGGAATGTGAAATATCTTTAAACACATCAACATCTGCATAATGGGGTTACCAGAAGGAGAGGAGAGAGAGAGAGGAGCAGGCAAAAAAAAAAGGCTGAAAAATGAAAACTTGTTTTTTGGTTTCTTTTTCGTTTTCTTTTTTTTTTTTTAGAAAGTCTCACTCTGTTTCCCAAGCTGGAGTGCCGTGACTAACTCACTGCAGCCTTAACCTCATGGACCTAAGGGATCCCCCTGCCTCAGCTCCAGAGCAGCTGGGAGCACATGCATGTGCCATCACACTTGGCTAACTAAAAAAAAAAGAAATTTTTTTTATAGAGACAGGCTCTGTGTTTCCCATGAAAATTTTCCTTTTTAAACTTTTGTGGAGACAGGGTCTCACTATGTTTCCCAGGTAGTCTCAAATTCCTGACCTCAAGGGATCTCCTGTCTCAGCAGGGATTATAGGTGTGAACCACTGTGCCCAAAACAGCTTCTAAAATTTGATGAAATCCATTATCTTCACATCCAAGAAGTTCAGCTAACTCCAAGTACAATAAACACAAAGAGAACTACACCCAGACACAACAGAGTAAAAATGTTGAAAGAGACAGATAAAGAGAAAATCTTGAAAGCAGCAAGGAAAAAAACACAAAAAACTAAACTCATAATGTATATGGAAATTCAAATAAGATTAACGTCTGACTTTTCCCCAGGAACAATGGATGCCAGAAGGCAGTGAGATGGAATATTCAAGATATTCAAAATGCAAAAAGGAAAATTTTGAAAGTCTGTCAACTAGTTTTTTGTTTTGTATTGTTTTGTTTTGTTTTTTCAGATGGAGTCTCACTCTGTTGCCCAGGCTGGAGTGCAGTGGCGCGATCTCAGCTCACTGCAACCTCTGTCTCCCGTGTTCAAGTGATTCTCCTGCCTCAGCCTCTCAAGTAGCTGGGACTACAGGTGTGTGCCACCACGCCCAGCTAATTTTTGTATTTTTAGTAGAGACAGTTTACCATATTGTCCAGGCTGGTTTGAGCTCCTGACCTCAGGTGATCTGCCCACCTTGGCCTCCCAAAGTGCTGGGATTACAGGCATGAGCAACTGTTCCTGGCTTGTTGGCTAGTTTTATACCAACGAAACCATCTTTCAAAACCACAGGTGAATGGAAGGTATTCTAAGATAAAGAAAATCTGAGATAATTTATTGCTAGATTACTGACTTTGCAAGAAATAGGTTCTTCAGGTAGAATTCAAGTGACCCTAGTCAATAATTCAAAAACACATAGAAGAACAAAACGGACTAGTAAATGTAATTACATAATTATAAAAGACACTATATATGCATCTTCTTTCTCATTTTTTCTCTTAGATTATTTTAAAAGCAGCTATATAAAAATATTTGACAATGACAGCATAATGAGGTAGGTGAGAGCAGAGCTACATTTGAGTAAAAAATGACATGGGATGGTAACTTGAATGCACAGGGACAAACGAAAAGAATCGGAAATGGTAAATAAGAAAGTTGGTACATCTATGAAAAAAGAATGAAATCATATCTTTTGCAGCAACATGGATGCAGCTGGAGCCCATTATCCTAAGTGGATTAATGCAGAGACAGAAAACCAAATGCTGCATGTTCTCACTTATAAGTAGGAGCTAAACACTGGTACACATAAACACAAATATGGAAATAATAGACAAAGGGATTCCAAAAGGGTTGAGGGAAGGAGGGAGGAGGGTTGAAAAGGGTTGAAAAACTACCTAACAGGTATTATGTTCACTCCTTGGGCAATGGGATCAATCGAAGCTCAAATCTCAGCATCACTCAATATATCCATGTAACAAACCTATACCTGTATCCCATGAATCTAAAATTAAAAACAATTAAAATAAAAGGTTGGTATAACAAGCTCTATACATATCTACTTGCTTTCCTTTCTCATGATCTTTAAAAGACACAAAATCATATTAAGTAATAATTATAACAATGTATTGGGCTTGTAGCAACACTGTAGACTAGCTAGATTTAACAGGTGTCTATAAAATGCTCCAACCAACAACAGCACAATAGATGCTCTTCTCAACTGAATATGGACTGTTCTCTAGGATATACTGTATTCTAGATTGTAGAACACACCTCAATACATTTAAAAGATTTGAAATTACATAAAACATGACTTCTGACCACAATGATATAAAACCAGAATCAATAAAACAAATAAGCGTGATAAATTAACACGTGCAGAAATTAAATGACATATTCCTAAATAACCAATAGGTCGAGGAGGAAATTACAGAATACTTTAAAATTAATGAAAATGAAAGCAAAATGTACCAAAACTTATGGGAAGCCTAAACTGAAGTTGTGCCTAAAATGGAAATATGAGCTGTCTAGTAAGCTGGCCTAGACCTCATAGCCAAGAATGAAGATTTATGGGACATTTTTCCTTGCCCTAGGCCCAAACCTGAATCTTTCAATTTCATCACACTTCGTAGGGTGTGAGGATAAGAGAGCAACCAAGTACGTTTGGGAGAACAGATAAGAACCAAATGGCTAAACTTTATCCTATGCTGGAGAAATGTCCTCTTAACATTGAGAACCCCTAAAAGGATGAAGGAGAAGAGAAAGAAGGGAAGGGGAAGGGAGAGAAAGGAAAGGGAGAGAGGAGAAGCAATCTCCTTCTCCCACATGGGAAAAAACGTCTTGGATGATTGGCTTATTATTTTATCATCAAAAAAGTAGAGTTTGGGTGTGACGGCTTATGCCTGTAATCCCAACACTTTGGGAGGCCAAGATGGGAGGATCACTTGAGTGCAGGAGTTTGAGAGCAGCCTGAGCAACATAGTGAGACCCCATATCTATGAAAACATTTTAAAATTAGCTGGGTGTTGTGGTGTGTGCCTGTAGTCCCAGCTACTTGGGAGGCTGAGGCAGGAGGATTGCTTGAGCCTGGGAGGTCAAGGCTGCAGTGAGCCATGATCATGCCTCTGGACTCCAGCCTGTGTGATAGAGTGAGACTCTGTCTCAAAAACAAACAAACAAAACCTACTTTTTTTTTTGAGAGGACAGCACCAGAGAGAAAGTTTTACATGTGTAATCTTTTAATACCCAGTGACTACTCACTGTAAATCTGGCCTTTGCCTGCAATCAGGTAGTATTTATTGTCTCCTCTTGCAGAACTGGAAAAAATGGGTAGAGAAGAGGGTAGATGTCTCTCTCATGAGGTGGTCTGTTACTGGAGGAAGATTCCTAACAGAGACACAGAGATGGAAGTACTGGAAAAGACAGGGTCAAACCAAACCTAAGCCCAATGCCTTGGTGCTTTACAGTTCCTTGCAAATCAAAGACCCATCAGAGTAAACTAGGAAACTGTACATTTCAGTATTTCCAAGTAAGATTTTAACCCAGAAACTACAGAATTATTAAAGCCATTTATGTTTTATAACAAGGTTATAATTGTTGGTATAAATGAAGTGCTTTGCAGATGTTATCAGATATTTTGGGTAGGGGAAGCCGTTACATTCCCAGAGCTTTTTCTTTATTACTGCTTTGTGTGGTTATTTTTTCCCCTCTTCTTCCCTTCTTTTATGAGCTCACGTCTAGTCAGAATATATGAAATACCTATTCAAGAAAAAGAGTAAGGATGGAGATGAATCTCATAACCATCTCGAGGAGATACAACCTAGTGACCGGCTTTCTGTTGCATTCATTTGTAAAAGGAAAATGATTTACAGGGTGCCTTTGATGAAAATAGTCCCTTTTTCCTCTTTTTAGCTCTCAGAGATGCAACCGTCTGACCTTTCCCTGTGATTAAGCAGCTTAAAGCTCAAGGAAGGCTGTGAGGGTAACAGGAGAGCCAGTTCTAGCTAGATGCAATGGTTCTCTGTACTCTGCACTCTAATGATTAGTAATGTTGAGCATTTTTCCTATGCTTATTGGCTGCATGTGTGTCTTCTTTTTAAAAGTGTCTGTTCATTTCCTTTGCCCACTTCTTTTATGGGGCTGTAATTCTTACTTGTTAATTTAAGTTTCTTATAGATCCTCCATATTAGACCTTTGTGTCAGATGCACAGTTTGCAAATACTTTCTCTCATTCTGTACATTGTCTCTTTACTTGGTTGATAGTGTCTTTTGCTGTGCAGATGTTTGGTTTAATTAGATCCCATTTTCCTTTTTGTTGCAATTGCTTTTGGCATCTGTGCCACCACATTTTTTTTTTTGCCAGGGCCTATGTCCTGGCAAAAAAAAAAAAGAATAACTCTCCACTTCCTCCTCCTACAAAATGTCTTTAGTTATGCTCGTTAATTCAAACAAGATCCACTGTTTTCATTTGGTTATTATGTTTGTTTGTTTGTTTTTTGAGACAGAGTCTCGCTCTGTCATCAGGTTGGAGTGCAGTTGTGTGATCTCAGCCCACTGCAACCTCTGCCTCCCAGGTTCAAGTGATTCTCCTGCCTCAGCCTCCCAAGTAGCAGGGATTACAGATGTACGCCACCACGCCTGGCTAATTTTTGTATTTTTAGTAGAGACAGCATTTCACCATGTTGGCCAGGATGATCTCGATCTCCTGACCGCATGATCCACTGACTCGGCCTCCCAAAGTGCTAGGATTACAGGCATGAGCCACCACCCCGGCCTGGTTATTATGTTTCTTAAGGCTCTTTATTTAGAACTGTCTCCTTTTCCACACTCATATACATTTTATTTTCATGACATTGACGTCTTGATGATTCTGGGGTAATCGTTCTACAGAATGTTCTACCTTGTCTGACTGCTTCTTTATGGGTTTCTTAAACTTGTATTTCTGTTCTCTGTGCTTCTTATAAACAGGAAGTTAGACCTAAAGACTTGGTAAGAGTGAAACGTTTGGTAAGAGTTCTTCACAGATAGTGCTGTGTACTTCCTACTGCCTCATATTAGGCTGCACGTAATATCTGGTTGTCCCACTATTGATGAGGCCAATACTGATTACTGGATTAAGGTGACAATAGCCTGTTAAAATTAAGTTTTTAAGACCCAGTGTGGTGGCTCATGCCTTTAATCCCAGAACTTTGGGAGGCTGAGGGATAATTACTTTAGCCCAGGAGTTCAAGATCAGCCTGGGCAACATAGTGAGACCTCATCTCTACAATTAATAAAATAAATAAATAACTGGGTGTTGTGGCATGTGCCTGTAGTCCCAGTTACTTGGAAGGCTGAGGTGGGAGGATTGCTTGAGCCTGGGAGGTTGAGGCTGCAGTGAGCCATGATCACACCAGTGCACTCCAGCCTAGGTAAGAGAGCTAGACCCTGTCCCAAAATATACATATATATGTTTCTTTAAATGAAGAGCTGATTATTGCACTTTTTTGGGGGGGCGGGGATGGAGTATTACTCCATAGCCCAGGCTGGAGTACAGTGGTACGATCTCAGCTCACTGCAACCTCTGCCTCCCGGGTTCAAGCGATTCTCCCACCTCAGCCTCCCAAGTAGCAGGGACTACAGGTGTGTGCCACCACATTCAGCTAATTTTTGTATTTTTAGCACAGACAAGATTTTACCATGTTGGTGAGGCTGGTCTCAAACTCCTGACCTCAGGTGATCCACTGGCCTTGGCCTCCCAAAGTGCCAGGATTACAGGTGTGAGCCACCAGGCTCAGCCTGATTGCAGTTTTAAGAAATGATTGTCCCTACTTTACCTGTTCAGATAAAGGGACTCTGAGGAGTTGTCTGGCACTCAGGATATAGCCTTTATCTGGTATAAAGGATAAGAAGATAGAGACTGAGGCTTTTCCTCCTCTGTGTAGTAGACTCAGGAGTTCAAGTTTATCTCTAAGAGTGGTCAATGAGGGCAAAAATTTCTGGAATATGAGGTCTAGCAGAGACTGTTCTTTCTCGGGGCCCAGTAAGAAGGTACTCTGAAATTGGCAATGAGCCAGAACGTAACCATGCGCAAATAGATCTTTTTGCTAACACTTACTAAGGACAGAACACTTTGGGAATTCAGATACAGGAGAATCCTTCATGGCATTTTAAAATAGCCTTGCCCTCCATTCCTCCCCCAGCGCCTGACAAATCACTTTAGTTTCCCCAATAAAAAATTAAGGAAGAGCATCTATTTCAGATGCAGAACAAACAAATCTTAAGATGTTTCTTGAATACCATTTAAATTGAGAGTAAAGAAAAAGTATGCTCTTCGTTTGATGCTTGCCTTGTCTTTTAGCTACTATAACCTGAATAAGTGATCCAGAGAACTATAAGGAGCTAATTTTGAATAGTTTCATTTTCAAAAGCAAGAATTTGGGTTTCTAAGGAAAGTGAGTCATTTTTAATATCCATATATACACTTTTGTTTTATAGCAATTAAATACCCACATCAGTTAAACTCTGCCCAAGGTTGCCTTGTATTTCTGGATCTCCAGAGGGGTTTTTTTTGAAGTTATTATTGCTTATTTGTGTTCTTTTTTTGGTTTTGCAATTTTGCTTTTCAGCTAAAGAAGTTGTGAATTTTCTACCTTAGCAGGACAGAATCTAACCTTAGGATACTAGACTAACACTTTTTGTTTTGCAACTGGAATTCGTAATATACATTTTCTCCACTTATTCTGTAATTTTTTTTTTTTTTGAGACAAAGTCTCATTCTGTCACCGAGGCTGGAGTGCAATAGCACGATGTTGCCTCACTGCAACTTCCATCTCCCAGGTTCAAGCAATTCTCCTGCCTCAGCCTTTCAAGTAGCTGGGATTACACCTGCCACCATATCTAGCTAATTGTTTTGTTTTTTTAGTAGAGACGGGGTTTCTCCATGTAGCCAGGCTGGTCTTCAACTCCTGATCTCAGGTGATCCACCTGCCTTGGCCTCCCAAAGTGCTGTGATTACAGACATGAGCCACTGCGCCTGGCCTATTCTGTAATTTGTTTTTTTTTTTATTTTTTAATTTTTTATTGCATTATAGGTTTTGGGGTACATGTGCAGAACGTGCAATATAGTTGCATAGGTACACACATGTCAGTGTGCTTTGCTGCCTTCCTCCCCTTCACCCACACTTGGCATTTATCCCCAGGCTATCCCTCCCCAGCACCCCCCCACTGTCCCTCCCCCCTTCCCTGTAATTTGTTAAGATTCTGGCTTCAGTTGGGTAAGGAGGGGGCAAAAGCACCTTTGAGGAAATAATGCTTCAACAATAGCCCTGCCAGGGGACCTAGGCACACATGCCTCTCGCCTACACTGAGGCTTACTTTATGTTTGGTGACAAAGATGGTAATTTGCACGGCCAAGCAGTATAAAGAGGTACCCATCCTTTTTACTTCCTCTTTATGCACAGACCCTTCTTTCTTTCTTCTCTCTTATGTCTTTCTCCTTCTGCCTTGCTCCTTCTCCCTCTTTCTCCCCACCCACTCTTCTTTTGTTTCCTCCTTTTGCCACTCCACAGCCTAGGCTGGCAGGCTTCCCTGACTCCCGATGCCTACCAAATGCTGTGCTCCAGAAAAATTCTCCTGCTTCACATCAGCCCAGGGTTTGTTACTGAACACTCAATACAATCAAAGGAGTGGAAGCATCCCAGCGGAGGAGGGGCTGTGGCTGGGTCTATGTTCTGAATTCCCTCCTGCCCAGCTTCCATTCCAGGTTCTCCAAGCTGTCCTAGTTCTATGGGTTAGTAATAGCAGTACTTGAACTATGCCTAGAACTTCAAAAAAAAAAATGCCTGGAAGATATTGTATATTTACCCACAATAAAGCCTGACCAGGTTAACTAAAATAATGGAAGGTTTCTATTCCTTTTGAGGGAGAGTGGGGGCCTGGGAGGTGGAGGAGGTCATGCAGCACCAACTCATTGTAAAGACTGCATCTCATATTAAGAAGTTCTGTGGCTCATGCTTGTAATCTCAACACTTCGGGAGGCTGAGGCGGGTGGATTACCTGAGGCCAGGAGTTCGAGACCAGCCTGATCAACATGGCAAAACCCAGCATCTACTAAAAATACAAATATTAGACAGGTATGATGGTGCGCACCTGTAGTCTCAGCTTCTCAGGAGGCTGAGGCAGGAGAATTGCTTCAACCCAGGATGCAGAGGTTGCCTTGAGCCAAGATAGTGCCACTGCACTCCAGCCTGGGCAATAGAGCAAGACTGTTTCTCAAAAAAAAATCTGATTGGTTGTGTGTGTTGTCTATAGAATAAAGAGAATATCCTGGAAAGAATATATGATAGAGAGGTGAGGCTGTCTACCAGAACCAGAATTTTGTTTCTTGTAGTAGTCATGGGCAATTTACTTAACATCTCTCAACCAATGTACTCATTTGTAAAATGAGACAATAATTACCATTTTGCAGGCTACTGTGAGAATTCTAGATAATGTGTGTAAAGCTCTCAATCATACAGTATCTAGTATACAATAAATACTTAATGTGTTTCCTTTGTAAATGTAATTTATTTGGTAGATAAAACTTTTTCAAAGCATACAGCTCTCAGGGGGAAAGTGAATCTGATTATTGAGAGAAGAGGTTGGGAAGCATTCATGTAACATAGTTCTACATGGCCACACCAGTATCCCTCAAGAACTGTCTAGTCTAGGGGCTCTGAGTAGGGGATGTCCAGGGAAGTCCCACATTCTTTGTGTTGATAAACAGACCCTACCTTGGGGGAGACACTCGGTTCCCTGACTCAGTTTCCATATTCTCCCATGGGAGTTAATGCCTTAGTCCCATTTCCTTAAGCTGACATATTCCTCTGCTTGATCCCTAGGTGACTGTCTCAGAAGTCCCAAGTCTGCACGTTTATGGAAACTTAGCATTTTAGGTGGAAAGAAGAGGGAATAGAGTGTCTTGGGGAAAAGGGATAGAAAGAAAGTTTGTGGAAAGTTGGAAGAATATACAAGTTTAGTTTAAGCCCCCTAAAAATGAGGCAATAGAATTTTTTTTTCCTGAAGAGATAAGTACTATCGTAAGTCAACCTCTCTCATCTCAGCCTCATAGGGACTCTTCTAAGAAATGAGACTTTCTGGCTGGGCATGGTGGCTCACGCCTCTAATACTAGCACTTTGGGAGGCCAAGGCAGGCAGATCACTTGAGGTCAGGAGTTTGAGACCAGCTTGGCCAACATGGTGAAATCCTGTCTCTACTAAAATTACAAAAATTAGCCAGGCGAGGTGGTGCACACCTGTAGTCCCAGCTACTTGGGAGGTTATAGCAGGAGAATTGCTTGAACTCCAAGGGTGGAGGTTGCAGTGAGCCAAGATTTCACCACTGAACTCTAGCCTGGCAACAGAGCAGGACTCTGTCGAAAGAAGGGGAAGGAAGGGGAGAGTAGGGGAGGGGAAGGGAGGGGAGGGAAAAAAAGAAACAAGACTCTCTTCTAGATCTCTTACCTCTTCCCTCCACCAGGGGCCTGACTATTTCCAAGTTTCTCTCTGTAGACACTCCCAGCATAGGAGGATGAAGTTATTGCCTTTCCATAAATGGGCTCAGCTTTACAATGAACAGCCAGAAGCTATCTAGCATTTATTAGAACCGTGGTCCAAAACCCCTGCTAAACTTCATTTGGTGGGACATCTTTAGAGAGTTGACCAGTAGATTCCAGCTTTTTAATCTTGGTATTCTGTTGGGCAGGCCAGATGAATTTGGAATATTCTGTTTTAAGCTGCATTTATCCCTTATTATTTTAAGGGCCGTAACAAGTTGTTTTTAATAGCCAGAGGCTACTTGAAGAAGGACTTAATTTTCAAAGTCTGGTAAGTAAACAATAGTTTCCCAATAACATCTTCAGGCAAGCACCCAAAGACCTCATTTTCACCACAGCACTTGGGTTCTCTGTAATTGCCTATTAGTATTGTGTTCAACCACAGCATTTTATACTAATCTAAAAAATAGTATATACCTCTAAACACAAAGTTTATTACCAGTTTATTTTTTTTCTTCGTCTTCATCACCATGTTTAACAAAAGACAAAAACAAGACAGGTTTAAGTGTGGTATTGACTAGACTCCAAACATATTAAATAAATCACATAGGCTGGGTTGGGTTTCACATGAGAACTAGTTTGGAGATGGTTATTCACTGTTCTCCCAAGAATATAAAAATGTCCAGAGGAGACACTGGGATAAGGAGATACATGGCTTCAGCTCTGTGGGAATTTCTAAGGCTTCAAAGTTCACTCCAGAATCCTGCAAAATTCCTTGATGTTGAACTTGGCGGCTGATGCCTTCTTTTGTCTAGATCCTCTGAAGCCATGCACTGAGACTCCAGATATTTACCTAGTCTCTGTTCCTACTTGTGACCAAGAGGAAAGTTGGGCAAAGGGGTTGTATTGGTCAGATAACCTAATTGGTTTTTTTTGTTGTTGTTTGGTTTTTGTTAAGCTAGTTAGATTTTTTGGGGGGGGTATGCTATTCCATTGTACACTTATTTTTTCACATACTATATATTTAATAATATATTTATTGATCTTCGCATATCAGCAGACACATAGATATTATATCTTTTTTTTTTTCTTGAGACAGTGTTTCGCTCTTGTTACCCAGGCTGGAGTGCAATGGCGCAATCTCGGCTCACCGCAACCTCTGCCTCCTGGGTTCAGGCAATTCTCCTGCCTCAGCCTCCCCAGTAGCTGGGATTACAGGCAAGCGCCACCATGCCCAGCTAATTTTTTGTATTTTTAGTAGAGACAGGGTTTCACCGTGTTGACCAGGATGGTCTCGATCTCTTGACCTCGTGATCCACCCGCCTCGGCCTCCCAAAGTGCTGGGATTACAGGCTTGAGCCACCGTGCCCAGCCTACATCATTTTTAAAGACGATTTTTATAGCAGATTATTATTATTATTTTTTTTAATGAAAGAAAGAGAAAGAGAAAAGGGGGAGAGAGAACAGGAGTCTTGCTCTATTGCCCAGGCTGGAATGCAATCTAAAAGTAGGTATTAAAAACCTCTTTTATGCCAATAATTGTGCTTATTATTGGGGAGATGGGAAGAAGTAAAGAAAGAAAATAACAAACAAACAGTCAACCAATATTTCATTTAAGTCTGTGAAATGCTATGCAAATGCTGAAGAGTGATTTGCTTCCATTTATGTGGTCACTTTCAAAATAGGTGTAATGTGATACTAAAAAAAAATGTATGTTCTGTGGACCTGGGGTGAAGAATTCTATAAATATTCACTGAGTTTACTTGTTCCAGGTCTGAGTTCAAATCATAAATGTCCCTGTTAATTTTCTATCTCATTGATCCGTCAAATATTAACAATGTGGTGTCAAAGTCTCCCGCTATTATTGTGCTGGAGTCTAAGTCTCTTTATAAGTCATTGAAAACTTGTCTTATGTATCTGGGTGCTCCTATATTAGGTGCATATATATTTATGATCATTGAATCCTATTGTTGTATTGATCCTTTTATCATTATGTGATGTCCTTCTTTGTTTCTTTTGTTCTTTGTTACTATTAAAGTCTATTTTGTCAGAGATGTAAGTTACAACTCCTGCTTTTTTTTTTTCTCTCCATTTGATTGGTGAGTCTTCCACCAACCTTTTGTTTTGAGTCTTTGTGCATCCTTGCTTATGAGATGGATCTGGATACAGAGTGCCGATGTGTTTTGACTTTTTATTCAGTTTCCGTGTCTGTGTCTTTGATTGGGGCATTTAATCCATTTAAATTTAGGATTAATATTGATATTTGTGAGTTTAATATTGTCATTTAATGCTAGCTGGCTATTTTGCCCATTAGTTGATATAGATTCTTCATTATGGAGATACTCTTTATCTTTTGGTAAGTTTTTGGGATGACTGATACTGGTTGTTCCTTTCTCTGTGTATAGTGCTTCTTTCAGAAGCTCTTGTAAAGCAGGCCTGGTGATGATGAAATCTCTGAGTGCTTGCTTGTTTGTGAAAAATTTTATTTTTCCTTCATTTTTGAAGCTTAGTTTGGCTGGATATGAGATTCTGGGTTGAAAATTCTTTTCTTTGAGGATATTGAATATTGACCCCCCACTCTCTTCTAGTTTGTAGCGTTTCTGCTGAGAGATCTGCTGTGAGTCTGACAGTCTTCCGTTTATGGGTAACCTGACCTTTCTCTCTAGCTGCCCTTAGAATTTTCTCCTTTATTTCAACCCTGGTGAATCTAACGATTATGTGCCTTGGGGTTGCTCTACTTGAGGAATGTCTTTGTGGTGTTCTCTGTATTACCTGGAGTTGAATATTGTCCTGCCTTACTAGGTTAGGAAAATTTTCCTGAATAATATCCTGAAGAATATTTTCCAGCTTGGATTCATTCTCTTCATGACATTCAGGTACACCTCTCAAACGTAAATTAGGTCTTTTCACGTGGTCCCATATTTCTTGGAGACTTTGCTCATTCCTTTTTACTTTTTCTTCTCTAATCTTGTCTTCCTGTTTCATTTCATTAAGTTGGTCTTGGACCTCTGATATCCTTTCTTCTGCTTGATCAATGTGACTGTTAAAACTTGTGCATACTTCACGGAGTTCTCGTATTTTATTCTTCAGCTCCATTAATTCGTTTATATTCCTGTCTAAATCGTCTATTCTCGTTAGGATGTCGTCAAACCTTTTTTCAAAGTTCTCAGTTTCTTTACATTGGGCTAGAATATGTTCTTTTAATGCACAGAAGTTTCTTATTATCCACCTTCTGAAGCCTAATTCTGTTATTGGAACGCACTCGTTCTCCATCAGGCTAATTGTTATAACAGAATTTATAACAAAATTTCAATGGTTTGACCCCATGCAAATATTCTTCTTGTCACCGTCCCATATGGATTTGTAGAGGTAGAATGTGGTGATTAATTCTGTGCAATAATTCAAGCACATAACCTTCTTCCAACTTGAGGCTCTGTCTTCCTTGGGTCCCCAGAGTCCTTTCCATCCAGCCAGTGAAAAAGAAAGCCTGCAGAGAATTGCACAGGAGGACTGTAACGGGCCAAACCTGGAACTGGCACCCATCACTTTCACATGCCTTTTACTAAATTCAGTCAATGGCCCTGCCCAACTTTGAGAAAGACTAGGAAGTAGAGTCTAGCTCTATGCTCAGCTCAAAGCAGTTTCTGCCACAAGGAGAAACAGAGAGCTCCTCAGAGCAGGCAGACAGTCCTGTTCTTGTGTATTATCAAAGATGTGGAAAATAAACATGCTATCTTATTTTCAGCTTATTTAATGACCAAACCTACCATTAATGTCTCAGTCAGTTTCTGGAAAAAGTCCATTTGTCAAGCTCGTTATCACCACAAATCAGTCCAAACTGGAACTTAACTTGTTCATACATAGGACTTTCCAGATTCCAAGATACCTGGACCAAGCCCCTGCAGAGATCCTGATTGTAAGTTGTGAACACACTTGCACGTTGCTCTTCTCATCAGATGGTTCTCATTACAAAATCTGGCAAGTCATCTGCCCAAAGCCATGTGGCATATCTAAACCAAACTTGGTCGCATGGGACCTAGGAAGACAATAAATGTGTTATAAACATTTAAAAAACTGTCTTCATATCTGCTTTAGTCTGTTTGGGTTGCTATCACAAAATACTATAATCTGGGTAGCTTGTAAATAACAGAAATTTATGACCCATAGTTCTGGAGGCTGTAAAGTCCAAGATCAGGTCATCAGTAGATTCCATGTCTGGTGAGGGCCTGCTTTCTGGTTCATGGAGGTCGTCTTCTTGTTGTGTCCTCACGTGGTGAAGGGGCAAGCTAGCTCTCTGGGGTCTCTTTTATAAGGGCACGCCCTAATCCTATTCATGGGAGTTCTGCCCTCATGACCTAATCACTTCTCCAAGGCTCTACTGCCTAATTTCATCATCTTATGGGCAATGATTTGTAAGTGAAATTTCAACATAAATGTGGGAGAGACACAAACATTTAGGTCATTGCAATATGTCTTCATAAAATATTTTTAAATGTTTTTGTCTTTCCTTGATCAATGTATTTTTCACGGTTGTCATGACTCCGTTACTTTTGCACTCTTTCTTCCTGTTTCTCTTGTTAACCAATTTACAAAGGCTATTTCATAGTTCAGCTATTTTAGAGACATCCATTTGTCCTCATTTACTCACAGGCTAGCTTTCCCATTGAGATTTTATCTTCCTCAAATAACGTTTGTTATTGTCTCATATGAAGAGGATGATGTACAAGGGAACAGCAGTAAGGTTCTGGTGTGTACTTTGTGCTATTTTTCTAGTTATGGTGGTAAAATTTCTTTTCGTTTTTTTTTTTTTTTTTTTTGAGACAGTTTCACTCTTGTTACCCAGGCTGAAGTGCAATGGTGCGATCTTGGCTCACCACAACCTCCGCCTCCTGGGTTCAGGCAATTCTCCTGCCTCAGCCTCCTGAGTAGCTGGGATTACAGGCATGCGCCACCATGCCCAGCTAATTTTTTTTTTTTGTATTTTTAGTGGAGACGGGGTTTCACCATGTTGACCAGGATGGTCTCGATCTCTTGACCTCGCGATCCACCCTCCTCGGCCTCCCAAAGTGCTGGGATTACAGGCTTCAGCCACCGCGCCCGGCCAAATTTCTTTTATTTTTATTTTGAGACAAGATCTTGCTTTGTCACCCAGGCTTGGATTATAATAGGAAAGCATAGATGGACCAGTAAAAAGTTACCACCAGCCAGGCGCTGTGGCTCAAGCCTGTAATCCCAGCACTTTGGGAGGCCGAGGCAGGTGGATCACGAGGTCAAGAGATCGAGACCATCCTGGTCAATATGGTGAAACCCCATCTCTACTAAAAATACAAAAAAAAAAAATTAGCTGGGCATGGTGGCACATGCCTGTAATCCCAGCTACTCAGGAGGCTGAGGCAGGAGAATTGCCTGAATCTGGGAGGCGGAGGTTGCGGTGAGCCAAGATCGCGCCATTGCACTCCAGCCTGGGTAACGAGTGAAACTCTGTCTCAAGAAAGAAAAAAAAAGTTACCACCATAGGCTGGACATGATGGTTCATGCCTGTAATCCCAGCACTTTGGGAGGCCGAGGTGGGAGGTTAGGAGTTTGAGACCAGCCTGGCCAACATGGTGAAATCCATCTCTACTAAAAACACAACACTTAGCCAGGCAGGTTGGCGTATGCCTGTGATCCCAGCTATTCGGGAGGATGAGGCAGGATAATTGCTTGAACCCAAGAGGCAGAGGTTGCAGTGAGCCAAGATTACACTCTGGGTCCCTCCCACAACATGTGGGAATTCTGGGAGATACAATTCATATTGAGATTTAGTGGAAACACAGCCAGACCATATCAAGCTGGGTTCCTGAAAAACTTAGCAGCCAAGAATTTGCCTGAATGTTCTTCAAATGTAAAATGCTAATCCAAAGAGGAGAGAGAAAGGATGTTAGAACCAGAAGATACCATAGTCTGGTCAGACTTTGTTCAACAAATGAGGAGAGTGAGGCCCAGAGAAGTTAAGTATCCTTGCCAGGATCACTAGAACTTGGCAGGACTGGGGACTAGAAGTCTCATCCCTGGTGCCAGCCCTGCAGCCTCACTCTTTCCACTGTGCCACGGTGCTTCAAAGCAGTTGAGACCAGCTGGTGTGCCTGTGTTTTCTGTTCCCTAATGAAGACACTGGGGATTCAGAGGCAGGGTATTTTCCATGGAAGGCTGTCCTTTCTGTAATTCCTTATCTGGCTTGAGCCTGTTTTGGAAAAGGTCCATTTTTTAGCATCAGATATCCCTGGAGGACCATTGGAATGTGCTTAGTGGCCTGTGGGGTGCCCTGGCACTTTCTGAGATTTTGTGGGGAAGAAGGGAAGAAAGTAGCATTGGTTTGAGCTCCTGGAAACCCTGCCAGGTCCCTTGGCATTTGGGGAGTTTGTTGGCTCACAAAGAGTGACTGTAGTTCAGCCGGCCAGCTGACTCTCCTTCAGGGGTCGGATCAAAGCATCTTCTTCAGCTTGTCTGTATAAAGGATCAGACACCTATGACTGACGTGTGTGTGTGTGTGTGTGTGTGTGTGTGTGTGTGTGTGTGTGTGTGTGTCAGGGTCTCACTCTGTCACCCAGGCTGGAGTGCAGTGGCACAATCATAGTTCATTGCAGCCTTGACTTTCTAGCCTCAAGTGATCTCCCCACTTCAGGCTCCTAAGTAGCTAGAGCTACAGACATATGCCACCATGTTTGGCTAATTTTTTATGGGCAACATAGTGAGATCCCATCTCTAAAAAAACCCCTGGCTTCACATGATCTTGCCTTAGCCTCTCAAAGTGCTGGGATTGTAGGTATGAGCCACTGCACCCAGCCTGACATTTTAATATCACTTTCTGTTCATCAGTTCACTTCTGGTTTTCATATATTGTTAAGCTTATTCAATATTCATGGTAATTATTTTCACTCCATGTGCCACCCAAGGCAATAGGTCATACATTTGTTTTTCAGTAGGAGTACGGAGACAACTGTGCTGAGGTCAGGCTCAGAGGAACATAACATGTCCTCTGACTTAAGTAGGAATGAGTATTATTAAATTATTTTACAACTAAAGGTGCCAAAACATATGTTGGGGACAGGGGAGGCCATTGGTTCCAAGTCTTCAAGAAAACTGGCAAAAATAGATTCCTTGATGTTTTTTGGTCTAGAATTTTATAATCATCTTGCTCCTTGTCCTTTGATTGTATCATCTTTGCCTTCCTTGCATGTTGCCCAATTGCCAGCTCAGTTGGTTATAATAAGTTATTCAGATAAGATTGCTGCTGGGCATGGGGGCTCATGCCTGTAATCCCAGCACTTTGGGAGGCTGAGGTGGGCAGATGGTCTGAGCCCAGGAGTTCGAGACCAGCTTGGGTAACATGGTAAAACCCCATCTCTACAAAAAATACAAAAATTAGCTGAGTGTGGGGGCATGTGACTGAAGTTCCAGCTGCTGGGGAGGTTGAGGTGGGAGTATTACCTGAGCCCAGGAAGGTAGAGGCTGCAGTGAACCATGATTGCATCACTGCACTCCAGCCTGGGCGACAGAGCAAGACCCTATCTTAAAAAAAAAAAAAAAAAAAGATGAGCGATGAGATTGCTGCCTCAGTCCCTCAGGAGTGTCTTGGTGTCACTCAAAGACAAACTCTTAAGGAGTGGAAAGTGCCTGGGCTTTGAAATTAGAGAGACCCCTGCCACTCACTACGAGGCCTTAGGGAAGTTTCTTAGCTTCTTTGAGCCTCGGTTTCCTTTTATGTGATATGGGACAATAATAAACACTACTTGGGGGTGGTCATAGGGCTTAAATAAACTAACATTGTAAAGCCCCTTTCTTAGTGCTGAGACACGCAGCTGTCTTTTAAATTATTTCCCTTGATGGTTTCTGAGAAGATCCCATTAATAACATTCTGTTACCCACTTTCCATCTCTGGTTAAGATGAGAGATGAGACCAAAGAGTGAGCAGGTGGTGACCAAAAGGCTGCTAAAATAAAGTGCCATTGGCTGGTTGGCTTATAAACAACAGAAACTTCTCAGTCCTGGAGACTGGAAATCTGAGATCAGGGTGCTAGCATGGTCAAGTTCTGGTAAGGGTCATCTTCCAAGTTGCAGACAATCAAATTCTTGCTGTATCCTTGCTTTGCAGAAAGACAGCAAGAGAGGTCTCTGGGATCCCTTTTATGAAAGCACTACTTCCATTCATGAGGACTCCACCCTCCCAAAGGCCCCACCTCCTAATATCATCACCTAGGTTTTTTTGTTTGTTTCTGAGACGGAGTTTCACTCTGTCTCCCAGGCTGGAGTACGGTGGCATGATCTTGGCTCACTGCAACCTCTACCTTCTGGGTTCAAGTGATTCTCTTCCCTCAGCCTCCCCAGTAGCTGAAACTACAGGCATGCACCATCACACCCAGCCAATTTTGTTTTGTATTTTTTGTTTGTTTGTTTGTTTTTGTATTTTTAGTAGAGACAGGTTTCACCGTTTTGGCCAGGCTGGTCCCAAACTCCTGGCCTCAAGTGATCCACCTGCCTTGGTCTCTCAAAGTGCTGGGATTATAGGCATCAACCACTGTACCCAGCCCATCACCTTGTATTGGTTAGGATATCAATGTACAAATTTGAGAGGTTGTTATTCAGTCCATAACCACCTTGATTACTGACAAAGGCTGTTTACTGTGAAAGCTAATGGTACAGCTGAAGGTATACACACTTATGTAGACTTATTCATCCCATTGCAAGTAACAACATTTGACCAGGACAGGCCTTCCTATGCTGTGATTGGGGAGAGGGTCAGAAAGAAGACCCTGCCCCACCGGAGGAGCAGAGCACAGTGATATCCTTACTGTGGGCAGGCAGATATATAAGAGGAAGAAGGAAGGAGCTAGACTGTGTCATTTTCACACATTCACCAATCAGATTCAGTCACTCCTTTAAAGAGGAAAAAGGGGACAGGGAGGAGAGGGAGCCAGGAGTGTCCAACTCCGCAGGGAAGGAAACCACAGAAGCATTTCCTCCAATGTCCCCTTCTCGTGTCCCCTTCTTCATTCTGGGCCTGCTGCTTTGGAGGATGCAGGTACTGGTGGGGAGGTAAGGGTAGCCTCTGAGCAGAAAAGGTTGGGAGAAAAATGTTGGGGAGAGAGGAAGAGGTAAAGGTTGAGGCATCCATGGAGGAAGAGCGGTGTGCACTTGAATCTGTAAAGAAAAGTCAAGTTCAACATCAGGGGTTAGAGGTCTGAAGAGAGGTCAAAGTTCAGAGATCTGTTCCAGATGTGAAGGCACAACAGGTGCATAATCAGAATTTCCAGGCACAGGAGAACATCCTAGGGCCAGATCCCAAGAGGATGGGGGCAGTAGCGTTCCAATGGCACTCCAATCTAACCCGTGAGCCCTGGAGCTGCATCTCTTGGAGACGACTCTCAATCCTAGCATTGGGTTCTAGACCCACTGCCCCCATTTTTAATCTTTAAAATATATGCACTTCTTGATTATCAAAATAATACATGCAAAATATGAAAAATTCAGAAATGCAGAGAGATAGAAAGAAGAAAACAAAAATAACCCATAATCTTACCACAAGGGAAAAATTAATATTAATTTTGAATGTATTTCTCTTCATTCTTCTATGCATATTATTACACAGATAAGGAGATTCTATCTATACATTTTAATTTTGCATGCTGCATTTTAAACATAATATAATGTAATCATTTTGCCATTTTATTAAAACTTATCAGTCATTAAACATCATTTAAAATTACATTTTCCCTGGTTTTGAGCACATCTAGATCAATCTTTACCAATTTATGGAAATTCTGAGAATCTGGCAAGACGTCCTAGGTATTTCCTTTCTCTCAGGTTGGAGAACAGGGCATTTCCAGAGGCCGGGGCTCTCCAGGGCCTGCACATGGTCACACCTGCAGAGGACTTGATCTTCTAAAGATTTCTCACGTTTCTCACAATTCATGACATGGGTAGTCAGAAGATACCACCCACTGCCACTACTGCAAAAAAGCAACAGTTCAAAGTATAGACCTTTCTAATAAACCACATCATTGTTACATACCTAAGAGAACTACTGTGTTAGTCTCCAGTGGCCACCATAACAGCACACCACAGGCTGGGGAGTTTAAACAAAAGGACTTATTTCTCACAGTTCTGGAGGCTGGGAAGTCCAAAATCCAAGTGTCAGCAGGTTTGGTTTCTTATGAGGCCTCTCTCCTTGGATTGCATGTGGCTGCCTTCTTGTGTCTTCACATGGTCTTTCCTCTGTGTGTGCACAGCCCTGGGGTCTATCTGTGTGTCCAAATTTCCTCTTCTTTTTAAAAATATTTTTTATTTTTTAGAGACAGGGTCTCTAGTCTGTTGACTAGGCTGGAGTGCAGTGGTGCTATCATGGCTCTCTGCATCCTCAAATTCCTGGGCTCAAGTGATCCTCCTGCCTCAGCCTCCCCAGTAGCTAGGACTACAGGTGTGCATCACCACACTGGGCTGAAATTTCCTCTTCCTATAAGGACAATAGTTATATTGGATTATGGACCACCGAAAGGCATCATTTGACTTTAGTTACCTCTTTAAAGATGTTATCTTTAAATACTATTACATGCTGAGCTACCAGGGTTTAGGATTTCAACATATGAGTATGAGGGAGACACAGTTCCACCCAGAGCAGTCACACTTCTTTAAAGAAGCCATGAATGACTGGGGGCTCTACATCTGGGGAAAGAGTAGCCGTAAAACATACTAGTCCACAAATACTTCATCTAGAAATACAGACACATCACTACTGTCTCAGCTATGGAGCTTCTAGCAGGAGTCTGCCCTTTCCCAGAACGCGACAAGTCATCAACTGTGCAACTCACCAATTTCCCGAAAGACAGGATGCTCCAGTCCCCAGAGAAATTAGTGGAATTGCCCTGTGACTAGAGCCCCAGGAGGGCTAGGAAGAATCAGCAGAGGTCCATGAGACACATCTGAACTGCATTCTCTCGAAAGCTGGACTTCTCAGGGAGCTTCTGCTCCTTTATTTGTATTATTTATATGTCTAGATTCTAGACTGTGTTGCATATTTTCTTATATATAATTCATCATATTGTATTTGTAATCCTATTTCATATGTGCTTATATTTTCTCCCTACATAAGAAAGTATAAGGCATTATTAAAAGTTATAAGAGAGACTTCTTTTAAGTTTCCAAATTTGTGAATACCACTTGTGGTAAGTCGCATTACTCTGCTCCAAACATTCCATGTTTCCTCCCTCCAATGCCTTTCCCTATTGGATGATCATACTTACTCACCTTGTTCTCTTAGCCCATAAAAGGTGGGTGAAAGTGATATTGTGTGTTGATTTGGGGCAGAGTATGATGCACCATTTTTTTTTCCCTGTCCACGACAACCAGTGATGCTTCAGATCACTGCTGCATCAGTCTGGGTCACTGAGTGAAGATTAACTGGAGCAGAGTCACAGCTGACTTAACGTGGACAAGCAGCATGAATGGGATAGAAACTGTTGTTGTTGTTGTTGTAGTAAGCCACTGAGATTTGGGGGTCATTTGTTCTTGTAGCATAATCATAACTTTCCTGATGGAATGGCACTCTAGCATATCATTTCCTTCACAAAAGACAGTGAAGGATAACTTTCAGTGACTCTGTCTGACTTTTGAGGAGGAGTATTACAAATGTGACAAGCCTGGATGTGGATGCTGTACAAGTCACTCCCTGGCTGCATGACCTGCATCTGCATGGCAGCCTCACTTCCCACGTGGTTCAGATTTATGCTTCAATGACTTCATGACATAGATCTTTTAAGTCACCAAGGAAGAGCCAAATATATCAAGTGGCTACTGTATTTGTACTCAATGAAAGCTCACTAAATTCTTGTGTAATATTTAATAAGTGGATAAGAAGTTAATGGAAGGGGAAGGGAAGGGTGAACAGAGGTTGATTAATGTACACATATACAGTTAGAAGAAATAAAACTTAGCTTTTGATAGATCAGTAGGGTGATCTATATTGTAAACTATAGTTTACAACAATCAATTGGGCATTTTTTTTTTTTTGAGATGGAGTTTAGTTCTTGTCACCCAGGCTGGAGTGCAATGGTGTGATCTTGGCTCACTGCAACCTCCACTTCCCGGGTTCAAGTGATTCTCCTGCCTCAGCCTCCTGAGTAGCTAGGATTACAGGTGCCCACAACCATGCTCAGCTATTTTTCGTATTTTTAGTAGAGTCAAGTTTTCACCATTTTGGCAAGGCTGGTCTTGAACAACTGATCTCAAGCAATCCACCCACCTCAGCCTCCCAAAGTGCTGGGACTACAGACTTGAGCCACCACGCCCAGCCAACTGTGCATTTCAAAATGGCTAGAAGAGGGCAATTTAAATGTCTCTAACATAAAGAAAAAAATATTTAAGGTGATAGGTGACCCTATTACACTGAGTTGATCTTTACAAATTATATGAATGTATTATCACATGTACCCCCAAAACATGTACACCTTTTATATATCAACAAAAATAAATAAAGGAAAAAAATTAATGGATTATAATCAATAGATGTAAGATCTTCCCATTCTCTCCTTTCCTCTTCTTCTTGGGGCAATTTTCTTTAGTCTTTCTCCCTTTTCCCCTCCTTTTCCTTCTTTATTTTATTTTTGAGACAAGGTCTGGCTCTATTCCCTAGGCTGGAATACAGTGGTTTGATCCCAACTCATTGTAACCTCTGCCTCCTGAGCTCAAGCCATCCTCCCACCTCAGCCTCCTGAGTAGCTGGGACTACAGGCACACACCACCACCTCTGGCTGATTTTTGTATTTTTTTTAGAGATGGAGTTTTGCCATGTTGCCCAGGCTGGTCTTGAACTCATGAGCTCAAGCAATCCACACATCTTAGCCTTCCAAAATACTGGGATTACAGGCATGAGCCACTGTGCCCAGCCAGTTTCTTTATTTTTTTATCATTTTCTCTTTTTTATAATCCAGGTGATCCAATAATAACTATAACTATTATTATTTAGTTTAAGGAGGGGTCAAATTCTAAGGCCCTTGAATGCAAAGCTTGTTCAGCTTTGAAGATGGGACCCAGGCATTCTTTTTCCATTGATAATACTTTAGGTGCTCATTATCCTCATCTGGACCATTTTAATCAGAGAGTAGTAGTAGTGATATTAATAATAACAATAATTATTAACATTTATTGAATGTCTCCTATGAGTTGTTTTTTTTTGTTTTTTGAGACGTGGTCTCGTTCTGTTGAGATCATAGGTCATGGCAGCCTCGAACTTCTGGCCTCAAGCAATCCTCCCACCTCAGCCTCCTCAGTAGCTAGGACTATAGGCATGCACCAACCATGCCCAGATGATTTTTTAAAATTATTTTTTATAGAGTCAGGGTCTCACTATGTTACCCAGGCTGGTCTCAAACTCCTGGCCTCAAGAGATCCTCCCACTGCAGCCTCCCAAGGTGCTGGATTACAGGCATGAGCCACTGTGCCTGGCCTATGAGCTATGTTTTTACATGCACTATTACTCAATTCTTACAACAATCCTATTAACTAAATGTAATTTTTATTATAATACCACTCTGTAGCTAGGAAATGAAGATTGAGGGGGATTAAGTGAAACTTGGAGGCTGGCCACCTTTCATTCATCCAACATCCAACATACATTATTGAAGGTTTACTGTGTGCCAGACACTGTTTCAGACATGAGGATAGAGTTGTGACTCAGACTATTCTCATGGAGCTTTTATTCTAGTGGGAGAGGCAGATAGAAAACTGGTCAATTAAGAAACAATAGGATTTCAATGGTGATTAAAGCTATGAGAAAACTAAAATAGGGTAATTGACATGACTGACAGGAGTAGGGGGAGATTGTGCAATACTGGACAAGAGATTCAGAAGACCTAAATCATGTGAAGCCAGGAGTGCAACGTTTTGGGATAATGATCTCATTCTCTGAGGGAGAATGAGCTTGGCATGTTCAGCAACAGGAATTGAACTAGAATTTAAAACTGGGTCATATTTTTATTTATTTTACAGCTTTATTGAGATACATTTCACATACCATAAAAAAATTGCCCATTTAAAGTGTGTAGTTTAGTCTGGGTGTGGTGGCTCACACTCATAATCTCAACACTTTGGGAGACTGAGGCAGGAGGATCACTTGAGGCCAGGACTTCAAAGCCAGCCTGGGCAATCAAGAGAAACACAATCTTTACAAAAAATGAAAAAGTTATCTGAGTGTGGTGGCTCACACCTGTTGTCCCAGCTACTCAGGTAGAGGTGGGAGGATCACCTGAGCCTAGGAAGGTGGAGACTACAGTGAACCATGATTGTACCTCTGTACTCCAGTCTGGGTGACAGAGCAAGACCCTGTCTCAAAAAATTAATAATAAAATAAATACAGTGTATAGTTCAATGGTTTTTTTCCTGTATTAATAGCATTGTGCAGCCATCACAACTATCTAATATTATAGCATTTCAACACCCCCCAAAAAACCCCAGTACCCATCAGCAGCCATTCCCTATTCCCATTCTCCACCTTCAAGCCGACTCCAGTCTCAAGCAACCACTAATCTACTTTCTGTCTCTATGGATTTGCCTACTCTGGATATTTGATATAAATGGAATCATACAATATGTAGCCTTTTGAGACAGGCTTCCTTCACTTAACATGTATTTTCCAGGTTCATCCACGTTGTAGTACGTATCATCAGTAATTATTACTTTTTTCTGGCTGAAAAGATTCCATTATATGGCTATACCACATTTTGTTTACCCATTCATCAGTTCAGGGACATGGATTGTTTTCACTTCAGGCCATCATAAATAATGCTGCTATGAGGTTTCTGTGTGGACACATGTTTTCATTTCTCTTGGTGTATATATATACATATGTATGTAGGAGTTGAATTCCTGAGTAATTTGGTAAGTATATGTCCAGCATTTTGAGGAACTGCCAAACTGTTTTCCAAAGTGGTGTTACCATTTTACATGCTCACAAACAATAGATAAGGGTTCCAGTTTCTCTAGATCCTTACCAACATTTGTTCTTGTTATTATAGCCATTCTTGTGGTGCGAAGAGATGTTTCACTGTGATTTTGACTTGCATTTCCTGAATGATGAATAATGTTAAGTATCTCTTCATGTGCATAATGGCCATTGGTACATATTCTGTGGAGGAATGTTTATTTAAATTATTTGTTCATGGCTTTCTTTTCTTTCCTTTTTTTCTTTTTCTTTCTTTTTTTTGAGAAAAAAATAATGAATAATTTGAAAAATTATTCATTGCACCACTGCACTCCAGCCTGGGCGACTCAGGCTGGAGTGCAGTGGTGCAATCTCGGCTCACTGCAACCTCCACCTCCTGGAATTCAAGCGGTTCTTGTGCCTCAGCCTCTGGACTAGGTGGGATTACAGGCGAGCCCCACCACACCCAGCTAATTTTTTGTATTTTTAGTAGAGACAGGGTTTTGATATGTTGGCCAGGCTGTCTTTGTCCATGTTTTTTTTTTTTGAGACGGAGTTTCGCTCTCGTTACCCAGGCTGGAGTGCAATGGCGGGATCTCGGCTCACCGCAACCTCCACCTACTGGGTTCAGGCAATTCTCCTGCCTCAGCCTCCTGAGTAGCTGGTTTGTCCATGTTTTAATTGAGTTGTCTTTCTATTTCTGAGTAGTAGTAGGGTTTTTTAAGTATTCTGGATATGAGTCCCTTGTCAGATACATGATTTGCAAAGATTTTTCTCCTGCACTGTGGGTTGTCTTTTCACTTTCTTGATGATGTTACTTGGAGAACAAAGGTTTTTCCTTTTAAAGTTCAATTTATCTGTTTTGTTCTTTGGTTACTTCTGCGTTTGGCAACATATCTAAGAAACTATTGCCAAATCCAAGGTCATGAAGATTTACTCTTGTTTTCTGCTAGGAGTTTTATAGTTTTAATTCATACATTTAGGTCTATGATCCATTTTAAGATAATTTTTTTTTGTATAGTGTTGAGAGTCCAACTTCTTTTTTTTTTTTTTTTTTTTTGCAGGTATCCAGTTGTCTCAGCAACATCTGTTTAAAAACCAGTTTTTTCCCTATTGAATTGTCTTGACACTCTTCAGAAATTCAATTCAATATAAATGTGAGGGTTGATTTCTGGACTTTCAAGTCTATTCCATTAATCTATATGGGTATCCTTATGCCTTATGTCTTGATTACTGTAGTTTAATGATAGTTTTTGAAACCAGGAACTATGCCTCTTCCAACTTTGTTCCTCTTCAAGATTGTTTTGGCTATTTGGGGTTGTATTTCCACATGAATAATATGATCAGCTAGCCAATTTCCGTAAAGTATAAAAAAGTTGGGATTTTGATAGAGATTGCATTGGATTTCATTTTTCAGATTATTTATTGCTAGTGTATAGAAATACAATTGATTGGCCGGGCACGGTGGCTCACGCCTGTAATCCCAGCACTTTGGGAAGCCGAGGCGGGTGGATCACGAGGTCAAGAGATCAAGACCATCCTGGTCCACAAGGTGAAACTCCATCTCTACTAAAAATACAAAAATTAGCTGGGCATGGTGGCGCGTGCCTGTGGTCCCAGCTACTCGGGAGGCTGAGGCAGGAGAATTGCTTGAACCCAGTAGGTGGAGGTTGCGGTGAGCCGAGATTGCGCCATTGCACTCCAGCCTGAGTAACAAGAGTGAAACTCCGTCTCAAAAAAAAAATAAATAAATAAAAGAAATACAATTGATTTTTGTTTATTGATCTTGTATCCTGCCATATTTCTTTTCTTGTTTAGAGACAGTCTTGCTCTGTCACCCAGGCTGGAATGCAGTGGCATGATCATAGTTCACTGCAGCCTCCAACTCATGAACTCAGCAATTGTCCCATCTCAGTCCTGTGAATAGCGAGGACTGCGCATGCACACCCAGCTCATTTCTAAATTTTTTGCAAAGATAGGGTCTCGCTCTCTTGCCCAGTCTGGTCTTGAAATGTCCTCCCACCTCAGCCTCCCACAGTGCTGGGATGACAGCCACCATGCCCAGATACTGCCACATTTCTGAACCTGTTTTATCTTATATTCTTAATCATGGTGCTTTACTGCTTACTCTGTGGAAGGCATTCTGTTAGACACTAGAAATACAAAGATGAAGAAAATATGGTCTTTGTCCTGAGGAAGCTTATAGCCTAATTCAAAAAATAAGACATAAACCTATTGATTAAACAGTAGCTCATGACAGTAATGTACAGGGAAGTACATTATCGCCAAATGAATATTATAGATATTAGAGATCTAGCAGAGTTCAGGGGATGAGGAGACACGTCGAGGTTGTAGAGGACTAGGGGAAATAGAGGAGGAGAGATTTGAGCTGGGCTTGAAGGCTTACCCTGGCACTCCGTCCCTTCCTTCTTTCTTCCCTTCCTTCTTTAATTTTCTTACTTCCTTTCCTCCCATTTCTCTTCCTACCCACCTTCTTTGAAAATATTAATAGCATATAACCATGGCTGGTTATCATTTCTCAAACCTGGCGGATCATCAGAATCTCTTGGCAAGCCTTTTAAATATGCAGATTCCAGAGTCTCATGCCAGACCTACGATATCATATTCTCAGATGGTGGGGCATGGACAACTGCATTCAAAGTTTTCTCTGTCAGGTGATCCCTGGCAAGAAAAAATAAGTAAAAAGTAAAATAAAATAAAAGTTTTATCTGATTTTCAGCCGGGGTTGGAAATCTCTGGGTATGACTAGAGTCATGATTTCCTCATGTGGAAGCAATCCCTATCTTCATTCCACTGTACCTCTGACTCTGTTTAGGATGCTCACAAGGCCAGGAGGTCAGAGGGCACCTACTGGGCCCATGCATCAGCTCCTCCATTACTGAACAATATCACTCAATCTGCATACATTACTGAGAGGGCTCTTTAGTGTCATTTATGTTTATGATCACATTTTTTTTTCTGTAATCAAAAGATCCTTCCGCTATGGATGGCCATGACCCTCAGAGTTATCTGTGGGACATGGACTCACTATCCAGATTTAATAAATAATAACAAATTGCCATGATAAAACCTTCTAGTTATAAGAGAAGGCCCCCCTCTCCTTCCCTCCCTCCCTCCCTCCCTCCCTCTCTCCCTCCCTCTCTCCCTCTCTCCCTCTCTTCCTTCTTTCCTACCTTCCTTCCTTCCTTCCTTCTTTCCTTCCTCTCACTTTCTCTCTTTCCTTCTCTCTTTCTTTTCTTTTTTCTTTTTCTGAGATAGCATCTCACTCTGTTGCCCCAAACAGGCTGGAGTACACTGGTGCAATCTCAGCTCACTGCAGCCTTGACCTCCTAGGCTCAGGTGACCCTCCCACCTCACTCTCCCAAGTAGCTGGGACTACAGTCATGCACCACCACAGCTGGCTAATTTTTGTATTTTTTGTAGAATCGGGGTTTCATCATGTTGCTCAGGGTGGTCTCAAACTCCTGGGCTCAAGCTCTCTACCCGCCTTGGCCTCCCAAAAAATGCTGGGATAACAGGCATGAGCCATTGCACCTGGCCAAGAAGGCCCTTTCATTTCAACTCTCTCCAGAGATAACCAATCTGGTGAAGACTGTGAGCATTCTTCCCACATGTTTTTATAGTTTTACTACACAATAGGCAAGTTTTGCACGTTTAAACATGTATATAAATAGGGTACATTTTTTCTGTAGCTTTTTTCCCTCAATGTTATGGTTTTGAGAATATCACATTATGGTTTTATCTGTGATACTTGTAGAGTTAGTCCATTCTATATAACATAGTAATACTATGTTATATACTAATGCAATGTAGTGCTCCATTGTATAAATGTTCTAAAATCTATTCTCCTGTGGGTGGATATTTGTTATGGCCAGTTTTTTGCTATTCCAAATCATGATGTAAATCATGCCCTGGTATGTCTCCTTGAATGCATGTGTGAGAGTTCTAGGGAGTATATCTAGAACAAAAATTGCTAGGGACTAGGATATGTGCACTTCCAACTTGACTAGACTGCTATTGGAAACAGATGCTTGGTGCCACAAAGAAAAATTAGCACTGAGAAAAAGGATCTTTCAGCAATGCAATGTTTACTTCCTGGACTGCAGGAAGGGTACTCTCGCTAGCCATCTTGCCACAGGAGGACAATGAATAAGAGAAAGCAGACATATTTATTCCTAACGCATTTGTCTGATCTACGTTGGCTGGAATCAGACCTCACAGTTTAAACTAAAACCCAATTGGCTAACAACTTAAAACTTTTCTAAACAGGTGAAGGCGATGGAGAGGTGGGTTACACCTGTGAGCACATCCAGCACAGACATCTTGGTTAAAGTACAAGGACGTAGAATATACTATGTGCCTGTAAGCATGGCATGCCTAACAGCTACATAGGATAGGGCTTAACAAAGAGTTATCAGCACACTTACGATTTAGCAAGAAAGGAAACTTAAAAGAGGAACATTTTTACTTCCCACAATTGCCTTCCAGCTGACTGTCCACAGTAGTTGAACCAATTGTTACATATCTCATCAATGATATATGAGAATTCGTCTTGTCCCACATTCTAACCAACACTGTCAAGTTTTTAAAAAATACACATATCTAAGCCATATTTTCGTAGATTCTGATAGGTTCGCTCTGGAGTGTGGTTTGAAATAGGCTACAGGTGGTTCTAAAACACAAAGTTAAGACTGCTCCAAGCATGCATGCGTTTATGAGCTAATATGTTGATACGTGAATTGTCACCCTGAGGCCACTCTGGTGCTTTGTTGGTAGCGTCTTTTTGGCTGGATTTAGATGTTTGAGAAAAGGGTGGGGAAGTACCACTGCCCACCATAGAGATACACTTTGAATAAGACAGCAGTCTGTGATTTATCAGTGCACTGGGCTGTAGTTGATCTAAAGCCCTGCCTTTGCCAGCTAGGCTAATGGGGGTGGGCCCCTTTTGAATGCTGTCTTCCCTTTAACCAGGTATGTGGCTGGGTATCTGCTGTCAGGACTTGCATTCGTGCGGTCGCTTAGGGCAAGGTGCCTGTCAGCGATGTCTGCCAGCCCGCTGGGTGGTGTCACTGTGTGGAGCATTTGTGGCTTTTTCAAAGCCCTGAGGAATCTGAGACGCAAGTGAGGGGAATGATGCATGAAAACAAAAGGCAGTGGAAAGAGTGACCGGCCAGCAGGCTCTAGCAGGCTAGAACGCTCTGTCCTTGTTATTACAGCCTCAGGAAAATGCTGCCGGCTTCCTGGCAGGGCCTGGAAGGTAGAGACTTCTTGAGAAAACAAGGACGAGTGATGCGTAGTCTGAGTCTGAGATTCCAGTCTCCCAGCCTCCCCACTTTTCCACTGGAAGCTGCAGGATGCGGATGGGGAACCCTTTGCTCCTTGGTGGGCTTGGCCAGTCTTTCCTTCTCTCCTGGCTGCTGTCCTAAGCATTTTTTTCCTTCTTTCTTCCACTCACAAGCAGCACAGCTCTAGTCTCAGAGGCCTAGCAGGGCTGGCCTGGGAGGGAAGCTGGGCGGTGCCCTAGACAGAGCTGTTCCCCAAGGAGTGATGTGAAGGTCAGCCTAGAGGAGGAAAAAGGGCCTCAGCCATCACTCCCATTCAAGGAGTGTTTGCTAAAGAGGAGCCTCCTGGTGTGGAGCAGTGGGACAGGGGACGCGCTCATACCTTGTCCACTTTCCCCCTGGTGCCACATTCACAGGATAGCCTAACTCAATTTTCAGAAATGAGGAAGAGGCTCAGCAAAGGTAAGCATTAACTTATTATTAGATGGATGTTAGGACCTGTCGTTATTGGACTTGCCAGAAGTCAACTTCTGTTTTCCCTCCTGACAATCACCTTTCTTTGGCATATAAAATACCTGGATATAAATTAGGGAAGTAGTCAGCATTCTCTTCTCTTGAAAAGTAGCGATGAGGATAATGCATAAAAATAGGGCTCTGTAGATACAATAGGGCTGAGCTGAGGGTGTGGTTTGCTTGGCAACAGCTGAGGCAAAGCTATTTCTCTTGGTCCTGGAATGCCCTTGACTTCACCTCTGCCTGATGCAGTCTTAAGAGACCAACTTGAATGTGAGTTTTTTTGGTGAAACTCCCATCAATAGTTAGTCATTCCCTTCTTTCTGGTCCCTAGCATTTTGCTCTTATAAAAACCATTCATCATATTGCGTGACAATTACTGACTTGGGAACATGCCTTATTCTCTGAGTGTGTGTTTCCTCAGCATCTTTGGACTTTTTTTTTTGACACAATTTCACTCTGTTGCCCAGGCTGGAGTGCAGTGGTGCCATCTCAGCTCACTGCAACCTCCACCTGCTGGGTTCAAGTGAATCTGGTGTCTCCGCCTCCCAAGTAGCTGGGATTACAAGCATGCGCTACCACACCCAAGTAATCTTTGTATTTTTAGTAGAGACAGGGTTTTGACATATTGGCCAAGCTGGTCTCAAACTCCTGATCTCAACTGATCTGTCTGCCTCAGTCTCCCAAAGTGCTGGGATTACAGGCATGAGGCACTGCGCCCGGCTGATGGACTATATTTTAACATCGTAGTTCTTTGAGAAATAATTATTGAATGAATCAAAGTTCCTAAGAAGATATCAGTTCTCAGCTCTTATATTTTCTTAGTTATGCCCTGCCTTTTCCTTTGTGGGGTGATCTGCTCCACGTAGAATGGAGGATATGCTAAAAGTAAATGCAGGTGGTTTGTTTTTTCCTCCCCTAAGGAATTGCCTCAGCACGAATGGGTGTCTCAGATAATATCATTCTGTTACAGGTACAAAAATCATTTCCAGGAAACCCTGTCATCATTATCTCTGAAAGGCAAGTCAGTAGAAGTTGTTATTTTCCATTTACAGATGGACAAATGGAAGCTTTCTTTCTCATTTATCAATTACAGAATGTCCACTCTGTTCAAAGTACTATGCTAAGATTTTTATGGACTACAAAGATGTGCAAGACAAGGTTCTTATTTCAAATAAGAATGTCATAATCTTATTTGGATAAAATAATATTTGTATAACAAAAGTAGCTATAACTCGGGAGAATATAGTTTGAAGCATATGCGTGATCCCAAAAGAAGTCCCAAAGGGCCAGGCACGGTGGCTCACACCAGTAATCTCAGCACTTTGGGAGGCCAAGGTGAGTGGATGGCTTGAGGCCAGGAGTTTGAGAGCAGCCTGGAAAACATAACAAGGCCCCATAGATACTTTAAAAAAAAAAAAACTGGAAGCGTGGTGCACACCTGTAGACCCAGCTACTTGGGAGGCTGAGATGGGAGAATCGAGTGAGCCCTGGAGATTGAGGCTGCAGTGAGCCACAGCCATGCCATTGCACTCTGATCTAGGTAACAGAGTGAAATGAAACCCCGTCTCAAACAAACAAAATATCAAAGGGAATATAAAAGGCAGGCAAAAGAATGTCCAGCTAAAGTGATGAGGGATATCATCCTGTCCCATCTGAGATGAATAGATTTTGTGCTTGTTATTCTCCATCTGGCCCCTGTACTGGTTTCCTGTGACTGCTGTAACAAATTACTACAAACTGGGTAGTTTAAAACCACAGAATTTTATTTTGTTTCAGTTCCGGAGGCCAGAAGTCTGAAATCAAGTGTTGGCAGGGCCACACTCCTGAAAGTTCTGGGGGAGAATCTGTTTCTTGCTTCTTCCAGCATCTGAGGACCCCAAGCTTTCCTTGGCTTGTGGCCACTCCTCCAAGGTCACATTGCCACCTCCTTTTGTCTCTTAAAGTTTCTGCTCTCTCTTATAAGGATACATGTGATTGCATTTAGGGCCTACCACAGTGATCTAGGATAAGCTCCTCCTCTCAAGCTCCTGAACTTAGTCACATCTTTTGCCATGTAATGTAATATTCCCAGGTTCCAGAGATTAGGCTATGGGCATGTTTTGGGGGCGAGCGGAAGGGAAGATCATTCAGCCTAGTATAGCCCTGATATGGTTAGGCTTTATGTCCCCACCCAAATCTCATCTTGAATTATAATTTCCATGATCCCATATGTCTAGGGAAAGACCAGTGGGAGGTGATTGGATCATGGGGGAGGTTTTCCCCATGCTGTTCTTGTGATAGTAAGTGAGTTCTCACGAGATCTGATGGTTTTATAAGGGGCTCTTACCCTTTTGCTCCTCACTCTTCTCTCTCCTGCTGCCACGTGAAGATGGTTCTTCTTTCCACTTCGCCTTCCAACATGATTGTAAGTCTCCTGAGGCCTCCCCAGCCATGTGGAACTGTGAGTCAATTAAGCCTCTTTTCTTTTTAAATTACCCAGGCTCAGGTAGTATCTTTAAATTATAACAGTGTGAGAATGGACTAATACGAGGCCCATGTCCTTCTCTGCCACACTCTGCTCCCGACAAGGATGCTACCCCACAGATTTTTATGCCCTGTGAGCCAATGCCCTCTGACTTACTGTTGGGTTTGTCCAATGGAAGGCATCAGCAAGTATCACAAGGAAGGAGGAAAAAGAAGTTGAGATATTTCTTCTCCTTTCCTCCCTGCTTTAGCACAATGGGTTTGGCATTAGATATGCCCCTTCACAGTTCTAGCTCTTTCTGGACTCTGATAAACTATTGCTCTTCAGGCTTGGGCTTCTACTCTTACTCAACCTTGGGTGCCTCAGTATCCTCTTAAGTTCCCGCAACCCCCCCTACATCCTTGCAAATATCAAATTCATCAAATGATTTTCAAAATCCCAGTGGAATGTGCCTTCAGCTTCCTGCCATGATCCTGAGTGATAGAGATTCCAAGAAGCAAAAGTTTAATTCTCAGAACGGAGAGATATTCAGGTTACCTCAATCTACGCTTAAGACTAATTCAAGCCCCATGTCTTTCCCTGCCACGCTCTGGCAATGAGTGGGAACTGGAAGGTGATTCAGCACACAGTGCAGCCCTAACAACAGGGTTATCTTGTGGCTCTTCAGTAGTCAGTATCTGTTGCTTTGCACTCTAATTATCTGCTAGTGTTGTGACTCCACTGCCCTTGCTGCTCCGTACTTTCCATTCTTTTTTCATCTCACAGCTTCTATTGCTGCATGCTTTTTGCTGCCACATGACCTCAGCTTTCTCCTTTTTCTCTGTGTATCTTTTAGTTTCTGCCCATTTCTAACTGCTGACTCCCTCTCTTCAATTCACCAAAAGGATCTGCCTGGTTTGGCTGTTCACCATCAAGTGCAGGTGGTTAGGCAGAGGCTTCCTTTTAAAAAAAAAATTATTATTATTATTATTATTATTTTAAGGTCTGTGTGGACCTTGCATGAGCCTGACAGCATGACCTCCCACTCACCAAGAATGACAAAATTACTGCCTTTGCCAATGTTCTACCTCCCACAACAAAAATTAACTGACTTCCGTATGCAGCACAATCCCTTCAGAAGACCAACAATGTGTCGGCCAGTTGCCTGCATTGGACAGACCATGGAAGAGGCAGACATCCACTTTGACTGTTTTTGTTTGTTTGTTTGTTTGTTTGTTTTTCTAGAAAAAAAAGGAGAGAAGGAGAGGAAGAAAGAGGAAGAAAAAGAGGGAGAGAGAACAGGAATATTGCTTTATTCTAAAAATGGGTATTAATAATGGCCGATCAATATTTTGTGTATTTAAAGTGGAGAATGTATATTTTTGTGTATTTAAAGTGGAGAGCTCTATAAATACTTAAGTTTACTTGTTCCGGATCTGAGTTCAAGTCCTGGATATCCTTATTAATTTCTGTCTTGTTGAGTCTAAATCTCTTTATGGGTCTTATTTATCTGGGTGTTAGGATCCTTAGCTCTTATTATTGCATTGATCCTTTTACCACTGTATCTTTGTTGCTTTGAAATCTGTTTTATCAAATGCGAGAATTGCAACTCCTGCTTTTTGTTTATTTATTTATTTTTGCTTTCCATTTGGTTGGTAAATCTTTCTTCAACCCTTTGTTTTGAGTCTTTGTGTATCTTTGGCTATAAAATGGGTCTGGATATAGTATACCGTTAGGTTTTGGCTGTATCTTTGGATTGGGGGATTTAGTAGATTTAAATTTAGGGTTACTGCCATTTGATGTTAACTGGCTATTTTATCCATTCGTTGATATAAATTCTTCTTTATGTTGATACTCTTTATTTTTTGGTATATCTTTAGAAAGGCTAATACTGGTTGTTCCTTTCTGTGTGTAATGCTTCTTTCAGAAGTTTTTGTAAAGCAGGCCTGGTGGTAATAAAATCTCTGAGTACTTGCTTGTTCATAAAAGATTTTATTTTTCCTTCAATTTTGAAGCTTAGTTTGGCAGGATATGAAATTCTGGGCTGAAAGTTCTGTTCTTTAAGGATGTTGAATATCGGCCCCCACTCTCTTCTGGCTTGTAGGGTTTCTGCTGAGAGATCTGCTGTGAGTCTGATAGGCTTCCCTTTGTGGGTAACCTGACCTTTCTCTCTGGCTGCCCTTAGTATTTTCTCCTTCGTTTCAACCCTGGTGAATCTAATAATTATGTGCCTTGGGGTTGCTCTTCTTGAGGAATGTCTTTGTGGTGTTCTCTGCATTACCTGGGGTTGAATAGTGTCCTGCTTTGCTAGATTGGGAAAATTCTCCTGGATAATATCCTGAAGAGTATTTTCCAGCTTGGATTCATTCTCTCCATCACAAAAATAAAAATTATTATTTTATAAAGATAGCCAGGTGTGGTGGCTCATGCCCATAATCCCAGCACTTTGGGAGACCAAGGTGGAAGGATCCCTTGAGGCCAAGAGTTTGAGACCAGCCTGGGCAACATAGTGAGACCTCATCTCTACAAAAAAAAAAAACCACCAACTCCCAAATCTTTGCCAATGAACTTTAATGACTTACAGGATCTAGTTCCCACTTATATTTTATCTCTTACTGCCAGGAAGCAGCACAGCATACTTTGGTGCTTAACAGCATGCATCACTAGAGACAGACCACCTGAGTTCCAAACCTAGCTCTATCGTGTGATTGCTGTGTCATTTGGGAGCAATTATTTAATCGTCTTATACCTCAGTTTCCTCATCTAGAAAAGATAAAATCAGTATCTACTTCATAAACTTGCTGAGAGGATTAGTTAATATCTTTCAAGTGCTTCAAATAATGCTACTAGTCAGGGCTCTTTAAGTGTTTGTTAGGTAAATAAAATATTTCCCCCCCATTCACTATATTCTAGCCACACTGGCCTCATTGCTGCACCTCCACCAGGCCAAGCACACCTCTGTCCAAGGACTTTTTATCTGTTGTTCTTCCAGGGGGATACATGACCAATTTCCTTACCTCTTTCTATTCTTTGTCTTTTAAATGATGACACTGTCTTTTAAATAATGACAATGCTATTTAAAATTGCAGTCCTTGGCCGGGTGCAGTAGCTTACACCTGTAATCCCAGCACTTTGGGAGGCCGAGGTGGGTGGATCAGTTGGAGTCAAGAGTTCAAGATCAGCCTGCCCAACATGGTGAAACCCCATCTCTACTAAAAATACAAAATTAGCTGGGCGTGGTGGTGGGTGCCTGTAATCCCAGTTACTTGGGAAGCTGAGGTAGGAGAATCACTTAAATCCAGCAGGTGGAGGTTGCTGTGAGCTGAGATTGCCTAATTGCACTCCACCCTGGGCAATAAGAGCAAAACTCTGTCTCAAACAATAAATATATAAATAAAAATGAAATTGCAATCCTTTGTAAACCCCTGCTTTGTTTATTTTTCTCATTATCACTTACCTATTTCTAATGCGTTATGTAATTTGCAAATTTGTTTTTCACCTATCTTTCCCAACTAAAGGGTAAATAAGGGCAGGGCTGTTTGTTTCATTCTCTGATGTATCTATCCCAGGTGCCCAGAACATTGCATGGAATATAATGGGCACTCATGCTCTTTGTGGAATGAATGAACAAACTATTCAGGTAAACAAAGCTGGAGTCTCTTTTGAAGACCGATATCTAAATGAGTTTCCTATGCTGCATGTACAATGCCAAAAATCTTCCCGAAAGTTGTTCTTTTAAGTTGAATAGAGATAATCTCCCTTCCACAACATTGTTTATTTTAATAAACTGATTAACCCACTGTCTTTATTCCCCAAAGATATTGAAAGGTAAACTGTAGGCCGGGCGCGGTGGCTCAAGCCTGTAATCCCAGCACTTTGGGAGGCCGAGGCGGGTGGATCACGAGGTCAAGAGATCGAGACCATCCTGGTCAACATGGTGAAACCCTGTCTCTACTAAAAATACAAAAAACTAGCTGGGCATGGTGGCACGTGCCTGTAATCCCAGCTACTCAGGAGGCTGAGGCAGGAGAATTGCCTGAACCCAGGAGGCGGAGGTTGTGGTGAGCCGAGGTCACGCCATTGCACTCCAGCCTGGGTAACAAGAGCGAAACTCCGTCTCAAAAAAAAAAAAAAAAAAAAAGAAAGGTAAACTGTAGCTGAAACTTAGATCAAATTCTCTTTAATTCATAATGAACATACTTTGAATTAATGAGATAGACCAACTCCTAATTAATTGCTGGTAGACTCTGTAACACTGTGATTTATCCAACATGAGCTAAAAGCTATAGCCTATCATCAGGATATGGAAGGAAGAGAACTAATAACACCTACTCTAGGTCAGATAAGTTTCTAGGCTTAAATCTGTGAGGCAAATATCATCACCATAGTACGGATAAACAAACCAAGGCCCCAAACCACATACCTAATAGGTAATAGAGCCAAGATGCAAACCATCAGTTTCCAGAACCCATGCTTTTCCTCATATCTCATTTTATGTTTGTTTGTTTGTTCATTTGAGACAAAGTCTCACTCTGTCACCCAGGCTGGATTGCAATGGCACAATTTCGGCTCACTGCAACCTCTGCCTCCCAGGTTCAAGCGATTCTCCTGCCTCAACCTCTCAAGTAGCTGAGATTACAGGCATGCACCACCATGCCTGGCTAATTTTTTTGTATTTTTAGTAGAGACAGGATTTCACCATGTTGGCCAGGCTGGTTTCGAATTCCTGACCTCAGGTGATCCACCCGCCTTGGCTTCCCAAACTGCTGGGATTATAGGCATGAGCCACTGCACCCAGCCCATCCCATATCTCATTTTAAGCTTCAAATTTCTGATTTGTAATATCCAGTAACATTGTTTATGTACAGAGTTTTTGTGAAATTGAAAATAATATATAGAATGCAGAATACCTATATAATATATATTATATATAATACAGAATAAATCTTTCATTTATTTAATATATATAATATATATATATGATACAGCTTTCATTTTATTTAACATATATATATATAATGCAGAATGTAATTTTCATTATGGATGTACTTAGGAATGATGATGTGACTTTCCCCATGGGGAATAATCACAGCTGCTCCAGTTGGATGTCAGCAATAGGTTCTACAGAGGTGAGTTAGTAGGAATAGTCACATTTAAAAAAAAAAGACATTTAAATTTTTTTTAAAAGTTTGAAATAAGCCAGGCACAGTGGCTCACGCCTGTGATCCCAGCACTTTGGGGGAACAAAGTGGGAGGAACTCTTGAGACCAGGAGTTCGAGACCAGTCTGAGCCACAGAGTGAGACCCGCCTCTACAAAAGAAATTTAAAAATTAGCCGAGTATGGTGGCATGTGCCTTGAATCCTAGCTATTTGGGGAACTGAGGTTGGAGGATGGCTTGAGCACAGGAGTTTGAGGCACTTGTGAGCTATGACCATGACACTGCACTCCAGCCTGGACAACAGAGACAGGCCCTGTCTCTAGAATAATAATAACATAGAGTTGACCTTATAGACTCTTACTAGTCAAATTTGAGGCAAGTTGATCATGAAAATGTTGTTCGTATGGTTTTATAAAAATTATATATATATATATATATCAAAGCAAAAGCCATGGATTCAAAGGGATTTAAATGCATTTTTTTTTTTTTTTTTGAGACGGAGTTTTGCTCTTGTTACCCAGGCTGGAGTGCAATGGCGCGATCTCGGCTCACCGCAACCTCCGGCTCACCGCAACATCCGCCTCCTGGGTTCAAGCAATTCTCCTGCCTCAGCCTCCCGAGTAGCTGGGACTACAGGCATGCGCCACCATGCCCAGCTAATTTTTGTATTTTTAGTAGAGACGGGGTTTCACCATGTTGACCAGGATGGTCTTGATCTCTTGACCTCGTGATCCACCTGCCTCGGCCTCCCAAAGTGCTGGGATTACAGGCTTGAGCCACCACGCCCGGCCGATTTAAATGCTTTTTAAAAGGGAATAAAGGAGGTGAGAATGCCAGACAATAAATGTTGAGAAAGTGATGATGCTTAAGAGAAACGCTGTTGTGCAATCCCCAAGGATCATCTGTAGATGATAAAGCCACTAAGTGAAAGGTTAATGGGTGTTAGGGGTGGAATCATGTCCCCTGTAGAAGATATGTTTAAGTCCTAATCCCAAGCACCCCAGAATGTACCCTTATTTAGAAACAGCATTGTGGCAGAAATAATTAGTCAAGATGAAGTAATACTGGAGTAGAGTTGGCTTCTAATCCAATCTGACTGGTGTTCTTTTAAGAAGACCAGGGAGATCGCCATGTGAAGATGGAGGCTGATTGAGGCGCTGCAGCTGCAAGCCAAGGAATGCCTAGGACAGTCAGAGGCTGGAATAGGCAAGGATTTTCCCCTGCAGGTTTCAGAGGGAACATGGCCCTGCCAACACATTCCTTTCCTACTTCCAGCTTCCAGACAGTACATTTCTGTTTTTTGAGCTGCCCGATTTGCAAGTACTTTGTTAGCACAGGAAATGAATGAGGAACAGGACTGACACAGTGCACCAAAGCACCACCCCACATGTATAAAAGATTGAGCTCTCCAAAGGAGGGATTTGTTAGTTACCACTTAACCAAGTTTCAAGCTTAACAACACTGATAGTGGGACTACCTACATTTTCTATTCCCTGATATGACACAGTAAGAGGTACACAATAACACTTTGATAGACTGACGGCAATAGGAGGTTGAGCTTATTTCGCTACCTCTTACCTCTGGGCTGGGTTTGTCACTTGCTTTTGCCAACATAATGCAGTTGAAGTGACAGGGTGCCAGCTCTAAACCTAGGCCTCAACAGAGGCTTCTACACTCCTTCAGACCTGCCTTTTCCATGAGAACACGCCAGGGCTAGCTTGCTAAGTGTGATAGGCTAATGGAACTGAGCCCAGTCATTCCAGCTGAGATCATCCCAGACTGACCAGCCTCTATAACTTACCAAATGATGTGGATGCATGAATCAGTCCAGCCAAAATCAACTGAGCCTAATCCAGAGCAGAACTACCTAGAAAATGGTTCTTAATATTATGCCACTGAATTTTGGGATGATTTGTTATGCAGTAATAGCTAGCAGTTATAGTCATCTGTGTTGTATTTTTGGTATTAGTTTAAATTTAAACTGATCATGAGAAAACAATCAGAAAAATTTATAGTGAGAGAGACAGTCTGCAAAAGAACTGAACTAGATGCTACAAAAGAATAAGTGCCAGCCGGGCACAGTGGCTCACACCTATAATCCAGTACTCTGGGAGGCCAAGGTGGGTGGATCATGAGGTCAGGAGATCGAGACCATCCTGGTCAGCATGGTGAAACCCCGTCTCTACTAAAAATACAAAAATTAGCTGGGCATGGTGGTGCGTGCCTGTAGTCCCAGCTACTCGGGAGGCTGAGGCAGGAGAATTGCTTGAACTCAGGAGGCAGAGGTTGTGGTGAGCTGAGATCACGCCATTGCACTCCAGCCTGGGTAACAAGAGTGAAACTCCATCTCAAAAAAAAAGAATAAATGCCAACCAGTCACCATGGCTCACACCTATGATTCCAACACTTTGGGAGGTTGAGGTGGGAGTATAACTTGAGATAGGAATTCAAGACCAGCCTGGGCAACATGGTGAGACCCCATCTCTACAAAAAAATTAAAAATTATCTGGATGTAGTGGTATGCACCTGTAGTCCCAGCTACTCCAGAAGCTGAAGCAAGAGGATCGCTTGAGCCCAGGAGTTTGAGGCTACAGTGAACTATGATCACGCCACTGCTCTCTAGCCTGGGCAATAGAGTGAGACCCTGTCTCTAAATAAATAATAACAATAAAAGTCAGTGTCATGAAAAGCAAATAAACAAAATAGGGAGATGGTTCTTGATCGACTAGAAGAGGGTTTTTCCATTTAGGTACTAAATGACATTTTGGACTAGGTCATTCTTTGTTGTGGGGGGCTGTCCTGTGAATTCAGGCTCTTTAGCAGGCATCCCTGGTCTCTAGATAGTAGAAACTAGGAGCACCCCCAGTCATGACAATCAAAAATGTCTCCAGCCATTGCTAAACGTCTGCCTCGGGGCACTGGAGTAGAGAAATGGAATCAAATGCAATGTATAGACACTGTTAATATCTTGGATCAAAGACTACATAAAAGACATTTGAAACAAATGAAGAAATCTGAATATGAACTTAAAGATATTATTATTGAGTCATTGTTTATTTTCCCAGACCTGAAAATGGAACTGTAGTAACAGAGGAGAACGCCCTTATTTGTAGGAGACGTGTGAATTATTTTAAGTGAATAATTGTAAAGTATTCAACACTTTCAAATGCATCAATGGTTTAAAATGCCTATTTATAGAAAGAGATAAAGCAAAGGTGAAAAAATGTTAATAATTGGCGAATCCAGGTGAAGAGTATAGGCGCGTTCCTTATACTGTTCTTTGATCTTTATGGGTCTGAAAATTTTCAAAATAAAAAATTGGGGAAAGAGTTTATTGTACTGCTACTGCCTGACTCTTCATTAATCTAATGTGATAGAAGGAGGAAGCTTGTTTTAAACCAACCTGGGTGATCATTTTGTGTTGCCTGGGAAATGAGCTCTCAAACCAGGTGTGGAGAGCTAGGGCTGAGGAAGGGGGCTTCTCCCAGCCTGAGAAACTGTACACAAGCTCATCTTCTCACAGGACCACTGTCTTCCATTCCCCCATGTAACATCCCACAGCTGGGCAGCTTGTGTACCTTTCCCAAATATCTCTGGTAAAAAGCTGACGATAAATTCCAGGCTTCCTGGTGCCAAGATAATCTGAGTATTCCTTTCATGATAAGGCTGCCCTCACACTTGCTACATACAAAAAAGAGACCCAAAGAGGGACAGAGTTCCCTTCCTTGGAACATAAACCATCTTGTGAGGCTAGCAGGTCACCCAGGGACGATGGGAGGATGGGGTCCCTGTGCCTTTCCTTCTCTTAATGACTTTGTAAGTTTTCTCTTTCCACAGGAAAACCTAATTTCTCAACCTCTACCATGTGACAGGGGAATTCAGATCAAGCTCTGGTGCATTAAAATGGCAACTGCAAAAAGACCCATCTTGCAAGACAGCTAATATTTGTTTACTTTTTTAATTTTAATTTTTGCTCTTATTTTTATTTTATGTGTCATTATGTTGCCCAGGCTGGTATCAAACTCCTGGGCTCAAGCAATCCTCCCACCTTGGCCTCCCAAAATGCTGGGATTACAGGAATGAGCCACCATGCCCAGCTAAGAGCTAACATTTAAAACACAGGCAGAACTCAGAAACCAAAACCTTTATATGGTAAAAATAAAAATGACAACAACAAGAAAACATCATAAATAGAGCCAAAGACAAATGGCACAGTAAAAAAAGTTGCAATAGAACAGAAAAAGTGCTTATTTATTTACTAAAAGATCTTACAGTTTTATGAGGGGAAAAATGAACAGAAAAAAATGCATAAAGAATAGGAACAAATATTTCATACAAATAAGAATGGCAAAAGGCCAGGTGTGGTAGTTCACACATATAATCCCAACACTTTGGGAGGCCAAGGCAGGAGGATCACTTGAGCCTAGTAGTCCAAGACCAGCCTGGGCAACATAGCTAGACCTCATCTTTATTAAAAATAAAATAAATTAACTGGGCATGCTGGTACTTGCCTTTAGTTCCAGCTTCAAGGGAGGCTGAGGCAGGAGAACTGCTTGAGCCTGGGAGATGGAGGCTAAAGTGAGCCATGATTGCACTATTGCACTCCAGCTTGGGTGACAGAGCAAGGCCCTCTCTTAAAAAATAAAAAAGAGGCTGGGTGCAGTGGCTCACGGCTGTAATCCCAGCACTTTGGGAGGCCAAGGCGGGTGGATCACAAGGTCAAGAGATCGAGACCATCCTGGTCAACATGGTGAAACCCCGTCTCTACTAAAAATACAAAAAACTAGCTGGGCATGGTGGCACGTGCCTGTAATCCCAGCTACTCAGGAGTCTGAGGCAGGAGAATTGCCTGAACCCAGGAGGCAGAGGTTGCGGTGAGCCAAGATCGTGCCATTGCACTCCAGTCTGTGTAACAAGAACGAAACTCCGTCTCAAAAAAAGAAAAAAAAAAAGAATGGAAGAAAACTCTTGAAAAAATACTTAGCTTCATTAGTGCTTAGAAAAGTGCAGGTCACAACAATGTGATACCATTTTTACCTATAAATGACAAAAAAATTTAAACTCAATACAACTTAGTTTCGGCAACATCGAACCCAATCTTAAGTGTACATATATTTTGATCTAGCTATTTCATTGAAAGGAATTTGTCCTACACAGAGGGTCATCAAGTCCCCAATGATGTGTATAAGGATATTCATGGAAATATTGTTTATAATAATAGTATAAGTAGAAATGATTTAAATGTTTATCAGTTAGGCAACAGTTAAATAAATGTATGGCACATTCAATGATGAAAACATCTACATGTGCTATTATGGAAATATTTCTGCTATATTATTAAATGAACAAAGCAAGGTATAGGATGCTATACATTATTTGCTCTGTGTAAAAATGCAGTCTATTTTATATATCCTCATACGAAAAAGTACACCGGAAATAATTAACGGTGCTTGCCCTGTGATAAGAGTGGGAAGGAGATTTTTTCCTTCCATTTTAAACCAGTTTGAAGTTTTAATTTACAGTTGCCCCTTGAAGCACATGGGTTTGAATTGCATGAGTCCACTTGTATCTGGATTTTTTTTAACCAAACTCAGATAAAAAATACGGTAGTTGGCTTCATACCTGTAACCCTAATTACTTGGGAAGCTGAAGTGTGAGGATTGCTTGAGGCCAGGCGTTTGAGACTGGCGTAAGCAACATAGCAAAACCCCATCTCTTTATTTATTTTCATTTTTATGTATGTATTTATTTATTTTGAGATGGAGTCTTACTCTGTCACCCAGGCTAGAGGGCAGTGGCATGATCTCAGCTCACTGCAGCCCCGACCTCCCACACTCAATTCCACCTTAGCCTCCCGAGTAGCTGGGACCACAAATGGGCACCACCACGCCTTGCTAATTTTTTTGTATATTTGGTAGAGATGGGGTTTCACTATGTTTTCCAGGCTGATCTTGAACTCATGGACTCAAGCCATCCACCTGCCTCGACCTCCCAAAGTGCCGGGATTACAGGCGTGAGCCACCACCCTGGCCACAATCCCATCTCTTAAAAAAAAAAATACAGTATTTGCAGATGCAAAGCTCAAATGAGGGCTGACTTTTTGTATCTGCAGGTTCTATAGATTTTAGTATATGCAGGGCCCTAGAACCATTCCCCCTGAATCTACTGAAAGATGATTGTATTTTTATTACGATCATGTCTTTTACAATGGAAAAAAAATACACAGATTGTGCCTTGAAACAACTTTCAAAATGTCAATCAGTGCTCCTTATGACACTTTTGTAGAATATATTTTAATTACTGAAACAGGATAAGGTTGTGTGCAGGGTAAATTGTTTTTAGCTGGAGATGTGAATATGCAAATGGTACTGATCCATTGCAACTAAAAGTGTGAATTTCAGAATCTAGGAAGATTGGATAAGAGCATTTACCAAGTTTATCTTTGAAGCAGCTCAGGTTCAGTCTTCAGCCAGACTCCTTCTGGAAAGGCCAGCAAGGGAAAAATAATTTAATAGGAAATTTTCTTTCTCCTTTTCTTTCTTTGCCTCTTTGTGGAATTTCTTCAGGAATATGAAAGTTAAGATATACACATGACTCAGAGGTACTGAAATAGGAAAAAAAAATTGCCAAGGTGCTTGGCTGATTCTTCCTCTTTACAAATGCATCATATTTGTGCCTGCCTGGTCCTCTTTAAAGCACCCAAGGTATTAATCTGAGAGGACAGCCTCTATCAGGGGAACACTTTTTTTGTTCTCGGTGAAGTGGCACATTCAGTTCCTGATGCAGGCTCACTCAGTTTCCATTAGTCATTTCACAGCCGTATCTTGGGAAGAGAAAATTTCAATACTTTTGGCTGATTTCACAAGTAAACAAAAAAATGAGGCCTTCCCTTTTTTCTTACAGATCTTGTTTGTTTACAATTTTCAAGTCAATAAAACACGCCTGTCTTTGTAGATGTTTCTCCTAAGTATTTTAGTTGTCTGCTGGCCTATTTGCCTGACTTCCATCCTACTCTTGTACCTGGATTTGTTGCCCTCATGTTGTAGGTGAATGCTGGACCACCCACTCTAGTTCATTCTTACGGTGCAATTTTTGTTTGGTAGTTTATGATTCTAAGGTTGTTCATGGACCATTTAGAAATGCAGGTCAACTATCACATGAAATACTGGATCCAATCATAGGTTTGTTATTTACTTTTATTTATTTATTTATTTTTTTGAGACAGAGTCTCACTCCGTCACCCAGGCTGGAGTGCAGTGGCACGATCTCGGCTCACTGCAACCTCCGCCTCCTGGGTTCAAGCAATTATCCTGCCTCAGTCTCCTGAGTAGCTGGGATTACACCGTATGCCACCACACTCAGCTAATTTTTGTATTTTTAGTAGAGATGGCGTTTCACCTTGTTGGTCAGGCTATTCTCAAACTCCTGACCTCAGGTGATACACCTGTCTCTGCCTCCCCAGATGCTGGGATTACAGGCGTGAGCCACCATGCCTGGCCATGTTTGTTATTTTTTAAATTATTTAAGGGCATCAGATTAGCACTTTGGGAGGCTAAGATAGGAGGAGCACTTAATGCCAGGACTTTGAGACCAGCCTGGGCAACAACAGCAAGACCCTGTTCTATTGTTTATAAAATTAAAAATTTTGAAAACAACATTAGATGAGTACACAAATTTGTTATTAGAGTTGCTATGAATACTGAAGCAGCACACACGGGAATCATTATTGTAGGGTAGTTTGTGACAGCTGGCCCTGTTTTAGTTATTTCCTCAGGAAGACACTTGAACAATTATTGCAATTCCTCCTCTCTGTAATTACAATAATAATGATGATGATTTTGCAACTGAATATTCAATTCAGGGTGTGTACACTCAACTACTGTTTTTAGCTTGTTTCTCTTTTTATATTGATGTCAGCTGCTGTTGTCAGGATTGAAGAACAGAGGACCATTTTTCTATTGAAGGTCAATGAACTACATGAAAAAAGTAATCGGGCCAATACAGGGAATTATAAGAAAAATAATTAGAGTTAGTATTTAAGGAGTGCTAACTAGGAGCCAGTTTTTTTTTTCTCATTGGAGAGACAAATATAATATTTTGAGTAATTATCTGCTTTTAAAACTAATAGAATATCTTATTTAACCTTTTTCCCATGAAAAAAAAGTATAGCTCACTGCCAGTACTCATTTAATTTTACATAAACATGCTATTTGAGACTGAAGCAAAGCTGACTGATTTTCAATGTGAAAATAAAATATAGAAACTGCTCTTAGAGTTAATTCTTAACAGAACTAACACCAGAATCATCTGAATCATCAGAATTGTCTATTTCAGAGAAATCACATTCACCAAATTAATCTTCGGCCAACTGTTCATTAATGATGTTAACATCACACATAGGAAGGCTATGTTTTCCAGGATTTGACGTTTTCAGCAATTGAGAATTACTGTATTTTTTAAATGGAAATACCACCTCTAAAAATAGAATGCTATAAACAGAATGATGTCTTTTGTTTACAAAGTCAATATATTAGAGCTATGCGAAAGTAATAGTAAAAGAGAGATATTTTGTGGCAAAGTTTTCTTGGGGTAAACACTGCAGCCACAAGTGCTGCTAGTGAATATTCTTGGGGCAAACAGGAAAAGGTTTAATAATTGTAACTATCTGACAATGCTTTTGCTTCGTATTATAGCCAATTAAGAAGTTGCAAGTGGGAAAGATGATGAAACTAAGAAGAGAGGTGTGTAATTGTGGGTAAGGAGGAGAGAATAGAGACTAAAGGAAAATAAGACAGATGGCAGAAGGAATAGTGAGGTGCAGAGTGCAGTAAGAATGACAGTGACAGGGTTGGAGAGCAGCAGGTGAAGGAGACGGCAGGCAGGAAGAGAGAGGAAGCAGAAGAGAAAAATGGGTCAAGAGTGGGGCGAGAGAAGAGACTGAGTAGTTTGGAGGGTGGAAAAAAAAAGCATTTATGTTTGTTTTTAAGATGAATGTGGCGCTGGGGGCGGTGACTCATGCCTGTAATCCCGGCACTTTGGGAGGCTGAGCCAGGTGGATCACTTGAGGCCAGGAGTTCAAGACCAGACTGGCCAACATGGGGAAACACCTTCTCTACTAAAAAAAAAAAAAAAAAAAAAAAAAAAATTAGCCGGGTGTGGTGGGATGCACCTGTAATCCCAGCTACTCAGGAGGCTAAGGCAGGAGAATGGCTTGAATTTGGGAGGCAGAGGTTGTGGTGAGTCAAGATTGCACCATTGCACTCCAGCCTGAAGTGACACAGTGAGACCCTGTCTCAAAAAAAAAAAAAAAAAAAAAAAAAAAGAGATTAATGTAGAATCTCTAGATCGTGGCATTCATACCACCATCACTTTTACCTACTATCTCTTTGAAAATACTGATTAGCCATAGTTCATAACTCCGTAGGTACTCAAATCATTTTAATTGCAGAACTGGTAGATACAGTCAGAAAGCAGAAATGGAAGTCTTACAAAGTGGATGTTTAGGCTGGCTGCCATTGCAGTATTTGGTTTCTTCATGCTGGCTTTTCAGGAGGAATTCCAAAGGGAGGAGGTGAGCTCAGCTGTCAAGTTACTAGCAGCTTCCTGCCTCTCCTTATCCTAAGACTTAACATTGGAAAGTCTCAACCTTGGCTGCACGTAGACATCTTTTGAGGAATGTACAAAAATGTTGATACCTATGGTATATAAAAGAAAAGTTGATGCTTAGGCCCCACTCCTAATATGTAATCAGTTTGGGATGTGGATTGAGGATTTTTAAAAGTTCCCCATGTGAAGCCAAGGGAGAGAACTGCTGCTCAGAGGCTTCCCTCTAAATATATTCACTAGAGGATCCCATTATAATGCAAATTATTTGTTGGGCTATGACATCAGTGACCGAATATTTAGTTGGATAAAATTCAGCCAAAGGCCAGAGATTCTCAACCTTTGTGCTATACATGTAGTAACAGGCATAGCTGTGAATTGCCTGTGGAGTTGTGGGAAGAAAGAGAGCCTCTTGAGGCTTATTTGGAACTCTACAGGAAGAAAAAAAAAATCAACATGAGGAGGGTCTCTATTAAAAAATTACGTTTGAGAAATATTGGACTTGATCTCAACATTATGAGGGCATCTAGTGTCTCTTTGAAGGCAAAGTTCAATTGTCCTGTTCAGACTACTCTGAAATCAGCCCAGGGAATTAGGAGACATGGTTTGCTTCTTTTCTGCTTGTTTGTTATGGTCTATAGCTCAGCTCATTCCGTGTCACACAGGACAGCCCTATGTTTTCTTGCCCTCTGATGTGCTCTCCAAACAGAATATGGTTCTTTTCAGGAATGAAGCTGTCTATCACCAGGCTCTCCTACCTCTGTCATTCCTCAGTTCTCTCTGTTGCAGTTACATTGAAACTTATTTAACCTGCCCATCACTTGTGCTGGTATTTTCAAGGGGAAGAGGTAGAGACAGAAGCTGTCCCACCAGCCCCATCCTTTGATGCCAGGTAACATGTACAATATTTCTATTTAGTATGGCCGTCTGGAGTCAAAACTCCCAATCTAGGAAGGGATTCTAATATGACAACTTTCATGTAAAATAGGAAAAGTTCAATTAACAATTCCACAGGGGCCAATACTTAGAGGAGTATGGGATTCTTTCTAGATGATTGCGCTATTCTGTAGGGATAGCTTTCATTAGGAAGTATGGTGTTTGGCCTTTGGCCTTATGGAGATAATAACTATTTCTATCACCTCTATTATATTTTACATTCCAACCCTTTCTGAATGCTCCATGTATATTAATTCATTTAGCATCTGACTACTCCATTGTGAACTCCTCAAATACCGGGTGTACACCCAGCCCCTGACCCATGGGAGGTGCCCAATAAATGTTCACTGAATAAATAGATGAAAGCTTAACCAATCCAAGTGGAAGCAGGGGGAAAGTGAAAGGAACTAGTTCCATCTCCTTCACAAAGACCAGGCTGACTATCTGACTGGTGGTGATGGGAGTGTGTGGGAGATCCTGACTTAACATTTCTACCTGGAGGGCTGGGGTACTCTTTTTCTGAGCCAATTTCATTCTTCCCAAAAGGCCTTTTGGTTCCAAACACACTAGGCATCAGTGTTAATTGGTTTTCTGAAATATCATTTTGTCAGCTTCGTTTAGATGTGGTAATTTGCAAAGCAACCCCCAGCAGTTGACAGTTCATCCATAGCTGAGTGGTGTTCAGACATTTCCTGGGATTCCTGCCCGCCTTCTATGCAGCTGGCAGTGTTTGCCAAACCAGGATATGTGCTCATCCGGGATTAACTTGGAACCAGTAGTGCTTTGTTGTGTCTGAGATTTTTTAAAATTCTGAAAGGGTGAAGGCCCAGCCGTTAGTCCAGAAAATAAAAGTCCAGTAGCTTATAATTTAAGAATTAGCAGGTGCTTCAAGATCACCTAGTTCATACTGGGTGGATGAGGATTTTTCAATTACGGTTCTGACAGGTTCAATGAGAAGGTCAGCTAGCTGGTAGCTGAGAGGCCAGGTCTACAATCTGTATCATTTTTGTGGTACCAAACTGTGCACCGGGGTCTCTGGATTTATGCTTGTGTGAATGTGTTTCAGCTACTGTTTCTTTCTGAAGCTCTTTTTCCCTGGCCAGAGACTTTCTGAACCTCCTTCATACATGCTTCAAGGTCGCAGCCCAGACCAAAGTGTTTACAAAAAAAACTAAGCACTTATAAAGAGGAATTATTGCCAGCTCCTGAACTCCCAATGCCCCAGCTCCAACTAAGCTCAATAAACCAAGGAAGGGATGAAATGGTCTTTGGAACCAAGAATTTCTAGGTTTGGATGCCAATAGGAAAACGGGTGAATTCTGTCTGATTTCTGCAGCAGGCGGAGGCTGCAGCTGCTGCTGCTGCCACCTCCTGGGAGAAGACAGACCTTAGCTTCATACCTGAAGCAAACCTCGATGTTCACCTGTGTCTTAGGCAAAGGGCCTATTGGCGCAGAACTGAAAATACTTTCTCCAGGAAAATGTAAGGGATATTCCCTTACTCAACAAACAGAACACTGGTATTCTTTGCTTTTCATTTGTTCCTTTTGGCAATGTTATGCTTAAAGAAATAATCTCGAACAACAATGACAAAATTGTATTGAGTTAATACCGGAACCATGAGAGAGCAGACATAAGATTGAGTTAGAACCATTTGTTTTAGAAATGTATCAGAGATTCCATCTCCTGGACTTCTGAATCCTGGGGTGATGCATGCACTTGAGAATTGCATGATACAGAGGACACATGAGTTTGGTGAATCTCAACCTCCAAGAGTCTCGGTTTATTTATGGGGCTGTTATACAGATTAATAGAAATAATGCATATAAGTTCTTCATATGAGATTGGTTTAATATGAATTATTATTATTATTTTTTGAGACGGAGTTTCGCTCTTGTTACCCAGGCTGGAGTGCAATGGCGCGACCTCGGCTCACCGCAACCTCCACCTCCTGGGTTCAGGCAATTCTCCTGCCTCAGCCTCCTGAGTAGCTGGGATTATAGGCACGCACCACCATGCCCAGCTAATTTTTAGTATTTTTAGTAGAGCCGGGGTTTCACCATGTTGACCAGGATGGTCTCGATCTCTTGACCTCGTGATCCACCCACCTTGGCCTCCCAAAGTGCTGGGATTACAGGCATGAGCCACCATGATATGAATTATTTTGAGGCAAGTTCACTCTTACATCCCTATGGTGATTTTCTACATTTATGGACCAAAAAAACCTGACCAACGGCCCCATGCCTGTAATTCTTTCTAGTCTTCTGATTTATAGGTGATCCCTAAGCAAACTCCTTTTATTTATTTAAACATAATCATACATTAGTGAGCAGAAATTTAGGAGGAACTAGGAGATGCAACTCAAAAAATATTTATTGAGTGCCTATTATGTGCTGTATGTGTATAATATAGGTGTAGGCCTCAAAAATGTCCCACTGAGTACATTAGGAGGACCATGCACAGTGGCTCATGACAGTCATCTTACCACTTTGGAAGGCTGAGGCAGGAGGATCTCTTGAGACCAGGAGTTTGAGACTAGCCTGGGCAACGTAGGAAGACCCTGACTCTACAAAAGATAAAGAAATTAGCTGGAGGAAGTGGCCCACACCTGTAGTCCTAGCTACTCAGGAGGCTGAAGAGGTAGGATCACCTGAGCCTAGGAGTTCAAGGTTGCAGTGAGTTATGATTATGCCACTATTGTACTCCAGCCTTGGCAACAGAGTGAGACTCTGTCTCTAAAAACCAAACCAAACAAAAAAGTACATTTGGAAAGTGATTGAGAATTGGGGACCTGGGTTCTAGATTGAGATCTGTAAACAGCCTGGTTATGTAAATGACCTTAGGCATGACAGCTAACATATTTGGATTACTAGTTTCTTCATCTGTTGCATAATAATATCATAAAAGAAAATGTTTTTATTTCCAGCAGAGCTTGCCTATGAGATAGTTCATTGAATACTGTGTTGTGCTTCAACTGTCCTTTAACAGCTAAAACATGAATTTTGAGTGATCCTGGTAAGCTGAAACAAAAGCCTTAGAGGACCTATCTGAAGACTTTTTTTCCAATGAAATAGGGGTTTTGTTTTAACCAATCATGTAGGGAGCTATGGATTTACTCTGGCCTATTTGGAATGTTTGTTTTTCATCCTTAGCTATGGTTTGAATGTTTGTGTCCCCTCCAAAATCTCCAAAATTCATCTTGAAAAATTCCTGATGCAACAGCATTAGGAGGTGGGGCCTTTAAGAGGTGGTTAGGGTATGATGCTCTGTCCTCATGAATGGGATAAGTAACCATATAAAAGGGCTGGAGGGAGCTAGTGAGGACCTCTTTTTGCCTTTCCATTCTTTCCACCATGTGAGGATACAGCCATTCATCCCCTCTGGAGGATGCAGCAACAAAGTATCATCTTGGAAGCAGGAAGACAGGGCCCTCACCAAACACTGAACCTGTGGGTGCCTTGATTATGGACTTCCAACCTCCAGAACGGTGAGAAATCAATTTCTATTCTTTATATGTTACCCAGTCTCAGTTGCTTTGTTATAGAAGCATGAACAGACTCAGGCAGCCTTAATTAGCATAGCTACCATTAACCCCCTTCTTAACAATTAAAAACACATGCTTTTTGCCCTCAGCCAACTGGTGTGTTCCTTTGCTGAAAATAAACTCTGCTGTGTTTGTTTTGCTTTGTTAACTTTGGCAGCCTTTAGTAATATTATTATTTGAAAATATCTTATATTTGAACAGTATTTTGAGTTTAATAAGTTAGCTCCCATATAGCAACTTATTTGGGAAGAAATGTGAAGCAGTCAAACAGGATGGGCTTTCGAAGCAACAATATTCTGGGTTTGTCACTGATTAGCTATATTTCCTGGGATAAGTAATTGTATAAGTCAAGGTCCCAGTCTCTGCCTGGAATTTTTTTTATTTAGGCTTTGTGTGGCTGACTTCTCATCATTGTACTAGTTTAAGTATTATCTTCTTAGGGAAGCTTATTTTTTTAACCATCCAATCTAAAAATTACCATGGTTTAGTCTCTACATAGCACAGACCAAAATCATCTAGTTGACTTATTTATTATATTTACTATTTTTTTTGCCCCACCAGAATATTAGCTCTGTGAAGTAGAATATTAGCTCTGTGAACTATGGCCCTTGTATGGCCTGTCTGCTTACCCCTGGCACATCACAGCCTTTTCATAAATATTTGTTGCAAAAAAAAGAGAGTGGACAGTGACAGCCCAAATACAATGAGTTATTCTCTCTCTCAGGGAAGTATTTAATATGGGGTCACATACTGGAAAGGCATTGAAGAGTGATAGGGGTTGGCTCTGTGTCCCCACCCAAATCTTATCTCAAATTACAATCTCCACCTGTCAGGGGAAAACACCTGGTGAGAGGTAACTGGATCATGAGGGTGGATTTCCCCTATGCTGTTCTCATAATAATGAGTGAGTTCTCATGAGAGCTGATGGTTTAAAAGTGTGGCATATCCCCCCACTTGCTCTTTCCCTCCTGCCACCTTGTGAAGAAGGTGCTTGCTTCTCCTTCACCTTCCACCATGATTGTTAAGTTTCCTGAGGCCTCCCCAGCCATGTGGAACTGTGAGTCAGTTAAGCCTCTTTTAGTCTTAATTGACTGAGAGTGAATTAAGCCTCTTTTATGAATTATACATTACTCAGTCTCAGGTAGTTCTTTACAGCATTGTGAGAATGGAATAATACAGAAAATTGGTACCAGGAGTGGGGCACTGCTATAAACATACCTGAAAATGTGGAAGTGACTTTGAAACTGGGTTATGAGCAAAGGTTGGAATAGTTTGGAGGTCTCAGAAGACTACAGGAAGATGTGGGAAAATTTGGAACTTCCTAGATACTTGTTGAATGGTTTTGACCAAAATGCTCATAGTGATATGGACAATGAAGTCCAGGCTGAGGTAGTCTCAGATGGAGATGAGGAACTTACTGGGAACTAGAGCAAAAGTCACTTTTGCTATGCTTTAGCAAAAAGACTGGCAGCATTTTGCCCCTGCCCTAGAGATCTGTGGAACTATGAACCTGAGAAAGATTAGAGTATCTAGCAGAAGAAATTTCTAACCAGCAAAGCACTGAAGATGTGACCTGGCTGTTCCTGCACATATGCCGTTCACAAAGAGATAATCTGAAATTGGAACTTATGTTTAAAAGAAAAGCAGAGCATAAAAGTCTGGAAAATTTAGAGCCTGCCCATGTGGTAGGGAGTAAAAAAACACCTCATCTCCTGGGGAGAAATTCAAGCTGCTAGCTGCAAGAATTGGATAAGTAAAGAGGAGCCAAACATTAATCACCAAGACAATGCAAAAAATGTCTCCAGGGCATTTCAGAGATCTTCATGGCAGCCCCTCCCATCACAGCATCAGAGACCTAGGAGGGAAAAATGGTTTCGTGGGCTGGGACAGGGCCCCACTGCTCTGTGCAGCCTTGGGACATGGCACCCTGCATCCCAGGTACCTCTAGCTCCAGTCATGTCAAAAAGGGGCCAAGGTACAGCTTGGTCTGTTGCTTTAGAGAGAGAAAGCCGCATGCCTCGGTGGCTTCTATGTGGTGTTGGGCCTGCAGGTGTGCAGAAAGCAAGAGTTAAAGTTTGGGAACCCTTCACCTAGATTTCAGAGGATGTATGGAAACACCTGGATATCCAGGCAGAAGTCTGCTGCAGGGGTGGAGCCCTCATGAAGAACCTCTACTAAGGCACTGCAGAGGGGAAATGTGAGGTGGAAGTTCCCACATGGAGTCTCCAATGGGGCACTGCCTAGTGGACCTGTAATAATAAGGCAGTCATCCTCCAGGCCCCAGAATGGTAGATCCACTGACAGACTGCACCATGCACCTGGAAAAGCTACAGGAACTCACGGCCAGCCCATGAAAGCAGCCACAGGGCTATACCCTGCAGAACCACAGGGGCAGAGTTGCCCCAAGGCCTTGGGAGCTTACCTCTTGCATCAGCATGCTCTGGATGTGAGACATGGAGTCAAAGGAGATTATTTTGGAACTTTAAAATTTCATGACTGTCCTGCTGAGTTTCAAACTGGCAATGGGGCCTATAGCCCCTCTGTTTTGGCCAGTTTCTCCATTTGGAATGGGAGAATTTACCAAATACCTGAACTCCTATTGTATCTTAAAAGTAACTAACTTGTTTTTGATTTTACAGATTCCTAGGCAGAAGGGACTTACCTTGTCTCAGAAGAGACTTTGGACTGTGAACTTTTGAGTTGATGTTGGAATGAGTTAAGACTTTGGGGTATTGTTGAGGAGGGATAATTGTATTTTGCAATTTGAAATGGACATGAAATTGGGAGGGGACAAGGGCAGATGATATGGTTTGGCCCTGTGTCCCCACTCAAATATTATCTTGAATTATAATCCCCATGTGTCAGGGAAGGGACCTTGTGGGAGGCAAATGGATCATGGGGACAGATTTTCCCCATGCTGTTCTCATGATACTAAGTTCTCAAGAGATCTGATGGTTTAAGTGTTTGGGACTTTCCTCACTGGATCTCTCTCTCTCCTACTGCCTTGTGAAAAAGGTGATTGCTTCTCCTTTGCCTTCTGCCATGACAGTAAGTTTTCTGAGGCCTCCCCAGACATATGGAACTTTGAGTCAATTAAACCTCTTTTCTTCATAAAGTACCCAATCTCAGGTAGTTCTTTACAGCAGTGTGAGAATAGACTAATACAGAGAGTAAAAGATGATAGCTTCTAGGGGATGAAAAGACAACTGGGTCACTAGAGCTGCTGTGTCACCATAGCTGCTGTTATGCTTAAAAAATGATGATCCATGTCCAGTTTTCCATAGGGTTCAATATGTCTCAATCTTTGAATTGCAAGGGATCTAGGGAGACTATGATTTCCAGGCTTTTCCTGTGTATCTTACAATAAACCCCATCACCCCTAAAATTGTGTCCTGTAGACAAAGGAGAGTTAAGATGTACTAAGGAGCTCTGAAGGCCTAACTACTAGCAGCCTCCTGCAGATTTTGAAATTTCTTTTGTCTTCTATTTTACTTTAACATTGTTGATCTAAAAGGAAGAAGCTGAGGCAAAATTAATATAAGTAGAGTTTATTTGGGACAAGCTTGAGGATTGCAGCTCAGGAACATAGATTCTAGTTGCCCTGAATATACATTTTGAGTAGCATCAGTCACAAGTGGATTTTTTTTTGGGGGGGATGTAGTTTCACTCTTATTGCCCAAGCTGGAGTGCAATGGCATGATCTTGGCTCACTGCAACCTCCGCCTCCTGGGTTCAAGCAATTCTCCTGCCTCAGCCTCCTGAGTGGCCAGGATTACAGGCACCCACCACCACGGTAAGCTAATTTTTGTATTTTTAGTAGAGATGAGGTTTCACCACATCAGGCCAGGCTGGTCTTGAACTCCTGATCTCAGATGATCTGTCCATCTCAGCCTCCCAAAGTGCTGGAATTATAGGCACGAGCTACCACATCCAGCGACAAGTGGATTTTTAAAGGAAAAGAAGAGGCAGTTCCCAAGTTATTTACCAATAATTTACATTAACATAACATAAGCTATTGATTGGATATACATTAAGCTAGAGGGTATAGGTTATAATGTCTGGTGCAGCACCAGTAGTTTAATTTTTAGCTACTTGTGGCAATAGTAAGCAGTATAAAGAGATGAGTACATGGCTCAAAAAGGGGTATGTGTAGGACAAGATTGCTGTCTCACTTTAATACCTCTCTGGGCCTGATAGTTGGAAAGGACTTGCATTTTTCAGATAAAAGTTCTTTTTTTCACTTCTTCTTTTTGATTAAAAATCTTTCTTTTTGAAAGCAATGATGATCAAAATATGAGTGTCAAGGTGCCCCTCATTGCCAGGAAGGCTCATTCTCAGGTAGTCCTACCAATGTCATTGATTTATAACTGCTATCACTTGCTGAATCACCTCTAGTCTTCAGTGTACCATGAATTTAGTTTTCTCAGAAGAATAAAACAATGAGAGATACACAGTGGAAATATTTTGAGGTTCCCAGGCCTGTTAGAAAGTGACATTCTTTTCTTACCACAAGGGCAGAAATCTTGAAAGGGAACTATGTAGAGAAAGAACCAAGCCAGTCTTTCCAAGGGGCTTTTTAATTGCCTCTATAAAGTCGACCTCCATTCTTCAAAGCAGTCTGGTCATTTCTGAAAATATGTCATTCCAGTCAAAGCCTTAGTAAAATAACCAGTGTCTCTAATTGTATCTTGTTACAGAGAAAAGATTCTTATTAAATGTATGCAAATAACTAGATTGCCATAAAATAAGAGTACTCATGAATGGTTTCCAAATTTTGGAGCAATCAGGTAGAGAGAAAGGCAAATGTTTCAGTTTTGCTCACAAAGGTATTTTTACCCAATTGCTATAAAGTATAAATAAATAGCTCAAAGGAAAACAAGTTTTCTTCACTCTGGAAGACAAAATAAAAAGAAAACCAGCAATGTTTCAAACAAAATGACATAAAAATCATTTCAATCTTCTGTCAGCTCAGTCACTTATAATTAATTCTTGTTCTGCTTGATGCTGAGTTAGCAATCTAAGGAATACATCAGTTTATTACATACTTGAAAGTTGTTACTTAGTCCAATGATATGATATCCCAAGTTATCAGAAACCTATATTCCAGAGTACTTGTTAGGGTCCTTTTCCATGAGTTTCCTTGAAGAAAAAGCAAATTTTGAATTATAGCCAATTGTAAACTGCTTTATGAGAAGAATAGAAATAAAACAATAATTGTTTTAGATGGCAAAAGACTTAGAATAGCCATGGTTAAAGATGCAATTGACAAGGAAATTTGGTTATTCCTGTAGTTTACAGCAATTTAACATAATAATCATAATTATGACTGATAAAATATACCAAGACACATTAGAATTTTAGGAATCTCATACAATTTTGGAACACATATTAATAACACATTCATCCTAATATAACTCAAAGTTAAACACCATTTTTCTTGGATAAATGCTTTCCAGATGACTTTAACTTTCTAAATATGCCTAATATTCCTCTCTTGGACTTCCAGGGGTTCCTTTTGGAAAAGACTTAATTATAGAAATTGAAATTTGATTTTAGGAACTATGTCAAATATTAAAAGTTTAAAACATTTGATCAAATAGGATCATAGGTCACTGTAAAACAGTAGTCATTTATTTAGCCAAAGTGATAATTCAAAGATTTCAAAAAGCAAAACATTTTACTCTTTAAGAGAATAAACTCAGTTTTCCAAACAATCAAAAAACCTAATAAAGATGGCATGAGACCAACAGAATCTCTCCTTTCCATTTATTTATTTTTACTCAAAAGGTGACCTTTTTTTTGTTTCTTAAAAATACTTAAAAATCTTGTTCAACCAGGGAGACGGAGGTTGCAGTGAGTTGAGATCGCGCCATTGCACTCCAGCCTGGGCAACCAGCATGAAACTCCACCTCAAAAAAAAAAAAAAAAAAAAGACATACAGATAGTCTTATTAGTATTTGTATTTTTCAGTAATGACATACAATGACATGTGTAGGCCCACAAAATAGGACCATTGATTTGGGAATATAAAACAAGGTAAGAGGTCTAATGCATTTTTTAAAAAATGAGTTTCTAACATCAAACATTTAGTGGGTATCAGTAAGTTATTTTTGTAAGACCTCTTATGGCTCCACTGTCTTCTAGGCTGGGATAAGGCAGTAGTAAAATTCAAAGATCACAATAATAAGTATAAATTACATCTGGGTTATTATGAGTTTTATTAATTAAAAAAAGAGGAGGAGAAAGAGAAAAAAGAGGAAGGAATGAGGGAAGAAGAAAGAAGGAGAAGGGTAAGATGAAAAAAGAAGAAGGAGGAGCAGGAAGAGGAGGGAGAAGAGAAAGAAGAAAATGGTTTTTCCTCCCCAGGAGGGAAGCTTTTCCTATTCCAGTCAGCCAGAACTAGGGTGAGAGAAGCAAGGCACATAGGTCGCAAAATTCAAGGAAGCGATACTGTACAAGTGCCAGCCGCTCCCTTAATATGTCTGTGAGATAGGGTGCTTCCTGAGGAGTGGGGTGCCTGGGTGCCAGGGCTGGCACTTGCACAACCTTATTTTCTTAAATTATGTGCCATAGGCACCATGATTGCCTCTCTGTAGTCCCAGTTCTGTTTATATTAATTAATTCCATCTTTATTTTATTCATATTTTCTTTGGCATTATTTTGTTCCTCCCATAGAACTTGTTCCATAGAAAAGCAACTAGTATTTTTATTTTTAGTCGTTCTTCTTTAATGATAACAGTATGTAAGGCTGTAATATACAGATGTTAATATAAAGCATTCTTTTCAATGTAGTTTTTTACTATTAGGTTTATATTGCTCTTTGCTCCAAAGAGCATCCACGAAGGACCCTTCAATTTATAAACAGGCTATTCTGATCACTTTTCAATTATTTATTTCTAGTTTTATTGAATGTGGCTACAAAAATCTCTCATTTCTATATTGCTAAGACTTTCTTTGTGATCAAGTACATAGTCAATTTTTATAACATTCTGTTGGATATGTGAAAAAATTCTATGTGTTTTACTTGAGAAATTTAAGATTGTATATCTATTAATCTTTGAAAAAAAATCTTGTTCAGAAGAGAAAACCAAATTTTGCTTTTGCATCAGCATGTTGTTAATCCTAAAGCGAATTCCATTAAATCATTATAAACAAATCTATTCAATCTAATTTTTTTTTTTGAGATGGAGTTTCCGTCTTGTAACCCAGGCTGGATTGCAATGACATGATCTTGGCTCACTGCAACCTCTGCCTCCTGGGTTCAAGCACTTTTCCTGCCTTAGCCTCCTGAGTAGCTGGGATTACAGGCACCGATCACCATGCTCAGCTAATTTTTGTTTTTTCAGTAGAGATGGGGTTTCACCATCTTGGCCAGGCTGGTCTCAAACTCCTCATCTCAAGTGATCCACCCACCTCACTCTCCCAAAGTGCTGGGATTACAGGCATGAGCCACTGCATCTGGTCCTCAGTTTTAACTGCATAAGATTCAATAACCTTAAAATTGTTTTAAATTAAAGAGCAGATTAATGCTGCAAGAAAACCTTGTTACTCTGAAACAGGGGTCCTGCATTGGTGTGCTTTAAATATCAATACTCAATTTTTAGAAAAACTTAATAATCTCTTTCTAATTTTAGCCAACTTTATCATAGACAAAATTCTTTTTGAGATTAATCTTCTACAAACCTTCTACAACTTGCTTACACATTCAGTTTTGTCCTATATTTCATTTTTTATATTAGCATTCTACTTAGGACAAAGATTTACTTTCCCACTTATCATTTTGACCAAAGTCCTCTCTTATGTAAAAGAAAATAATTCTCCTTTTCAACTTTCTTTACTTCTTCCTTTATATGTTCTCTATATGAAATTGTTTCTGGCCTAGTAGTTTTAGTTACATATATTAACCATATAGTTAACTCTTAGTAAACCTAAGTTTCAGTTAAAAATCTAAAAAGTAAGCAACTTTAATTGTGTACCATAGGCAGAGCTCAGGACAAAGGGCAGTGCTATGGAGACAATGCTTGGAGGATCCGACTCCTTGCCATATAGCCAAGAGGCACAGCTCAACTAGAGATGATGGGGCCCAGGCACTGTCCCCAGGGCCATTTGTCTAGTCCTCAGAATCTAAAGGCTCAAATCCAAAGACATAAGCTCACAAACAAATTAAACAAATATTTAAAAAAATACCATAAAAGCAATGGCCTTATGACCTTAAAATATGTAGCAGGACAGTATAAACCTGTCTGACCAATAGACCTAGGCAAACATGTTTAAATTAAAATTTGAAGATGTTTCTATTTTACTTTACCAATAATTTAAAAATGATCTTAATTTAAACTCAAGATTACTAAAGTCAAGTTACTGTGAAAGGCATTTGGGTTGGTTATTTAATTTATGAGCACTTTTTCTATAACTCAATGGTACCACGTAGACAATATATAAACAGACATGTATACATGTACATATAATTCAGATAGACATAGATAATGACTTTATAGCTTTAATTTAAAAATTTTAGTCACAATGAAACTGCTGGTGAACTGAGGTTAAAAAAAAGACAGAGAAAAAAATATAAGTCATGGGACTGGTAAAACTCACTAGTTTAAAAGGATAGTTGGATTCAAACTGTACCTTTACAAATGGAAAAGTTTAAGGTTTATCTGTTCCAAATGGCTGAAACCTGTATTGGATTTTAGAGAGAATGGAGTAGTAAATTTATATCTCAAAGCACAAAGAGAAAGAATTTAATCCTTTTCAAGGAGGAGTTTGGGTGTTTTGGAGGAAAATTAAAAATGGATGCCAAGTTAACTCAAAATCACAGAAATCATTGGATTTTATAAGGAGATCACTTTCACTTAGATAAGTAGCTTTTAATTTAGTCTGTTTTCCAGTTGGATCACTGGGCTCAGGGCAGAGCCCATTAAGGAACAGGGCCAACAAAGCATTTATAGTTTTTTGACCCTAATAATTTAAATATGTGAAAAGCAGCTGCAATTGGAAGGCAGAGCATCTAGTTCTTCAAAAATTAAGAATTCCATTTTTAGACTGAATCCTGAGTCCCCCAAAAGAGGGAAACACCATGAGACTGAGCCATGGTGTTTAAACATTTCCAGTGTTTAAACAGTGCCTTTCTTATTTTAATGAGCAAAAGAAACCAGTAACACCCTGTAGTAATAATAATAATCATTCACTGTAAACAACTGCTGTCAGCCACCTCCAGTACTGTAGTACTCACCAGTAACTTGCTAGCCATCATACACACAAAGGTAGGTGCTCTCTCACAGAAGAAAGTAATATCTGGTACTCGTAAAAGCCAAAGGGATCAGGTGACACAACATAAAAGAAAGCAGAGTTTTGTGCTGGAAACTGTCATGGAATCTCTTTTTCACTCTTTAGATCCCACAGAAGACAGAAGCCCCTAGAAAGGCAGTGAGAGGCATCTTTTTCTGTCTTCCTTAAGAAGTCTGAGTCAATAGAAGTCTCCTCTAGGTCCTTTCATATGGTACTGAAGACAGCAGAGAGGAGAGAGGAGCTTGAATCTCATTTATGTTTGTTTTTAGAGAGAGGGTCTCTCTGTTCTTACATACTGAAAATAAATAAATAAATAGAAACAGGGTCTTATCCTGTCACAGAAACTGGAGTGCAGTGGCATGATTACAATTCACATAGCCTTGACACATTCTGGCTTAAATGATCCTCCCACCTCAGCTTCCCAAGCAGCTGAGACTACAGGCATGCGCCACTGTGCCCAGCTAAGTTTTGTTCTTACTTCTTGTAGAGACAGGGTCTCATTACATTGCCCAGGCTGGTCTCAAACTCTTGGACTCAAGCAATCTTCCCAACGTGGCCTCCCAAAGTGCTGGGATTACAGGCATGAACCACTATGCTTGGGTGAATCTGTTTCTATGAAGCTGACTTTTGACTATGGAGCTCTAAGAAAAACTTTTCAAGGAGGGGCCAAGGTGGCCAAAGAGAAGCAGCTCCAGTCTGCAGCTCCCAACAAGACCAATGCAGAAGGTGGGTGATTTCTGCATTTCCATCTGAGGTATCCAGTTCATCTCATTGGGACTAGTTAGACAGTGAGTGTAACCCACGGAGACTGAGCAGAAGCAGGGTGGGGCATTGCTTCACCCATGAAGTGCAAGAAGCTGTGGGACTTCCCTCCCCCAGCCAAGGGAAGCTGTGAGGAACTGTGCTACCTAGCCTGGGCACTATGCTTTTCCCATGGTTTTTGCAATCCGCAGATCCAGGGATTACATCATGAGCCTATATATACCACCAGGGCCAGGGGTTTCAAGCACAAACCTGGGAGGCCATTTGGTTAGGCACCAAGCACCAAGCTAGCTGCAGTTTTTCTCATACCCCAGTGGCACCTGGAAGTCCGGTGAGATGGAACCGTTCACTCCCCTAGAAAGGTGGCTGAAGGCAGGGTGCAAAGTGGTCTTGCTCAGCAGGTCCCACTCCTATGGAGTACAGCAAGCTAAGGACCACTGGCTTGAAATTCTCACTGCTAGCATAGCAGTCTGGAGTCAACCTGGGACAATCGAGCTTGGTGGGGAGAGGGGCATTTGCTATTACTGAGGCTTTAGTAAGCAGTTTTTCCCTAACAGTGCAAAGGTGACTGCGAGGTTTGCACTGGGCAGAATTCACCACAGCATGGCAAAGTGGCAGTGGCCAGATTGCTTCTCGAGATTCTTCCTCACTGGGCAGGACATTTCTGAAGGAAAGGTAACAGCCCCAGTCAGGGGCTTACAAATAAAACTCTCATCTCCCTGAGACAGAGCACTGTGGGGAGGGGTGGCTGTGGGTACAACTTCAGTGGACTTAATTGTTCCTGCCTGCTGGCTCTGAAGAGAGCAGCTAATTCTGACAAGGAGTATTCCAGCACAGCATAACAGCTCTGCTAAGGGATGAACTGCCTCCTCAAGTGGGTCTCTGACCCCCACGCCTCCTGACTGGGAGAACCTTCCAACAGGGGTCCACAGACACCTCATACAGGAGAACTCCAGCTGACATCAGGCCAGTGCCCTTCTGGGATGAAGCTTCCAGAGGAAGGGGCAGACAGCAATCTTTGCTGTTCTGCAGCATCCACGGATGATATAGGGTCTAGAGTGGACTTCCAGCAAACTGCAGCAGACTCGCAGAAGAGGGTCCTGGCTATTAGAAGAAAAACTAACAAACAGAAAGCAACAACAATAATATCAACAAAAAAGACTCCCACACAAAATCCCCATCCAAAGGTCATCAGCCTCAAAGAACAAAGGTAGATAAATCCATGAAGATGAGGAAAAACCAGCACAAAAACACTGAAAATTCCAAAAACCAGAACGCCTCTTCTCCTCCAAATGATTGCAACTCCTCTCCAGCAAGGGAACAAAACTGGACAGAGAATGAGATTAACAAATTGATAGAAGTAGGCTTCAGAGGTGGGTAATAACAAACTCCTCTGAGCTAAAGGAGCATGTTCTAACCCAATGAAAGGAAGCTAAGAACTACATGAACTGCTAACTAGAATAACCAATTTAGAGAGGAACATAAATGATCTGATGGAGATAAAAAATATAGTACGAGTACTTCGTGGAGCATACACAAGTATCAATTGCCAAATCGATCAAGCAGAAGAAAGGATATCACAGATTGAGGATCAGCTTGCTAAAATAAGGTGTAAAGACAATATTAGAAAAAAAAGAATGAAAAGGAAGGAGCAGAGCCTCCAAGAAATACAGGACTAAGTGAAAAGACCAAAGCTATGATCAACTGGTGTACCTGAAAGTGATGTGGAGAATGGAACCAAGTTGGAAAACATACTTCAGGATATTATTCAGGAGAACTTTCCCAACCTAGCAAGAGAGGCCAACATTTAAATTCAGAAAATACAGAGATCTCCACTAAGATACTCCTTGAGAAGATCAGCTCAAGACACATAATCATCAGATTCTCCAAGGTTGAAACAAAGGAAAAAATGTTAACGGCCGCCAGAGAGAAAAGTCAGTTCACCTACAAAGGGAAGCCCATCAGACTAATAGCGGATATCTCTACAGAAACCCTACAAGCCAGAAGAGAGAGGGGGCCAATATTCAACATTCTTAAAGAAAATAGTTTTCAACCCAGAATTTCATACCCAGCCAAACTAAGCTTCATAAACAAAGAATAAATAAAATCCTTTCCAGAAAAGCAAATACTGAGGGATTTTGTCATCACCAGGCCTGCCTTACAAGAGCTCCTGAAGGAAGCACTAAATATGGAAAGGAAAAACTGGCACCAGCCACTGCAAACACACACCAAAATAGACCAAAAACATGCCAAAAAGATCAGTGACACTATGAAGAAAACGCATCAACTAATGTGCAAAATAACCAGCTAGAATCATGATGAAAGGATCAAATTCACACATAATAATATTAACCTTAAATGTAAATGGGTTGAATGCCCCAATTAAAAGACAGAGACTGGAAAATGGAACAAAGAGTCAAGACCCATTGGTATGCTATATTTAGGAGACCTATCTCATGTGCAAAGACAAAAATAGACTCAAAATAAAGGGATGGAGGAATATTTACCAAGCAAATGGAAAGCAAAAAAAAAAAAAAAAAAAAAAAAAAGCAGGGGTTGCAATCCTAGTATCTGACAAAACAGACTTTAAATCCACAAACTTCAAAAAAAAAAAAGGCAAAGAAGGGCATTACAGAATGGTAAAGGGCTCAGTGCAACAGGAAGAGCTAACTATCCTAAATATATATGCACCCAATACAGGAGCCCCTAGATTCATACGACAAGTTCTTAGAGACCAACAAAGAGTCTTAGACGCCTACACAAAAATAGTAGCAGACTTTAACACCTCACTGTCAATATTAGACAGATCAACATGAGAGAAACTTAACAAGGATATTCAGGACTTGAACTCAGCTGTGGATCAAGTGGACCTAACAGACATCTACGGAACTCTCCACCCCAGATCAACAAAATATACATTCTTCTCAGCACTGCATGGCACTTATTCTAAAACTGACCACATAATTGGAAATAAAACACTCCTCAGCAAATGCAAAAGAATGGAAATCATAACAAACAGTCTCTCAGACCACAGTGCAATTAAATTAGACCTCAGGGTTAAGAAACTCACTCAAAACTGCACGACTACATGGAAATTGAACAACTTGCTCCTTAATGACTCTTGGATAAATAATGAAATTATGGCAAAAATAAAGAAGTTCTTTGAAACCAATGAGATCAAAGTGACAACATCCCAGAATCTCTAGGACACAGATAAGCAGTGTTAAGAGGGAAATTTATAGCATGAAATCCCCACATCAGAAAGCTGGACAGATCTGAAATCAACACTCTAAAATCACAATGAAAAGAACTAGAGAAGCAAGAGCAAACAAATTCAAAAGCTAGCAGAAGACAAGAAATAACTAAGATCAGAGCAGAACTGAAGGAGACAGAGACATAAAAAACCCTTCAAAAAAAAAATCAATGAATCCAGGAGGTGGTTTTTTGAAAAAATTAACAAAATAGATAGACCCCTAGCTAGACTAACAAAGAAGAAAAGAGAGAAGAATCAAATAGACACAATAAAAAATGATAAAGGGGATATCATCACTGATCCCACAGAAATATAGAATACTACCATCTGAGAATACTATAAACACCTCTACACAAATAAATTAGAAAATCTAGAAGAAATGGATAAATTCCTGGACACATACACCCTTCCAAGACTAAACGAGGAAGAAGTCAAATCCCTGAATAGACAAATGACAAGTTCTGAAATGGAGGCAGGAATTAATAGCCTACCAACCAAAAAAAGCCCAGGACCAGACAGAGTCACAGCTGAATTCTACCAGAGGTACAAAGAGGAGATGGTACCATTCCTTCTGAAACTATTACAAACAACAGAAAAAGAGGGACTCCTTCCTCAAACAGTCTCTCAGACCACTTTATGAGGCCAGCGTCCTCCTGATACCAATATCTGGCAGAGACACAAGAAAAAAAGAAAAATTCAGGCCAATATCCCTGATGAACATCAATGTGAAAATCCTCAATAAAATACTGGCATACTGAATCCAGCAGCACATCAAAAAGCATATCCATCGCGACCAAGTTAGCTTCATCCTTGGGATGCAAGGCTGGTTCAACCATATGCAAATCAATAACGTAATCCATCACATAAACAGAACCAATGACAAAAACATGATTATCTCAATAGATGCAGAAAAGGCCTTCGATGAAATTCAACACCTTCATGCTAAAAACTCTCAACAAACTAGATATTGATGGAACATATCTCAAAATAAGAGCTATTTATGACAAACCCATAGCCAGTATCATACTGAAGGGGCAAAAGCTGGAAGCATTCCCTTTGAAAACTGGCACAAGACAAGGATGCCCTCTCTCACCGCTCCTACTCAACTCCTATTCTCACCATCTTATTTGAAGTTCTGGCTAGGGCAATAAGGCAAGAGAAAGAAATAAAAGGTATTCAAATAGGAAGAGAGGAAGTCAATTATCTCTGTTTCCAGATGACATGATTGTATATTTAGAAAACCCCATCATCTCAGCCCCCAAATTCCTTAAGCTGATAAGCAACTTCAGCAAAGTCTCAGGATACAAAATCAATGGGCAAAAATCACAAGGATTCCTATACACCAATAATAGAGAAGCAGAGAGCCAAATCATTAGTGAATTCCCATTCACAATTGCTACAAACAGAACAAAATACATAGAAATACAATTTACAAGGGATGTGAAGGACCTCTTCAAGGAGAACTACAAACCATTGCTCAATGAAATGAGAGGACACAAATAAATGGAAAAAAAAAATCCATGCTCATGGATAAGAAGAATTAGTATCATGAAAATGGCCATACTGCCCAAAGTAATTTATAGATTCAATGCCATTCCCATTAAGCTATCATTGAGTTTCTTCACTGAATTAGAAAAAAACTACTTTAAATTTCGTATGGAAACAAAAAAGAACCCGAATAGCCAAGACGATCCTAAGCAAGAAGAACAAATCTGGAGGCATCATCCTACCTGACTTTAAACTACAAGGCTACAGTAACCAAAACAGCATGGTACTGGTACCAAAACAGATATATAGACCAATGAAACATTACACATCCACAACCATCTGATCTTCAACAAACCTGACAAAAACAAGCAATGGGGAAAGGATTCCCTATTTAATAAACGGTGTTGGGAAAACTGGATCCTTTCTTTACACCTTATATAAAAATTAACTCAAGATAGATTAAAGATTTAAATGTAAAACCCAAAACCATAAAAACCCTAGAAGAAAACCTAGGCAATACCACTCAGGACATAGGCATGGGCAAAGAATTCATGACTAAAACACCAAAGCGATGGCAACAAAAGCAAAAATTGAGAAATTGGATCTAATTAAAGAGTTTCTGCACAGTGAAAGAAACTATCATCAGAGTGAACAGTCAACCTACAGAATGGGAAAAAAATTTTGCAATCTACCCACATGTCAAAGTTCTAATATCCAGAATCTACAAGAAACTTAAACAAATTTACAAGAAAAAAACAACCCCATCAAAAAGTGGGCAAAGGATATGAACATACACTTCTAAAAGAAGACATTTATGTGGCAAACAAACCTATGACAAAAAGCTCATCATCACTGGTCATTAGAGAAATGCAAATCAAAACCACAATGAGATACTATCTCATGCCAGTTAGAAAGGTAATTATTAAAAAGTCAGGAAACAACAGATGCTGGCGATGCTGTGGAGAAATAGGAATGCTTTTATACTGTTGGTGGGAGTGTACATTAGTTCAGCTACTGTGGAAGACAGTGTGGTGATTCCTCAAGGATCTAGAACCATAAATACCATTTGACCTAGTAACCTCATCACTGGGTATATACCGAAACGGTTATAAATCATTCTGATATAAAGACATATGACATATGTGTTTGCTGCAGCACTATTTACAATAGCAAAAACTTGAAACCAACCCAAATACCCATCAATGGTAGACTGGATAATGAAAATGTGGCACATATACACCATGGATTACTATGTAGCCACAAAAAATGATGAGTTCATGTCCTTTTGCAGGGACATAGATGTATCTGGAAGACATCATTCTGAGCAAACTAACACAGGAACAGAAAACCAAACACCACATGTTCTCCTTCATAAGTTGGAGTTGAACAATGAGAATACATGGACATAGGGAGGGGAATATCATATACCAGAGCCAGTCGGGGTGGGGCCAAGGGGAGGGAGATCATTAGGACAAATACCTAATGAATGTAGGGCTTAAAACCAAGATGACAGTTGGTAGGTGCAGCATACCACCATGGCACATGTATACCTATGCAACAAACCTACACATTGTGCACATGTATCCCACAGTTTAAAGTAAAATTAAAAAAACAAAAACTTTTCAAATCTCTCATTATCAGGTATTAGCCAGCACAAATAGCTATTATTCCTGGTTTTTGAACTTTAAAAAAACAAAACAAAACAAAGGTACCCTTCCAAATGACTCACCAAAATCAATGAGCCTCAATCAAGGTTATGACTTAACCAAAGATGCATGGGGCATCTTCAAAGGAGGTACAACACAGTCCTCACAACAGCCAGAATCACCCCAAAGACAGCTCAAAGAAAGGAAAGTTTCACTATCCACAAGTGAAGTACAACTCACATTGCTATCTGGCATGATTTCCAGGATCTTAGCTTCTTAGCTGGGTATTCACGAAGGCCCAAATGCTCTGTATGTCCCAAAAATGGATAAAGACAGGAAATCAAAAGTTGTCCACGGAAGGGATAAGGCTCAACAACAAACGGTATCCCAAAAGGTCAAGAATCATACAATAATTTAAAACAAAAGGGACTAGCTCCCTGGCCGCGAATTGAGCTCAGGCTACAGTGGTGAAAGCAATAAATCCTAGCCATTATACCACAGGGTATAGAGTTTTGTTTTTGTTTTCATTTTTTTTTGTTTGTTTGCGTGTTTGTTGTTTGGTAAATCTTGCAGGGAATTCAAAGCAGGCAGTTTAAGCATTTAAGGATTTTAACTTTTTTTTAGATCTGATCTCATCTGGAATGCTGCTTCACTAATTCCCTGAAGGTTAGCATTTTAAAGACATGGTAAGATTTAAAGGGTACTTTCTGATAGTGGGTCTATAAATCAGTGTGTATTAGTTCATTCCCACACGGCTATAAAGAACTACCGAGACTGAGTAATTTATAAATCAAAGAGGTTTAATTGACTCACAGTTCTGCATGGCTGGGGAGGCCTCAGGAAACTTACAATCATGGTGGAAGGTGAAGGAGAAGCAAGCACCTTCTTCACAACGCAGCAGGAGAGAGAAAGCCAGAAAAGTAACTGCCAAACACTTTTAAACCATCAGATCTCATGAGAACTCCCTCACTATCATGAGAACAGCATGGAGGAAACTGCCCTACGATCCAATCCCCTCCTACCAGGCTTCTCCCCGACACACGGAGATTGCAATTCAAGATGACATTTGGTTGGGGACATAGAGCCAGACCATAGCACAGTGTCATTCACTAGACCTGGTTAGAAAAAAATTTTGTTGGATCTGCATTTTTATAGTCTCAGCAGTCTTATTCCCATTCTGTTGTTGTTCTGTTTGTTCCTTCTGCTCTAAATTTAAATTCATTTCCCCTGAGAGAAGGAAGTGTGTGTGTTGTGAGATTAAAAAAAAAATCTCTGCCTAAGAGATGTATGGAAGCCAAGGGAAGAGGCAGAAAGAGATGAGTTCAGATCACAGGGCTGGAAGGAAAAGGAGGATCTTGGGATGAAAAGGAGAAAGCCTCTGAAGTCTTTTTAAATCGTTTCAAATATCCCCTTGTTTACCTCTGGAATAAAGGCGATATTTTCTTTCAGGATTTCTTTTTAAAGTTTTTAGGTGCCACTGGAAGTAAGTCTCCTATTTATATGTCTGGTTGTAAAACCAGCTCTTTCCATTGGTATGCACAAATAAATTACTTAAGGTATATCAAAAGATCCCCATTTTTGGTCATTGTTGCCTATCATCATTCCAGGTTAGAGGGGTCCTCTTTCCCAGATGCTACAAGAGAGTACCCCATAAATCGCATATGTAATTCCAGCTGGTATTTCTAAAAAGAGTGTTTGGGTTTTGAATACTCTTATTATTGATTTTACATAATTCAGAAACTTTTCAAAAGTGACCAAAGTCAGGAGGGTGTTTAAGATCAAAGTGTGACATGTTATGGACTGTCTCTAATTGTCAGATGGCAGCAGAGTCCTCCAAGATGAGGACAACTGGATTGTCTGTAATTGTCAGATGACAGAGTCCTCAAGGTACAAGGGACCAGACCCTCATATTATGCCCATCTGGAAGAGCAAAAGGGGTATGCTTTTTAGGTAGGAACTAACAGGAATTGATCAAAATTAAAGGCAAATTCAGAATTTTCAAGAAATAGAAGACAGCTGCTATCTCAAAAGCATACTATCTAAAATGAAACCACTGGTACCATCTGCCAGTTCCTTCACTTGAACCTCTGCTGTGAGACAGAGGTGAAAAAAACTTGACCCAAACCCCTGGTTCTGAGGCAGAGGCAGAAAAACTATATGACTTGCACCTCTGCTGTGAGACAAAGGGGGAAAAAAGGCAGTTCCCTGCAGAGCTCTTTACCCAAATCTCCTGTCCAAAGACAGAGAAGGAAGCCCTCATTCTGAAAAAAAAAAAAAGAAGGTTTGAAAAACAGCCCAAATAAAGTGTAGACCTTCAACCAAAGAGTGGGAGGTCCAAATTCAGGAGATCTCACCTGAAACACCTGAAAGCACTTCTGAAGGAGGAGCGTTCACAGGTATCAAGTGCTTTCAGAGAGAAACACCAGGTGGCTGGGGAGTCACTGAATCCTGCTGGTTTACTCCAGATGTTTGACCTATAAGAAAGAAGCTGAAGCAAAATTAATATAAGTTGGCCCAAGCTTGAGGACTGCAACCCCGGAACATAGATTCAAGTTGCCCTGAATATACATGAGTAGCAGCAGTTACAAGTAGATTTTCAAAGAGAAAGATCTTTACAAGTGGATTTTAAAGGGAAAGATGATCTTGAGTTATTTACCCATAATTGACCTTAAAATAAAATAAGCTACTGATTGGCTATACATTATTAAACTACAGGATGTGGGTTATAATGTCTGGTGCAGCATTAATTAGTAGGTTACTGTTTAGCTTCTGTGGCAATAGTAAGCAGTTTCAAGAGACAAATACACGGCTCAAAAGCTGTGTATTTCACAGCTGTTTCACTTTAATGCCCCTCTGGGCCTCATAATTTAAAAGGATTTGCATTTCTCAAAGTTCTTTTCTTAACATTTAAACAAATTTTCAGCTCAGTATCATAATATAACTGTCTGTATTTATGTTAACATAGGAATGCTTTAAATTATTTTACCACTTATAAAATTTGTGATGCAGGAAAGCCACGCTATCCTGGGTCTTCACCTTCTGAGTAGCAATCATACCTGAGGGATACATGTTTGTAGTCTGAGAAGTGCTGGCATTCTTTTTCCTTTGCAACTCAGAAGTCACTAATTCAAATTCTCTTTTACCACTGTTCATTCATTCTTTGATAAATATTTACTGAACATCTATTTGCTAGACACATCAACAGGACTGAGGAGACAACTGTGAACAAGATATGTATAAGTCTTATCTTCATGGGAGCTATCATCTAGAGAGAAAGATAAATAAAGAGGAAATTAAAATACATTGTGATGTGTGCTAAGATAAAGAGGGAAACTTAGAGTGCCAAGAGAAATGTAAAAAATGTCACCTATCCTGTGTCAGCTTGCACAGGAAAAAAAAAATGAAGAAAAATGTCACCTAACCCCATAGCAGGTGATGAAGAAAGATTTTCAGCCAGATGCCAGATGCAGTGGCTCATACCTGTAATCCCAGCACTTTGGGAGGCTGGGCTGAGGCAGGAGGATCACTTGAGCCCAGGAGTTCAAGACCAGCCTGGACAACATAGTGAGACCCTGTGTCTACAAAAAAATTTAAAAAGTAGCTTGGTGTAGTGATGTGTGTCTGTGGCCCCAGCTACATGGGAGGATGAGGCAGGATGATCCTTTAAATCCAGGAGGTCAAGGCTGTAATGAGCCATGTTCATGCCACTGTACTCTATCCTGGGCGACAGGGTCAGAGTGAGACCCTGTCTCAAAAAAACTTCCAGGAAAAAATAGTCTACAGGATGAGCTGGAGTTAGCCAGGTAAAGTATAGGAAAGAATATTCCATGCCTGACTTAGAATAAGCCCTGGAGGCTAGAAAGAACAAGGACTCTATGGGAACAAATTCAGTGCAGTGGTTTAGAGGGCAGATGTCAAAAGGGCAAAGGAGAAAGATGCGGGAGGGGACAAGGGAAGCTGGAGAGAAAAATCAAGGCAGGTTATGAAGGGCCTCTGTTAAACAGTTTAGAAGGGGGCTGAAAGTCACCAATAGGATTTAAGCTTAAGAAGAACTAGTTTATATGTGTTTTTAAAAAAGATTGCTCGGGAACTATGTCTGGAAAAGAACAAGGGCTTGACTTACATTAAGGTAAAACATGGAATTACAAAACCTGGGGCCCAAAAGAATTGGAGTGAGTTAATTCCTCTCCTTTAAAGTGTCTCTTTTCTCCAAAGATAACCACTGTATCATCTCTGGGGCTAACATTCTTTGTCCCTTTCCCACTGTCTGTGGCAGCTCCCAACTCAAGTCACTAGAGCTACAGCGTTCCCTTAAGGAACACATACTTTTCCAACCTGCTGCAACACACAGAGCATATGTAATTTTATTTATTTTTCTGAGACAGAGTCTGACTCTGGAGTGCAGCGGTGTGACCTTGGCTGGCTGCAACCTCTGCCTCCTAGGTTCAAGTGATTCTTGTGCTCAGCCTTCCAAGTAGCTAGGATTACAGGTGTATGTCACCACACACGGCTAACTTTTGTATTTTTAGTAGAGACAGGGTTTCACCATATTGGCCACACTGGTCTCGAACTCCTGACCTCAGGTGATCCACTTGCCTCAGCCTCCCAAAGTGCTGGGATTACAGGTGTGAGCCACCGCACCTGGCCAAGCACATGTAATTTTAAAGGTGAACATACTTGTGGCCTTTCTTATTTTATTTTTGATATTTTAGAGATGGGGGTCTTGCTATGTTGCCCAGTCTGATCTCAAACTCCTGGGCTCAAGTGATCCTCCCACCTGGGCCTCCCAAGGTGCTGGGATTACAGGTGTGAGCCACTGTGCCCAGCCTGACCTTTCGATTTGGCTTTTTTGATATGATATCCTTGTTTAGGCCACTATTAAATTTTCATCTATAGAAGTAGGAAGTCAGGAAAGGACTGGAGGGAGTTTCGGCGGGTTAATGATTACAATGGAAAGAGAATACAATTATTGAGGTGTTTTGAGTCGCTTGGTCATTTCCCAAGAAACTCTTTGCTTAAATATTTCCACTCTTCAGGTGGACATGACGATACCGTTCAGGTTTTCAGAAGACCAACCTCTTGGACAATAAGCAACATATACTTTGGTAACTGCAGTGGCTAAGCCAGGGAAAAAATATAAACAGACACTTAATGGGAACCTGATCTAAAGCTGCCAGATATTTAGACCAAGTGCTGCTTTTGTTATAAGAAGCTGGTGTGATGCCCATATGGTTTTCAGGGCTGCCGTTCCCTCTGTGAGGAAGGAATCGTCTTTTTCCTGAACTTCTCTTTCTCTCAACTTTGAAGCCATATTTTTGTCAGTTCAAAGTGGGCAGATTTGCCAACTGGAAAAACGATGACACGCAGCCTCCCAACTCTGTAAGGACTTTTCAGGTCTGTGGGTGAACGTCATTCCCGAGCAAACCTCATGCTACAAGATTAGTAGGACGTGGCTCACAAGATATGTTTACAATGAAGGGCATCACAGACTGAAAACCAAACAGGGTAGGAGGACACAGGACCATTTCCTTTTCCTGTCTCCATCTGACTCTGGAAGGCGGGGACATTTAAAACCAGGACCACTCCAGGAGTAGAGCACGTTAGCTACTGCCCTCCAGCTCCCTTCACTGTTGTTTTCGTAAAGGATTTATACACTGGCGAGGGCGGTGGCTTCCAAAGGCGCACAGGCGTCCCTTTTCCAACTTGGTCTTCTCATTTTCCCTTCCTGCTCCCTAACTACAACGTGTTTCTGTTTGTAATCATCTTGGCTTGTCCTTATCTCCGCTTGTAAGAAAAATCCTTTGCGCCATTCCCCTCCAAGTCCCAGGAAAAAGCCTGGAAAGCGCTCCCACCTCAGCCCCAGTGTCGCTCAGCGGTCAAGGAGCTAGCGACGTAGGAAACCCTGAGATAGGACCCTGGCCCCGCGCTGGGCCCGAGTAACGACGCAAGGGCAAGGAGCGCGGCCGGCCTGGGCGGGCGGCGGCCCCTTTAAGAGCAGGCCACGCCCCCTCTCTCATCCTGTTCGTGGCCAGCGGTCGGTGGCGGCCGCTACGGTGCTGACAAGATGGCGGCTGGCGGAGCTGTTGCTGCGGCGCCTGAGTGCCGGCTTCTCTCCTACGCGCTACACAAATGGAGCTCCTTTTCCTCCACCTACCTTCCCGAGTAAGTGCCGGACCCTGAGCTCGTGCTGCCCCACTCTTCCGCGTCAGCACGGCTGGGCCAGGGGTGCCTTGGAGGGCAGCCGAGCCGAAAGGCCCAGGCGGGGCCTGCTGAGGGGAACGCGCGGCCTCGGGAGCCTTAGTTCAGCTGCTGAGAGCGTTGCTCGGCCCCGCTCCGGAAGGGGTTAGGGTCCCGAGAGCGAGCCCAGGGAGAAGGGGCGAAGTGTATGGTGGATCCGGGGCGCGCACAGGAGAACCGGAAGCCCAGTGGTGCTGCGCTTGGGATTTGGGGGTTGAGGTTGAGGACGGCTTGCCGGGCGGGCGGCTTAGGGAGGTGGGGCAGGAATCGGAGCTTGCGGGGCCCGGCCCGCGGACAAACTACTCCGAAGGTCTGAGGTCGTCCGAGGTGGCCGGTGTTGGGGGACAGTTCAGTCGATTGCTGCCGGGACAAAGTGTAAAGACGAGGAGTGTATTCCAGAGTGGGGTCATTAAAAGTGATTAGCTCTAGAGTAGCGTTAAAAGTCACAGAAGGCTGGAAAGTTGTGGAATCCTTCTGAATCCCGGCAAGTGGGGAGAAGTTGTAGGACTGGCAGACGATGTCTTTAATGCCTGGAAGTTCTGAAAAAGATAAGGAGTGGGAAGGAGGGATATTACTGAAGAATTCCACTACCACGGCTCATTAGAAGATGAGTTTGTATAGACACAGACCAGTTTCCCAACCCAGAAACTCAAACAGAAAAATCTGGCTTTAATGAATTTGATTTTCAACACCGGCTCTGTCGTGATTCCCTATTTAGGTGTTAAACAGTTCAGTTACATTATTGGGTTTTTTTCCTTTAGTAAATCCCTTCTGAAATGCTGAAAAAACTCTTACATAGTATCTTGTTTATCTCTGGCTTATCTTTGAAAGGAGGAGCAGATCTAACTCCCAGTTTTACATGCTAGTGGAGAAACTGGCTTAGTAAAGGTTTGAGATCTGTGCAGATCCTTTTTTCCTCTAGCAAATTCCTTCTGAAATGCTGAAAATACTCTTGCATAGTATCTTACGTATCGTTGGCTTATCTCTGAAAGGAGAAGCAGATCTAACTCCAATTTTACATGCTAGTGGAGAAACTGACTTAGTAAAGGTTTAAGATCTGTGCAGATCCTGAAGAAAAGTGCTAGTTGTCCCTCTAACCATCATCACGGGCCCGCAACGATTTTATGAACAAAACAAATTAATGAATACTATATGTTCATCTTACCAAACAAAAAAGTGACTAGATCTGTGAGGCATACTCAAGTTTTCCACCTGTATTTGAGAAATTTTTCACGTTTATCCAAATTTGATTTCACTAGTTACATCAATGAGGAATCTCAAAATGGAGCTGCAACTGGAAGAATCTGTTTTGACTGCCAGCCTCCCTTTTTATTCACCAGGTCAGGGGTTAGCATTCAGTAGGATCTGGCTCACTGAAGGATGCCAAGTGATCGGTGGTTTGATCTGGCTGGCGTAGCCTATTCGTGGCCATATCCCTGATTGATGCTGGAACTCAACTTTTTCAGTTTTAGAGTGAGCCAGGTAAACATTCCAACCATCAGCTGCAGTTGAAATGTGGCCCTGTGTACTTGACTTCTGATATTTTGGGTTACCATGTTCTTGAATGTGAAGTTATTCAGCATTTTTTTATACCCAGGCTAGGATTATGAACAGTTGGGAATTGGTGTGGCATTGTTTGATCAAACTGTAGAGACATTTTTCTGGTCTTGAATTAGTCTATTTCCAGGATGTCACTCCTTAAACTGTTGATGTAGGCCTCTTGAATAACACATGTACATATCTGCATTATCTGTTGCATGGACATTTTAAGAAAGAGTACATTTCCAGCAGGAGATGATTTAGTGGGATGGCAGCTTTAATCTGATTTTGTGTCTTGTTACTCTGGTCCCTGGTTTGCAGTGGGCAGAACACTAGTTTTGGAGTTAGAGAGCAACAATTTGAGATTGGAGAAATACATTGCTGCAATTTTCTCAAGCACATACATAAAATAGTATTTAATACTTATTTAACTTTCATACAGTTCCATTTACTATATCTTAATCCTTATGACATTCTGTTGACAAATATAGTTTGTTTGTTTGGCAGTATAGTTTGTATTTAAAGCATAAAGTATTAGAGCAGTCTGAGCTTTTTTCTTTGAAGGAGTGTAGTCGAGTATTATGGAACTTAAGTTGGAGAGTATTGTGTCTGCTGGGTTGGTGTGTGCCATGCCTAAATTATAAAACTCTTGGCTCTGAACTTCTATAAGCAAGCAAAGATATTACTTCTCTGTATGTAAGAAAGGGATTGGCTTTACTTACCTTTGCATTAAAATGCCTTCTAGCAGCAATTGCTATGTCTTTACTGGCAGTGGAAACCACATTAAGGTGCTTCTTAAACAGTCTCATTCAGGTAAAGTGGTTTTTTGAAATTGTCCACAAATTGGCAAATAATTTGTTGACATAGATCTAAACATTTTAAGGTGGCGGTAATAAAACAGTAACAAAAATGGTAAACATTTGTGATGTGCCCTCCACTTGCTAGGAACATTTTTAATCCTTACAGCAATCCCAAGTGGAATCTACATTTCCCAGATGTTGGAAACAGGGAGGGAGAAGTTAAAACTTGCCTAAGGTCACCCAGCTGATTGGAGCCAGGGTTTGAATCAAGGTAGTCAGCCTCCACAGTCTGGTCTTTGAGTATAGTGATTTACTGCTTCTGCACAAAGTAGATATAGTACAGGAAATCAGAGCTTTCAAAGAGTTCTTCTATTGAAGACACATTTTATTGTGTAAAGAAATGTGAAGTCATTTAAAAAAGTTGAACAATTTTATCTCTTATTTTCTTTCTAAGGACTTAGAATTTTTTTCCTCTTCTTCCAGGGGCAGAAAAAACAAACATTTCCCCTTTCAACTCTTTTTTGATTTATTTGCACCTTAAAAATATTAAAGCAGGCGTGAGTCCGGCCCCCGCGAGCTCACACCGGCTTCTCTCCATCCACTGCTTGGGGGCAGCCATCGCGGTAGTGCTGGGCGCTGCTCTCCGCTGCTGCGCTGTGGTTGCAACCGCCCGGGGCCGGCCCTCGAGGCCTCCTGCACTACACCCCGACCCCCGGTCCCCAGCCCCACCGCGGTCAGTTCGCTATTATTCCCATGGGTCAAATGAGACAGATGAGGAGTTTGATGCTTGCTGGGTAACATACTTCAACAAGCCAGATATAGATGCCTGGGAATTGCGTAAAGGGATAAACACACTTGTTACCTATGATCTGGTTCCAGAGCCTAAAATCATTGATGCTGCTTTGAGGGCAGACAGATGGTTAAATGATATTGCTAGTACAGTTCGCATCCTAAAGGCTAAGGACAAAGCAGGACCTCATAAGGAAATCTACCTCCCATAAGGAAATCTACCCCTATGTCATCCAGGAACTTAGACCAACTTTAAATGAACTGGGAATCTCCACTCCAGAGGAACTGGGCCTTGACAAAGTTTAAACCCTGTGAATGGGCTTCCCAAGGATTTATTGATACTGCTACTTGAGTGTAAGCAGTCACCTGGAAATACTGATGATAACATATTATCTTATTTGAGGCCAGGCACGGTGGCTCAAGCCTGTAATCCCAGCACTTTGGGAGGCTGAGGCGGGTGGATCATGAGGTCAAGATGTAGAGACCATCCTGGTCAACATGGTGAAACCCCATCTCTACTAAAGATACAAAAAATTAGCTGGGCATGGTGGTGTGTGCCTGTAATCCCAGCTACTCAGGAGGCTGTGGCAGGAGAATTGCCTGAACCCAGGAGGCGGAGGTTGCAGTGAGCCGAGATCGAGATCGTGCCATTGCACTCCAGCCTGGGTAACAAGAGCGAAACTCCGTCTCAAAAAAAAAAAAAAAAAAAAAAAAAAAAAAAAATTATCTATTTGAACAAGTTTTCTTTACTGAATACCAAGCCATGTAATGGTAACCTGTACTTTAATAAAAGGGAAATGAGTTTGAACTTAAAAAAATTAAAGCAGATCCAGTTTTAGGGAATACATTTTTACTTTGAGACTAACAAAATGGCCTTTTATTTTTGTGTGCTTAGAAGAGATTGCCTGTATTTTACTTTTTTTCTGAAATTTACACCTAATTTGAGAGTTAAATACACTTATTTAAATAATTCATAGAATTACATATACTCTTATACCTAAAAGTATTTTGTAAATGGCTAATCCCTGTGCTCAGATGTTTATTGTTGTAGCTAATAATGTTGCTAGCTATAATTTATTGAGCACCTAATATATGCAAGAAGCTTTTTGTATACAGTTTAATTCTTGGCACAAACCTGTAAGATAGGTATTATATATTAAAAAAATTTGCAGAGGATGAAACTGAGGTCCATACAGAGTAAGTAGCTTGCCCAGGGTGGTATAGTTTTCTAGACCCTTGACAGGTTTTCTGACTTAAAAACTATTGTATTGTGACTTTAAACAGTCACCATTTATTGAGTACCTTCTGTTCTTCAGGTACTGTACTGAGCACTTTGCATCTGTTCTTTGATTCAGTCTTCACAAAAACCCTATGAGATAAATATTATTCTCTGTTACAGCTAGGAAAAGTGAGATTCAGAGAGGTAAATTAACTTGTCCAGGTCTAAGAGTTGAAAGTGTAGGAGGGGCAGGGGAGGGTGGCTCATACTTGTAATCCCTGCACTTTGGGAGGCCAAGGCAAGAGGATTACTTGTGCCAGGAATCTGAGACCAGTGTGGGAAACACAGTGGGACCCCATTTCTAAAAATAAAGAGGAGGAGGAGGAGGAAGAAAATGTAGGAGATAATGGTTCTCACCTTGGGCCTTTTGACTTTTATTATGAAAGCTATCTCATTATTACATATGGCTATCATATATGTCAAATTGAGATTACAGATAAGATGTACTCTAAGGTTAGAACAGCAAGAGAGGGAAAATACATTTTATCTTGATGTTCAAGATTTTAATATACTCATGAAAACTGGGAGAAACTTGGCAAGTATTTTTTACATATTAAGTATTTTCATTTGTATAAATGATTATGTTGTTTACATGTTTTTGAATGACTTAAATAATTTAGATGATAAAATTTGATGGATATTTAAGTGTGTTTACCTTTTCCCTGTTATTACTTAAAATCAAATAGTACTTAAAATAGTACCTTGTGTCAACATGTGATTCATGGTTCAGAGTACAAATGTTATGATTTGACAACTAGAATAGAAAATGAATTTATTTCAACTTTTTAAAAATCTGTTCACATTTAAAAATGAATGTAGGCTGGGCATGGTGGCTCAGGCCAGTAATCCTAGCACTTTGGGAGGCTGAGGCAGGACCATCACTTGAAGCCAGGAATTTGAGACTAGCCTGGGCAATGTAGTAATACCCCATCTCTACAAAATAAAGAATATATATAAATATTTATATATTTTTATTATACAAAATGCATATGCACATTTGTATATTTTTATTATGTAAAAAAATATATAAATTTTTATATATTCTTTTCTCTTCATCTTTACTAAAGAAAAAGACAACACCCTGTCAATACCCCATCTCTACAAAAGAAAAAAGTATATGTAAAATGTATTTTAATGTTTTATAGATAATAGACACTTTTTATATTATCTATAAATATATTTATATATGCAAATATATTTTGATGCAAAAAATGCTCTGTTTATTATGGAATATTTACAAAATATAGACCCACAGAAACAAAATTTACGTTACCCTTGATAACACTACCTAAAGATTACTAGTCACCCTTTAAATATTATTTATCATTCCGGATCTTTTGCAGTATATTATATATTTTTCAATTTACTATTGTTCTCTGTTTGCTGTTCTGTATTTGCTTTTTCCTCCTTAACATATAATAAATGCTTATGCTATTAAATATTCTTGTATATTTTCTGTTTTTTTTTAAAGGGACAGGATCTTGCTCTGTCACTCATGTTGGAGTGCAATGGCATGATCATAGTTCACTGCAACCTTGACCTCCGGGACTCAAGCAGTCCTCCTGCCTCAGTTTTGCATGTAGCTGGAACTATAGACACATGCTACCATGCCTGGCCAATTTTTTTTTTTAGAAGGAATCTGCCTCTGTCACCCAGGCTGGAGTACAGTGGCACCATCTCAGCTCATTGCAACCTCTGCCTCCCAGGTTCAAGCGATTTTCCTATTTTAGCCTGCCAGGTAGCTAGGATTACAGGCATGTGCCACCATGCCCTGCTAAATTTTTTTATTTTTAGTAGAGACAGGGTTGCTCTATGTTGGTCAGGCTGGTCTTGAACTCCCGACCTCAGGTGATTCATGCGCCTTGGCTTCCCAAAGTAGCTCAGGCGTGAGCTACTGCACCCAGGTCGGAAAAAAATTTTGAACTCATTGGTAATAAATCCCTAGATGTTGAGTTGCTGGAATAAAGACATCAGTTTATTTTCCTTCTATCTGTGTAGACAGACAGCACTCTGGATAATCTGGGTTCATTTTGGCATTATCCTTGGTAATTTGGAAGAAAAAATGTTTAAATCAGAGACAGGTTGTTCGAGATGTCTGGAGAATGCTTATAATTGAGAAGTGATAATACTCCCAATAACTTTTTTTCTTCCTCCTCTAGCCCTTTATTTTAGCTTTTAAATGAATTTTGATTTTTGTTAATTACATATAGTTGAAAAACAGGACATATTTATGAAATTTATTGTGTATTTGGTGTACAAATAAAGATGGTTGTACAAATGGATTTGAGGTATTATAATTCTGTAGGCTCCTGCAGCTCACAATTTGTGAACCACTAGTTTGCAGGAATGCAACTCCCAGAAGACTGGAGACTATTATGCCCTTTCTTTTCTTACTTTTCTTTCCCTACTTTAAACTGAGATTTAAGGACACTGGCCTTGCTTGGGAACCTTACTACTGGCCACTGAAAGTTTTGTGTTTTTTAGTCTGGGGTTTTTAGAACTTCAGAAAAATAAAAACACTCAGGATGGAAGAAATAGATGAGGTAGACACAGGACGAGAATTTGTCTTTTTTTTTTTTTTTTTGAGACGGAGTTTCGCTCTTGTTACCCAGGCTGGAGTGCAATGGCGTGATCTCGGCTCATGGCAACCTCTGCCTCCTGGGTTCAGGCAATTCTCCTGCCTCAGCCTCCCAAGTAGCTGGGATTACAGGCATGCACCACCATGCCCAGCTAATTTTTTTTGTATTTTTAGTAGAGACGGGGTTTCACCATGTTGACCAGGATGGTCTCGATCTCCTGACCTCGTGATCCACCCACCTCGGCCTCCCAAGGTGCTGGGATTACAGGCGTGAGCCACCGCGCCAGGCCCGAGAATTTGAGTCTTTATAGCTAATTCCTAGAATTAGATATTTGTGACTTTTGGCAAGTTAATGATTCCTTTGTGGGCATCAGCTTCTTGTGTAGAAATACTTTTTATCTGGATAAAATGTTGCCAGGTTTATGTACAATTTTTTGAGCAGATGGGCAAATAGTTCTATTATTTGCTTAACTTTTAGGTAAATATTTAAATAGGTTTTTAATGAATGATTTTTGGCCTTTGTGATGTTTTACATGTAGATAAGATACATTTCAGCCACTTGTGGCAATGAATTTGCTGTATTTCAGTCATTCAGAAATTGTTTTTGGAAATGTGAGAGATTTTCTAGACTTTAATTTTAGAGATACAACTATTTATAGACATTTTAATATGTATATTTCAAAGAATAAACGGTTGAGAATTTAGAGCTCCCTGATTATTGTTTGTTTATATCATTTGTCAGAAATTTCTGATGAGGGACCATAGAGTGGAATATTTATAAAATTGCTAGGTCTTTATAGGTTCAATCTTAGGATAGTTGATCCAGATATCTTCTCTACTTGTGGATTTCCCAGGGCTTGTTTTGTGAATGGCTGGCTCTGTAGATTGTTGCTTATTAAGGGGTGATCAGATAAAGCTCTGAGAAGTCCAGCAGTATTAAAATCTATTAATATGAGGGACTTTTGAAGAAAATATTTTTTATCATCTTTGCACATTGTGGAGATGTTTCTCAGAAAATTTTTTTTGTTGTTTAATGAGAACTTCATGACTTGGTTATGAATATTTGTAAAAACCTGTGAAGTCAAAGTAACATTCTATAGACTACTCTCTCTCTCTCTCTATATATATATATATTTTCATACTGTAGATAAACAGATATTGTTTGTTTTAATGGGTTTTGCTTATGATGAAATGTTACTTATTAAGATTAATTGATGTTTAAAAAAGTATACAAAGAGAAAGGAAATATCATTTATAGTAATTACCTGGTAATAATTTAAGTCCTCTAATATAAATCTGTCCTTAAAAAAGTTGTTGAATGGCAGCTAATTAGATTGAAGTACCCTATAACTTATATTTTGAATTGGTAGTTAATAATAATTGGAAAACTAGGCTGCAGATTACATAGCCTAACACTTAAGGGTATCCTCTCAACACATTTTAGCTGTGTCCCACAAGTTTTGATATGTTACATGTTCATTATCATCTACATAAAAATGTTTTTCAAATTTTATTTTGGCTTATTCTTCGACCTGTGAGTTATTTGTTGTTTTGTTTTTTTTAAACTAGTATATTGCTTTCTTTTTGAACATTTGGGGATTTGCTAGTTATCTTTCTGTTATAATTTCACTATGATTAGAGAACACATTCTGAATGGTTTCAGACATTTATTGATACTTATTTTATGGCTCAGCATTTTTATAAATGTTTATATACCCTTGAAAAGACTATGTATTATGCTCTTAACTACTGTCTTCTACGTACTTTATTAAGGTCAAGTTTGTAAATTTTGTTATTGTGTTGTTCAAATCTTCTCTATCCTTACTGAATTTATTTTTGGCCTTTTTTTCTGTTCATTACACAGAGGTGTCTTGAGGTTAAGTGTTGAATGTATCTTACTGTGATTATGGATTTGTATATTTCTCCTTTTAGTTCTATAAAGAACTAAACTATATGCTTTATGTATTTTGAAGTCATGTTACTAGGCACATACAAACTTATATCTTTCTAGTAAATTGGCTCTTTATCATTATAACATGTCCCTTTTTATCTCTAGTAACACTTCTTGTTTGTTGCCTCAAAGGCTTAGTATAGCTACACTTGCTTTATTTTGGCTACTGTGCTTGCATAGTATAACTTTCCCTCTCCTTTTGCTTTTAATGCTCCTGTAGCTTTATATTTGAGGTCTGTTTCTTGTTAAGAATAAACAGATTTTTGTTTCCCTGTTTTTAATTAAATCTGAAGTATATTTAGCTCATTAACATTTAATATAATTATTGATAAATTGGGGTTTATGTCTATCATTTTATTGTTTTCTGTTTGTCCTACTGCTTCTATATTTTATTTTCTCTCCATTGTTGCCTTCTTTTGGATAAATCAAGTGTTTTAAAAAGTATTATTTAATTCCTCCCTTCCTGTTAGCTTGTTAGTTTTATATTCTTTACTATTCTTTTGGTGGTTACACTAGATTACCACAAGCACCCCTGTGATACATTAGAGTTGCATATTCATTAGGATTTTGAAAAACAACATCTCAGTCATTATTAGGACCCTAGAACACTTTAATGGTATTTATCACTCTCCTGCTTTTATGTTGTCATTGTTATGCATTTCAAGTCTACATTTAAATCCAGAGACTATTTTGTACAGTTAATATTTGCCCTTTCCATTGTTCTTTATTCCTTTTTGTATTTACATGCTTCCATCTCATATTAATTTTCTTCTGTCTGAAGAACTCCTTTTGAGGAGTTTGGTGGTACTGAAATCTCAGTTTTTGCTTGTTTTGAAATCTATTTATTTTCATCCTTAAAGAATGTATTAACTGACTGTAGAATTCTGTGTTACTAGCTGTTATTTTCTTGAAGTACTTTAAAGATCTCAGCTCATTGTCTTCTAGCTTCCATTGTTTTTGTTGCAAAATCAGCTGTCAGGCTTATTGTTGCTTCTTGGAAGGTAATGTGCCTTTCTTGTTAAGTTGCCTTTCTTTTTGTCTTTCTCTTTAAGTTTAAACAGCTTTTCAGTGATGCACCTAAGAATGGTTTTCTTTCTTTGTATTCTGGAGTTTCTGGCATCTCTTGAATTTGTGGTATGACTGATGAGTTGTGAAAAAATTTTGACTTTTAAAAAATACTGTTTCTGCCCCATTTTTGTTTCCTTTCTTCTGCAACTCCAATTAAACCTTTATTATACTTTCGATCATCTCCCATACGTTTCCTGCTTTCTTCTGTTTTTATAATTTTTTTTCCTCCTCTTACTCCATTCTGTATAGTTTTTGCTTGCCTATATTTCAGTTCACTTACTCTATATTTAACTATGTCCAACCTGCTTTTTAACCCATCTATTCTTAATTTTAGTTATGGTATTTTTTAGTTTTAGAATTTTTATTTGGTTCTCTCTCTTTTTAAGGTAGATTGTAATTCTCAGGTGAAAAATCTCATTACCTATTTTTTTGAGCATATTAATCAAATTACTTTAAAGTCTCTGTCTGCAAGCTCCACTATCTTGGTTACCTATAGGTCTATCATCTTTTTTCTTTTTGATAATAGTTAATATAGTTGTATATTAATACATGTTAACTATGTATTATTGAATTATATTGTATATTATTGTATGTTGATAATAACATAATAGTAATAATTATTATTAGGCAACTTTTTAATTAAGTGCCAGACATCATATGCAGAATTTTAGATACAAATTTTGTATCCATAATGATGTATTTCTCCAGATAGATTTATGCATCTTCAGATTCACCCATCTTCTTGCAGGCAGATAGAGATCACTGAAGCTGTCAAGTATTGAGCTGACTTGAGGTTGGGTTTTCAGCCTTATAAAGCTTGTTCTACCTGGAATTTGCTTCAACTTGGTAGCCCTCTAGGGATCTCAGTTAAGAGACTGGGTGTTTTTAGGGCTTCTCTAGCTTTTTTCCTCTCCAGACTCATGAGAGTTTTAAAAGCCTCTTCTTCCTTTTTAGTTGCTTTCTGCTGGCTTTTTAGCCTTTTGCCATGTGCAGTTTAAAAGCTGACAGATCTCTCAAGAGGAAAATCAGTACTGTCAGATTTGTTCTTCTGTGCCTTCTTACACTGTGGGATCTTGACTCCTCAAGACTTAGCTTGTCTTACCAAGTTTTGTCCCCGTACTCCCTTGAAATTGCCAAAAGCTTTGCTGAGTTCTCTACCTCCTACTGGCTGTCCTTTTTGGGCTTCTCAGTGCCTTACCCTGCGCCGTTAAAGAAATAGGTGACATAACTTGATGAAAGGGAAAGCTGCACAGAATGAGATACCTTTCAGTGAGTTCCTTGTCACCTTGAAGTCTTAGCTACCTCAGAAAGTCTCCTATAGTTTAAGAACTTTCTACCAATTTAATACAGGTTTTCTAGTTTAAGAGGGAGTGTTGGTCTATTACAGACTATTTTGTTATATTCAAAAGCAGAAATCTTTCTGTGTTTAGTTCTTTTGGAATAGTGTTGTAACTTATAGGCCTATGAGTTTCTCATAGTTATGTTAATGTAATAATGTAAGACTTGATCCCCAGAGTTCTTTGGTCTCTTGCTCAGTATTTTCCTTCATTAACTGCTTATTCTTGCAATCTGATGGAAGAAAAATTGTGGAACATAAATACAGTTGACCCTGAACAACATGGATTTGAATTTGGAGGTCCACCTACATGATTTTCTTCTGCTTCTGCCACCTGGAGACAAAAAGTCAATCCCTTCTCATTCTCTGCCTCAGCCTATTCAACATGAAGATGATAAGGATGAAGATCTTTATGATGATCCACTTTCATTTAATGAATAATATTTTTCTCTTCCTTATAATTAATAACAGTCTCCTTTCTCTAGCTTATTGTAAGAATATAGTATGTCATACATGTAACATGAAATATGTGTTAATTAGCTGTTCATGTTATTGATAAGGCTTCTGGTCAACAGTAAGCTATTAGCAGTTAAGGTTTATGGGAGTCAAAAGTCATACAAGGCTTTTTCAATTGCATTGGAGTTGGTGCCTGTGCCCCTGCATTGTTCAAGGGTAAACTAAGTATAACACTATTTGTTAGCAGTATTTATTCTTGATCTTAGCCAAAAGGCTGCAAAGTGATTATTAAGTAGTTGTGTGTTTTTTTTTAAATGTTAATTAGTTGTTTTAAATGCTTACTGACTAAGAGTTAAAATGAGATTTTATTTTTGGTTTTGTTGGTGATTTGCACATTTATTTTGAGACTTGTTTAAGGTTAAGAAATTGAGAATTGGTTGGGTGCGGTGACTCATGCCTGTAATCCCAGCACTTTTGGAGGCCAAGATGGGCAGATCACTTGAGGTCAGGAGTTCGAGACCAGCCTGGCCAACATGGTGAAACCCTGTCTCTACTAAAAATACAAAAATTACCAGGACGTGGTGGTGCATACCTGTGCTCCCAGGTATTTGGAAGGTGGAGGCATGAGAATTGCTTGAACGCAGAAGGCCGAGGTTGCAGCGAGCTGAAGTCGTGCCATTGCACTCCAGCCTGAGTGACAGAGTGAGACTCAAGTCTCCAAAAAAAAATAGTAATTTGAGAGTTTAATCTTTCCATAAGTATAGTATTTTCCCTTCAGATAATATGATTTTTAAATTATCTGCCTTTTTATTAGAACTTTTATGGAATCATATTTATGTGAAGATGTATGTTTAGAAGGAAGATACTTGGGTTTAGTGTTAACTTTGATTTTGTAAGTGTTAGTATTTAATACTTCAAAAATATTTCTACTTTTTTTAGTATGACTAATATTTATATTTGTTTATTTATTTGTTTGTTTTTGAGAGAAAGTCTCACTCTGTCGCCCAGGCTGGAGTGTAGTGGTGTGCTTTCAGCTCACTGCAACCTCTACCTCCTGGGTTCAAGCAATTCTCCTGCCTCAGCCTCCTGAGTAGCTGGGATTACAGGTACATGCCACCATGCCTTGCTAATTTTTTTTTTTTTTTTTTTTTTTTTAGTAGAGATGGGGTTTCACTATGTTGGCCAGGCTGGTCTTGAACTCCTGACCTTGTGATCCACCCGCCTTGGACTCCCAAAGTGCTGGGATTACAGGTGTGAGCCACTGTGCCCAGCCAGCATAACTAATACTTATTATGGTCAATATCACCCATGTATTTGTTGTTAAGGAAGTTGTCTTATGTATATAGAAATGCTGTAATATGCAAGCCTGGATATGTTCCTTTTCCTTTCCTGTCACTGTCATCTTTCTTCCCTTTACTCTTTTGATTAAGAAGTTCCATCAGAAAAGTCATAAAATCTAACTTCATCTATCAGCTAAAATGTTACTTTCTCAGGAAATCCTGTCTGACTCTCTTTCCCCATTGATCTGGCACCCATTCCCCTGCCCCTGCAATTAAATGCTTTCATAGCAACATGTACCTATCTGATACATCACTGTTTACAATTTGTATTTACGTGTGTGTGTGTTTGTGAATGTGAGATGGAGTCTCGCTCTGTCACCCAGGCTGGGGTGCAGTGGTGTGATCTCGGCTTACTGCAGCCTCTGCCTCCCAGGTTCAAGCTGTTCTCCTGCCCTAGCCTCCCAAGTAGCTGGGACTACAGTTGTACACCACCACACCCAGGTAATTTTTGTATTTTTAGTAGAGACAGGGTTTCATCTACCCGCCTTGGCCTCCCAAAGTGCTGGGATTAGAGTGCGAGCTGCTGTGCCTCGCCTCCTGTAATTATGTATTAAAATGTGTAATTACTTGATTCATAACTGTTTTCCCAGTTAGACCAAAGCTCCATAGAAGGTATGGAATTTTCCTCCATCATCATTGTAGTTCAAGCATAATATTTGTTAAATGAGTAAATGAGTGAATTAACTAGCCATTTTGATTACTTTTCTCTTTTTAATGCAGTTTTGGTTTAGGGCTGTAAGGAGTCATATCGGCCATATTCAGAATGTCACATTAGTGTTTTAAGTCCATTCTGTATTTTTTAAATGAGTTTCAGCAAAATCTTAAGTGAAATTGGTTATCTCTAGGGTAGAGGTACTATATTTGAAAAGACTTGGAACAATAGAAAGCTTCTGATTTAAATCTTGGAGTTTTAAAATATTTTTATTATGAAGTTATTTATGATTTTACAGATAATATTTTTAATGAGACCTTGAAAAATCTATAGAGTGCAGTTTATAACAGAACTTGATTTGCCTAGTAGCTTTTAATAGTTTTTGAATATCAGTATTTTGATTAATTTTAAGATAAGGATCATTTCCTATAATTCTTTGAACATAATTATTAGTTGGTTGATTTTTTTAATGTGATAGTGTTTTTGAGATGTAACTTACGTACCATACAATTCATCTACTTTAGGGTATTTGATTCAATGGATTTTTGGTAGATTCACAGATGTGATCGTTACTGCAGTCAATTTTAGAACATTTTCATAATCTCAAAGGGAAAACTGTAGTCTTTGGCTGTTACCCACTTATTCTTCCATCCCCAAGCAACCAGTAAACTACTTTCTGTGTCTACAGATTTGCCTATTTCAGGCTTTTTCTATAAATGGAGTCGTATAACATATGGCCTTTTGTGATTGGCTTTCATTTATGATACTGTTTTCAAAGTTCATCTGTATTGTATCATGTATCACTACTACATCCTTTTTATGGCTGGTAGTATTCTATTGTATGGATGGATGTACCACATTATTCATTAGTTCAGTGGTCATTAACCTTTCTGGCACCAAGGACTGGCTTTGTAGAAGGCAGTTTTTCCACGGATGGGGTGGTGGGGAGGATGGTTTCAGGATGAAATTGCTCCATTTCAGATCATCAGGCATTAGATTCTTATAAGGAACAAAACCAAAAACACAAAACAGTAACAACACAAAGATTCTCATAAGGAGTGTCCAACGTAGATCCCTTGCATGTGCGGTTCACAGTAGGTTTGGTGCCCCTATGAGAATCTAGTGCCTATGCTGATGTGACGGGAGGCAGAGCCCAGGCTGTAATGCTTGTTAGCCCACTGCCACTCATCTCCTGCAGTATGTCTCAGTTCCTAATAGGAACTGAACTGATATCGGTCTGTGGCCTAGGGTTTTGGGATCTCTGCATTAGTTGATAGACATTTGGATTATATCCACTTATTGGCTATTATGAATAATGCTGCTAGACATTTGGATTATATCCACTTATTGGCTATTATGAATAATGCTGCTATAATAAACATTTGTACAAGATTTTTCTAGACATATTTTCGTTTCTAGGGTATATGTCTTAGCAGTGAAATTTCTGGGACATTTGGTATCTCTATGGTTTAGTTATTTGAGAAAATGCCAGATTTGTTGTTGATTTTTTTTTTTTTCTGTTACTGTGTAGTGTCAAGAAACTCTTTAGTGCATATAAATTGAAACCCTGTAAGGAAAGTGATCATTTGGGATTAGATAGCAAATTGCTTGACTTCAAATGTGTGACAGTTGAGCTAGTTCTTTATCTTTCTTCTTTTTGTTGAGAATACATGAATTAGCTCCCTGCCTTCATCTTTGAGGATATTTACCTATCAGTGTACATACATGTACACACATAGGTACACATATCATACTTTACTCAGCAGTTTGTGCTGAGGACAGTAGTTGAAAGTCAATGTGTTTTTCCCTAAAATTTATATCATTTGTTTATGTGTGAAATATCAAATGGAAGATATTTTTGGAAGCAGTGAAACTTGTTTATGATTTCTTTCCTTGTGCAAAATGAGACATACATTTAAAAAAATAACAAACTTTTCTCCTTGTTTCTTTTAGCATTGATGACTGGGAAGTGAGAGGCATAGATTTTTGAAGAGCTGAATGTAACTTCTAGTTTAATAGTTTCTTCCAGATCTTAGAATTTCAGATGAATGGAGAATTCATACATCTAGGTCTGAAAGTTTAAATCTTTGGCATCTATGGAGATCTCCATTTCTACAAATGCTATGATGGGTGACAGGTTAAAGACAAACCTTTTTAAAAATTTTATATTTTTATTGCTACATAGTAGTATTTGAATAGCAATTATGGCTTTTCAAATTCCTATTTTTACCATAAACAGATTATTAGGTGCTTACTGATTGCGGATAATAGCCTGATCTATCAGAAGGTAGAAGTGAGAATCTCTGATGATGCATTGTCCATACATGGTTCACTAGGAGGTAGCAAAGACTGTTTGAGAAAGTGACAAAAGCAGTAAATGCTGCAGAACTGAAATTCAGAGAATTGTACTTCCACTGTTGGGTGAGGCTTGAGGGGAGACTTTGAAAGAGGGAAATGAGCTACACCTTTCTTTGGGTACTGATTTAATTTCTTTAGCCATTTTTTGCATTTCTTGAATGTAGGAATTTATCCTTACCCATGTGCATATTCAGCAGCTCCAGTTTAGGAAATTGGTTAGTGTAGCATATATATCATAACCAGAAAGATGCTTGGAGGTAGACTTTTCCCTAAAGTTTATACAAGGCACTTAATGGGCTGGGTCCTCTATCATGTACTTCTTTCTTAGACTTTGCATACATGAAATGGTATCTTTGTCCTTATTTCTCTCCACATTCACCCTTTTTAATGATTTTAGTAAGTTTTTTCAGTTTTGGTTAAGATATATTTCATAGTTACAGTATTATAAGACAGTATTTATTGAAGGTAGCTTGGCTGATATTGTTAGAGTCACTTGCCACTTTCCTCTCTGCGTAATTAACATTTATTCTCCTCATTTTTTGTTAGTGAACTCCCTTCTGTTTATAGTTTCTTTATGATTCTGCATATCAGAAGATAATAAGCACTTATCACAAATGCATTTAAGGGATGTACTACTCTGTAAAAAATTTAAATATTGAAAATAGAACTCTTTGAATTTTATTTTACTCTTTTGAGGAAATTAAGATATCTTGAATTTTTTATGGTATTCTAACCTTTTCCAGCACATACAGGGCAGCAGTTATTTTTATATACATCTGAGAATGTGTGAATTGCAAATTAATCTTCTAGCAGGTGTCTAATGCTGTTGATAGAGATGTTGCCCAGAGATTTATTGGATTTAATGAGACAGTTTTTTGATATCTTTGAATTATGATAGACTATTGGGCTGCCACAACAATGTAAGTTTTGGAATATTTTTTAATGATATAGAGAAAATGCTTCAGATACACTGCCATGTAAAAGAGAAAATGGTAAACAAACAAACAAAAACCCTGATTTTAAAATGGTTTGATTCGATTTATATTTTAAAAACACACACACGTGATTTGTATGCCTGTATATATAGAAAAGATTGCAGCTGGGCACGGTAGCTCATGCCTGTAATCCCAGCACTTTGGGAGGCTGAGGCGGGTGGATCACAAGGTCAAGAGATCGAGACCATCCTGGTCAACATGATGAAACCCCCATCTCTACTAAAAATACGAAAAATTAGCTGGGCATAGTGGCACGTGCCTGTAATCCCAGCTACTCAGGAGGCTGAGACAGGAGAATTGCCTGAACCCAGGAGGCGGAGGTTGCTGTGAGCTGAGATCGCACCATTGCACTCCAGCCTGGGTAACAAGAGCGAAACTCCGTCTCAAAAAAAAAGAAAAGAAAAGATTGCAAGGAAATTTACCAAAATATTAAGTGATTATCTCTGGGTTGTAGTAATTGGGGTGATTTTTATTTTTTAAGTGCTTTTTTTTTGGTATTACCTGAAATTTTAAATATTATCTCATTTTAGCAAATAACAAATACTACTCAAGAAAAAAAGAGTTGTGTTTGTGTAAATTGCTTTGATTATAAACACAAATTATGTAGTATCCTATGTCCCATGTTAGTGAGTTTGAGTTTTATTTTTTGAAAGTGAGGAGCCATCAAAGGATTTTTAAATAGAAAAGTGATGTGAGGGCCGGGCGCGATGACTCATGCCTATAATCCCAGCACTTTGGGAGGCCGAGGTGGGTGGATCACGAGGTCAAGAGATCGAGACCATCCTGGTCAACAAGGTGAAACCCCGTCTCTACTAAAGATCCAAAAATTAGCTGGACATGGTGGTGCATGCCTGTAGTCACAGCTACTCAGGAGGCTGAGGCAGGAGAATTGCCCGAAACCAGGAGGCGGAGGTTGCGGTGAGCCGAGATCATGCCATTGCACTCCAGTCTGGGTAACAACAGTGAAACGCCATCTCAAAAAAAAAAAAAGAAAAGTGATGTGAATAAAGTTAAGTCTTTAAAAATTTTGAATACTCTTCTGACCCAGCAATGTCAGTTTTTAGTAGCTAATTTTGAGCATCTTCAAATTCAGGCATGCTTATACCTGGGATTACATGTACACCTTCCACTGGAAACCTGGATAAAAAGTAATTTTAAAAGGTTCAGTTTCCTAAGTCTTACTATTGTGGATTCTTTCCTAAAATTAATCTGCCTAAGAACTTACCTGTGGCTTATGCCCTTGTTCCTCAAAAATATGGTCTATTAACAGCAGTATTGTCATTACTGGTTGCTTGTTAAATGCAAAAAAGGTGGTTCTCAATACTTTTAAATAAAAGGAGGACCTAATCAATTTTTAATTGATAGATCATAAATAATTTTTTTTTTTTTTTTTGAGACAGATTTTGCTCTGTCACCCTGGCTGGCATGCAGTGGCACGATCTTGGCTCACTGCAGCCTCCGCCTCCTGAGTTCAAGCGTTTCTTCTGCCTCAGCCTCGAGAGTAGCTGGGATTACTGGCATGCGACACTACACCTGGCTAATTTTTTTTTGTATTTTTAGTAGAGATAGGGGTTTCACCATGTTGGCCAGGCTGGTCTTCGACTCCTGATCTCGGGCGATCAGCCCACTGCGGCCTCCCTAAGTACTGAGATTACAGGCATGAGCCACTGTGCCTGGCGTGATAGATCATAAATAATTTTTAAAGTTATAGTTCATTATGCATGCTATTTTTGGCAGGTAATTTGGAAGGTGGTTAAAAAAAAAGTTAACAATACAGGAACAGTCCAGGTTGAATATCCCTCATTTGAAATACTTAAGACCCAGAAGTGTCTTGGATTTTGGAATTTTTACGGTTTTGGAATATATGCATTGTGTTAATGTATACTTAGCAGTTGAGGATCCCTAATTTGAAATTTGAAATCTGAAATGCTCCCATGAGAATTTCCTTGCAGTGTCATGCAAACTCAAAAAGTTTTTAGATTTTGGAACATTCTGATTTTGATTTTCAGATTTTGCATTCTCAAACTATAATAACAGAAATTCCTTCTGTTCCCTTGTCTTTATTTATGTGAGCAAGGGAGGATCACTAGAGGCCAGGAGTTGGAGAATAGCCAGGGCAACATAGCGAGACCACCTTCTCTACAAAAAATTAAAATAGCCTGTGGTGGTGTGCTCCTGTAGCTCTAGCTACTTGGGAGGTTGAGGCTTGAGGATCACTTGAGCCCAGGAATTTGAGGCTGCAGTGAGCTATGATCATGTCACTGTACTCCAGCCTGGGCAACAGAGCAAGACTGTCTCAAAAAAGAAAAAAAAAAAAGAGTGTGTGTGTGTGTGTGTGTAGAGAGAGAGAGAGTGTTGATGCTGAATCCCATTTTGTTCCAGCAGTGATACTCATATATTCATGAGATAATTCTTTCAAGAGTACATGTGTCTTTGACAGTCATCTCTAATACCTTTACTCTATATTTACACATTCTCTGTCAAAGTTTCTAATATATTTATATTGTTTTGGTTGATAGTATACTTACAAAATTGATAGTAGTATCCAGAAGAAATTTTGAAAATCACTTAGAATCTTATGATCAAAAACCAAAAAAGTTTATTTTAATTTACACTGCGTTTTCCCAGAGAACAGTGAAAAATGAAAGACTTTCCAGCATATATTACATTTTGTAAAATTCTGTGGGAGAAGTTTAAGGAGAAACCAAGATAATATAAATTTTTGACTCTGTAAGAAGAGGCTGTACATTTAAAAAATAGATGATGGTATTTTTATTCTATTGATGCTTTTAAAAGAATATATATAACAACTTTATTAAAAATTAACAATAGAGTACACTGGAAATCACAACCTTTGCAATAACTAAGGTATGAAACATTTTGCAATTTAAAAGTGTTGAGGATGTGCATAGATTTTCAAAATTAATTTAGAGGGTACTTGAGCAGAAAAGCTTGTGCACTGGGTTACTTGCAAATTTTTAAAAAATTCTGATGGCCCTAGATTATACAATAATCAATTATTTTGGGCCTAGTCCCGAAGTACTAGACTATGATGAAGATCTCACAAAAGTGATTATTTTCTGTAATTACATATACACATTTGTTTATAGTTACATGCATAGACAGAAAAAAGACTTGGAATGTAACACAAAAGCAAAAAGATAAGGAAAATATTAATGAAAAGTTGAACATGGAGGCTAGCCTTGATCCTGAAGGTCTACCTTCTCTCACCTTCAGGACGCATGGCTTAATGAGCAGTTGATGCTCTTTGGCCAGGATGATGGGTGGGACACAGGCTGAATTTCAGCTTTCACTCTTCAGTGGGATCTCCTAGTGCACAGTACAAACTGCATAATTGTATATAGCAGCCCCGTACCCCTGCACCTTCTACCTGATAATAGGCCCAGAAAGAGATTAGAAAAAAATAGAAATAAAGGAAAAAAAAAACAGGAAAATTTCTGAGCTAAAGAAAGCCTTGGTTGAAGTCATTAGTTTGAACAGGCTTGCTGAATGTCAAGAGACTAAGTGCAAAAATACCCCAAATTAGTATGTATTCAGATGCAGGAACCTGGTGGTAGGGAAGCTGCTCAGGCACAGGAACTGAGCATTGAAGCTGTATATGCTGCTGGAGCCTGATGCTAGAGAAACCTGTATGGCAGGAATGAAGAGTTAGAGGAGCTATATATGCTGCAAGAACATGCAGGGCAAGCATATCTGAATCAAGAAGCCAAACAAAAACAAAAACGCCCCAACAACAAAAAACCCTTACTTGCTGTGCCTTGCTGTTAAACCTCTTACTGACACAGTTTAATATTGTGCCAGCTGGTAAAGGAAAAATAAAGGGCCCAAATCTATTTTCAAAGAGGAGACAAAAAGGGTGACTTGAGAGGTGAGAGTCAATAAATCCATAAGTGGCACACCTTTACTTTTAGATTTTGATGTGATTTTAAAAACTGTTTTCTCAGCATTTCGTTTGTACTTTAACTGGTTGAATCTAGTACATGAAGTTTTCTTCTTCTGGATAATCTGGTGCCCATTATTGTTTTAATAGGATTAATATTAATAGTAGGCTTTTGTATTTCTATTTTCCATTCAGACAGTGCAATAATGTTTTTTAAATTGCAAAAATGGATACTGAATTATAAAGACAGTAGTGCTTTTGAAACGTTGGCTGGCATGTGAGGCAGTCATAGTATAGTAACGAACTAATGTTTTGTTAACTGATGAACATTTTGAATTTAACAAAGAAAGGCTGAGAGCTCTAAGATACATAAGTGTAGGTCGTCTGACAGTTGAGTGAGGAGAGTTATTACCTGTAATAAACTTCATTTCAGTTGTGTCACTGAACTGCTCATGTTTCATATAATAATTTAAACAGAAAAGCGCTCCAAACTTATATTCTGTGCTACAGCAATCCATATTGTGATTTGCCATATGACATATCTCTTATTAATCTATGGAGAGAGCATTAAAACCAAACAGTCTTGCCTATTTATCAGGTATGTTCTAGGTATGAATTTATTTGTGAATTTTATACGAACAGATATCTATAGAAATGAGTTTCTGAAAGACCAGCTTACAACTAGAGCCATTAATCAGGGACACAGGTAGAAAATAATTCACATATATGCAGAGATGCTGGGAGAAGTTTTGTTCCAAACCTAACACAAAATACAAGATACACAAGTTTTTACAGAAGGTATTATCCATTGTGGTAATATTTGATCTGTAATACTTTTGAGTTTTTTAATAGTTTAAAGAGTTAAATATAGTTGTTGGGTTTATTTTTTTATTTTTAGACAGGGTCTCACAAATGTAATTTTAAAATATTTGTAGCTCCTCTTGGGTATCTCTAAGGAAGAGAGTTTGAAACATGCTTTACCACAGGACTTAGGACCTGGTCAGAGGTACCTGTTAGGGGGATGAGAGGAGAATTCTCAGTAAGTAATTAGATTTTGATTAGTTAATATTGGTTTGACCTGTCATATTTAGTACAGTTTAAATTACCGTATTATACTGTGGCAAAAGCTGGATCTGGTGCAAACAAAAACATGAAGGAATTGAAACAGTGTGGTATCGAGAGAACACTGACCTAGAACCAGAGGCTCAAGCTCTAATCCCAGTTCTACCACCAATTAATTGGTAATTTTAGATCAATCATTTAGTTTCTCTAACCTTTTATTTTTTTTTCTCATACAAAATTAGGGATTTAGATTCCGAAGTTCTTTTGACGCAAGATAGGAAAGAATTGATACTACAGAGTAATTTTTAAAAGACATACTCCCTCCCCTGCATCCACATATTATAGTTCATAATTAGCTAAATTGTTGCCCAGCAAAGATATTTTAAGAAGTTGATATAATTAGATTATAGTGCTTATTTTAGTGAAATTAATTACATGTAAATGAAGCCTTTGAGAGTGCTTAGAAACAGTTTGATCTCTGAAATCTTTTTTTTTTTTTTTTTGAGATGGCTTCTCGCTCTTTTGCCAGACTGGAGTGCAGTGGCACTATCTCAGCTAACTGGAACCTCCGCCTCCTGCCTCAGCCTCCTGAGTAGCTGGGACTACAGGCATGTGCCACCATGCTCAGCTAATGTTTTGTTTTTTTAGTAGAGTTGGGGTTTCACCATATTGGCCAGGATGGTCTCAATCTCTTGACCTCGTGATCCATCTGCCTCAACCGCCCAAAGTGCTGGGATTATAGACGTGAGTTACTGCACTGTAAATCTTTGTAATCCCTCTGTGAATATTGTTATTTTGTCTGAGGTTTGAAGAATGTGTTTACTAAGCAGTAAATCATTGCTAGAGCATGTCCAAATTTAATGATATTTGCATTAGGTAGAAAGGGAGTAGTTCTTAATTTTGAAATATATTCCGAAGGGCCATTTATTTATTGAAAAGATTGATAATTCAAGCCTTCGGAGATATTCAGCAGTTGAGCCTTTTTTTATATTAATGTCTCAGCAGATAGATTTTTTGTTTGTTTTGGGAAGACACCAAATCACATTAGCGAGCTTTTTAGTTTTATATTTGTTTATTGAGAATTTCCTATTTTATCATTCTTCTGTATAGGAATGTTTGTTTTATTTTGTTGCCATTCTTTTTTCCCAGTGGTTGCTCCATTCATTTGCGTGGAATATGTAGGTATGTGTTCCCAAAGTGCTTTAAGTCCTTAGAGATAATTACTACATGCTCAAACATTTTCAGGCTCTTAGTACTAATAAGTTGACTTGAGTTTTGCTTTGAGTAATGGTAACTAACAATACTACAATGACATTCTATAATTTTCAACCTGTATTTGCACTCACCTCTTTTTCTTTCTTCTGGTATATTTTAAAGTAAATATAAGTTATTTTATTTTATTCCTAACTCTTTCAGTATACATGAAGAAGAGGATAGTTTATTTGTTATTTTTAATTTCATTATTTTATTTAAATTTTTTTCTTGGTAGAGATGGGGTCTCGCTATGTTGCCCAGGCTAGTCTCAAACTCCTGGACTCAAGCACTCTTTCACCTCAGCCTCCCAGAGTTCTGGAATTATAGGCATGAGCCACTGCACCTGGCCTGAGTTATCTATTAATCCCTAACAAATTACTCCAAACTTAGCAGCTTAAAACAATGCACATTAATTATGTCAGAGTTGATGAGGGTCCAGAGTTTGGACATAGATTTGAGAGGTCTTCTGCTCCAGGTCTCTAAGGCTGCAGTCAAGATGGTGGCTGGGGCTGTGGTTTCATCTAAAGGCTTGAGTGGGGAAGGATCTGCTTCTAAGCTTATGTGGTTGTTGGCAGGATTCAGTGTCTTGAAAGTTGTTGCCCAGAGGTTGTTCTCAGTTCATTGCCATGTGGGGATCTCTAATGTGGTGTTTTGCTTCAACAGTGCCAACAAAGGAAAGTCTGCTAGTGAGGTGGAAGTCACAGTTTTGTGTAGCCTAGGCCCAGAAAAGATGTTCCATCACCTTTGCTATATTCTCTTCGTTAAAAACAAGTCATTAGGCCAACCTACACTCAATGAGATGAAATTACAATTAAGTGGAATTACACAATAGTGTGAATACTGGGTGGTTGGGATCATTTGAGGCTATCTTTGCTTCCCTGCCAGAGACATTTTCTCTAATAGCCACAATGTCGTTATTTTACTTAACAGATTTAGCAGTAATTCTTTAAATATAATTACTAACTAGATTTAGCAGTAATTCTTTAAATATAATTACTAACTAGTCCATATTTAATTTTCAGTTTTCTAAAAAATGTCTTTTTATTAGTATGTTTGAATCAGGATCCAACCACTTACTGTATTTGTTGTTATGTCCCTTTAAAATTCTTTTTATCAAGAAGTCTTCTATTAGCCGGGTATGGTGGTATGCACCTGTAGTCCCAACTACTTTGGAGGCTGAGGCAAGAGAGTTGCTTGAGTTCAGGATGTCAAGGCTGCTGTGAGCTATGATTGTGCAACTGCACTCCAGTGTGGACAACAGAGCAAGACCCTGTCTAAAAAAAAAAAAAAAAAAAAAAGGAGGTGGAGGGGAAGGAGAAGGAGAAGGGGAAGGTGAAGCGGAGGGGAGAATCTTCCCATCCTCTTCCAGTTTTCCTTTTATCCGTTGACTTGTTGAAGAAATCAGGTCATTTGTCCTGAAGAAGCTCCCCAATTCTGGATATGTCCACTTGCTTTTCTGTAGTGGCATTTGACTAATTCCTCTATTTGTCATGCTTTATATATACTGGGAGTTAAACAGAGAGCCTTATTTAGATTTTTGATTAATACATGTATTTTTTTGAGACAGGGTCTTGCTGTGTTGCCCATGCTGGAACGCAGTGGCACAATCAAGGCTCACTTTAGCCTTGAATTCCTGGGCTCAAGTGATCTTTCCATCTTAGCCTCCCAAGTAGCTGAAACTACAGGTGTGTTCCTCCATGCCTGGCTTATTTTTAATTTTTTTTTTTTTTTGGTAGGGTCAGGGTGTCATTGTGTTGCCTAGGCTGGTCTTTAACTCCTGGCCTCCATTAATTTTTTAGAAAGACCTCTCCCTAGGTGGTGCCATATATTTTGTGTTTTATCACTTCAGAAGGCACAAAATGTGGTGACAACTTATTTGTAAAGCCATCTACTTTTCATTAATAGTGTTAATATCCAAAGATAACCATTGTTAGAATAAACTATTTCAGCAGAGGTATCAAAATTGGATTGCTTTCATCTTACCATTCCTTTCACATTTACTAGCTGTAATTTTCCTGGATAAAAATGTCCATCTATTTGAGCTTTTTGGTTACTCTGAAATACAGTTCTACTGGAAAAGCAAGATAAATGCTTAATTCTTTCCTTTTAATCACCAGTTTTCAGCGTAATGAGGTGTTATATACCTCCAGGTGTCTAATTAATTTTTTCCTTTTTAAAAACAAAAAGCATTTATAAACATTAGTCTCTTTATTCATTGTGTTTCAAATGACTTCAGTAGTCATTCTTTGTGATGCCAGATGGTTCCATCTTAGGCCAGTGGGAGCCCCTGTAGGCTAGCTCCTGCTCCTGTGTTCCTTTGACATGACCCCATTCTTTGTTTTCTTGCTTTTTGGCATAGGAAAATGAATTAATCTATCATGCTTTAGTCGAGGAATGATGTTCAGAGTGCATAATTGGAAAATAGAGATGCTTACTTCGTGTTACCAGATTGTCATTTCTTTTAGATCCTTCCAGGCAATTGAACTAGGAAAAAATTTTTTAAGAGAAAAAATATCTTGAGTTCATACTGCTATTTCCAGTTCAAATTTGATTTGTGAGGTTGTAACTTCTTTCATTTTATACTTTTTTAGGTTGAAAATGTTTTCCAGTATTAACATTAATAAAATTACTTTGAGCCCTATCTGTGTGTGTGTTGCACAGATTTAAAGTAACAACAACATCAATATGTTTAAAACACAGATTTAAAGTAACAACAACATCAGTATTATTACTGGGTGAAGTGTAGCATTTCTTTGTAGATTATTTTTGTCATTAGACTGTATTTCACTGAAGATAGTAAAAATGCTATGTTTTAAGGTCAGTTGGAATAATTTTTAAAATATTTTCTGTGGATTATGTCACCAACTCGATACACAGTGAGGTTCATTTGTTTTAATTTGTTTTCAGCTTTTAGTCATTCCTGTTTTTGTTTCTGCATGTAAAACATTTGCATAGTTTCGAGTTTTAAACTATACACTTCCACTCTTTCCCTTCAACATTTTTTATTCCCGGTACAATGGACTAGTTCTTTCTTTCTTTCTTTTTTTTTTGGAAATGGAGTTTCACTCTTGTTACCCAGGCTGGAGTGCAATGGCGCAATCTCGGCTCACCGCAACCTCCGCCTCCTGGGTTCAGGCAATTCTCCTGCCTCAGCCTCCTGAGTAGCTGGGATTACAGGCATGCGCCCCCGTGCCCAGCTAATTTTTGTATTTTTAGTAGAGATGGGGTTTCACCATGTTGACCAGGATGGTCTCGATCTCTTGACCTTGTGATCCACCCGCCTCGGCCTCCCAAAGTACTGGGATTATAGGCGTGAGCCAACTTTCATTGTTTCTTTTTGCAAATACCAACATCTACATGTGTATCCATTCGTTTAGATACGCCACAATTTGTTTAACCATTCAGCAGTTGATGGACGTCTGGGTTGTTTCCAATTTGGGGTTACTAGAAATGAAGTTACTAGAAACATTTGAGTACAGGTTTTTGTTTGAACATAGGTTTTCATTTTCCTGGGATAAATGCCCAACAGTCCAGTTGCTGGATTGTAATGGTTAGTTTTGTAAGAAACCTTTATGCTCTTTTATAAAATGGGTGTACCATTTTACATTCCCATCAACAATGTATGAGTAATCCAGTTTCTCTGAATCCTTGTCAGTATTTGATGTCCTCACTGTTTTTTCTTTTAGCTATTACGATAGGCGTGTAGTGATATCTGATATATAGATGTTTTTTATTCTCCTGATGGATAGTGATGTTGCACATCTCATGTGTTTATTTGCCATCTGTTTAACAGCTTACTGGAATATATGTACACATCTTACCTATTTTCTGATTGGATTGTTTGCCTTTTTACCTGATGGATGTCAAGAGTACTTGTATATTTTAGGTGTGAGTCTTTTGTTTGCATATGTAGTTTGGAAATACGTTCTTCTGGTCTACAGCTTACCTTTTCATCCACTTAATAGTCTTTCTCAAACTAAAAGTTTTTAATTTTGCTAAGGTCCAGTTTTTCAATTTTTCCTTTTATAGATTGTGCTTTTTGGATAAGATCTCCTTGCGTAGTCCCAGACCCTGAAGGTTTTCTCTTATGTTTATATTTTTTAAAGTTTTATAGTTTTATATTTTGCATTTTCATTTATGATTAATTTTTTTAATGAAGTATGAGTTTTAGGTCAACATACTATTATTATTTTTGTTTATGGTTGTCCAGTTGCTCTAGCAGTATTTGTTGAAAAGGCAATTCTTTCTTCGTTGAATTGCTTTTATACCTTTGTTAAAAAAACCCATTTGGGCATATATGTGTGGGTCTTTTGGGAGTCTCTTATTCTGTCCCGTTGATATGTGTATGCCCCTCTGCTAGTATTACACTTTGTTGATTATGCAGCTTTATAATGGAGCAAGCTTTAATATTGGATAGAGTGATTCCTCTCTATCATTAGCTTATGGCTAATACTGTATTTTATTGTTGTAAAATACATTTTAATCTCACATAAAAAAGTTATTTTGGCTATTCTGGGTCCTGTGTTTTATGCATAAATTTCAGAGTAAACTTGTCTATGTCTAAAAGAAATCTTGCTGGGATTTTGATAGGAATTACATTAAATCTACAGGTCATTTTGGGAGAATTGCCATCATTGCTATGTTGAGTCTTCCAGTACATGGACACAATATGTCTTCCATTTATTTAGGTCTTTTTCTGTTTCTTTATCAGCATTTTGTAGTTTTCAGAATGCACATCATCTTATACATGTTTTGTTAAAAATATTCTTCCTTCATTTCCTTTGAAGCAATTGTAAATTGGTGCTTTTATCTTGGGTTCCACATGTTTAGTGTTATTGTATAGAAATGTGTTTGATTGATTGTTGATCTTATATCCAGCAACATTGCTGAACTCATTAGTTATAGGATTTTTTTTTTTTTTTTGGTAAATTTTATGAGGTTTTTCACATAGGCAAACCATGCCATCTGAAAACAGGGTTGGTTTCATTTCTTCCCTTCTGAAGGTTGCATCATTGTTTAGTTGAATGTGTTAAGTTTTATTTTTTTCTGGATTTTTGAATTATATTTAGGAAGTGTCTTCTCAGTGACAGAATGTAAAGGATTTACCTGTGTTTTCTTTTATTGCTTGTATGTTTTTATATTTAGTTTTCAGATTCATTTGGAATTTAACCTGGTGTGTGATGTGAGGCACAAATCTAATTTTATTTCTAAATGACTGTACATCATTTATAGCTATTGAAACATTTACATGTTTCAATGTCATTTATTATAAAGCTCATATTTTTTCTAACCCTACTGATATCTGATGCTACCTTGATCATTTATTAAGTTTAATGCATTTCATTCTATTTATTTTTATTTTTAAGTTTTTTATCAGAGACAGAGTCTCACTGTCTTAAACAGACTTTTCTTGAACTCCTGGCCTCAAGTGATCCTACTGTCTTGGCCTCCCAAAGTACTGGGATTATAAGCATGAACCTCTGCAGCCAGCACACTCTCTTTTATTTCACTGTTTTCTTTTCTGTTCCACATTGTGTATTCATGTATAAGTACCTCACTGCTTTAATTGTAGAGACTTCATAATATACTTTAACATCTGATAGGATCTAGTCTTCTCTCCTTTCTCTGCTACTCTTTTTCAGGGTTTCTGTGACTTGTTTTTGTACCTTTAATTTTTGTATGTTAAGTTTATTATTTGTGTGAACTGTATCAGCCTTATTATATAGTTATAGGGAATCCTGTTTTTATTTTTGGGTGTAATTAAATGTATAAGTTAACATATAATTGTATCTTTATTTTATATATATATATATATATATATATATATATTTTATTGCAGTTTAGGTTCTGGGATACATGTAAAGAACATGCAGGATTGTTGCATAGGTACATACATAGCAATGTGGTTTCCTGCTTCCATCCCCATCACCTATATCCGGCATTTCTCCCCATGTTATCCCTCCCCAACTCCCTAACCCACACTGTCCCTCCCCAGTCCTCCCCCTAACAGACCTCGTGTGTGATGCTCCCCTCCCTGTGTCCATGTGTTCTAATTGTTCAACACCCACCTATGAGTGAGAACATGCGGTGCTTGATTTTCTGTTCCTGTGTCAGTTTGCTGAGAATGATGGTTTCCAGGTTCATCCATGTCCCTACGAAGAACATGAACTCATCATTTTTGATGGCTGCATAGTATTCCATGGTATATATGTGCCCCATTTTCCCTGTCCAGTCTATCATCGATGGGCATGTGGATTGATTCCAAGTTTTTGCTATTGTAAACAGTGCTGCAATGAACATATGTGTGCATGTGTCTTTATAATAGAACAATTTATAATCCTTTGGATATATACCCAGTAATGGGATTGCTGGGTCAAATGGAATTCGTATTTCTAGGTCCTTGAGGAATGGCCACACTGTCTTCCACCATGGTTGAACTAATTTACATTCCCACCAGCAGTGTAAAAGTGTTCTCCACATCCTCTCCAGCATCTGTTGTCTCCAGATTTTTTAATGATCGCCATTCTAGCTGGCATGAGATGGTATCTCAGTGTAGTTTTGATTTGCATTTCTCTAATGACTAATGATGACCATTTTTTCATATGTTTGTTGGCCTCATATATGTCTTCTTTTGTAAAGTGTTCATGTCCTTGGCCCACTTTTGAATGGGTTTGTTTGTTTTTTTCTTGTAAATCTATTTTAGTTTTTTGTAGATTTTGGATATAAGTCCTTTGTCAGGTGGGTAGATTACAAAAATTTTTTCCCATTCTGTTGGTTGCTGGTTCACTCTAATGATTGTTTCTTCTGCTGTGCAGAAGCTCTGGAGTTTAATTAGATCCCATTTGTCTATTTTGGCTTATGTTCCCAATGCTTTTGGTGTTTTAGTCTTTAACTCTGTGCCTATGCCTATGTCCTGAATAGTTTTGCCTAGGTTTTCTTCTAAGGTTATTATGGTGTTAGGTCTTACGTTTAAGTCTTTAATCCATCTGGAATTAATTTTAGTGTAAGGTGTCAGAAAGAGCTCCAGTTTCTGCTTTCTGCACATGGCTAGCCAGTTTTCCCAACACCATTTATTAAACAGGGACTCCTTTCCCATTGCTTGTTTTTGTCAGGTTTGTCAAAGGTCTGATGGTTGCAGATGTGCGGTGTTGCCTCAGAGGCCTCTATTCTGTTCCATTGGTCTCTGTTTTGGTACCAGTACCATGCTGTTTTGATAACTGTAGGCTTGTAGTATAGTTTGAAGTCTGGTAGTGTGATGCCTCCAGCTTTGTTCTTTTTGCTTAGAATTGACTTGGCTATGCGGGCTCTCTTTTGGTTCCATATGAAGTTTAAGGTGGTTTTTTCCAGTTCTGTGAAGAAGGTCATTGGTAGTTTGATGGGGATAGCGTTGAATCTGTAAATTATTTTGAGCAATATGGCCATTTTCACAATACTGATTCTTCCTAACCATGAGCATGGAATGTTTTTCCATCTGTTGTGTCCTCTCTTATTTCATTGAGCAGTGGTTTGTAATTCTTCTTGAAGAGGTCCTTTGCATCCTTTGTCAGTTGTATTCCTAGGTATTTTACTCTCTTTGTAGCAGTTGTGAATGGCAGTTCGTTCTTGATTTGGCTCTCCTTAACTCTGTTATTGATGTATAGGAATCCTTGTGATTTTTGCACATTGATTTTGTATCCTGAGACTTTGCTGAAGTTGCTAATCAGTTTAAGGAGATTTTGGGCTGAGACAATAGGGTCTTCTAAATATACAATCGTGTCATCTGCAAATAGAGACAATTTGACTTCCTCCTTTCCTGTTTGAATACCCTTTATTTCTTTTTCTTGCCTGATTGCTCTGGCTAGAACTTTCAATACTTTATTGAATAGGAGTGATGAGAGAGGGCATCCTTGTCTAGTGCCAGATTTCAAGGGGAATGCTTCCGGTTTTTGCCCATTCAGTATGATATTGACTGAGGGTTTGTCATAAATAGCTTTTATTATTTTGAGATACATTCCGTTGATACCTAGTTTATTGAGAGTTTTTAGCATAAAGGGCTGTTGAATTTTGTCAGAGGCCTTCTCTGCATCTATTGAGATAATCATGTGGTTTTTGTCTTTGGTTCTGTTTATGTGGTGAATTACGGTTATAGACTTGTGTATGTTGAACCAGCCTTGTATCCCCAGGATGAAGCCTACTTGATCGTGATGGTTAAGCTTTCTGATGTGCTGTTGCAATCAGTTTGCCAGTATTTTATTGAAGATTTTTGCATGTATGTTCATCATGGATATTGGCCTGAAATTTTCTTTTCTTACTGAGTCTCTGCCGTGTTTTGGTATCAGGATGATTTGGTCTCATAAAATGATTTGGGGAGGATTCCCTGGTTTTGGATTGTTTGGAATAGTTTCAGAAGGAGTGGTACCAGCGTCTGTTTGTATGTCTGGTTGAATTCAGCTGTGTACCCATCTGGACCTGGGCTTTTTTTGGTTAGTAAGCTATTAATTGCTGCCTCAAGTTCAGCCTTTGTTATTGGTCTATTCAGGGTTTCTACTTCTTCCTGCTTTAGGCTTGAGAGAATTTAAGTGTCCAGGAATTTATTCATTTCCTCCAGGTTTACTGGTTTATGTGCATAGAGTTTGTAGTAATCTCTGCTGGTGGATTGTATTTCTGTGTAATCTTTGGTGATATCCTCTTTATTGTTTTTTATTGCATCTCTTTGATTCCTCTCTCTTTTCTTTTTTATTAATCTGGCTATGGGTCTATTTTGTTGATCTTTTCAAAAAGCCAGCTTCTGGATATATTGATTTTTTGAAGGGTTTTTTGGTGTCACTATCTCCTTTAGTTCTGCTGTGATCTTAGTTATTTCGTGTCTTCTGCTAGCTTTTGAATTTTTTTGATCTTGCTCCTCTAGCTCTTTCAGTTTTGACAATAGGGTGTCGATTTTAGATCTTTCCTTGCTTCTCTTGTGGACATTTATTGCTATAAATTTTCCTCTAGACATTGCTTTAAATGTGTCCCAAGGATTCTGGTACGTTGTGTCTTCGTTCTCATTGGTTTCGAAGAGCATCGTTATTTCTGCCTTCATTTCATTATTTATCCAGTCAACATTCAAGAGCCAGTTGTTCAGTTTCCATGAAGCTGTGCGGTTCTGAGTTAGTTTCTGAATTCTGAGTTCTAACTTGATTGCACTATGGTCTGAGAGACTGTTTGTTATGATTTCAGTTGTTTTGCATTTTGCTGAGGAGTGCTTTACTTCCAACTATGTGGTCAATTTTAGAGTAGGTGTGATGTGGTGCTGAGAAGAATGTATATTCTGTGGATTTCGGGTGGAGAGTTCTGGAAATGTGTATCAGGTTTGCTTGTTTCAGGTCTGAGTTCAAGCCCTTGGGTATCCTTGTTAATTTTCTGTCTGATTGATCTGTCTAATATTGACAGTGGAGTGTTAAAGTCTCCCACTATTATTGTGTGGGAGTCTAAGTCTCTTTGTAGGTCGTTAAGAACTTGCTTTATGTATCTGAGTGCTCCTGTATTGGGCACGTTTATATTTAGGATTGTTAGCTCTTCTTGTTACATTGATCCTTTTCCCATTTTGTAATGCCTTTCTTTGTCTCTTTTGATCGTTGTTGCTTTAAAGTCTTTTATCAGAGACTAGGATTGCAACTCCTGCTTTTTTTTGCTCTCCATTTGCTTGGTAGATCTTCCTCCATCCCTTTATTTTCAGCCTATGTGTATCCTTGCATTGAGTTGGATTTCCTGGATACAGCACACCAATGGGTTTTGACATTTTATCTAATCTGCCAGCCTGTGTCTTTTGATTGGGGCATTTAGCCCATTTACATTTAAGGTTAATATTGTTATGTGTGAATTTGATCCTACCATTTTTATGCTAGCTGTCCGTCTTGCCCATTAGTTGATACAGTTTCTTCATTGTGTCAATGCTCTTCATTATTTGGTATGTTTTTGGAGTGGCTGGTATTATTTCTTTCTATGTTTAGTCCTTCTTTCAGGAGCTCTTGTAATGCAGGCCTGGTGGTCATGAAATCTCTGAGCAATTGCTTGTTCATAAAGGATTTTATTTCTCCTTCGCCTATGAAGCTTAGTTTGGCTGGATAGGAAATTCAAGGTTGAAAGTTCTTTTCTTGTAGGATGTTGAATATTGGCCCCCACTCTCTTCTGGCTTGTAGGATTTCTGCTGAGAGATCTGCTGTGAGTCTGATGAATCAGCTTTTCTTTGTGGGTAACCTGACCTTTCTCTCTGGCTGCCCTTAGGATTTTTTCCTTCATTTCAACCCTGGTGAACCTAACGATTATGTGCCTTGGGGTTCCCCTTTTTGAGGAATATTTTTGTTGTGTTCTCTGTATTTCCTGGACTTGATTGTTGGCCTGACTTGCTAGGTTGGGGAAGTTCTCCTGGGTATTATCCTGAAGAATATTTTCCAGCTTGGATTTATTCTCTCCATCACCTTTAGGTACACTTATCAAACGTAGATTAAGTCCTTTCCCATTATCTCGTGTTTCTTGGAGGCTTTGTTCATTTCTCTTTTTTCTCTAATCTTGCCTGCTCGTTTTATTTCATTGAACTGATGTTCAATCTCTGATATCCTTTCTTCTGCTTGGTCAGTTCGCCCATTGAAACTTCTGTATGCTTTGTCAAGTTCTCGTGTTGTTTTTCAGCTCTATCAATTCATTTATATTCCTCTCTAAGCTGTTTATTCTCATTAGCATTTTGTCAAACCTTTTTTCAAGGTTCTTAGTTTCTTTGCATTGGGTTAGGACATGATCTTTTAGCTCAGAGAAATTTCTTATTACCACTTTCTGAAGCCGGTTTCTGTCAAATCATTAGACTCATTCTCCATTTAGCCTTGTTCCCTTACTCGTGAGGAGTTGTGATCCCTTGTAGGAGAGGCGTTCTGGTTTTGGGTATTTTCATTCTTTTTGCGCTGGTTTCTTCCCATCTTTGTGGATTTATCTACCTGTGGTCTTTGTGGTTGGTGACTTTCAGATTGGGTCACTGAGTGGACGTCCTTTTTGTTGCTGATGAAGTTATTTCTTCCTGTTTCTTAGTTTTCTTCTAACAGCCGGGACCCCTGCTGTAGGATTGCTGGAGGTCTACTCTAGACCCTGCTTGCCTGGGGATCCCCAGCAGTGGCTGCAGAATAGTAAGGGTTGCTGCCAGTTTCTTCTGTTATCTTTGTCCCATACGAATACCTGCAAGATGTCAGCCTGAGCTCTCCTTTATGAGGTGTCTCTTTGGTTATGCGGGGGATCGGGGAGCTGCTTGAGGATACAGTCTGTCCCTTATAGTAGCTTAAGTGCTGAGCTGTGTGCTCCGTTTTCTGTTCAGAGCTCCTGGGCAGGTACGTTTAAGTCTGCTGCAGTGGAACTCATAACTGCTTTTTTTCCCAGGTGCTCTGTCCCAGGAAGGTGGGGCTTCATTTATAAGTTCCTGTCATTCTGCTGCCTTTTTTAGAGATGCCCTGCCCAGCAAGAATGTAGCCTAGTCACAGTCTGCCGGCAGAGGCATTATGGAGCTCCTGTGGGCTCTGCCCAGCTGCTTTATGAACTTCCTTGCAGCTTTGTTTATAGGGGTATAGTTAAAACTGCCTTGGAAATGGTGGTCTGCCTTAGTAATGGCAGACTGTCTCTGTAATGGCAGACTGCCTCAGTAATGGCAGATTGCCTTGGTAATTGCACACTGCCTTGGTAATGGCGGACTGCCTGGGTAATGGTGGATTGCCTCAGTAATGGCAGACTGCCTTGGAAGTGGTGGACTGCCTCTGTAATGGTGGACACCCTTCCCACTAGAGTTGGACCATCCTGGGTCCAGCTGTGCTTGCTGTGAAACACTCTATCCAGAGTGTTTCAGATTGCTCGTCTTTGTGGGAGTGGGACCAGCCGAGCCAGATCATCTGGCTCCCTGTTTCAACCCCCTTTTTTACAGGTGAACGGGTGACTCTGTCTCTCAGGCGTTCCAGTCACTAGTTGCAATAGCACCTGGATTTGTATGAGTTTTTGTGTGGAGACCCACTGTGCTGGCTGAAACAGCTGTGCTGGAGACTTGTGGTGCTTTTCTGCTTGGGAATCTCCTGGTCTGTGGGCAGTAAAAATTCATTTGCAAATGCAGTGATCACCCACCCTCTGCATTTTTGCTGGGAACTGCAATCAAGTGCTGCTCCTATTCAGCCATCTTGGATCTCAGTTGCCAAGAATTATATCTTTATGACGATGAAGATATATCTTTATGACGATGAGTCTTTTTATGCAGGAACATGGCATTTCTTTGCATTTTTTTTCTGAGTTTGCTTATACATAAATATATAAATAAATCTATATATATATCTTTCATGATTGTTTAAAACAATTTTCTCATAGGTTTTACACATTTCTAAGCTTATGGCTAATACTGTATTTTATTGTTGTAAATAGAAGTCTCTTGCATTGTATCTTCTAACTGCTTTTCACTTTTATGTTTGAAGGCTCTGATTTTTTGGTTTTAACTTGATCATCTTTTTTTTTTTTTTTTAAGACAGGGTCTCTGTGACCCAGGCTGGAGTGTAGCAGTGTGATCGTAGCTCACTGTAATCTCAAACTCCTGACCTAAGTTATTCTCCTGCCTTAGCCTCTCAAAGTGCTGGAATTACAGGTGTGAGCCACCACACCAGCCTTGATATATTTTTTCTTAACTAAATTATCCTATTCTAAATAGTATTTTTTCCCATTGACCTTTTTGGCATCTTCTAGTTATATAATTTTTTCATCTACAGTTTTTATTTTTGTTTCTAATATGCATGCTTTGTAATTACTTTTTCTGTTTCTTAAATTTCAGACCTTTTTTAAGAGAAATAGAAAGGGAAGAAAAAAGAAAGAAAAAGAGAAAGAAAGAAAAATAAATAAAAGAGAGAAAGAGGAAGAGAAAGAGGGAGAACAGGAATCTGATCTATTGCCCAGGGTAGAATGCAGTCTAAAAATGGTTATTAAAAACCTCTTTTATGCCAATAAATGTGCTTAACAATGGAGACAGGAAGGAATAAGGGAGGAAAATAACAAGCAACCAACCAACATTTCATTTAAACCTGTGAAATGCTATGCAATTGCTGAGTAATGATTTACTTCCAATTTTGTGATCACTTTTAGAATAGATTTGATGTGATACTGAGAAAAATGTATGTTTTGTGGATTTGGTGTGGAGAGTTCCTTAAATGTTATTAAGTTTACTTATTTCAGGTCTGAGTTCAAGTCCTGGATATACTTGTTAATTTTCTGTCTTGTTGATCTGTCTAATATTGACAATAAAGTCTCCCACTATTATTATGTGGGAGTCTAAGTCTCTTTGTAAGTCATTAAGAATTTGCCTTATGTATTGGGTGCTCCTGTATTGGGTACGTATATATTTAGGATCGTTAGCTCTTCTTCTTGAATTGATCCTTTTACCATTATGTAATGTCTTTCTTTGTCTCTTTTGGTCTTTGTTGCTTAAAGTCTATTTTATCAGAGATGAGAATTGCAACTCCTGCTTTTTTTTTTCCTCTCGATTTGGTTGGTAAATCTTCCTCCATCCCTTTGTTTAGAGTCTTTGTGTATCCTTGCATGTGAGATGGGTCTGGATGCAGCATACCGATGGGTTTTGGCTTTTTATCCAATTTGTCTATCTGTGTCTTTTGATTGGGGCATTTAGTCCATTTAAATTTCAGATTGATGTTGACATATATGAGTTTAATACTGCCATTTAATGCTAGCTGGCTATTTTGCCCGTTAGTTGATGTAGATTCTTCATTATGGTGATGCTCTTTACCTTTTGGTATGTTTTTGGAATGGCTGATACTAGTTGTTCCTTTCTAGGTTTAATGCTTCTTTCAGAAGCTCTTGTAAAGTGGGCCTGGTAGTGATGAAATCTCTGACTACTTGCTTGTTTGCAAAAAAATTTATTTTTCCTTCACTTATGAAGCTTAGTTTGGCTTGAAAGTTCTTTTCTTTAAGGATGTTGGATATTGGCCTCCACTCTCTTCTGGCTTGTAGGGTTTCTGCTGAGAGATCTCCTGTGAGTCTGATAGGCTTCCCTTTGTGGGTAACCTGACCTTTTTCTCTGGCTGCCTTTAGTATTTTCTCCTTCACTTCAACCCTGGTGAATCTAACGATTATGTGCCTTGGGGTTGCTCTTCTTGAGGAGTATCTTTGTGGTGTTCTCTGTATTACCTGGAGTTGAGTATTGTCCTGCCTTGCTAGGTTGGGAAAGTTTTCCTGGATAATATCCTGAAGAATATTTTCCAGCTTGGATTCATTCTCTTCGTCACATTCAGGTACACCTAACAAACATAGATTAGGTTTTTTCACATAGTCCCATATTTCTTGGAGACTTTGCTCATTCATTTTTATCCCTTTTACTCTATTCTTACCTTCTCGTTTTATTTCATTAAGTTGGTCTTCGACCTCTGATAGCCTTTCTTCTACTTGATCAATTCGGCGGTTAAAACTTGTGCATACTTTGCGAAGTTCTTGTATTGTGTTTTTCGGCTCTATTAATTCATTTATATTCCTCTCTAAATTGTCTATTCTTGTTAGCATTTCATCAAACCTTTTTTCAAGGTTCTAAGTTTCTAAGAAACCTTATTCTAAGAACATGTTCTTTTAGCTCACAGAAGTTTCTTATATTATCCACCTTCTGAAACCTGATTCTGTCAATTCATCATACTCATTCTCCACGCCTTGTTCCATTGCTGATGAGGAGCTGCGATCCCCTGTAGGAGGAGAGACATTCTGATTTTGGGTATTTTCATCCTTTTTGCACTGGTTTCTTCCCATCTTTGTGGATTTACCCACCTGTCGTCTTTGTAATTGCTGACTTTTAGATTGGGTCTCTGAGTTGATGTCCAGGTTGCTGGTGATGGAGTTTTTTTCTGTTTCTTAGTTTTCCTTTGGTGGATGCCCCTCCCCCACAGAGCTGGACCTTGCTGGGTTCAGGTGTGCTTGCTGTGAAACTCAATCTTCAGTGCTTCCAATTGCTCTTTTTTTTAATGGGGGCACTGCTCCGGCTGCAACAGCGGTGTTGAGATTTGTGGTGCTTTTCTGCCCGGGAATCTCCTGGTCTGGCTCCCTGCTTCAGTTCCCCCTTCAATCAGCTGAATGGGTGACTCTGCCTTCCTGCAGCTCCAAACACCAACTAAAAGGGCACCCAGTCCTGTATACTTCGCACTGAGAACCGCTGTGCTGGGGCGCTGGCAAAACAGCTGTGCCGGCCAAAAGAGTCGTGCTGGCGACCCATGGGGCTCCTCTGCTGGGAATCTCCTGGTGCATAGGCAACAAAAATTCATCTGGAAGTGTGGCATCCACTCACTCTCTGCACTTTCACTGGGAGCTACAATCCTGAGCTGCTGCTAATCGGCCATCTTGGATCTCTCTCGCAGACTTTATTCTTTATAATGGTTTTAGATTTACTGAAATATTGAGCATGTGATACAGAGAGTTCCTATATACCTCCCAATAGTTCCCCTCTTCTGTTTTGTTTTGTTTTAAGGAATAGAACGGAGAAAAGTACAACTCAGAAGAGGGCTAAGCAAGTGATTTGAGAAACCCAAGTGCACTGCTTGACCTCTTGACTTGGGGTTTTATATGTTGGCATACTTCCGGGATCTTGCATTACTTCTTCCCACTCTTGAGATCTTATTGGGAAGCTGCTGATCAGTTTCAGGTGTTTTCTATTAGAAGACTGCCTGACCATCATCTGATGGTTGCTCAACACTCTTGGTGTGCATGTGGGGAGGAGCCCCCTACTGCCGCATTCATACCTGACTAGCTACCTACTGTAACATTTCCTCCTTCAAGAGTCCAAGACCCCAAATCTTTGGCGGAAAATGGATTAAGGCCAGTCTTCTGTAACTGTCTCCTGCTGACAGGGGCAGCGGTGGTTCTGTGGGTCTTGGCCTTTTGATAGCTGTCAGGGCTGAGTTGGCTCCATTAGTTGGTGAAAGCAGTATCCGGCTAGGTCCAAGGGAGACGGGCAGGATTTCGCCTCTGTCATGTTCCACTGATGATGGACAGTCTAGAGGTGCCCCGTAAAGGGTGATTCTTGAATATTGAGAGGACGTTATCCTTCATTGAGGATTACCTGGAGCTTAGTGGCCACAAGGGAATGTATCAGAATCACATTCACCAGATATGTTACTGGTGGCACATGTCCAAGTTACCCTGATTCTGTAAATGTCTGCAACAACTTCAGTTCTTGCCTTCTCAGAAGAATTCGAATGAGGGGCATAAGGCAGAAGAAGAGAGAGACGGGCAGGTTTCATAGCAGGAGTGCAAGTTTATTAAAAAGCTTTAGAACAGTAAGGAAAGGAAGGAAAAGAAGGCAAGTACAACTTGGAAGAGGGTCAAGTGGGTGACCTGAGAAACAAATTGTCAGTTACCCTATTATTAATGTATTACATTCATAGGCTCTATTCCTTAGAATTAATGAACCAGTATTTATAGTTCATTACTAACTATAATCCGTAGTTTATTTAAATTTCCTAAGTTTTTCTCTAATGTCCTTTTTCTGTTCCAAGTTCCTATCAAGGATACATCATGTTTAATTGTCATGTCTCTTAGGCTCTCTTGACTGTGACACTTTCTTGAACTTCCTTTGTTTTGGACTGACAGTTTTGAGGAGGACTGGACAGGTATATTGTAGGTTGCCTCTCTACTGGAATTTGAGTGATTGGGAGAGAATATATTGTAAGCAAGCTATTGATCCACCTCCCTGAGGTAATGTTTGTCAGATTTCTCCACTGTAAAATATTCCCTCTTTTTCCTTTTTGTCTACTGTACTCTTTGGAAAGAAGTCATTATACACAGCCAACACTGAGGAAATGCTGTCAGTTCTTTAGAGTATTACATAGTTTCTTAGGAATTCTTCTTTATGGGAGATTTGTCTCTTCTGCCATACTAATTTATCCGATCAGTTATTTGTATTAATGTGGACTCAGATATGTATTTTATACTTTATTATAATCCAGTACTACTTTATTTATTTTGTTGATCAAATTGTTCCATCTTTTGCTGTTGGAAGCGCTTTCAGTTGGCTCCTGTGCCCCTTTGCATAACCTCCATCATTTTTGTTTTGTTTTGTTTGTTGTTTTAGTGCTTTTTTAATTTCTGGTATTGCAAGATGCTCTAGGTTCATTTTGTTTATTTTCTGCCCCGTTTCTCCATGGAACTGTTGTTCCTTTTATTGGAGGAAGGCATTAGAAACCAAAATCTGGGTGCTAGATGTGCTGCTTTGGGAGTTTTGTTTCTTTTAGTCCCTCTCATTAACCTTATATCCTGCAACCTTACTGTAATCATTTATTATTTCCAGGAGTTCATCAGTTCTTTGGGATTTTCTATATAGACAGTCCTATCATCTGTGAATCATGACAGTATTATTTCCTTCTTCTCAGTCTGCAAACCATTTGCTAACCCTTATTAGATTTAGCTGGCATATCCAAGATAGTGTTGAATGGAATTGCCTTATTACCAGTCTCAAGGAAAACATGTAGTTTCTCACCATTAAATATGATGTTAGTTGTAGGTGTTTTATAGGTACTCTTTATCAGATTGAAGAAGGCCACCCAAATTCCTAGTTAGCTAGGATTTTTAATCATGAGTATGTGTTGAATTTTGTGAAATGCTTTCTCTGCATTTGTTACGGTCATATGACTTTCTTCTTTAGCCTATTGATGTGTAATACACTAATTGTTTTTGGGATGTTGAAATAGCTCTGCATATATGTAATAAATGTTTTATTGTGGTGTAATTATTTGTATACATTTTTGAATTTGATTTGCTAATATTTTGTTGAGGGTTTTTGCATCCATATTCATAAGAGATTGGCTGGAATTTTTCTTTTTGTGATGTCTTTATCTGGTTTTGGTTTTAGGGTAATGCTGGTCTCATGGAAAGCATCAGGAAGTGTTTCCTCTGCTGTTATTTTCTGAAAGACATTCTATAGCATTGATATCATTGTTTTCTTTAAATGTTTGGTAGAATGCACCAGTGAAACCTTCTGGGCCTGGAGATTTTCCTTTTTGGAAGATTATTAATTACAAATTTAATTTCATTAATAGTTATTGGTGTATTCAGAAGGTCACTTTCTCAGCTTTTGGTAGTTTGTATCTTTAAGGAATTGGTCTATTTCATTGTTACCAGTTTTGTGGGAATAGAGTTGTTCATTTTATTATCTGTTAAATATCCAAATGATCAATATAGTGATTACTCCTTTTCATTTCTAATATTAGTAAAATGTGCCTTCTCTATTTTTTTCTTTGTTAGGCAAGCTAGAGTTTTGACAGTTTTATTGTATTTTTCAGGTAGCAAGCTTTTGGTTTCATTCCTTTATTCTGCACATTTCCTGTTTTCAATTTCATTGATTTTTGCCCCAATTTTTATTTATTTATTTATTCTTCTTTGTTTATGCTTCAGTTGCTTTTCTCTAGTTTCCTAGGGTGGAAGCTTAAGTGATTGATTTTAAGTCATTTTAACTTAACAAAATGCTTTTAATGCTGTGAATTTCCTTCTAAGCATTCCTTTCACTGTATCACATAAGTTTTGATGTTTTGTTCTTAGTTTCGCTTTGCTCAAAATATTTTTAAATTTATCTTGAGACTGCTTTGACCCATGTATTATTTAGAAGTATGTTAACACCAAATATTTTGGGATTTTCCTGCTATCTTTCTGTGAATGACTTCTAGTTTAATTCCATTGTGGTCTGAGAGCATATTTTGTGTAATCTTCAACTCTTTTACATTACTAACATATTTGATGGTCCTCCTTTGTGAATGTTCTTTTGTGAGCTTGAGAAGAATATGTATTCTGCTGTTATTGGGTGAAATACTCTATCTACAAAGTTGATTAGATCTAGTTGATTGATGATGCTATTCAGTTCAAGGGTATTCCGAGCTTCTGCCTGCTGAGTCTGTCAATTACAGACAGAGGGATGTTGATGTGTCCAATTATAATAATGCTGCTTGAAGTTCTGTCAGTTTCTCTCTCAAGTATTTTGACACGCTTTTGTTTGGTACAGACACCTTAAGGATTGTTATGTCTTCTTGGAGAATTGACAGTCTTTTCATTATTTAATGCCAATTTTTGTTTGTTTGTTTGTTTGGGCAAGATTTCATTCTGTTGCCCAGAGTGGAGTACAGTGGCGGGATCTCATCTCACTGCAACTTCTGCCTCCCAGGCTCAAGTGAGTCTCCTGCCTCAGCCTCCCAAGTAGCTGGGATTACAGGCGTGCGGCACCACACCTGGCTAATTTTTGTATTTTTAGTAGAGATGGGGTTTCACCATGTTGGCCAGGCTGGTCTTGAACTCCTGACCTCAAATGATCCACCTGCCTCGGCCTCCCAAAGTGTGGGGATTACAAGTGTGAGCCACTGTGTGCCAATGCCTCTCTTTGCTAAGGATTTTCCTTGATACTATGTTTCGTTTTTCTGATATTAGCTATTTCAGCTTTCTATTTAATAAGTGGTATGTCTTTTTCCATTTCTTTACATTAACCTATTTGTATCTTTATGGAGTTTCTTGTAGGCAGTATATTTGGACTTTGTTTTTTTATCTGTTCTGATAGCCCGTCTTTTAATTGGTTTCTTTAAACCATTCACATACAAATTGATTGTTGATACAGTTGAATTGGTATCTGCCATATATGTAACTGTTTTCTATTTACTGTACTTCTTTGTTTCTTCTCTTCCCCCTTTTCTACTCTGATTTAAAATGGACATTCAGTGTGATTGTTTTCTCATGTCTTAGCATATCAGTTACACTTCTTTAAAACTTGTTTTTAGTGGTTGTCCTAGAGTTTATAATATTTATGTACATCTAACCTGAGTCCAGCTCTATGTAAGTGTACTATTTCATGTGCCATGTACCAAATATCAGAGTATTTCTTGGTCCTCTCTTGTGTCCCTTATAATGTTGTTGTTCTTTATCTACATGCCGTAATCACCCAATATATTGTTAACATTGTTACTTTGAACAGTTATTTGTTAGATCAGTTAAAAGTAAAAAAAAATGTTTAATTTTATCTTCATTTAATCATTCAATGACCCTCTTTCTTTATGTAGATCAGTGCTGTAACCTATATAGCTTTCCTTGTTGAAGAGCTTCTTTTAACATGTCTGCAAAGCATATCTACTGGTGACAAATTCCCTCAGTTTTTGTTTCGGGAAGTATTTATTTCTCCTTCACTTTTTTTTTTTTTTTTGCCAATCATTGAGAGTTTGTAAGGTTGCTGAGGTTGGTTGGCCTTGAACTCTTGGCCTCGCCTTCGCAAGCGCCACGACATCCGGCCGGAGCCACTTTGGGCCCCTCTCCTTCACTTTTAAAGGATTATTTCACTGGATATAGAAGTCTAAGTGTTTTTGTTTTCCCCTGACAGTTGAAGTATTTCATTCTACTCTTTTCTTACTTGCGTAGTTTCTGATAAGAAATCCATTGTAATTCTTGTCCTTGTTTCTCTATAAATGAGAAGGTTTCTTTCCCCCCTTGTCTTTTGTTTTCTGCAGTTTGAATGTGATACTCCAACTTGCAGATTTTTTTTTTTTTTTAATTTCCTGCTTGGTTTTCTCTGGTCAGTGGTTTGGTGCCTGTCATTAATTTTGGAAAATTCCAGCCATTAGTACTTCAAATATTTCTTCTGCTCCTTTCTTCCCTTCTCATATTGCAGTTATGTACCTATTACAGGTTTTTGATTTTTTTAAAATCGTTTTTGGATATTATGTTTCTTTTTTTCAGTTAGGAACTTTTTGTTGTCCTGTCTAAAGCTCACTGATTTTTTTTTGTGGTAAATTACCCATCTGTCTTTCATGTTGTCTACATTTTCCATTAGTGGCCTTAAAATATGAATCATAGTTACTTTAAATTCACTATCTGATCATTTCAAATCTATTTAATATCTGCGTCTGGCTTGTTTTGTCTCTTCACACTGTTTTTTCTTGCCTTATTTAGCATGCTTTTCATTTTTTGTTTTTGTTTCTCTCTCTCTCTCTCTCTCTCTCTCTCTCTCTCTCTCATTCCTTTCAATCCAATCTCCTTAACACTTCCATCTCTATGAGGAAGTTAAGAAACTTTTTCTGCCTTTCTTTCCTCACTCTCCCAACATCTGATCTTAAGTGATGATCTTTTCCTTTCAGTTAGTATTTATAAGGCAGTCAGTAAATACAGTCTAAATTCCACTTACTCTTTCCATTCTTCTCTCCTTGTTTTTTTTTTTTTTGTTAGCTCTATCTTTTCTGCATTGTTGCACCACACATTTATATTCTGTTAATGTGTATTATTCTCATCTTCATGGTTAGTTTTAGTTCTGTGGTTAAATGTTTTTATTTCATGTAACCAGATTTTATGCTGAAGCTTTTCAAATAATTTATTCAGTATGTATAGTTTATTCTTTAGTAGGTTTCTCAGAAAGAATGACTCAAGGAACACTTTGTTAACTTAGCTATGCCTTTAAACTTGACAGTTTGATTATATATAAAGTCCTAGGCTCACATTTTTTGTACTTGATTTTCATAAATTTATTTTCTTGTATTTGAATGTGAAATACCTGTTTATTGTATTTGGGTATGATACAGTCATACATACATACAGTCACGTATTGCTTAATGACAGGGATCTATTCTGAGGAGTGCCTCTTTAGGTGGTTTTGTCATTGTACAAACTATAGAGTGTGCTTATACAAACCTAAATAGTATAGCCTACTCCATTATATGGCTCTATTATAATCTCGTGGGGTCACCAATCTTAAATGTGGTCTGTTATTGACAGAAACATCATAATGCAGTTTATGACTGTTGTAGCTGATGTGAGGTTTTTTTTGGATAATAAACATTTCTTAATTTTATGAGTGAATTGATAGTTCTATCTGGAAACTCAAGGAACTTTTCTTAAAAAGTCTTCAAAGTCCAAATAGTTTGTACTAGGAATATTCTGGGTTGAATTTCCCTCGTATAACGTGTATTATTTGAGTGTGTAGATTCAAGTTTTATTTTAGGAAGATTTGCTTGAAGCACAATTTGAAGTATCTGTCTAGTTTCAATAATATATAGTTTTTTGTCTAGTTCCCATTATGTTACAGACAGTTGCTTTCTTTTGTATCTGTTTCATTATTTTCATTCACTTTCTAACCTCTTTTCCACTATTGGGCTATTTTGGCAGTGTCTTTTTTAGGGAGGAATTTTTATTTATTTTATTTTATTTTTATTTTTGAAAGGAGAGAAGAAAAAATAGTGAAGGAGAGGAAGAAAGGAAGAAAAAGAGGGAGCAAGAACGGGAATGTTGCTTTATTCTAAAAATGGGTATTAATAATGGCCGATCAATATTTCGTTTAAACCTATGAGTAGGTGTGATGTGGTATTGACAAGAATGTATATTTTGTATATTTAAAGTGGAGAGCTCTATAAATATTCATTAAGTTTACTTGTTCCAGATCTGAGTTCAAATCCTGGATCTCCTTATTAATTTTCTGTCTCATTGAGTCTAAGTCTCTTTATAGGTCTTATGTATCTGGGTGTTAGGATCGTTAGCTCTTGTTGTTGCATTGATCCTTTTACCACTGTATCTTTGTTGCTTTAAAATCTATTTTATCAGATGCGAGAATTTCAACTCCTGCTTTTTATTTATTTATTTTTGCTCTCCATTTAGTTGGTTAATCTTTCTCTGTCCCTTTGTTTTGAGTCTTTGTGTATCTTTGCATGTGAAATGGGTCTGGATGTAGCATACCGGTTTTGGCTGTATCTTTTGATTGGGGGATTTAGTCAATTTAAATTTAGGATTACTGCCACTTGATGTTAACTGGCTATTGTATCCATTCGTTGATGTAAATTCTTCTTTATGTTGATGCTCTTTACTTTTTGGTATATTTTTAGAAAGGCTAATACTGGTTCCTTTCTATGTTTAATGCTTCTTTCAGAAGCTCTTGTAAAGCAGGCCTGGTGGTAATAAAATCTCTGAATACTTGCTTGTTTGCAAAGGATTTTATTTTTCCTTCACTTATGAAGCTTAGTTTGGCTGGATATGAAATTCTGGGCTGAAAGTTCTGTTCTTTAAGGATGTTGAATATTGGCCCCCACTCTCTTCTGGCTTGTAGGGTTTCTGCTGAGAAATCTGCTGTGAGTCTGATGGGCTTCCCTTTGTGGGTATCCTGACCTTTCTCTCTGGCTGCCCTTAGTATTTTCTTCTTCATTTCAACCCTGGTGAATCTAACGATTATGTGCCTTGGGGTTGCTCTTCTTGAGGAATGTCTTCGTGGTGTTCTCTGTATTACCTGGGGTTGAATGTTGTCCTGCTTTGCTAGGTTGGGAAAGCTTTCCTGGATAATATCCTGAAGAGTGTTTTCCAGCTTGGATTCATTCTCTCCGTTGCATTCAGGTATACCTATCAAACGTAAATTAGGTCTTTTCACATAGTCCCATATTTCTTGGAGACTTTGCTCATTCCTTTTTATCCTTTTTTCTCTATTCTTGTCGTCTTCTTTTATTTCATTAAGTTGATCTTCGACCTCTGACATCCTTTCTTCTGCTTGTTCAATTCGAGTGTTAAAACCTGTGCATACTTCTTGGAGTTCCCGTATTGTATTCTTCAGTTCCATTAATTCACTTATATTTCTCTCTAAATTGTCTATTCTCATTAAAATTTCGTCAAACCTTTTTTCAAAGTTCTTAGTTTCTTTACGTTGGGCTACAACATGTTCTTTTAACTCACAGAAGTTTCTTATTATCCACCTTCTGAAGCCTGATTCTGTTAATGGAATGCACTCGTTCTCCATCAAGCCTTGTTTCCTTATTCATGAGGAACTGTGATCCTCTGTAGAGGGAGAGGCATTCTGATTTTGAGTATTCTCAGCCTTTTTATGCTGGGTTCTTCCCATTGTTGTAAGTTTATCCACCTGTCGTCTTTGTAATTACCAACTTTCAAATTAGGTCTCTGAGTGGACGTCCAATTTGTTAATTCCCAGGGCCGAAATATGAGCAACCCACTGCACCAGCCAAAACAGTGGCATTAAGACTGATGGTGCTTTTCTTCCCGGGAATCTCCGGTCTGGCTTCCTTCTTGAGTCCATAATAGGCGACTCTGCCTTCCCGGAGCTCCTAACCCTCGGTCAGAAGGGGAACCAGTCCCGTTTACTCTGCACCAAGAGCTACCGCGCCAAGGCGCCAGCAAAACTGCTGCGCTGGCCACAAGAGTCACCTTGGCACCCCGTGGGGTTCAGGGAGGAATTTTTAAAATGTAGTCTTTGTTTCTGAAAAATACTCTAGACAGATATTTCAAACTGTATTTTTTGGGGGAGGATTTTTAAAAATTTAGTCTTTGTTTCTGAAAAATACCTCTTCTCCCTTATATGTGAGTCTTATCAGCTCTTCCTGTCATTCTGGATGTACTATTTTTAAGCTGTTCTAATTTTGAATTATTGCCTCTTAATAAGTAATGAGAATAGAATTATAAACTACTTAATATCATTTAGGCCATTTTGGAATAATTAACAATTTTCATCTTTGTAGCCACATTTTTTTTTAAGTATTTTTATCTATTACATCTTAGAGTGGATTTGTATTTTATTTTCTGCTGTTTAAACAAGTTGGTTTTTCTGTAGTTTTAGAAGGAAGAACTTCTGTAGGAGGAAGGGATAGACCAGTGCAGTTTTTGAGCTTTGTGGCTCCAGGTCACATTTGTGAGTTTTTTTTTTTTTAATTGCACTTTTGAGATACAGTAATGCTTTTTTGCCTTTATATTTTCCAGGTAGTTTGGTTTCTGAAGAGGCCTCTTTAAACGTATTTTACTTTTGTGGTACTTTCTGAGATCTGTGTCACTTGGACCTCTGCCTACCTGGAATATGAATCTTAACTCTCCTGGAGGGTTCTCATTCTTTTTGCTTTGCTTAGGTCTATTTCTGTTTCTTGCAATTTCTCTTCAGAGTGGGTCTCTGTTTTTGTGAAAGTAAGAGAGTATTTGTTGGTAGGATACTTCTGTAGTCCCTTAGAGTGTAGAATCTGGCTCTCTCAGTTTTCCAGCCTTCTCTGCATTTACCTACATCTTGGAGCCTGAGAAGGATGTTATCTAACTTTACTTAGTTCTCAGGTTTTCTTAGTCAGTTTATTTCCTATTGCCAGAATTTGAACTTGTTGATTCCTTTGTGAAGAATAGACGTTTTCTTTATTTTTATGAGTGGTTCCTTCTAATTAGCATAATTAAAATATTTTCAGAGAGGTGATTTTTCTTTTCCTTTTTTGTATCATCTCTAATAAAATAACTCTCCTGCCCTGTGTCAGCACCCTGTTTATTTCTTTTATAGCACTTATCACAGTCCATAATGATCTTGTTTATAAGTCTACTTGTTTATTTTCTGCTGCTTGTCCTATGAATGTTAGCCTCACAACTGGGGATCCTATATACCACTGTATTCCCAGAGCCTGTCACACTGTCTGGCATAAGAGTAGGACTCAGTAAATATTTGTTTGATAAGTAACTCCAACAAATAGTTTCCTACTATGCTCTTGTCTTAAAATTAGGAAATACTTGCGAGTCTAAACCTCTGCAGTATGTGTAAGTATAAGTGATTTGGGAGAAAGCTGTCATTTTTATAGGATACTCTTTAACTCTATGGCTGGAGATACTAAAAATTGATTTAAGAGTTGATCCTTACAGCAATTTGAATTGTTTTTTTTTTTTTATTAAGAAAAAACGTTTATTTACATGTACTTATACCTTTCAGATTTTAAATCAGAAAACACTTGAAAAGTTATTAGCATTCCCCCTTCCCACACATTGTAACTATAGTCAAAAACTCCAGATTTCCCATGTGTGCAGATGAAGACATTTCTTGAATATTGGGAGAGAATGCCCCAAGAGTTTACCAAACTGATTATTATTGGATATTTAAATGTGTTCCTTATCAGTATTTCCTAATTGTTACGACTTCGGCTTTTTTGTTTGTTTTTAAACATTTATTTTAGGTTCAGTAGCACATGTGAAGATTTGTTACATAGGTAAACTTACATGAAGGGGGTTTGTTGTACAGATTATTTCATCACCCACGTATTAAGCCTGGTATCCAGTAGTGATCTTTTCTGCTCTCCTCCCTCCTCCCACACTCCACCCTCAAGTAGTCCCCTGTGTCTGTTGTTTCTTTGTGTTCATAAGTTCTCATGATTTAGCTGTCATGTACAAGTGAGAACATGCAGTAGTTTGCTAAGGATAATAGTCTCCAGCTGCATCCATGTTCCCACAAAAGAAATGTTCTCATTTTTTTATGGTTGCATAATATTCCATGGTGCATATGTACCACATTTTCTTTATCCAACCTGTCATTGGTGGGCATTTAGGTTGACTCTATGCTTTACTGCTGTTCATAGTGCTACAGTGAACATTTGTGTGTATGTGTCTTATGGTAGAATGATTTCTATGGTTTCTACCTAGTAATGGGATTGCTGGGTCAAATGTTAGTTCCTCTACTTGAGGAATTGCCATACTGCTTTACACAATGGTTGAACTAATTTATACTCCCACTAATAGTGTTGTTCCCTTTTCTCTGTAACCTCAGTGTGTATGTGTCTTATGGTAGAATGATTTCTATGGTTTCTACCTAGTAATGGGATTGCTGGGTCAAATGTTAGTTCCTCTACTTGAGGAATTGCCATACTGCTTTACACAATGGTTGAACTAATTTATACTCCCACTAATAGTGTTCCCTTTTCTCTGTAACCTCATCCCCATCTGTCATTTTTGACTTCAGTAATAGCCATTCTGACTGGTGTGAGATGGTATCTCATTGTGGTTTTGATTTGCATTTCCCTAATAATCAGTGACACTGAGCTTGTTCTTATATGCTTGTTGGTTGCCATTTATGCCTTCTTTTGAAAGTGTCTGTTCATATCCTTTGCCCATTTTTTAATGTTTTTTTTTCTTGTAAATTTAAGTTCCTTATAGATGCTGGATATTAGACCTTTGTCAGATACATAGTTTCCAAATATTTTCTCTTACTCTGTAGGTTGTCTGTTTACTCTGTTGATAGTTTCTTTTGCTGTGCAGAAGCTTTAAGTTTAATTAGATCCCACTTGTCAATTTTTGCTTTTGTTGCCATTGCTTTAGATTTGTCTTGAAATCTTTGCCTGTTCCTGTGTCCAGGATGGTATTGCCTAGGTTATCTTCCAGGGTTTTTATAGTTTTGGATTTTACATTTAAGTCTCTAATCCATCTTGAGTTGATTTTTGTATATGGTTTAAGCGGGGGTCCAGCTTCAAACTTCTGCATATGGCTAGCCAGTTACCCCAATACCATATATTGAATGGGGATTCCTTTCCCCATTGCTTGTTTCTGTCAACTTTGTCAAAGATCAGATGGTCGTAGGTGTGTAGCCTTTCTTGTATACTTTTTTGTGTGTGTTTCTTAAATTTTATTTGTTTTTTTTTTATGTTTAAAAAACACATTGTAATCCCTTTGGCCACAGATAACTATTTTTGTTCTGGTATGGTATTACTGTAGCAGAGTGTTCAAGTGTAATGGAAGTTCTATTATAATTGATTGATTGGTTGTTATTACTGACTTCTGTGTAGGAGGAAGAGTATACATGATACCTTGAATGATGGATGTGAAAGCTTTTCATAGAAATGTAGAATGTTAACTTGGCCTTCGTGAATAGTGTTTCCTAGAGTTGTGCAATTCAACTGCCATGATTAGAGCTGAAAGAAATTTGAGACTAAGGAATTAAATCTTTCTGTTTTACTGTGGATAAAATAATTGAAGTCCTGAGAGATTTTGTAATGGATTATCTAACCAATTAGTGACCAACTAAAGTCTTAAGAGTTCTAGTCGAAGTTGATTTTTTTTTTAGATTCATTTTATCACATAATTCCACAAAAGGGCACAGGCTTTAGAAGGATGTTTTTAAACTACCAAAGGAAAAACATCTCCTTCTATACTTTCTAAAATACTCTGCTTGAGTGACTTTTCTTCATATAAAAATTAGAGGTGGCTTTAAATTACGTAAAACTTTCAGCTTAAAGTTGGCTGGGCTTACTGATAAGCATCCTGAGCAGCTGTTGTCAAGAAAAGTGTTAAATACTCAATTTTTTGTCCAATTGCTGCTGTTATATTTAAGTATTCTTAAGAGTAGTATCTGGGGCTGGGCGTGGTGGCTCATGCCTGTAATCCTAGCACTTTGGGAGGCTGAGGCTGGAGGATCACTTGAGGTCAGGAGTTCAAGACCAGCCTGGCTAACAGGGTAAAACCCTGTCTCTCCTAAAAATACAAAAATTAGACAGGCACGGTGGCAGGTGCCTGTAATCCCAGCTACTCATCAAGAAAGGTTTTTAATTTGCTTACTTGAATTGAAACCTAAAATGTTTAATAAATTATCTTCTCAGGATGAATTTTAATAGTTTGTTCCTGACATTTAGTTGGTAGTATATGGGATATAGTAGATTTTAAAATATGCAAACATAGAGGCATATAACTTGGAAAAAATTGAAACTATATTCCATTTGTGTTTCAGTATAATTTTTTTAAGTTGTAATAGAAGAATTTAATTACTCATAGCCTTTGTAGTCTGTATATGAGAGACTTAAAATGTTACTCATATTGATTTCAGTTTTCATCCAGCATTGGTAGGAATGAAAATATACATTTTAAAATTAAATTAACCTGATAGAAATAGCCATTTTAGTCTTTAACCCAACTCTATTTTTAATTCTTCTTGAACAGTTCTCAGTTATTATTTGGGTTTAAATGTTTTTAAATGACAGAAATTTAATTCAACTCTAGTTGGCAAATCTTCATTATTATTTGATTCAGATAGTTTTGATACTTAATTGTGTCTTATAAAATTTATTTTCTGTTTTTCTAGATGTTAGTGTAAATGAAAGTCATGGGTATCTAGAAGTGTGTTGTGGTCGTAGTTGCTTTGGTTGCCAGAGCAGCGACTCCTGGCAATTGGAACTGAAAAACTATCAGTTTCTATTCCCTTTAATTTCCTGTAATGCACTGTCAAGATACCCCTTCTTCTGTTCTAGATCTGCATTTTTATTTTACTACTTACTGCCTTATTTCTCTTTTATTATTCTTACCTGTTATCTCTGTTCTCTGTTTCTTTAGTTCTGTTTACTTATATATTTTTTGTCCTAGAATTTTATTTCCAGGCCAGGCGTGGTGGCTCATGCCTGTAATCCCAGAACTTTGGGAGGCCAAGTTGGGCACATCATGAGGTCAGGAGTTCAAGACCAGCCTGACCAACATGGTGAAACCTTTTCTCTACTAAAAATACGAAAATTAGCTGGGCACAGTGACACATGCCTATAATCCCAGCTACTCGGGAGGGTGAGGCTGGAGAATCGCTTGAAACTGGGAGGCAGAGGTTGCAGTGAGCCAAGATCGCACCACTGTACTCCAGCCTGGGCAACAGAGTGAGACTCCATCTCAGAAAAAAAAAATAGAATTTTATTTTCATACTGGCCCATCCCATTTCCTGTCATAGGAGATAGCCAGCCAAGATTAGCAGTCACTGAAATAGTCATAAGTAAAAGTCACAGGTACAAAGTATATTGCCTATGATTGCTCCTTCAGTAGAGGCTGTGGATGGGGTATTCCATTTTTAGAAATAAGGGATGTTGAATTGATACCATGATTGACAAATGTAGTGTGAGAGGTTAACATCTCTCACTTAGTCCTGAGAATTTGAAGGAGGATAGGCTATATATACCACTAGTGATGGTACATTGTGTAAGTCTTTGGAAAGTAATACAAGTGAGGATAATATTGAATATGTTTTTATAGAATACTACTATGGCAATAGGCTCTATTTATGTTGCTGAGGAGCTGATGTTAATAGTTACTATCCTAAACTGGTTTCTCATTTGCCTTGCAGGAGAGTGGAAATGGGTTGAGGTGAGTGACATCATAGGAGGAAGCATTAAAAACAGTCTAGATCTTACTTTATGTTTTGGAATAAGATCCATCATTTAAAAATTTTAAGAGACAATGATCTTTTACTAGTTTCTTTACTGTCTTTTTCTATGTCTTTAAAATGATGGAAAAGTAGAGCCTGATTTGATTTTCTGATGAACGTATTAGTACGTTCTCACACTGTTATAAAGATCTACCTGAGGTTGGGTGATTTATGAAGAAAAGAGGTTTAATTGATTCACAGTTCTATAGGCTTAATAGGAAGAATGACCATGCGACCTCAGGAAACTTACAGTCATGGCAGAAGGCAAAGTGGAAGCAAATACCTTCTCTTGGCATCAGGAGAGAGAGAGAGTAAGGGGTGAAGTGCCACACACTTAAACCATCACATCTTGGGGGAACGATCCAAGATGGCTGACCGCTAACATCCCAAGATTGTAGCTCCCAGTGAAAATGCAGAGAACAAGAGGACGCCACACTTTTAGACAAATTTTGGTTACTCACGGAGCAGAAGATTCCTAGTGGAGGAGCTGCATGGGTCGCCAGCGTGACTCTTGTGGCTGGCGCAGCGGTTTTGCCGGCACCTCGGCGCGGCAGCTCTTGGAGCAGAGTAAACGGGACTGGTTCCCCTTCTGACCGGGGTTTGGAGCTCCGGGAAGGCAGAGTCGCCTATTATGGACTCAAGAAGGAAGCCAGACTGGAGATTTCCGGGCAGAAAAGCATCATCAGTCTTAACGCCGCTGTTTTGGCCGGCACAGTGGTTTGCTCATATTTCGGCCCTGGGAATTAACAAATTGGACGTCTACTCAGAGACCTAATTTGAAAGTTGGTAATTACAAAGATGACAGGTGGATAAACTTAAAATGATGGGAAGAAACCAGCGTAAAAAGGCTGAGAATACTCAAAATCAGAATGCCTCTCCCTCTAAAGAAGATCACAGTCTCTCATCAACAAGGGAACAAGGCTTGATGGAGAATGAGTGCATCCCAATAACAGAATCAGGCTTCAGAACATGGATAATAAGAAACTTCTGTGAGTTAAAAAAAACATGTTGTAGTCCAATGTAAAGAAACTAAGAACTTTGAAAAAAGGTTTGACGAAATCCTAATGAGAATAGACAATTTAGAGAGGTATAAGTGAATTAATGAAACTGTAGAATACAATACGGGAACTCCGAGAAGTATGCACAGGTTTTAACAATCGAATTGTTCAAGCAGAAGAAAGGATATCAGATGTCGAAGTCCAACTTAATGAAATAAAACGAGAAGACAAGAATAGAGAAAAAAGGATAAAAAGGAATGAGCAAAGTCTCCAAGAAATATGGGACTATGTGAAAAGACCAAATTTACGTTTGATAGGTGTACCTGAATGTGACGGAGAGAATGAATCCAAGCTGGAAAATATTCTTCAGGATATTATTCAGGAAAATTTTCCTAAACTAGCAAAGCAGGACAACATTCAACCCCAGGTAATACAGAGAACACCACAAAGATATTCCTCAAGAAGAGCAATCCCAAGGCACATAATTGGTAGATTCACTAGGGTTGAAATGAAGGAGAAAATACTAAGGGCAGCCAGAGAGAAAGGTCAGTTTATCCACAAAGAGAAGCCTATCAGACTTACGGCAGATCTCTCAGCAGAAACTCTACAAGCCAGAAGAGAGTGGGGGCCAATATTCAACATTCTTAAAGAACAGAACTTTCAGCCCAGAATTTCATATCCTGCCAAACTAAGCTTCACAACTGAAGGAAAAATAAAATCCTTTGCAAACAAGCAAGTATTCAGAGATTTTATTACCACCAGGCCTGCTTTACAAGAGCTTCTGAAAGAAGCATTACACATAGAAAGAAACAACCAGTATTAGCCTTTCTAAAAATATACTAAAAAGTAAAGAGCATCAACATAAAGAAGAATTTACATCAGTGAATGGATAAAATAGCCAGTTAACATCAAATGGCAGTAATCCTAAATTTAAATTGACTAAATCCCCCAATCAAAAGATACAGCCAAAACCCAACGGTATGCTACATCCAGATCCATTTCACATGCAGGGATACACAAAGACTCAAAACAAAGGGATGGAGAAAGATTTACCAACCAAATGGAAAGCAAAAATAAATAAATAAATAAATAAATAAATAAATAAATAACAGGAGTTGCAGTCCTCGTATCTGATAAAATAGATTTTAAAGCAACAAAGATATAGTGGTAAAAGGATCAATGCAACAATAAGAGCTAACGATCCTAACACCCAGATACATAGAGACTTAGACTCAATGAGACAGAAAATTAATAAGGATATCAAGGACTCGAACTCAGATCCGGAACAAGTAAACTTAATAAATATTTGTAGAGCTCTCCACTTTAAACACACAAAATATACATTCTTGTCAGTACCACATCATACCTACTCATAGGTTTAAATGAGATATTGATTGACCATTAATACCCATTTTTTTTTAGAATAAAGCAACATTTCCGTTCTCCGTCTTTTTCTTCCTCTTTCTTCCTCTCCTTCACTCCTTTTTCTTTCCTTCTCTCAAAAAAAAAAAAAAAAATCGTAGACCTCTAGAGCCAGGTTGGCAATGTCTCTCTCATTGCCTGATTTCCTTCCTTCCTTTCTCTCCCTCCCTCCCTCCCTCTCTTTCTCCCCCCCACCCCCCTTCCTTCCTCCCCCCTTCCTTCCCCCCTCCCTTCCTCCTTTCCTCCCTTCCTGCCTTCCTCCAAAAAAAAAAAAAAAAAATCAGATCTTGTGAGAAGTCAACTCACTTTGACAAGAACAGTATGGGGGATATCCACCCCCATCATCCAGTCACCTCCTACCAAGTCCCTCCCACAACATTTAGAATTAAAATTCTAATTTTAACATGAGATTGGGCAGGGAACCATATCAGATTGCAAGTCAGTTTGCTATGTATGCAGAAAGTTTGCTGTCAAGCCAACTATTATTTTCTACAGTAACAATTTTTACTGTTTTTATAAATAGTATATGCTGATAAAATTGAGTAATATGACAAATACAAGAAAATAAGTAAAATCTCTTAATGATATTTATGCCTCATTTTGGGCTAACATTTGTACTTGCTTAATATAATTTGATATGAATTGAATCATAGACCAACTTGTTTTTATAATCACACACACATCTATATATAACAGGTTTTTAAAAAAAGAACAGAATCATGCATGCTTCTTTGTATGTTGCACTGTAGAAATCCCTCCAAGTTTTTAATAATGGTAGTATAATGTTCCATGATATATGTTCTATAATTTATTTGATCATTTCCCTCTACTTCAAAAAATGCTTCATCAAACATCTCTATATGTATGTCCTAATGTAGTAGTGATTTTATTTCTGTGGGAGAGATTTTGAAATGAGAGTTCTAGGTGAAAGAATGTGTACATTTTAGATTTTAATAGATTTTACAAGTGTACTTTCCATAAAGGCTAGGATAATGCACATGTTCATCTTTTTCTCTAATTTTCTGATAATTAGGGATTAATCTCATCAATTTGAGGGGTGAAAAGGGCTATCTTACCACTTTCATTTCTTTTTCCATGACACAGGCAATACAGAGGGATTTTGAGAAATTTTTTTGGTCTTAGTTTATTGGCTTTTTAAATGACTCTTCAGTGACTTGCATTCTGCTCATTTTCAGTTCTGTTCATCTGATTCTTACCAAGTGTAACAATGTTTTGCATACTCTAGATATGAAATCTTTATTAGTCATATAAGTTGCAAAGATTTTTTTCCAAACTATCGCTTGTCTCCTGTTTTTCTTCATCAGACTTTTTAATAACACAAAATTTAAAAGTTTTAATGTAATCAAATTGTTACTTTTTGTTTTACAGATTATGTGTTTCTTGGCAAAAAAAAATCTCTCTAACACTTTAGGTTGTATGTATTTGCCCCAAAATTTTCCCCTAGGGTGTATGTGTGTGTGTGTGTATATATATGTTTAAATCTTCAATTGAGATTACTTTTTTTTTTTTTTGAGATAAAGTTTCACTCTTGTTGACCAAGCTGGAGTGTAGTAGTGCGATCTCAGCTCACTGCAGTCTTCGCCTCCTAGGTTGAAGCAATTCTCCTGCCTTGGCCTCCTGAGTAGCTGGGATTACAAGTGTGGGATACCACACTTGGCTATTTTTTAAAGGAATCTTTTTTTAATTAAAAACTTTAATTCTTATTTTCAAAAAATATTTTAAAAGTAATAAGATGATTTTCTCTCACTATTCCCCTTTTTGTATATTTATTTTTCCATAGAACCTTTTTATGTTGTGTACTCCTTGGGTAAAAGTGTGCATACCTCACATAGTTGGTAGTCCAGCAGTGCTTGTCTTGTGGTTTTTTGGTATACCACTTCCCGTGTTAGGTATCTGTGGGTCACCAGGGACACCTCTCAGCAATTACATGGCTTCAGCTGACAGGGCAAGTTCTTCCACCTTCAAGGCAGATTACGTCTCTTGAAGCCCTTAGTGGGATAGGGAGATAGCAGATTGTCACAGCAATGCTTACGCAGTTCATGCCTGACTCTTGGGGAGAGAAGTATTCAAGGAGTTCATGGGTCTTCTCCAAGGGCCAAACTTTTGTCAAGATTCTTTTTTTTTTTGAGACGGAGTTTTGCTCTTGTTACCCAGGCTGGAGTGCAGTGGCGCAATCTCAGCTCACCGCAACCTCCACCTCCACCTCCTGGGTTCAGGCAATTCTCCTGCCTCAGCCTCCTGAGTAGCTGGAATTACAGGCACGCGCCACCATGCCCAGCTGATTTTTTGTATTTTAGTAGAGACGGGGTTTCACCGTGTTGACCAGGATGGTCTCGATCTCCTGACCTCGTGATCCACCAGCCTCGGCCTCCCAAAGTGCTGGGATTACAGGCCCGGCCCGTCAAGATTCTTAAAGATCGGAGCATGTCCTCTGTAACCTGCTGGACTCAGGAGAGATACTTAGTTGGCTTAGCGCTGGGACTAGAGATCAGCAGGAATATCTTCAAGCTCCTGTCTTTCCAACCCCACTAGGCTAACCTCACTCTGTTTCTGGTCTGTTTTTTTTTTTCTTTAATTTTAATTTTAATTTAGCATGAGCTTAAGTTACAGGTAATCAGTGGGATTAATATACTTTATGGTTTGGTGGGTCTACTTTATTTTTTTTTCTTTTTAGTGTTATTTATTTGTTCATATCATTGTCAAATGTTTATTAAGTACCTTGTGTATGGCAGCCTTTAGGTGTATGAATATGAATCACCCAGTCTTTGTCTAATCAGCAGCATTTTGCATAAACTTTTTCTTTTCTTTCTTCCTAAAATACTTTCTTCACTTAGTATTCACACTTTCTATTTTATTTTTTTTATCTTTGGCATTTTTCAGTTTCTTTTGCTTGATTCTTTTTGTGTGGACCTCCTAAATGATGGACTCCCAGAGCATAATCAATCATTATGCTTTTCTTCTGAGCTCTATTTCATTCCCTAAGTCATCTCACTTAAATGCTGTGGCTTTAAATAGCACTGATACACTGACATCTCTGAAGAGTATATTTTATTCAGCACTGGTATTTTCCTTTAATTTCAGCCCCAGATAGCCAACTGCCATATCTCCAATGGGCTATCAATAGGTGTGTCAAAATTCACAAGACCAAAACATATTGTAACTGTTTGGCCCCTTTGACTTTGCATTAGTGGTCCATCTGCTCTTTTTTGGATTATGACATGACTAGCTTCCTTGTGTCATTGAAGCCTGCTTCTCCTTTACTTTTCTTCATAACAACATTATTCTTTACCACTATCTTAAAAATACTTTACATTATACTTGACATATATAATATATATGTTACTAATTTTCCGTTGCTGAGAGCTGTTAATCTCCAATTTTTATGTTTTTTTTTTTAAATAAATTTTTGCCACAAGATGAGAAATTAATCTCCTGTTCTTTAAATCAATTTTGTCTCATATTTACTGTGGTTTTTGCTTTGTCTTTGTTTTATTTACAATTTACAAATTATGTCACCATCATGGCTTGAACTCTGTTATTATACAGTTGATGTTTTCACCTGGTTAATACTTTTTGCTTTTTATTCCCTGTAGTTTTACAAAATTTGCATCTGCTTTTATATTTTTTATCTCTCATGAATCATCTTGTAATTGTATGTGGCCTTTATGTAGATAGTAATGTGTCTACTTATTCACCCAAATCCAAAGGATATATTACTGTGTTGTTTTAGGGCTTTATTGACACTTGGTTTTAATGTTATTTTATTTAAAATTTTCTGTTTTTGCTGTTTTATGCCTTTATTTAAATTTTTCTTTTCTGCTTATTGCTATATGGTTTTCTTGTTGAGTTTCTTTTTTAGAGACAGGGTCTCTCCCTGTTGCCTTCTTGATATTCTGTCTCAAATAATTTAGAAGGTATGTGATACATTTTTATTTCTATCTTGGCTTAATTTTAAACTTTAAATAGTATTAATTTTTTTTTTTTTCTTTTTGTCAACTTCAGAAAAACTATTCTTTCCTAGGAACTGTGAAAGTTGAAGGAACTACGTCACTTTCATGACATATAATATTCCCCTCCCCAAATTTATTATACTTCATGATTTTTGTGGTTCCAGTTTATCATAGTTATAATGTATTAGGTTTTCCTTCATGCTTTATAACATGCATCTCAGTGTAATTTTTAAAAATTCTAGTTCTTTAGCTTTTAATTGTACCGTAGTCTTTTTCAAACTCAGTTCATATCTTCAGTCTTTTGTGGCTTTTGTTTTTAAGGCTGAGTCTCCCTCTTGTCACCTATGCTGGAGTGCAGTGGCACAATCTTGGCTCACTGCCACCTCTGCCTCCTGGGTTCAAGCAGTTCTCCTGTCTCAACCTCCTGAGTAGCTGGGATTACAATAGCTTGCTACCACGCTTGGCTAATGTTTCTGTATTTTTAGTAGAGACAGGGTTTCATCATGTTGGCCAGGCTGGTCTTGAACTCCCGACCTTAGGTGATCTGCTCGCCTCAGCCTCCCAAAGTGTTGGGATTATAGACGTGAGCTACTGCACCTGGCCTATCTTCTGTGTTTTTTCTAATTTGTTTTGGGGAAAAAGCTTTTTTTCTGATATGAAAGGAATTCGTGTTAATTTTAGAAAAATTGAAAAAACAAAAAACACAAAGAAAAAAATCACTTGTAATCTCCCTTTGAGAATTATATTAATAACTTAGTATATGTTCTTTGTCTTTTCTCCCTGTGTATGATGTTATTACTTAGCAACACTTGATTCTTTATATACACAATTAATTACTTTTCCCTTTCACTTACTCTGTATTGAACATTTTCCTATGACATTAAAGTCAAGCTGTAGAACACATAATAATTATATGGTATTCTGTATAGACATGTTATAATTTAATTAATCCTCCATTGTGAGACAGTTTGTTTACAGCTTCGTCTTCTAAAGTGTGCTTTGATGAATGAGGATGATTTCTATCCCCTAGATTTCTTTTTTTTTTTCTTTTTTGGATAAAGTTCTTAGAAGTGGAAGAATTCTGAGGCTTTTGCATCTGGTGGTGATTAAGTGCATGGACTTTGTAGTCTGACTGCCTTGGGTTCAAATCCTTACCTAGGCGTATATGTTTAGGCAATTAATTTTTCCTTCTGCCTTAGTTTCTTTCCTTTTTTTTGGTGCCCTTTTCCTGCAGTATGTTCAGTTTCTTAATTTGTATACTTCAAATACATAGAAAGCGCTTAGAACAGTGTCTGGGACTCAAACAGTCATGGTTGTCATCATTTTTATTTAAAGGATGTATGTATTTGAAATGTTTTTGCTATAGATTACATTTTTCCCCTGAAAAGTTACATGAATTTGCATTTCTGTCAGCAAAACACGAGAGTAACATTTTACCAGCTCTGGCCAACAGCTGCTTTTATAATTGTAAAATGTGATTATTTTTGCAGGTTTGGGCCTAATTTTATAGGAGCAATATGTGTTTGTCTTAATCTCCAATTTTTGATTATTGATTATGGATGTTTGTTTTTTGGCCATTTTCATATGGAGTAATTATATTTAAATGCTCTTTATTCTAATTTTAATTAGCCCCATGTATTTTATGTTGCCTTTATTTTTTCTAGTTGGCTCTTTGCCTGTTAATTTGATTTTAAGTTGTTTTATGTATTAATGTTTTGCCTTTGTGGAACATGAAGGTGTTTTCCATATACTTTGCTTTTTTAAAAACATTCATTCATCTATTTTCAATCATCTATTATTTGTGATGGTATAAATAAATCTATAATTCATTTATTAAGTACTTTCCCTTTGCCAGTATAGATCTCACTTTTGAAAAATACAATTTTTATTGCAGAATAATTTTAGATTTATGGAAAAGTTGCAAAGATGGCTCAGAGTTACCGTATATGTTCTTTACTCAGTTTCCCCTGTTGCTGGCATCTTGGATTACCGTGATACATTTGTCACAACTAACATACCAACATTAGTATACTACTCTTAACTAAATGCCAGATTGTATTTGGCTTTCAGTAGTTTTCCCACAAATATTATTTCTGTGATCCAAGATCCCATATTACATTTAGTTGTCATGTTCATTCTCTCCTCTGGTCTGTGACAGTTGTTCAATCTTTCCTTGTTTTTTATTATATTTAGAGTTTGGAGGATTACTAATCATGTGTTTGATTGGACCTTCCTCTGATGTTTTCCTTCTGGTTAGACTGGGGTTATTTGTATCAATATGGATTCATGGATATTTTATTGCTTAAATTTTTTTAGCATTGGCTGGTCAGTCTCTGTGACCCTTTGATGTGATCCATACTGCCCCCTTCCTTTGCCTTTTTTTTTAAAACACTTCTTTCTTTCTGGTATAAGGTGCTCCAGTTTATCTTCTCTATTCCCTTACCCAGCTCTAGAATCAGCCATTTCTCCAACTACTCCTGTTTTCTTTTATTGGAGAATGGTATATAGAAACAAATATCAGGGTACTGGGTGTGCTTTTGGGTACTGGTATGTGACTGCCTCTAGTCCCCCTCAGTGGACAGAATTAGAAAATACACATCCCTATAATGATTTATCTATTTATATCGATATTACGGTAAATACAAGTTTGCACTGATGTCTCTGATTCTAATCCAGTACCACAGGGTTCACTCTGCCCTCCGTCCCCTTGCTTAACTGTAATGTCCCCCTCTAAAAGGGAGAAACCTGGCTCTCACATCTGCCAGCCATTTGCTTATTTGTTTAACCCAATATATATGTAACATGTTTCAGAATTAACCCATATTCCTTCTGAAAAACAACTTCACCAAATCAAGCAGTGTTTATGTAAAGCTCTGCTTGCCTTTAGCCTTACAGTTTCCAGTGAAATCAACATCTTCTAAAGTTACTTATATCTGTTCCTTTTCCACTCAAAGTTCTGCTTTTGATGGTATGCTTAAAAGTCTGTCTTATTCCAAAAATTGACTCTATATATTGTAAAATATACATACATTATGTTCTATGTGATGTGTTTGTGGTATATGTAATAAATATATAATATAGCAATATGATTGCATGCAATATAATATGTATGCTACCTATAATATATACATGTAATTTTATTTATTTCTATGTATTTTATTGCTTTATTTTTATTTTAAATTCTTTTTTTTTTGTTTAAGACAGAGTCTTGCTTTGTTACACAGGGTGGAGTTGCTGTTCACAGGCATGATCCATCATAGTGCACTGTGGCCTTGAACTCCTGGCTTCAAGTCATTTTCCAAGTAGCTTAGGTTACAGGCGTGTGCCACTGCATTCAGCTATTTTTACCTTAAATTCTTACATGTATGTCTCTAAGGTTCATTTTGTCACTTAGTGTAAAGTATTAATAGAACTTTTTATTTTAAAGAAAAGTTGTCTTATGGAAAATCTTGATCTTTCTCTGTTGTTGGAAATGCCACCTTTGTCGTATTTTAAAATCTTACATATACTAGAAGCTTTCTGTGCTTTTCTTACTCTTTTGTTTTCTGTTCTTACTCAGGTTCCAAACATTACATAACTTTGTGATAATTTCAGCATCTGGTAGATTATTCCTGTTTTGCCTGTTCATGTTTACTTAAATTTTTTAATACTTTTCTTTATTCCAGGAACATTTTAGTGGATAAACCCAATGACCAGTCTTCAAGATGGTCTTCAGAAAGCAACTATCCTCCCCAGGTGAGATTACATGAATTCGCTAATGCTGTTTAGAAGTCAACATTTAAATAAACACTCAGTTAATAGTTTATTCTCTTTTTGAGATTGTGAGATAAATTGTCTCTATTTTTGCTTATTAAATTTTGGAAGAATTTTTATTTCACAGGCAAATGCAGTGTGGTATTTTGAAACATGGACTTTTACTTCTGTCTACCAGAATAGTTACATTCAAGTTATTCTGTAAATGTTTAAGAAAACGTTAATAAATCAAACTTTGACTCAATATCTTATGGGGAAAATGAACTTAGTTTGTTATTTTATTTAAATATTATATTTAATATTAAAAATAATATTAAAAATGGCATCAGGACAATGTGCTAAATTTCTTTTCTCTGGCAAGTAGTGTCTAGGATTAACTAAATTTAAAATCATTCTTTCAGTTATATGCTTTCAGCATTAATGTTTATAATGTACTAGGCACACATATATCCATATCCTTGAAGAAATTAATGCTCTGCTAGGTAAAGCAGATGGGTAAATAATACTTAATTGTAATATAATTCATGGAAATCTAGTCTCTCTCTCTCTCTCCTCTCTATGTGTGTGTATATATGTATGTATATATTTTTCTATTTGCCTACCAATTTGGATCACCTGGTGTTTACATGCTTTATTGCAAAATACATGTCTAAATAATATATGTTTATAATTTTTGTATATAATGTAAAGACTAAAACAACCTGTTTATTCATCAGCCATGTTTAGAAATGGTAACTACTGCCTTTTGAAGCCTCCTATGAGCCTCCTCTTATATCTTCCCTCTATCCCCTCCCTAGTAATTATAACTCATGTTTTATTAAGCATTTTAAAATAATACCACATAGGTATAACATATACATATTTTATTTTTTAGTTTTTTTGGCTTGGACTTTATACAAATAAAATATAAATTGATTCAGTCATTTATAAATTTTCTGTGACTTGCTTTTTTTAACATGATGTTCATTAACGTTGTTATATATAATTGTAGTTTTTTCATTTTCACTACCATATAATATTCCTATGTATAAATATGCCAAAATTTATTTATCCATTTTGCTGTTGATAGACATTTAGGTTTTTTACAGTTTTTTGCTATTATGAAACAAGCTGCTCTGAACATTCTTGTATGTTGTCTTCTGCTACATATGTGTAAGAATTTCTTTAAGGTATATATACCTTGGAGTAGAATTGCTAAATCATAGGGTGGGTATATGTATATTGAACTTTATCAGGAAATGGAAAACTGTTTACAAAGTAGTTGTAGAATTTATCCACTTGCCGTATATGGAAGTTGCTGTTGCATCATGTTCTCCTCATCACTTCTATGGGTGATTTTTATATGTTGTTAGTTTAGTGCATTTTTCATTTTAACTCATTGTGGTTTTAATTTGCTTTTTCCTATTTACATTAAAATCTCTTTGCCTATATTAATGGACTTACATTGTGTTTTTAATCACGCTTTTTGATTCACTTTTTCATTTTACTTATTAAAATTTTAGTGCTCAAGTTTTAGTATATTAGTGATTTTCATTTGGTTATTTTTATTTTTTATTTATGAATTATCTTTTCTAAAAAAAGAAAATTCAGTCATCATAACTGAAACAATGATAACCTTGTTATTTTGAAATTGTCTGTATTTGTTATTGGACTCTATTTTGAAGGCAGTAAAATTTAATGTGTTTCTTAACTTTCTGGTTTGCTTATTCATTTATTAAAAAATGACTTAGTGAGCATCTATGGAGTGCCAAACTTTGGTATTTGGAATACAGTAGTGAATTAAATTTTGTCTCCTCTTGATGAGCCAAGGTTATTGAGTCAGATACACTGAAACATTTCAATGTGATTAGTCCTAGAGTAGAAGTTATCTGAAGCTTTTGTAATGAAGAAGGACTAATTTGTCATGGAAGTAAATACGATGCAATCTAGCTTCTTCATTCTAGTTATTACTGAAATATAACTGGGATTTACTGTGGCCAGTCTCAAGGAACAACATTTTTACCAGAAAAAAAATAAAATTGAAAGCAGTTTCAGTGTCGACTTAGTTTGAAACTGCCATGTTGGATGGAATGTGTATAGTTTCTTTTCTTTCTTTCTTTTTTTTTTTAAGGCAGAGTTTCACTCTTGTCGCCTAAGCTGGAGTGCAGTGGTGGCGTGATCTTGGCTCACTGCAGCCTCCGCCTCCTGGGCTCAAGTGATTCTCCTGCCTCAGCCTCCTGAGTAGTTGGGATGATAAGCCTGCACCACCACACCCAGCTAATTTTTGTATTTTTCGTAGAGACAGGGTTTCACCATGTTGGCCAGGCTGGTCTTGAATTCCTGACCTAAGGTGATTGGCTCACCTCAGCCACCCAAAGGGCTAGGCTTAGAGGTGTGAGCCATAGTGCCTGGCCAGCATAGGTATAGTTTTTACGTATAGATATGTAGCAAAGGGTCTTGCATTTCTAGTGGTTGTAAGCTATAATATTTCTTTCCCACTCTTGATCTGGAAATTCTTAATCAGACTGAATAAAAAATAGATATATCCATGGCTGGATGTAGTGGCTCATGCCTGTAATCCTACCACTTAGGGGAGGCCAGGATGGGTGGATCATTTGTGCTCAGGACTTTGAGACCAGTCTGGGCGACGTAGGAAACCCTGTCTCTTCAAAAAATACAAAAATTAGTCTGGCATGGTGGCATGTGCCTGTAGTCCCAGATACTCAGGAGACTGAGTTTGGAGGATTGCTTGAGCCCAGGAGGTCAAGGCTGCAGTGAGCCAACATCATGCCACTGCACTTCAGCCAGGGCGACAGAGTGATACCCCATCTCAAAAGAAAAACGCACACACACACACACACACACACGTACATACATACATATACACACATAAGCACACACACAAATGAAGGCTGAGACTTTTTTTTTTTTTAAGCTGGGATCTTAAAGCAATTCATTCTCAGGATAAGAATGAAACAGAAGAATCCCACCTCCTGGGGACTGTTGGAAAGAATTGCAGTGACAGTCAGTAGAGGAAGGGAAAATGAAGAAGAAAACCTCCCTGAGAGGTAATAGCTATGAATTGGTTTTTGTTCACATTTGGTACTCAGTCTCAATACTTGACTATCCATGAAACCATGTGGTCTGATTTTAGTTTAAAGTGATTGTGGATGAATAGTACATTTAAGGTTCTCAGCAGAAGCAAATGCAGATCTCTGAAAATAGTTACCTTTATTTCTAGGCCTCAGGCATTCTCCACAAATCATTATTAAAGGAAATTGAGCAGTACACACTCAAAGATAACTAAGTATAGCAGAAAGTAAGATACTTTAAGAACTAGCAGAAACAGTAGACAGCAGAACCTCCTCCAGAATTTTAGATACTGGAATTAAGGTTAATGAAAGATATAGGAATTAGGTCAACTAGTTATATTTAAAGAAATAAAAGAAATTGGACACTTAAAAGTGATGTGGCAGATTTGAAAAAGAACTAAACAAAACTTCTGTAAGTGAAAAATATAATCATAAAAGTCAGTTTTTTTTTTTTTGAGACGGAGTTTCACTTGTTACCCAGGCTGGAGTGCAATGGTGCGATCTCGGCTCACCGCAACCTCCGCCTCCTGAGTTCAGGCAATTCTCCTGCCTCAGCCTCCCGAGTAGGAGGCTGGGATTACAGGCACGCGCTACCATACCCAGCTAATTTTTTGTATTTTTAGTAGAGACAGGGTTTCACCATGTTGACCAGGATGGTCTCGATCTCTTGACCTTGTGATCCATCCGCCTCGGCCTCCCAGAGTGCTGAGATTACAGGCGAAAAGTCAGTTTTGACAAGGCTTTCCACTAAGCGCAGGTAGAAAAGATGAAATAGAAGTGAAATGTTAAATACTTTTGAAGCTAGTGTATTGAAAATAAGGTAGTGAAGAGTGATGAGAATGAATAAGACCTACTATTTGATAGCACAACAGGCTGACTTTAGTCAGTAATAACTATTATATTTTTAAATAACATAAGGAGTATAATTGGATTGTTTGTAACTCAAAGGATGAATGTTTGAGGTTACGGGTACCCCATTCTCCATGATGTGCTTATTTTACATTGCATCCCTGTATCAAAACATCTCGGGCAGGCGTGGTGGCTCAAACCTATAATCCCAGCACTTTGGGAGGCCGAGACAGGTGGATCACAAGGTCAAGAGATTGAGACCGTCCTGGTCAACATGGTGAAACCCTGTCTCTACTAAAAATACAAAAAATTAGCTGGGCATGGTGACAAACGCACGCCTGTAGTCTCAGCTACTTGGGAGGCTGAGGCAGGAGTATTGCTTGAACCCAGGAGGCGGAGGTTGCAGTGAGCCGAGATCGCGCCATTGCACTCCAGCCTGGGTAATAAAAGTGAAACTCCATCTCAAAAAAACACCATCTCATGTAGCTTATACATATATACACCTACTGTGTGTCCACAGAACTTTTTTTCAAAAGTGATAGGGCCAAGATTCAGAAGACTATGGGAATTCAAAAAGAACTACTTTGGAGCCACTTTTCTACTGAATATCTTAAGGAAGTTCTAAGACATTAAGAAGCCGAATGGCACCTTCGACAAACCCTTGGGGCCAGGTAGATACAGATTAAAAGCTAGAACCTGTGGTTGGTAGGGTGGCAGACTCCTCTTGCTCTGGGTTAAGACTTTCAAGCTATGTCTGTAGGGTCAGTGTAAACCAGAAATAGTCCGGCCCTCACAGGGAGTAAAACCCAGTTTCATATCATCTGAGTACTTGAAACTGTATTAAAATAATCAAGAATTGACAGTACCCAGAGCAATAGGCCTGCAGTAGAAGATACACTTTTTTAGGAAGCTGATATCCAAGCATCTAGTTACTTTTAGTTTTTCTTATTTGATGTCTTTCAAAATGGAAGGATTTACAGATAATGAGAGTTTTAGAATCAAGTCTTAAAATGAGTGCCCTGCTATGTGAAAGGAAAAAAGGAGATGAAAGTTAATATTGAAAATTTTGGCAAAGAACTGGAAACTACATTAAAAAAGGTGCAAAATAAAAATGAAAAATACAATACGCAGAATGCAGATTGCACTTATGAGAATAAAATAAGAATGTATACAAAAGCATTTTCTGAAATTTAGTATACTTCATGTAAGGTAGCGGTATTATTATAGGCAGGTATTGGTAAGAAAATAATTGTTGCCAGTAATATAATATTACAGATATAAAAAGTTATTCACTTTTTAATTTCTTCTAATAATAAGCTGTTACATGCCCTGCTTGCTTCAAATAACGTAAGAGGATACCCATGCTATATAAGTTAGTTTTATTTAGTTTTGAATAAGGAGAAACCTTATTTCACTGAATGTTGATGTCTTTTTAAATTCTTCCCATGATCATACAGTAATTGTAAGGATTAGGATATATGTAGTAGCTACTTTGCTGCCCTTAAGCTATGGCAAGTATTTTGATTTCATATACAGTTGATTCTGGTTATTCACAGTAGTTATGTCCTATAAAGTAGTCATGAACAGTGATTTAACAAATACCTAACCATTGCTCCTAGGAAAATACAGGCTTAGCTTCCTGTGAGTCTTGGTTACAACATTTTCATCAACTAATCAATATATAATCTTGTCTTGTGTATGCTTCTGCTTAAAGACACCTTAATGTAGGTATTTTTGATTCATTGACTCACAGCCAACAACACTATCACTCATATCATAATGAAGTTTATCTAACACATGCACTTTCTCCATAAGGCACATCATTTACTTAAACTACCTTGGAAAAAGCCTGTAATTTCAGTAAAGGAGTTATGATCCAACCCTTCCTTATATCAATTAAAAAGACATTTGTAATTGCCTGTACATTTTAACCAATCCTAGAGAATTTTCACCAGTCATCTTGAAAGACATGTTTTCCATGACAGTATCAATAACTACTATAACCACATATTTGATGACAGAGAAGGGTGACATTCTATCTTTAAAGCATTTATGGGATTTTCTTTTTTATTATTATTTTTATTGCATTTTAGGTTTTGGGGTACATGTGAAGAATATGCAAGATTGTTCCATAGGTACACACATGGCAGTGTGATTTGCTGCTTTCCGCCCCATCACCTATATCTGGCATTTCTCCCCATGCTCTCTCTCCCCAACTCCCCACCCTCCCACTGCCTCTCCCCTATTTTCCCCCGACTGACCCCAGTGTGTGATGCTCCCCTCCCTGTGTCCATGCGTTCTCATTGTTCAACACCCACCTATGAGTGAGAACATGCGGTGTTTGATTTTCTGTTCTTGGGTCAGTTTGCTGAAAATGACGGTTTCAGGGTTCATCCGTGTCCCTACAAAGGATACAAACTCATCGTTTTTGATGGCTGCATAATATTCCATAGTGTATATGTGCCACATTTTCCCTGTCCAGTCTGTCATCGATGGGCATTTGGGTTGGTTCCAGGTCTTTGCTGTTGTCAACTGTGCTGCAATTAACTTTCGTGTGCATGTGTCCTTATAGTAGAACAATTTATACTCCTTCGTATATATATACCCAGTAATGGGATTGCTGGGTCAAATGGAATTTCTGTTTCTAGGTCCTTGAGGAATCGCCACACTGTCTTCTACAATGGTTGAACTGATTTACACTTCTACCAACAGAGTAAAAGTGTTCCTATTTCTCCACATCCTCTCCAGCATCTGTTTTCTCCAGATTTTTTAATGATCGCCATTCTAACTGGCATGAGATGGTATCTCAGTGTAGTTTTGATTTGCATTTCTCTGATGACCAGTGATGATGAGCATTTTCATATGTTTGTTGGCCTCGTATATGTCTTCTTTGTAAAGTGTCTGTTCATATCCTTGGCCCACTTTTGAATGGGCTTATTTGTTTTTTTCTTGTAAATCTGTTTTAGTTCTTTGTAGATTCTGGATATTAGCCCTTTGTCAGATGGGTAGATTGCAAAAAATTTTTCCCATTCTGTTGGTTGCCAATTCACTCTAATGACTGCTTCTTTTGCTGTGCGGAAGCTGTGGAGTTTGATTAGGTCCCATTTGTCTATTTTGGCTTTTGTTGCCCATGTTTTTAGTGTTTTGGTTATGAAGTCCTTGCCTACGCCTATGTCCTGAATGGTTTTTCTTAGGTTTTCTTCTAGGGTTTTTATGGTGGTAGGTCTTATGTTTAAGACTTTAATCCATCTGGAGTTAATTTTAGTGTAAGGTGTCAGGAAGGGGTCCAGTTTCTGCTTTCTGCACATTGCTAGCCAGTTTTCCCAACACCATGTATTAAACAGGGACTCCTTTCTCAATTGCTTGTTTTTGTCAGGTTTGTCAAAGATTGGATGATTGTAGATGCGTGGTGTTGCTTCCGAGGCCTCTATTCTGTTCCATTGGTCTATATCTGTTTTGGTACCAGTACCATACTGTTTTGATTACTGTAGCCTTATAGTATAGTTTGAAGTCCGGGAGTGTGATGTCTCCAGCTTTGTTCTTTTTGCTTAGAATTGACTTGGCTATGTGGGCTCTCTTTTGGTTCCATATGAAGTTTAAGGTGGTTTTTTCCAGTTTTGTGAAGAAGGTCATTGGTAGCTTGATGGGGATACCGTTGAATCTGTAGATAATTTTGGGCAGTATGGCCATTTTCACAATATTGATTCTTCCTAACCATGAACATGGAATGTTTCTCCATCTGTTTGTGTCCTGTCTTATTTCATTGAGCAGTGGGTGTAGTTCTCCTTGACGAGTTCCTTTACGTTCCTTGTTAGGTGTATTCCTAGGTATTTTATTATCTTTGTAGCAATTGTGAATGGCAGTTCGTTCTTGATGTGGCTCTCTTTAAATCTGTTATTGGTGTATAGGAATGCTTGTGATTTCTGCACATTGATTTTGTATCCTGAGACTTCCTGAAGTTGCTTATCAGTTTCAGGAGATTTTGGGCTGAGACGATGGGGTCTTCTAGATATACAGTCATGTATATCTAGATGTATATCAAGATAAACAATCTTGTCTGCAAATAGAGACAATTTGACTTCCTCCTTTTCTATTTGAATAGCCTTTATTTCGTTTTCCTGCCTAATTGCTCTGGCTAGAACTTCCAATACTATATTGAATAGGAGTGGTGAGAGAGGGCATCCTTGTCTAGTGCCGGATTTCCAAGGGAATGCTTCCAGTTTTTGCCTATTCGGTATGATATTGGCTGTAGGTTTGTTGTAAATAGCTTTTATTATTTTGAGATACATTCCGTCGATACCTAGTTTATTGAGAGTTTTTAGCATCAAGGGCTGTTGAATTTTATCAGAGGCCTTCTCTGCATCTATTGAGATAATCATGTGGTTTTTGTCTTTGGTTCTGTTTATGTGGTGAATTACGTTTACAGACTTGTATATGTTGAACCAGCCTGGCATCCCCAGGATGAAGCCTACTTGATCGTGATGGATAAGCTTTCTAATGTGCTGTTGCAGTCAGTTTGCCAGCATTTTATTGAAGATTTTTGCATGTATGTTCATCATGGATATTGGCCTGAAGTTTTCTTTTCTTGCTGAGTTTCTGCCAGGTTTTGTTATCAGGATGATTTGGTCTCATAAAATGATTTGGGGAGGATTCCCTGGTTTTGGATTGTTTGGAATAGTTTCAGAAGGAGTGATACCAGCTTCTCTTTGTATGTCTGGTAGAATTCGGCTATGAACCCATCTGGACCTGGGCTTTTTTTGAGTGGTAGGCTCTTAATTGTTGCCTCAACTTCAGACCTTGTTACTGGTCTATTCAGGGTTTTGACTTCTTCCTGGTTTAGACTTGGGAGGATGCAGCTGTCCAGGAATTTATCCATTTCTTCCAGGTTTACTAGTTTATGTGCATTGAGTTGTTTGTAATAATCTGAGTTCTATTTCTGTGGAATCTGTGGTGATTTTTTTTATTATTGTTTTTTATTACATCTGTTTGATTATTCTCTCTTTTCTTTTGTATGAGTCTGGCTAGTGGTCTATTTTGTTGATCATTTCGAAAAACCAGCTCCCGGATTTATTGTTTTTTTTTTTTTTGCAGGGTTTTTTTGTGCCACTGTCTCCTTCAGTTCTGCTCTAATCTTAGTTATCTTGTTTTCTGCTAGGGTTTCAGTTTTTTTGATCTTGCTCCTTTAGCTGTTTCAGTTTTGACGATAGGGTGTCAATTTTAGATCTTTCCTTGCTTCTCTTGTGGGCATTTATTGCTATAAATTTTCCTCTAGACACTGCTTTAAATGTGTCCCAGAGATTCTGGTATGTTGTGTCTTCTTTCTCGTTGGTTTCGAAGAACATCTTTATTTCTGCCTTTATTTCATTGTTTATCCAGTCAACATTCAAGAGCCAGTTGTTCAGTTTCCGTGAATCTGTGTGGTTCTGAGTTAGTTTCTGAATTCTGAGTTCTAACTTGATTGCACTGTGGTCTGAGAGGCTGTTTGTTATGATTTCAGTTGTTTTGCATTTGCTGAGGAGTGCTTTACTTCCAATTATGTGGTCAATTTTAGAGTAGGTGTGATGTGGTGCTGAGAAGAATGTATATTCTGTGGATTTCGGGTGGAGAGTTCTGTAAATGTCTATCAGGTTTGCTTGTTCCAGGTCTGAGTTCAAGCCCTGGATATCCTTGTTAATTTTCTGTCTGGTTGATCTGTCTGATACTGACAATGGGGTGTTAAAGTTTCCCACTATTATTGTGTGGGAGTCTAAGTCTCTTTTTAGGTCATTAAGAACTTGCTTTATGGGAGCCGTGGTGGCTCCGGCCAGTTGTCCTGGCGCTTGAGGAGGCGAGGGTATGAGTTCAAGGCCAACCTGAGCAGCCTAAGAAGCTCTCATTGATTAACAAAAAAAAAAAAAAGAAAAAAAAGAACTTGCTTTATGTATCTGAGTGCTCCTGTATTGGGTGCGTATATATTTAGGATCATTAGCTCTTCTTGTTGCATTGATCCTTTTACCATTATGTAATGTCCTTCTTCGTCTGTTTTGATCTTTGTTGGTTTGAAGTCTGTTGTATCGGAGACGAGAATTGCAACTCCTGCTTATTTTTGCTCTCCATTTGCTTGGTAAATCTTCCTTCGTCCCTTTATTTTGAGCCTTCGTGTATCCTTGCATGTGAGAGGGGTTTTCTGGATATAGCACACTGATGGGTTTTGGCTTTTTATCCAATTTACCTGTCTGTGTCTTTTGATTGGGGCGTTTAGCCCATTTTCCTTTAGGGTTAATATTGTTATGTGTGAATTTGATCCTGCCATTTTGATGCTAGCTGGCTGTTTTGCCTGTTAGTTGATGCAGTTTCTTCATTGTGTTGATGTTCCTATTTAGTATGTTTTTGGAGTGGCGGGTACTGGTTGTTCCTTTCTATGTTTAGTGCCTCTTTCAGGAGGTCTTGTAAAGCAGGCCTGGTGGTGATGAAATCTCTGAGTACTTGCTTGTTTGTAAAGGATTTTATTTTTCCTTTGTTTATGAAGCAAGGTGTGTCTGGATATGAAATTCTGGGTTGAAGGCTCTTTTCTTGAAAGATGTTGAATATTGATTGGCCCTCACTCTCTTCTGGCTTGTAGGACTTCTGCTGAGAGATCTGCTGTGAGTCTGATGGGCTTCCCTTTGTGAGTAACCCAACCTTTCTCTCTGGCTGTCCTTAGAATTTTCTTCTTCATTTCAACACTGGTGAATTTGACGATTATGTGCCTTGTGGATGCTCTTCTTGAGGAATATCTTTGTGGTGTTCTGCGTATTTCCTGGACTTGAATATTGGCCTGCCTTGCTAGGTTGGGGAACTTTTCCTGGATATCCTGAAGAGTATTTTCCAGCTTGGATTCATTCTCTCCCTCACATTCAGGTATACCTATCAAACGTACGTTAGGTCTTTTCACATAGTCCCATATTTCTTGGAGACTGTTCATTCCTTTTTACCCTTTTTTCTCTAATCTTGACTTCTTGTTTTATTTCATTGAGTTGATCTTCGACCTCTGATATGCTTTCTTCTGCTTGGTCAATTCGGCTGTTGAAACTTGTGTATCCTTCACGAAGTTCTCATGCTGTTTTTTTCAGCTCCATCAGTTCACTTATATTCCTAAGTTGTTTATTCTCATTAGCATTTCATCAAAGCTTTTTTCAAGGTTCTTAGTTTCTTTGCATTGGGTTAGAACATGTTCTTTTAGCTCAGAGAAGTTTCTTATTACCCACCTTCTGAAGGCTGATTGTGTCAATTCATCACACTCATTCTCCATCCAGCCTTGTTTCCTTGCTGATGAGGAGTTGTGATCCCTTGTAGGAGGAGAGGTATTCTGGTTTCAGGTGTTTTCATCCTTTTTGTGCTGGTTTCTTCCCATCTATGGGGATTTATCCACCTATCATCTTTGTAGTTGTTGACTTTCAGATTGGGTCTCTGAGTGGATGTCCAGTTTGTTGATGATGAAGTTATTTCTTTCTGTTTTTTAGTTTTCCTTCTACCATTCAGGCCCCTGTGCTGTAGGACTGCTGAGGTCCACTCCAGGCCCTGCTTGCCTGGGGATCACCTGCAGTGGCTGCAGAACACTAAGGGTTGCTGCCAGTTTCTTCTTCTGCTATCTTTGTCTCAGAAGGATACCCACTAGATGTCATTCTGAGCTCTCCTTTATGAGGTGACTCTTTGGATATACGGGGGTCAGGGAGCTGCCTGAGGAGACGGTCTCCTTTATAGGAGCTCAGGTGCTGAGATGTGAGTTTCCTTGTTCATTCCGAGCTGCTGGGCAGGTATATTTACTTCTACTGCAGCAGAACTCATAACCGCCCCCACTTTTTTTCCCCAGGTGCTCTGTCACAGGGAGTTAGGGCTTTATTTATGAATTTCTTTTGTGTTGCTGCCTTTTTTCAGGGCTTCCCTGCCTGGTGAGGAGGCAGCCTAGTCACTGTCTGCCTGCAGAGGCTTTGCTGAGCTGCTGTGGGCTCTGCCAGGCTGCTGTGTGAACTTCCCTACAGTCCTGTTTATATGGGTATAGTTAGAACTGTCTGGGCAGTGGCGGCCCACCTCTATAATGCTGGACTCTCTCTGTAATGGTGGGCTGCCTTGGCAGTGGTGGGGTGCTTCGGCAATGGCGGACTACCTCCATAGTGGTGGACTGCTTTGGTAATGGCTGACACCCCTCCCCCACAGAGCTGGGCTGTCCTGGGTTCAGCTGTGCTTGCTGTGAAACTCAATCCACAGCGTTTCAGATTGCTGTTTTTTTTTTTTTTGTGGCGGTTGGACCAGCTGAGCCTGATCACCTAGCTCCCTGCCTCAGAGTCCTTTTTTTTTTTTATTTTTAGTTGAATGGTTGACTCTGTCTCCCAGGTATTCCAGTCACCTGTTCAAAAGTGCTGGGATCTGTGTGATTTCCTGTGCGGTGACCCACTGCACCGGCTAAAACAGCTGTGCTGAGATGCGTGGTGCTTTTTTGCCCGGGAATCTCCTGGCCTGGCTCCCTGTTTCAGTCCCCTTTGTTATCAGTTTTAATGGGAGACTCTCCCAGGAGCTCCAGTCACCAGCTAAAATAGTGCCTGGACCCGTATATTTTTTATGGAGAACCACCACACCAGGATGTTGGCCAAAACAGCCGTTCTGGTGACTCTTGAGGCTCTTCTGCCTGGAAGTCTCCTGGTCTGTGGGCAATACAAATCCATCTGGAAATGCGACATCCACTCACCCTCCACGCTGTCGCTGGGAGCTGCAATCCTGAGCTGCTCCTAATCGGCCATCTTGGATCCCTCCCCATGGAATTTTCATTCATGTTACATTTACTGTCTATCAGTACAGATGATCCAGAATTAACAGCAATATTTTTCATTAGGTCTCAAAATATTGCCCCCATCACTGTGAAAATGACATTAATTATTTGTTTATACAGATTGCAAATATTTGTTAAAAGTGAGGAGATAAAAACATAAGAAATTTAAAAGAAATTATCAATCAGCTGAATTCCATCATCTTGATGGCATCCCCACCACTGCCACCATTTTGAAGACAATTCAGCTTGCATACACTCACAAACACACATATTTTACATAAAATAGCATACATGTTTGTTTTTTAAAATGGGAATAACTTTTTAAAATAATTGTTTTCCTTTTTTGTCCTGTCATCTTTTCCTCTCTAATAACCAATGCTAACAACCAAGTTTGTGCCCATTCATATCTTGATACGGGTTCATTGCATCAAATACAAATTTAAATGTGTATGTGCATACATTTATATGTACACACAAACATTGGCAAGTATGAGTGTCATTCAGATAATAATAGTAGAATCTTGTTGCCTACTTGATTTCTGTTGTATGAATATCTCAGAGTTTGTTTATTTATATACCTGTTGATGTACATTGGATCATTTTCCAATTTTTGGCCATTACAAAGATGTGCTAAAAATTAATATAGAAGTGGCTGGGCAATGTGGCTCATGCCTCCATTCCCAGCACTTTGGGAGGCTAAGACAGACAGATCACTTGAGGCCAGGAGTTTGAGACCAGCCTGGCCAACATGGCCAAACCCCATTATCTGCTAAAAATACAAAAAAATTAGCCAGTCATAGCAACTCATGCCTGTAATTCCAGCTGCTTGGGAGGCTGAGGCACAGGAATCACTTGAACCCAGGAGGTAGAGGTTGCAGTGAGCCAAGATCTTGCCACTGCACTCCAGTCAGAGTGACAGACAAAGCAAAAATCTCTTCCAAAACATAAAATTAATATACAAATCTTTGTGGCTTTAATTTGCATTGTTAAAATGATTAATGATGACCATTTTTTGTACACTTATTGCTTTCTTGAATGTTTTCTGGTGAAGCATCTGTTAAAGAGGTTTGTCATTTTGAAATTTGTTGTTTACTTATTGTTTTGAGAATTCTCTGTTTTGTATTTAAGCTCTTTATCAGATTTATATATGATTTGCAAATATTTTCTTTGCATCTGTGAATTTCCCCTTCCTGTTTTCCCCACTCACTATCCAGCCTTCCTTCTGTTCCAGTATTAGAGGGAATCATCATAAAGCATATATTGTTTTGAGAAGATTTCCTCCTGTTTGAAGTTTTCTGAGAATTTCTAATCCTGAATGGATATTGAATTTTGTTGCTATTGTTCCACATCTTAAAACCTTTTTTTTTTTTTTTTTTTGGAGACGGTGTCTTGCACTCTTGGCTGGGCTGGAGTGCAGTGACGGGCTCTCGGCTCACTACAACTTCTGCCTCTTAGGTTCAAGCTGTTCTCCTGCCTCAGCCTCCCAAGTAGCTGGGATTACAGGTGCCTGCCACCACACCCAGCTAATTTTTTGTATTTTTAGTAGAGATGGGGTTTCACTTTGTTGGTCAGGCTGGTCTCAAACTCCTGACCTCATGACCTGCTCACTTCAGCCTCCCAAAGTGCTGTGATTACAGGCGTTAGCTACTACACCTGGCCCACCTTAAAACCTTTTCACATTTCTCTTCTTGTCCTAAAACAGAGTCCAAATTTCTTAATATGGTCACAAATTACAGCTTCTTCCAGCAGAAGGTTCAGCTTCTTCTGCCTCATGAATCTTGGTTGATCTTGGGTTTTTCTCTGACCAACAGAAAAGCCTAAGGAAGTGATATTGCAATTTCAAAGCAAGGCGTATAGGAACGTAGAGATAACTGCTTGAAGAAAGCCTATCTAGCTTCTTTGAGGTTGAAAGCCCAATCCCAGTGAAGCCCAGCCTCCCCATTCCCCACTCCAGTTAAGCCCAGTCCCCTAGCCAGTCCACCAGCTACATAAATGAATCCGGGAGCTACCAATGGAAAAGCTGTCTAGCCAACCCACAGAATCATGGGAAATCATAAATCACTGTTGTTTTAAGATACTGGAGTGATTTATTATATAACCTCAGATATACATAGGTATAAAATCTGGACTTTCCTAGTTTCTTTCTTTCTTTTTTTTTTTGCCAGTTCTTTCCATCAGAGTAAATGATATCACCAGTGACCCTGTTACTCAAGTCAGAAACTATGTTACCACCCTTGATGCCTCCCTCTTTCCTCCCTGCATTGGATCTATCACCAAATCCTATCAATTATTTCTCCAGTATTTGTATCAGAATTGTCTGTCCTTGTCCATCTCCACACTATTGTAGTCCAGGTCTCTTTTATCTCATCTCTTTCCTAAGTTTATTGTAACAGCGTCCTAACTGGTCTGCCAGTTCTTTTAATCCACTCTCTGTAATGCACATTGTGTGCGTATGTGTGTGTAATGTTAATCAGATCATAGCTTTTTGTTGTGCTTAATAGATCCTGTTCCATTTATAATTTAAACTCCATGTAATTGCACAAACTGCCTGCCTCTTCATTCTCAACATATACCATTTTCTGCCCTGTCTCCTAGGCTGCAACCACACTAGCATTTTAATAGCAGTACCTAGAACTAATTTTTATAAGCATTCACTGCTTTTTTGTTTTTTGGCCTGGCTGGCTCTGTGTAGTAGATTGAATGGTCTCTCCCCCCACCCCTAACCCTACCAAGATATGTGACATCTCAGAATGTGACCTTATTTGGAATAAAGTGTAAGTAAATATAATTAAGGTAGGGATCTCAGGGTGAGAGCATCTTTGATTAGGATGGCTTCTGAATCTGGTGATGAGTGTCTTTACTAGACGCAGAAAAGACAAAGACACAGGGAAGAAAGCTATGTGAAGATGGGTGGCAGAGATGGGAGTTAGGCTGTCACAAGCTAAAAAAAAATCAAGAGCCACCAAATACGGAAGAGGCAAAGAAGGGTCCTTTCTGAGATCCTTTGAAGGGAGCATGGTACTGCTGACACTGTGCTTTCAGATTTCTGGCCTCCGAAACTATGAAAAAATTAATTTCTGTTGTTTTAAGCCATCAATTTGTTATAATTTGTTGTGGAAACCCGAGGAAACTAATACACCCTATCTCACCACTGCACTCTAGCCTTGGCAACAGAATGAGAAACTTTTTAAAAAAAATAAAATAATAAGGAAGAGTTGGGAAAAATGGAAGTTGAAAAACTTAATAAAGTTAAAATGTGATTAAAACATTTAAAAATTTACCTAAAATGTTCTTCAGTTAGACCATTGTGTTTTACTTTAGATATTCTAGATTTTTATTTTATTTTTAATAACAAAAATTCTGTTGATATTTTGTTATTAATGCTGCTATAAATGTACAAACAGATGCTTTCCATTGGTTTTAGGGGTTTAGTATACGGGATAATGGATTGTGTATTACAATTTATATAAAGGCCCATTTTACCATTGGAGTTACAAGGCTATACCTAACTAATTGTCAGGGAAAGGGGATATCTAAGACTTAAGGATGACTAAGAGCGAGAGAAAGGGTTCCACTCCGTGGCAGTGGGATGGAGTGTGAGTTAATAAGAAAGAAATATGTTAATATCTATCTGTATCATTTGTTCAATATGCAAATATAAAGAATGTGAATATCTACCTACGTCATCTGTTCAATATGCAGTTGTATTCTTAAAGAAACTTTGAATTACCAAAAGACACATTACTACACCTATTAATTTGATAGGGATAAAAATGGTTAATGACTAAAGATTAGCAATTTCAGTTTTTCTATAGCAGTGTCTGTAATAAGGAAGTTTTAATAGCTACTTAGAGTGTAAATGGTATATAAACGTAAACAGTCTTTGTAAAGTAGTGGTTAAAACTTTGGTCAGCTACAGTCAGTGAATCAGTAGAAACGCTTTTAGCTCCAACTAACAGAAGGTTCTATTACAGTGGATTAAACAAATAGGTTTTTTGGTTTTTGTTCCCTACATAAGAAAACTAGAGAAGATTATATTTCTAATTTACAGAAAATAAACATTGGGACTGGGGTATAGTCAGCAAAATCCAGACTATGGGAAATTTTTAAGGACAACCCAGTTTCTTCAGCAAAAAATTTAAAGGTGGAAAAATGCAATTGAGAGACACTAATGAATTAAAAGTTACTTAAGAGATACTAACCAATCATAATTCATGAGCTTTATTTGGACTTGAAACTAGGAAAAACATTTTATTAGTTGTGGATTTGTGAACACTGACAGGATTTTTGATGCCATTATGTTAAGGAGCTACTGTTATTTTTTTTCTGGTATATAACAGTATCATGAATATTTTTTAAGTCTGTATCTTGTGGATAAACTTAGTGAAATATGTACATCTAATATATCTGGAATTTATACAGATTAAAGTGGCTGTGAATGAAAAAACTGAAAATAGGAGGCTGCTGATGAGAGTTGAGTGTCTCACTAATGATTGTTATCTTTGAGATTCTCTTGGTCATTTCGTGGTTGCACAGTGATTGTTGCAGTTCTAACGGTTCATATAACAGAGGCAGAAGAAGAGGTAGCATTTGTTTCAGAAAGCAAAACTTAACCCATTACAAACTTCTGCCTGCATCTCATTGACTTCTGTCATATGTCTACCCTTGCCTGGACGGTGGCTAGGAAGAACCGGGCTGGTAATGGAAGTTGGGTCAGCCAGCCAACAGTGTAAGCCAGAGGCAGATGATGGATTTTTTTTTATCTCAAACTCTGTCATTTATTAGCTGTGTAATTATATTTCTTCATCTGTAAAATTAGGATAGAGAGAGTAACTAGTGTAATGCATGTATAAGTCTGAGCAATGTGCCAAATGAGACGTTAGTGCTCACAAAATATTAGCTTTATTATCATTGCCATTCTTATCACCACCAGCTTAATTCTTTTTTTACTGAGGTAAAAATCACACATAATATAAAGTTATTCATTTTAAAGTGTATAATTCAATAACATTTAGTGCATTTACAGAATTGAGCAACTATCATCTCCATCTAGTTCCAAAATATTTTCATCATCCACAAAGAAACTTCATACCTAGTAAGGATTATCTCCTTTTTGATCTCAGCCCAGTTTTTGACAACCACTAATCTGCTTCATGCCTCTATGCATTTATTCGTTCTGGGTGAGTCAGATACCTTTTATATCTGACTACTTTCAGTTAATATGTTTTTGAGGTTAGTCCAGGTTGTAGTGTGTTTGGGTATGCATTCCTTCTTATGGTGGAATACTACATTGCATGGAAATACTGTAGTTTGGCCATTCATCAGTTGACGGACATTTACGTTGCTTCCACCTTTTGGCTATTGTGAATAGTAACCCTGTGAACATTCATGTACAACTGTTTGTGCGAATACCTTTTTTTCACTTTATTTGGGTTTATACCTAGGAGTGGAAGTTCTTGGTCATGTAGTAATTCTTTTGTTTTGAGACTGGGTTTCGCTGTTGTTACCCAGACTGGAGTGCAATGGCACGATCTTGGCTCACCACAACCTCCGCCTCCTGGGTTCAAGCAATTCTCCTGTCTCAGCCTCCTGAGTAGCTGGGACTACAGGTGTGCACCACCATGCCCAGCTAATTTTCGTATTTTTAGTAGAGACGGGGTTTCACCTTGTTGACCAGCATGGTCTCGATCTCCTGCCCTCGTGATCCACCTGCCTTGGCCCCCCAAAGCACTGAGATTATAGGCATGAGCCACTGCACCCGGCCATGTAGTCATTCTGTGGTTAACTTCTTGAGGCACTGCCAAATGATTTCCAACAGTATGTGTACCATTTTACATTCCTGCCAGCAACACATGACAGTTCCAGTTGCCTTACTTCTTTGTCAACACTTGTTTTGCATTTTTAAATTATTATTATTATTGCCATGCTAGTGAATGTGATGCAGTATTTTGTGGTTTTGTTTACACTTTCCTGGGTGACTAATAATGTTAATCAACTTTTCATGTGTCTCTTGGCCATTTGTTTACTTTCTTTGGAGAAAGGGCTATTCAGGTCCTTTGTCTGTTTTTAAACTGGATTATTTGTCATTTTGATGTTAAATTGTAAGGGGATATATATATATATATATATTCCAGATACCAGACTCTTAACAGATAAATGATTTGCAAATATTTTCTCCATTCTATTTTTTCACTTTCTTTATGTTATCCTTTGATATACTAAGGTTTTAGTTTTGACGAAATCCAACTTTATGTTATTTTGTTTGTACTTTTGCTATCATATCTAAGAATCCATTGCCAAATCTAAAGTCATGAAGATTTGTCCTAAATTTTTGTCTGAGTTATTTAAAGTTTTAGCTCTTACATTTCGATCTTCGGTCCTTTTTTTTCTGAGACAGTCTTGCTCTGTCACCCAAGCTGGAGGGTAGTGGCGCAGTCTTGCTCACTGTAACCTCTGCCTCTGTGGTTCAAGCAATTCTCCTGCCTCAGCCTCGTCAGTAGCTGGGATTACAGGTGCCCACCACCACACTCGGCTAATTTTTGTATTTTTAGTAGAGATGGGATTTCACCATGTTGGCCCGGCTGGTCTCAAACTTCTGACCTCGTGATCTGCCTGCCTCGGCCTCCCAAAGTGTTGGGATTACGGGTGTGAGCCACTGCGCCCGGCCAGGTTGTCTTCAATCCTAAAAGATTGGTGTTGGATCAGTTTTAATCTATCTTGAATTAATTTTTGTGTGTGATAAGAGGCAGGGCCAGCAGGTTTATTCTTATCATCTTTACCATCTATATTATCCATTATCATGAAGTATGATGTCTCTCCAACAAAACATCTGAATAGCTTTTCCAGAATGTATTCAAGCAGTGGTAATTTTCTTCTTAATTTTTATAATCGAGAACAGTCTGCATAATATAAATTGTTCTCTAGATAACCGATCCATTTTATCTAATATGTGGTAGGAAAACAAGTTACATTAAACATATCTAGAATAGATTGGGGTTTAAAATTCATAAACTTAGCAGGGTTGATTAGTAAATCTTTGTTTGTTTCTAGACCTAAACATTTTAGAGCTGGTTTCAAACATTGATTTAGTTATTAAAGTGAGTCCATAGTAATATGTAATTGTTATTTTTATATTGTAATCTCATTTTATTTGGTTTTGCATAGTCTGGTTATATCTTTCATTGAATACCATTCCTTGATTAGAATTTATCTCACTAGTTCTTTTTTTTCCCCTTCACCTACAGTGTTGGGGATAATGTAGTTTCTGAGATCTGCTGGAGTGAAAAGTGGTTATGGTGAGATAATCTTTATAAGGCTGTTATGTACTATTATATAGCTTTTTTTTTTTAATCTAGTACAGGAGGGACAAAGATGGACCTTATTCAGTCTTCTGTTAACTGGCAATAGTTTTTAAATTGTTTAAATTTGTTTTAAACAGAAGAGGATATAATTTGGTTGTTTCTTTTTCTGTAGTACTTGATTCTAAAGCTGGAAAGGCCTGCTATAGTTCAGAATATCACATTTGGAAAATATGAGAAAACTCATGTTTGCAATTTGAAAAAATTTAAAGTCTTTGGTGGAATGAATGAAGAAAATATGACAGAGCTGTTGTCCAGGTGAGTTATGCTTGTGGGTAAGAAAGTTGTCTTCTAAACAAAACGTAGTCTTAGTTTAGTATCTTTGTAGCTAATCTGCATGGTTTGGTTTTTCTTTCAGAGGAGAAAAAAGTATTCTTTCTATGCTATTCCTAATGCCTTAGTTTAATACTGTGGCTTGAGTTAGCTTTCTCTCTTTTTTTTAAACCACCAGACCAGACCCTAGTTAATATTTTTACCAAAGAAGAATTAAACTTTTTTTTGTTTCCTCATTTTTGAGCTGTTAATGACTTCAGAAGTATTTTCAGCTTTAATAAAATTTTTTGTTGCAGTCTTTGCTATAAAAAAATACAGGCTTTACCCAAAACACTAAGATTAATTGCCCTGTTCCAGAAGCAGTATTGTAGTGGTTTACTATAAGTTGGAGACTAAAAAGAGAAATCTTCCTTAAATTGAAAGATGCATGACTACACCAAGCACAGTGCCTGTCACTTGGAAGGAGCTCAGTAAATTTGAGTTTTAATAGTATTAGACCACCGGGAATAAAGATGTTAATTTGCTACACAGAAAATGAAAAATCAGATAGCTAATGGAATAGACAAATGAAACCATGGAGATTCAGAATGTGTTCGTGATGGCTGGGCACAGTGGCTTGTGCCTGTAATCCCAGCACTTTAGGAGGCCAACGCAGGTAGATCACAAGGTCAGGAGTTGAAGACCAGCCTGATCAACGTAGTGAAACCCTGTGTCTACTATGAATACAAAGATTAGCTTGGCATGGTGAGGGGGGCGCCTGTAGTCCTAGCTACTTTGGAGGCTGCGGCAGGAGAATCACTTGAACCTGGAGGTGGAGGTTGTGGTGAGCCAAGCACTGCTGCACTCCAGCCTGGGTGACACAAGGAGACTTTGCCTAAAAAAATACACACACACACACAGACACACACACACACACACACACGTATATATATATTTATATTTGTAACATGGTATGGCCCATTAACATAATATTTTATATAAGCAAATATTCTATACTGTATTTGATATAAGTCATGAAGTTATTTCAGGAAATATAAAGCAACCTGATGGTAAGTGACTTTCCCATAGATCCTTGTGTCAGCCCTAGTTGTTTAAATAGAGAGGTGATATGAGTTTATTTTTATTCAGGATAAAGCAGATACTATTAAACCAATAGAGTAAGCTTGGCTTTGAAAATTTGTTCAACTGTAAAGGAAACATTGACATCTCAGTCGGAATTAAATAACTAAATTCTTTCTAATACTTGATTTTGTTTAAGTTGGTTTTTTTTAAGATTTGAGCGTGAATTTGTTTTTTGAATTTCCTTCTTACCATTCGAAAATTTTATGCTATATTCAGTTATCCATTCAGAACACTAGGCTTTGTCACACATTTCCATACACTGTAGCTACATTCTTTATAATACTGAACATTTTTTATTAATCCTCATATAATTGAGAGAATCCATTAATAAAGCTGTTGATTTGAATGTACCAGTTTTGGCCCATATGCCTGTGTTCAACTACTCATTTATATTGTCTTGGTCATATATTTTTAGCATTGGATTAAACTTAAAACCTGAGTATGACATTAATTTGTGTTCTAGTGCATTTTCTTAATTATGAAGTCAGATTTAATAGCCTTATTTTTTTCCCACAGTGGCTTAAAGAATGATTATAACAAAGAAACATTCACCTTGAAGCATAAAATTGATGAACAGATGTTTCCTTGTCGATTCATTAAAATAGGTAAGGTTTTAGCATTCTGGAATAGAAACAATTTCTTGATATCATCATTCAGCAAACTATAGCCCATAGACCAAATCTTGCAGGCCTCTTGTTTTTTTTTTAAAAAATAAAATTTTATGGGAACATTCCTGCACTGGTTTGTTTACGTAATGTCTGTGTCTCCTTTTGTGCTGTAGAAGTAGACTTGAGTTACAAGAGACCACATAGCCCATAGAGCCCCCTAAATTTACTCTTTGGCCCTTTACGGGAGAAGTGCACTGACTTCTGCTTTATATAAATCCATTAAGAAGTGGCAGTTATTTCAAGTGGAAATCTTTTCCAAATGTTTTCCCATTAGAAAGTTTTCTTAGATTTTATGGGATCGAGTGATTTGATTGCCTTAATTTTATGGAAAGTTTATCACTTATACTAAAACAATAATATTTTAAAACCAAATACTGATGAAATCTTTAAGGTAGTATATTGTGGTTGTAATCTGTTATGTTCTTTTTTATTTCTTTTTCTTTTTTTGCTGGTTAAACCCATTAAATTGATTTCATGACCCATCAATAGGTTGCAAATCACTGTTTCAAAAATAATACTTTAAGGCAAGTATTTATTTAGCAAGTATTTTAGCTTAAGAAAGTGTAATGCGGCTTTGCACAGTGGCAGTATCATAGCCATGAGGTTTATCCGAGGCACAGTTATTGCTAATTGAAAACTTTTCCCAATACATCGCCGTGACGACTTGCAATATAGTCGGCATTGGCAATTTTTGACAGTCTCTACAGAGACTGATAAAAAAAAAGTATAATACATTCTCAAAAGTCATATTTTTCACATGATTTCATTTCCTTTAGGATTTATTGGCCGGGCACCATGGCTCACGCCTGTAATCCCAGCACTTTGGGTGGCTGAGATGGGTAGATCACCTGAGGTCAGGAGTTCGAGACCAGCCTGGCCAACATGGTGATACCCCATCTCTATTAAAAAAAAAAAAAAGGATTTATTATTTAGAAGGTAGGAAAGTTGAAGACTTAAATTTTCTAATATAACTATGGTGCATACTTTTCAAAATATATTAAAGTAGGAATTAAAGTGAGTTAGATACCTTAAAGAATAATAATAAAAGCAAGATTTCACATTTTGATTTGGGAGAATAATTACTCTTTTTGAACAAACATAGTCATTGTTTACCAATCTATCAAGAGTTGCCACTAAGCAGTGGGACTCAGATAGTTCTGTTGGGCAAAAGAATATCTGAGGTCTTAAGAAGGACTGTGTATATGCAGAAACTGTTTTTGGAACAATTGGATTCTAATATGTCACTTTGTTTTGTAGTAATTATAATTTCTGTTGTTATAATAAACAGTTATAAATAAAAACCTATATTCTGTTTTCTTATAAGAATTTATGAGCAAGCAAATTTTAAAAATAAATTTAACTTTCAGTTATTTCTTCTTTTGTACTGAGTACTGTTTTCTTCAATACTTAGACTTAGCAGTTCCTAAAAATCTTTTTTTTTTTTTTTTTTTTTTTTTGCCGAGTATGTGGATACATGCGCTTAAAAATTCCCCCCAGCTTTATTAAGGTATAATTGACATAATAATTATATATATTTGTGGTTTACAACATGATGTTTTGACATATGAGTACATTGTGAAATTATTAAATAAAGCTAATTAATATACCCCTCACATCACATACTTGCTATATTTTTGTGGTGAGAACATTTAAGATCTACTCTCTGAACAATTTTTAGTTATTATTACTATAGTCACCATTCTGTACAGTAGATCTCCCGAACTTATTCTTCCTGTTTAACCGAAACTTTTTACCCTTTTACCAACAGCCACCAGTTTCTCCCATCAGCCTTTTAATTATAGGGTATAATGATGTCTTTTACTTGACCTAGGTTTAGTTTTATGGTATTTAGGGAAATTTTCAGTTGGAGCTTTCTAAATAATAGTGACACTTGTTAGCTCATTCTCTATCTAGAATATTAATATTTAGATAACTAAGTATGTCTTACTTTTCTCTTAAAAGATGTTAATACGAGTCAGCAGTGTGTTTGCTTTCCAAACCTTTCCCAGCATTCTCTTAAGAACTTTTTTTTTTGAAAGTAATACAAGGAAAATAATGGAACTAAAAGGACATATGTTAGATCAGTATTTTTAGTTTGTCATATTTTCTTCAAAAGTTATTCCAGTAAAGGGCTTGAATGATGTATTGTTCTGTTTTGGTGGTAATTCAGCAGAGATGTTTATTTGGTTGGGGTAAATTGTTAGAATTTGTGTTAAAAGGAAAAAAAAGTCTTTGAGTACTTTACATCTATGTTCTATAGTGACATGTTTGATAGATCTTGCTTTATTTAAAAATCAAGTTAATGCTTAAATGGCACAATTTCTAAATTTAGTCAGCCTTCAATTCATAGTAATGGAGGGGGACATAAGCAAGGCTAACACAATGGCAAATAATCTCCAAATTGTTTATTGACATGTAACTATAATAATTTTCATTTATAATGAATATAGCTTATTCATTAAGTTTTGCTTAATGCAAATTGAAGTAAGTTTGGTCATAAATTGTTAACAAGGAAAACAGCCCACATTTCTACTGTGTGTCAGGGGTTAAGTTTTAAGATCTGTTGTGGATAATTCAGAGTACCAGCAAAGCTAAGCTGGTATCATTGGACTACCTTCCTTCAGGTAAATTTTACTTTCCTAAGTTACCTTTTGTGTAAAATGAGGATGTTAATGCTATATTGGATATTTTCCTGAGTTCTGTTCTAGTTTGTGGACCTGTGGTTTTAATTTAGGAGTACATTTATGGAAGAAATTATTTCATTTTGGGTATCTGTTTTTTACATTTTTATACTTATGAAGCTTGTGTTTACATGCCTTCTTACATGTATTTTAGGGACTTTGATGGGACTTAGTGTAGAGAAGGAGAGTTGGCTTTAGAAAGAAGCTTGGTTTTAGGTAACATGTAGAGGTAAAAGGAAAATTTCATAACAGAGGTGAGTTATTAATTGGGAGACTGGATTCCAGAGGGCAAGTTAAAGGTTTGGGAAGGGAAACCTCAGCAGGAGATTAGATCAGAGGAAAGTAAACATAAAGTAGAATGGGATGAGAGTATTGGTTACAGATGGCTCAAAGGGTTTACGTTCTGATTCATAGCCACAATAACGGCTGTATGAGGAAATCAGTAGGGGTAGGTGAGGGCAAAAGGAGATAACAGGGTCTTGGAAAGATTCAGGGGAGGTCTTTGTTTTTGGTAAATGGAGAGATCTGGATTTTTGTAAAGGAGTCAGCTGCAGCCTGGATGATTGTGGGGGACTTCAGAGAGCAGCTTTAGCTCTGGCTGGATGCAGCATGCATTCTGAGCTTGAAGTCTGGGTATTAAGTCCAGGGAGCCCTTTAGGAGAGCATGTGGGAAAGTGACATTTTAAAGTATACTATTAAGAGGAAAATTAATATAGTAGTGATAGATAATAACAGATAACATTTATTGAACACTTAGTATGTGCCAGTTACTGTGCTAAGTATACTTAATGTCATTAAATCTGTAGTAGAATAGTAGATGCAGTCTTTCAGAAAAATCTTGAATTTTTAGGATCTCTCAGAACCTTTTTTTTTTTTTTTTTTTTAAGAGTCAGGGTCTTGCTCAGTTGCTCAGGTGGCACAATCATAGCTCACTGCAACCTCCAGTTCCTGGGCAAAGATTATCTTCCTGCCTCAGCCTCCATAGTAGCTAGGAGTACAGTACACTTCACCACATCTGGCTAATTTTAAAAACAATTTTTTGTAGAAACTGAGTATTGCTGTCTTGCTCAGGCTGGCCATTTTAGGAAAGAGATGACACACAGGGATGTTGATTATTTTCATGTCTGATTGTCCTATAGAGAAAACTGGTGACGGAATCCTAGAATACAAACTGCTAGCCTTGGGATATGTATTAGGAGTTTCTAATTATTTTATTTGAGGAAGGAACCAGCTTTTGTCAGGGAACAAAGAACATGTGCCTGGGGCTTTAATTCACTTTTAGATTTCTTATATATAGTATGTCTAATACACATTATTAGTGTTGTTAATGCTACCAGAAATCATTGGAATTTGAAGTGAGTGTACATCATTCTGCCCATTTTTTACGTACCCTTTTAGTCTGTTGAAAATTAATTATATTGTTCATTCATCTGTAATATATGATGCCCTTTGGTGAGATGACTTCATTATTTACCTCTTTCCTCTAAAGGTATTCTTTAAAGGTATTAAAAATTGTAACTAATTTTATTCTAGAAATATTTTTATTGGACCATTGGGTAGCAGAATAAATTTCACTGCAAATGTTTAAAAGGTTTTTGTTTTGTTTTTTAAGAGACAGGGTCTTACTCTGTCTCTCAGGCTAGAATTTAGTAGTGTGGTCATAGCTCACTGTAACATTGAACTCCTGGGCTCAAGTGATCCTTCTGTCTAGCCTCCCAATTAGCCAGAACTATAGGCACATACTATCGTGCCCAGCTAATTTTTAATTTTTTTGTAGAGATAGGGTCTCACTATGTTGCCAGGCTGGTCTTGAACTCCTGGGCTCAGGTGATTGTCTTGCTTCAGACTCCCAAAGTGTTGGGATTACAGAAGCAAGCCACTCTACCAGGACCAATAAATAAATTCTTAGTGAGACTTGGACCTGGAAATCTCTAATATTTTATGTCTGGTTACACATATAGACTATATTCTTGGTGCTTTTTGAGTTTAGAATCATATTTTACTTTGACTCTTATACTACTTGATGATTATTACTTTATGATTTAGTAGATAAACTTTTAAATGATGCTGCTACATAAAGAAATAAACACTAAAACAATAATGATCATTTAATACTTGTTATTAAAAAAACTTTTTGAAATGTGTGTTGTTTACATACATAAACTGAAAGGCATATTAAATATCCCAGGAGTCCTTTGTACATCCTTGTGGCTGGTTGCTATTGCCTGTGTTTTTATTCACACAGCTTCCTTTAGATTAGTAGTCCCCAACCTTTTTGGCACCAGTGACCAGTTTTGTGGAAGACAGTTTTCCTATGGACCCCAAAGTGGGGGCAGGGTGTGGCGGAGAGATGGTTTTGGGATGAAACTTTTCCATCTCAGATATCAAGGATTAGATTCTCATAAGGGCTGTGCAGCCTAGATCCCTTGCATGCGCAGTTCACAGTAGCATTTTCGTTCCTTTGAGAATCTAATGCCAACGCTGATCTGACAGAAGGTGGAGCTCAGGCGATAATGCTCCCTCACCTGCCACTCACCTCCTGCTGTGCAGCCTGGTTCCTAACAGGCCATGGACTGGTACAGGTTTGGGTATGAGGATTTGGGACCCCTGTTTTAGATGATAAAAAAAAGTATCGGACCCAATATATCTTCTTTATTCAGTCGGATATTGGAAATCATTAAGCCTGGTATCAGCTATCGTGGATATTCTGTTTTGATGCTTCATCAAAACTATACAAACGTTGGTTTCTTAAAGATAGTTGCATTATTGATTGTGAAACTGTATCAGTGAATCTATTGTTATATTAAAATTCATTGGTCTATCTTGGACTTTTTACCCAGGTGTGATTTTGTAACTTTACTGGTCATTTAGAAAAAGTGGTTCACTGAATTATACAGATCTCCCAAATGTTGAAACACTTCATTATATAATGTTTTTAAAATCACATTTATTGATGTTACATCCAATATCATTTAAAAAATCTAAGTGTTGGGAATCGGTTAGGCTCACAGTGGTGGGTACCTGTCTTTCAAAATTCTGATTTTTCTCTTGAAAGCTAGATTTTTATCCTCGACAGCAAATATCATTAATTGTTTTCCTTGAAATGACATGTAAATGTTTGGCAAATACCCAAATCTAAATAATCATAGCTTGTCTCTTTGTCTTTCAAGAATAAAATGGCATCTCATGAAAAATAAGTAGTTTTTTAAACTCAAAACTTAAATAACTGTACAGTTCCCTTCCTTGAGATAACCATTATGCATTGGTACACCACAAAAAATGCTTCATATGGAATTCTTATTTTGTCACAAAGGATATTAGAAAGATGGGTACTTAATGATGGGAGTTTAATAAAATTAAGTTTTTCTCTGCCTTCAGTAAAAATGAATTCTTTCTCTCTTTCTTTTTTTTAATTCTCTTAATTCTTTTTTTAAATTCAGTGTTTGGTGGTGAGGATTACAGTGCAATTTGTACTTACTGAGCGCTACTAGTATTTTTGGTGCCGTTAGTTAGGTACCAAGGTGCTAAAAGTTTTACTTACCATTGCTTTTGTACTGTTAGTGCAATGTTGGTAATCCCAGCACTTTGGCGGGTGGATCACGAGCTCAAGAGATCGAGACCATCCTGGTCAACATGGTGAAACCCCGTCTCTACTAAAAATAGAAAAAATTAGCTGGGCATGGTGGCATGTGCCTGTAATTCCAGCTACTCAGGAGGCTGAGGCAGGAGAATTGCCTGAACCCAGGAGGCGGAGGTTGTGGTGAGCCGAGATTGCACCGTTGCACTCCAGCCTGGGTAACAAGAGCGAAACTCCGTCTCAAAACAAACAAACAAAAATCTAAGTAAGGAGACTTCCTATTGCCTTATATTGCTTATATATTGAGGAGTTAAAAAATATAATGTATTAAAGTCATCAAATGTGTTTTTTCTTTTTTTAAGGTGGTAAATTATATTAATATAGCTTCTATTATTTTTTGAAACACCATTTTTCCATTCCTGGAATGAGATCTGTTTGATTACAGTGAAAATCCGATTGAACTTCTTGCAACTTTTCCCCCTTTAATTTGGGATTAAATATGTATTAATAGCTGAGATTGGCCTTAAGTCTTTTTTCTTCTTCATTGGATTTAGGGTTATGCCACTGATAAATAATTGAACTTTCGGTCTCTTTCAGTGTTCTGGTGTAGGCTAAATTCTAAAGTAATTTTTCTGTTGCTTGTACGTTTGGTAAAATTTACCTGTTAAATCATCTAATTCTGGTGGCATTTATTTGAGGGTAGACATATGAACATTTTGAATTTATCTTACTGTGTTTTTATTAACTAAGGAAATCTTATGTTGGAGTGGGTCCTCTGTTTCGTTTTACTATTTTAGCCCTAGCACCATGCTAGTCATGTAAAAGATGCCCAGAAAATGTGTTCAATGAATCCTTATAAGTTTGAATAGGATTTTACTTTGCTGAAGTTTTATTTGAACTGTGTTAATATTTTTCTTCTTCTTTTTGTTTTTTTCTTCATAAAGTTCCACTCTTGTCCTGGGGACCCAGCTTTAACTTTAGCATCTGGTATGTTGAACTTAGTGGCATTGATGATCCTGATGTAGTACAACCTTGTCTCAACTGGTATAGCAAGGTAGGACTGTATTTTAAATCCTGACTTTAATGCCTATAAAAGGAGAGTGGTGTCAATCTCTTGTCTTCATTGAGAATAATTAAAAATATTTAAAATAAAAATAATAAGGTAACATTTAATTAAGCACTTCCAGTCTGCCAGCTTTTAATCAATCCTCATCACTCATTTAGTCATTATCACTCTATGAGACAGGTACAGTGATTATAGATGGTACATTAGTTTATAGATGGAGAAGTGAAGCACAGAGAGATTAAATAGTTTGCCTAGGGTCACACAGTTGTAAAGTGTATGAGCCAATATATGAACTCAGGCAATTGGACTCCACAGTCTGCTTTTATATTATTGTTTCCATTTGACTCTGAATTTTGTTTTTTTGCTTATATTGATATGAATACTTAAAACATAGTTTTTGGTGGGATAGTTTTGCACCCTAATGGAAAATTTAAGATGTGGATGTGATTTAAACTCCTAAAGTAATCAACAGGGCTAAAAGATATTGCTGTTTAATATAAGTATAGTAGATGTTGTTACAAAGTAGTTATGTAGATAAATCTTTTTTAGAGGCCAAGAGTGAGAAACTATTCATGTAAAAATAGCTATAGAATCACTGATTTGTGTTTCAAATCTTATATATCTTCCTAAACTCATTACTTTATTTTCTTGCCTTATTAAAGGGTAATAATGCTTATAAATAAATCATTGTTGTTTGATTTTCATGTAGGTTTCCATGTCATCTGTTTGTTTGTATAGTGGTGTACTTAGGATTTTTGAGGTAATCTCAGAACATATTCTTGAAGTTGAGATTTTTTAAAAAAAATTCTTTTCATAAGATTGTATTTTTGGCATCTATCCTATTAGGGGAAAATTTTAATAAATTAAGTGCCTATCTTTTGGATTCCAGTTAATTGAGATGTTGTCTAATTTATAGCTCCTTATTAGATAAGGTAGTTCGGGTTTAGAAAACAGTTAAATTGGGCTGGGCACAATGGCTTATGCCTGTAATCCCAGGACTTTGGGAGGCCTCATCAGGTGGATCATGAGGTCAGGAGTTCGAGACTATTCTGACCAACATGGTAAAACCCCATGCTACTAAAAATACAAAAATTAGCTGGGCATGGTAAGGCATGCCTGTAACCTCAGCTACTCAGGAGGCTGAGGCAGAAGAATTGCTTGAACCCCAGAGGTAGGTGGAGGTTGCAGTGAGCTGAGATTGTGCCACTGCACTCCAGCCTGGGAGACGGAGCAAGACCCTGTCTCCAAAAAAAAAAAAAAAAAGATTAAATTTAGTCTCTTTTTGATGATTTTTGAGTCATAATACCTGTTTGTAAATTTGAAATACCTGTATACTTGGTAATACTTGTCATTCAAATAATAGTTGTTTTTTTTTTTTTTAAACCAAAAGTAGAAAGCATAATATACTTTATGTGGATTATTTAATGTTTTTTGGTGCTTTCAGTACCTGCATTGTAATGGGATTAATAGATGCTATAGGAGTTATAATTTTTACAATCTTAAGTGGAGCTTAAGAAATAGATATTCTGCTTCTTTTCTTCAAAGTTGAGGCTCTGGAATTAGCTTTGGTTTAATCACTTTTGGCTACATACTTTGTGACCTTGGGCAAGTTATTGCAACAGGCCAAGCTTTAGTTTTGCTCGTTAAACGAGCCAAATAATGATATCTAATGAATCAGGTTAGTACACTGCTTGGCACATAGTATTAATAAATGCTCAGTGTAGATTAGTTGTTTTTACTCTTGTTATTATTTCCTACAGTATCATCTAACCAAATCTCTTCTTTCCATACTTACTCTTGTGTTCTAGTAGTACCGTGAACAGGAAGCTATTCGCCTTTGCCTAAAACACTTTAGACAACACAACTATACAGAAGCTTTTGAGTCACTACAAAAGAAAACCAGGATTGCCCTGGAACATCCCATGTTAACGGATATTCATGACAAGCTGGTGTTGAAGGGTGATTTTGATGCTTGCGAAGAGTTGATTGAAAAAGCTGTAAATGGTATGAAACTTAGATTGGTTATTAGGTTAATTTCAAGTACATACAGGAAACTTTCTCAAAAAGAATATAGGCTTATGCCAGTTATTACTCTAATTTTTTTCCTTTTTTTTTTAAACTCAGTTAAAGATTGTTAGCTCTTTAGATTAGGGACTTCTTTCATGTAAGATAGATCCATAATGTAATGAGACTAAAAAAAATGAAATGTAGTTGAACTCACATATAAATTTAAGTTATCATCTTGGGAAACCATGCACTTATAAATGATAACATTAACTAACATTAAATCATATTAGAAATACTATTTTGATATTGATAGCCAATATTCATTAACAGTGTAATTTTGAGAAGGGGTCTAGCTAGATAATTAAAAATGTTATCACTAAACAATTATATATAATGAACAAAGAGATTTGTATTGAAAACAACTTCCTTGTGGTGTAAATGCCATATAATTGCCAATTTTCTTGTGTGGCCTGTAATCTGGAAATGTGAATATTTGAACATGTATATTAATCTCCTAGGGTAGTAGCTTTGGAGGGTAACATTTGAATATTTAAGGTCTGGTGTGTTTTGTTATTTAAAATAAAAAGGGCCTCTGTTGCTTATAGTATGACTTTTTTTTTTTAATCTTCACAGTAACTTTCATAGTGACAAAGAACAGAATAGTTGCACAATATAAAACTTGAAGAATTGAACTTGGTGTATCCTTTATAGAAAGAAATGAGAAATAATAGATTTTTCAATGGTTTGCTTTCATTATTTTCATTTTATCACTGTTATCATGATCTATTACTAGGTACTCATATTTATCAGATATTGGGTAACTTAAAAAAAAAACCAGACCCGTACTGCCTTCTTTGAGTTAAAGTTAACTTAAAATTAATTGCTTTGAGCTCCACTTTTTAAAATATGACAAATCTGCTTCTAAGCCTTGCACATTGTTATTGCTTACTTGATTGATGGTGATACTTGCAAATAAATGATTGGTATGTTTGAAATTGAGTATTATTTTGGAGTATAAACAAATAAAACAGATATGATAACTAGTCTCTTACCAAACCTTTAAAATGCTACCAGTAAACTGGCCTGGAACCCTGTTAGTTATTAAACATTCCTTTCAGGGTTGTTCAGTTTGCTTCTGACTTCATTGATGATGATTTGTTGGACAAATAAGGAAGTAAACAGTGCAGAGTTTTTTGGCTTCTGCTCTACTAAAAACATAGCAGAGAAGGACAAGAAGTTCCTTCCTGCTAAATAGGAAGATCTCGGGAATCAAAAGAATCTGTCAAGCTTCTTATAATGGAGGATACAAAAACTACTTTTAGTATTTTTTGTGTGTTAGTTAATATGATCTTTAAGTATTGTCTATACTTTAAGAAAGAGTAAGGCTGTATTTATTTCTCTAATAAACTTTTTATTTGTCTAGAAACATCACTGTATTTACATTTCATTTTATTAGAGGTGATTTTTGAACCAATAATTGCTGCTTCCTCTTTGCCATTGCAAGATTCAGTGATAATGGGCAAAAGTAATTACCTAGGGACAGGAAAGTTGTACTCAAACGTGTAGAGACTGTACTGAAAACCTTCTTTTGCTGAGCTTATCTTATTTGCTATAGAAAGAAAAATTTTCTTTTGTGAGATAAGGGAAGGATAAAGTTTAATAAGGTAGTCGTAAAGTTTCAACTTGAAATCTCTACCTTTCTCCCTCTGTCTTTCTCTGCTCCTTTCTTTTTCTATTGTTTTAAAAAAATCTCTCCTCTCTCGTCTTTTAGATTGTGCAGGGTTGTAGGATATCTTGGAGATATTGCAGGTTTGGTTCCAGAGCATTGCAATGAAGTGAATGTCACAGTAAAGCAAGTTACACAAATTTTTTTTGGCTTTCCCTGTGCATATAAAAGTTATGTTTCCGCTCTACTGTAGTCTGTTAAGGTACAATAGCATTATTTCTTTTTTAAAAATGGACATACCTTAACTTAAAAATGCTTTACTATCTGAACCTTCAGTGAGTTATAATCTGTTTGCTAGTGAAGGGTCTTGCCTTAGTGTTGATGACTGCTGGCTGATAAGGATGGTGATTGCTGAAGGTTGGTGTGATTGTGGCAGTTTCTTAAAATAAGACAGTGAGGTTTGCTGCATCAATGGGCTCTTCCTTTCATATGAGAAGCAATTTCTCATCCATTCAAGTTTTATCATGAGATTGTAGTAGTTCAGTCACAGCTTCAGGCTCTACTTCTAATTCTAGTTCTCTTGCTATGTCTACCACACCTGCAGTTACTACTACTTCTGAAGTCTTTAACTCTCCACATCATCCATGAGGGTTGGAATCAACTTATTCCCAACTCTTGTTAATGTTGATATTTTGATTTTTTTCCCAAGAATCATGAATGTTCTTAATGGCATCTAGAATGGTGAATCCTTTCCAGAAGGTTTTAAATTTACTTTGCCCAGATTTATCAGAGGAAATACTGTCTATAGCAACTATAGCCTTACAAAACGTGTTTCTTAAATAAGACTTTCTTGAAAGTCTAAATGACTCCTTGATCCATAGGCTGCAAAATGAATATGTGTTAGCAGGCATGAAAACATTAATCTCCCTGTATGTTTCCATCAGAGCTCTTGGTTGACCAGGTACATTGTCAGTGAGCAGTAATATTATGAAATAAATCTTTTTATTTTTCTTAGCAGTAGGTCTCAACAGTGGACATAAAATTTTCATTAAACCATTCTGTGCACAGATGTGCTGTCATCTAGGCTTTATTACTCCATTTATGGAGCACAGGCAGAGTAGATTCAGCTTAATTCTTAAGGGCCCTAGGATTTTTCAGAATAGTAAATTAGCATGACTTCCACTTAAAGTTACCAGCTGCATTAGCTGCTTACAAGAGAGTCACACTATCTTTTGAAGCTTTGAAGCCAGGCATTGACTTCTCTATAGCTATGAAAGTTCTATATGGCACCTTCTTCCAATAGAAGTCTATTGGACTGTTTTGTCTACATTGAAAATCTGTAGTGTAGTTGCCTTTATAATCTTAGCTAGATCTTCTAGATATTAATAACTTGCTCCAGCTTCTATAATACATCATCACTTGTGGCTTCACTTTGTGCTTTTCTGTTATAGAGATGGCTTCTTTTTTTAAACTTCGTGAACCAACCTCTGCTAGCTTCCAACTTTTCTTTTGTAGTTTTCTGATTTCTCTCTGCTTTCATACACTTGAAGAGATTTAAGGCCATGGTTTGAATTAGGTTTTGGCTTAAGGAAGTGTTGTGACTGATTATCCAGACCACTCTGTCTTCATATTAACAATAAGTCAGTTTTGCTTTCTTATCAGTCATGGGTTCACTTGTAATTTCCTTTAAGAACTTTTCCTTCTCATTCTTTAGTGCAAGAGGTCAACTTTTAGCCTGTCTTGACCTTTGATATGCCTTCCTCCCTAAGTTTAATCATTTCTAGTTTTTTATTTAAAGTGAGAGATGTGTGTTGAACACTTAAAGGCCATGATAAAGTTATTAAATGGCCTAATTTCAGTCTTGTTGCATTTCATGGAATAGGGAGACCCACAGAGAGGGAGAGAAATGGGGGAACTGCTACTTTATGGAGTAATCAGAACACACACATTTATTAAGTTCCCCATCTTATAAGGGTGTGGTTCCTGGTGCCTCAAAACAGTTACTACATTATTGACATCAAAGATCACTGATCATAGGTCACTGTAACAATAGATATAACAATAATGAAAAAGGTTGAAAAACTGCAAGAATTACTGAAATGTGACAGAGATCAAAATGAAGAAATTCTGTTGGAAAAACGGCATCTGTAGACTTTTTTTCAACTTGTAAAAAGTATCTGTGAACCATGGTAAAGCAAAGCATTATAAAGGCATATGTGTATTGAATTATCTTAATTGCTTTTCTTTTTTTTATTGTAATTTAGGTTCTGGGGTACATGTGCACATCATGCAGGATTGTTGCATAGGTACATATGTGGCATGGTGGTTTGCTGCCTTCATCCTCACTTCACCTATATCTGTTATTTCTTCCCTCATTATCCCTCCCCACCCCTGCTGTTCTTCCCCTACCCCCCTCACTGACCACAGTGTGTGATGCTCCCCTCCCTGTGTCCATGTGTTCTAATTGTTCAACACCTGCCTATGAGTGATAACATACGGTGTTTTGTTTTCTGTTCTTGTGTCACTTGGCTGAGATTGATGGTTTCCAGATTCATCCATGTTCCTATGAAGGACACGAACTCATCGTTTTTTATGGCTGCATAGTATTCCATGGTGTATATGTGCCAATATACACATTTTCTTTATCCAGTCTATCGATGATGGGCATTTGGGTTGGTTCCCGGTCTTTGCTATTGTAAACAGTGCCGCAATGAACATACATGTGCATGTGTCTTTATAATAGAATAATTTATAATTCTTTCGGTATATACCTAGTAATGGAATTGCTGGGTCAAATGGTATTTCTATTTCTAGGTCCTTGAGGAATTGCCACACTGTCTTCCACAATGGTTGAATTTATTTGCACTCCTACCAACAGTGTAAAAGTGTTCCTGTTTCTCCACATCCTCTCCAGCATCTCTTGTCTCCAGATTTTTTAATGATCACCATTCTAACTGGTGTGAGATGGTATCTCATTGTGGTTTTGATTTGCATTTCTCTAATGACCAGTGATGATGAGCATTTTGTTGGCCTCATGTATGTCTTCCTTTGTAAAATGTCTGTTCATATCCCTTGTCTACTTTTGAATGGGAATGTTTGTTTTTTTTCTTGTAAATCTGTTTTAGTTTTTCGTAAATTCTGGATATCAGCCCTTTGTCAGATGGGTAGACTGCAAAAATTTTTTCCCATTCTGTTGGTTGCTGATTCACTCTAATGACTGCTTCTTTTGCCGTGCAGAAGCTGTGGAGTTTGATTAGGTCCCATTTGTCTACTTTGGCTTTTGTTGCCAATGCTTTTGGTGTTTTGGTGATGAAGTCCTTGCCTACTCCTATGTCCTGAATGGTTTTGCCTAGATTTTCTTCCAGGGTTTTTATGGTGTTAGGTCTTATGTTTAAGTCTTTAATCCATCTGGAGTTAATTTTAGTGTAAGGTGTCAGGAAGGGGTCCAGTTTCTGCTTTCTGCACATTGCTAGCCAGTTTTCCCAACAGCATTTATTAAACAGGGAATCCTTTCCCCATTGCTTGTTTTTTTCGGGTTTATCAAAGATCGTATGGTTGTAGATATGTTGTGTTACCTCCGAGGCCTCTGTTCTATTCCATTGGTCTATATCTCTGTTTTGGTACCAGTACCATGCTGTTTTGATTACTGTAGCCTTGTAGTATACTTTGAAGTCCGGTAGTGTGATGCCTCCCGCTGTGTTCTTTTTGCTTAGAATTGACTTGGCTATGCGGGCTCTCTTTTGGTTCCATATGAAGTTTAAGGTGGTTTTTTCCAGTTCTGTGATGAAGGTCATTGGTAGCTTGATGGGGATAGTGTTGAATCTATAAATTACATTGGGCAGTGTGGCCGTTTTCACGATGTTGATTCTTCCCAACCATGAGCATGGGATGTTTTTTCATGTGTTTGTGTCGTCTCTTATTTCATTGAGCAGTGGTTTGTAGTTCTCCTTGAAGAGGTCCTTTACATCCTGTTAGTTGTATTCCTAGGTATTTTATTCTCTTTGTAGAAATTGTGAATGAGAGTTCACTTTTGATTTGGCTCTCTGTTTGTCTGTTGTTGGTGTATAGAAATGCTTTTGATTTCTGCAAATGGATTTTGTATCCTGAGACTTTCCTGAAGTTGCTTATCAGTTTCAGGAGATTTTGGGCTGAGACAGTCAGGTCTTCTAAATATACAATTATGTCATCTGCAAATAGAGACAATTTGACATCCTCTCTTCCTATTCAAATACCCTTTATTTCTTTCTCTTGCCTGATTGCCCTGGCTAGAACTTCCAAAACTATATTGAATAGGAGTGGTGAGAGAGAGCATCCTAGTCTTGTGCCAGATTACAAGGGGAGTGCTTCCAGTTTTTGCCCATTCTGTATGATATTGGCTGTGGGTTTGTTGTAAATAACTTTTATTATTTTGTGATATGTACATCGATGCCTAGTTTATTGAGAGTTTTTAGCATAAAGGGCTGTTGAATTTTGATAAAGGCCTTTTCTGCATCTATTGAGATAATCATGTGTTTTTTGTCTTCAGTTCTGTTTATGTGACGATTACATTTATAGACTTGTGTATGTTGAACCATCCTTGCATCCCTGAGATGAAGCCTACTTGATCGTGATGGATAAGGTTTTGATTTGCGTTGCATTCTCTTTGCCAGTATTTTATTGAAGATTTTTGTGTCAATATTGTCATGGATATTGGCCTGAAGTTTTCTCTTTTAGTTGTGTCTCTGCCTAGTTTTGGTATTAGGATGATGTTGGTCTCATAAAATGATTTGGGGAGGATTCCCTTTTTTTGTATGGTTTGGAATAGTTTCAGAAGGAATGGTACCAGATCCTCTTTGTAATTCTGGTAGAATTCGGCTATAAACCTGTCTGAACCTGGGCTTTGTTTAGTTGGTAGGCTATTAATTGCTGCCTCAACTTCAGCCCTTGTTATTGGTCTATTCAGGGATTCAACTTCTTCGTGGTTTAGTCTTGGGAGAGTGCAAGTGTCCAGGAATTTATCCATTTCTTCCAGATTTACTGGTTTGTGTGCATAGAGTTGTTTGCAGTAATCTCTGATGGTAGTTTGTATTTCTGTGAAATCAGAGGTGATGTCTTCTTTTTTTATTGCATCTATTTGATTCTTCTCTCTTTTCTTTTTTTTACTGATTCAAAATATCATTTATTTTATTTTTTTATTTTTTATTTTTATTGCATTTTAGGTTTTGGGGTACATGTGCAGAACGTGCAAGACAGTTGCATAGATACACACATGGCAGTGTGTTTTGCTGCCTTCCTCCCCTTCACCCACATTTGGCATTTTTCCCCAGGCTATCCCTCCCCATCTCCCACCCTGCTGTCCCTCTTCTATTTCCCCCAATAGACCCCAGTGTGTAGTACCCCCTTCCCTGTGTCCATGTGTTCTCATTTTTCCTCACCCGCCTATGAGTGAGAATATGTGGTATTTCATTTTCTGCTCTTGTGTCAGTTTGCTGAGAATGATGTTCTCCAGATTTATCCATGTCCTTACAAAGGACACAAACTCATCATTTTTGATTGCTGCATAATATTCCATGGTGTATATGTGCCACATTTTCCCAGTCCAGTCTATCATCGATGGGCATTTGGGTTGGTTCCAGGTCTTTGCTCTTGTAAACAGTGCTGCAGTGAACATTCGTGTGTGTGTATCCTTATAGTAGAACGATTTATAGTCCTTTGGATATATACCCAGTAATGGGATTGCTGGGTCAAATGGAATTTCTATTTCTAGGTCCTTGAGGAATCGCCACACTGTCTTCCACAATGGTTGAACTAATTTACACTCCCACCAACAGTGTAAGAGTGTTCCTATTTCTCCACATCCTCTCCAGCATATGTTGTCTCCAGATTTTTTAATGATCGCCATTCTAACTGGCATGAGATGGTATCTCAATGTGGTTTTGATTTGCATCTCTCTAATAACCAGTGATGATGAGCATTTTTTCATATGTTTGTTGGCCTCATGTATGTCTTCTTTTGTAAAGTGTCTTTTCATGTCCTTTGCCCGCTTTTGAATGGGCTTGTTTGGTTTTTTCTGTAAATCTGTTTGAGTTCTTTGTAAATTCTGGATATTAGCCCTTTGTCAGATAGGTAAACTGCAAAGATTTTTTCCCATTCTATTGGTTGCGATTCACTCTAGTGACTGTTTCTTTTGCTGTGCAAAAGCTGTGGAGTTTGATTAGGTCCCATTTGTCTATTTTGGCTTTTGTTGCCGATGCTTTTGGTGTTTTGGTCATGAAGTCCTTGCCTACGCCTATGTTCTGAATGGTTTTGCCTAGATTTTCTGCTAGGGTTTTTATGGTATCAAGTCTTATGTTTAAGTCTTTAATCCATCTGGAGTTAATTTTAGTGTAAGGTGTCAGGAAGGGGTCCAGTTTCTGCTTTCTGCACATGGCTAGCCAGTTTTCCCAACACCATTTATTAAACGGAATCCTTTCCCCATTGCTTGTTTTTGTCTGGTTTATCAAAGATTATATGGTTGTAGATATGTTGTGTTGCCTCCAATGCCTCTGTTCTGTTCCATTGGTCTATATCTCTGTTTTGGTACCGGTACCATGCTGTTTTGAACACTGTAGCCTTGTAGTATAGTTTGAAGTCTGGTAGTGTGATGCCTTCTGCTGTGTTCTTTTTGCTTAGAATTGACTTGGCTATGCGGGCTCTCTTTTGGTTCCATGTGAAGTTCATGGTGGTTTTTTCAAGTTCTGTGAAGAAATTCAGTGGTAGCTTGATAGGGATAGCGTTGATTCTGTAAATTAGTTTGGGCAGTATAGCCATTTTCACGATAATGATTATTCCAAAGCATGAACATGGAATGTTTCTCCATCTGTTTGTGTCCTCCCTTATTTTGTTGAGCAGTGGTTTGTAGTTTTCCTTGAAGAGGTCCCTTATGTTCCTTTTAAGTTGTATTCCTAGGTATTTTATTCTCTTTGTAGCAATTGTGAATGGCAGTTCTTTCTTGATTTGGTTCTCTTTAAGTCTGTTATTGGTGTATAGGAATGCTTGTGATTTTTTTTTTTTGAGACGGAGTTTCGCTCTTGTTACCCAGGCTGGAGTGCAATGGCGCAATCTCGGCTCACCGCAACCTCCGCCTCCTGGGTTCAGGCAATTCTCCTGCCTCAGCCTCCTGAGTAGCTGGGATTACAGGCACGCACTACCATGCCCAGCTAATTTTTTGTATTTTTAGTCGAGATGGGGTTTCACCATGTTGACCAGGATGGTCTCGATCTTTTGACCTCGTGATCCACCCGCCTCAGCCTCCCAAAGTGCTGGGATTACAGCCTTGAGCCACCGCGCCTGGCCATGCTTGTGATTTTTGCACATTGATTTTATATCCTGAGACTTTGCTGAAGTTGCTTATCAGTTTCAGGAGTTTTTGGGCTGAGGCGATAGGGTCTTCTAGGTATACTATCATGTCGTCTGCAAATAGAGACAATTTGGCTTCCACCTTTCCTATTTGAATACCCTTTATTTCTTTTTCTTGCCTGATTGCTCTGGCTAGAACTTGCAGTACTATGTTGAATAGGAGTGGTGAGAGAGGGCATCCTTGTCTAGTGCCGGATTTCAAAGGGGATGCTTTCAGTTTTTGCCCATTCAGTATGATATTGGCTGAGGGTTTGTCAAAACCCTCATAAAAGTAAATAGCTTTTATTACTTTGAGATATGTTCCATCAATACCGAGTTTATTGAGGGCTTTTAGCATAAAGGGCTGTTGAATTTTGTCAAATGCCTTCTCTGCATCAATTGAGATAATCATGTGGTTTTTGTTTTTGCTTCTGTTTATGTGGTGAATTACGTTTATAGACTTGTGTATGTTGAACCAGCCTTGCATCCCCGGGATGAATCCTACTTGATCATGATGGATAAGTTTTTTAATGTGCTGTTGCAGTTGGTTTGCCAGTATTTTATTGAAGATTTTTGCATCTATGTTCATCATGGATATTGGCCTGAAGTTTTCTTTTCTTGTTGAGTCTCTGCCGGGTTTTGGTATCAGGATGATGTTGGTCTCATAAAATGATTTGGGAAGGGTTCCCTCTTTTTGAGTTATTTGGAATAGTTTCAGAAGGAATGGTACCAGCTCCTCTTTGTGTGTCTGGTAGAATTCGGCTGTGAACCCATCTGGACCTGGGCTTTTTTTGTGTGGTAGCCTCTTAATTGCTGCCTCAACCTCAGACCTTGTTATTCATCCATTCATAGTTTCGGCTTCCTCCTGGTTTAGGCTTGGGAGGACACAGGTGTCCAGGAATTCATCCATTTCTTCCCGGGTTACTAGTTTATGTGCATAGAGTTGTTTGTAGTATTCTCTGATGATGGTTTGAATTTCTGTGGCATCTGTGGTGATTTCCCCTTTATCGTTTTTTATTGCATCTATTTTGTTGTTCTCTCTTTTCTATCAGTCTGGCTAGTGGTCTGTCTATTTTGTTGATCTTTTTGAAAAAACCAGCTCTTGGATTTATTCATTTTTTTGAAGGGTTTTTCGTGTCTCTATCTCCTTTAGTTCTGCTCTGATCTTAGTTATTTCTTGTCTTCGGCTAGGTTTTGAGTTTTTTTGATCTTGCTCCTCTAGCTCTTTCAATTTTGACGATAGGGTGTCAATTTTGGATCTCTTCACTCTTCTCATGCGGGCACTTATTGCTATATATTTTCCTCTACAGAGTGCTTTAAATGTGTCCCAGAGATTCTGGTATGTTGTATCTTCGTTCTCGTTGGTTTCGAAGAACTTCTTTATTTCTGCCTTCATTTCATTGTTTATCCAGTTGACATTCAAGAGCCAGTTGTTCAGTTTCCATGAAGCTGTGCGGTTTTGAGTTAGTTTCTGAATTCTGAGTTCTAACTTGATTGCACTATGGTCTGAGAGACTGTTTGTTATGATTTCACTTGTTTTGCATTTGTTGAGGAGTACTTTACTTCCAATTACGTGGTCAATTTTAGAGTAGGTGTGATGTGGTGCTGAGAAGAATGTATATTTTGTGGATTTGGGGTGGAGAGTTCTGTAGATGTGTATCAGGTTTGCTTGTTTCAGGTCTGAATTCAAGCCCTGGATATCCTTGTTAATTTTCTGTCTGGTTGATCTGTCTGATATTGACAGTGGAGTGTTAAAGTCTCCCACTATTATTGTGTGGGAGTCTAAGTCTCTTTGTAAGTCATTAAGAACTTGCCTTATATATCTGGGTGCTCCTGTATTCTGCCCATATATATTTAGGATCGTTAGCTCTTCTTGTTGTATCGATCCTTTTACCATTATGTAATGACCTTCTTTGTCTCTTTTGATCTTTGTTGCTTTAAAGTCTATTTTATCAGAGATGAGAATTTCAACTCCTGCTTTTTTTTGCTCCCAATTTGCTTGGTAAATCTTCCTCCATCCCTTTATTTTGAGCCTTTGTGTATCCTTGCATGTGAGATGGGTTTCCTGGATACAGCACACCGATGGGTTTTGTTTTTTTATCCAGTTTGTCAGTCTGTGTCTTTTGATTGGTGCATTTAGTCCATTTACATTTAGGGTTAATATTGTTATGTGTGAATTTGATACTGCCATTTTGATGCTAGCTGGCTGTTTTGCCCGTTAGTTGATGCAGATTCTTCATTTTGTTGATGCTCTTTAGCATTTGGTATGTTTCTGGAATGGCTGGTACTGGTTGTTCCTTTCTATGTGTAGTGCCTCTTTCAGGAGCTCTTGTAGAGCAGGCCTGGTGGTGACAAAATCTCTTGAGTACTTGCTTGTTGGCAAACGATTTTATTCTTCCTTCACTTATGAAGCTCAGTTTGGCTGGATATGAAATTCTGGGTTGAAAGTTCTTTAAGGATGTTGAATATTGGCCCCCACTCTCTTCTGGCTTGTAGAGTTTCTGCCGAGAGATCTGCTGTGAGTCTGATGGGCTTCCCTTTGTGGGTGACCTGACCTTTCTCTCTGGCTGCCCTTAGTATTTTCTCCTTCATTTCTACCCTGGTGAATCTGACGACCATGTGCCTTGGGGTTGCTCTTCTTGCGGAATATCTTTGTGGTGTTCTCTGTATTTCCTGGACTTGAATATTCGTCTGCCTTGCTAGGTTGGGGAAATTTTCCTCCTGGATAATATCCTGAAGAGTATTTTCCAGCTTGGATTCATTCTCTTCGTCACATTCTGGTACACATATCAAACGTAGGTTAGGTCTCTTCACATAGTCCCACATTTCTTGGAGATTTTGTTCATTCCTTTTTGCGCTTTTTTCTCTAATCTTGGTTTCTCGTTTTATTTCATTGAGTTGATCTTCGACTTCTGATATTCTTTCTTCTGCATGGTCAATTCGGCTGTTGAAACTTGTGCATGCTTCGCGAAGTTCTCGTGTTGTGTTTTTCAGCTCCTTCAATTCATTCATATTCCTCTCCATTCTTGTTATCATTTCCTCGAATCTTTTTTCAAGGTTCTTAGTTTCTTTGCATTGATTTAGAACATGTTCTTTTAGCTCACTGAAGTTTCTCATTATCCACGTTCTGAAGTCTGATTCCGTCATTTCGTCACACTCATTCTCTGTCCAGTTTTGTTCCCTTGCTGGTGAGGAGTTTTGGACCTTTGTAGGAGGTGAGGTGTTTTGGTTTCGGGTGTTTTCCTCCTTTTTGCGCTGGTTTCTTCCCATCTTTGTGGATTTGTCCACCTGTTGTCTTAGTAGTTGCTGACTTTTCAATTGGGTCTCTGAGTGGACGCCCAGATTGTTGATGATGAAGTATTTCTGTTACTTAGTTTTCCTTCTAATGGTCTAGCCCCTCTGCTGTACAAGTGCTGAGGTCCACTCCAGGCCCTGCTTGTCTGGGGTACACATGTAGCAGCTGCGGAACAGTGAGGGATGCCACCAGTTTCTTCTTCTGCTATCTTTGTCCCAGAATGATGCCCGCCAAATGTTAGTCTGATTAGTCCTTTTTTGAGGTGACTCTTTGGATATACAGGGGTCGGGAGCTGCTTGAGGAGACGGTCTGTACCTATAGGAGCTCAAGTGCTGAGCTGTGAGCTCCGTTGTTCATTCAGGGTTGTTGGGCGGGTGTGTTTAGGTCTGCTGCAGGAGAACTTATAAAACCCCCCTTTTTTTCCCTCAGATGCTCTGTGTCAGGGAGTTGGGCCTTTCTTTATGAGTATCCGTTGCACTGTCCTGCCCAGCGAGGAGGCAATCTAGTCACTATTTGCCTGCCGAGGCTCTGCCCTCCTACAGCGGGGTTCGCCCTGCTGCCGCGGGGCTCCGCCCTACTGTGGTGCGCCTCGCCCTGTTGGCTGAATCTCTCTGTTATGGCGGGTTGCCTTGGCAAGGTCAGGCTGCTTCAGCAATGGGTGTGTACCTCAGTAGGGGTGAAATGCGTCCATGGTGGTGGACGCCCCTCCCTACCGAGCTGTACCGTTCTGGATTCTGCTGAGCCTGCAGTAAAACTGTCAACCCTGAGCGTTTTGAATTGCCGTTTTGTTTTTCCCTGTGGGGGTGAGACCCGCTGAGCCTGATCACCTGGCTTCCTGCCTCAGAGTCCTTTCTCTGTCTCTCTCTCTCTCTCTCTCTCTCTTTTTTTTAAGTTGAATGGTTGACTCTCTCACAGGTGTTTCAGTCGCCTGCTGATAGGGCGCTGGGATCTGTGTGATTTCCCATGCTGCGACCCACTGCACCGGCTCAAATCACACTTCCCAGGAATCTCCTGGTCTGGCTCACTGTCCAAGTCTCGTTTAATCAGATGGATATGTTAATCTGCCCTCCCAAATCTCAGATTGCTGGTTTAACAGGGCACCCAGACCAGTGAGTTTTGTGCAGGGTGCTGCTGCGCCGCGGCGCTGGCCAAAATGGCCACGCAAGCCGAAAGGGCTGCGCTGGTGTCCCGTGTCTCTCCTACACCTGGGAATTTCTCCGTTCTGTGGGCAACAAAGGTCCGTCTGAAAATGCGGCTAGGACTCACCCTCTGCGCCTTCACTGAGAGCTGCAATCCCGAGTTGTTCTTACAGCGCCATCTTGGAAAACCCCCCTCTCTTTTCTCTTTTATTAGTCTGGCTAGTGGTCTGTTTTGTTGATCTTTTCAAAAAAACAGCTCTGGGATTTACTAATTTTTTTTGTGTCTCTATCTCCTTCAGTTCTGCTCTGATCCTAGTTATTTCTTGTCTTCTGCTAGCTTTTGAGTTTTTTTTTAAATCTCGCTCCTCTAATTCTTTCAATTTTAATGATAGGATGTCGATTTTAGACCTTTCCTTGCTCCTGATGTGGGCATTTATTGCTATGAATTTCCCTGTAGACACTGCTTTGAATGTGTCCCAGAGATTCTGGTATGTTGTGTCTTTGTTCTTGTTGGTTTCGCAGAATATCTTTATTTCTGCCTTCATTTCATTATTTATCCAGTCTATATTCAGGAGCCAGTTGTTCATTTTCCATGAAATTGTGCAGTTTTGAGTTAGTTTTTTAATCTTAAGTTCTAATTTGATTGCACTGTGGTCTGAGACACTGTTATGATTTCCATTCTTTTGCATTTGCTGACGAATTGTTTACTTCTAATTATGTGGTCGATTTTAAAGTAAGTGTGATGTCATGCTGAGAAGAATGTATATTCTGTGGATTTGGGGTTAAGAGTTTTGTAAATGTCTATTAAGTTTGCTTCATCCAGATCTGCATTTAAGTCCTGGATTGCCTTGTTGATTTTCTGTCTCGTTGATTTGTCTAATATTGACAGTGGAGTGTTAAAGTCTCCCACTATTATTGTGCTAGAGTCTAAGTCTCTTTGTAGGTCGGTAAGGACTTGCCTTATGTATCTAGGTGCTCCTGTATTGGGTGTGTATATATTTAGGATTGTTAGCTCTTCTTGTTGTATTGATCCTTTTACCAGTATGTAATGCTCTTCTTTGTCTCTTGTGATTTTTGTTGGTTTAAAGTCTGTTTTATCAGAGACTAGGATTGCCACCTCTGCTTTTTTTTGTTCTCCATTTGCTTGGTAAATCTTCTATCCCTTTATTTTGAGTCTGTGTGTGTCTTTGCACATGAGATGGGTTTTCTGAATATAGCACACCAATGGTTCTTGGCTTTTTATCCAATTTACGAGTCTGTGTCTTTTGATTGGGGCATTTAGCCCATTTGCATTTGAGGTTAATATTGTTATGTGTGAATTTGTTCCTGCCATTTTATTACTGGTTCGTTATTTTGCCCTTCGGTTGATGTAATTTCTTCATTGCTTCATTGGTCTTTACCATTTGGTTCTTTTTTGCAGTGGCTGGTACTGGTTTTTACTTTCTGTGTTTAGTGCTTCCTTCAGGAGATCTTGCAGGGCAGGTCTGGTAGTGACAGAATCCCTCAGCAATTGCTTGTCCATAAAGGATTTCATTTCTCTTTCACTTATGAAGCTTAGTTTCGCTGGATATGAAATTCTAGATTGAAAGTTCTTTTCTTTAAGGGTGTTGACTCCTACTCTCTTCTGGCTTGTAGGGTTTCTGCCAGGGGATCTGCTGTGAGTCTGATGTGCTTCCCTTTGTGGGTGACCTGACCTTTCTCTCTGGCTGCCCTTAGTATTTTTTCCTTTGTTTCAACCCTGGTGAACCTGATGATTATGTGTCTTGGGGTTGCTCTTCTAGAGGAGTATCGTTTTGGTGTTCTCTGTATTTCCTGTATTCGAATGTTGGCCTGCCTTGCCAGGTTAGGGAAGTTCTCCTAGATAGCATCCTGAAGAGTGTTTTCCAACTTGGATTCATTCTCCCCCATCATCTTCTGGTACACTGATTAGGCATAGATTAGGTCTTGTCACATAATCCTATATTTCTTGAAGGCTTTGTTCATTTCTTTTCACCCTTTGTTCTCTTTTCTTGCCTTCTCGTTTTATTACATTGAGTTGATCTTCAATCTCTGATATTTTTTCTTCTGCTTGATCTATTCGGTTATTGAAACTTGTGTATGCTTCATGAAGTTCTTGTGCAGTGTTTTTCAGCTCCATCAAGTCATTTAGGTTCTTCTCTAAGCTGGTTATTCTAGTTACCATTTCATCTAGCCTTTTTTCAAGGTTTTTAGTTTCTTTGAATTGGGATAGAACATGTTCCTTTAACTCAGGGAGGAACATGTTGTTACCCACCTTCTTAACCCTGCTTCTGTCAATTTGTCAAATTCGTTCTCCGTCCTGCTTTGTTCCCTTGCTGGTGAGGAGTCGTGAACTCATAGTCGGGGAGAGATGTTCTGGTTTTTGATGGTTTCATTCTTGCTCTGGTTTCTCCTCATCTCTTGGATTTATATAGTTTTGATTGAAGGTAGCTGCTTGGGGAGGCAGCTTTTCCTTTGTCTGCCTGCATAGGCGCTGCTGGGCTGCCACAAATTCAGTGGAGCTGCTGCGTCTTTTATTTACTCTGGAAAATTAGGCCGGTTTCTGTAATGGTGGCTTCCCTTCTGCTGCGAGCTGGAGCGTTCCTGGTCTCTCTGATGTTTTCGGTGCCTAACTCTGGAGTGAGAGTTTTTTGGCCTGCTGGGCTTTGTGCGGTGGCAGGGGACCCATCCTACTATTTGGGCTGTTTCCCTGCCTTCTGTTCCCCTTCTTACTGGGGGGCGGGTAGCTCCTCACATCGGCTTTTTAGCTTTGTTGGCCAGTGCTTCCGCCTAGATCTATGCTGACAGCCCCAGGGCCAAAGTTGCTGTTTTGACCTGTTTAGGCAGCTCACTAAGGCTTTTCAACCCTGCGAAGATCTTCTGTTCTGTGGGTTGTAGAGGGCTTGGGTAGAGTGCTGTATCCAAACTGAAGTCCCAGAGGGGGAGATCCCCCAGTCCTCCGGTCGGTTGTGCGCTCCTACTGGGTGGGGCAGTGCCCCACCTTGCTGCAACTTGCCCTATTTAGTTTATACCCACTGTCGGACCAGACCCACAAAATGAAACTCTTACCTTGTTTGCAATTGTGGAGACTACTTGGCCTCTGCATCTCTGTCACTGGGAGCTGCTTTTCGGAGTCGCCTCTTTATTTGGCCATCTTGGGATTGCCCACTTTTCTGTTTACAAAACAATTTTGTGTTCCTGTTACAAACCCTACTTGATAATGGTGTCTTATTCTTTTCAGTTATTGTATTTGATCTGCCAAACTTTTACAAAGTATTTTTGCATATATTTGTATATAAGATATTTGTCTGAAGTTTTCTTAGAAAGTGCATGTCGTTTTAGTATCTTTTGTTATGTTTGGGTAGTTCTAGCCGTATAGAATGAGGCAGGAATCTGTAAGTGTTTGTGAGTAGTAGCCTGGTAGAATTTGCTGGTGAAGGCAACTAGAGTTACTTTTATGTGGAAGTTTTTGTGTTTTATTAGCAGGGTCTCTCTTGGTCACGCAGGCTGGAGCACCATGGCATGATCAGTTAACTGTAGCCTTTAACTCCTGGGCTCAAGTTATTCTCTGACCTTCCGAGCAGCTGGAACTATCTGTGCTTGCTACCATGTCTGGATAATTTTTTTAAGTGTGAAAATTTAGTCTCGCCATGTTACCCAGGCTGGTCTTTAACTCCTTGCTCAAATGATCCACCCACATTAGCTTACCAAAGCACTGGTATTACAGGTGTGAGCTATTTGTTTTCTCTCTCTTTTTCTTCTTCTTCTTCTTCTTCTTTTTTTTTTTTATTTGAGACACGGTCTCTTTCTGTTGCCCCAGCTGGAGTACAGTGGCATAGTCACAGCTCACTACAGCCTTGGCCTCCCTGGGCTCAAGTCATCCTTCTACCTAACTTCCCAGGTAGCAGGGACTACAGGCATGCACCACCACACCCAGCTAATTTTTTGTAGAGTTGGGATTTTGCCATGTTGCCCACATTGGTCTTGAACTCCTAGGCTCAAGTGATCCCCTGGCCTCTGCCTCCCAAAGGGCTAGAATTACAGATGTGAGCCACTATGCCCAGCTTAATTACTTCTTTATTGTATACTTAGTTAAAAAAAAGAAACACTTTCAAGTGAAGCTGTCTGTGCTTGTAATTTGATGGGTGGGAGCATCTTTACCTATCAGTTTAATTTTTTTAAATATCATAGGCCTAATCAGAGTTGTTGTTTGGTTCAGCTTTATTAAATGATATTTTCCTAGAAATTGTCTATTTTATCTAAAATTTCAAACTTATGGGTATTAAGGTATACCTAATATCCTCTTGTTATCTGCTTAGTGTTTGCAGGATTTCTTGAGAGGTCCCTTTTTTTGTTACTTATCTTGAATTTTATATATATATATATATATATATATATAGCACAAGTTTATCCAGTTCACTGGTCTATTGAGAGAATCAATTTTTGGTTTGTTCATCTTTTCTTTGTCATCTTATTTCGTATGTCCATGACTTACACTCTGTTTACTGTTTTCCTTCTCTTTTTGATACTAATTTGCTGTCTTTTTATAACAACGTTTTAAGCTAGATGCTTAACTCATTAGTTTTCAGATTTTGGAAATTTCCCATATATACATTTAAATGTATAAAATTTCCTCCTCTTGTTCTTTAGTTGTGTTACGAAGTATTTTTATTTTTGTTCAGTTTAGTATTTTCATTATGAAATGAAATGGCTCTTTGGAAGAACTATGGTTTTTAATTTACAAATTTGTGGAGATTTACTAGTTTTTTTCTTTGTTAGTGGTTTCTGGCATAATTGCATAGGGGCCAGAGTGCATATCCTGTATGTTTTCAGTCCTTTGAAATTTAATGAGACTTGCTGTATAGCCCAGCTTATTCAATTTTTATAAACATATCATATGTATTTGAACAGAATGTGAATTCTTTAGACGTTGGATCAGTGTTGTATATCTGCTCAGTTGATTAGAGTTGCTACACATATTGCACAAATCTTTTTTATCAATAAGAATTTTCTGTCTGATTCTCTTAATTACTGAGAAAGATGTTAACACTTTCCACTATGATTATGGAATTGTATGTCTCTTACAGTTGGGCCAGTTTTACTTTACACATTTTGATGCCATGTTTTTAGTGGCTAACAAATTTTAAATTATTTTGAATTAAATCTTTTATTATGAAGTACATTTGTATCTCGACATATTTTTGCATTAAGGTTTAAATTGTATTAAGATCTGTTTTCATTTTTTATTTGTATGGCATATCTTTTCCATCTTTTCAACCTTTATCCCTTTTAAGATAAATATCTCATAAATTTTATTTAAATAAACTTATTTGAAAAAATTTTTATTTTATTAATAAATCATTTGACTTGTGGTGAGTTTAGAAATTGCAACAGGTATTTATGATTGCCTTAACAAAATTGATCAGTCCCTTTCTCTCTTCTCATGTGTGGGTTTAGTAGACTTTTAGCTTGATAGTCTCACCTTTAATTTGTTGTTCTACTGTTGTCAATTGCTCTATTGTTGTCATTTATTTTGATGCCATGTTCAAAGACCCTATAAAATATTAGTCATATTTTATATAGCAATTGTTCATTAATTTTATCCAACTATTTACTGATTTTTTTTCTTTATTATCGTTTACATCTTTAATCTTATATCTAGGATTATGTTCATGCCCTATGTTTATGTTTATGTTATGCCCTATATTATGTTTATTTTATTAATAAGCAGTGCCATAAGCCCATCCTTTAGACTTTCTTCTATAATGCAGTTCAACTCTGTCAGAATTGCTGGCCTGAAAATTTTGTCTCCTTTCTGGGAGGGTATTTTTGCTAGATATAGAATTCCAGATTGGCACCTATTTTCTTGAAATACATTTTGAATATCATTTCACTGTTATTAACCAGCTTCCATTGTTGCTATTGAGAGATGTGCTGTCATTTTCAACTGCTGTTTTTTTAAATATAATCTGTTTTCCTCTGCTGTTTAAATATTTTATATTTGTTTTAGATTATTTTGTAGTTACATTAACAAGGCTGTCTGAAACTCCAGTGTGGCAGCCCTGTTAACTATTGTCTATTTTGGTTTTCTTTCAGTTAAATATATGTTGCCTTTGTCTGTCTATAATTTCTTTTATTTTCTCCTTTATCTTTTTTAACTGCACATTTCTGTTTAATATTTTAAGCTTCTCTAAACTATCTCATTTCCACTACTATATTATTTTAATGTCTCTTCGTTACACTCTGACCTTCAGTTCTCTGATATTTTCAGGTTTTTTATTCCTATGTTTATCTCTGACCATTCAGTTTCTGTGTCCTTTTGTCGTCTTACCATTTCTTTTCTAACTATTTAGATCTCTGCTTTCCAGCTGCTTAAATCTGTACTCATGTTTTATGGAGAAAGTTACTTGCATTTTTTTATTTGTGGAAAGGTATTTGGCTACTTTCATCTACATGGCTACATCTTTCTGCTGAATCACATTCATTTGTTACTTTAAAAAATTTCTTTCTTTTCCTTTTTATATCATGGTATAGTCCCTGGGTTGATTATTTTTAACATTATTAATCTTTGAATTTGGTGCATTTTTTCTACTTTTAGAAGCTTTTTGTGAGGTAGGAGCTAGAGCTGTGTTCTAGGATAGCAAGAATTTTCCTTATAATATCTTCTTTGCCTTTTAAGATTCTGTTTCTTCTCAGCAGTGCTTATAATGCAGAATCTCACACTTTTTTCCCCTTTCACAACTGCCAGACTCTTTCTGAAACATTGTTTATTTTTCATAATTTTTGCTCATTTTACCTTTGTGCCTTTGTTTATGCTGTATTCTCTTTCCTATTACTTTTCTTTTCATATAATTCAGTTCCAGTGCATTCTTCAAAGCCAGGTCTTCCAAAGTATCTTCTTTTGATATATTCTCACAGAATCATTCCTTCCTCCTCTTAACTCCTATTTGCCTTGGTGCTATAATTCTCATTTTGTACGTAAAAGATTGTTAATTTTCTGCCAAGTATATTTCCAAACACTACATCATTATCATCATCATCATCATCATTATCAGTAACATATATCTGAGAGCTTGACAATGTGCCATCTATTCTCCTAGGCCTTTGACTACATGAACTTATTTAATTTTTATACTTATCTTCTAGGGTAAGTATTGTTGTTATCTCCACTTGATATATCAGAATGATTAATTTGCTTAAGACCATGTATTTAGGGAGTAACAGAGCTAAGATTTGAATTCAGGTAGTCTGGTGCCAAAATCCATACTCTTTATCTCTAAGCTTTACTGTCTTAGTAAATATTGGTTCAATGTCCTAATATTAATTATTATGTTATTACTGGTATAATATTGGTTTTTTGTTTTTTTTTTCCCCAGAATTTAAACAAACTGATGAAATTAGTTTCTTAAAAATTCTTTTGACCTAATCATTATTCTTGAATGGTCAAAAAGGATTGTGCTCCCTAAGTTACTTACCTATAAATGCATTTTAAATTATTTCTTTTGTATGTAATCTCTATTTTGGTGAAATATCAAATTTGATAAAAGTTTGAGTTTATCAAATATAAAACCTACAACTAGGCCGCTGTATTATAATCTATGTGGATATTTTTTGTTTGTTTTTAACTCTGGGCAAAAGATGTGAACTTTTTTTTCCCTTTTGGTAAAAGCATTCTAAGTCTCATTTTTAAATCACGTTGTGTGTGTTCATGCATGTGTGTGTAGACAGGGTCTCTGTGTTGCCCAAGTTGGTTTTGAACTCCTGGCCTTGAATGATCCTCCTGCTTTAGCCTCCCAAAATGCTGGAATTACAGTTGTCAGCCATTAGGCTGGGCCATCATGTGTTTTTTTAAGAGAGCATCCACTATTACTGGAGAAAAGAACAGCTTGTGCTCAATGAGGACTGTATAAAATGTATTTAGTAGAGTTATAATTATAGGAAAAAAATGAAGTGATACTGGACCTCGAGATTCTAGTTAAATAGCTTAAAAATTATTAACAACTGTTTGTTAATGTGTTTTCTCCTAGTGATATTTAAACTTCTTTTGGATGGTTTTAAATTTTTTTTTTTTTTTTTTTTTTTTTTGTCAATACGGCAGAGGTTCAGAAACCCATTTATTAAAAAAAAAGCGACAGAACAGTCCACAGATGTAAAGGAAATATTCCAAGTGCACGTAATCAACACGAAATTCAAATCTGGAATGTGTGGGCGTGTGTCTGTTGGTACAAAAGTAATTGTGTTCTCAGACCATTAATTTTAAATCATTATAACTAGGCGCAAACACATCTTGATTAATCAAAACAGGAGCCATTACAATCAACACATTTTTGCGGAAAAATAAATTTGCTTATTTCTGTAGCATAAAAATCCGTGCTTCAGGATTCAGTGAACTCTTGGGAAGCATTTTCTGCACCCTGCTGGTGTGGAAGTATTTCACCCACAAAAAGCCATCAAGATGCTTTGAGAAGTGGTATTTGGTTGGCCAGAAGTCAGGTCAATATGGTAGAGGAGGCAAAACCTCATAGACCAATTCCTTCAACTCCTGAAGCATTGGTTGTGCAACCTGCAGTTGGGCACTGTCATGGAGAATTGGGACCTGCCAGGTGCGGTGGCTCACGCCTGTAATCCCAGCACTTTGGGAGGCTCAGGTGGGTGGATCACTTGAGGTCAGGAGTTTGAGACCACCCTGGCCAATATGGTGAAACCCCGCCTCTACTAAAAATACAAAAATTAGCCTGGGGTGGTGGCAGGTGCTTGTAATCCGATCTACTCGGGAGGGTGAGGTAGAATTGCTTGAAACTGGGAGGTGGAGGTTGCAGTGAGCTGAAACTGAGAAACTGCACTCCAGCCTGGGTGATTTCTCTCAAAGAATTGGGCCCTTTCTGTGGACCAATTGCCAGCTGCAGGTGTTGCAGGTTTCAGCAAACCTCACAGATTTGCTGAGTGTACTTCTCTTATGTAATGGTTTCACCGGGATTCAGAAAGCTGTAGTGGATCAGACCAGGAGCATATCACCAATGAGTGATCATAACCTTTTGCTTTGGAGCTTCTCAGTCCAACCACTTAGTTGGTCACCACTGGCTGTCATATAAAATCCACTTTTGCTTGCACATCGCAATCTGATTGAGAAATAGTTTGTTGCTGTTTCTCATCTTTCCAATTCGCTTCAAATGCCAAGCATAGAATGGTCGACTTTGGTTTCTCAGGCAACTTCCTGTGTAGTTCTAAGAGGATCAGCTTCGACGACTGCTCTCAATTCGTCATTGTCAACTTCCAAAGGCTCACCACTGTGTTCCTCATATTCAAGGCTCTCGTCTCCTTTGCAAAACTTCTTGAATCACCACTGCCCTGTATGTTCATTAGTAGTTTCTGGGCCAAATGTGCTGCTGTTTCGAGTTGTCTCTGCTGCTTTATGACCCATTTTGAACTCAAATAAGAAAATCTCTTGAAGTTGCTTTTTGTCTAATACCATTTCCATAGTCGGAAAGCGTAGGCTGCCCAGGCGCCCCAAGGGACCAAAGCTGGAGGGAGGCTACCTCATAACAGACAGGAGTGCGCGCGCCGAGTTTGCGCAACCGCAGTAGAAGCCTCACGCTCTTAAACTGGCCGCGCAACCGCGTGGATGGTTTTAATTTTATCTAACTGTTCTGATCTCTTGCTTTAGATTTTTGTCAAAAATAGACTTACAGAAATATGAGCACTGCCTGACTTCTTTAAACAGAAATAACTTTTTGAACTCACATGGTTCACAGGCATCTTTACATTTCTTAATAATTTGTTTCTGAGATTTTCAAACACTGTAATGGATGCTGGTACATTTTTATAGATGAGAATGTCATTATTGTTTCAATAGAGAGAGTTTTTTTGCTGAATTATATATCTAAAGTAAGCCTACCAAGGCAGAAGGCCTTCTTAGCAAGAATTTTCAAGAGTTAGAAATAATAGGGAGTATGGTGAGATTATTTGGGGTGCAGAGGTGTGAACTTTTTGTTTTTAGATTGTGAAAGTTGTAGGAAGTTCTTTTACATTATACCAAGGTACTAAAAGCAATATTTTTTTAACCTTTGCTTTGCTTTAATGTTCACAGTATTTATTGACTTATTTTTTGCAAGCATTTTGGGAAGTCTCAAAGACAAAGAAAAAAAGAAATTTGATGTGCGTGTCTGTAGGATGGAGGTTTCCGGTTGAAGCCAGCTGACATGAAAGCTGAAAGGGTTGATTACAACTGAGCTTCATAATTACCCAGAAAAGGAAGATTAGGGAGAGTGCTCTAAACTGCTTGGTCTCTTGTGAATATATAAATCACAGAAAACAGTTTGACTTTTAAATTGAGTCACATGACAGAATTTATAGTAAAAGCAACTTTATAAATTATGACCTATTTGGGTGTATGTAAAAGCTAGGGTTTCTGGCTTAAAAAGTAAGGAAGTGTTACTGTAGCACATAGCAAGAAGTCCAGAGGTAAGGTGGGTTTCATGGTTGATTGACTCAGCGATCATTTCTTTCTCTCTGCTGTGTCATCATTATAGAATTGATTTCATTCTTGTACTTGGACACATTGGCTTTAACATTTGTATACACTGCATGCAGATATTTCAGAGGAATAAAAGTAGATTTTTCTTCTCTGAATGTCTCTTTAGAAGTAAGGAGGAATTGCCTAGAAGTCTCCCAGAAGATTCCTCATGTTTCATTAGCCAAAATTGGGTTCCATACTGTTCTTAAACTAATCTTTTTTGAGGGCCGTGTGACTAGGCTTCATAATTATTTATGTATATATGTAGGGATATATATAGGGACTTCAGTCTCCATACCATTATAGTAACTAGTGTAACAACTTAAGAAGTAGATTAAGAGTTAATTGATACAGCAGAATCAGGAGTAGAGAAGGCGTGATAGAACTGTAGTCCTAACCCTACCATTTAAGAGCTGTATGATTTTGGTTAAGTTTCTTAATTTTTCTAAATACACATTCTGTATTTATAAAATGCAGATGATAATGTGTAGTTCATAGGATTGTTTTTAGAATTAAATAGATGAGACAGCATAAATTCTAACATTTGTTAAGTGTTCCATAAGTATAGTTCTATTTCTTCTATTAATACTTTTATATCTATGTAGTTTTTGTACTCAAAACTGTATAATAATGAAGTTCACATGTTAGTGTTCCCTTTTCCTGAAAATATGTCATAAGGGCCTAGACCAAAATTGTTGGAGCTCTGTTTTCTTCTCTATTTTTCTTGGATGTGAGTGACAAAAAGTACTGGCACAAAGCACTATTGGGGGAAAGAGATTCGGTTGCAATGAAGCCACGTCATTCAGGATGTAAAGATTAAGAATTTCATAGTTGAAATAAAGACAAGTGGTAAGAGATCACAAAAAGAAATTAAAATATAATTATCCTAATCTTTATCCTTTCCTCTTCCCGCTTATAGTAATACTAGAAATGATTTTTTAAAGATACACAAAATCTTTTTTCAATGAAGTAGAACATTTATTCAAATTATTTATTTTTATTTTCTCCTGCACCTATTTTACTGCCTTAAATTGTCTTATAACCTTTTTTCCCTTCCCAGTTGACTCCCTTCTCCTTCTTTTAAGGTCTCTAACCCTCTGGAAATGTCACATACTTGTCCATTGAATGCAGCAATGCCTTTGTACCTAATAGGTGCAATGCAATAATGACGGGAAACACAGTACATTTAATATAAGCTTCCCCTAAAGCAGTTTGCTTGCATGCTTGTGTCAATCAATATTTTACTCTTTATATTTGGGGTAGCATACAGTAAAACTGAAATTATGCACATTTTATGAAAATGTGCTTTTGTATTAGTGACATATTAGTAATTTCTCTGAATGTAGTCTTTTAAATTCTAATTTTTTTCTATAATGATATAAGTAGTTAAGGTGTGATTCTTTCTCATTCTTCAATATTTACAGATGGCTTGTTCAATCAGTATATCAGTCAACAGGAATATAAACCACGATGGAGTCAAATCATTCCCAAAAGTACCAAGGGTAAGCCATACCTTCTAGATTGTAGTTCTTTTTCTTTAATGTCTCAGTCTTCAGTTTTCCCAAGGTAGTTCAAGTGTCATAGCACTCTGTTAATAAAAAAGATGTTGGCCCGGTGCAGTGGCTCATGCCTGAAATCCCAGTACCTTTGGAGGCTGAGGCAGAAAGATTGCTTGAGCCCAGGGATTTGGGGTCAGCCTGGACAACATAGTAAGACCCTATCTCTACATAAAATCAGCTAGACAGCTCGGTGTGGTGGTTCATGCCTGTAATCCCAGCACTGTGGAGGGCCAAGGTGGGTAAATCACCTGAAGTCAGGAGTTCAGGACCAGCCTGGCCAACATAGTGAAACCCTGTCTTTACTAAAAACTAAAAAAACAGCTGGATGTGGTGGTGCATATCTGTAATCCCAGCTACTTGGGAGGCCGAGGTAGGAGAATTGCTTGAATCTGTGACATGGAGGTTGCAGTGAGCCAAGATTGCACCACTGCACTCCCTGGGAGACAGATCGAGACTCCATCTGAAAACACACACACACACACACACACACACACACACACACACACACGCGCGCCTGGGAGACAGATCGAGACTCCATCTGAAAACACACATACACACACACACACACACACACACACACACACACACACACGCCTGACATGTTGGCAGGCACTTGTGGTCCCAGCTGCTTACGATACTGAGGTGGAAGGGTAGCTCAAGCCTGGGAGGTTGAGGCTGCAGTGAGCTGTGTTCATACCACTGCCCACTTCAACCTGGGCAACAGAGTGATACTCTGTCTCAAAAAACAAAAACAACCAAAAACCAAACAGCAACCACAACAAAATAAATAAAAAGCAAATGTTTAAAACAAAACATACATTCCTTAACTAGGTGGCAAAATTCATTTATTATATTAAAATTATCTTTTTAAACCTTTTTGTTTTACTGCCGTAATAGAAGGTTGGGCAGTTTTTACACAGAGTATCATTATAAACTGCTTTGATAGAGGTACCGTGTAAAATTATAGGCCGTGTTGTAATGCCATACGCGTGTTCCTGAAAACCTTAAGTTCTGCAAAATTGTTTGCTAAACCTAGCAGGGAATCTGAGATAAATAGAAAGACTGAAGACCATTCCAAATCTGTGAAACTTTATAATCAGGTACTAATAGAAACTAGTGTAATAGGCCGGGCTCAGTAGTTCACGCCTGTAAACCCAGCACTTTGGGAGGCCGAGGTGGGCAGATCACGAGGTCAGGAGATCAAGACATGATGAAATCCCATCTCTACTAAAAAATACAAAAATTAGCTGGGCGTGGTGGCATGTGCCTGTAGTCCCAGCTACTCGGGAGGCTGAGGCAGGAGAATTGCTTGAACCTAGGAGGTGGAGATTGCACTGAGCCGAGGTTGCGCCACTGTACTCCAGCCTGGGGCCTGGTGACAGAGCAAGACTCTGTCTCAAAAAAAAACTAGTGTAATAATTGTGATAAAAATAATTATCAGTACATTTATATCTTTAAAGGTATTTTATATTGAACATCATAGTGTGTTTAGAGACTTACGCCGTGGGCTCATGCCTCCATCTTTGAAATGTAGATCCTAGAGGGCATTTGCTTCTAATAAAGACTGTTTTCATCCAAACTTGAAATCTGATCCAGAGTATAGTCTTCTTCATTAATCCATTATTTTCATATATGGGGGAAGTTTTTGTCACTTCTTCCATCTGTACTCACTGCTTTGCCAGATAGTTAACATAGTGGAAAGTATAGCAATTTCTTAATGCAACTATTTACATTAAAGGAAGGCAGTTCTATGGATACTGAGCTTTTTTCATTGTGGTCTTCATATATTGCTTAGGACTTCTCTTTAGTTGTGAGAAAGCTTTCTCCTGATAAGTGTTACACATTAATATGCAGGGGAAAATTGCTTAAGAACCTCCATAATTGATGTCACATGAACATCATTCTCCTATTTAATCAGTCATGTATGAGATAATTTTCTTCAGAGACACACATATTATAGCAAACAGACTGTAATTGTGTATTTGCAAACTAATGGATTCAATACGTAAAATGCAAACATACTGAAGATGAATTCATTTTAGTGCTTGCTTTTTTCCCCTCAGACCTCTAAGGGATGAATATGCTTTTTAAAATCTATTCTTAAAAATGGCAATACTGACTGATGGGGGAAGGAAAGAAGAAAAAGACAAAGCTTCAATGATAATAAATTGCACAACTGTTAGGAGACAGGATTTTCAGGGAACTTCTGAATGATTAGCCATTGACTACAGTAGTAATGAAAAGCTTCAGTTTTGTATCTTATTTTCTGTATATAAGAACTGACATTTCAGTCATTTTATAGCAACTTTGTGAAATTAGTATAAAATAAGGTATTTTCAATTTTACATTTGGAGAAAGCCAATACAGGGAACCTTATTAGCTAGAGTAATACATTTCACTTAATACAAGAGTTATGAAGAAAACCTTAAGCTTTCTGGTTCATATCAAGTAAGACATTCAAATCTTACAATCTTTTGAACTACTGAAATGAAGTTATAACCTTTTTTGGGGGCAGGGGGTCAGAGTCTCACTCTCATTGCCCAGGCTGAAGTGTAGTGGCGCAACCTTGGCTCACTGCAACCTCCACCTCCCATGTCCAAGCAATTCTCCTGCCTCAGCCTCCTGAGTAGCTGGTATTACAGGCTCCCACTACCACACCCCGCTAATTTTTCTGTATTTTTAGTAGAGATGCGGTTTCACCATGTTGGCCAGGCTGGTCTCAAACTCCTGACCTCAGGTGATCCCCCTACTTGACCTCCCACAGTGCTGGGATTACAGGTGTGAGCCACCGCACCCAACCATAATGTTATTTGTGTACGATTTGGTGTAAAGTAAGATTAACTACAAGTTGAACAATAGTGTTCTTCTTTAGAAATTTAAAAAGTTTTATTGATTATATTTAAACCTGCCTATTAACCTGCCTTTCATTAAGAATCAGAGTGAAGTAAATCTTAGATTTCCTTAGTCAGTACTTAAAATAGTTGGTAAATTAGGTGGGAACTTATTGCCGAAATATTGGCATAAAATTAATACATTATACATTATACAAAGTTATATAAAATAATTATACAAAGTACAAAATTGTACAAAAATTACACAAAATAATTGTATATACATTATACAAAATTAATATTAATATAAAACTTGATAACATCTTTGTTTTCAGGAACTAGTTTATGATCTTTAAAACTGCTCCTTATACTAATGGACTATGTCTAGAATATATATAGGAGATCTAATTTTGTAATTGGTTTTCACCTTCACTTTGGCACTCAAGTAGTTTAGAGATTTTTGTTTCTATATAATATTCTATGTCTTTGCTGATTTGTGGCATTGATCATAAATTGAAAGTAACTTCCAAGTTCATTAATATCCTGCAAGCATTTGGAAAAAGAACAAGATTATTATTATAAACACAGATTTGAGTCATACTGTTACTTTTGTGAATCCTTTTACTTATTCTTAATATTTTGAAAGAATAAGTGTGGGTTATTTTTACTACTGATTACAGACTTAGGAATAACTTTACTCTGAGTATGCTGTTGTTCTTTGTTATTCCTTTAAAAGAAACTGTTATTTCTACTAAAGGTGATGGAGAAGATAACCGACCAGGAATGAGAGGAGGCCATCAGATGGTTATTGATGTTCAAACAGGTGAGTAGCACTTGAAACAGAAAGCAAAATCTTCATTGGCTATGGCATCATCTAAACCAGGCAGTGGCAGGTAAGGAAAGGGGAACATATTACACAGCTGAAATTAGATTGCCTAAAAAAAGCATAACATGCGGCCTTTTATGTGTGTCTCTGTTTAGTTTATATGTGTTGTATTTTCATGGAAAACTGGTATATTTCCGGGATTTTGTTGCACTTATATTGTAATAGAGAATATGGAGTTAGTGGAATAAAAGAGAACTAAGATATATTTTTAGCTCCTAAAATTAGGCAGCTAAGTGTTGATAGGTCCATTAATTGCTAAAAACTGTTCACAAGCCTGTAAATAATTTAGTTATTTTAGTTGTTATTGTTGGTTTTTTGCTGCCTTTTAAGTTTTGTTCTGAAGCTTGGTAGCAAACATTTTTCTTAAGTTTCTACAGCTTAGGAAAACTTAAATACTATAATATTTAGAGGTTAATGCCAACATTATAATAGGTCTCAGATTAGCAGCTTAAAAAGCAAATAATACCAAGAATCTAGCATAGTTATATTTTATTATTGGATTTTAGAAAACTATTGCATAGAATTTTACTCTTTCCTAGAGTAATGAATGCTCAATTCTACTGTGTGTTATGCTGACTCATAGTGCTTCAGGAATAAAAATAATTGCTCTGAAAACTCATATTCTAAAATAATTAAGAATAAAAATGGTTACAGTGTAGTTACTAAATCTTCTTGACATGAATTTATTTTCATAATTTTTGTAAGAGAAATTATAATTTTTCATTTAAAATTAAAAGCTAAATTTCTATGATAACCTCTGAACTGATTTGAGAGTGTTGTTAGGGTCTCTTTGGAAAAGGTTTGTTTTAAGATATAGGAAATTGCTTTGTTAATCTTGGTCCCTCTCTCCAAATTTCCCTACAGAATTAGGTTTGAATTAGCTATAGAGTTTTAGGCATCTTGTTTCTGCCTGAGAGTGTAGTAAATATTCATATGCTTATTTGCTAAAGAGCTAGATTTAGAAACAGATTTTTTATCCAAAAAAATTAATTTGTGAATATAGACATGAGAGTTTATGTTTAGATTATCTACAGTAGTTTTTCTCATTTTTTTAAACACAGAGTAGAATTTGTAATGCTTTTCTTTTTCTCTGTCAGTACTACAAGGAAAATGTTATTAAATGCACCCCCATGCCTTTTTTTAAAATAGAGACAGGGTTTTGTCATGTTGCCCAGGTTGGTCTTGAACTCCTAGGCTCAGGCAGTCTGCCTGCTGTAGCCTCCCAAAGTGCCTGTATTACAGGTGTGAGCTACCATGCCCGTCCAATCCTTTCAAAGAAATTTGCTTATAGTATTCTATAATAATATGTTAAATCTATGTTGATTTGAAAAGAGCCTTTACCTTTTAAAGCAAAATGCACTTTCCTTAAATATAGAAGTAATATGGTTTACTTTAACATTTAAAGCTTACCTTATCTGTGCAGGGCAGAAGGAATTTTCATGGTGCTTACTGCATTAATTATTATGACAGACAAATCGTATGTGTAAAACCATAGGTAAAGTACATGTGTAAGAAAGACAAAAAATTTTCCTCTCTTTATAATCTATGAAATTTGAAAACAGACAGTTATTCAAATAATAGGCAAATGTCATGACAGAACTTAGTGTGAGCAAGTTATTGAGAATTAAAATCTAACGTTTTCAGGTCAGAGATCCTTGAAATACTTAAAATAAAGTGATAAAGGCCTAGATATTTTTCTATAATATTTTTGTTTTATGCATTAGGGGTAGGATTTCAGCAAGCTCTTGATGGTCAGGTCCTTACCCCTACTCCCTTTAAAAAAAAATACTTCAGCTAGATGTAGTGATGTCTCATGCCTACAATTGCAGCACTTTGGGAAGCCAAAGCAGGAGGATCACTTGATCCCAAAACTTCAAGATGAGCCTGGGCAACATAGCGAGACCCCATCTCTACAAGAAATAAAAAAGTTAGCTGGGTGTGGTGGTGTATGCTTGTAGTCCTAGCTACTCAAGAGGCTGAGTCAGAAGGATTGCTTGAGCCCAGGAGTTGGAGGCTAGAGTGAGCCATCATCGCACCACTGCACACCTGTCTGGGCAACAAAGCAAGACCCTGCTTAAAAAAAAAAACAACACCTCAGAGAGGACAAATGTTATTTGAGTAACCACTAGATTTACTTTAGAAATTATAAGTAAGCATACTTGACAATGACTACTACGGTCACAGAATTTTACTCCCGATGATACCTTTAAAGGAGTAATCTCTTTTTGATAGCTTCTAAAGATTTATTATAGGTTAGCAAAGGGGTACAAAGAAAAATCAACCTATATCCACATTTCAGTATTGACACTGGTTTGTAGAAAGTTACAGAAGTACTTTAGAAATATACTTTTAAGTAATATTTCTACCATAGAAAATCTAGGGAATCATCCTGTTAGTAGAGGATTTTTTCAATTAGTGCCATTTTGCTCCCATTCGGATTGTTTTCTTTTAATCATTATGAATGCTTGGTGAAACTTTATTTAGGCCCATGGTTGATGACAGAACTAGATTTTTCAGCTTTTAAAAGGAATCATGGGTGGTCATTCAATATATAGTTGTCCATTACTCAAGTTCTTATGCTTTTCAGTATGTTACCATTGCCACGTATAGTGTGAAAACAGTACTATCTATATGTGAACATTGAAGTCGAAAGGATTTCACCAAATACAGGTGATCCTTGTTTTGAGTAATAGAGATGGCATGTAAAACATTTGGAGATGGAATTCCTCTTCTGTTTTTTTTTTTGTGCTTGCTTTTTACATTCAAAAAATATGTTTCAAAGAAGACCTATCTGAAACCTTTTGTCCATATTTTGATATCTTGGCATAGAAATAGGAATAGAAGTGATGATTCCTTTTGAATTTATCATTCACTGTAGAGGGGAAGACTAGAAAGACACATACCAAAATATTGACATTTATGTCTGGTTGGTGCAATTCTACCAGTGATTTAAATTTTTCTAATTTAAAATATATCATTAAAAATTTCTACTTCATATTTATTATAAGTTTGAGAAAATTTTACTCAATATTATTATTTTTAGGAAGAGAACTGTATTTATTTGTGAAGGTGCTTTGGAGTGCAAATTAAAATACAGAGACCTGATTGTAGAAGGAACTATTTTTGTAACACTAAGAGAAATTGTCATCTTAGGACCAGAGAAAGAAAGCAAGAAATAGAAAGAGATAAATCGGAGTGTTCAATCTTTTGGCTTCCCTGGGCCATATTGGAAGAAGAATTGTCTTGGGCCACACATAAAATACATTAACAATAGCTGGTGAGCTTTAAAAAAAATTCACAAAAAAAGTCTCCTAATGTTTTAGGAAAGTTTACAAATTTGTGTTGGGCCACATTGAAAGCCATCTTGGGCCGCATGTGACCCATGGACCACAGGTTGGATAAGTTTGAGATAAGTGGTAGTAGAGCCAGCAGGATGGCAGAATGCCACATTTCATGACATGACTCTCTCTTTACTCACCAAATTCTTAGAAGTTTTCTCTAGTAAAATTAATTTGGGAGTCTATTTTATTTATTTATTTATTTATTTTTGGTAGAAACTGGTGAGACAATTAGGTTTGGATTCCAGTGTCTGGAAACAGAGAAATGTGAGGAAAGATGCCCTGAGACTCAATAGGCAGAGCTCTGAACTTTCACAAGACTCTGAAATTAAGGTTCGGGTTAAATTTAAACAGGTCTCTGGTTGTGAGTGTGGGTAATCCAGGAATCTGATCAAGAGAAAACAAAAGAAACCAGAAAACATTATTCAAAAATCCAACTTTCCCACCTTGGCATTCCCAATCTTTTGTTTCGACTAGATGTTGGCGTCAGTTTTTTGTTCTGTTCTCTATCCTTTGGATATTTCATGTTTGTTTACATGAAGCTTCATGAATAGGTTTTTATCACACCATGATAGTCTTGAAATGGTGTGCAAAATTTTTGCCTTGTATAGTTTCCTGGGAAGATTGATTATATCTGATAAGATTCATTGTTGCCCAGGCTGGAGTGCAGTGGTATGATCTTGGCTAACTGCAACCTCTGCCTCCAGGGTTCAAGCGATTCTCCTGCCCCAGCCTCCCAAGCAGCTGGGATTACAGGCACCTGCTCAGCTAATTTTTGTAGTTTTAGTAGGACAGGGTTTTGCCATCTTGGCCAGGCTGGTCTCAAACTCCTGACCTTGGGTGATCATCCTGCCTGGGCATCTCAAAGTGCTGGGATTACAGGCATCAGCCACTGCTCCTGGCCTCATTACAGACAAAGGGCTAAATCCCTATCTTAATTTTTGACATTTTATGATAAGTACTGCTGAATCACATATTCAAATAAAGTGTCTTACTTCATACAGGAGATACTCATTATTGAAATGATATTATTACAAAGTAAACCATTGCCACCTTTCTACTACTCTCAGTTTTTTCCCCGAATTTTTGTTGCTAGATCAGAGGTATGTGAGAACAAGAGTAGGAAGAGGTGAAGTCAGAGAAATAGTTGGGGGGACAAATTGTGTTGAGGTTTTTAGAGTTTTGTTTAGGACTTTAACCTATGTGCAGAGTGAAGTGTGAGGCCATGGTTGGGTTTAGGAAGTGCTATGAACTTACCTTGCATTTTAACAAAACAAATTGAGTGAAGGGCAGCAAGTCCTTTAAGGAACCTATTGCTCCCTGAGAAGTGATTATAGCATTGGCTTATACTAGAATGGTAGTAGCAATGTTGAAAATTGGTCACATTTTGGATGTATTCTAAAAGGTATATAAAGCTGACATGATTTTTCGATGAATTGGGTGAGGAGTATGAGGAAAAAAAAAGTTAAGGGTGACTTAAAGTTTTGACCTGAGCCGCTAGAAAAATGATGTAATCATTCTCTAAGATGGATAAAACAAGAGGATCCAATATGGTGGGTTGTTGGCAACTTGATTTTAGACAAGTTAAGTCTGAGATGCCAATTAGACATCCACATAGGTATGTCAAGTGAGCAGTTGGATATATTAGTTTGAGGTTCAGGAGATCTAAGCAGAGTAATAATTCCCTCTACATTTACGTAATACTGTTCAAACTATTATTACTGCAATAATTTCCACATTATTGTAGAGTTGTTCACATAGGTTGTTGTGTATACCATTGCTGTCTGTCCAGCTTCCCTGCCACTGTGGACTTATTGAGTGGGGAAGGACAAAGATCTTGGCTTATTTATTTTTATGACTTTAGAGACAAGTATGGAGTAGATGTGCACTAAATATTTGTTGGATTGAATCAAGTTTTAAAATTCATTTTTCTTTGAGTAGAAAGAAATATATTTACCTAGAAAGTGTATTCACATACTGCTATAAACCTTGATAAGTAGATCAGGTCATGATGTCATTTCTTATACTAATATTTTCTGTGGTAGATCTATTTTATTTGTTATATTTGAACATATTTAAATTTTCGGATTCTGCTTGTTCACTTGTGCCATTTAGACTGTGCTTCCTAAAGCTGTAATTATCATTACTTTGGGATCTAGGTAGAAAAACTAAATATAGAGCTTTTCATTTGTTAAAGTAAAATTTGTTGCTTTAGAAAAACTAAATATAGAGCATTTCATTCGTTAAAGTAAAATATGTTGCTTTCTGAACTTGGTTTGGGCACAAGTGGAGAATCTGGTATATCCTTTGGGTTTTCTCTCTCAAATTCCCTCTGTGTTTCTATTACAACTATTAGTAGCATGATTTACTGAGGGGTTTCATATACTTTATAAGTATTTATTTAATCATTTAGCTATCATAGCCCTGTTACTGATCAGCAGTTATCTTAAATATGAGGTTGATCTTAATCACTTTCAAAGAGATTGTATTTATCATAAATCTTTGAAAGAACCTTTCTAGTCAGATCTTAATGATGTGGCAGCCAAATATAATAGTTAGGTGTTAAGTTTGTGGAAAGGGAAGATGGGTATCTGACATCCCTAAGATTGAATCGTGGCTCTGCCCCTGACTTTTTGTTTGATTTTGAATGAATTGTATTGATTAAAATGGTGATGATAAACTAAGTAATTATGAGAGTTAAATGAAATCATGTATTTTATATATGCATATATTATTTATATAACATGCATTTGATATGCCATATATCAATATGCAGCATACAATGATTGATTATGCTGAGAGAATTTTATATAAGTCAGAGGAACTTTCTTTTCTGTTTTTTTTTTTTTTTTTTTTTTGTATGATTTGACAAAATTTCACTATGGAAGTGTTTTAAAGTAATTTAAAACTTTCTGAAAAAGTTTAAAACAATTTGAAAAGCAGTGTTGAGGGAAAAACGTAACTCATAATTCCACATTCTAAAAAACAAATGTTATTTTGGTATATTTGTTAAAGCTTTTTAGTTGGTGCCTTAGAAAGGAAGGGGAACCATAAATGTATTTATAATATTTTTGAGACAGAATGCTAAAATGCGTATAAGAATTTTGTTGATGAAGATCAGATAGGTTTAATAGTAAAGAATAACTATCTCTAAGTAGAGTTTGAACAACCAGGAACTTAACATCTTAACAAAATTGGTACATAAGCAGTAAAATATAGTTTAAAGAAGCCCAGTTACTACTTTTAGAATGCATTTTGAAGTTTTCAAGCACAAGGATTCAGTGCAACATTTTGTCTGCAAATTTTTTCTAGGAGGAGAACCTATGGCTTCAGATAAAGAGACTCTTATTAACTCAGAAAATTAAGAACGCTGGCCAGACATGGTAGCTCATACCTATAATGCCAGAGTTTGGGGATGCTCAAGTGGGAGGATCACTTGAGACTGGGAGTTCAAGATCAGTCTGGGCAAGATAGCAAGACCTCTGTCTCTACAAAATATGTATTTCTTAATTAGCCAGGCATGATGACACATGCCTGTAGTCCCAGCTATGTGGGAGGCTGAGACTCGAAGAGGGTGGCTTGAGTGCAGGAGTCTGAGACTGCAGTAAGCTATGATTCTGCCACTGCACTCCAGTCCAGGTGACAGAGCAAGAATCTGTCTCTTATATATATTTTTTAAACTTAAGAACACCTTAATTAGAGTAAAACTTCATGAAGTTAATTTCAGCTTATTTAACATGGCTTATATTTTAAAGCAATTTTGCTTCCTGGTGTTTCATATACCTTGTTTTCTTAGATATTAGAAACTTACTAGTATGTAAATTTTATTTTCCTTTTTTAGTCAGTCGGGTTTTTTTCCTCCATATTGCTATCTTCTCTAAGGATACAGTAACCATTTTAAAAGGTGTATAATGGCACAAATTTTACTATTTAATTTTCAAAACTTTCTTCCATCCTAAGTGAATCTTGTCATTCATGCCATGGTAGAGAAGGAATGTTGTATTTTGTCCTACTTAATTTGTATATCAGTTTTATTAATTGTAATCCCTGTACCTGGCACCTCTCCACTGAAGATTCTTCAACTGTTAGTTGAATTTCGACTAGGAAAAAATCAAGGAATAGGAAGAGAGAAAAGACATGTCTGTTTTATTTCTGTGTGGAAATCTGCTCAGTTAGAAATATATTAATAAATGTTCATTGTGTTAGGCCATTCCTTGTTATGTAACTGTCATTACATTTTGAGAACCTGCAGTTTAAGCCTTTTTCTTCTTTCTCAGTCAGAATAGGTATGAAGGCTCAGGCAAAGCTCTAATATTTGGTATCTACAAAAAAGTTGATGAGTTGCTTGTCACTTAGAAGAGCTCTTCTATGAAAATTTGAACCTTTAAATATTCTGTAGCTATTATGTGGAAGTGCTTTTATTTTTTTTACATGTGGTACCACATAGTTTTCCTTGATATTCCTTAAAGAAACTTTTGAAGGGAGTGCCTAAACATGGGTTTTGGTTGCTATTACGAATGTATTCATATGACCGTACTTCTCAATGTAATGTGCATCTTTTTTTTTTTTTTTAACACAGTTAACAGAAAGGAATTCCGAAATGCAGACTTAATAAGAATATAAAATATATTGTCATAGGCATAACATTCAGCTTTTTAGCAAGGAAAGTAACTATGTTGAATTCACCCAAAGTGTTGTAATCATAGCTTTATGTAAGAATACAGTTCTATTTAAAAAGGGAAGCAGTGAATCCAGTTGATAACCTGCTGGGTCATGATGCTTCAAGGGAATGGCTTAAAAAGGGAAGGGCAAAGAGCATATAAAATGTCTTTCCCTTAACCATTTATTCCTCTCTCAAAAATTGTCATGTTAATTTAAGTCTTGCTAAACCACTTTTAGAAGGATTCAAACTCTTCATCTAAATATTCTTATAGAATTTCATTTCTATCTTAAAGATAAATTTGTGTTCCTTAAAATTTTTTTTTTTAATTTTGTTTTTCTCTCAGTGTCTAAACTAAGAATTAAGGCAACTTCTTTCACCAGCCTGTTAACCTTTCTCCTACTTCTTCTTTTTGATAAATGAATTTTGTCTAAGTTTTTGGCCACAGCTATGTCAATCCATAATATATGCATCCTATACAGTGTTAAAGTGGAAAAACTAATTTAATTACAAAAGTAGTGTGCCATCTTGTGGTGGATTATGCAATCAGCACAGTCTTGATTTATCTGTAAGAAATCAAAGTAGAAGACAGATAGATACTTCATTTGGACACTAAAAATAATAAAGCGTGTTCCATTGTGCAAAAAGACACTGAGATGTCTTTATATAACTTTAATTTCTACCTCATTTTTAGTGTGTAAGATGCGTAGATTGGTACTACTGGTAGGAGGTAGCTCTAGGGTTTGTTTTATACTGATACCATATTGATACATATACTATACCAAAGAATATGGTTGAATGTTAGTTTTTGTGGCCCAGGTAACGAAAGATAGATTGATTGATGATTCATTGACTCAGTGTTTTACAATGAAATTTGTTTGACATTTTGAACCTAGGCTATTACTGGCCACTTTACCTCCAATCTCTGTCATTCCCAACTCCTTTTCAGTCAGTCCTGTATGTTGCAAGTTCGTTCAAAGTCTTTATCCTGTTACTTAATCTCATTCATGATCTAGACACTACCTGTCTTTTAACCTCTTGTTCACCTCCTACCTATGTATTCTTCTAATTCAAACTGTATTTATTCGTCACACGGTTTAACCATTTAACATGCGTTAGTTAATTTAATTCTCACAGCAGCTTTATGGGATAGATATTGTATAACATCTTAAAGAATAAGAAACCAATGGTTAATAAACTTTGTGGTGGTCACACAGCTGTGGTTATAGAGCCAGGATTCTAGCCAAGATCTTCCTAACTAGAGTACATGTTTGTTAAAACACTTTTGATGTGTTTTTCTGTCTCTATACTTTTGTTATTCTTTTTACTCTGCTTGAAAAGTCCTCTTTTTTTTGTTCCGTATCCTGCCTTCCTGCTGATGCATAGGTCAAATACCACTGTCACCATGAAATCTCTTCTGAATCCCCTCAGCCAGATATACTCTCTTCCCTCTTTTGAGCCCTCATGGTACTTTTTACCTTGTTTACCTTTCTTATGACATTTAGTCTGCCTTACATTATGTTGATATATTTGCCTTTTGATATTCTTGACTGGAATGTAAGTTCCTTGAGGATATGGACTAGGGACTATGTCTTCTTTCTTTTAATTGTCTAAAATGCTTTTCCATTTCTCCATACTCAAAAAGTGTTGAATAAACATTCTTCAAAGTGCTGGGAGAAATGGATAGACCCTATAGCCTATGCCCCATTGAGAAAAAAAAGATGGGGTAAAGGGGTTGCTTCTTGAAGAGGATCGTGCTACCCCGGATGTACATGAATTATTATAGAACCTATAAGCACAAGAATGGACTTCCATAAACCAATCTACTACCCTACTGCAAATATTAATGCTTTCTTTTTTTTCTTTTCTACTTCCTTACTTCTTTCTACAGTTCTTTCCAATGATTTCCATAGTTTTTAAAAGTCTTTGATATCCTTTATGCATTAAATCATACCTTTTCTGGTGTTTGTTTCTGAATAATAGTTTCTCTTTGAATGACTTAAATAATTAGATGATTTAATTAGAATTTTTGTTATGTGTTTTCATTCAGGTATGTCGGAAGGCTCAGTTTCCATCCAATTCATTTAATTTTACTATTAAACTTCAGCTAGACCACAGAGCTTTCATGGATAGGAATGACATCTTGGCTTAATTCCATTAGGATGCTTGTTGTGTGCCAGATTTTATTTTGCTCAGCTATCAATGAGGCTGTTGTGGAAATGTGGGTTTTCTTTGCTGTGAGAATTTAGGCATACAAAGAGACCTGCTTTTCAGAAAGAACATTGAGAACCCAGAGTCCAAGAGGAAAGGTTATTAAAGTTAATGAACCAGGGTAACCTTATCCAGAGGGTGCCCAGGAACACTATAAAACAAAAAGGTCAATTGCTATTGCTATTTTAGTTATATACTCGCTCCCTCTCCAGGCTTCAGAATTTAACAGGGTTAATTTCCTTTAAAATTATTGGCAAATAATTTTTAAGCCAGATGAAAATTTTTTGTCTTTTTTTTTTTTTTTTTTTGCTGTAAATTTATGTGTCTGGATATCACTGGTGCCATTTTGGAAACAGAATGTTACTTAACTGATGCTAATGGATTGTTTTATAGTTCCAAGATGGGACAGTTTTTTTGTAGTTTAAAATAATTGCCATTATTTCACACTTAATGCCAAATGTGTTCTATGTACTGAATTAGACATGTAGTCGGATACAGTATCATTTTTATTGTACCTAGTAATTACAGAGCATTTTTTGTTTGTATGCATGTTTTAAGGTAGAAATACTGTTCATACATGACAGTGTTCAGAATGTTTCCATGTAACTTTTTTTTTTTTTTTTGAGATGGAGTCTCGCTGTGTTGCCTAGGCTAGAGTGCAGTGGCACAATCTTGGCTCTCTGCAGCCTCCACCTCCTAAGTTCAAGCGATTCTCCTGCCTCAGCCTCTCAAGTAGCTAGAATTACAGATGTGTGCCACCATGCCAGGCTAAGTTTTGTATTTTTAGCAGAGATGGAGTTTCACCATGTTGACCAGTGTGGTCTCGAACTCCCAACCTCAGATGAGCCATATATACCTGGCCTCATGTAGCATATCTAAAGGACTTCACAACACTGAGAGTTTCACAAATGAAAAACCTAAGACCCAAGGGGTTTAAATGACCTGTACTAATCACCCATTTAGTACTAGAACTCAGTCTTGCCCCAGTGGCCTGTTCTTATCCAGAAAGCAGTGAAGCATCCTTTTATTTCCCCAGGTTTAGAGGGATGTAAAAGTCAAATCACTTGAAAAATTTACTTAGAATTTGAAATTATGTGCAAATATGACAAAAATCTTGTAGAAGATAACCTAACTCTGTGAATGGCAAAAGGTTCTTAAATAAGTGTTCTAGTATTTCCAAGTACACTTTGAATTGTAACCCTGCATGGTAGGATATAACTTAGGTGACAGCTTCCGTATGTACAGGCCTAAAGTGTGATAGAGAGTACATGGCTTTACAGTTTTCATAGTGTTTTATTTAACATTAAAAGATAATTGGTGGGCTTATATAACCGGTAAACTTAAAACAGTTACAAAGGAGAAAATATTTGAAGAAAGGAAATGAACTTTATTTATTTATTTTTGTTTGTTTGTTTGTTTGTTTGTTTATTTGAGACAGAGTCTCACACTGTCTCCCGGCCTAGTGTGCAGTGGTGTGATCTTGGCTCACTGCAACCTCTGCCTCCCTTCTGATTCAAGTGATTCTCCTACCTCAGCCTCCTAAGTAGCTGGGATTACAGGTGTCTGCCACCATGCGTGGCTACTTTTTTGTATTTTTTTCTAGAGACAGGATTTCACTGTGTTGGCCAGGCGGCTCTTGAACTGGCCTCATGATCCACCTGCCTCAGCCTCCAAAAGCACTGGGATTACAGGAATGAGCCAGAAACACATTATTATTGCATAAAGAAGGGGCTGGGTGGGGTGGCTCATGCCTGTAATCCCAGTGCTTTGGGAGGCTGAAGCAGGAGGATTGCTTGAGGCCAGAAGTTCAATACCATACTGGACAACATAGTGAGCCCCTGTCTGTACTCCTCCAAAAATGTTAGCTGGACATGGTGGCACATGCTTGTAGTCCCAGCTACTCTAGAGGCTTGGGTCGGGGGGATTGCTTGAATCCAGGAGGCTGCAGTGAGCCATGATTGCACCACTGCACTCCAGCCTGGGCAACAGAGAGTCACTTTGTCTCTAAATAAATATATAAATAAAGAAGGATCTACGATATGATACACAATGTTTTATGTAAAGATTCATTATTCAGTAAGCAAGAAATCAGTTTTGTCAGTGATAAAGTCCATGAATATAATAGACATTTCAGAGTCAGAAGAAACCAAATTCTCAAGATACCTATAATGACTTAAACGGTAATTTCTGATGAGTGAAATATACCACAATGTATTTGGAAAAATTTCCCTAGGTTTTTATAGGAATACCAAAGCTATGGATCACTTTATTCTTAAGATATCTAATTTTAAAGCTAGTTTTAACCATTGTTTTGATATAGTAATAGAGAAAAATTACCTTTAGTAAGGCTTTTTTTCAAAAACAGCTAAGTGTTCTTATGTTATACTTTTATACTATATATTTCTCTGGGGTTTTTATTTTTTACAATCTGAATATAAAAATTCCATAGTGGATAAAAAGTGGCCGCATTATTAAGAAGCTGGTAAATGGTAAATGTAAACTTTTCACTGCCTAACATAGAAACTTCAAACTAGCTGCACATTAGCTTTATCTGGTGGGATACTTTACAAATACAGACTCTTTTTTTTTTTTTTTTTTTTACCCATTGAAGACCTGTGGAATCAGAATCTTGGGACATGCCTCCTGGTTATCTGTATTTTTATAAATCTCTCAAAATAGTGGTTCTGCAGCATCCTTTTCATATATCCATGCTTAGGAAATACTAGTCTAGTATATATTTGAGAAAGTTACCAGGTTAAAATTTTTATTTTAAAATTTATTTGGATGTACCTTCTTAAGTGGTCTTAGAAACAGCTGGCTAGGTATGGGTGTCTATACTTATTTTGTCCTTTTTTTTTTTTTACACATATTTTTCTGATTTTCATAGAGACCGTTTATTTGTTTGGTGGCTGGGATGGAACACAAGATCTTGCTGACTTCTGGGCGTACAGTGTGAAGGAGAACCAGTGGACATGTATCTCTAGAGACACTGAAAAAGAGGCAAGTTCTCAGACTTTTCATCCGTTTATATTATAGTAGGGATGTAGATGTGCACTTCTTTTTCAGCATGATTATATTCTTGACTAATGTCTATCAGCAAGGGTAGCAATAGAATTTGTGATAAAGAAGCTTTTTAAGTACTCTTGAATTGCAGCTTCTATAACTGGGTCTTCAGCTACTGATACACAACCAAATCTGTTTTATAGAGAGTGATGGATATGGTGATTTTTAAATCATTTTATTTTTCAACTGCATTAGCCTAGAAATGTAACTCTGTAACTGTCATTTTGCTTATGTCTCTACCACCTCTATTCTTATTTTTAACATCATCTTATTTTTATTTTTTCTGGAATATTGTGCTTTTGACACTCTGGGCCCCTCACTATCTCACTGTTTTAGCCCCTGTTATTTGACAATATGTCAGTTTTCATAAATGATATATATTATTTTTAGTTAAAATTGTATGTAAGGATGCATATACATGTCAGTATATGCACATATACATAAAGCATTTCCATAGTGAATAAGATGGCTTAGGTTTATGGCTTTGAATTAAACAAGTGCATGATTTTCTATTTCAGTAGAACAAATATTAATTGGTTTGCTATTTTTTCAGATCTTTATAGAACATTTTAATTGCACTCTCCATTTAAACTGTTTCAGGATATAAGCGAAAAATAAACTATAACAAAACAGTAGGAGCCTCAAGGGGGTAAAAAGGCCTCATTCATAACCCACTGATTTTGATCTAGGAAGGCCATTTCCAAAGATCTGGTACTGTGTCTTTAATCTTGAGTAACTAGATTCTTGCTTACTGTGAAACTATGTTAATAAAAACTGTACAGGGATTAATCACTGGACAGTTTTTATTTTTTCAAAAATATGTTGAAATTCTGATTTATTTTTCTTACCCTGGTAAAGTATGTATAAATGGCCTTCTTTTTTCAGTAGTGAAGTACTGTTTTCTGAAATGATTATTTCTGTCATCAGCAACAAAAGACAAATCTTTTTTTTTTTTTAACTATTTTCTACTAAAATATTGTAAATCTAGCGTGATGACGCCTGTAATTCTTTCTGCATTAAGCCTAGGTTTCATCCTAAAATCCTCCCTCTTCTTTGGTGAATGTGTCTAATTAGTGCCTAAGATCCAACAGTTCTCCAAGTACCTGGTGTGATCCATCAGGTCAGCCAGTACCACATTTCAAATGTCTCTTCCTCTCCATTCCTTTTGGCAGTTTTTTCAACTTTATAGTTTCTTAAACTTTTTGTGTCTCCATTGCTGACCTAGTCTCCATTCATCAACACAGTCTTTAAAAAGCATACCTGGGCTGGGTGTGTTGGCTCACACCTAAAATCCCAGCGCTTTGGGAGTCCAAGTCAGGAGGATTACCTGAGGTCTGGAAGTGGAGATTACAGTGAGCCATTATTGTGCCATTGCCTCCATCCTGGGTGACAGAGCAAGACCCTGTCGTAAAACAAAAACAAGGTGGTTCATGCCTGTAATCCCAGCAGTCTGGGAGACTGAGGCCAGCAGATCACCTGAGCTCAGTAGTTCGAGACCAGCCTGATCAATGTGGTGAAACTCCATCTCTACTAAAAATACAAAAATTAGTTGGGCATGGTAGCAGGTGCCTGTAATCCCAGCTACCTGGGAGGCTGAGGCAGGAGAACCCCTTGAATCTAGGAGGTGGAGGTTTCAGTGAGCCAAGATGGCACCACTGCTCTCCTGCTTGGGCAACAGAGTGAGACTCTTTCTCAAAAAAAAAAAAAAGCAAACAAACAAAAACAAAACCCTACCAAATACCGTATTTGATCCTATGACACCTCTGCTTAAACCCTGTGGTGAGCTTCAGCCCTTGTTTCAGTTATCTTTTATACTATTTATTACATTACAAGCACTCACAAAGCTTTACTGGCATATAGTAATAAGCATTTATTTGCTCATGAGTCTACAGGTTGGCTTAGTCGTTCTTTTTTTTCCTCCAATGGATGAGAGAGCTGTCTATGTTGCCCAGGCTGGCCTCGAACGCATAGCCTTGCCTCCTCAAGCACCAGAGTGTGTTCTTACGGCAGCTGCTGGGCTGCAAAGGGGATGAAGTAGACATGAACAATCCATCAATTTTTTTCTTGTCCTGACAGCAAAAAGCAGTCATGTAACCAAGTCCAGAGTCAATTGGTGTAGGATACTATTAAAGGGCATAGATAAAGGAAATTCTAAATAACAACAACAATAATAAAACAATTTATTCATCATAATTCCTTTTGCTTAGAGTAAAAACTCCAAATTTCTCATCAAGATTTGCTGTCTAGTTACTTTTCCAGCCTCATCTCCTATGTGCCAGTTACAGTTGCTGGAATTGTTCAACTTTCTCACCTGTGTTCTTTGGCAATGTTGTTTTCCCTGTTTGGAATTAACAGGATCGCTTCTCCCTTTGTTTAGTAAATACCCACTTATTCTTCAACACTCAGTTCAGACTTCCCTTTCTCTGTGAAGCTTTTCTTAACCTCTCCAACCAGAATTAAAAGCTTTCTTTGACGTATTTACTTAACCCCTTTTAATACTTGAATGGCTTACTATAATGATTGATTTATATTCATGTTTCCCTATCTGAATTCCTTAAAGGCATGAATCATATTCTTTAAAATTATGTATTTTAAGGATGTGACACTTTCTTACTCTTTAGTGAGTAAGTCAGTGAGGTAAGTTAAATGAGAAATTAATACTAGAGAAAAGAGAATGATAAATATAAAATCCAGAGAGGGTAGGGGGTTTAAAGGTAATATTAAATGTTACTCTTCTAAAGCTGGGTATGGATAGATAACTTCATTTCATTATTTTTTATAATATGTACGTATGTTGTAAGTAATATTTATAATGTGGTAAGTAATTATTTTAAAACTCATGCTAGAAAAATACACAGATTATTTTGATGAGAATAATCTGTATATTTTTATACAGATACTTTACTGTTACTTTGAAGTCTGAAGAGATAAGTAAAGTGGTGATTCAGTACTGGAGTTCAGATTTATTATAGTTAATTAATAGACTCATAAAAACCTTCTATTGATCTTTCCATGGATTGAATGATAATATGTGACTTTAGCATAAATGCTCATTCCTTTCAAAATTGAATAGTTAGTAGCTCATATATCTAATTTTCTATACCAGTGAGTGCAAGTTATTATTTGATGAGACCCCAGAGTATGTATTTTAGAAGCGTGATAAACAATTAAAAAGCAAAATTATTTTAATTCACTTAAATTAATTGAAATATGTAGCTAATAACACATTTAGGAGATTGAAAGAAAGAGAATAGCTCTGCTTTTAAAGAGAATTATTTTAGGCCAGGCATGGTAGCTCATGTCTATAATCCCAGCATTTTTGTAGGCCAAGGCAGGAGGATCTTCACAGAAGCCCAGGAGTTTGAAACCAGCCTAAACAATATAGGGAGACCTTCTCTCTACAAAAATGAAAAAGTTAGCTGGGCATAATGGCACACACCTGTGGTTCCAGCTACTCGGGAGGTTGAGGTGGGAGGATTGCTTGGGCCTGGGAGGTTGAGACTACAGTGAGCCATGATAGCAGAGCTGCACTCCAGCTTGGGTGACAGAACAAGGCCCTATCTCAAAAAATAAAAAATTTTTTTAAAAAAGAGAATAATTATTTTAAATGTTCATGTACATATGCAAGTAAGTTTTTATAGATTCAAAACAAATCTATTGTTTTTTAAAGTAGCCAATGAAGGCCATTTTTATTAGCTTCAATCCAGTTCCTAGATTCTTTTTTTAAAAATCCAATATTTTATAATGTAGCTGTAAGCTGTGATTATTAATGAAAATAAAGTTTACAGCAAGAGGTATCTTGGAAAAGGCTGGATTATATTTTTTTCATAAAGGGAGGGTGGGAAAATGTTCTTTACTTTTGTTTATTTTTTAAATCATGTCTCAGTTTTCTTGAGGATTCACGGAATTGTAGAGTTTAAAGGAATTAGACATGGCCCTTGTTGGATTTTACTTATTATAGTGCTTCTCAAATTTTGTGGTCTCAGGGTCCCTTGAAACCTTTAAACAAAAACCCATTGGTGTTCTTAGCTTATTTAGGTTACATCTACTGAAATGACTGTTAATAGAAATTAAAACTGAGTACTTTAAATATTTTTATCAATTTCAAATAATAAATCTATTACAGGTGGACATAAAACATTTATTTAAAATAGCTTTCTAAAAATTATAGTGAGAAATGTGGCATTGTTTTCCATTTTTGTAAATCTCTTTAATGTCTAGCTAAGGCAGCTATAGTCTCATCTGCTTCTGCATTTACTGTCTTACATCATGTTTTACACAGGAAGTACGTGAAGAGAGTTGGACCTCACATAGTTGTGATTTTGGAAGAAAGTAGTATTTTAATAGCCTTTTCAGATAATTGCTTATGTTCTTTTTCGGTTCCGTATCCGAAATTGACAAGTGGTTATTAACAATAGTTGCAATATAGACTCTGAAACCATACCAGCTAACTTTTGGCATTCTGTTATGTTAAAATTAACTGATCTAGTTTGTTCCTTGGATCTTTTACCCATGAATGTATTTTTACCCACATCTTGGTCACTTGAAAAATACTGGTTCCCTAAATTACGTACGTCTTCCAAATATTGGCATATTTTATACTACAGTATCCCAAAAACCACATTTGTTAATATGACTGTCAGTCTCATAGAGACTTTAAGTATTGGGAGAGTGTCAAGATTACAGTGGCAGGTAGGTTTTCAGTAATTCAAATTTTTGCTTGAAAACACGCATTAAAATACTGGCAACAAATTTTGTTGATTTTTCTTCAAGATGGATATGCTTCTTCCTTTCTTCATTTTTGAGAAAATATCTGCCATAATGTCTAAATAACCATAGTTTGATCGTTATTTGTTCTTTCAAGTAAATTTGTAGTGCGTTGTGGAAAAAGCAACTGCATCAGTTCACAACTCAAACAATTACAAAGATGCTATTCCCCAAGACAACCATGCTAAGTCAAGTGGCATTTTTAAAAATACTTTTCTAAATCTCTTTAATGTTTGGCTCAATAAAAAACATCAAGATTCATTTGCTTCTGCATTCAGTTGCTATATCAGAAAGTCATATACCCTTTGGAAATGTTCACATACACTCAGAATAAGATTGAAAAGACAAATTTTTTTGTTAGTATTGTTGTAAAAATAACTTTTACCTTGTAGACTCCCTGAAGTACCTTGGAGAACCCAGACCACACTGAGAACTGCCGCTTTAATCTAATTCACGGTTCCTCTTCAGATATAGACAATTATCCCAATAATGCACCAGTAATGTTCTTTATAGGCATCCCTTGTCACTCTGCAACCCCACCCCAGAATTTAGAACATGATCATATGTTGCTTTTTGGTGTCTTGCATCTGTAGTCATCTTTAGTCTGGAATAGTTCCCTAGCCTTTCTTTGTCTTTCTTCACTTTGATTATATTAAAGAATACAGGGCAGTTATTTTTTAGAATATCCCTCAACTGTGTTTATATGTTTTCTTAAGGTTGGATTTAGATGATACATTTTTAGCAGGAGTAACCCATAGATCACGTTGGCATCTCCTCAGTATATCATATCAGGAGACACATTACATCAGTTTATCTGATACTAGTTTCAATCACTTGGTTAGGGAGATACCCACCAGATTTGTCTAATTTATAATTCGTAAGTAATTTGTAGGGAGGCATTTCAAGATTATGACATTATGCCATTACTCGTCAAACTCTCACCCTTTTATTATCCATTAATAAAACTTAAAGCTTTTCCCAAAATGGTTGTACCATTTTATACTTGGCCGGCAATGTATGAGATTTCTGGTTACTCCCTAGCCTCTTACTCCGTTGATTTGCTTTGGCATCTTGGCCAAAAATCAATTGATCATGTAAGTATGTGTCTCTTTTTGGACACTCTATTCTCTTCCATTCTATTTTGGTCTCTTGTTAACCAATATGACACTCCCTCAATTACTGTAACTTTATAGTCATTCGTGAAGTCAGGTAATATAAGACCTCTTTGTTCTTCCTTTTCAAATTCTTTTGGCATTTCTAGGTCCTTTGCGTTTTTATATAAATTTTAGAATCATCAGCTTCTAAAACTGTTGGTATTATGATGGGAATATGAGAAATCTAAAAACTAATTTGGAGCAAATTGGTGGGTTTTATTTTTTTGAGATGGAGTCTGGCTCTGTCACCCAGGCTGGAGTGCAGTGATGCAATCTCGGCTCACTGCAATCTCCTTCTCTCTGGTTCAAGTGATTCTCCTGCCTCAGCCTCCCAGGTAGCTGGTATTACAAGCACCTACCACCACACCCAGCTAATTTTTGTATTTTTAGTAGAGACGGGGTTTCACTATGTTGGCCAGGCTGGCCTCAGACTCCTGACCTCAGGTGATCCACCCACCTCAGCCTCCTAAAGTGCTGGGATCATAGGCGTGAGCCACTGTGCCTGTCCGCAAATTGGTGTTTTAAGGATATTGGATCTTTCTACTTCATTAACGTGGTTTAGTCTCCATTTATTTTAATCTTCATTATCTCTCAGCACTCTTACGAGGTTTCATTTTAAGAGGTTTGTGATATTTTAGTTAAGTTGATATCAGTGTATTTTGCTTTTTGTGCTATTATAATGGTATTTAAAATTTTTTTATTTTCCATTTGTTGGCTGGTAATGTAGAGAAATACAATTGATTTGTTAATATTGCCTTTCTATCATTCCACTTTGTTAAGTCTACTTATTTCTAATAGCTTATTTTTTTATTCCTTAGAGTGATTTAAACAAGCAGTCGTTTTTCTTCTTCCTTTCTGTTCTCTTTTTCATCATAATTTAATTTTATTTATTTGTTTGTTTGTTTGAGACAGAGTTTCACTCTGTTGCCCATGCTGGAGTGCAGTGATGAGATCATGGCTTGCTGTAACCTCAACCTTCTGGGCTCAAGCAATTCTCTCTCCTCAGTCTCCCCAGTAGCTGGGACCACAGGCATGTGCCTCCATGCCCAGCTAATTTTTAAATTATGTGTAGAGATAGGGTCTCTGTATGTTGTCCAGGCTGGTCTTGAACTCCTGAACTCAATGAATCCTCCTGCCTTGACCTCTCAAAGTGCTAGGATTATAGACATGAGCCACCAGGCCCAGCCTTCATTTTATTTTTTAATGCTTACCTTATTGCACTGACATGGACTTCCACAGCAGTGTTAAATATAAGTGGTGAGAAAAGACATCCCTCTCTTGTTTCATATCTGAGGAAGAGTGTTCAGTATGTCATCATTAAAAAATAGTAAATTTTACATTTTCTTACATCTGTTATCAGATTGAAAGTCTTTCTATTCCTATTTTGCTATGAGTTTTTATCATGAATAATGAATTTTCCCAAATGTTCTTTTTACATATGTATTGATATAACTGTGTTTTTTCTTCTTTTTTTAGTTAATGTGGCAAATTATCCTGATCGATTTTCAGATATAAAATCAACTTTACATTCCTGAGATAAATACCTTTTTATTATAAAATATTCTTTTCATATATTGCTACTGTTTGCTAATATTTTGTTAAAGATTGGGGCCGGGCGCGGTGGCTCAAGCCTGTAATCCCAGCACTTTGGGAGGCCGAGACGGGTGGATCACAAGGGCAAGAGATCGAGACCATCCTGGTGAACATGGTGAAACCCCGTCTCTACTAAAAAAATACAAAAAAATTAGCTGGGCATGGTGGCGTGTGCCTGTAATCCCAGCTACTCAGGAAGCTGAGGCGGGAGAATTGCCTGAACCCAGGGGGCGGAGGTTGCGGTGAGCCGAGATCACGCCATTGCACTCCAGCCTGGGTAACAAGAGCGAAACTCCGTCTCAAAAAAAAAAAAAAAAAAAGATTGGTTTTGTCTGTGTTAATAAGGGGTCCTAGCCACCTGTAAATGATTGCTCTGCCGCCTTCCCATTTCTTCCTTCTTCTTCCCCTTCTCTCCCTTCTCGTTTATAGTATGGTCATGTAGTTTCAGTGTTATATCGGCCTCATAAAATAAGCTAGGAATGGAAGAGAATGTGGATAAACAGTAGAGTTTTTCATTTTCCCTCTATTTTCTGAAAAAATTTATCTAAAACTGATATCTGAACAATATGTCTCTCTGTCTCTATTTATAGGAAGTCTGTAATGGGAATCTTGCTTTCTTGCTTTCATTTCTGGTACTAGCAATTTGTATTTTCTCTCCCTTTGTAAAAAATTAGTCTCTGAGTGCTCATTCATCAGAGGCTTCCTGTATCAGTTTATACTTCAGTTTTGTTATATCTGCAGCAAGAACTCTTCATCTGAGTCATAACTGCATGCACTGTATTAACAAGCATATTTTTGCCTTTGTTCTCTTCTAGAAAAAAATAATCTGAAATTGTGAAAGAGCCCACTTTTTGACTCTGGTACACAAAGGCATAGATTTGCTATCTTCCTAGTTTTGTGATGATTGACTCTGTGAAATGGTGATAATATTTCCTTATGTGGTTGTTGTAAGGATTAGATGAAACACATACAACACAATAATAATATAAGCAGAACTTGGGAGTTGTTTAACAAACATTAGTTTCCTTTCCTTTCCACCTTTCAACTAATCAAACCCTGTGCAATTGAAGTTCTTTTTTCCCCGTGAACTCTTTTGACTATACTACAATGCTTTTTATGTTTTGTTGGGTCCTGTGATACAAGTGATATCAACTAATTAATTTGTTGATAATTTTCTGTTCTTAATATTATTAAGAATATTATTCCCTATTTATTTGCTGTGCTATTTATTCAGTCAGGAAAATTGATTTTATAATGTAAAGGATGGATGAAGAAGTCAAAGACTTGGATTCTTACTTAGTTTCTGTCACTAGCTTCTCAAAGGTGTCATCCTGGTCTTATATTTCCTTCTCTTTAAAAGAAGAAAACTAAACTAGAGATTTTATTGATATTTCTTCTACTTTTGAAATTCACTGATTCTAAATATTCTTGGAGTGCCTCTTTTGTGCTAAATTCTGATGAGAAATACAGAAATGTACTTAAAGACCAAACATGTCTTAAAGTAGATTGACATGTAATGGGGAATTGAACTGTGTGCACAAATGACTAAAATGCAGTGCAGTATATGGCATAAGCCACATAGATGTTATAAACAGAGTACCATAAGGTGCAGTATAGTTCATCTCATGTTTCCTGGTAGATTTTGAGCATTTCCAAGGTAAGATTTGTGTCTCCTGCTGCTTACTGCTTTTGCTTTCCTTTAGAGAGTTAGGCCTAGTGTTGGACTCGTTAGTTGACTTGATGTGAGTTTCTGAGAAACCTTTTAATGAAAGGTAATAAAAAAGGCCATTTAATTTTGTTGTCTATTTGTTCTTTGATTTTTTTATGTGTGCTTTTATTTATTTAGCTCTCTCTCTCTACAGAATGGTCCTAGTGCCAGATCATGTCATAAAATGTGTATTGACATTCAACGGAGGCAAATCTACACATTGGGGCGTTATTTGGATTCCTCTGTGAGGAACAGCAAATCTCTGAAAAGTGATTTCTATCGTTATGACATTGATACAAACACTTGGATGTTACTAAGTGAGGATACTGCTGCTGATGGAGGGCCGAAATTGGTGTTTGATCATCAGGTTTGATGCACAGTTAAATATATGGTGGAATTAATCAGTGCTTAGTGATTCTTGGAATTAGAGTTTCTGTTAGATGTTATACTGAGTTGTCTAATAGTGCTTTCCTTGACAAATACCTATGACAGATAGTAATTACTGTTAGAGTAAAAGTTATTCTTTACATTTTTTTTAATAATTATAAAGTTATTCTTTATATTTTTTCTCGTTTGTTGCAGGGTAAAATATGAAGATCTCAGGACGTAAATTGTTGATTAGAAACTTTAGAGAGTAGATGGAGCAATATTAAGAAAAACAAATTTAGTTTTACAATAAATATGAATAAATCATAACAAGTTAACCTTTTAATTATATTTCTTCTACATTCCTATAAGAAATTGAAAATCACTTTATAATGAACTGGATGAAATCTAGAACTTTTTTTCCAAATAGAGTGAAATTTATTTTGTTTTGTTTATAATCACAAAATTTTATAAACCTGAAGAGGAATTTGGCATACTAGATTAAACTCAGCACCAATAGAAATTATGCAATAATGTTGTAGACTAGAAGACTGAACATAGCCACATTGGAAGCCATTTTAATATTAATATGTATGTAGCTCTCATTAGCCCCATCATTGTCATTGTTATCTGACTTTGAATACTTAATCCATACAAATTCAATGTAGGTCAAAAAGACAGTAATCATTTTGAATTCTATAAGCAAGTTTTTATCTGGATCAACCCATGTCCAAAGTTTTTTTGGCATATTGAAGAGAATAAGACTTTAAAAACCTATAACTCTGTATTGATGAACATAAATTATCTAGTATTTGGGAAATGGGAGGTGTTGCTACAATTATGACAAAACCTAGGTGAGACCTAAAATCTTATCTAGGAGTTAGAACCCAGGGTCTTTATTTATTGTGTCTTTATAGATTTTTGTTAATTCTTTGCTTTTGAACTATCCTACTGCCATATTTATATTAATATGTAATTGTTATTGGAGAATGGTAAAGAGAAGAAGAGTGAGTTATGCCTATCAAGTTAAGTGGTAGGTAGAAAATCAAAAGCAGTAGTCTTCAAAATATTCCCCAGCTTGAATTTGGAACTTCCGTTGGCTCTAATTAACAGCTCCACAGAGCTACACACATCCTTGCTGACAGTCTCAATGTTATTCATGTGCAAAATAAGCATGCCAAGAAAAGTTAGACTGGTTCTGATCTTTTAAAAACATCAGCAGATAATATTGTTAGGGAACAGTTTATTCTCTTGTTCCCAAATGGTTATGTATTTCTTTTACAAAAGATGCTGATGTGTGTGTGTGTGTGTGTGTGTTTTTTTAACAGGTTGGAAAAAGAATAGTTTAGGAGTAGTACATAGAGAGTTCCTGCGTGTAGCCTTTGTTTCTCTTGACTTTTATAAAATAGGATGTTTCTTGGAAGCTGGGTGCTGTTAAGTAATGCATGGTTTTCAACTGACTAGATGGTACAGCAGAACACTGGGGGTGAAGAAACAAGGATTTCAGTACTAATTCAGCCAACAACGAGCGCTGTAACAGTGAGCAAGTAATCTGTATACTCCTGCATTTGCTATTCTATTTCATGCAAATAAAGCTATAAGTTAGAACTCCAAAAATAACTTGTGGTGTTCATGACAATTAGGATTTAACACATAATGTACAAATTTGATAAAAATTTGAGAAAGCTGTAAGATAAAGGCAGGCTTAAAAGCTATTTGCCATTTTTAATTTTAACATATTTAAGAAAGACAATTTAAAGACTGGATTTCTTAAGAACATAGTGGCAGTTTAGTTCTCAGGTTTTCCTTGATGTTGTTTTGTGTGACTTTTCAGGAGCAGTGATAATCAAGCAAAAAGATTTACACACACACACACACACACACACACACTCTCACACTCTCTCTCTCTCTCTCTCTCTCTCTCTCTCTCAGCAAAACCAAGAGCCACAGTAAACCTACAATTCCCAATGCCTTGTAAGTTTAGCCAAAAACAACGGAAATACCCAGAACTTTCGTTGAAGCCCACAGCAGTATAATAGGGAGACCTGGGAATGCAGAGGGAGCCTAGCAGTTGTACGTCATAGTGAGAAGTGTCAGGGACAGGTCACAGATTTTACCCAGGGCAGCCACTGGAAGAATCAGTGAATTAACACGTATAAAGTACCCAGAAAGATCCGGAGGTGATATATGTCAGAAAGCACTATTTTATAAAAGTGAAGGAAACACAGTGACAAGTGGGAATGATGGCTCCTTTTGCAATGGCCAGTAAAAAACTAGGGGAACTCAAAGCTTGACAACAACCCTGTAAGCCAGATGAGATTCATAGACTTAGAGAAGGTATGGCTTCACAGAAGTGCTATATCTTGAAGGAGCCATTCAATTCAGTAGCAACAGAGGAAGGATTTCTTGAGCAAGAACATCCACCTTCCAAAGAAATCCTCTGTAAAGTTATGTGGTCCAGGGAAATTCAACTGAACTATGAAAAACTAAAAAGCAATAAATAACAAAGCTTTAGAGAGAGATTCTAAAGAAAGACAATAAAAAGAAAAATAACAGTATTTCCTTTAAACAAAAGTAAATGAAAGTTATATCCCAGTATATTGCTGCTTTTAGAAATGAAAACTTACCTACACAGAGCATTAAAAAGAATAGGTAATGATCCTATAGCATAGGAATAAGATAAAAGAAAACAAAGAGGTAAAAATGATTAACCAGGGAAGATAGGTAGAGGAGAGCCAACGTATATATAACTGGAGACTTTAAAAAAGAAAACCAAAACAATGGAACAAAAATATTTATCAGTTGAATTCAACAACATTTTTCTGAGGAAAGATTAACATATCAAATGGGCATATTGTATTCAGGAAAAATTAACCCAAATTCTTAACTCTAAGACATATATTAATAACATTGACTATAAAAGAAGAGATCATTTTATAGCAAGTAGACAAAAATGATCAAGTCACCTATAAGAGAACTAAAATGTGACTGGTATCAGATTTCTCTATATCTACTTTCAGTGCCAGGAGATAATAGAGCAACATCTAGAAGACATTCAAGAAAAGAGAGTGTGAGCCAAGAATTTTATATCTAGCCAAACTGTTCTTCAAGTGCAATCACTTTTTGTGGAAATTACTAGAAAATGGAAAGTGAGCTAGCCAAGAAGTATCAGGAAAAACTTGAGTTGAAGAATTGAAGATCTCAGCTCATTGACATTCTCATTGGGTTATGAGGCATTTTTGGAGGTTTGTAGAAGGGTGGGTGGTAGGTTGGACAACAGTGGATACTTAGAAGGCTTTATAGCATTATCTTCATATTTTGTGAGGAGATTATTTTGAACCCAGCCAAACCCTTGCCAATCTTGTATTCCTGTGGTAGGGTAAATAAAGTCATTTTCAGCTTCAAAAAATATTTTTTCCCAGGAAAATAAGTGGTTATTCACTATTTGTTTGATTTTAAAAATTAAATATCTAACCTGGCATAATAAATGAATAGTATTTCAACTTCCAGCTTTAAAGATTTTTTGGAGTCTTTGATAGAAACCATATTATCACACAGAGTTTAATAAGTTTCTAGCTTTTGAGATTTTTTTCAGAGATTAAAAATGACAAAATAAAAGAGTGGAAATCAGATATTAAAAGGTTTTTTGGTTTAGACTGGTGTGCTAGGAAGAAATACCAAGGCTGTTTATACTTCAGCCCTGCAAACAAATGAGAGTAAGTCACATCAAAATTAAGCGTGAATATCCTCAAAAAGAAAGAAACTCTCTTTGTAGCCATACGAAGTAGAAAGGTGGTGGTTGGTAGCAGAGATTGGTCATTAGCATATGAGTTAATACAAAATGGAAATAGCCTCATTTAATGTGAGTCCCTCAAGATTTTCAGCATAGTTCCCAGATATTTGGAGTGATTGAGTCTGAAGTAATTCAGAAGCGTAATGTGACCTAGCTCCAGTGGAGCCGTCAACAGAGGCAGTAGTTGGATGGGACCAAATTGAGTTGTCTTCAGCAACATGCTGATTTTAACTATATGATCATTTTAAAAATAGGAATACTTTCTGTGGTATGCCAGAGATCTTTGTTTTTCAACCATATTTACCAAGATTTCACCTTGGGGGAATAAATTTTCATCTTAATTTATGGAAGGCTTTGAGAAACCTGGGAAATGGCTAATGAGTTGGATCTTTTTAGTGGTAGATAAGAATTAGGAGATGTTAGAATCTTTTCTTTTTAATAATAATTTTCTAAACCTTTAAAATTATGAAAATAGCCTTTTATTTAAAAATACAAAAAGTGATAAATAGAAGTAATTTGTAGGAGAATTAAACATAAAATGTTTAATTTTTACTTGTTTTTGTTTAGCAAAACATAGATATTTTATGTACACAATTTATTCTTCAATATAAATGCCACTTATGTTCAATATCTAATTCCCAACTTGAATTTATGTATTATTTGAAACAGAATTTGATTCTTACTGTCTTGTGACAAATGGCTGTTTTCTCATACATTTTTATGAAAAGCTATAATCTTGAGTTAAAAGAATGGTGGAAGAATAAAGCTTAACTTTTAAACATGAGGTGTATAGCTTAATTGAAAGAAAATTAAATTTATAGTGCTATGTTAAAAGGAGGCAGAGTTCTTCACACTGTAAAGGTCATTCTGGAGACTTGATTGTTGTAAATGTCTTTTTGTTTGTTTTACTATTTTGTAATGTAATTTGAAGGGTTTTATAAAAATAAATGCAGAGAGGTGAATTTAGCTGCATCACTCTTATTTGCATCTCTTAATAAATGGTGGCAATATTAATAGGATGCTTGCCTGGAATGAAAGAAGGGAATCTTTATAAGGAGGGTATGATCACTATCCACCCAGAATATAAGTATTCACTCTTACATATAAATCAATGCCTCATGTATTATTGGTTGATTTTGATTAAAATTACGCAATTTCAGGAAAGCAGAAAGCTCTTTATCTCAACATGTTTTTACTCTCACTGGGAAAAATGGCAACTTGAAAAAGTATTTAGAAACTTGCCTACAATAATCAGGGGTGGTATTTAGTGTCATTAGGGGCAAAGTTTAGGGTTTTTTTTTTTTGAGAATGTAAAACTGCACATGTTGGCTTTGTTTTAGCACATATGACAGGAACAAACTAAACCTATTCAATCTTTTGCCTTCTTCTGATAGATGTGTATGGACTCAGAAAAACATATGATCTACACTTTTGGTGGTAGAATTTTGACTTGTAATGGCAGTGTAGATGACAGCAGAGCCAGTGAACCACAATTCAGTGGCTTATTTGCTTTCAACTGTCAATGTCAAACCTGGAAACTTCTTCGAGAGGACTCCTGTAATGCTGGGCCTGAGGACATCCAGTCTCGAATAGGACACTGCATGCTGTTCCACTCAGTAAGAATATTCCGTATATTGCATAAATGTTATTTTGTCATGTCTGTCTAGACAGGAAAAGAAGTGGTGAAATCTAATTCTTCAGGAAGAGATTAAAAACTTTTCCTTAGGAATAAATGATTAGTGTAGCAATGACAGAGAAAGACAAAACTTCTCTAACAGTGAACTGTTTGCTAATTATGAGACTCTTCCCATCAACCTGGCAATTTCCAAATAGTTATTACCCGACTACCAATCTGGGCAATCTTATGACTAATTTCACAGCTTATGTAGATTTTGTAGCTATGTTCCTTTCTTATGCCTTTTCATTTACTAACTTCTCTTACAGTTATTCTCTTACAGTTATGTATTTCTTAGACAATTTCTTTCTCTCTTATTTTCCCCTCTGCTATTCTCCATTAAGAACAAATAATTTAAGATTTGATTTTATAGCATTAGAATTTAAATGTATCAGCAATGGTCAGGTGCGGTGGATCATTTGAGGCCAGAAGTTCAAGACCAGCCTGGCCAACATGTCAAAACCCCATCTCTAGTAAAAATACAAAAATTAGCCTGGCGTGGTGACCTGCCTGTAATTCCAGCTACTCGGGAGGCTGAGGTGGGAGAATCGCTTGGACCTGGGAGGCAAAGGAGGCAGCAGTGAGCCAAGATCATGGCACTGCACTCCAGCCTGGGTGGCAGGGTGAGATTCTGTCTCGATAATAATAATAATAGAAATAAATAAATAAATCAGCAAAACCCAACATACAGATTTTTTTAACCTTTTCAAATGTTTTGATGAAATCTTGGTCTTCTTTCTATGAACACAGCTTTAAAACAATATGGAATATTTTATACGTGTTCTTTGACATGTATTTTAAACATGTTTTTCTCTACAAAGTAGAGGAGAATATAATTAATACTTTTTGTGTACTCATTTGTTAGTTTCAACAGTTATCAGTAATCTGTTCATTTTTCATACAGCTACTCTAATTTCATTCACTTTCTTGATCCTTTGATTTTTAAGTTTATTCTTAAATTTTATTGTGCTGGAGTATTTTTTAAATATTTAATCCTTTTCTACAACATCTTGTTATAGCACATGCTATAGTGTTTTAAAGCATATCCCAAATACTGTATCATTATACTTACAGATACTACTATACTTATAAATACTACTTATCACAAATACTGTATCATTATACTTTTAAATACTACTGTTAGACTATATAGTGTGTAAGTCTAACAGATAAGGACTTTTTAAAAACATAGTTGCAGTTGGGTATGCTCGTGCACACCTGCAGTTCCAGTTACCCAGAGGCTGAGGATTGCTGGAGCCCATTTCTGGGCCACATTGCACTGTGCTGATCAGTTGTCCACACTAAGTTTGGCGTCAGTGTGGTTACCTCCCAGAAGCGAGGGACCACCAAGTCGCTTAAGTAGGGGTGTACTGGCTAGGTCAGAAACAGAGCAGGTCAAAACTCCCATGCTGATCAATAGTAGAATCATGTTGTGATAGCCACTGTGCTCCAGGCTGGGCAATATAGCAAGCCTCTTAAGAAGAAAAAAAGAAAGAAAAAGGAAACATAATTGTAATATCATTATCAACCAAAATAAAAGCAGTTTTTAAAATATCATTTAATATTCTATCTGTATTTTTTTCTAATATACTGAAAAATACCTTTTCTTAGTTGGTTTGTTTAAGTCAAGATTCAAAAAAGGTATTTTGCATTTGGTTGTTATGTCTCTTACATTTTTTAAAAATCCTTAATAGTACTCTTTCCTCCTATTCCCTATCCCCCAATATACAACCCACTAAGCGAGACATTTGTGCTCTAGAATCTCCCAGATTTCCAGTTTTGATTTTGATTTTTTTTCTTTATAGTGTCATTTAATGTGTTCCTTTTTCATATTTCCTAAAAACTGGTAATTGCACCTGGAGGGTTGATTTTAGATTCACTATTTTTTTTTGGTCGGGGGAGGGGGGGTGGGCCAGGGGAAATGGGCAAGAACACTTCATAGACACTCTCATTGTAAAATATAAAGAGGCATTTAATGATTGGTTGTCATACTTTTGATGATGTTAATAGGTCTGGGTGTTATTAGCCTGACTGATCAATTAGAGTTTTCTTTCAAACTTTTACCTAATGGTTTTTATAGCCATTCATTGCCTAAATTTTGTTAGGATGTATAAGATGGTGATTTTTCTAATGATGTCATTTCCTCTGCATTTGTTAAGTGTGTGATTCTCCTATTACAAAAGAAAAAAAAAAATTCCTCTCTTTAACTTTTTGGTTAACCTGAAATGTAAAGCATACTGAATAGGCAGTATAAATGTCTCATTGTTTTCCTTTATTGATTTTCATATGAATGAGTTAACTTTGAGGCTCCAAAGTTAACCACGATATGTGTACAAAAATTTTATTAAGAATTTTACATATTTGATGTGTTTCTATCCAATGCCATCTTCTTCTTTTATTTTGAGACAGAGTTTCATTCTTGTTGCCTAGGCTGGAGTGCAATGGCCCAATCTTGGCTCACTGCAACCTTTGCCTCCTGGGTTCAAGCAATTCTCCTGCCTCAGCTTCCCAAGTAGCTGGGATTACAGGCATGTTCCACCATGCCCAGCTAATTCTTTGTATTTAGTAGAGAAGGAGGTTTCACCATGTTTGTCAGGCTGATCTTGAACTCCTGACCTCAGGTGATCTCCCTGCCTTGGCCTTCTAAAGTGTTGGAATTACAGGTGTGAGCCACCATACCCGGCCATTTTTACTCAAATTTTTCTTTTTGGCTAGATAGATATAAAGATACTTATGTATTTTTTTCATAAGAGAAAAATTAAATCGTATGTTCATACTGATATGTCTCATTCAAATAAAATATTTTTTATCTTAATGTCTTCTATTTTGTTACTTTATATTTTTTCTTTTTTTAGAGACAGGGTCTTGCTCTGCCACCTTGTCTGGAGTGCAAATCGTAGCTCACTATAGCCTTGAATTTCTGGGCTCAAATGATCCTCCCACCTTAGCCTCCCAAGTAGTTAGAACTATAGGTGTGTACCACTACACCTGGGTTTGTATTAGTAGTAGTAGTAATAGTAGCAGCAGCAGCAGAAGCAGTAATAGTAGTAGTAGAGATGGGACCTTGCTGTATTGCCCAGGCTGGTCTCAAGCAGTCCTTCCACCTTGGCCTGCCCAAATAAATGCTAGGATTACAGGTGCGAGCCACCATGCTGGTCCTATTTTTGTGTCTTTCAGCATTAAAATCCTGTGTCATATAACATTACTTGCTTTGTCTGTCTATAATAGCTTTCACAGTAACAAAGCTCAAAACAAAGATTTAGTAACAGAATCACTGAGTGCTGTTTCACATTGGTTTCTGATTATTTTTCTGTTTAGGATTTAGACTTCTGGTGATAGGTAGTCAAAAATTATGTATTAAAATCTCTAGAAATACTGCTTCTCTGTGTGATTATATCTTTATATACAGAGAGGTTTCTTTGTTGTTTTTTTCCCCCAAGATTTTAGGGTTTTTTTTTCTTTTGAGTTAATTTTGTCTTCTAATTAAATAAAAATATATATATGGTTATAAAGTCAAAACCATGTCAGGTATTTTTGGAGAAGTTTGGTTTTTATCCCTGTCTTCCTGCTCTGTTCCTGCCGCTATAGGTAACTGTCTTTTATTAGGTTTTGGTTTATCCTTCCTTTGTTTTTGAAAAAAAGAAGCAGTCTCTTCTCAATCTCGCTTGCATGCTCTCTCTCTTGCCTTTCCCCCTTTCTATTTCTCTTTCCCTCTTTCCCTCTCTGTCTCATGCACAGATATTCCTTCTTCTCCATTCCTACACAAAGGAAGCAGCAACCTACATATCTTTCTGCACCTTGCTTTTCTTCTTTAACAGGATGTCCTAGAGATCACCTTTTAGCAATGTATAGAGAGCTTCCTCTTTCCCTTATATTCCAGTGTAGTACTCCTTTGGGATCTGTTGTAAAATTACTTTTGTAGAGGTTTCAGTTTTTAAAGGATCAGTCCGAGTTCTTCATGGAAGTGACAACTTTCTCCTTTCTTCTTTTTTTTCTTCTTTTTCAGAAAAATCGTTGCTTATATGTATTTGGTGGCCAGCGATCAAAGACCTATTTGAATGATTTCTTTAGTTATGATGTGGACTCTGATCATGTAGACATAATATCAGATGGCACCAAGAAAGACTCTGGGATGGGTAAGGGCATTTAGTGATTTCTTCTCTCATGTCTTAACTACTTCAGGTAGAAAACTACAGTTCATTCTCTTTTCTTTCTAATCATTTTTCACCCTTTCTTTATTTCTTCAATTGAGTAATTCTGAGTGAGAGAAAGAAAACTCTACCAGTGTATTCAGTTCTATCTATTTTTAAATATATGAATTACTATTTCCTTTGAGCAGAAAGTATGTACATTTCTAAATGAATTGTTTGTGTGTGTGCTTGTTGAGGGTGGGTTGCAAACATCAATATCTTAAAAATTTTTTATTCATCTTCTGTTTTCACCGTGGTGATCTTTATATTGGGCACTAGCATAGTAGTGGGGTGTTTGAAGGGGGAAACTTCATGGGATTGGTAATACCTTATAAGTTTAAAAGCTCAGCATCTAAGAGGTGTTATTAGTAATGTAATGGCTGGTTTGCTTAGATTATGAGTATTGTCCTGGCATAATTATTAATAGTGCTCCATTCATTTTCAAAAGTGTCCTATTTTGATCATTTATAGTTACCCTACATAGTAGTTGCTCTGCCTGTGATTATTGTACACAAAAGAATGGCTTTGATTAAGGCACAATAGTTTAAAATGCCAATTTGAACAATAGGGTGTGAAATTAGATCAGCTTGCTTTTCTTTTTAGCTGCTACTTATAAATTGGTATTTTTATCGTTAGCTCTTTTGCAAAATATGGATAAAAACACCTGTTTCACAGACATTTTTCTGGATATTTTATTAATAAAAGCTTCCTCTAAAACAAAAACAATGAAAAGATTTTTTAATTAAAATAATCGTTCACATTTAAGAAGAAAAACTTGTTTTTAAACAAACAGACAAAACGAAAGATAGGCAGGGCACAGTCGTGTATGCGTGTAATTCTAGCTAGTCCAGAGAGTGACATGGGAGGATTACTTGAGTCCAGGAGTAAGGACCTGCCTGAGCAACAAAGCAAGACACTGTCTCTACAAAAAGGAGGTTTCCAGATAAAAGTAGACTCAATAGATATATTTAAGCATTGGGAAGAAAAATCTGTTGATGAGTAAATAGCATCTAATGTAAAAAATGAAGGATAGGGACACAACAGGAAAAGCGAAACTTTTTATAAGAAAGACATTATCACAGTAAATTTCTTGGCTTTACAGTGAGTGGTATTTCCCTAATCATAATGTAGAACTACAGTCAGTTTAAGCAAAAATTAGGATGAAATGTAGTGGAAAGATAGTGTAAGTGTAGTAAACATCCTCATCTACTACAACAGGAAGTCAGTAGATAATATCTAAAATAGCAGCTTAGCATATGATTTAGAAATATGGACCTAAATAGGTAATAACATTATTTACCCTATCTAAAATTGTCTTATTTACTCATTTATTTACTGTTACCAAGGATAGTGTAGAGCTATATGATTTAATCTTTGACTTTCTCTTGCTTTTAAGTTATTCTAACTTTCCATTAAAATAACTAGGAGGGCCAGGCCTTTAATCCCAGCACTTTGAGAGGCTAAGGTGAGAGGACTTGCTTGAATCCAGGAGTTCAAGACTACCCTGGGCAGCATAGTGAGCCCTCATCTCTATAAAATAAATAAAAATCAAATAGGAAGAGAGAGGTAATACTCCTTCTACAGTCCTGAGATGGCTCTCCCTGAAAAAGGTAGTGAAGTTAGTAATGGATATGACAAATAATGTGTTGAAAATTATGACTTGCTGACTCAGTGCTAGATTATTGATATAGTGGAACAAGGTAATCATAGTCTCTCAAAGTGCTTATACGCTAGCTAGTAGTAATACATTCCGATGGATAATAGTTGCTACTCCTTATTTAGATGCTACCATATACCAGAATATCTTTAATTGGTGGTATTATTCTAATATACAAGATGAGAACAGTTATACAACTAGATAATGATAGAGCTGGGATTTAGAAGTTTGATGCAAGGAAGGTGTTTTTTCTGCCATGCTAAACTACTGCCCAAAATCGAAAGAAAAAGATGGCAAAGAGTGATAGTGACAGAGAACTAGGAATATAAAAATTGACTATGACAGTAGGCTTTAATGTCTATCATTCAAAAAATTTCTAAATAAGTTAGAATTATGTAATAATTTACAATATAGACTTAAAATTCTTCACTCGTGGTTATGGCTAGCTTTAGAGAAATGTGCTAATTATTCTTTTTATTCAATTTTGTTGTGGTCATAAACCATATAAAATGTGATCATAAAAGTATGCTCATTGTAGAGGATTTGAAAAAAGATGCAAAAATGAAGATATATCAAACTAGAGATAATTTGTTAACATTTTGATATATTTTTATCTAGTCTTTTTAAAACATTATATAAAAGTTGACACAATTTTATATCCTGTTATTTTAAAAATTATATTAAGTTGTGATTTTTTTTCCCATTATCGTGGTTTTATTAATGTAAACTGGAGATAGGAAAGATAAATGGGTTTAATCCCTATTACTGCTATAATCAGTTTTAATTTTTTTTTTTTAGGGTTTATATTTTATTGCATTTTAGGTTCTGGGGCACATGTGAAGAATATGCAGTATTGTTGCATAGGTATATCTATGGCAATGCAGTTTGCTGCCTCCATCCCCATCACCTATATCTGGCATTTCACCCCATGTTACCTTCCCCAACTCCGTACCCCTCACTGTTCCTCCCCTAGTCCCCCCCAACAGACCTCAGTGTCTGAGGCTCCCCTCCCTGTGTCCATGTGTTCTCATTGTTCAACACCCACCTATGAGTGAGAACATGTGGTGTTTGATTTTCTGTTCTTGTGTCAGTTTGCTGAGAATGATGGTTTCCAGATTCATCCATGTCCCTATGAAGGACACAAACTCATGGTTTCTTATGGCTGCATATTATTCCATGGTGTATATGTGCCCCATTTTCCCTGTCCAGTCTATGATCAATGGGCATTTGGGTTGGTTCCAAGTCTTTACTGTTGTAAACAGTGCTGCAACGAGCATACATGTGCACGTGTCCTTATAGTAAAACGATGTATAATCCTTTGGATATATACCCAGTAATGGGATTGCTTGGTCAAATGGAATTTGTATTTCCAGGTCCTTGAGGAATGGCTACACTGTTTTCCATCATGGTTGAACTAATTTACACTCCCACCAACAGTGTAATAGTGTTCCTATTTCTCCACATCCTCTCCAGCATCTGTTGTCTCCAGATTTTTTAATGATCGTCATTCTAACTGGTGTGAGATGGTATCTCCGTGTGGTTTTGATTTGCATTTCTTTAATGACGAGTGATGATGATCATTTTTTCATATGTTTGTTGGCCTCATATATGTCTTCTTTTGAAAAGTGTTCATATCCTTTGCCCATTTTTGAATGGGTTTGTTTGTTTTTTTCTTGTAAATCTGTTTTAGTTCTTCATAGATTTTGGATATAAGTCCTTTGGCAGATGGGTAGATTGCAAAAATTTTTTCCCATTCTGTTCATTGATGATTCACTCTGATGATTGTTTCTTTTGCTGTGCAGAAGCTCTGGAGTTTAAATAGCTCCCATTTGTCTATTTTGGCTTTTGTTGCCATTGCTTTTGGTGTTTCATTCATGAAGTCCTTGTCTATGCCTGTGTCCTGAATGGTTTTGCCTAGGTTTTCTTCTAGGGTTTTTATGGTGTTAGGTCTTATGTTTAAGACTTTAATCCATCTGGAGTTAATTTTAGTGTAAGGTGTCAGGAAGGGGTTCAGTTTCTGCTTTCTGCACAAGGCTAGCCAGTTTTCCCAACACCATTTATTAAACAGGGAATCATTTCCCATTGCTTGTTTTTGTCAAGATCAGATGGTTGTAGATGCGTGGCATTGCCTCCGAGGCCTCTGTTCTATTTCATTGGTCTGTATCTCTGTTTTGGTAACAGTACCATGCTGTATTGATTACTGTGGCCTTGTAGTATAGTTTGAAGTCAGGTAGCATGATGTCTCCAGCTTTGTTCTTTTTGCTTAGAATTGACTTGGCTATGTGGGCTTTCTTTTGGTTCCATATGAAGTTTAAGGTGGTTTATTCCAGTTCCGTGAAGAAGGTCATTGGTAGCTTGATGAGGATAATGTTGAATCTATAAATTACTTTAGGCAGTATGGCCATTTTCACAATATTGATTCTTCCTAACCATGAGCATGGAATGTTTTTCCATCTGTTTGTGTCCTCTCTTATTTCATTGAGCAGTGGTTTGTAATTCTCCTTAAAGATGTCCTTTATATCCTTTGTCAGTTGTATTCCTAGGTATTTTATTCTCTTTGTAGCAGTTGTGAATGGCAGTTCGTTCTTGATTTGGCTCTCTTTAACTCTGTTATTTATGTATAGGAATGCTTGTGGTTTTTGCATATGGATTTTGTATTCTGAGACTTTGCTGAAGTTGCTAATCAGTTTAAGGAGATTTTGGGCTGAGACATTAGGGTCTTCTAAATATACAATCATGTCATCTGCAAGTAGAGACAATTTGACTTCCTCCTTTTCTAATTGAATACCCTTTATTTCTTTTTCTTGCCTGATTGCTCTGGCTAGAACTTCCAATACTTTGTTGAATAGGAGTGGTGAGAGAGTGCATCCTTGTCTAGTGCCAGATTTCAAGGGGGATGCTTCCAGTTTTTGCCTTTCAGTATGATATTGGCTGAGGGTTTGTCGTAAATAGCTTTTATTATTTTGAGATACGTTCCGTCAATACCAAGTTTATTGTGGATTTTTAGCATAAAGGGCTGTTGAATTTTGTCAAAGGCCTTCTCTGCATCAATTGAGATAATCATGTGGTTTTTGTCTTTGGTTCTGTTTATGTGGTGAATTACATTTACAGACTTGTATATGTTGAACCAGCCTTGCATCCCCAGAATGAATCCTACTTTATCATGATGGATAAGCTTTCTGATGTGCTGTTGCAGTTGGTTTGCCAATATTTTATTGAAGATTTTTGCATGTATGTTCATCATGGATATTAGCCTGAAGTTTTCTTTTCTTGCTGAGTCTCTGCCGGGTTTTGGTATCAGGATGATTTGGTCTCATAAAATGATTTGGGGAGGATTCCCTGGTTTTGGATTGTTTGGAATAGTTTCAGAAGGAGTGGTACCAGCTTCTCTTTGTATGTCTGGTCAAATTCAGCTGTGTACCCATCTGGACCTGGGCATTTTTTGGTTAGTAAGCTATTAATTGCTGCCTCAACTTCAGCCCTTGTTACTGGTGTATTCAGGGTTTCGACTTCTTCCGGGTTTAGGCTTGGGAGGGTATAAGTGTCCGGGAATTTATCCATTTCCTCCAGGTTTACTGATTTATGTGCATAGAGTTGTTTGTAGTAATCTCTGGTGGTGATTTGTATTTCTGTGTAATCTTTGGTGCCCCTTTATCGTTTTTTATTGCATCGATTTGATTATTCTTTCTTTAATTTTTTATTAATCTGACTATGGGTCTATTTTGTTAATCTTTTCCAAAAACCAGCTCCTGGATTTATTGATTTTTTTTGAAGGGTTTTTTGGTGTCTCTCTCTCCTTCAGTTCTGCTGTGATCTTAGTTATTTCTTGTCTTCTGCTAGGTTTTCAGTTTGAGTCTTTCAGTTTTGACGATAGGGTGTCGATTTTAGATCTTTCCTTGCTTCTCATTTGGGCATTTATTGCTATAAATTTTCCTCTAAGACACTGCTTTAAATGTGTTCCAGAGAATCTGGTACATTGTGTCTTGGTTCTCGTTGGTTTTGAAGAACATCTTTATTTCTTCCTTCATTTCATTGTTTATCCAGTCAACATTCAAAAGCCACTTGTTCAGTTTCTGTGAAGTTGTGCGGTTCTGAGTTAGTTTCTGAATTCTGAATTCTAATTTGATTGCACTGTGGTCTGAGAGACTGTTTGTTATGATTTCCTTTCTTTTGCATTTACTGAGGAGTGATTTACTTCCAATTATATGGTCAGTTTTAGAGTAGGTGTGATATGGTGCTAGAAGAATGTATATTCTGTGGATTTGGGGTGGAGAGTTCTGGAAATGTCTGATAGACTTGCTTGGTCCAGGTCTGAGTTCAAGTCCTGGATATCTTTGTTAATTTTCTGTCTCATTGATCTGTCTAATACTGACAGTGGAGTGTCAAAGTCTCCCACTATTGTGTGGGAGTTTAAGTCTCTTTGTAGGTCAGATACATACAGGAGCTCCTGCATACAGGAGCACCCAGATACAACTTGCTTTATGTATCTGGGTGCTCCTGTATTGGGCATGTTTATATTTAGGAAAGTTAGCTCTTCTTGTTACATTGATCCTTTTACCATTGTGTAATAATGCCCTTCTTTGTCTCTTTTGATCTTTGTTGGTTTAAAGTCTTTTATTGGAGACTAGGATTGCAACTCCTGCTTTTTTTTTGCTCTCCATTTGTTTGGTAAATCTTCCTCTATCCCTTTATTTTGAGCCTATTTGTATCCTTGCATGTGAGATGGGTTTCCTGGATACAGCACACCGATGGGTTTTGACTTTTTATCCAATTTGCCAGTCTGTATCTTTTGATTGGGGCATTTAGCCCATTTACATTTAAGATTAATATTGTTACGTGTGAATCCGATCCTGCCATTTTGATGCTAGCTGGTTGTTTTGCCTATTAGTTGATGCAGTCTCTTCATTGTGTCGATGCTCTTTACTATTTGTTAAGTTTTTGGAGTGGCTGGTACTGGTTATTCCTTTCTATGTTTAGTCCTTCTTTCAGGAGCTCTTGTAAAGCAGGCCTGGTGGTGATGAAATCTCTGAGCAATTGCTTCTTCATAAAGGATTTTATTTCTCCTTCACTTATGAAGCTTAGTTTGGCTGGATAGGAAATTCTAGGTTGAAAATTCTTTTCTTGAAGGATGTTGAATATTGGCCCCCACTCTCTTCTGTCTTGTAGGGTTTCTGCTGAGAGATCTGCTGTGAGTGATGGGCTTCCCTTTCTCTCTGGCTGACCTTAGGATTTTTTCCTTCATCTGCTGTGAGTGATGGGCTTCCCTTTGTGAACCTTTCTCTCTGGCTGCCCTTAGGATTTTTTCCTTCATTTCAACCCTGGTGAATCTGAAGATTATGTTCCTTGGGGTTGCTCTTCTTGAGGAATATTTTTGCAGAGCTCTCTGTATTTCCTGGACTTCATCGTTGGCCTGCCTTGCTAGGTTGGGGAAGTTCTCCTGGATAGTATCCTGAAGAATGTTTTTCAGCTTGGATTCATTCTCTCCGTCACATTCAGGTACACTTATGAAATGTAGATTAGGTCTTTTCACATAATCCTGTATTTCTTGGAGGCTTTGTACATTTCTTTTTACTCTTTTCTCTAATCTTGCCTTCTCATTTTATTTCATTGAGTTGGTATTCAATCTCTGATATCCTTTCTTCTGCTTGGTCGATTCAGCTATTAAAACTTTTATATGTTTGGCAAAGTTCTCATGTTGTGTTTTTCAGCCCCATCGGTTCATTTATATTCCTCTCTAAGCTGTTTATTCTCGTTAGCAGTTCGTCAAACCTTTTTTCAAGGGTCTTAGTTTCTTTGCATTGGGTTAGAACATGATCTTTTAGCTCAGAGAAGTTTGTTATTACTCACTTCTGAAGCCTGTTTCTGTCAGTGCATCAGACTCATTCTCCATCCAGCCTTGTTCCCTTACTGGTGAGGAGTTGTGATCCCTTGGAGGAGGAGAGGTGTTCTGGTTTTGGGTATTTTCATCCTTTTTGCAGTGGTGTCTTCCCATTTTTTGTGGATTTATCTACCTGTGGTCTTTGTGGTTGGTAACTTTCAAATGGGTCTCTGAATGGATGTCCTTTTTGTTGCTGATGAATTTATTTCTGTTTCTTAGTTTTCCTTCTAACAGTCAGGCCCCCCTGCTGTAGGACTGCTGGACATCCACTCCAGACCTTGCATGCCTGGAGATCACCTGCAGTGGCTGTAGAACAGTAAGGGTTGCTGCCAGTTTCTTCTTCTGTTATCTTTGTCCCAGAAGGATACCTGCCAGAGGCCAGCCTTAGCTCTCGTTTATGAGGTGTCTCTTGTGTTGTATGGAGGTGGGGGAGCTGCTTAAGGATACAGTGTGTCCCTTTATAGGAGCCCAGGTGCTGAGCTGTGAGCTCCGTTGTTCTGTTCAGAGCTGCTGGGCAGGTATGTTTAAGTCTGCTGCAGTGGAACTCATAACCACCTTTTTTTCCCAGGTGCTCTGTTCCCAGAAGGTGGGGCTTGGTTCCTGTAATTCTGCTGTCCATTTTTAGAGATGCCTTGCCCAGCGAGTAGGTAGCCAAGTCACAGTCTGCCAGCAGAGGCATTGCTGAGCTGCTGTGGGCTCTGCCCAGCTGCTTTGTGATCTTTCTTGCAGTTTAGGGGTATAGTTAGAACTGCCATTGCTATCGGCAGTCTGCTTCAGTAATGGCGGACTGCCTTGGTAATGGCAGATTGCCTCGGTAATGGCAGATACCTTTCCCCTGACAGAGCTGAACTGTCCTGGGTCCATCTGTGCTTGCTGTGAAACTCTTAATCCACAGCATTTCAGATTGCTGGTCTTTTGGGGGGCGGGGGTGGGACCGGCCAAGCCAGATCACCTGGCTCCCTGTTTCAGTCCCCTTTTTTTTTCAGTTGAATGGGCGCCTCTGTCTCCCAGGCATTGCAGTCGCTAGTTGAAATGGTGCCTGGATTTGTGTGAGGTTTTGTGCAGAGACTCATTTTGCCAGCTGAAACAGCTGCGCTGGAGACTCATGGTGCTCCCCACCTGGGAATCTCCTGGTCTGTGGGCAGTAAAAGTTTGTTTGGAAATGCGGTAATCACTCACCCACTGCGTTTTCACTGGCAACTGCAATCCAGAGGTGTTCCTATTCAGCCATCTTGGGTCAATCCTATAATCAGTTTTTCTGAAATCAGAATCACCATTTTTACTCTGTATGTTCAGTGTGTAATTGGATTGCGTAATTGAATTTTCCTACAATGCAAATAAATTCATGAAGAATATTTGTTGACCACCTACTAGCACCTAAGTTTGATGGTTTTCCTCTCTCCTTCCCTCCCCACTTAGTTCATTGTCTTCTGTAGGCCCAGTATTATTTTAGGCACTTGGGATTCATCTATGGACCTGGAGGATAAGATCCCTTCCCTCAGAGAACTCACATTCCAGTGGAGAGAGACCTGCATTTGTGTTCTAAGTACTATGAAGAAAATACATTGGATGCTGTGATAATGAGTAACAGGGGAGGTCTCATTTAGACAGAGTAGGTTGGGAAACCATCTCTGAGGAGGTAATCTTTAAGATGAAAAGTAGAGAATTAGGAAGAACCATATGAAGAACTGAGAGAAGAAGAAGTACAGAGTTCCCAAGGCAGGAAAGAAACTGGGATGTTCAGAAATGGTGGCACTGGTACAAGTTGAGGATGGAGACAGTTGATAAGAAAGAAGGTTAGAGATACAGATAAGAGTCAGAATATTCAGTGCCTTGTTACAAATGCAAGGACTTTGGATTTCTTTTCTGAATGAACTAGGAGGTTATTCAAAGGTTTAAGATAAGTGTCTTGATCTGAGTTTTGAAAATACCACTTCTTTATTTAAGTGTACATTTTCCAAGTGGTTAATTTTGACAATATTCCTATGAGTTGCATTGTTCAAAGGTTTGTTTACTGAGGACTTTTATGGCAGAGTTGAGCATCTGGTTAGAATTACTTGGAAAATTTTCCACCTAAAACTGTTGCAGTTACACTTGGAATTGAGGAACCTCAGTGTCTCTGTTAGCTTATTAGAGTGAAATGGAAATTGTTCTCTGTTTTTTGTTTGTTTGTTTGTTTCTCATCTCTCCCTCTCTCAATTTCTTCCTTTTCTCTCCTTCCCATTCCTTTTCCCAAGCCCCTTTTACTCCTACCCACACTTTCTCCTGGAGGATTCTAATATGTGGCTAGGATTGAGAACCACTGCTGTGGCTCTCCAGAGTCTATTTCAGTCCTTAGGTAACCTTAGTCAAGTTACCTAATGTCTCAGCTTTTGCTTCCACATTTGTAAATGACCCAAATTAGATTTTAAGGAAAATAGTGTCTCTGTTCATGGCTACTCTAGGAGTAAAGATGAATTATTAACCCTCTAGTTTGGGCTGGTATTACTGTTGGGTGCCTTAATTTTCACAAGAGGATGTTAATACTACCCTCACATTCGCTAATCTTGCCAGTTAGCATCCAGTCATGCCAGTTTGGCCTCTTCTTCTCTCTGTTCCCATTGCTGCTTTGTATGTACTAGTTTGGACTAACATCACCTATTTGGCCTCTATCTCTAGACTTCCTCTCCCTATGTACCCCTCCCCACAACCCATTCTCCACTCCGCAAGCAGAATACAGCTATTTCATGTTACCAGTAAAGAATAAACCCATATGCTTTAACATTTATACAGCAGGTATTTTTTTGGTCACCTACTAGGTGCCAGACAAGAAGCTATGCACTAGGAGTACAACTGTGAATGAAGGCCATATCTTCATGGAGTTACAGTTGTACATGGAGAGGAAAAATAAAATGACAACCTTACCTTTAGATTAGTGCTAATGAAGAAAAGAACATATTTTTTTTAAATGTAAGCCTGGTCAGATTTCTTCCTCACTTAAAATCTTTTAATGGTTCCTCCCTGCCCTCAGGATTAAGTCTAAACTTAACATAATTCACAGACTGCTTTATGATATGCCCCAGTTTAGTTATCCAGTCCTGTTCTTGGTATCTGTACTCTTCTTGCTGCCAACTCTGTTTCATGACCACTAAATATTAAATCTTTATAGACAGTGTGTTTTACTTGCCTTTGAGATTTGCCCATGCTATTCCTCCTACCTGAATCACTTTCCTCTCACCTCCAAGATCTAGCTAACTTGTACTGCTTACTTGTACTTCTTACTTAGCTTGTAAATTATTGTTTCCCAAAATTCTCTAATTCCTTAAGCCCAGGTTAGAAATATAAACACATGCGGCTCTAGCCTTTATTGTTAACACAATTCTAGGTATTTATCTGACTATATAATCTTGACGGTGCTTTTCAAAACCTGTAAAAAGATCAGCTGAAATATACAGAAAGAGCATTCAGTGTTTTCAGTAGTCTAGATTCCCTAAAAGTCTTTTACTGAAGTAAGTTAGACCGTTCAGAAAACCTCACATCAGAACCATGGTAAATTATATTGTCCTCCCATAGATTTGCTTTTACCTTACTTTTAAAAAGTACATTTTGTTTTCTCTTACTAGATTATTGTAAGCCATGAAAAGTACTTTTAAGAAGGCAGAATACTATTTAAATTCTTACATTATTAAAATATTCTTAGAAAATACCAATTTTATTCATTATGTAGATGCTGTGTAGCTTATTAATCATTCTGTTGTTTAACTATTGTTCTAAAGATTTTTTTTACTACAGTTAATTACAGTAATTTGAGATGGACTTAACATATAATTACTGTGTTTATCTGTGGTTCAGTAATGTGGCTTATTTGATTAAAATTATATTTACGATGTGAGTGTCAAATGGGATTGTTTGAACTCAGAGAATCAATTTGTTTGAACTATTGAGATCACCGAGATGGTATAGCTAATAGTAAAATTGCTACTGCTTTTATAATTCTATATTGTCAGATACTATAAAATCTTAAATTGTTGCTCTTTATAATTATCTAAATGTACATCTAAAGATTTGAAGCAACTTTAATTATTAATTTTAAACTACAGTGTAACAATTTTATGCTCCTCTTAGAAGGAAATTATAATTTCAGTCAATGGATTGGCAGCTGCTTTAAGGGATTTATTAGCATTGTGTCTAACACATACATAATTACATCAAAATTCAGCCTATCTAAAATTTGGGTTTATTTCTGAGTAACGTTTGGCAATAAGATTGTGAACACAAGTGGTTTAGCAGATTCCCCATATGTAAGCTCTGTATTTAACACTAATTGAAACTTATGTGTAGAAGATGATCTGTCACACCACCAGAGCTTTGTAGTTTGCTATAGAAACTCAGAATACTATAGTAAGAGTGCTTTCTCCTGTTTGTATTCATTCAAGTAAGAAACATATTGAAGCTTCTTCATTTGCCAAGTGCTAAGTCAAGTATTGGTAATACTGAGCTCTTATAACCTGATCCTTGTTCTTTAGTAGCTGTGTCTTCACTTGTTTTGATTTTTAAATTCTGTCCACTCTGTTTTCCCACATCTGCCATTGTTTATTCCATCCTCTTCTAACCATTTTAGCAGATTGGTACAATTGAAAAAATAGTGAATTGAGAATCAGACGACTTAGTCTTTCTTTGTCTGGGTCTGCCACTCATCCCTCTGCAATTCTGGCAAAATTATATAACTTCTCTGGATCTGATTATTCATCTGAAAATGAGGTGATTGTACCCGTTGATGATAAGACCTCATCTAACTCCAAAATTTTGACAATTTAGTTTCATTCCCTTCTGCTGTTATCAGGCTGTGAAACTAAGATATGAGGGCTATGCGAGTTATAGCTATAGAAGTTGATTTATCTATAAGTAAATTTTTATGAAAACTTAAAGCAAAATCATACTGATTTTCATTTTGGCCCTGGGAATGTGCTTATTGTGCTTACTGACATTTTAAAAATTAGTATACTAATAAGTACTTATGTTTCCAATCCTTTTGTACTTTTACCAGTTAAATAAGTAAAGCCAAACCAGCAACAGAGAAGACTGAAGCTAAAGATTTGCTGTCATTGACGTAGATTAGTTACTGAACTACAAAATGGTGGTACTTATTTTCAACATGACTAGTCTTCATTGTTGGCAGTTTAGTATCTTTTGTATTTGGTGTGCCATTATTCTGATAAAAACAGAGTGCCTACATTTTTCCCCTCTCAAAATTCTTGGTAGTAATAACTTTACCTAATTTTACCCTTCCACTCTCCCAGGGGTGTTTTTGCTAGTTACAAGCTTATGAAAGTATTTAATATTTTTAGATACAAAATTTAGGTTACCTGATAGTAAATGAGAATTAAAGTTCACATGTAAAAACAAACATGTAAGAACACTAACGACAGTTTTGAAAATGAAAGGTAATGAAGTAGTACTGACACTACCAGATATTTATAAAGTTACTATTTGGTACAGATTAATGGGATGAAATAGAACAGATAGAATAAAAATGTTCCCAAATACATATGAGAAATTAGTATATGGTAAAGTTGGAATTTTCAGTCAGAGGGAGAATAGATTAAACAGTATGTGACATTGAGACATCACTTAAGACTTGGCAGTATTTTAAAACAAGGAAATCTGACACCAGCTTGCAGAACAGAGCAAGATTCTTTCTCTTTAAATTAATTAAATAAATAACTATCAGTGAATGAATGAATAAATGGGAAAATCTAGATCCCTACTTAAGTTTTATATATGAAAGGAAATTCTAGGTGGACTTAAGTTTCATACTTGAGAAATAATATTGTAATTGTTTTTAATAATCTAGGATTGAGACTTTTCTAAACATGCCACAAAACCCAGAAGTCATAAAGAAAAAGAATGTTTGATTTTTGCAAAATAAAAAAATTGTTAAAATATCAAATAATGACAAACTAGCAATTAAGACAATGCTTAGTTCCTACAATAAAGAAAAGGCTCTTATAAATCATTAAAAAGTGGATAATCCTCTAGAACAGTGACAAATAATATGGATACTTCAAAGAAAAAATAATTCATATTGCCAGTAATTTACACATGTACAGATACTCTATTCCCAACTTTTAAGTGTTAATTAAAAGATCATTCAGTGACTGTTGGTATGACCATGAGGAAGCGGGTATCTTCTTACATTCTGGATGAAATGTATTTGGTGTAGCCTTTTTTATAAAGAGTACTTTTATCATTATCTATTAAAATACAGAAATATATATATTTTTTGACTAAGAATTTTCCCCCAGGAACTTATCTTACTCATAAACTTGTATAAATCCACAAAAAAATAAGGTATGCAGAGATACTTATTGTAGTATTGTATGGAAGGAGAAAAAAATCTGGATATGAATTGACCATCAATTTATTTGATTTTTATGTATTTGATTGTCCACTAGTTAAATTGGTTGATCCATTCAATGAGTTCAGTTTTTTGTAGCTTAATACGGCTGAGATAAATCAGTAAATATTATATTGTTGAGTGTCAAAAGATAGTTGCAAATTTACAAAAAATAAATGATAAGTGGTAGAAAGATTTAAGTAAAAGAATAGGAGTTCTGAACTGGAGTCGTTGCTAGCGCTTATTAGGGTCCCAGCCAACATTTAAAATATCCCAACTCCAAGACAAGAATGTGGCAAACCCTTTCTTCTGTTAACCAAACCATAATTTTGTTTAATGACAAGTTGCCTAACCCCAGTGGATGAATGTGAATCATGATTAGTCTGAACCAGTCATTATTATCCTTTGGCAAATTATTTCACTTTACTTTCCTCCCATGTGACACAGTTCTGGCCAATGAGTCGTAAAGAAAGTCTACTGGAGGACATTTGACAAAAATGTCTTCCGTGTTGAAAATAGATGCTGAAAGAATTCTTTCCCTCCCTGCTTTGGGTGCTCTAAATAAGGATGTGATGCTTAGAGTGGGTACTGGCAAGTTTCAAAAATGAGGAGAAGGCCAAGAAAATTGCAGAAAGTTAACCTAGCACCATGATGTAGTTGAACTTTGAAACCATCTTAGAGCCAACTTTGTCTACTTGCAAAATTTTGTTACATGAACTAATTAGTCTACTGGTAGTTAGGTTTTCTGTTACTTGGAGCTGAAAATATCCTAACAAATAGTGAATTCATGGAAAGCATTAGATTCTGTATTTCTGTGACAGTTCTAAATATTGTTCTTTTCCTTTGTCTTAGCTCAAGTAATCAGTAATTAATATGTGCATTGGACCATGAAGCAAAAATAGAGTTGAGATTAAATCATAAATTAATGCAATAATGTATCTTCCTCAGGAATTCAAAGGACTTCGAAAATATTTTACTTTCTTTTAATCCCCCCTCCCCCAGGGTTTCTTTATGTTAAATATTCTGACAGTCTCTCCCATTTGCTTAGAGGATAAACCAAGGAAGGAAGAGAAAACATGTGATTCAGACATATAGATAAAATTCTTTTACTTCCCCTTTAGCTGTTCTATTTTGAGTTTTAACGATGTTAAAGAAGAAATGGAGTTGAAGGATTATCATTGTAAATTCCTAAAACAATTCTAAAAATAAGTTGGCAGTGATAATTGCATAATTCGTATTTTCTGTTTTTTTCAGTTAAATATCCTTTTAAAGTACGTTCATAATTACCGTTTACTGATCTGCTCGATTAATTTTTCTTTGTGAATCATTTTCTAGACTGGTTAAGGTCCTGACATTCAGTTGAGCTTTTTAGCAGTTGAATCTTTAAAGTTTGTAAAATCTTATGTGTTTCAGATCTTTTGTCCTTCCCTCTTCCCCCAACTATACCCATTAGAATCTGTTAGATTGGCCGGGTGTAGTGGCTCACGCCTGTAATTCCAGCACTTTGGGAGGCCGAGGCAGATGGGTCACCTTAGGTCAGGAGTTCAAGACCAGCCTGGCCAACATAGTGAAACCACAGCTCTACTAAAAATACAAAAGTTATCCTGGCATGGTGGTGCACGCCTGTCATCCCATCTACTCAGAAGGCTGAGGCAGGAGAATCTCAGAAACCTGGGAGGCAGAGGTTGCAGTGAACTGAGTTTGTAATACTGCACTCCAGCCTGAGTGACAGAGCGAGCGAGACCCTATCTCAAAAAAAAAAAAAAAGGTGTTAAAAATTGAAAAGATAACCTTGTTTTCATTTTGCAAAGAAAATCAGTACAGAAAACTGTATTAATAGTTTTACCATGCTAGAATGAAAGCTGCTTTCTTGGTATTGGCCTTTAGGTCTTTTTGTTTTTTTGATAATGCTATTTTTATTTAACCAGCTTTCATTTTTATTATAATTATTATAAAAGTAATGCAGTGCACATGATCAATAAAGCAAAATGCAAATAACATAGAATGCTATAAAATTAAAAGTACTTCTGCCAAAGTAGCAAACTGACACAGTCCGCTGATTCCCTTTCCCAGAATCAACCCTAGAGAAATAAAATAGCAGCTGGATTCCAGAAACTCCATAAATGAGACTGAAGGCTCTCTCTCCTCCAGATTAACCTTTCACTAGAGAAACTAGCAGCAGTAGCTTATCCCACTAGTGTCAGAAATCAGTGGGCAACATCATGGCAGTGCGGAAACGCTGCTGGAGTTGAGAGTTGATGAAAACATGGGGACTGACCCGTCTGTTCTCAGTAGTTCATCTTCTCTTCTCCCTTTGTCCAGGGATACTGCTTTCTACTTCCTCTGAAGGGTTTAAACGTACAAACTGTTGCATAGGGGTGTGACCATATCTTGAAATGATTCTTGGCTCTTTGTGCCTATGCTTCACAACCCCATGAGTTTTCCTCTGTATTTTCCTTAATCTCAACTAGTACTGATGCCAGTTAAGGCCTGGCCTTTGAGTCCTCTCCAGTATATCTTATTAGAATGAAGAGCTAATTTCCTGAAAAACATGTCAATGTAACTAGACAGTTGAGGACTACAACTGTCTCAAAAAAAAAAAAAAAAAAAAAAAAAAAAAATCAGTAAACTGATGACATACATGATGTAAAGAAGAATTATTAGAACAGATGAATAGCCGGGCGCGGTTGCTTCACACCTGTAATCCTAGCACTTTGGGAGGCTGAGGTGGGCAGATCTCCTGAGGTTGGGAGTTCGAGACCACTCTGACCAACATGGAGAAACTCTGTCTCTATTAAAAATACAAAATTAGCCAGGTGTGGTGGTGCGTGCCTATAGTCCCAGCTACTTGGAGACTGAGGAAGGAGAGTCGCTTGAACCCCAGAGACAGAGATTGTGGCGAGCGAAGATGGCACCGTTAAACTCAAGCCTGGGCAACGAGGGAAACTCCCGTCTCAAAAAAAAAAAAAAAAACAACCACACAAACAAAAATGGGTGAACCAAGAATTTAAAATAAACATGATGAATATACTTAAAGATGTAAGGCAACATGCTAGTAGTAATATGAAATAAGATCCAAACATTATAGAAACAACCATGTGGAAATAGTAGATATGAAAAATATAATTAAAATGAAGACTACAACAAATAGGATGGTATGAGTGAATTAATCAACTGGAAGATTAGGAAGAACACTATTCTGAGAAAAAGCAGGAAAAAAAGATAAAAGAAATAGAAAATAGAGTAGAAAAACTAAGGGAAATAGAGTATTGTTTTACTAGTTCCAACATCTTAAAAGGAGTTCCAGAAAAAGAAAAAAATAAGAATGTAAGAAGGTGGCCAGGCACAGTGGCTCACACCTGTGACCCCAGCAGTTTGGGAGGCCGAGGTGGTTGGATCACCTGAGGTCAGTTCAAGACCAGCCTGACCAACATATTGAAACCTTGTCTCTACTAAAAATACAAAAATTAGCCAGGCTTGGTGGTGCATGCCTGTCATCCCAGCTACTTGGGAGGCTGAAGTAGAAGAATCACTTAAACCCAGGCGGCAGAGGTTGCCATGAGCTGAGATCACGCCACTGCACTCCAGCCTGGGCAACAAGAGTGAAACTTTGTCTCAAAAAAAAAGGTGAAATAATTGAAGAAATAATGGAGATACATTTCCAAAAATTTAAAATTGATTAAAGACTTCAAATTGACTAAAGAGGTCATAGTGTACCAAATAGAACAAATAAAGGAAAGTGCATACCTAAGCAGATTAAAGTAGAATTAAGAATAGCAGAGAGAAATTTCTGAAAGATTTGAGAGAGAAAAAGCAGATGACCTGTAAGCAAACGAGAAGGTAGACATGTGACAGTTGAACAGCAGTGTGGAATGAGAAAAAAATAAAGTTTAAAAGTAACCAAAGAAAACAACTTTGAACCAAGAAATTTAAATCTTCCTTTCAGATGTGAGAGTGACATAAAATATTCTCAGGCATGTTTGCCTTGGTACATTTGCCTTATGGAGACCCATTTGGAAGCAGGCTCAGTGAAAACTAAATCTAGGAATTGCTAGAAGTATGTGATCAATGATGATCAAAATTTACTGTTGCCTGAAGAAAAGCACTAGGATCAGTATTCTAGGTCATAAAACCGTGGTGGAGACAGGATATGGGACACTGTATAAATTTAGCTATTGTGATTAGACTATAGAGAAGAAACTATTCTATATTGTTAACACTAAAATGTCATATACAAGGCTCAAGAGTTAATCTTGATTTTCTTTCTAACTTTCTTTTCTGTTCCTGTGTCATATGTCATTGCCACTGTCACTTACATCTCATGCCATTTTCTTTCTTGGATTCCTTTTTTGTTTCATTGGACTGTCTCCTCAAAGAGGTTTTTTTTTTTTTTTTATATATGTAGTCATAATTATGAACTTTAAAATTCTCTTAATTTACCCTTGTTGATATTGCTAGTTTAGCTGGAAATGGCTGTTGTAGGTGAAAACAGCCGTAGACAACATGTAAATGAATGGGCATTGCCTGATTTGACTCTGAGCAGGCCAGGTCAAGCCATAGTTTGCCAAGCCATGTTATAAAAGTTTTAATTCAAAGGCTTATATCAAAACAAAATAGGATAAAGAAATTTAACTGCAGTAAATTTAGGCAGTTATACCCCTCACTTCTACCACTTACGAAAGTAATGCCAGTTCTTCACTGTTTTATCTTCCAAAGTTATCTGAGGAACAGAGATCAGAACCTCAGCACATCATTTCTGAAAGTTTACCATGTCTTATTAAGAAAATATAACTGTCCCTTGGCATCCTTGAGGACTGGTTCCAGGACCTCCCTTGGATGCCGGCATCCTCAGATGCTCAAGTCCATAATATAGTGTAACCTATGCACATCCCCTCCTACGCTGTAAGTCATTTCTAGGTTAGTTATAATACTTGATGCAATGTAAATACTATGTAAATAGTTGTTTTAAGGAATAATGACACGAAAAAAAAGTCTGTACATCTTCACTGCATATGCAACCATTTATGGGTTTTGTTTTTTGTTTTTGGGGATTTTATTCGAATATTTTTAATTTGTAGTGGTTTGAATCCTTGAACACATAACCCAGGGATATGGAGGTTCGACTCTACCAGGCTTTACGTACACTAAAGATTGTGGCATGAGAGTTTAGGCTATTAAGATCAGATCAATGTATGTGTGTGTATAAATATAAAAATAAATATTGTATATGTATGTATACAAATTATATATTATGGTCTGTGTGTGTGTATAGTTTTATATTTACTGTAGAATCCATTTGGATAGTCTTTAAAATGTCCCAAATTTATTGAGTAGGAATGTAAAAGGACACATGAATTTAAGGTAGACCAGGAAAAAATAAATACTGGATTATTTGGTTCCACTGAAGTAGGTAAAGAAGACCAAGATCAGTATGGCTGGCATCTCCTGCCGTCCATAGTATTCTAGGTTGATGTAAATATATCGCTTCAATCTGATGTTTGTTTAGCTTTTTGAGCATGTGATAATTGTTCATGGGTAAAAAAAAAAGTTAAAACAATGCCATTGTTTTAGATCATGACAATTATGTTGTGAAGTAGCTGAGTTCGTAGAATGCACTTTATATATATGAAATTATATTTCAAGTAATATTTTCAAATAAGAATAAGAAAAATTGGCATTTGCTATATCAGTGTTTTATAGATTTTTGGATGATGCAGAAAGATCATCACTTATTTAATAGATTTCTTAGAAAAATACAGCATTATGGGCCGGGTGCAGTGGCTCACGCCTGTAATCCCAGCACTTTGGGAAGCTGAGGTGAGTGGATCAGGAGGTCAAGAGATCGAGACCATCCTGGTCAATATGGTGAAACCCCGTCTCTACTAAAAACAAAAAAATACAAGAAAAATTAGCTGGGCATGGTGGCGCGTGCCTATAATCCCAGCTGCTCAGGAGGCTGAGGCAGGAGAATTGCCTGAACCCAGGAGGCGGAGGTTGCAGTGAGCCGAGATCGCGCCATTGCACTCCAGCCTGGGTAACAAGAGCGAAACTCCGTCTCAAAAAAAAAAGAAAAGAAAAATACAGCATTATTACCTTGATCATCACTTATTTAATAGATTTCTTAGAAAAATACAGCATTATTAACTTTGGGGAGTTTAAGCCACTCAGGAAAACAAAATGGCATGTTATAGCCCTGAATTTTTGTTTATTTATTTATTTATTTATTTATTTATTTATTTATATTTTCTTTAGAGACAGGGTTTCACTCTGTTGCTCAGGCTGGAGTGCAATGGCACAATCATAACTCACCACAATTTTCAATTCTGGGGGAATCTTCCCACATCAGCCTCCTAGATAGCTTGACTGATTTTAATTTTTTGTAGAGACAAGGTCTCACTATATTGCCCAGGCTGGTCTTGAGCTCATAACCTCATATGATCCTCCCACCTTGGCTTCTGAAAGCACTGGTATTATAGGCATGAGCCACTGCACCTGGCCCAGAATTTTAAATTTTATTTTTTGGAAGTTACTCTATTTTATGACATATTTTTAATGACTGACCTTATTAAGCAACCCTGTGTTTCACCTTTTGTCAAATTTTTTTCCCCAGGTCAAGATTTGAATAATCTTTGCTATCAAATTACAGATAATAAATCCATTAATTAAAGCATTATCCCATCCTTCCTTATGTAAAAAATGGTTATATTGCATACCTCTTTCTGCTTTTTTCCCTTTAGCTGGCAATTGACATTCTTTCAGTCTTTCCACAAATTGTTCAGTATTTGTTATATTCCAGTCAGTATTTTAGGTACTAGAAACAAAATAATGAACAAAACAGCCTCTTTCCTTTCCAAGCTCATAGAGCAAGGAGCAGGCAATATATAATTGTTTATTGTTTAATCAAAAAGTAGTGTGTTAGAAGTTATGTATGTAGACACATAGTGCAGGATAAAGCTGTATTGATCTTTTAAAGAGAAAGTAGTAGAGGCTGGGTGTGGTGGCTCATGCCTGTAACACCAGCAGTTTGGGAGGATGAGGCAGGAATATTGCTTAAGGCCCATGAGTTTGGGACCATCCTGGGCAACGTAGCAAGACCCCATCTTTACAGCTGGGACATGTCTGTAGTCCCAGCTACTTGGGAGGCTGAGGCAGGAGGATCCATTAAGTCCAAGAGTCCTAGGCTGCGGTGAGCCATGATTGTGCCACTGCACTTCAGCTTGGGCAACAGAGTGAAACCCTCTCTCTTAAAAAAAAAAAAAGTACTAATCTAATGGGAATATTTTCATCTTGTTTTTTTCTTTAATTTATAGTTCCAATGACAGGATTTACACAGAGAGCAACTATTGATCCAGAACTGAATGAAATACATGTCTTATCTGGACTCAGCAAAGATAAGGAAAAGAGGGAAGAGAATGTTAGAAATTCATTCTGGATTTATGACATTGTGAGAAATAGTTGGTAAGGAACTCTTGTCTCTGCTGCAATCCCAGTGTAAGTTATATTGGAAAAAATATCGGTACCTATGTATACAATGATGTTCAGTGAATGGATTTTACCTGTTTTTCAATTAGTGGATGGTTCCTGGTCTGGGACTCAGGAGAACTGTATTTTAGTCTAGGTTCTGTTCTCAAGTAGATGGGTGAACTTGAGAACAATGCTTTTTTAATGTTCTTAGATCTTAGTTTTCATAAAACAAAGAGGTTTGACTATAGCAGGGAGGGAACAATATTACTTAGCATTTTCAAACCATGACTTTTGTGTCCTAGAGCATCTCATAGAACTGGTGCTGCATATTTTGCTTTGAGAAAACATGGATCCAGCTCTGACATTCATGTGATTGCTCCATAAGTGAATATTGTGCAGAACAGAAGCACTTCAGAGAACTTCTCCATTCAGTAATGGAGAGTAATGCTCTGCAGCTAAGGAATTTATTATTTTCTAAATAGGACGTCTGTTTACAGTCAAATGACAGCAACGCATATTGTCCATGTTTTTATTGTCCTTACATGGACAAGATAGTATCTCTTTCAATCTTAGTTTGAGCTTTCATGTATGCTGTTTGTATTTTATAACACAGTTAGGATATATGAGCTGTTTGATGGACATCAAAAGAACTTAGAACTCAGTTCTAACAAATTCAGATTGTTTTATCAATGACTAGAACTTTAAGATTTGATATGAACACTAAATTACTAAAATTTTTGTTAGTAATTAGACATGTAATGAATTTGCTTGCTACAGTTGTATTATCTTTGCTGCTAATTCTCTAGGGTAGAATGCCTTAAAAGCAATGTCTTGCAGGTCTTGTGTCTATAAGAATGATCAAGCTGCAAAGGATAATCCAACTAAAAGTCTTCAGGAAGAAGAACCATGTCCAAGGTTTGCCCATCAGCTTGTATACGATGAGCTACACAAGGTATCCTAACTAGATTGACCTGTAAACTTTCCATGGCCTACTGTCTGAAATAATTTCCAAATGTAGCTTTCTGATTGTTTTAAACTAGATTTGAGTAAAAAGTTACGATACATAGTAGACATTCAATAGAGTATGTAGCAAGCACTCAATATCACTTCTCCCTAAAATTCCTTAAGAGAATGAACATTTTTACATAGCCTGTAATTCTTGATACTTTTCCTTTTTTGAAAATAGTCAGGGGCTGCTTCTTAGCTGTATAAATCTAGATACATGACATAGCCTATTGTTCTACAATGTGAATATCCAAGTAAAAGATGTACGGTTGTCAGCATGTGGGTACCTTGTTTCATGATATAAACATAGTTTGGGTTTTAGATTTTCCCATTGTGTAAGAAGTCTTTTTATCTTTATTTTCCTGATATACTAGTGATATCTCTTTTAAATCAGCCTTGTGAAATGGTCCTGTGTTATGAATTTTTAGCGTCATAGTGTTGAGAGTTATTTCTTTATTTCTCCCTTAAACTTAACTGTGTACTTTAATGATTGGACTTATAGTAAATTACTGACAGAGACCAATTCATTCTGTTTAGCCGTGGATGATTATTTAAATTCTACACGATATACTTTGAGACCTTTAGGTAAAAGATACCATGGGAGTGAGTAAAAGCCCTTTCTCTTATAGCCTCTCAATTTAAGGTGTAAATGAATTTCCATCTAAAGGATAGGGATAACTCTATTATGTAACACCAATGAATATAACCGTTTTCAAAATTTTAGGAACTATTTTAATAAATTAACCATTAATTTTAGTTAAAATAGTTAAATATTTAAATGCCTTGTATAAGTACAGAATAACATTCAAGTGCAATAAATTTAGGCAGTTATACCTCTCACTTCTACTACTTATGAAAGTGATTTCGTTTCTTCACTGTTTTATCTTCCAAAGTTATCTGAGGAACAGATAACTCATTAAGTAATAATGAAATCATTATCAATTCCTTTTGCATTTCATTTTTGGTATTATGAAATAATGTTTTTAATGTTATTTCACAAATTTGATGTGCCATTTAATATTTGGCATTTCAGTTAAAGGAAAATTAAGTTATTTTTTTAATTTTTATTTTTTGAGACAGTCTTGCTCTGTTAACCAGGCTGGAGTGCAGTGGCACGATCTTGGCTCACTGTAAACTCTGACTCCCAGGTTCAAGTGATTCTTTTTCCTCAGCCTCCCCAGTAGCTGGAACTGCAGGCACATGCCACTACCCTATAGCCCGGCTTATTTTTTATAGTTCTAGTGGAGATGGGGTTTCACCGTGTTAGCCAGATGGTCTCGATTTCCTGACCTCATGATCCTCCTCCCTTGGCTTCCCAGAGTGCTGGGATTACAGGCATGAGCCAAGTGCTGGTATTACAGGCATGAGCCACTGCACCAAGCCTAAAAAATTTAAAGTTTCTAGTTGACCCGTTGATGACTGTTAACTTTTAGTGATTCAGCATTACGTCAGAATTTTTTAAGATATTTAAATGTTATATGACCAATATTTTGATTAATTTTATCATCCCCCTTATTTGTTGTCGTCAGCAAATGATATCTTGGATTAAATTCTTCTTATCATCCTTTTTGTTTTGTGCCTTCCACTGTCATTGTAATATAGTAATATAAGTCATTTTAGCATGCATGCAGTTTTTTAAAGTAGCCATGGTGCTTTAAAGTGAAATAGAAACGAGAAAAATCAAGAGAAGCTTTGGTAAAAATGCAGTATAATTTTTAATTTTTTATTTGAATAGGCTTTATGCACTGCTACTAAAATTTCTTGGGTAAGCATGAATTTTTTTAAATCTGGCTTATTTTGCTTATTATAGGTTCATTATTTATTTGGTGGGAATCCAGGAAAATCTTGCTCTCCAAAGATGAGATTAGATGACTTCTGGTCACTGAAGTTGTGTAGACCTTCAAAAGATTATTTACTGAGGCATTGCAAGTACCTCATAAGAAAACACAGGTATGAGAATAATTCACTGAAAACTTTTAATTAACATTATCAGCTATTGTTGATATCACCTAGCTTTGGAGATACAACTTTCTTGGCAAATTTAATAATGAAACAGTATGAATACTATGAAGATCATGAATTTTGTAAATGCCCTGTTATTCTAATTATTTTTGCTTTCCTTTTTCAAAGGAAGATACAAAATATATATATTGATGCTAAACATTTGTAAATGCAGAACAAGTGAAATTTTGCAACTGTTAAAGTAATGGAAAAAAAATTTTGTGAAGGTGACGTGCCTACATTGAAGTAACTCAAGGCTAACTACAAATTAGATCAGTTCTGGCTTAATGACACATGGCTGAGCTTTTGATAACTCTTAACAGTGAATGTGGTGATATAGTTGACTATACAATATCTTTATAATTTGATGTTTCACAATACAATTTCAAAATACGCTTGTAGTTTTATATCGCCTTTATTATTTAATTGCAAAATTATTTAATCAAACATTTTCATATATATACATATGCATTCACACACACACACACACACACACACACACACTCACACACTCACTCACACCCTGAGTCATGTTTGCTTTTTAGCCTAGAAGGTAATAAACTACTAAAAAATGCAGAAAGGGGTTTCTGTCCTTTTGGTTACTGTAGTGTGTTATATGGTAATAAAAATTTGCTTTGGGGCCAGGTGCGGTGGCTCATGCTTATAATCCCAGTACTTCGGGAGTAAGAGGTAAGAGGACTGCCTGAGGCCAGGAATTAAAGACCAGCCTGGCAATTATTTTATGCTAGACACTGCATATGATTCTTGACAGAGCCAGGATTTGAGCCTGGCTGTTTTGACTCCAGAGCTCACCACTTAACCATCAGATACACATACATATCAATGAAGCAAAGGAACAAAAATCTCTCCTCAAGTTTTCATTCTTAAGAAGGGAGACTAACAATAAACATAATAAGGAATTTATATTACATGTTAGATGGTAAGTACTGTGAAAAAAAACAGATTGAGTTATTGTTCGTACAGGTGTGGGAGGTGGGAATGTAATTTTAAATAAGAATATCAGGGTAGACTGCACAGTGAAGATGGCATTTGAGTAGAAACTTAAGGGACAAGAGGGACTGAATCGTATCACTGTCTGGTGACAGGGAAAGTGTTCTAGACAGGTAATAGTCAAGGCTCTGAGGTTAAAAAAGATGCCTGAATAATTTGAGGAGTGAATAGAGAAGTGTGGCAGAAGTAGAATGAGTGAGGTGATTGTGGTAGGAAATGAAGTTGAAGGGTCTAGGAAACGGACAGCTTGTAAAGGGCCTTAGGCTTTTGCTCTTAGGGGAGCATTGAAAGATTTTAAGTAGAAGAATGACACATTCACGCTTGATTTTATAAAAATCATTCTGTGTTTTCTTCCAGAAGAAAACTTGTGGCTGCTTTCCCTCAGGTGGGGGGAATTCTTAAGTAACGACAGGTTTCTGTGTTGGAAAAGATTAGTTCAGTTTGGGGCACTTTAGTTTTGAGAAGTTTGTGAGACATGCAAGCAGAGACCATCTGTGAACATTTGGTGAAAAGACTTGGCCTGACATTACTGTGAGTCACAGGGAGAGGGAGCTTGCTCAGGGTGAGCAAGAAGAGACATTTCTTGGGGATAATATCCCTGTTGGGAAAAATTCTGCCAAACCACTTTATAAACTACTAATCAAAGCATAGGTGCCAAAATGGTCTAATCTAATCTGTTGTGGACAAGATGGTAGAGTAACATGGCCTGTACCTAGAGGACTCTCATCTGAAGGCTGTAAGCCCCCATCACTCTTAGGGTACTGCCTGGTACAAGAGAGCTGTAATATTTTGTTGGTCTTTCCCCCTGCTTAAAGTACAGGTACCATGTCACCGAGGATGCCATCAACCTGAACACCATCGTGAAAGGCTCTTCATCATCTTTCCTACTCAAAGAAAATTTGTCTTTTCCTTGTCTGTATTTTTTTTTTTTTTTTAAAAGCATACCAACTTATTAGAAATAAATCTGTATGTAATTATGCTATAAGAAAAAGACATTATCTTTTTCAAATAGATATATAGATTCAGATAGTTTTTTGTTGTTTAGGAGAACTCATCCAGATTCATTCTTTGCACCTCAGTTTTTCATCTGTTGGGGTGTTTGTTTGAGACAGGATCTCACTCATCATCCAGGCTAGAGTGCAGTGGTACCATCGTGGCTCACTATACCCTAGACCTCCCAGGCTCAAGCAGTCTTCCCACCTTGACTCTTGAGTAACTGAGACTGTAGGGACATGCCACCACACCAGGCTAATTTTTGTAGGGATGGGGTTTTGCCATGTTGCCCAAGCTGGTTTTAAACTCCTGGGCTCAAGCTATCCATCCACTTTGTCCTCCCAAAGTGTTGGAATTACAGGCATGAGCCACAGTGCCTGAACTTGTTTTTTTGTTTGTTTTTTAAATGGTGATAAAATAGATCATCATCATAGTATTATTGTGAGGATAGATGAAATGATACATGTAAAATTATTGATACAGCATCTAGCATATTACAATGCTTTATAAGTGGTTGCTGCAGTTGTTTTTACTGACTGAGACTTGGACATAATCTCATTAAAAGTAATCAGTGTTAACAATACTCATTTAAAGATACCCTACTTGTTTCAGTTTCCAAGGTATCTGTTAAGCATCTCCATTAGAAAATATACAAATCTAAGCAAGTATTTTTATGTCTGTTTGCTTTGGATGAAACACAGTGGGATTTTTGAAGTTCTGTTTTATAAAATACTTAGCATATTCACTGTGTTTGGTAGTTGGTTTAGTCCTACCTTGTAGTTTTAAGAGAAGAGTAGGAAATGCTCTAGCACCAAAACTGTTTGTGACCATCTGGCATTAATTACTGTTACCTTTCCAGGAACTCCACATCTACACTACCGACATGGCAGTATTGTTACTTCTGAATTCCTAAACTTCAGTTTTCTGGATATCCAGAACAACTCCTCATATGTAGTATAGCAATGTTTTATTCCAGCTCTGAAAGACACTTCTGATGTTTTCTCATAACTCCAGACAATTATTCTTGTTTACATTTTATAGGTTTGAAGAAAAGGCCCAAATGGATCCCCTTAGTGCTCTGAAATATTTACAAAATGATCTTTATGTAACTGTGGATCATTCAGACCCAGAAGAAACAAAAGAGGTAAAGAAAGTTGGTAATAAACTTCAGAAATTGAGTATTTTTAAAATACCTTCCTAACTTTAATGATTTTGCTCTTGAGTGTTTAATGGAAAATGAAGAAAATATGATGATATCAGTAATCTTTAAAATATCACAGAGAAAATGAAATAAAAAACTGAATAGGCATGTTTTAATGTGATAAGATTCCAGTCACCAAAAACTTTTGGTCCATTCAGAAAAGGATTATCAGTTATAAAGTTTTAACTTAGTTTTGTGTTTTGGGAAGCAAATAGAAATTTTTACTTTGTCCATAGTCCCGTGATTATTTTACATAAGGATTATGTAATCAATGTAAATTTTTCTGTTGATAGTCAAGATCCCCCAAGAGAGGAAAGAAAACTCCCCTGTTGCTCAGGGAGAAAATGAAGAGAGGTTGGTGGGAGTTAGAATCCTTGGTGCCTTAATATTTAGTTATGTGAATGTTGTAGCAGTATAGTTTGTCTATAGGCTACTCATTTCATTCATCACTAGTTGCTAAGCTTGAGAAACCAGTTAGCCAATCATTACTTTTCAGTTTTTTTGTTACCTAGCATTGGGATAGAAACAACTGTTTCTAAAGATTCCATATCCTCAAGAACATGTTTGCTTATCCATGGTGTGTGAATATGCCTGCAATGATTTTTGTGGTTTTATACGCTTTCTTTCAACTAATATCTGAGATTCTTTTTGTCATTTTTTTCCTTTTGCCAGCCATCATTGTTGATCTAGCAACATCTGAACTGCAGTGTATTGGCTTCCACTCACAGAATTTGTGTTGATTATATGTAGTTCTGATTCTTAGGTCTCTTTCCCTGTTAGCATCTGCCTTGCTTTGGGTTTGTAATAGCAGTATCAAGCTGTGCCCAGTACACTTCAGCATTGACACAGGTGTCAGATTTAATGTTGCATCACTTTCATTGTACTTTCAGGCAATAGAGCCTGCGTGTCTTCAGCACCATAGCAAAGAGATACTCTTTCAAAGTTTCGTACTATAAAATTAAGTCCTAAGTCTCTCAATATTGATTACAGCCCTTCAGTAGGTAGAGAATCTGCAGAACGTACTTTAGAACTCCTTTAAAAGGGGGACAGTTGGGCCGGGCGTGGTGGCTCACGCCTGTAATCCCAGCACTTTGGGAGGCTGAGGCGGGTGGATCACAAGGTCAAGAGATCGAGACCATCCTGGTCAACATGGTGAAACCCCAGCTCTACTAAAAATACAAAAAATTAGCTGGGCATGGTGGCGCGCGCCTGTAATCCCAGCTACTCAGGAGGCTGAGGCAGGAGAATTGCCTGAACCCAGGAGGCGGAGGTTGCAGTGAGCCGAGATCGCGCCATTGCACTCCAGCCTGGGTAACAAGAGCAAAACTCCGTCTCAAAAAAAAAAAAAAGAAAGGGGGACAGTTAATTGTCTTTTCCTTGAGTCTTCAGTCAATCCATAATACTAGAGGAAATAGGAGAAATAATTGTAGTTTTGCCAAGTGGAAGAATATGTTTGGTTTAATCTGTTATCACTTATAACTGTACTTAGTTCTGAAGAGTCCATTAATGTGAATGTTAGGCCATGCATTTAGAGTTGTGCATAGATTTTCTTGTATTTTCTCCATATTCTATGTAAAATGGCTGTAACTGGGAGAAATTATTTTTTCCTTATTTTTTGAAACCAAAACAATATTTCAAAGTAAATAATTTCAGCTGTGTGAGCTTCAAGTAGGCCAAAGAAAACAAGACAGTTTGTTCTTAAAGTTAAACTAATGGGGAAAAAACAGGACAGGGAGGTATCTCAAGTTCATTTGAGCCATTTAAAAAATTTTGGTAGCTGGTTTCTGTTTTTCTTCTTTTTAAACAGTAACAGCTTATGATTTTGTGTACCACCGGCTTCTATTCCATTTCATAAAAGCTTAATCTAGCAAGAGTTGGTTAACTCTAGTAGAAGTTAGAAAGAAATGATCGTGTGTGTGTGTGTGTGTGTGTGTGTGTGTGTGTGTAGTTAAAAATCACCTTAGACACTTTTTAAAACAATGTCCTCACCCTAAGATTCTCCTCTGTCAGCTCTTAAAGAACAGAAAATAGAAAACATTTCTGACATTGAGAATTACTGATCTGTAATAATATTATTTTGTTTAAAAATGTGTGAACAAATAATAACGTTTAAACGTTTTGTATCCAACAGCCTGTTTGAGGGAAAGAAATCCCCTGGTGACAGTTCACTGTATACTTAAAGTATTTGTCAGTAAAACATGTAGATCTTCACTTTCATTGTGAAGAAGGGCCTTACTGCTCTTCATTTCCTATAGTAACTTGTTTTTGTTCTGTTTGTATGTTTTACAAAAATGTCATGTTTTAAATGACTTTCTCATTTAAGTCTCAAAACACAAAAAGTGTTTTTAGATTTTTTTTTTTCCCACAGTTGTTAATCGTCGTCATTGTGCCTGTTATCGGGACAGTGACAGCTGACTATCAACTATATAACAAAAAAATGTTCTTTGGTTCCTCCAGGCTTGAGAACTTTGGTTCTGAACTGGCAATAAACCTTATAAAACATGATATTTTTTTCTAGAAAAGGCCCAAGAAAAGGATGTCTGAGTCAATTATACTACTTTCAGAGAAGACTTCTATAATACAGGAGAAACGAGAATAAGTTTTCAGCTACACATTTTGTATTCATTACACTTCTGTGGTGTTTCTGGAGTACTGATGTCATTCATTGAACAGATGTATATCGATTCCCCATAATAGTTCAGGCTTTCTAGGGAGAGGAGCTATGTCAGCAAGCCAAACAGATCCCTGCCCAGGAGGTGCTTACATCTTAGTGGAGAAAGACAATGAACAATAAACATTAAAGAAACAAATTATATAGTACATTAGAATATAACAAGTATTGGCCCAGGCGAGGTGGTTCATGCCTGTAATCCCAGCCCTATGGAAGGGTGAGGTGGGCAGATCACCTGAGATCAGGAGTTGAAGACCTGAAAGAATTTAGTAAGTATTATGAAAAAATAAATGTGGGATAAAAAGGGTAAAGGGAGGAGTATAAGGGATGAGAATTGGACAGTTACAGTGTAACATAGGATAATCATAATAGGCCTCATTTAGAAATGAGATTTGCACGAAAACTTGAGAGAGATAATTTGGAGAAAATAATTTCTGACAAAGGTAGGACTAGAACAAAGATCCCAGGATGGGATCATTCTGACAAGGTTTAATAGAATAGCAAGGAGGCTATGGTGACTGAAGACAGAACCAACAGAATTTTATCATAGATTAGATCTAGGGTTTGAAAGAAATGACTCTCAAATTTTTGGCCTGAAAATCTGGAAGGATGGAGTTACTGTCAACTGAAGTGAGAAAGTTCTGGGGGAACCTGGTTTGTGGGGACTCCTGGCTGGCATTCAGGAGTTTAATTTTGAAACTGTTTAGTTTGAGACATCTATGAGACAGCCAGCTTAAGATGTGGAGGTGACTGTTGGATATTTGAATCCAGAGTTTGGAAGAGAGGTCTGTAATATCACTTGGTATGTGTTAAAATCCTTAGGCCAGTACATACCATTCCATTTATTTAATCAGATGGTTTAGATAATAGTTTTCTCTTTATCCTATATGTGGAGCCAATAACATTTATTTTTCACTTTAGGAGTTAGAAAAGAGGAGCAAATTCAACCCCAAATAGGTAGAAAATAAAAAATTCATGTAATAGGAAACAGTGGAGAAATTTTTTTTTTTTTTTTTTTTTTTTTTTGAGACGGAGTTTCGCTCTTGTTACCCAGGCTGGAGTGCAATGGCACGATCTCGGCTCACTGCAACCTCCGCCTCCTGGGTTCGGGCAATTCTCCTGCCTCAGCCTCCTGAGTAGCTGGGATTACAGGCACGCACCACCGTGCCCAGCTAATTTTTTGTATTTTTAGTAGAGACGGGGTTTCACCATATTGACCAGGATGGTCTCGATCTCTTGACCTCGTGATCCACCCACCTCGGCCTCCCAAAGTGCTGGGATTACAGGCTTGAGCCACCGCGCCCGGCCGAGAAATTTTAAAAGTGAAAAGTTGGCCTTTTGAAAAGGTAAATAAATTGATAGGCCCCGAGCAAGACGTACCAAGTGTATTAGTCTCTTCTCACACTGTTTTAAAGAGCTACTTGAGACTGGGTAATTTATGAAGAAAAGAGGTTTAATTGACTCATAGTTCTGCAGGCTTAACAGGAAGCATGACTGGGAGGCCTCAGTAAACTTACAAGGGGAAGCAAGCACCTTTTTCACATGGTGGCAGAAGAAAGAGTGAGAATGAGCGGGGAAGTGCCACGCATGTTTAAACCATCAGAACGCAGGAGAACTCACTATCACAAGAACAGCAAGGGGGATATTGGCCCCTGTGATCCAATCACCTCTCACCAAACCCCTCCCCCAATTCAACATGAGATTTGGGTGGGGACACAAGTCCAAACCATATCACCAAGGAAAAAAAAGTGAAAACAAATTATCAACATCACAAATAAAAAGAGGAAATCAGTATAGACCCTAATATTAAAGGTAAAGTAGGTATGAACAACTTCATCAACAAATTTAGCAACTTGATGAAATTGACAAATTCCTTAAAAGACACAGTTTACCAAAACTGACACAAGAAGAAATAGAAAATCTTAAGGAACTTCATATGTACTATAGAGATTGAATTTGTAATCAAAAATTTTCAAACAAAATCCTCCAGGCCTATAATAATAAATTCTGTCAACCATTTAATGGAGGAAGAAAAAAAATACCAATTTTACATAGACTCTCAGAAATTAGAGGAAGGCAATACTTTTTAAATCCTTTTATAAAGCCAGGTTAACTTTTGATATAAAATCCCAACAGAAGCCAGGTATAGTGGCTCATACTTTGTAATCCCAGCATTTTGGGAGGCTTAGGGGTAGATCACCTGAGCCCACAAGTTTGAGACTAGCTTAGGCAACATGGCAAAAACCTGTCTCTACAAAAAAACATACAAAAAATTAGCTGGGTGTGGTGGTGCATGCCTGTAGACCTAGCTCCTCTGGAGGCTGAGGTGGGAGAATCACCTGAGTTCAGGGAGGTTGAGGCTGCAGTGATCTGTGATTATGCCTCTACACTCTGAACCTTGGTGACAGAGAGGGATCCTATCTCAAATAGAATAAAGTAAAATCCGAAGAGAGACATTGCAAGCAAAGAAAATCATAGATTAATATTTTTTATGAACATAAATGTAAAATTCTTAGGAAAATTTTACTTAAATAGCAGTATATTAAAAGGTTAGTGTACTATGACTAAGTGATAGTTTATTCTAGGAATATGTAGCTAGTTTAACATTTGAAAAAAATTCAGTGTAATTCACCATGTTAAGAGAATGAAGAAGGAAAATCATAGATCATCTTAGTAAGTGAAGAAAAGCATTTAACAAAATTCAGACTCAATTAATAATAAAAATTCTTAGCAAAGTAGTAATAAAAAAAACCCTTGAATCTAAATTCCTAAAGGACACCTGTGAAAAACACATAGCTAGGACTATACTTAATTGTTAAACATTAAACGCTTTTCCCTAAGATTGTGACAAGGAAATCATGTATATTGTCAGCCCCTTTATTCAACCTTGTACTAGAAGTCCTAGCTAGTATAATTTTTTTTTAAAAAAAGCATATAGATTGTTTGCATTTGTAGGTAACATGATTATGTACATTCTCAAAACCCCACGTTGTATACAAAACAATATACTAGGACAAGTGAATTTAACAAGTTACAAAAATATAAGATCAATAGAAAAAAAAAAAGCAATAATTAGCAATTATTTTTATACTAGCAGTGAACAATTAGAAAATGAAAAGCATACTGTTTATATTAGCATCAGAAATACCAAATGGGTAGAATGAGTCTATTGTAAGAAATTAAAAAAGACTTTGATAAATGGAGATACATACTATGTTTATGGATCAAAACACTAAAAATTGTTTAAAGCTGCCCATTCTCCCCAAATTGGTCTTTATCTTAATGCAGTATAAGTTTCTTTTTGTTGTTGTCATTGAGGAAATAGACAAATGACTCTAAAATTTACATGGAAATGCAAAGGTTTTAGACTAGCCAAAACAATTTTGAAAAAAGAAAAAGGGCCGGGCGCAGTGGCTCAAGCCTGTAATCCCAGCACTTTGGGAGGCCAAGGCAGGCGGATCACGAGGTCAAGAGATCGAGGTCATCCTGGCCAACATGGTGAAACCCCGTCTCTACTAAAAATACAAAAAAATTAGCTGGGCGTGGTGACGCGCACCTGTAGTCCCAGCTCCTTGGGAGGCTGAGGCAGGAGAATTGCTTGAACCCAGGAGGCAGAGGTTGCAGTTAGCCGAGGTCATGCCCCTGCACTCCATCCTGGTTCCTGGTGACGGACTGAGACTCTGTCTCAAAAAAAAAAAAAAAGGTAAAGAAAAGGTTGGAAGGCTTATGCTACCTGATTTCAGGACTCTGTATAAAGCCACAATAATAAAGACCATGTGGTACTGGGTTAAGGATAGACAAATAGATCGGAACAACAGAAGAGAGTCCAGAAATAGAACCATACATATGCGGTCCCTTGTTTTTTGACCAGGGTGCCAAGTCCAATGGGGAAAAGAAAGTTTTCAACAAATGATACTGAGTAGCTGGATATTTCAAACGCTTCTCACTGTTTACTGAAACATTAAGATGGATTACAGATCTAAGTATAAAATCCAGAAGAATAAGGCTTTAAGAAGAAAACATAGGAGATTATCTTCACAACATTGGAATGGGTAAAGATTGCTTAGACATGACACAAAAGATAGTAATCATCAAAGAAAAATCTTGATAAATTTGACTTCAAAAAAGTTAAAATTTCTACTCATTAAAGGACTGTTAGAAACATAAATAGACATGGCCAGGTTCAGTGGCTCACACTGGTCATTTCAGCACTTTAGGAGGCCTAGGAAGAAGGATTGCTTGCTCCCGGGAGTTTGAGACCAGCGACTCTAGCAAAAAATTTTTAAAAATTAAAAATTAGGTGGGAGGATTGCTTGAGCCCAGGAGGTCGAGGCTGCAGTGAGCCATGGTTATGCCACCGCACTCCCACCTGGGTGACAGAGAAGACCCTAGCTAAATAAATAAATAGACATGCCACAGACTAAACAATTTTTGCAGTAGATATATCTGACAGAGGACTGATACCAGAATATGTAAAGAACTTCCATATGTTTTTAAAGTTTTCTTTTTATTCCCCGCTTTCCTAACTCTTGCTTAGATAAATACCTATGGAAGGTTTGTACAATTTCTGATCTTCGAAGGACCATTAATCAGGGCTTACAGATATTAGTATGATTTAATACCTGAAATGTAAAAGGCTGCAAACATAGATGTGAAATATATTTTGAGGAATTGGTGGTATTAACTGCTCAAGTCTTAGGAAGTGTCAAGTAACTGCGTTGAGGAGTTTGTCTACTCTAATTCATTCCTTTAACTCGCCTCTTTTCCTGCATCCTTGTTCAGGATAAATGTAAATAGTTCTCCAAATTTTAATTTTGTGCCTATTTGTTAAATTGCTAATGTTGCAATAGTTTTGTCTTACTCTGTTTCTTCATTGTTCAATTACATTCTCTGTTTTAAACTAACTTTAACTGGCAGGCTGGAAATCTAACAACATTTACAACATTATGTCCATTAAAAAAGCCCATTGGGTTTTAACAATATAATTATATATATTTGTGGAATCTCAATCTAAGTTGTAATTTAGGAATGGTCTGTACACGCTTTTTTTCTCGGATTTCGATTTACACAGCTGAGACATCAGGTATTTTACAGTGGCTTACATTTATTTTTGAAATGAGAATGTATATATACTAAAAATTTAATAACTGGGCCCAGGGTACCAATCTGTTCATATGTGTTAAATTCTGAAATGACTGTTTTCTTTTTTATTTTGTTGTGCTGTTGTTTCTTAATAAATACATACTTTAATACATTTTAAAAATAAAATAATTCCAGGACATGGCCCAGTATTTTGGAAAATGTTAATAGCAGCCTGATAAAAAGTCAGTATATTATTTAATCTGAATGTGTTCTTCTTGTCACCATTTGGTGAATTGGTCTGTGTCACACATATGCAGAAATATGTAGTTGCTGACAAATGGTCAAAGTTACAGAAGATTATTTTCCTTCAGTGCACTTAGCCAGCTAATTTGCTTTTTTTTTTTTTTTTTAACAGTTTCAGCTCCTGGCATCAGCTCTCTTCAAATCTGGTTCAGATTTTACAGCTCTAGGTGAGTATTGCAGAATAGTTTATCCATCTAGATTCCCTAGCATTTGGAAGGTTGGATTTTGGTTTCTTTTACATGAAGCATCAGGTGAGATGTTTCAAATAAATAGATGAGCAAATGAAGTTTCAAGGTATCATGGAAAATTTCTAATAACCTACAAAGTTACTTTTAGGTATCGTTTATCAGTTCAGTTTGCAATGAGTCGTATACCAATTGCTGTGTTAGTATGCAAAGAGATTGCAATAGAAAAACAATCAAAATAAGTTAATTTGTATAGCACTGCTTTGGAATGTAGGCTGTATTACTGATATATACTATGAGATAATACTTGCTGATTAGTTTTTCCTCTCAGTTTGTTCTTTGTGGAATTGTGTGTTGTCAAGAGAACAGTGATGGCGGGGGGTAGGCAGTATTTTGGGAGCACAGAAAATAGATTATCTCTTTCCTAAAAATGGGAGTTTTGTCATCTTAATTGTTCGATATAACTTCTAGTTGAAACTCAGGTTTTTCTCAAACACTTTATATATTGTGCATCAGTCTTCACTTAGTAGTACTCTCATTTAGTATTAATGAATTATTAACTAGACTGTAGGCCAGGCATTGTAAGCCAGTCACACCTGTAACTATAGCACTTTGGGAGGCTGAGGCTGGAGGATCACTTGAGAGTTTGAGCCAGCCAGGAGTTTGAGCCAAGCCTGGGTAACATAGCGAGCCAGATGTAGTGGTGTGTGCCCATAGTCCTAGCTACCCAGGAGGTTCAGGTGGGAGGATCACTTGAGCCCAGGAGGTTGAGGTTGCAATGAGCCAAGATCATGCCACTGCACTCCAGCCTTGGTGACTACAGAGAAATCCTATCTTTAAAGAGAAAAAAGAAAAATCATACAGGCACGGTCTCACACCTATAATCCCAGCACTTTGGGAGCCCAAAGCGAGTGGCCTTGAACCTGAGGTCGGGAATTCAAAACCAGCCTGGCCAACATGGTGAAACTCCACCTCTACAAAAACACAAAAATTAGCCAGGCACAATGGTGGGTGCCTGTAATCCCAGCAGCTACTTGGGAGGCTGGGGTGGAAGAAATTGCTTGAACCTGGAAGGTGGAGGTTACAGTGAGCTGAGAACGTGCCATTGTTCTCCAGCCTGGGAGACAGAGTGAGACTCTGTCTGAAAAAACAAAAATGAAAACAAAACCAAGACTATAATAAACTGGGTAGTCTACAGAACCAAACACAGACCTTTACTTGGGTGAATTTTCAAGAGCATTTTCAGTAGGATAACTTATTCGTAGCTTCCTTTTTTACCAATATAGTAGTCTTTTGAAGTATGGAAATTTCTAGCCTTCCTCTAGTCAGTGAAAGCATATTAATCCCATTGATGTTGGTGCTGTTATTATTTGCCTTAGAATTGAGCTATAGTATTCAAATTTTCCGGTATATATAATATAAATACTATTTTTTATATTTGGAATAAAATAACATTTTGGGATATCCATTTAGTTTCTTCATTATTTGACCTTTTATCTCTTAAAAGTGAACTCTACCTCAAAGTAAAAAAGAGTATATATAATTCTGGTGCTTTTCACTGGGATGAAAAAATAGAGGTGTTCTTGAGGTTCATTCAGAGTGAGTGATGGAGGCTTCTCTACTAATCAAGGCAACTCCAATCCTAAGTTCCAACTCCAGAATATGTAGGATTCCTCAAGACTAGACTAGACTGCTATAAACGTGACTCCAGAAGGTTCTTCTAAGAATTTAGATGATGATTTACCACTGTTTCATACACTCGAATTTAAGTCCCTAGGCTACTAGAAATCCCAGCTCTGTGATGCTGAAGAACCTAGGTATAAGCATTATTTTGGAAAGCCCATGCCCTTCTGAATGCTAGCATTTGAAACAAATGTAGTGACACCTGAATTGGGTGTCTGGCACATATTCAGTTTGAGTGATTGTGTGCGTTATTATTTATGTTACCATACCCCAGGCCTATTCTTTTTATTTATGAGTGGGTAGCACTAAACTCTGTCTAGCTGACTTATTTTTAGCCTTTGGAACAAGAATTTCTTGGCAGTAATTTAAATATGTTAATTAGGGTGGTGTCAGCAAATATTTTACCTTCAGCTTAACTCCTTTCTTTTGACTCTGTCCTATTCACTACCAACTAATATGTTTTGTCAAGATTAGTTTGTTTTATTTGGATTCTAAACGAACCTCAGATATACTGAGAACAATACAAACACAAAAGAGAAAAATACAAGAAGAAAAAAAAATTCCTGTGGGATTTTGTTTCCTGTCTTGTCTGAAGGGAGGTGGTATAGCATAGTAATTAGGAAGTTGGAATGTGGGGTGGTGGTTAAGAGTCAGAATCTATTTTAAAAGTGATCTTGAACAAGTTATTTGAACTTTCTAGTTATCAGTTTCTTTATTAAATGGAGGCAGTGGGAGTACTTGCCTCAGATTGCTGAGAGAATTAAATAATTCTGGAAAACACTTAACACAGTAAAGCAGTAAATGCTCCATTCAGGGTACCATTACTATTGACTGCCTTGAAAATGTAAGCTTCTAGCCAGGTAGAATGAGTCATGCTTGTAATCTCAACATTTTTGGAGGCCGAGATGGGATGACCATCTTGAGCCCAAGAGTTCAAGATTAACCTGGGTAACATGGCAGGATCTTGTCTCTTTTTTTTTTTAAAGTCACCTTTCTAATACTGGTGAATTTGGATAAGGAGCAAATTCAGATTGTTTGCTAATTTTAATAATGAGAAATTTGATTTTTATAAGCAAGAAGTACTTTTCATAAGGTTTCATGCCTATTTAGAGTTCCTGGTTCTTGTTCTTATTCATTTTCTGTTAGACAATTTTATCTTTATGCCAATTAGAATAAAAATAAAATGGGTTATTTACTGTACCTTTCATTGTATAAATGAGTATTTCATTTTCTAAGCCCTGGGGGGAAAAAAAAGCCTCAGCCAAACTGTCTGAATGACTCCCTCCAGAAATAATCCAACTTATGTTCATCTCTTAGTGAGAATTAAATAAAAATATTAATGTTGTATGTAATATTTTAAAGAGTCAGAAAGATGGAAGGTGGCATTGTCTTGATTTTGGAAAAATGAGTGACTTCAGAGAAAATCTCCAAAGATCTTGATTTTAGAGCTTCTGGTGGCTCTAGGCACTTTTAAGATTGAACTCAGTCACTTTGTTGAGTTTAAGAGCTGTATCTTAGTTCTAGAAAGTATGAATTGAGCAATTAAACTTATTTTCAGCAAGGTATGTGACAAGTAGGAAAAATCTGGTATATAAAGCATGTTTCCTATTGATTGCTCTAAAGTCCAGGCTAGTGTGCAGTGGCGCAATTACAGCTCACTGCAGCCTGTACTCCCTGGGCTCAGGCAATCCTCATGCCTCAGCTTCCAGAGTAGCTGGGACTACTCTGGCATGCATAACCACGCTAAATTATCTTTTTTTCTTCTTCAAAATTTCTTGTAGAGATGAGATCTCACTGTATTGCCCAGGTTTGTCCTTTTTTGGCCCTCACAACTCTTTTTAGAAGTTTACAGTCCAAATAGGAAGTTTAGTGTTAGAAATAAGGAGTGTACATTTAAAAATGTATATGCTAGGAAAAAATTCTTGTGATTTCCCCATTACCACAAATAGGAAAATCCAGCTATGTGTAGGATGTTAAGTTAAGAGTATATTCCTACACTCATGGTGGTGTGATTTAAGAAAATCACTTGAGCCCAGGAGTTTGAGTCCAGCCTGGGCAACATAGCAAGACCCCATCTATAAAAACAAAAAAAATATTCCTAACAAGGTCACTTTTCTTTTAGAGCAGTCATTGCTTCAGTCATACTACTAGTGGTATAGTGATAGCTAATTAATATTACTGAGCACTTACTTTAGGACCAGGTGTTGTTCTAAGTACTTTGCATGTCTTAACTGGTTTATCCAGTTAAGGATTATCCAGTTAAGGTTACTGTGGATTATCCCCACAGTAACCCTATGAAGTAGCGACTTTGTGATCCTTTTTTGTATATGAAGAAACTAGGGTGCAGAGAGGCTAAGGTAACTTGCCCAGGCATAGGGCTAGTGAATGGCAAAACCAGGATTAACACCCTGTCAGTATGGCTTCAGAGCACCTTCTCTAAACCACTATCTGTGCTACCAGTCACTGAGCTTTACCAGTTTCCACTGTTCTCTTTCCATTTTATGGTGAAAATGAAGTAAGATAAACTTAGTGATGAGGACCATGAGGTTTAGAATCAATGTCACCTTTTTGCCCTAGCAGTGCCATTTAAGTAGTTTTGTTACGGTTGATGAGTTTCCTAGATCCCCACCCCTTTTGGATTTATTTTTAGGAAAAAAAAATTGATTACATATAAAGCTTAAGATTCTCCCTAAGCAACTTTCCTCAGTCTCTTTTACCCTCAAGTATAATCACTCATATGTGATACATCTTTACACACACACACACACACACACACACACACACACACACACACACGCAGTTGATTCTCATTATTCAAAGTAGAGTACAGAGTTAGGTTCCTACAAGCCTCTGGTCACATTTTATCTACTGATCAATTTGTAACCACATGTTATGTGTGTTTTTGTTTAAAGAGTCCTCATTTAATATATATTGTTGATTTCACTGACATTAAGCTCATGGTCAACATCACTCTAACTCATACCTGAACCAAGCTTATCTAATGTGCCTATTTTCCGAATAAGGCCTTTTTGCATGTAAGAATTCTAGACAGCACTTTGGCATTACATTTGGGGGCCATTTTAAACAGTGAAGCCACCAAAAACAGAAAAATGTGGCAAATGTTGTGCCAAACAGATGGCGAAAGGACTGTTGTGGATAGTAAGAGCTGAAACAAGAAGCAGCAGAGATCACAAAGTTCAGCCTCAGCTGGGGACTTGTGCATATGGTGACACAAATATTTTGCCACTTTGCACATATCTGCAATGACCACAGAAGTAACACAATTATTGGTTTGGGGGTTACAAATGAGTTTTAGCAAACAGGCAAATTCACAAATATGGAATCTGTAAATGATCAAGATCAACTGTATATATGCACGGACAACCCCATATAAATATAGAGGTTTGTATGTGCTGTTTTAATTTATTATATAATGTAAAAACATATTCTGCAGCATAATTTTTTAAAGTTAGTGATGTGGCTTGTAGACATTTTTACGAAGCTACACTAGATCAGTTTTATTCTTATGGAGTGATACATAATTATTCATGATAGGAATCTGCCATAATTTATTCATTCGTCTAATGATAGTGTAAATTTAAATATCCTCATAGGTAAATAGTAAATAAAAATAAAAGATGTGCCTTTGAGAGTTAAATGAGCTTAGTACATTGCCCTACAAGTTAAGAACTTAATGACTATGAGTCAATAAAAATAAATAAAGGGCTTTGGAGTCAGACAGACATAGGTTCACATTCCATCTCTTCCCTCCCTAGCTGTGAGACTTTATTGAATTACTGAATCTTTCTGTGTAAAAGAGGTAGATGAATAACAAAAATAGTAATAACTTTAAGATTATTGAATCTAAGTTGTCTCATCTGAAAGTGGAGATTATACTACTTCATTGTTTCTGTGACAAGGAAATGTAATCATACTGAAAGTACCTAGCACATAGGAACTGAGTGTTTTCTTCCCTCTTAAGTAATTTGATCTCCAGAAGATGGTATTACTTCATTACAGTAGCATTACAGAGTCAATATCTTTAAAAATGTAACACGATTGTATTTTTACAAATTCAGAACATAAAAGAAAACTAAACCATTTTAGTACAGTGCTTTAGACTATATTTTCAGTGAGGTATATTCTAAAAACAATAAAAGCAAAGGAGTTTTTCTTGGCAGTGGTACATATGTAGCAGATCTAGAACTCGTATATATTTTAAGTTGAGCAGCAAATGAGTAAATATTCTGATACTGCTGGGAGTCAGGGTTTTCTTGGTGGAAGAAAGGAGATATGGAATGGGATGTGAGGAGAAAGAATCCTCTGAGGTTTAAGAAATTAGAGTTAATAAAAGCATGGAATATAATCTAAAAAACATGTATGCATATAATAGGCTATATGCATATGCCTAGAAACAGTGACACCTTGACAATTAGCACAGCTGTTCTTGGTTTTTAAATAACATTCACAGCTGAAAGGAATTAGGACTCCAGAGCTGTGTAAAGATGAATTTGGATATATACCAGAAAGTAAGGAAGTACCCCAAAATTAATGGGTACACTTCAAAAAGACACAGAAACCAGCTCAAAAAGGCTCTCACTGGTCAAATTTGGGACAGTATGAGTGTCAGAATGAATGGTGACAGTAATGAATATAACATACTGAACAAGAAAAGAATCCCTGAGTACATAATAATGTGAACAAATAAGTAGAATGGGAGGAGCGGAAGAAAAAGCTCTTCTTTGCAATGGACTGTCAACAACTGTAGAAGGAATTGTAGAGTTAGAAAATCACCATCATATAACTGATAATTGTTTTAGCAAGAATCATCAGTGATTGCTAAATTGTTGGGTACAGGGCTGTTGGAGAAGAGGATATAGTTTATTAATTAAAAAGGTAGAAAAGAACACCTTTACCTTGGAGAAATTTGGCATATACCAACTTAACCAGACGATCAAAGTTAATATCATCAGTATTGGGATAAACTGATACCCCATGCCTTCTGAGATGATACACTGAGGACACACAGTATCACGTGTGTAGTATTCTTGCCAAAACTGCATAAACTGAATCTGATGATCAAGAAACAGTCAGGCAACCCAAATTTAACACATTCTACTCATAAATGTTCTGTAATCTTCAAAAATATCCGTGTCATATAAGACAAAGAGAGGCTGAGGAACCATTTCAGACTCAAGAGACTTGGAAAAATGCATTGTGTGATCTTAAGATTGGATTTTAGATTAGTAGGAAACATGACTGTAAAAAAGTGACTGAAAAATGGTACTATTGGGACACCGGTGTTAAATTTCATGAATTTAATATATATTAGTTATATAAGTGAATGTTCTTGTTCTTAGCTGAAATCAGTTTGAGCATGTAGGGGCCGAAGGTGTCTACAACTTACTCCCAGATAGTTCCACAAAAAGGTTTTCAGTGGGGTGTACACACACACGAGAGAGAGAGAGAGAGAACATATTTGGTGAAACTAACAATTGATGAACTTAAGTGAAGGCAATATGGGGTGTTCATTGCACGATTCTTGAAACCTTTCTGTGGGTTTGAAATTTTTCAAAATAAAAAGTTGAAAATGAAGCAATTTGGAAATTTTTTTAAAGCATAAAATAGAAAAGACTAATCTCACTGTCAGAGATAACCTTTGTTATTATTTTGGAGTGTTTCTTTCCATTCATTTCCATGATAGCATAGTGGGCTTTGTTAAACTCAAGCTCATCTCAAATAAACATTTACCCTCAAACTTAAAACAATGTATTTTTTAAAATAAAAAGGAATGTGCTGTTCTTGAGGTATTGTTTATGTTCCTTCCAGGAAACTGGTATCCTTGGCAATGTTATGGTCTATTCCTGTTCTTTTACAAGATTTAAACAGATTGGACCTAAAATTGTATTCTTTTTTTTTTTTTTTGAGAAGAGTTTCGCTCTTGTTACCCAGGCTGGAGTGCAGTGGCGCGATCGCAGCTCACTGCAACCTCCGCCTCCTGGGTTCAGGCAATTCTCCTGCCTCAGCCTCCTGAGTAGCTGGGACTACAGGCACGCGCCACCATGCCCAGCTAATTTAGTATTTTTAGTAGAGCCGGGGTTTCACCATGTTGACCAGGATGGTCTCGATCTCTTGACCTTGTGATCCACCTGCCTCCGCCTCCCAAAGTGCTGGGATTACAGGCGTGAGCCACCGTGCCCGGTGTATTCTAAGTTGAATGAAAATCAGTCTAATTTGAAGTCGCCTTCACTGAACACCATGGCATGTGTAACTCTTTATGGCTTTGTTTCTATTTCTCATGGCACTCAGCAGGGCTCTCATGCCTCAGCCATTTCAGGAATAGGGGAAATCATTTATTTTATCACTTAAATATCTCCATTGTATGTAAGAAATCTGAAGCAGCTGAGATAAATATACCAACTGATGAAGACAGCATCTCATTGAATATTCCTTTAGCTGGAGTAAACTTGATAATTGAATGTTTTTTTAGAGGTTATGGGGGAAAATCATTTAGATTAACAGTCCTTACCTTTTTAAAATGCCATATATATGCTTTCTAATATTTACTGGGATAAAAGTAGTTCATTGTCCTATCCTCACATAATGTGTGACTAGTAAGAGGTATGGTGTTTATTATGTGCAGGTACCATTTTACATATTGTACATGTATCTCTTTCCCTCAGTCATCTCTGTTATCACTCAGTTCTCTGAGACTACTTCCAGCTGTCTCTGAGACATTAATGATTTTAGACTAATTTCTAGAGATCCCTTTCATTTTGATTTTATTATATTTTTATTACAAAAAAAAATTCAGTGGTTCCGAAGCATTAACAAGTAGAAAAGACAAGTCGAATTTCCTCAGTGGACTTGCAGAGGAACAACCTTGTAAGGAAGAGAAGAGAAATCAATATTATTTAGTGACTGAAGTGCCAGTCCTTCTGCTAGATGTTTTTCATGTAATTGCATTTAATCTGCACAATAACTGTATGAAGTAAATACGATTATCACATATGTACAGCTGAGGAAACAAAGTCTGAAAGCCAGAAAGTCTGAGGAATTTACCTAAGATCACACCACAGCTGAGTAGTAGAACTGGGGTCAGATCAGTAGTGTCTGTCTGGTTTTGAAGCCTGATTTGCTTCATCCATTATAAAGTACATTACTGCTAGTCTCAACTAGTTTTTCTGTTACATGTTTTAAACACAATGGATGTTTCTTTGTATCTTCTTCACCAGGCTTTTCTGATGTGGATCACACCTATGCTCAAAGAACTCAGCTCTTTGACACCTTAGTAAATTTCTTTCCTGACAGCATGACTCCTCCTAAAGGCAACCTGGTAGACCTCATTACACTGTAACTGAAGAGTCACTGGACACAGAAATGGAAAAACAGGAGTCGATTTTCCGTCTTTTAGATTGCAGCTCCATTGACTGACGATAAAGCTGCAGTGATTGAGGACTGCACCAGAGTTCTGAAGGGATCTTAACCATCACAGGTTTTTACCCTTTTCCTTCATACCTGACCTCAACCCCACTCTCTCCATCCTGTTCCTAAATTAGGCTAATAAAGTGAAATTGGTATACTTTCCAGTTAAATATATATATTTTTTCTTATGTTATCTTTTAAGAATTAATGAGTATAAAAGGAAAATTAGGCAGTTTACCCTTTTCAGAATTTTATTTCTTTTTTTTTTTAATTGGGGAAAATAAGCACTATTAACAGATTCAGCACTACAAGTATTTTGAATGTTGTTGCTGTTGGTCATTTGGCCTGCCTTCTCATCCCTTCCCACTTCACATCATCTGCCATCACACAACTGCGTATAAGTGGTGTCACTTGTTTACCTCTTTACTTTATTCTTAACAAGTGTATAATTCTCTAGGACAGTTGATGTACGTTAAGGCGATATCTGTGTCTGTGCTGACTTGTATTGTGTTACGTTAAACAGTAGGCAGAACTGAGGGCTCAAGTTTGCACTCTTGGCTGTAGTACTAAAAATGAAACCTGAGATTGACCCAAGCACCTATCTGAGATTGGTATATAATATTTCTATAATTATATATTATTTTATAGTATATATTTCAATAGCATCTGAGTTTGAGTCACAGAAACCTTAAACTGAGGAGACTATAGTTCACAACCTTAAAGAGCCATTCTAAAAATGATGAGCAGGAGGGATCTAATAGTGAATATGTTCATTGATACCTTCATAGCAATTTTAGGAGAAAATTACTCTTTCGTCCAGAAGATCTCTGCAGAACCAGGGCTCCCATTTCTCTTTGTGCTATCTCTTTATAGTGTTTTCATTTGAGAGAGGAGGCTGAGTTTCCAGAGCTCTGCTTTTATTTATTTTTATACAGATGGTCTCTCTGTGTCTGCTTGTGGATATTGATATTTTTAAGAGAAATTATTTGTGGTTGTTCAGTGGCATACAACTGACAGGCATTTCACTAAGCATATGGACCGGACTTTGTGAATAGTTCAAATATTTTTTAATTATAAAGAACGGTATGGCAGATGGACTTTTCCCTGAGCCAGTTTTTCTGTGAGAGATAGAGGTACATATATATTCTGATGAGGTGCTGTGGAATGCAGTGTGGGGAACCTACATCTGGCTAGTGCTTAACATTTGCTCGAAAAGCATGTTGTTTGAAGCTGATCCCCACCATACTAAAGCAGACTAGTAATAAGAAGTGTCAGTTGATCCAGTGGCGCATAAGAGTGAACAACTTTATGGAATCAGGTATGTCCCTGAGTAGATTAGGCTTCACCAAAGAAAAGAAATTAACCTGCACTATCAGAAAGTGTCATGTATAGGAGTGAAACATTGAGATCCCACTTTATTCTGTCTTTAATACATGGTTTTGCTTCTTTTGGGGATGAATAGAAATATCTTTTTGCTAGTTCTAGGCTTGAGTCATGAGTTCCATGGCTTTCTTAGCATCCCAAAGCAGTCAACAGTGATTTCTTAAGCAATTTGATCAATGCCTTTACTTGTGAAAGGTATGCTACGTAATTCAGCACCTACCAACTTGTGTAGCTGCTGAATAACCAAGTGACTGTCCAGGCAAGTAAATAACAGTTTACTTACATACTTTTATGGTTTCATAAAACAATTCCCCTGAGTGACATAAGAACATAAAATATTAATATCACTAGCATAGCCTGTTGAATTTTTTGTGGAGACAGGTGCAAGTCAGAATATTGACAAGGAAGAACTTGAATTTGCTAAGACTTCCTAAATTTAAAAGCTCTAGTTTTGGTTGGTGTGATTAAGCAAGTGAAAGTCTGTTGCCCTCCACCATTTATTTTTACAGTGCTTCTTTGTAATTTTTTTCATCAGTTCCTCAGATGTTGTTTGGAGGAAATGAAGTTCTTGACCTCAATGATTTTATTTTTGTTTTTCCCTAATTGCTTCCCTACCAGTTTTTTGGAAAACATGTTTCTTTTAATTTCATCTTTCCTCACTTTATTTAGGTTCAATTTTTCCCTCTTCATTTCTGGAATTTTTTGCTCACCACCATGCTTAAATGGGGTTGAATCATAGCAAGCCATTTTCTCTTGCCAAAGTGAGATAGATATACTGAGGAGATAATTGGAAAGTCAGACTCTGTACTGTAGGGTTATTTAATGGGAGCACTGCTGGAAGTGATTGCAGAGAATGTAGTGCTTCATATATCCATGACCAAGATTGACATGTTGCTCACAACATGTCACAGTTTAGTGAGGAGCTACATGTATTTCCAAGAATTCCAGCATATCTTATAATTTAAATAATCGAATTTGGTATTTAGGTACACTGTTTATATATGCTTTACTACCTAACAATTATTTTATTCTAGCTTAGGCAAATCCCTAACTGAAACACCTAGCTAATGCTTTAGACACATGAATTAAATGGGATACAGTTTGTTCATTTGTATTATCTCCAGCTTCAACCTCATACTTCCTAGTATAATATATTCTTTTCAACCAGAAATTAAACTAGATATCTAGCATTATTTTCAGTGCTTGTACTTCATGAGAAATGATCTGATTTTCAAGACACTATTTAAGTGCATTGCATTTTATTTTGGTAATAGCAGAGACCTCATGTGGCCAGTTTGATTGATTCAAGAATATATATCACTCTTATTCAAGCAAAGGAATTCAAACTTGAATGCCTACCTCTGTGCTGAAGCTGACAGACTTTATCAAGGCTATCTTTTAGACCTGGTTTTCGTTTATACAAAAACTGACCTGTCCATGTCTAATAAGCAAAAACTGATAGAAGACATTATAAAGTCACTGATTTATCATAGAAAGCTTTGTTGGGTTTAGAGCTCAGTGATTTAAGCTTGTAAAACTGCATTCTTGGGCAAAATATGTATATTGTATATAAATGGTTGGGAGCTTACCATTACAGTTTATCTCTTCACATCTGCCTTAAAAATGCTATGTAGGCTAGGCTTAGTAGCTCACGCCTCTAAATCCAGCCCTTTGAGAGGTGGAAGCGGACAGGTCATCTGAGGTCAGGAGTTCAAGACCAGCCTGACCAACATGGAGAAATCCCATCTCTACTAAAAAAAAAAAAAAAAAAATGCTATGTAGAAATACATTTAACAGAATTATAATAAAACAGTGTTTTAAAATCTAACCTGTAAACAAAAGCTAGTTTGAGGCACCCAATCATTTAATGAGAGATTGAGAATGAGGCTTAATGGATCAAAAAAGCACTTAGGAGTATGTTCCTGATTGTATTCTCTAAATTATACTCAATTTCATGGTAATTACATGAAGAAGTTACCTATAATTATTCTTAACACTACATGGAATTCCCTGGGTAATTGTGGGCCATTTATTTCCTGAATGTTATGTGAAATCCTTAGCTGGTTGAATGTTGCACAGTACTTGAGAATTACAGTTTGAAGTGATTTCTGTGGGAGGGAATCACTACAATGTATACTCTAAATAAAGTCATCTAACTGTTTAAAAAAAAAAAAAAAAAGAGAGAGATACTCTTCCAAATCCTTCTTTTAAAAATCCACATTCATCCACAATCTCATCCCTTTGCAGAAATTATTGCCTAAATTCTCACCAAGTTTTGAATTCCTAAAATAGACCCGGATCTGGGATTTGAAGGCTCCCCCAGAAAAAGTTTATGGCTGGAGGAGTGTCATAGAGGGTCTGCATATGACAGAACTTACTGATTAGATTTTTGGATGCTTTAACACAAAGATTTTTGTTATCCTTATTGGCCAAAGAACACTACTATTTTGTGGTTCTGGACTCTGGCTTCTATCTCCCTGTGATATGTTTTAATGCTGAAATGACTTGGCTATCCAAAACTTCTAGTCTAGAGGTCTGTTGGTTGAAGGTAGAAGTTTCCAAGTTTGTTGAAATAATATGAAGCTGACTATCTCACATGAATGATGTTGCCCCCATTTGTTTTGGGCGAGGACTCATTACTGCAGTATATTGATTTCTTCACCAAATGATTTTTCTTTTTCTCAATAAATGCTGTCTTAGAGGTTCTGCTTATACATGATTTTTAAAACATTGATTTCCTTCTATCCACCAAATACTGTGAATTGTTTTTCCATTTATTTTTCTTAGCAAATGGAACTTTATTCTTGACTCTTTTTAGCCCTAGATTTTCTGTGGCATTCTGTAGGAGCATTGTATTGCTTGGGAAGAAAAAAAAGATCAAAATCATTCTGAGGCAAAATGCTCTATTATCCTTATTTATGACAAGAGAATAATGAAACTTAAAATTGTATATTAAGGAATTAATAACATTCAGATTTTGCTGTAAAATACTTGAGTCATTTTTATTTGTGGATAGTACTAATGAGTGTGACAACTATAATGGAGAAACCTGTGTTGGCCTCTTTTCATGGCATCAGGAACTCTTGTCATAGAATTCTTGGTAAAGTACAAGTTTGATAGCAAAGCTCCTGAATTCAGCATATCATTGGGATTTCCATTTACCTTTTGTCTTTTTTTATTGTATTTTTTAGCCTTTTTGTTTTTGTTCCTACCTTCCATGAGTAGCATTGATTTTTCAGCTGAAGTTGGAATTTGTGTTAAGAATCGACTTTAAATTTCTGATACAGTTGAATATTAGAAATGGCTTCAATTGCCATGAAATGATTGCTTTTCTTTTCTTTTTTTTCTTAAAAATAATACAGCCTTATAAATGTCTCTTTTCCTCAAGAATGTGAATTTAGGCTGGGCATAGTGACTCATGCCTGTAATCCCAGACCTTTGGGACGCTGACACAGGAGGATTTCTTGAGCCCAGGAATTTGAGATCAGCCGGGCAACACAGCAAGACCTCATCTTTACTTTAAAAAAAAATTTTTTTTTAGCCAGGTGTGGTGGTACATGCCAGTAGTCCCAGCTACTTGGGAGGCTGAGGTGGGGGGATTACTTGAACCCAGGAGTTTGAGGTTGCAGTGAGCTATGATTGTAATGCTCCATCTAGACTGGGCAACAGAACAGAGCAAGACCCTCTGTCTCAAAAAAAAAAAAAAAAAAAAAAAAAAAGAATTTAGCTCCAATTCCAAATGACTAACTCTTATGCCAGTCATAGCCAGTGAAACCATCGGCAGTAGCTTTGGTAGCCCTTAACCTAAGGAGTCATTAGAGGTTAGAGTAAATTAGACTATCTAATAGTGCAGAGAGAAGTGCCATTATGGGAAATGATCTCTGTCTGCCATTTTCGCTAAAGTTTTAGATTGTGACTGGATCCTTCTTCACAGCTTAAAGACACAAAATGAAAGAGTAGTTCTAGTTTATCTTCTTAATCGGAGTCATTATTTGGAAATAAGATTTGCAATATGCTGTCTGTCCCCAAACACTGCTGAGCTTGCTGGGAAACAGAAAAGTTTAACATGGTTGTTACCTGAAAGCTGTAGAGTCAACAACAAAAAAGGGGAAATGTTTTTGGTAGGGAATTGGACCAGTTCTAAGATATCACTTGTAATTATAAAATAATGTCTTCCTTTTTATCTGCTTTTCAAACAGTCTCAGTGAACTATTAAACATTTGTGTGCAGTGTCCTGTTTTGCTTATCTAAGGCATTTTGACTTGGAAGTATTAAACTTCAGGAATGAGCTAGAGAAGAGAATGAGGCTATGTTAGAGAAGGAAAAATAGGAGCTTTTTGTTCATGGATTTTAGAGGTTCACAAATTGAAAGGAAAAAGAAAATCCTTCGTTTCTAACCCTAAAATAATTTTGTTAATGAGGTGCTGGGAAGAAGACTATCAAAAGGGCTCAAAGCTCATCCTTCTAGAATAATCAGTAATTCTGAATAGTCTTTGGGAAATAGCGTTTCTTGGTTAATTACCTTTCTTCCTTTCTCCCAAATGATTGTTTGAGACCTTAAAACAGAAAATCCAGTGTTAATGGGCTCTAGATCTTCAGCTAGGTGAGCAGTTTCTTACATACAGCCAGTTTTCTTGATAAGGATCCAGCAGGAAAACCAGCAATAAAACATTTCAACATGCAGTTTGGGGGTTCCCTGGCTTATTCACTGAGTTTAAGCTCTTGCTGCAACATGGTTCTATACCATCTGGGATGCTAGCAATCACAGCAGTTAGCTCAGATATCTGAGCTGTCTGCCACACACATACCAGCCTGAGGAGATCATCATTCTTCAGTTTCATTCATTACTTAATGAATGCCAAATTAATTGGCAGGAAGAAGAAACACTCTGTGTGATATACTGAACAAGCCTGTGTGCATGATTAAGGAGTCACTCAAAAAGATAATTTTGAGCTTTATTTCTCCTTTGTTAACAAATCTCAAGAAAGCCTTTGTTACAGTTTAGCTCATGTCATTTGGTTGGTTTTATTTTCTAGCCCTTTAACATAGGAGGAAATTGTCATTTCATATATAACTTGTAACACATACAGAATTGAACTGATTAGTTTTCTTGCCTTAAATTAATTATATATCATCCCAAGGATCTCTGTTAATTCTGCTTTGCCAAGAAATAATGACATCTGGGTTTGGCATTAGAAGTATTTTATACTTTTGGTTTTTTCTTTAGATCTCTTCCACATCTATAAAGTGATTGATTAAATTAGAGGAGGTATATAGAATAAGTCCCAATCCCATTGCAGCTGGCAGAGCAACAAATGAGAAAATCTTACACCATGAGAGTCATGCCATCAGGTGTTTGCAAGTGACAGCTATAGTGTGTTGTCTTGAATGCCAAGTTAGAAGATAAATAATACCAAGTAGTTATCAACTCACTCCCAAATTTAATAATAAGATAACAAAGTCCGAAAGGTTACTTACGAGTTGTCTTCCATGGGGGAAGATAAATTTATTAAAATGTCACGTACTGATCTTCTTGGGGTTTTTTTTTTTTCCTTTCCCAGAAAAATGATTTTGGTGACTAATCAATTGTAAACACTTTGCTTCCTTACTGACAAACCATTCATTTAGAAAAATCAAAGTGGACTTCCTTTCATAAGCATTACAGTTAGCCTGGGCAAGAGATGTTATGATTGTCTTATTCTTTAAGCCAGCTTACGTTTTGGATTTGTGTGAAATGTCTTTTGCAAAGAAATTAGATAGTATAGTATTAATTACCTATTGTGTATAGTCTTCTGCATAATTTAGAGTTGCACAATAATTTAACTTTTCTGTAAACAGTATTCTTTATCCATACATATTTTATAAATATACATATATATACACATACATTTTTTAAAATTTTCTCTTTCAAGAGATTTCTTGCCTTGCTCCCACTCCAAAAGCTAGGTACAGTTTAGTCATTAGTCTCAGAGGAAGAATACAGGAAAGCAAAGATGAGGCCCCCCTCTTCTTGTGTTGGTCTTGGGAACGAACAGTATTCCATCTTTCAAAAATGGTATATTTGTAAATAGTTTGGGAAAGATGTTAGAATTTTTTTAAAGTCAGCTCTTTTATAAATTGGAAATACTCAGTAGTCAGAAATAAGATCCCTTCTGATAGAGATAGATCCTCAAAACTCAAGTTGGACTGAAAATTAGATTGAGAAAGATACAACTTCATCCATAGCCAATAAAATCTGTCTTTCGAAGTCTGCTTATTAATGCTGTATGAGTCGCTCCTTCTCCTTTTGAAAACATCTCCTGGACTGGAAATGTGGTGTGGTAGAAACCAGCTTAGCTGAAAATTGGAGAATGTTAAATAGCTTTTATGGGACTTAACGATAAAATGTATTGATGTTAGTGATTATCAAAATAGGTTTATCATTATAAACTTAGGAAATTACTTATACTTAATAAAGAAGAAAAACGAGTATTAAGTGATAAGACCTCTTCATTTTATTTTCTCTGAGACTTATTTCCATTACCAAACATAATAAAGGCCAGAAAAGATTTAAAAAAACAAAAACATTCCTTTTTTTTTTTTTTTTAACCACATGGAGAAAGGACCAGGCTGGAAGCATATGTTCCCACCCTTATTTATATTCCTTTGAGCATTGCCCTTTTCTAGACAGACAATCTGAAAATAATTGTGTTGATAGGTCTCTTTAAGCCTGAACTCTGGGTGTAAGAGGTTATCCAGAAGCTTTAGGGAGCTGCCTTGCTCAGGTCATTGGAAGTTTCATCCCTAAGACTCATTTTAATTCCTAAGTCCTTTATGTACCATTATGGGCATATGGAGCATATTCATATTATGAGGAGGAGTCTTTATGATGAACTTTTTAATATGGCCACAATTAAACTCACATTCACAAAGGATGAGCTACTTGTCAGAAGCCAAAAGAAAAACACACATTGAACATGAAGCAAGGAGTCCATAAAACAAGAGTTCTTTACCACGTTTAAGCAAAGGTCTCTCAAAAAACTGTATTTCTCTACACATTAGCTGAGATTCACACATGTTGCACCTCAGTATTTCAGATGAGACTCAGTATGTGGAGGAGAAAACTGCAAACTTGTTTTGTTCTGGTCTTTCACACCCTCTTCTGTGGCAATGTGAGGTGAGGATTGTTTCCTAAAGTATCTACATCATCTTATATAGAAATCATGGGACTCTAGAAAGCTGGCAAGAGCTGGTGGGAGCTTTTAAACAAGTGCTTTATGGGTATCTGATCTCTTCTGACATCAATTGTTTCAAATCATTGTTGGGCTCTGTAATGTTCTGCAATCTTCCCCGTACCCCTCCTGATCCTCTCTGGTTTATCTTTTATCCAATCTCTATATTTTTTTAGTACAAATAATTTTCAGATCCCAGCTTTGGTAAATGTGTTAACTCTACTTTGTGAATAAATAAATGAGTGATCTGCTGAACGATTGCAATTGTAGAATTATGTTGTATGTAATGTACATATGGAGAAAGAATGTATTTTCATTTTCTTAATAAAAAGTTATATATGGAGCTACAAGATGTCTCTTATATTTGCTCAAACTGCTTTTGAAGTGAACTTTTAAAATGTTTATATACTTTGCAGTTGTGTTTTTTCCCTCAGAAAGATGAGTTTTATTTAGGCTTCCAAAAACAGAAAGTGATGCACTTTAGAAGGGCCATTGGGTGTTTTCTTTTGAGACGATGCTTACATAAAAAAGTACTGACCACGCTCACCAAGTTTCTACAGGGAGGCTTCCACTTTTAAAGACCACTGGTAAATTATTTCGTGAAACGATGTTTTTCTACCTACTTTTAATGACCAGCCTTATTTTATTTGCTTTGTCCATTTGGGCTTGTGTTCCTCTTTAAAGGGGATGTGCTTGTACAGGCTAGAAACTAGAAGACTGAATTGGAAAATTCATTAAGAAAAGATAGCAAAGCAAGAGAACCTAGAAGTGTTGTGAAGTTGGAGAAATTCTGGATCCCTGTTCCCAGTGAAGGGGAAAGACACTTTGTGGGCCAAACTTTCAAAAAAAAATAAGCTGAGAAATATGCCAGATGAAGGTACTGGATCGCTGGGGCCAAGTGGTGGGACTCTCGGTAACAAAATGCCCTCCGCCCTTTCCACCTCCTGGTCTGCTTTACATCTTGGCTTTGTGATCCTGCATTCTGGAGTGAACTGTCAGCTGATTTTATTCAAAATGGGGATTAGGTTTTCTCAGTTTACAAATTCAGTAATCCAAACCTTACTGCAGAGCTTTCATTTCTAGGGTATCCTTTGCGTGTGGCTCTGAGTAACATTTCTTTGTGTTCTCAAAACAGGAAAGCATGAGGTGCACTGGTGAGGTAAGGAATTGACCTTTCCTTGGACAGTCCTCCAGAGAATTAACTCAAAGGGATCAAAATCCAGGATACTACCCTTGATAATATTTGTCACTACCGACAGCAGTAAGTAAAGAAGCCTTGGCCCTAAACACAGATGAGAGCCGGCTGTATCCGGGCCAAGTGCGGGTGGAGACTGTACTACAGAGACTGGAAGGTGCTGCGTTAGGGGGCTTTTCTACTGTGTAAGGAAGATAACTGAGCATTGTAATGGGGAAATGGCTGTGCGTGCCCATGTTCCCATAACTTCTCATATAAATGACGACTGCAGAGTTCATAGAAATTGGGAGGAAATATAAATCAAGGCAGCATTCGTTTATCACTAACCATTGAGATTCCAAAGGTAGTAATGTGATTGGAAAGACCATCTGAGGTATGTGCAGTCCTGGCTAAGTTTAAATCCTAGTTGATGACGATTCTTCTTTACTTTAGCACCACGTTATACTACATCTTCCTTTGCCTTTTACATGTCTTGGAAAGAGAAAAGGAAGAGGGGACTGCAGACTTGGGGCTTTCTGGAGCATAGGGCAGTTGGGACTGCAGAGGACAGCTTCATTACTGTCTTACAGGGGTCTTTTTTCCTGTGGGCTTTGACCTAGGAAAAGTAGCAGCAGTCAGCTATATCCTTGCCAGACACATTCTTATTACAGGGAAGGAGATAGAAACTATGTAGAAGTAGCCTGCCTAGCACTACGTTCCTAAGTTTTGATGGTTGGCAAACCCCAAGAGGACGTTAGGACCCTTGGTGATGTACATAGCACACATTGTACAGCTGCCCTCTCAACTTGGGCCATAGAATGGAGAGCCCCAGAGGAATCAGGAGTCCTGGCTTTTATTTCCTGATTACTGGTGACTTCTGCAAAGCATTGTGCACAGTCACAACTTCTCTGTCTCATTTATTCTGTTAAGTAAATATTGGCAGCATTTCTTATTTCCTAGGGTCCTATTATTTTTTTGAGACGGGGTCTCACTGTCGTGCAGGCTGGAATGCAGTGGTACAATCATAGCTGCCTGCAGCCTCCACCTCCTGGGCTCAAGTGATCCTGCCTCAGCATCCTGAGTAGCTAGGGCTACAGATATGTGCCAGCACAACTGGCTAATTAAAAAAAAAAAAAAATTGTAAAGATGGGATCTGGCTGTGTTACCCAGGCTGGTCTCAAATTCCTGAGCTCCAGCTGTCCTCTCACCTCGACCTCCTAAAGTGCTGGGATTAAAGGCATGAGCCACCATACCCTGCCAAGGTCTTTGAAAGCACTAGGATCTGTGTTCATCATTAGTGTTAATTATGTAGCCAGTCCTATTCTTTACCTTGTGATACATAAGAAATCTGTGATTTGTGATGGAGCTTATAAGGGAGGTTGAGAGTGACAAATCAGCGTAACACAGTGAAATTGACAACTGAGTGTGTGTCTTGGTTGGCAGGCAAGGAGCAGGGTCAGTGACGTAGGTCTAATCTGTGGCCTATGATAAGCTATTTGTAAATAGTAAGATGCTAGGCAGACACACAAGATTGTTGTCTAGCAACTAAGATTATGGACCAGTTCTACCTGATAGTTTCCCTTCTGCAGGTTGGAAATGATTACGTTTTCCTCTTGCAGTGAGGAAGCATACAGCTGTGGATAGTACCACACAGGAGATGAAGAAAGAATCCTCTCCAGTGATTCCATCCCTAAACCTCTATCATCTTCGTTGCAGACCTGGTGGGGAGGGATAGGCAGAAGCCTCTTGTGGCAGTAAACAGATCCTTTTATGGGCAGAAACAGGGCCAGAACAGAGCTGCTTTGTTTTCATATTTTTGTTTTGTCTCTTTGCCAGTGTTTTCATACCTGATCAGTGTTCAGCAGCCCCTTGGGGATCTCTGGTAGTGGTGATTCACAGTGTATCTGAGGCAGAAGTAGAGGGAAGGAAGACAGTAAAACATCTGGAAGTAAAACATCTATAAAACAACATCTTAGGAGAAAATGAGGTCCTTTACAGTCACTAGGACAGCTTGAATAACATAAAAAGACTTACCACTACCTTTAGGACCCCCCTCGCCTTTTTCTTCTTTCAGCTTCCCTCCTCTCTCCTAATTTCTGTGCCTGCAGTGTTGGACAAGTGTAAGTCAGCAGAGGCTCCTGTGCTCTTGGGTGTGACCTGACATCCTCAGGTACTTCGGCAATGAGCCTCTTACTTAAGTGAAGATGTTAAGCCAAAGCAAAATACCAGAGCTTGAACCAGTTTACACAAAAACACTTTAATTGACAGTATACAATTTTCCAAAATATATTTTTGTAAGAAAATGCAATAATTAACTATAGTTTTTACAAACAAGTTTCTCAGTAAATTCCAGTGTACTTCAGACCCCTGTCCACTAAGATACATATGATCCCCCAGTTCCTGGGCAAACTGTTTAACATTCATTGCAAACAAAAAGACCCACACAGATAGTCATCTGCTCCCCACCTCCATGCTGTGTTTGCAGCAGACCTGAGGGCTCAGCTAGTGACAATGACAAAAGCTATGCTACTGTTTTATCTTACCCTCTCTGCCTCCATCTTGTTTCCTTGGTCCCTCCATCCTGTTAGAATAAGTTACATGCATAAAAGCTCATCTAAAACTTATTTCTTGGCAGAAAGAATTGTTCACTTATATCTTAAACCTAAAAGATTCAGAGAAAATATAGGAGACCAGTTTCTGTTTTTGTGTTCATGCCCTCCCTAGCCTTGCTAGGGTAAGAATTAGGAAAGGAATTCTGTCCTTTGTCTCATTCTGGCGCTTTCAAGTAGCAATTCTTAATCTACGGATTATTCGTTCTGAGGCACACAGCACTGGTCTGCAGATCCAGGTTTTAATCTTGTTTCTGTCCCAAACCATGGACTTTGAGCAAGTCACTTTATCTTTGTGGGCTTCACATTGTTTTGTCTGCAGAAAAAGACTGGACTAGAACTTGAAATCCCTCTCTTATGTCTAGAGGACTGCCTGCCAACCAGAGCATATTGACTCCAACCTTTACTATAATGGGGCTGCGACTATGCTGGGGAGGGAGCAGGGTGGAATTTTAAAATTAAAAAAAAAAAAACAAAAAACCTGATTTACAAGACAAATACTTTGTCATAAGCTTATTTCATTTTTTGTTAAAAAAAATCAAAAACTTGTCATTTCTAGTAAGACATTTACATTCCTGTTCAGAGAAAAAACTCGGCCATCACTCAGCTAACCTAATGTTTTCTTCAAAGTAGGTTCACTTAAAGCAATGCAGGGTGGATTAACATGTGGCCACGGCATTTACATTATCCAAAAAACAGGTCTATATGTATCTGTTTGAACTTGTTCTTCAGTTTCTCCAGTATTTTGTCAAAAAAGATAAAGCTCAAGAAGTGATTTAAATAAACTTTCTGTTAGCTTTCCTTATCAAGAGGGAAGAAAAACTGGTGTCTAGACTAGATTAAACCCGTATTTTGTCTTACGATGCAAAGAATTTTCTGTACCTCCTTCATCAGCATTGCTGCTTCTCTCCCCACTCATGTGACAGTAGGCTTCCAGTCATATTCATGGTTTCTGGCTTTCTCTGCAGCTTGGGGAAACCATGGTTTGCCACTAAACCCTCTTTGGTACAACCTGTTTAAAAAACATGCTGAGCTTCTAGTGTTCCTCTTACCTCTTCCAGGACCCAGAATCCGAATTATCAGAGAGCATTTAGAACCCAGTAAAGGTGGTGGAAGATGGTGACCTTTAGATGTGTGGCTGTTTGGCCTGTGGACTTAGGTGTCCTGGTGGCAAGAGCATGGCAAGGTGTCAGATTCTGAAGCTGCCCTAAGACTAGACACAGTTTGGACAAACATAAGGAACCTCTGAATCAGCCTAAAGCTTCTGCGGGTTCTCCTTGGACAGAGTGATGGAGAATCAGGAGCTGTGACTGACCTGACCAGGCACAACTGCTCTCTAGTCCTTGCCAGTCATCTGTCTCCAAGAGGCCTCAGGGTTGCAGCCTTTGATCAATTTGCAGAGGCCTATTTGCTGTCTCTATCAAAAGCCCTGGCTGGTGAACTGTGACCTCGTGTCAGCAAAGGAGGAATAGTCTAGTCTGGCCTCTCCCACGGAGACCACGACAGAAACCTACTGGGTGGAAAGAACCCATTGCTGGGCAAGAAGAAAGGAAGCAAACACCTCATCAAGCCTTACAAGATTTCCTGTTTTCCCCCAAACGGGCGCTGTTCTCCATCCTGCCCACTGCCAAACACTAGAGAATCAGGGCAGATGTTTTGGGACCTTGTTAGCCTCGCATCCCCCTAACTCCTGGGAAACTCACTTGGGCCCTATGTGAACCCTTGGCCTTCCTTTCCCCTGGGATATCAGATGGCTACAGGCTATAAGGAAGGAATTAGGCAGATGGAGTGGGGCAGAGATCTTCCCCTGCCCCTCCCCCTACCCTTTCAAAAAATAAGCCATCCCCAAGCAGATAACCTATTTCATAGAACTACTACAGCCTGGGCCTGACACTTAAGACCCTGGAAAAATGGCAGTTTTCATTCCCCTAAGTAGTTCTGCCCATTTTCCTACTTGGTCCCAGGGAATTTACGCCCAGCACAATGGAGACCATGGTGAAAGTTCAAAATTCCCTACAGGATTCCCCCTTCTCAGCTAGATGAAACCTCACAATGCCCACTGCTTAGGAGCCTTCTACATGGCAACTAACTGCCGAGCCTGTAAAAATCATATTAGGGAAAAGACATGGCTTTGTGCTTCTCCGAGATGCCACCAGAAACTGCAAGAGAACAGCAGCTCAACTAGGACCACAGAGAAGAGGAAACAGCAAGGCCTAGCTCCAAGCCAGGACACCAAGAGTTCCCAGAACAGTCCATCCCCCAGGCTGCTCTTCATGCATCTCCCTCGTTCCCTGTGGCACAGGAGAACCAGAATGAGCGAGATGAGCTAACTGGATGTCTGCAATTGTCTAAGCTTTGGCCTTTGGCAGTGGAGGGCTGGGTTAGAAAACAAACTCTCAGCAACTTGAAATGTCCCTGAGTTTCCTATGAAATAAAGAGGAAAGCCTGTCCTTCCTGGTTGCTTTAATGGATTGTCTCTGACAACACATCGCTGATGAGGGGGGCGGGGGTGGGAAGGCCTCTCCCACAGCCACTGCTCTTTTGCACTGGGTCTCAGGGAATCACTCCCATCAGCTGAGCAGTGAACAACAAAAGGAGCACTGCTTTCAGTAGCTACAGCAGATTTTAGTCCATGGTGAAAATGGAAGGCCAAAGAAGATTGTGGGGAGCCTCTGCAAGGAGGACCGGGGCGATGGGCCAGTGTTCCTGCTGACCCGAGACACCAGCCTGAAGAGCGTCTCCTTCTAGAGGAGGACCTGCACATGGGTCCCCCAAACAGACCTGGTTCATGCAGGGAGTCCTGTGTGGGTTAAGCCCCAATCTCAAGAAGCACACGTGAGAAAATCAGAATCCAGAACAAGGGGTTCAAGGTTATGAATAATCTGTGCTAATCCCAGAGGCCACAGGACAGAGTAAGTGGGAATGAACACTGAGCACAGGGAGGGGGGAAGAACACAGGGTGGGAAAATGGGTACACGAGGCTGGGGTAGGAGAAGGAAAACTTAGGAGCTGGACTTCCAAGTTGTAAGATCCCACTAAGCCAAGATGGAGCCCTGCCCTCCTTTCCAGACCAGCCACCTGCTAGAGTTTCACCCCTGCCCGGGACAGCTCTGGCGGGAGGACACATGTGAACACAGCAGTGTGGCATGGTGCAAATGGAATCTTTGTTTTCGTCCTGACTGTCACTAAGTGGCTCTGACCTTGGACAAATCACTTACCCTCTTCAGGTCTCAGTAACCCTGCTGCGGAATGAAGGGATTCCACTAGTTGATCTCTTAAAGTCCCTTATACGTGGCTTTTTCTTGATTTCCCTCATCCTCCAGCAGCACTGAGCTCAGGCACTATTGGGTATTTTACAAGAGGAATCTGGACAGAATGTGATTTGTTCAGCTCAAAAAAGGAAAATTTAAGGCTCTGGAGGGATTTGGAGGGGCACCCCTCAGAGTTCACTCTCCCTCCCCAGTCTTTCCCTTCCCTGTCCAGACGGCACTTGGGGTGGTCGGTCTGGAGCTCTGTGGTGCTGCTGGAGGCCGCCGTTAGACTGGACTAGAGATGGGTGTCTTCCTCCTCATCAAGGTCATCCTTGGTCAGGTTGTCCAGAGGGACGATCCAGCTGTCCCCCAGCTCCCCATTGAGGCTGACCACCTTTTTCTCCTGCATCTCAGAAGAGGTCTCCATCACTTCCAGTGTGGGGTTGTCATGGTAACCATTCTCCACCGTCTGCAGCTCCTCTGTTAGTCGTTGCTAGAGTGGGGAAGATGAGCCAGTAAGAAGGGGATTTCGGAGCTTAATATAGCGCAGGTACCCTCCCACCCCGGAGTCCCACTGTGGCTAAAGCAGGCTCTCACTGCTCCCCTGTGGGGCTGGCTGCTCCTGGTGGCCATTCTGGTTCTCAGCCTGCCTGGAACTAATTTGGAACAAAGACTTGCCCCTCACCCTCGCCTTGGTGGCAGACCTGTGAGTGAGTGAAGATGGACTTTGTTCTCCAGAGTCCACTAATCTCTTTCCTCCCTTTCATTCCTTTCCCCAAAACCACCTCTCCAGGCACCTACATCACCTATTGTAATGAATGGGGAAAGACTATTTAAAAATGACCTCTCAGGCTGGTTGACTGAGCCCTGTCTCAACCTAGGCAGGATGGGCACGGTGTCTCTAGAACCATCCCTGCGGCAGATAGCAGCCATCTAGCAGCAGAGGCACTTTCTGTCCCTCTCAGATACAACCTTGAGTGCACGCCAGAATCACCTGGGGAGCTTTTAACAACTACAGTGATGGACTCAGACTCTGTATGAATTGCTATAGGTGGCAGTCAAGCATGGGCATTTTAAAGTTTCCCACATTGGGCAGGATGAGTGAGAACCACAGGTCTGCATGGCACCATCATGATGGGAATTCTAATGAGGTAGGCGTTAGAATTTGGGGTTAGACAGGAACACCTAGGCCTGCTTCTATCAGTGAATCCTCAGAGCAGCTCCACAAGGAGGTTATTCCTGCCATGGAGATGAGGAACCTGCTGCTCAGAGCTCATCTGACTCAGGGTCAGAACCAGGACTTAAACCAAGTCTCCCTGACTCCAGTCTGCGTGTGGTGGCTCACAACTGTAATCCTAGCATTTTGGGAGGCTGAGGCAGGTAGACTGCTTGAGGTCAGGAGTTTGAGACCAGCCTGGCCAACATGGTGAAACCCCAGCTCTACTAAAAATACAAAAATTAGGCGGGCACGGGGGTGCATCTGTAATCCCAGATACTGGGGAGGCTGAAGCAGAAGAACTGCTTGAACCCAAGAGGCAGAGGTTGCAGTGAGCAGAGATCGTGCTACTGCACTGCAGCCTGGATGAGGAGCAAGACCCTGTCTGAAAAAATAATAAAAAAGTCTTCCTGACTCCAAAGCCCATGCTCTGTCTTCTGCCACGCTGCCTCTGTAATGTTCTGTGGACCGAGATGGCTGCCTATCATGGGTGGCCTCTGCCCATTAGAAAGGGTCCAGGGCCCACTCCCTTCCCTCTTCTGCAACTCAGGAATCGTGAGGGGAGAGTTCCTCTGGTGACCTGGGCTGCTTCCCCCACATGGGTGTAGACAGTTGCTTACCTGGTCCTTCCTCTGGGAGAGGCGCTGGTGGCAGCAGCCATAGAGGGCTGCCACGAGGAGCAGGAAGGATGCCATGCAGACGATGGTGATAATAAGAGGCATGCTGAAGCGGTCCTCGGCCTCTTCTGGTGGCCCCTCATCCCCCAGCTGCATATGACTGACCCCTGCCTGCAGGAGAGGGTGGCAGAAAACAGGCTTAGGCACCCCCCCTTTCTCCACCTCACCCCGCACCCCGTTTCACTGGAGAGCCCATCTGCTGGGGCCCGTGCAGCTGCCCTTTCCTCCATGCAAGCACGTGAGGGGTTCCTCCCCATGGAGAGAGGAACGGGGGCTCAGTAACCAGACCTCCCACAAGGGATTTCTGAGCCACACTGTCCCCACACCTGGAGCCGCTTACCTCCTTTAGTTCATCCCATTTGTCCTTCAGCCGCTGGTACACATCCTTGGGAGGGAGCTTAGCTGTGGGAGAGGAGGGAGACGCTGCCGAATGGCCCAGCCCAGAGCGAAGCAGTGGGGAACAGGGACCATGCCCCAAGATAGGGACGCACTGTATCTGGGTCTCCAGAGTAAGTCTCTCGGGCAACCTGGGAGGGGGTGTGGCTTGACCGTTCTTAGCAAACTGAAGGGGCACCACTGTGACCCATTCCCTGATGTGGCTCCTGCACCCCCCCATTTCCACCCACACAGGCCTCAGCCCAGTCCCCGCTTGCCTTCCACTCACTGTGAATAGTTATTTCTTTGACGGCTACTGCCTGACTTCCTAGAACAGGTGCCAGCCGTATGCTGCACTCATCTTGGGCCGGGTTGAAGGTGGCTTTGACTGCTCGGCATATCAGCGTGACCAGTTTCTCATCTGGAGGGCCCCCTGCCTATGGTGGGGAGAGCATAGGTGACTCCACGGGTGGCGTGACAGCAGCCTAGGCCTGTGGGCTGCCCTCCAGCTGAGGTCGGGAGGACACTGTTGCTCTGCTGGAACCTGCCTCTCTTCAGCCCTAGCTGTTGCTCCACGCAGGCCTGCCAGGAGCCGAGGGTTGTGTGCCGTTCTCCTGGGCCAGCTCCTGCCTCCTCTGCCTCGTTCCCATCAGCCCATTCCCCATACTGTGTTTATCTGGTCTGTGCTTGCACCTTTCATTCCTTTCATCCTAATATCCCTTCTTTCCCTCCAAGCTATTTGAGGTTTAGGGTCTTTTTTTTCTTTTTCTGAGATGGAGTTTCACTCTTGTTGCCCAGGTGGGAGTGCAATGGCGCAATCTCGACTTACATCCTCTGCCTCCCAGGTTCAAGCGATTCTTCTGCCTCAGCCTCCCGAGTAGCTGGGATTACAGGCATGTGCCACCATGCCCAGCTAATTTTGAATTTTTAGTAGAAACGGGGTTTCTCCATGTTGGTCAGGCTGGTATCAAACTCCCGACCTCAGGTTATCCACCCGTCTTAGCCTCTTAAAGTGCTGGGATTACAGGCATGAGCCACTGCACCCAGCCAACTGGGGATCTTTTTCATCTCCCTCCCCAGAAAGGGCTGGGGGCCGGGTCACTGCACAGCAACCCCACCCTACAGCCTGGGGGAGACTCCAAGTCCCCCTGAACTCCCATTCACCAGCCTTTCATGCCCAGTTCAGAGAATCAGGAGGGAAGGCCGCAGCTCTTAGAAGGGTTTCTACCCCAGAGCTGAAATACATGTACCCCTGCCCTAAACAGAGCCTCTGGCTCCAAAGCCAAGGACAGGCTGACGGGAAGGGGCTTTTGCTGAATAGGGAAACAGATGGGATCTTAAAGCTACTCCTGGGATATCTTGGAGGGGGTCTTAGCCCTAAGAGGAAAGATTGTGGTTGATGTGGCTTTAGGGCTGAGGATGAGGAGGGAAGTGTGGGCAGCTTTTGCCCAGTCCTGCCATGCCATCTAGGGACACCCTCCCTGGGGCTTCTCTGGCCTGATTCTGGAATAAAGGACTAAGACAAAAGAAAAGGACTCTAGGGATGGCTTAGCTCAGAACCCACACAAACCACCACGGAGGTTTCTAATGGAATTCCCTGAGGCCTACTAATTCCCCACCCTGACATCAGGAAGAGATACAGCGTTTTCCATCTTTTCTAGCAAAGGAAAAAAAATGCTTCTCACAAACAATCACACAGCCTAGCAAGTTACATCCAAAAAGAGGGTCTGAGGAAAGGCTGGGTGGGTGCCTGACTGTCCCCAGCGCCCATCTCACGCAATGCCCGCTTTGTCAAATAAGCCCAACCCAGGAGAACACCGGGCCCTTTTAAAACTCTGGTCTAGATGGAAGCTTTTGTAAAGTTCACTTGGAAAATGCCAGCATAATGAACACCCAAAAGAAAACAACTGCAGAAAATTCAGGCAGCAATAAAGTGTCATAAGCCCAAATTCTCCATCCCATCTACAGACACCATGTTCTGTTCTGTTCTAGTTCCAGTTCCTAGGGAGTGACGGCAACAATGGGCACTGACCGGGAGAGGGCAGCAGCGAGCCAGCCATCACCTGCACCCACAGGGCTCAGCAGCTATTTACTTGTGTGCACAGCACATCCCTAGACCAAAGCCTTTCACCACAGGGAGACTGGGGACCTGAAGGCTGCTCACACGCTGCCACCTCCCTCACACAGGTGTGCTCACACGCATGCTCACACACACGCACACCACCCAGACAAGAAAGGGTGGGCCCTTTCCTCTCCCACCCACCCCACCAGCTCCTCAGGTTAGAGGGACAATCTCCCAGCACTGTTCGTCCATCATGGCTCTCAGATAGTCCACAGACCAGGAAATGTGAAACCACAGACCATTAAAGAGAATGGTCTCTCTCCCTCCCTCATCCCTTCCCTTTCCCCTCACTCGAGCCCTCCCCTCCCTTCCTTCCTTCCTGATGGAGTCTTGCTCTGTTGCCCAGGCTGGAGTGCAGTGGTGGGATCTCGGCTCACTTGTAACCTCCACCTCCCAGGTTCAAGCAATTATCCTACCTCAGCCTCCCAAGCAGCTGGGATTACAGGCGCCTGCCACCACACCCAGCTAATTTTTGCATTTTTAGCAGAGATAGGGTTTCCCCACATTAGCCAGGCTGGTCTTGAACTCCTGACCTCAGACAATCCACCCACCTCAGCCTCCCAAAGTGCTGGGATTACAGGCATGAGCCACTGCACCTGCCTCTTTTTTTTTTTTGGAGAAATGGAGTCTCCCTATGTTGCCTAGGCTGCTCTTGAACTCCTGGCCTCAAGCAAACTTCCTGCCTCAGTTTCTCAAAGTGTTGGGATTACAGGTGTAAGCTATCACACCTGACCTCACCTCTCATTTTCAATTGAGATATCTGAAAACCAAAGCGATCAACTCACTAAAGTCACTCCCAGAGCTAGGGGCAAGCAGGAACTAGGATCAGCATCCCCCAACTCGGCATACTAGGAAAAGTCACACAGTTAAGGCCAAGCAAAGTGGGGGCAGGTGGTGGGGGAGGGTGGATGCTGGCCCTGCTGCAGTCCTGTGGGTGTGTCCTGACTTAAGTCGAAACCAGTCTGTCGCTCTGTAAGATGGGAAAGGACTACTTCCTACTAGGAAGAAATGAGGACAGGAAAGCTAATGCACCTTAAAAATGCACTTAGAACACTGCATCCCCTCCACCTCCCTCAGCTCCCGGGGAACTTGCCCCTGGGAGCAGACCTGAGGGCAGGGCTCCGATCAGGGACCTACTCACACAGTGGACGTTTCCTGTGAAGTTCAGGATGAGCTGCTTCTCATTCGGTGTCTCAGGAGCCTCACACTTTATCTGGAAGAAGCCACTGAGATTAAGGTTTGGGCTAAAAGTCAGGGAATCTTTGACTCTTCCCTCCCACTGAGGGGTGATCAAGATAGGAAGGAGTTCATGGCAAGCTGGGGGCATGGCTGGAACCATTCCAGAGCCAAGTGTGTCCTGGCTGCATGGCCTGAGGGCAGCCTAAGCCAGGACCAGGCTAACCAGGGAGAGGGAGGAGGAAATGTGTAAGTGCTGCTCACAGCCCCAGCCCGGTATCAAGGGCTGGAGGAAAGACAAAACTTGTCTTAAAGCCCCCTCCACCTGAGTCTGTGCTCTCCTACCTGCCCCACTCCTGCTGGAGTTACCCAGTTATTCCCATGAGCCGAGGTGGGAGAAGGTGTTTGGGGGACTCGGTGGATAGTTGACCCTGCCGTGGGGTTGGAGCCCGTGGTCTCTGGGAGGGGAGACGTTCTCGATGTCATTGCCGGGCTCGTGGGCTGCACTGTCCCCTGGGAGAGAGGGGCCGTAGAGTTGGCTGGCATCTGGCTGGAGGTCTGTTGAGTTCTTTGCGAGGGAACTGATGACGCTGTCATTGGGAAACGATGGTAATGAGAAAAGGTGAGTGCAGCCCTGCGAGGAGAGGACGGTCTTTTTCTTTGGGAAACGATGGTAATGAGAAAAGGTGAGTGCAGCCCCGTGAGGAGAGGACGGTCTTTTCTTGCTCTAATAGTTTTCTCAGGTTCTTTGGTCTTACCTCCCAGAGATGGGAGACGTGAACTCCTGTGACACTTTACAGGATGGGTCAGACTGGACAAGCCAGTGGAATTACCTGGCAAAGGAAGTCACAGCAGCCGCAGCAAACATTCACTGAGCATTTACTTTGTGCAAGGGACTAAGTGCTTCAAAAGGAAAGGTTCTTTCCTCCTAAATCCTCACAACCACCCTCTGGGGAAAGAACTGTCATCATCCCTATTTCATAAACAAGGGAAACTGGGACCCCGAGGAGCTCAGTGATTTGCCCAAGTTCCCGTGCCAACAAGTGGCAGGGCAGGGATTTGAATCCTGGGTTATCCCAGCAGGAGCCCACACTCCTCCTGTGTGGCACCCTCCTGCAAAGGGGTGGTCTGCTGGCCAGTCTGCAGCAACGTCACCCGCAGCACTCAGATTCTGGGTCCACAGATCTGAGACGGGTCCTGATCCTAAGCCTCCTGATCCATAGGCAGATTTTGAAATTGATTTACTAGGTTAAGACCAGCTCTTTTATGTTTTATTTTTATTTAATTTTTTTTGTAGAGACAGGTTTTCTCCATGTTGGTCAGGCTAAAGATCAGCTCTTATAAATAAATAAATAAATAAATAAATAAATAGGTATCAGCCAGTCGCGGTGGCTCACACCTGCAATCCTAGAACTTTGGGAGGCCAAGGTGGGTGGATCACGAGGTCAGGAGTTTGACAATAGCCTGGCCAACGTGGTGAAACCCTATCTCTGATAAAAAAAAATACAAAAATTAGCTGGGTGTGGTGGTGCAAACCTGTAGTCTCAGCTACTCGGCAGGCTGAGGCAGGAGAATCACTTGAACCCAGGAGGTGGAGGTTGCAGTGAGGTGAGATTGCACTACTGCACTCCAGCCTGGGTGACAGAGCAAGAATCTGTCTCAAAACTAAATAAGTAAATAGGTATGGAATAGAAACTACTAGAATGTTAGTGTATAGTAAGTAGTATTTATGAAACTTTGGTTTCAATAACATATCTATTACACATGCATGTTTTGGATTGTGATGTAAAATGAAAATGTGTTTCTTATCATGGGATGCTATGAAACAGGCTGTAGAAGCATGGTTCTAGGACTTGAAATCCTCCCGATACCCACCACCATCACCACGCAGGGTCTCGCCCACAGACTGTTGGACTGTCTGCTTGCTAAACTGGGCAAACAAGACAATGCAGTCTCATCAGAATCCACAGCCCTGCAGGCCTCTGCTCCTCCCTGAAATGGGAAACTAAATCTGAATGAATGAAACTTGGCCATGTTGGCCAAGCTGGCCAGGCTGGTCCTGAACTCCTGACCTCAGGTGATCCACTTGCCTCGGCCTCCCAAAGTGCTGTGATTACACAAAGTTTTTTACCCTTCACATAGATCTCCATTTTCCAGTTGAGCAACTATATAAATTGTAAGTACCAAAAAGTTTATTTTAATTTTTTGAGACAGAGTCTTGCTCTGTCACCCAAGATAGTGTGATCTCAGCTCACTGCAAACTCTTTCTCCTGGGTTCAAGCAGTTCTCCTGCCTCAGCCTCCTGAGTAGCTGGGATTACAGGTGCCTGCCACCACACCTGGCTAATTTTGTATTTTTAGTAGAGACAGGGTTTCGCCATGTTGGTCAGGCTGGCCAGGCCGGTACTGAACTCCTGACCTCAGGTGATCCACCTGCCTCAGCCTCCCAAAGTGCTGCGATTAGTGGTGTGAGCCACCACACCCGGCCCTAGAGTTTCTTTTTGCTTAAAGAAAACCAGGCATTACTTACATAGTGTGGTGGTCATCCCAGGGCCTGTGAAGGTGTGGTCAGGGCCAGCCGCAGTGCTTGAATCACTTGAAGCTGTCATAAGATGGTCCTGTCCCGAGCTTGTTGGGGTGGCCACAAGATGCATCTGAGTGGGTTGGGGGGCGCTAACTGGATCTGTAGGGTGAGGGGTCGTCAGATGTTCTGCCTTAATGGATGTGAGGTCTGTGGTCACACTGTGGCTACTTTGGTCCCCAGATGTGGCTGGATCTTTTGCTCCATCCTGGCTGGTGGTGGCATCAGCTTGAGCTCTGGTTGTGGAGGGTGTAACTGTAGTGCCAGCTGCATCTTTCATGCCCTTGGGATCATCGCTGGTGACAGGAGGGCTGCCTGAGTTTCCTTTTCCAGGCACAGTAATGGTCACTTTGTCTTGCTGAACTGGGGCTATAGTTCCTAAGTCACTGGACACATTAGGGGTGCTCGCCTTGACCGGAGCCTTGGAGGTGAGGACTGTGCTCTGCTGGACTGTAGCTTTAGCCTCTGTGGTGACATTGGCTGCTGGAGCCTGGTCCTGCCTGCTAGAGGCTTCTGCTGCCACTGGGGCTGTTCCGTTGAGTGGGTCATTAGCATGTGAATCTGCTGTTTGCAAAGACAAAACAGAATGGAGTTAGGGCTGGGAGGCTTTCTCACCATGCTTCCAGTTCTTCCCCAGGATTCAGAGGCCTTACTGAAGGCCTGGGTCCTCGGTGACTCCAGATTTTTCTTTTTTCAGACGGAGTCTTGCTGTGTCACAAGGCTGGACTGTAGTGGCATGATCTCGGCTCACTGCAACCTCCACCTCCTGTGTTCAAGCGATTCCCCTGCCTCAGCCTCCCGAGTAGCTGGGATTACAAGCACGCGCCACCACACCCAGCTAATTTTTGTTTTTTGAGATGGAGTTTCACTCTTGTTACCCAGGCTGGAGTGCAATGGCGCGATCTCGGCTCACTGCAACCTCCGCCTCCTGGGTTCAGGCAATTCTCCTGCCTCAGCCTCCTGAGTAGCTGGGATTACAGGCACGCACCATCATGCCCAGCTAATTTTTGTATTTTATGTAGAGACGGGGTTTCACCATGTTGACCAGGATGGTCTCAATCTCTTGACCTCGTGATCCACCCGCCTTGGCCTCCCAAAGTGCTGGGATTACAGGTGTGAGCCACTGTGCCCGGCCAACTCCAGATTTTTCTGAGGTTCAAGAAACCTCTAAGAGGGGAGCTTGGAGTGCAGCAGGGTCAGAAAAGCAAAATGCTGCTGAAGGGGAGGCCCAGGCCAGCGAGGCCCCCCACACGTGGAGGCTGTCGTATGCTCCCTCTCTGCCCTCCCTGTCCAGCCCCACACACATCTCCCTCAAGTTTCTCAATGCGCTACCCCTGAACCGGCTGCCAGGAACATCTCTGTCTCCTCCTCTCCAGCTCCCAGGCATGTGGCCCCACAAAAGATTCCACAGACTAATGCTCCCTGAAGTGCCCTGGCCCTGTGCTGAGCTTAAGCAAAAAACACATGGTCCCTGCTCTCATGGAAGTTAAATCCAGAAGAAACGGATGATAAACTGAGCTGTGCCCTGACCGTGCAGTGCGGCGGCTTCACCGTGCCAGGGGCAAAGGGAAGGAAGGCTTTGTTTAACGAAATATTTCTTGAGGAAAGAGGTTCTGTGTCAGGCAGTGGAGACACAACAGTGAACGTGACACAGACTCTCATACCCTCAAGAAGGTTACACTCAGCGGGGGAGACAGAGACTAAACAGGAGGAAGCAAGGAAGGAAATGGCGCAGAGACGCACAGGGAGGGGAGGGAAGGCATCTCTGCAATGACTGTTAAACTAAGCCCGGAGGGTAACAAGGAGAACAATGTATGGAGAATGGGAGGAAAAGTGTTCATGGCAGAAGGAACAGAATCTACAAAGCCCCCAAGTAGGGAAAGGAGCTGAAAGATAAGCAGGAATGGAGTTTGGTGAGAAGGGGTCGGGCACAGGGCTGAGAAATGCAGGGTCTTATAATTACAGTGACAGCAACTAAGTGTCCAAACCAGACATTTTTGAGAGTAAAAGGCTCTCTTAAAAATCACATCTGACAGGGCACAGTGGCTCACGCCTGTAATCCCAGCACTCTGGGAGGCCAGGTGGGTGGATCACCAGAGGTCAGGAGTTCGAAGCCAGTCTGGCCAACACAGTGAAACCCCATCTCTACTAAAAATACAAAATTACCCGGGCATGGTGGTGCGTGCCTGTAATCCCAGCTACTTGGGAGGGAGGCTGAGGCAGGAGCACTGCTTGAACCTGGGAGGTGGAGAATGTACCACTCTGCACTCTAGCCTGGGTGACAGGTGAGACTCTGTCTCAAAAAAAAAAAAAAAAAAAAAACCACATCCTATTGGGCCAGATACAGTGGCTTATGACTGTAATCCTGGAAGTTTGAGACCAGCTTGGCCAATATGGAGAAACCCCGTCTGTACTAAAAATACAAAAATAAAAATTAGCCAAGCAAGGTCGCGGAGGCCTGTAATCCCAGCTACTTGGGAGGCTGGGGCAGGGGAGTCACTTGAACCTAGGAGGCACAGGTTGCAGTGAGTCGAGAATGCACCACACTGCACTCTAGCCTGGGCGACAGCTGAGACTCCATCTCAAAAAAATAAAAATCATAAAATCACATCCTACATAGAATGAGACATAAGATCACCTTCCTCAGAGGCCAACATGCAGATTCTGGATTTTATTCTAGCTGCAAAAAAGCAGCCAGGGAAGGCATTAAAGCAAGGAAGTGGTATAGGATGACTTACAAAGAAACATGTTTCCCCTGCTTTGGGGAAAGTGGACTGGAAAGAGGAACGTGTAGAAAAGGGAAGAGAAGTTCGGAGCAATTCCAGTAATCCAGTGGTGTGAACGGGGCTGGCCATAGGACGCTACTGACACTGGGGACAAAAGGCGGATAGGTCAAGACTGTTTTGGGGATTGACTGCTTGTTGATGTCCTAAGTGAGGGACGAAGAGAATCCAAGACGATTCCTAGTCTTTTGTCTGGAGCAGAAGGGTGGTAGGAAGGGGGCTCGTGACTGCGTGCTGTTCTCTGTGCCAGCCAGCACCCAAACCATTTCTCTCTGTTGGGGAGTTCCACACCCCATGAAACTTGATGGCAACAGAATTTGCCTCCTATGGCAATGCTCCTATGAAAATGCCAGCTCTTTCCCTGACCAGCCTCCCTGGGATGAGCACCAGCACGTGGCAGTGCCATCATGAATAAGAACTCTCATTCCAGCCAGTGAGGGAGGGGACGGCGGCCCAAGAGGGGCTCTGCAGGCAGGAACAGTGACATCACGCATGGAGGTGAGGCCCAGCTCGCGTCCCAAGACGCAGCGGCACCTAGCGCCTGGCAGGAGTGGGCTGCGCTGGCCTCCTTGGATAAGTTCTACAGCCTGGCTTGGGTGACATTCAAAGCAGCCCTGAATGTTGCCTCCGGCAATCCCGGCTACTCTGGGCTGGATGGTAGCCAGTACCTTTTACACACACATTTTGCTACTGAAAAGCAGAAATGCCTATCAGGAGCAGCTGCCGGCAGCAAGACTTCAGGGGTCAGTTGTCAGGCCTCACTGGGGACAAAAGGCAGTCAAAATTCTGCAAGTATTAAGGAACAGGACTCAAGTGTCCCATGATATCTCGAGGATAAGCAGTCACATTTTCACCTCTAATCTAAAGTGAAGTGCTCAGGAAGTGGCTTTGGTCTGGCCGAGCGGACGCTGCCAGAGTATGGAAGGCACGCACATCAGATGTGTTTTAAAAAGCAATGCAGTGTGGGGGTTTGACAGGCCTTTTTTCTTAATAGTTTCTAAAATAATCGTGCTTCTTACTACTGATGGCGTCATAGTGTCATTTGGCAAGATACTAGACTGCTAAGGGAATATACCAGCATATCTGAGGAATTAAGGAATTTGTGGGATGATTGCTTCTTCTTTTTTGAGACAGATTCTCACTGTCGCCAGGCTGGAGTACAGTGGCGCCATCTTGGCTCACTACAACCTCTGCCTCCCAGGTTCAAGCAATTCTCCTGCCTCAGCCTCCCGAGTAGCTGGGACTAGAGCGCATGCCAGCACACACAGCTAATTTTTGTATTTTTAGTGGAGACGGGGTTTTACCATGTTGGCCAGGATGGTTTCCATCTCTTGACCTGGTGATCCACCCACCTCGGCCTCCCAAAGTGCTGGGATTACAGGTGTGAGCCACCATACCTGGCTTGCTTTTTTTTTTTTTTGAGACAGGATCTTGCTCTGTTGCCCAGGCTGGAGTACAGTGGTGCAATCAGGACTCACTATAACCTTGACCTCCTGGGTTCAAGCAGTCCTTCCACCTCAGCCTCTGAAGTAGCTGGGACCACAAGCATGCACCACCACACCCAGATAATTTTTGTATTATTTGTAGAGACAAGATTTCACTATAATGCCCAGGCTGGTCTCAAACTCCTGGGCTCAAGTGATCTTCCAGCCTTGGCCTCCCAAAGTGCTGGGATTACAGGTGTGAGCCATGGCACACAGCCCTGGCTGGTTGCTTCTTACAGTGGTGAACAGCTTAAAACAGGATTTCTCAACTCTGAAACTACTGACATTTTGAACTGGATATCTCTTGCTATGGGAGATTGTCCTATGCATTATACACAGAATGCTTAGCAACATTCCTGGCGTCTCTCCATTAGATGCAAGTAATACACATACGCACGTCCCTTTCCAGTTGTAACCATGAAAAATGTCTCCAGATATTGCCAAATGTCTCCGAGGGAGACAAAATCACTACCAGAGAAAACTACTGGTTTAAGTAAGTTCAAATTCCTAAATCCTCCTAGGAACGCACAGACTGAAAACCAGAGACTTTCCAAGAACACATTCAATGAGTCTCTTTGTTTGCAGCTGAAGGGCTGAGATGGCCAGAAGACTTTAAAGCTTGATTCCATGAGTTGCTGAATTACGGTGTTAATTTATAACCTCACCAGGTCTCTTATGTGAAAATAGGACCTAGAGAATCTGGTTTGTTGTTGCTGCTGTTTTTGAGATGGAGTTTCACTCTTGTTGCCCAGGCTGGAATGCAATGGCGCAATCTTGGCTCACTGCAACCTCTGCCTCCTTGGTTCAAGCAATTCTCCTGCCTCAGCCTCCCAAGTACCTGGGATGACAGGTGTGTACCACCACACCCAGCTAATTTTTGTATTTTTAATGGAGGTAGGATTTCATTATGTTGACCAGGCTGGTCTCGAACTCCTGAACTCAAGTGATCTGCCCACTTCAGCCTCTCAAAGTGCTAGGATTACAAGCATAAGCCACCGCGCCCGGCTGCATCTCTCTCCTAAGGATACCAGTCATTGGATTTAGAGTCCTCCCTAATTCGGTATGACTTCATCTTAACTTGATTACATGATTACATCTGTAGAGATCCCATTTCTAAATAGGGTCACCTGCCCAGGTACGAGGTACCAGAGGTTAGGATCTGACCATGTCTTTTTTGGGGTAATGCCATTCAGTCTCCTAATCTGCATCTCACTATAAAAACCAGGAGTCTTTCAAACATTAGAAAGTAACACTGTCTGCTTTAAAGAGAAAGTAAATGTATTAAAAAGATCATTTGGGGCTGGGTGCGGTGGCTCATACCTGTAATCCCAGCACTTTTGGAGGCAAAGGCAGGCAGGTCAAAAAATCGAAACCATCCTGGCCAACATGATGAAACCCCGTCTCTAGTAAAAAATATAAAATTTAACTGGATGTGGTGGCGCGTGCCGGTAGTTGCAGCCACTCAGGAGGCTGAGGTGGGAGAATTGCTTGAACCCAGAAGGCGGACGTTGCAGTAAGCTGAGATTATGCCACTGTACTCCAGCCTGGGCAACAGACCAAGACTCCGTCTCAAAAAATAATAATAATAATAATAATAAAAGGATAAATCATTGGCTAATAAAAATACTTGAGGTTGCTAAAGAATCAAGTGTAAGTCAGAAACAGTGCCCAAGACCTCTTCTCCTGAATGGGTCTGGTGAGGTCATCACTTTTACCACCATCGAGCATCAGTTCACGCCACTGGCAACATCAGGACTGGATGTGGATTTTATCTGAGATGACGGTGTGTAAGGATACTGTCTGTAAGAGGTCTTTCCATTTACCTTTATGACTGGTACCATGGGGAATCCCCTGGTTCTATCCATATTCCTTCCTGCTGCATTAGTTAGCCACAAGTAGGGTTCACACTATGTAAATCTGATTAAATGTAATAGGCCACTTATTCTGCCCTAGAGTGAGCTCCTATGGTCTGTGGGGTAATCATGATCGTGAAGAAAGCATCCTGGGAGTCCAGAAACGGTGCTGCTGACAGAAGCCTGGCAGCCTGGAGGGCACAAGCAGGTCTGGGACTGCCTCCCTCCACCACAGCCACTTGGCCATGGGTCCGCAGTGCCATATTAGGTGACCGAGAAAGACACTGATACGCAGAAGGGGTCATCTTATCCATCTTATTACCAAGAGCCTTCTCTAGAGCCGTGCACATAGCCTCACACTCCAGACCCATCCCGGCAGATCCCTCCACCCGCCTGCTTGACCTTCCGAATCCCACTGATGCTCCAGCGAGTGCTGTTGCTTCTACCTTCTCTAGAGTTACTTTAAAAATCATCAGCTCCAGCCGGGCATGGTGGCTTATGCCTGTATTCCAAGCACTTTGGAGGCCAAGGCAGGCATATCACCTGAGGTTGGGAATTCAAGACCAGCCTGACCAACATGGTGAAACCCCATCTTTATTTAAAAAAAAAAAAAAAATCACCAGCTCCTGCCGATGAGTCTGTTCAGAACCTGGCCTCGGCGGACCTTTCCTTCAAAAACAAAAGACCAGGAAACGTATTCTTTAAAGTCTAGCCACTGGGAGAATTTTCTTTCGATACCGCCCTTCAGGACCTCCCCTAAATAGGGATCTTCTCCTGTCGCCATCCACTTTCGGCTCGCACTAGCATATGACCCCAAATCATATAAAACCAGGCCTAGCTTTTGCACTCCTCAGTCAGCTGATCACAGGGAGTTAATTCTCTTAGAGACCTTTGGGTATGGGCTGGGGCAAGAACAGGCATTCTGAGGGTGGGAGCCACGTTGCAATTTCCACTGTCCTCCTCGAGGACTAGCCCAAGCCTGGTCCTGTATCTAAGACCTTCAATCTGACAAGGGAAAGCCACAAAATAAACCTAAAGAAAAAAACAGGGAGAATAAAAGAATAACCAACGAAATAGAAACCAAAACACAATAGCAAATATCAAAATCAAAACCTGATTTTTTTAAAAAAGGCTAATAAAGTATTAAAGTCTTTGGAGAGGGAAAAAGCCTGGCCAACTTGGTGAAACCCCATCTCTACTAAAAATAAGAAAATTAGCTGGGCGTGGCGGCAGGCACCTGTAATCCCAGCTACTTGGGAGGCTGAGGCAACAGAATCATTTGAACCCGGGAGGTGGAGGCTGCAGTGAGCTGAGATCACGCCACTGCACTCCAGCCTGGGCAACAGGGTGAGGCTCCATTTCAAAAACAAGGGAAAAAAATCCAAAGGTATAAGTAAACAATGTGAGTTACAAAAATAATAATGGGTATTTAAAGCATAATACCTTATGGGGAAATACTTATAAATTTGAGGCAGATGAAATGGACACATCTTTTTTTCTTTTTTTTTTTGAGGCAGGGTCTCACTCTGTCCCACAGACTGCAGTACAATGGTGTGATCTCGGCTCACTATAACCTCCTGGGGTCAAGCAATCCTCCTACTTCAGCCTCCTGGGTAGCTAGGACTACAGGCATGCACCACCATGCCCAGCTAAAACTTGTAAATTTTTGTAGAGACAGGGTTTCACCACGTCGCCGAGGCTGGTCTCACACCTGGGCTCAAGAGATCCATGTGCCTTAGCCTCCAAAGTGCAAGAACTACAGATGTGAGACACTGTGTCCACACAGATTTCTTGGGAAAAGCAAAAACTTAACTAGGGTAACTCAAGGAAAATGGAAATGGAAATAATCATTTATTCTATAATCAGAAAGAAACTGAGCCTTTCCAACTTGGGTACAGTAAAATGGCTCCTGCAAAGAAGGTTAGTAAGAAGAAAAGCTATTCTGCCATCAGCGAGGTGGTGACCGAGAAGGCACCCATCAACAATCCCAACATCCATGGAGTGGGCTTCAAGAAGCATGCCCCTCGGGCACTCACAGAGGGTCAGAAATTTGCCATGCAGGAGATGGGAACTCCAGAGGTGCACACTGATACCAGACTCATCAAAGCTGCGTGTGCCAAAGGAATAAAGAATATTCCATACCTATCGTTGTGCAGTTGTCCAGGAAACTGCATAAGGATAAAGATTCACCAAACAAGCTCCATACTTTGGTTACCCACGTACCTGTTACCACTTTCAACAATCTATAGTCAATGTGGATGAGAACTGCTGACTATCGAATACATCCAATAAAGTTATAAAACCACAGGCTGGGCGCGGTGGCTCACGCCTATAATCCCAGCACTTTGGGAGGCCAAGGCGGGTGGATCATGAGGTCAAGAGATCGAGACCATCCTGGTCAACATGGTGAAACCCCGTCTTTATTAAAAATACAAAAATTAGCTGGGCATGGTGGCGCATGCTTGTAGTCCCAGCTACTTGGGAGGCTGAGGCAGGAGAATTGCCTGAACCCAGGAGGTGGAGGTTGCGGTGAGCCGAGATAGCGCCATTGCACTCCAGCCTGGGTAACAAAAGCGAGACTCCATTGCAAAAAAAAAAAAAAAAAAAAAATTAGGGGCCAGGTGTGGTGGCTCACGCCTGTAATCCCAGCACTTTGGGAGGCCGAGGTGGGTGGATCACGAGGTCAAGAGATCGAGACCATCCTGGTCAACATGGTGAAACCCCGTCTCTACTAAAAATACAAAAAATTAGCTGGGTATGGTAGCCCATGTCTGTAATCCCAGCTACTCAGGAGGCTGAAGCAGGAGAATTGCCTGAACCCAGGAGGCGGAGGTTGCGGTGAGCCGAGATCGCGCCATTGCACTCCGGACTGGGTAACAAGAGCGAAACTCCATCTCAAAAAAAAAAAAAAAAATAATAAAACCACAAAAAAGGGGGGAAAAAAGAAATCGATTAGGTAGTTAATATTTTGATCATAAAGAAACTCCCAAACAGGATTCCAATATCCAATCATTCTGGCCTTACATCAACTTTATCACAGTCTGTTCTGTTGTAATATGTGTCTGTAAAAGGAATGGTTTAATATACAATTATTGATCAACAAAACATGAAAAGCGCAAACCAAAGAAAAAGACTCATACATTTAGCATCGACGTTAAGAATTTGTGTTCATTAAAAGAAACAACAGGACTTCCAGTTTCAGCTAATAAGGGTAGAGACTGCAAGAACTTTGCTGCTACTCTGACTACAAGAAAAATGCTGAGAGGCTGGGCGCGGTGGCTCACGCCTGTAATCCCAGCACTTTGGGAGGCTGAGGCAGGCAGATCACAAGGTCAGGAGTTTGAGACCAGTCTGCCCAATATGGGGAAACCCCATCTCTACTAAAAATACAAAAATTAGCCAGATGTGGTGGCAGGCGCCTGGACAAAGTTTGGTAAGAAGATTATTTGTTTTTTTTATTTTGAGATGAACTTTGTCGCCCAGGCTGGCCTCACGGGTTCAAGTGATTCTCCTGCCTTAGCCTCCTGAGTAGCTGAGATTACAGACACATGCCACAAAGCCCAGCTAATTTTTTGTACTGTTAGTAGAGACGTGGTTTCACCATGTTGGTCAGGCTGGCCTGGAGCTCCTGACATCGTGATGTGTCTACCTCATCCTCACAAAGTGCTGGGATTACAGGTGTTAACGACCATGCCAGGCCGATTGAGGTGAATTTTTAAATGAGTTTCTAAAAGCTGTTTATGTGCTAGTATGAAAATGTGAAGCCCTGGGAGCTGCAGGCATGGGAAGGCCCACAACCCAGGGCAGCTTCCTCCTAGGAACCCTGCCAGGTGCTCACAGGAAGCCTGGAGAAAGCAACCCCTTGCAAGTGGGGCTGGCGGGGGGAAGAAAACAGCCAGTGCTGAAACTCCATTCCCTCCACGTTTCTATAGGGAAGGAAAAAAAGCCTTTCCAGTGGAAATCAACAAAAATTACAACCTGAGGGCACTGATGGAAACCTTCTGTAGCCAGGCAAAAGAACAGGAAAAATAAAACAGCTCCTTACTCCTGGGGCGGGGCAGGGCTGTGGGCCAAACCCAGCTGTAACTTCCAGGAAAGAGGCAGGACACCCTCAAGCTCAGCTTCCTGGTGCCTGAGTGACACTTAAACGCAACATCAGGGAATGGTTCCCTCACCTGTTCCACAAGGCCAGCAAGGGTGAAGTGAAAAATAACAGTGGAGCAGCCGGGTGCAGTGGCTCACACCTGTAATCCCAGCACTTTGGGAGGCCAAGGCAGGTAGGTCACCTGTGGTTAGGGGTTTGAGACCAGCCTAGCCAACACAGTTAAACTCTCTCTCTACTAAAAATACAAAAAATTAGTCAGGCATAGTGGCACGTGCTGTAGTCTCAGCTACTCAGGAGGCCGAGGCAGGAGAATGACTTGAACCTGGGACGTGGGGCTTGCAATGAGCCTAGATTGCGCCACTGCACTCCAGCCTGGGCAACACGGCAAGGCTGCATCTCAAATAAAAACAGTAAATACAGTTGGAGGAGCTTAAAAGGCAGACTCTTTGAGGAACAGCCAACAGTGATGAATTACAGCCAAGCAGGGACGAAGAGAGATATTACTGGAGGACTTGGCAGCCCGGGGTGCATCCACGGTATCCATAGCAACAACAAACTGTAAACCCAGCCCAACTCCTGCCTTGATTAACATAAACTTTCACACTAAAGACACAGCAAAAGAAAAGCCACACGTGAGGCAACCACCCATCTACTTTCTGTCTCCAGATTCACCTATTCTGGAGAGTTCATGTAAATGGAATCATACACTACGTGGGCTTCTGTGACTAGCTTCTTTCACTATGATGTGTTTTCAAGCTTTTCCTTTTCGCTTTTGTTTTCCAGGTTCATCCATGCTAGCATGAGTCCAATCCTTGCTCCTCTGTATTGCTGAGTGATATTTCATAGTGTGGAGCTTCCATTTTTGTTCATCCATTCATCGGTTGATGAGCATGTGGGTTGTTTTAAGCCTTGTGCTATTGTGAATAATGCTGCTATAAACACTTGTGTGTGAGTGTTTGTATGGAGATGTTTTCACTTCCCTTGGGTACATACTTAGGAGTGGAATTGCTGGGTCACATGGTAACTCTTTATTTAGTATTTTGAGGGACTGCCAAGCCATTTTCCAAAGTGGCTGCCCCATTTTACATGTCAATCAGCAATGCTTTTGTGAATCCAATTTTTCCAGTCCTTGCCAATAGTTATCATCTTTTCCACAACTGCCATTTTAGTGGGCATGAAGTTATCTCTCATTGTGGTTTTAATTTTTCTTTCCCTAATGACTAATCAAAGCCAGCACTACACAGAAAGGACAATACATCAGAACAGGACAATAAACAGACAGGACAATACAAGTGAGGCTCATCTCATGGACAGTTCAGTATTTGAAAAATCAGTCAATGCAATTCACCAAAGCAAAATAAGAAAAACCATATGATCACCTTTATATATGCAGAAAAATCATCTAACAAAAAAAAATTATTTTTCCAGAGACGGAGCCTCGCTCTGTCACCCGGGCTGGAGTGCAGTGGCGCGATCTTTCTCACTGTAGCCTCCACCACCTCTCAGATTTCAAGCAGTTCTCCTGCCTCTGCCGCCCGAATAGCTGGGACTATAGGTGCACACTGCCATGCCCAGCTAATTTTTGTACTTTAGTAGAGACAGGGTTTCACCATGTTGCCCAGGCTGGTCTCAAACTCCTGAGCTCAGGCAATCTGCCCACCTCAGCTTCCTAAAGTGCTGGGATTACACATGAGCCACCACGCCCCGCCAACCTAACAAAATTTAACATCCATTCATGATTTACAAAAACCTTTCAGGGGGACTGTGAGTGGGGTTAAAAAAAAAAAAAACTTTCAGCAAACCAGGAATAGTAGGAAACTTCCCTCACCCAATTAGTGGTGTCTCCAAATAAACCTACACCTAACATCATACTTAATGGGAAGAGATTGAATGCTTTGCTGTGAAATTTGAGAACAAAGCAAGGATGTCCTCTCTTTCCACTCCTATTGAATACTGTACTGTAACTCCTACTAAGTTCAATAGGAAACACACACACACACACACACACACACAGACACAAACACAGACACAGAAACACACAGACACAAACACACAGACACAGAAACACAGACACACAGACACACACAGACACAAAAACACACACACAGACATAGAAACACAGATGCAGACACACACAGACAGACAGACACACACACACAGACACACACACACACAAAACAACAAGGAAAACCCAACCATAAAAACCAAATTTTTTAAAATAGGCAAAAGATCTCCAAGGAAAAATTACCAAAGAAGATATGCAGATGAAAAATAAGAATATGAAAAGATGCTCATCATTAGTCATTAGGCAAATGCAAATTCAAGCAACACCATTACATACCTACTGGAATGGCTGAAATCAAATAAATGACAATCCCAAATGCTCAACAGGAACTCTCATACATTGCTGGTCGGAATGTGCAATGGTACAGATATTTTGGAAAACAGTTTAGCAGTTTCTTTTAAAGTGAAGCAAACAATTATTATGTGACTCAGCAATTCCATTCTTACTTACCTACTCAAAATGAAAACCTACAGTCACACGAAAACCTCCATGCAAATGTGTATAACTGTTTTACTTACAATCACCCAAAACTGAGAACCACCAAGTACTCTTCAGCAAGTGAATCGGTATCATATGGCCATATCATGACTACTCAGCAATAAAAAGGAATGAACTAGTGATTCATGTGACAGCATAGACGAGACTTAAATACATTTTGCTAACTAAAAGCCAAAAGTCTGCACAGCATTTGATTCCATTTTGATTTTATGGAAAGGGTAAAATGATAGGGGTAGAAAACAGATCGGTGGACACCAAAGGTTGAGGGAAATGGGAGGAGCTGACTCCTCAACTCCATACAAGGTTATTTCTAGGACAGTGAGTGATGGACAAGAATTCACAAGACTTTATATGTGTTGAAACCCAAAGATTTGTGTCCTCCAAGAATTAACTTTACTTAATACCAATTATAATCACCTGGCATGTCCAGAAAATCCTAGGATGTAATGGAGACTATGAAAATCAATTTAACTATATTATAAATGTGTAACATGGGCTGGGCATGGTGGCCCACACCTGTAATCCCAGCACTTTGGGGGGCTGAGGCGGTGGATCACCTGAGGTTAGGAGTTCGAGACCAACCTCGCCAACGTGGCGAAACCCCGTCTACTGCTCTACTAAAAAAAAAATACAAAAATTAGCAGGGCATGGTTGCATGCACCTGTAATCCCAGCTACTCAGGAGGCTGAGACAGAAGAATTGCTTGAACCCAGGAGGCGGAGGTTGCAGTGAGCCAAGATCGCACCCCACTGCACTCCAGCCTAGATGACAAGAGCAAAACTCCATCTAAAAAAAAAGTATAACATAACCTCCTTGAAGAGGGTAGAGAACAAGAGTTGACCTAAATGACCCTGGAAAAGTTTTTTAACTACATACTGTAACAAAAGAACTGCATATAAACAATGTATTTTAAGTAACAAGACTGTTCCTCACAAGGGCATGTCAATTTCAAACCTACTTATTTTACATGTATACTAGGATTGAACAAATAATTTCACAAATTATAGATAACATAAGCCAGGTCTCTAACTGTTAGAGAAAGAAGTTACAAATAAATAAACAGGTAGAGAGGAGGCTAACCCTGAGATACTTGATGAGAGATTCCGGACTCAGGTTGTAATAGACAAACAGATAATAGATAAGGAAATGAATACATGGTAAACAAACGTATATTTTCCAGCTCTGTCCACTTAGAGCATCTAGGAGCAGTGACAAACCAGTGGCATAGGGTACACCCAGGGTCTATGTTTGGTTTCTGATACCACTCTACAATAAAATGAACCAAGGCTCCTTGGAGAAATGGCTTGATTTTAGTGCTGATGCAGGGAAAATGCAGGATGAGCCTGGCACATCGTGTGATGTCAGAAAGTAAAGAAGTGCTAAAGAAGGCAAGTCCAGCCTGAAAGACCAGAAAGAGAGGTCAGCAGCAAAGAGCTCCTAATGGGCCAAACCTGGAACCATGTGAGCAAAAAAACAAGAAATACTGGATTGGAACCCCAAGAATAAAATCAATATCCACGAGTCTATTCTGATAAATGATTAAATAAATAAATCATGCTTACAGTGGTATTCCAAAAAATTGTAGACATGCCCCCAAAACTTCTATACCTAAGAAACAATCCAATATAAAAAAAATAAAAGAATTAAACATGCATTTCACAGAAAAAAAATAAATAGCACAAACAGCCTAAGAATATCTGAAAATGTTAGTAATTAAGGAAATGCAAAATAAGAAAGAATTTTCTTTTCATACCCATCAGATTGACAAACATTTCAAGGTCAGTACCAAGTGACAGCAAGAATATGAAATAGTGTAAACTGGTTGAAACACTTTGGAAAAGGGTGTGGCGTTATCAAAGAAAGACATCCACAGCTTCCAATTTTTTTTTTTTTTTTTTTAAGAGATGGGGGTCTCGCTATGTTGCACAGCTGGAGTGCAGTGGCTATTCATAGGTGCGATCCCACTACTGATCAGCACAGGAGTTTTGACCTGCTCTGTTTCCAGCCTGGGCCAGTTCACCCTTCCTTAGAAAACAGACTCCCAGGAGGTACCGTATTGATGCTGAACTTAGTGCGGACACCCGATCGGCATAGCGCGCTACAGCCCAGAACTCCTGGACTCAACTGATCCTCCCACTACAGCCTCCCGAGTAGCTGGGACTACAGGCACGTGCCACTATGCTGGTTTTTTGTTTTGTTTTGTTTTTTGAGATGGACTTTCTCTCTGTCCCCCAGGCTAGAGTGCAGTGGCATCATCTCGTCTTACTATAGCCTTTGCCTCCCAGGTTAAGTGATTCTCCTGCCTCAGTAGCTGGGGATTACAGACACCCACCACCATGCCTGGCTCATTTTTCTATTTTTAATAGAGATGGGGTTTTACCATATTGTCCAGGCTCGTATCAAACTCCTGACCTCAAGTGATACACCCACCTACCGGCATGAGCCACCACGCCCAGCCCACTTCCAATTGTATCACTAGGCATTTATCCTAGGGAGACATGAGTATGCATTACGGTGCATTTACAAGAATCCCCCTAAGAGTAGTTTTACATTGGCCCCACATAGGTATCGAGAAATGCTGACAGTACAGCACAATTGATAGTCATATGGATAAATAAAGTGATAGTATATTCTCCCAGAATGCCATACAGGACTGTAAATGTGTGGACTACATCCACATCTATTAGCATTAACCTAAAGAATACTACTAAACAAGAGGCTGGGCACGGTGGCTCACGCTTGTAATCCCAGCACTTTGGGAGGCTGAGGCAGGCGGATCATGAGGTCAGGAGTTTGAGACCAGCCTGGCCAACATGGTGAAACCCCGTCTCTACTGAAAATACAAAAATTAGCTGGGCGTGGTGGCAGGTGCTGTAGTCCCAGCTTCTTGGGAGGCTGAGGCAGGAGAATCACTTGAACCTGGGAGGCAGAGGTTGCAATGAGCCAAGATCACACCACTGCACTCCAGCTTGGGCAACAGAGCTAGACTCTGTCTCCAAAAAAAAACTGAACAATAAAAGGAAGAACAAGAACACTTATATGGTTCTACTTACGGGGCATAAAAATCGACAAAACTAAGTGTTTTTAGAGAAACAGAAAATGTTACTAAAATTTTACAGAGAATTTAACGCTAAGTTTAGGATCCTAAGTTTTCTCCAGGGGGAAATGGGGAGATGCAGCAGAAGCTTCTGCTTTAGAATCTTGTTTTAAGGGAGCGGCTGGCTGTGCTGAGTGATGAGACTGACAAAGAGAAGTCCCTGACAACCCACATGTGCAGTTTCAGTGGGCACAGTGCAGGTGAAGCCGGACTCAGGCGGACTGAAGAGTCAAGGAACTGTAGGAAAGTGAGTTTGCATGTATGGACAACTCTTTATCAAACGCTAGGGGCTCAGAGACATATGGCAGCACTGGAGGGAGCTGGTACAGTCCAGAAACTTGTTCCCTTTTTGAAGGTAGGAGATGCTAGAGCTGGTATAAATGCTTTCTTTGTGTATGTGTTCGCTTTCTACTATTTCATAGGGTCCTTAAGAGGCAGAGGGAATAGACCTGTGCTGACTCAGTGCCTGTAGAGGACCTGGCCTTCACCGGATAGTCAGACACTTTTTTTGGCTTGATCTCAGCTCACTGTAATCTCGACCTCCTGGATTCAAGTGGTTCTCCTGCCTCAGCCTCCCAAGTAGCTGGGATTACAGGCACCCACCACCCAGCTAAGTTTTGTATTTTTGAGCAGAGATGGGGTTTCACCATGTTGGCTGGTCTCAAACTCCTGATCTCAAGTGATCCACTAGCCTCAGCCTCCCAAAGTGCTGGGATTTCAGGCGTGAGCCACCACGCCTGGCTGATACTTCCATCTTTAAAACAGGAGGAAAGAAAATGGATACAGTCCTAAGTACAGCTGTATTTTGGTAGTAGAAAGAGTTTACATTTGACAGCTTTAATTTTCTCAATGAAGTCTAGATGAAATCAGCTAGTGATATAGACAGTAAAGAGGAGGAGGGAGTGTTTGAGGGAAAAGTGTAACATACTCACGTTGGAAATAGGAATGTGAACCTGTTAGAGCAGAGGTTCTTCAGCAAGCATCAGAATCACACAGAGGGTCTGTGAAAACATCTGCTGTGGGATCCAGCCCCAGAGTTCCTGATTGGTAGTCATATGGATAAATAAAGTGATAGTATATTCTCCCAGAATGCCATACAGGACTGAAAATGTGTGGCATATGCCAGCAGGCCTGGGATATGCAGTATACATTTCTAACACATTCCTAACAGATTCTGATGCTTCTGGCCAGAGGACCACACTTTGAGAACCACTATTCTAGAGAAGTAAAATATTGTCAAGTAGTACTTGGTGCCAAATTGAGGCATGTGATCACGAATTCAAAGTTAATGCAATCAGCCAGATTTTACTGTAGCGGATGTTCAGATTTTACTGGGGCAATCGATATTCAGCTGCTTGGTATGGAAAAATGGAGGCAAAGGTTTATCTGAGAATGGGGTCTTGCTAGGTACATCAGGAGAGAGTGTAAGGAATTTGGGGATATCTTTGTAAGGCAGGGATTCTAATGGTGAATAGTTAACACAGAGGATAGATAAACAGAAATAAGGCCAGGTAGGGGCCGACAGGCAATGAAGAAGGTTACTGGACTTTGTTAAGTCCTGAGTTCAAGCATCGTGATGAGGTTTTACTTGAGCACTTAAGCTGGAAGGTAGAGAGACAGTGATCCAAGGAGGAAATGCTGAGATTTCAGAGGTGATAGAGTTTGAGGAGCTAATCAAGTTCAGAGGGTGAAATGGGAATGACCGAATGAAGTAGAGAGAAGGTCGGGAAACAGAGGCCAGAGCATTTCACTGTTACTCAAGTGAGCACTGACGTCACCGAGAATGATGGCACCTATTGAGATGGAGAGGAGGCAGTGAAAGTCTTCAGTGAGTGATGGACAGGGCTGCAGAGGTCAGTACACAACCACAGGGTGGAAATGACATGACAGTCTGCTGGTGTTGAAGCCTATGTTGAATGAATTAACACAGCGCCAGCTCCCCCAGGGGGACAGTGGGGAGAGAAGGCAGACTTCAGCCTGCTCCCCTGGGATGGGGAGGCTGCTTCAGTCTTCAAGGAGGGCCTGCTTCCTCTGTTCCTGGCTATTTCCAGACCTGGGATTGACTCTTGACTATTAATAGTGGGAAAGGAAACTGGAAAGAATGCTCCAGGAAGAGGGGCGTGGAAGGAGGCCAGGGAGGGGGTGGATGGGAGGCTCCAGCCTGGACACCAGTGTCAACCTCTCCTTCCTTATCCCCTGCTCACCACCCCCAACTCATCTCCACAGAAATAAAACAAAAAAGCTCTAAGGGGAGAGACAAGCAAGTCGAGCGGATGTGTTCCTGGATTGGCATGCCGATGGGAAGAGTGCAGGCTGGGAAATGGGAGGTCGGAACCTTCTCGTTCTGCCTCTGCCTTGGACCCCCAGGCCTGAAATGCATCTGTGAAAGGTGGGCCAGAAGATTCCTAACGTCCATCGGGGTGTGTACGCACTCTCCTGAGCTGTGTACTAGGTAAGCCTCCTGTGGCTGTGATGGCAGAGCCATCCTAGCCAGTGGCTTTAGAGGGCTTGCTCTGGGCCTCCCTAGGGGTACAGGCAGGGTCATTCCAAGGGTGCCCAACCCTAACACTCATTTTTCCAACCTGTGACATTTGCTGCATGAGCCCCTTCTTTCCAGGCGGTGCAGGGAGCTGCTGAGACTCGGGAAGGGCCTGGTGCGATGCCCTTGCAGGTTCAGCCAAGTTGAAGTCAACACCCCATGCTCCCATCCCCAGCTCCCCAGCGCCCAGCTCTCGAGGGCGCACCTTCTCAGGCTGCAAGTCCTGCTGCTTACTGTACACTGGCCATTTTATTGCCAGGCTTCTGGGTGGTAGCTGGGTAGGACAGCAGGGCAGGGTGGGATGGGAGAGCTGGGTTAGTAAGGGACCTGGGGCTGCTCTCTGTTCTCTTGGCCAAGACTCCTCCCAGCACCAAGGCATCAGGTGCCCCCTCTTGCCACTGCATGCAGCCCCCGTCACTCCCCTGCTTCCTTGTGAAGGATGTGATGCTCCCCATGTTATGGTCCCACCTCTGTGTGTCTTGGGCTTTCTTAATCAGGTCAGAACTGGGCTCGGTGGCTCGCACCTATAATCCCAGCACTTTGGGAAGCTGAGGTGGGAGAATCACTTGAGCCCAGGAGTTTGAAACCAGCCTGGGCAACATAAGCAAGACCGCATCTCTACAAAAGAATCAAAACATTAGCCAGGCATGGTGGGGGGCACCTGTAGTCCCAGCTACTCAGGATAATGAGGTGGGAGGATCACTTGAGCCCAGGAGTTTGAGGCTGCAGTGAGCTGTGATCATACCACTATACTCAAGCCTGGGCAATGGAGAGAGATCATGTCTCTGGAAAAAAAAAAAAAAAATTTAAGTCAGTTTCCTTCATTCCAGGCAGGTCTTTCTAATGCCCTGCTCCAGCAGTCTGGTCATCCCCCTCGCCCAGCTTTTCCTTAGTTGGGCACTCACTTCCTTCCACCAAAAGGCCCTTCTGGATCCCTCCACTCCAGTGTGGGTCCTATCCTTGGTCCAGAGCTGTTGGCTCTGGTCTTCTGCTCTGGAATCTTATTAATTCTATATCCACCCACTCACAAACAATTGCCCTCCGTGGTTTTAAGAAAACCAGTGTCAGACAGGCATGGTAGCTCATGCCTATAATCCCAGCACTTTGGGAGGCTGAGGTGGATGTATCATCTGAGGTCGGAAGTTCAAGACCAGCCTGGCCAACATGGTAAAACCCTGTCTCTATAAAAATACAAAACAATTAGCTGGACATGGTTGTGGGAACCTGTAATCACAGCTACTTGCAAGGCTGAGGCAGGAGAATCGCTTGAACCCAGGAGGCGGAGGTTGAGGTGAGCTGAGATCATGCCATTGCACTCCAGCCTGGGCAAAAGTGAAACTGTCTCCAAAAAAAAAAAAAAAGAAAGAAAAAGGAAACCAGTGTCTCCCCCTCTCTGCCCTGCAAGGTGCCAACCAGATGTGAGTGCCTGAAGGAGGAACCTGACCTGGGAGAAGAGCAAGGGGCTTGTCGACAGAGGACAGCATAGGAAGGTGGTGGAGAAACTGACTCGCCTCACTCTTGCAAACCGGAGACAGCCATCTCCCCGGGCTGCTTGTGCCTGGAGGAACCTTGGTCCGTTTCTGCACCTCAGGTCCTAAATCAGTTTACCTATGACTGCCATAGCAAATTACCACAAGGGCTTGAAACAGCAGAAATGTCATCTCTCACCATGCTGGAAGCCGGAAGTCTAAAACCAAGGCGTCAGCTTCCGGCATTCCCTGGCTGAAGCAGCAACCCTCCACCTCTACCTTCACGGTCACAGGGCCACCTTCTCTATGTGCCTCTTACGAGGACACTTGTCATTGGATTTAGGGCACACTCACTTAAATCCAGGACACTCTCATCTTGAGGTCCTTAATTATTACCTGTCAAGATCCTCTGTCTGCATAAGATAATCATCACAGGTACCAGAGATTTTTACTTGTATCTCTTCTCTTTTTGAGGAAGGGAGGATTTTTGGTCTGCTATAGGTCCTCATCCGGGAAATAGGGGGTAGTGACCCCTGGGGTTGCTCTCTTTCCCTCCAAATGGTCCCCTGCTTGGGCTAAGGACCCCAAAAGTGGGGTGACTTGACTTCCCTGGGCATAAGGTGGATGACAGCCTGAATGTCTGGGTCCCACACCCAATGCATATGCTGAAGCCCTAAACCCAGCGTGCAAGTCTCAGGAGGCAGAGCCTTCGGGAAATACTTAGGTGAGGTCCTCAGGATGGAGCCTCCATGATGGGATTAGTGTCCTTTTACAAAGAGGAAGAGGCCGGGTACGGTGGCTCACACCTGTAATCCCAGCACTTTGGGAGGCCGAGGCGGGTAGATCATGAGGTCAGGAGATCAAGTCCTGGCTAACACAGTGAAACCCTGTCTACTAAAAATGCAAAAAATTCGCTGGGTGTGGTGGTGTGTGCTTGTAGTTCCAGCTACTCAGGATGCTGAGGCAGGAGAATCGCGTGAACCTGGAGGCGGAGGTGGCAGTGAGCTGGGATCGCACCACTGCACTTCAGCCTGGGTGACACAGCGAGACTCCATCTCAAAAAAAAAAAAAGGAGGAAAAGACAGCAGAACTTCTCTCTCTGCCCCATGAGGTCAGAGCACAAAGGCACTGTCTGCAAGCCAGGAAATCCCTTGCCAGAACCTGACCATGGTGGACCCCTGAGCTGCGACTTCCAGCCCCCCGAACTGTGAGAAATAAATGTCTGCGGCTTACGCCATCCCGCTCATAGTATATTGTTATACTTTAACAAAAGCCAGAGCTGAGACAAAGGGTTCAGGGTGGAGGTTAATAACAAGGACACACCAGGAAGGGCTGCTCCAACTGTCTGGGGCAGGGCCTGGTCCCCAATCTGCTCCCCTCACCCACCCCCATCCAGGCTGAGTGTCAGGTAGACAAGTGCAGCCACAGGCTCAGTCTTGTGCCAACCCCCCCCTCCCCACCCCATCCCTTCCCTGGGACCCTGGCAGTTCTGCTGGCTCAGCAGGACAGCACCCCAGAGGTGGGGTCATCAGGCCTGCCTCTCACATCACCTTTCCCAGAGGGACCCAGAGCTTCCCCTCAGGGGAGATAATTCCAGGCACCTCGAATCTGGAATTGTTCTGCCCTTATCAGCTTGTTTCAGCTGGCCTGCCCGGCACCCGCCGCTCCCCCTAGGGCGGGGCCCACATGCCTGCTTCCCTGGGCAGGAGAGGGCTGCCACTGTCCAGCGTGGCAAAGTCCCAGCGATGGGGAAGGGCAGCCTTCACTTGGGTGTGTTTCTCCCTGCAGGGCCAGATGCCCTGTAAGACGCCCTGGCTCACACCCCTTCTTCCTCCTGGGACTGACAAGTCCTCATTCTTTCCTGTACCCAATACCTGGGAGCAGGGCACAGCACCCATGGATACTTGGCTCCCATCTGTCCACATCCCTGCCCCAGAGTTGCCCTTCTGTGACTCCCCCACCAAAGCAGTATAGGACAGAGGCTAGGAACATGTACCTGGGAGTCAGACCATTGGCTTCCACTCCACACACTAGCTGTATAACCAGGCAAGAGTCTCAACTTAACACAAATGTCTGAATGCTGTTCCTCAGTTTCCCCATCTGCCAAAAGCGGGGAGTAGGGTGATAAAAGTAACAAACTCTATACTTTTGAGTATCCAGAGCAGCGTGTGCACATAGAGAGTGCCCGATCTATGTCATCGATAATCACATTCCTGCTGAGCAGTGCAGGTGGAAGGAAAGGCGATCACTCTCCTGCCCGACGCCGCACCCCACCTCCCCTTCCCTGTTAGAGCCACTCACACCTGCACAGGCCTTGCCGAGGTGAGAATGGGTGCAGGTCTGCCCAGACCCATGGGGCCCTTCCTTCCCGGGGAGGCAGGGCTGATCTGGGAAGGGGAGATGATGAGGTACCAGGGCAGCTGTGGTCAAGAAGACCCAGACAAGGGGCTGAGCCTGAACCTTGCTGAGAAAGGAAAGGAAACCCAGGCCTGGGGAACCCCAGCTCCAGGAAGTGTTTCCTGAGGGGATTTCCGGCTGTCAGCCTCAAGTTCTGTCCTGATAGCAACCCCATATCCCAGTCCTGGTAGGGCAAGGCTGCCATCTATGAGAGTTCTCTGTGAGGCCAGCTGGGCTCCAGGACCAGTGTCTGGCGTCAGGGCCACAGGGGTGGCTGGCGGGGATGGGCACAGGGGTGGGATGGGGGTCGAGGGGACCGGAGCTCAGACGTCACTGGGTGTGCCCTTCTCCCTCTCAGGCCTGAGTTTCCTGCTCAGGGACATGAAGCTCAGTCACTTCTGCCTCCTTTCCTTGACCATCATGATGGGTGTGGACCAAGATGGAAGTGATCAGTGTGACTCTAGATGAAGAAGGCAGGGAACTCAAATGTATTCAAAGGTACTGACTGTGGCCGGGTGCAGTGGCTCACACCTGGAATCCCAGCACTTTGGGAGTCTGAGGTGGGCAGATGGATTGACAACAGGAATTCGAGACCAGCCTGGGCAACGTGGTGAAACCCCGTCTCTACCAAAAACACACACACACAAATGAGCCAGGTGTGGTGGCGTGTGCCTGTAGTCCTAGCTGCTATTCAGGAGGCTGAGGTGGGAGGATGGCTTGAGCCTGGCAGGCAGAGGTTGTAGTGAGCCAAGATCGGGCCACTGCACTCCAGCCTAGGTGACAGAGCAAGACCCCATCTCAAAAAAAAAAAAAGAAAAGAAAAATATACTGACCATCAATGGGGGGCCAGAGTATCTCCCTAATTCTCAAAATGACATGAGATATGTGTTATTACCCCCATTTTGAAAGTGAAGGAAGTCTGTCAGGCAGGGAAGGGGGTGTTGGCATTTCATGGGTGCAGAGCTTCAGGGATGGATGATGAATAAAATCTTTTGCAGGTGGGTGGTGGTAGCAGCTGCCGGACAATGTGAATGTACTGAATGCCGCTGAACTGCACCCCTAAAATCTGTTATTAAGTTTTACATTACATCGATTGGAACACATACACACAAAAGTGAAGAAACCGTTCAACTCCCTGGCAAGTCAACAGGTCGGTTTGGGACGCCAGTCTGACTGGGGGCAGCTTTCTCTCCACGGCACCATGTGCAGGAAAGACCACCCTCTTATGTGTGGAATCACTCTGGTACACAGTAACATACATTAGGGGTCACACGCTTTTTCCATAAAAGGACGAAGTAAATGTCATAGGCCTTATAGAGGGCCATACAGTCTCTGCCGCAACTACTCAACTTTGCCGTGTGGGCCTGAAGGCAACCAGAGACAACCTGTACGTAAATGGGTTTGGCTGTGCTCCAAAAAAGCTTTACTGACAAATACAGCCGGCCAAGCAGTCATGTGCTGACCGCTGATGTCTAAGATCCCCTGGGGCTAGACCTATTTTTTCGTTTTTTTTTTTTTTTTGAGATGGTCTCTCTGTTGCCAGGCTGGAGTACAGTGGCACAATCACAGCTCATTGCAGCCTTGACCTCCCAGGCTCAAGTGATCCTCCCACCTTAGCCTCCCGAGTAGCTAGGACTACAAGTGCTCATCACCAGGCCCAGCTAATGTATTAATTTTTTTTTTATATAGACAGAGTCTCGCTATGTTGTCCAGGCTGGTATCAAACTCCTGAGGCCAAGTGATCCTCCCTCCTCCGCTTCCCAAAGTGCTGGGACTATAGGCAGGAGCCACTGTGCTTGGCCAACGAGGTCCATGTTTTTAACCCAGCTGTGGATCCTATTCTGACTTCCCTAAAAAGCCTGATGAGTGTCACCAGCCTATTACAAACCAAGCCACATCATGGCAAATCGGGAAAAAATATTTGCAACTCACATGGCAAAGGGAAAGACCTAAGTGGTTAGCTAGCTACTCAACCACTTAAAAAGTAAGATAGGGCTGAGTGCAGTGGCCCATGCCTGTAATCTGAGCACTTTGGGAGGCCAAGGTAGGCAGATCACAAGGTCAAGAGATCAAGACCATCCTGGCCAACGTGGTGAAACCCCATCTCTAATAAAAATGCAAAAATTAGCTGGACACACCTATAGTTGCAACTACTCAGGAGGCTGAGGCAGGAGAATCGCTTGAACCTGGGAGGCAGAGGTTGCAGTGAGCCGAAATTGGGCCATTCCGTTCCAGCCGAGACACATCGAGACCTCGTCTCAATAAAAAAAAAAAAAAAAGATTTTAAAATCTGAAAGTTCCACAATCCAGTAATATACACTGGAGGGTGTGGCATATAGCATGATGTGTCCTTGGAGAGATGCCCTCCCCTCTGATGACCAGTACCATCTACTGATGTTGCTGCCCCTCAGTGGGCAGACGCTGAGGCTTCCATGGGAGGGACCACGACTGTTTCCTTCATATCCCCGGCACCTGCACAGCACCCATCCCAGCAAACACCTGATAAGTGTGTCCCAGGATGGTGCTTACACCCTCGGGCCAGCGGCAGCTGGTGTCAGGGCTGGGGTACAAGTCAGCCAGCAACCCCACTGAGTCGAACACAGCAGGTTAAGGCACCTAATCTGGACTTCCCTGCCTCTCCTCCAGGGGCCTCTCCCTGTTGTTCCCCGTCCACAGCGCCCCGTTCCCTGGGAGGCTCACCTGCACTGCCTGCCTGGAGCCTGGTGTTTTCATTCCTCAGTGTCGCTGTCCTCAGCTGACAGCAGGTTCTACTGTGCTCAGTGAGGAGGTTCTCAGAACAGCCCCTTTCCTTATCATTTTTTAAAATGATTCATTGAAGAATTACAGGCATTTGAAAAATGGCACATGGCTGGTGAGGTGGTTCATGCCTCTAATCCCAGCACGTGGGGAGGCCAAGGCAGTCAGATCACTTGAAGTCAGGGGTTCAAAACCAGCCTGGCCAAGATGATGAAACCCTGTCTCTACTAAAATTACAAAGATTAGCTGGATATGGTGGCACACACCTGCAGAACCAGCTCCTCAGGAGGCTGAAGCAGGAGGATCACCTGAGCCCAGGGGGGTTGAGGCTGCAGAGAGCCATAATTGTGCCACTGCACTCCATGCCGGATGACAGAGTGGGACCCTGTATCTATGTATGTATAAATTAGTTAAATAATTAATTAATTGCCAGACCTGGTGGTGTGCACCTGTAGTCCCAGCTACTTGCAGGGCTGAGGTGGAAGAACTGCTTGAGCCGAGGAGTTCAAGGCTGCAGCGAGCTGTCATTGCAACACTGCACTCTGCCTAGGTGACACTGAGAACGTGTCTGGAAAAAAAAGTCCAGTCATGGTGGCTCACGCCTGTAATGGCAGCACTTTGGGAGGCCGAGGCAGGTAGATCACTTGAGGTCGGGAGTTTGAGACCAGCTTGGCCAATACAGTGAAACCCTGTCTCTATTAAAAATACAAAATCCAGCCGGGCATAGTGGCACACACCTGTAGTCCAAGCTATTCGGGAGGCTGAAGCAGGAAAATTGCTTGAACCTAGGAGTGGGAGGCAGAGGTTGCAGTGAGCTGAAATTGCACCATTGCACTTCAGCCTGAGCATGACAGCAACACTCTGCCCCCTGCACCCCACCCCCAAGAAAAAAGATGCAGTGGGGGGCAGGGGGAACACGTGCATTTAACCAGCACCAGATCATGAAACGGGACAGCTCATCTCAGAAGCACTGCCTGTGTTCCTCTCCACCCCGGAGGGTAACCACTATTCTGCTGAAAAGATCTGGGGTTGTGCCTGTTGTGGGGTCTCACATCATACCATCGTGACTCTTGGGTCTGGCTTCCTTCACTCCGCATTTGTTTTGTGTGGTGTGGGGTCGCAGACCGTTCAACCCCATCACAGTGGGGTTGCCACTATTTATTTATGTGTGCGCACATGCATGTGTGCGCATGCCACTATTTATTTATCCATTCTGCTACTGAAGGGCATTTGGGTGGCTTCCGGTTGAGGGCGATCGAGAGTAGGGCTTCCATGACCATCGCAGTCTCTGTTGTTGGGGAACTTTGGCATGCCCTTCAAACAGGTCCACTGTGGCCCTGCAGAGTACAGGAGGGAGATGAACTAGGGGACCAGCTCCTGGCCCCTCCCCTGTGCTCTGGCCTAGTTGGCAAGATGCCACCCCCAGGCAGCCCCTCAGGCTGTTCCTGTGTGGGCTGCCCCACTCTGCTCTGTGTCCCAGACCCACTCTCTGACCGAGCTTCCCATTCCTGAAGCCTGGCAGGGAGGAGTGGCAGGGGCAGAAGCCCTCGGCTGGGAGCCAGCCTCAACCTCCTCGGTCCCGCCCTGGCACAGCACCTGGCAGGGCTCGGTTTCCACATAATGCAGACAGCACAGGGTTCGATGACCTCTGCAGTCCTAGCTGATGAAAATCAGGCCCAGAGTTGATGACACCGCACCCTCCAAGTGGAGGTTAGAGGGCTGAAGCCCACCCCTGTCCCCTAACAGGACCTCGAGCCTCAGCAGGAAGCTTCTATAATTCTTTGTATAATTTCAAAATACATTCTTTAGATTACTCATGACGATACTTCTGTAGCTGAAGGCAGAGAGGTAACAAGAGAGCTTGGAATTCAAGCAGTGGTGCCACCCAAGATCCCTCCCCTGCCATTCCCTGGGGCTCGGCCCACCGCTATCCGCTCTGATTCACCCCTCTCAACTGGTCCTGCACTCCCCATTCTCCTGCCCACCCCCACTCCTGCTGTTGTTGCTGTTCCTGACAAGTGGGGGCATCCCCATGCCGAGCCCCTGGAGCTTTGGAGCTTTGTATGTGGTGTCGGGCTTTGTCTAGGGACCACCAGCCTGCCCAGGGAAGGGGCTGGGTTCTTCCTGAGTTGGAAGGAGCAGACTAACCTCCTTAAAATAATACCCTCCCCAGGGCCTCCTAATCCCTCGGCCTGCTACAGACCATGTGAATCCTGATCTGTCTGCCTGGGCGGGGTGCCCAGAGACAAGCCAACCCACCAGCCAGCAGGCAGGCGAGGGCAGGGACAGTGCTGATGCCCAGCTACCTTCGCTCACCTCACCTGCACCAGATGGGCTCACAAACAAAAGTCACCACCACAGGACAGCACCCAGGGGAGGTGGCAGAGCAGCCCCTCACCCCATCTTTAAGGTAAGTTTAAATGACCACATCCAAGATGTGATGCAACCTCCATAGATACAGTGGATAGAGTGAGCTCTGCAAATGGAGACCTGGATGCCTCTGGACCTTGGTTTCCCCATCTGTCAAGGGAGACATATCTGTCTTGGAACAAAATGAACATATTTTTAGGCAAGGCGCAGTGACTCATGCCTGTAATCCCAGCACATTGGGAGGCCAAGGCAGGTGGATCACCTGAGGGAGTTCAAGACCAGCCTGACCAACATGGAGAAACCCAGTCTCCACTAAAAAAAAAAAAAAAAAACACAATTAGCTGGCATGGTGGCACATGCCTGTAATCCCAGCTACTTGGGAGGCTGAGCCAGAAGAATCACTTGAACCCGGGAAGCAGAGGTTGCTGTAAACCAAGATTGTGCCATTGCACTCCAGCCTGGGCAGCAAGAGTGAAACTCCATCGCAAAAAAAAAAAAACAAAAAAAAAACATATTTTTTAGAATGCGTAAGTTTTTTGTTGTTATTGTTTTTGTTTTGAGACAGGGTCTTGCTCTGTTGTTCAGGCTGGAGTGCAGTGTTGTAATCTCTGCTCACTGCAATCTCCGCCTCCAAGGTTCAAGCTATTCTCCGGTCTCAGCCTCCCAAGTAGCTAGGATTACAGGTGCAAACCACCACACCTGGCTAATTTTTGAATTTTTAGTAGAGATAGGATTTTGCCTTGTTGGCCAGGCTGGTCTTGAACTCCTGATCTCAAGCCATTCACCCACCTCAGCCTCCCAAAGTGCTGGGATTACCACCACGCCAAGCCCCCAAAATGTGTAAGCTTTGAGGAAAATGTTTATCCCAAATCTACAGTATCCTCACTAAGGGCAGGGCTGGTGGAAGGGGCAGCCAGGCTCAGCGAGCCTTGCCAACATCCTGCTGTGAGCAGGTGACACAAATGTCTGTGCCCAGTCTGGATGCTGCATGTGTCCTGGTACACTCAGGGAAGCTCTGAGACCTGGGGGTAGGGGTGTGGACAGGCTGCCTCACTCACCTGCTGGAACTTTCTGTAAATCCACCTATTAAATGACACCTCCCAAGAACAGTTTACCATCATGACTCTAAACTTAATACTGAGCAAATACTGAGGTCTTCCCATGTCAGCAGGACTCTGCACTACGTTCTTCATGCTTATGATCTCATTTGTCTCCAGCAACCTCTGAGAACATGCCTTTAAGATGTAACTTTTATTTTTAATCTTTTTAGAGACAGGGTCTTACTCTGTCACCCAGGCTGGAGTATGGTTGCATGATCATGGTTCACTGCAGTTTCAACCTCCTCCTGGGCTCAGGTGATCCTTCCACCTCAGCCTCCCATGTAGCTCGTATCACAGGTGTTTACCACCACACCCAGCTATGTTTTTCCTTATTCTGTAGAGATAGCAACAGGTTTTCATGATGTTGCCCAAACTGGTCTCAAAACTCCTGAGCTCAAATGATCCTCCTGTCTCAGACTCCCAAAGTGCTGAGATTACAGGAGTGAGCCACAGTGTCTGGCCTACCGTGTACCTCGTTCAGAAAGAGAAACAGACTAGCCCAGGGAAGGCCCCACCCCAGGTCAGAGAGCCAGATTCTAACCCAACTGTCCTGGGGATGAGTGTTCTACCCCGCACACCGATCACAGCGGGTCTGCACAGACCCGCACACTTCTCAGCTGGCTCTGTCCCTGCTCCCAGGAGCACCTGCAACCTGTCCCCAGGCACACATACACTTCCAGAGCCAAAGCGCACGGACATTTGGCACGGAACTTTTCCCCTAGCAGTAAGTTCAAAAACAACCTTGGTAAATATTTTTCTGAGGGAGAACGTTGTCATTCCCACGCCACCTCCCGCCTCCTGCAGCCGTGAAAATAACCAGATGTGTATGGGTTTCTCAGTGGCCCCTGGAAACCTCCGCCAGGGCCCAGTGTCCACTCCTGGCCTAAAACAAACAAGGGCCCCAAGCCAGAGGGAAGTCCCGCATGCACGGCTGTGGGATATTCACCTCTGAAACGGGGAGTGCTTCTGGGAACAGAGAGAGAAAGTTCTGTGAAATGGAGCCTGTCAATTTCCCAGGGAATGATCTGCTTCTGTCTGGCGGGCACTGAAGGTTAAGGCAGCAAGTGCAACTTTGCAAATTTCTATACTCTTGTGTTTTGTCCTGGAGAGTTTTTGCCCCTTCCAGAAATAACACCTGTGTCCTTCTTGCTGCAGAGTAATTGACAGCAGGGCACGCTCCCCAGGCAAAATCCCAGACTAAATCTGTGCGTGCTGGGGGTGGGGCACGGGAAGGAGTGAGGGCTCTCCAAGGGTCACCCGCTTACTCTGCAAAGCAGGGCAAGTAAAGCTAAAACAATCACCTAACTCTCTCGTTGGCCCAGGAGGTGGAAGAAAAAGCATGACTACCTCCCACAGAGCAATTTATCTGGTGGTTGATGACAGTGGACCCTGTATCTTTGGGACAGGGAGTGGAGTGGAGATGGGGTGGGGGCATGTTATTTAAAAAGAACAAACAGGCCGGGCATGGTGGTCCATGCCTGTAATCCCAACACTTTGGAAGGCCAAGTCAGGTGGATCACGAGGTCAGGATTTCAAGACCAGCCTGGCCAACATGGTGAAACCCTGTCTCTACTAAAAATACAAAAATTAGCTGGGTGTGGTGGCAAGCACCTGTAATCCCAGCAACTTGGGAGGCTGAGGCAGAGAAATGCTTGAACCCAGGAGGTGGAAGCTGGAGTGAGCCGAGATCATGCTACTGCACTCCAGCTGGGCAACAAAGCGAGACTCCATCACAAAAGAAAAAAAAAAAGAACAAACAAACCAAGTAAGTGGCCATCATTAAACAACTGAGGACTGGTTCCCTTGTTGCCTGCCAGGGCCTGCGGGGAAAGTTAAAGGCCATGTTCCTTTTAAACAAAGCCAAGTCGTCATGGCCTTCTCTGCATTTGAGACGTTAAGAGTTCCTCAAGGAAGCCCGGTTTCCTACGGGCACCGCCTAGGGAAGTGAATCAAAATCCCAGGCCTAGCCCCAGTTGAAGCCAGGTGTCCAAACAGCTGAAAATTCATCCCCTAAAAGTAGTTTCATGACATCAGAGAGGGGGGACAGAAGGCATGACTGAGTAAATGCACATATGCACGTGCACGTGCACACACACACACACACATACACATGTGCACAGCAGTGAATTCACAGTTCTTCTATTCCCAAGCAACTGGGAGCAAAATGTTTCCCTATGAAGTATCACAGGTCAGGAAAGAGGTCAGGTTTGCTTAGATCACACAAGATTGATTCTTAAGTCAGACTCGGGCTCCAAAAGGGGTGGAGGAGAGGAAGGCACCATGTCTTGCCCCCTGGTCCTCACTGGCTCCGTGCTCCCTTCTCTCTCTGCCCTCTTTACTGCATTTCCATCAGGCTACCCTGCAGGGTGGGTACAGAGGCCCAGATGTCTAGGCCAAGTTTATTTGGCTACTCCCATGCCCAGAACAAGAAAAGAAGGCAAGGGCGGGCACAACGGCTCACACCTGTAATCCCAGGACTTTGGGAGGCTGAGGCGGGCCAATCACGAGGTCAAGAGATCAAGACCATCCTGGCCAACATGGTGAAACCTGTCTCTACTAAAAATACATAAATAAGCTGGGTGTGGTGACACGCGCCTGTAGTCCAAGCTACTCGGGAGGCTGAGGCAGGAGAATCACTTCAACCCGCGAGGCAGAGGTTGCAGTGAGCTGAGATCACGCCACTGCACTCCAGCCTGGATGACAGAGCGAGATTCCGTCTCAAAAAAATAAAGAAAGAAAGAAAAGAAGGCTAATCAAAAGTGGAAAGGAGGCCGGTGCGGTGACTCATGCCTGTCTGTAATCCCAGCATTTTGGGAGGTTTAGGCATGAGGATCGCTTGAGCCCAGGAGTTCAAGACCAGCCTGAGCATATAGTGACACCTCATCTCTACAAATAATTTTTTAAATTAGCAAGGCATGGTGGTGCATGTCTGTGGTCCCAGTGATACAGGAAGCTTAGGCAGGAGGATCTCTTGAGCCCAGGAGGTCAAGGCTGCAGTGAGCCATGTTTGTGCCACTGTACTCCAGCCTGGGTGACAGATGGAGACCCTGCCTCAACAACAACAACACATAAGTGGAAAGGGCTACCTGGAGCCTCAAGACATGACTCTAGGTAAAATCACCACCATACTTCCACCTTGGATTTCCCATCTGGGAAGTGGGTACAGTGCCAGTTCAAGCCTCCCTCCCTCTGGAGCATGTCAATAGTGCAGCTCCTAGGGAGAGGCATAGCTCCTAGGGTCACAGGATCCAGGGATCCCGTCCCAGGAGCTGTTGCCTTTGTTTTGTTTTGTTTTGTTTTTTAGAGGCGGGGTCTCACTATGTTGCCCAGGCTGACGTGCAGTGGCTATTCACAGGCACCATCCCACTACTGATCAGCACGGGAGTTTTGGCCTGCTCCGTTTCTAACCTGGGCTGGTTCACCCCTCCTTAGGCAACCTGGTGGTCCCCTGCTCCTGGTTGGTCACCATATTGATGACAAATTTAGTGCAGACACCCAATCGGCATAGCGCACCACAGCCCAGAACTCCTGGGCTCAAGCGATCCTCCCACCTCAGCCTCTGAGTAACTGGGACTACAGGCACGGGCCACCATGCCCGGCACCTTTCTTGTTTTCCCTTACAGCCTAGTCTGTGCTGGCAGAAGGCCTAGAGATGCACAGCACGAGGAGCTGATGCCACCCCCAGGGCTGGATGCTGGGGTCAGGGCCAGGCTGGGGCTGAGTACACGGTGCTTTATGACCAGGGGCTGGGATGTTCTTTGCTTTTCTTTATTTTTTTCATCAGCCAAATTTATGTTTTGAAGCCAGTGTTTTTTACTTTTTAAACATTTATTATTTTCATATTTATTTAAAGATAGGGTAGGCCAGGCACAGTAATTACATACCTGTAATCCCGGCACTTTGGGAGGCCGAGGTGGGTGGATCACGAGGTCAGGAGTTGGAGACCAGCCTGGCCAACATGGTGAAACCCCACCTCTACTAAAAATACAAAAATTAGCCAGCATGGTGGCTCATGTCTGTAGTCCTAGCTACACGGGAAGCTGAAGCAGAATTGTTTGAACCCGGGAGGCGGAGGCTGCAGTGAGCAGAGATCGCACCACTGTAGTCCAGCCTGGGCGACAAAGCGAGACTGTCTAAATAAATAAATAAAAATAGGCCAGGCGCGGTGGCTCATGACTGTAATCCCAGCACTTTGGGAGGCCAAGGCTGGCAGCTCACCTGAGGTCAGGAGTTCAAGACCAGCCTGACCAACATGGTGAAATTCCATCTCTATAAAAAATACAAAATTTGCTGGGTGTGGTAGTGCATTTCCTGTAATCCCAGCTACTCGGGAGGATGAGGCAAGAGAATCACTTGAATCTGGGAGGCGGAGGTTGCAGTGAGTCGAGATCGCACCACTGTACTCCAGCCTGGGCAACAAGAGCGAAATTCTGTCGCAAAATAAATAAATAAAAACAAAAAAATAAAGATAGGGTCTTATTCTGCCATCCTGGCTGGAGGGTAGCGGCACAATCAAAGCTCACTACAGCCTCTCAAACTCCTAGGCTTAGCGAGTAGTACCCACCTCAGCCTCCCAAGTAGCTGGAACTACAGGTGCACACCACCATGATTGGCTAACTGTTAAACTGTATGTAGAGACAGGGCCTCACTATGTTCCCCAGGCTGGTCTTGAACTCCTGGCTTCAAATGATCCTCCTACCTCAGCCTCCCAAAGTGCTGGGATTACAGGCATGAACCACCATGACAGGCCATCCCTTGTCCTCTGCTCTTTAAAAGCCACAGAGGCATCACCTTCCTCTGCATCCCAGGGTCGTAATGTCAGAGCTAGAGAAACCCTCGATGTCATGTGATCTCAGCCCAAGAAGTAGAGATGAGCAAGCAGTCAGAGGACCAGGCACCGCGATGCCTTCTTTGGCATCTAGAATTGTGGTCCCCACTCATCTCCAATCCTGTGGGGCCTGAGTGCCCACATACGCCTGGCCCCAGCTGCTGCACCCCTCCTGGTTGATGGACAGGGAAGGGGAGGCATCTGACCTGCAGTGAGATGAAGAAAGGGCCGAGGCCAGCAAAACCCCCAGAGACCCCAGGATAACATAGGACACATGCCCATGGCCCCCCTCACATTACCCAGGAATCCATGGTGTCCCTGCCTGTCCCCAGAAGCCAAATGCATGAGAACAGCCCCCTCCAGCCATCCCCAATGGCTCAGAACATCCACACTGTCTAGCTAGGTTCCCTCTGCAGATGCGGCCACACGCACCCCTCAGTCCCATGACACTAGCAGTCCTGGGGCCAAAATCACCCAGCTTTAGACCATGGGAAATACTAAACAGGAAGGCCCCTGAGAGTCACTGGGTCTGCTCTGCATTCACCGATGAGAAAACTGATGCCTGCAAGGACGACAGTGGGTTGTGAGTGTCTGGACAGAGTATCTCTTTCTTTTGCAAACCCGTTTTCCTTTTCTCCCCACTCCTCAGCTCAACACCCAACTCAGATGGCCCCTGCTGGGCTTCTTCACCATGCCTGCCACCACCCCTCTGCACACATGTCACACCCACACATAAACACCCAGCACTTAATTGACAGGAGGCCCCAGGGCCAGTTATAGCAGGCATGTGAACACGATTGCCCTAGAGTGCCTGTAGCATTGAGAGATGTGATTCTGTGTCAACAGGACCAGACTTCCAGATTCACCCAGGGCTGGAAAGCTGCAGAATTTCCCCGCCTAAGTGCAACCTCCATTAGATGCAGAGTCAGGCTCCCAGCCTGCCCTTCCCGAGAAGCTAATCCACAGCACAAGCTCTCTAGAACCCGGATCACAGAGAAGCAAAACCCAGGATGGCTTCAGGACGAAAAGCAACTTTTTGGATGGTGCTCTCAGGGCCTCCAGACAGGGGAGGCCTAGGCAGGAGTCAGGACAACACAGGCCTGGGGAGGGAGCACCAGGGCCCAGCGCCCCCCCAACCCGCCCCTACACGCCCTATATCATGCTCGGCAGCGCCCCCTAGGGCGGAGTGCAGGGCTGCATCTGGCTGAGCAACAAGCATCTTCCCTCATTGTCCCACCTGTGAGTAGTGCCTTAGGTGCCAAAATCACATGTAAGCTGGTGGCTTAACAAACAAGCACAAAACCCCCTCAGCCACCAACTCCTAGGAACAGTGACAGCATGAAGGTGGATGAGACCCATGCACTCAACAGGCCCTGTTCAGCCAGAACTGTTCATGAGCCACTCTAACAGTGCTGGCTACCAGAACGCCCTGGAATCCCCTTCTCCAAGCTGCTGGAGCAGGACGACAGGATGACAGGACTCAGGATCTGGAACAGCGCCGTGATCCTGTCAGGGTCAGGGACGCAAAGCAGCAGGGGGGCAGAGGCACAACAGGAAAGAGCCAGCTGCAGGCAACCGGCAAACAATGTCTGCCCCCATCTCCGCAGAGATCAAACGTCAAAAACACACACTTCCATAGTTCTTTCAACAGAGCCTCGGAGAAGTGACACCACTGCAAACACTCTTGAGGGGCTACCAGCCTTGAATATAACTTGTTCCCAACGGACTCTGGTCAAGCAGCCTTCAAACTGGCCACAACCTGCCATGTCATTTCCTATAAATCCCCTAAGGTCGGAGGGTCCTCTGAGGTTTCATTTTCTTATTTTGGAGGGGGGTGATGGAATCTCCCTCTGTCACCAGGCTGGAGTGCAGTGGCGCGATCTCGGCTCACTACAACCTCCACCACTCCCGGGTTCAAGCGATTCTCCTGCCCTAGCCTCCTGAGTACCTGGGATTATAGGCACCCGCGACCACGCCTGGCTAATTGTTGTATTTTTAGTAGAGACGGGGTTTCACCATATTGGTCAGGATGGTCTTAAACTCCTGACTTCAGGTGATCTGCCTGCCTCAGCCTCCCAAAGTGCTGGGATTACAGGCGTGAGCCACCACTGCGCCAGGCCTGAGGTTTCATTTTCATTTCAGCTAGACACACATGGGTGTGTTTTTATAGTTAATGCTTTTCCAGCTTGGCCTTTACATAGGAGTGTCTGGGCTTTAGAACTCAAAGTCTCACATCCCAGGATCACCTGTTAATACTGGGTAAACTGGGACAGTTGGTCACTCTACCCTCACAACAGTATTTCCCCCAAAATATCCTGAGGAAGCACGAGTGTTTCACAAGATGTCAATTGATGTTCTACTACAAAGAGGAAGCCAGAAAGGAAATGGTCCCATGGTTAAAGTCCACTTGGGAAATGATGGGTTAACAAAGGTAGTAAGTAATTCTCCTTAGAGGACATTTCAAAGCATGTAAGATCATAATGTATTTTGACCTTCTAAGAAGGGAAATACATTCATTTTATTAAATATTCATTGAGAGCATAACTATTAAAATCTCGAGGACTACAAAGTGTTCATGCTGGATGGTGTGGAATGCAGCCTGCTTTATAGGATATAAAAGTCAAACAAAAAACCCATATGGTGCTAGCCCAGATTTACCATGTGAGTAAACTGAGGCACAGAGCAATGCCCCCAGGACAGATCTGTGAGTACTTCCTACCTTCCCTTCCTATCTTCCTCCCACCTTTTGTCCTTGTGAGGAAATATTCCTTTCCCTAGTTGCTGGGTTGTAGCCCCATGCACTTCCCCCAAGCCCTCCCTTTCCTGAGAAGGAAAATGTAGAACTGGCCAGAGAAAGACCAACATAGTGCTTCACCACCTGGTTCAAGGGCGTCAAGAGGAATTTGGTGCAAGCATTGGGGTAGGCTCAGGGCTGGAGGATCTGAGAAAGGAAAGTGAAAGGGAGACTCGGATCCCAGGGCTAGGAGGGAGTATACAGTGGGCATGGCCAGGAGCTGATTAGCCAATCACAAGAGCGTTTATCCAGGTAGAAGAGAGTCAGGAGGTGGAAGACTGATTAAACTGTGTAGCTAACCACCTCAGCGGCTACCGGATCAGGATGCAGGTAGCTTCAGAAAGCCTGTTTTCGGCTGGGAACGGTAGCTTACGCCTATAATTCCAGCACTTTGGGAGGCCGAGGTGTGCATATCATTTGAAGCCAGGAGTTCAAGACCAGCCTGGCCAACATGGGGAAACCCTGTCTCTGCTAAAAACCCAACAATTAGCCAGGTGTGGTGACAGGCACCTGTAATCCCAACTACAGGGGAGGCTGAGGTGAGAGGATCACTTGAACTCGGGAGACGGAGGTTGCAGTGAGCCAGGATCATGCCACTGCACTCCAGCCTGGGCAACAGAGACCCTGTCTCCCCCAAAAATGTCTGTTTTGACTGAAAGCCCCAAAGTGAAGGGCAGTAGCCCTTAGGGCTGGGCTGAGGAGCACCAGGGAGAAACAGGAAGGGAGGGCTGGCCATCTCAACTGCTTCTTAGCTAGGCCCACTGTGGCCACTTTTATCTGGAACTGCTGTCTGAAACTAACCCCGCCTCCCTGCACCCGCACCCCCAGCCTGAGTAACGGGGAAGGGCCTTGAAGAAGCCAGCCTGGCCCTGTGAGGTCACAGGATGCTGCTCTAACGTGGTGTGGTGGGTTGGGTAACGGGGCATGTTGACTCACACCTCACACTGGGCTCGGGCTGACGCCAATATAAGAAATAAGGCCGGGCGCGGTGGCTCAAGCCTGTAATCCCAGCACTTTGGGAGGCCGAGGCGGGTGGATCACGAGGTCAAGAGATCGAGACCATCCTGGTCAACATGGTGAAACCCCGTCTCTACTAAAGATACAAAAAATTAGCTGGGCATGCTGGCGCGTGCCTGTAATCCCAGCTACTCAGGAGGCTGAGGCAGGAGAATTGCCTGAACCCAGGAGGCGGAGGTTGCTGTGAGCCGAGATCGCGCCATTGCACTCCAGCCTGGGTAACAAGAGCGAAACTCCGTCTCAATAAAAAAAAAAAAAAAAAGAAAAGAAATAAAATCAACATGTGTGGATGCTTTCTGCATATCAGACGGCACCACCTACATATTTTTTTTTTTTTTTTTTGAGACAGAGTCTAGCTCTGTCGCCCGGAGTAGAGTGCAGTGGTACGATTTTGGCTCACTTCAACCTCTGCCTCGAAGGTTCAAGCGATTCTCCTGCCTCAGCCTCCTGAGTAGCTGGGATTACAGGCGCCCACCACCACGACCAGCTAATTTTTTTTGTATATTTAGTAGAGACGGGGTTTCACTATGTTGGCCAGGCTGGTCTTGAGCTCCTGACCTTGTGATCCGCCTGCCTCAGCCTCCCAAAGTGCTGGAATTACAAGCGTGAGCCACCACGCCTGGCCTTACATGATCATATTTAGCCCTTGCTGTGGAGGAGGACACAACACCTATTTTCCCTCCGGAGAAGCCCAGGTCAAGGAACAAGACTGAGATCACAAGCCTAGCAAGTGTTGAAGCTGTGGCTAAATCCAAGCCTCTTAGCTGCAGAGGTGTCTAAGGCATCAGCAGAAATTTCCATTTTTCTTCTCTTCACCATCATACCAAAACATTTTTGTCAAAGGAATTTTTTTGAGATGAAGTCTCGCTTTGTGGCCCAGGCTGAAGTGCAGTGGTGCGATCTCGGCTCACTGCAACCTCCTCCTTCCAGATTCATGCGATTCTCCTGCCTCAGACTTCTGAGTAGCTGGGACTACAGGCACACACCACCACGCCTGGCTAATTGTTGTATTTTTAGTAGAGACGGTGTTGCACCATGTTAGTCAGGCTGGTCTCGAACTCCTGACCTCGTGATCTACCCTCCTTGGCCTCCCAACATGCTGGGATTACAGGTGTAAGCCACTGCGCCCGGCCCATCAAAGGAATTCTTATGTAGATCTATCATACAGAACAGTTAAAGGTATGCCTTTGTGAAGAGGGTGGATGTAAAACTCCCCCCAAATTGGCCTCCTCTTCATTTTCCTCTCCAGATATGCACCCCAAGCCCTAGGTGGCCCCCACAGCAGCTCACAGAATACCTCCCACAGGTTTCAAAGCCACTGGCCCCAGCTGTTGCTGTCTGAAGTCTCATAGCCCAAACCCCTAAGACAGTATTTCCTTGGCCCTGCACTCACCCACTCTGAATGAAGTGAGAGGGAGAGATGGGGAACAGAAGCACTTCTTCCCTATCCACAGGCCAGTGGGAGAAACTACATCTTCCCACTACCTACCCTGGCCAAGGCCTGGCTCATAGGGGTCCTGGTACACCTCAGCTCCCTGTTGCAGCTCAAGACCCAATTAGGAAGGAGCCAGGTTTATTTGTGCATTACCAGGAACTGCTCCTCAGGACCAGAAGGCTACAGCCACGTACCTGGAGGGCTGGGCAGGACCAGACTGCCTGAGAGGCATATTTCACTCGTGTAGAGGTGAAGCTGATCTGGCCGGCAAGGCAAGGATGGAGGGCTGCTACAGAGAAGCCCAAGGTTGGCAGGGACTGGTTTTGCAGTAGCATTTGCTAGTCACCTGCTCCAAATATCCATTCTCTGCTTCTTTTGTTTGTTTTTTTGAAATGGAGTTTTGCTCTTGTTGCCCAGGCTGGAGTGCAATGGCATGACCTTGGCTCACTGAAACCCCTGTCTCCTATGATTAAGCGATTCTCCTGCCTCAGCCTCCCGGGTAGCTGGGATTACAGGTACCTGCCACCACGCCTGGCTAATTTTTGTATTTTAGTAGAGACAGGGTTCCTCCATGTTGGTCAGGTTGGTCTCGAACTCCTGAACTCGTGATCTACCCTCCTTGGCCTCCCAAAGTGCTGGGATTACAGGTGTGAGCCACTGCGTTCAGCCTATGCTTCTTTGTAACTGAACCACTGTTTTTGTTAGACAATTGGGTGCCTGAAATAAAAACTACTCTTCCCTAAGTTTTCTTTCCTGCCTCCCTTTCAGCTAGAGTGGCCACATGCTAACTAACTTCTGTTCAACAAAATGTAACTGAAGTGTCACGTGGTTTCTGGGAGGTGCACTCAAAAGGAACCACATGCTTCTTGTTCCTTCCTTTTTCCTGATGGCTGGAACACCAGCAGCCATCTTGGATCATGAGGCCACATGTGAATGGTGACAGAACCACCATACCAGCCCTCTGTACTTCAATGATATGAGTGAGACCTAACTGACGCCTGTCTTATTTAATCCACTACTTCTTTGTAGTTGCTATGAGCAGCCAAATCAAGTTCAACACTTTGGGAGACCAAGGCAGGTAGATCACGAGGTCAGGCGTTCAAGACAAGCCCAACCAACATGGTAAAACTCCGTCTCTACTAAAAATACAAAAATTAGCTGGGGGTGGTGGCACATGCACCTGTAATCCCAGCTACTCAGGAGGCTGAGGCAGGAGAATTGCTAACAAACAGAAGCCCTGATCCTCAGCTGAGGGATCCTTTGGGTGGGGACAGCACAGGAGATAGATGCTGCTGTACCTCCCGCAGCCACCCCCTGCTTCCTACCAGGAGACCCCGCTCCCTCCTGCCCACCTACCTGCTCTCCCAGAACCCAGGGCCAGCCCCCACCTGCCACCTCCTTCTGGAATCAGGTTAAGAGCCTTAACTTGTTGGAGAGCACAGGCTGGCAGGCAAGACATTAAGTTCTAAGCCAGCCCTGCCACCCACACACACACTAACCCACTCATTCAGCCAATATTTATGGAACAGCTACTTTGTGCCAAGTGCTATTCTAGATGCTAGGGCTGCAGCTCTGAAGAACGGAAGTGCCTGCCCTCATGGAACTTACAGTCTAATGGGGGAGAGCCAGATAGACAAAGCTAGGAATACACACATCAGGTGATGAGTACTGTGGAGAAAATAAAGGTGCGTAGGGGGAAAAGGGTATGCTGGGGGGAGGTAGTTTCTAAGCAGAACAGCCCCACAAGTCCTCTTTGAGAAAGTGGTATTCATGGAGACAGCTGAAGTGAGGGAGTGAACCACATACATATTTGGGGGAAGAGCTGGTTGTGTGATCTACTGCAAGTCCTTGCATCTGTGCCTCAGTTTCCCCTCTCTGAAATGGTCTGTGAGATAAACGTTATCCAAAGGCAAGCTACCCCAGCTGCAGGGCTCTGTGGTTCCAATTGGTGTGCTGGGAATAGGCTGGCATGGGAACCTGGCTAGGTACAAATAGCCTCAGTCCTCAGGCAGAGCTCCATGAATTTCAGGTAAGGAGGAGCTGTGGCTTCAGTCTCACACACAGCCAATATGTTCAAGAATTACAGAGTGCGCTCATCACTGGCTTAACTACTGTCCCTTCTACCTGACCAGGGTCAGGTAGCTGGAAGGTAAGAGATCAGACAGCTTAGACCCCTGTCAGTCCACACATCCTTAGGGGCCTGGCTCTGGGAGGCCCCTGCACCCCAATCCAGGGGTCAGAAAGCATGCCTCTCTTGGCCGCTGCTTGGAATTCTCTTCCCCCTGAGCGGAGGCACACCGCCTTCCGGCCATGACAATTGGCGGACGAGGTGCCACCCTGCACCCTGGCCCTGGGAAGTGTGAGGTGGCTGACCCAAGGGGAATAAAGCTACAAAGGAAGAGAGGGTGGTGGTGGTGTGTGTGTTGGGGAAGGGGGTGGGGATGGTGGGAGGTGGCCCAGTGGCCAACCTTAGCTGAGGGTCTGTACGTGCTGCTGCTCCATTGGTTCAGGGTGGGGCCAAGACTCAGAGACAATGCAAGAGCTTGGGATATGGGAAACATGCGCAGGGGGCCACTGATGAATCTACAGCTGAACACTGCATGCATTTAGTGCAGCCAGCTAACCTGCAATCATTTCTTTTTTTTTTTTTCTTTTTTTAGTAGAGACGGGGTTTCTCCATGTTGGTCAGGCTGGTCTTGAACTCCCAACCTCAGATGATCTGCCCACCTCGGCCTCCCAAAATGCCAGGATTACAGGTGTAATCCTGCCCTTCCTGGGCTGCCACTGCACCCAGCCCTGCAAACATTTCTTAACCACCTAGTTGGCTAGAGGCTATGGACATGACAGGGGGTCCTCAGCCAGTGGGCCAGTGACAAGCAGACAGGCACAATGCATGGTGGCCAGCGCTATGGCACAGTATTCCAGGTACCCTTAGGAGCCTAACTCTTAAATAGCAAAGTGGCCCCAAGCCTCAGTTTACCCTGATGGCAGAGGGGTGGGGAGAGAGATGTGTGTACAGTATAGGTTTGTCACCATCCTAAAAATCCTTTTTAAAGGGGCTTTTGGCCAGGCATGGTGGCTCACACCTGTAATCCCAACACTTTAGGAGGCCAAGGTGGACAGATCACTCAAGGTTAGGTCTTCACAAAAATTAGCTGGATGTGGTGGCACATGCCTTTAGTCCCAGCTACTCAGGAGGCTGAGGCAGGAGAATATCTTGAATCTGGGAAGCAGAGGTTGCAGTAAGCTGAGATCGTGCCACTGCAATCCATCCTTGGTGACAGAGCGAGATTCCACTTCACAAAAAAAAAAAAAAAAAAAAAAAAAAAAGCCAATGCGGTAGCTCAGGCCTATAATCCCAGCACTCTGGGAAGCTGAGGCGGGCCTTTCTTGTCCCTATATCTCCTTCCTACCCATGACCTTCTCTCTCTCCTTGCCTTGGTAGCCAGGCTTCTTGTATGGCTTGTCTGTATTCAGTGTCTATTTTCTTATTTTATCCCACTCTTGCTGGTATCTTTTCAGCCTCCAGTGATCTGGTGTCTGCTGCCCTGCCAGCCCTTCCTGGATCACGAGGTCAAGGGATCAGACCATCCTGGCCAACATAGTGAAACCCTGTCTCTACTAAAAATATAAAAATTAGCCGGGCGTGGTGGTGGGCACCTGTAATCCCAGGCTGAGGTAGGAGAATTGCTTGAACCAGGGAGGGGAGGTTGCAGTGAGCCAAGATCAAGCCACTGCACTCCAGCCTGGTGACAGAGCGAGATTCTGTTTCAAAATAATAATAATAATAAAGCAGCTTCGGTGAGTTTTTCAAATTCCCAGGAGGGAATCAGCACTGTAAGGGCTGAGTTCTATTCTGGTATCTACAGCTGACACGCATGCACATGCACATGTCCATCTTCTGGGAAGCCATTTATTGGGAGTCATTGGGAATTTGGGCAAATGAACCCACGTTCCTGGTCTGTAATCCTCCATCTGAAACATAAGCAGGTTGTAGATGATTTCCAGAAGGCCCCCTAGCTCTAGAATTCTGTGTCCTATGATTTTCTGGCTCATTTAGAAATGGTGTGAAAAGTTCCCTTTGCCAGCTGAATTCCACATTGCACAGCCCACAGGCTGCCTACTCGAAGCAGTCGTATGGCAAGTGTTACTGCAAATATGAAGAGGCTCCTTTAATGGATCCTCTGTGTCAATTTTCTTGAAGGCTTTTCTTACAGAGAATGTCTCCATCATGCGGCCTGTGTAGACTGGGAGTCACTGTCCTGGATCTGCTATATCACTTGATATCTTTATTTTTTTGAGACAGAGTCCCGCTCTTGTTTCCCAGGCTGGAGTGCAGTGGTGCGATCTCAGCTCACTGCAACCTCCACCTCCCAGGTTCAAGCGATTATCCTGCCACAGCCCCGAGAGTAGCTGGGATTACAGGCACCTGCCACCACGCGCAGCTAACATCACTTGATTTCTTAACAGCCCCACAGAGCAAACAGGACACATGACAAAGAGAGACCCCTCCAACTTTGCCCATGTTCCTGGGTCTGGGACACAATAGGAAACCCTGCCAGCTGAGCACCCTGCCCTGCTTCATGCCCAGTGGGTGCAAACAGAAGATGAGTCCAGAGCTGGGTAAAGAGCTCTGGCTGAGGTCCGATGAAAGTGTCCAGGCAGGCTCAGGCTGGTGGGTAAGGATGGGCTGGGCAATGGCAGTCTTTTTCTCTGATGCAGGAATGGCTTCCATTTCAGCTAGAGCAAAGCTTGCATTAGCAGCCCTGAAGAGGACCCCTGCCTCAAAGGGTGTGAAGATGCAGCCCGTCCCGGGATAGGAGTCATCTAAGTCCCCTCCCAAGAAGTCCAGTGAACTGTAGACACGGGTCCTCCCACTTCCCCTAAGAGTGAAGAGCTCTGAGCTAAGTGCTGAGCCAGCCCCACAGCAGCCACCTGCGTCACAGGGGTCACCAGCCCCCACAGAAGCCACCTTAACCCCCAGCAGTTGCTCCCACCAGCTCCGGGTGCTGGAGAACAAGCCCACTGGCCAGACATCCCTTCCCAAGTTGCAAACTGGCTTGGGGGCTTCCCTTCCAGGGAGCCTGGAGCCCGGGCTGAGGCCAGCTCCCCTCAGTTCCACAGTCGAGTGTCCCAAGCGACTGTTCAGCGCCGGGTGCTGGGCTAGGCCTTGGGGGTGGCGATGAGTATATGGCTGGCCCCTCAACAGGCTCACTGCATGGTTGGGGGACACAGATCATGGAACACCCCTGCGTTCTCCCTAGGAAACCAGGGAAAGCGTAGACAATGCATGAGGTTGGCTAGGAGTGGCACCTCCCCGCCCTCCCCACCCACATTCCCCTACCCCATCCCTTGGCACCTTGTTTTTATTCCTGGAGTCAGAGTCTCCCTCTGTTGCCCGGGCTGGAGTGTAATGGTGTGATCTCGGCTCACTGCAACCTCCTCCATCTCCCAGGTTCAAGCAATTCTCTTGCCTCAGCCTCCTGATAGCCTTGACTACAGGTGTGTGCTATTACCATGCCAAGCTAATAATGTGTTTTTTTTTTTTTTTAGTAGAGACAGTCTTACTAGGTTGCCCAGGCCGGTCTCAAACTCCTAGGCTCAAGCAATCCTCCCACCTGGCCTCCCAAAGCTGCTGGGCTTCCCGGGTGAGTGGCCTTGCCACCATGGAGCTTGCTCTTCTCTCCCGCTCTGAGAGCTGATCTCCTCCCTAAAGCCTTCCTTCCGGCCTTTCACTGACCCCATCTCAAGAACCACCATCAGATTCCCACCCCCAACCCCACCAGTCCCTCATCTGCATCTACCCCTACACCCTACAGTTCATAGAGCCTCAGTCACACTCAATTGACCCTTTTAATTTTAAAATCCCTATGTGAAAACCCCACCTCCTTCAGGAAGCTTTCTCCAGACCACCCCTTCCAAATCTTACCACTCTTTCAGAGATGCCTCCCTCTCCCCGACAGAGTGGCACTGGGGCTTCAGTTTTTATTACCATACATCCACTGATACCCACAAACATTAGCAGAATTCCGATGCGGGGGCGGGGGGGGGGGTCCCTTAAACCCACCAGCTGAGTGTTTTCACCCCATCAAGCTGCTTTTCTGTTGCCCAGAATTCATCCATTCAGTATCAGATTGAGAGCATTGAATTGGCCTGTTAATTTTGGCACCTGAGCAACATGGAACCCCAGATATCTTATCATGGTGGTACTAGAGGTCTCTATGGTTTTTATTCTATCTCACAAACAAGGAAACTGAGGCACAGAGGCATGATTTACCATTGTGGTTCTGCCAAATGGCTATCAAACCAAAAAGCACTGAAAGGGGGTCTGATGAATTATCCGGCCCCTAAAGCGAATGCTTTCTCTGCTGTAGGCTGCATGGTCTGCCCATATCAGAAGGTAAGCTGGGGAGAAGGGCGGGAATGGACCTGTTTGGGGATAATTCCTTTGTTACAGAGACTGGAGCTATAAATCTTTCTTGCTTTGAACCAAATCAGAGAATTCAGCAGGTGGGGGGCAGTGTTTACACTATTCCTGATGACAGCAGCCCAGGCAGCCACACCTTAAGAAGAACAGATGAACTGGGTGTGGTGGCTCACGCCTGTAATCCCAGCACTTTGGGACGCCAAGGCAGGCAGATCACGAGGTCAGGAGCTCAAGACCAGCCTGAACAACAAGGTGAAACCCCACCTTTGCTAAAAAGACAAAAAAATTAGCTGGGCGTGGTGGCGCGCCTGTAATCCCAGCTACTTGGGAAGCTGAGGCAGGAGAAATTGCTTGAAACCGGAAGCCGGAGGTTGCAGTGAGCCAAGATGGCACCACTGTGCTCCAGCCTGGGTGACAGAGCAAGACTCTGTTTCCAAAAAAAAAAAAAAACACGAAAGGACAGAAGATGAAACTGGCCTTACTGACTCCCTAGAGGATAGTGTAAAATGCACCATAGCTACTGAGCAGACCAAGTTTGCCAGGCACCCCCCTACCCGCCTTTTCTAGCTTCGATATATGCAAATCATCACCATCATCATCATCGTCGTCCCCCACCCCCAACTTAGCACTTCTGCACTTTTCTAAATGCTGCCTGACAGTGCTGCATGTTGGAATAAGCGCGGTGCTTGGATAGGCCAAGTTACTTGCTGGTTAGGGCAGGCACTGTATGGTCATTTTTCTTTGCCACATACCAAGTTTCTACCATATGCATGCCCTGTGCTAGGCTAGAAGTGGTGCTTCATGGAAGTGACATGGTTTCTGGCAGTGCCCAGGTGCCAGGAAAGACAGTCCCATCCTTGAAGCCAGCAGTGAGCTAGAGTCGACGCTTTGCCCACTGGTGGCTTAGGAACATTTCCTTTTAGGGCAGAACAGTGAGGGTCTCGTCTCACAGCACCTCCCACTCCTCAAAGAAAGGGTGGCTCAGCCTCCTTTAAGCTCAGGAGCACTAGGGAGTAACCCCTCTTTCCTGACACAGCCCAATGCCCTTCTGGGTGGTTCTAAGTAAGAGGCTTCCCAACAAAAGGGTCGTGTGAAGGCCCACCCTGAAGTCCAGCTGTCCTCAGAGTACCATCGGAGTGTCACCACACTCCGATGTCATCTCAACCCTGCATGTTGTGCGGCTCTTCCGTGACTGCCACCCTGAAAGCTGTTCTGACTGTCCCTCACACTGCAGCCCCTCTTCCAGGCACACACACCCTTCCCCTGCCAGAGTGCCCTTCCCTGTCCTAGTCAAGCTGGTGGAGTCTCCCACCCGCCACGGGAGGATGTCCAAGCCTGCCTGCTCCCTGAGTGCCAGCCCCTGCCCACTACTAAGGGTTTCCTGTGGTGCAGAGGAGAGACTGTGCTGCCCTCCCATCTCCCCTGGCTCCTTGAGTCCAGTCCCAAACTGCCAGCACCTGCTCTCAGCAGTCGCTTCCCTGTCTGTGTGTCCCACAGTCCTCCTGGCCCTAGGGTGAGTACACCACCTCCGCTCTTTCTCCCTGCAGACATGTGCTCAGGTGGGCAAGAGAGAATGAGAAATGCTCCTCTCTCCCGGGGCTGGGCCGACTCCTGCTGTTCCTAGGGGCTTAGCGACACCCGCTCTGGTTGAGTTTGCAGCCATTGCCTATCCCCACAAAGAGAAGGAGTAACATTTCGCCTTGAGAAGAAACAGGGAGGGTATGTTTCTGAGGTGCAGCTCAGAAAGACATGAGAGACAGGTGCAGTTTCTAAGGTGGGTCTAAAATGCAGCCCCATCCTCTTCTAGGAGAGAGAAGTTCCCGTTTGCACAAGAGGGTTAGAGGGGGGTCTCACCATCGTGGCCACGACCTAAGAAGGGATTGCTATGGCGACACGGAGGTAGAACCCCCCCACCCCGCAACCAAGTGACTCGGGCTGTGACTCTTACGTCCCTCTACCTGCCCCAGCACGGACTCAGGGGGTTGAACCTGCACATACGGCTTGGAAAAACCTCTCTGCAAACGGGTAAGCACATTGCCCGCGTGGGCCGTATCTGGAGGCTTGTCACCTGCTCCAGGGACTTCCCCGGGAGCTTCTCGCCTGCAGCTTTGCCTGGAATTAACGGATACACAATACGGCCCCTCATTCCCTCCAACACGAAGCAAAGGTATATTCAGACGCCGAGGGTCCCGCAGAAGCGTGGAGCCTCGTGGTGCCCTGTTTCCCTTTTCTTTCCCAGCAAACCCACTTAGCACCTGCGCGCCCCTGTCTGCCCGGGCCGAATCCACCGCCTACTCCTCTAGAGTGGATACTGGAGACGAATCCACGCTCGGGCCCTGCACCTGCCGCGTTGTGGAGTTTGGAGGGGGCGTGGATAGTGCAAGGTCAGGGCCCCGTGTGTGGACCCGGGGGTAGCAGGGCTGCTCCGGGTCGGACCACGCGGCGCGCTGGGCTTCCCTGCAGCCCGGCCGGGCAGGGGACGCAAGGGCACAGTAGGGGTCCCGGCAGAGCCGGGGCAGGCCACTCACAATTCTGGGACAGCGACAGCGCCGGCGGCGGCGGCAGCAGCAGCAACAGCAGCGCCGAGAGCACCAGCGCACAGCGCATCGTGTCTCGCCTCGAGACCAGGAGCAGGTGGCTGCGGGGTGAGCGGAGGGTCCGCGCGTCCGGGTGGTGGGAGCGTGGGTGCCTCTCAGGGAGGCCTGTGGGTGGCTCCGGCGGCCCGGCGGTGGCCCGGGGCTCCCGAGTCACGCTGCAGCGGCCCTTCCTCCCTGCTGCTGCCGCAGAGCCAAGCTGGGGCGCACAGCCAGCGGCAGAGGAGCGGCGGCGGCGGCTGCGTCCTGGGCGGCGTCTGCGCGGCTGCGGCCCCACTGGAGGCTGCGGCTACTCCCGGCTCGTCCCGTCCGCGCCGGCCCCCGCCCCCGCCCCCGTCCCTCCCCCTCCCCTTTCCACTCCCCCTTCCCCTCCCCCTCTCCCTCCCCCCCTCTCTTCTCCTCCCTCTCCTCCAGAAGCCCGCCCGCGGCGGCAGCGGCCGGGCCGGGCGGGGCCGGGGCTGGGCGGTCGCTGGGCCGTGAACAATGAGCAGAGGAGGAAACTCCGCCCTGGAGCGCCGCGGGTAGGACGCCGGGCGGCCCCCGCGCCTTGGGGGGCTGTGAGTGTGTGCGCGCCGGCCAGGGCGGGGGGGCTCCCGTAGGGCAGTCGTGCCCCGCCCACGGGTGTCCCGAACAGGTGTCCCCCACTAAGTGCTTCTGAGGGGCCGCAGCGGGATCCCCCCGCACGCCCGGGCCCTCACACTGCGCGCACATCCGGAGCGGGCGGACCTCCAGCCTTGCGTGGCAGCTGATAACCATGCGCGGCCTCCGGGCTGCGGCGCGTTCTGCGGCGACCCCCGAGAAGCTCGCCTCCCACCTGCCAAGTGCAGTTCACCTACCGGCGGGCCCCCACCCCGCACGACTTCTGAGCGGGTCTCTGCGGCAGGGTGTGCACCGGGCAAGCTGGACGAATTGACTACTTCACCTCTCCAAGGCTAGGGTCCTTACCTGTGAAATGGAGATGGTGGTTAAAAAACAACGGCAACAACTTCAGGGATGAACGTGTACCGGCTTTACGTATGTTAATTCGTTTACTCTTCACGACACCCTTTTTTTTTTTTTTTTTTTTTTTTGAGACCGAGTTTCGCACTTGTTGCCCAGGCTGGTGTACAATGGCGCGATCTTGGCTCATCGCATCCTCCGCTTCCCGGGTTCAAGTGATTTTCCTGCCTCAGCCCCCTGAATAGCTGGGATTACCGGCACGCTCGGCTAATTTTGTATTTTTAGAGAAACGGTTTCACCACGTTGGTCTGGCTGGTCTGGAACTCACGACCTCCCAAAATGCTGGGATTACAGGCGTGAGCCACTGCGCCCGGCCCACAACAACCATATTTTTAGCCTCATTTTGCAGACAGGGAAATTGAGTCAAAAAGAGGTTAGGAGGCCGGGCGCGGTGGCTCACACCTATAATCCCAGCACCTTGGGAGGCCGAGGCGGGTGGATCACGAGGTCAAGAGATCGAGACCATCCTGCTCAACATGGTGAAACCCCGGCTGTACTAAAAATACAAAAATTAGCTGGGCATGGTAGCGCGCGCCTGTAGTCCCAGCTACTCGGGAGGCTGAGGCAGGAGAATTGGTTGAACCCAGGAGGCGGAGGTTGCGGTGAGCCGAGATCGCGCCATTGCACTCCAGCCTGGGTAACAAGAGCAAAACTCCGTCTCAAAAAAAAAAAAAAAAAAAAAAGGTTAGGAAACTTGCTGAGGTCACGGGTAAGTGGCAAACCTGCCGCTGAGACTAGTTTGGAGAACTACTGTGCACCGTGCCTAGAATATAGTAATTGTTCTGCAAGAAGTGGTTATTATCTTATTCCTGCTCTATAAAGAACAGCAATAAAGATTTAGGGCTTTTGGGTCAGAAGAGACTTGGGCTTAAAACCTAACCATGCCAATCTATTAATTGTAAAATCCTAGGCAAGTTACTGTCAGTACCTCGTTTCTTTTCATCTGTAAAACAGGGATAATAACACCTGCTTTAAAGATTGTTGGTAGATTTAAGAGTGATCATACAGGATAATACTTAGCCTAGGGCCAGGAACACAAAAGTCTCAGTGAATGAAGCTGCTCGCCCTCCAAGTGAGGATCAGAGATCTCTGCACACTGGGGCTGGGGGTGGGTGTTGGAGAATTCCATAAACTGAGTTTATCCGGTGAAAGAACAAAGAAGGTCCTCTCCCCTCCCCCACTTCTCCCCCCCCCGCCCCGCCCCCAAAGTTGCTTGGGAGACGCAAACCCCAGGCCCTCCTGAAAAAGAGGCACATCAGCGGAGCCGGGATGTGGAGGGGGCGAGGGATACTTAACCTTGGAACCCGGGTACGGCGTGAATTTGGCTCACGTGACTCCGAGGTTGCTAACCTGGAGTCTCCCTGCCAGATGGGGTTGGGTGGAGGGGTTTTCCCCAGGATCTAGCCGCGTCCCTGGGGCAGGGTACTCCGTGAGCCCCTGAAGTCTGCTGCAAGCAGGCCGTGCCTGCGAGGCATTGCGTCGCTGGAGCCGCAAAGGAAGCGCTGGCGCCCTGGCTGGGGTTCGGTGGCAACCGGCCTCAAGCTTGGGAAGGGCTGACGGGGCTGTTTTCATCAGGAAGTTTCTTCAGGATCGTTCTGGCCCGGTTTTCCACACCGCATATGGGAAAGACAGAGGGTGTTCCCTGTGAATACTCTGGGATATGTGTGCGTGTGAGACTATCTTTGATGCTTTTTTTAGTACTGTTCCCCTGACATCATGTCAACAAAAGTCTTATTTCTCTTCTGAAACCAAGCGCGCTCTCTCTCTCTCTCTCTCTCTCTCTCTCTCTCTCTCTCTCTCTCTCTCTCTCTCTCTCTCTATATATATATATATATATATATATATATATATATATATATTTAAACTGGGATTTTAAAAATGTATATAGCACGCTGTCTGATTTAAACAGTGTTTTTGAACTCAGTGATTCAATTTCTCTAAAAACTCAGAAGCAATAAAAAAAACGTTAACTTTGTAAAGAGAGAGTGTATATTTTGAAGCTTAGAGCATTTTAAATTCACATAATTTGGGACTGGTGCAAAGATCATGCAAAATTAAAATGAGAGCAGACATCTGGGCTTAGAGAAGACACGGAAAAGTCAGAATTGTGCTGGACTCTCCCCAGTATCCAGCAGCCCCCTCGACTTATGCACGGTGGGTTTCTGGAATGAGGCTGGCTGGGTTTAGGGGTCACCTGTGGCCAGTGAGATTAGTTGTCCCCAGGTAGTTGGCCTGTGCTGTTGGCCCCTTGAGCCTTGCACTCCCACTTGTGACCTCACTGGCCCAGAACACCTGAGCTTGTATCTGAAACCCAAAGCATTTTACAGATGCTGTTTTTGAAGTTTCTCATCAGGAAGTTTCTGCAGGATCATTCCTTCTGGGATTTGTTGCTTTTTTTTTTTAGATGGAGTCTCTGTTACTGAGTCTGGAGTGCAGTGGTGAGATCTCAGCTCACTGAAACCTTTGCCTCCAGGTTCAAGTGAATCTCTTGCCTCAGCCTCCGAAGAAGCTGGGAATATAGGTTCCGGCCACCACGCCCAGCGAATTTTTTTAAATGTTTTGTTTTGTTTTGTTTTGTTTCGTAGAGAAGGGGTTTCACCATGTTGGTCAGGCTGGTCTCAAACACCTGACCTGACCTCAGGTGATCCACACAACTCGGCCTCTGAAAGTTCTGGGATTACAGTCGTGAGCCACCATCCAGCTCATTTTGGTGATTTGTATACATGCATTAGCTCCCCTAGTAGATGTTCAGCTTCTTTAATATGGGGTCTTTCTTTCTTTTTTCTTTTATTTATTTATTTATTTTTGAGACAGAGTCTTGCTCTGTCATCAGGCTGGAGTGCAGTAGCGCAGTCTTGGCTCACTGCAACCTCTGCCTCCCGGGTTCAAGCGATTCTCCTGCCTCAGCCTCCTGGGTAGCTGAGACTACAGGCACACGCCACCATGCCCGGCTAATTTTTGTATTTTTAGTAGAGACAGAGTTTCACCATGTTGGCCAGAATGGTCTCAATCTCTTGACCTCGTAATCCACCCGCCTTGGCCTCCCAAAGTGCTGGGATTATAGGCATAAGCCACCATGCCCAGCCAACATGGGGTCTTTCTTATTCGTCTTTTACTTCCTCAGACCATCAAGAACAGCTCATCACACTTTTATCAAGCACATGGGTTTTCTGTCCCATGGGCACAGAAGCCAACACTATGAAGCACTAGACTTTGAGAAAGTAGCAGCTTTAGTTGCAAAACCGGTCAGCAAAGAGACAGGAGTGAATTCAAATCTGTCTCCCTGGCCAGGCGCGGTGACTCATGCCTGTAATCCCAGCACTTTGGGAGGCTGACATTGGCAGATCACCTGAGGTCTAGAGTTTGAGACCAGCCTTGCCAACATGTTGAAACCCCTTTCTCTACTAAAAATACAAAAATTAGCTGGGCGTGGTGGCACACACCAGTAATCCCAGGTACTCAGGAGGTTGAGGCTGGAGAATTGCTTGAACCTGGGAGGCAGAGGCTGCAGTGAGCTGAGATTGTACCTCTGCACTCCAGCCTGGGTGACAGAGTGAGACTCTCATCTCAAAAAAAAAAAAAGATTTCAGAAGATGTATGGAAATATAAATTTTTTTTAATGAAAAAAGAAATCTGTCTCCCCTATTTGGGGTCTGGGGCAAATTTATAGGATCAGAAGGCAAGGGAAAAGATTTAGGAATGTTGGCTTGGCAGCATCTGATTGGAGGGCTTTAAATTTGACCATTTACAGAAAGGTATCTTGAGGCGGACTTTTAGCCCTGCATCTTCCAAGCCTTGGGACCTCTGGCTTCTGAAAGAATTCTGGCATTCAAGTTCAGGTCAAGTCTCTTAATCTTTTTACATCAAGGGAGAATTCATTGTTTTTAAGGGGTTGTTAGAGTTCCAGCTATTTTCTGTTGCTCTTGCTGGGGGCAATGGTGACGTGTAGTTTTTGGCTCTGTTGTACCTAAAACATAACATTTTGTTATCAACAGAGTAAGTCCAGTTTGGGCTTGTCCCTCAGTTACACCACCATCCTACATATAGATACAGATAAAGATCTATAGATACAGATCTTGAATGCAAACATGAATGTCACCTGGAAAATGTGACACAGGAACCTATGGCACAAGTTTGCATATTTTTCCATGGCCCCTGGCTGTGAATGTTAGAGGTCATCATAATTCTCTGCCCCAGATGCAATTTGTTGATGCTGCTTACCGAAGTGCAGGCTCAGTAAGTCCTCTTGAATCTCATCCCAAGTAATATCGATCCCCCAGCACATCTGCAGGTGAGACAGAGCATTCCCTACCACATCCCCCAGTAAAAGATGAGTGCACACTTGTATCTATCCTGGAACCACAGCTCCTACTCGTAAGGAGCCAGGGATGCTCTTACCTGGGCTTTCTAATCAGTGACCTCTGAGTTCCTTGTGGGTCGGAGCAGTGTTTAGTTCATCTTGGAAACCAGTGCCCAGTATGGTGATGTCTGACCCCAAGCAGATGCATGATATTCAAAGGCTGCACAGATGAAGAAGAGGTTGGATTTTACCTCCAAGGTTGGATTATTCCTGACTGCAAGTCATGCAAGTCTATGAGTATCAGTTGGGACTCAAGTTGGGCAGCTCACCCCAAAGTCATGCCCTTGTGTATTGTTATTCAAAGGAATCTACTCTAACCAGCAGAGCGTGCTAGGTTCTGTGCACTGTGCTGAGAATGCAACCCTATACACAAACATGCCTAATGTGTGGTAGGAGCTGTAACACATGTCATGGGCAGGCACGGGGGAAACGGAGAGGCTGGCTAAGCCCCACCTGGGGAGGTCAAGGAAGGCTCCAGAGGAGGTAACTGGGTTTTGGAAGAGTTGTAGGACTCCAGCAAGGGAAGAGTGAGAGAGAAGGCTTTTTGGGCAGATGGAGCAAGATCTGCAGGTATTTTGCCCTCAGCAGAACACAGGATTTGTGGGGGTGATGGGAGATGGGGCCTGGTGGGTGAGTAAAGGTGAGATGCTTACAATGGAGAGTCACTGAAGGATTTTAGCTGGAAGGGGCAAGACCAGCTTTCCATAAAAGAAAGGTCATTCTAGCTGCGGTGAGCTTAGGAAGGGTGGGCCGATGTGAGGTGGGAGGTGAGCACAGGATTTGGGGAGGTTAGTTCAGCTGTCCCTTAAAGGGCCTGCCCTCAGACAGTTGCGGTGGGAAAGAAGAGAAGGAGCCTGATGCAAGAGGTATCTGAGGGGTTGGCACTGATATAGGACTCAGTGACCCATTGGATGTGGACATGGTGTGTGTGGTGTGTTGAGGGCAGAAAGACATGGCAGGACTGCATGAATTATCTCAGTGCCATGGATGGAGGGAGAGAAAATGGAACAAATCATGATGGAGAATAGAAGAAGAGAAGCAGATGTGGGAGAAGAAATGATGAGTCCAATTTCAAACAGGCTGACTCTGAAGACCATGGCCATGTCTCAAAGTTACATCCAAGACAAGACTCAGGGACCATGTCTAGAAGATCTTTCCTTTTTTTCTCCCTCTAATAAATAGAGATGGGGTCTTGCCGTGTTGCCCAGGCTGGTTTCAAACTCCTGGCCTCATGTGATCCTCCCAGCCTGACCTCCCAAAGTGCTGGGATTATAGATGTGAGCGACCACACTTGGCCTCGACAGTGTGTATCTGTGACAGGGAAGCTCAGACCTGCAGTAAGGACTGGAAATTCAGATCCCAGAATCACAACCAAGCAGATGGGGTTGCAGCCATGACTTTAGATGATGGGCCGGGAATATTCTGCCATGGAGAAGAGAAGAGGCTGAAGGCAGAGCCCTTCAAAAGATCAACATTAAGGAATGGGCTGAGGAAGAGAAGATGGAGAATGTGTTGCTGAATAGAAAGTCAGCCAACAGAGAAAGGTGCCATGGACATGGAGGCAGGAGAATGTTTTAATAAGAAGGAGGTGGCCAGGTGTGGCAGCTCACACCTGTAATCCCAGCACTTTGGGAGGCTGAAGTAGGTGGATCACGTGGTCAGGAGTTCAAGACCAGCCTGGCCAACATGGTGAAACTCCATCTCTACTAAAAATACAAAAATTAGCTGGGTGTGGTGGCACATGCCTATAATCCCAGCTTCTTGGGAGTCTGAGGCAGAGAATTGCTTAAACCCAGGAGGCAGAGGCTATAGTGAGCCGAGATCATGCCACTACACTCTAGCCTGGGCTACAGAGGAAGACTCCATCACACACACAGAAAAAAAAAAGGAGGTGGTCAAGAGTCATCTGCTGCAAAGACTGAAATCTACCAGCTGAGGTTTATAATGAAAGGTTTCTTGGCCTGGTGCAGTGACTCACACCGGTAATCCCAGCACTTTGGGAGGCTGAGGCGAGCAGATCATGAGGTCAGGAGAGTGAGACCATCCTGGCTCACACAGTGAAACCCCATCTCTACTAAAAATACAGAAACATCGGCTGGGCATGGTGGCACGTGCCTGTAGTCCCAGCTACTAGGGAGGCTGAGGCAGGAGAATCGCTTGAACCGGGAGGCAGAGGTTGCATTTAGTTGAGATCGTGCCATTGCACTCCAGCCTGCGTGACAGAGCAAGACTGTGTTTCAAAAAAAAAAAGGGGGTCCTTCGGGATCTTACCAGAGGTGAAGTCTTCACTCACTCAACTCATCAATAATGCCGGTTCCAGAGCCAGCTCAGAACTCTAGCTCCTGTTCTAACAGTGCATTGCAAGCATCTGTGTCCCACAGCTGTTGGTCTTACAACTCAAAAAGCCACAGGAGCAAAAGATGTGCCGTGGAGATGAACTGGGGGAGGGAGTTAGTCAATTCCTACTTTCGCTGAACTAAAAGAAGCCCAAGGCATCACCTTCAGCTCAGTCTTTGCCACACACTACAACCTGCTTTCCATTCTCACTCAGCCCCTGACCTTGTCTCCCATTCCCCTGCCCTGTACAATAAAAACAGCATGCAGTTACCTTCCTCCACCTCGGAGGCTGACCAGGGCCCGAAGCAGCACTTGAATAGCACTACAGGGAATTTTGCCTGTATTCTGGGCATGGTGCTAAACACTTTACTTTCTTAACATAATTTAATCTTCATATGTCTGGAAAGGTAAATATATTTCCGTGATCCCATTTTACAGATGAGCAGATGAAAACTTTATTTCCCTAGGATAACCTGAAGGCACACATGTGAGAACACGTGAGACTCTGTTCTCACATTTTATAAAATAAAAACTTAACCCGAATTAAATTTAAAGGAGTTTAATTGAGCAATGAATGATCCCCAGAATCACAGCAGATTCATGGCTACTCCAGTGCAGCCACATGGTGGAGGAAGGTTTATAGACAAAAAAAAAGGGAAATGACGTACAGAAGTTGGAAGTGAGGTACAAAACGGTTGGATTGGTTACAGCTCGGTGTTTGTCTTGTTTGAACACAGTTTGTACACTCAGCAATGCATGAATGGTTGAAGTGTGGCCACTGGGATCAGCCAAGACTTGGCTGTTGTTACAGATGCACACTTCTAAGTTAGGTTTTTAATTTTGTCTATTAAGCTAGGTTACAATTCATCCACAAGGACTCAAATATGGAAGTATGGAGCCCTTCTCAGGCTGTATTTAGTTTGCTTTAACACATTGCTATAAAGAAATACCTGAGGCTGGGCCGGGCGCGGTGGCTCATGCCTGTAATCCCAGCACTTTGGGAGGCCGAGGTGGGTGAATCACCTGAGGTCAGGAGTTCAAGACCAGCCTGGCCAGGCTGGTGAACATGGTGAAACCCCGTCTCTACTAAAATTACAAAAAATTATCTGTGTATAGTGGCGGGTGCCTGTAATCCCACCTACTCAGGAGGCTGAGGCAGAAGAATCGCTTGAACCTGGGAGGTGGAGGTTGCAGTGAGCCAAGACTGTACTCCAGCCTGGGCAACAAGAGCGAAACTCCATCTCCAGAAAAAAAGGAGAGATTTAGTTGGCTCACAGTTCTGCAGACTATGCAGGAAGCATAGGACCAGTGTCTGATCAGCTTCTGGAGAGGCCTCAGGAAACTTACAATCATGGTAGAAAGCAAACGGGAGGTAGGGGTATCACGTGCCAGAACAGGAGCAAGACAATGAGGAAGGAGGTGCTACACGCTTTTAAATGATCAGATCTCACAAGAACTCACTATTGCAAGGACAGTACCAAAAAAGATGGTGCTAAACCATAAGAAATCTGCCCCCATGATCCAATCAGGTCCCCCTAGCCCCACCTCCAACATTGGAGATTACATTTCCATATGAGATTTGGGTGGGGACACACATCCAAACGATGTCAATGTGGCTTCATTATGTGGCCCTGCTACCTGATGTTGACATGCATGTGTCTAATTTCCCTGACTGGCTGTGGCTGCTTGAGGACAGAGCTGTGTCAGCTCTCCTTTACCCCCTTGGCAATGCCTGGCTCTTGCGTCCTCCCCTGCCTTCCCTCCACCTGCCACAAGAGAGGTGGCCTCAGAGTCAGATGGAATTTCATCTTGCACCTGCCCAAACTCCCTAATTCTGGCCCCAACTAATCTTTCCATCCTCTTCTCCCACTGCCTGGGAGAAAATTCTCTAGATTCAACTATGACACTCACTTTCACTCTTTTTTTTTTTTTTTTTTTCAGATGGAGTCTTGCTCTGTCGCCCAGGCTGGAGGGCAGTGGTGCGATCTCAGCTCACTGAAACTTCTGTCTGCTGGGTTCAAGCCATTCTCCTGCCTCAGCCTCCTGAATAGCTGGAATTATAGGCACCCGCCACCCCGCCTGGCTAATTTTGTATTTTTAGTAGAGATGGGGTTTCACCATGGTCAGGCTGGCCTCGATCTCCTGACTTCAGTGATCCACCTGCCTTGGTCTCTGAAAGTATTGGGATTACAGGCGTGAGCCACTGCACCTGGCCTCACTTTCACTCTTGAATGCTTTCAATGTTGCTCTTTGTGCCTGGATTTGACCTGCTCCCCCTGCCAGTGATCTCCTAGCCTATTCTGACCTGGGCCCTGCCCCTTCGGTCAGGAAGAACCACTTCCTCCTCTGGATTCCCTTTGCTTTGTGCTGGTGCCTTCGTTCTCTGTCTGACTTCGCGTGCCTTTTGTCAGTTAGGCACACAGACAGACCTCAAGTTCTTTCTTTGAGGGCAAGAACCTCACTCTGTTGGTTTGTGTCCGTTCCATTCTCAGCCCAGCATCTGACCCAGGTTGAGGGCTTGGTAGTGGCAATATTGGCATCAATAACAAGAATAATGTGAAAACAGGCCAGGCACGGTGGCTCAAGCCTGTAATCCCAGCACTTTGGGAGGCCAAGGCGGGTGGATCACGAGGTCAAGAGATCGAGACCATCCTGGTCAACATGGTGAAACCCCGTCTCTACTAAAAATACAAAAAATTAGCTGGGCATGGTGGTGCACGCCTGTAATCCCAGCTACTTGGGAGGCTGAGGCAGGAGAATTGCCTGAATCTGGGAGGCAGAGGTTGCGGTGAGCCGAGATCGTGCCATTGCACTCCAGCCTGGGTAACAGCAGCGAAACTCCGTCCCCCCCCCCCAAAAAAAAATTAAATAAATAACGTGAAAACATGAATACTATCTGACGTCCACCAATCCTTACTATGTGTGCTAGCACTGAGCTAGGTGTTTTACACGGATGGGCCCACTGGATCTTCATAACAACTCCACGAGATAAATGCTGTTATTAATCTTGTTTGACTGATAAGGAATCGGAGGACTTTGGGGAAATTAAGTAACTTGCCTAAAACCACACAGCTTAACAGTTCAGGGTTCATACTTGGCAGCCTGACTCCTAAAACTACTATACTATTCAGAGCGTGAATAAATGTGTGGCTGCAAAGAGATATTCATTGTATTACAACTTTGCCTTCTGTGTCCCATAAACATGGCTAAAAGATGAACTATCTGCCCCAGGAGCAATCTAAAATATATGATGCTGATGAAGCAGACTACTAGTGTTTTTGCTTTTGCTTTTTGTGTGTGTTTTTTTTTTTTTTTTGAGACGGAGTCTTGCTCTGTTGCTAGGCTAGAGTGCAGTGGCACAATCACGGCTCACTGTAACCTCCGCCTCCCAGGTTCAATCGATTCTCCTGCCTCAGACTTCCAAGTAGCTGGATTTTTTTTTTTTTTTTTGTATTTTTAATAGAGACAGGGTTTCACCATGTTGGCCAGGATGGTCTCGATCTCTTGACCTCGTGATCTGCCTGCCTCAGCCTCCCAAAGTGCTGGGATTATAGCATGAGCCACAGTGCCTGGTTTTGTTTTGTTTTGTTTTGAGAGGGAGTCTCACTCTGTCGCCCAGGCTGGAGTGCCCATTACCACTCCTGGCTAATTTTTATATTTTTAGTAGAGATGGGGTTTCACTGTGTGGGCCAGGCTGGTCTCTAACACCCGACCTCAGGTGATCTGCCCGCCTCAGCCTCCAAAAGTCTTGGGATTATGGGCCTGAGCCATTGCGCCCAGCCAACTACTAGTGCTTTTATAAATTCAAGGAAATGATTGGTTTACCCACACAATCTCTTGTAATCACTTACCCAAAGTCATTTGTAAGCTTTTCAAATCCACACCACCCTGGATCCCCAAAGAGACCCACCCAACCGGAGTAAGAATGGACATGTACTTAGCCTTAGTTTCCAGTTACTGAGCCTTTATTTTACAATACACAAGAGACCATACCCTGCATTGAAGGCAAACACACACAGAACTTTCCATGTAATCACAGGATCCTTCTCAGCTTTGGGCTACTTCCTCCATCTGCACAAATCAGAATTGCCACTCCACCCCAGTGTTTTCACACTATTGTTCCCCACCTCTTCCTTTCACAGGCACAGGGAGCTTCCTAACTGTCTTGATTGGTTAGTAATTGCTATGGTAGCCGGGCATAGTGGCTCACGCCTGTAATCCAAGCACTTTGGAGGCCAAGGCTGGTGGATCACCTGAGGTCAGGAGTTCAAGACCAGCCTGACCAACATGGTGAAACCCCGTCTTAAAAAAAAAAAAAGTAATTGCTATGGGGTTCTATTCACCTTTCCTGGAAGTTTGATTCACAAATCAAGCCCAGATGTATGCAAGTCCATCATGCTTTCTGCTCTTAGAGTGCACACTCTGTTCTCAGGGCCTTCAGTTTCTGGGTGAAGTATCTAGTCAGGTGTACTTCCCTCAACAGTAAAACTAGAGCAGCCCTGCCGGGACTCATGGGGACAGGGCTGCAGACCCGCTAGAGCAAACACACGGCCCAGATACAGAGAAATGACAGCAACACACAAGGCTGGGATTTAGCTGTGGAGATTCCCATGATTTCATTAACCTCTGAAGCACTGTTCTTCCCCATGTCACTGGGGAACTTGATAACAGTTGCACACTCAAAGTGCACAGCTGGGGTTGTAAGATCTGCCTGTCTGGGCAGGAAGATGGTCAGAGTCCACAGCTCCAAGAGGGCCAGCCTGCAGCAGAGGCAGCTGAGGGGCTGAAGAAAAAGCAGAGCCACCTCTGCCCGCACCGTCACACATGCTGTTTGCAGGGGCCATGTGGGAATTCCAGGATTCTCAAGTTGGAAAGAACCCTGACTATCAAGTAACTTGGGGGCTTGAGTAAAATCACGAACTTAGAGAATCAGAGATCATACAGAGCTCTTGCCTTCTCTCCCTTTATAGCACGGGTGGGTCATACATTTCCACATTGGTTTATTTGTGTGTGCAGTAGCGTCCCACCCCACGACACTCAGAGCTCCCCGAGACCTCGGGCCATGTCTCTGTCTTCACACTTATTCCTGGGGCCTAGCCTGTGCCTGGCCTTAGTAGGTGTTCAATAAATACTGGCTGGATAAATGAATCATCCTCCAAAGGTAGTTTAAAAAGCAAAAAGTCATGTTTTTGTGCTTTGTTTACCATCAGCTGGCTTATGATATCAGGAGCCCGCCTTTTTTTTGAGATGGAGTCTGGCTCTGTCACCTGGGCTGGAGTGTAGCAGCACGATCTCGGCTCACTACAACCTCCACCTCCCAAGTTCAAGCAATTCTCCTGCCTCAGCCTCCCTACTAGCTGGAATTACAGGTACCCGCCACCAAGCCCGGCTAATTTTTGTATTTTTTAGTAGCACAGGGTTTTGCTATGTCCACCAGGCTGGTCTCAACACCTCACCTCAAGTGATCTGCCTGCCTCAGCCTCCCAAAGTGCTGGGATTACAGAGGTGAGCCACCACGCCCAGCGCCCTTATTACTTTTCAGAGAGGATTTGGAACTCTAGAGGCAAAAATTGTTGAAGAGCTTTGAAAAATAAACATTCCTTTTAGCTATAATGTATTACTATGTTTATATTATTAGTTGTTTAATTACAGTCTCTGATGGGCTTCACACAAGGGGATATCTAATTCTGACCAGGGCAACTCATTTAACTCAGGATGAACACCCCATCTTCTATCATAGGGTGCCTCAAGATTATTATAATTTTGCTGGGTGTGGTGGCTCACACCTATAATCCCAGCACTTTGGGAGGCCGAGGTGGGCAGATGACCTGAGGTCAGGAGTTTGAGACCAGCCTGGCCTACATGGTGAAACCCTATCTCTACCACAAATACAAAAATTAGCTGGGCGAGGTGGTGGACGCTGGTAATCTCAGCTATTCAGGAGGCTGAGGCATGAGAATCGATTGAACCCAAGAGGTAGAGGTTGCAGTGGGCTGAGATCATGCCACTGCACTCCAGCCTGAGTGACAAGAGAGAAACTCCATCTAAAAAAAAAAAAGACTGCATTGTCTGTGCAACTGTTAAGTACCGTGGTTGCAGCTTGTTGCTTTGTCCACAGAAATAAAGCTCTGAGACTTCCCTGCTTCTGCCCAGTGCCCTGCGGGTCCCATAACCCCAGTTCTCCACTCCACAGGACCCCCCCGCCAACCCCAGCCTCCTCATTTTTCTCTCATGACCCTGAGCGTTTTTCTCTCCACTTTTGAAGCCAAAATTCCACCCCAGGCAGTAAGATTTTACTTGGAACCTGAGACGCACTAAATATATAGAGTGAGGCCCCTCTTGCACCACAGACAGTTGTCGAGCCTGGACTTGCCTGACCAGATTTCTAACCTTGGATTCAGTCTTTGAAGACGTTTTCTTCTTCGTGTGTCTGGTAAGTTTAATGATCAATAGCTACTGTTTGCAGAGCACTTACTGTGTGCTGGGCCCTATTGAAGCAAATATTATTTAATTTTCATGACAAACCTATGAGGGACAAACAATTGTCTTCCTATTTTACAGATAAGAAAATTGAGACCTAGGCCAGGTGTGGTGGCTCATGCCTGTAATCCCAGTACCTTGGGAGGTCGAGGCAGGAGGATCGCCTGAGGTCAGGAGTTCGAAACCAGCCTGGCCAACATGGAGAAACCCTGACTCTACTAAAAATACAAAACTAGCTGGGTGTGGTGGCAGGTACCTGTAATTCCCGCTACTTGGGAGGTTGTGACAGGAGAATCGCTTGAACCCAGGAGGTGGAGGTTGCGGTGAGCCAAGATCACCCCATTTCACTCAAGCCTGGGCAACAAGAGCGAAACTCCATCTCAAAAAAAGAAAAAAAAACCTTCATGAAAGCAATGTAAAATGGATGCCCCAGGAGGACCTATGAGTGAAAGTTTCACCAGAGGCTCCACAGGTGGGCATGCAGGCATGGAAGGGCAATTAGAAGAAAGCATCCTGAGAGCCGAGGATGACTGTGTATTACAGGCGCTCCAGTTTGAAACCAGGCTGTGTTTCCCCTGGGACTCAGCTCTATAAGAGGGATTCCTTTACCTGCATGGAGCCCTTTACCTGCATGGAGCTACACGGAAAGTTCAAAAGCCTTCAAGCAGAGAATTTGTCATAAGGAATGAGAGAGTTTCACACCACTCAGGTTCTAGAACAATAGGCCAAGGACAGAGAAGATTCAACTCTGAGGTCGGAAAGTGTCTATTTCCCAGGCTGTCCTGTGGCCCAGCTCCCGTAGCAAGAAGACTGAATCATAGAGGAAATAAAAACAAGATGCCAGGCACAGTGGTTCATGCTTACAATCCCAGAAACTTCGGAGGCCAAGGCGGGCAGATCACCTGAGGTCAGGAGTTCAAGACTGGCCTGACCAACATGGTGAAACCCCGTCTTTAAAAAATAATAAAAAATAAAAATAAAAAATAAAACTTTACTGTTAATTTTTTAAATGGGGAAAAAAACCTTTTATTGGCAACCATCAAAGAGATATTCACAACAAAACTTTAGAAACCCCTAAACAGATGATTTTCCCTCAACTCGTCAGGCTGGAACAGATTTTAAACCAAGCTGGAGAAATCACTCCAGCTCTAGCCACAAACTAATCCCTACATCCTGGCCTTTATCCTGGCTGGAAGCTGGTTCACTTCATCCAAGGGCCTAGTTCGAGGGCATTCATGACTTCCTCAAGTTTGAGCATCCCTTGTTCCTGGCGCTGGTGCCACTCAGCCATAGACTGGAACTTACAGGAGCCGTAAACCATGATCTTGGTGAAGTCTAGAGACTCCAGAGCCTTTAGCTTGAGCATGGCCTTGCTCACCTGCTCGATGTAAGGGATTCGACATCCTTCCTGGCTGAAGATGGCTTCCAGCAGCCGCATTTGGACCTGAAACACCTCTGGATCTTTCATGTCTTTGGGAACTTTCACCCATGGCGGAATATTTCTATGTTCCGGGAGCATTACCATCTTATGACCCTCACAAGCAAAACCACACTCCAGCGCAAGCGAGCAGACCCTGTTTTTTTTTTTAAAAAAAAGGCCAGGCCGGGCACGGTGGCTCACACCTGTAATCCCAGCACTTTGAGAGGCTGAGGCGGGTGGATCATGAGGTCAAAAATACAAAAATTAACTGGTGGCATGCACCTGTAGTCACAGCTACTAGGGAGGCTGAGGCAGGAGGATCACTTGAATCTGGGAGGCGGAGGTTGTAATGAGCCTATATCGCACCACTGCACTCCAGCCTAGGTGACAGAGAGAGACTCCATCTCAAAAAAATAATAATAAAAATAAAACAAAAGGCCAAGTGCAGTGGCTCACGCCTGCAAATCCCAGCACTTTGGGAGGCTGAGGTGAGTGGATCACTTGAGGTCAGGAGTTCCAGACCAGCCTGATCGATATGGTAAAACCCCATCTCTCCTAAAAATACAAAAATTAGCTGGTGTGATGGTAGGCACCTGTAATCCCAGCTACTCGGAAGGCTGAGGCAGGAGAATCCCTTGAACTGGCAGGCAGAGGTTGGAGTGAGCCGAGATGGTGCCACTGCACTCCAGCCTGGGCGACAGAGCAAGACTCTGTCTCAAAAAAAAAAAAAAAAAAAAGATATGCTTGAGTAACATCTCTACTGAGCAGTAAGAGGGCAAGGTAGACTCAGTGGCCCAGGCTGTGATGGCCAGAAGCTCCATCGAGGTCAAGGAAGCCCTGACCAATGGCACCTAGTGGCTGCCATCACTGCAGGAGCCGGGAGGGCTACCTTGAGCGATGAGGTCGATTGTGCCCTGATGTGGGCATGGGCTGCCCAGAACATGCTACCTTTTCCTAACTAGCACAGAGAAGCCATCTGGGCCTGGAACCAAGGCGGGAGGGCAGGAGGTTGTGGCCGGCCTAGAGAACTGTGTTCTTATGTGAGACACTTCCTAGGTTTGGGGTGGGCCCTCCAAGCTGGGAGCAGGGAGCCAGAGAGTAGTGTCCAGTTCATAGTCTCTGTGGCTGGTTTTACATGCCTCGACTGGTTTTGTCAGAGAAAATAGAGTAGTGACTGTTCCTGAGACTATTAAATTATCCTTCCTTAACTGCAAGTGTCAGAGGCACTCCCTGACCCTTCCTGGCCTTGCTGTCAGAGCACTTCACACTTCAGTGGCAAGCCAGAAGGGAAGTTCACAGAACCAGAGCTGCGAGTGCATTCTTCCTGACTGGAGAGCAGAAAGCTTGCTGGTCCTTTCCTGGGCCCACCACAGGAGGAGAACCAGGCTGGCTGGGTGAGTCCCTACCTTCCAGAACCTCTAGGTCTATTTGGTGAGCAAAGCACAGAGCGTGCTCACAACCCAGATGGATGGAATGCTTTGAAGCTCAGAGCTCCAGGGAACAGCAGAGCCTTGAAATGTCTTAGCCACCTGCATTGAACATGGGGAGGTATTTTAGTCAGTGACTAAGTCTTCTTGTTCAGAGAGAGAGGTGTGATCTTGAAGGATGCTTTTAGAGAAAAAGCTAACAATCATTGAGTGCCTCTTCTGTGACAGGCACTATGTCACCTGTGATGTTTCATATAATTAAGTCACTTAATTCTTTTTTTTTTTTTTTGAGATGGAGTCTTGCTCTGTCACCCAGGCTGGAGTACGGTGTCACAATCTCGGCTCACTGCAACCTCTGCCTCCTGGATTCAAGCAATTCTCCCTACCTCAGCCTCCCATGCAGCTGGGATTATAGGTGCCTGCCACCAAATCCAGCTAATTTTTGTGATTTTTTTTTTTTTAGTAGAGACGGGGTTTTGCCATGTTGGCCAGGCTCTTCTTGAACTCCTGACCTCAGGTGAGCTGCCTACTTCGACCTCTCAAAGTGCTGGGATTACAGGTGTGAGCCACTGAGCCCGGCCAAAGTCACTTAATTCATACAGCAACAGCGACAACAGATAATGACACTGATGCCTAAAGAGGTGACCCACCCTGCCTCACAGCCTAGTGGTTCCAAAGCAGAGAATCGTGAAGGAATGAAGTAGTTGATCCCATGAGGACAAGCACTGAGGATACCTTTCTTTTTCTGTGTTCATTGAATACCCAGCGTTTAACTCAGGGCCCAGAGCACAGTAAGTGCTCAATTAATGTCTGTGGGATGAGTGAAAACCAAGGACAACCTGACAGAATATTGTGGTTTATGTTGTAAAGGCTTTTCCATGTGCATGTGCTCTGTTCTGCATAGTAACCTTGCGAAGAAGAAGGAGCACAAGTATTATTGCTGCGTGGCGGTGTTGCTGCTGCCGTTGTATTGTTGTTGTTATATTGTTGCTGTTATCATTCTCCTTTTGTAGACAAGGGAATTAACAGGGAGCCCAGAGAGTTTAAGTCTTTCCAGGGTGAGACAGTTAAGGCTGCCAGAGCTCCAGTCCAGCTCATGTCTTCTGATCCCAAATCCCAGGGTACTCTGATGGCAAACAGTGTGCGCCAGAATGTACAGCTAATTACCTTGTTCTCATGAGGAAGTTCGGGTCTTACTTCAGACCACGAGATTGCTGTCTCCTGCCTCCTCCTTGCTTTTTCTCTCCACTCAAAGATAACTGTCTTTACCCCGTGGACAGACGTAACTGCCTGACTCCCCAACACCGCCATCTCCCACCATCCTGGCTTCCCTCCAGCTAAGATGCGTGAAGACACCGAGAAAAGTCCTGGCTGGAAAATTTATCCTGGAAAGTAGCTCAACCCTACCTGGCCTGTCATATGCGGGCAATACCATCTCAGGATGGAAGAGCTAATTAGGTGAAACTAGCATGTGGAATGCTCTGTGAATTTCCAAGTCTGTGCAAAAGTTAGTTATTATTATCTTTTTTTTTTTTAAGGATCTCACTATCGCCCAGGCTGAAGTGCAGTGGCACACTCTCAGGTAATACAACCTCTGCCTCCCGGGTTCAAGCAATTCTTTTGCCTCAGCCTCCTAAGTAGCTGGGACTACAGGCATGTGCCACCATGCCCAGCTAATTTTTTTACTTTTTGGTAGAGATGGGGTTTCACCATGTTGACCAGGCTAGTCTCAAACTCTTGACCTCAAGGGATCTGTCCACTTTGGCCTTCCAAAGTGCTGGGATTACAGGTGTGAGCCACCACCCCCAGCCCAGTTATTATCATCTCTTGAGCATCACCTTCCTGAAATGCTTCTGTGTGGCCTCTAGAGATGTCTGGGGCTTCCAAATTGCATTCTAAGAAGGAAGGGTAATCTAATTAATACCCCATCCCTTTCCTTCCATGGGAATGATGGGCTGAGGCTCCATGCAAGAAAGGGATGGAGGTTTTGAGGAAGGGAAGGGAATGTTTGGAGCAGGCTTTTGTGAAACAAGCATGCAGGCCTGGTCTGCTTCAGACTTCACACGTTTGCTCAGAAATAAACTTGGATGAAGCAGACTGATATCCTGGGTGAATTTTTGAGTAGAAAGGGAAGATATCCCATTCAACAATAATTTATTAAATTCCTACTGTGTTCCATAAAGGTATAATAGAGATATATTAGCAAGGTATAGTAGTACGTCATTGTGCTTTCAACTTTTTTTGTTTTTTAAGATGGAGTCTCCCTCTGTGGCCCAGGCTGGAGTGCAGTGGAGCATGCAATCCTAGCTGACTGCAACCTCCACCTCCCGGGTTCAAGCAATTCTCCTGTCTCAGCCTCCCAAGTAGCTGGGATTACAGGTGTCAGCCACCATACCTGGCTAATTTTTGTATTACTAGTAGAGATGGGGATTTCACTATATTGGCCAGGCTGGTCTCAAACTCCTGACCTCAGGTTGTCTGCCCGCCTTGGACTCCCAATGTGCTGGGATTATAGGCGTGAGCCACCATACCGGGTGCTTTTGGCTTTCTGACAACTTCTTTTCTCCACGATAGGATCAAGAATTAGGAAAGAGGCCGGGTGTGGTGGCTCACACCTGTAATCCCAGCACGTTGGGAGGCTGAGGCGGGCAGATTACCTGAGGTCAGGAGTTTGAGACAAGCCTGGCCAACATGGTGAAACCCTGTCTCTACTAAAAAGACAAAAATTAGCCACGTGTGGTGGGACGCATCTGTAATCCCAGCTACTTGGGAGGCTGAGGCAGAAGAATCACTAGAACCTGGGAGGCAGAGGTTGCAGTGAGCAGAGACTGCACCACTGCACTCCAGCCTGGGAGACAGAGTTAGACTGTCTCAAAACAAAACAAAACAAAAACAAAAAAACCAACAAACAAAAACAACCAAAAAACAAACAAACAAACAAACAAACAAACAAAAGAAAAAAGATATGAATTACAAAGGCAACAAAAAGTCATTGATGAGTCAGAATTATGCCTCAGATACACACATAAATCTGGGAATTTATGTATTTACTCTGAGCTGTTCACTTTAGATTTGCTTATAGTTACAGCAGATCAAGAAGTCAGAAACTTGAAAGAGAAACAGCTTCTGCTGTAGATGGATCCATAAACGATGGTCTCGTGCTCGCTTCGGCAGCACATATACTAAAATTGGAACGCTACGGAGAAGATTAGCATGGCCCCTGCGCAAGGATGACATGCAAATTTGTGAAGTGTTCCATATTTCTTTTTTTTGAGACGGAGTTTCGCTCTTGTTACCCAGGCTGGAGTGCAATGGCGCGATCTCGGCTCACCGCAACCTCTGCCTCCTGGGTTCAGGCAATTCTCCTGCCTCAGCCTCCTGAGTAGCTGGGATTACAGGCACGCACCACCATGCCCAGCTAATTTTTTGTCTTTTTAGTAGAGACGGGGTTTCACCTTGTTGACCAGGATGGTCTCGATCTCTTGACCTTGTGATCCACCCGCCTCGGCCTCCCAAAGTGCTGGGATTACAGGCGTGAGCCACTGCGCCTGGCTGTGTTCAATATTTAAAAATAATTATTTTAAATATTTTTTTAATTAAAAGAAAAAGAATTTTAAAAACTAAAAAAAAAAAAAAAAAAAAAAAAAGGTCTAAAATTAGCCTAGAACAGGTGCACTGGCTCATGCTTGTAATCCCAGCACTTTGGGTGGCCAAATTGGGAAGATTGCTTGAGCCTAGGAGTTTGAGACCAGCCTGGGCAACATAACAAGTTCCCACCTTTACAACATCAGTTTTTAAAAGTTAGCTTAGGGCCAGGCACTGTGGCTCACACCTATAATCCCAGCACTTTGGGAGGCTGAGGAGGGCGGATCACAAGGTCAGGAGTTCAAGACTAGCCTGACCAACATGGTGAAACCCTGTCTCTATATATTTTTTCCCCCTCCACCCCATCTCTACTAAAAATACAAAATTTAGCCTGGCGAGGTGGTGGGGACCTGTAATCCCAGCTACTCAGGTGGCTGAGGCAGGAGAATTGCTTGAACCCAAGAGGTAGAAGTTACAGTGAGCTGAGATCACACCATTGCACTCCAGCCTGGGCAACAGAGTGAGACTCTGTCTCAAAAAAAAAAAAAAAAAAAAAACCTTAAAACCAAGATAGGAGAGAAGGAAATCTACCAAAAATGGTCATGAGAACTCAAAAAGTCAGCTGTGACTTAGTGTGGAGGACAAATGGCCTTATGTAACTCAATCACTTTTATATTTACATCTCTCCATGACCACATGGTACAAAACAAATCATGCGAATTAAATGAGCAGTAGTGTCAGGACAACCTCTGCAAGCCGGGGGTGAAGAAACTTGGCCAGGCACAGTGGCTCACGCTGGTAATCTCAGCACTTTGGTAGACCGAGGCAGGCAGATTATTTGAGGTCAGGAGTTTGAGACCAGTCTGGCCAACATGGGGAAACCCCCTCTCTATTAAATATATAAAACTCAGCCAGGTGTGGTGGTATGTGCCTGTAATCCCAGCTACTCGGGAGGCTGAGGCAGGAGAATTGCTTGAACTCATGGGGCGGAGGTTGTAGTGAGCTGATATCGTGCTTCTGCACTCCAGCCTGGGTGACAGAACACGACTCTGTCTCAAAATAAAACAAACAAAGAAAAAAAGCATAGGAGCCTGGATCTCAAACCTACCTGTCAGGGTTCTCTGTATCTCTCCACCCAGGACTCAGAACTGAGACCCCAATTTTCCAAGGAAGTACAAAATCTGTTCTAAGTATTCTATCTGAGACAGTAGAAGTATGTGTGGTTGCCTTTGGGAAGAATTCCACCAGAAATGATGCTAATGAAGAAAAGACTGGGAGCATGAAAGGGTCCTCCGTGCACTGTTGCCCATAAACATGCCCCCCAAGTATCTGGCTAACCCTCAGGATGCCAGCAACAGAGGTTCTCCTATGGAAGAAAGAAATGGCCCCTTCCTCCAAGGAGCCCACACAGCCTTGGAGGGTTGGGGCAGGTGACCTGACTCACACCTAGGCGGAGGCCAACCAGGCCATGAGAACCCAAGGGCGGGGCCACAGGGAGGCCTGATGCCAGGGTAGGCTGTGATGACCTGAAACGTGCCAGGGGAGTGTGTGGAACATCTCGTCAGGTATATAAATATCAGGCAGGCTTATGATCGTGTGTCCATGGCCACATTCTTTTAATTCGGCAACCGTGTCCCTGCTGGCAGGCATCCTGCCAGTCTGCATTCCCACATCCTGCCGCCGGCTCCTGGCCCACCCGTTTCTATATTGAGGAGCTCCTCTCCATAAATAAAGCACAGGAGTCAGGCACCAATGAAAGGCCATTTGGAGCGCCAGCAAGGCTGTCCCACGGGCCAACAAAGGGCAGGAAGTGCCGGACAGTGGCCCCTGTGTCCGTCCCTGGGCCCAGCTCACCTGGCTGAGCTATGGGGCCTTTGTGCAAAAAATATCAGGCCCAAGTCCTGAACTTCCTGCCATTTATCAGGCTGTGCTGTGACCCGGGGTTCACTGAAATGCTTGCTGCTCCTAACAATGCGCACACACATCCTTTGGAAAAATTCTCTCTCTCTCTCTCCCATCCAGGCAGTGTTGGCTTTTTATGGAAGCGGCTGCAGGGATGCAGGGCTGAGCAGTGGAAAGTTGAGGCTGCACCTCCCTCCTGAAGAAGCCCCACTCAGAGAGGGAAGGGAGAGGGCAGAGCCCCAAGGTCGGGAACGGATCAGGGCTCTCACCCTGGGAGCTGTGCGGCCGTGGGCTGGGAGTGTCTGTGCCTGGGACTCATTTGCTTCCCACTCCTGTCAACCACTCCAGATGCCCCCTCCCTCCTGGCCCCTCTGAGACTCAAGGGTTTCACTGCTCCAGCTTAGGAAGCAGTGACTGTCACAAACACCTGTGTGCCTACAGAGTCCAGCTTCCAGGAGCACAATATCAGGACAAATGGGCCAGGTGCGGTGGCTCACACCTATAATCTCAACACTTTGGGAGGCTCGGGTGGGTGATCACTTGTGGTCAGGAGTTCAAGACCAGCCTGGCCAACATGGTGAAACCCTGTCTCTACTAAAAATTCAAAAGTTAGCTGGATGTGGTTGTGGATGCCTGTAATCTCAGCTACTTGGGAAGCTGCAGCAGAAGAATCGCTTGAATCTGGGAAGCAGAGGTTTCAGTGAGCCAAGACATTGTGACATTGCACTCCAGCCTGGGCTCTGTCTTAAAAATAAATCAAGACAATGCTCTGGTTTCCCTTCATAATGAATAAATCTTTCGCCTTTTACTAAAGATTTCCGTGGAGAGAGACAATTATGAGTTTATAACTGATTTTTTTGATGTCCTGCTTAGGCAGGGCTCATTAAAAAAAAAAAAAAAATCAAGACCAATGTCTGAGACGAAGTCTAAGGGGATGGAAGGCTGAGTGTGGGGTCAGACATGGGCCAGACATGTCCGTGGATCCCAGGCCCTATCTGGTGAGAGGACACTCAGCATAGCTTCTCCCGCCAATAACCAAAGCAAGAGATCAAAGGACCCCTCCACTCACTTGAGTGGAGCTCAGCCCTGGTGAGGGGCTGTAGACAGTGGCTCCCAAATGCTGGGATGGATGTGGATAAAGTGGCCACCTGCCCCCTGTGAACTGAAAAAGAAAAGACATGTGATGAAGTTTCCATCTTGCTAAATTTATTCCATGGAAAAGATTGTCCTTTTATTCTGAGATTTTCTGAAACAGAGAAAAAGAAAAATGTGGTGAGTTTTTCTATACTGCTAAGCTTATTCCATTCAAAGTTGAATAAACAACTTTTGAAATGGAATATGCTTAGCAATACAGCAGTGATTTCGAAAGTTTATTCTACGATTATGTTCTTTCTCTTAGTGTTAAAATGTGCCTTCGTTTATGACCACGTGGTAATTAAAAAATGTGTTCACTTGATAAAATAAAAAGTTGGCAATTCTGTGCTAGTCTTCCAAAGAAAAACACGAAAGCCTGTGGTCTGCGAAGTTCCCAGCTGGAGAGACAGGGCCATGGGGGGCACAGAAGATGTGGAGACAAGTTTGCTGTCATGTAGCTTGTGACACGATTGGTGAGATGCAAGGCCTATAATGTGGCACATGGGCTGGGTGCGGTGGCTCAAGCCTGTAATCCCAGCACTTTGGGAGGCCGAGGTGGGTGGATCACGAAGTCAAGAGATCGAGACCATCCTGGTCAACATGGTGAAACCCCATCTCTACTAAAAATATAAAAACTTAGCTGGGCACAGTGGCACGTGCCTGTAATCCCAGCTACTCGGGAAGCTGAGGCAGGAGAATTGCCTGAACCCAGGAGGCAGAGGTTGCAATGAGCCAAGATCGCGCCATTGCACTCCAGATTGGGTAATAAGAGTGAAACTCCGTCTAAAATAATAATAATAATAATGTGGCACATGATAAGACCCTCGGGGTCTGTGCCCAAGTATGTGGAAGGAGTGACTCATGCTGTTGGAGCTCAGAGGAGAGGCTGGCAGAGGCAGTACCTGCCACATCAGTCCATAGTAAGTGCTCAGTTAAAATTGGCTGAATGGGCCGGCCATGGTGGCTCACATCTATAATCCCAGCATGTTGGGAGGCCAAAGTGGGAGGATCTCTTGAGCCCAGCAATTAGAGACCAGCCTCGGTAATATAGTGAGACTCTGCCTTTAAAAATAAAAAAAATTGGTCAGGTACAGTGGCTCACGCCTGTAATCCCAGCACTTTGGGAGGCCGAGGCAGGTGGATCACCTGAGGTCGGAAGTTTGAGACCAGCCTGACCAACATGGAGAAACCAACATGGAGAAACCCTTGTCTCTACTAAAAATACAAAATTAGCTGGGCGTGGTGGCACATGCCTGTAATCCCCGCTACTTGGGAGGCTGAGGCAGGAGAATCACTTGAACCAGGAGGTGGAGATTGCGGTGAGCTGAGATTACACCATTGCACGCCAGCCTAGGCAACAAGAGCGAGACTTCATCTCCAAAAAAAAAAAAAAAAAATTAAAAAGTTGGTTGAGCATGGTGGCATGTGCCTGTAGACCCAGCTACGAGGGAGGCTTCAATGGGGGGATCACTTGAGCCTGGGAGGTGGGGGTTGCTGTGAGCCAATATTGTGCCACTGCACTCCAGCCTGGGCAACAGAGCGAGACTTTGTGTTAAATGTAAAATAAAACAAAATAAGCCGAATCAATGAATGATGGGAAGGCTGGAAAAGGACTTAACAAAACTAGGACTTGCAGTGGGAGGAAGTCTTGACAAGGTAGAGGAAATACTGCTGGCTCAGGCAGAGGCATAGAGGCCCCAAGAGCATGCTTGTGTGGGGCTTGCTGGGGGCAATACTTACAGAGTCATGGGATTTGATGTTAGACAAGTGGAGGTGAGCCTTAAGAGCCAGACACACGTGTTCAGACTTGATGCAATCAGAAACAGGGAGCCATGGAAGGTTCTCAAGCAGGGAAGTGCTGAGGGGAAATGACAGCATAAATCTATTTCTGTGATGCGTGATGTAGGAGACTTGGAATCCCAGTGCCTGGGTGTGGGCAGTGGTGCTGGTGAGGGGCACTGCTGCGGTGGCAAGGGCTCAAGAAGGCGACTGAGATTTTACGCTGGAGTCTGAGAAAGGTGGTGTTGTTTTATTTTATTTTATTATTTTATTTTTTCAGATAGAGTCTTGCTCTGTTGCCCAGGCTGGAGTGCAGTAGCGTGATCTTGGCTCACTGTAATCTCTGCCTCCCGGAATCAAGCGATTCTCCCTCCTCAGCCTCCCTGAGTAGCTGGGACCGCCTGGCTAAGCTGCTAAGTTAAAGTGGACAATCGATTGATGTTAGCTGTAGTCACCCTAGCTATTGGACACCAGGTCTTTGACATGACTGCCGGAACGGCAGTGTAGGAGAGGTAGAGCGTTTCGGATGTGCTTGGCTTTGAGTTTGGCAACTTTAAGTGGTAACTGGGCAGCTCAAGAGCCCTGACCACCTTCCCGAGGGAGGGCAGAAGCCATCGGGTACCGTCCTGGATGTGTGGGGGAACTTGATGGAGGTGGAGGTATGGAAGGGCTCCAGCTTGGTCTAATAACTGTGGAATTCAGGTCTGGATTAAAGGAGAAGGACTTCCAGGGATGAGGGGCCACCCTCCCTGGAGGGGTGGAGGAGGCTGTCAGGCAGGCGGGCCCACACCAGCGGCTTAGATAACCCTGAGCTATTTCAGGAAGAAAGCCCTAAGAAGATAAATAGGCCGGTGGCCAGCAGATGGGCAGATAACCTGAGCTTATCCAAGGAGAGGCAGGAGGGGGCCCTTTGGGGGCAGGGTCCTCCAAGACAGGAAGGTGCCAAAGTGCCTGCGTCAGAGGGAGATAGGAGGGGCTGGAGCAGGCCTGCGGGGGTGGAATTCCAGCTGGGAGGGGCGGCTTCTGCCCTGGCCTGGTCACAAGTGGCGAGAGAAGTCCTGTGATGCTGACGGGAAGTGGGGACGGAGCTCCCTGCGGTCTCCCAAAATCCAGGAGATGCAAACCTTATTTAGGGTCTGAATGCCCCTGGTGGCACCAGTGGCGGAAAGCCTTGTACCCTTTATTCCTTCAGGTTGTTCACAAGTCCGTGCTCACATTTACTGGAGGCGTAACTCCAGTGTGGTGCAGTGTGTGTGCGTGTGTGTGGTGGTGTGCACATGAGAGGGTGGTCTTGTGGGCATGGCCGCTGTATAGGTGCAGTTTGTCATGTGTGCAGGTGGTGAAGGATGTAGTGTGCCTGTGTAACGTGTGGTTGGTGGTGGCATGTGTATGTGCAAATGCTGTGTGTGAAATGTGTGGGTGTTGTGTGTGTGAAATGTGTATGGTGCATTATGTGTGTGTGGTGTGCTGCAGCATCTGTGGTACAGTGGTGTGTGTGATCCTGTGTGTGTGTGTATGTGTGTGTGTGTGGTCTGAGTGTGGTGTAGCGTGTGGTGCAGAGTGTGGTGTGTGTAGTGTTTGTGTGGTGCAGTGTGTGTGTGGTGCGTATGTGTAGCGTAAGTGTGTGGTACAGTGTGTATGTTGTGGTGTGGTGGTGTATGAGTGGTGTGAGTGTGTAGTGCAGGGTGTGTGTGGTATGTGCAGTGTGTATGGTACAGCATGTATAAGTATTATATGAGTGTGTGGTGCAGTGTGTGTGGTATGTGCAGTGTGTATGGTACAGCATGTATAAGTATTATATGAGTGTGTGGTACAGTGTGTGTGGTGTGGTGTATGTATGTGTGGTTTGACTGCATGGTATGTGTGGTGTGTGTAGTGTGTATATAGTGTGTGTGGTGCAGTGTGTATATATGTGGTGTGGGTGTGGTGCAGAGTGTGGTGTATATGGTGCTGCAATGTGTGTATGGTTTGAGTGTGTGGTGTGAATGAGTGGCATGAGTGTATGATGCAGAGTGTGCCGTGTGCTGTGTGTGTGGTGATGCAGTGTGTGTGTGATGTGTGTGTAGTGTGTGGGGTGCAGTGTGTGTATGCATAGTGTATGTGTGATATGTGATATGTGTATGTAGTATGTGTGTGTTGTGTGTGGCAGGTGTGGTGTGAGTGGTGTAGTGTGACTATGTGTGGTGTGTGTGGTGTGAGTGCGTGTGTGGAGTTAGTGTGTGGCATGAGTGTGTGGTGTGAGTGATGTATATAGTGTGTGGGGTGTGTGGAATGAATGTGTGGCATGAGTGTGTGGTGTGAGTGGTGTATGTAGTATGTGGGGTGTGTGATGTGCTGTGACTGTGTGGTGTGAGTAGTGTATGTAGTGTGGGGTGTGTGATGTGGTGTGAGTGGTGTATGTAGTATGTGGGGTGTAATGTGGTGTGAGTGTGTGGTGTGAGTGATGTATGTAATGTGTGGGGTGTGTGGTGTGGTGTGAGTGGTGTGTTAGTGTGTGGGGTATGTAATGTGATGTGTGTGGTGTGAGTGGTGTATGTAGTGTGTGGGATGGGTGTGTGGTGTGGTGTGAGTGGTGTATGTAGTGTGTGTGGGGTGTGTGGTGTGGTGTGTGATGTGAGTGGTGTATGTAATGTGTGGTATATGTAGTGTGTGATGTGAGTGTGTAGTGTGAGTGGTGCATGTAGTGTGTGGGGTGTGTGGTGTGGTGTGAGTGTGTAGTGTGAGTAGTGTATGTAGTGTGTGGGGTATGTGGTGTGGTGCGAGTGGTGTATGTAGTATGTGGGGTGTGTGGTGTGGTGTGTGTGTGATGTGAGTGGTGTATGTAATGTGTGGTATATGTAGTGTGTGATGTGAGTGTGTAGTGTGAGTGGTGTATGTAGTGCATGGGGTGTGTGGTGTGTGTAGTGTGAGTGGTGTATGTAGTGTGTGGGGTATGTGGTATGGTGCGAGTGGTGTATGTAGTGTGTGGGGTGTGTGGTGTGAGTGTGTAGTGTGAGTGGTATATATAGTGTGTGGGGTATGTGGTGTGGTGAGAGTGGTGTATGTAGTATGTGGGGTGTGTGGTGTGGTGTGTGTGTGATGTGAGTGGTGTATGTAATGTGTGGTATATGTAGTGTGTGATGTGAGTGTGTGGTGTGAGTGTGTATGTAGTGTGTGGGGTGAGTGGTGTGGTGTGTGTAGTGTGAGTGGTGTATGTAGTGTGTGGGGTATGTGGCATGGTGTGTGTAGTGTGAGTGGTGTATGTAGTGTGTGGGATGTGTGGTGTGGTGTGTGTGTGATGTGAGTGGTATATGTAATGTGTGGTATATGTAGTGTGTGATGTGAGTGTAGTGTGAGTGGTGTATGTAGTGTGTGGGGTATGTGGTGTGCGTGTGGTGTATGTAGTATGTGGGGTGTGTGGTGTGATATGAGTGTGTAGTGTGAGTGGTGTATGTAATGTGTGGTATATGCAGTGTGTGATGTGAATGTGTAGTGTGAGTGGTGTATGTAGTGTATGGGGTATGTGGTGTAGTGTGAGTGGTGTATGTAGTGTGTGGGGTGTGTGTGTGTGATGTGAGTGGTGTATGTAATGTGTGGTATATGTAGTATGTGATGTGAGTGTAGTGTGAGTGGTGTATGTAGTGTGTGGGGTGTGTGGTGTGAGTGGTGTATGTAATGTGTAGTCTGAGTGTGTGGCGTGAGTGGTATATGTAGTGTGGTGTGGTGTGGTGTGAGTGTGTGGTGTATTTATTGTGTGGTGTGAGTGATGTATGTAGTGTGTGGGGTGTGTGTGGTGTGAGTGGTGTATGTAGTGTGTGGGGTGTGTGGTGTGAGTGGTATATGTAGTGTGTGGTGTGAATAGTGTATTAGTGTATGGGGTGGCTGACTGCAGGCTCCTGGCGTGAGTGGAGTGGAATGCCCAGCACCACCGTGGCTGACCCAGCTCCCACTGAGTCTCTCTTGAGAGCAGAGCTGGGGGCTCTGGACTCCACCAGAGCATGGTCCACATGCCTCAGGCTGTCATGGGAACCTTCACAATTCAGTCCCAGCCTTTCTAGCCACCTTGCCCTCTCACCATCTCAGGGACCTCCTGGTCTCCTCTGCACAGGCTGGGTGGTTTCCTGTGTCTGGGCCTGCGTTTGCACAGCTTCCTCTCTGGGGATAGCTCTACCCATCCTCTCCACCCTAGAAAGCATGTCTTTCCTTGAGGGATGGGTCCCAGACACATTTTCTGGCCATGTCCCTGACCACACCCTTCGCCCTGGAGCCTTCCCCAGCCCTTCCTCGGAGCTCCCTGGACATCTGCATGCCCACACATCCATTCCAGGCTTAGCACAGTGGACGGGTGCTGCCCCATCACTGGGCCAAAACTCTCCAAGGACTGGGACCAGTTGTGCTGGGCCAGTCTATCCACCTCTCACCCTGGAAGCCCTCTTTGGGCCAGCTGGGGAGGCTCTGTCCCTCCACACCTGCCTCACCTCTGTTCTGCACTGCTACAGGTATTTTTCCATTGCTCCGTGTTCATCAGGTGCTCAGGCTGGAATTTAAGAGAGTATTTCACACGTTTATGGCCACAATGATTTGATGCCTCTGTTCTCGGCTTTCCTGCCACCCTGCCTGCACCCAGGCCAAGAAACCAGGCGTTCCCCAGGCTCTCCTGTTCTTCACTCCCTAAATCCAATCACTGCCTGTATTTATCCTGTTCCTTTCTTCCTTGTCACCTTCTTTTTTTTTTGAGACGGAGTCTCACTCTGTCGCCCAGGCTGGAGTGCAGTGGCACGATCTCCGCTCATTGCAACCTCCACCTCCTGGGTTCAAGCAATTCTCTGGCCTCAGCCTCACCAGTAGCTGGGACTACAGGCACATGCCAGCATGCCTGCCTAATTTTTTTTTTAATATTTAGTAGAGACGGAGTTTCACAGTGTTAGCCAGGAGGATCCTGATCTCCTGACCTGATGATCCACCCACCTCAGTCTCCCAAAGCGCTAGGATTACAGGCGTGAGCCACCACGCCCCACCTGTCACCGTCTTTTCTTACTGTCCCACCCCAGTTTGGGTTTTTATTCATTCTGACTAGACTACAGTAATAACAGCAAATATTTATGAGGCAAATGCAACAAAACAAAAATAGACAAATGAGACATAATTAAATTAAAAGCTTCCGGGCTGGGAGTGGTGGCTCACGTCTATGATCCTAGCACTTTGGGAGGCCGAGGCAGGTGGATCATGAGGTCAAGAAATCAAAACTATCCTGGTCAACATGGTGAAACCCTTTCTCTACTAAAAATATAAAAATTAGCTGGTCATGGTGGCACGCGCCTGTAGTCCCAGCTATCCGCAAGGCTAAGGCCAGAGAATTGCTTGAACCCAGGAGGCAGAGGTTGCAGTGAGCCGAGACAGTGCCATTGCATTCCAGCCTGGGTAACAAGAGAGAAACTCCGTCTCAAAAATAAATAAATAGATAAAAGCTTCCACATAGCAAAAGAAATAATCAACACAGCAAACAGACAACCTACAGAACGGGAAATAATAATTGCAAACCATGCATCTGACAAAAGGACTAATATCCGGAATCTATAAGAAACTCAAACAGCTCAACAAGAAAAAGAACGAATTACCCCATTACAAAAGTGTGCAAAAGACACAAACAGATATTTCTCAGAAGACATTCAAGTGGCCAAAAAACATATGAAAAAATGCTGGACATCACTAATCATCGGGGAAATGCAAATGAAAGCCACAATGAGATACCATCTTGGCCAGGTGCGGTGGCTCACGCCTGTGATCCCAGCACTTTGGGAGGCCGAGGCGGGAGGATCACCTGAGGTCAGGAGTTCGAGATCAGCCTGGCCAACCTGGTGAAACCCCGCCTCTAAAAAAAAAATAATAAATTTAAGGAAAAAAAAAAGATAGCATCTTACATCTGTCAGAATGGCTATAATGAAAAAGTAAAAAACAACAGATGTTGGCGAGGATGTGAAGAAAAGGAGACACTTGGACGCTGTTGGTGGGAATGTAAGTAAGTACAACCTTTGTGAAACAGTATGGAGATTTCTCAAAGACTCAAATAGAACTACATTCAATTCAGCAATCGCACTACTGGGTATCTACCCAAAGGGAAAGAAATCATTACATCAAAGAGATGCCTGCACTTGTATGTTTATTGCAACACTATTCAAATAACAAAGATGTGGAATCAGCCTAAACGTCCATCGATAGAGGACTGGATAAAGAAATTGGCATACAGCTCAGCCACAGGAAAAGATGAAATCATGCCTTTTGCAGCAACATGGATGGAACCAGAGGCCAATGTGCTAAGTGAAATAACTCAGAAACGGGTAAGTCAAATACTGTGTATTCTCACTTCCAAGTGGGAGCTAAACGATGGGTACATATGGACATACAGAATGGAATAACAAACATTGGAGACTCCAAAAGGTGGGCGGGTCGGAGGAGGGTGAGGGATGAGAAATTACCTGCTGTGTACCATGTGCACTCTTTGGGTGATGGGTATGCTAAAAGCTCAGACTACACTGCACAATATATGCGTGCAAAAAATCTGAACTTGCCGGCTGGGCAAGGTGGCTCACACCTGTAATCCCAGCACTTTGGGAGGCCAAGGTGGGCAGATCACCTGAGGTCAGGAGTTCAAGACCTGCCTGATTAACATGGAGAAACCCTGTCTCTACAAAAAATACAAAATTAGTGGGGTGTGGTGGCACATGCCTTTAATCTCAGCTACTTGGGAGGCTAAAACAGGAGAATGGCTTGAACCTGGGAGGCGGAGGTTGTGGTGAGCCGAGGTCGTGCCATTACATTTTAGCCTGGGCAACAAGAGTGAAACTCCATCTCAAAAATAAATAAATCGGCACTTGTACCCCCAAAATCTATAAACACTTGTAAAAGATGTCCTTTCCAGTTTTAATTCACAAAGATATTTTCCTATCTTTCTTTCTTTCTTTCTTTCTTTCTTTCTTTCTTTCTTTCTTTCTTTCTTTCTTTCTTTCTTTCTTTCTTTCTTTCTTTCTTTCTTTCTTTCTTTCTTTCTTTCTTTCTTTCTTTCTTTCTTTCTTTCTTTCTTTCTTTCTTTCTTTCTTTCTTTCTTTCTTTCTTTCTTTCTTTCTTTCTTTCTTTCTTTCTTTCTTTCTTTCTTTCTTTCTTTCTTTCTTTCTTTCTTTCCTTCTTTTTTGAAGACAGGGTTTCACCATGTTGGTCAGTCTGGTCTTGAACTCCCGACCTCAGGTGATCCGTCAGCCTCGGCCTCCCAAAGTGCTGGGATTACAGGCGTGAGTCACTGGGCCCAACCTCATTTTTTTTCTTTTTTCTTTTCTTCTTTTTTTTTTTTTGAGACAGGATCTCACTCTGTCACCCAGGCTGGAGTGCAGTGGTGTGATCTTGGCTCACTGCAGCTTCAGCCTTCCGGTTCAAGCAATTCTCCTGCCTCAGTCTCCTGAGCAGCTGGGATTACAGGCACATTACACCACACCTGGCTAATTTTTGAATTTTTAGTAGAGATTGGATTTCACCATATTGGCCAAGACCAGACTGGTCTGGAACTCCTGACATCAAATGATTCACCTGCCTGGGTTTCCCAAAGTGCTGGGATTACAGGTGTGAGCCACCATGCCCGGTCTCCCTTACATTTTCTCAAACTCCTGAGCTCAAGTGATCCTTTCACCTGCATCTCCCAAGTACCTGGGACTCCAGACATGTGCACCACCTGGCCCATAATATTTTTCTATTTTTTCAGTACTGAGCATTACCCAGAGTGACAGGTATTTTGCAAAGACCTTTGTGGCATGATCTTACTTAATAGGCAGAGACTGTTTTAGATACTTTATATGTATTAATACACTTAATCTTCATAACAGCCCCATCAAGTAGGTACTATTATTATTATCCCCATGATACATATGAGGAAACCAAGGCACTGGGAGATCAAGTAACTTCTCCAGGATCACACAGGTAATGGGTTGAAGAGTCAAGGAATCTGGCTCGAGAGACTGTGTTCTCAACATCTTTGCTAGACCACTGATCCAGCTGAAGTCCACAGCAACACTTAGACCAGGCAAACAGATGCTACTCCTGCTGGGAAGAAGGGAAGCCCCTTGCCTGTGCTCACAGCCCTAGCCAACGGCCAAGACAGTCCAAGCCCAGAGCCTGCGCCCTGAGCCACTTAGCCTCTTCTCCCATTGGGAAAGAACACAAGAGACGGGGCCTCAATCCACGTGGTTCATTTTGGGAAATGGATCCCAAAGAACAGGAGTGGGAGGCTGAGAGTGAAAAGGGAAGGAGGGCACACCAATCTAAGGCTGTGTCTCCAGGCTGTCACTGCTGTGTGCAGCTGGGCTCCATCATGCTACGAGCCTCGGAGGAGTATACAGAAGCGGGGTCAGAACTATTCCCGGGACGAATGGAAGGGATAGCATTTATCCACCAGCTTGTGTCTCCTATGGGCCAAGGGTTATTCTGTCACATGTGTTAGTGTCCAGAGCGCCTGTCTTGGGCACAGAGGGCCCCTGGGCAGAAATGAGATGGTCACAGGTACAGCTGAGCCCAGGTGTTGTGGCCAGGGCTGGGGGAAGGGTGGGTGAGAGCCTGTGAGGGAAGGCGCTGTCCAGCGTTACTACTACTGACACTTCCCACGTAGTCTTCTGCACTTTCTCTTCCTGTGTGTCTTTCTCACTTCATGCAGACAGCTGGCTTCTGGTAGCCAGCACTTTAACTCCCTGATCATTGTTTCCATGCCTAGCATGGTACTGGGAATAGAGCATGCACTCCAATATCAGCCTGCCCCTTTTTTTTTTTTTTTTTTTTTGAGACGGAGTCTTGCTCTGTCACCCAGTCTGGACTGTAGTGGCACAATCTTCACTCATTGCAACCTCTGCCTCCCAGGTTCAAGTGATTCGCCTACTCAGCCTCCTGAGTAGCTGGGATTACAGGCATGTACCATCACACCTGGCTAATTCTTGTCTTTTTAGTAGAGATGGGCTTTCACCATGTTGGCTGGGCTGGTCTCGAACTCCTGACCTCAGGTGATACACCTGCTCAGCCCACCTTGTACCCAGCACCTTTGCTGTTCCAGGTACCAGCCTGGGTTCTCTGCATGTACCATAGCCTTGCATCTTGACAAGAACCTGTTTTGCCTGCCTCATATACAGGGACATTGAGGCTGAGAGGCTGGGGACTCAGGGCGGCAGAACCAAAAGCAGAATCTGGGTGGCTTGGTAGGAGTCTAACAGGGCCCCGCGCTACCTCTGTTCTAGCTGAAGTGGGGAGCTCCCAGCTTCTCCTGCTGGACCTGAGAAACCCATGGCATGGGGAGCAATGAGGCTTTCGGCAGGAAGAGCTGGAGTCTTAACAGCAACACAGAGCAGGAAAGCCAGGGCTTGCCTAAGGAGTAGCAGTTTGGCCAAGGGTAGGAAACCTGTGGGAGGTGCTCTCACAGCCAGTTGCTTCTGGGGGTAGGGGGAGGGGAAGAGGGCCCAGGAGGGGAGGGTGCCTCCTAGGGTTCAGCTGGTAATAGAGCTGGAGAGTGTGCTGGCCTTTTTAGTTCATTATTACAATTTAAAAATTCAGTTGGGGGAGGGCCTGTCTTGGACATTATTGTTTCTTTTTCTAATTATTTTATTATTGTTTTTTTAAGTTCCAGGGCACATGTACAGGATGTGCAGGTTTGTTACACAGGTAAACGTGTGCCATGGTGGTTTGCTGCACCCGTCAACCCATCACCTAGGTATTAAGCCCCACATGCATTAGCTCTTTTCCCTAATGCTCTTCCCCACCACCGTCCCCTGACAGGACCCAGTAAGTGTTGTTCCCCTCCCTGTGTCCATGTGTTCTCATTGTTCAGCTCTCACTTATAAGTGAGAACATGTGGTGTTTGGTTTTCTGTTTGTGCATTAGTTTGCTGAGGATAATGGCTTCCAGCTCCATCCAAGTCCCTGCAAAGAAGATGATCTTGTTCCTATTTATGGCTGCATGGTGTTTCATGGTGTATATGTGCCACATTTTCTTTATCCAGGCTATCATTGATGGGCATTTGGGTTGATTCCATGTCTTTGCTATTGTGAATAGTGCTGCAAGGAACATACACATGCGTGTATCTTTATAACAGAATGATTTATATTCCTTTGGGTATATAACCAGTAATGAGGTTGCCAAGTCAAGTGGTATTTCTGGTTCTAAATCTTTGAGGAATCGCCATACTGTCTTCCAAATAGTTGAACTAATTTACAAACAACCACGTTACAAAGTGGGCAAAGAAGTTTGCAGTGGCTCATACATGTGATCGCAGCACTTTGGGAGGCTGAGGCAGGCGGATCACCGGAGGTCAGGAGTTCAAGACCAGCCTGAGGAACATGGAGAAACCCTGTCTCTACTAAAAATACAAAATTAGCCGGTGTGATGGTGCATGCCTGTAATCACTTGAACTCAGGAGGCAGAGGTTACAATAAGCTGAGATCGTGCCATTGCACTCCAGCCTGGGCAACAAGAGTGAAACTCCATCTCAAAACCAAAAAAAAAATTGGGCAAAGAATATGAACAGATGTTTCTCCAAAAAAGACATACATGTGGCCAAGAAACAAACAAACAAAAAAAAACTGAACACCTCTGATCATTAGAGAAATGCAAATCAAAATCACAAGGAGATACCATTTCACACCAGTCAGAATGTGGATTATTAAAAAGTCAAGAAACAATAGATGCTGGCAAGGTTGGGGAGAAATAGCAATGCTTTTCCACTGTCTGTGCTGAACTATCAAAAACCCCTGTCACGGCTGGGCGCAGTGGTTCATGCCTATAATCCCAGAACTTTGGGAGGCCCAGGCGGGCTGATCACTTAAGGTCAGAAGTTGGAGACCAGCCTGGCCAACATGATGAAACCCTGTCTCTACTAAAAAATACAAAAGTTAGCTGGGTGTGGTGACATGCACCTGTAATCCCATATCCCATTCCTCAGGAGGTTGAGGCAGGAGATTTGCTTGAACCCAAGAGGCTGAGGTTGCAGAGAGCCAAGATCATGCCACTGCACTGCAGCCTTGGTGATAGAGTAAGACTCCGTCTCAAAAAAAAAACACAAAAAACAAAACAAAACAAAGAAGTCCAGGCCTAGTGGCTCAAACCTGTAATCCCAGCACTTTGGGAGGCTGCAGTGGGCAGATTACGAGATCAGGAGTGTGAGACCAGCCTAGCCAACCTAATGAAACCCCATCTCTACTAAAAATACAAAAATTAGTCCGGCATGGTGGTGTGTGCCTGTAGTATCAGGTACTTGGGAGGCTGAGGCAGAAGAATCACTTTAACCCAGGAGGTGGAGGTTGCAGTGAGCCAAGATCACACCACTGTACTCCAGCTTTGGCAACAGAGCAACAGAGTGTGACTTCATCTCAAAAAAAAAAAAAGATGCCATCACACTGCACTCTCCTTGGGGGCAGGGATCCCTGTTTCTCCTTCTTTGTGTTAGGGAGAGGCAGAGAGTTAATTGGAGTCCCAAGTTATTATTTTTCTTTCACACACTGTAATAGTGTACATCTGTCCCCTCTCTCTATATATATATGTATGTATATACACACATGTGTACACATATATGAGGGACGGTGGATCACGGGGTCAGGAGTGTAAGACCAGCCTGCCCAAGATGGTGACACCTCATTTCTCCTAAAAATATGAAAAATTAGCTGGGTGTGATGGTGGTCAACTGTAATCCCAGTTACTCGGGGAGGCTGAGGCAGGAGACTCACTTGAACCTGGGAAATGGAGGTTGCAGTGAACTGAGATTGTGCCACTGCACTCCAGCCTAGGGGACAGAGCAAGATTCCATCTCAAAAACAAAACAAAAACAAAAGCAAAACACATCAAGGCTGGGCCAGTGGCTCATGCCTGTAATCCCAGCACTTTCGGAGGCCAAGGCGATCACCTGAGGTCAGGAGTTCGAGACCTGCCTCGCCAACATGGTGAAACCCTGTCTCTATTGAAAAAAAAAAAAATTAGCCAGGCCTGGTGGTGGGTGCCTGTAATCCCAGCTACCTGGGAGGCTGAGGCAGGGAGAATTGCTTGAACCAGGGAGGTGGAGGTTGCAGTGAGTTGATGGCGGCACTCCACTCCAAGCTGGTGACAGAACAAGACTCCATCTCCAAAAACAACAACAACAACAGAAAACAAATATTGGCTGGGCGTGGCGGCTCGCACCTGTGATCCCAGCATGTTGGGAGGCAGAGGCGGGCAGATCACCTAAGGTCAGGAGTTAGACACCAGCCTAACCAACATGGGAAACCTTTTCTCTACTAAAAATACAAATATCGGCCAGGTGTGGTGGTGGATGCCTGTAATCCTAACTACTCAGGAGGCTGAGGCAGGAGAATCACTTGAACCCCGGAGGTGGAAATTGCAGCAAGCTGAGATCATGCCACTGCACTCCAGCCTGGGTGACAGAGTGAGACTCCATCTCAAAAAAAATTAGCTGGGCATGGTGGTGGGTGCCTGTAATCCCAGCTACTCAGGAGGCTGAGGCAGGGTAATGGCTTGAACCCGGCAGGTAGAGGTTGCAGTGAGCCAAGATTGCACCACTGCCTTCCACCCCATCCTGGGTGACAGAATGAGACCGTGTCTCAAAAAATGACAACAACAAAATATTACACACACACACACACACACACACACACACACACACACCGAAAACTGCATTATCAGTAAGCAAACTGAATTGCTTAGTTTTATGTGGAATTGTCACTTTACTTTAGAATCCACTTTGACTCTACAAAGGTGGTGATAGCTTTGCAGGATCCGGCTGGGTGGCCAGAGGCAGGCTGGAGTGCAGTGGCACAATCTCAGTTCACTGCAACCTCCATTTCCCAGGTTTAAGTGAGTCTCCTGCCTCAGTGTAATCCAAGCACTTTGGGAGGCAGAGGCAGGCAGATCCCTTGAGGCCAGGCGTTCAGAACGTCTGGCCAATATAGTAAAACTCCATCTCTACTAAAAATACAAAAAATGAGCCAGGCATGGTGGTGCATACCTGTAATCCCGGCTACTTGGGTGACTGAGGCACAAGAATCACTTGAACCTGGGAGGCAGAGGTTGCAGTGAACAGAGATCTAGCCACTGCCCTCCAGCCTCGGTGACAGAGAGAGGCTGTCTCAAACAAACAAACAAAACGATTTGCAGAATCCTGGAAGAGACAGGGAAAGGGTCCTGATCAGTACTTCTCAAACTACAGGCACACGGACATCACCTGGGTGTCTTGTCAAAATACGGACACTGCTTCAGTTTGCTTGGGGTGGCCTGACATTCTGCACTGCTGTCAAGCTCCCAGGGGATGCATTTGCTGCGGGCCACAGACCACACTGAGAGGAGGGTTTGATGGATTTCTACCATACAGGCCTCTGCCCTGCCTAAGGCCCAAGCTCACCCTCTTCCTCCCGTGATCTTTGTGATAGCAACAGCCAGCCTACCAGGTTTTGTGTGTGTCCTTTCTCCCTTAGGTAGTCCCAGCTGTGACATCTTTCCCTACCTAACCTGTCCCCCGGTGTAGCATGTGCCCTTCTTAGCCTCCATTAGTATTCCAGTGAGCCCACCTTGTCAACAGTAGGACGTACCAGGGAGGCGAGAGGAAATTTAGCATAAAGGAGGACTGCAAACACATCAGGACACAAAACACATACATTGAGCCAAAAGACCCCCATTCCTGGACTCCATCCAAACCCGTCCCTTTATTATTTTTGTTCTCTTTCCTCTTTAGCTAGATATTGCCTGAAAACAGCCTGGGCGTTGCTAAGGGAACGCCTCAGAGCCTCCCTGAACACATCATTGTTTAATTCCAGCACAGGCAGCCCGGAGGAATTTGCTATTTGTTTAAGAGATGAAAGCCTCAAACTTCCACACATTCTTCTCCAGCTTCACTCCCCTTTAACTGTATGGCCCAGCCAGAGTAAAGCACATCGGGTGGAGGGTACTCATGGGACCCAACAAAGTAGTATGTGCTCTGTGGATGGTCCTTGCTATTCAAAGACAAAGAGATCCAGGATTTCTCTTGGCTGGATATTGGGGGAAGAACTGTCCTCAGATGATGGTATGAGAAGGATGTGATGGCAGAGGAAAACCTCTCAGTGATATTTACGCCAGTCTCAAATCTGTAAATGGGGAATTGACCCAAACTTCCCTCAGGGCCTCGGTTTCACAGACTGTAATTTGAGGAAGGGGACCAGAGACCCACTGAGCAGCACACCTAATCTGTATGTATATCACATGAAAATAGGCAACAAGGCTGGGCGAGGTGGCTCATGCTTATAATCCCAGCACTTTGGGAGGCCAAGGAAGGAGGATCACCTGTGATCAGGAGTTCGAGACCAGCCTGACAAACATGGTGAAACCCCATCTCTACTAAAAATACAAAATTAGCCAGGAGTGGTGGCGCATGTCTGTAATCCCAGCTACTCCAGAGGCTGAGGCAAGAGAATCGCTTGAACCTGGGAGTTGGAGGTTGCAGTGAGCCAAGATCACACCATTGTGCTCCAGGCTAGGCAACAAGAGTGAAACTGTCAGAAAGAAAGAAAGAAAGAAAGAAAGAAAGAAAGAAAGAAAGAAAGAAAGAAAGAAAGAAAGGAAGGAAGGAAGGAAGGAAGGAAGGAAGGAAGGAAGGAAGGAAGGAAGGAAGGAAGAAAATAGGTGCCTGGTGCAGTGGCTCATGCCTGTAATGCCAGCACTTAGGGAGGTGGAGGACCTGAAATCGGGAGTTCGAGACCAGCATGACTGACATGGAGAAACCCCATCTTTACTAAAAATACAAAATTAGCCTGGTGTAGTGGCATATGCCCATAATCCCAGCTACTTGGGAGGCTGAGGCAGGAGAATCAGTTGAACCTGGGAGATGGAGGTTGCAGTGAGCCAATGTCATGCCACTGCACTCCAGCCTGGGCAATGAGAGTGAAATTCTGTCTCAAAAAAAAGAGAAAGAAACAGAAAAAAAGAAAGCAAAATAAAGGAAGGAAGGAAGGAAGGAAAGAAAGAAAAGGAAGAGAAAGAAAGAAAGAAGGAGAAAAAGAGAAAATAGGCAACGAGGCTCTTGAGGGCTGGCTTCCAGTGCACCCAGGGAAAGCCCCCCAAGGCAGGAAGAGCAGCAATCAGCCAAGTGCTGGCCTTTTGGAGTATGGATGTGATTTGACTGTTTAGGAAGAGCTTTCCCCTTGGCCCTATGAAGGTTCCCTGAAAATCACTGGCATGAGGCAGATTAATAGAAGGAAAGATATACACATTTATTTAACATGTAGACACGGGAGCCCTCAGCATGATGACCCTTTTGCCCAGTGAGGTTCAGAAGCTTGTATTTCAACCTGGCAAAACAGGTTATGGACAGGGGAGAACAGGAATTCTGTTGGGAGGATTACTGGGGAAAATGAATGGATGAGGAAAGAGAGATTAACCAGAAATCTTTCTCTTTGACAGCGAAAGGGTCTGTTCAGGTATGGTTACATTCTTGGTCTTACAGAGAGGGGAATTAAAAACAATTGTCTGGATCTCAGGCACATAAAGGAACTTCCCCCTCTTTGTGGGAGATGGTGGGGGTGGGGGAAAGGTCAGAGAGACCTTGAGTCTTCTCCAGTTCAGCAAGTCACCTCGCCATATTTCGGGGTATTAGTTTCTGAGCCCCCAAAGGCAAGGAGGTGTTTCAGGAATCCATCCAGGCACCATTTAACAGGATTTGTCAGTAACCCAATGTGTCCTGTGGCCCTACTAGGTAGGGACTGGGGTACAGAGAAGCACTGTGACAGAGCCGAGAGCTGTACATCCTTGGACCTGCAGCTTCTCATTCTGAGACCACTGAGTCTCCTCTGCTTTGCGGCCTCATGGTCCATCCCTCCCGTTCCCGCTTTCCTTCCAGGGCTATTCTCTGCTTTTCTTCTGGGGCCATTCTGCTTCTGCGCCAACCACCACCAGCTTCCCCTGGGCATTGGCTGCAGAAGAACCTGATTGGTTCAGGTTATCACCAGTTCTTGGGCCAGGCTTCATCACAGGACACTGGCCAACCAATAGAGCGGCAGCATCCAGGTCAGGTGCCTACCCTTGGTCCAATCAGCTGTGGCCCAAGTGCCGCAGGTCCCATGGTACAGGTGGTGGAGTTACAGGGGGCTGCAGGTGAGGCAGATCTTCCAGTGTCAACTACACGATAAAAGTGACACTTTAAGAAGAATTCTAACGAGTGAGCCATGACATCTACCCGGGACGTGTGATTGAATTTTTGCGGTGTGATGGGGTATGGGATAAAAATTACCCTGTGTCATCCTCTGGAGACTTGGTGAAAGGCTCATCACTTACCCGTCCTCCTGGCATTGAACTTGTGTCTTGGAGGGAGTTTAGCTGTGCTGACTCGGGCTTCCGGGAAGGCAAAGGTTCAGAACATAGGCTGTCCTGGGGACCCAAATTTCAATCTTGAAATTTGGCAGTGAATGGAAGCGGGCTGACTCTACTGGAGTAGCAGGAGCTTCTGTGTACAGACCCAGAGAGACCTGTGCAGACAGAGAGACAAACACGCCAACACATGCCTGGACAGACACAGTGCGGGGCAGAGAGAGGCTCGGAGAGCCACAGAGAGCCACATGCAGGGAGATTCGCACAGAGCCAGAGAGCCAGAGACACACACACTGAAATAAACACACATATGAAGCAACACACACAGAGGCACACTCATTCACCGAAGCAAGCAGAGGGCTGTAGGGAGCCTGCAGCTCAAGCGGAGCCAGGCTGGTGGAAGCGAACATTGCACTGTCCCTTGATTCAGGAAGCTGAGGCCATCTAGCACAAAAAGGGAAAGGGCATTTTCCCGATGATCAGGATTTCACTGGAAAGGAGTTGGGGGGGCTCATCTCAGGAAAAGAGGGGCCGAGGCAAGTCAATATAATCCATTTTCAGAGGAAACTGTGTTTTCTAAATTTGAGTCAGTATAATACATTTTCATAGGAAAATGTATTTTCTAAATTTGAAAAGTGAAAAACAAAAAAGCAGCAATAGAAATACTTTTAGAGAAGTTGCCAAAATGCAGACAAGTTTTAAGCGTCTGTTTAGGCTGTGGCTCTAGGACTCAGAAAGGAGTTCCCTCAGGGAACACGGGGGCATCGGCCCTGAGAGGGGTGTCTTTACAGCGGTCAGAGCCTGGAGACACGGCCCGTCTGGTCAGGGCCCACATTGCACAGAGAGATGGCAGTTGTCTGTCTGTGGTTTGCACTGTGTAGTCACCCACAGGAGGGTTGAACCACAAAGGAATTGGATACTTCCTGTGTTCCAGCCACAACCAGGCCCCTGGGGCAGGGCCAGCACCTGAACAGCTGAAGAAGAAAATAGATGAGTTGTCCTGCAGCAAGATGTGAAGCTTCAGGAGTCTGAGGTGGGAGGATTGCTTGAGCCTAGGAAGTCGAGGCTGCAGTGAGCCAAGATTGTGCCACTGCACTCCAGCCTGGGTGACAGAGCCAGACCCTGCCTCAAAAAAAAAAAAAAAAAAGTAGAGCTCACACTTGAGTGTTAGGCTGTCATGTCTGTCATGTCTGGAAGGACTCTTTTTTTTTTGAGATTGAATCTCTCATTCTGTCATCCAGGCTGGAGTGCAATGGCACGATCTCGATCACTGCAACCTCCGCCTCCCAGGTTCAAGCGATTCTCTTGCCTCAGCCTCCCGAGTAGCTGAAATTACAGGCATGCACCACCATGACCAGCTAATTTCTGTATTTTTAGTAGAGACGGGGGTTTCACCATATTAGTCAGGCTGGTCTTGAACTTCTGACCTCGTGATCCTCCTGCCTAGGCCTCCCAAAATACTGGGATTACAAGTGTGAGCCACTGCATGCAGCTGGAAGGAATCTTCGAAACTTTCTAGTCCAAATTTTCCTTTTTTGCTGGAGAAAGCTGAAGCTGAGAGGCTAAGTGATTCCCCTGAGGTCCTCCAGTAAGTTAATGATGTCCTGGCAGACTCATTTACTAAAGGCTGGTGCCCCTCAGCCTAGGCCAGTTTTTCCTCTTGGAGGGGGATCAGGTCTGTGGGTGGGGACAAAACCTGACTGTAGGTACGAGGGTCTCTAAGAGGGGTTGCTGAGAGAGTACTGGGGAACTGTCAAAGAAATATGTGCTCCATCTTCTGTAAGATCTCTCCTTTGGACGCTTAATACTTTATTTAAGTCACAAAAGGGATAGAGTGGCTCAGGCGACCCCTTTCTCAGTAATAGAAAAACAATGGAAGACAGAAATTAGGAACACTTTTACACTGTTGGTGGTGGGAGTGTGAATTAGTTCAACCATTGTGGAAGATAGTGTGGCAATTTCTCAAGGACCTAGAAATAGAAATTCCATTTGACCCAGCAATCCTATTACTGGGTATATACCCAAAGGATTATAAATTGTTCTATTATAAAGACAGATGCACATGCATGTTCATTGTGGCACTGTTTACAATAGCAAAGACTGCAGAATTTAAAGTACAATTAAAAAAGAGAAAGCAAAACAATGGAAGACATAAGCCCTGTGAAGTATAGGTGATCTGGAGTCCCAGAATCAGGAAGAGCGTGAGAAGAGACAGTCAAAGGAGGGTATTCAGGGGCAGCCTCCTAGTTTCTCTCCCGCCAGTTGCTTGTGAATCACCAGTTGCTTGTTGATTTGGATGCAAAATGGCATGTGGTGGGAGAGGGATGAGCAATTCTTCTGGGAATGAAAGGATCAGGATCTCAGATTGGTAACAGAGATCCTTGTTCATAATTGCAAAAGACTTGCTGGACAGAAAGGTATGTGGAAATCTGTAATTCCTGGCCGAAAAAGGTTTCTGACTAACCTCCTGATGGAACTTACCCACGATTTTCCTGTTCCTTATTTATGTTTCTACATTGAACACACTATGACTATCACTATTGGTGCCCTCACTGCTCCCAGGATGGGAAGTCAGAGGATGCAGCCAAACTCTTTACCACGTTGGGAGATGATGGGAATGCAGTTTTGAAGTTCAGGGTGGTTTGCCTGAGGCCCCGCAGAGTCCTCAGAACCCAGGGGTCCTGGCTCCCTGTCACATTCACCCAGGAACCGAGGGAGTCCGGGAGAGCTGCTCTTTCCAGAAAGAGCATCGAATTTACATCACTTAGGGCCTTGGGCCTGGGCCTGGGGCTGTAGACAGAAAGGGAAATGCAGTGAAATAAATCTCACTGGACCCCCTACCCCTAAGTGCCTCCATTGGTCATTGAGATGAAAAAGCCACAGAATTCTTTCAGCTCTTTTCTAGGATCTTCCTTTTGAATGCAAAGGAACACTGGGAACTCTCCGCAGAGTAAAATATGGGTCTCCATCTCAATGCCCAGAGACAAAGGCCAAAAAATGTGAAGAATTTCCAAAGAGCCTCCTTCAAACGGCATCTCCCCCCACCTCTGGCTGTGCTCCACAGGCGCTGTGGATGGGAATGGTGACTTTCTCCTCCGGGCTCGGCTTGGCCTGTTGCCCACGCACTAAAAGCCTGTATCTGAAGAGAAATGAAATTAGGTATGTCCCGGCTCCGCCCATGCACTTGTCCTCATGTAAGAAGCTAGTTCTGTGATCCTGCTGACCGATGGGCCTTGTGCGTGGTTCTGCCGGTACATGGCTGGGATGTTTGCAGCAGGCAGTGCACGCTCGTGCACTCCTGTCCCCCGTGGGAGCAGCCCCTGGGAGGGCGAGTCGAGCAGACAAAAGCACCTCACCTACGCCGGGGCAGTGGAAACTTGTTCACTTTCTGAGGACCCTTTAAGAGGAGCACTCACTTGGCTCAGGGCTCTTGTTCTTCTCCTTTGGAGGCTGAACAAAAAAGAATAAGCTGCTGTTCTGTAATAAGGATTGAAAAAGAGACAGGGAAAGAGCCCCGAGCATTCTCTCTGTAAGACATCTTGAAGTGACTGAGTGACACTTGATGTGCCAGGGGTCTTTGGCCATCTGGGTAAATGTCTGCCGGCCCTCACTCTGCCAGCTTATTTAACCCTGACCTCTTCTCCCTTCTCTGCACGTCACTAGGATCCCTCAGTTGGTGAGAAAAAGCACCAAAGATAACCACTCATAGATAATCTTTGGGGAGAGGTTGGGAGTGATAAGAACTGGATTACACAGCCCATCCAGGGCTGTTCTAGTTATCACGTAGCAATATGAGGGAAGCCCGGGCAGTGGCTCATGCCAATAATCCTAGCACTTTGGGAGGCGGAGGTGGGCGGATAACCTGAGGTCAGGAGTTTAAGACAAGCTTGGCCAACGTGGTGAAACCTCGTCTCTCCTAAAATACAAAAATTAGCCGGGCATGATGGTGGGTGCCTGTAATCCCAGCTACTTGGGAGGCTGAGACGGGAGAATCACTTGAACCCAGGAGATGGTGGTTGCAGTGAGCCGAGATTGCGCCACTGCACTCCAGCCTGGGCAGCTAAGTGAGACTCCGTCTCAAAAAAAAAAAAAAAAATTAGGGAAGTCGCCTCTCTGCCAGGACCTGTCTGCTTCCTAGACTTGCCTCAAGCTCTTTTTGCTCCCTTCTGGCAGGCAGAATACTTTCTCCAAAGTACCGGCTTAGTGGTGCTATTGCCAACTTTATTTTTTTATTTTTGTTTTTGAGACGGAGTTTCGCTCTTGTTACCCAGGCTGGCATGCAATGGCGCGATCTCGGCTCACCGCAACCTCTGCCTCCTGGGTTCAGGCAATTCTCCTACCTCAGCCTCCTGAGTGGCTGGGATTACAGGCATGCACCACCATGCCCAGCTAATTTTTTGTATTTTTAGTAGAGACGGGGTTTCACCATGTTGACCAGGATGGTCTCAATCTCTTGACCTCGTGATCCACCCACCTCGGCCTGCCAAAGTGCTGGGGTTACAGGCTTGAGCCACCGTGCCTGGCCTTATTTATTTATTTATTTATTTTTTGAGATGGAGTTTTGCTCTTATTACCCAGGCTGGAGTGCAATGGCGCGATCTTGGCTCACCACAACCTCCGCCTCCTGGGTTCAGGCAATTCTCCTGCCTCAGCTTCCTGAGTAGCTGGGATTACAGGCACACGCCACCATGTCCAGCTAATTTTTTTGTATCTTTAGTAGAGACGGGGTTTCACCATGTTGACCAGGATGGTTTCGATCTCTTGACCTCGTGATCCACCCGCCTCGGCCTCCCAAAGTGCTGGGGTTACAGGCTTGAGCCACTGCGCCTGGCCTATTGCCAACTTTAAACTCTGCAGTAGCACTCTCTAGCTGCAGTGCCTGGCCCAGGGGCCTTGGTGTGGTGGAAGGCCCAGCAGCAGCCAGGATGTCCTTCTCCCAGCCTCTCCAACTCACCCTGCGATGCCCTTTGATGTGGCCTTTTGACCTGGCCACCCACACCCACCACACTTCTTACTTATTCCACACCCCCAATTTCAGTATGACATTTCACCAGCTCCCTGTGCCTTCTTCCCTGCGCATCCTGCTCACTGCATTCGCCCTGCAGCTTGAGTCCTGTTGCCTCTTAGAAGCTTCTCTGACAAGCCCACCTCCCCTCTTGGTGTTGGGCAACCTGGCTTCAGAACCTGTGCTGCTTGCCACTTGGGTCAGGGATGGACCTTTGGGCCTCCTTTTTCCTGTGAAATGGGAATAATGACTACTCACCATATAGGTTGTAGGGACCAAGGGAAGTCTTCCCATGGTCATCTGAAGGTTTGATGAAATCTCAACTGACAAAAAGCAGATTAGGGCAGGGTGTGTGGCTCACGCCTGTAATCCCAGCACTTTGGGAGGCCAAAGCAGGCAGATCACTTGAGGTCAGGAGTTCAAGACCAGCCTGGTCAATATGGTGACACCCTATCCATACTAAAAATTGGACCAGGTGCGGTGTCTCACAAGTGTAACCCCAGCACTTTGGGAGGCTGAGGCAGGTAGGTCACTTGAGATCAGGAGTTTGAGACCAGCCTGGTCAACATGATGAAACCCAATCTCTTCTAAATATACAAAAATTAGCTGGATGTGGTAGAGCTATAATCCCAGCTACTTGGGAGGCTGAGGTAGGAGAATCGCTTGAGTTTAGGAGGTAGAGATTGCAGCGAGCCAAGATTGCAATACTGCACTCCAGCCTGGGCAACAGAGTGACTCCATCTCCAAAAAGAAAAAAAGTCAAAGAAATATATTGGGGTGAAACATTTTGATTTCCTTCAAGGTCTCCTGCGGATCGTGTTAAATGATGACAGGATCACCCAACAAACATCTTTCTCTCTTTTTTTTTTTATTTTTTAAAGATGGGGTTTCACCATGATGGTCAGGCTGGTCTTGAACTCCTGACCTCAGGTGATCCACCCACCTTGGCCTCCCAAAGTGCTGGAATTACAGGCGTAAGCCACTGCGCCCAGCCAAACATCTTCCTCTTTTTTCCTGCACTCCCTCCACTCTGTGTATTCTGTCTACATTGTATTCATTGGTAGTTTTTGCTGTGGAACTGTCTTTGGGAACTTAGGGTACACTGGTTATCTCAAATGGTTTGTAAGCTCCTTGAGGTCAGGAGAGCCCCTATTCCAGTGGTTCTCCAAGTGAGATTCCCTGACTAGCAGCATCAGCAGCACCAGGGAACTTGCTAGGAATGCAGATTTCTGGGTTCCATCCTAGTTCTAATGAATTAACTCTGGGGGTGGGTCCAGGAATCTGCTTTTTGTTTTGAGACAGGGTCTTTCTTTTCTTTTCTTTTCTTTTTTTCTGTTGTTTGTTTGGTTTTTTTTGAGACGGAGTTTTGCTCTTGTTGCCCAGGCTGGAGTGCAATGGCGCGATCTCGGCTCACTGCAACCTCCGCCTCCTGGGTTCAGGCAATTCTCCTGCCTCAGCCTCCTGAGTAGCTGGGATTACAGGCACGCGCCACCATGCCCAGCTAATTTTTTTTGTATTTTTAGTAGAGACAGGGTTTCACCATGTTGACCAGGATAGTCTCAATCTCTTGACCTCGTGATCCATCCGCCTCAGCCTCCCAAAGTGCTGGGATTACAGGCTTGAGCCACTGCGACCGGCTCTTTTTTGTTTGTTTTGTTGTGAGACAGGCTCTCGCTCTGTCGCCCAGGCTGGAGTACAATGGTGCGATCTCTGCTCACTGCAACCTGTGCCTCCTGGGTTCAAGTGATTGTCCTGCCTCAGCCTATCGAGTAGCTGGCATTACAGGCATTGCTACCACACCGGGGTAATGTTTGTAGTTTTTTGAGGAGATGGGGTTTCTCCATGTTTTCCAGGCTGGTCTCAAACTCCTGAGCTCAACAGATCCACCTGCCTCGGCCTCCCAAAGTGCTGGGGTTACAGGTATGAGCCACCATGCTCAGCCTAAGGCAGGATCTTCCTGCTGCGCAGGCTGCAGTGCAGTGGTACAATCAAGACTCACTGCACCCTCCACCTCCCAGGCTCAGGCGATCCTCCCACCTCAGCCCCCGAGTGGCTGGGACTACAGGCACGCCCCACAGCACCTGGCTGAATTGGGGTTTTATACATTGACATGCTTCTAGGGGGTTGTGTCTTCTCTCCTAGTTCTTCCCTTGGGGTGGGCTGTCCTCGTGTGCAGTGGCCTGCCAGCCCTTGGAGGGGCTGCATGCACAGTGTGTTTACTGAAGTTGTACACATGCTTTCTTGAGGCCCCTTACCAGTTGAGTGTTTCTAGAGGATGGTCATGTACCCGTTAAACTCTGCAATTTTGCCTCTGAGTGCACATGCTGGAGCCCACTTCTCCAGCTCCTGAAATCTTGTCAGAAAGCAGCTGCTCACCAGCTTCAGATGTGTTCTATCTATTGGGACTGTCCTTCCTTGGTGCCAGCTGTGACTAATTATTGTTTTAGAGAGACAGTTTAACAATTGCCTGATCATCACCTGATGGTCACCTGACATTCGTCTCCTGCCCTGCTCATGTCTGCCTAGCTACCTACTCTAACAGGGTCTGACTCTGTTGCCCAGGCTGGTCTTGAACTCCTGGCTAAGTGATCCTCCCGCCTCCGCTTCCCTAGTGGCTGGAACAGGTGTGAGCTTCTATACCTGGTGAATTTTTGCATTTTTTTTTTTTGTAGAGCTGGGGTCTCACTATGTTGCCTGGGCTGGTCTCAAACGCCTGGGCTTAAACCATCCTCCCACTGCACCTTCCCAAAATGCTTGGAATTACAGGCGTGAGCTACCATGCTGAGCTATTTTTTTTTTTTGCTGTTGTTGTTTTGAGACAGAATCTCCCTCTGTTGCCCAGGCTGGAGTACAGTGGTGTGATCTCAGCTCACTGCAACCTCCGCCTCCTGGGTTCAAGCAATTCTCCTGCCTCAGCCTCCCAAGTAGCTGGGATTACAGATACCTGCCACCATGCCTGGCTAATTTTTTTTTTTTTTTTGTATTTTTAGTAAAGACTGGGTTTCACCATGTTGGTCAGACTGGTCTTGAACTCCTGACCTTGTGATCCACCCGCCTCGGCCTCCCAAAGTGCTGGGATTATAGGCATGAGCCACTGCGCCTGGCCTGGGCTGGGTTTTAATAAGCCCTCCAGGTGATTCTGAGACAGATTCAAGTTTGAGAACTGCTTCTATGTTCTATTGCTTGGGACATGAACGGTCAGCAGAATCGTAAAGGACTCACCAAACTGCATGTGCTTCAGAAAGCCAGGCGACTAACATAATAGCCTGATAAAAATCCTGTCCACAGCCTCACTCCTCAGCCCTGACTCTCCAGTCAGTCCCTAGAGATAGGTATCTTGCAGGAGGCTCGTTTTCTCCCCTAGCTCATTGGAAGAGGAAGAAAGTTTTGTCTGTATGCTTTGTCTGTGCATGTCCTCTCATTGACATTTCATGGAGCTGGAGGCTCAGATGCTGGTCGGCAGACGGGTAGACAGGGTTCTCCTTGGCTCTGTCCCTCTGAGCTGGTGTCAATGTTTCCCAGGAGGCAGACAGAAGGTGGCACTGAGTGGAGAGAGGAAATTCAGGTGGCATGTCTTGGCCTCGCTGGGAGCCAAGGGGGAAGATCCACCCTGCACTCAGCAGCTTTCCTCTTGGAGCAAGAGCTGCGTATGTGTGGCCAAGAAAGGCAAGCCTGGCATGAATGGAGACCTTGTGCCAAAGACCTCACTGGAGCCGGGAGCCGCAACACTGGAGCCGGGAGCCGCAACACTGGAGCTTTTCACAAGGAGCCTTACAACAGAGGCAGTATTGAGTGTGACTGTGGCTCGCGGGCAGGCGTGGGGTCTGGTGCACGTGTGGTATCGGTAGAACAACATTGCTGCTCCTCCTGACCCTGTCTCAGCTGGGGGAGGGGGGCTCCTGGGTCTCTTCTCAGAGGGGGATACACTAAGAGTCATGTTGTCTCTAGCTGAAGCTGTCCTGATACCCCTCGAGGGTATTTGAGGCTCTAGAGGGGCACAGAAGGCGCATGCAGGGGTCAGCGTGCGTGTGGATTAAGCTGCTGGGCTGGATAGGAATGGGTTAAAGACAGCTGCTTGGAGACATCGCCAAAGCAAGACGCTACTGGGGCCTGGGCTACCAGCAGAAGGAGGGTGCCGATGCCTCTGTCTGTTGAGGGGGGATGGAATCCCAGTGTGTTCCCTCTGAGGAGTCATTGAAAGGTGAGGGAAAGCTGTAGCACCTTTGGAAATGCTTTCAAAGGAAAAGGTTCTCCCTCCCCCATATGTAGACAGACCTTCTCTGTGTCTATGCTCAGCCAACTTTTCAGTGTTTTTTTTTTTGTTTGTTTGTTTTTAAAAAGGGGTCTTGTGTTCCCTTCGGCAGCATGTATACTAAAATTGGAACGATACAGAGAAGATTAGCATGGCCCTTGCGCAAGGATGACACACAAATTCGTGAAGTGTTCCAAATTTAAAAAAACAACAACGGGGTCTCGCTATATTGCCCAGGCAGGTCTCAAACTCCTGAGCTCAAACTATCCTCCCGCCTCTGCCTCTCTAAGAGCTGGGATTACAGGCGTGAGCCACAGTGCCCGGCACTTTTTAGTTTTTTATAAAGACAGGGTCTCACTCTGTCACCTAGGCTGGAGTGCAGTGGCTTATCTGTCACATGAAGAAAACATCTTCTGGTCAGGCACCGTGGCTCATGCCTGTAATCTCAGCACTTTGGGAGGCAGAGACAAATGGATCACTTGAGGCCAAAAGTTCAAGGCCAGCCTGGCCAACATGGTGAAACGCTGTCTCTACTTGAAATACAAAAATTGGCTGAGTGTGGTGGTGCATGCCTGTAATCCCAGCTACTTGGGAGACTGAGGTGTGAGAATGACTTGAGCCTGGGATGTGGGGGTTTCAGTGAGCCGAAATCCTGCCATTGAACTCCAGCCTGGGCAACAGAGGGAAACTCTGTCTTGAAAAAAAGTAACAGGCCGGGCACAGTGGCTCACACCTATAATCCCAGCACTTTGGGAGGCTAAGGTGGACAGATCACGAGGCCAGAACTTTGAGACCAGCCTGGCCAACATGGTAAAACCCCGTCTCTACTAAAAATACAAAAATTAGCTGGGCATGGTGGTGGGTGCCTATAATCCCAGCTACTTGGGAATGCTGAGGCAGGAGAATCACTTGAAACCGGAAGTCGGAGGTTGCAGTGAGCCGAGATTGTGCCACTGCACTCCAGCCTGAGTGAAAGAGTAAAACTCCATCTCAAAAAAACAAAAACACAAAAATGACAACAATAACAACAACAAAAATCTTCGAAGACTGAATCCAAGGTCAGAAATCTGGTGGGGCAGTTTCAAGCTAGCTGACTTTCTGTGGCTCAAGGAGTACCCATCATGACTCGCTGCAGCCTCAACATCCTGGGCTCAAATGATCCTCCCGCCTCAGTCTCCCAAAGAGCTGGTATTACAGACCTGAGTCACTGTGCCTAGCCCAGCTAATGCTTACTAATGAACCGAACCATCCAGGGTGGTTCATTCATTAGTGAATTAGCCAGATCCCTGAATTTTTCTCTCTTCTTTTACCTGTTCTTTTCTAGGGTAACCAACTGTCCAAGTCTACTTGAGACCAAAGGATTTCCCAGGACACAAGATAGGCATATATGCGTGCACACACACACACACACACACACACACACACACACACACAAATACACGTATGTCCAGCATTCTTCACACTCCAGTAGACTACAGCCTCCTTCAAGGAAGGATCTCTTTGTTCTTCTGTATCAGCTGCCGCATTGAAGGTGCAATAAATGTTTGCTGATGCTGGCGCAGTGGCTCACGCTTGTAATCTCAGCACTTTGGGAGGCTGAGGAAGGTGGGTCACAAGGTCAGGAGATTGAGACCATCTTGGATAACAAGGTGAAACCCCGTGTCTACTAAAAATACAAAAAATTAGCTGGGCGTGTTGGTGGATGCCTATAATCTCATCTACTCAGGAGGCTAAGGCAGGAGAATCACTTGAACCCGGGAGGCGGAGATTGCAGTGAGCCAAGATTGAACCACTGCACTCCAGCCTGGGTGACAAGAGTGAGACTGTCACAAAAAAAAAAAAAAAGAAAGAAAGGTGGCTCAGGGGCCGGGCGTGGTGGCTCAAGCCTGTAATCCCAGTACTTTGGGAGGCCGAGGCGGGTGGATCACGAGGTCAAGAGATCAAGACCATCCTGGTCAACATGGTGAAACCCCGTCTCTACCAAAGATACAAAAAATTAGCTGGGCATGGTGGCGCATGCCTGTAATCCCAGCTACTCAGGAGGCTGAGGCAGGAGAATTGCCTGAACCCAGGAGGCGGAGGTTGCGGTGAGCTGAGATAGCGCCATTGCACTCCAGCCTGGGTAACAAGAGCGAAACTCCGTCTCAAAACAAAAAAAAAAGAAAAAAAAAAAAAGAAAGGTGGCTCATGCCTGTAATCCTAGCACTTTGGGAGGCTGAGGTGGGTGGATCACCTGAGGTTAGGAGTTAACAGCCTGGCCATCATGGTGAAACCCCATCTTAAAACAAAAAACAAAAAACAAAACAAAACAAAAAGGCCGGGCGCGGTGGCTCACACCTGTAATCCCAGCACTTTGGGAGGCTGAGGCAGGTGGATCACGAGGTCAAGAGATCGAGACCATCCTGGTCAACATGGTGAAACTCCGTCTCTACTAAAAATACAAAAATTAGCTGGGCATGGTGGCTTGCACCTGTAGTCCCAGCTACTCGAGAGGCTGAGGCAGGAGAATTGCTTGAACCCAGGAGGTGGAGGTTGCAGTGAGCCGAGATTGCGCCATTGTACTCCAGGCTGGGTAACAAGAGTGAAACTCTGTCTCAAAAAAAAAAAAAAAAAAAAAGAAAGAAAGAAGGAAAGAAAGAAAGAAAAGTAGGGGCCCAAAGTGGCTCCGGCTGGATGTCGTGGCGCTTGCGAAGGCGAGGCCAAGAGTTCAAGGCCAACCAACCTCAGCAACCTTACAAGCTCTCAATGATTGGTAAAAAAAAAAAAAAAAAAAAAAAAAAAAAAAAGAAAGAAAAGTAAAACCCCGTCTCTACTAAAAATACAAAAATTTTTGTATTTTTTTGTGAAAATTTTGTGATTTTTTTGACCTATGAACTGAACTAGACCTTTTCTTCGCTGGATCTCATTTCTTTTTTTTTTTAATTTGAAAGAATAACTGACAAACCATGGTTGTTCAGACTTGGATGTTTTGCAGATACTTGGTTGAAAATGAACAAACTGAGCCTGTCACTTCAAAAAAAAAAAAAAAACAACTGATAGTATTTGTGGCCAATTATGAAGTTTCAGTTTTAAAGCAGAATTAGAATTTTGCAAAACTTGCATGTGCTGCTGTGAGTGTGCTGGCTGCCCTATATGGAAAGGCTTTTCAGGTAAGACTGGTGTTGACAGTAATGAATGTAGCTTTTTGATATCAGATAAAATGGGCCCACACTTGGAAGCCTTTTTTTTTTTGAGATGGAGTCTCGCTCTGTAGCCCAGACTGGAGTGCAGTGGTGCGATCTCAGCTCACTGCAACCTCTGTCTCCTGGGTCCCAGTTCAAGCAATTCTACCTCAGCCTCCCAAGTAACTGGGATTATGGGCACGAGCCACCACACCCAGCTAATTTTTGTATTTTTTAGAAGAGACAGCATTTTACCATGTTGACCAGTCTGGTCTTGAACCCCTGATCTTGTGATCCACCCGCCTGGGCCTCTCAAAGTGCTAGGATTACAGGCTTGAGCCACTGTGCCCGGCTGGAAGCTTTTTATAATTCATTGAACTAATATTTTTCAAATGACCAATGCATGAGATTAAAAAAGTCATGCATAGAAAATAGATTCATGTAAAATACAAGAAAGACTAATGCATTTTATTGTATGAGCGTGTAAAATGTTCACTGATGTGGATTCAGATCTCACATTGCAAGCTACCTTTAAGAAATGACCACTTGTTGGCCGGGTGTGGTGACTCACGCCTGTAATCCAAGCACTTTGGAGGCCAAGGTGGGCGGATCACCTGAGGTCAGGAGTTCAAGACCAGCCTGACCAACATGGTGAAAACCTGTCTTTTTTTTTTAAAGATGGGGTTTCACCATGATGGCCAGGCTGGTCTTGAACTCCTGACACCAGGTGATCCACCCACCTTAGCCTCCCAAAGTGCTAGGATTACAGGCGTGAGCCACCGTACCCGGCAATAAAATGTTTTTAAAGTAATAAAATATGTAAACAAATAATGGACTCCTGACACCAGGTGATCCACCCACCTCAGCCTCCCAAAGTGCTAGGATTACAGGCGTGAGCCACCGTACCCGGCAATAAAATGTTTTTAAAGTAATAAAATATGTAAACAAATAATGGACTTATTACTTTAAATGAATATATATCTAATTTTTTTTCTTTTTTTTGAGATAGAGTCTCACTCTGTCACCCAGGTTGAAGTGCATTAGCATAATCACAACTCACTACAACTTCTGACTCCGGGGATGAAGTGATCCTCCTACCTGAGCTACCTGAGTAGCTGGGACCACAGGTGTGTGCCACAATACCTGGCTTTTAAAAATTTTTTGTAGACGTGGGGTCTTTCTATGTTGCCCAAGCTGGTCTCTCAAACTCCTGGCCTCAAGTAATCCTCTTGCCTAGGCCTCTAAAAGTGCTGGGGTTACAGGTGTGAACCACTGTGCCCAGCCAATATTTAATTGTTTTGTTTTACTATTTAATATGGTAAATATCAGTATATCAAATCCAGCTGTTTAGTGTCTTTGATATTTAAGAATGCAAAGGAGCTGGGTGCGGTGGCTCACACCTGTAACCCCAATGTTTTGGGAGGCCGAGGTGAACAGATCATGACATCAGGAGTTTGAGACCAGCCTGACCAACATGGTAAAACCCGGTCTCTACTAAAAATACAAAAATTAGCCAGGTGTGGTGGCAGGTGCCTGTAATCCCAGCTACGCAGGAGGCTGAGGCAGGAGAACTGCTTGAGCCTGGGAGGCAGAGGTTGCAGTGAGTGGAGATCACACCACTATACTTCAGCCTGGGTGACAGAGTGAGACTCCATCTCAAAAAAAAAAAAAAAAAAAAGGAACGTAAAGGAAGCTGGGCCTGGTAACTCATGCCTGTAATCCCAGTTACTTGGGAGCTGAGGTGGGAGGCTTGCTTAGGGCAACCAGTTTGAGAGCAGCCTGGGCAACATAGCAAGACCCTATCTTGAAAAATAATAATAATAATTAGCTGAGCATGAGCATGGTGGTACATGCCTGTAGTCCCAGCTGCTTGAGAGGCAAAGGCCAGAGGATCTCTTGAGCCCAGGAGTTTGAGCTATGATTGCACCACTGCACCTCGAACTTGGGCAACAGAGCAAGAACCTGTCTCAGGAGGAAAAAAAAAAGAAAGAAAGATGTAAAGGAGCCCTGACACCAAGATGTTTAAGGACCACTGCAATGCCGGGAACGTAATGCAAATAGCTAGATCCAAGGTTCTTGGAATTGCAGAAAGGTCAGAGGGCAGTCAGGAAGCAGAAGCCAGAGGCTAGTTTCACCGGGAAGCTGCCACTGCCCTTGCGACTGGAAGAGCAGAGGAGGAGGAGGTGGTATTCTAGTGATCAAGAGCGGGAACTGACCTTGGGACTTGGAATCATAAAGGAGGGACACGTGGCAAGACAAGAGCCCAGAGTCAGGGATACCTGGTGGGAACCAGAAGCCTGGCAGGGGCTGCTGGGTGGGAGGCTGGAAATGTGAGGGAGATGCAGGTCTGGCTGCAGACCCCACCCACAGAGAGAGACGGGGGAGAAATGCTTGCTTGCTTGCTGTCTCCAGTTCCCCACTTTCATGGGACAACGCTGTCTGCTGTTTGGAAGCTCGTTTGCAGCAGAACTTAGGGAATAGAGCTTGCAGGAGTCAGTCCCCCTGCAGTTTAGAGCAGAGGAGAGCAGGAGAGGGCTAAGAGTGGATCTGAGAGCAACAGGCACATGCCTGGCACAGAAAAGGGGGAGAGAACCAGGAACTTGGCTTGAGGGAGCCACAGGAGTGAGAAGAGGATGTTCATGATGGGAGTATCTTGACCTGTAGTGGGGGCAGAGAGCCAGTGTAGAGGAAGACAGAGGTAAACCCAGTTTGGGTGGGTATGGGACAGAAGGGAAGGGATGGTGGACTCTAGGAACAATGGTTGGCCTTGGAGACAGTAGCTACTGGATATAGAGTTCTCATATGAAAAGGTTTGTTGGTCTAGCTGATTGGAACTGGAAATATAACAGGAAGCTTGTTTATTTATTTTTTTTAAAGACGACGTTTCACCATGTTGGTCAGGCTGGTCTTGAACTCCTGACCTTGGGTGATCCGCCAGCCTTGGCCTCCAAAGTGCCTGGATTACAGGCATGAGCCACTATGCCCAGCCGAAGCTTGTTTAGAAATCGTTTGAGTCTGGGTGTGGTGGCTCATGCCTGTAATCCCAGCACTTTGGGAAGCTGAGGCAGGTGAATCACCTGAGGTCAGGTCAGCTTGACCAACATGGAGAAACCCCATCTCTATAAAAAATGAATAAATAAATAAAAATACAAAAATTAGCTGGGCATGGTGGTGTGTACCTATAGTCTCAGCCACTCGGGAGGCTGAGACAGGAGAATCGCATGAACCCGGGATGTGGAGGTTGAAGTGAGCCAAGATTGCGTGACTGCATTTCAGCCTGGGCAACAGAGCAAGACTCCATCTCCAAAAAAAAAAAAGAAATCGTTTGCATGCTTTTCTCACTTAGGGTCTGCTTATTTGGGGGAAATTTTTGGATATTGGGCACAGAAAGGCTAAATCCATCTATCCGTAGGCTACTTATTTTCTCTATCAGTAGTCTTTATTTTTTATTTTATTTTTTATGATTCAGTCCCCATAGAGACTGCCAAAAATTGCCAACGCTGGCTATATTTCAAGTCATCATTATGGGGTATTGGGAAAAGTTTTCAATTAGCAATAATCGCGCCTTGGATAAATCTCATTGGCTATGATACTGCCACTGCGCAAAGCTTCTATCTGTAGTCCAGATCCCTCTTACATTCTGTATCTGCTAAAGATCTCCACGTGGACAACAGGGTGTCCATACTCTTCCTCATGCTTGGGTAACTCTTATTTACCCTTCAGGCTTTCTCTTAAATGGACTTCTTCCAGGAACTTGTCCCTGGTTCCTAGACTAGATTCCCATAGCTCTGGCTTTCTTGTCACTGGTTGTTTTTTTTTTTTGAGACAGAGTTTTGCTCTTGTTACCCAGGCTGGAGTGCAATGGCGCAATCTCGGCTCACCGCAACCTCTGCCTCCTGGGTTCAGGCAATTCTCCTGCCTCAGCCTCCTGAGTAGCTGGGATTACAGGCACGCGCCACTGTGCCCAGCTAATTTTTTGTATTTTTAGTAGAGACGGGGTTTCATCATGTTGACCAGAATGGTCTCGATCTCTTGACCTCGTGATCCACCCGCCTTGGCCTCCCAAAGTACTGGGATTACAGACTTGAGCCACCGCGCCTAGCTGTCACTGGTTGTTTAATGTCCCTCTCTTCCCACTAGAAACGTCCTACCGCGGTACTTGGGATGAGGTGGGTACTTACTGCATACTTGATGAATGGCTAGTCACTGATTGTTGTAAGGAGATGTGGAATTTTGGGGTGCACCTCAGGCTTACCTTGAGGAACTCTCCCCTCTCTCCTGCCTCATAACCCCAGGGTGCCAGAGAAGAGAACTGAACTGGGCACTCTTCCTTCCTTTGTGTGCAGTTCAGAGAAGAGCCAGGAGCTTGAGGTTGAATCTGGGTATCATGTAGTGGCTAGGAGGTCTGGGAAAGCTATGTCACTTTCTCAGTCTCCATCTCCTCGTGTCTCTGACACAGAGACAGTAAAAGCAGCCCTCTCTACCTCTTAAGGTTGTTGCCAAGGTGAGAGTTTTTGTTACTGGTAAATGGCACCAAAATACAAACCCGAATTCAGAGGAGCAATCCTCCCTGGCTTTAAGCGCTGGGTGGTCCCTGATATCACCAGCCCACTTGTTTATCTTTTCTGCAGAGGAAAAGTTAACTGGAAGGTCTTCAAGGGAGACAGCTCTTTGGCTGTGGAGCTGGCCCACATCTCACCCTCCAGTGGTGGAGGGAGCCCAGCCCATCCTTCTTCACCCCTGGTGGTGGGTATTCAACTCAGGTTCCCACATGCACAGTTGATATGGAGAGTGAAATGGGCAAGACCCAGGGGTTCTGATACCCTGATCTTCTCTGGTATCACAGAGGCTCTCCTTCTGGCAAGGACAAAAGAAAGAGGTTGGTCCTAGGCTGGACACTGTGGCTCACGCCTGTAGTCCCAGCACTTTGGGAGGCCGAGGGGTCCAATCACCTGAGGTCAGGAGTTGAAGACCAGCCTGGTCAACATGATGAAATCCCGTCTCTACTGAAAATACAAAATTACTGGGGTGTGGTGGTGGGTGCCTGTAATACCAGCTATTCGGGAGGCTGAGGCAGGAGAATCTCTTGAACCCAGGAGGCAGAGGTTGCAGTGAGCCGAGATTGTGCCATTGCACTGCAGCCTGGGCAACAGGAGCAAAACTCTGTTTCAAAATAAAAAAGGCCAGGCGTGGTGGCTCATGCCTATAATCCCAGCACTTTGGGAGGCCGAATCACCTGAGGTCACAAGTTCGAAACCAGCCTGACCAACAGGGTGAAACCCCATCTCTACTAAAAATACAAAAAATTAGCCGGGTGCAGTGGTGCGTGCCTGTAATCCCGGCTACTCAGGAGGTTGAGGCAGGAGAATCGCTTGAACCCGGGAGGCAGAGGTTGCGGTGAGGAGAGATCGCGCCACTGCACTCCAGCCTGGGTAATAGTGCGAGACTTCATCTCAAAGGAAAAAGAAAAAAAGAAGAAAGAAAGCGGTTGGTCCTGAGGAGAGAGGAGCCTTCCAGAAGTATCCATCCCTTCCTGGAAGACTCAGCAGAGACCCAGGCTAATCTCGGGGATAAAAGGATTAAAGGCACGGCTCAGTCTTCCAAGGGCAAGGGTTGGAATGGCTGCCCCTATCTGGGACATGGAGTTGTTTCTCTTGGGAGAGTAAAGATGGAGGCTTTTTGGGGACAGGACGGGGAGAGGTGGGTGACTCTGTACCACTCCTGTTGGCACTTCCTCCCCTGGCGCTGCTGAGGCTGGTCTGTCAGGTGCTGAGGAGGTGCTTCCTAGCTCCAGACACTGGGCTGGACTCACTGGGCAGTGGGAGGAGGATGCCAGGGGAAACAGCTTGTCTGAGAGGAAGGCCTGAGGTTCCTGGGGAGAAACGATCTCACTTCCTCTTTTCTCCGGCTGAAATGCCACACAGCCTTCCTTGGGGGCCAGTGGCAGATCTGGGCCTGCCCCATAGAAGTTTGAGAGGCTGCTACATACAGGAGACCGGAGTGGTCGCGAGGAATGTAGGAGCCCCGGTGGCCTAATCCCCAGGGCCTGGAGGGAGGGTGTGGCTGGTACAGACTAGGACTGCAGTTTCACCAACAAAAACCCCTCTAAAGCCTGGAGGCCAGGATGTGTGAATTATAGGCCTGGCCTGAGGGAGCCTTGGGCCTCACGCCCTCTAGGGTAGATAAGGATGGATCAAAGGAAACTGCTGGGGCCCATCCCTCATAAAGGAGACCCACTGCCCGGTGGCTAGAGTGATAAGGCAGATGATATATATGCACGGAGATTTTGGAGCCTCCTGCACAAACATTCCCTTGTGTGAGAGCCGGCCTCGTGCCTCCCCAGCCCAGCTCATCACCCCAGTGTTGTTGGGTCTTGCATCCTGCCATATCATCTTGTAGGATTCCTTCCAGCCCTTCCTCCTCTGCTGGCTTATCCTGTGGAGTCCAGGTTGGCCTTCGAGGACCTGCTCCCCCTGGGGGGACATTGTGCCTGTCTCGTGCCAGGCTTTGGGGTCAGCCAACTTTGCTACAGCCTCTAAAAAAAAATCTGATCCCTGGCTGGGCATGGTGGTGGCTCATGCCTGTAATCCCAGCACCTTGGGAAGCCTAGGCAGGCAGACTGTCTGAGGTCAGGAGTTTGAGACCAGCCTGGCCAACGTGGTGAGGCCCCGTCTCTACTAAAAATACCAAAAAAAAATTAGCCAGGCATGGTGGCAGGCACCTGTAATCCCAGCTACTTGGGAGGCTGAGGCAGGGGAATTGCTTGAATCAGGGAGGTAGAAGTCGTAGAGAGCCGAGATTGTGTCACTACACTCTAGACTGGGTCACAGAGTGAGACTCTGTCTCAAAAGAAAAAGAAAAAAAGACAAAGAAAATCTGACTCCTAAGCCCTGGGGAGAAGTGTAGCTTTTGCTGGAGGTCTTATGGAGGTACAGAAGAGAGGGTCACACCACACGTTAATCACCCAGCAACACTCAGCATCAGACTCCCCTGCCCCGAAGACGTTTCTACCCTTTCCGGCATCCCTGTTCATTGGCACTGGGCTCCCAGGCCTCCTCTTCCCTTCCTGCTGTTTTTTCAGACTTAAAAGCCCCTCTGCTCTCCCAGGTAATGTGGCCTTTCTCAGATCTTTCTCCCAGGCCTCCCTGGAATTTCCCTTAGCTTGAGGATTGCAGTTCTCACTCAGCAAGCAAAACCAGAGCAGAGCTCAGCAAACAGCTGCTCTGTGATGGCCTGCAGGTTCCTACACCTGCCTGGGGAATCCCCCTCGCTTCATCCCACCACACCTAAAGAAAAGGAGAGCCGCAGGAGGTCTGACGGTGGGTGCACGGGGCCCAGCTGGGCAGCTGCCCAAGCTCCTGCCCATGCTGGCCTTTGTTCCTGGGGCATTTCCAAAACTCAGGGCTTGGGATTTGTCCATTCTCAGGATTCGGGAAATGATGCCTGACCACCCCAAACCCAGCAATCTTTCCTGCTTCCAAACAAAGAGGCCTTTTGATTTTTCATACTCTCTTGGCCCTTACATGCCAAAAGGTCTTGGGTAATAAAAAGAAGATTATCAGCAAACACTCACAGAGCACTTACTATGTTCCAGGTGCTATTTTAAACGTTATAGTTATTAACTCATTTAATCCCAGGAGTTGAGATGGGCTGTCTGGTTTCCTTCGCTATATAGTGAAAGGCTTAGGGGCAGGGAGAGGGTGGCACATTTTTGTATTCTCTCCATTCCTTACACTCCAGGAATGTTTGCAGACTGACTCAGCCTGCTCTGGGGAGGTCGTAGCCGATCCTGGTTACTTACTTTCCCTTTCTCGTCCAACAGGGCTATTTCCACCCCTTTCCTGTTCTCTCAGGGAGAAAGAGTGGAATGGTAGGACACAGTCTGCAGGGGTTTCCAGATCCCCAGATGGCAGGTAGGACAGCTTGCCTGCCCATCAAAGAAGTTGCCTTCTGGAGACACACCTGGGCATTCTGGCAGGAGGAGCAAGAGAGGCACTGTGTGTGTGTGTATGAGTGATTGCATGAGTGTGCGAGTGTGTATGTGTGTATGTATGAGAGTGTGTGTGGGGGGGTGAGTGTGTGTGTGATAGTGTGTATGAGTGTGTGGGAGTGTGTGTATGAGTGTGTGAGTGTGTATTTGTATGTGAGTGAGTGTGGGTGACTGAAAGTGTGTAATGAGTTGGGTTTCCTTTTCACGCTTTCCTGGATTTGCTACCATGAACAACTATGACTTTTACACTCTCAATAGGGGAATTAACTGCTAAGGAGGCTGAGGCTGGAGGATCACTTGAACCCAGAAGGTTGAGGCTGTAGTGAGCCACTGCCCTCCAGCCTGGACAACAGAGCAAGACCATGTTTCAAAAAATAAATAAATAAAAGAGAGAGAGAAAGAGACGCAGCGTTAGAAATTGCAGCGGTTGTTGACTGAGCATCTGTTGAGTAGTGCCTGTTGTGGTGAGTTTTGAAGGGAGAGCACAGAAGCACAGAGCTGGGCTGGCATCCAGCGGGTGTGTAGCAGTGGGTCTGGCATCGGTCCTGACGATCAGGAACCTATTCTGACCGATCATGCCCATTGATAAGCATTTTGAAATCTTTCCTGGCTGGAAGCCATGGTCTCTGCTTCGGAAGGGAGGAAGATTTGACCCTGTGGCCAATTCCCTTCCCCCAGCCAGCAGCCCCCGTCCAATGAGGGACTCACTATGTTGACCTCTGTGCTCTTTAAAGACACCTGTGTCGGGGGATTCTACCAGCTCCCTCCTGGGCTCCTCATTTAAAACTCCCAGGCTTTAGAGTTGGGAATTGCAGCTCAAGGTTGGTGTCCACACTCCAGAGCAGAAGACCTCAGCCCTGGCTGCCTGTTTAAGAAAATACCAAGGGCTGCACGCAGTGGTTCACGCCTGTAATCCCAGCACTTTTGGAGGCTGAGGTGGGAGGATGGGTTGAGGCCAGGAATTTGAGACCAGCCTAGGCAACACAGCAAGATTCTGTCTCTACAAAGAAAATGAAAAAAAAAAAAAAAAAAAAAAAAGATTAGCTGGGTGTGGTGGCGTGCACCTGTGGTCCTAGCTACTCAAGAGGCTGAGGCAGGAGAATTGCTTGAGCCTGGGAGGTTGAGGCTGCAGCGAGGTGTGATTGCACCACTGCACTCCAGCCTGACTACAGAGCAAGATGCTGTCTCCAATCAATCAATACCAATGCCGGACCTGACCCCCACACCAGTTAAACTGTAGAGTCTGGGGTAAGCCCAGAGCAGGGGTATTTTGTAACTTTCTTGAGATGGCTCTGCCGCGCAGCCACAGTTGAGAACCACTGAGGCATCCCGGCAGATGGAAAAAGCCCCCTCCAAGACGGGCCTTGATAAAGGGTCCAGCATGGAAGAGGACACATGATGACTCTGAGGGCTTATAGTTTATTAGAAAGGGAGCTAGACCCTGTGCACAGAGTTGGGTTGACTCAGTGCGACATGGGTACTGGAATGCAGAGAAGGGAGGTAGCTCAGGTAGGGGCGGAGTTAATCAGGCCAGACTTTCTGGAGAAACTTTTGGGGGGCAAATCCCCCACCCTGGTGAATGGACTCTTGGGGTCCTTGCTGAGGGTTTTCTCAGGGGCTCCTTATCTGATGAGCCAGTCCCTTTGTGACTCAGGCTCAGGCTCCCTGCACACCCCCGGGACCCCATGGGGCGTGGCTGGTCACTCTTCAGTCACTGCCCTGGCTCTCCGGGACACCCCGGCAGGACGAGACTCCGACAGATAAGAGCGGTGCTTGTTAGCACAGCTGTTCCCTGCAACACCCAGCCTTGTTTTCAAACCTGCGGAAACTTGGGTGCGGAAGTGTGGTCACATCCACCCAACTTCAGAGTTGGGCTTGGTTCCAAATAAAAGGAAATGTAGTCAGTTTTCCCATACAGAGACAAAAATAGAGTTGACAGGAACCTCAAAGTTTCTGCTGGGCACCGGGGTCACACCTAGAAAAATCAGTTGGATCTTTGGTCTGGGCGCCCCGGCCAAATGCCCTGTTCAAACTTAACCTCTCGGTATCAACAATGACCCTCAAATCTGCCTCATGGACATACTTGTACTCGGAGACCATGCTCTAAAACGTGATGCTTTCTTTTTTTTTGAGATGGAGTCTTGCCCTTTTGCCCAGGCTGGAGTGCAATGGTGTGATCTCGGCTCACTGCAACCTCTGCCTCCCAGGTTCAAGCTATTATCCTGCCTCAACATCCAGAGTAGCTGGGACTACAGATTTACACTACCACGCCAGGCTAATTTTTTGTATCTTTAGTAGAGATGGGGTTTCACCACGTTGGCCAAGCTGGTCTTGAACTCTGACCTTGTGATCCGCCCGCCTCAGCCTCCCAAAGTGGTGGCTTACAGGCTTGAGCTACCATGCCTGCCCAAAGATGACGCTTTCTTATAAGATGGTCATTTTGTTTCTTCTGCCGTTAACGGTCCTAGAGTTTCTGTGTGTTCGTTCAGCCTCTTTTGCCAATAAGCTTAGTACAATGGAACCACCCTTCCAGTTCCCTTTCCCTGGCCCATATCCTCTGAGCCCTGGAGGGGCAGGTGTGGGATGAGTTTCTCCTTTTGAAGAGGAGACAAAGACACAGAGAAGTGACTTGCTCTTGAGACACGCAGTGAGTCAATAAATTATTGGCGTCTATAAATTATCTGCATGATCAAAGAAATTGAACTTGGAGGGGGAAAGGGACTAGACAGGTAACCTGTGCTTGGCTAGATTGGCCCCTGGCACAGTCTGTTATTCCTGGATTCAGCTTTGGATCCCATCTCAGGTGTCCAGGTCCTGTATGAGCTCCTGCTGCAGAGTGGGGCCTGGGGGCCTCCCACAGGAAACTTGCTCTGCCTCAATGTCCTGCACTGAACAGTGCTGACCTCACATGCATCCTTCCTTACTTTCTGGAGAGCCATTGTCCTTTTTACTGTCCTTTCACCAGTTCAGCACTAGCACGATGCTCAGGACTGCGGGGAGGGCTCACGTGCGCCCCGGGAAGGACTTCTAAAGCACAGAGGGCAGGTTTCCCAACATGCGACAGGCGGAAGTCACACTACCGTTAGCAGCAGGACTGAGCCCAAAATTCAGTCTACCAGTTTGCAGAGTCCTCATCCACCTAGTGAGCCGTGTGCATTGAGAGGGCCCTGCCCATCAAAGGATCTCCAGAAGCCAGCGATGACGTAAAGCAGGAAATGTATCATGAGAGCTGAGAGGAACAAAGCGCCCATACTGTCTGTGGCTTAAATGGGCCGAGGTGTCGTCGTAGATAATAGAACCATCCTCATATCTCATGGAAAGTTTGCTGGGGAGCTCTGGACCCATAATGGAGTTGATGGTAACTGGAAAGGCTAGAGGATGGCTGGATATAAAAATGCAGCCCAGGCTGGGCGAGGTGGCTTATGCCTGCAATCCCAGCACTTTGGGAGGCCAAGGTGGGTGGATCACCTGAGGTGAGGAGTTCGAGACCAGACTGGCCAATGTGGTGAAACCCCAACTCTAAAAAAAAAAAAAAAATGCAGCACAGAACTTCCTAGGACAAGTGACTTAACCCCTTGGAGCTAGAGTTTCCTCACCTGTTAAGTAGGAACAATGAAAGTACCTACTTCTCAGAGTGTTGTGGGAGTTAAGTGAGATAATACCTATGGAAAATGCTCATGGAGTGCCTGTGCACAGGATCCTTCAGGAGGCTGGAAAACTGTGTTCTTTCTTTCTTTTTTTTTAATTTTATTTTTAAAATATTAAAAAAAAAAAAATAAAGACGGGGTTTCACCGTGTTGGTCAGGCTCGTCTTGAACTCCCGACTTCAGGTGATCTGCCTGCCTTGGCCTCCAAAGTTCTTGGGTTACAGGTATGAGCCACCACGCCCTGCCTCTTTTTCTTTTTTGTTGAGATGGAGTCTTACTCCGTCGTCCAGGCTGGAGTGCAGTGGTGCGATCTCGGCTCATTGCAACCTCTACCTCCCAGGTTCAAGAGATTCTCCTGACTCAGCTTTTTGAATAGCTGGGATTACAGGCATATGCCACCAAGCCAGCTAATTTTTGTATGTTTAATAGAGACGGGGTTTCACCATGTTGGCCAGGCTGGTCTTGAACTCCTGGTCTCAAGAGATCTGTCCACCTTGGCCCCCCAAAGTGCTGGGATGACAGGTGTGAGCTACTGCTCTCAGTGAAAACTGTGCTATCTCTTAAAGGCTCTCTCTGTTTGGAGCTGGCCTTCCATTTCCCTTTTCCTGGCTGGTCTCCTCTGAACCCTGGAGGGGCAGGTTTGGGGTGAGTTTGTCCTTTTGCGGAGGAGACAAAGACACACAGAAGTGACTTGTTCCTGAGCCATGCAGTGAGTCAACAGCTGGGGTGACCTGGAGCCTGGGTCTCCCTGTCCCTGTGGGTCTCTCTGCCGGTGCCCTGTGTTTCTGTCTGCTGCTGGCGGGCCTGGGGCTCTGCCTCCCAACTTGCCGCCATGCCTGGCCGGAAACTCCACCCCATTGTCTTAGGTCTCGGAATCTGGCTGCCCTGGGCTGACAGCTTTCTTCTGTGGCTGAGATAACTCCAGGAGATGTGTATCAGGCTCAGGGAAAAGGGGGCCTCTGAGCAAGCCCCTCCCTGCCCCTGATAAAGGCAGACAATGCTTAAAAAGGAGAGCATTCCACCCAGCAGCCTGCCCTCTGCACCTTCCCCCTGCCCTTGCCCCACCCATCTCTCCCTCATCCCTGCAAAGGCTTTGATGAGTCTTTGGGAAGCCTGGGTGCAAGGCTGAGTCTCATTAACTTCTTCAGCACCGTCAGTGCTGTGAGTGTGCAGGGGGCGAACGCGCCCCTCCGTGGGCAGTCTGGTGACCTCCAGGAAGCAGGGACAGGGCAGGGTGCTTTCTGGGTGGTGGAGGGGAGGTTTCAGTAGGGATGGTTCAATGGCTCTAGTTTTGTCCTAGGAAAACGTTTCTTTGTAGCTGAGCTCTGGAGTCAAACAGATGTGAGTCCAAATTCTGGCTCTATCATGGATGAGCTCAATGACCTTGGGAAACAAGTTCCTCCTCCCAGCCCTGGCTTTCTCATCTGATAAATGGGGGTACAAATAGCCATCACTCAAGGTCAGCACAGGGAATAACTAAATGATGAATAAATAAATAAATACATGCGAGGGCCAAGCGCGATGGCTCATGCCTATAATCCCAGCACTTTGGAGGCTGAGGTGGGTGGATTGCCTGAGGTCGGAAGTTCAAGACCAGCCTGGCCAGCATGGTGAAACCCCATCTCTACTAAAAATACAAAAATTAGCCAGGCGGCCGGGCATGGTGGCTCATGCCTGTAATCCAAGCACTTTGGGGGCCAAGGTGGGTGGATCACCTGAAGTTGGGAGTTCAAGACCAGCCTGACCAATATGGTTGAACCCGGTCTTTAAAAAAAAAAAAAAAAAAGGCTGGGCCTGGTGGCTCATGCCTGTAATGAGAACTTTGGAGGCCAAGGCGGGTGGATCACCTGAGGTTGGGAGTTCAAGACCAGCCTGACCAACATGGTGAAACCCCATCTTAAAAAAAAAAAATGTAAAAAAAAAAAAAAATTAGCCAGGCATGGTGGCAGGTGCCTGTAATCCCAGCTACTTGGGAAGCTGAGGCAGGAGAATTGCTTGAACCCAGGAGATGGAGGTTGTAGTGAGCCAAGATCGCACCACTGCACTCTAGCCTGGGCGACAGGGCAAGACTGTCTCAAAAAAAAAAACAAACAAACAAACAAAACATGCAGAGAACCTAGCAGAGGGCCTGGCATAGGGAGGCTATCGTGTTGGTCATTCCTCCTAGCGCCACCTCTGTGCGGGCCTCGGGTGGCTGACCTTGTGATGAGAGTGAAGGGGAACACGCTACACCTCACCCTTTACTGGAAAGAGCAACTCCACTTCCCACAGCAAGTCAGATAAAGCATCTTGACATGGAAGGAAAAACCCTTTTTTCATTCGGTAAACATTTATTGGCAGGTTAGTCTGTGCCAAGTATCACTTGAGTAGATCAGGAGACACAGTGAGCATGGCCGTACCTGTCCTCAAGTTGGTATGAATGTGCAGGGCTAGCACAGGTAGCTGGGAGGGTAACAGATAAATTAGTGAAAACAAGTAAAAATAATATAACCTCACACAAAGACGGGGGCTCGGAAGACAAATAAAATGACGCAAGGGGTTAGAAGGCAACAGGAGGCCAGGCATGGTGGATAGCACCTATAGTCTCGGCTGCGAGGTCCCTTGAACCCAGCAGTTGGAGACCAGCCTGGGCAACATAGCAAGACCCTGTCTTAATGAAAAAATAAAGGACTAATTCTGGCTAGGCATAATGGCACATGCCTGTAGTCCCAGCTACTCAGGAGGCTGAGTCAGGAGGATCACTGGAGCCCAGGTGTGTGCCCACTGGAGCCCAAGTGCACCATTGCACTCTTGCTTGGGCAGCAGAGCAAGACCCTGTCTCAAAAAATAAATGAATACAAAAATAAAGATAAAAAGAAGGCACCAATTTGCATGTGTGCTCTTTTTGATAGGCTGTGCAGAGAAGGCCTCTCTGAAGAGGTGACATCTGAGCAATTTTGGAATGAAAGGAAGGAGTGGGCCCTGAAAACCTGTGCCAGGAGTTTCCCAGTCCTAAGGAACAGCATGTTGGGAAGCCTGGGGGTGGAGATCCAGCCCCCAGGCACAAGCTTGAGGCTGGGGTGAGGACGCATGGGTGCAGGGGAGCTGAGCTCTGTGGCCGCATCTATCTGGGTAACGCATTCACATGGGGCTGAGGAGTGTCTGTCTGGTCCTAGGGCTCTGCTCCCATGGCTGTGGCCTCTGTCCCTACATAGGTGGCCTATTGCCTGTGTGTGTGTGTGTGTGTGTGTGTGTGTGTGTGTGTGTGTGTGTGTAGGGGGAGCCAGGGAACTGCAGAAAGCTGACCATGGTGGATTGCATATTTGTTTTTAATTAGGGTGATGGCAGGCAGCTGTCACTGGTTTCTTTTTATTTATTTACTTTGTCCCTGCGTTCTGATTAAAATTTCTGGTGCTATTTGCTGATGCCAGAGGCAATCTTGGGTACTGAAAACACAGCGGGGCCCAGCTGCTCCCCATGGGCTGGCCCCTCATTTTAGACCAGCTTGCCCATGTGAAGGAAACAGCAGGTATCAGGGCAGTGCCCTCCCCGTGATACTGCTCCAAGCTCTGTGTGCCAGCCTAGGGCCCTCATTAAGACCAGAATTTCAGGAAAAGAAAGGTACCTCCATCCCCAAGTCAAGCCAGTTGCTTGACTAAACTGACTGATATTTCCCCTCATTAAATTGATGCTCATTTGTCATTTCAATGCAACAAATATTTCTTGGGACCCAGCACTGCAGAGGGTGTGAGCCCTGCTGCTGGTCATGGGGAAGGTGTGTTGGCTGATTCCTGTTCTCATGGGTGGGGACCCCGTGCCCCAGTTACTGCATTTTTTTTCTTTTGAATCAGAGTCTTGCTCTGTAGCCCAGGCTGGAGTGCAATGTGCAATGGTACGATCTCAGCTCACTGTAACCTCTGCCTCCCGGGTTCAAGCAATTCTCCTGCCTCAGCCTCCCGAGCAGCTGGGATTACAGGTGCCCGATACCATACCCAGCTAATTTTTATATTTTTAGTAGAGACAGGGTTTTACCATATTGGTCAGGCTGGTCTGTTGATCAGGCTGGTCTTGCACTCCTGACCTGGGATTACAGGCGTCAGCCACCGAGTCAGGCCAGTTACTGCATTTTTTAAATTATCACACTGCTAGAAAAAAAGATGAACAAAAGAATGTCTCCACCCTCAAGGAGCAGGCGCCTGGTCAGAATACCCTCGAAGCTGTCCAACATGAAGTTGCACAGATGAAGTTGGAGCTTCAACAATTGGATAAGCCAAGCACCAAGACATAAAGTGAATCCAATAAATCAGCTTTTCTCAACACTTATCTCCCGGCGCTAAACCCACAAGCCGCCTACCTCCTCTGTCTCTACCGACCCAGGAAAATTCACTGCCCAAATCTGTGCTGCTTATTTAAGTTTTCTCCAAGGTTTTCATTCTGAGCCATTGGAGCTGGGGCTGGCTTGCTGACCATGCCTTCCAAGGACCCCATTCCGGCCTCCAGCTCAGGGCCTTCTTAAGGTTATCATTCTCCAGATTTCCCATCCACACTGCCCCCTCCACCTCCCTACGAAACTTCTGGTTACAACATTTGGCTGCTGCGTCTCTCTTTGCAACTTCCAGCCTACTCCTCCCTCCTCTGAATGTCCCCATCCCTCCCCTGCCTGTCCCAACTCTAATTCTGCCTCTGAGTCTCCTTGAAAGCCTCTTGGTCTCTGGGGACTCTCACAGTCACCAAGGCCATCATTTTCTCGGCATGACCCATGCCTCTCAGGCCCCAGCCTCCTGTGGGCTCCCTGCGGCCTCCTGGTCCTCTTCCTCGTTCAGGTTCAGCTTCCCCTGTCAACCCTGGTGGCATAAGGTGGTCTTGTCCTCTCCCTGCTGGTTGGGGCAAGGGAAGAGCACAGGCAGTGGAGCATGCCACAGGGATTTGGAAAGTATCCCCTTGCCAGTGTTGGGTGGATGCCCCTGTGACCCACCCGAGGGGCGGCTGGCTAGGAGCAGACTCTGTAGGGCTCGGATGGGCCTGGGGTGGAAGGTGGGCGCCCAGTGACCAAAAACCCAGCTTGGATTTGTTCCAAGGCATCTGTAGAGAGTGTGGTGGGGTGGGCTGTTCTGACCTCATCCAGCTTCTGTTTCCTTTGCCTCCCCTGGATCTGAGGCCGCCCCCAGTTGCCGTTTGTAAATGTCAAGGCTCAGGGCAGATGGGGCTGGGTGGTGATCTGTCTCTTTCTCTGCCTGTTTTCTCAACTTGGGCCTGGGGGCAGACAGGGCAGGCTGGACTGCCCCCTCAGCAAGGGGACTTCATGGAAAGCCTGTTTGGTGGAGGGTGTGAACCACGAGGGTGGTCCCAAACTTCCCCTTCAGCCTTTCTCCTTGAAATGGACAGTGACTTACCTGGAAAATGACGTGATTGCAGGAATATGCCAGGGCTGACAGCCAGACCCAAAGGTCTCGAGTGTGGGTGGGGTGCCCTGGGACAGGCAGAAGAGACAGGCAAGACCCACTGATGGTTGAGACCCACTGTGTGCTGCAGAGTGGAACTCTGGTTCTTTACTTTATTTTATTTTTTAGAGATGGGGTTTCACCATGTTGAGGCTAGTCTTGAACTCCTGACTTCAGGTGATCCACTTGCTTTTGCCTCCCAAAGTGCTGGGATTACAGGTGTGAGCCACTGTGCCTGGCCAGAACTCCGGTTCTTAAGGCCTGAACAAGGGTGGTGGGTACAAAAGAAACAGAGACATTTCGGAGGTCGGGGGATGGAAAGTGAAGAGTGTGGAACAATAGGAATGGGTGGAAGAGCTCACAAGCACAGCATTGTTCCACTGTGCCGGCTGAACCCACTGTTTTCTTTTCTATTCTGGCTTCTCTGGCTTTCCTGAAAGCCCCACTATGCAGCCCCAGGAGAAATCTCATGTGTTGCGTTTACCTCCTCTGTGCACACATCCAGTAACAGAAGGGTGAGGACCCACCTCCAAGACTCTTTCTCGTCTGCCCAGCCCCTCTGCCTGTCCTCTCTCCTGGACCACTACAGGGATCTCCTGCCCTGTGCCCATACAGTCGACTCCTTTAATGCACAGCCCTGCTAGGAACATTTATAAAACACAAATCAGAGTCTATTCATTTATCTGGCCAAGCACAGGTTCATGCCTATAATCCCAGCACTCTGGGAGGCTGAGGCAGGCGGATCACTTGGGGTCAGGAGTTCAAGATCAGCCTCACCAACATGGTGAAACCTTATCTCTACTAAAAATACAAAAACTAGCCAGGTGTGGTGGTGCACGCTTGTAATCCTAGCTACTTGAGGGTCTGAGGCATGAGAATTGCTTGGACCTGGGCGGCAGAGGTTGCAGTGAGCTGAGGTCATGCCGTTGCACTCCAGCTTCGGTGACAGAGTAAGCCTCCTTCTCAAAATAAATAAATAAATGAGGGCCAGGCACGGTGGCTCACGTCTGTAATCTCAGCACTTTGGGAGGCTGAGGCGGGTAGATCATGAGGTCAAGAGATCGAGATCATCCTGGACAACATGGTGAAACCCCGTCTCTACCAAAAATACAAAAATTAGCTGAGCATGGTGGTATGTGGCTGTAGTCCCAGCTACTCAGGAGGCTGAGGCAGGAGAATTGCTTGAACCCAGGAGGCGGAGGTTGCAGTGAGCCAAGATCATGCCATTGCACTCCAGCCTGGGTAACAAGAGCGAAACTCTGTCTCAAAATAAATAAATAAATAAATAAATGAAAAATAAAAATAAAATAGATTCTGTTCATTTATCTAACAACATGTATATTGGCATCATTGTGTGCCAGGAGCACTCTATATACTTCCAAAATATTAACCCATGTGTTCCCCCAACACTCTTTTTTTTTTTTTTCTTTTTGAGACGGAGTCTTGCTCTGCTGCCAGGCTGGAGTGCAGTGGTGCAATCCCGGCTCACTGCAACGTCCACCTCCTGGATTCAAGCGATGCTTCCGCCTCAGTCTTCCGAGTAGCTGGGACCACAGACACATGCCACCATGACTGGCTAATTTTTTTGTATTTTTAGTAGAGACGAGGTTTCACCATGTTGGCCAGGATAGTCTCCATCTCTTGACCTCGTGATCCGCCCGCCTCAGACTCCCAAAGTGCTGGGATTACAGGTGTGACCCCTAACACTCTTAAAAGATCTGTATGGTTCTAACCATATCTCATTGACTTTAATGTGCCACCAATTGTAAGACACACTAGGAGAGAAACGCTATAACATAATGCTTTCTTGCCATGTAGAATTGTAATTTTATATTTATTTATTTATTATTATTATTATTATTTGAGATGGAGTTTCACTCTTATTGCCTAGGCTGGAGTGCAATGGTCTGATCTCAGCTCACCGCAACCTCCGCTGCCAGGGTTCAAGCCATTCTCCTGCCTGCCTCAGCCTGTAACTGGGATTACAGACATGTGCCACCACGCCTGGCTAATTTTATATTTTTAGTAGAGACAGAGTTTCTCCATGTTGGTCAGGCTGGTCTCGAACTCCCGACCCCAGTTGGTCCACCTGCCTTGGCCTCCCAAAGTGCTTGGATTACAGGCATGAGCCACCGCGCCCGGCATAATTTTATATTTAATGAAAGTGCCCTTGCCGGGTGCAGTGGCTCATGCCTGTAATCCTAGCACTTTGGGAGGCTGAGGTGGGTGGATCACCTGAGGTCAGGAGTTTGAGACCAGCCTGACCAACATGGTGAAACCCCATCTTTATTAAGAAAAAAAATAAAAGATTTAAAACTTTTATTTTTAGGTTTGTTTAGACATGTGTTTTCAAAATCATCCTCTATTTTGTGCATACTTAGGATGTTTATAAATGAAATCAATGTTTAGATACACTTAAAATTTCTCCATCCTCAGAGTCCCATCCTTCTGAATTGTTTCAAAACTCTGAGTCATCGTAACCCAGAATTAGGATTTTCTATATAATCTTTTCCGTGCCATTAAGGGATGCAGTATTTCTCAAAAGTGTGATTTTCTTCCAAGTGAATGACATTAATTCTGTAATTCTTGGTATGTGTGCACAAGTAATGAGAACTGTGTCATTGTGGCACCTAGCCAATGAGTCTAAGATGATTTTAGATAATCCATGAACTACTTTATCCCATTCTACAGATGGCAGAACCGAGGCATGGAGAGATTAAGTATCTTTCCCAAGGTCACATTGGTAGTAAGTGGCAGAGCTGGCGCTGGAAGCCAGGCAGCCTCTCTATGAGGGCTGCGCTTCTAACCATTTACCAGAATGTTGCTTTTCTCTAAAGCCCTTGTTAGAAATCCATTTTCTAGAGCAAAGGAAATCCAAACTCTCTCCTCAACATTCAAATCCTTTTGACTTGCCTTGCTTTCCTTTCTAGGCTTATCAGCTCTTTTTTTTCTCCCCCCACGAGACTGAGTCTTGCTCTGTCACCCCAGGCTAAATGCTCAGCTCACTGCAACCTCTGCTGCTCAGGTTCAAGTGATTCTCCTGCCTCAGCCTCCAGAGTAGCAAGTAGCTGGGATTACAGGCATGCACCACCACGCCTAGCTAATTTTTGTATTTTCAGTAGAGGTGGGCTTTCACCATGTTGGCCAGGCTGGTCTTGAGCGCCTGACCTCAAATGATCTGCCAGCCTTGGCCTCCCAAAGTGTTGGGATTACTGGCGCGAGCCACTGTGCCTGGCCCTAGGCTTATAGGCTCTCAGATGTCTTGAGCTCTGGCAGCTCTGGCCTGCTCTGAGCTGCAAGTGGTCTTAGGCCTTCAGTATCTGGGCTCACACTCAGGAGCGTCACAGCTCAGAAACTGTAGGACGTCTAGGGCTTGGCTCTAGCATCACCTCTTTTGAGACGCCTCCCTGACCCTTGCTGGTGGTCTTGCAGAACGTAGCCTGCTCAATGTGGCAATGGGCCCATTGGGCCAGGGCTGGCCCCAGCCTGGGTGCTTCCATCCCAGCCCGGTGCTTGCATCTGTGGCATTGGCAACACCAACCTCCCTTCTTCCCACCTGGAGAGGCAGAAAACGTGATGGTTTGAGAAGCATTTTGGAGATCTGGAATGTTCTACAGTTCCCACCTGGGTGTTGACCAGCTGGGGACTCACTGTTTATGTAATAATGTCCTGTCCCTGGGGGTGTGTTCCTAGTGTCAGAGTGAGCTGTGGGAAAACACCTGATTTGGCGTATTGTAAACCTAAGATACTCTTCCCCCTGAAACCCCTCTGACCTGACAACTCATGGGATACAATGACTCACACATTGCTACCAGAGGATTCATGGGTGTTTGTATGCCTGGGTGTGTGTGTGTGCAGGGTGGGGAGGAAGTGTTGGCGACATACCTTCTTCTTTTCTGCTCCAAATCTCATTTCCTGTGGCTGACAATTCCAAGGAGGCCCTAGGACCCTCTCTTCCCAGTTCCTGCCCCGGGGCTGTGTGCCAGAGGCCACAGCAGGCGATGTTCCAGCCAGCACCAGCTCAGGGCTCCAGCATCCTCCTCCAAGCACTGGGGTGGAAAAAGCCATGTGGGAGAAGCCGAGGAGGAATGTTCCAGGCCTGCTCAGTTATTAAAGACCTCTCAAGATAATGAAGCACAGGAAAGAACAAAGACGCAGCAAGGCAGCTAAATTTAAAAATGCTATTCTCTGCACTTGGACCATCAGGCCCCGGCAAAGGCATTTGGCAGATATTCAGGCTGTTTGGATGAGGGAGTTTCTGGCTGCATCAGGCAGGAGGGTCTCTGAGTGACCACGAGAGTGCAGAAAGTGTCCCACTGGGTCAGGTCTGTGGTCCGCTGAGCAGAGGGGCTGTGTCCCTCCCTTAGAAGGAGCGAGCCCTGTCTTTGTGGGTGATCAATCTCCCTGATGTCAACCTTAAAGATAAGGGATTTATCCTCCAAATCCCATCTTGCTCTTAATATTCCACTAGGGAATTTTATCTAAATTTCTGATTTTATCAGACCGTTTCTGATTTTATCTAAAAGTTTTGGTATCAATTTATGTAGCTAACAGGGACTGTCTCTTGAGAGTGTTTATGACTCAAGTCGCACTTTCCTTCCTTGTTCTTAACCTTCTTCCTCCTTCCTTCCTTCCTTCTTTTTATTTCTTTCCTTCTCTCTCTCTCTCTCTCTCTCTCTCTCTCTCGCTTTCTTTCTTTGACAGGGTCCCACTCTGTCACCCAGACTAGAGTGCAGTGATGTGATCTTGGCTCACTGCAACTTCTGCCCACCGCAGCCTCCACCTCCTGGGTTCAAGTGATTCTTGAGCCTCAACCTTTTGAGCATCTGGGACTCACGTACATGCCACCATGCCTGGGTAACTTTTATATTCTTAATAGAGATGGAATTTCACCATGTTGGCCAGGCTGGTCTTGATCTCTCAGCCTTAAGTGATCTGTGTGCCTCAGCCTCCCAAAGTGCTGGGATTACAGGCATGAGTCAGTGGGCCTGGCTTAACTCACCTCTTTTTTTTTTAGAGACAGAGTCTCAGTCTGTTGCTCAGGCTGGAATACAGTGGCCTGATCTCCATTCACTGCAACCTCTGCCTCCCGGGTTCAAGCAATTCTCCTGCCTCAGCCTCTGGAGTAGCTGGGACTACAGGTGCGTGCCACCACGCCCAGCTAAATTTTGTATTTTTAGTAGAGACAGGGTTTCATCATGTTGGCCAGGATGGTCTCGATTTCTTGACCTTGTGATCTGCGTGTCTCGGCCTCCCAAAGTACTGGAGTTACAGGTGTGAGCCACCGAGTCCTACTTACCCCACCTCTTTCTAAGCTGTCTACTGGTGCCTTGGAATTTGGAGAAATAGCTAGCCACATTGGAGATGATAGTTATTATTGTTTGAAAAAGTTGAATCTATATGTATACATATAATCGAGCGGTGTTGTATCTATGCTTTAAATTCAGTTTTTCACAGTTAGAGTTCAAGCCATTTCTCATTGCTAGGCTTTAAAAGAGAAACTTTTTTGTTGGCCTTCCTGGGGAGAAGGTATGGGTTAAGGAGGACGTGGATAAGTAACTCTTTAGGTCTCCTGTGGAGAACTAAATTATGCTGAGTTATGAAGCACTGGCAAACACACAACATTGTAGCTATTTCCTGTTGATGGTGCTCCTGCAAACATGGTGGGCCTCCACAGGAGGATCGGATGGGGAGGAGGCCACGCTCATTTTTCCTTCCTGCCAACCATCCCTGGTTCAGGCATCTGACTCCCCCACTGCCATGCTTGAACTTGGTAGAGAAATAGACATCAGCCTTGCTCACCCCTCCCTCCCCTGAATGACCATCCCTTTGGTCCTCCACCCACAAGGGATGACTTGTGGTGAAGGGATGAAACAACAACTCACGACATGAAAAGACCAGGTAAGTCTTTGAGGCAAAGAGCTCTGTGACTTACCCTTGCCAAGGTGACTACAGATCTTTTTTTTTTTTGAGACAGAGTCTTGTTCTGTTGCCTAGGCTGGAGTGTGATGGTGCAATCTTGGCTCACCGCAACCTTCGCCTCCCAGGTTCAAGTGATTCTTCTGCCTCAGTCTCCTGAGTAGCTGGGACTACAGGTGCACAGCCCCATGCCCGACGAATTTTTTGTATTTTTAGTAGAGACGGGGTTTCATCATATTGGCCAGGCTGGTCTCAAACTCCTGATCTCATGATCCGCTCATCTTGGTTTCCCAAAATGCTGGGATTACAGGCATGAGCCACCACGCCTGGCCAAGAGCTCTCCTAGGAAGGCTAAATGTGATTGAGAAATGGTTAATGTTGGCTCTAAGTGTTTTTTCTGCAGGGAGGCACTCTTGGGATGCCCTGAGTCTTGATGTGATGGCAGCTACCTCTGGAAGGGGGGTGCATCAGGGCCTTGATGTTCTTCTACCCAAGGTCTCTCGTGCAAATTTTTCATGCAGAAAGCTCACGAAGGCTTTGGGTTGGCATCTTCCTTTCCTTTAAGTCAGGGTGTGACACGGATGTGGGATAGGATGACAGTTTCCACTAAGGGATCCAGTGCTGCTGTAATTGTTGGTCTTGGCCTCTGTCCTGACTAATGTAATTGTGAACTACCAGAAGGTAAGATGGCGGTCATCAAGGGGTGTGTGGGAAATGCGTGCCCCGGGCCAGCACAGGAAGTGGATGGGGATATGAGATTCCGGTGTGCTGGAGCCAAGTTGCACACAGGAGCATGAGGAAGGGCTTCGGGGAGCGCCTGGGAGCAGGCCCAGGGTGGGTGCAGGAGAGAGGCAAGAGCAGAGCTGAGAAGAGGAGCCCCGTATAGGCATGGAAGCCCCGCTCTGGGCCTTGCTCAGGGGCCGCGCCATGTTATTACAGAATTGGTGTTATAGGTGGCTCCTGAAAAAGTTGTGTTCAACCTAAAGTCAAAGGACAGGTTCTAGTGCTAAAGGACCTTGCTTTTTATTTTTTATTTGTTGAGACAGGGTCTCACTCTGTCACCCAGGCTGGAGTGCAGTGGTGCAATCTTGGCTCACTGCAGCCTCCACCTTCCAGACACACTCAATCCTCCTGCCTCAGCCTACTGAGTAGCTGAGACTACAGGCTTGTGCCGCCATGCCCAGCTAATTTCTGTATTTTTTGTAGAGACAAGGTTTCACCATGTTTCCCAGGCTGGTCTGGAACTTCTGGACTCAAGCAATCCGCCTACCTTGGCCTCCCAAAGTGCTGGGATTACAGGTGTGAGCCACTGTGACTGGTCCAGAATCCTGATTTTATACAAACTCAGAAGGCCAGAAGACCTGATGGGTGAGAGTGTGTGGCGACATCAGCACGGTCCAGAAAGATAGATGGAACCTCAAGACTTGGGGCCCATGGAGGGGCCTGAGGAGGGGAGAAAAGAGGCAGAAGGGACGCCTGGAAGTGTCTGCTGAAAACTTTAAACTGGAGCTGCCTTCAGGCACCACTGGGCATGCCTGGGCTGGGGCTTTTCCTTGTTTTCAAGGGTCAGGCCCATGCACAGCTGAGCATTCGAGAGCAGGGAGGAAGCTGGAGGACATCTGCTCCCATCCCCTCATTTTAGAGCTGGGAAAACTGACACCCAGAGAGAGTATGTGACCTGCTCGAGCTCACACAGCTTAGGACGCCGGCTCCTGATCCTCGGGTGGCTGCCCTTTCTACTGAGCCATTTGGTCGCAGAGGGGCCAGTCCTCAGCAGCGTCTCCTCATTGGCAGGCCATGGCCCTCTCAGTGCCAGGACCTGCGTACTCCAAGGTGGACAACCAGAGCAAGGCCACTGTCTCTGGAAAGCTGCCACTGGAATGAACATGTGAGCTCCTAAAGGGGAGGGGGTGGTAGGAGAATGAGGACTCCTAAAGATACGTAGGGTTTTTTTGTTTGTTTCTGAGATGAAGTTTTGCTCTTGTTGCCCAGGATGGAGCACAATAGTGTGATCTCGGCTCACTGCAGCCTTCCCCTCCTAGATTCAAGTGATTCTCCATCCTCAGCCTCCTGAGTAGCTGAGATTACAGGTGCCTTCTATCATGCCCGGCTAATTTTTGTATATTGAGTAGAGATGGGGTTTCACCCTGTTGACCAGGCTGGTCTTGAACTCCTCACCTCAGGTGATCCACCTGCCTCGGCCTCCCAAAATGCTGGGATTACAAGCATGAGCCACCATGCCCAGCCCCCAATATGGAGTTTTGAGTTGAAGAAATGAATATCTAAGGGTGGAATTGTGAGCATCAGCTAGCAGTTGAGTGTTCTTTCTCCGGTTCTCAGGTATCTTCGCAGTCCTGGGCATTTACACTGGCGTGGGCCCTGATGCAGATGGAGTGTAGCTCCCCTATTCAAACTGCATGGCTCATATGACCAAGTCTGCATAGGTCTGGGATCAGATGGACTTGATCATCTCAGAGGGTGGAGAATAGGACACAGAGCAGACAAAAGAGGACGTGCCAGAGAGGCCCGGGGGACCTGCTGGGGGGTTTGGAGTCCTGGTTTAACCTGCTGACCGGATACCTTGCTGTGGGTCCTGCAGGCAGCTCAGGGTGAGCACTCCCAGGAGACAGAGCCTCACTCCCCCAGAGGCCCCTTATCACCATCACGGACAGCACCAGAGCCGTGAGAGCAGGTACCACCACCCCAGGACACATTCCTCTCATAAGTGGAATAACACAGTGGCCCTTTTAACTCTTCCTTCTTAATTGACCGCTTTGGAGAGAGCAGTCCATCATGCTCCCACCTCCACTCCCACCTCTCCTGCTCTGGGCCCTGTTTATGGTGCTGATGAGCAGGGTGGGGATGCTTCCTGGCCGGGCTGACACAATGATAAAGGGCAAAGCCCTGCACGCCTTGCCAGCTCCTGGCTGGGGGCGTGGCTGGAGCCACCTCGTACCCGGGACCCTGATGTTTAGAGAAACTTCAGGCGGGCTTGTGGGCTCCCACGGTTCCTGGTACAACTTGGGAATGATGTCAAACGGTATTGGTGGGGAGCCCTGGAATCCCAGCGGCCCCATTCCCCAGCCTCCCTCCCTAAATGTTTGCAAGCCAGGTGATGGGCTCTGTGTTGGAGAGGGAAACATCGGCACCCCTGGAAACGGTGGTCCCAGGACTCCACAGTCCGGTGTTGGACAGTCTTGGATGGAAGACCCAAACCCAGAGCGTCTAGCTGGGTTAGGAGACAAAGTGCAAATCCCAGTGCCTCTGTGAGGCTGACCCTGCACTGGGTGGGCAGGCGCCTTGTTGGTTTCAGGGTTTGTATCAGGGTCTGTGTCAGCAGCAGCACTTGCAGGAAGCAGCTGCACCTCCCATCACCGCTCAGGCCCAGAAGGTACAGGACATTGGACCCAGAGATGCTAGGGGGCGGGAAAAGGAACGGAAGATGGTGGAAATGGATTCTAAGGAAAGCCAGCTCTGCCTGAGGGGGGTCTTATCAGAGCTGGGGCCAGGGCCTGTTGCTCTGCAAACCATGAGATTTCAGCAAGCAGCGGCAACGATGAACATGTATTGAGTTTGAGTCTTGTTATCTGATGGACACACCTCTACACGCTTCATAAAGTATCTCTTTATCCTTGTAACAGTCCTCTGACAGTTTTTTTTTTTTTTTTTTTTTGAGACGGAGTCTCGCTCTATTGTCCAGGCTGGAGTGTAGTGGTTTGACTTTGGCTCACCACAACCTCTGCCTCCCAGGTTCAAGGGATTCTCCCACCTCAGCCTCCCAAGTAACTGGGATTACAGGCACGTGCTACCATGCCTGGCTAATTTTTATATTTTTATTAGAGACAAGGTTTCACTGTGTTGGCCAGGCTGGTCTCAAACTCCTCACCTTGTGATCTGCCCACCTTGGCCTTCCAAAGATCTGGGATTACAGGTGTGAGCCACTGCGCCCGGCCTCTGACAGGTTTTTAATTGGTTTTATTTTTAACAGGTGAAGTCATTGAGGTGCAGAGACACTGCCTTCTCTGCACCTAAAGTCCAGCTCAAGCCGTCTCTCCCCCAGAGTTCCAGGTTTTTGGTCTGTCTGCAGATCCCCTTTGGTTTGAATGAGTCTGGCCCTGAGGAGGGCTAGGAGCAAACTTGAGAAGGAACATGACAGTTGCTAATTCATCAGAACGCTCTCAAGGTGTATTCTGAGCAAGGCTGATGCCAGGTGCAGAACAAACACCTCTTGTGCCCGGGAGCTTCCAGAAGTTTGGATAATGTGCCAGATATCACCTGTTTGCCCTGGGGGCCCAGCTCCACTCTGTCTGCATTTCATGCAGACTACACCAGGGCCTCCCTTGCCCTCAGTTTGGCCAGCGGGAAGCTCTGGCAAGAGATCAGTGGGATAGAGAAAGATGCTTTGGGGATTTATTCCTCCCGCTCCCTCTCTGGGGATCCCTGAATGGACAGCTGCTCCTCCTGTTCAAGTGTCCTGTTTGCCCTCTTCTCCCAGGACTGGTGGTAAGCCTTTTCCTAGTCCCTTCAGTTCAGAGGGGAAATTGGTGCCTTGTTCCAGCCCTGGGGTGTAGACCTGTCTCCTCTGGTTCCTCTTTAATCTGCCCTGTATAAATAGCCCCTTTCTTTTAAAAAACTCCTACAATAGGCTGGTCATGCTGGCTCACGCCTATAATCCCAGCATTCTGGGAGGTGAAGGTGGGCAGATCACCTGAGGTCAGGAATTTGAGTCCAACCTGAGCAATGTGAAACCCTGTATCCACCAAAAAAAAAAAAAAAAAATAATAATAATAATAAAAAAGCCAGGTGTGGTGGTGCGTGCCTGTAGTCCCAGCTGCTTGGGAGGCTGAGGAAGGAGAGAATCACTTGAACACAGGAGGTAGAGGTTGCAGTGAGCTAAGATCATGCCACTGCAGTCCGGCCTGAGCAACAGAGTGAGACTCCATCTCAAAAACAAAATGAAACAAAACACCTCTCCTACAATCATCCTAGTTAGAGTGCGCTATTTGTTTCCTTCTGGGTGCTGACTGATACAAAGAACAGTACCTTTAGACAGAAAATAACCAGTGAGGCCAGGCGCAGTGGCTCACACCTGTAATCCCAGCACTTTGGGAGGGCGAGGCAGGCACGTCATGAGGTCAGGAGTTCAAGGCCAGATTGACCAACATGGTGAAACCCCAGCCTGACCAACATGGTGAAACCCTGTCTCTACTAAAAATACAAAAATTATCTGGGCATGGTGACACATGCTTGTAGTCCCAGCTACTTGGGAGGCTGAGGCAGGAGAATCACTTGAACCCGGGAGGCGGAGGTTACAGTGAGCTGAGATCATGCCACTACACTCTAGCCTGGGCAACAAAACAAAACTTTGTCTCAAAAAAAAAAAAAAGAAAGAAACCAGTGGAGCACAATTTTACACTTGGCAGGGGAGTGAGTGCTGTCGGAATCCGGAGGAGTGAATGTTCTTGTGCCCTGGGGCAGACAGAGAGGCCTTCCAGAAGGTCATGGGATTTGAGGCTGTGAAGGACAGTGGGAACTCACCTATTCGAGTGGTTCCTAGTACAGTGCCCGAAGCATTTTTGGTCAGAATTGAACTGGAATGTTTGATGCTGCTTGGTGTTTGGCAATGGTTTCTAATCCCTTCCCAGGCCTGGGGCCCAGGAGGCCCCTTGGATTGTTGGGGAAGAGGCAGTAACTGTGTGGCAATAAGTCCCTCCATGGACACCCCTGCCCTTTGCAGCATTCACATGGCCCTTCTTATGTGTCAGGTGGCACAGGTCTGAGTGTGCACATCTTAGCTCTCTAGCGGATTCTGGGTCAGGTGTGTGCCATGGGTCGGTCACATGTCAGGTGGCACAGGTCTGAGTGTGCATATCTTGGTTCTCTAGTGGATTCTGGGCCAAGCATCCTTGCACACCACCACCACCTGGCTCCCCTGTCCCCAATGCCTAAAACTATGCTTTGTATGGGAGTGGGGGTGGGTTATAAGTAAATATTTATTGACTGAATAAATGAATGAATGTATGAATGAGTATAATTCTGTCAATATTTGAACACCGGATGTGCTTAGTACCTTGAGAGGAGCCAGAAATACAGAGGTGGGACCTGTCCTTATTCAGGAGCTCCCAAGCAGGTGAAGCTGACCATCACCCTAAGGACCAGCCCAGGTGGCTAAAGGCAGAGCCAGGGTGATGCAGCCCCAAGGACAGCAGGTCAGAGAAAACCACCTTGCTGGAGAGGATATTTGAAGGGAGTCTAGGTTTTGCCTAGCGGTTGGAGTGGAGAGCATTTTAGGCAGAGGGACTGCAGGAAGAACGTGAATAAAAAGTGCATGGTTGGTGGGGCGCAGTAGCTCATGCCTGAGAAGCCAAGCGGGGGAGAGTCACAAGGTCAGGAGTTCGAGACCAGCCCGGCCAACATGGTGAAACGCCGTTTCTACTAAAAATACAAAAAATTAGCTGGGCATAGTGACAGGTGCCTGTAATCTCAACTACTTGGGAGGTTGAGACAGGAGAATTACTTGAACCCGGTAGGTGGAGGTTTCGGTGAGCTGAGACTGCACCATTGCACTCCAGCCTGGCAAGAGTGAAACTCCGTCACAAACGAACAAACAAAGAAACAAGGCGCAGGCCGGGCGCGGTGGCTCAAGCCTGTAATCCCAGCACTTTGGGAGGCCGAGGCGGGTGGATCACAAGGTCAAGAGATCGAGACCATCCTGGTCAACACAGTGAAACCCCGTCTCTACTAAAAATACAAAAAATTAGCTGGGCATGGTGGCGCGTGCCTGTGATCCCAGCTACTCGGGAGACTGAGGCAGGAGAATTGCCTGAACCCAGGAGGCGGAGGTTGCGGTGAGCCGAGATCGTGCCATTGCACTCCAGCCTGGGTAACAAGAGCGAAACTCCGTCTCAAAAAAAAAAAAAAAAAAAAGAAATAAGGCGCGTGGTTGGCAATGGCTAATGTGCCTTGCTGAGGAGAGGGGTGCTTTGAGAATGTGAGAGCAGCCTCTGAAAGGTGGTCACAGTGGATTAGGAAGGGCTCGGAGGCTCTGGGGGATCATGGAAGACTTTGGAGTTGGGAAGTCACATATGCGTCTAGATGTATGATTTGGAGAAAAACCTCTGGTGGTCAGTGTTGGGGGTGGCTCAGAAGTTTAGCAGCCATTTGAGATACACTGTGGTTATCCAGGTGACAGAGCCGCAGGCCTGAGTGAGGGCTGGGCATGGTGGTGAGGGGACAGTGGGGAGAGCATGAGGAAAGGAGAACTCACCGGGCACGGTGGCTCATACCTGTAGTCTCAGCACTTTGAGAGGCTGAGGCAGGCGGATCATGAGGTCAGGAGTTTGAGACCAGTGTGGTCAACATGGTGAAACACCATCTCTACTAAAAATACACAAATTAGCTGGGCATGGTGGCATGCACCTGTAGTCCCAGCTACTGGGGAGGCTGAGGCAGAAGAATCACTTGAACCTGGGAGGCAGAGGTTGCAGTAAGCTGAGACTGGCCCATTGTACTCCAGCCTGGGTGACAGAACAAGATTCTATCTCAAAAAAAAAAAAAGAAAGGAGAACTCTGCTGCTTTGTTTGTCACTTCCCCTGGGAAATGAGTATGGGTGAAGTCAGAGGGGATGGATGTCTGGCTGCCAATGCCATGGCATTTAAGGAGATGGAACCCAGGACAGGGAGCCAGTTTGGGGAAGGAAATAATTACTATGACATCAGTCAAGCAAAGTTTAGTGTCTGTAGGACAGTCACAGGGGGTTGGAGTCCTGTAGGCTGTTGGCCTCTTTAGTCCAGAGCTGGATTAGGGCAGGGGTGGTGCCAGCTTCCCTCAAGAAGGGGGTGATAGTTTCAGTCCAGGGGAGTGTGAGGTAAGAGGACCTGATGGCTGAAGATGAAGCCCTGGCTATGCCAACTTTGAAGGGATGGCCATTGCAGGTACCAGAGAACAGGGCTGGCAGGAGGCAGAGAAGGAGGGAGTGAGGACATCCCAGAGACATGGACACTGAGGCTCAGAGAAGACAGAATGCTCAGCTCAGAGTCTGAGCACATGGGGAGCTCCATCCAGGCCACCTAACCGAAGCTGGGTTATTTTAATGCAAACCATCGTGGTGGTCAAGCAAAGCATCACTCCCCACCATGCAGTTCTGCAGTTTGGGCAGATGGGGATGGATTGTGTCCAGGCTGGCAACTGATAGAGAGTTCAGAGGGTCCAGGGCAGGCCTTGGGTGACGGCAGGTGTAAGAGCCACAAAGCTGGCAGATCCTGGGAGCACAGGCTCCTGCTTATAGATGAGACAGACACGGGGCCCTGGAGCTGCCTCACTTGGGAAGGGAACACCCGGGTTTTTTTTTTTCGTGGTTCTGTTAGTGATTAGGGCCTTCAGAACCCTCATCTTTGCGTCTCAGCTGTCTTGTATGTAAACAGCTCCTGACTCTCTTGAGCTGCTTAGGAAGCTAAAAATATTCCACCTTTTAGAGAAAGGGCACCTTGTAACTTAGGAAATTAATTCCCACGTCCTTCATACACTGATCCCTTACGTCATAATTCAGCAAAGATGAGCAGGGACTTTCTCCTCCCTTTCCCTGCTGGTTCCCTATTACAGATGGGGAAAGGCAGGCTGGGGAAAGGCAGGTTTAGCCCCCAGCCCTTCTGTGCCAGTTCAGACTGTTTCTCAGCTCCTCCAGGATATGGTGCTGTCTCCAAGGCCCTCTTCTTTCTGAGGGAGTCCTTGTGGAAAGGTCAATGTGCCTCAGTGGGCAAAGGTACAGATGATCTGGGTAGAGTTTATTTGGTCTTGAACTCACGACCTCAGGTGATCCGCCCGCCTTGGCCTCCAAAGTGCTTGGATTACAGGCATGAGCCACTGCGCCCGGCCTAGAGTCCATTTGGATCACGGGCCAGGATGCCTCCATTCAGGAGACAAGAGGTCCGAGTTTGAGCTCTGAGTCCCTCTGATAGACCAGAGGTTTGATGACACCCCAAGGACAAGTTCACATTATATGGAAAAAGGACACACTTGAGTTATTTCTAAAGCAAAAATCAAGGCCAGGTGCAGTGGCTCATGTCTGTAATCCCAGCACGTTGGGAGGACAAGGTGGGCGGATCATGAGATCAGGGGTTCGAGACCAGCCTGGTCAACATAGCCAAATCCCATCTCTGCTAAACATACAAAAATTAGCCAGGCATGGTGGCGCGCGCCTGTGGTCCCAGCTACTCTGGAGGCTGAGGCAGGAGAATCACTTGAACCCAGGAGGTGGAGGTTGCAGTGAGTCAAGATCATGCCACTGCACTCTAGCCTGGGCAATAGAGCAAGATCTAGCCTGGGCAATAGAGCAATACTCTGTCTTAAAAAAAAAAAAAAAAGCTGGGCATGGTGGCTCATGCCTGTAATCCCAGCACTTTGGGAGGCCAAGGCAGGTGGATCACAAGGTCAGGAGTTCAAGACCCCCCTGGCCAAGGTGGTGAAACCCAGTCTCTACTAAAAATACAAAAATTAGCCAGGTGTGGTGGTGGGCGCCTGTAATCCCAGCTGCTCGAGAGGCTGAGGCAGAGAATTGCTTGAACCCAGGAGGTGGAGGTTGCAGCGAGCCAAGATCACGCCACTGCACTCCAGCCTGGCTAATAGAGCAAGACTCCGTTTTATAAAAAAAGAAAAAAATCAAACACCAGGACTCCTGTTTGAAACCTTTCAATTGCTTCCTATTGCCTTAGAAAATTCCTGCTGTTCAGTAAGTCCCCTCCAAGACCTCTTAGAACCTGGCCCTGCTGCTTCTCCACCTCCATCTCCTGCCCCTTCTCACCTCCTTCTCTCTGGGTTGGTCACTCTGCTGCCTTCTGTCTCACCGTGGTGAGCTTGTTCCTGGCTCCAAGTCTTTGATGAACTATATCCTCTGTAGGCAATACCTGCAGGCCCCATTTGAGATGTCCCCTCTTCAGAGGGTCATTCCCTGACAATCCCACCTAAAGTCACCTGCTGTCTCCTCCCATCCTCCCTTATCCCCCCCACCCCACTTTTTTTTTGAGATGGAATCTTGCTCTGTTGCCCAGGCTGGAGTGCAATGGCACGATTTTGGTTCACTGCAAATTAGCTGGGCATGGTGGCACATACCTCTAATCCCAGCTACTGGAGAGGCTGAGGCAGAAGAATTACTTAAACCTCAGTGGCAGAGGTTGCAGGGAGCAGTGAGCTGAGATCACACCACTGTGCTCCTGCCTGGGTAACAGAGTGAGTGATGAGACTCTGTCTCAAAAAAATAAATAAATACATAAAAAACATTTTAAATTGTGATAAGATGTACATAAAATAAAATTTACCATCTTAATCTTTTTATTTTTACATGGAGTTTTGCTCTTGTTGCCCAGGCTGGAGTGCAATAGCGTGATCTTGGCTCACTGCAACCTCCGCCTCCTGGGTTCAAGCAATTCTCCTGCCTCAGCCTCCCGAGTAGCTGGGATTACAGGCACACACCACCACACCCAGCTAATTTTTGCATGTTTAGTAGAGATGGGGTTGCACCAAGATGGTCAGGCTGTTCTTGAACTCCCAACCTCAGTTGATCTGCCTGCCTGATCCCGGCCTCCCAAAGTGCTGGGATTACAGGCACGAGCCACCACGCTTGATCACTTTCTTTTCTTTCTTTTTTTTTTGAAAGTGGCCTTCTAAGGGGTGTGAAGTGATATCGCTTTGTGATTTTTTTTTCTCTTGTTTGAAACACCGTCTTGCTCTGTTGCTCAAGCTGGTGTACAGCAGTGTGATCTCAGCTCACTGCAACCTCTGCATCCCGAGCTCAAACGATCCTCCTGTCTCAGCCTTCTAAGTAGCTGAGACTACAGACATGTATCACTGTGCCTGGCTAATTTTTGTATTTTTAGTAGAGATGGGGTTTCACCATGTTCCCCAGGCTGGTTTCGAACTCGTGGACTGAAGTGATCTGCCCGCCTGGGCCTCCCAAAGTGCTGGGATTACAGGTGTGCACCATGGTGCCCAGCCCTCACTATGGCTTTGATTTTCAGTTTTCCCTAATGTTTAGTGATGTTGAACCACTGTCTGAATTTTGGAAATGGTTATATCAGCTACCTCGCTGGGTGGCGAGGAAGCTTAAAGGAGAAAAATGCCCTTGGTGTATAGTCAAATCCCTATCGTAAGTGCTCACTAAAGCTTATCCACCAATACCTTTTTTTTTTTTTTAGACGGAGTCTCCCTGCAACCTCCGCCTCCTAGGTTCAAGTGATTCTCCTGCCTCAGCCTCCCGAGTAGCTAGGACTACAGGTGTGCGCCACCACGCCCAGCTAATTTTTGTATTTTTAGTAGAGATGGGGTTTCACCATGTTGGCCAGGATGGTCTCTATCTCTTGACCTGGTGATCTGCCCTCCTCGGCCTCCCAAAGTGCTGGGATTACAGGCGTGAGTCACCGAGCCAGACCCCCACCATTACTTTTTTTAATTGCTTCTTGAGAATCAGCCCAGAGGCCTGGCCCTTCGGAGGCACAGGTGTGGTGCATGTGACGCAGGTCTCCCTGTTGGGCACTGGGTCTCTCTGGAAGCCCCTTCTACCACTACTGTCCCCTGCAGCCTGGGGTGTGTGTGAAAGCCATCAAGTGAGGCAGGAAGTTTGGTGGGGGATTGTTGGGGCAGTAGAGAGAGCCCCAGGGTGGCCCAGAGTCCTCATTGCTTCATGAGGACTGGATACCACCTGCCCTGTGCTTTAGTTTCTCCCTTTGCCACAAAAGAGGCTGCTTTGGGAGGAGGTGAGATTCGTGGCAATGCCTGTAAAGAACTCTGCAATCTGCCCTGACTGCCTGGCTCTATGTGTAGGACCCAGGGTGGTGTGGCCGGAGGGGCCCTGCTTCTGTTCTTTCTCACATTTTTACTGCCTGCTCAATGGACAGGCTCTGATGGTCAGAGCCCATACCAGCCCTAAAAGCTCCTTTGAAGTGAAGCAACCACTTTTAAGTGCAATTATTTCGAGATAACCCTAAACTCCTTGCTCCTAAGCCAGGAATGTCTCCTCCTCTGCCCCAACCCTCCACCGACCCCCCAGCCCCCATCCAAGTCAAACCTACTCCATTCTTTAAAGGCGTTGTTCCCGGAGGGAGCTCGGGAGTTATCTGCTTTGATTGTGGTGGTGATGGTGTTTGCTTTTGTGTTATTCTTCTGTGAAAACAAGAGATTGAGGAGTGTAAATATGTTCCTGGCAGGAATGCTTTAAGGAGGATTACAAGACAATTGAAGGGTTGGCAAGGAGAGTCCAAGGAAGGGAAGAAAAGGGAAAGAGTTGCCAAAAACTCGGAGCTGGAACAGAAGAAATTGACCAACGGGCAGCATTGCAAAGTGTGATGTCGCTTTTTCCAAAAGACTCGGGTGATCTGAGGCCAGAAAGGCAGGAAGGAAAAGTTCATTTACAACTACAAGTTTAAAAAAGTTCGTGAGGAATTAAGGTCCAGGACTGGTTTGGAAACCAGTGGGGTTTGAGAAATGCAGTTAGGGAACAGGTGTTAGGAGCTCGGCGGTGACTCTCACATCAGCACTTTCTATGCCACGGGTTGAGTAAGGAGGAGGCTCTAAGGAGCTGCGCTGGTCTGTGAAGCTGAGTTGGTGATGTCCCCACGCAGAGGCCCTGGACCCTGTGGCTGACAGCTGAAGTGTGGGACAGTGGGGTGGGGGATGGGCACAGTGCTGGCTTCTCAGAGGCAGGCTTAACTTCCCATCCTGTCACCACCCTACTTGGTTGCCTGACTCAACAACTCGGAGCCTCCTGGGATGGCTCAGGGTGGTTACCTGGACAAAATCATGTCAGTTGGGCAAAGTGCCTGCCATATATCATGAGCGGGGGAGGCATTTCCCTTTAAAGTGGTAGAATCAGGCCATAGGCGATGATGCTTGGCCTCCATCTCTAGCCCTGGCTGCCTCGACACACTTTCCCCTGCCAGCTCTCACAGAGGCCTTTTGCCCACGGGGTCAGAAATGTCGTCATCACTTATCTTCCTGATAGGTCCACTCTGTTCCCACCTTGCCTGGGATCTTGGTCTGTTAACATCCAGGTGATGAGGCCACATTTGAGTACTGTAGCTTCAAGAGGGTGTGGGCAGAAAGCATGCAGTCACCCGGGGATGCTGGCTGTCTCTGCTGCTCCCTGAGTAGATGCTACTGAGGACTCTGGAACTGGAATCCAGTTGGGGAGCCCTGGCAATGTGCTTTAGGCTTGGCGGGGTGAGGGGCTGAGGCGCAGACAAAATCATTCGACAAGGGTGTGCCCAGCACTGAGCAGTGCCTGCAGTTTGGGGGCTGTCTTGGAGGTGCCTGGGAAGGAGGGATTCACTCAGCTGATGCTTAAAATGGCCTTCAACGGAGTGCACGTGACAAACCTTGAACTCAGAAATCCTTCCAAAGATCGTGTAAACAAACTCCTTCCACCTCCTCCATGTGGTTCTTATGATTTCCCTTCCCCTTTGAAACTGGCGTGGTTGTTTGTGGAAACTTGGTCTCAGCTGGTTGAAACTGTGGGGAGGAGTAGGGAGGGATAGTCCTGGCTGCACCGTCTCAGATTTCCACCTCTGTGCTTGGGCCACCATTCACTCAGATTCATTCATTCATTCTTAGTTTATATTTACTTATTTTAGAGGCAGTCTCCTTCTGTTTCCCAGGTGAAAGTGCAGGGCATCATCATGGCTCACTGCAGCCTTGAATCCCTGGGCTTAAGTGATCCTCTGCCTCAGCTTCCTGAGTAGCTGGAAATACAGTCAGGTGCCACCATACCTGGCTAATTTTTACATTTTTTGAGGAGATTGAAGGTGGGGGGGTGTCTCCCTATGTAGCCCAGGCTGGTCTTGAACTCCTAGGCTCAAGCCCTCCGCCTACCTCAGCCTCTCAAAGTACTGGGATTATAGGCATGAGCCACTGCACCTGGCTATTTTCAATTGTAAAAAACCACGTGTCATCAAATTTACCCTCCTAACCACTTTCACGTGTGCAGTTCAGCAGTGTTACATGTATCTACATTGTTATACAACAAATCTCTAGAACTTTTCATCTTGCAAAGCTGAAATGGTACCTATTAAAGAAAAACTCCCCATTTCCAGGTGGGGCGAGGTGGCTCACACCTGTAATCCCAGCACTTTGGGAGGCCAAGGCGGGCAGATCACCTGAGGTAAGGAGATCGAGACCATCCTGGCCAACACGGTGAAACCTCATTTTTACTAAAGACATAAAAATTAGCTGGGCGTGGTGGCACGCATCTGTAGACCCAGCTACTCAGGAGGCTGAGGCAGGAGAATTGCTTGAACCTGGGAGGCAGAGGTTGCAGTGAGCTGAGATCATGCCACTCTGCTCCAGCCTGGCAACAGAGCAAGACTCTGTCTCAAAGAAAAAAAGAACAACTCTCCATTTTCCTTCCTCCCCCTGGCAACCACCATCCTACTTTCTGTTGCTGTGAGTTTGTGAGTTTGAGTTCTTTAGATTCCTCATGTAAGGGGAATCCTTTCTTGGACGTATGTGGAATAATTCATTTCACATAATGACCTCAAAGTTCATCCGTGTTGTAGCAGGTAGCAGGGTTTCCTTCCTTTCCATAGCTGCATCAAGTTCTGTTGTGTGGAGAGGCATTTTCTTTCTTTTTCTTTATTATTATTATTATTTTGAGACAGAGTCTCTCTCTGTTTCCCAGGCTGGAGTGCAACAGCACAATCTTGGCTCACTGCAACCTCCGCTTTCCAGGTTCAAGCAGTTCTCCTGATTCAGCCTCCCAAGTAGCTGGGATTACAGGCTCCTGCCACCACACCCAGCTAATTTTTTGTATTTTTAGTAGAGACCAGGTTTCACCATGTTGGCCAGGCTGGTCTCAAACTCCTGACCGCAGGTGATCCACCCGCCTTGGCCTCCCAAAAGTGCTAGGATTACAGACGTGAGCCACTACTGCGCCCAGCCGAGACCACATTTCCTTATGCCACGTTACCTTAGCTTATGGTACCTTGCATCTATTGTGTGATGTGTCCAGCCTGGATTCAAACTCTGCCATTACTGGCCATTATTGTGCACTCACTGAATGCTGAGGATTGTTTTAACATCTTAGGTAATGGTCTTATTTATTTTTTAATTTTTTTTTTAAAGATGGGGTTTCACCATGTTGGTCAGGCTGGTCTTGAACTCCTGACCTCAGGTGATCTGCCCGCCTTGGCCTCCAAAGTGCTTGGATTGCAGGCGTGAGCCACTACACCGGGCCCAGGTAATGGTCTTAAGGAAGTTCTCACACTTTCAGGAACCTCCATTGCGGGTAGACAAGGTCTTTGTCTCCCCACCGCCTCCCGGAACCCCAAGAACACAGTTGTCCCACCAGAACAAGCCCTCATTCCTTGGCTGTGTTTACAACTTCTGAACAAAGAATTCAGCTAGGAAACTTTACTGCTTTGAGAAGCATTTCAAAACATATAAATAAGCAAAAAGAACAAACACTGAGCTTTGAAATGCTGATATTATTTCATTTGGGCATTGCACCCACTAGTGAGATTTGTGATCTCCATTTTTTGTGTGTTGTGTGTTGTCTCCATTTTTTGGGAAGAGTAAGGTGGGAGAAGGGATGGAAGGGGAAAGGGTATCTCGGGGCAGGGCTAGCAGGAGGCAGCCGGGTGCCCAGGTGCAGTACCTGCCCCTAGAGGAAGCACCCTGCACATCTGTGCCCTGGGTGCTCACTTGACTCACCCAGGTTCTAGCTCTGTGCAGGAGGCTGAGCCTGAGAGAGGCTGCCCCAAGGCCAGGAGCAGCTGTCCACACCCCAAGGTCTGAGAGTCACCCTAAAGTGGGCTCCGGGCTGCAAGGCACTCAGTGTTGGAAGTCAGGAAGTCTCCTGGGGGCTGAGCTCCTGGAAAACAGTTTGACCTGAAAGAGGCCTGTGTCCCGGACCTGCAATGTGTCTGAGTTAATTGTCCCCATCCTCTGCCTGTCTCTTGTCTTAGGCGTTCAGTCCTAATCACAGCTTCTTAACGTCCCTATGGGAGCCACCTGAAGGTGCTATGGGTACAGACAAAGAAATGGCATCCATGCAGGGCTTATGCAGATGCCTCTTGCCTCCAAAAGGAGGTCTGGGTCCCTCTGATGTATGTATGGATGTATTTATTTATTTATTTACACACGGAGTCTCACACTGTTGCCCAGGCTGGAGTGCAGTGGCATGATCTGGAGTGCAGTGGCATGATCTTGGCTCACTGCAACCTCCACCTCCCAGGTTCAAGTGATTCTCCTACCTCAGCTTCCTGAGTAGCTGGGATTATATGTGCCCACCACCATGGCCAGCTAAATTTTTTTTTTTTTTTTTTTGGTAGAGACGGGATTGCACTATGTTGGCCTGGCTGGTCTCAAACTCCTGACCTCGTGATCCTCCTGCCTCGGCCTCCCAAAGTGCTGGGATTACAGGTATGAGTCACTGCACCTGGCCCCTCTGTGGTATTTAAAACAATTTGAAGCTGGGAATTGTGGATGGGGGTGGTCAGTCCCACAGAGACCCAGCTCTCATTTTGTGCGACCAGGGTGTTGAGAACCTTTGTCCCTGGAGCCTCTGCTCAGTCATACACACATGGGACAAATTCCAGCAGAAATGACCATTCATTAATTTGCAAGTGACTTTCTCAGTCTTCTTGCTTTTGTGTGGAGAAGACTGAAAATTCAGCCCTAGAGAATTCAGCTCTGGTTGTGAGCCCCTCTTTCCCAGGGCAGACTCCTGGAACAGCAGGAGGAGCCTTGTGGAATGGGGCTGTCCGCCTCCTCTGGGCAGTGACCCTCGATTCCCCTCACCTATACCTCCCATCACACCTGGCTTCTTTGCAGTGACAGGTGTGTGTCTGGAGAGGGAGTAGTGTGGAATGCGGGGTGTGGCTGTGGGATGTCGGGGGCGCAGAGGCAGAGGCACGCCCTGAGATCAGAAGAGTTGGTCCCTGTCCTCCCCACTTGGACGGGCCAGGAGCTCAGCCTCCCGGACTCTGCTTTCTGGCTCATCTAATGGCAGTCCTCATAATTTCCTCATAGGATGGTTGAGATGGTCAAAGGGAAAGCAGGTGAAAGCTCCCGGCGAAGCAGCATGAGTTCCGCTGGAGGAGGTTCTATTTTTCCCTCTGAGGAGTGGACGGTGGAGGGAGGGGACAGTGGGAGGGAAAGGCCTGGGCAAGCATATTTGGGAAAAGATGAAGAGCACTTTGGAATGTGTAGATACTGGGAGAAAAAGAGGAGGAGAGCTGTGGGGGATGGTTTGGGGTTAGAGGCTGAATAAGCAGGGTGTGGAGTTGGGGGAGAAGAATCTATCATCTCCCAGAGTGGAGTGAGGGATGGTGAGCAGTTGCTGCCATGTGTGGGGTGTGTGTGGGATGTGTGTTTTGTGTGTGCTGTATGTGTTGTTTGTGGTGGTGTGTGTGTGTGCTGTGGTATGTGTGTGATGTATTGTGTATGTGGGGTGTGTGTGCTATGTGGTGTGGTATGTGTTATATGTGTGTGTGGTATGATGTGTATGTTGTGTTGTGTATATGTTGTAGTGTTGTGTGTTGTGAGGGGTGTGTATTTGTGGTGTGTGTGCTGTGGGGTTTTTGCATTGCGTGATGTGTAGGTAGGGTTTATGTGTTGCATTATGTGTTGTGTGTATGTTGCGTGTGTTGTGGTGTATATGTGTGGGTGTGGTGATGTGGGTTGTAGGGATGTTGTGTGTTGTGGGTGTCGGTGTGGTTTGTGTGTTTTGTATATTGGCTTTATGTGCTGCATTGTATGTTGTGTACTGTGTTGTAGTATACATGTGTGGTGTTTGTGGTAGCTTGCAGGGTACGTGTATGTATGTGGTAGGATGTAGTGTTATGTGTGTGTCATAGGAGTATGTGTATGTTGGGGGTGTGTATCATGTAGTGGGTATTGGGGTGCATTGTGTGTTGTAGCAGTGTGTGTTGTGGGGATGTGTATTGTGTGTTGTGTTGTGGGTGTGTTTATTTTATGTTGTATGGTGTGTGTGTGTTTATTTTATGTTGTATGGTGTGTGTTTGGGTGTGTATGTGTGGTGTGTGATCTGTTGTGTGTTGTCTGGCACATTGCATTATAGGCATGTGTGTTGTGGAGTGTTTGTTGTAGAGATGTGTGTGTTGTGTGGTGGATATGTGTGTGGTTTGTTGTATGTTGTGGGGTGTGTGATGTGTACATTGTGTTGCGGCATGCGTGTTGGAGGGGTGTATATGTGTGTTGTGTGTTATGTGGTGCATTGTGTTGTGGTATGTGTGTTGTAGAGGTGTGTGTGGTGTGTGTTGGGGTGTATATGTGTGTTGTGTAGTGTGTGTGTTGGGATGTGTTGTGTGTGTTGTGTGTACTGTGTTGTGGGTGTGTCTGATGTGAGGTATGTGTTGTAGAAATATGTGCGGTATGTGGTGCATTGTGTTGGGGTGTGTGTTGTATAGATGAATGTGTTGTGTGTTCTATGTGTGTTGTGTAGTGTGTGTGTTGAGATGTGTGTGTTGTGGGTATGTGTAGTGTGTACTGTGTTGTGGTTGTGTCTGTTGTGTTGTGTGTTGTGTAGTGTGTGTGTTGAGATGTGTGTGTTGTGGGTATGTGTAGTGTGTACTGTGTTGTGGTTGTGTCTGTTGTGTATTGTGTGTTGTAGGGGTGTGTGTGATGTGTGTTGGGGTGTATATGTATGATGTGTGTTGTGGGGTGTGTATTGCAGGGGTGTGTGTTGGGGTGTATATGTGTGATGTGTGTTGTGTGTATTGTGGGTTGTGTGTTGTAGGGGTGTGTGTGATGTGTGTTGGGGTGTATATGTGTGATGTGTGTTGTGTGTGTTGTGGGGTATGTATTGTAGGGGTGTGTGTGGTGTGTGTTGGGGTGTATACGTGTGATGTGTGTTGTCGGTGTGTGTTGTGGGGTATGTGTTGTAGGGGTGTGTTGCGTTGTGTGTGCTGCATGTGTGAGTTGTGCGGTGCCCTCCTGGGCATGTTCCCACTTTGGCAGTGCTGCCTCTGCCCAGGCCTCCTTTTGGGCAGCAGCTCCTTAACTCTGCCTGTCTTAGTTGACCTGTGCCCGCCACCTGGTGGCCGAGAGTGGCGTGGCAGGGCGACCGGACGTCTCACCACGGCTGTGGCTCGGGCACATTGTTTTTTCTTTTTCTTCTTTTTTTTTTTGAGACGGAGTCTTGCTCTGCTGCCCAGGCTGGAGTGGAGTGGCACAATTTCGGCTCACTGCAACCTTCACCTCCTGGGTTCAAACGATTCTCCTGTCTCAGCCTCCCAAGTAACTGGGACTACAGGTGCCTGCCACCATGCCTGGGTAATTTTTATATTTTTAGTAGAGGTGGGGTTTCACCGTGTTGGCCAGGCTGGCCTTGAACTCCTAACCTCAAATGATCCACCTGCCTCTGCCTCCCAAAGTGCTGGGATTACAGATGTAAGCCACTGGGGCACATCCTTTTTTAAGAGTAGGTCCTGGGCCAGGCACGGTGGCTCACACTTGTAATCACAGTACTTTGGGAGGCCGAGGTGGATCACAAGGTCAGGAGTTTGAGACCAGCCTGGCCAACACAGTGAAACCCTGTCTCTACTAAAAATGCAAAAATTAGCCAGGTGTGGTGGCACGTGCCTGTAATCCCAGCTACTTGGGAGGCTGAGGCAGGAGAATCGCTTGAACCTGGGAGGTGGAGATTGCAGTGAGCTGAGACTGGCCACTGCACTCCAGCCTGGGTGACAGGGCGAGACTCTGTCTCAAAAAAAAAAAAAGGGTAGGTTCTTGTTCCCCTTGTCCCCCTCTCTGCCTGTCTGCCTTCTCCTCAGCGTCTTATCTCTACCTCCTTCTCTCACATCTGTACCAAGTGGGGCTGATTTCTTTCTAGCTTCCCCCAAATGTCTCAGTGTAGATGGGAGTGAAGATTCTAAAGCTGCCTGCCTCCCAGCGTGCTCATGAGGATGACATGGATGAGGAGGGAGCTATGACAGGATGTGGCAGCTTTCAGGCCCCTCATGCACAACAGGATAGGTACAGGACCAGCTTGCAACCCCCTCAGAATCAGGTGGCTGTGCTGGAGCAGTCCCGCCAGGATCCCAGCACAGGCTCCATCCCTGCCAGTTCATAGGAAAGGTGGCCAGGTGTCAGGGGTCAGGCATTTCCACTCCGCATAACACCCACCTGCTGTATATTTTCTATTAAGGATTTTTAAAACAAACAAGGGAATTATTTGAGACTCATAAAGTTACATTGTGTGGATTTACTAAGCAATTAAAGCAAATGCTGTAAGTAATTGCAGATGTGCTGTCCCAGTGTGGTTTTTTTTTTTTTTTTTTTTTTGAGACAGAGTCTTACTCTGTCACTCAGGCTGGAGAGCAGTGGCATAATCTCGGCTCATGGCAACCTCTGCCTCCCTGGTTCAAGCCATTCTCCTGCCTCAGCCTCCCGAGTAGCTGGGATTACAGGCGTGGGCCACCACATCTGGCTAATTTTTCTATTTTTAGTAGAGACGGGGTTTCACTATGTTGGCCAGGCTGGTCTTGAACTCCTGACCTCAAGTGATCCACCTGCCTCGGCCACACAAATTGCTGAGCCACTGTGCCCAGCTGTTATGGTTTTAACTACTGATCCCTTCTCCCTGAAGAGGGGGACCTGGTCCTTTAGACAGAGCTGCCTGGGCCGATATCTCTGTCCTAAGCGCATGGCGATTCCTTCATTCATTTGTACATTTGGTTGGTGACGCAGCAAGTATTCACTAAGTGTGCAGCACATGCCTGGCACTGTGCTAGATACTGGGGACAAAAATGATGAACAAAACATCCTGCCCTCCAGGGTCCTGACCACGGCTAAGAAGCCACATCAAGATAAATGCTCCAGGCTGGGCACAGTGGCTCACACCTGTAATCCCAGCACTTTGAGAGGCTGAGGCAGGTGGATAATGAGGTCAGGAGTTCGAGACCAGCATGTTCAACATGGGGAATCCCTGTTTCTACTAAAAATACAAAAATTATCTGGGCATGGTGGTAGGTTTCTGTAATCTCAGCTACTCAGGAGGCTGAGGCAGGAGAATCGCTTGAAACTGGGAGGAGGTTGCAGTGAGTTGAGATTGTGCTATTGCACTCCAGCCTGGGTGACAGAGCAAGACTCCATCTTAAAAAAAAAAAAAAAAAAACTCTTCCCAGCAAGACTGACTGGAAACCTGGAAACAAAGCAACTCTGTATCTGTGGCTGCATTTCCAAAAGGATATTCTATAAACATTAACTCAAGGTAATTTATAATATTAATAATATAATTAACATCAAAATATTATATATTATGCTATATTGTATATAATGAATATAACTATAACACAATATTATAACATTTATGATATAACAATATTTATACTATAATTAATTTTTATAATATTAATTCATGAAAATTAATTTTAAATGCAGAGAGAGAAAAAGGGAGAAGACAAGAAAGAGAAAAAGAGGTTGATGTTCAACTTAAATTAGGATATATTTGCTAATATATCCACCTTAATTTACCAACATATCTTAATTTAAGTTGTAAAAATAAACAGTTTTTTTGAAGTAGCTACCCAGATGTTTTGATAAAAGGACTTTTCAAGAGATGGGGGGTTGCATTCAGCATTTCACAGGTGCACGTGGTCATAGAGTCCTTCCTGGGAACCACCTCTCCATGCTAGAATTTGGGGAATGTCAGTTTGGGAAACACTTCTCCGTGGTTTTACCTTCTTCTCCACCAGCATTTGATGCAAAGGGAATAAATCAGTAAGACTTCGAGGGCTGCTGGCATTCTCCGCAAGCGTGTAAACCACCTGAAGGGGCTGAAATTGGTTTCTGAAGACTAAAAAAATCTTTTTTTTTTGCATTAGAGATAGGGTCTTGCTCTGTTGCCCAGTCTGGAGTGCAGTGGTCTCATTGCAACCTCAAATTCCTGGGCTCAAGTGATCCTCCCACCTTAACCTCCCAAGTAGCTGAGACTACGGGTGCATGACAACATGCCTAGCTAATTTTAAAAACATTTTGTAGAGACGGGATCTTGCTATGTTGCCCAGGCTGGTTTCAACTCCTGGCTTCAAACAGTCCTCCTACCTCAACCTCCCCAAGTGTTGGGATTACAGGTATGAGCCACTATTCCCGGCCCAAATTCTTATTTTTTAAATGTCTAAAGCACAGATATGCATTCAGTTCACAAACTGATATGTGGTATATCCGTAGTATGAACATTGCATAAAGGATGGAGCATTGGGGAAAAATTGTCTATAAAGGCTCCATAGGGGGGCAATTACAAAAAGAAAAGAAAAGGCGGAGAAATGCTGATGTAGAGGCATTTCAGTTGGTGAAATGGAGTTGGGCGAGGCTCTGCCACTGTGCACCTTGGGGTAAGTCGTTTACCTCGCTGAGCTTCAGGTTCCTAACCTGGGAAATGGAGACTTTTGCCACCTCATAAGCCTGCAGTGAGCTTTATTTATTTATTTATTTTGAGATGGAGTCTTGTTCTGTTGCCTATGCTGGAATGCAGTGGCACGATCTCAGCTCACTGCAACCTCAGCCTCCTGGGTTGAAGCGATTCTCCTGCCTCAGCCTCCTGAGTAGCTGGGATTACAGGTGCGTGCCACCATGCCCAGATAATTTTTGTATTTTTAGTAGAGACAGGGTTTCCTCATGTTGGCCAGGCTGGTCTTGAACTTCTGACCTCGTGATCTGCCTGCCTCAGCCTCCCAAAGTGCTGGGATTACAGGTGTGAGCCACTACGCCCGGCCTTGCGGTAAGCTCTAATGAGACAAGAACAGTGCCTGACAAAGGGGAGATGTTTAGAAAATGGAGGCTGCAGATAGAACTTTAAGCCTGAAACTTTGCTGTCTGCTGGCAGTGAGTTGTAGCACTGTCAGCCAGTATGCCACCATGTTGGGCTCATCCGCCTTTAAGGCTGTAGACTGATGCACAGGGAGCTTGGCATAGCCAGGCTGAAGGAAAAGGAAATGAGAAACTACTATTTTATAGCTTACAAAGTAAACCAGGAAAGCAACTTCGCCTGGGGCGATCACCTGCTAGGCGCTAAGCTGCTCCTGGACACCAGGCTCCCAGATCTGGAATCAGATACTTCGTCCTTGAGGCCCACCCTGCACGCTCTCTGACATCACAGGCTGGAGTAGACACCGAGGTGGGTGGGACAGGCTAAGGCAGGAAATGTCTGCTGGACCTAAAAATAGTGTGGGAGGGAATAGGAAACAAACTTTGTGCCAACATGGAAATGCTTTCTGAATTGTCAGGAAATCAGGACTGGAGCTGCAGGGCAGCCACCACCCTGCAGCAAAACTGCGACTCCCTGTGAGCCCTCTGCGGGGAAGGACTGCAGAGAGCCGGGGTTGGGTGGGCTGGGGAGGGGGTTCCAGATGGGAGACGCTAGGCTTGCCTTTGCGCAGTTCCTAACACAGTGCTCTTGTGCCCTGTTGATCTTTATTTATTTATTTATTTGAGAGGGAGTTTCGCTTTCGTTGTCCAGGCTGGCGTAGGGTGGTGCGATCTTGGCTCACCTCAATCTCCACCTCCAGGGTTCAAGTGATTCTCCTGCCTCAGTCTCCCAAGTAGCTGGGATTTTGGCATGTGCCACCATGCCCGGATAATTTTTGCATTTTTAGTAGAGATGGGGTTTTACCATGTTGGCCAGGCTGATCTCGAACTCCTGACCTCAAGTGATCTGCCCATCTTGGCCTCCCAAAGTGTTGGGATTACAGGCGTGAGCCACTACATCTGGCCCCTGTTGATTTTTAATTGCATGGAGATGTCATTCCTTATTGGGGTGACTAACAGTCCTGACTTGTCCAGGACTGAGTAGGTTCCTGGGACATGGAACTTTGAACTGTTTTATTTTTCTTGAGATGGAGTCTCACTCTGTTGCCCAGGCTGAAGTGCAGTGGTTCAATCTTGGCTCAATACAACCTCCACCTCTCAGGTTCAAGTGATTCTCCCACCTCAGCCTCCTGAGTAGCTGGTACTACAGGCATGTACCACCAGGGCTAGTTTTTGTATATTTAGTACAGATAGGTTTTCACCATGTTGGCCAGGCTGGTCTTGAACTCCCGACCTCAGGTGATCCACTCGCCTAGGCCTCCCAAAGTGCTGGGATTACAGGCATGAGCCACCGCGCCTGGCGACTTTGAGTTTTAAAAGTTGGGGGAGTACTAGCAAACTGAGAAGTTGTTTACTCTTTCTTTACACAGAATGCTCAAGTGTCCTTTTTTTTTGTTGAGATGGAGTCTCGCTCTGTCACCCAGTCTGGAATGCAATGGCACAATCTTGGCTCACTGCAACCTCCACCACCTGGGTTCAAGCAATTCTCCTGCCTCAGCCTCCTGAGTAGCTGGGATTACAGGGGCCTGCTACCACGCCTGGCTGATTTTTTTGTATTTTCAGTAAAGACGGGGTTTTGCCATGTTTGCCAGGCTGGTCTTGAACTTCTGACCTCATGATCTGCTCACCTTGGCCTCCCAAAGTGCTGGATTACAGGCGTGAGCCACCGTGCCTGGCCTCAGGTGTCTTAAAGCCTTAGCACAGTGGGTTCAATCTTGCCTGCCCAGAGAGTCACCTGGGGAGTTACGAAAAATCCTGCAGCCCCAGGCTGCACTCTAGACTAGTTAAAATAGTCTGGAGGGACCCAGGCATTGTGTTTCTTTACGCTCTCCAAGTGGGTGGTTCCTGTGTGCAGCCAAGGTTGAGAACAGTGGCTTCAGCATGGATGAAAACATCACCTGGGCTTGTTTCCTGACCTCACAACCAAAGAGTCTCACTCAGTGGTCTGCAGCGGAGGCTGGGGACACCACTTACGAATAAGCTTGGCAAGGGTTCCCCTGGGCACACTTTGAGAAACATTGACCTAGAATTTTATTTCCTTATGGATCTTCTAGCTTTGAACAGAAAGGGATGTTTTAATCAATCGAATTAAAACATTTGTTTCTTAAATCCCACGTCATCGTCTGACTCTTCAGACTCCTTCTTCTCATCTTTCTTCTCTGCTGCAGTGGGGGCAGACCCAGCAGCAGGAGCTGCAGAGCCTGGGGCAGCAGAGAGGGCCACAGCCCCACCAGCGGGTACGATGGCAGGCTTGCCAATACCGTGGGCAATCACGTCCACAACGTTCTTTCCGTTCAGCTCGCAGATAACCTTGTTGAGCCAGCCGGTCGTCGTCCGCCTGGACGCCGACGCTGTCCACGATCTTCTTCTTGATGTCCTTGGTGCTCGGGGAAGGGTTACCCCCGAGGGCAGCCCCAGGTCGGAGGCGACGTAGCACAATGCGGTGGCGTCTGCTTAGCGGCGGAGAGGCCTCAGGCGTGCGACCTCAGCGGCGTCAGGGTGGAAAAGCGAATTCAAACATTTGTTAGGCTAGGCATGGTGGCTCATGACGGTATTCCCAGAGTTTTGGAAGGCTGAGTGGGAGGATCGCTTGAGGGCAGGAGTTCGAAGCCAGCCCTAGCAACACAGCAAGATTTTGTTTCTATAATTTTTTTTCTTTTTTTCTTTTTTTGATGAGCTAGGTGTGGGGTTGTATACCTCTTGTCTCAACTACTCAGGAGGCGGAGGTGGGGGATTACTTGAGCCTAGTAGTTTAAATAAAACCAGCCTGGGCAACATAGCCAGACCCCATATCTAAAAAAAAAAAAAAAAAAAAAAAAAAAAAAAATTAAACACCCACACAGTGAAGGACTGAAAGGGTTACAAAGATGACTCAGTCAAGGTTACTACTATTTTTTTTGAGATAGGATCTCGCTCCATCATCCAGGTTGAAGTACAGTGGTGCAATCATGGCTCACTGCAAGCCCGGACCTTCCAGGTTCAAACCGTTCTCCCACCTCAGCCTCCCAAGTAGCTGGGACCACAGGTGTGTGCCACTATGCCCTGCAATTAAAAAAAAAAATGTTTTGTAGAGATGGGGTCTCACTATGTTGCCCAGGCTGATCTTGAATTGCTGACCTCAAGTGATCCTCCTTACCTGGCCTCCCAAAGTGCTGGGATTAATAGCCACCACTCCTGGATATTCTAAAATCAATTCACTCTTTGTTTTAAAAATTATTTTTTGAAATAGAGGTGGGGGTTGGCCAGGTTGGTCTTGAACTCTTGGCCCCAAACAATCCTCTTGCCTCAGCCTTCCAAAGTGCTCAGAATACAGAAAGGAGCCACCATGCCTGTCCCCCAATACACTTTTTTTTTTCTCTCTCCCTTCCTCATTCTGACCAATTTACTTTTAAGGGGCAAGACAGGTACACATCAGGACAGCTGGTGACCAGAGTCACCCCTGGAAACAAACCTAGGATGGAACAGATAAAAAGGGCACTGGGTTGAGAGTCAGAACTCCTGGGTCATCGTCACACCACTAATATTAATGAGCTATGCATGTGATCCTAGGAAAAGATCCCCTTTTCCTTGTCCTCATCTTCTTTTTCTGCAAACTGCAAGGCTTGGAAGACCCGACTTGTAAGGCCTCATCTTGTCTGACACTTTGGGATTCTGAACCTGGCCACCATGTCTTCTTGAGTGTGAACCCCAAAAAACTGAGACAGATCTTAGTTAATTTAGAAAGTGAAGTTTTATATTATTTTATTTGAGATGGTTTGCTTTGTTACCCAGGCCCAGTGGCGCGATCTTGGCTCACTGCAACCTCAGCCTCCCAGGTTTAAGCAGTTCTCCTGCCTCAGCCTCCCGAGTAGCTGGGGTTACAGGCACGTGCTGCCACACCTGGCTAATTTTTTTATATTTTTAGTAGAGACAGGGTTTCACCGTGTTGCCCAGGCTGGTCGTGAACTCCTGAGCTCCTGCTCAGGCAGGAACGCCTGCCTTGGCCTCCCAAAATGCTGGGATTACAGGCTTGAGCCACTGTGCCTGGCCAGTTTAGAAAGTTTATTTTGTCTGTGACACAGCCTCAAGAGGTCCTGATGACATGTGCCCAAGTTGGTCTGAGCACAGTTTGGTTTTATACATTCTAAGGAGACATGAAACATCCATCAACATATGCAAGATGAACGAGGGTTTGGTCTGGAAAAGGCGGGACAATGTGAAGCAGGAAGGGGATTCTAGGTCATGGGTAGATAAGAAACAAATGGTCACATTCTTTTGAGTTTCTGAGTAGCCTCTCCAAAGGAGGCAATCAGATATGCATTTATCTCAGTGAGCAGAGCAGGGACTTTGAAGAGAATGGGAAGCAGGTTGGCCCTAAGCAGTTCCCAGCTTCACTTTTCCCTTTAGCTTAGTGATTTGGGGGCCCCAAGATGTATTCTCCTTTCATAGGAGAGAGCAGGTATGTAGGGCTCTGGGCAAATAACCCCCCATGCCGTGGACAAATGACTGTATTTTGCAAATAAGTGGCAATGCTTTGGCTAAGAAGAGAATGCATTTGCTTGGGGAGAAGAGAGGTGAATTCATAGGGTCCCACGTGGAGGGTGATGGGCAGGGAAACCTAGGGATTCCAGGTTGATAGCAGCATTTGCTGCAGGTAGGAGAGGGAGAGAATGGGGCCTTGCAGCATACATGTTAGTCTGCTGAGGCTGCCATAATATAGTGCCACAAGCTGGGTGGCTTAACAAAAAGAAACTTATGTGCAGGCTTTCTAGGTCTCAGATCAAGGTGTAGGCAGAGCCACGCTCTCTCTGAAGGCACCAGGGAGAGATCTGTTCCAGATCTTCCTCCTAGCATCTGCTAGTTCTTGGTTTGTGGAAGCATATCTCCAATTTTTGCATGTTCTCCCTTTGTTCAAATTTCTCCTTTTTATAATTCATGCTGGGTTGGGGGCCCACTCTGATGTGGTGTGACTCATCTCGACTAGTTCCATTTGCAATGACCTGCCTTCCAAATAAGGCCACATTCTGAGGTACTGGGGGTTAGAACTGCAGCACATACATTTTGGGGTAACATAAATAACTCAACCTGTTACAATGGCGATGCACTATAGCTAGAGCTAAACGGGGCTCAATTTCTAAAGGTTTGGGAGTTCACAATGGCGGTGCTTCCAAATCTGCAATTTATTACTAGAGCAGAATATAGTATAGCAGCAATATCAAAGTAGTTGTGTCATCACAGCCAAAGGCCGTGCCTCCCAGCAAGGGGTCTGCAGAGGCCAAGTCCAAGTTTTGTGTTTTTGAGACCAGATCTCACTCCACTGCCCAGGTTGGGGTGCAGTGGCACAAACACAGCTCACTGCAACCTTGATGCAATTCTCCCACGTCAGCCTCCCATGTAGCTGGGATCACAGAAGTACACCACCATGCCTGGCTAATTTGTGTGTGTGTGTGTGTGTGTGTGTGTGTGTGGTTTTTTTTTTTTTGAGACGGAGTTTCACTCTTGTTACCCAGGCCGGAGTGCAATGGCGTGATCTCGGCTCACCGCAACCTCCACCTCCTGGGTTCAGACAATTCTCCTGCCTCAGCCTCCTGAGTAGCTGGGATTACAGGCACATGCCACCATGCCCAGCTAATTTTTTGTATTTTTAGTAGAGACGGGGTTTCACCATGTTGACCAGGATGGTCTCGATCTCTTGACCTCGTGATCCACCCACCTCGGGCTCCCAAAGTGCTGGGATTACAGGCTTGAGCCACCGCGCCCGGCCTCTTTTTTTTTTTTTTTTTTTTTTTTTTAGGTAGGGTTTTGCCATGTTGCCCAGGCTGGTCTCAAACTCCTGGGCTCAAACATCCTCCTGCCTTGGCCTCCCAAAGTGCTGGGATTACAGGTGTGAACCACCACACTAGGCCTTTGTGGTGGTTATTTACATATTAAATGTCTGCTTTATAGTTCACAGGTCTCTTGAGGAATTGGTATGCTCATTTGCTTGTATTTGTTTTTGCATGTGTGTGTGACTTAAGAGCAAAATTTTAGTTGTGGAGGCCTGGAGTTCTGGAATTTTTGCACTGGCTACACTTTTTGTTATGTGTGAAACTGAGACCTGGCATGGTTGAGAAGTTGGAACGACCAGCAGATGAGGACTGAGTTCCAGCTGGGTCCTTTATGAACCATCTGACCCTAGCAAATTGTTTCTTTGGACCTCAATTTCTTCTGTAAAAGAAGAGAACATATTGCCTGCCTTCCAGGAGTAAATGCAACAGTGTATGTGAAAGTCCTTTTTGAACTACAAAGTTCTGTGCAAGGGCAGGGTACTAGTCCTACTGTTATTCTTCAGTGTGACATTGTTTCCATGGGAAAGCTCAATCTGCTTTATGACAATTGGATTTACAACGTAGTTTCCAGGAATGCATTTGTGTCAAAGCAGTCTTCGGCCAAGAGCAACATAACCTGACCTAAGGATAAAATGCACTGTGGCAAAAGGCAGGAACTGGCCATGTAGTTTTTAACAATAAAAAGAAAAACTTCTACAAGCTGTGATACTCATCTTGCCTCACCTTGCCCATCTATAGTTAAGTCCTTATATTAGTTAGGGTTCTCCAGAGAAGCAGAAAAAAAGAGGGTGTATTAGTCCATTCTCGTGCTGCTATGAAGAACTACCTGAGACTGGATACTTTATTAAGAAAAGAGGTTTAATTGATTTATAGTCCCAAAGACTTAACAGGAAGCGTGGCTAGGAGACCTCAGGAAATTTACAATCATGGCAGAAGGTGCAGGGAAGCAAGTACGTCTGTACCATGGCGGAGCAGGAGAGAGAGGGAGGTGGGGGAAAGTGCCACACTTTTAAACCATCAGATCTCATGAGAACTGGCATGAGAACGTCATGGGGAAAATCTGCCCCCATGGTCCAGTCACCTCCCACCAGATTCCTCCCCTGACATTGGATTATAATTTGAGATGAGATTTGGGTAGGGACACAGAGCCAAACTATATCAGAGGGTCTCTCTCTCTCTCGGAATTGACTCAGGCAATTGTGGATGCTGGTAAATTCAAAATGCTTGGGATAGGCCAGCAGACTGCTGACCCAGGGAGGAGCTGCAGTTTGAATCCCAAGGCAGCCTGTATGACACCTTTGTCCATGTCACTGATCTTTCTGGCAAGGAACCACCTGCTGTGTGGCTGCCGGGATGAAGGAGAAGACTGACCGAGATGAATCCTCCCCAGGTGCTGCCATGTTGACTGCTCAGGATGTGGCCCAGAGGTGCATAGGAAATAGGACCAAGACCCCTGGACCTGGGGCCCGGTTGGTCCTCTGAGCCCTTGCCTGCTTGGGTGTGAAGATCTGGTCGACTGATGACATCACCCCAGCCCCTCTGACAGTATCATCAGGAAGGAGAGTTGCTGTGATCACCGTCTGTGAACAGGACTCCTCAAATTGTTTGCTGTTAATAAATTGCCTTTGTGTAAACTAAAAACCAAACAAAACCCCCAAAAAAGACAGTCTTTCGGCAGAATTCCCTCTTGGTCATGATAGGTCAGTCTTTGCTCTACTCAGGCCTTCAAACTCATTGGCTAAGGCCTGTCCACCTTGCAGAGGCAAATCCACTATACTCAATACCTACTGACTTAAATGTTTGTGTCATCTAAAAATTATTTTCACAGAAACATCTAAAATAGTTTAATGAAATATCTGGGTGCCATGGCCCAGCCAAGCTGACACATTCAATTCACCATCCCAGTCACCCTCTGTGTCCCTCTCTAATGCCATTCTTGTCATCTACTCCCCCGGGGCATAGCAACCATCCTGATGTTGCAGTATTTCCTTCTCTCTCATGTTTCTGTGTGATTGCTACACAGGTTTCTATATCAATATAGCAGGTAAAGCAGAAGTTCCAGCTGAGGTGCCAAGACAAGAGATGAGACGTGAGGTCCGGTTGAAGGATGCATGAAGGAAGACCAGCTGAGAGGCCCCTAACCCTCATCACCGTGAGAGTATAAATGAGTCAGAGATTCGAGATTTGAGGAGGATTTATGGCATCAGCTCCTGTTAGTGAGCTCGAGGTGCATGATCTCCAAAGGGGAGAGCTCTTGTGAGAGGGGCCTGTGTCCAACCTCGAGCCTGGATGAGCATCCTCTGCACTTTGGGGTGTTTGGGGGACTAGAGCTAGTGGTGATGTGATTTGGCTCTGTCCCCACCCACATCTCATCTTGAATTGTAATACAAATTGTAATCCACATGTGTTGAGGGAGGGTCCTGGTGGGATTGGATTATGGGAGTGTTTCCCCCCACGCTGTTCTTGTGATAGTGAGTGCGCTCTCATGAGATCTAGTTGTTTGATAAATGTCTGGCACTTCCCGCTTCGCTCTCTCTCTCTCTCTGACCATCATGTAAGCATGACCACCATGCTTCTACTTCATCTTCTGCCATTTTTGTAAGTTTCCTGTGGCCTCTCCAGCCATGGAGAACTGTGAGGCAATTACACCTCTTTCGTTTGTAAGTGACCCAGTCTCAGGTAGTATCTTTATAGACTAATACAGGTGGTCACTGGCTGACCAGCTGCTTTGAAGGTGGCACCAAGGTAGGTGGCTTCACTGGGGGCTCCCTGCACTCCCATAGTTTGCTGGAGTGAAGAACATGAGACCAATTGTGCCTCAGAGCAAGAGAGCTGCATAGGATCTTCTAGAGCCCATGGAGAAGATGGTCTGGGGAAGGGGGATAAAGAGATTTCTGTAGATAGAAGCTGGGGACATTCCTGATGCTCAGGGCTGTGGAGGGAGTCAGTGACCAGCTGGATAGGACATGCACTGGCCATTATCAGGAGAATGGGAGCTCTGAAGATCCCCGAAGACCCTGAAAACTCATGGCAGTGTCCATGAGAGTCACCTCCAACCATTTCCTAGGCTACAGAGGGTGATACCAGTATTGGTGAGGTAAAAACTTTCTGCCCCTTTCCCTCCCTCTCCCTTCACTGACCTGGAGGGATCAGAAACTAGAGTTGGCAAGGTGGGGGAGGAGTCAGCCTCTTTCTCCACTGGATGGCTCCTCTGTAGGTGGCCTGAGCTGCATATTTTGTAAGCATTCCCTCCCCTCCCCACCCACTGTGGCAGAATGTACTTCCAACCTATTGGTATGGGGCTTGGCCATGTGACTTCCCAGAGGGTTGTGAGCAGGTGTCACATGAATAGAGGTTCACAATGCCATTGCACTGGAGACTTTGCTCTTGCGCTTCTGCCATCAAGAGAGGAACATTCCCCAGGTAGACCAGGGTTCCTGAAGAATAAGACACCTGGAGCTTCTTTTTTTGAGACAGAGTCTTGCTCTGTTACCCAGGTTGGCATACAGTGGCGTGATCTCCACTCACCACAACCTCTGCCTTCTGGGTTCAAGCGATTCTTCTACCTCAGCCTCCCGAGTAGTTGGGATTACAGGTGTGCACCACCACACCCGGCTAATTATCTGTATTTTTAGTAGAGACAGGGTTTTGCCATGTTGGCCAGGCTGGTCTTGAACTCCTGACCTCAAGTGATCTGCCCGCCTCAGCCTCCCAAGTGCTGGGATTACAGGCGTGAGCCACCATGCCCAGCCCTGGAGCTTCTTCTAATGGAGCTCATGCCTAGTGCTGAGCCAGCCCAGATCAGTGCTGCCACTGCACTGACCCTCAGCCTTGCCAGCTAGAAATGGAAGCTTATTTCTGTGGGTCATTGAGCTTTGGGCTGCTTTATTATGTAGCATTATTATGGCAATAATTGACTGATAAAGGGAGTAACGAAATAAAGTAAAAAGTTATAATGATTACACTGGACATTATTAACTGGAGAACATTGTTTATTGAACAGAACTGCCTAAATTTCTCTGGGGCAAAGGAAGAACCTGCCTAACTAAATACATTTAAAGGAATATGAATAGAAAACAATAATTATACTCATGATCCCTGCTCGTTCAACTCAACCGTTCCATGTACCTCCATGAACACTGTTTTAATGCTGTATATATTTACAATTTTAAATGAATAGCATCATGCTGTATTCTACAAATTGCCCTTTCTACTCAATGTTATATTTTTGAGATTTATTCCAGGTTGTTGCTTGTAGTTCTAGTTTCTCATTTAAATTGTTAAAAATATTTTATTATAGGCCAGGCATTGTGGCTCACACCTGTAATCCCAGCACTTTGCGAGGCCAAGGCACAGGGATCTCTTGAGGGCAGGAGTTTGAGACCAGTCTGGCGAACGTAGTGAAACTCATCTCTACTAAAATACGAAAATTAGCTGGGAGTGGTGGCACATGCCTGTAATCCCAGCTACTCAGGAGGCTGAGGCAGGAGAATCGCTTGAACCTGAGAGGCATTGGAGGTTATAGTGCACTGAGATCATGCCACTGCGCTCCTGCCTGGGCAACAGAGTGAGACTCCCTCTCAAAAAAAAAAAAAAAAATCATTATGCAAATATACCACAATTGAAAAGATCCATTCTCTCAATGATGGACACTTAAGTTGTTCCCTCCTCCATTTTTTGCTATTACGAAATACGTATTAAGGACCATGCTTGTAGTTGAGTTTTCCTGGCCGCATATGTGTGAGGCTCTCAAGGGTATATGTATAAAGCCGAATGTCAGTCATTGGTGCTTCTACCATGCACCAAATTTCCATTTTTCCTCTTGCTGGGCAAGACAGAATTGCACTCCCTGTCCCCTTGATGTTAGACCTACCTAAGAGACATCTTTGGCCAGTGAGATATAAGTGGGGGGTGGTCAATGTCACCCACAGGTGAAAGCTCTCAGGATCTAGTATGTTATTCTCCCTTTCCTTCCTACTGCCACGATCCCAGACTCAAGCGATCCTCCCACCCAGCCTCCCAAGTAGCTGGGACCACAGGTGTGTACCACCAAGCCTGACTAATTCTTTTATTATTTCTCGCAGATCCAGGGTCTCCCTATATTGCCGAGGCTGGTCTTGACTTCCTGGGCTCAAGCAATCCTCCTGCCTTGGCCTCCCAAAGTGCTGGGATTGACTCATCTGTGTGGTGAGGCTGCATCCTCCTAGGAGCTCTGCTCCTAGCTGACCCATGATGGATATGTAGCACGAGGAAGAAATCTACATTGATTTTAGCTCCTGAGATTTAGTTTATCTTGTTCAGTCAGCATAACCTTCCATTCTGTCTGAAACATGAATCGGTACATGCAGAGCAGCACTCTTTCAGCAAACACTTGTCCATGGTGCTGGCTTAGGTGCTGTGTAATGTGCAGTGAGGAAATGCACAGAAAGCTGGAGAAAGGGTTACCCACATTGTGCAGTGGAGAAACATTATGGACAACAGCATTTGTAGGAATTTGAGAGGCAGATAATTTACCTAATGAACTTGTAGATTTAGGGAAAGGTTCTGGAAAGCAGAATTTTGTTGTTGTTGTTGTTGTTCTGAGACAAGGTGTCATGCTGTCATCCAGATTGGAGTGCAGTGGTGTGATCATAGCTCGCTGCAGCCTCGACCTCCTGGGCTGAAGTGATCCTCCCGCCTTAGCCTCATAAGTAGCTGGGACTGCAGGCCCATGATACCACACCAGGCTAACTTTTGTATTTTTTGTAAAGACAGGGTTTCACCCTGTTGTTTAGGCTGATCACTTTAGCCCTCCTGGGCTTAAGTGATCCTCCTGCCTCGGCTTTCCAAAGTACTGGGATTACAGGCATGAGCCACTGCACCTGGTCAGCAGAATATTAATTGTGTGTTACTAACTTTTGACAATGTTTGGCAAAGTATTACAAGAAAGAGATGAGTTCAGGAAAGAGTTGGCCAATGTACATCCCTTTTAGAGCTGGAAAAAGCAAATGCTTCTTATCTCCAAACAGTCAAAGATAAAATTGAGAAAGGCTTGGACAGACAAAGAATGCTTAAAATTCAGTTTTGTAAGCAAGGATTAAATCACAGCCATGGAATGTTACACCCCTTTAAAAAAAATCTCTGAATGTATTAAGGCATCTTTCAGTAAAGGTCCCTGTTCTAGCAATAAGACAAAATGTACCAGGTAAAAAGATTAAGGATGTGGACCAAAATACCTTCAATTAAATCTAGAGTAGCATAGTAGCAAGAAAGTAAAGAAATATAGCGAACAGGAGTTTTATTTTGACAGGAAGCTTGACCCTTGGCATTGCCTGAAGTCAAATGATAAGGAACTGAGGGTTTTGAGAAAATTATACATACTGCCAGAAGAACCACTGACCTCATTTAGACTTCATTTGAATCTTAAAACAACTTCTGGGTCCCCCAGAAATTGTGCTTAGAAGGATGCTCTGCCTATAAGGAAAGCATATCTTCCGGGTCCCCCTGCAGTTTTAGCCAAAGATGGTGGAAAAGAGATATCTCTTGAAGGGTGAGTTCAGGCTTACAGAGAATATTCCAGGAGATGGAGTCAATATCTAATCAAGAATACACTTTATCCCTGGGGAAGAATGCTCTGAGATTTCAGAATTGCTCTGACCCATTATTCTCTTTTCTGAATGGGAGCGTTTACTGCCATTTTCTTTTCTTTTTTTTTTTTTGAGATGGAGTCTTGCTCTGTTGCCCAGGCTGGAGTGCAGTGGCACAATCTTGGCTCACTGCAACCTCCGCCCCGCTGGGAGTTCAGGCAGTTCTCCTGCCTCAGCCTCCCAAGTAGCTGGGATTACAGGCACCTGCCACCGCACCTGGCTAATTTTTGTATTTTTAGTAGAGATGAAGTTTCACCATCTTGGCCAGGTTGGTCTTGAATTCCTGACCTCATGATTCACCCACCTCAGCCTCCGAAAGTGCTGGGATTACAGATGTGAGCTACTGCATGCGGTTACTGCCAATTTCTTGTCTCGTGTTATTAATGTGGAGAAGGCAACTTATCCTCTTAGTCTCCTAACAAAGAGACATTGACTCAAGATCTGGAGATAACTACTCATCACTTCGATGTAAAAATTACTGTGAAAAATTGCTATCTTGGAGTTTGAGCTTGATGCTATGCTGGGATGGGGCTTTTGAGTTCTCTCCCTTGAGAGGGGAAGAGTATATTTGCATCCAGGAATAAGAATAAACCGAATATCGGGTTTGAATAAGGTTAGACTGTGTGAGTCATTAGTGCTGTTCACCAATATTTCTGATTCTCTTCTTAGCTGTTGTGCTGGTTGGGTCCCTCAGGTCTGACATTGGTCATGGAAAGGGTTGAATGAATTCTACAGTGTCACAAGACATGCATAAAGAAATGGTGCTATTTTTAAAAAAAGACAAACTCACAGGACCAGGGTCAGCAAGGCTTCATGAATGCAGTCTCTCTTGGTGATGCCAGGGGGCAGACCACCTGCCCTCAGGGCAGGGGTTCATTCCAGTGGAAAGCTTCCTCCATAATGTCAGTGTCCCTTTCTGAGGGAAAGTGTAAGAGTGTGGCTTTCTTAGGGAGGAGACGCAAGATATTTGGTGCTAGGCAGCCTGGCTTTGGGGTGCTGGGCTCATCAGATTTGTCTAAGGACCTTGAGCTGTGTGGGATGTTACAGTCATGTCTGATGGGGGAGGAAGATACCAGTGCAGGAAGCTGAGTTGGGCACTACCCCTCTAGCTAGGAAAGGGAAAATCTCCCCAGTACTAAGCAGTTTGCTGTCTGGGAAACCAATGTTGAGTGCCTTGGGTTGTATTTCTCTGTGCCCTTGAAGATAGAAGCATCCATGTGACTTGCTTTGGCCAATGAATGTGAGCATTTGAAGCCTCCGAGAGCCTGTATGCAGCTTGCCCTTTTCTTCTCCCTGCGTGGTGACTGTTGAAGTTGCAGAATGAGGCTCCATCACCCTGTGTCCCTGAGTGAGGACAGTGTGAAACAGACCCTCCAGCTAAGCTGTGAGAGACAAGCAGCATGAGGCAGAAATAAACCTTCGTTGTCTTATACCGTTGATTATTTGTGAGTTTATTTTTCATTTTTTTGAGACAGTCTCCCTCTGTTGCCCAGGCTGGAGTGCAGTGGTGAGATCCTGGCTCGCTCCAACTTCTGCCTCCTGGGTTCAAGCGATTCTCCTGCTTCAGATTCCTGAGTAGCTGGGACTACAGGTGTGTGCCACCATGCCTGGCTGCTAGGTTTTGTATTTTTAGTAGAGATGTGGTTTCACCATATTGGCCAGGCTGGTCTTGAACTCCTGACCTTGTAATCCACCTACCTTAGCCTAAAGTGCTGGGATTACAGGTGTGAGCCACTGTGCCAGGCCGTGAGTTGTTTTTACGCAGAATCACTGTCCTAGTCTACCCTGACCAATACGAATGAAACTTCTGAGTGATGGGGTGTGCACGTCCTTGGCTTTCCTAGATACTGCCAATTGCCTTTCAGAGTAATTGTTTGAGCCAGTGGTATTCCTTACAGGAGAGAGAACTCAGAGCTTTGTCTTGAGTATTCCCTTAAACTCCTTCTACCCTGCAATGGTCATCACTGGATTACAGTTGGTCTTTGAGTTGCTACTTGTTATCCTGGGACTCAGGCATTTGGGGTGCTGGGCTTATACAATTTGGGCACTGCTGGGAGGCTTCAAATGCTCACATTCATTGGCCAAAGCAAGTCACATGGATGCATCTATCTTTAAGGGCATGGAGAAATGCAACCCAAGGCACTCAACATTAGTTTCCCAGACAGCAAGCTGCTTAGTACTGGGGAGATTTTCCCTTTTCCCAGCTAGAGGGGTAGTGCCCAACTCAGCTTCCTGCACTGCTGTCTTCCTCTCCCATCAGACATGACCGTAACATCCCACAGCTCAAGGTCCTTAGACAAATCTGATAAGCCCAGCATTCCAAGAATGGGATAGACTTGTAAAGGAGGGTAGAAGAGTGAGAAGAGTGAGAATCTAGGCAGATAAGGATGAAGACCGAAAGCCTGGAAGGTTTGAAATCAGGACGGTCAGCTGAGACAGGGAGAAATGAGTGTCCAAGGTCTGGTCAAAGAGGGGCCAGGCCAGGTCAGCTGAAAGCTGCCTGGAATGCACACTGGGAGCCTGGAGAACAAAAGACGGACCAGGGGCCCCGACCAAGGGCTTGGGCAACCAAGTATCAGGATTCAGGCGAGGGTTTGGTACAAGGTAAGGGGATCCCCAGAGGGGATGGAGCAGAGGCTAAGTCAACTACCTTCTGGGCCAGGAACTTCTTGCTTGGCTGGCATAGGTCTTGGCTCCTGGGTAGATCAGTTTGCAGAAAGATGCAGACAGACACACCTGGGTGAAAAAAGAAATATTTGAGGGGGAGAGGAGCCAAGGGATCCCTGAAACTCCGACTCTATAGTCCTATAATGAAATGACATAAGCTTTTGTTCAACCTTGTTGCTGTTCCTTCTTTTTGATCTGTCTGGTCCCACCCTCCTGTGGGTCTTCAGGGTTTTCCTCTGTACATAGCTTTTCTCTGCAATCATCATTTGTTTATTATGCATATCCTCACTGGCATTTGGTCCAGGGTAAAGAAAGGAAGTAACATTTATCAGGCACCTACCACATGCAGATACAGAACTGGGTACTTTTAATGCACTATCTTGTTTAATCCTCACAGTAACTCCTTGGGGTAGCTGTTATTATCCTGTTTTGTAGATAAGGAATCTGGAGTTTGGAGAGCTGAGTAATTTATGTGAAGTCACATGAGCAGAAAGTGGCCGAGCCAGGACCCAGGTCTGTTGGACACCAGAGGCCGTGCTCCTAACTGCATCTGCTCTTATTAATGGAATGACCGTCCTTCAGTTCCATGTCATTGGCCTTTAAATTTAATTTCAGGCCAATTGACCCAAGGGTTCAGTGGATTTCCCTCTGCTGTCCCTAGATGATTCATGTAGGATGGGGGCTGCCTCTGTTCCAGTCTACATTCACCTGCTTCCTCAGGTGAGAAGGTCCACCCGCACTGACACCAGGGTCCCCAAGGAACAAGCCTTCGTGTCTTTTTTTTTGCAGGGTTGTGTGGCACGCTCAAATGTATGGTTAAAGAGCCCACACAGGAGTGTCACAAAGGGAAGAGGAGCTGCTCCCTCACTTAGGAGCCAACAGGTCCTGTTGTACAGGCAGGAGGATTTTTTTTTTTTGCAGGGACCTGGGGGAGTGAATGATAGGCAGGGCAGGAGGGGGATAAGCAGGGTGACAGCTGCTTCTGGTGGCTCTGAGTCACGTTCCAGGCCTAAATTAGCCTTGCTCTTTTCCAGATCTTCTGTGGGCTTGCTGCAGGCTGTCTGGCTGGTGCTGCTCCTCCTAGGCATGGATGAGTCCCTTTTCTTCCCTTTGGCTTCTTGTGCTAGAGGTAGCTCATGGAGAGGCTAGATAGGGTGGCCTAAGTGCGGGCTGAGGCATGGAGAGGGGTGCTTGTATCTCTTCCTTGTCTCTTCTTGTTCTTAGGATATACCTGCTTAAAGTTTTACCATTAGAGATTATTTTATTACAATGCAACCTGAAGTAAAGTCTTACCAGCAGAATTTCATTCTCCCCTGAAAAGAATATATTTGTATTAGTCCATTTTCATACTGCTATGAAGAAATACCTGAGACTGGGTAATTTATAAAGAATCAGAAATTTAATGGACTCATAGTTCCACATGGCTGGGAAGGCCTCACAATCATGGCAGAAGAAGGAACAGCAAAGTCACGTCTTACATGGTGGGAGGCAAGAGAGTGTGTGCAGGGCAACGGCCCTTTATAAAACCATCAGAGCTGGTGAGATTCATTTACTACCACAAGAACAGTGTTAGGGAAACTGCCCGGCATGATTCAGTGATTTCCACCTGGCCCCACCTTTGACACATGGGGATTATTATATTCAAGGTGAGATTTGGGTGGGGACACAGCCAAACTATATCACCACACAAAAATAAAATTCTCCTATAATTCTACTCCCATGCAGGGTAATTATGCCAACTAATAAGGGAAACCCATCCTGCCTCCTGCCCATCTTACCCACACCCCATTGTGCCCCCCTCTTAGAAGGCTGCACTGATGGAGGAGGAGGGGCTCCCTCCAAGGGAGGAAACAGAGGGCAGTCCGGGCCACTCACACAGGCTGGCTCTCAGCCAGCTCTGCTGCAGGTTCAGGGCTGGAGACACCAAGTCTGATCCTCATCTCTTTCACAAACTTGGGGTACAGCCTGGTGAAAGTTACTTCTCCTTTCTGAGTCTCTGGTTCCTTTTATGGAAAACAAAGTTTTAGGAAGAGGATGTCCAAGATCCCTTCCTGTCTGACCATCAGTGAGTGTATAATTGTTCTCTGCAAACCCACACTGCAGAACAGTTTCCTGAGTCTTGGTGTCTTTCTGGCTTAGCATCATGGCTCTCTCTGCAGAAAACTAATATGTGCCCCCCCACCCCACAGTTGGTCCTTTTGTTTTTTGGAGACAGTTTTTCTCTGTTGCCCAGGCTGGAGTGCAGTGGAGTGATCCTCCGCTTCCTGAGTTCAAGCGATTATCTTGCCTCAGCCTACTGAGTACCTAGGACTACAGGTGCATGCTACCACACCTGGTTAATTTTTATATTTTTAGTAGAGATGAGGTTTCACCATGTTGGCCAGGCTGGTCTTGAACTCCTGACCTCAGGTGATCCACCTGCCTCAGCCTTCCAAAGTAGTGGGATTACAGGTGTGAACCCCCATGCCCTGCATGAGCCACTGCACCCGGCCAAACCCCAAACTTGTGTAAGTAGCAGACAATGCCTAAAATTCTCAGGGGAGACTTTTCTAATAAACCAGGAAGGAAGAGATAAATTTCCTTGCAGTCCGCCTGTCCTAGTGAATGAATTTTTTGAATCCACCCGTCTGCTGAGGTCACATTTTTTTTGAGAGTTCTGGTTCTGCTAAGGGATCTCAGTGCTAACTTCCCACCTTGTACTATACAAAATCTCATTTCCTACACTTGAGTATAGGAAGCTGCTGGTTACTGAGATTAACAGCTCAGACTTAACTGGGGCAGATGAATGTCCTCAGATGAACTGGGTCAGCCATAGCGTCAGCTTAAACCTACTGCCCTGGATTTCAGTTCCCACCTGGTTTCTGGGACCTGCAAATCTCCCGACCCACCTCTTCTCATGAGCTCAGCTAGTTGTACATTAAACAATATTTTTGTTATATTTTCCCAAAGTTTTTAGAAATTTTGGGGTTATTTTTATCCTCATCTTTCTGGAATGTAAAGTCTCCCAGATCCTCCTTGTTACTGAATAAGAACTATGCTTATGGTGTAAATGGGGAAAAACGGGGGAGAGTAGCAGAATTGGTGGTTAATTTGTAGATAGTCTTTTTGGAAGAGATGAATAGCGCCTACTTCAGTAGTCTTTATCTTCTTTTGCTTGAAATAGTTCCAAAAAACAGTGACTCTTGTAACACATTAAAAAAGATGTATAAGCCTGGGTATGGTGGATCCCAGCACTTTGGGAGGCTGAGGCAGGCAAATTACCTGAGGTTGGGAGTTAGAGACCAACCTGACCAACATGGAGAAACCCCATCTCTACTAAAAATACAAAATTAGCTGGGGGTGGTGGTGCATGCCTGTAATCCCAGTTACTCAGGAGGCTGAGGCAGGAGAATCTCTTGAACTTGGGAGGTGGAGGTTGCGGTGAGCCAAGATGGTACCATCACACTCCAGCCTGGGCGATGAGTGAAACTCAGTGTCAAAAAAAAAAGTTTTATAAACATTTTCAAAATAAATAAAAGTAATTGCAAAGTTAACTTCCAACATACATGAAATATTTCCACTTAAAAATAAAACTCTTACATCATTAAAAATATATTCAATGTAATCTAAATATGTTAGTGATTTGATACCTACCATCATTTATTGCAAATGCAAATACAACTTCTTAAAAAGTTGGAAACGACATCATTTACCTCTTTAAACCCATTTTTTTTCTGTACCACTTCCCGCTGAGTAATTTTACTCTGATTTTGCCTTTAAATATGTTTTACTGATCATCATTTCATGCTTCTCAGCAATACACAAATGTTTATAAAATTAAATTTTCTTTTCTTTTTATTTATTTATTTTCCTTCCCACACATCTCTGGAGTTGCTGAATTTTATTTTCTCTGATCATAAATACTTAAATGTTGGACACATTTCTTCTGGATCATTTTGCAGCTATGCTATTGATCAAAATATCAAATACATTTTGATAAATACTTAAATATTTTAAAAATAGAAATGTATCCTCTCCTGAGATAAATGGGACTGATGCATTAGGTCAAGTGTATGTGGGCAAATATTGCTTATTGCTTGAATGAGATGGGATTCAGTATGCATTTTGCTCTTTTATTTTAATAGATGTGAACACCTAACAGCTTCATTCACATAAATAAGTGGGGAGAAGGAAGACGTTTTGTCTGATTTGTTATTCAATTATTTAACTTCTAAACTTTTAAGCCCAGAATTGTACCATGGTCTACTATCAAAAATTATTTTTTGCAATCTGTTAGCCATTGGACTAGTTCTCCTTCAATTTCATGGAAGGCACAGTACTGAGAAATCATTTGATGTGCAGAAAGTAAATGGAGTCACTCCTTTTCTCACCCTGTAAACCAATGCTTCGACATCACTCTTTTGTTTGATGCCCCAGATGTTTTCACATCTGAGGATGAATATGTGAAAAGTACAGTGAGATTCTGAGTGGGTGAGAAAAAGTGTGACTTTCTTTTGTAAAGTGGGAGAAAGGAAATCTTGAGAGTGGAGTCCTCTGCTGTAGGCATTTTCAGGAATATCAATTTCGGGAGTAATGCTTTTGGAAGTTGAGCAGCTGGAATGAAAATTCATTCTCCTTGAGACTACCAATACTACATACCCCCTGCAAAGCTTTTCAAACACTCTGTTATTTGTTTGAGGTGGGCTTCCTGGAAGAAGAAGGCTTTGCAGCTGGATTATAAACTCTGCAGATCTTGCAGTGTCTTTACTGTGCTCAGCATGTGGAAGGAGGGCAATACTTAGCTAACTTGTATTGTGTGATTACTGTGCATTGGCACCTTAACAGTGGTGCATGTGCCTTAGCTCAGCTAGTTCACAAATAAACTCCATGAGAAATTTCTTCGCATGAACACTACCTTATGAGTGAGAAGCTAAAGATTGGAGGAGCTAAGAAACTTGCCCTAGATTGCATGAGTGATAAATAGTAGAACTGGGGATTGGATCCTAAAGACTTTGTCTAAAACAAAAGTCCATAGGCTGGGCATGGTGGTTCATGCCTGTAATCCCAGCACTTTGGGAGGCCAAGGCAGGATGATTACTTGAGGTCATGAGTTCGAGACCAGCCTGGCTAACATGGAGAAACCAGGTCTCTACTAAAACTACAAAAATTAGCGGGGTATGGTGGCAGGCACCTGTAATCCCAGCTGCTCAGGAGGCTGAGGCAGGAGAATCACTTATACCTGGGAGGTGGAGGCTGCAGTGAGCTGAAATCATGCCACTGCACTCCAGTCTGGGTGACAGGGTGAGTTTCTGTCTCGAATGAATGAATGAATGAATGAATGAATGAATGTCCATAATCTTACTAATTGCCACAAGGGAGAAGCAGCAAAGGAAGGACTCAAGGTAGATCCCTGACTCATATTCCATTCACTCTGGCCAAGAAAAGAGGAGAAAAGAAATAGCTTCTTAGAGAATGAAAAGTAATAAAATGGTAGTGATGGAAGTGGCTTCCTTATGAGCAATGTGATATGGGATGAGTCAGTTAACTCGTCTCATTCTTAATACCACATCTGTAAAATGAGGATGGTGATGATGGTGATGGTGGTGATAATGGTGGTGATAATGGTGATGATGATGGTGATGGTGATGGTGGTGATGATGGTGATGATGATGATGGTGATGGTGATGATGGTGATGATGGTGATGGTGGTGATGATGGTGATGATGATGGTGGTGATGGTGATGATGGTGATGATGATGGTGATGGTGATGATGGTGATGATGGTGGTGATGGTGATGATGGTGATGATGGTGATGGTGGTGATGATGGTGATGATGATGGTGGTGATGGTGATGATGATGGTGATGGTGATGATGGTGATGATGGTGGTGATGGTGATGATGGTGATGACGATAATGGTGATGATGGTGGTGATGATGGTGATGATGGTGATGGTGATGATGGTGATGGTGGTGATGGTGGTGATGATGGTGATGATGATGGTGATGGTGATAATGGTGATGATGGTGGTGATGATGGTGGTGATGGTCATGATGGTGATGATGGTGGTGATGATGGTGATGGTGGTGATGATGGTGATGATGATGGTGGTGATGGTGATGATGGTGATGATGATGGTGATGGTGATGATGGTGATGATGGTGGTGATGGTGATGATGGTGATGATGGTGATGACGATGGTGGTGATGGTCATGATGGTGATGACGGTGGTGATGATGATGGTGGTGATGATGGTGATGATGATGGTGATGGTGATGGTGATGATGGTGATGGTGGTGATGATGGTGATGGCGATAATGGTGATGACGGTGGTGATGATGGTGGTGATGGTCATGATGGTGATGGTGATGATGATGGTGATGATGGTGATGGTGGTGATGGTGGTGATGATGGTGATGGCGATAATGGTGATGACGGTGGTGATGATGGTGGTGATGGTCATGATGGTGATGATGGTGGTGATGATGGTGATGATGGTGATGATGATGGTGATGGCGATAATGGTGATGACGGTGGTGATGATGGTGATGGTGGTGATGATGGTGATGATGGTGATTGTGATGATGGTGGTGAGGGTAGTGATGATGGTGATGGTGGTGATGGTGGTGATGGTGATGACAATGGTGATGATGGTGATGATGGTGGTGATGATGGTGATGGTGATGGTGGTGATGGTGATGATGGTGGTGATGATGGTGATGATATTGTTGATGATGGTGATGACTATACTTCATAAGACAGCAGTGATCCCATAGTCAGTACTTTCCAGTGCTTGACACTTCTAGTTATCTGTTCTGCTTAGAGGAAATCTTTTACCTCTTAGTCTACAAAACAATCTCTTCATAACAAGCTCTCAACTTTTTGATGTTTAAATATATCTTTCTTTTGCATTTTTTTTTTCCAGGATAGACCTCATATGTTATTTATTTAAGTGAGGTTTATTTCTGAAGACTCCTTATCCTCCTGGTCACTCTCCTTTGGATATATTCTCATTTGTCAAAATGATTTAAAATATGGAACCCAGAATTTATTACCATATTCCAGATGTGATTTGGCCAAGGCAGAACACTGTGAAATTGCTCTTTCCCTTGAGCTTTAGATGCCATCTGAACACAGTAGTTTTTCCTGTTTACTCTGTAAACTTTCATTAAACCTGTAATTCGGAGATTATGATACAAGTCTGCTGCAAACCCAATCTCTCATCCCATCCTATAATTTTGCAATTGACAGTTTGTACACTTGATTCTGGGACTTCACGTTTACCTCTGTGAAATTTCATCTTGATGACTCAAGTCCGCGTTCTAGCTTGCTAAAGTGATTTTGAATCTTGATTCTGCTCATTAAGGAGGGTGGTGCATTGTAAGATATGGTGAACTGAATAGTTTAGCAGAAAATGTAGTGAATGTTGTTGCAGACTTGCCCAAGCCAATTAGATCATTTGCTATTTTAGGTTCTTTTTGCTTGGTATCAGTCCCTGATATTATTTAGAGATGGGTGGGGAATATAGATTTGTTTTGGTTTGTTTTTGCCTACTACAGTTTGTATCCCATGGTGTGGTCCAGTGAAAGTAGATCTTAGAATGAAATCTGCTACATGCACTAAAGTTTATTAGCAAACAGGCACAAGAAAGGTCATGAAGCCCACTCAAGTAAGCTTCATGAAGTCCTGCGTCCCTGACTCTTAGATTCTGTTAGGAGCACTTTGCATGCTCTGGTAGATGAAGACATGTTTGAGCAGAAGTTTCAGTTAACTTTCTAGTTGGGATCAGCTGACAACCCTCCACAATCAACAAATGAAGAAGACCTGGGTTGCTATCCCAAAGGGCATAAGCAACTGGGTCAGAGGATTCTTACACGCTCCTCTCACCTTGGTGAGAAGGCCTATGAAATACACGTATCCCATTCATGCATGTTGAACCGCACTCATTTCAGCAACGAAAATGTTTTCTAACATTTGTGATGCTAATTAACAAAAGCTGTCGTGTCAATCAGATATCTAGTTGGTTGGAATGCTTGTAAGTAGCTACCTCTTGGGTATGGGGTTTTCATGAAAGTATTTCAGATGCTAACTACCTGCCCCTGGAGTATGTATTCCCTATTAAGGAACTTCAAATGTTAAATAACTTCCCCTAGGCTGTACGTGTGTAACTGTGATATGTGTTTATATGTATTACCACCTATGCTGAAGTGTTTTGACATAAGTTATAACAATGTAGCAGATTGGGAGTGGGTGGGGGGTCTGGGTTTTCTTCCCAACTATTGTTGCTAACTGGCTGTGTATGGCACAAAGTATTTCCTATGATGATCACCAGTCAAGCAGAGGTCCCTTCTGGTGCCACTGATGCAGCAGGACTCGGTACACATTCCACAATCTCACGTGCTATGTTAAGGATAAAGTTTTTTTTTTTTTTTTTTTTTTTTGAGACGGAGTTTTCACTCTTGTTGCCCAGGCTGGAGTGCAATGGCGTGATCTCGGCTCACCGCAACCTCCACCTCCCAGGTTCAAGTGATTCTCCTGTTTCAGCCTCCCAAGTAGCTGGGATTCCAGGCATGTGCCATCACGCCCAGCTGATTTTTTGTATGTTTAGTAGAGACAGGGTTTCTCTCTTTTGGTCAGGCGGGTCTTGAACTCCTGACCTCAGGTGATCTGCCTGCCTCAGCCTTCCAAAGTGCTGGGATTACAGGCATGAGCCACTGCACCCAGTCCTAGGAATAAAGTTCTTTTAGGGAGGGGGCATGGGTAAAGAGAACTTACAAGGCTGACTCAGCAGAAAGAAAATGTATAGACCCCTCTCTCCCCATCCCGTATCCCCAAAGAGGCCTGCCTGGGCTAGATGCTCTGCTGGTGCACAAAGTGGCCTTGTATCCCAATGGGAGGACTTTATCAAGGTCTGGCTCCTGTGTGGCAAGGGTGGGGCAAACTAATGGCAGGGAGGGAACCTCACTGCTTGGTGCTGGGCCATCTGGCTTTCAGTGCCAGCTGTAAGGAGAGTTGTCTGGGAACACCAGCTGCTTAGTGCCTGGAGACCTAGGCCTGGGAGAAGTTTCAGCTCCTCTGCAGAGGGCTAGGGTGGAGGTCAGGGATGAAACCCGCTGGTTCCATGAGAAGTTGGGCTTGGAAAACTCAGTGCCCAGGAAATCCAGAGTGAGGTCTCAGGGTCCCATCCAGGTAACTGGCCCCTGTTCCTTGCATCACAGTCCATGGTCTTTCCTGGGCCTCAGTCCTCTCATCTTTGATTTTTAAATATTATTATTATTATTTTTTTCAGATGGAGTTTCATTCTTGTTGCCCAGGTTGTAGTGCAATGGCATGATCTCGGTTCACTGCAACCTCCGTCTCCTGGGTTCAAGTGATTCTCCTGCCTTAGCCTCCCAAGTAGCTGGGATTACAGGCATGTGCCACCATGCCCAGCTAATTTTGTATTTTTAGTAGAGACCGGGTTTCTACATGTTGGTCAGGCTGGTTTCCATTTCCCGACCTCAGGTGATTTGCCTGCCTTGGCCTCCCAAAGTTCTGGGATTGCAGGCGTGAGTCACCGTGCTTCAGCCTAATATCATTTTTTAGAGACAGGGTCTCATTCTGTCACCCAGACTGGAGTGCAGTGATGTGGTCATAGCTGACTGCAGCCTTAAACTCCTGGGCTCAAGTGATCCTCCTGCCTCAGCCTCCTGAGCAGCTGGGGCTACAGGAACGTGCCACCATGCTTAGCTAATTATTTATTTTATTTTTTGTAGAGATGGGGTCTTGCTGAGGATGTTCAGTCTAGTCTCAAACTCCTGGCCTCAAGCTATCCTCTTGTCTCAAGCCTCCCAAACAGCTGGGATTATAGGCTTGAGCCACCATGCCTGGTCCCTCTCATCTTTTAGAATAAATAAATTGGGTTTTAGTCTCTCTCAGGCTCCATATTAAAAAAGAATAGAGAACCTCTTTCTCCAAATTTAACAAAAACAAGTACACAGACGTTTGATAGAAATGATGCATGTCAGATATATAAGACCCAATTCAAGATATTGAGAAATGTCCCTTCACATTTTCTTGCACAGATGAGTACAATCATGTAAATTTTAATCTCTCGCTAATAACGATGCTAAGTGATTGGAATGTGGAAAGACGCTTGAAGAAATGACTGATAAAGGCTTCACACTGCTGTCGTGACTCAGTGATCATTTGCAGGACGATGACGTTTCTGTCCTTTCCCCAACTCATTAAAAAAGGCATGCAGAGTTTTTGTGTTCCAAGAATTCTGTCTTCCCTTCCTCAAGCCATTGTATTTGTTTTACATCTATGAGTGACTACATTTGGAGATCAGCAGCCCTTTGCCGACCTCCTTGATTTCAAAACACAAATTCGGTCTGTACATTTTCATGATAAAATGGAGAATGAGATCATGGAAATAGTTTGCCCATCTGTAATTGGCAGGACTGGGTGAGGATCAGAAAAGCTCTAGATCCTCTTTGAAAGGTTTTGTCTCCTGCACTGATTAGGTTACCATGCCATTGAATGATTATGATGGCATCATTGTCCTGTATTTGGCAAACATTGTACACGGAGCAATCTGACAATGTACAATGGTCTAGACCATCTCTGTAAGAGTCTGCAATTGCTGGGTGTGGTGTCTCATGTCTGTAATCCCAGCACTTGGGAGGCTGAGGCAGGCAGATCATGAGGTCAGGAGTTCAAGACCAGCCTGGCCAACATAGTGAAACCCTATCTCTACTAAGAATACAAAAATTAGCTGGGCATGATGGTATGTGCTGGTAGTCCCAGCTACTTGGGAGACTGAGGCAGGAGAATTGCTTGAACCCAGGAGGTGGAGGTTGCAGTGAGCCAAGATCGCACCATTGCACTCCAGCTTGGTCAACAGAGTGAGACTTTGTCTCAAAAAAAAAAAAAAAAAAAAGTCTCTACAATCGTCTTCTTTGGCTCATGGCTCATTTAAGAGGCAGGGAACTTACTTCTAAAGTATAGCTCTTCTTTTTGAAATCTTTGGGAAATTTCAAGTTTTCTTTCTGTACCTAGCAAAGTGTCCCACGTATAATAGGCAGTCAATCATTATCTGCTGTGGCTGATGATGATGGGGAGTGAAATTGAGGAAGACTTTCATGTGTTTAGAATGAAATAGATTGGTGCCAGGGGTTGCCAGAAACATCGATGATTACTGCTGCAGCCCCATCTCTCTGAGCCGACTCAGTGAGCCTTTGATTGAATGGTATAAAGGTATCATTTTGTTGCATTAGGAGGAAAAGGTATATGGAGATTTGACGTGCGTGGTGTTTCATAACTTCTTCTCCGTAAAATAGCGACATTTGTCTTCTTTCATCTGAGGCTGAATCATTTCTGAAATGGAGACCTAAATTTTACGGTAAGGAAGATTTCCAGTTAAACATCCCCGGGAAAGCGTGCTTCATGTTTTTCTCCCCAAATGGGGAGTAAGATTATGGAAACCTGTTACCTTTTGATAATGGCAGTTCTGAATCAGAGTGTGGTGAGGGCGGCTGAAGAAAGATACCTGATGTTACTTCTAGAGGTTTCATTTCTCCACACTGACTGGTTTGTTTTTGTTTTGTCTGAGTATTGCCACTCAGATGGGTGGAGGCTGCTGAGGGGGAATGGTGATGGGGAGCCAGGGGGGGGTTTCCAGGCACAGGGTAAAGGAAAATCCTGGATACTGGCATTTCTTGGGCGTCCATCATGTGCCAAGCAGGATGCCAGGCATTGAGATCCAAAGGTGAATATGGTCAGTTATGCATCGTGTTGCACTTCTGTGATGTCAGCTGCTCAGGGGGCTGAAGTGGGAGGATCGCTGGAGCCCAGGAAATGGAGGCTGCAGAGAGCTGTAATGATGCTCCTGCACTCCAGCTTGTGTGACAGAGTGAGACTCAGTCTCTTATTTTATTTTTTTGAGATGGAGTCTTGGACTATCACCCAGGCTGGAGTGTAGTGGCATGATCTCGGCTCACTGCAACTTCTGCCGCCTGGGTTCAAGTGATTCGCCTGCCTCAGCCTCCTGAGTAACTGGGACTACAGGTGCATACCACCACGCCTGGCTATATTTTTAGTAGAGACGGGGTTTCACCATGTTAGCCAGGATGGTCTTGAACTCCTGACCTCAAGTGATCTACCCCCCACCTTGGCCTCCCAAAGTACTGGGATTACAGGTGTGAGCCATTGCACCTGGCCTAGACCCAGACTCTTAAAAGAAAAGAAAAGAAAAGAAAAGAAAAGAAAAGAAAAGAAAAGGTCTCTGCTCTCCAGGAGCTCCTGGTGAGGTCCATGCTGAGTCAGAAGGGAATACAGAGACTGAGAACCTAACCCAGCTCAGAGCAGTCAGGGATGCTTCCAGGGGGAGGTGCTGTTTGCAGAGTCTCTAAAAGACACTGAAGTACCCAGGCTGGGTGGTGCCGGGCTGAGGTGGTGTCCACATGTGAGAGGCAGAGGCAGGGAGGTCTTGGTCAAGTGATTTTTTTTTGGGGTCCAGGTAAAGGAGAGGTCTTGAAGAAGGGGCGATGAACACAGGAGAAAGTTAAATGTAGAAGTGAAATGACAAAGATGGTCTGTCTCAAATACCTCTGTTCTGTTGTCTACTTCATGCCTGGCTGGTCCTCCTTCCCCACCGCCCATATTGAACCATATGCCAAATCCTACTGGAGTTGTGCCCCAGAATCTGAGGATCCTCCTGCCCCTGCCTCTTCCCTTCCATAGCTGCCGACTTTGCATCTGGCTGGGATCCCTATGATTGCTTTTATGTTAGCTAGAATCCAGGTTCAGCTGCCGTGGCAGAGACCCAAGTAAGGGCTTACACGTGAGTGGAGATTTCTTTTTTGCAAGTAACAGCCCGGGGATAAGGAGTCGTGGGACAGTGTGACGGCTCTGTGACATCTCCCATGTTGTGGCTCTGCTGTTCCTGCGGTGTGCCCTTGATTGCAAGAGTCCACGCCCCTCGCCACCTCGCCCACAACCCAGCCAGCAGGAAGAGGTGCAAGAGGCATTCTCCTTCCTTTCAAAGCATCACCTGGAAGCTGTTTACATAGGTTCTACTGGAGTACCCCTAGCTGCTGGCCGCATTTACCAGCAAGGAAGGCTAGGAAATTTAGTTTGTATTTAGGGTGACCAAGAACTGTGATAAAAACCAAAGGCTGGCCAGGCACATGGCTCATGCCTGTAATCCCAGCACTTTGGGAGGCTGAGGCAGGTGGATCATGAGGTCAGGAGTTCAAGACCAGTCTGGCTAGCTGGTAAAACCCTGCTTCTACTAAAAATACAAAAAATTAGCCATGCACAGTGGCACGTGCCTGTAATCCCAGCTTCTCGGAGGCTGAGGCAAGATAATTGCTTGAACCTGGGAGGCTGACGTTGCACTGAGTGGAGATTGCGCCACTGCACTCCAGCCTGGGAGACAGAGTGAGACTCCATCTCAGAAACAACCCCCCCACCAGAAAGCAAACAAACAACTCCCCAAAACCAATGGCTTTGTTAGAATAAGGAGGGAAGGTTGAGTGAGAGCCATCTGGCCACACACCCCCGTCTCGTCCTCCTCATCCGCCCTCTGTGTGGCTCTGAGAGTGCAGGTCCCATGCTCAGGTGGCGCTGCCTCAGCGGGCCTGGAGACACTCTCTGTTCCTGAATGGGCTGCCATTTCCAGCCTGCACACATTTGCTCATGCTCTGCCTTCTGCTAGGGAAGCAACAGACTGGTGACTTGAACATGGCACCAGGTTCAAATCACTTGCTAGAGATGGGACCCAGGGCTGGCTACCCTAATGCTCTGAGGCTCTATTATCTGTCAAAAGCAGGATCATAACGTCAGTTTTAACTTTGGCATTAGGGTGAAGGGAGAATAGCGTAGGTAAAGGCGTGCTCAATAGCGGTGGTTGTCACAGCCAGCATCCCCTCTGCTCTGTGCCAGGGAGCCTGCTCCCCATCTGCCTAGGATTCAGGTCAATTTCCCCACAAATCCTCTCCTTGGGGCTCCCAGGCCCTGCTGTCCTCAGATGCTCTTCCTGGGGCTCCCAGGCCCTGCTGTCCTCAGATGCTCTTCCTGGTTCAGCACCCAGCACATTCTGCTCGGGTGCCTCTTGCCCGTGTCTGCCTTCCCTGGTAGACTGCTTCTCCTCTGTTATGCTTTTTGCTTCTAGGATGATGTCTGGTGAATAGTAGAGCTGCTTGGTTAATGCCAGTTAAATCAAAGTCAAGGCCAGCAGGCAGATCCAACAAGCCCGATGAAGCAGGGACTCAGAAACAGGTCACCCAGAGCCCCGAAGCTGGTGGCACAGCTGGGCATCTAGGGCCAGGTTAACCCCTTACCTATGATCAGAGCCTTCAGTGGGGGAGGAGACCAGACTGGCAGGCAGAGAGCAGGGATGAGACTCAGGCAAGGAGACCCAGGGAGCCAGGGTCATGGTGCAGGGGAGGCCCTGTGGCATCAGGAGCAGGGCACCAGCCATGCAGGAGCTGGATGCTAGGCCAGAAGTTCCCTGAATGCTAGGGTCAGAAAGGAGGTGGTCTTGATGTGTAGGAGGAGTTGGGGAGTGGGAGTGAGGGAGCAAAGAGCAACCCCCCACCCTCAGGATTCTTCAGTATGGCCCTGCTGGTGTAAGGCCCAGATACAGGATCCTGTGGGAAGAGGGACAGAGATTGAAGGGGCTGTGGGAGGCAAGGTGATTGCTTTTGGGTTATGCAGGGTGCACTGCTGGGGTATGTCCACGAGAGGGCAGGAGAGACCCACACATGAGGCTGGGATGGCCGCGGCCACAGAGCTGCAGGGGTCATTGGCTTCCCCTGGGGGACGGAGTGGTCAGGAAGGCGCAGAGAGGATTGGAGAGGGCGAGGCTAGGCCAGAATCTGCTTATTCTCCCCAAGAAAGCCTCTCAGGATAGACAGTTCCAGCCCGGGGCTATACAGAGAGTGGCAGGAATAGCAGGTGGGGTTACCCTTGCAGAAGGGGCTTTTGAAGGCCGTCCTGGGCAGCGCCAGGGAGGACTTCAGTTCTGAGCTCTGGTGCAGGACGCCTGACATCTCCAGAAACAGGTTATCTGTCCCCTCCCCCTTGTGGCGCTGCTTTTCGGAGGGGACTTCTGGTCTGTGGGAGAAGCTACTGCGGGTGGAAGTCCACACCCTCAGAGTTGAGGACCCCAGCCAGTGGTCGTGTCTCTGACTTGAGGATCAAACCCACTCCTCCAATGGCTGAAGGACCAGCCTTGCCACTCAGCTGTGGGCAGGAGTGTGGAGCGAAGTCTGCAGGTCAGGCTCAGGCTGGGGCCACCATGTATCTCTCTGGGACTCAGTTTCTTCTTCTGTGCAATGGAGTTCTGAAACCAGCTTTCACCCAGGAACCCGAGATGAGGTCACTGCATCAAAGTTCATGACACAGTAACAGGACACAGAAATGTGACTTTTGGTCACCCATTGTCCCTTTCAAGCATGATGGGGGACAAGGACAGGGTCTTACTCATCTCTCTTCCTCCATGGGGTCCTGCACTGTCTTGGCACATGGAGGGAGGGTGGTCCCTGAATGAATGAGGGAGTGAGCAGGGGAGGGAGCCACAAGGCTCAAAGCTGCGCAGGCCTGACCTGAGGACAGAGGCAAGACCCCAGAGCTCTCTGTGAGGTGATGCCTCCTGCAGGAAGTATGCCCTGGGCCCAACTTGGCCTATTTCCAAGCTGCCTTAGCCCCTCTGGCCCTGCGGCAGCAGGGAGAGGCGAAGGATGGCAGGACCTGGTCAGGTGGGTGAGGTGGATTGTCCATGGTGCAGCAGGGCCGGGGGTGGCAGTGGGAGCTGGGCTGCATTTTCCCCTCTGGTGGCTGCCCTTTCAAGCTGGTGGAAGTGTTTGACTGGAGCCCCTGCTTGGATGCACATTTTATTTCTGGAGAGACTGCTTCACAGTTTACAAGGGTCTGATATTCCTTAACTTGTCTTTCTTCTTCCTTGAGAACAGACATGTGTGGGGGCGTTCACAGGCTCCGACAAGTCCCATTTCCACACTAATAAATATTCCTCCTCTCCTCTCTCAGCATTAAAAAAATTCCAGAGGAAGAACAAGTCTCCCATTTGTCACTGGCTCCTCGGTCCAGAGCAGAGGATGCATTTTGCTATTGCTTGTGGTGACTTGGAGACAGGGATGAGGAATGGGTTTGCTGCCTCCAATCAGTTTAATCCTGCTTCGAAGGACCAGTTGTGCCCTTGATCCTGGTGTGACCATAGCCCTGGGGAAGGGCAGGACAGGCAGAGGGGAGCTCAGAGGCAGTAGGAGATCAGATAAGTACAGGGAAAATAGGGCTGGGCATGGTACCTCATGCATGATATCCTAGCACTCTGGGAGGCCGAGGTGGGCAGATCACAAGGTCGAGAGTTCGAGACCAGTCTGGCTAATATGGTGAAAACTTGTCTCTACTAATAGTATAAAAATTAGCCAGTGTGGTAGCAGGAGCCTGTAGTCTCAGCTAATTAGGAGACAGAGGCAGGAGAATCTCTTGAACCCTGGAGGTGGAGGTTGCAGTGAGCCGAGATTGTGCCACTGCCATTTCTTAGATCTCATGCCTTAGTGACAGAGTGGGACTCCATCTAAGAAAAAGAAAATAAAAGAATAGGGAGAATCTGGGAGATGTCAGAAGTTTGGGGGTGCTAACTTGGGATGATCTAGCCCCGGGGAGGAAGAGGATTCCATCACCAAAAGGAGTCCAGCCTGTGGCCCATCCAGGCTGTGTGGCTACTTTTATCAGTGTACCTTGGCTCTTCCTGGATTCTTGGAAAGCAATAGGAGCACAGCATTAAATGAGCAACCATCCAAACTCCAGCCTTGTGGCGGGGGCTGGCCAGCATCTCAGCATTCTCAGGGCTGGTTAGCTGCTACGCTGGGGTGGGACTTTTGTGCTCTAAGATACTTATGTGTTCTCTGACCTCTGCTCATCTCTGCTTAATGTACCCTTCAGTTTGTTAGGGAGAATACAGACCATTGTCAGACCCAGCCTCTCCCCGCCCACATCTGCCTGTCACCAGGCAACAGGTTGGGTCTAGCTCTGGGGGTAGAGGGAGTTTTTGTCAGGACAGGATCTCATGCCTTATATGCTTTGGGGCTTCCACAGGGGCCCAGAAACACTTGTTTAATATCACACATCAGAGCTCTGGGCAAGGAAGCAGATGCTATGCTGGGCGCATCCCACTCCCGGCTGCGTGTCTGTGGTTGAGGGCTATCAGCAACTTGTGCTTGTATGAGCTCATCGACAACACAGAAGGAACCCTACCTGCCCTGTCCTACCTCTCAGGGCCGTCTGGAAGAGCTGTGATGCTCAGTGAAGGTGATGCGCGCTCTGTGACCCGGGGAGGGCGGTGCAGACGGCAGGGATGGTTATACACTTAGTCTTCAGGCTGGCTTGCGCGCTCCCTTCTCTCCTCCCCCTGCTCTCCTTTTCTGGGCTGCCCGTTCCCTCTCTGCAAGCTGGGAACTCTCCTGGCTGTGGCCAGTTCCACGTCCCCAGTGGGGGCCGCACCCCCGAGTGTTCCTGGTGCAAAGCTGAGCGGAGGAAGGGAGGAGGCCCTTCCGTGCGTTGTCTTTTGACATCAGCCCGCGGTGTTCCGGAAGCCGCCGGCAGGGAGCAGTAGCACCGCATGCCTGGGGCCCTCCCGGTGCTTCGCGGCCACGGCCCTGGGCTCAGCGGAGGCCACCTTTGCGAGTGGGTGTGTGCCTGCGGGTCTTAGGTCGAGAATGTCTTAATGACCTCTGCTGCGTGCGCGTGCTCGATGAGCAGAGAGCCTGACATGGCAGGGCCACCGTGGGGGACAGGCCTGGCGACATGTGCTGACACGTGATTTCCTTGCTTGGGGGCGCGGGCTGAGAGGGGGAGGTGTCCTGGTTATGCTAATGGGGAGGCCAAGGTGGCCTTCAGGGACTGCTGTGTCTCACGTGGGGGTTGAGGGGGCTGTAGATGTGGCTCAGATGAACGCGCAGGATAGGTTTGAAAGTCACCAGGCAGATCCCACCCGCTGGGCCCTCTAGGGCACCCTGCTGAGCCCAGGTAGTGACAACGGTAAGAGCGTACCCACACAGCGGGCCTTGAGGCAGTCTCCCCGCCTCCACCCAGGCCCCTCTTGACCTTGCTCGGACCAGAGGGGCTGTCCTCTGCCCCTTACCACCGTCTCTTCAGTCCCCTCCCACCGAATTCAAACTCCTGACATGAACCCGGGCTGCCAGCTGCTCTAGCTTTTGGAAGCCCCTGCGCTGCTTTCAGCCATTTCCCCTTCCTGGATTCCCGATGACCCCAGGACATGGCTGTCAGCACCACTGAATTGACACTGAAGGGTGGTGCCAGGTTCCATTCACAGTGATGGGTCTCCCCACTCAGCATCAGGCAGCATTGCAGGGTGATGTGGCAGGACGATGCCCGACCGCAAAGGGCTTGATCAGGGTGTCTCCGGGGACTTGCAACCCCTGGAGGAAAGATAAACTCACCTGCAGTTAGGGTTTCTGTTACTGTTTTTTGCCTAGAGGGAGTTTTTGAGGGGGGCCTCATGGTGGGGTGGAGCCCCTCAGTACCATTGTTCTCTCTGCCATCTGAAACTATGGCCAGTCGTGTCCTGACCTGGAGGTCACTCTGTTTCCTGGGTGATGCAGGCTGTCTCTCGCAGGATCCCTCTTCCCAGAAAGCAGGGATTGCACACAATGTTTACTCACACCTGAGAAGTACTCCATGCTGCCGAAAGTCCTGCGGGGAGAATGTCAGCGTTCTGTTCTGTTCTCTCCACTACTGAGATTTCCAGGGGGCACTGTTACTACAGTATTCATTCTTTTCTTTCTTTCTTTTTTTTTTTGAGACCGAGTTTCACTCTTGTTACCCAGGCTGGAGTGCAATGGTGCGATCTCGGCTCACTGCAACCTCCGCCTCCTGGGTTCAGGCAATTCTCCTGCCTCAGCCTCCTGAGTAGCTGGGATTACAGGCACGTGCCACTGTGCCCAGCTAATTTTTTGTATTTGTAGTAGAGACGGGGTTTCACCATGTTGACCAGGATGGTCTCGATCTCTTGACCTCGTGATCCACCCGCCTCAGCCTCCCAAAGTGCTGGGATTACAGACGTGAGCCACCACGCCCGGCCTCTACAGTATTCATTCTATAGCGTTCATTCATTCACTCACTGGTTTATCACACATTATCCAGCCTCTACTATGTACCAGATATGTGTTCTCTCTCCTTCACTTAGGAAGGGGGTGTGGCATCCCATTTCAGGGTCCTAGGAATAGTCTCACTCCTCCCTTCCATTTTATTTTTAAAAATTTATTTATGTTTGGAGATGGAGTTTCACTCTGTCGCCCATACTGGAGTGCAGTAGTGCCATCTCGGCTCACTGCAACCTCTGCCTTTGAGGTTCAAATGATTCTTCTGCCTTAGCCTCCTGAGTAGTAGGGATTACAGGTGCCCACCACAATGCCTGGATAATTTTTTTTGTATTTTTTAAAATTAATTAATTTACTTTAGGTGCATACTATACCTGGCATTTCTCCTCATGCTATCCCTCCCCACCCTCCCCTCCCTCCCCACCCCCCGCTGTCTCTCCCTACCCCCCTCGACTGCCCCCAGTGTGTGATGCTTCTTTCCCTGTGTCCATGTGTTCTCATTGTTCAACACCCACCTATGAGTGAGAACATACGGTGTGTGGCTTTCTGTTCTTTTTTTTTTTTTAAAAAAATTTTTTTTTTTTGAGACGGAGTTTTTGCTCCTGTTACCCAGGCTGGAGTGCAATGGCGTGATCTCGGCTCACCGCAACCTTCGCCTCCTGGGTTCAGGCAATTCTCCTGCCTTAGCCTCCTGAGTAGCTGGGATTACAGGTGTGCGCCACCACACCCAGCTAATTTTTTGTATTTTTAGTAGAGATGGGGTTTCACCATGTTGACCAGGATGGTCTCGATCTCTTGACCTCGTGATCCACCCGCCTCGGCCTCCCAAAGTTCTAGGATTACAGGCTTGAGCCACTGCGCCCAGCCGGCTTTCTGTTCTTTTGTTAGTTTGCTGAGAATGATGGTTTCCAGATTCATCCAAGTCCCTACAAAGGGCACAAACTCATTTTTTTTATGGCCGCATAGTATTCCATGGTGTATATGTACCACATTGTCTTTGTCCAGTCTGTCATTGATGGGCATTTGGGTTGATTCTATGGAAGTCTAGTATTTCTTTTTTTTGAGACAGAGTTTCCAGTCGACACTCAGAAACAGGTTGTTCAGTTTCCCAGTGGTTGTGTGGGTTTGTGTCTGTTTCTTGATCCTGAGTCCTAGTCTGACTGCGCTGTGGTCTGATAGACTGTTTGTTATGATTTCTGTCCTTTTGCATTTGCTGAGGGGTGATTTGCTTCCAATGATGTGGTCAATTTTAGAGTATGTGCAATGTGGTGCTGAGAAAAATGTATATTCTGTGGATTTGGGGTGGAGCATTCTGCATATGTCTATTAGGCCCACTTGGTCCAGCTCTGCATTCAAGTCCTGGATATCCTTGTTAATTTTCTGTCTCATTGATCTAATATTGACAGTGGAGTGTTGAAGTCTCCCACTATTATCTCGTTTTAGGTCATTAAGAACTTGCTTTATGTATCTGGGTGCTCCTTTGTTGGGGGCATATGTATTTAGGATACTTAGCTCTTCCTGTTGGATTGATCCTTTTACCATTATGTAGTGTCCTTCTTTGTCTCTTTTGATCTTTGTTGGTTTGAAGTCCATTTTATCAGAGACTAGGATTGCAACCCCTGCTTTTTTTTTGTTCTCCATTTGCTTGGTAAATCTTCTTCCATCCCTTTATTTTGAGTCTATGTGTGTCTTTGTATGTGAGATGGGTTTCCTGAATACAGCACACCGATGGGTTCTGACGTTTTATCCAGTTTGCCAGTCTGTGTCTTTTGATTGGGGCATTTAGGCCATTTATATTCAATGTTAATATTGTTATGTGTGGATTTGATTCTGCCATTTTGTTACTGGCTGGTTTTCTTTCCCATTAGTTGTCTCATTTTCCTCATTGCATTTTTGGTCTTTGCCACTGGTTTGCTTTTGCAGTGACTGGTACTTGTTCCTTTCCATGCTTAGTGTTTCTTTCAGGAGCTCTTGTAGGGCAGGTCTGGTGGTGACAAAATCTCTCAATAATTGCTTGTCTGTAAAGGATTTTATTTCTTCTTCACTTACAAAGCTTAGTTTGGCTGGATATGAGATTCTAGGTTGAAAGTTCTTTTCTTTAAGGATGTTGAATATCGGCCCCCACTCTCTTCTGGCTTGTAGGGTTTCTGCGGAGAGATCTGCTGTGAGTCTGATTGGCTTCCCTCTGTGGGTGACCTGGCCTTTCTCTCTGACTGCCCTTAGCATTTTTTCCTTCATTTCAACCCTGGTGAATCTGATGATTATGTGCCTTGGGGTTGCTCTTCTTGAGGAATGTCTTTTGGGGAGTTCTCTGTATTTCTTGAATTTGAAATTTGGACTGCCTTGCTAGGCTCGGGAAGTTCTCCTGGATAATATCCTGGAACACGTTTTCCAGCTTGGATTCATTTTCCCCATCATACTCAGGTACACCGATCAGGCGTAGATTAGGTCTTTTCACATAATCCCATATTTCTTGGAGGCTTTTTTCATTTCTTTTCACTCTTTTTTCTCTTGTCTTGCCATCTCTTTTTATTTCATTGAGTTGATCTTCAATCTCTGATATTCTTTCTTCTCCTTGATCGATCTGGCTATTAAAACTTGTGTTTGCTTCACGTAGTTCTTGTGCTGTGTTTTTCAACTCCATCAAGTTGTTTATGTTCTTCTCTAAGCTGGTTATTCCAATTAGCATTTTGTCTAACTTTTTTTCAAGGTTTTTGGTTTCTTTGCATTGAGTTAGAACATCTTCCTTTAGCTCAGAAATATTTGTTATTAGCCACCTTCTGAAGCCTGTTTCTGTCAATTTGTCGCACTCCTCGGTCAAGTTGTGATCCTGTGTTGTTGAGGAGTTGTGATGCTGTGTTGTTGAGGAGTTGTGTTGCCTTGAAGGAGAAGAGGTGTTCTGGTCTTTGATAATTTCATCTTTTTTTGTGCTGTTTTTTTTCCCCATCTTTGTGGATTTACCTGGCTGTGGTATAAGGGAGCTGCTTGATGAGGTTGCTTGTCTGCCCAGGAAGGCCAGGTTTCTGTAGTTCTCTAACATCACATTCCTATATAAATTCTGCTGTGCAGTGTCCAGGTACTGCTACTCCTCCAGAGAGAATTCTATGGCCACATCCCTAAATGTCAACAGTTCCATTTCTAGGCTTCCAGGGGATCCTGGCGTCTTAGCTGTGGATCTCCAATACCTGCAGGTCACAGGGCCACACAAGCTAGGTGTCTAGGAGAACAGGACACAGAGAAGTCTTTTTTCTTTCTTTCTTTTTTTCTTTTTAAGATGGAGTCTTGCTCTGTCACCCAGGCTGGAGTGCAGTGGTGCCATCTTGGCTCACTGCAACCTCCACCTTCAAGTTCAACTGATTCTCCTGCCTCAGCCTCCCGAGTAGTAGGGATTACAGGTGCCTTCTACAATGCCCAGCTAATTTTTTGGTGTTTTTAGTAGAGACAGAGTTTCATGTTGATGACTTTATTCCCAGGGGTTCAAGTGATTCTCCTGCCTCAACCTCCTGTGCAGCTGGGACTACAGGCACCCACCATCATGCCTGGCTAATTATTTTTGTATATCTAGTAGAGTCGGGGTTTCACCATATTGGTCAGGCTGGTCTCAAACTTCTGATCTCATGATCTGCCCGCCTCAGCCTCTCAAAGTGTTGGGATTACTGGCGTGAGCCACCGTGCTGGCAAGGACAACATTTTTCATGTCTATGAATGTTGGGATAGAATTGGTGAGTTGGGGAGATGCATCACATCTGCACTGTGGCCTTAAGACCCCTGGGTGCATTGCCACACAGCCCTAGGCTTCAAATACCCAGCAGAAAAAATTGTTCTATGACAGCAGAACCTGGGATCCAGGCTCACCACATAGCCGAATCGCTCTGTTTGCCTCTTCCCTTCTCCCTGGGTATCAGTTCCTTATCTCAAAAGATGGGCATGATTTATTTCTTAGGGTTGTTTTGAAGATAATATGAAATATAGACATGAAAATGACCTACAAAGTGCAAAAGCATGACATTTTTGGTTAATATTTACATTTTGACATCAGGAGGCCATTTGAACCACATTTACGCTTGCTATGATTTACTGTGTTTCCAGATTTATTTTACTGCAGTCAATAGATTTATTTTACCTAGAGTTTCTGTTTAGCTCAATCTCAATTTCCCAGAGTCCAGTGGAAGTCCATGATTTCCATTTGCCTGATTAATGGAATTTCTCCTAAAGTGTTGAGGGTGGGAAGGGGTGGCTTTAGGGCAAGAGGTGTCCCTGCCCATGAGAGCAAAAGTGAGTTGGGGCCACAGCAGACTGTGAAGGTGAAAGTTTCTTAGGACACTCACTCTAGCTGAGCATCAACATCTTTCAAGTAACCAAACAAAATGTGGGGTGCAGGGATACTGCTTATAGAAACAAGGGGTTATTCCAAGTGCTACCTCAGCTGATGGAGATGTATGCAGTCCTTCTGTGAGCATGGACTGTTCTTGGGCTTGAGAGATCCTAGTCAACAAAGCAACAAAAATCCCCGCCCTCGGCAAGCTTAGATCCTAGTGTATGTTTACACTAGATGTTTGCATAAGTAAATGTATGAATAAGCAAATTAAAGAATACAGGGGAAAGAGGAAGTGATTTGGAAAAAAGAGAGAGCAGAGCAGAATCTAAAGGGCATTAGGAGTACTGAGGTGGTGATGGTGAGTGCTAGCATTAAATAGGACATTCAGAGGAAGTCTCGTGGAGAAAGGGAGATTTGCAGAGAGACTTCTTCAAGTTTCTATTTGGAGTTAGCCACATGGGCGTCTGAGGAAAGTTGGTCCAGGCAGATAGAGCAAAGGCATTAAGGCAGGGTCGCGCCTGGCATGTCTCAGGAATATCCATATGGGCAGTGAGGCTGAAGGGGAGTAGATGAGGAGAAGAATAGGGTTAAAGGTCAAAGAAGCAGTTGAGAGGTGGGGTACAAGATCTATATAGACTTTTTAGGCTTCTCTTCTAAGTGACATGGGACATTTTGAAGTGTTTGTTTTCGTTTTTTTTTAGATAGTCTCATTCTGATGCCCAGGCTGGAGTGCAGTGGCACCATCTCAGCTCACTGCAACCTCTGCCTGTCAGGTTCAAGTGATTCTCCTGCCTCAGCCTCCTGAATAGCTGGGATTACAGGCACCCACCACCATGCCCAGCTAATTTTTGTATTTTTAGTAGAGACAGGGTTTCCCCATGTTGGCTGGGCTGGTCTCGAACTGTTGACCTTGTGATCTGCCAGCCTCAGCCTCCCAACGTGTTGGGATTACAGGCATGAGCCACTGTGCCTGGCCGACTTTGCAGTGTTTTAGGTAGAAAAAGATATAGTATGAGCCAGGCGCGGTGGCTCACGCCTATAATCCCAGCACTTTGGGAGGCTGAGGCGGGTGGATCACGGGGTCAAGAGATCGAGACCATCCTGGTCAACAAGGTGAAACCCCATCTCTACTAAAAATACAAAAATTAGCTGGGCATGGTGGTGCGCGCCTGTAGTCCCAGCTAGTTGGGAGGCTGAGGCAGGAGAATTGCTTGAACCCAGGAGGCAGAGGTTGCGGTGAGCTGAGATCATGCCATTGCACTCCAGTCTGGGTAACAACAGCGAAACTCCATCTCAAAGAAACAAAAAGAAAAAGATATAGTATGACATCCTTTCAGCTTCGAATCCCCACATTCCTGCACAAGTTTCATGGCTAAGGCTCCCAGGTTTTGTTGCCTCAGCCCTGAGCCAATCCCTGGCCCTGGAGCCAGGGAAGGGAGTTAGTTTTGCTAGAAACATTCAGTCTGAGAGTCGGAAGAGGGGGTTCCTAAATGGAAAGTCAGATGAACATATAACCATGTCCCTAGAAGGGAGAAAGGATCTTTAGAAGAAGAATGGAACAATGGCTGCCTCTCACCAGAGGTAGCTGCTGGTAGAAATGAGAGTTAGCTGCTGGCAGAAATGAGACCTGAGGACATAAATGACTTCAGATAGAAGGCTTTGGGTGCTCAGAGAAGGATGAGATTAATACAAACTCTGAAGATCCAGGGTTTCCTTTTTGGGGGGATGTTGTTCAATCTGGGACTTAGATGTTAAAATGTGGATAAGCAGATAGGAGAGAAGGGGCATTCTACATGCTGGAAACAACTTTGAAATGTGCACTGGGGTAGCAAAACCGGAAACAAGTGAGCAACTAAATACAGGGCAACAAGAAATAGTGGCTAGTTCAACTTTGCAGGATTGTAGGATGTGTGAGAGGCAGGGTAGGAAGGTAAGCCTCATTCACAAAATCCTCAAATGCCATTTTGGATGCCGTGAGAAAGTAAGTATTGCATTAGAATTCTATGTTTATAGGACCATAATATAAACTTGCTAGAATTAAAAGCATCATGTGATAGGGAAAGGGATTGAGAGAATAAAATTCAGAAAAGTAGGTGGAATAGCAAGTGGAGTTAAGGACATAGTTTGGAAAATGATCGTGATATCATTAAGCCTTAGGTATGTGAGTCATCTCCAGAGAGAAGACCATGTTACAAAAAAGGTAGAGAAAAAAAAGATAGGAAAAATAAACCCACAGTAGATACAGAGTTTAGAATGATCAGAAATGGACTTCAAAATAAACAATTAATATACTTAGGAAGTAAAATAAGGTAGAGAAGAGAGAACTGGAACCCATGAACAAACTGAAAATTCTAGAACTGAAAAAATGCAGCACAATATGAGTTTAACAACAAATTTAACATGCATGAAAAGAATAGGGAGATTGAAGACAGAAGAAAATATCCAGACTAAAGAAAAAGATTGAAAATTCAGCAAGGTGTATAAGAGATAGAAGGGACATGGTGAAAAGGTCTATCATATATTTGTGTAATGGGAATCCCAGAAAAAAGAGGAGACAGTGAAGAGAGCAGAAACAATATTTGAAAAAAATTATGACCAAGAATTTTACAAAAGTGACAAAAAATTAAGCCATGAACTTATTAAGTACCATGAACCTCAATCAGGATAAACACAAATAAAACTATATATCTAGGCCCGTCTTACTAAAATGGCCTGAAATAAAAGGGAAAGAGATAAACATTAAAGCCATCCAAAGAGGAGAAGATATTCACTACTTTCAAACAAACAGTAATTCATTACTTTCTGCAGCTGGCTTCTCACTAGAAATGATGGAACCCAGAAAACAATGTAATGATATTTTCGAAGTGCTGAAAGAAAATAATTGCCAACCTAGAATTCTACACCCATTAATTGAAGATGTCCTTCAAAAGTGAAGGTGAAATAAAGCATTTTGGGTAAACAAAAATGGGAAATTTTTAAAATAGTAGACCTACCCCAAAGGAAATACTAAAAAAATTTCCAGACAGTAGGAAAAAGATCCCGGGTAGAAGCACAAGGATGCAGGAAGGAATGGGCACCCACATGGATAAATCTACATGAATACTGACTGTATAAAACAATGACAAGAGTTACTTATTTAATGAAGTATGTATTGTGTTCCAGGCAGTGTGCATGCGTTACTTATTCTTCGCAACAATCCTATGAGTTTGGTATCATTATTAGTCTCATTTACCACATAAAAAGACTAAAGCTTAGAGAGGAAAAGTAGCTTGCTTGAGGTCACCTAAACAATGAACTTGAGTTGGCCCTACCCCCAACTCTAAGCTTCTTTCATTAAATCGTGCTTTTCTGAAGTATCAGCAACTGGCCCCTTAAGTTCTAGGGAGAACTAGTGAGCTGAAGATACACCTGGATCAGCTGGGGTGGCTGTCATCTCCATATGCTTCCCACTTGCTGTGGAAGGGATACCCAAAGTAGCTCTGGAAGTGGGCACAGCAGCTGCTAGACTGCTTCCTGTCTTTGTGGGGCTGGCAAGTTCCTTCTGCTTCAAACAGCTTCTCTTCTCCTTGCCACTCACCCAATCACCAGCCATTTGAAAGCCACAGTGAAAATCTTGCCCTGTCCATGAAATCTCCCTGACATTGACATTCATTCTGATCACTCTCCTTGTAGCTTACCTGCAGAATGTAGACATCAGCACATTACTTAAGACATTGTCAATTGTTTCGTATGTGATAGCTCCTTGTTTTCCTGCCATTAGATTGTAAGATCTTGGAGAAGAGAGGCCATAACTTGTCTTTTTGTCTACCAATGTGCTTAGTGCAGAAGCTGGCACTCAGAGGGTGCTCAGGCAGTAAATACTCACTGATTTGTTAATTACAATTCAACCTATCCACCACTGGCCGTGAAGCCAGAGCCAGTGTTTTGGCCATGAGTACCATATGAACAATTGTAGAGTGTTTCAAGTTGCCTTGAAGCTAGCAGAGGAGTGGAACTCATGGTTTTGTTCACACAGCATTCAGACTTCTGGATTGAAATGTGTGAAATTAAGTCTGTGAGTTATATTTGGATTATCAACCAACAAAATTTCCAGTCACTACTAAGAACAGTTGTTTAATGGAATTTGACTTTCTCATAGCATCTTGTGTCACACTGATTTGTGAGTCACCACAGTCAAACACTCCAGATGCCCCCTCAGCCCCATAGCTCAGGGTCCTACCTCAGAGCTCTATGCCCTCCTCATTGACTCATGACTGATTTTTAGCCTGCTTTTCTCAGTACTGACATTCATGGAAGTCTAGGCACATTTGCGGGTCAAGAAGAAACCCACAAAGGTACCTGTGGTGAACATCAATGAATGTTCCATAATCAGACTAGGATACTTGTGGGCTGCTGGTAACGTGGAGCAGAGAACAACTGTTGAAGAAGACAACAGAATAAAAAGCATTCCTGGCTGGGTAAGATGAAGGGAAGAACACTGTGTGGATCTCAAATGACCCAAGTAGATATTGGATCTCTCTTAGTTTGGAAGAGGACAAGAGGAAAGTGAAGGAAAAAGTGACTAGATTTAGGAGTCAGTTCGGTATTTCTTGAAGACCTCATCTGAGCTCAGCTTTGTCCTGAGAGGCAGCTGCAAGGGAAAGACATGCCTCCCATGTGGTTCTCTGATTAGGGTAAAGGAAGAAAAGGCAAAGTAAAAGCGTTTCTGGACACAAGATATAGTGACCCATATACTTCTTGGTTTTACAGGTGATTCTATTTTGTATCTCATATAAGATGAATATAATGAGCAAAAGAGATTTTTGACTTCTTTGCCTCCTGTGAATGGCCAAGCCCAATGATGGGGTTTTATTTCACTGGATTGAATTAAGGCTTAATCCCATACTTACATACACGTACATGCACATACAGACAGACATACATTCTTTCAGTTGAAATCAGTAAACACTGATTTGAGACTTTTTTTTTAAGGATTTTATTTTATTTTTTTTGAGACATTTTTTAAGAATGTGAAACATTGCTGGGCATGGTGGCTCACGCCTGTAATCCCAGCACTTTGGGAGGCTGAGGCATGTGGATCACTTGAGGTCAGGTGTTCAAGACCAGCCTGGCCAACATGGTGAAACCTTGTCTCTACTAAAAACACAAAAATTAGCTGGGTGTGGTAGTGGGCACCTGTAACCCGGCTATTCAGGAGGCTGAGGCAAGAGAATTGCTTGAACTGGGAAGTGGAAGTTGCAGTGAGCTGAGATCATGCCACTGCACTCCAGCCTAGGTGAGAGTGAGACTCCATCTCAAAAAAAAAAAAAAGTGATGATAAAAAATTGAGAAATTTTTTTGCCAGGATTTTGACAGCAATTGCATTAAACCTGTATGTAAATTTGGGGAGAAATGACATCTGTGCTATGTTGAGTTTTCCAATCCACGAACATAGTATGTCTTTCATTTTAATTAGATATTTGATTTCTTTCATTAGTGTTTTGCAGTTTTCAGCATACTCCTGTATGTGTTGGTTTTTTTTCAGATTTTTTTTCTGTCCCTGAGGCATTTTGTCAATATGTATTACATCTCTAGAAAAAAATTGCAGGATTTTCCCTCCTGTGTGTTCTCAGCTTCCCTCTTCATGGTCCATAATGCCAGCTGAGGTTGTCAGTACAATAAAACCAAACTGGCAGGATGGGAGCAGATTATTCTGCAGCTTTTCTGGATCTTTGAGGTGGATGTCAAATTTGGGGCTGATCACTCCATACTCATTTAGTCTGCCTGTGAAGTTCACAACAATTTTCCCAGCTCTGTGATCATCAATTATTTCAAATTCACCAATGTGACCATGCTTTGCCATCACAGTTAGAAACCAGGCAGTGACTTTGGAGCATGGCCTATTAAGAACCTGGCATTTGCTTCTCCAGCATTGCCGATGCTTTTGAGAGCAACAGCCAGGGCATTCGTGCACAGCATTGTGGCAGCACAGAAAGATGGCAGAAAGCTAGATTTTTACCTAAATATTTTATTTATTTTTGAGCAATTATAAGTGGCATTGTAATTTTAATTTTTGTTTCCATGTGTTCATTGGTAGGATATAGAAATGTAATTGATTTTTGTATGTTGATACTGTATTTTGTGACCTCGCTGAACTCATTTACTAGCTCTAGGTGTGTTTGTTGTAAATTCCTTGGAATTTTCTGCATGGGTAATCATGTCATTTGCAAGTAGGGACAGTTTAATTTCTTTCTTTCTACCCTGCATGCCAACTGATTTCTGAAAAAAATACAAAAGTAATTCAATGGAAAAGTACAGTTTTTTCAATAAATGGTGCTGGAGCAACTAGATATCTAGGAGTGAAACAAATAAACAAGCCAAAAAAACAAAGATGCAACCCCCCAAAATTACCAAAAACCTAAAATAGCTTGACTTACCTTTATAACCTTATACCTTATAAAAAATTAGCTAAAATGGATTATAGATTTAAATGTAAACTATAAAATTATAAAACTTTTAAAAGAAAATAAGGGACCTCCAGAAATCTTAGAAATGATAACAAAAGCATTATCCATAAAAAGTAATCAAAAATTGAAAAATGGAGCTTCATTAAAATAAAAATATTTTACAGTGGGTAAGTCTTGTTTAAGAGAAGGAAAAGACAAGCTACAGTCTGGAAGGAAATATTTGCAAGCCACATATCTGATAAAGAACTCATGTCTAGACTATATGGAATCTCAAAATTCAACACTAAAAAAAAAAAAAAAAAAACCAATAAAAAGGCAAAAGACATAGAGTGACATTTCACCAAAGATATACACATGAAGTATACACTGGTTGTCAGGAAATCACTAGTTGTCAGGAAAATGCAATTAGGATCATGATGAGATATCCCTACAAGACTCCTCAGAACAGCTAAAATAAAAAAGTAATAACAGTACCAAATGCTGGTGAGGATGTGGAGAAACAGGATCTCTCATATATTGCTTATAGGAAAGTAAAATGGTATAGCCACTCTGGAAAATAATTGATTGATTTCTTTGAAAAAACACCATATACTTACTGTATATCCTAGAAATTATACTACTAGGTTTTTTGAAAACAAAACAAAACAAAACCAAAAAAAAACAAAAACAAAAACATATACTTACCGTATATCCCAGAAATTATACTACTACTTTGAAAAAAAAAAAAAACCGTATACTTACCATATATCCCAGCAATTATACTACTAGCAAATTTATTTCTATTTGTTCAATAGAAATAAAAAAAATGCTCATATAAATTCTCTATATGATTGTCCATAGCAGTTTTGTTTGTAATAGTCCCACAGTTGGAAACAACCAAAGTGTTCTACATAGTCTAATGGTTAAATAAATCTTGGTACATCTATTACATGAAATACTACTCAGAAATGAAAAGGATTTATTCATACATGGAACAACTTGGGTGGATCTAAAGGGCATTATTCTGAGTGAAAAAGGCCAATCTTAAAATGATGTGTATTGTATCATGTTTATATAAAATTTCAAAGTGAGAGAAGTATACAGTGGAAACAAATTAGTAGTTGACAGAGGTTAGGGATGGTGGGGGACAGAGGGGAAGGAAGGTGTAATTCTAAAGGGATAGCATTAGGAATATTTTAGTGCTTTTTTTAAAAAAAACAAAAACAAACTGGCTCTCACTCTGTCACCCAGACTGGAGTGCATTGGCTTGATCATGGCTCACTGCACCCTTGACCTCCTAGGCTCAAGTGATTTCCCATCTCAGCCTCCTGAGAAGCTAGATGGGACAAGAGGCATATGCCACCATACCTGGTTAATTTTGTTTATTTACTTTTTGAGATAGGGTCTCTCTTTGTCACCCAGGCTGGATGGAATACAGTGGCAGGATCATGGCTCACTGCAGCCTTGACCTCCCAAACTCAGGTGATCCTCCCACCTCAGCCTCCCAAATATCTAGGACTACAAGTGCACACCACCACACTTGACTAATTTTTGTATTTTTTTGCAGAGACGGGGTTTTGCCATGTTGCCCAGGGTGATCTGGCATTCCTGGACTTAAGCAATCCACCCACCTTGGACTTCCAATGTGCTGGGACTACAGGCGCACGCCACTGCACCTGGCCTAATGTTGTTTACTTTTTTGTAGAGACAAGGTCTCACTATGTTGCCCAGACTGTAGTGCTGTAAATTGAGTGTGGTGGAGTTACATGAATCTACATATGTGGTACATTGATACGAACTGTACACTGATGTGTACCAATGTCGATATCTTGTTTTGATATTGTACATAATTATGTAACACACAATCATCAAGGGTAACTGGGTGAAGGACACAGGGGACCTCTCTGTACTATGCTTGCAACTTCCTGGAATCAGTTATTATTTCAAAATAAAAAGTTAAAAACAATTTCAGCCATACCAAAAGATACTGAATACAAAGGAACACCATGTCCACCATCTAACATAAGATAAAAATGAGAACGTTCCCTGTGTACCCTTGCTCCACGTTCGTCCATCACATTCCCCGTCCTCTGTCCACTGCTCTGGAGTCACTACGATTCTAATTTTGATGTTTATCATTCTCAGATTTTACTTCCACTATAAATATATATATCCTTAAATAATGGGTAGTATTGTTTTATACACTTCAAAACTATAAAAATAGTATTGTGCTATCAAGTTGTACTTACCCTTCTGTAATTTGTCTTTTTCACTCAAATAATTTTTAGAGACTTGTCAAACTGATACACGCAGCTTTGGTTTAATCCTTTTCACGGTGGTGTAGTATTCCATTTAATTCATTTGGCCAAAATTATACATTTTTTTTTCTTGTTTGAGACGGAGTCTTGCTCTGTCACCCAGGCTGGAGTGCAGTGGTGCAATCTTGACTCACTGCAACCTCCGCACCCCGGGCTCAAGTGAGTCTCCTGCCTCAGCCTCCCATGTAACTGGGACTACAGGAACCTGCCACCACACCAGGCTAATTTTTGTATTTTTAGTAGAGATGAGGTATCACCATATTACCAGGCTGGTTTTGAACTCCTGACCTCAGGTGATTCACCTGCCTTGGCCTCCCAAAGTGCTGGGATTACAGGAGTGAGCCACCATACCCTTTCCTTCCCTTCTTTTCCCCTCCCCTTCCCCTTCCCCTTCCCTTTTCTCTCCCCTTCCCTTCCCTCCCTTCCCCTCCCTTCTCTTCCCATCCCTTTCCTCTCTCTCTATTTCTCTCTTTCTTTCTTTCTGATGGAATCTAGCTCTGTTGCTCAGGCTGGAGTGCAGTGGCATGATCTTGGTTTACTGCAACCTCTGCCTCCTGATTTCAAACTATTCTCCTGTCTCAGCTTACTGATTCACTGGGATAACGGATGTGCACTGCCATGCCTGGCTAATTTTTTTGTATTTTTTAGCAGAGATGGGGTTTTACCACATTGGCCAGGCTGGTCTTGAACTCCTGACCTCAAGTGATCTGGCTGCCTCAGCCTCCCAAAGTGCTGGGATTACAAGCATGAGCCACGTCATCTGGCATTTCTTTGATGGACATTTAGGGTATTTCCAGTTTTCTACTATTATACACAATGCTGCAATAGTCACTTTTATAAACTTCTTGACCATGTGTAGAAGAGTTTTTAGGAGACATATTCTGAAGTGGAATTACTCCAGATATGGATTACATGTTAATTACTCTCCAAAGTGCGTTTTCTAAGCACCATATGGAATTCCTCTTGCATCATATCATTGCCAGGATCTGGTAGTGTCAAATTTTTTGTCAATCAAATAAGTATGAAATGAGATACAGGCCAGGCACTGTGGCTCATACCAGTAATCTCAGCAGTTTGTTGGAGGCTGAGGCAGGAGGATTGCTTAAGCCCAGGAGTTTGATTTCAGCCAGGCAATATAGTGAGACCCTGCTTCTTAAAAAAAAATTTGCTGGGCATGGTGGCTCATGCCTGCAGTCACAGCTAGTAGGAAGGGGATGAGGGGAAGGAATATAGGGGTTTGGAGGGTGCTGATGTGGGAGGATAACTTGAGCCCCAGAAGGTTGAGGCTGCAGTGAGCCATAATTGTGCCATTGCACTCTATTTATTAATTTCTTTTTTTAAAGAACATTAAAAAGTATTTAATAATTTATCAATAAAGATCTTGCACAGTTATTGTTATTCTTAGAAAGTTTCTAATTTGATTTGCTATTGTAAATTACATTTATAAAAATTAAATGTTCTAATTTGATAGTGGCATATAGATTATAATTAAATATTGTATAATAATTTTTCATTTCACAAGTTTGTTAAATTCTCTTATAAATTTTAATTAATTTTAAAATCATCTTGGGCTTTCTAGGTACACATCATATTATTTTGGAATAATTACAGTGTTATACTTCAAGTAAAATGCTGAATAGAACAGTGAGATTAGTATCCTTACCTTGTACCTGATTTTAAAAATAAATACTTCTATTTCACTATAAGTAAAAGGTTTTTGGTAGCTATTAAGAAGATCCTTCCTATTTCTAGATTAATAAGTTCCTAATGCATTTTTAAGCAAAAGATTGTCTCTACTGAGTTAATGATGTAGTTTTTCTATCTTCTGTTAATGTGATTTCTTGTGTGAGTAGATATTCTGGCATTAAACTTTCCTTGCCCTCATGAGATAAATTTTACATGGCCTTAATTATAGTATTATTATTTTAAACATGATTTGATTCTGTTTGTCAAAAATTTTTGTTTAACATTTTTTACATCTTTTTTCATAAATGAGGTTGGCCTGAAATGTTTCTTTCTTATACTATCCTTGTCTGATTTTGGAATAAAAAAATTTAAAGCCTCATACATTGATGTATTTTCTTCCTTTTTTTCTTCTCTGAAACAATTTGAATAAGATTGCATTTTTTTCTTGAGGTTTGGGTAGAACATGCTTGTAAGATGATATGGCCCAGGGATCCCTTTCCTCTCCCTCTTCCTGCAAATGAGTTTTAACTACTGGCTTAATTACTTTAATGATTAGTGTTGATTCTGCTTTTCTTGGGTCAGTTTTTCTAGGTTTTGCTAGACCAGTGGCCATTTTATTTAGGCTTTCAATTTTGTGGTTATAAAGTTTTAATCCTTTCTCATTATCTAATATATGCATTTAAGACTATAAACATTCCTCTGGCATAGTTTCTGAAGTTTTAACATGTAGTGTTCTCAGTGTAAAAATATTTTCATTTCAAATTATTGCATTTCAAAATATTTTCTAATTTATGTAATAATTTCTTTTTGACCCACAGATTATTTAGAACTTTGTTTCTTAATTTCCAAACATTTAATATTTTTCTAGTTATACTTGTTTTATATTGACTCCTGGCTTAATCACTTTTTTAGGGGGCAGGGTCTTACTATGTTGCCCAGGCTAGAGTGTAGTGGTGCAATCTCAGTTCACTGCAACCTCTGCCTCCTGGTCTCAGGTGATCCTCCACCTCAGCCTCCTGAGTAGCTGGGACCACAGCTGTGCACCACCACGCCCAGCTAAATTTCTGTAGAGTTGAAGTTTTACCATGTTTCCCAGGCTGGGATTAATCACATTTTAATCAATGAATATGTGCTATAGTATTTGAATATTTTGAAAATTATACAAATTTACTTTATCATAATTAAATTATCAGTTTTTATAAATGTTCCATATATGCTTGAAAATGGATTTTTTTTTTTTTTTTTTTTATTGGAGGTGGAGTCTTGCTCTGTCACCCAGGCTGGAGTGCAGTGGCACAATCTTGGTTCACTGCAACCTCTGCCTCCCAGGTTCAAGCTATTCTAGTGTCTCAGTCTCCCGTGTGCAACCACACCTGGCTAATTTTTTTGTATTTTTAGTAGATACGGGGTTTTGTCACGTTGGGCAGGCTGGTCTCAAACTCCTGACTTCAAATGATCTGCCCGCCTCGGCCTTCCAAAGTGCTGGGATTATAGGCATGAGCCATCACATCTGGCCTACCTCTTATTCTTACTAATTTGTTTGCTCACTCTAAGTTACTGAAGAAATATGTTAAAATTCCTAATTATGTTTGGGTATTTGTATATTCTTTTCTGGATTTGTCAAATCTGCTTTTCATATTGTTTGTGTTATTAGATGAATACAAGTCTAAAATTGTTATAGTTCTCTCATGAATTGTACTTTTGTATTACAAGGAAACTCACTTTTTCACTAGAAATCCTTTATCATCAGTTAGTTTTGCCTGATATTAGTATACCTGCAATAGTTTGTTTTTTTGGTTAACATTTGTATGCTATATATTTTTCATTTTTTTCCTTTTGATATTTGTGTAACCTTATATTTTAGAGATGTGTCTTGAAAACAGCCTATAATAGAGTTTAACTGGTAATATTTTACTTTTTAACTGGAATATGTAATTATTTCACATGATTTTAATTAGTGACATATCTGGATTTATATGGACTCTTATATTTTTTTGTGTTTTTGCCCTACCTCTTCTATGTTTCATTTTTTCTCCTTTCTGGGCTTCTTACAGGATGATTGAGCCCATTTTTATTTTTTCTTTTTAAAAAATATAAGAAACTCCCATGTACCCATACTTGGATTCAACATGGTTAATCTTGTTTCATTTATAACTTTCTGCCATTTCTCTGTCTTTCCAGATTATTTTGAAAAAGAAAAATAAGACATTGTGTCATTTCATTCTTATTTTCTTAGAAAGTATCTCTAAAAATTTTTTTTAAAAAATATGACAACATAACAATTCACTAATATTATCAATATGATTTTTTTCTGGTTCTCTTTTTCTCTTGTACAGTTTCTTCATTTGGATAAGGAACCAGTAAACATCCCCAGTAAATATGCAAGTCATTCATATTCCCCTCAAGTCTCTTTTACTCTCTGGTTCCCTTCCATCTCTTCTTTTGCTGTGATTGTCGAAGAACTGGGTAGTTTGTTCTGTGGTTTCCCACAGTCTGGACTTTGCCGATTTCATTTTTTTTTTTTGTCAATAATATATCTGTGGTCATTTATTTATTTTTATTTATATATATTATTATTTTTTATTGTATTTTAGGTTTTGGGTACAAAATTTGTCAATAATATATCTGTGATCATTTATTTATTTTTATTTATATATATTATTTTTTTAATTGTATTTTAGGTTTTGGGGTACATGTGAAGAACATGCAAGATTGTTGCATAGGTACACACATAGCAGTGTGATTTGCTGCCTTCCTCCCCATCACATATATCTGGCATTTCTCCCCATGCTATCTCTCCCCAACTCCCCACCCCCCACTGGTCCTCCCCTATTTCCACCCCGTAGACCCCAGTGTGTGATGCTCCCCTCCCTGTGTCCATGTGTTCTCATTGTTCCACACCCGCCTATGAGTGAGAACATGCGGTGTTTGATTTTCTGTTCTTGTGTCAGTTTGCTGAGAATGATGGTTTCCAGGTTCATCCATGTCCCTACAAAGGACATGAACTCATCGTTTTTGATGGCCGCATAATATTCCACGGTGTATACGTGCCACATTTTCCCTGTCCAGTCTATCATTGATGGGCATTTGGGTTGGTTCCAGGTCCTTGCTATTGTAAACTGTGCTGCACTGAACATTTATGTGCATGTGTCCTTATAGTAGAATGATTTATAATCCTTTGGATATATACCAAGTAATGGGATTACTGGGTCAAATGGAATTTCTACTTCTAGGTCCTTGAGGAATCGCCACACTGTCTTCCATAATGGTTGAACTAATTTATACTCCCACCAACAGTGTAAAAGTGTTCCTATTTCTCCACATCCTCTCCAGTGTCTGTTGTCTCCAGATTTTTTAATGATCGCCATTCTAACTGGTGCGAGATAGTATCTCAATGTAGTTTTGATTTGCATATCTCTAATGACCCGTAATCATGAGCATTTTTGCATATGTTTGTTGGCCTCATGTATGTCTTCTTTTGTAAAGTGTCTGTTCACATCCTTTGCCCACTTTTGGATGGTTTTTTTTCCCTGTAAATCTGTTTTAGTTCTTTGTAGATTCTGGATATCAGCGCTTTGTCAGATGGGTAGACTGCAAAAATTTTTCCCATTCTGTTGATTGCCAATTCACTCTAATGACTGTTTCTTTTGCTGTGCAGAAGCTGTGGAGTTTAATTAGGTCCCATTTGTCTATTTTGGCTTTTGTTGTGATTGCTTTTGGTGTTTTGGTCATGAAGTCCTTGCCTACACCTATGTCCTGGATAGTTTTGCCTAGATTTTCTTCTAGGGTTTTTATGGTGTTAGGTCTTATATTTAAGTCTTTAATCCATCTGGAGTTAATTTTAGTGTAAGGTGTCATGAAGGGGGTCCAGTTTCTGCTTTCTGCACATGGCTAGCCAGTTTTCCCAACACCATTTATTAAACAAGTAATCCTTTCCCCATTGCTTGTTTTTGTCAGGTTTGTCAAAGATCGGATGGTTGTAGATGTGTTGTGTTGCCTCTGAGGCCTCTGTTCTGTTCCACTGGTTTCTATCTTTGTTTTGGTACCAGTACTATGCTATTTTGATTACTGTAGCCTTGTAATATAGTACTGGAAGTTCTAGCCAGAGCAATCATGCAAGAAAAAGAAATAAAGGGTATTCAAATAGGAAAGGAGGAAGTCAAATTGTCTCTATTTGCAGACGACATGATTGTATATCTCAAAGACCCCAAAATCTTCTGAAACTGATAAGCAACTTCAGCAAAGTCTCAGGATACAAAATCAATGTGCAAAAATCACAAGCATTCCTATACACCAATAACAGACTTAAAGAGAGCCAAATCAAGAACGAACTGCCATTCACAATTGCTACCAAGAGAATAAAATACCTAGGAATACAACTAACAAGGAATGTAAAGGACCTCTTCAAGGAGAACTACAAACCACTGCTCAACAAAATAAGAGAGGACACAAACAGATGGAGAAACGTTCCATGTTCATGGTTAGGAAGAATCAATATCGTGAAAATGGCCATACTGCCCAAAGTAATTTACAGATTCAACGCTATCCCCATCAAGCTACCAATGACCTTCTTCACAGAACTGGAAAAAACCACCTTAAACTTCATATGGAACCAAAAGAGAGCCCGCATAGCCAAGTCAATTCTAAGCAAAAAGAACAAAGCAGGAGGCATCACACTACCGGACTTCAAACGATTTCATTCTTACTGTATCAATCAATGTGCTCCTCTCATTCCTATATTACCTGTAAATTAGCAGTTATATCTAGAAGCTTGATTTGAGATTAAGATTTCTTTTCAAGAACTCCTGACAGGTTATTTTGCATATTTCAATCAGGCAGCACACAGTACCTGTCTCTTTTTTTGTGATATTAGCTGACATTGAGGATTATTACCTAGGTATATTAATTCTATTAATTTGTTAGGGGCTACAAAATATGCTGATATTATAATTCTATTGTTTCTTCTTTGTTCTTCATTTATTAGCAGGAATACCTCTACAAAGAGAAACTTCCCTTCCTTACCTATTTGATTATGCTGAAGTACAGTAAGCTAAGATAAATGCCTAATTCTTTCCCTTTGTCCATTTTCTTTTCTTTTCTTTCTTTCTTTCTTTTTTTTTTTTTGAGAGGAAGTCTTCCTCTTGTCGCTTAGGCTGGAGTGCAGTGGCATGGTCTCAGCTAACTGCAACCTCTGCCTCCCAGGTTCAAGTGATTCTCTTGCCTCAGCCTCCTGAGTAGCTGGGATTATAGGCACTCACCACCGGACCCTGCTAATTTTTGTATTTTTAGTAGAGATGGGGTTTCACCATGTTGGCCAGGCTGGTCTCAAATTCCTGACCTTAGGTGATCTGCCCACCTTGGCCTCCCAAAGTGCTAGGATTATAGGCATGAACCACTGCGCCTGGTTCTATTAAGGAAACTGACGGCCTATTGTCAGGCCTACTGTCCTCTAAAGGTGACCAAGAAATTATGAACCATGTATGTGTAAACATATTTGATATGGGTCAATCTGCTGCCAGTATTTTCTTTATTTACATATAAATAGTCCCATGTTTGATCAGTGTAATCCTCTATGGGTTGGTTCCTGAGTCCTTTTTGACATAAGCCTAGTTTTGGTAGCTGCCTTTCTTTCTCATATGATAAGATGTTTGTCCATCTTACAGCATTTCCTGTCTTGACTTGGAGTCAGCCATTTCTCCAAGGAGTCCTGGTTTCTTTTAGTGAGAATAGTATTGAATCCCACAATCTGGGGACTAGGGTGCCATTGCCACTGACTTGGTCATTGTTTCTAAGCCTTTTCATAGAACAGAGTTAGAAATCATGTAACTGGAGAAAAACATTAATACATCGTGAGTTTATACGGATTATTTTCAATTCAAATTGAAATTCAGGATTACAGACTTTCACTTAACTTCCTCCCTTCTTCCACACCAAAAATCCTGGTTTACAACACCTACAACATTTTTCATTTGATTTCCCCATAAATAGTTTAGGATTTTTTTCCTTTTCTTCCTTGGCCCTCAGCATATATCCCACTAGGGTTGTTCAGTTAAATTATTTAGCTAACTAGATGGCATAGTTTTGGTTAGGTTCATTTACATAAATCTGCTTTTGATTTTTAGGGATTACTTTATAATTTTCTTATAATTATATAAAGCATTTATAGAGTTTCGCATGTTCAGCAAAACCTGACTTCTATTCCTGTCAGCTCCATAGTATTTCAATGCTCCCCTTATAGGAAACAGCTGAAATATTTTTACGTCTTATCTTTCTATGATTTGTTCTTAATATAGGCAAAAAAACTCACGCCTGTAATCCAAGCACTTTGGAGGCCAAGGCGGGTGGATCACCTGAGTTCGGGAGTTCAAGACCAGCCTGACCAACATGGTAAAACCCCATCTTAAAAAAAAAAAAAAAAAAAAGAGGGCCGGGCGTGGTGGCTCAAGCCTGTAATCCCAGCACTTTGGGAGGCCGAGGCGGGTGGATCACTGGGTCAAGAGATCGAGACCATTCTGGTCAACATGGTGAAACCCCGTCTCTACCAAAAATACAAAAAATTAGCTGGGCATAGTGGTGCGTGCCTGTAATCCCAGATACTCAGGAGGCTGAGGCAGGAGAATTGCCTGAACCCAGGAGGCGGAGGTTGCAGTGAGCCGAGATCGTGCCATTGCACTCCAGCCTGGGTAACAAGAGCAAAACTCCGTCTTAAAAAAAAAAAAAAAAAAAAAAAAAAAAGGCAAAAAAAAAAAAATATATGTTTATAACCCCCTACCTTTTCTTAGATAAAATGATAACATACCACACGTGTTTTTCTCTGCCTAGCCCTTTTCACTTAGCAACAGACCCTGGACATCACTACATAGGAGTATGCCTTTTTGCAGCTGTATAATAGTCTACTTGTGAATGTACCATGGAGTATTCAACTAGTCTTCTGCTGAGGATATTTGGTTTGTTTCCAGGCTTTTGCTATTTTAGAGTTTGTTACAATGAATAGACTTGCCCATGTCTTTTTGTATTTTTACTAATGTCACTTTGAAATTGATTTCTGAATTAAAGGATAAATATCTATGTAAATTTGCTAATTATTGACAAATTCTCTTCCATAGGGGTATACCTTATCTCCAGCAATATATGTGAATGCCTGTATCTCCATAGCCTTTCCCATAGGATATATTATCATACTTTTGAACTCTTGCCAATCTGAAAGGTGAAAAATAGTATTTCAGGGCAGTTTAGTTCACATTTTCTTTTGTGAGCAAGGCTGCACATCTTTCTAAATGGTTAATGCTGTTTTCCTAGTTTTCACTTTGTTTTAATTAGACTTTATGTTCTGGGGTCTGTGCAGAATGTGCAGGTTTGTTACACAGGTATACATGGGCCATGGTGGTTGGCTGCATCCATCACCCCGTCATCTACGTTAGGTATTTCTTGTAATACTATCCTTCCCCTAGCCCCCGACCCCCAGACAGGCCCTGGTGTGTGATGTTTCCCTCCCTGTGTCCATATGTTCTCATTGTTCAACTCCTTCTTATGAGTGAGAACACGCAGTGTTTAGTTTTTTGTTCTTGTGTTAGTTTACTGAGAATGATGGTTTCTAGCTTCATCCATGTCCCTGCAAAGGACATGAACTCATCCTTCTTTTTTATGGCTTAAAGTTCAGGTAACTCACATATAGTAACATTCATCCTTTTTAGTTTGCAATTCTGAGTTTTGATAGGTGCAAATGATTGCATAGCCACTAGCACATTCAAAATATAGAATCAATTAATCATCCTCCACATTTCCCCTGAACCTCTTGGTAGTTCAGCCTTCTCCTTCCTCTTACCACCCACTGATTTTTTTGTTTCTATAGTTTTGCTTTTAAAAAACTACTGTATTTGGAATAACACAATATATAACATTTTAAGTCTGACTCTTTTCACATAGCGCAATGCATGTGAGATTGGTGTGTGTCGCTGGTTCATTCCTTTTGATTACTGAGTGGTATATCATAGTATAGATTTACCACAGTTTGCTTATTCATTTCCTAGCTCGAAGACATTTAGACAGATCCTAGGTTTTGGATATTATGAATAAAGCTGCTATACATATTTACATGCAGATTTTCTTGTAAGTATAGATTTTCATTTCATCTGGGTAAATACCTAGAAGTGGGATTGCTGGGTTATATAGGGCAAGAGTATGTTTCACTTTATGAGAAAACGCCAAACTGTTGTCTAAAGTGGCTATGTCAGCTTTTCTTGTTGCAGGGTGGGAGGTAGGGGGTTGTTTGTTTTTTTGTTATTTTAATAGGTGTGCCATGGTATGTCACTGTGGTGTTTTTTGTTTGTTTGTTTTGTTTTTTTTGGTAGCCCAGGCTGGAGTGCAGTGGCATGATCAGGACTCACTGCAGCCTCTACTTCCCAAGTAGCTGGGACTGCAGGCATGTGCCACCGTGTCTGGCTACGTTTTTTGAATTTTAGTAGAAATGAGATCTTGCCATATTGCCCAGGCTAGTATCAAACTTCTGGGCTCAAGTGATCCTCCTGCCTTGGCCTCTCAAAGTGCTAGGATTATAGGCATAAGCCACTGTGCCTGGCCTCATTGTGGTTTTAATTTGCATTTCCCTAGTGATTCATGATGTTGGGCATCTTTCCATGTGTTTACCTGCCACTTGTATGTCTTCTTTGGTGAAACGTATGTTTAAATCCTTTGCCCAATAAAAACATTTGGTTGTTTGTTTGATTATTGTTGGGTTTTAAGAATTTTTATTATATTCTAAATGCAAGTCCTTATCAGGCATGTGATTTGCAAATATTTCTCCCAGTATGCGGTTTGTATTTTCCCTCTTTCATAGAGCAAAAATTTAAATTTTGGTAAAGTCTGATTTTTTAATTTTCTCTCAAGGATTGTACATTTAGTGTTGTGGCTAAGAAGTTGTTGCCTAATCTAAGGTCACAATGATTTTCTCTTAAATTTTCTTCTAGCAGTTTTATATTTTTAGTTCTTACATTTATGTTTGTTATCAATTTTTAATTTTATTTTTGAGATGGCGTTTCGCTCTTGTTGCCCAGGCTGGAGTGCAATGGCACAATCTCAGCTCACTGCAACCTCTGCCTCCTGGGTTCAAGTGATTCTCCTGCCTCAGCCTTCCGAGTAGCTGGGATAACAGGCATGTGTCATCATGACTGGCTAATTTTGTATTTTTGGTAGAGATGGGGTTTCACCATGTTGGCTAGGCTGGTCTTGAACACCTGGCCTCAGGTGATCTGCCCATCTCAGCCTCCCTAAGTGCTGGGATGACAAGCATGAGCCACTGTGCCCAGCCCGATTTTTAATTTTTGTATATAGTACAAGCTATGAATCATGGTTCACTTTTCTGCATATAGTATCCAGTTGTTCCAGCACCATTTGTTGAAAAGACTGTTCTCTCTTCATTAAATTACCTTTGTACCTTTGTCAAAATCAATTCACCTTGTATGTGTAGGTCTATTTTTGGGCTGTTTATTCCACTGATCTACATGTCTATCTTTTCTTCAATATTGCACTGATTTGATTCCAAGATTTGATTCACACTTACTTTATGGTAAGTGTGAAAATCAGGTAATGTTAATCTTCCAACTTTGCTCTTTTCCAGAATTGTTTTGGCTATTTAAGTTCCTTTGCCTTTCCATATACATTTTAGAATCAATTGTTGATTTATATAAAAATCATGTTGGGATTTTATTGGAATTATGTTAAATCACTAGATTAGTTTGGGGAGAACTGCTAGGTTACCAATATTGAATCTTCCAATTCATGAACATGATATATCCTCTATTTATTTAGTTGATTTTCTTTCATTTGTATTTTGTGTTATTTAGCATGCAGATCTTGTACATATTTTGTAAGATTTATACCTCAGTATTTCATGTGTTCTCATGTGCTTGTAAATGGCATTTTATACCCAAAGGATTATAAACCATTCTATTATAAAGACTCACATGTATGTTCATTGCAGCCCTGTGTACAATGGCAAAGACCTGGAACCAACCTAAATGCCCATCGATGATAGACTGGACAAAGAAAATGTGGCACATATACACCATGGAATACTATGCAGCCATAAAAAAAGATGAGTTTGTGTTCTTTTAGGGACTTAGATGAATCTAGAAACCATCATTCTCAGCAAACTGACACAAGAACAGAAAATCAAACACCACATGTTCTCACTCATAGGCAGGTGTTGAGCAATGGGAACATGTGGACTCAGAGGAGCATCACACACTGGGGTCAGTTGGGGGGGCTTGGGGAGGGACAGTGGGGGGTGAGGGGTGGGGAGGGATATGTGGGGAGAAATGCTGGATATAGATGAAGGGGAAATGGAGGCAGCAAACCACCTGGTTATGCATGCACCTATGCAACAACCCTGCATTATCTGCACATATACCCCAGAACCTAAAGTACAATAAAAAAAATTTAATTTCTAGTTTCCATTGGTAGTATATAGCAATAGATTGATTTTTCTTACTAGCCTTGTATTGTGCAATCTTGACAAACTCACTTATTTCTAGTAGGTTTTTCATAGATTTTTTTCAGTGATTTTATTCTAAAATAGTCATATTATCAGTAAAAAGAGGCAATTTCTTCCTCTCCAATCTATATGCCTTTATTTATTTTTCTTTTTGTTGGATAGAAGACTAAGAGTGGATATCTTTGTCTTAATCCAAATCTAGGAGAAAAACCATTTGGTCTTTCACCAATAAAATATGATGCTATAAAATCTTTTACCATTATGTATAATTCTAGCTGTAGAGTTTTAGTGATGCCATTTATCAGATTGAGAAAGTTCATTGTTATTCCTAGTTTGCTGATTTTAAAAAACATAAATGGATGTTGAATCTTGTCCAAGGCTTTTTCTGCATCTATCGAAATGATTTAGCCTGTTGATATGGTGAGTTACATTGACTGATTTTGGTTGCCGAACTATCCTTGCATTTCTTGGATAAATCCATTTGATTATATGAGGTATTCTTTTTGTTAATTTTGAATTTGATATGTCAGTGTTTTGTTAAAGATGTTTGAAGCTGTGAAGGGTATTTTTATGAAGGGTATTGTTTTTTAATTTCTTTATCTTGTAATGTTTTCATCTGATTTTGATATGCAGGATGTTAGTCTTGTAAGTTGAGAAGTATTCTGTATATACTTTTGTATATGCTGGACGTTTTTGTGTAGAATTAATGCGATTTCTTCTTTGATGTTTGGAAAATTTCACCTATGAAGACATCTGGGCCTTGAGTTTTCTTTGGGAAGGTTTTTTAACTATAGAGTCATTAAAAAAAATAGATATAGACCGGACACGGTGGCTCACACCTGTAATTCCAACACTTTGGGTGGCCAAGGCAGGCAAATCACTTGAGGTCAGGAGTTTGAGACAAGCCTGGCCAACATGGTGAAACCCCATCTCTATTGCAAATATAAAAATTAGCCAACTGTGGTGGTGGGTGCCTGTAATCCCAGCTACTTGGAAGACTGAGGCACAAGAATTGATTGAACCCAGGAGGCAGAGTTTGCAGTGAGCCAAGATAATGCCACTGCACTCCAGTCTGGTTGACAGAGTGAGAATATGTCTCAAAAAGAAAAAAAAATATGAGATTATTCAGGCTATAATGGAGTTGCTTGTAATATATTTTTTAGCTTTTTGAAATTAAAAAAAATTTCTTTCAGTATCACTACCATACTGAATGGTATATATATGGAGTTTCACCATGTTGGCCAGGCTGGTCTCCAACTCCTGACCTCACATGATCTGCCCACCTCGGCCTCCCAAAGTGCTGGGATTGTAGGGATGAGCCACCATACCACCTAAATTCTCTGTTTAAATTGTCTAATTACTGTTAAATCTACATTGAGATTTTAATCCTAATTCATATTATTTATGTATTTATGGAGACAGGGTCTTGCTGTGTTGCCCAAGCAACACAAACCCCTGGCCTCAAGCGATCCTCCTGCCTCAGCCTCCCAAAGTACTGAAATTACAGGCATGAGCCACCATGCCCTGTCCAAATTCTTATTCAGTTCTTAAATTTCAACTTTGTTCATTTTCAAATCTGCTTGGCTGTTTGGCAGTTTCTGTTTGCCTGCAGGGTTGTTGTTATTTATTTTAGCTTGCCTTTTATTTCTTTAAAGACAGACTACACAATTGTCTTATCTTTTTTTTTTATTATTATACTTTAAGTTCTGGGGTACATTTGCAGATTGTGCAGGATTGTTACATAGGTATATACATGCCACGGTGGTTTGTTGCCTCCATCTCCCTGTCACCTACATTAGGTATATCTCCTACATCCCCCTGCTATCCCTCCCCTACTCTCCCACCCGCTTACAGGCCCCAGTGTGTGATGTTCCCCTTCCTGTGTCCATGTGTTCTCATTGTTCAACATCCACTTATGAGTGAGAATATATGGTGTTTGGTTTTCTGTTCTTGTGTCAGTTTGCTGAGAATGATGGTTTCCAGCTTCATCCATGTCCCTGCAAAGGACATGAACTCATCCTTTTTTATGGCTGGATAGTACTCCATGGTGTATATGTGCCACATTTTCTTTATCCAGTCTATCATTGATGGGCATTTGGGTTGATTCCAAGTCTTTATTATTGTAAACAGTGCCACAATAAACATATGTGTGCATTTGTCTTTATAATAGGATGATTTATAATCCTTTGGGTATATACCCAGTAACAGGATTGCTGGGTCAAATGGTATTTCTATTTCTAGATCCTTGAGGAATCACCATACTGTCTTCCACAATGGTTGAACTAATTTACACTCCTGCCAACAGTGTAAAAGCATTCCTATTTCTCCACATCCTCTCCAGCATCTGTTGTCTCCAGATTTTTTAATGATCGCCATTCTAACTGGCGTGAGATGGTATCTCAATGTGGTTTTGATTTGCATTTTGCTAATGACCAGTGATGATGAACATTTTTTCATATGTTTGTTGGCTGCATAAATGTCTTCTTTTGAAAAGTGTCTGTTTATATCCTTTGCCCACTTCTTGATGGTTTTTTTTTTCCTTGTAAATCTGTTTTAGTTCTTTGTAGATTCTGGATATTAGCCCTTTGTCAGATGGGTAGATTGCAAATTTTTTTTCCCATTCTGTTGGTTGCCAGTTCACACTAATGATTGTTTCTTTTGCTGTGCAGAAGAAGCCCTTAAGTTTTACTAGATTCCATCTGTCTATTTTGGCTTTTGTTGCAATCGCTTTCGGTGTTTTAGTCATGAAGTCCTTGCCTACACCTATGTGCTGAATGGTATTGCCTAGGTTTTCTTCTAGCGTTTTTATGGTGTTAGGTCTTAGGTTTAAATCTTTAATCCATCTGGAGTTAATTTTTGTATAAGGTGTAATGAAGGGGTCCAGTTTCAGCTTTCTGCACATGGCACCTTTTAATTTAAGTGTATAATGTCTTTGCTGATCTGTTTCTGCTACATATTGTTTCTGCTATTTTTATTCACGGTGCTTTGCTTGCTTTTGTGCTTGGTAATTTTTGACTATAAGCTGTACATTTTTTTATGGGTATTTATTTGTGGTATTTCTTTGAGGCCTAGGCTGAAGGTTCATTTTTCCAGGCAGGATTTCATTTACTTCTTCCATGTGCTTAAGAACACTGCTGATACCCGTTCTCTTTAAGCTGAATTCATTGTTTGAAGTTATTTGGGCCATTGAAATGGGCTGAAAAATCTGACTTACAGTTTCAGTTTTTCAGTAATAGGGTTTTTTGTTAATGTTTTAGTTCCTGCTCTTCTCTGTACCAAGGCAGCTTTTCATGTGGTCCCCTGGGAGTGTGAGTGTGGGCTGGGCTTATTTCTATTTAAAGTGTATTTTGAGGGTAGCATTTTGGGTTCCCAACCTTATGGAAGGGGATTCGCTGTGAGATTACCCATGTTGGGCAGGCTTTGGGCTTTGTCTTTTGTTTCCCAAGCCTCGTGAAGCTGAGTAAACTTAAGACTAAAGTTCTTTTGGCTTGGCGAATGCCCTCAGAACAAATGTAACTTAATGATTCTTCATTTTCTCTGTCATATATATTTTGGCCTGACAATCCACTAGTTGTCAGCTCTTTGAGGTTTTTAGAAAGGTAATTGTGAGCCAAGATTGTGCCACTGCACTCCAGCTTGGGCAACAAGAGCAAAACTCTGTCTCAAAAAAAAAAAGAAAGTATCTAGCACTTTTTTTTTTTTTTTAGAAGGAATGAAGGTGGAGGGAGGTTTGTGGACAGCAGAGGCAGCGGTGGGCATTTTCAAGGATGCTTTTCCTTTTTTTTTGGAAAGAAGAAGAGGAAAAGAGAAGAAAAAGAGGGAGAGAGAACAGAAATATTGCTTTATTCTATGAATGGGTATTAATAATGGCCGATCAATATTTTGTGTATTTAAAGTGGAGAGCTCTATAAGTACTTATTAAGTTTACTTGTCGCGGATCTGAGTTCAAGTTCTGGATATCCTTATTAAGTTTCTGTCTCGTTGAGTCTAAATCTCTTCATGGGTCTTATGTATCTGGGTGTTAGGATGCATTGATCCCTGTATCTAGCACTTTTTTAAGAAGGAAAATAGATCTAAGTTTCTATAAAATTTAGTAACAATTATTTCTCATTTTTTATATGTATTTTTTGAGAAAGTCTTTCTCTGTTGCCCAACCTGGAGTGCAGTGGCACAATCTTGGTTCACTGCAACCTCTGCTTCCCAGGCTCAAGTGATCCTCCCACCTCAGTCTCCCAAGTAGCTGGGACCACAAGTGTGTGCCACCACACCCAGCTAATTTTTAAAAATTGTTTGTAGAGATGGGGTCTTAGGCTAGTTTCGAACTCCTGGGCTCAAGCTATCCTTCTACCTTGGCCTGCCTCCCAAAGTGCTGTGATTACAGGTGTGAGCCACCATAGCTGGCCTATATTATTTCTTTATAGAAATAACTATATTATTTATTTATAGAAATTTTATGTCACTTTAAAAACCTTGCTCCTTTCTTGTTTTTGACCCTTTCTTTTATATTACCAATGAATTTGCATTTTTGATTTTATACTCTGCATTGAACAATTCTATTAAGTAAATATTCTGTGGGTTAAATTCTGTTATTTGCTGTTTCTTATAACTCCTGTTCTCTCTGTCTTCTGTCCTTATGTGTTTTGCAATTTGGGAGTACCAGTTTTCACTTATAGAGCTTTCTTAGTGGTATTCTGTGCAATGTATATAAGGGTATATTCCTTCTAAAGATGGTTTACATTTGTTTCTGTCTTGTGCTCAAGGCATTAATAGAAGGGAGCTGCTTTTATGTGGCATTCTTAATTGTGAGGCTCTGAGTCAATGCAGATAGTATAGGGCAGGCCTGTGCTTATAAACTGTTAAGAAGATGTTTCTTGGCTACCCAGATCCCCAGTCCAGATAGACAGGCTTCTGTGCCCCAGTCCAGATAGATGGGCTTCCATATTTTTACTTTACCTTTGCATGAAGACCAGAAAACTTCAAGGAGCATGATTTTTCAGGTCTGCCTCCCCATTTTATCCAGGCCCAAGGCTTTGTGTCTCATCCGTATGTGGCTATTCTTTTTAAAAAATCAAGACCTGCCAATGCTCTAAGCATAAGCATTGCATCAGCACCACTCACCCCTCTAGTTCTCAGCTTCCTTTTCTTTGTTTTTGTCTCTAGGAGTTTTCTTTTCTTATGAGATCAGCCATGCATTTTAAGGACTTTTGTTTTACTTCATCCACTGTTTCTTAGTATTTCATAATAGATAGGTTATTTTCTTGCCACATTGCTAGAAACTGAAGTCAATTCATTCATTGTTTTTAGGAAGAATCTACATAGTGTCCAATATCTGGTTTGAATATGCATAAAAAGAAAGTTTTAACTGATGTTTCTGAAGACCAAAAAAGTGAAGGCAGGACCTTGTCATATTTGTCTATTTCTCATGCATAGATATAAATTGCTAATTACTGTTAAAGAATAAGAATACATTGATCCAGAGAAGATGAATTGCCATTCCCTCAAGTCTGCACTCAATTCTGAGCAACAATATGTAAAATGTCTCAGCCAACCTGAAAATTGTTCTCAAGCAGACATTTGATTAGAATGCTTTTGTTTTTCCATTCTTTTAAAAAAAATTTGAGACAGAGTCTTGCTCTGTCGCCTAGGCTGAAGTACAGTGGCACAATCTCAGCTCACTGCAGCCCCCACTGCCTCCTGGGTTGAAGCCATTCTTCTGCTTCAGCCTCCTGAGTAGCTGGGATTACAGGCATGTGCCACCATGCCAGGCTAATTTTTGCATTTTTAGTAGAGATGGGGTTTCGCCATGTTGGCCAGGCTGGTCTTGAACTTCTAGCCTCAGGTGATCCACCCGCCTCAGCCTCCCAAAGTGCTAGGATTACAGGCATGAGCCACTGTGTCTGGCCTGAATGCTTTTGTTTTTCCAGGATAAAAATAGGTGGCCAGGATAAAAATCAAGTGGCCACCAAAGCCATTTCCTTCTATTTTGGTGACTTTTGTCCTAGGCTAAGTCTACACACAGATATTTTTATTCCATACTTGTTCATAGGCTGGATACTTCCCAGTGTAGTGTGATTATATTGAATGATGTTGATGACAGTGTCTGATCCCTCCTCTCCCACATGTACAAACACACACATATACACCTATACATGCATTAGAAGTATGCTGTCCCTCTTGGTAAATCATTGCAGCTATCCAAAGGAGTTTGCATGCCCAGAAGGAAAGCTTTGCTGGTTGTGAAAGGCCTTGGGAAGTGAGCACTTTTGTACCTTGCCGTCCACCTGAGGCCCCCGTCTGTGAGGTTCCCATTCTCACCAAGGAGAGCATGGCTTCATCCCAGAGCTTCCCATATGGAGACTCTGCCAAAGCTTACTGATAAATTACCAGCCAATGTGGGAGTTAATCAGAGAGTTCCAAGCCAGCTAGAGTGGGGATTTGAGAGAAAACAGAGTGAGTGGCTGCCAGCTTCAACCCACTACCTATATTTCCTTTCTAGGATGCTCAGGATGTGATATTCAGGCAGCTTCTGCATGGGGTGGTGTTGACCGCACACTGTTGCCTGGGAAATCCAAGAAGCAGAAAGCAGGGGATGGGAGGCGGGAGAGGCTGTGGGTGGCCTTAGAGCTGAAGATAGGAACAAAATGATACAGAGTTTGCTCTGTGGATGATGGTGCTGAGAGTGGGTGTGGGGAGGCTACTGCTGACGCAGACAGATGGACTCCTGGGACCTGGGGCTTTTCGTGTCTGTATACAAGCATTTGGGGCATTAGAGAGAGTTTAAACCAGTACAAATGGACGTGGCATTGACTGTCCAACAATGAGAGGCTGCAGACTCATTCCCTATAGTCTTCTAAATAGATAGGCAGGCCAAGCACACATCATGCCTTATACTGTAAACATTAGTTGTGACTCTGAAGAGGAGTTTGTCAGAATGCCAAACTATGTTCTGTCCTGCCAGATTCTGTAGGCAGATATATGTTGACTACGGTGTTAGTCTGTTCTCACGCTGCTATGAAGAAATACCTGAGACTGGGTGATTTATAAAGAAAAGAGGTTTCATTGACTTACAGTTCTGCATGGCTTGGGAGGCCTCAGGAAACTTACAGTCATGGTGGAAGACACCTCTTCACAGGGCAGCAGGAGATAGAATGAAAACCAAGCGAAGGGGAAAGCCCCTTATAAAACCATCAGATCTCATGAGAACTCACTCACGATCACAAGAACAGCATGGGGAACCCGCCCCCATGATTCAGTTATCTCCACCCGGTCCTGCCCTTGACCCCTGGGGATGATTATAATTCAAGGTAAGTTTTGGGTGGCGACACAGAGCCAAACCATATCAACCATATAACCCACAAATATGCACTATGTTAAAACTTGGCCCTAAAGCTCTAGGTATAATCCCAGGTTCTACTAAAGCAACTTAGACCACATACAGAGCGGGGTAGGTCCTCTTGCATCCAGGCCTAAGCTTTTCTATTCAGGCCTCCTTTCCCTTGCCCCCACCTCAGTTCTTGTTTAGGGAGTGGGGCATGGAAAAGGGGGTGGGAGAAAGTCCTGGGTCCATTTTACTGTAACAGCTCTCTTGGGAGGTCAGGAAACAAGTAGGTGCACATAACACCTAAAGTAAAGGCCAAGAGGCCCAGACCCTTACATTTCCAGAGTCATGAGAGAGAATTTCCCAAGTCAGTCCCTTACCTTTCCTGTCTGTGTCCATCCTTCCTATCACATTGGCCTGATAGTGTCTTTGGTCTCAGTCTAGATTGTTGGTCCTTGAGATAGAGGCAGAGAGGAGAGTCTTGGGTTCCCTTCAGGGTTGGAGTAAACTGAGAACAGAGACCCGAGCACTTTCTTAAGGACAGTGGTGGGACCCCCTTTCCACTCCGTGCTGCTCTCCTGCTTTCTGGGAATCACCGGCCAAGCATCCCTGTGGCTGGACATTCTCTCCCTAGAACAACATCTCATCTCCCTGTCTTGGATTCTCTTTCACTGACTATTACCTGGACTCTTGTCCCAGGTTGTTGTTCCCCTGGGATACAGAGCTGCCTGCTGGACAGAGCCTTTCCTCCCGGCCCCTATAGCAGAAGCCCTCCTCCATTCTCTATTCTGTCCTATTGAATGGATTTAGTGTTAGGACCTGGATGCTTCCACTTTGCATGGCCACCTGCAGTGACTGTCCATGCTCAGGCAGTCCATACCAGACTGTCCAATTTCCTGAGATGTGACACCCACCCTGCAGGATCCCTCTAATGAATGACAAACTGACTGTATTCTGAATATATTCTGTAGGTAGCACCAGCGAGATTTCTTAACAACTTGGATATAGGAGATGTGGAAAAGACACCAGTCAAGAATGACTTCAAAATTTTAGACCCAGGTGGTTGAAGGATTGTATTGCCATAAATGGAGATGGCGAGTTTATATGGGGAGTAAATTTATGATGATTTTTGAGTTCAGTTTCGAATTTGTCAAATTTGACTTTATGTATATTACAGATTATATATTTTATATATAATATAAAAGTATATTATATTATAGGAGCAAACATATATAATATAAAAGTATATTATATATAAAACATAATATATGAGATATATATTTTATATAAAATTTTATTTATTATATATTTTATATATATTTATCTCCATATGGAAATACTGAATAGACACTTGGGTAGTGTCTATGTTCTGAGACAATACTTGGGCTAAGCTATTTGTATGGGAGTCATCAGTGGGTATAAATAAAAAAGAGAAGCAGTGCAAGGACTGAGCCCTAGGACTCTCTAACCTTAAGAGATTGGGGAGATAAGGCTTTGCTAACTTATGTCCCTATTGTGTATTTTTTCTGTCTCCCACTAGGATGAAATTCTGTGACAGTAGTGACCTTGTCTTTGTCTTGTGGCCTGCCGTTAGCTATTCAATAAAAAATTGTAGAATGAATGAAGACAAACATGTATCCCACCCACGTGATCTCTGATGCTGGAAGGGACATTGCAAACTTGTCCACTTTGGTGCCACTGGCTGATATCCAGTCAGTCCTGTGGTCAGAGGTTGGTATGGGTGGTCAGAAAGAATGCTGACATTAACCCTGCCCTGTCCCCCTTGTACTTTGAAGCTGCTTCTTGGGGTCTGGGAGATGAAGGAGGGGCTGCTGAGAGGAGCCAGGAGCCACAGCTTTTGAAGATGGCAGCTTACATGTCCCTGTGAAGTGACCCTGGGGATGAGGTCTCTCTATAGGCGAACTCACCTTCCTGCTGTGATTCTCTGCATGCCTGTGTTGAAGGCACAGGAAATGCTCTAATCCTGTTATCCCTGAGCTTTCCAGTCTGGCAGTCTAAAATTCAATTCCCCAAAAACATGAGCAAACATAATGGATGCAGACATCAGAGGAAATGCCAGAGGGCTTGGGTGTCCTCACGAGCTCCCTGATGGAGCCCAGCTCAAATGACTGACAATGAACTTGGGAAAGGCTAGGCTCTGCGTCAGGCCTTCCCACACCCATATCCTGTTGTCCTTTTTCTCGACTAATTGCTTTGTATCCCATCAGGCCCAAGTGTCCGCCACTCATTTGCACATATCCCTTTAATTCCATACCCTCCCTAGCCCCCATATATTAGAGGCCCTTCCTAGACAGAAGGTCAGCTTGTCAAGTGGAATTTCTTATGACTGATGTTTTGCATTCTTGGACTTCTTGGCTTGTCCTCATTCTTGGCAAAGGCTTCCTTTCTTGGTGCTATTTCCACCTGCAATCTCCGGGTGCAGAGAGCTGGGCACAGCTCCAAGGACATTGACTAGCTGACCCAATGTCTACTCACCAGCCTTCTGTCTCTGAGGGTCTGTCAGGAGCTGTTCTTGTGGTCACAGCCTATGTCTGCCTTCTCCTGACTTTCTTGTAGGAAATTATTGATAATGTGATTTCAGACTGATCATTTCAAATGCAACAAGTGCTTGCAAGCTTAAGCATCGATGGCACGTGGGCTCTTCAGAATAGTAACATATTTTAAGGGGGTGCCCTGATGGGGAAGATAGATAAAATTTTAACTAGAAAATTAAAAGTCGCCCACAATTGCATGACCTCGAGAGAGTCATAGTAAACGTTTGGGTGTGTTTCCTTTCAGGATTTTCCACGCATATTTATAAAGCATTTCTGTGATCATACTGCTGAGTCTACTTTTCACCCAGTTGGCTTCCAGGTGGGCATTGCAGATGTGCAGGAGAGATGCATCATCCTGCATGTGTCTTCTGCAGAAAAGCTTCAGCTCTGCAAGTGTTGGTTCAGCTCCCCAGAGCCAGCCGATCCCACATCAGACCAGTCCTGTTTCCTCTGCTGCGCTAAGAAGTTGGCATTTTCTTTGAGTTTCATGGCTTCAAGCCCTAATCCAAGCTGAGCTGTCCCTGCCTTTCCTTGCTTGAGAGAGGGTGGTAGTTCCTCAGTTTTTCAAAGTTATTTTGAGCTTAGCAGCAGCTGCTCATTGACCTGGCTTTGAGCAGCAAAGATTGCCTAGGTCCTACCTTTTAGGGAACGGAATAGCTAACCACCCCTTCTTTGTCTCCTGGATGTCCCACCCTCCTTTTGATTTGGATTCTGAGCACTTTTCTGCTTTTCTCCTTCATAGAAAGGGCCAGAGGCTATCGACTTTCCCGTTACCAGTGAAAGCTAGCATCAGTCAGCAGCCACTTCCCATGGATTGTCAGGAAAGCAGCGACCAGACCCAGCAAAGTCACATGAGGGCACAGGTAGGCAAGGGCTTCTCTTCACAGAATCAGTATCTCTTCTCCAGCAGTGACTGGAGCACTTGAAGATGTCAGAAAGGAGACTGCTTTGTTCTCTCTGTCCTGCCTCTCGGCCTAGGGTACTTCCCAGCATAGGATATAACCTTACCCTGAGTGAGCCGATGACATCATATTTTATGATTTTCCCCTTTGCACTGGAATGTCTCTATGCCTGCTGTCTCTCTGGGTGCTGCCCACTTATGCACACTCTGCTTAGTTCTCTTCCACCTAGAATCCTTTTCCCTTCCCCTGAGCCCCTGCTCCAAATTCCTTAAGCATACACAGTCCCCATCAGCACCACTCTAGAGCCAGACAACCAGGGACCCCTCTCTGGGCTTGTGCTATATTCTTAATATTTTTTTTTAGAGACAGGATCTCACTGTCACCCAGGCTGGAGTGCTGTGGTGTGATTATAGTTCACTATAGCCTCAAATTCCTGAGCTCAAGTGATTCTTCTGCCACAGCCTCCCGAGTAGTTAGGACTACAGGCGTACACTACCAAGTGTGGCTTGAGGTTCTGATTTCTGCAGGATTTTTTTTTTTTTTTGAGATGGAGTCTCACTCTGTCTCCAGGCTGGAGTGCAGTGGCATGATCTCAGCTCACTGCAACCTCCGCCTCCCAGGTTCAAGCGATTCTCCTGCCTTATCCTCCTGAGTAGTTGGGACTATAAGCACATGCCACCACACCCAGTTAATTTTTGTATTTTTAGTAGAGAAGGGGTTTCACTGTGTTGGCCAGGAAGGTCTCAATCTTTTGACCTTGTGATCCACCCGCCTAGGCCTCCCAAAGTGCTGGGATTACAGGCGTGAGCCACTGCACCTGGCTGTTCTTGAAGGATTATTAAAAGGGCCTCCTATGGTATGTTTGCCATAAGTATTTGATAGTTTTTGAAGTTTTGAGACCCTGTCTTAAAAACAAAAATACCGGAATAAGGGTATTTTTTGTTTTGAGATAGGTTTTGAGACTCAAGCTGGAGTGCAGTGCTGCAATCAGAGCTCACTGTAACCTGAAACTCCTGGGCTCAAGCAACCTTCCTGCCTCGGTCCCTTGAGTAGCTGTGACTACAGGTGCATGCCTCCATGCCCTGCTAATTTGTCTGTTTTTATTTTTGTAAAGATGGGTCTCATTATGTTGCCCAGTCCGTTCTTGAACTCCTGGCCTCAAGCCACCCTCCTGCCTTGTGGGCTTGTGCTTTAGAAGGCTTCTCTCTGGCCTCCTTGCTCCAGGCCCCTCCCCACAGGGCACAGTATTTCTAGACTATGTTGATGTACCTGAGACACCAGAATTCCCTGCCCAAGTGATGCCCAGTCCCCTGCTAGGTGTTGTGTGTGACCACAGAGGACAGGTATTTGGCAGGAGTAGGGCGGGGAGTTGGATGTATAGACCATTTTGTCTACACACATGTGTGCAAAGCCCCCATAGGGGGTGGAAAAGGGAGAGAAGGAAGGAGCTGGGGGTGGCCCTGGGTAGGAGCCATTATTCATGTTCTTTCTTTTTTTGAGATGGAGTGTCACTCTGTCACCCAGGCTAGAGTGCAGTGGTGTGATCTCAGCTCACTGCAACTTCTGCCTCCTGGGCTCAAGCAATTCTTTGCCTCAGCCTCCAGAGTAGCTGGGATTGCAGGCGCCTGCCACCGCACCTGGCTAATTTTTGTATTTTTAGCAGAGATGAGGTTTTCCTCTGTTGGCCAGGCTGGTCTTGAACTGATCTCATGATCTACCTGCCTTAGCCTCCCAAAGTGCTGGGATTACAGGCGTGAACCACTGTGCCCAGCCCTTTTTCACATTCTTATTTGCACTCTTGTAAATAAGGAGAGGCTCTGCAGAGGGCAGGGGATGCCTGGTCCCCACACATTTTAGCATTCACTCCTTCCTGTCTTGCTTTATTCTCTAGGCGACAAGAATAGACACCTTCTAAGGGTGAGAATCATGGCTTATCTTTTTTACATCTTCCATCCTATGGAACCGGGCTCTGAATTGGCATGAGAAACCACTGTGCCCACCAGTAAGAACTCTGGCTAAGCAGGCACCACAGCCCCTCTCCTCAGAACATTTGCCAGCTGAATCTTTTCCTTTCTTACCAGCCCTGGCTCAGGGGAGAAGGCTGGAAATCCACAGTCCTGCAGTCACTGGTCACCTTCTTCTCTACTCCAGAGACAGCCTGTGCCTGGCTGGCTCTGAGAGGGCAGGGCACCTTTTACTTTAAGGTTCCTTGTAGAATTGGAAAGATGGAGGCATGTGGTAGGGACTCAGTTAATACTGGGTGAGTAAAATGAGAGTGAAACAGGATGTAATACTTTTTTTTTTAGTAGAGACGGGGTTTCGCTATGTTGGCCAGGCTGGTCTGGAACTCCTGACCTCAAGTGGTCTGCTGCCTTGGCCACCCAAAGTGCTGGGATTACAGGTGTGTGCCACCACACACAGCCCAGGACACGATGCTTTCTAGGAAGAAGAGGAGGTGGTACAGGCCATCCCAGGTGTGTGTGAGGCATGGGAAGGGATACCCTGGAGGGACATTCCTTTAGGGGCTATTAAACAGGCCAGGAAGGAGGAGGCCCTAAATCAGTGAAAATGCTTTAGGCAAGTTCCATCATAAAATGCTGCCACCCAGAACTACAGAAACTCCAGAGGCACCCCAGTGGGTATCCGGGGAGTGGCTCTGAGATGAGGTAGCTTGGCCCAGCACCTGGGGGTCCTCGCCTCAGGCTAGAGGCTGCAAGGCCAGGCCCCCTGGACTGCTCTCTACGTGCTGGGGTCCCACTCCTCTGGCTGGGCTGCAGGTGGTAAAGTCTGGCCTGCTTGTGGGGAATGGGGATAGGCTTGGAAAGAGGAAATCCTTCCTGTGTCCTGCCTGGCTGCCTGGCTCTGGCCCTAGAGATGCTGTTAGGCTATCTGTCCGGAGGAGTAGATGATGGAGCTGCCAGCATTTAAAAATGGCCAAGCTCTGTAGCCAGATTCCTGGACTTCTTGGTGTCCACTGTTGTCTTCTATACCCTCTCTCTTTCTCCTAATTTAATGCACAAGACTACATTCAACTTAATTAGGAGGATGATATGTCTTATAAATTTAATATTTAATACCCAAGCAAAGGCTCCCCCCACATATTTATTAATGCTGTCCTGGGAGGAATGTTAATGAGTTATGATGTCATAAATACTTGGAATGAAGGAGCTGGAGGCAGGGAAGAGGGAAGAAGGGGAGAGAGAAACCCAGATCATTTTAAGAACCAAAGAGGAATGAAATTTTCCTTTTGGATTGGGGTTTGTTGTACAGGCTGCTTGGATTTTCTGGCTGGGGCAGAAATACGATGTCAGGATTCAGAGCTGTGAGCTGTGCTCTTATCCAGAGTCAGGCAGGACAGGGGTACCATGTGTGTTAGTCAAGTCAGACTTGTTTTGAATTTGGGAACATGGTGTGCTTTCAGGATGCCAAAGCGCGTATTTTAATGAATAATGGAGGAAAACATCTTAGCCAGATGCTGCACCCATTTGTATCCTCTTCTCTGGTTATTTGGAAGTAGCATTGGTGTAGATTCAGCATTTGGATGCTTGATTTCTAATGCTGAACCTCCATCCAGAGGCTTCATATTTTATAATCAAAATAACATGGGAAGCCAGGTGCAGGGGTGCACACCGTAGTCTCCACCACTTGGGAAGCTGAGGTGGGAAGAGTACTTGAACTCAGGAGTTCAAGGTTAGCTTGGGCAACATAGTGAGACCTCCATCTCAAAGCAAAAACCAAATAATAAAAAAAAAAATAAAAAAACCAGACAACAAGGAAATAACATAGGGACGGAGTGATGGGGCAGAGAGAGGAAGAGGAGGGAGATTCTCTCAGGGTTTTGAGGAGGCCTCAAAGCTCATCTCCAGAGCTTGGGAAGAACTTTTTCCTAATTCGACTCTCCAACTTTCTTATTTCTGTAAATACAAATGATTCACAAATCCCTCTTTCCTGATGGAATTCACTTATTGAACAGTTGGAACTGAAAGGATACAAGGACACCAGGATGAGTTTCCCTTCCTGTGCCCTAATGATGTCTCAGGCAGAGTCCTGGCTTTCGAGACCCTTCAAGAAACTAAAAAGCAGCCTGGTCTACACCAGGGTAGAATTTACTTCTCAATCTTGCATCTGTTCAGGTCTCCACCCCTCCCTCTGCCCAGCTTGACATGGCCTCTCAGAGCATTGCTGTGTTGGGGAAGAAATACTCAAACAGACGTGGGGTAGACCCAGCAGACCTCCTCCTGCTGGGATTGAATGAGGTCCAGGTACTTCCTGTCTCTACAAAGGGTTCTGTTGGAGCCCCTTCACTTGACTTTGATTCTGGGAAGCTTCCTCCTCCTCTCCCCTAGGAAAGGCAGGTATGATTGTAGTTGGAGGGAAGGCCTTCTTCTTTTTTTTATTTCTTAATTATTTGTTAAGTTCTGGGGTACATGTACAGAATGTGCAGGTTTGTTACATAGGTATACATGTGCCATGGTGGTTTGCTGCACCCATCAATCCATCATCTACATTATGTACTTCTAATGCTATCCCTCCCCTAGCTCCCATCCTCCAACAGACCCCCGTGTGTGATGTTCCCCTCCCTATGCCCATGTGTTCTCATTGTTCAACTCCCACTTATGAGTGAGACCATGCAGTGTTTGGTTTTCTGTTCTTTGTCAGTTTGCTGAGAATGATGGTTTCCAGCTTCATCCCTGTCCCTGCAAAGGACATAAACTCAACCTGTTTTATGGCCTCATAGTATTCCATGTTGTATATATGCCACATTTTCTTTATCCAGTCTATCATTGATGGGCATTTGGGTTGGTTCCAAGTTTTTGCTATTGTGAACAGTGCTGCAATACACATATGTGTGCATGTGTCTTTATAATAGAATGATTTATAATCCTTAGCATATATACCTAGTAATGGGATTGCTGGGTCAAATGGTATTTCTGGTTCTAGATCCTTGAGGAATCACCACACCGTCTTCCAAAATGGTTGAACTAATTTACACTCCCACCAGCAGTGTCAAAGCGTTCCTATTTCTCCACATCCTCTCCAGCATCTGTTGTCTCCTGACTTCTTAATGATTGCCATTTTACTCGGCATGAGATGGCATCTCATTGTGGTTTTGATTTGCATTGGGAAGGCCTTCTTATAAGTTTCTGGCAGCTTCCTTAAGAATGTAGGGAGCACTTCATGCCATTAGTTTTGGATTTAAGACCTTAGTTGTGACTCTGCAAACCAAGGCCATTGGAGAAGTATCATTCAGCAAACTCTTTCATTAACGTTCAGTAGTTGAAATGATATAGTGACAGCCACATATGCAGAGATTTCTCCCATCTTCCCATTCATTCATTTACACACAAAACTCCTTGGCTCTTGTGTCCTCCCAGGGGCTTAGTGTTAGGGATACAGATGTGAGCAAAGCCAGCCATCCCTGCCTTCAGAGGGGTGACAGTCAGTGGAGAGGCAGAACAGCCCGTAGAGAATCACAGTTCAGACGATACAGCTTCAAAGAGGGGAGGGATAAGCGGCCATGGGAGGGCACTCAGAGGCACCCAGCTTAGTTGCTGGTGGCTATCAGAGAAGGCTTTCTGGATAACTAAGTGAAAACTAAACTGAGTCCTGAAGGCTGGGCAGGAATTAACTAGACAAAGGGGCTGAGCAAGCTAGGCAGAGGGAACAGTGCATTAGTTTATTTTCATGCTGCTAATAAAGACATACCTGAGACTGGGTAATTTATAAAGAAAAGAGGTTTAATTGGCTCACAGTTCCACATAACTGGGGAGACCTCACAATCATGGCAGAAGGTGAATGAAGAGCAAAGTCACGTCTTACCTGGTGGGCAAGAAGAGAGAGCATGTGCAGAGGAACTCCCCTTTGTAAAACTATCAGATCTTGTGAGATTTATTCATTATCACAAGAACAGCATGGGAAAGGCCTGCCCCCATGATTCAGTTACCTTCCACTGGGTCCCTCCCATGACATGGGGGAATTATGAGAGCTATAATTCAAGATGAGATTTGGGTGGGGACAGAGCCTAACCATATCAGACTGTATGTGCAAAGGCCAAAGGAGAGAAAGCTCAGGGTGATGGGATCACGGGGGCAGGGTTTGTGAGGGTGAGGATGAAGGGATAGCGGGCACTGAGGAGGTGGCCAGAGCCTGAGTATGAAGGGCCTGGAACCTTGAGGGGCCTTTATCTTGAGGGCAACAGGCATTTCTGGTGTGTGTCCCACAGGGGCTGGGCTGCATTTCCCAGCTACAAAACAATGCTTGGCTCTTGGTGGAGAATGGAAGGTGGGGGCTGGGACTTGAGTCGGGGACCAGCTATGAGGTTGCTTCCTGTTTGCCTCCTGTCCTGTTTGCCACTGGCCTAGTCCAAGGAAGAAAAGCTGATGGCCTGGATTGGGCTAATGGCCGACAAGACCAGGGAAAAGTAAACAGATTTGAGAAACGTCCTGTTTCTTATTTGGGCATTCTAATTTTTTATTGCAGAAATAGCAAAGAAGCCACCAACAGGGCAAGTGCCTCCGCTGTCTGTGATCTCACCTCCATGTCCAGCCTGTCCACTAGCTTCTTTGACGGCCACCCCAAAGAGTTACAAGCACAGGCTCTAGTCCCTTGGATCCAGGGTCAAGGCAAATGTAATTGTAAAGTGAGTTGCCATGGCAACCCAAAGAAAGCTTGGGTTTGGCCTGGCAGATTGGAGGAGATAGAGGCAAAAATGCAGCAATGACTGAAGGAGTTTGTGACTCTGACACAGAGCTGAGGAAAACAGAATTGTTTCCTATGTGCCCAGCCATGTCGCCCTGGTAGGCTGGGCAGTGAGGCAAGGCAGTCCTAGCAGGAGGCAGGTCTGAGTTCTGACCTGGTGGGAGCCAGGAAGTCTCAAGGCCCCCTGTGGGATGTATATGGTAGCTTTGCCATCTGAGATCCAAACGGTAGGGAGGTGCTGCACTTTTGGAGGGGTGGGCAGCAGGCAGATCCCAGGCAGAGGGGCTTTGTCACCTAGGAGGGAGTTTTCTGGGAGGGGCTGGGGGCTTATGAAGGATACCTCAGTGCTACCTCCGAGAATGTCATGGTAACAAATGGGGCTCTCAGCACTGTGAGGGCTTCTTTTTTAATTTAAATTTTAAATTCAGGGGGTGCATGTGAAGATTTGTTACAAGGGTATATTACATGATGCTGAGGTTTGGGCTTCTATTGATTCCATTGCCCAAAATGATGAACATGGTACCCAATAGGAGGCTTCTTTTCAGCCCTCACCCTCCTCCCCGCCTCCCCACTTTTGGAGCCCTTGATGTTTTTTGTTCCTATCTTTTTTTTTTTTTTGACATGGAGTCCCACTCTGTTGCCCAGGCTAGAGTGCAGTGATGCAATCTCGGCTCACTGCAACCTCCAACTCCCGGATTCAAGCAAGTCTCCTGCCTCAGCCTCCCAAGTAGCTAGGATTACAGGTGACCACCACCATGCCCAGCTAATTTTTTTGGTATTTTTAGTAGATACAGGGTTTCTCCATGTTATCTAGGCTGGTCTCAAACTCCTGACCTCAGGTGATCCTCCCTCTTGAACTCCCAAAGTGCTGGGATTACAGGCGTGAGCCACCATGTCCGGCCTTTTGTTCCCATCTTTGTGTTCATATGTACCCACAGTTTAGCTCCCACTTATAAGTGGGAACATGTGAGATATTTTTTTCCATTTCTGTGTTAATTGGCTTAGGATAATAGCCTCCAGCCATATCCATGTTGCTGCAAAAAACATGATTTCATTCTTTTTTATGGCTGAGTTGTACTCCATGGCATATGTGTACCACATTTTCTTGATCCAGTCCTCCGTTGATGGATGATTCCAGGCCTTTGCTATTATGAACGGTGCTTCAATGAATGCAGAGTGTAGGTCTTTTTGGTAGAACGATTTATTTTCCTTTGGGTAGATACCTGGTAATGGGATTGCTGGCTTGAACGGTAGCTATTTTTAGTTTTTTGAGAAATCTCCAAACTGCTTTCTACAGGGGCTGGCCTAATTTACATTCCCACCAATGGTGTATAAGTGTTTGTGAGGGCTTCTTATATCATTGGGTGCTTCGTAGTAAACTTCCAGGATAGAGTCCAAGGGAGCCTCTTCCCAGCCCCTTCCCTCCACATCCACCTTGATTATTATTCATGACTGCTCTGCTCCAGTGGTACCTTCTGTGGTGGTGAGATTCTGGGACGCTGCTGGAATTCTCCCTGTTGCATTATGCTCTGCTTGTCTCCCTATTAATCACTGGACCCCTTGTCGGGCTCTGGTGACATCCTGGTGGGAAAGCATTAGAACAATGTTTCAAAGCCTGAGAAAAAGATGCTAGAAAAGATCTCTGAAGCTCTTTCCCCTGAGAACCTGTGTTTCTCTTCGTTTCTTCCTTTTGATATCTTAAGAATAGAAGAGCAGAACAATGAGCGGAATATCTAATTCTACTCATAGTCACCATTTGTTGAGTGTTTGCCATGTGCTGGGCATGGTGACAAGTACTTTATTTTCTATTTTCAACATAGCAGCTCATCACAACCATCCAACAAGGCAGGTCCTATGTTATCACCATGGAGAAAATGGTGCCTACAGAGTTGCATGAACTCATCTGAGACTACTCAGCGCATAAGTGGCAGGATATTAGCTAAGTCCAATGGCAGGTCTTCTTCCTCATCTTCATCCTGACCTGTCAGCAGCAGCTTTCCCTCTTCTAAACACTTTACTTGACTTCGACACACCTGCTGCTTCTTTGTTTGCTGGTGGCTTCTTTTCAGACTTTTTTTTTTTTTTTTTTTTTTTAGAGATGGGGTCCTCCTTTGTCACCCAGCCTGGTGCCGTCATAGCTCACTGCAACCTCAAAACCTCAAACATTTTTGTAAAAATGGGGTCTCATTATGTTGCCCAGGCTGATCTCAAACTCCTGGCCTCAAGTGATCCTCCTACCTCAGCCTTCCAAAGTGCTGGGATTATAGGTGTGAGCCCCCTCGCCTGGCCTTTCCCTTCAGACTCTTGTTATTTCCTCCTCATCTTCCCAACTTCCAGCCATTGAAGGCTCAGTTTCTATTCTTGTCTCTCCCTGTGCTCACTCCCTTGGTGACTTCCTTTAGTGTTATGGCTTTAAGTAGCATGTCTATGCTGACCATTTCCATATTTTATCCATTGTCAATTTTATCCAACTGACTATTTGACACCTCCATTTAGGTATCTAAAGGGACCCCAAAGTTAACATGTCCAAACTCAAATTCCTCATCTTCATTCCAAACCAGCTCCTCTTGCAATTTCCTGATTTCAGTAAATGGCAACTCTACCTTTTTATTGCATAGGTCCCCAAATCTTCGATTCTTCCCTGACTGCTTTTCTTATCCTCCACATCCGGTCATCCAGATTTAGAAGCGAGCAGTTTTCCAACCACTTTCCCATCTTTTTCACTCGCCTGGTCTGGGCCATGCCCATTTCATGCCTGGATGCTGCACAAGCCTCCAAGCTTTCCTGTCTTCCTCCCATGTCGCTTTCAACACAGTAACCTGAGTTTTAAAAATATGTAACTCAGATCACATTATTTCTCTGCCCAGTAGCCTCCAATGGGCTCATCTCATTCAGGGAACACCTGAAACCTTCATGATGGTTTTCAAAGCTCAGCATGACCCAGCTCTGGCACCTCTCACTGCTCTCCCTTATGAGTGAGAACATATGAGATATTGTTTTCCATTTCTGTGTTAATTGGCTTAGGATAATGGCCTCCAGCTATATCCATGTTGCTGCAAAAAACACGATTTCATTCTTTATATATACAAAAAGAATGAAATCGTGTTTTTTCTTTTTTCATGATTTTCAATGAAACCATGAAATGGAAAGTGCAATAAAACATATGTATATAAATCAAATATATATATAATTGCACTTTAGGTTTCGTTCTTTTTTGTGGCTGAGTTGTACTCCATGGTGTATGTGCTAGAGCATAGGGTGGCTCCCTCTGCTCCAGCCACCAAGGCCTCTTGCTGTTCCTGGGAGGTGCCAGGCACTTTCCCACCTCTGGGCCTTTGCTCTTGCTGTTCCCTCCACCTGGAATGTTCTCCCCCCAAAGCAGTGCACAGTTGTTATGAAGATACTACTGGGGTGTCAGTGGGGGCTCAAATGCAGATTTCATTCCGCTTCCTGCGTGGTGCTTCCACAGGGCTTTGTCTACTCAAAAGGCTGCTTTTTGTAATTTGCACAGAGGCTTGCTATGCGCCACTGTGTGTCAGGTGGCCCCCTAAACTCCATGGGCCTCAGAGACATCTGAGGGTGACCTGGAGAATGAGATAAGGCTGGAGGTAGGTCTGGGAAGGTGGCCTTGATGGTGAGGAAGATGTCAGGGTCCCGCCTTGAACTGCCTCTAGAGGTTTTCCTGGTGTCCTTCTGAAGCTCTTACTGACTGCAAGAGGGTAGGGCCTCAGCACAGCTTCTTGGAGCAGGTGAGCAGCTTTCATAGAGCTTCAGAGCTGTTTCCACATTCCTGAGACTCTTTGAGGTCTCTTGGCAGGACTTGTGTGGGGCCTGGCAGGAGATAAGTTCTTGTCACTGTTTTCCCTGGATCCTACCTCTGTCCAAACCTCTGGGTCTCAGGATACCCTCATGTTCCAGGCACAGGGGTGGCACTATGAGGTTAAGGGCATGGACTCTCGAGCCAGACTGCGGGGTTCAAATCCAGCTCTTCCAGCGACTAGTTGTATGGCCTAAGCTTTCTGTACCTTATTTTCCTATGTATAAAATGGTAATAATAACAGTACACATTAAATGAGTTAATATGTATGTGAGATTAAAAGAAACTGGGGCCAGAAGATCTAGTGGCTGAATTTACCTCCTAGGGAATCACAAAAGTATACAGTGGGGGACCCTGCAGCCTGCTGGTGTGGTTGGCTGCAAGGTGAAGGGAGGAAAGACTCATTGAGCTGGTGGGGACCCCTCTAATATGGAGACTCCATTCCTGTAGCCCTGAGGTGCCCGGATGATGGGGGGAGCCCTGTTGGGGAGGAGGCCTGCAGGGTTTGAGGCTGCAGCCTGCACATGAATAGCTGCAGTGAGCACCCATCTGGTGCAGTGGTTCCAGGAAGGGAGCAGCTCTCACAGTGGTCCTCTCTTTGGCTGATTTTGCCTTTGAATCACAAGCAGGATAAAGCTGGAGGTAGAAGGAAGCTGCTGAGGGAAACTTGTAGGCTGCAGGGGGCTTGGGCAGAGGCAAAGAGGAAGCTAGTCCTAAGTGTGTGTTGTATCTGCTGGGCTGGCGCTTGCCTCACTTAAAGCTGAGAGCCACCTTAAGAGGGGAGAGGCTTGGTTTTGAGATGGAATGCTGTATCTCATACACTCACCAGTAGCCTTTTAAAAACAATTGGAAACTTCCCTATGTCAGAGACCGATGAGATTTTCAATAGGCTAACATCAAAGCTGTTGGTTTATGTCTGGAAAGTGATGGTGGGTAGGCAGCTCCCCTGAACATAATGGGATATCAGGTCCTCATGATTATCTAGGAAGGGTTGGTAGCCAGCTTGGAGCCCTTAGCCTCCAAGTTCTGATTCATCTGCTGCATTGTGGAAAAGGAATTGGAGGAGAGGGAAGAAGAAGGAGGAACCTGCCTGGGGCCTTTGCATGGGTCTTGCAAAGGCACGGGGGACAGGCAGGGGGTTATTATAGGTCTTCACACAGCACAGACCAGTACAAAAATAAAAAAAACAAACTGGGACTAACAGGAGGGAGCTGGCATCTTTTTTTTTTTTTTTTTTTTTGTTAAGCAAGAATGTTAAAAAGAAAAGAAACCACCTGCTCCCCACCTTAAAAGAACAGCAGCAGCAACAACAGCAAAACCACTATTACCAATTCATGAAAGAAAGGATATTTTAACATGAAAAAGGACTATTCCCAGGAAGGGAATATTCTTGGAATACAGCACAATTTTCCCAAGAAAGGAAGATTAGCAACCGTGCGCGCGTACACACACACCCACCCACCCCTGAATTATCCTTATTTTTATTTTTCATTTTGTTTAAGTCTGATGAAAACTTTCCCATAAGTAGGCCTACTAGATAGGTTGGCTCTGGGGACAAATGACTCTGGGGCTCGCCAAGCTGTGGGGTGTGTAGAAAGGACAGTGGAGGGCTTAGATGGAAGAAATGGCTGAGAGATGGTCTGCCCTATGCCAGGGACTGGTAGAGCAGGGGAATCTTCTAAAAGCAGGCCAGGCTGATTCTTTTAATGCAATACATTTTAGATTCAGAAAATAACTGGAGAAAGAGAGAATAATAACAGACTGTCTGAAAGTCAATTCCTCTGCTTTCCAGGGGACTTTTCTTCCATCTCCCCCTCTTCCTTCATATACTCTTCACTGTTTATTGTGCCAATGATTACTGCCCCCTCCATAAAGGTGAGATAAATTTTCCCTTTAGAAAGAAGCTCTGTCCAAGCTAAAGGCCTGGACACAACTTCATCAGGTCCAAGCAGAGTTCAGCTGGGGAGCCCAAGTCCAGAACTCTCAGGAGCCAGTGGAAGGGAAGCATGTCTGTAAGTTTGCTTTGGCTGGTGGAGCATGCCCTGGGGCCCCATGTGACAGGCTATTAATAGCTTCCCCAAGAGACACAGTTTTTAGGAGCGTCACCTTTGGAGACTTTTCTCATAGGTTCAGCTTTTTTATTTGTTGTTCGAAGATGCTGACTTACATCGTCTTTATCTACTCTCACCGTGAGTTCTGGTTATCTCTCAAGTGGGAAAATGCCTGGTAAAACATCAATTTCCTCTGAACGGAGATTCTGAATCGTCCATGAAATAAAAGCTTGTTGCCCAAAAGAAGTTTAATAGAGCCACAGCACAAAGCACAGCTGAGCCACTTGGACTTTTGGTGGTACCAGGGACACAGCACCTCAATATTGGGACACACTGCATTAGACTGTGGCAGGGCACACACACTTGCTGAGCTAGGGATGGGGAGGAGGACTTCTGGGAGAAAGGAAGGGGAATTTAAAAAGGACAGCTACTGTCTTCTTCACTCTTCTGTGGAATGAACTCTGGATTAGAGCGAGGAAAGTGGAATCTGGTCCCAGGTCTGCTTTCTAAGTTGCTGTGGGACCTTGGGAAAGTCACTTCATCTCTTTGAACTTCATCTGCAAAGTGGATACAAAGACACTGTATCAGTCAAGGTTTAAAACAGGAAACAGACATCGCTTAAGGTATTTTGAGCAGAAAGGAATTTTATGCAGAAAACAAAATTCACTGAAAGAGCCAGAAGAATGAAGTTGAAGGCCACCATGTGAGAAAATTGCTGCCATGGTGGTGGCCTTTACTGTCACCATTATACCCTTGAAGCTGGTGACAAGACCATGGACCCTGGAATCCAGCCACCTCCAACATTGATTGTCCGGCTGCACCTCTGCAGAGAGGTGATGGCATCCTCTGGGTTCCAGTCCCCAGACCTGGCACAGATGAAGCTAGTGAGCAAAACCTGAGTTGAGTTATGAGAAGCTCTGGGAAGTATCATTGTTAGCTTTGCAAGCTCTGGAAACAGAAGGGTGAAACTGAAATTGAGACCAACCTCAGTGTTTGACATAGTTTCTTTTTTGCTCTGAAGTTCCATGATTCTGTTGGGGAGAGTGAACTTGGGAAGTTTCAGCAGAAATATAAGCTTTTTAAAGTTTTTACTGGTCTTGCCACAGTTCATCCATCCCCTTGTGTGTGGCTCACAGCCCAAGGGGTGAGGTTCCCTGCATGCTACCTCAGTGGGGTTTTGAGGCTCCTTGGGGTCTACTTTAGACATCCACTCTGCATGGGGATGGGAGAGCCATGCAGGAATCTGCTGGTTGTCTTCTCTTCAGAAAGTTCCTCCCTCAACTCTCAACTTGGTGTAAGGTTGAAAAATAGAATTGGAAGGACAGAGAAAAGTGAAGTTTAGGAGGAAACCAAGAGTCCTCCTCTGGAATCAAATGCCTCAGGTCTTGGCTTTGTAATCTAAGCACAGGTACCCCCTCCTCACCTGGGAGTAACCCAAGCAGAAAGTGGCAGGCTGTGGGTTCAGCAGGGTTCCTATCAGGGAGCTGGAAAAGAGGGCACCAGCTCCATCACCCCTGCCTTGCCCTTCCCTTCCTTCCCAACAAGGGCAACTTGAGCTAATGAGCAGAATGGAAGCTGGGAGGCTGGCTGCTGGTGGTGGGGTACGAGGAGTGGGGGACAGAAGGGAGGGAACAGAATTTTAACCATTATTCAATGAGACATGTTCCCCATGCCAGCATCACTCCTTCAAATTGGCAATAATTAGTGCCTCCCCATTCCTTCCAATTGAGCAGCAGGGAGGGAAGATGGCATGGGGGGAGGAGCTACCTCCTCTCTGAAGCCTGGATTCTAGATCCAAATTGGGCAAGCAGGGGAAGGCAGCGAGGATGGCACATGGTGAAAAGGTTCTGGTGGGGACCTGAGGTCACCCAAGGGTATCCAGTCTCTTTCCCCCAAGGAGTCCCTAAGGTGCCTTCTTAGGACTTTGTTTTATGGAAGCTTTCTGAGAAAGGTCAGGAAACAGGCCTGTTTGTCTGAGAGGCAGTCATTCAGAGGTAAGCAGGCAGTTACACATGTCAGCCCTTGGTTCTCATCGCCTCTGGCTGGAACACTGGATCTGGTCTTCTGAGAGCAGGGTTGCTACTTGGGAGTAGCATGGCAGGCTACCCATACGGGACGCTGCCATTGAGAAGGGGAAGGCATGGAGAGACCAACCCTCTTTCCAGAGGAGGAAGTGTAAGGGTTAAAGGAAGGGTCCACAGGTCCTTCTGGGTGCAAATGCCAGAAGTATGAAGGGGGCCACCTCAGTAGAAAGCACTCCGGTCAGGCCAGGTAGGCGAAGGAACTGGCTGTGTCTGGGCACCATCATTTCACCTCTCTGGGCAAGTAGATGCCTCACCGGTGATGGGGGATGAAGCCACTCTGCGGAGGGCCCTTTTGGCCTTGATGGACTATGATTGCAGGTCTGCAGAGCACCTGTCTCCTCCTGTTTCCCACAGGACGTGGGGTCTTGCTCCCTCTGGCCTGCTCCTATTTTTCAGGAAGGTGGAGGAGTGGTCTCTGAATGCCAAAAAGACCCTCTTTGGCTGTTTGAGAGGGCTCGGATGTGCACTGAACACACTCTCCCATGTTGTTATTCAGCGGGAAGAAAGAAGAGGAAGAAAAGCAAAGGGAAAAGATATTGTTTGGGTACAATCTGTGTTTGCAATTTTCCACATCGGTTCTTTTTATGAATGCTCCAAAACAAGACAACAGCAGCGGCTGATTCAATATGCGCCATGCAGGAAAACAATAAGGAAAAAAATAAGGGTTTTTAATAAGCACTTGGAAAGGCTGTAATTAAATCTCGGGCTCTGTTTGGAAAACAAGAATCTCATTTAGTGCTTTTGCCCCGGCGCTCCCTAATATCTGCACCCGTGTTTTCTTCTGGGCAATTACTGCGTCCTCCATGGCTTGATTAACAAATACAGGTGTGGGATGCACTCAGGAGGGAGATCCCAGGAGGGAAGCAGGGGCACCTGTGGAGGAGGAGTGGGTGCTGTAGAAGACTTGGCTCTCACCCCAACAGGTGTAGCTGGGATCTGTGGGAGCTGGGGAAGAAAGAGTCGCAGGGTGGGGGAAGGAGGAGTGAGGGCAGAGGACCCTGACTCTCCTGCCTGCATTTCCTCAAGTCTGATTCCACAAAGGAGCCAAGGGGTTATGAGAACACAGAGGACCCCTCTGGCCTAGGACTCAGGGACTTTAAAAGAGATGACCAGGTGCCAGGCACAGTGGCTCACGCCTGTGATTCCAGCACTTTGGGAGGCCGAAGTGGGTGGAGCACTTCAGGTCAGGAGTTCGAGACCAGCCTGGCTGTCATGGTGAAACCCCACCTCTATGGAAAAAAATACAAAAATTAGCCAGGCCTAGTGGTAGGTATCTGTATTCCCAGGTACTCAGGAGGCTGAGGCAGGACAATTGCTTGAATCTGGGAGATGGTGGTGGCAGTCAGCCAAGACTGCACCACTGCACTACAGCCTGGGCAATAGACTGAGACCATGTCTCAAAAGAGAGAGAGAGAGAGAGAGAGAGAGATGAGCAGAGGAAGAAGGAACATGTTAGTAAGAGAATGGGAAGGAGTGGGGGTTGTGTGTCCACAGGGATTTTTAAAAACGTTTTACATTTTGTTTATTTTTAGTTTTAGAGACAGGGTCTTGCTGTGTTGCCCAGATTGGAGTGCAGTGGCCCAATCATTGCTCACTGCAGCCTTGACCTCCTGGGTTCAAGTCATCCTCCCACCTCAGCTTCTGGAGTAGCTGGGACTACAGTCATGCGCCATCACTCCTGGCTAATTTTTAAATTTTTTGTAGAGACTGGGTCTTACCATGTTGCTCAGGCTGGTCTCCAACTCCCGGGCTGAAATAATCCTTCCGCCTTGGCCTCCCAAAGTGCTGGGATTACAAGTGTGAACTCCTGTGCCTGGCCTGAAAAACATTTTTCCAGTCTGGGCAACATGGTGAGATGTCATCTTTACAAAAAATAAAACAAATTAAGTAGGTATGTTGGCATGCACCTGTGTTCCCAGCTGCTTGGGAGACTGAGGTAGAAGGACTGCTTGAGCCCAGAAGGTCGAGGCTGCAGTGAGCTGAGATTGCACCACTGCACTCCAGTCTGATTGACAGAGAGACACCTTATCTCACTCAGAGAGATCAACCAATGAGTGGATAAAGGAAATGTGGTATATATACACCATAGAGTACTTCTCAGTCACAAAACAGAATGAAATAATGATCTTTGCAGCACCTTGGATGGAGTTGAAGGCCATTATTCTAAGTGAAGTAACTCAGTAATGGAAAACCAAATGTCATATATTCTTACTTATAAGAGGGAGCTAAGTTATGAGAATGCAGAGGCAATGGAATAATATGATGGACCTTGGTGACTCACGGAAGGATGGGAAGACAAGGGATAAAAGACTCCATACTGGGTACAGTGTGTACTGCTCAGGTGGTGGGTGCACCAAAGTCTCGGAAATCACCATGAAAGAACATAAAGCCACTTGTACCCCCAAAATTATTGACATAAAATAAAAATTAAAAAACATTTTAAGTTGACACAGTCATTGTATATAGTTACAGGGTACATAATAATATTTAGATACATACAAAGTGTAATGACAAAATCAGGGTAGTTAGCATACCCATCATCTCAAACATTGATCATTTCTCCATGTTGGGCAAATTCAAAAGCCTCACTTCTATGTGAAACTATACAATAAATTGTTAACTATGGTCACTCTACAGTGCTACGAACACTAGAACTTACTCCTCCCATCTAGTGTTAATTTTGTATTCTATAACCAACCTCTTTCTATCTACCCCTCCTCCTTACCCTTCTCAGCATCTGTTAAACTCTCTTGTACTCTCTACTATGAGATCAACTTTTTTTTTTAGCTTTCACATGAGTGAGCACATGCATTATTTATCTTTCCGTGCCTGGTTTATTTCACCAGCAGTGTACTCCAGGCTCATCCATGTTGTTGCAAATGACAAGATCATTCTTTTTTGATAGCTGAATAATATTCTATTTGTGGATATATGCCATATTTTCTTTATCCATTAATCTGCTGATGGACACTTAGGCTGATTCCATATCTTGGCGATTGTGAAGTGTTGCAGTAAACATGGGGCTGTAGCTGTCTCTTTGATATACTGATTTTCTTTCCTTTGGATATATATCGGCAGTGGGATTACTGGATCTTATGGGAGTTCTCTTTTAGCTTTTTGAAGAACCTCCATGCTGTTTTCCATAATGGCTGTACAAATTTACATTTGTATCAACAGTGTGTAAGAATTCCTTTTCTCTGCACACAGGGATATTTCTTTGCAGGAAATTAGCCAATTCGTATAGTATTGGCTTGTCCTTGCCAAGTTGCATCCAGTGGGTTTGTTCTCTTTACTCCTACAGTTCAAAACAGCTGCTTTGGCTGGGCATGGTGGCTTGCGCCTGTAATCCCAGCACTTTGGGAGGCCGAGGTGGGTGGATCACCTGAGGTCAGGAGTTTGAGACCAGCCTGGCCAACATGGTGAAACTCCGTCTGTATTAAAAATATAAAAAGAAATCAGCCAGGTGCAGTTGTGGGCACCTGTAATCCCAGCTACTTGCAAGACTGAGGTAGGAGAATCGCCTGAACCAGGGAGGCAGAGGTTGCAGTGAGCCAAGATCACGCTGCTGCACTCTAGCCTGGGTGACAGAGTAAGACTCCATCTCAAACAAAAACAAAAACAAACAAACAAAAAAACCAGCTTCCTTGACCACAGGCCTCCACCTGTCCCATAGAAAACCATGCCTTCCCCATGGCATTAGAGCACTATTTTTTACTGAATAGACTAGGCGCCATACTAAGGACTCTTTCTGCTCTGTCACTGAATCCCTTTAACACAGTCAGAGGATAGGTGCTACTGTTACCAGCTCTGTTTTCTGGATGGGGAAGCTGAGGAACAGAGGCGAGGTCTTGTGTCCAAGAATCCCTAGCTAGCAGGAGACGAGGCCGGCTCTTGTACCCAGGCTGTCTGGCTCCAGGGCCTTTGCTGTTCACCCTGCCTGCCTTGGTCGCTATGCTTGCTTATCAGAGACACTTTCACTGCTCTCTTTCTGCCTCTTGCTCTGGGTGCCAGAGTCTCAGGCATTTTAACAGAGTGCCTGCTGGGAGAGGGAAGAGGGGGAATCCTGGCCAGGTTTGGGCTGGAGGAGGGGTTGAACTTCTTCTCCTGGAGCCCTGTATCCCAGGGTCTGCAGTCTTGCGTAAAGCTACCAAGACTTAGAGCATTTTCCAGAGGCTTTTCCAAATCTTAATGCAGTATCCAAATCTTATATACTATAATATTATGATACACTGTTATGTTGATGGGCGCTTTGTCCAGAAGTACAGCTCAGGTTGCCAGTGCCCAGAGAACTGAAGAAATCTGTTGACTTTGGTATCTTGTCCTTATTTATGGGCTATTTCTTTTTTCAACTCTGAAGCAGAGCCTGAGTCCTTTGGAAACATTTGGTCTTTCCTTTCCATCTCTCTGTGACCTTCAGTAAAGGATGCTCACTCCCTGAGTTTCAAGGACAGATGGATTTCCTTGCTAGAGGTTGTGTCCAACTCCATGGTGCTGCCTTATGGCTTTGCAATCCCTACTCCTGTCACGGCTGCATCTCAGTTCTAGCCAGAAGCTGGCTCTGCCCCATCCTTCCTCAGCTCCTCCCAACAGTGCTGAGGCTATGACTCCCTGTGCCAGCTGGAAGCCACCCTATTTGGTATGTGTGCTCATGGTAACTCTGTGCCCAGTGCCAGGCTCCTGGAGAAGAGCTGAGCTTCTAGAGCAGCCAGGTCCCTCCGCGTTCCTTGTCATATAGCTCCTCTCACACCCTGAAACGAAAAGGAAAGTACTCGATGCTGCTCACTGCTGCCTTTTCTGAGGCTGTTGAAGCTGCTGTTGCTGGTTGCTGCTGTGGCTTTGAGGAAACAGCTTTTGAGGAGTTGTTGCCTGTGTCAACTCAACAAAGAAAGAGCAAGAGTGAGAGGGAGGGGGTGAGCAAGTGAGCATCGCTGAATAGGGAAGCCAATTAATATTCTTGGAATAAACTCTCTGAGCACTATCTCCTGTCATCAGCAAGTCAATGCAAATGTTGAAAATCCAGATAAAGATGGGAGTAGCAGGTCATTCCTTTAATGCCAGGACATTCTGCTTGGTGTTGTCTTGAGAAGGTGACACTGTTAACTATTACCCTTTAATACTAATCACAGACTGTAGAAAGCACCTGGGTATGTCATTAATAACACCACCTGGCATGCATATCGCACTGTCTTTTCTGGGAGCTCTGATGGTAGAGAAGGCATGGTTTCACGTATTGTCACTCACCAACTTGGAGCTGTCATACCTGCCCCATTTTCCAGAATCACATGCAGAGGCTGGGAAGATCATAGTATGTCAAAGGCTGAATCAGGTTTCTTAATCCCAAGCCATTGCTTCTTCACTGAAATTTCTTAACTCAACAGGATCTTGAATTTAGGCTTCTTTGGGTTTGTAACAATGGCTAGAGGTGATGAGCTAAAATCAGAAATGACTCCACTTGTAGTATTAGTACCTTTTGGGAAGCAAAGTTTAAAAGTACCCTTAAAGGACATCAAAATAATCCAAGGGAACACAGTATGTCTCCAGGATTCTCTGGGGGAGGCTGGACTTCCACACAGTCCTTTTAGTCCTTCCTGGGGAAGTTGGGGAGCTCTATCAGCCATTTAGATGCCAGACCTTGGATATGTTCAGGTCCTCATTGCAGATTTTACTGCCTCTAGAATATGGATCAACAATCTTTTTGCTGCTGAGTAATGCAAACAATGCAAATCTTATTTGGATGACCCTGGGCAGACCTTACACTTAGCAGGAAAGAAAAGGACAACAGAGACAAACATCAGGACTATATTGGATGGGGCCTGGGCTGGCTGATCTCTAAAACTCCTTTTACACACAAGTTTCTGTGCTTCTGTGATTCTCTACATAGCTGAGTATGAAGGAAGAAAGAGAGAAATTTGAAAGTGATGTATGTGTTGAGATGTGGGAAGAGGTTGGTATCAATCTCCCAGAGTGACCTGGCCTCTCCCCCTCATCCACGTGTCACCCCTATTGAGTACACCCTAGTTCTCTGAGGATGAGATCCAACTCTGACCGTAAGGGCCAAGACCAGATAATCTGCCAATTTCTAACTCTGTAGGCAGGTCTGCTACACCAAGCAGCAGCTCCCCTCTTCTTTTGTTCTAATCCATGAAGGTTTTCAGCTGCGAATCCCAGCTTTCCCAAAGGTTTTTGTCGTGATTTGACCATTGTATGGATAGGAGGACACACAAATCACCCCCTCTTCCCAACCAAACTGTCAGGAAATCCAGGCACTATCAGAGAGTCCAGAACATGGGAGGCCTCACAAAGTTTTGCTGGAGTGATCTGAATTGCTGTGCCTCAACAGGGCATGCATTTATGTTTCCAAAATTCAGTGTGGGCTGGGTGTGGTGGCTCATTCCTGTAATCCCAGCACTTTGGGAGGCCGATGGGCAGATCACTTGAGGTCAGGAGTTCGAGACCAGCCTGGCCAACATGGTGAAACCTCATCTCTGCCAACAATATAAAAAATTAGCTGGATATGGTGGTGTGTGCTTGTAATTCGAGCTACTTGGGAAGGCTGAGACAGGAGAATTGCTTCAACTTGGGAGGCAGATGTTGCGGTGAGCCGAGATCATGCCATTGCACTCCAGCTTGGGTAACAGAGTGAGACTGTGTCTCAAACAACAACAACCACCACCACAACAACAACAATAACAACAGGCACCCAAACTCAGCATGCGCAAAACTTGTTTGGGCAGAATGTTAAAATGCACATTCCTGGGCCCAGACCTAGAGCTCCTGATTTATTAGGCCTTGGGTGGAGCTCAGGGATTCTGCATTTTTAACAAGCTCTCTGGTTGGTGCTGTACAAATTGCAGTGTGCCATTCTTTTGTGTGATGTGGAGCCTGTGACTTTTGGGTCATGGAGGTTCTCCTTTGACTTCCTCATTAGCACATGGTGACCTGGTTTGTGACTCTGTCTTCCTGTTTCTCACAGGACTGACTTTTATGGAATCGAGCTTGGTTTTAAAGGCCCTCTTGCAGCAGAACTAGGGTTTCCTATCTCTCATTTATTCTATAACATGTCTTGTCCCAAGTGTTCTTGTTTCATCCACAAGCCTCAGTGTTTGGGAAGAAAAATGCTGTTCAGGTGGGCTTTATCAGCACAAATTCAGGATTTTCTGTCCCCCAGTGGGGCTCTTCTTCATTAGCACAGTCATGGTGCAGGAGGTTTTCATGTGACCTCATCCTGGGATCAGGCCCATCCTCTCCCTCATTCCTGGCTCTAAGGCAAGGACTTTATCAGCAGGTTCTTTTGGGGACTTTGGCCACTTTGGAAGCAAACTCTTTTTGCAAGAGATTCAGAATGATCCCTGCCCTGTGTGTTTACCTTGCTAACCTCCTGGCTGAGGGACGAGCATGAGTCTGAGCATGAGACTCTGTTGACTGTAGGAGGAGAAGAAGCTAAGATGAACCCTGATGTAACAGCACACTAGCAGCATGACCTTTTCAGTGCTGAGTGCTGTCTAGCTTTCACCAAGTCCCCATGTCAAAGGCCTGAAGCCAGGCAGACCCATGGGAGTAGGATCCTTCTGGGATGTACATTGGACCAGGGAAGGCTTAGAGCTTTGCCAACCTTCAGCAGTCTCCACAGGGTCCTGGGCTGGCCTCTGGGGAGGGGTGGAGGAGATTAAAAATGGGTATCTAAAGGTTCTCTTCAAGGTAGGGGGACCTTCTCTCAGGCTGCGTCTTGAACACTCCATTGGCCAATGAGCTGTTCTGGTGGAAGAGATGGAAGGGTTGGCTCTCAATTCATTACTTTCTGCTCTTGTACTGGCTTCCATTTTACAGGTGGGCCACATTTTTTAAATGTCGCAGTTTGCTCCTGTATAAAATAGAGAAAATAATCCCTGAATAATTGTTTTGGTAATAATAACAGCACTGCATTCACCCAGTGTTTTTGAACACCTGTTGCATGCCAGGTACTGTTTAATGGCATCAGGGATATAAGTGAATGTAACATAATTCATGCCCTCATGGAGCTTATATTCTAAAAGGGGACAGAGAAAACACAAATATAAAAAAATATTTAGTACATCAGAAAGTAATAAATTTTAGGAATAAAAATAAAGCAGGTATGGGAGGTAGGGAGAGAGAGGCACTATAAGGTATAATCAGGAAAGGTCTCACTGACAGTTGGAAGAAAGTGAGGAAGCAAGCCACATGGCTATTTTGGAGAAAGATCTTAAGCATAGGAAATAGTGAATGCAAAGACTTTGAGGCAGGCGTATGTTCAGGTAACAGCAAGGTGACCAGAGTGGCCAGATGATAGTACTGATTGTAACAATAATAACAGCAAAGCCAATAGATGGTACTATTTTTATCTCCATTTTGCAGGTGACTTGCCTAAGGTTACACAGCTACTGTGAGGTTGAGTTTAGAGAAGACAGCTTGACTGCAGTTCCTGCTCTCTTAGTCATTAAAAGGCAGGAGGTGGGAAGGAGTTTCCAGTACTTGTCAAATGCGGTCAGCTTCTTAGAGAAGGCGGGATCTATACACATATGTAGTGGCGGGGAGGGGTGCTTTTCCTTATCTTCTCCTACCAGTTAATCAGAGAATATGTTAGTACAACACAGTCAATTTTTATGGATACCCAGATGCAGTAGCCCTGCGTGGACCCAGAGGGAAGAAGCTTCAGAAACAAGAGAAAGAAATAGGAGCCCTGTGGCTGACTACAGAGAGAATGGTTGTTATTTTCTGCTGCCCCTTCTGGGTTTCGCTCCCTTCTGCTGCCTCAGGCACTGGCCATGGTACTGAATGCTGATGCGCTGAATGCAGGGTGAACTCGTCTGTGCTAGGGGGATTCTCGCTAGTGCAGCAGTCAGTATAGAGGGTATCTGCATGTCTGATGCAGGATATTCGTATTGGCAGGTGATGAGAGCTGAGAGAAAGCAGGTGTGGCAAAACTGAGGTTGGCTTCCCACTTCTTGTTCTAAGATTTGTTCACTGTGCACTAAGCATAATAGTTTGAGTGGTTCAGCCCTGGCATGATGCTGGTGAGGTCGCTGTGCTGGGACAGCAGCTGGAAGTGCCCATCAGTGGAGTAATGTCCATTGCTTACAGCAGCACAGCTGCCTTTTCTGTGATCCCAGGTCATTCACATTTCCACCTTTGTGTTTGATTGTTTAATTTCTCTATGCAGGAGAGTTTAAAATCTGCATTATTCACATTTGTTTTCATGGAACTACATTAGCTATCTCTTTTGGATGCATATGTTATGTGTGTCGCTTATTTCACACAATCTAAGAGTTAGTTAATCTTATTTTCTTGTCTAATCAACATTTTCTTGAGATCACAGAAATTATTTTTCATTTTGTTTGTAGTTCTCACTGCACAGTTGTGGTTACGGGACAGATTTGCAAAGATCTCAGATCCTTTTGGGTCTTGGTGCTTTTCAAAAGCTTCTTGTATCCTCTCCTGAATCTCTTTTTCATCAGAGTCATGACAGTCTTTGTAGGGCTAAAATATTATCTATTAAGCCGGTTGATTTTTTAAGACATCAAATAGCCATGTATATGTTAAGTATTATAGAAAAAGGGTGAGAAAATATGGCTGAATGATGAGGAGGCAAGAATCAGTAGAATCAAAGGGGCAATATTTATGCCTGTTAGCAGGAAGGGCAACTATGTTATATTTTGTGGGTTAATAATAAAAATTATACATTGCTTTTGCTTATCCCAAACTTCTGCCCCAGACAGCAGCCTGTTAGGTTATTGGTCTTCTATGGATGCATAGCTTGAGTGATTGAGTTATTGGCATTTAGCCATATCTTTTTTTTAACAGAGATATTACCTCATTGTTGTAGTTATTTGGCCTGGATATTTGGATAGAGCCAATAAACATGATTCTGCCTTGGGGGAATCCAGGTTCCTACTCATAGAGTCAGACAGAAAGGAACAGAATGAAAGAAGAGCTATTGATTAAGAATGACCCCCCACCATCATCTCTGTCCATGTGGTCACCCAAGTAAATGCTGCCAATACCTTTCTCCCTGAGCCTTCTCAGGGACATGGCAGGTGCTTTTGTAACTTGGACAAGAACAACATGTTAAGTAGCAGAACTTTTCCTCAGCTCTGGGAGAAACTTGCATATGTTTGATGACTGTGGGGATATCATAGAAAAAGCATTAAATGTTCCAGCATGCCTGCACCCATTATTAATCATCTGTCAGCAGGAATCTTGGTGAGCAGGAAGGAGAGAATGAGGTGTGTGTGTGTGGTGTGTGTGTGTGGGGGGGGGAGGGGAGGTGGGGGATGAGGGTGGTGAGAGGCTGAAAGAAAACACTCCAGGAGCTAGGCCAAATGAAGAGTACAAGGAGGCAGAGGAAGGAATGGTGAGAAGATAGATAAGTTGAAAGAAAGGCAGATGAATTGGGGAGGAAAGTGGGAGACATTAAAGAAGGTATATGCAAAAATGATGGGGGGGGTGCAGAAGATGCAAGATGGATGTGAAAATTACTTGAAAAGAATATGATATTGAAAAGTACAATGTCATTACAGGTAGGCATACAGAGGTATCAGAGAGGAGCTGGCATAAAAGAGGGAGGAGAAGAAGAACAAAGATGAGCAGGAAGAACATGAAGATAGACTGCGAACAGACAGGCAGAGAAAGACACACACAGACAAACAGGAAATGAATATTCTAGGGTCATAAGAAACCAGGGACTAGAGATCTTATGACATCAACAGAAGGCAGAGCCTGCAAGACAAAAGGCATTTTAAGCCATTTTCTGGTCTGTTAAGTCACCCTCAGCGGCACAATGTGCTGGGAACTGATGTCTGCCAGTGATCATTGTTTACTTAGAAAGCCAGCTGACGTGAGATGAAATTAACACAATAGGATGGAAAATTGCTAATAAAACAAAAATCCCTGCAGTTAGATTTTCATAGCCTAATTATTCAGCACGTTACTCACTAATGGCATGAGACATTACCATGCTAATGTGTAGTCTGCATATGTCAGAGGAGGAAGGATGGGAAGGACTCTTACTCTCTGCAAATAGAGAAATTACCTACTCCCAGATGGAGGATGGTTGGGATTAGTGGGATACTGGTGGCCAGGAAAGAGGGGTAGACTTTTCTAGGCCTGGGCAGGAATTAGAGCCCTAGGGTTTATTCTTCTGTACTAATCAAAGCACCATGGGCCCTTCCAATCCAAGCTGCTCTCTGCATTCACCATGTGTCCCTCCCATTTGAGAATCACATTACTGACGTGAATAAGATTCGAGCGCAAATAACAGGAAGGAAAAGCTGTCTCTAAGTGCACTTGATAACTGTGGAAGCCTGACTTTGTTTACACTTTTACTTGGCATCCTCTGATCACTTTCTGATTCAAATCTCACGAAGTTAATTTATTCTTGTGGCTTTTATTTAAATCTGTTCTGTTATGTTAAGAGGTATTCTAATTGTCCTTGACAAAGTAAAAAGACCCTAGAGTCAGGGACTGTATGTTCTGCTTTCGTAGAAGCTCTTTATTCTGTCCATATATGCATCCAGAGATACAGGCATTCATTCAATACTGGCTGAATGACTATCCCTGGACCACGTGATGGAATACAAAGAAAAACAGAAACCATTATTTTCCTCAAGATAACAGGCTCTTGTGGGGCACCAGGTGGTTATGTATATAACTAAGAGAGGTGTTCAACTAAGGAGATGCTGGAAGAGCATGCACAGGCAAGTCTCATCTTTGTGGAGGATGGTAGCAGAGCTATAGCTCTGGAGGAGTGATTCTATCATGTTCAGCCTCAGACAGTCCTGGAACCATAACCCAATTCTAAGATGGGCAGTCTGATGATGGAAGGGCTGCCTGAATGTGGGTATGTACGTGCTCGCACATGTTTGTGTGCTTGCTTGATTCTGTTCCCTTACTGTGGTTGGCTCTGGTAGTTGCTGCTCTCCTCTCCTTCTCCTCTTCTCTGGAAACAGAAACATGCTTTTCCAATAAGAAGTTTATTCCATATTGATCCTATGGGACCAAGCTACAGTGGCCATGCAGTTGGTTCAAGGAGGACTATGTGACCTGGGCTAGATCAACTAGAATCCTCAGCATGCTTCTAGGACTTTGCTGGGACCAGTGGCAGAGGAATTGTTTCTCTCTCTGTGCCTCTGTCTCTCTCTTCCTGAAAGAGCTAACTTTCTGAAAGTTTGGGATAGATTTAACTCCCTGTATTAGTCAATTTTTATACTGCTCTAAAGAAATACCTGATACTAAATAATTTATAAAGAAAAAGAAGTTTAATGGACTCACAGTTTCACATGACTGGGAAGTCCTCCCAATCATGGTGGAAGGTGAAGGAAGAACAGAAACACATCTTACATGGTGGCAGGCAAGAGAGCATGTGCAGGGGAACTGCCCTTTATAAAACCATCTGATCTCATGAGACAGAGTCACTGTCACAAGAACAGCATGGGAAAAACCTGCCTGCATGATTCAATTAGCTTCCACTGGGTTCCTCCTATGACACATGGGGATTATGGGCGTTACAATTCAAGATGAGATTTGGGTGGGGACACAGCCAAGCCATATCACTCCTTAAGCCATTTTTTTTAGCGTGTGGGAGAAAATTGCCTGAGAATAAAATCAACTCAGAAAAGCATAATTGAGTGAGAGAGAGAAATAGAGAGAGAGGGAGAGAGAGAGAGAGAGAGAGAGAGAAAGAGAGAAAGAGAGATCCAGCTAATGATACTGTTCAAATTAAATCCTGAATCTGGAGAGGAATTCTTGGTTATACAGACCAGATCATTCTCTTTGTGCTTAAGCTGATTTGAGTTAAATCTGTGTCACATGCAAATCAAATAGACCTAGTAACACTTTTTCTTCCACCCATCTCAGCTTTAGAATGCTCAAGGCATTTTTGACCATTGTGAACAGAACAAGACTTTATAATTCTTTACAATGAATGTGTCCTTTGTAGCCTGCCATCTGCCTTTGTGGTAGCAGGTGAAGAGACAGGTCAGGCCCCTTGCTGAGTGACACTTAATGGAGTGAAAGCTGGTGTGGAGGTCCTTGATCTTCTTACCTACAAAGGCTTTTTGAAGCACACTTTTTCCAGTGTTTCTTCTGTTTCTCTTTGGACTTTTTCCCTCTTATAAATTGATACTGAGGGTATGAAGCCAAGGGAGAACTTCATAAAAGCATCAGGTTTTTCAGGAGGGATTTCAGAGTGAAGAAACAATTAAGCAGGTGGAGCTTGCTTGAGATACAGGAATGACACTAGCAGGGATCAGTGGACTTGGAGAGCCTCTGCCTCTGTGCAGCCAGAATGTTTTTCTGTGTGGTGGCATAAAAGTGTCCTGTGCACAAGTGTCCTGGTGATGATGTTGGACCAGGAGAAGGAACTAGGAAACAGGGGGTGGTAGTCATTAGGACTAATGATTTGGATTTGGATTTTTCTTTTTCTGGGCATATGATAAAGTTGCATTCCCACCCCTCTTAAAGCTAGGCATGGCAGGATACCTTGCTCATAATGAAATGTGAGCAGAAACAATGTTCTTCCTCTGGTGCATCATATTTAAGAAGCATCAAATGATTTCTCCACTCTTTCATGATGACTGGTGATATTCAAGATGAGATTTTTATCAACCAGGCTGCCTCTGAATAAGTCTGTATCAGCTTCCTGAATAAGAAAAAAGCAGCCAATTCTGGTATGAATATGAAGTGTGATCAAGAAAGAAATCATTGTTTTTTAAACTGTCGAGGTTTTAAAAATTAATTAACTTTATTTTTTTGCACAGTTTTAGATTTACAGAAGGTACAGTGGCACATGCGTATAATTCCAGTGCTTTGGGAGGCTGAGGCGGGAGGATCCCTTGAGGCCAGGAATTTAAGACCAGCCTGGGCAAAATAGTGAGACCCCATTTCTACAAAAAATAGAAAGGAAATTAGTTGGGTGAACTCCATAATAAGGAAACAAACAACCCACTTTAAAAACTGGCAAAGGATCTGAACAGATACCCCACCAAAAAAAAGATACACAGATGGCAAACAAGTATATAAATAGATGCTCAACATCATATGTCATTAGAGAAGTGCAAGTTAAAACACCAATGAGATATCACTAACTACCTAATCTAATGGCAAAAAAAAAAAAAAAAAAAAAAAAACCCTGACAATACCAAATACTGACAGGAATATTCAGTGGTGATGCAAAATGGCATGACTGCTTTGAAAGATAATCTGGTGGTCATTTTTTTGTTCTTATCTTATTGTCTTAGCTAGGACTTCTAGTACGATGCTGAATAGAGTGCTGAGAGGACACCTCCTTTCTTTGTTTCCTATTTTCAGGGGAAACCATTAGTTTCATCATGAAATATAATATTAGCTGTAGGGGTTTGCAGACTTTCTTTATTAAAGTAAGGAAATTTCCTTCTATTCCTAGCCTACTGATTTTTTTCCTTAAATCATAAATGCGTGTTTGATTTTGTCAATTTTTTTTTCCTGCATCTATTGACATGATTATATATTTTCTTCTTTAGCCTGTTGATGTGATGGATTGCATGAAGTGATTTTTTATTTATTTATTTACATTTTGAGACTGAGTCTCACTCTGTTGCCCAAGCTGGAGTGCAGTGGCACGATCTTGGATCACTGCAACCTCTGCCCCCCAGGTTCAAGTGATTCTACTGCCTCGGCCTCCTGAGTAGCTGGGATTACAGGTGCAGGCCACCACACCTGGATAATTTTCGTATTTTAGTAGAGATGGGGTTTCACTGTATTGGCCAGGCTGATCTCAAACTCCTGACCTCAAGCAATCTGCCCACCTCAGCCTCCCGAAGTGCTGGGATTAAAGGTGTGAGCCACCACGCCTGACCTGAAGTGATTTTTGAATGTTGAGCCAGCCTTGTGTACCTGGAATAAATCTCATTTGTTGTGGTGTATAATTCTTTTTCTACATTGTTGGATTTGATTTACCAGTATTTTGTTGAGAATTTTTACATCTGTGTTCATGAAGAATATTGGCCTGTAGTACTTCTTTCTTATAATGCCTTTCTCTGGTTTGTTTTGGTATTAGGATAATGCTGACCTCACAGAATGAGTTAGAAAATGTTCCTTGTGCTTCTGTGTTCTGAAAGAGAGCATAGAGAACTGGTATAATTCCTTCCTTACATGTTTGGTAGAATTCACTAGTAAGACCATCTGGACCTCGTATTTTCTTTTTTGGAAGGTTATTAATTATTGATTCAGTTTCTTTAATAGATATAGGTTTATTCATATTCTATTTCTTTTTGTATGAGTTTTGGTTATTTATACTCATCAAGGGATTGGTCTCTTTCATATGTGTTGTTAAATTTGTAGGCGTAGAGTTGTTTATATTCTTTTATTGTACTTTTAATATTCATGGGATCAGTAGAAATAGCTCCTCTTTTATTTCTAATATTAGTAACTTGCAGCTTAACTAGAAGTTTATCAACTTTACTCATCCTTTGAAAAAATTAACTTTTGATTATGCTTTTAAACTAGACTTTATTATGCTTTTAATATCATGAGATTAGTAGAAGTAGCTTCTCTTTTACTTCCAATATTAGTAATCTGTAACTTGATTAGAAGTTTATCAAGTTTACTGATCTCGTAAAAACACTAGCTTTTGATTTTGTTGATTTTTCTCTATTGATTTCTTGTTCCTACTTCCATTGATTTCTGCTCTAATTTTTTTTATTATACTTCTTTAGGTTTATGTTTCTATTTTTTCCTTAATTTCCTAAGATAGAAGCTTAAATGACTGATTTTATATATTTTCTTCTAGTCTAATGTATTCTTTCAATGTTAGAAAATTTCCTCAAAACCCTACTTTTGCTGTATCCCACAAATTTTGATCAGTTGTATTTTCATTTTCATTTAATTCAAAATATTTAAACATTTATTTGAAAAAATCCAGCCAACCTGAGATGCACAAGAACTATGAGCAGGAGAGAAGCCATATTGTTTTAAGCCACTAAGGAATTTTTAAAAATATATATTTTACTGCATTTTAGGTTTTGGGGGAATTTTTTTTAACTGTAGAAAACTTAGCCTATTCTGCTGGTAAATGAGGACAAAGGATTTTGTAAGTGTAGAAGTCACAGTGCTTAGTTTCAGGCAACATAAACCAAATCTGGTTGACTGAAGCACACACAAAAATGAATTTATTAAAATGAATATGGGTAGCTCAGAATATCTTCAGGAGGCTTAGAGTACCCAGATTGTAGGCTACACACCTGGAAACAATGTTCCTAATCACGCAACAAAAAAGTAAGGCAGTGAAGACACCATTGGTGCTGCAGCCCAGCACGGATGCTGTGATTGCCCTGCAGACACCACCGACACCGGAGGCTGCCCTGGGAACCTGGGAGTAGCTGCTGCCACACAGCAACACAGTGAATTCTCTCAGCTCCTGCCTCTTCATAGCTCTTGCTTCCAATATAATGTCTGGGAAGGTGCATACAGGTAGTTCAACAGAGTGAAAACATCTACTGTAGTAAGCAATAAAGTGATACAATTGAAAGAGCTCTAGACTGCGATGACCTGGGATGCAGTCCAGGTGCTCAGCGTGGTGCCAAACCCTTTTGCCTTTAAGAGCTTGTAGGGTGGCATGAAGCGGAAAGGAGATCAGTGGTTTGAGGGCAGTAAGACTCTCTATCAGTGTATGTTATTATGTGTTTGCATATGTCCAGGTGTGAACAGCACAGTACCCAGCAGTTAACCCACCACAAGGCACTGACTGGGCACTCATTGTTTAGAGCAAAAAAAAAGGTCTAAGCTTGTTAAGGTTAAAGATCTTGAGCTCTCAATATCTATCTCCTCTGCTAGAATGTAAGCACTTTTTTTTCTTTCTTCTTTTTTTTTTTTTTTTTTATATGGAGTCTCACTCTGTCGCCAGGCTGGAGGGCAGTGGTGCAATCTTGGCTCACTGCAACCTCCACCTCCTGGTTTCAAGTGATCCTCTTCCCTCAGCCTCCCAAGTAGCTGGAACTACAGGCACATGCCACCATGCCTGGTTAATTTTTGTATTTTCAGTAGAGATGGGGTTTCACCATGTTGGCCAGGATGATCTCAATCTCTTGATACTGTAATCCTCCCACCTTGGCTTCCCAAAGTGCTGGGTTTACAGGCATGAGCCAATGCTCCTGGCCATGAATGTAAGGACTTTTCTAGAGATTTTTGTCTGCTTTGTTCAATGCTGTAGCCCCAGCTACAAGAGCAGGCCCAGAAGACTGGGCTCTCAATAAGTATTTGTTGAATGAGTGAGGGAAATGAATGAATATCTCTGTTCTGTCATCTGAGACCAGAATATTTCCAGCCCAGACCCATATTTGTAAGTTCATCCAGGAATGTTTTTCCTGACTTAGTTCTGCCCTTCTTCAGCTGCTGTAAATGGGCTTCAAAAAAGTGTGCAACCGTCCAAGCAGCAAACTTCTGTCATCGTTTCTCCAGGTCTTATGATAAGTGCTTGCTGGGTGTTTTGAAAGGAAATTGGCCCCAGTCTCTACAATATTCTTTATAGTCCACCACCCAATGACGTCTTTGCTTTTTCAGCTGTACTCTTCTCTTTCTAGTCTGGGTTATGACTTTCCCTTGCTCAGCTGGCCCCTAGCATAACTAGTCTAACTGCATCCGCCTCTCAGTGACAGTGATCAGCCGATGAAAGGACGGCCATTTGACTTATCCTAGTGTCACAGCAAAAGTTACATCCTGACCACAGCAAACACAAGATAAAGGCTATTAGAGCTGGAAAGGACTTTGGAAGTCATCCAAGCTTGCTTCTTTGGAGGGAGCCTCTGCATTTGTTGTTTCCTCTCCCAGCACAGCATCTCCCCTTGATCTTTTGATGGCTTGCTCCTTCCTGTTATTGGAGACCTCAGCATAAAATCCACCCCCCACAACACACAGGTCTTCTCTGAGTGCTCCATCTGAAGTAGCCACCCAGGACCTCTCCATCATAAGGCTACATTTTGATTATCTGTCTATGGCTTACCACAATTTCACACACATATTTATTCACTTATTCATCATGCAAGCAGATTAACAGCTCCTGGCATATATTGGGAGCTCAATAATATTTTTCGGATCAACAAATCCAGTTCAAGCCCCTGAGAAACTCAAGCCCAGAGAAGCAAAGTGACCTTAACAAGGTCACACAGCTCCTTAGTGGAACAGCATGGACTAGAACACATGGCCCTTGACTCTTGTCCAGTGCGTTTCCCTCCATGTCAGTTTTCATAGATAAAGATAAAAAGAAGGAACATTTCTTGGGCTCCCAGTAGGTGTCATTTTCTGTGGTAGTTGCTCTATACATGCCAGTCAAATTATCCTTATGATGACCGTATAATGTAGGGAGAGTTCAGATTTTTATAAATAAGGATAGAGAGTCTTTAGGATGCTAAGCAATTGGCCAGGTATCCTACTGCTGTAGAGTGAGAGCTGGGACCTGACCCCAGCTTTGTCTGACTTTCAAGTTTTTTTGTGCTGTCTCAGCTGCCTGACACCTCCAGGTAACATTTGTGCTTTATTAGTATTTCTGTACAGTAAACCTAAGCAGTTAATAATAGGGACATTTCAGGCACAATGGAAGGCTGACAGAAGGCATGGGGTAGGGAGGTGACACAGCTTTCCTGCTGCCCTTCAAATCACACTGTAGAAGTGACATCTGTCTCTTTGTCTCATGAGTGAGGCTCACTGCTCTAGAGTCCTGGGATGCAACTGTCACACTGTGTGAGTAGCCTCCAAAGGTGTGTGACGTGAATGGCAGCTCTGTCTGGCTCCATTCAGTTTTCTCCTTGGGAGGACAAAGAAAATTGGGATGTGTGTAATTGATGCCCAAATGGCTAGAAAATCAAACATCTCATCAGTGATTTATATATTCCCAAATATAAAATAAAGCTCTTAGACCAAATGCTAACAGAGCCCATGCAGCCCTTGGTTTCTTCCACCTGTGTTTACAGCCTGAATCCCACATTTTTTGTTTCTGGTTCCACCCGTTCGTGTTCGTTTTTCCTCTTGAGCTCATGTGACATCTACTTGGCTGACTCCTAACCTCGGGCAAACTGAATTGTCCTTTTCTCCTGCTCTTTCTCCAGCTTGCAGAATATTTTTGAAGGAACCACATAGCTCTCATCAGTCTATGTTCTCGTGCTTCATGTGGGCCTTTGATGCAACTTAGTGGAGCTTTTGCTCTGCTCTGGTTGCTGGCCCCTTCCTGTCCTCACTGTGGTAGGTAAAGCCATTCATGATTCATTTAAAGATGCTTGTCCAAATGCACACACCTGGTTTGACAGTGTAGAGGGAGCTGCAGGGCTCAGAGAAAGATGTTCTCAGCACCTGTAACAGTTTCTCAGGTAGTGGCAAAGAAAAGAATGGTAAGAAGATTCTGGCAGTTCCCTGGACTTTTATTATAAAAAATCGAAAGAGGGCCTCATGAGCTCAAACTCTACTAAAGGATTTGAGGGTCACTGTATTAGAGAATATGGCCTTCCTTCCCTTGCTTGCTGTCTCACCTTCCTTTCTTCTTTCCACAAAAATCATGCACCTACTATGTGCCAAGCACCATTCTAGGTTCTGGAAAAGAAAGGCTAAAATCTCTGATATCCTTGAACTTCCATGTAGTAATTGATTATTGTCATGCACTTTCTAAGGTGAAGCAACCTGAGTTTCTTGCATCCCAGACACCCATTTGTTGGCCTCTCCTCCACTCATTAAGCTTAGTTACATTCTTGGGCTGAAACAACCTCTTGGGGCTCAAGTCTAGTTCACTGGATTTCTTTTTCAGAGACAGTGAAGAACAAAGGCAAAAGCAATAAGGATGCAAAGAGAAGATACACCTGTTCAAGACAGAAATCCTCAAAGCAGCTCTTGTAGCAAACCAAACATTAAAAGTAATTTTGGTTGAGCTGAGAGATCTCCCTGAACTCAAAAGCACAGGTGTAGGGAGATGAGAGGGAAGAATTATCTTGGAGATATAGCAATAAGCTAATACAGCATGCATGACAACTTAGGGACTGAGAATTCATAAATATATTCATGTTTTCTTCCCAGTCAGATTGATTAAATACCCAAGCACAAAGTTAGACTAAAAGAGAGATTGAAACAGCAAGAGAGAGAAAAGAAAAGCAAGCTACAGAAGTTCTGATAAAACGTAACAACTCTGGACAAAGACTACTTCATCAAACACATAAACAGCCACTGCCTGATACATTAGAATCTGGAAGTATCATAAATTAACTGCCAGGAAACTTTGCGAAAGGTCATATTTAACATTAATCAAGCTCTGGTAGTGGGTACTTTCATGGCTAGAGGAGAGAGGAAAAGAAAGACTGCTTTTTCTACATTCCATTTTCAAAATCACTTTCTAATTTTTCAGCAAGAGAAGAAAAAACTGATTTCTAGCTGACTTAGGGACAGGGATTTATTTCCCTCATCACCCAGCCATCCCTTGAATGCGAGTATTGAAGCATATGAATGGGAGTGGGCGTGGCTGTTCATTTTCTGATTAAGTCCTTTTGAATGCTTTCAACTACCAGGTAGTCTTACTTTGACAAGTACCCACACAAAGGAAAGGGATGCCTATGGAAGCTGCAGAGTGAATGGGCAGCTTAGGAGTGGAGACACAGTCAACAGAAAGTTGAAGGTGAAAGAAAATGAACAATCATCTTGGTGGCAGCCAGTTTGGGACAGAAGCCCACTTTCTTTTAGGCTATGGGACCTCAAGCCAGGCAGGGTCTAAGACATTGGGTCATTTAGTGGGACCATAGGGGATACTGGACTGGCCATTCCTGGGTCTTAGCATCCCCATCCACTGAATGGGTGTGATAGCGTTTGCCTAGAGAGTAGATAGCTGATGTGTTTACTCATTTGGCTGGGAAAGCAGTACCATAAATCCAGATCATTAATTTTCTGTGTCTTCTCTAAGATGGCCATTTTCTCAATCTGACTTTATATGGATTCTCTGTTTTTATTGCTGGTTACGTCAGATGCTTATCTGTTCCTTTCTTGCCAATTGCCTTTCTTGATTGGAGATTCTAATTTGTTCTGAGACTGAGCTATGTTTATGTGTGAACTTATTCAACAGATACTTAAGAATTTGCTTCATGTGTCAGGCTCTGTTTTACATGCTGAGGGTGCAGCTGTGAACCAAATAGACAGAACTTTCTTCCTTCACAATACATAAAGAAATAGGCATAAGAAACAAATTACACAGCAATATGACAAATGTAATAAATGAAGTGCATGGAAAGTTAGGAGGTGATGAGCGCTATGGGAAGTGAGAGGAGGGCTTGGGAGTGCCGAGGGAGTTACGGTTTTAAAGAGTGGTCAGTGCTACCTCATTGAGAAGGTGACATTTGGCCATGTGCGGTGGCTCTTGCTTGTAATCCCAGCACTTTGGGAAGCCAAGGCAGGCAGATCACCTGAGGTCAGGAGTTCAAGACCAGCCTGGCCAATATGGTACAACCCTGTCTCTACAAAAATTAGCTGGGCAGAATGACAGGTCCCTGTAATCCCAGCTACTTGGGAGGCTGAGGCGGGAGAATCACTTGAATCCGGGAGGCGGAGGTTACAGTGAGTTCACACTGGCCTGGCTACAGAGCAAGACTCCATCTCTCCATCTCAAAAAAGAAAAAGAAGGTGACATTTAAGCACAGCCTTGCAGGAGGTGAAGGAGGAACCATTTGGGTGCCAAGGGGCAGAGCATTCCAGGCAAGAGAATAGCAAGTGCTAAGGCTCTTGGAGCGCGGAGTGTACCTGGCGTGTCTGAGAAACAGCAAGGAGGCTGTGGGGGCAGGAGCGGAGTAAAGGGGAGAAACTAAAGAGGTACCCTGGGTAGACTGTCTAGGGCCTGGCAGGTCAGCACAAGAACTCTGGCTCTTATGAGAGAAACAGAGTACCTTTGGAGAGTTTGGGGCAGAAGAGGAAAATTTTCCTTTCAAAATGACTTACAAGGTGTTTGCTCTGCATTATTCAGATTGGCTCTAATCCCAGAGAAGAAAAAATAACTGAAGCTCTATACTCAGGCGCCAAGGGAAGCTGTGGGCAAGGTAGGGCTCTCCCGCAGCAGCCCCTCCTTCGTGCACTTTTGCCTTCCACAAAGTCCTTGTCAGTGAGTGGCAACAAAGCACAGGCCAGTAAGACACTGATCCTGGACCAGGCTAGGACCCTGGGCAGCCACAGGCATAAATGAGGAACACTCAGAGACTCCAGAGGTCCTGGGTGGGAAGCAGATGTGAAGGCTGACACCCCATTATCTCAGATAATGTGGCTGAAAGGCTAAGGTTGTTTATTCCCATTACAGTATCCGCTCTCCCCTTCTTTGTAAACAAAACCCTGGCTTTATCAGGCATTGTCCAACTTCCTTTGCATCCAGGGGCTTTCAACTAGAAGCAAAAGCTGCAGAATGGGGCTTCCAGTAAATCCTTTTAAAGGGGGCTAACTATACTCAAAGGAATGCCCCGTTGCCCCTTTCCACTCCATTTCCTTCTGATGGCTGGAGCCGCAGCAACTATCTTGTGACCTTGAGGATAAAAACAAAGACCTCAGGATGGCAGAAAAATAGAGAAGTGGGTTCACAGTGCTTCCTTACCAATCCTCTTTTACTTATCTCTGGTTTTACTTTATGTACGAGTATGAAAGTTGTTAAGATGCAAATGGAGTCACTAATATCATGAAAAATCTAAATAGAGCCAGAGAAGGCCATGTAGAGAGGGTCCTCATGCTTGTATACCTGATAACAAAAAGGGTCACAGAAGACCATCAAAACCACAACCTTGCACAAAGGGCATTGTAACCTTACACACACACACAAATGCTTCTGCAAGGACATCTGCCCAGCAACTGCCTGTCCAACCTCGGACTGGCATCACCCTTGTCATTGATCTTTGCAGCCAAGGATAATTATTTCAAAACAGTTATGCAATTCTCCTCATTTTCTCCTTTAAAAACCTTTGTCCTCCTTTACCTCCCTGGATACACACATAGTTTACTATGGGTATATATTTCCATCGCAATGCCTATTCCCAGATAAACACCTTTTCTTTTAGAGAATTTCTTTGTTATTTAAGTTGATGAGAGAATACAACCCTAATTTCTCTAAGCCACTGTTATTAGTAGATGAATGAAATTCCTAAATGATACAGAAAGTGACTTCGCTTTGAAGGTCCTTTTGATCATTGGACAGTGAACACTGCTCTGGGAGTTGAAAGAACTGAATCTGAGTTCTGCATCAGATATGAGTTCTCTGGATGACTTTGGCCAAATTATGTAATAATGATGATAACGTTTACCATCAATGGTTCAGTTCCTATGCTAAGTGCTTTATTTACTTCCTTATCTCATGTCAACCTCGCAAAGCATATGAGGGAAGTTTTCTGATATATATTTTACAAATGACAAAATAGAGACTCAGGGAGATCAAGTTGAAGGTTCTACAGCAAGCAGGTTGTAGAGCTGGGGTTACAACCAAGTTCAGACTGGCCCAAAGCCCTCCTCAGTCCTAACGACGATGAAATATACTCTTACTTATTTTCTCTGAAACTCAGTTTTCTCCTCTGTACAGCAGGCAGGAGGACTGGATAGTCTTTGAACTCCCCTTGCAGCTCTGAAGCTCCTGAATAACGACTTCTTTTTATGTAGTCTTGCCTGGCCGATCATGATGTTGATCCTCCATACTTCTCCCTGTGCCCCAATTTTCCAAGTGGTGCCCTTTTTAAAGATGCTGTAACCAGAGCCTGCATCTCTCCCTTGATCTTGGGAAGAGCAGCTCTACGGGGCAGCCGGAGGAGGCAGCCCCAGCCAGAGAGTGCAGTGGGTGTTCAGGAATGTTCTGCGGGTGCCCCAGCCCCAGCCTGCTTCTGCTGCCTGGAGAACCTTCTGTCAGCCCTGGAGCCGCCTTGCTTTGCCTCGCCTCACCAGGTGAGGTTGTGTCTCTGCACAATCTGTCTCTTCTGATGACCAAGGAGGGCCTTGGTGGAGCAGCGGTGCATGCCCTCCCAGGTGATAAAACTTCTCTGGGCACTGGGGAAAGGTGGGCTGCCGGTGAAATGTGAAGAACAAGCACCGTACTGTGTAAATACATTTACAGGATGGAACTGTTTCTTGGCCCTTTGGGGCCCATTTCCTGAGCTATGTGGCGGGAACTGTCTTCCTCGGAACGATTGACAGGGCCGGTGGGGAAAGCTAAATAGACCTTGATTTCTTTCCTTGTGTTGGTACATTTACCTAACGAGCAGAAGGAATAGGCCTGGAGAGGCTCTGAGACTGGCGATCACAGGTGACTTCAGAGTGAAAAACTCTTGCTCTTGCCATGCAGAAACATCCAGCTCTCTCTGCTTCTCCACATTTCAGTTCTCCGTGGTCCAGGACCTGCAGGGCCTTCCTTTCCCTTCATGGGGCAGACAGAAAACTGCCTCTGGGACTTCCCTGGGTCGGGGTGATGTTGTTTCGCTGCTACATGAAGAAGATGTCTCACATCTCAGCACCCTGTCACCCTGGCTCGCTGTGGGCTGAGGGTGTGGTGAAGTTGATGGGTATGGGATGGGGGTGCTGCTGAGGCACCCATGATAGCAACTCTACCTGGTTAGTGCACCACCAGCTGCTTTGAGGAAAATAGTGACATTCTGGAGGTTTTTTTTTTTCTTGCTCTGTCTCCAGGCTGGAGCGCAGTGGCGTGATATCTTGGCTCACTGCAACCTCTGCCTCCCAGGTTCAAGGGATTCTCCTGCGTCAGTCTCCCGAGTAGGTGGGACTACAGGTGCCTGCCACCACGCCCGCTTAACTTTTGTATTTTTAGTAGAGACAGGGTTTTACCATGTTGGCCAGGATGGTCTTGATCTCTTGACTTTGTGATCCACCTGCCTTGGCTTCCCAAAATGCTGAGATTACAGGTGTGAGCCACAGAGCCTGGCCAGGAGTTATTAATGGGTGCAGCTCAGTCACCACAGAGCTCTTAGCAGGTCACAAAGGGAGAAGGCGGCCCTCAGCAGTGGAGGGTCACTGCCTTAGTCCATTCAGGCTGCTGTAACAGAACAGCATCAACTTGGTGGCTTATAAAGAACAGACATTTATAAAATCTTTCATAGTTCTGGAGGCTGGAAGTCTGAGATCAAGGTGCCAGCAGGGCAGGGTTCTGGTGAGGGCCCTCTTCTGGGCAGATTGCCAGCTTCTGGCTTCTTTTATTGTATCCTCCCCAGGAGTGAGCAGAGTTAAGGCAAGTTCTCTTGTGACTTTGAGGGCACCAAACTCATCAACTCTTCTAATCCTAATCACCTCCCAAATGCTCCTGCTCCTAAAAGCAACACATCGAAGGGGTCGGTAGGGTTTCCACATATGAACTTCACAGGGGCACATTCAGTCCATAACAGGCACTCAGCCAGGCCAGAATATTGAAATATTTCAGATTCAGTCACTGTGTCTGGGAGATGGAAAACAGCTCCTTAGGTCAGCCTAGTGAAGGAAGAAGAGTCAGGGTCTGGTGTTCCTAATAGCCAGCGATGGCTGAGTCTAAGAGCTTCTGTTTCGTTCCTTCCTCTGTCAGGACCAAGATGGGGTTTTGTTTCACTGTTGCACAGTGAATGGTCTGGAGTCCTTTCTCATGGGCAGGTCTGTGACTTCCAGTTCTTTGGCATCTCTCTTTTCAGGGTGAACTCTTGGTTAAGGGCTTGCTGATATGGGGGAATGTAGCTATCAGAAAATCTACTTGAACACCTGGGAGGAAATTGCTGCTTGGCAGGAGGGGCCATGGTTTTGCTCTTCTCTTTTGAGAAGAGCAGCCCTGCCATCCTTCTGTTTGGTAAAATGGGGAGGAAGAATTCCTGGCATGGGTGGGGCATGGTGGTTAATACCTATAATCCCAGCACTTTGGGACGTTGAGGTGGGTGGATCATGAGGTCAGGAGTTAGAGACCAACCTGGCCAACATAGTGAAACCTTGTATCTACTAAAACTATGGAAAAAAATAGCCAGGTATGGTGGCATGTGATTGTAGTCCCAGTGACTTTTGAGGCTGAGGCAGGAGAATTGCTTGAACTTGGGAGATGGAGGTGGCAGTGAGCCAGCTGAGACCACGCCATTGCACTCTAGAGCCTGGGTGACAGTGTGAGAATCCATTAAAAAAAAAAGAAAAGAATTCCTGGCATGAAGACACATTAGTCTGCAGATCCCTGCCCTCCAAGAGGTAGCAGACTCCAGCTTCTGAGCAGATTGGACAGATCCCTGGAGATGGGTTGGAGATACACTCTTCTCTGCCAGCTTCCTTCGGCATGACATGTCTGATTCCCTGCTTAGTCTCTACCTTGAATTTCTACGGTTCTTCAGTTTGGTCTCTAGGGGAAAGAAGCCAGACAGCTGGACTTCCCTGAGCTGCTTCCCCTGGAATGGCTACTGCTGAGTCTTTGGCATCTTCATTCACAACTTTTCAAGTGTTTGCCCTTTTGACCACTCAGCTTCCCATTCCTCTCTCAGCTCCAAGAACAGCTGGTGTGCAAAGTTGCAAGGTCATCATTCCAGGGAAGATTCTTTTCTATTAGCTGGTGCTGAAGGAACTTGGAAATGGATGAGTTTTCTCCCAAGCTGCACATCCAGCAGCTTGGGATTTCTTCTAGCTTAAAGATTCAAATGCATGAGGGTTTATAACTGGCAACTTTGTGTCTGTGGAGGACAACTGTGAGAATGTGGAGGCTGTCCAGGGAACAAGTCAGGGGTGAATCCAGGATGGAGGGAACAAGCTTCTAACACTGGCAACAAATGAGGCGAGTCCTTCTGCTTACTCAACTTTAAGGCAGCACCCTGCAAGCCTCTACCATAAAACAAGCTGGATCTGAGACCTAAGGCAGCGCTGGAATTGGATTCCCATCCAAGGTTTTCATTGAATAAGAGCAAGAAGGGATCTCAACGATTATCTGTTTTCAACAGTCTTATTTTACAGAAAAGAAAACAGGGTCCCAGGGGAAGTAAGAATAACATTAGCGAATGCCTTTAGATTGCTTACTTTGTGCCCATTTCTGTTCTAAGCACTTCTTCATTTCATCCTCACAAAAGCCTATGAGGTAGGTATTGTTATTATGTTGTATAGATGAAGAAATGGAGACAACAGAGTCTAGTAACTGGCATGAGATGGAAAAGGAATAGCGTCCAACCTTGCCTTTTGCTAAGTCACCCTGGCAGCTGATCAGAGCCAAGATCCACAATCCACAGTCCAAGCTTTCTGAGCCATCCTATCCTTCTAGACCAGCCCTATCCAATGTGAAAGCCACTAGACACCTGTGGCTATTGAGCACTTGCAATGTGGCTTGTCCAAATGGTGATGCATTTCAAGAACCTAGATTAAAAAAAAAAAGAATGTAAGGGGTCTCGTAAATATTTTTCATATTGATGACATGTTGAAATGGCAATCTATTGGCTCTATTGGTTTCAATAAAATATATTATTATAATTAATGTCATCTGTTTCTTTTTACTCATTTTATGTAAGTGCCAGATGTTTTAAGATCATTTGTGGCTTGCATCTGTGGCTCCCATGAAACTTAACACTGTGTTTTGTGTGTTAGTCTGTTCTTGCATTGCTATAGAGAAATACTGGAGACTGAGTAATTTGTAAGGAAAAGAGGTTTAATTGCCAATTGTTCTGCAGGCTGTACAGGAAATATAGCAGCATATGCTTCTGGGGAGGCCTCAGAAAGCTTATAATCATGGTAGAGGGTGAAGAGCGAGCAGGTATGTCACATGAAGGAAGCAGGAGCAAGAGAGGAGGGGAGGTGCCTCATACTTTTAAACAACCAGATCTCGTGAGAACTCACTCATTGTCACAAAAACAGCACCAGGGAATGATACTAAGTGATTCATGAGAAATCCACCCCCATGATCCAGTCCCCTCCCACCAGGCCCCACCTCCAACACCGGAGATTACATTTCAACATGAGATCTGAGTCGGCAAACATCCAAAGTATATCCATATGTGACTTGGGTTTGTGGACAGCACTGGCTGGAGAGCAAACCTGAGAGTCACAGCGCGCTGCAGAGGCTGCACCCCGGTCTCAGCCCCAGTAATTGCAGAGCCCCACGAAGAGGGCACCTCACCCACACTTGGCCTTCTCTGCATCTATAACTCATATTGCTGCTCTGAGGCTGTGCTAGAAGCCTCCTCTGACACCACTGGGATGGTATCATCAGGAGAATGATACCCCATCAAACTCTTTGGAGGTCAGTGAGGTTTAATGGAAAGGTTTAATGTTCAGATCCTGGCTTTAGTACGTGCCATTTATATCCTGAGCATCACTTTCCTTATCTGGAGACTGGGGATAATAATATTCACGTCTCAGAATTGTTCTTTTCCATCCTGCATTTTCAGAGTATGGCTTTCTCTATCACTTGCGATAGCACATTCTAATGGTTAAAATTGAAATTAGAGAAAACACTGGGGAAAATAGTCCCTGAGGCTTTTTCACTTTCTGATTTCCTTGGTAAGTTTGAACATGTATGAGCCTCAGTTTTCTACTCTGTGAAGAATGGGAGCCCCCCCCAGAAGACAGACCCTGCACTACTGCCCAGCGACGGTTGCAACTCAGGTGCTAACTAGTAGTGGTCAGTGCAAGTGGGAGAAGAGTGGCCTGGAGTAGCTTCCAAGTTGTCATTCTTCCCTTCCATCCCCTGTTCATGAAGCTCAGCTGGCACTGCCTCTAGCTTGGGCCTGGGTCAGATGCAAGGTGTGGGTCTGGGACCAGGAAGACCCAAATTATCTTGGCAATCAGAGTGGCGGAGTTGGGGCCATATTCCATGGGTTTGTCTGGGGAGAATGGAATAATGTCTGCATTTGCCCCGGGCTGTCATTCAGAACATGTGTGTGAGGTAGGCACCCAGGCTAGCCCCAGATTTCTCGTAGATCTCTAGGTTATGCCTGACTGTAGGACCCCCATTGAGTGTGGGCATGAAGTTCTATTGGTAAAACATGGTAGAAGTGCACACCTATTCAAATCAGCAAAAAATGCACTCAAATCCCAATCCTAAACTTGCTTGTTATATGACTATGGACAAGCCATGTAATCTCTTTAAGCCTGTCTCTTACATTTGCAAGGAAATATCTAGCTCATATAGTAGTTGTAAGATAAATGACACGATGAATATAAAGTGCACATTAAAATGTACATTGTGGAAAAGACAAATAAAACAAAGAATACATGCATTGTGGGCAGTCATTAAATAGCAAGTATTAACATGGAGCCATGTCTCTTGGTTCCAGTTCAACAATGATAGGAACACCATTGTGGTTGGAGAGTGCTGTGTCTGTCTGTAAGAACGCAGCAGCATTCGCCCACTGAAGGAAAAGTGAAATGCCAAATGCTTGCTAACCTCTTCCCTTCCCCAGTTTATACTCTTCCCTTAACACTGTACATTTGATGGTCTAAATCATAAATACAAGCTTGAGAAACAGAATCATTTCCTTTTCAGAAGTCTGCAGGTAAAAATCAGCAGGTATAAGGACAATTTGCGACTAATTTCAGCCCCTACATGATTTTGAACAAATAAATGACTTACAATATGCCCTTGGCCAACCTATGGATCCTCTCGGGGCTTCAGCTTCCTGTTTAATAAAATGGGATGAGTAATCCTTGCCTCTTCTTCATTTTACAAGCATGTAACAAGGATGAATCAAGTAATGGCTGTAGAATCCTTTGAGGTCCTTGGAGAAATGCTTGCTATATAAATGCAAAGTATGACGTCCATTTCTATTACATTGTGTTTTGCAAATAAATATATAAGCCTATGGCACATCCATGTCAGTGTCTGTCTGGCAAGCTATTTGCCATGTACATCTTTTAATAATCTCCATACACTTATTCCTTAAAAGCATACTTCAAATCTGTAATGCATGGGTTATTATTATTTTTTTCTTTTTGGAAGCCCAGGGCACACATCTGTTCTGCCTCATTTCAGTTGCTGGGAATTCTGACAGATCCATTGTTGGTGATACGTGCACAGGGGGAAGTTTTCAGGATCATCAGAGACCTAGATCCAGACCGATGAGGGTTTCATATTCATCGTCCTTCCCATTCCCTTTTCCTGACCTTCTTAATTAAGCTGTTCAGAAGAGATGCCCTGTCATTCTTTTGAAAAATAGCCTGTCCTTTCCTAAAAACTTTAACCAGATTTCTCCCTGATTCAGAAGATAAAATAATAGATTGTGGAATGTACTTTGAATCATGTAACACTCTAGAGGCCATTAATTGTTGATTATCTCTGGGCATCCTTTCCTCTATCTTTTACTATCATACGTCTTTTGTTTAATCCAGACCTCTTTTCTTAACTTTGAACCCTGTTGTACATCTACCCTCTGTGTGTCCTACAGGCACCTTAGACTCCAAATGTCTAAAATCGGACTTTCCATCTTCCCTTCACATCAGCTCTACTTCCTACTTTCAAGACCCCAGCCATCAAGGCTAAAGATAGGTAAGGTGGTAATTTCCTATTCATGGTTCTGAAGCTTCATGTCTAATGCTTAGGTGAATTGCAACTCTGAAGGCTGAGTTTTCTTCCCTTTTAATAAAAATATGTAGAAATTTGGCCCATGGGGCAAAAGTGAGTAATACTGACCCTGAATTGAAGGGGAAACACTGTTGTGTTTAAGAAGCCTCCTGCATCTTGTACTGAAATGTAGACAGCTGGAGTCCTCTGGGCTTGTGCCTCTTGGGATCACCTGTATTCATTGCATATCGATCCTTCTCCAAGAAGCTTCATGAGACCTGATTCATGTTCACAAAATCTTCAGGAGCTGAAAACTTGGAACTTCTGTATCTTCTGGCTTTATAGAAACCAAAGAGGAGCTTCTAGTTCAGTGTTCTCCTGAAGGGCTTGGACCCCAAGGGTTCTGTTACCCAACTGTCTAATTATTTTGACTAAATGTTGGCATACCTAGGGTAAACCTCTGACCATTCAAAATTCAAAGTCTCTCTTATTGAGGGCTCTTCCCTGCTGTCCTTTTTAAAAATGTAGGTTCTTGGCTGGATGTGGTGGCTCATGCCTGTAATCCCAGCATTTTGGGAGGCTGAGGTGGATGGATCACTTGAGGTCAGGAGTTCAAGACCAGCCTGACCAACATGGCAGAACCCTGTCTCTACTAAAAATACAAAAATTAGCTGGGTGTGGTGATGTGTGCCTGTAATCCCAACTACTCAGGAGGCTGAGGCAGGAGAATTGCTTGAACCTAGGAGGCGGAGGTTGCAGTGAGCCAAGATCACACCATTGCACTCCAGCCTGAAAAAGAGCAAAACTCCATCTCAAAAAAAAAAAAAAAAAAAGAAAGCTTTCCTTCCTTCTCACTCGAGGCAGTGTTCTCAGGTGAGCTCATCCTCTCCCATATCTTTCCCGGTCCTATCTCTTTTTAAACCCAAACCTCTTTCCTTGCCTCTGGATCCACACATATGATTGCTTGTTGTACATCTTCCCCTACGTATTTTACAGGCACTTTGTACATTAAACGTCCAAAGTCAGATTCTTTCCTTCCCATTAGTCCTACTTCCTATACTCTTTGCCTTGGTTTGTGGCAACTGGTGCATGAAGTAAGCCAGACACTAATGACAGAGAGCACATGTTCATCTGCACATTACCCATATGAACTTGGTGTGTGTGTGTGTGAAGTGCATGCTCAATTGCATGTTCTTTTACCCACTCTTTACCCCTAATTATTTTTAGAAATTCTTGATATAAATCCTTACTTCAGGCTGGGTACAGTGGCTCACGGCTATAATTCCAGCACTTTGGGAGGCCGAGGCAGGTGGATCACCTGAGGTCAGAAGTTTGCAACCAGCCTGGCCAATATGGCAAAACCCGTCCCTACTAAAAATACAAAAATTAGCTGAGTGTGGTGGCATGTGCCTGTAGTTTCAGCTACTCAAGAGGCTGAGGCAGGAGAATTGCCTGGACCTGGGAAGCAGAGGTTGCAGGGAGCCGAGATGATGCCACTGCACTCCAGCCTGGGCAACAGAGTGAGACTCCATCTCAAGAAAAATAAAATCCTTAGTTAATATATATTTTTATAAAATAAGTTCTTCCAGTGTGTGGTTTACCTTTTAATAAAGTCTTTGAGTAAACATGAGCTTTTATGTCCAATTATTAATTGTTTATTTTATAGTTAGTGCTTTTTATGTCTTGTCACAAAATATTTGGCTATCATAAGTTACTATTCTCATTTTGGAAATTTTAAAAATATTTATTTTTTAATTAATTAATTAATTTTTTTATTGCATTTTAGGTTTTGGGGTACATGTGCAGAACATGCAAGATAGCTGCTTAGTTACTCATATGGCAGTGTGTTTTGCTGCCTTCCTCCTCTTCACCCACATTTGACATTTCTCCCCAGGCTATCCCTCCCTGGCTCCCCCCTGCACTGTCCCTCCCCTATTCCCCCCAATAGACCCCAGTGCGTAGTACTCCCTTCCCTGTGTCCATGTGTTCTCATTTTTTATCACCCGCCTATGAGTGAGAATATGTGGTATTTCATTTTCTGTTCTTGTGTCAGTTTGCTGAGAATGATGTTCTCCAGATTCATCCATCTCCCTACAAAGGACACGAACTCATCATTTTTGATTGCTGCATAATATTCCATGGTGTATATGTGCCACATTTTCCCAGTCCAGTCTATCATCGATGGGCATTTGGGTTGGTTCCAGGTCTTTGCTATTGTAAACAGTGCTGCAATGAACATTTGTGTGCATGTGTCCTTATAGTAGAATGATTTATAGTCCTTTGGATATATACTCAGTAATGGGATTGCTGGGTCAAATGGAATTTCTATTTCTAAGGCCTTGAGGAATTGCCACACTGTCTTCCAAAATGGTTGAACTAATTTACACTCCCACCAACAGTGTAACAGTGTTCCTATTTCTCCACATCCTCTCCAGCATCTGCTGTCTCCAGATTTTTTAATGATCGCCATTCTAACTGGCATGAGATGATATCTCAATGTGGTTTTGATTTGCATCTCTCTAATGACCAGTGATGACGAGCATTTTTGCATATGTTTGTTGGCCTCATGTATGTCTTCTTTTGTAAAGTATCTGTTCATATGCTTTGCCCATTTTTGAATGGGCTTGTTTGTTTTTTTCTGTAAATCTGTTTAAGTTCTTTGTAAATTCTGGATATCAGCCCTTTGTCAGATGGGTAAACTGCAAAAATTTTTTCCCATTCTGTTGGTTGCCTATTCACTCTAGTGACTGTTTCTTTTGCCATGCAGAAGCTGTGGAGTTTGATTAGGTCCCATTTGTCTATTTTGGCTTTTGTTGCCAATGCTTTTGGTGTTTTGGTCATGAAGTCCTTGCCTACTCCTATGTCCTGAATGGTTTTCCCTAGATTTTCTTCTAGGGTTTTTATGGTGCCAGGTCTTATGTTTAAGTCTTTAATTCATCTGGAGTTAATTTTAGTGTAAGGTGTCAGAAAGGGGTCCAGTTTCTGCTTTCTGCACATGGTTAGCCAGTTTTCCCAATACCATTTATTAAACAGGGAATCCTTTCCCCATTGCTTGTTTTTGTCAGGTTTATCAAAGATTGTATGGTTGTAGATATGTTGTGTTGCCTCCTATGCCTCTGTTCAGTTCCATTGGTCTATATCTCTGTTTTGGTACCAGTACCATGCTGTTTTGATTACTGTAGCCTTGTAGTATAGTTTGAAGTTCGGTAGTGTGATGCCTCCCGCTGTGTTCTTTTTGCTTAGAATTGACTTGGCTATGCGGGCTCTCTTTTGGTTCTATATGAAGTTCATGGTGGTTTTTTCTAGTTCTGTGAAGAAAGTCAATGGTAGCTTGATGGGGATAGCATTGATTCTGTAAATTACTTTGGGCAGTATAGCCATATTCATGATATTGATTCTTCCTAACCATGAACATGGAATGTTTCTCTATCTGTTTGTGTCCTCTCTTATTTTGTTGAGCAGTGGTTTGTAGTTTTCCTTGAAGAGGTCCCTTATGTTCCTTGTAAGTTGTATTCCTAGGTATTTTATTCTTTTTGTAGCAATTGTGAATGGCAGTTCGTTCTTGATTTGGCTCTCTTTAAGTCTGTTATTGGTGTATAGGAATGCTTGTGATTTTTGCACATTGATTTTATATCCTGAGACTTTGCTGAAGTTGCTTATCAGTTTCAGGAGTTTTTGGGCTGAGGCAATGGGGTCTTCTAGGTACACTATCATGCCATCTGCAAATAGAGACAATTTGGTTTCCACCTTTCTGATGAATACCCTTTATTTCTTTTTCTTGCCTGATTGCTCTGGTTAGAACTTCCAGTACTATATTGAATAGGAGTGGTGAAAGAAGGCATCCTTGTCTAGTGCTGGATTTCAAAGGGAATGCTTCCTGTTTTTGCCCATTCAGTATGATATTGGCTGTTGGGTTCTCATAAATAGCTTTTATTACTTTGAGATGCGTTCCGTTAATACCGAGTTTATTGAGGGTTTTTAGCATAAAGGGCTGTTGAATTTTGTCAAATGCCTCCTCTGCATCAATTGAGATAATCATGTGGTTTTTGCTTTTGGTTCTGTTTTTGTGGTGAATTACGTTTATAGACTTGCATATGTTGAACCAGCCTTGCATCCCTGGGATGAATCCTACTTGATCATAATGGATAAGTTTTTTGATGTGCTGTTGCAGTCGGCTTGCCAGGATTTTATTGAAGATTTTTGCATCTATGTTCATCATGAATATTGGCCTGAAGTTTTCTTTTCTTGTTGAGTCTCTGCCGGGTTTTGGTATCAGGATGATGTTGGTCTCATAAAATGATTTGGGAAGGATTCCCTCTTTTTGGATTATTTGGAATAGTTTCAGAAGGAATGGTACCAGCTCCTCTTTGTGTGTCTGGTAGAATTCGGCTGTGAACCCATCTGGACCTGGGCTTTTTTTGTGTGGTAGGCTCTTAATTGCTGCCTCAACTTCAGACCTTGTTATTGGTCTATTCATAGTTTCGGCTTCCTCCTGGTTTAGGCTTGGGAGGACACAGGTGTCCAGGAATTTATCCATTTCTTCCAGGTTTACTAGTTTATGTGCATAGAGTTGTTTGTAATATTCTCTGATGATGGTTTGAATTTCTGTGGAATCTGTGGTGATTTCCCCTTTATCATTTTTTATTGTATCTATTTGGTTGTTCTCTCTTTTCTTTTTTTATCAGTATGGCTATTGGTCTGTCTTTTTTGTTGATCTTTTTGAAAAACCAGCTCTTGGATTTATTGATTTTTTTGAAGGGTTTTTCGTGTCTCTATCTCCTTCAGTTCTGCTCTGATCTTAGTTATTTCTTGTCTTCAGCTAGGTTTTGAGTTTTTTTGATCTTGCTCCTCTAGCTCTTTCAATTTTGATGATAGGGTGTCAATTTGGGATCTCTCCACTCTTCTCATATGGGCACTTATTGCTATATATTTTCCTCTGGAGACTGATTTAAATGTGTCCCAGAGATTCTGGTATGTTGTGTCTTTGTTCTCATTGGTTTCGAAGAACTTCTTTATTTCTGTCTTTATTTCATTGTTTATCCAATCAACATTCAAGAACCAGTTGTTCAGTTTCCATGAAGCTGTGTGGTTCTGAGTTAGTTTCTGAATTATGAGTTCTAGTTTGATTGCACTATGGTCTGAGAGACTGTTTGTTATTATGTCAGTTGTTTTGCATTTGCTGGGGAATGCTTTACTTCCAATTATGTGGTCAGTTTTAGAGTAGGTATGATGTGGTGCTGAGAAGAATGTATATTGTGTGGATTTGGGGTTGAGAATTCTGTAAATGTCTATCAGGTTTGCTTGTTCCAGGTCTGAGTTCAAGCCCTGGATATCCTTGTTGATTTTCTGTCTGGTTGATCTGCCTAATATTGACAGTTGAGTGTTAAAGTCTCCCACTATTATTGTGTGGGAGTCTAAGTCTCTTTGTAAGTCATTAAGAACTTGCCTTATATATCTGGGTGCTCCTGTATTGGGTCCATATATATTTAGGATCATTAGCTCTTCTTGTTGTATCGATCCTTTTACCATTATGTAATGTCCTTCTTTGACTCTTTTGATCTTTGTTGCTTTATAGTCTATTTTATTGGAGATGAGAATTACAACTCCTGCTTTTTTTTTGCTCTCCATTTGCTTGGTAAATCTTCCTCCATGCCTTTATTTTGAGCCTTTGTGTATCCTTGCATGTGAGATGGGTTTCCTGGATACAGCACACTGATGGGTTTTGTTTTTTTATCCAATTTGCCAGTCTGTGTCTTTTGATTGGTGCATTTAGCCCATTTACATTTAGGGTTAATATTGTTATGTGTGAATTTGATACTGCCATTTTGATGCTAGCTGGCTGTTTTGCCCATTAGTTGATGCAGATTCTTCATTTTGTTGATGCTCTTTAGCATTTGGTATGTTTTTGGAATGTCTGGTACTGGTTGTTCCTTTCTATGTGTAGTGCCTCTTTCAGGAGCTCTTGTAAAGCAGGCCTGATGGTGACAAAATCTCTGAGTACTTGCTTTTTTGCAAAGGATTTTATTTTTCCTTCACTTATGAAGCTCAGTTTGGCTAGATACAAAATTCTGGGTTGAAAGTTCTTTTCTTTAAGGATGTTGAATACTGGCCCCCACTGTCTTCTGGCTTGTAGAGTTTCTGCTGAGAGATCTGCTGTGAATCCGATGGGCTTCCCTTTGTGGGTGACCTGACCTTTCTCTCTGGCTGCCCTTAGTATTTTCTCCTTCATTTCAACCCTGGTGAATCTGACGATTATGTGCCTTGGGGTTGCTCTTCTTGCGAAATATCTTTGAGGTGTTCTCTGCATTTCCTGGAACTTGAATATTGGCCTGCCTTGCTAGGTTGGGGAAATTTTCCTGGATAATATCCTGAAGAGTATTTTCCAGCTTGGATTCATTCTCTTCGTCACATTCTGGTACACCTATCAAATGTAGGTTAGGTCTCCTCATGTAGTCCCACATTTCTTGGAGACTTTGTTCATTCCTTTTTGTGCTTTTTTTTCTAATCTTGGTTTCTAATTTTATTTCATTGAGTTGATCTTCGACTTCTGATATTCTTTCTTCTGCTTGGTCAATTCAGCTGTTGAAACTTGTGCATGCTTCACAAAGTTCTCGTGTTGTGTTTTTCAGCTCCTTCAATTCATTCATATTCCTCTCTAAGTTGTCCATTCTTGTTATCATTTCCTTGAATCTTTTTTTGAGGTTCTTAGTTTCTTTGCATTGATTTAGAATGTGTTCTTTTAGCTCATGGAAGTTTCTCATTACCCACCTTCTGAAGTCTGATTCCGTCATTTCGTTGCACTCATTCTCTGTCCAGCTTTGTTCCCTTGCTGGTGAGGAGTTTTGGTCCTTTGTAGGAGGCGAGGTGTTTTGGTTTCAGGTGTTTTCCTCTTTTTTGCGCTGGTTTCTTCCCATCTTTGTGGGTTTATCCACCTGTCGTCTTAGTAGTTGCTGACTTTTCGATTGGGTCTCTGAGTGGACGCCCAGATTGTTGATGATGAAGTATTTCTGTTACTTAGTTTTCCTTCTAACAGTCTAGCCCCTCTGCTGTATGACTGCTGAGGTCCACTCCAGGCCCTGCTTGTCTAGGGTGCACCTGTAGCAGCTGCAGAACAGTGAGGGATGCTACCAGTTTCTTATTCTGCTATCTTTGTCCCAGAATGATGCCCACCAAATGTCAGTCTGATCAGTCCTTTTTGAGGTGACTCTTTGGATATACAGGGGTCAGGGAGCTGCTTGAGGAGGCAGTCTGTACTTTATAGGAGCTCAAGTGCTGAGCTGTGAGCTCCATTGATCATTCAGGGCTGTTAGGCCGGTTCGTTTAAGTCTGCTGCAGCAGAACTCATAAAACCCCTTTTTTTCCTCAGATGCTCTGTCTAGGGGAGTTAGGGCTTTCTTTATGAGTATCTGTTGCACTGTCCTGCCCATCTAGGAGGCAGTCTAGTCACTATTTGCCTGCCGAGGCTCTGCCCTGCTGCTGTGGGGTCTGCCCTGTTGCTGTGGGATCTGCCCTGCTGCTGTGGGCTCCGCCCTGCTGCCATGGGCTCCTCCCTGCTGTTGTGGGCTCCACCCTGTTGGCAGAGTCTCTCTGTTATGGCAGGTTGCCTTGGCAATGGCAGGCTGGGTCAGCAATGAGAGCGTACCTCAGTAGGGGCAGAATGCCTCGGTAATAGTGGGTGCCCCTCCCCCACCGGGCTGTACCGTCCTGGGTTCAGCTGTGCCCACAGTGAAACTCTCAACCCCTAGCATTTCAAATCGCCATTTTGTTTGTCCCTATGTGGGTGGGACCCTATGGGGGTGGGACTCCCTGCCTCAGAGCATTTTTTTTTTTTTAAGTTGAACAGTTGACTGTCTCCCAGGTGTTTCAGTTGCCTGCTGATAGGGCACCGGGATCTGTGGAATTTCCCATGCAGCGATCCACTGCGCCGGCTTAAACGTCACTTCCTGGGACTCTCCTGGTCTGGCTCACTGTCCAAGTCCCGTTTAATCAGATGGATATGCTAATCTGCCCTCCCAAATCTCAGATTGCCGGTTTAACAGGGCACCCAGACCAGTGAGTTTTGTGTGGAGTGCCACAGCACACCGGCCGAAATGGCCATGCGAGCCAAAACAGCTGCGCTGGTATCCCGTGTCTCTCCTACACCTGGAAATTTCCCCGTTCTGTGGGCAACAAAGATCCATCTGGAAATGCAGATTGCACTCACCTTCTGCGTCTTCACTGAGAGCTGCAATCCTGATTTGCTCCTACCGTGCCATCTTCTTTTTTCCAGCTCCTTATTTATTTATTTTTTATAGAGACAGTGTCTCGCTATGTTGCCCAGACTGGTCTTGAACTCTTGGGTTCAAGTGATCCATCTGCATTCTGTTGAATGATATATCACATTTTATATGGTCATTTCCAGTGGATAGTTAAGTTGTTTCCAAATTTCAAAGCTTTGTCAATAAGCAATGGTGCAAAACGTCCTTGGATGTGTCTTTTTGTGATACATATTTCTTTAGGGTAAATATCAAGAATAATATTGTTGAATCAGAGATTATGTACATTTTAAAATTTGAATAGGCACTGCTATATTGCTTCCAAAGTCATTGTGCTGATTTATGTTTTCAGAGCCTTTATTTTTTAATTCAAATTTCTAAGACTTGAGATATTGATAAACCTAGCATGACTACTAAACAGATTTTTTTTTTCTCCAGGCTGCTGTATAGACTATTGTGCAGCTCATTGTCTGTCACTGGGTCAGGTGCCCAGCCCTGATCTAATTATTGGTGGCAGAAGTGGGGGAGTGAGCTGGTACGAAACTCATTGACTAAGGCTGCCACAAGAAGGTCTGAGCCCACTTTCCATAGAAGTGGCTCAGTAAGGCCAGGATTGAGACCAGCTTGGGCAACATGGAGAGATCCTATTTCTACTGAAAATAAAAACAAAAATTAGCTGAGTATGGTGGTGCATGCCTGTAGTCCCAGCTACTAGGGAGGCTGAGGTAGGAGGATCACTTGAGCCCAGGAGTTCGAGGTTATAGTGAGCTGTGATTGCATGACTGCACGCCAGCACCACTGTACTCTTCCTCTTGTACTTACTCCAAGAGTAAGATCCTGCCTCAAAAATGAAATAAATCAATAAATAAAAAGTGACAAAATGAGTCTAGTACAATTCCAAAGCACTTTTGCATCTGAGGTTTCTATGTTCTCTGGGATTACCTGATATATCTATTTCATAGATTTGCTGGAAAATTCAAATGAGATCATGATATAAAAATATTTTACAAAACAAAATATGTGATGGCATTATTATTATTATTATTATTTAAAAATATTTTAAAAACCACTCTGCTAGGTATGTGGAAAAATGCCTTTATCAGCATGTCACAGGTAAGAAGAGCTGATGGTTACTGAGTGCTGCGTTTATGACGGGCACTGACCTGAGTGCTTTGCATCTATTGACTTATTCATCCTCATGATAATCCCATCAGGTAACATTACTTTATCTCCATTTCACAGATGAGGCAACTGGACAACAGAGAGGTTACGTGACTTTTCTAAATTCACACAGCTTTCAGATGCCAAACGTGGGGTTTGTGCCCAGGTATCTGATCCCCGATGCCACTATCCCACAACTCCACTCTGACTTTGAACAGAAGGGAAAGAGCAAGTGGCTTGTTCCATTTTGCTGTGAGGACTAAATTTGGATTTTTCAAATCTTGCTCTAATTCTTATCTAAGGGGTCTGGGGAGTTGTGCCCTACAAATAATAAATTCTTATCAGATGGGTTTTATTTAGCCCTATATATTGTGATTTTCCAACTTGACTCTGGCATAACCTTATGAGACAAGAAAGAAAATAAAAATATTTTACCCCAAAACATGTTTCTTTGCCATATTTTGAAATGGCCCTGCAAAGCTGTCCTTTGTGAGAAAAAATTTTGCATCTGTAAAGAATCTCTACTAACATTCTCTACTAGATCTCGATCTCTCTCTCTCTCTCTCTCTCTTTCTCCAGCCCCTCCCAATCCTAAAGATATTAACTAAGATCTGAATAGGAAACATTTGTCATTTACTGTCTTTAAGGGCAGCCACTATAAGACTTCAAAAGAACTTTGGTCTCCAGTCTTTTCGCTTAACCTGAACATTCCCTTTCTATCAATAACAGGTCGTTAGACAAACTCAACCAATTGTCAACCAGAAAACGTTAAAACTCACCTACAGCTTGGAAGATGCTGCTTTGAGTTGTTCTACCTTTCTGGACCTAACCAATATATTTCTTAAAGTGTATTTGATCGATGTCTCATGCCTTTCTAAAATGTATAAAACCAAGCTCGCCCTGACCACTTTAGGCACATGTTCTCATGACCTCCTGAGGGCTGTGTCACAGGCCATGGGCACTCATATTTGGCTCTGAATAAATCTCTTCAAATATTTTACAGAGTTCAACTCTTTTCATCAGCAGCTGTCACCTGTGGGGGACCCTGACTTGTGCTCTGACAACTCTTGACACAATCTTTTTCAACCCTTTCCTGGGCTGCCCTTGTTTGGCATTAGGGACCTGATAGCTGAAAGTCCTGCCCACTCATCCCAGCTCCCTCCTGTCTCCTTCTTGGAGCCTGTGGCCAGTGACTCCTCTGCTTGTCCCTTTTATTTCTTTTCTTTTTTGGAGATGGAGTTTTGCTCTTGTTGCCCAGGCTGGAATGCAATGGCATGATCTCGGCTCACTGCAACCTCTGCCTCCTGGGTTCAAGTGATTCTCCTGCCTTAGCCTCTTGAGTAGCTGGGATTACAGGCATGTGCTACCACGCCCAGCTAATTTTTTGTATTTTTAGTAGAAATGGGGTTTCTCCATTTGGTCAGGCTGGTCTTGAACTCTCGACCTTGGGTGATCCACTGCCTTAGCCTTCCAAAGTGCTGGGATAACAGGTGTGAGCCACCGCACCCAGTGTCCCTTTTATTTTTAAATAAGTAAAAGGAATACTTTTCTCCACTACCCAGATCTCAGGCTGATTCTTGCCCTTGTATTTATTGAGCAATGAATGTAAGGGACTGAAATCAGCCAATGCTTAGCAAAGCCCTTGGATTGGCTAATCCTTGGGGGGAAATAGGAAGGGAGTTTGCTCAGGACCACAAGTGATGGGTTTGGTGGTGGCAGGGTGAGCACCAACCCTTCAGGGCAGGGAGGACTACCCCAGGCTTGCCTCCTGTCATTCTGGGAAGTGGGAGAGGGGGCTACAGTTTCCACAACCTCTCCTTGCTGAGGAAATGTGGGAGCTTTACGCCTTAATGTTGCAGCTTCTTATTCATTCATCCTTCGACTGCATCTTATCTTGCTATTTCCTGTCTCCTTGATTATAATGATCCTTGGAATAAAAGGTTTTTTAAAAAAACTTGGATTTTACCTTATATATGCATTTCTATCTGATAACAAAAGACGAGGGGAATAAAACCACCCGCTATTCACCCAGAGAATAAACAGCATTTAAAACTCAGAGGCTGATATGCCACTTAGGATTGGCTCATTGAGGATATTGGGTTAATGACTTCCCTAAAAGGAAAAGTTTTACTTGTATCCCCTATTTATTCGATAGTTTTCTAATTGGGCACCTACTATGTTTCAGGTATCAACACTTACAGGAGGGGCATAATTAGTAACCAACAAGACGCACTGCTCAGATTTTAATTGAATCACTCAGGGGTTTTATTAGAGTGCAGATTTTGGTTTAGCAGTTTCTGGGTGTGGGGTCTGAGAGTTTGTGTTTCTAAGTGGCCTCTCAGTGATGCAGAGGGGGCTGTGTGAGAATAGGGACTAGGGTAGCATTGTTTAACTCACATGGCATGTCCTGCCAGGCCCTTTTCCCCATAGATCCCTTCTCCCTACACCTGGGTCACTTGGAACCAGCCTTATCTCCAGGTCTGACACTATGCTGTTGACAGTAAAGAGCCAGGAAAACAGAGTGGTTCTAACAGAAGAGCTTCTATCTTGCCTGGGAACCTGATCCTCACTTTGTATCCTGGTTCTGGCTTGCTCTTTGGGTCTCAGTGTTCTTAAGTAGTCCAGGAACCTCTGGCCCACCAGACAGGAGCTGGACTGGCTCTTGTTCACTCCCATTTATGTGGCTGGGACTTGGCTCTACTGGAATATTTCTCTGATGATGTGGGTCTGATAGGCTGTGTGCATCTCTGGATAGTTTCTGAGTGCTCCCACCCCCAGGGGCCCTACTCTGCCCAGCTTTTGCCCACCATATGCTGCTTGAGCCTTCCAGGTCCTGTCCGACCCAAGAGTCCAGGTCCAGATCTTCTTCATGATGCCCTGTCCTATTGGAGGACACTACCCAAGTGATGGGGGCCTTGGCTAACCAGGTATGATGCGCTGATGATCTCATGGAAGTCCCAGGTAAGCAAGGACTTTTTAGCTCCCAAGGAGTCGCTCTAGCCTCATCACCCCCAAACTTCCATGAGCTGAGCCCAGTTCAGACTTATCCTAGGCCTGGCAGCCTGTAGCTCTCACCTGAGCCGTAACCCACACCTCAGTCCCCCCATTGCAGAAGGAAGAGGGCAGGGTCAGTCACACCAAGAATGGAATCTTGGCTCTGCCACTTACCAGTGTGTGACTTGTGAAGTCACCTAACCTTTGTGTGCCTTCTGATGTCATTGTCTGCTACTCTCCTATTGGTTGAGTTTCTTTTTTTTTCCAAAATTTATTTAGGTTCAGGGGGTATATGTGCAGGTTTGTTAAACAGGTAAATAGCATGTTGCTGGGGTTAGATGTATGAATGTTTTATTCACCCAGTTAATAAGCATATACCCAGCAGGTACTTTTTTTATCCTCACCCTCCTCGTTCAGGTAGGCACTGGTGTCTGTTGTTCCTGTCTTTTTTTTTTTTTTAAGGAGAGAAGGAGAGGAAGAAAGAGGAAGAAAAAGAGGGAGAGAGAACAGGAATATTGCTTTATTTTAAAAATGGGTATTAATAATGGCCGATCAATATTTTGTGTATTTAAAGTGGAGAATGTATATTTTGTGTATTTAAAGTGGAGAGCTCTATAAATACTTATTAAGTTTACTTGTTCTGGATCTGAGTTCAAGTTCTGGATATCCTTATTAATTTTCTGTCTCATTGAGTCTAAATCTCTTTATGGGTCTTATGTATCTGGGTGTTAGGATGCATTGATCCTTTTACCACTGTATCTTTGTTGCTTTGAAATCTGTTTTATCAAATGCGAGAATTGCAACTCCTGCTTTTTGTTTATTTATTTATTTTTGCTCTCCATTTGGTTGGTAAATCTTTCTCCAACCCTTTGTTTTGAGTCTTTGTGTATCTTTGGATATAAAATGGGTCTGGATGTAGTACACCGTTAGGTTTTGGCTGTATCTTTTGATTGGGGGATTTAGTCGATTTAAATTTAGGGTTACTGCCATATGATGTTAACTGCTATTTTATCCATTCATTGATGTAAATTCATCTTTATGTTCATGCTCTTTACTTTTTGTTATATTTTTAGAAAGGCTAATACTGGTTGTTCCTTTCCATGTGTTAAAGAAGACATTTATTTCTCACAGTTCTGAAGGCTGAAGTGTGTAATGCTTCTTTCAGAAGTTTTTGTAAAGCAGGCCTGGTGGTAATAAAATCTCTGAGTACTTGCTTGTTCATAAAATATTTTATTTTTCCTTCAAGTGTGAAGTTTAGTTTGGCAGGATATGAAATTCTGGATTGAAAGTTCTGTTCTTTAAGGATGTTGAATATCGGCCCCCCACTCTCTTCTGGCTTGTAGGGTTTCTGCTGAGAGATCTGCTGTAAGTCTAATAGGCTTCCCTTTGTGGGTAACCTGACCTTTCTCTCTGGCTGCCCTTAGTATTTTCCCCTTCATTTCAACCCTGGTAAATCTAACCATTATGTGCCTTGGGGTTGCTCTTCTTGAGGAATGTCTTTGTGGTGTTCTCTGTATTACCTGGGGTTGAATAGTGTCCTGCTTTGCTAGATTGGGAAAATTCTCCTGGATAATACCCTGGAGAGTATTTTCCAGCTTCGATTCATTCTCTCCATCATATTCAGGTACACCTATCGAACGAAGATTAGGTCTTTTCACATAGTCCCCTATTTCTTGGAGACTTTGCTCATTCCTTTTTATCCTTTTTTTCTCTATTCTTGTCTTCTCGTTTTATTTCATTAAGTTGGTCTTCGACCTCTGATATCCTTTCTTCTGCTTGATCAATTCGGCTATTCAAACTTGTGCATATTTCACTAAGTTCTCGTGTTGTATTTTTCAACTCCGTTAGTTCATTTATATTCCTCTCTATATTATCCATTTTTTTAGCACTTCATCAAACCTTTTTTCAAAGTTCTTAGTTTCTTTACATTGGGTTAGAACAAGTTCTTTCAACTCCCAAAAGTTTCTTATCATCCACCTTCTGAAGCCTACTTCAGATAATGGAACACAGTCCTTTTCCATCAGTAGTACAGGCCCTAAAATGAAAGAGTTTCTTTCATTTTAGGGCCTGTACTACTCAGCTAGGGCCACTATGACAAAATACCAGAGACTGCATGTGTTAAAGAAGACATTTATTTCTCACAGTTCTGAAGGCCGAGAAGTCCAAGATCAACATATGGGCCAATTTAGTTTCTGGTGAGGGCTCTCTTCCTAGCTTGCAGATAGCTGTCTTCTCACTGTGCCCTCACATGGTAGGGGTGGGTGGGGGGGGGGAGAGAGAGAGAGAGAGAGAGAGAGAGAGGGAGAGAGAGAGAGAGAGACAGAGAGACAGAGAGACAGAGGGAGAGAGAACTCTCTCCTCTTTGGCATCTTCTCATATAAGGACAATAACCTTATCAAATTAGGACTCCACCTATGACCTCATTTAAGCTTAATTAAGCATATTTACCTAATTACTTCCTTACTTCAAATATAGTAACACTACGGGTTGGGATTCAACATGTGAATTTTGGGGGACACAATTCTGTACATAGCAGGGCCTTTGCTCTAGCTGTTCTCTGTACCTGGAAAGCTCTTCTCCCAGTTTTCTTAATGGGTGGGTAACTCTGTCATTCATACCTTTGTTAAGATGTCACCTGCTCTAAGGGCCTTCTGTAATCATCCACTCTAAAGTAGCTATAAAACCACCCTCTATGAGATTACCTTCTTTGAAAATACTATTCTATGGAGTACTCATCTCTCTCATGCTTTTAAAAATTCAATTTATTTTAGGAAGTCTGCTATCTCCCCATCCTCCACTAAACAGAAGCTCCAGAGAAATAAGGACTTTGCCAGCCTCTGTCTTGAGACCTTAGAACAGTGCATGGCACAGAGCAGATCTTCACTAAGCATTTGTTGAAAAGTAAGCAAGCAAATTAATAGTTACTGCTACCAGGGAGTTGGCCAGCTGGGGCTGGGGGCAACCTGTAAAGAGGCCCAGGGTCCCTTGCCCTAGTAGAAGAAGGTATGTGGGTTATGAGACAGAAGAAGAGAAGCCTGATTCTGCTGCATCTGTGCGAGGAGGACTGGGGAAGACTTCACAAAGGAGGGGCCCCCTATGCTATGTCTCAGAGTGACACAGAAGAGGCAAGAAGAAGGGCATTCATGTTCTCTGGAGAGGGAGGAGCATATGTGAAGTCATGGAGGGAAGAGTGTCATGGTTAGGTGCCTAAGGGTAGCATGTCTGGAGGGGAGGGGTAGCATGTCTGGAGGGGGGTCCATGGAGTATGGCACATTCCATGCTCAAGAATCTCATCCTACGAGAGATAAGGAAGCCCCAGTGGAGATTGAGGCTCTCAACTACAGAGGTACACGCTCTGCCCTGGGCAGCTCACAGTCTATATTCTGTCTCCCTAGTGTTGAGTTGACCTCCATCCACTGGACATCATATGTGTCTATTTCTCACAGTTCACTTACAGACTAGGAGCTCCTTGAGGGCAGACACCCTACTATATTCCTTTTTGTATCTATTGTGCTCACTCCATATCTGGTTATTGAGGCTCAGCATCTAGTGTCACCAAGTTGGTGACTTTATTTAGCAGGAGTCAGAAAGCCACTTCTAAATCAGGCATCTGGGGTAACAGATGTCTTGCTTTGAGAGTATGGGGTGCAACATTGTGCTGAACTGTGTCACATGGCCTCGTGCCACCTTGACTGGTGGAGGGTGGGTGGAGAAGCAGCTCTGGTAGTGCCAACAGGCTGGTAACTTATAATGCTGGCAAGAGCAAGGAGAAAAAGGATTTTTATTGAGTTTCATGTCTGTGCTCTGAGAAGGTCTGTACTTGATCAGCACCATAAGAACAGGGTCTTCCCCCTTGGAGAGGCCACTGACCGTTGATAAATGAATATTCAAGACCTAACACAGTCTTGTCATTTCTATTCACTTCAGAGATGGCAAAGTGAGGCATGGAAAAGTGACTCCTGGGACTCTAGCTGTGAGATTCCCACTTGGTCTCTGACTGTTGACCCAAATATGACCCTCTAACAGTTGTTCTTTCCTGGTGGGCACTTTTGCTTTGTCTGCTACTGGGTCACAGAGGAGAGAGCCACCGTGTACCCAACTTGGGAGCCCCCTCCCAACCCCAAAGCCCTCTGGCCATCCTGTGTATTTAGAACCCTGTCTGGGCCCCAGTGCTAACGCTGGTGTGCACATCCCAAGCCACATGCTAGAGGGACTCTTGCCTGGATGCCTCATTGGACAAGATAAGGGGTCTTTCAATGCACTCTCTGCCCTGGATCCTGGTGTCAGGAGTGCAGACGTGCTTGTATGATGACAACCATGCCACAGCTTGACCTGGTGCTGTGAGTAGTGCCATGTAAATTGGCAGTAAACCAAAGGGATCCTCAGGTACTGTGGCCTGTGACATGGAGGGTGGTAGTTGTTGACTTCCAATATTGGCTTGTGCTCACACCAGGGAGTCAGCAGCCCTTTGTTGGTGTCCCAGGATGTCAGGCCACCTGGTTTGCTGCTCAGCCCCTAGAGTAGTGGGTCTCAGCTTTGGACATATGTTGAGATCTTTCAGGGAATTAAAAAAAATTCTGATGCCCAGGATACATCTCAGACCAATTAAATAATATCTATGGGGCTGGAACACATATCGGTATTTTTTAATTGAATTCATTGAGGTGTAATTTGCATACAATGGAATGAACACTTTAAGGTTTGATGAGTTTTGATAAACGTATACACCTGTATAACTACCACCAGGGCAATCAAGACAGAACATTTTCATCATCCCAGAAAATTCCCTCGTGCTTCTTTGCAGCCAATTCCCTTCTCCCTCTCCCAGGAAACCGCTGATCTGCCTTCCGTCACTTAGATGGGTTTTGCTTTTGCTAGAATGCCATGTAAATGAAATCTTTGACGTCTTTTGCACAGCAAAATGTTTTTGAGACTCATCTGTGGTGTTGTGTGACCAGTATACACTCCTTCTTATTGCTGAGTAGTGTTCATTGTATGGAATAAATGCAACAACGTGCTTGCTCGTAACCTGTGGTTGACACTGGGGTGACTTCCAGTTTTTAGCGATTATGAATATGCTGCTATTAATATAAATATTCACATAGACTTTGTGGGACGATAGATCTTCAGTTCTCTTGGGTATACGTGTACGAATCAAACTGATGGGTCATATGGTAAAGGGTGTGTTTACCCTTATAAGAAATTGCCTAATTATTTTCCAAAGTGGTTAATCCATTTTATAGTCTTACTGCCAATGTCTCAGAGTACCAGCTGTAACACATTCTTACCAATAGTTGAGATTTTCAGGCTTTTTAATTTTAGCCATTCTTATGGGTGTGTGGGTGTGTGGTGGTATTTTAATTTTAATTTGCATTTTTTTGATGACTAATGATATTGAGCATCTTTTAATTTGTTTATTGCCCCTCCATATATTTTCTTTTGTAGCGTATCCTTTTTTTTTTGCCTTGAATTGTCTTATTTTTATTAATAAGATTCTTGATTCTTAATGAGTTCCTCTGGGATATATTTAAATTTAAATTTATGTTTATACATATGATACACATGCACACACACACACACACACACACACACACACACACACACACACACAGAGCAAATATTTCTTCCAGTCTGTGGCTTGCCTTTTTATTTTCTTAATAATGTTTTTCAAAGTTTAAAATTTGTCATTTTTTTCTTTTGCTATTCACACTTTTTGTCTCCTAAGAAATACTTGCCTATTCCAAGTTGCAAAGATTTTATCCTATATTTTCTTCTAACATTTTTATAGTTCAGGTTTTATGTGTAGGTCTATGATCAATTTCAAGTCAATGTTTGTGTATGATGTAAGAGATAGGTCAGCATTCATTTGTTTCTATGTATTTATCCAATTGTCCCAGAGCATTTATAAAAGATTATCTTTCTGCTACAGAATTATGTTGTCACCTTGTAAAAAATCAATTGACCACGTATATGTGGGTCTATTTCTGAACTTGCTCCTCTGGTCCATGGTCTATATGTCCATCCATACTAATACACATTGCCTTGATTATTGCAGCCTGATGGGAAGTCTTGAAATCAGTCAGTGTAAATTCCCTAAGTTTATTCTTGTGTTTCTAAATTGTTTTGGCTGTTTTAGATTCTTTGAATTGCCATATGAATTTTAGAATCAGTTTGTCAATTTTCACAAAAAGAAGCCTGCTGGAATTTTAATTGGGATTGCACTGATGCTGTACACTAGTTTGGGGGAAAACTGATATCCTGACAAGATTGAGTGTTCCAAACTAAATGTGGGGTATCTCTATTTATTTAGGTCTTATTTAATTTCTTTCAACAATGTTTTGTAGTTTTTTTGTGTGGGGGTCTGAAATGACTTTTACTAGATTTATTTCTAGTATTTTGTGTTTTTATGTATTTATGGCACTACCATAAATAGAATTATTTTCAAATGTCATTTTCTGATTGTTTGCTGCTAATATAGAAGAATACAATTGACTTTTTGTATATTAACTTTGTATTTTATGACCTTGCTAAATTCATGTATTAGTTCTAGTACTTGACATAAGACATCTCTACATTTCTCACAGCAGTAACTGTTTATGATATACAGATCTTGCCAATATTTTGTTTAGTGTATCCTTAAGCTGGAGGTGGGACCACTACTTTTGTTTTTCTCCCTTTGTTTTGATGCTTATGAATGGCTCAAATCACTAAAGCAACTGAGAGTTCCATCAAAAAGCAGAATCATAGCAATAAGTGCCCACATGAGAAAAGTGGAGAGATCCAAAATTGACACCCTATCGTCAAAATTGAAAGAGCTAGAGGAGCAAGATCAAAAAAGCTCAAAACCTAGCCGAAGACAAGAAATAACTAAGATCAGAGCAGAACTGAAGGAGATAGAGACAAGAAAAACCCTTCAAAAAATCAACAAATCTAAGAGCTGGTTTTTTGAAAAGATCAACAAAATAGACAGACCACTAGCCAGACTGATAAAAAAGAAAAGAGAGAACAACCAAATAGATGCAATAAAAAACGATAAAGGGGAAATCACCACAGATTCCACAGAAATTCAAACCATCATCAGAGAATACTACAAACAACTCTATGCACACAAACTAGTAAATCAGGAAGAAATGGATAAATTCCTGGATGCCTGTGTCCTCCCAAGCCTAAACCAGGAGGAAGCTGAAACTATGAATAGACCAATAACAAGGTCAGAAGTTGAGGCAGCAATTAAGAGCCTACCACACAAAAAAAGCCCAGGTCCAGATGGGTTCACAGCTGAATTCTACCAGACACACAAAGAGGATCTGGTACCATTCCTTCTGAAACTATTCCAAATAATCCAAAAAGAGGGAACCCTTCCCAAATCATTTTATGAGACCAACATCATCCTGATACCAAAACCTGGCAGAGACTCAACAAGAAAAGAAAACTTCAGGCCAATATCCATGATGAACATAGATGCAAAAATCTTCAATAAAATACTGGCAAATCGATTGCAACAGCACATTAAAAAACTTATCCATCATGATCAAGTAGGATTCATCCCGGGCATGCAAGGCTGGTTCAACATACGCAAGTCTATAAATGTAATTCACCACATAAACAGAAGCAAAAACAAAAACCACATGATTATCTCAATTGACGCAGAGAAGGCATTTGACAAAATTCAACAGCCCTTTATGCTAAAAACCCTCAATAAACTTGGTATTGATGGAACATATCTCAAAGTAATAAAAGCTATTTACGACAAACCAACAGCCAATATCATACTTAATGGGCAAAAACTGGAAGCATTCCCTTTGAAATCGGGCACTAGACAAGGATGCCCTCTCTCACCACTTCTATTCAACATAGTACTGGAAGTTCTAGCCAGAGCAATAAGGCAAGAAAAAGAAATAAAGGGTATTCAAATAGGAAAGGTGGAAGCCAAATTGTCTCTATTTGCAGACGACATGATAGTATACCTAGAAGACCCCATCACCTCAGCCCAAAAGCTCCTGCAACTGATAAGCAACTTCAGCAAAGTCTCAGGATATAAAATCAATGTGCAAAAATCACAAGCATTCCTATACACCAATAACAGACTTAAAGAGAACCAAATTAAGAACGAACTGCCATTCACAATCGCTACAAAGAAAATAAAATACCTAGGAATACAACTCACGAGGAATGTAAGGGACCTCTTTAAGGAAAACTACAAACACCTGCTCAACGAAATAAGAGAGGACACAAACAGATGGAGAAACGTTCCATGTTCGTGGTTAGGAAGAATCAATATTGTGAAAATGGCTATACTGCCCAAAGTAATTTACACATTCAATGCTATCCCCATCAAACTACCATTGAATTTCTTCATAGAACTGGAAAAAACCACCATGAATTTCATATGGAACCAAAAAAGAGCCCGCATAGCCAAGTCAATTCTAAGCAAAAAGAACACAGCAGGAGGCATCACGCTACCAGACTTCAAACTATACTACAAGGCTACAGTAATCAAAACAGCATGGTACTGGTACCAAAACAGAGATATAGACCAATGGAACAGAACAGAAACATCAGAGGCAACACAACATATCTACAACCATATCATCTTTGATAAACCAGACAAAAACAGGCAATGGGGAAAGGATTCCCTATTTAATAAATGGTGTTGGGAAAACTGGCTAGCCATGTGCAGAAAGCAGAAACTGGACCCCTTCCTGACACCTTACACTAAAATTAACTCCAGATGGATTAAAGACTTAAATGTAAGACCTGACACCATAAAAACCCTAGAAGAAAATCTAGGCAAAACCGTTCAGGACATAGGAGTAGGCAAGGACTTCATGAACAAAACACCAAAAGCATTGGCAACAAAAGCCAAAATAGACAAATGGGACCTAATCAAACTCCACAGCTTCTGCACGGCAAAAGAAACAGTCACTAGAGTGAATCGACAACCATCAGAATGGGAAAAAATCTTTGCAGTTTACGCATCTGACAAAGGGCTGATATCCAGAATTTACAAAGAACTCAAACAGATTTACAGAAAAAAAACAAACAAGCCCATTCAAAAATGGGCAAAGGATATGAACAGACACTTTACAAAAGAAGACATACATGAGGCCAACAAACATATGAAAAAGTGCTCATCATCATTGGTCATTAGAGAGATGCAAATCAAAACCACATTGAGATATCATCTCACACCAGTTAGAATGGCGATCATTAAAAAATCTGGAGACAGCAGATGCTGGAGAGGATGTGGAGAAATAGGAACACTCTTACACTGTTGGTGGGAGTGTAAATTAGTTCAACCATTGTGGAAGACAGTGTGGCGATTCCTCAGGGACCTAGAAATAGAAATTCCATTTGACCCAGCAATCCCATTACTGGGTATCTATCCAAAAGACTGTGAATCGTTCTACTATAAGGACACATGCACACGAATGTTCATTGCAACACTGTTTACAATAGCAAAGACCTGGAACCAACCCAAATGCCCATCGATGATAGACTGGACTGGGAAAATGTGGCACATATACACCATGGAATATTATGCAGCAATCAGAAATGATGAGTTTGTGTCCTTTGTAGGGACATGGATGAATCTGGAGAACATCATTCTCAGCAAACTGACACAAGAACAGAAAAAGAAATACCGCATATACTCACTCATAGGCGGGTGAGAAAAATGAGAACACATGGACACAGAGAGGCGGTCTACTATACACTGGGGACTGTTGGGGGAAATGGGGGAGGGACAGCGGGGGGGGCTGGGGGGGGATAGCCTGGGGATGAATACCAAGTGTGGGTGAGGGGGAGGAAGGCAGCAAAACACACTGCCATGTGTGTACCTATGCAACTATCTTGCACGTTCTGCACATGTACCCCAAAACCTATAATGCAATAAAAATTAAAAAAAAAAAAAAAAAAAAAAAAAAAAAAAAAAAAAAGCAGAATCATTTGCACCTGTGGCAAAGAGCAAACCCCTGCGATTTCTCTTAATGGAAAACACTACTGGGTTTTCCCCACCTAAGATGATGGGCTCCTGCAAGTGACTTAGTGGATCTTGGAGTTAGGTTATTGACTTAGTGTGAACCTGTCTGTGCTGATAGGGCTGAACTTCAGCTCCTCAGGGCTGGCAGTGTGCTGGGCACTGGTGCTGGTTGGTGATTGCTCAAGTTCAGTGGGCTAACAATTTGCTGAGGTTACGTGTGTTGTTGGTGGGGATGGGTTGAGAACCTATGAGAGTTGTTTCTGTAGGCTTTTTGTTAATTATGAGAAAAGAGATGGAACCTTGAGTGTGAGTTTGCAACCCATTCTTCATTCTCCCCAGTGCTCTGGGTAATGGTATTTAACGGAAAGACAAATCCATTCGTCTTCTTGGCATCCTGGCACAGGGAAGCTGTGCAGGCTGCTGTCAGAAGAGATATTAGGGACTATAAAAAGCCATTCGATTCCTTCCCCTCCTCACTCTCACTTTGTAACCCACTTCCCAGGGAGATTGGTGCTGAGGCTGCTGACACTCCATCACCTGGAAGTTTTTGTCCTCATGGGCATTTTGTAGAGATTCAGATTATCTTTACCTTTCTATTCTTCTTTTTACCTCCATCATTTCTTTGCTAGGGGAGGCAACATCATGGAAAGATTTATCTTTTTGCTTCATTTCTGATGTTTAAAAGAGCCAGTGCTATGCCACTGGGTGTGGGAAGCAAACCAGTCCAGTCCATCAGGACAGGGAGCAGGTTCCCTGCCTAAGTGCCCTCTGCTTCTGAGCCAGGCTTAGGGAAACGGGAGCTTCCTGCCTGTCTTCCATGCTCTTGTTCTTGGCCTTGGATCTGCACCTTGTCTCATCTCCACACCCAGGAGCAACTTTGCCAGGGATAAGTTCGTCAGCATTTATCCCTTTTGATTTAAAAATCGCTGTGGAAGAGAGTTCCATTTCCTAAGGATTTTGCTCCTCTGCTCCTTGTTCTTTCATTCTCTTAGGTTGCTATGCCCTCCTCACCACTTCCCACATCCCCCTCACTTTCTCCACCCCATCCATTCCCACTTCCCCTGCCCCTCACCCAATCCTGCAGGCCTCTAGCCACATCCGTCCTTTACTATTTTCCTTTTTCTTTTTCCTGGTGGGTTCAGAACATGTAATTCCTCATGCAGTTATTGAGCACTGATTCTATGGTAGGGATGATGGTAAAAAGGAAGGATAGAGTAGAAAAGAGGATGTAGTTTTAGCTCCCAGATAAACCTACTCAGTGCAAATCATTGTCCCTCACAGTCAGGTAGGAGACACCCACACCAGAAGAATGAACAAAATACTTCTGATGATGAATTCTAACGAGGACGAGCTTCCTACACATGCTGACATTTTATCTGGCCTCCAGAAAGGAACGAGGTCTCCACAGCCACAGAGGAGGTGATGGCAGGAAAGTTGGGGTGTGACATTTAAGCTGAGGGAACAACATTAGCAAAGACCAACAGGTGTGAACCTGTCTGGGGAACATGTGTGTTGTCTAGTCCAATTGGAAGGGGCAGGGTATGGGACTTGGGAGAAGCAGGAAGCTCTCATCAGAGCACAAACTAGAAAGGGAAGTTGGGCCATTGTGGAGAGCCTTGACCGCCACACTAAGGAGCCTGCACTCATACTCTAGTAGTCACTGGGGAGCTGGCAAAGGCCCATGAATGGTACAATGGCCTGGTCCCAGGTGGGCTTTAGGAAGTCCCCTTTCACAGAACTGTGAAGGATGAAGTGGAGAATTAGGGGACTGCAGGGAGAGAGAGAGAGAGAGATCAAACAGGAGTCTGTTTTCATGGCTCTTAGTGCAATTTTTTTTTTTTTTTTCTCTCAAGATGGAATCCTGCTCTGTCACCCAGACTGGAGTGCAATGGCATGATTTTGGCTCACTCCAACCTCTGCATCCTGGGTTCAATCAATTCTCCTTCCTCAGCCTCTCGAGTAGCTGGGATTGTATGCCTGTGCCACCATGCCCGGCTACTTTTTGTATTTTTAGTGGAGACGGGGTTTCACCATGTTGGCCACGCTGCTCTCAAACTCCTGACCTTGTGATTCGCCTGCCTCAGCCTCCCAAAGTACTGGGATTACAGGCGTGAGCTGGACAAAGCACAATTTTATACATTTATGGGGTAGAGCAGGCTGTTTTGATGTATGTTTACAATGTGGCATAATTAAATCAAGCTAATTAACATATCCATCACCTTGCTTGCCCATAATTTTCTTACGGTGGGACATTTGCAATTTATGCTCTTAGTTATTTTGACATATATAATACATAATTATTGACTGTAGTCACCCTGATGTGCAATAAATCATAAAACCTATTTCTCCTGTCCATCGGGGAACTTTATGTTCTTTGACGAACAACATTCTATTTCTGGTAACCACTGTTCTCTCTACTTCTACGAGTTCCACTTAGATTCCACATGTAAATGAGACCATGTAGTACACTTAGGTGATCATGTGGTGACACTTAGGCTGTTTCCTATCTTGTCTACTGTGAATAAGGCTGCAGTGAGCATCAAAGTGCAGATATTCCCATCAACGTATTGATTTCAGTTCCTTTGAATATATATCCACAAGTGGGACTACTGGGTTGTATGGTGATTCTATTTTTAGTTTTTTTGAGAAATCATCAAACCATTTTCCATAATGGCTGTAGTTAATTTACATTCCCACAATGTATAAGAATTGCCATTTTCCCATATCCTCCCTAACAGTTACCTTTCATCTTTTTGGTAAAAGCCATTCTAACAGGTGAAAGGTGATAAGTCATTGTGGTTTTATTTTGCATTTCCCTAATGGTTAGTGATACTGAACATTTTTTCATGTATCTATTGGCCATTTGTATGTCTTCTTTTGAGAAATGTCTATTTAGGTCCTTTGCTCATTTTTAATTGGGTTAATCATTTTCTTGCTATTGAGTTATTTGAGTTTCTTCTTATATTTTGGTAATGTCTTGTCAGATGTACAGTTTGCAAACATTTCTTCCCATTCTGTGGGTTGTCTCTTCACCTCATTGTTTCCTTTGCTGTGCTGAAGATTTTTAGTTTGATGCCATCCCATTTGTCTATTTTTTGCCTTTGTTCGGGTTACATCTAAAACCTCATTGCCCAGATCAGTGTTGTGCAGCTTTTCCCTTATGTTTTCTTCTAGTAGTTCTACAGTTTCAGGTCTTATATTGAAGCCTTTAGTCCATTTTGAGTTGATTTTTCTATATGGTGTAAGTTAAGACCCTAATTTTATTCTTCTGCATGTGAATATCCAGTTTTCCCAACATCACTTATTAAAGAGACTGTTCTTTCCCCATTGTGTGTTCTTTAAATTCATAGGACAGGGAGTGTAGTTTAGCTTGGTGGAGATGCCTTCTCCTGGTTCAGTCAAGTCTGGCCTGGAGTTAGATTCATGGTGTACAGGCTTGCTTTGTGGTAGCCTATACCCACATACTAGGGCTGATCCTAGAAAAGGGGAAATTGTTGTGAGCCAGGGGGCCACACTGATGGGCACCTGCTCTGGGTAAGGGTAAAGAGGTAGAAGAGGATGAATTTTGTTTTGAACAAGTTGTGGTGTTGGTGAGATGCAGGAGGTGGCAAATCCAGATGAGATGTTCTTTGATGGGTTTGGGGCTGGAGACATGCAGATGTGTGAACTCTCCAAGCATAGTGTTAGCTAAAGCTTTTAGAATGGGAGAACCTGGGAAAAAGGGAAGTAGAGGAAAAGAGAATAGAATGTCAAGAGATTATAAAACATCGAGAAAATGCTATCATATAGTCCAATATTTTCATTAGATTTAATTTCCATTTATTTTTATTGAGCCATTGCATATACATAGGAAAGTGCATACTTCTTAAGTAGACAGACCAATGAAGTTTTATACATATACATATATGTACACACACACACACACACACACACACACACACACACACCCCTTTGTAATACCCATCAAAAGCAGGATTCAGAACAATTCCATGCCCCCAGAAGTTTCTCTTGTGCCCCTTCTTGGTCAATACCTCTGCCTTCCATACCAGTAGTAATCGTTATTCTGAATTCTACTACCATAGATGCCACCAAGAACAGATGGAGGCTTGTTCTGGAACTTTATATAAATCTTATAATTTATTCTGTATTCTTTTGAGTCTGATCTCTTTTGTTCAACATTATGTCTGATAAATTTATCCATGTTATTACATAGAGCAGAAGTTTTTTTCTTATTCAGTAGCATTTCATTATATAGATATGCCACCAAGTATCTATTATTATGTTCATGAGCATTTGGGTTTTTCAAGCATTTGGCTATTATAAATACAAATGCTATGAAATTTCTTGCATGTACCTTGTATGTACCTATGCACTAATTTATATCCCTAGGGCATATATCTAGGAGTAAAATTGCTGAGTCCACATGATACAGATGAATCTCCAAATTGGGGCTTAGCTGGGGAGGATTCTTGGCTTTGCTCAGGAAGGAACTCAACAGTGAGCAGACAGTGAAAGATTCTCAGAGCAACAGTGTACAGCAGAGTGGCTGTTCCACAGACAGAGGAGGGCAGAGTGGCCCAGAGTGTTGGTGTACAGCACAGTGGCTGCTCCATCCGTAGGGCAGGGCTGTTGCATAGGCAGACGGCCCCTAGGAGGAAGAGCACCAGCATCTGTGAACAGCAACAGCAGCAGCTGCAGAGCAGCAGCCCCTGTGGATTGCTGGCTAACTATATTTATACCTATTTTAATTATATGCTAATTAAGGAACAGATTGTTCAGAATTTTACAGAAAAGGGGCAGGGGAAATTATTGGAACTATATAGGGCAACTTCCGGGTCATTGCCATGGCATTTGTGAACTGTGATGGTGCTGGTGGGAGTTTTTTTATGTTGATGAGCAGTGAGGGCAACTAGAGGTCACTTTCCTTGCCATCTGCTGGTTTCTTTACTGCAACCTGTTTTTATCAGGAGGGTCCTGATTGATGCTCAGGAAACAAATCCTTCAAATCTTTTACCTCACAAGGGTATACATGTTTAATCTTAGTAGGTATTTCCAGTTTTACGAAGTGATTATACAATTTCACACTCTTGTCAGCAATGAAAGTTCTAATTACTCTGTCTCCTCACTAAACATTAGTGTTGTCAGTCTTTTAAATGTTAGCCATTCTGTTGGACATGTAGTGGTATCTCAAGTGGTTTTAATCTGCATTTCCATATAACCAATGATATTGAGCACATTTTCATCTGCATGTCACCCACATGAATCTTTGTGTGTGTACATGAAGTACATGTTTAATTGAATGTTCTTTTGCCCAGCTTTTTCGTAATTATTTTTAGGTATTCTTGATATAAATCCTTAGTTCAATATATGTTTTATAAAATAACTTCCTCCAGTCTGTGGTCTGCCTTTTTCTTGATAACGTCTTTGAATAAACACAAGCTTTTATGTTCAATTATCAATTGTTTATTTTATGTTTAATGCTTTTTTATGTCCTGTCAAAAAGTATTTGGCTACCATAAGTTAGTATTCTCATTTTGGAGATTAAAAAAGACAGTATTTATTTATTACTTATTTTATATGGAGACAGGATCTCACTATGTTGCGCAGGCTGGTCTTGAACTCCTGGGTTCGAGTGATCCTCTTGCTTTGGCTTTCCAAAGTGCTGGTACTACAGGCACGAGCCACCATGACAGGCCAAAAAAGACAGTATTTAAAGAGAAGGAAATGACTCAAAGTTACAAAGCAACTTACAGTGCTAGAACAAGGACCTACATCCTCTGTAGCCCCATGCTTCTTTCACAGGAATCCACATAAAGTGCTTCTCTTCTAGCAGAGGAGCTGTAGAAATAGCAACAAGCCTCTTTCTCTTCCCACCTACACAGTTAAAAGCAATCAACTTTGAGAAAATATTGCTCCACATGTATTGAGAGCCTTGAAAATATTTTTGCTCTTTGACCCAATTGTCCCCTTTTTATGAATTGGAAACTTACACAGAGTTTTATAGTCAGGTGTTGATTACAATTCTTTTTAAGTGCAAAAGAAAAAAAAGAATATCACTAAGTATTCAGCAATAATGGCGAATTAAGTTGTGGCACATCTATAACATTGAATAGAATAGCTGTGTAATAGTCAATGTAGGGTGTTTTTGAAAAATATTTAATGACCGGTGAAAATGAACACAATATAATATATATATTTTTGTATTTTAAAAACTCAAATTTATCGGGATACAATTTATACACCAAGAAATGCACCTATAAATTTACAGTTTGATGAATTTATTTTAGAAATAAACTTTATTGAGGTGTAATTTACATATAGTAAAATTTAAGAATTTTAGGTATACAATTTGTTGAGTTTAGAAAAAGGCACACAACCATGTAACCACCAGCACAATCATGACACAGAATTTCATCATTGTTCTCCAAAATTCCCTCATTCTTCTTTGTTCTCAATTGCTTTTTCCCATTCTCCCGCCCAGGCAACCACTGATCCATTTTCTGTTGTGATAGATTAGAATTCCCTTTTCTAGAGTTTCATATCAATAAACATATCGTATTAGGTCTTTTCTGCAGAACTTCTTTTACTCAACCTAATGGTTTTGAGATTCACCTATGTTGTTGCCTGCAATGGTAATTCCTTTTTAATGCTACACAGTATTTTGTTGAATAAATATATCACATTTTTATTTAATATATGATATACAGCTATGTTGTAAAGGCCAAATAAACAGGAAAAAAATAAAAAGAGGCAAGACTCGAAGAAGTTTCTCTCTGTCCATTGATGGACATTTTTGTTATTACCAGTTTGGAGTGAAAGTGACTAAAGCTACTATGAATATTTGCACAAACGATAGGTTTTTCTGTGCACATATACGTGCATTTCTCTTGGGTAAATACCTAGGAGTAGGCTTGTCAAGTAGTATGGTAAGTGCATGTTCAACTTTGTGAGAAACTGCCAAACTGTTTTCCAAAGTGGCTGCACCGTTTTATATTTCTATCAGCGTTCCAGTTACTATATCCTAACTAGTATTTGGAATTGAAGTTTTTAAAGTCAATTGTTTTTGTTTTTAATATTGGCCATACTACTACACACCTATCAGCCATTCTAATAGGCATATAGTAGTATTCTATATTCTAATATTGGCCATATAGTAATATTAGCCATGTAATAATATTATAATATTAGCCATCCTAATAGGTGTGTGGTAGTATCTCACAAGTTTTTTTAAAACAATGTTTATTGTCATGTAATTTACATACCATAAAGTTCACCTGTTCAAAGTGTAGTTCAATGTTTTTAGTATATTTTCAGAGTTGTGCAATCAGCAACATAATCTAACTTTGATACATTTTTATCTCACCAAAGACAAATTGGGTACCCATTAGCAGTCTTTCCCCATTTCCCATGCAAATAGTCAGTGAAAAAAATCAAAATAAAAACCATTATTTCAATTTTGTAAAAGATACAAATATTTATGTTCGTGTGTGTACACATATATGTATATGGATATACATACTCGTATATAATGTATACACATATACATATTTTATATGTATGTATATAATATGTTATGGAAAAAAGACTAGAAGGAAATACATCAAACACAAACCTCAGTTGTCTCTTTATGGTAGTATTTATATGTAACTTTATTTTCTCCTCTGTATTTTTTGAAATTTCAGAATTCCTCATGGTAAGCACATATTACCTTTATAATTAAAAAATCATTATATATTAAGAAAAGACATTTCTTCAGGCTACATCTATCAAGGGGGGGCAGCATTATCTCAGCTATGATCACTCTGCATTTCAGTCTGATTTCCTGTGAAAAGAGAGCTTGTAAAATCTTATTCTTCTGGGTATCCGCAGTGAGTTGGCAGTATAAACTTGCAGTTTGCAATATTTACATGAACTGCCTTGGGGAGTCCTGTAAACCACTCTAGAGTTGCTTTCTCTATTGACAGACTGTTGAATACTTAGAAAATGTGCTCTGGAAAGCAAATCCCTGTGGGATTTGACTCAAGGGGTGCATATTGTCTTGTGATACATCAATATGAGTGAAGAGAGCTTGCTCTTTGCTGGGACTTCATTTTCCTAGTTTGTGAAGTGTGTCTGTTGCCATGTAGGTATGTGCATGTGTGTATGCACATTTGTATAAATTTGTACTGTGGGTTTAGAAGGTGATATGGTTTGGCTGTGTCCCCTCCCAAATCTCATCTTGAATTATAGTTCCCATAATTCCCACATGTCATGGGAGGGACCCAGTGGGAGGTAATTGAATCATGGGGGCGGTTACCTCCATGCTGTTCTCATGATAGTGAGTGGGTTCTCATGAGATCTGATGGTTTTATAAGAGGTTTTTCCCCTTTTTTGCTCAGTACTTATCCTTGCTGCTGCCATGTGAAGAAGGACGTGTTTGCTTCCTCTTTCAACACGATTGTAAGTTTCCTGAGGCCACCCCAGCCCTGCGGAACTGTGAGGTCAATTAAACCTCTTTCCTTTATAAATTACCCAGTTTCAGGTATGTCTTCGTTAGCAGTGTAAGAATGGACTCATACAGAAGGCTAAGTATATTGGCTCTTGAGCTCTAGTTTAATGACTATTGTGCAGTTTGATTTAAGATAAGTCAAATTCTTATTGCTTTAATTACATTTTCCCCTTGATTCACAGAGAACAATAACCTCCATCTCAATAAAGACCTATGGAAATGAATTGCATTGCACCTGTGCTTTAAACAAAAATATGTTTTGCTTGGAATCTGCACATTATTTCACAGCTCAAAGGTCATTTTCTGGAGTGAAATTGAACTGATATTAATCATTTTTAAGAAGAGGAAACAGACTTAGGAAAACTTGTCTCAGTCAGGGTTAAAGGTAAGAAAACAAAACCCAAGGTAGGCTAGCTCGGAGAGACGGGAGAAGGTATGTGGTCAAGACTGAAAAAACAGAAAAAATAAAAATAAAAAGAGGCAAGGCTTGAGGAAGTTTCTCTGTATTTCTGTGTCTTTGTCTCAGGCTTTATAAGTGTCCTGGTATTTCTCTCTGTGTGTTTGCTCTTCCAGATTCTTCTTTGCTGATTGACTACCTCTGCTTACGCCTGGTCTCTGCAATCCTGACCAGCTTGAGTGTGGCTTTGCTTAAGACATTGTGTTGGCTCTGGCCTCACTTCTAGGTGACCATTCTGTTTAACTTTGTATATCTCAACCATTCATTCCTGGGAGAGGACTCTGGCTCAGCTTTGACCAGAGATATGGTATGAAGGGAGGTCCTCTTCCAAAATATGACCATGTGGGCTTACCCTTCAGCACAGGCTTAACGGTGGTGCTTGACTACTGCAAGGACAGGAGGAATCTGGTCAGCATGGTTGTCGCTTTGCTTCTCTTCTTGCCAATCCCCATGATAGAGACATGTAAATGAGAAGGTAATACGTGAAGGTAATATGAGAAGATAACATGTAGCATGTGGTAGGCAGTCTCTAAAATGCCCTCACAATGATCCCCATCTCCTGGGATTCATGTCCTTGTGTAACCCCCTCCCTCAGAGTGTGAGCTGGACCTGGTGGTTCACTTCTAATAAGCAGACTATGAGAAAAGTAATAAGATGTCACTTCTGAGTTAGGTTCCCAAAAGACCGTGGCTTCCATTTTCTGTGCTCTCTCTTACTCTCTCACTTGTTCATTCAGATGGAACAAATGCCATGTTGTGAGCTGCTTTATGGAGAGGCCCGTGTGGCAGGAAGTAGGGGAGGGCTTTCGCCAACAACCAGCATGAACAGAGGCCTTGGTCCAACATCTTCAAGAAAGTCAATTCTGCCTATAACCACATGAGTCAACTTAGGGAGGCAGATGTTCCCCAGTTGAGCCTCGAGATGACTACAGCCCTGGTGACACCAGACAGTAGCTTGCAAGACATCTTGAGGTGAGATACCCAGCTACGCTATGCCCAAATTCCTGACCCACAATAATGTGAGATACTAAATGTTGTTTTTTTTTAATGCCACTAAGTTTTGGGGGTAATTTGTTACATGGCAATAGATAACAAACAAATACATGTTCTCTCCAAATAACACTGTATTATTATTTATTATTATTATTATTGTTTTTTTTTTGAAACAGGGTCTTGCTCTGTCACCCAGGCTGGAGTGCAGTGGCATGATCATGGCTCACTGCAGCCTTGACCTTGCAGGTTCACTGAGTACCTGGGACTACATAATGCTGTTTGTGAAGCCCAGGTTCCCTTCAAAACAACTTATAAGAGGTCATGTGACTCAAGGAGCTTTCTGGATAACTTATTTGGGTCAAAGTACTAGTCTCTCCTAGCATAGTGGGTGAGTTCAAGTGCAGCCACCATGCCTCCTGTATGGCCGGTTGGATGGGAGAAGTTAGGTTCTAACAGTGGCAGCATAGCTGTATTAAATGCAAACAAATGGTTTCATCCTGGAGAACCCCAGAGGACAGTGAAGTGTTTCAACCTGTGCTGTTGTATCTGAGACATGGAGAGGGTTATACCTGGTGATTCTAGTGTCCTTTTCAACTCCAAATAACAATGAATCTGAATATGTGTGGCTGAGATGCCATATGCCAGTGTTCCAGAGAGCTGATGTGGACCACAGAGGAAGCCTCTGCCTTCTGGAACATCCCTGGGATGAAAGGTTAGGCATGAGATGCTATTACATTTCAGTCTCGCTGGAGACATTATTAGGGCTCAGAGGTCTGGAGAGCATTCCAGTGGTCCAGCCAACCAAGCTCCATTTCACAGGGAGAGCATTTCAGGAGCTCCCCAGAAACCAAGACTCCTCGAAGTCCTTTATTCTACAGCAGGTTCCACAGATGGATTAGAAAGTTCTTTTGTTGGGGAATTAGCCCACAGTAAGAGAGCATAGTTTCCTGCTGCTTCTATCTCCAGGGCAGAGTTTTCCCTAAGCATCCTTGAATACCAAGAAAATGCTTGTTCCTCAATTCCCGCTCACCCTTTTTACAGAGTGAATGTATCTAACAGCTTCTTCTATGCACCCTCATCTGCCTCATGTCAGAGGTTTCTTCATCTGTGTCCTTTCTTAGGTCTTCGGGTTGAATTCCAGTGACCATACACATGTGAAATACTTGAACACAGTTTTATTGACACAAGCATCCTGTCGCCACAAAAAGAATTGTGAAGAAATCATACCTACTATACCAGGAGGGACTTTTTCTTTGATCTTTCAAAAGCAGAACTCCTCAGGGTGCTGTACATAACCTTTAGCCTGGAAGGCTGTTTCTTGTGAGTCATGGAAGATGCATCCCTTTCCTGGCCACGCATCCTCCCACCCAGAATTCAGTGTCATCGTAGGCCGAGCATGATGGATGCTGAACTGATGAGACAGGGCAGGGTCTGGCCCAGCCACAGCCCTGGGTGTTCAGTATGCAGAGGACAAGGTGTTAGTCTCATTTCATGAAAAAGACTGTGAATGGATATAAGTGTGCTTTTGGAGGGATGGTGAGTAAGGGAAGAAAGAGAATTGAGAAAAGGGGCAGCTATTGTGTCTGATTTTCAAGTTTACCTGTTGAGCTCCCTTATGGCCTGGAAAAGCAATTCCTTTCCAATAGCTTTATAATAAAGAAGAAAGACCCTTTTGTTAACAATACCTTGTATGTATCTCACGTCTTTCTCCAGAGAAGCTGCAAGTGCTTCAGAGATTTTATCTTTGTAAAAGGCTGATGAGTAGGTGTGAAGACTTCCTGGTGAACCCAGCCCTGCTGTCCCTAATCCAGTCAGTTTGTTTGTAGTCCTCTAATTTCTGGTGATGGTGATTAACTTGGGTGGGTCTGACATCACCCTTGCAGTGAGTGCCATATGATATGCCAGGGTAGAGGAGAGCCCATTTCTACCCAGCATCCTTCACTGTCATTTGTTCACCAGTGCCCCCCAGTCAGAATCCAGGCCCAGCTGTGTTAAATAAAGAGGACTTTCTTCAAAGGAACTGAGAGTATTTCCCGGAAGTCATGACCCGTAAAAATAGCCGAGCCTCATGAAGGTCTAGAGCTGTGCCTGAAAGCCATCATTCTCTCTCCTTCTGCTTTGGGGTCACATGGTTTCTTGGATCTGCCCTTCTCTCTGTGCTTCCTTCCTGCCCCTGCTCCTCTTTAGAGACCCCCTTCTCTGCTCTCCTCTGAATATGTGGTCTCTAAATGGTGGACTTGACACTTGAGTTTTAAATTTCAGGGCAGGTGACTCGTTTAGTCTGGTCATCCTGTAAGAGGAAACCAATTGGCTTACTGTGGATCTGATGTCTACCACGTCTGTTCTAGCTGGGAGGGATAGGCCTGGTGGTAGGAAGGGCTTTCTTTAGGGCTATCTTCTCCAGGGTTCTGTCTCTGCTTAGACTGTTCCCTTTGATTGGAATGGCCCTGGCCTCACCTCCCAGATGATCCTCAGCCCATGTGTACTTTTCTCAGAGAGGCATCACTGTCACTTTCCTTCCCCCATCTGCTCTGCACAACTTGTGAATTCCCTCTACTCCTCCACCATTTTACAACTAATTGCTTATTTGTGCACGGTATTCCCTTTCATGCTAGTAGGAGAGTGCCTTGAGGATAAGCCTTTTGGTCTCTCCTTTTTTTTTTTTTGTATCTTGAATGCTCTCAGAACTCTCAGTAAATATTTGTTAAGTGAATGAATGCATGAAAAACAATATATCTCTTCAAAGACTTCAGACTACTTTGTCTTTATGCTAATATTTTGTTAGTAGCAGAAGAATTATCCTCCTTTTAATTTTTATTATTTATTTTCTTTCTTCCTTTTTCTTAAGAGATAGAGTCTCATTCTGTAGCCAAGGCTGGGGTGCAGTGGTACAATCATAACTCAATGTAGTTTCGAACTCCTGGGCTCAAGTGATCCTCTCACCTCAGCCTCCTGAGTAGCTGGGATTATGGGCCCCTTTTTGAATAAGGATTTATTGTGACTGAGTGCAGAGACTTGCACTACAGTGTGCTTGCCACCAGGTCCCACTCGGGAATGAGGGAGGTGCGCCAAAGCTGTAGCCACTGCATTTCAGGGCCTGTGGTTCAGGGGTTCTCATCCCTTTCTTGCAATGAGTTTAACAGCCAGGGAAGTGCTGGTGTTGGATAATCAGCATTGTACCCTGCGCACCCTTTCATTTTGTTTTTATGATAATGTCTACACAAGTTAGCGATTATATTAGTTATGGCAATGTTGATTTACAACCATGTGCCTCACAAATTTATTTTGGCTAGGATCATTTCACATTTCAATTTGAAGCAATAACATTAAACACGGCAAAAATTACTCCATAACAGTAGGTGGAGTGGGGAAGGAGGATGTGGGGTGGCAAACGGAATCACCCAAGGAGTTTTCCCACCAACCTCTCCCACCCTCTGCCACACCCATGCCATCCCATTCCCCAGGTGAATCTGATCCCTCCCTCTGCCCCAGGAGCCCACTGCCGCTGATATCTCTTTGCTCCTTGCTTCCTTCTCCTGGAAATGGTGTGAAAGAGGGGAAGGATGAGGGGAAAGGCTGGGTGAGTGTGCTCTCTCAAGTTTTCTCAACACTTCCAAATACCTTATTACTCCACGCTGGGAGAGCCTCTTCGTGTAAATTTCCCCGTCTCCCATGATCTTCCTTAGCAACGAGCTAATGTCTTTGCTGGAGTGTGGCAGCTGGGGGCCTACATGAGGTGTTTGGACATAAACACCTTCTAATCCACTATTAAGTCCTTCAGTTTGTGTTCTCATAGCATTAACCATAGTGAACTCCTCACATACCGATGTCAGTTTAATATGCTGCTTCCCGAGGAAGGGCCTGGTAATTTAGCATTAATTAATGATGACTTATTGCAAATTATGTTACTGACTTACTGATGCTCTTGGGTGATATGCACATCTTTCAGATGAAACCATAACATTATGACTTAGCATTCACACAGCGCTTTGCACATCCAGAACACTTGGTAATTGGGTTAGCTGCATCACCTCTATCTCTCGCACTGATGCCGTCATTCGGGTGAGTCGAGGTGTTCCTCATTATGGGTAAACCTGACACACTGAATTTCAAACTTGCCAAATTGATAAAGTAGAGGGATTGCATTTTACTCATTTGAATGTCTAGAATGTAAGGTTTTTGGGGACTGGGTTCATTTGGTGTTCAAGGGAGACAGCCATGTGTGATGCACAATGCTGTGCGTTAGCTCTGTCAGACATTTTATTTTTTTATTGATTTCTTTTTTTTTGAGACAGAGTTTGGCTCTTGTTACCCAGGTTGGAGTGCAATGATGCAATCTTGGTTCACTACAGTCTCTGCTTCCTGGGTTTAAGTGATTCTTTTGCCTCAGGCTCACGAGTAGCTGGGATTAGAAGCATGTGCCACCTTGCCTGGCTAATTTTTGTATTTTTATTAGAGATGGGGTTTCTCCATGTTGGTCAGGTTGGTCTCGAACTCCTGATCTGAGGTGATCCATCTGCCTCGGCCTCCCAAAGTGCTGGGATTATAGGTGTGAGCCATCACACCTAGCCGTTTTATAATTAATTTTTAATACAAGGTCTCACTCTGTCACCCACGTTGGAGGACAGTGGTATAATCACAGCTCAATGCAGCCTTGACCTCCCCAGGCTTAGGTGATCCTCTCACCTCAGCATCTCAAGTAGCTAGGATTACAGACACGCACCACTGTGCTTGGCTAAGTTTTATATTTTTTGTAGAGATGGGATTTTGCCACATTGCTGAGGCTGGTCTCGAACTCCTGGCCTCAAGTGATGCTCCCGCCTTAGCCTCTCAAAGTGCTGGGATTACAGGCGTGCACCACCACACCTAGCTTCCATCAGGAAGGAAGAAGTGAAAGAAAAAGGGAAGGAGGGAAAGTCTAGGACGTGATGTGTCACCAGATCTTTAGATATGAGAGGAGTTGAGAGAAGGTGGCTGCCAATAGCTAGGATATAAGAAAGGCCACAAAGGAGAAATAAGCCACTAATTTGGACCACATTGCTAATAGATACGACGTAAGTCTTAAGTTTTTTTTCTTGCCAGAATTTTCAGCTTTGTGTAGGGTGGTGTTTTTAGTGGAAATACATCTTAGTTTCTCTAAAACCAAAATCATTTGGAAAGGGGAATTTGCTTTAGACAGTGGCTGTTGCAATCAATGTTGTTAGAATACATCTGTACCATAGGGGAGGGGAGGGAAGTTGTCATGTTTTTTCTCCATCTTCAGAGTGGAGAAAGTTCAAGAATGAGCGATGGCCAACAAGCCAAGCCTCCCAGAACAAGGAAGGATAGATCGGAGAGAAATCTTTGGTCATGTGGTTTGGGGTCATTTTTCATCTCCTCTCTAACTTCTGTAGCCTGCCTGCTGATGCTGCCCTTTCGTGCTGGACACATTATGTAGTCTGAAATATTAAACATCTATTTGAAACAATATTTTGATTTCTAATAAATGATAAGGAAAGGGGATATGAGATTCCCCCCTGGCCAGAAAAAGTACAATCTTTACTTTCCATGGGAGAAAGATAAGCTCAGTCGATTTGTGGAGATGGTGTTAAAATTAAATTATTTTTCCAGAAACTTATGTATGAAAAAAACCCCAACTTGCCTTTCTTAGAAGAAGTACAATTACCCTCCTTCCTTTGTTGCCATGTCCAGGACCTTAATTCATCCTTGCTCCTGATTTTATTGGTTCCTTTCTGTCTTGTCGTTTCCTTGCTTGCCAATCCCATTTTAAAATACAGAAATTGGCTCCCACAACAAACAACTAAGAATTCATTTCAAGCTCAAATATGAGTAGAGCTCATATCAGAAACTTTTGTTTATTATTCCTCAACTCTTCCAAACCTTTTGATGGGACCTAAGCAAACCAGTGATACATTTAAATCAGATTTGCGATTTGTACCTTCATGGAGGGCTTAGCAGAGCAGCTGTGTTCTGATGCCTTTACACAAATCCATTTGTATCTTTCAGAAAATGTAACTTTATTTGCATCTGTGGCTACATCTCTGGGTTGGTAAGGATGATGAACCAACTCATGTGTCAAGAAGGATTGAGAGTGCTCAAAGATCAGGTTCACATGAGAGCGGAGGATATGCTCTTGGGGTGACCTCTGCCTCCCAATGCACTATGTTGGAGAATATATCAGGTGGAGGAGAGGTGGTCCCAGTGGGAAAGGGAAGCAGTGTGGCACGTCGGCCGGTGGTGACTGTGCTAGGGTATGGCTGTCTGAAAGTCAAATTCTGACTTTCCACCTTCTAGATGTGTTGGCTTGGGCAAGTCACTTGACCTTTCTGAGCCTCAGTTGACTCACCAGGAAAATGAGCATCATTATGTCTACCAAATAGAGTTGTTGTAAAGATTAATTTAAATGAGATGATGTACTTAAGGCACTTGAAGGATGGCAGCAGATATTTGTGAACCACAGACATAGAAAAAGAATTGTCCGCCGACACATTTGAGGCCCTATATAGTATATAAATTAAGTTTTCACGCTATCTCCAACTGCTAGGTTTATGGACAGGTGAATGAGATCCTTCTCCAGGCAGACAGTAAGTAGGGTATGTGGGTACTGGAAGCCTTCGGAGTTACCAGGAAAATGAGCACCAACTGCAACCTGGATTTGAATGACCCACTGACAGGTGCTCAACCCCAGCATGTATTGGGAGGAATGCAACATGGTATAACAAACTCTAACATGATTGGAACGAGTCAGGGGCTGCTGTGTAATTGGCTGTGTGACTCTTGATGAGTCACCCAACTCCCTCATCTGTGAAACAGGCTCTTCCCATAGAAGAATGTAGGCTACAAGGTGAAAAGACATCTTTGATGCCATCCGGGTATGTGCAGATTTCAGGGTGGGCAGATGCAATGTTTTCTCATGCTCTGTTTTCTTGGTTTATTGCCATAGGTTTGTGTCTATCTTTGCCATTGGTCTGAGCTCGTGTTTCTAAGTATCTCTGTAGATTGAATCAGTGCCTTCTGAATGAGTCCTGGGGCTTCTTTGCTTCTCAGTACCTTTCAGGACCTTGACTGGTCAGAGAAAGCCACTCTGAGAAGGTGCCATTTTTGCTGACCCCTGAGGGAAAGAAAAGAGTTCTTTCTATCACATTGGCCTCTCTCATGTCTACACGAGGGTCATCTGAACCAGCAGGCCTGACGTTGCTAGTGACAGACACAGTTCATACCCCAGACTGTCTCCCCTAGACTGGCTGCAGCCAATATTCCCTGATGGTGGCCATGGAAGAGACCAATGGCAGTAGCAGAGAAAAGTCCAGGCATTCTGGCCCTTTCTATGGCTGCCAAGCAGCACCAGACCAGAAGGACCATGGCTCCATGGCTAAAGTCACCAAAGCCACTGTCTTGTGGTTCAACTCTAACCTCACTGCAACCATCTCTATAGATTGTATCAGTACCTTCTGAATGAGTCCTGAGGATTCTTTGCTTCTCAGTACCTTTCAGGACCATGACTGGGCTTGAGGCTTTTGATAAATGATCTTGAGTAGATAGATTGAAGGCTGAATTCAAATGTCAGGACTGAGCTGGCCTGGGGTGGTTGGTTGACATGTTGTGATCCACATGTCCTGTCCAAAACTGGTGATACAATTTAATTGCCATTGTGACAGTATTAGGAGGTGAGACTCTTAGGTGATTGGGTTATGAGGGCTCTACCCTCATGAATGGTGGGAGCAAGTTTACTAAAAAGTAAGTTCAGCACTGTCTTGCTCTCTTGCCTTCTGCCATCAAAGACACAACAAGAAGGCCCTTGCCAGATGCAGGCAATCTGACGTTGGACTTCCCAGCCTCCAGAAATGTAAGAAATACATTTCTTCTCTTTGTAAATTACTCCGTCTGTGGTCTTTTGTTATAGCAACATGAAATGGACTAACACACCTGCCTTTCCATCGCCCTCTCCTCTTCTTGGCCACCTGCCCAACCTGCTGCCTCAAGCGGGCCTTGTACATCATGCACATCCTGGTCATGCTTTTAGCCCTGTATTGTAATGAGTTGCATTGAAGTTGTAGTTGAAGAACCACAAGACAGTGGCTCTGGTGACTTTGGCCATGGACCCATGGTCCTTCTGGTCTGGTGCTGCTTGGCAGTCATAGAAAGGGCCAGAATGCCTGGACTTTTCTATGCTATTGCCATTGGTCTCTTCCATGGTCACCATCAGGGAATATTGGCTGCAGCCAGTCTAGGGGAGACAGTCTGGGGTATGAACTGTGTGTGTTACTAGCAACGTCAGGATTGCTGGTTCAGATGACCCTCATGTAGACATGAGAGAGGCCACTGTGATAGAAAGAACTCTTTTCTTTCCCTTAGGGGTCAGCAAAAATGACACCTTCTCAGAGAGGCTTTCCCTGACCAGTGACTGCCTACATAAACAAATCCATTCTTTTCACCCTTGAGTCTAGCCTCTTTTTTCCTTCATAGAAACTTTCACATTTTAAAATTTAATTAATTTTTTTCCTATCTCCCCCCACCAGAGTTTAAGCTCTTTGCTTAATTTAAGGTCCTTAATAAGGTCTGTCTTTTGGCCTTTGTATCCCCAGCACCTGAAAGAGTGTTTGACACACAGCAGGCACAACTCAGTAAATGTATGATGAATAGAATTTGGGGGTCAGGTACTGAGATATGGGGATCCCCTATGAAGACAGTGTTGGGGAGAATAAAGTTACAAGAATTGAACACCTATTATATACCTGATAGTTTACTTTCATTACATCATGAATTTCCATATGAATCCTGAAAGGTAAGAATTATCATTCACATTTTACTGGAAGGAATTGAAGTTCAAGGAGGTTAAGTAACATCCAGGTTGGCATTTGCCTCCAGGTTGTCTGACTCCAGAACAATGGTTTTCAATCTTGTCTACACTATAAAGTCACCTGGGGAACTACTAAATCCTGATGTCCAGGCTGGGCCTTGAACCAATGAAATCAGAGCCTTTGGGATGTAGGACCCAGGCAGCAGTAGTTTTTAAAGTTCCCCAGATGACACAATGAAGCAGGGCTGGGAAAAGTCTGCTAGACCAGGGTGGTAAGTAGCTCTCAAAGAGGGGTCCCAGAACCAGCAGCATGAGTCTACCCTGGGAACTTGTTAGAAATATAAATGGGTCTGTCCTACATCAAACCTTCTGAAGCAGAAGCTTTGCGGGTGGGGCCCAGCAATCTGTGATTTTAACAGGACTCCCAGGTGATTCGGATTCATGCTGGTTTGAGAACCTACTCTAGAGCTGTGCTTCTGAATTGCAATGTACGAAGGAATCAGTCACCTGGGGCTCTTGCTAAACTGTTGGTAGAGATTCAGTAGATCGGGGTGAGGCCTGAGCTTTTGAGTTAATGATGCAGATGTTGCTTGTGCACAGACTGTACTTGGAAGAGCAAAGGAACTCTGCTCCCCTTCCCAGGCTGCATGCTCAAAATATGGTCCTGCATCGGGACTACCTGGGATGTCTATTAAGATGCAAATTCCTGGGCACTGCTCCAGACCCACTGAATTCCAATCACTGAGGATGGGGATGGGCAGTGCACAATTAAACAAACCCCAGGGAGATTTTGTAATGTCCTGTTAAGTTTAAGAACCTGTATTCTCCAGGGGCTTGATCACGATGGCACCTGGTCTTTTTGAGAGGGCACAGCAAGGCCCTCTCAATCCACAGGACCAGCCAACCAGCTGGCCAGGCAGACAGAGTCTGCGCAGCAGACCTTTGATTTTGTAGCTTCAAACAAACCAGTAGCAGAAACCCTCCGGCTGCTGTCAGCCAACCTTGCTGCTGTGCCCACAGACTGCAGAGAGCAGGGCTCTATTAATCACCCTGTCCTTGACATGGCCCTGTCCATACATCTCGAACCCCGAGACTGGAAGTATAACTCTTCCTCCATGCTTTGGATTTGCGGCAACTGCCAGTCTTCCACAGCCACCTCACTGCCTGGCTCAGGGTGCTTAGGGCTGACCCAGCGCCCTCTGGCCAGCCCACTGGCCAGCAGGTCAGGCATAGGCATGCTCCTCTGGGAGCATGCAATATGCTGCCTGCCGCAGATGGGAATCTAATGGAGTGAAGAACGATAGACACCGAAGGAGGTGAGTTTCAGTGCAACTGGAGGAAGAATGATGTTCCCATGGTTAATGTGCAGAGCTGGAAGCAGGCTCTTCATAGGTGGTCAGCCCTTAGTCTGGGGCAATGTAGGCTGTGTCCACTACAAGGCACACACATGTCCCTAAATCCGTGTCCTCGAGCCTGTAACTACTGCCATCATGGTACCTCAGGGGTGGGCAAGATGGGTAGAGCCAGCTCCTGCCAATGCATCACCCTTGAGGGGCTCAGGGATAGTCGATCCAGGTGTTCCCATCCATCACTCCTCAGATAGATCAGCCTTGCCACCTGGCAAGAAGCTTGGGACGCCATTTCTTCAGGTCTTATGATCTTCCAACTCATATGATACCTCTAAGATGAGGTGACGTCTTAATGCAGGTGGGGATTAAGTAGTTAATATATGAAAAGCAAAGCACTCAAGAAAGTGAGTCACAAAGTAAACGCTATTATTATTAAAGACTAGGTAAGGTAAAAAAGTGAGTGTCTTTTCTTGGGGAGGGGTTGCTATGGTTTGGCTCTGTGTCCGCACTGAAATCTCATGTCGAATTGTAATTCCCAGTGCTGTGGGAGGGGGTAATTGTAATTCCCAGTGCTGTGGGAGGGGGTAATTGTAATTCCCAGTGCTGTGGGAGGGGGTAATTGTAATTCCCAGTGCTGTGGGAGGGGGTAATTGTAATTCCCAGTGCTGTGGGAGGTGACTGGACCATGGGGGTGGATTTTCCCCTTGACGTTCTTGTGCTAGTGAGTGAGCTCTCATGAGATCTGATGATTTAAAAGTGTGTGGCACTTCTCCCAGGACACTTTCCCCTCGCTCTCTCTCTCTCCTGCTCTGACATGTGAAGAATGCTCTGACATGCTTCCCTTTTGCCTTCTGCCATGATTGTAAGTTTCCCGAGGACTCCCAGCCATGCTCCCTGTACAGTTTGTGGACCTGTGAGTCAATTAAGCCTCTTCATAAATTACCTAGTCTCAGGTAGTTCTTTATAGCACTGTGAGAACAAACTAAGACCGGTGTATAACCTGTTTTTCTTTTAGGTCCCTGACAAATATACCATCAAATACTTAGCTGAGGCCTGTAGTTCTCCAACCATTCTCCTCATCGAGGAGCAAGGATGGTTTAATAACACAGGGATAGCCTCCTTCCTGGGGGTGGGGGTGAGGGATTCTGATATTTCTTAGTCTGTAAAAAAGGATCTATCAGGGTAACTGAGCTTGTTTAGGAACCTTATTTGACAGGTGAACAGAATAACCAGCTGGTTGACCTGAATGACAGTGAGCCCTTGGTTGATCAGCCTCCAACATGCATTGCAGGCATCCTGCAACAGCTTGAGGTGGCTTTTTGTGAGGCAGCACGAGGCCTCTGCCCACCCCCAACCAGCCTCTAAGGGTTGCTGGTTCGATTAATAACCATCAAAAAGCCATTTTTGAGGGTTCAGTTGAGATCTCCTTCATAAAGTGCAATGAAACAGAAGGGAGAAGTTATAGCTGCCACGTGGCCTGCCACGGAGCAGGGCTTCCTACACTGTCCCTACCTGAAGCGTGAAGGACTGCAGATGGGGTTTCAGAGGCCTCCTGGCCTCCCGGGTCTCCCCAGCCACGCTTCTGCTTGTTCTTGTCAGAACCACCTGTCTTGGTGCCCTGGCTTCAAAGCTGCCCACTCGGGCCTCTTCTAACCTTATATTACTGTTATCTGAGCATGACGGGAAGTGAAGGGGACAGGCACTAAATGCAGGCAGGAAGAGGTGAGAACTGGGATCCAGCAGCATTGCACAGGCACATGCATCACCTTCCAGGTGTTCATCATACACGCTGAATGTGCTCGTGCATTTCCAGAAATGATTTGTGTTTGGCTCCTTCTAACCTATCACCCCTCTACCCTCTGTCTAATTCTAACCCACACAAACAGGGCTCTGGGAAATGTTACTTACTATCCTCAAGGGGGGTTGATGGTGGCATGGAGGTGAAATGTGGCTCAGAAGCAAGAGATGCGTTCCTCACTTGGCCTTTCTGACAGCTTTTGCAGAGACCTATGATCTCATGTGACCCTTGGAGGTAGGAGAGGAATTCCCCTCCTCTTCCATCCCTCTCTCCAATTTCACATATGGGGAAACTGAGGACCAGAGAGTTAAGTGACTTGCCTAAGGTCACCAGTTGAATCCTAGCTGATACGGCTCACTAATAATGTGTTTAGCAGGACAGTATGTATTTCCTGTGCATCATCTTGTCCACCCAAGCTAAGTGTGAGGCCTTGTGGATGGACTTGGTAGGGACTGCAAAGGTATTCACTTGTTGATTGAAATATTCCAGCTTTACTATCCTCTTAATGTTTCCTAATTTTGCATGTTTAGCTGTTGAGTGAGAAACAAGAAGACACCTTTTGGGATGTGACAGCAATGGGTTTAGCTGGAAGTGGGTTTACCTCTTCCCATCTCGAAGGCTCTGGAGAAGATCTAGAGGGATCCAGGACAGCTTGAACACTATTTCTCTGTCATTCTCTGGGGAAATCTATCTCCTTGCCCCTCCCTAGCCCACCCACATGGTTTCCTCCCAGGGTCCAGGAGATTAGGGGAGCAGACCAAAAATAGGGTTAGCAGGGGAAAGTAGGGAGGAAAGACCCCAGGAGAAAGAGGAGGGCTGAGGGTTACGGTGTTTGTTTAAGAAAACTAAGATATTAAAGGAAAGACCATAAATGAAAATAAAGAATTTCCTGTTATGCTACTACCTGTCTTTAAATAGTTAAGGGAGGATGGAAGGTGGTGACATGAGCAGAGACTCCGAGGCATGACTGGGCTGCCTTCTCATGTCAGCAACAGTAGCTTCAGGTTTTTTGTCAGAATTGTTGGCCTCAGAAGGATCCAGGTTTCAAAGCCACACATACTCCCATCCATTCTAGTATGATCTGCTGGCTCTACCCACCACTTCCCTTCTGCCTTCCACGCTCTGCCCTCTGCTTTCTCAAAAAGGGGCTCTGCCCCAGAGCTTTCTCATTAGAGCTGTCTCTATCCATGGGGTGGATGCATTTCCTGAGGACAGACTCTCCTCTCACTCTGTGGCCGTGGTCTGTGCTCAGATACCTCCAGCTGCAAGGCCCGGGGACAGCAAGCCACATGCGAGCCAAGGATGTGGAGACCCAATGGTGTTCTGTTGCCCATGGCAACCACTTCTGAGGCCGGTTCCGCCTCTGGCTTGTTTGCCTGTGTTTGACAACTACTATATTTTTTGTTCTTTTTTTCCTGCTTTATTGAAGTATCAATGACAGACAAAAATTTTACTTGTTTAAGGCATACGATGTGATGTTTTAATATCCATATATATTCTTAAATAATCACCGCAATCAAGGTAATTACTGTATCCATCACCTCACATCATTACCATTTGTGTGTATGTATGGTGAGAACACTTAAAATCAATCTACCCTCATTGCGAATTTTAAGTATCCAATAGAATATTGTTAACTATAGTCAGCATTCTGCACACTAGATCTCCAGAACTTGTTCATCCTGTGTAACTGAACCTTTGTATCCTTTCACTATTTCCCCATTTCCCCAACCACCTGGCCCCTGGCAACCACTGCTCTACTCTTTGCTCCTTGGAGTTTGACTGTTTAAGATTCCACACACATTTACGTGAGATCATGCAGTGTTTGTCTTTCTGTGCCTGGGTTATTTCACTTGGTATAATGTCTTCTGTGTTCATCCATGTTGTCATAAATGGCAGGATTTCCTTCCCCCCGCCTTTTCTTTGAGACGGTGTCTCAATCAGTCTGTCTTCCAGGCTGGAGTGGAGTGACACAATCTTGGCTCACTAAAACATCTGCCCCCCAGGTTTGGGTGATTCTCCTGCCTCAGCCTCCCGAGGAGCTGGGATTACAGGTGTGTGCCACCATGCCTGGCTAATTTTTGTATTTTTAGTAGAGATGGAGTTTTACCATGTTGGTCAGGCTGGTCTCGAACTCCTGACCTCAAGTGATCTGTCCATCTCGGCTTCCCAAAGTGATCTGTCCATCTTGGATTGCAGGTGTGAGCCACTGTGCCTGGCCTTCTTCCGTTTTAAGGTTGAATAATAATATTCCCTTGTGACCATTACCCTATCTGCTTTATCTACACATCTGTTGATGAACACTGAGGTTGTTTCCATATCTTGGCCATTGTGAATAATGCTGAAAAATGAACACAGGAGTGCAGATTTATCTTTGAATTAATTTTATTTCTTTTGGGTATATGCCTAGAAGTGGGATTTCTGGTTCATACGGTAATTCCATTTTTAGTTTTTTGAGGAACCTCTGTGCTGTTTTCTGTAACGGCCATATCAGTTCACATTCCTGTCAACAAGTTACGAGGATAAACTACTTACTTTCTTTGGGGCTTGAGAGTTTGTAGATTTTCCTCCCTACACATAAAGTGGTAACTTTTTTTCTGGCAATATTCACACACACACACACACACACACACACACTCTCACACTCTCACACACATGCACACACATGCACATGCACACACACGTACACACACGCACATACTTCCCAAGCCTTGGTCACATAGGAATCTGTATTCTCAGCTGTTGATGTTGACGTCGGAGGGGCTTTTGAAACCACCAGCTTGTAGCATAGGCCAGAATTTCCTTCCCATTTCAGGCTGAATGCTATCCCAAGGATATGGTCCAAGGACATGGACTTTAAAAAATGCCTCATAACATTAAGAACATGATAAATTACAAAGTAGCCTGTGACACAATGCACCTAATGCAAATCAATACAGTAGAAGAGAAAATACGATTTCCCTGCTCTGCTGGATTCCAGGAGGTCTCCTGCTCACCCTGGGCCTTGCTCTGCTGTCTTAGGACTCAGCATTCATTCCTAAGCAGTGGCTTCAGGATCAGGCTAGATAGTTCTGTTCATCAGAACCTTGCGGTTTAGGACAGCAATTCCCAAGCAAATTGCACCAGAGTAGTGGACAATTTGAACTTGTCCCTGGGTCTCCAGGAAGGAGGGGCAGTAGGAGTTGGGGAGAGAGTGGGAGGGAGCATGCTCTCAAGTGGCTGAGAAGGGCCCAGGAGCTGGAGAGGGAGGCCGGTGGTACAGTTTCCTGGACCATCCTGGATTTGAGAAACAATGGTTTATTTCTGTTTTGCAGGCAAAAGAAATGCTTATAAAACACTTAGAGCTTCATGGGCTTAGCCAACCAACTGTATGGATAAGTTGGACCCAGCTTTACCTGGTCCAGGTGGAGAGGAGGGCATATTCCTACATTCCCATTACCTTTCAGTTTGGTCACCCGGCCTCCAGGGAACATGGCTGAATGGTGACCCCAGGCCTGAACCAGCAGATTAGCACTCTCTTCTGTGGGTGGAGGCAAAAGGCCAAGAGAGAGACACAGTGGCCCCATCTCCAAATACTAAGAGTTTAGTCAACACCTATGGTGTTTCCCTACAGCATGAATTAGGCTGACTCTTTGGGTTGTATGGCCAGTGATGGAAATTTGTCCCATGTTCTTGCTCATTCCTCAAGTTTACGGCACACCTTTGAGACTGACATTCAGAATTCATCTGTAGCTGGGCTAGATCTAAGTGTTATTGCTTTGTTTCAGTTAAAATCAGGTGACCTGTTGCATGGCCCCAGTTGATTGTATCTATTAGCATTTGTCAAACAATGTCCCTAATCATTGTAATTTGTTATCAGATGTAAGTATTGCTTTGATTCTCCCCTTCTCTGGGTCTTCAGGAGCATGAAATCAACTCCTGAATGGGAATGGAAGGAAAAATTAAGAGGAAGACTGGTCAGGCAGGAGCTGATATCAGGTGATGACTGCTTTTCAGGACTCTGTGTTGCTTTGTGGCTAATTCTGGTCTGTGAGTAGGGACAAGGAGCAGAACGGATATCATACTTCTTGGCCATAAAATAATATACATATATTTTTCATTCACCTTATAAATTTAAGTGTTCAGAGAGTCAATGCTTAAGAAACATTTACTTTAAGAAAAATGTGTGATGAAAGTGGTGTTTGAAGTCTGAAGCAGGTGTTTAAATGCTCGGTTGTAGAAGTTAGAAAACAAACCCGTGTACTGAAGGCTACCTAGAACCTGGGTGACTGCATGAGCATGCAGTTTGGTTGCCAGTAGCAACCTCTCTCTGATGGGCATAAAAGGAATACAGAGTGAGCCCCAAGCAAGAACAGAGAGAAGTTCTAAACTCACTGAAGCAAGCTAATAATTCTTGGCTTTGACTCCAACACTTCCTCCTATAAGCCCTGTTGACCTGAAATCTTAGTGCATCTAGTGCTGACAGCAACGTTAGGTAGAAGGTCTGGTGATCGAGCTGAACACGGAAGGCTGGCATGACTCGAAGTTAATCCCCATACAAAGTAGAACCAGAGGTAAATGATTGCTTTTCTCAAAGTTGTCATTAATGTCTACAACTTGTGCTTTGGTGTCCCATTTCTTTAAACTTTGCTCCTAATTTGTTAGAAAACTACTCATTATTAATTATGAAACAAGTAACGTAATGTTTTATTTAAACAAATAAGTGAAAGCTGACCCAATTATAAACTCCACTTCGTCTAATAAATCCTACACCCAAAACAAAAGCCCCGCCTATGGAAGTTCCTGGAATTGCAAGTTTTATGCTGAAGAAAAAACAAGCAACCAACCACCAAAGAACTTACTTGGTGAAATCATGCCTTATAAGTGACAGCAAATACTAGATTATAGGTGACTTGAGCTCAGTGGGTAATAAGAAGAGAATCAGAGCGAAGCTAGTGAGAAAATGAAGTCACAGGTAGAAGATATTTACCTAGGCTGGGTGCGGTGGCTCATGCCTGTAATCCCAACACTTTGGGAGGCCGAGGCAGGTGGATCACCTGAGGTCAGGAGTAGAGACCAGTCTGACGGATATGGTGAAACCCCATCTCTACTAATAAAAATACAAAAGTTAGCTAGGTGTGGTGGTGTGCACTTATAGTCCCAGCTACTCGGGAGGCTGAGACAGGAGAATCACTTGAACTTGGGAGGCAGAGGTTGCAGTGAACTGAGACTGCCACTGCACTCCAGCCTGGGCAACAGAGGGAGACTCCATCTCAAAAAAAAAAAAAAAAAAGAAAAGAAAAAGAAGATATTTACCTGTATATAACCAATCAAGGATAAATGTCTAAAATATATGAATAATTCCACAAATCCATAAGTATATGAAAAATGTTCAATCTTTCTAGCATCTGGAAATGCCAAAAATACTCAAATCACAATGAAATGCAATTTCATGCCTATCAGTTTACCAAAATTTAAAAGTTTGATGTATCAGCTGGAAGGGGGGTATTGGGATAATGGAAACTGTCTTATAGTACTAGCGGGTACAACCAATTTGGCAGTATCTAGTAATATTTCAGATCTGTGACTCTGACTCAGCAATTTCACTTCTAGGTATATATACTCTGAGATAGCCATGCATAAGTAAGGATATGTGTACAAAGATGATTGTTGCAGCCTTATTTATAATCGTCTTCTAAGAAAGCAAGTTGCAGAATATTATAAATAGCATAAAAACATTCCTATAAATTTTAAAAACACTTAAAGCAGTACTATATGCTTTTATGGAAATGTGTAGTAAGGCTCAAATACACAGGTGAGAAGGATACATGCCAACTTCAGAAGAATTGTCTCTCATAGGAAACAGGATAGGATAGGTTCTGTAACTTTAACCATACCTGTAATATTTTATTTCTTTTAAAAAATCTTAAGCAAATGTGGTAAAATATAGCAATGGTTAATTCTTATTGATGGAGAGATAGATACTTGTTTTGTTTTTCTCTGTGCTTTTGGTATGTTTGAAATATTTCACAAATGCATTTTTTTTTTTTTAAATAAAAAAGGTGGCTGGGTGTGGTGGCTCACACCTGTAATCCCAGTACTTTGGGAGGCCTAGATGGTGGATCATGATGTCAGGAGTTCAAGATGAGCCTGGCCAAGATGGTGAAACCCTGTCACTACTAAAAATACAAAAATTAGCCAGGCTTGGTGGTGGGCACCTGTAGTCCCAGCTACTTTGGATGCTGATTGCTAGAATCTGGGAGATGGAGGTTGTAGTCAGCCGAGATCACGCCATTGCACTCCAGCCTGGGAGACAGAGCAAGACTCTGTCTCTAAATAAATAAATAAATAAGGTGACAAAATCCTTCCTAATCTGGGCAAAAGTGGATTTTGTATTTACTCTGTGTTCCTGCCCTTGACTACCTGTGTATTATTTCTTCTTTATATTTATAATTGAAGAAGCTTGTGCTGTACCAGGCAGGAAAAAAATGTATGAATTTAAAGCCATGGTCACTTACCAAGGAGTCTACCCAAAGCAGGTATCCTATCCATACCACACATCTGGGACATGTTCTCTTAGCCTCTGCTAGAATGGTTCTAACAGCACAAATTCACTACCTTATGCATCTGACCATTCCACTGTTGGAGACATCCTCAGTGTAAGTTAGAGAGTTTTCTTTTATACAGACTGGACAGTGGTTTACTTTGTTGCTTTGACATGGAAGCAATAATGGCATGGATGCCTTTTTGTCCAGATCTTGGATGGGAAGCTTTCCATAATCTCTTACCTCGTTGTCCACCCTTTTGATGCTCTGAGATATGTTGGTGTGGCATCCAAAGATGAAGCATGTGCTGTGGATATAATCAGATTACACCAGAGTACAGAGAGCCTGTAATTCACATGAACAGGATATTGACTTTAATAAGTTTGCTTTAGCTCTTTAAATGGCCACATCATATTATTGCTTCATATTAGGTTTGTGATCAGTGACTACCTCCCTCCCTCTCTTGCACCACAAAATCCTTTTCACATAAATTGCTGCCAAATTTGTACTCCCTCTGCAACCATTTGGCATTTGTGCAAGTGAATTTCAGAAATTGCTGCTGGGCTCTGCATTTATACTAGTTAAATGTTATCTTCTGGGCTTTGGCCAAGCACCCTAGACTATTGAGATCATTGTGAATTTTGATTATGTCATCTGTGGCACGTGCTCTCCCTACCAGGTTTGCTGTCATCTGGCTAATTGATTGACAGGTATTTTCAAAAGGACAGAGTCAAGAACAGAACTCTGTAACCAGGCAGTGGAAACTTTTCTCTGAATTGACACAGGACCGCTAATCAACAATCTTTGATTACAGCCGTTCAATTGGCCATAAATTTGCCTTGAATTATTGCCATCTGATGCTATGGAAGTGCAAGAGACAGAGTGGTTAGAAGAGTCAGTATTGCAAAGGTGTCATTATATTTGGATGAATCTGTAAATTGAATTCAATGCCAGGCAAAATTCCAATAACTTTTTTCATAGAACCTGGTGGGCTGATTCTAAAATTTTTTATGGAGAGCAAAGAAAGGAACAGGAGTATTCAAGTCAATGTTGAAGAAAAATAACAAAAATTGAGGGAATTGTTCTACCAGAAATCAAGGCTTATTATAAAGCTATCATGATTAGGACAGTGTGGTATTGGCACAGAAAATGAAAAAGAGATCAAAAGAACAGAAAAGTGGTCTCAGATATAAAACCATGAATACATAGGAATTAGATATGTGACCAGGTGCATTGCAAATCTGTTAGGAATGCATGCACTATTTAACAAACATCACTGGAAAACTTGGTAATCAATAATAAAAAAAATTCTATTTTAAACCTAAACCAAGATCGATTTTAGGACATTAAAAGACCTAAATGTGCAAACAAAAACTTCACAATATTGGAGGAAAGTGCAAGAGAATGTCTTCATAACCTTGGAAATAGGAAAGGTTTTTTCTTTTCTTTTCTTTCTTTCTTTTTCTTTTTCTTTTTGAGATGGAGTCTCACTCTGTCACCCAGGCTGGAGTGAATTGATGTGATCTCAGCTCACTGCAACCTCTGCCTCCCAGGTTCAAGCGATTCTCCTGCCTCAGCCTCCCAAGTAGCTGGGATTATAGGTGCGTGCCACCATACCCAGCTAATTTCTGTATTTTTAGTAGAGACAGGGTTTCACCATCTTGGCCAGGCTGGTCTCGAACTCCTGACCACGTGATCCACCCACCCCAGCCTCCCAAGAAAGATTTCTTAAGATGTCAGAAGCAGTAACTAAAACAAGAAATTGGATAGGTTTGACTATATTAAAATGTAAAATATTCATCAATTGAAGTATGAATTAAAAATCAAGTCACAGAGTTGAAAAGATGTTTGTAAAGCTTATAAAAGATAAATAATTAGTATCTAGAATATGAGAAAATCACTTACAAATAGATATGAAATGCCAATAATCTAAAAGATATTACCAGTGAGTTTTATAAAGAGGAAATCTAGATGACCAGTAAATACGTGAGAAGGTGCTCAACCTCCTCAGTAAACAGGCAAAACAAATTAAAATCACAGTGAGATACTTTTCTGACTGATCAGACTGACAGAATTTAGGAAGTCTGAAAATAGCAAGTATGGGTAAAAATGTGGAGCTAGGGGAACCATCGTATACTAACGGAGGGTTTAATTGGTACTGCCATGGAGAGGAAGTCTGGAAACTGCAAACGAAACTGGAAAGGTACATGCTGTGTGAATACAGTAATTTCATTCCCAGGAGTGAATTCTAGAGAAAGTCACAAAGGCCTTGGGAGGCATTCCCATGAGTGTAAGATTGTTTGTGAAAATGAATAATTAGAGACAACCTGAAAGACCAGCAAATTAATTATTTCAACCTACAAGACCATCGACAGGAGAATGAATGAATAAATAGTGAATCATTTATTCAAATGTTATAGTTTCTGCTAACAGAAATGATTGAATAAACTCCACATGTATAACATGTATAGATCTCAAAAACGTAATATTGATTAAGGTGATATCTTGAGTACACGTGATTTGATCTTTACAAATTATATGAATGTATCAAATTATCATATGTACCCTGAAATGATGTACATCTATTATGCACAAATAAAAAAAGCAAAAAGAGAAACAAGAACAAACTAACCCTCAATGCCAAATGAAGAAAGCAAGTAGCAGAAGAATACATTCAATGTGATGAGAAGATTTACATAAAGTTTAAAAACATGTCCTCTGTATGAAGGGTGGCCAACTGTAGTCTATGGGCCAAATCCAACCCAACAAGTGTCTCTTTTTTTGTAAATACAGTTTTAATGCAGCCACAATCATTTGTTTACATATTGTCTGTGGCTGCCTTTGTGCTATGAGGGCAGAGGTGGATAGATGCAACAGAAATAGCATGGTCTGAAAAGCCTAAAATATTTCCTGCAGAAAATGTTTCCTGGCCCCTGGAACATATATGTACTGGCTGGGATAATATATAACATTAATGGAGTACACAAGGAGAAGCTTATTTTTGCCATTTGAAATGCTAGGTAAGCAGTCCAGGGTTTCTGTGGTAGTTAACAATCAGCAGAGACCCAAGATCCTTCCCTGTGGGTCCCCTGCATCCTTACAGTACCCTCACTGTCCATCCCGTGATCTGAGGTGATGCTTCAGCTCTCATAATCACATCTCATTTCCAGCCAGTGAGGGATGGAAGAACAAAGAATGGCTACACAGGTGGCTTCATCTAAGGCAGGACCTGCCTTCAAGAAAGCTGGGAAATATAAGCCAGGTGTGGTGGCTCACACCTGTAATCCCAGCACTTTGGGAGGCTGAGGTAGGTGAATTGCTTGAGCTCAGGAGTTCGAGAGCAGCCTGGGCAACATGGCAAAACCCCATCTCTACAAAAAAATACAAAAAATTAGCTGGGTATGGTGGCACGCACCTGCAGGGAGGCTGAGGCAAGAGGATCGATTGAGCCTGGAGGTGGAGGTTGCTGTGAGCTGTGATTGTGCCGCTGCACTCCAGCTTGGGCGACAGAGCAAGACCCTGTCTCAAAAAAAGCTGGGAAATATAGGTTTCCCCTGGGCTATCATGGGCTCCTGTTGTTGTGTAAAACAGGAAGAATGGCTATGGGGACCATCCAGAAGCCTCTGCAGTGAGCCCATTTGTAATGAAAAGATTATAGACGGAAGAAGGGATGAAGAACGTTGACTGGCTCTTCACCTTTAGGCAGGATGGTGGTCACTTTAGGCAGGAGAGAATGCAATCAAGGAGTGATAAAACAAAAAACAGACAAGCTAAGCAGCTGTGTCCCCCAGACTATAGATTCACAATGTAGTTTTATGCCTTTTGGCAGCAGAGGCAGAGTCAAATCTATATCTATCGCAGTTGTGCATAGACACACATTTAATTAGAAGAGAGCAGAATAATCCAAGGGGAAAAAATCAAAGGTGGAATAAGAGTGATATGAGAAGATAACTCAGAAGAAAGACAACAAAATATGGCAAATGAAACACTGTATAAATCACCGTGTGCTGGCACAGAATCTTATTAGATGAACACAGCTATGGTTAATGCAGTATAGATTCCTGAGCACTCACTTTATTATGGGTGTCTATTGATGGTGGCAATTGGAGCCAGCAGGTCCAAGGGCTTGAGAAAGGCTAGACACATATTGCCTGAAAATATGCCTTGGTTATTTTGTCCTTTGAAATCCTGATAATAAATAGAACATTTAGGTGGGAGCTAGAAGAATTGCACATGAATTGTGTCTCAAAATATTTTTGTGGTCACCTGGGGAAGAAGATGAGCACCACCCTCACTTGGGGTTTCTGTTTGAATGGCATTAGGTGCCCTGGCACAGGAAGAGATAAATGGAAAACAGTAGAGCCCAAAAATTTCAATAGGGAACCCTTAGATGTAGGAATAGCTTTGCCCTGCTGGTGGGCATGTAGACTGTGGAACGATTCTGGAACCATCTCACATGATTTCGTTGTTAAGAATACAATTTTTCATATGACCCCCAAATTCCACTTTAGGGCACATATTATCCCCCAGTTCTTTCACAGGTCCATAGTGGCATGCATGAGGGTGCCCATGGCCTCATGTTTCATGGGGCTGGCAGGGAACATGCAGTTGGAGGCAACATGGGTTCCATCATCAGGATGGCATGGTACAGCATGGTGGGTGCTTGCTATGGACTATTGCACAGTGATTAGAAGCAGGGGACTGGATATGCACATAGTAACATGGAAGGATCTTAAATACAGAGGTCTTACTGAGAAGAGTTAACAAAAGGGGAACCAGATCTGTAGCAAAATAATATTTATATAAATGAAAATGTATGCTCTCAAAACCACAGTACACGTGTTTCAGGAATGTATACAAATACAAGATGTGCATTAGAATCACATGTAAATGCTTGCTCATGAGGGGATGGAAGAGACTACCATTGCAGACCCCCCACTTGTGACTCTGTGGGAGTTTACTTGGACTGCCTCCTCTTTCATTCTCAGTACCCTGCATTCCCGCTGGCTCCTACCAACTTGGGCTCGGATGTGCCCATTTTGACTCTCACACCCTCCCTGGATTTGACATCTCTTTTGTTGCTCTCTCCGTCTAACTACAGCCATGTCCTGAATTCCACTCCACCTCATAGACATGGCTTCATGGCTTTGACATCTTGCTATTGCTTTCTGGGTTTCTGACCATCCTGCTTACCTTCTGGCCTTGCCTTCATTACTCCCAGCTCATTGCTGACAGCTTGTAGTGGTCTTGCTCCATTACCCGGCCATACAAGTCAACTGGTGTGTGGAAGGTAGACCTGCTTGAAATTGTGTGATGGATCAGTGATGACCAAATAAAGTCATGCTTGCCTCAATCTGCTGTCTCTCCAGACCATTTGTCTACCCTCTGCCCTCTATTCCCTAGGTGGGGAGCTCTTGCTCTGGAGGGCATGGACCCTGTCTGTCTTTTCTTTTCCTTTATCACAGAAAGCCTTTGACTTTAATACTTTCACTGTGCTAATATATTTTAATATAAGCTTCCTTTTATTTCAGAAGCAAAGAGTTAGATAATTTTAAATATATCAAAATGCTGAGTGGGTAGAGGGAGGGAGTCCACCCCACATATCCCATGACCCTTACGTCTTGAGCAGCCTGCTTCATCCAGCACAGTGAGATACATTTTAGGAAGCTGGTGACATCATTTAAAGGCTCAATGGCCAAAAGGTTACCTGGAGGGAAGAGACTGATAATTAGAAGATGCAAATCTCTGCCTTCCACCTGACTTCAGTGGAGAATCAATCACTTGGAACCGCTAGTCTTTGTGGCTCTTGGCCAAAGTCATTTTCCATGTTTCTTGGACATGATGCAGAGGAGGGCTGTGTAAACACATGTGTATGGGACGGGTGGGTGGGTGGGGGTATGTGTGGTCTATAAACTACAGAACCAACAGAATGGCCGACCACATGTGTTCCTGGCACCAATTAGGCCTCCAGTCTGTCTGACCCAGCCCGGTTGATGTAGGGCTTGGTGCCAGGCATAGCAGCATGACATGAGGAGTGGTGAGGACTTGCTTCAGTGCTTGATGACAATCTGCTGTCTGTTCTCTAGGGGAGAAAATCAGGCTGCTGGGAAATTGTAGTAATGTCACTAGAAGTCCGTAATGAGTGAGAGTCGGCTCTGTGATGATGGTTGCAGTCAGTAGGAAGATGGAGGCTAATTAAACACCAGAGCTGTGATGGGGGGAGGCTCTGCCTCAGCTGTGGCAATGATACCACATGGCACCAGTTGGCTAAAGTGTAAATTAGCCTCAGCCACGGGCAAGTGCGTTAAAACTATAGCATCATGATACGAAGGAGTTCACACGCTACCATGACTATATTTTCAGAGCCCAAGACATTTTGAAAAAGGAAGTCTGACAAAGGAGTCTGGGCTTCTTGTTGATGCAAGAGGCAAAGGGTAGGCGTCTGCTTTGCATATGAATATATTATAATTTCTCAAGTGTTTTGTGGCTTATATAAAAAATAGGTGATAATATTGACATCTGGATCACTCTGGAAAATCCAGGCCATGTGGTCACTGTGGTGTTGTGAAACGGTTGATATAATATGTTTTCAAATAGAGTGGCAATAACAAATCGATAAAATGCCAGCAGTAATGGTCTGCTGTTTGATGAGTCCAGAAAACAATGGATCCTGGCCAGGTATGGTGGCTCACGCCTGTACTTTGGGAAAGCTCATCCCGGGACTTTGGGAAACTGAGAGGGGAGGATCACTTGAGACTAGGAGTTGAAGACCTGGGTAACATACTGAGACCCCCATCTCTACAAAAAATTAGCTTGGTGTGGTGGTGGGTGCCTGTAATCCTGGCTACTTGGGAGGTAGAGGCAGGAAGATGGCTTGGGCCTGGGACTTTGGGACTGCAGTGACCTATAATCGTAGCACTCCAGCCTGGGCAACAGAGTGAGATCCTGTCTCTAAAAACACAGAGAAACAAATAAAACAATGGATCTTTTTGATGCCACCCATTGTCTCAGCAGAAACAGCTCAGAGAGACATGCTGAGAAGTTACGTATTGATTCTGGTGGGACAGATGAATTCGATGTCATGAAAGCATTGTAATAAGGAGGTGGTGGAGTGTAATGATTGCGACTTTAGGCTATCTGGGTTCGTATCTTCACCTCAGCACTTAATTGTGTGAGCTTGGGCAAATAGCTTGACTTCTCAAAGTCCTAGTTTTCCTTTCCATATATTTTGAAAGCAAATGAAGTATTAATCTATGTAGGGTGTTTAGGGCTCAGTGGCTGAAACATAGAAAGTGCTAAATAAAATTAGTGATTTTAATCATTATTAGTCTGTTACCTTGCCATTAAATATCTTAAAAAACTAGATATTTGCTTTTTATCCAATTGGACTCCTAGATGCATAAAATCCCAAACCTCAACAAGGACAGTGATAATCTATAATAATTGAAAGTTATATGGTAGTGTAGTCATATGACCAAATCTGTGAGCTGCCCTTGAAATTTTTTTACTATAAACTTAAAAAGAAAAGGCTCAGTCTGGGTGGTAGGAAACTGTGGGCTGAGACTGAGGCTGTGGACTACAGCAGTCTCTCTTGCTGGTGACCAGTGCAATTTGTCCCTAGTCACAGTCCCTGATTCACTTGGTGGTCTAAAGGAACCTTCAAAAAGAATCAGGTTTCAGAAAGGGACAAGGGAGTGCTGGTATGGGAGTGGGGTGATCACGTGGAAGGAAAGAATCTGGTGGTGCAATGGACCAAGCCAAAGAAAGACCAGGACCCTGGGAATGATAAGAGGCTCTGCTTGAACTCTCTCACCCCAAACCTGCCCCTGGAAAGGAGAGGCAAGTCTGGTCAAATACAAAGAAGGCATTTCCCCTGGGATCCATGAAACCATGTCAAAGGTCCCAATAGTGGGACTGAGAAAAGCAAGACATTTTCCTTCTAGCTGGAGACAAAGATGGGTACTGAAGTCACCCTAGCAGTGGTCCAGTATGGATGGTATCAAAATAAAAACGATCCAAAAAGGGCTGAGGATGAAGTGAAGGGCCCAGCCATGCAGGGCCTGGCCCAGCAGCTGTGAGGACAGAGCTGTGAGCTCACTGTGAAGGTCGAATGAGGTAGTCACTCCTCCTCATCACTGGGATTCCAGGAGAGACTAAGAAAGGGGATAGATAGGCTAAGCTTCTGTCTTTAGGTAGGTTATTGGGGGCTTTCCATCCACTGGGCTCAGAGACAGGCTGCAGGGACCTAGAGGATCATGGGGGTATATGACAAACACAGGTTTGTTCCACATCCACATTGTTCTATGAAGAATATGGACCATTAAAAGGGAAATCCCTAGTATTTTCTAGTTATCTTGAGGCTTCACAGAGTGAAAGTCTTGTGGGGCAGGGGAAAGAGAAAGGCACATCTGTATTTGAGAATTGTCCCATATGGAAATTAGGCTCCTAGGTTCTCACAGAGACAGGGGCCCTATCCTTCTTGATGATCACATTTCAAAGGGATGGCTTTCAGGTTTTTGAAAAAGATATTCCTGGGTTATAAATCTGGCAAGAGGCTGGGAGAAGACTTACCCCTCAAAGGGGCGGGCAAAGAATTTTTAATTGCAAGCTTGCTAAATAAGTGCTCTAAGAAACAAGAGGTCAGGGCCTAGAGTCGGAAAGAGATTTGTCTAAGGAAAGCTCGATATGTGGAGAGGCATGTGAAGGCTGTCTCCTCTCTGTCACTTGCTGTTGGAGGTAAGAACTGTATGGGGCACTGTGATAGTGTTTTCTTTGGGGAAGCAGCTTTGATTTCCCTACTTTATAGAAGAGACACTGCCTGGAGAGATGGTGACAGATTTGGTGTCCCCAGCATCTGAGTGGAGGAGCTGGTGTCTTAATCCTCCCCAGATCCCCTATGGGCACTGACGTCATTCCTATATCTACCTTGGGCCTCTCCCAACCCCATGCCTGACCATCTACCCCCTGCCCTCTCCTCACAGCCCTCTCTGGGACCATTTCTGGATCCTGAGACCCCAGCTCCTCCCCACTGCCCTCCAGAGAGGTTTGGCTTCAGTGAGCTTTCTTAAGTATTTATTGCAGGGATAAGAACCTGCTGCCCCTGATGGGTGCTTGGTTGCCAGGAGCTGGCCTGGGAGGAGGCAGTTTGTATGCTAATCCACTGATTGCCTTTGATTCTTCCGGGAATTCTACTTCAGCCTTTTTATCTGCCCCTGGGGAGAGACCCCTGAGCTCTCACCATCTGCCCTCTGCCTGTGCCTCCCGCTTTGGCCCTAGCCCCACACTCAGTCTTCCCAGAGAGACCCATAAAATTTTATTCGACTCATTATATCTCAGGCAAAAGCCCTATCCTTCATTTTGAGAAGAATAACCAAGTGTCCAGATTCAAATGCGTCGTATGAGCCACGGAGGTGGATAAAGGTAGCCTGGCATGAGCTGTCTGGAGGCAGCGATTGAGGGCTGGTCACGAGGGGTGTGGAGGGAGAGCCCAGACCTTCCACCAACCATTCCTTTCTCTGCTGGGAGGGAGGAAAAGCCTTGGTTTTGAGCCCAGTGTTCATTCCCAGAGTTTCCCTCTGTAAACTGGTAGGTGATGCTATTGTCCACCCCAGAGGCGTGGCCATGGTGATTTGGCATGTTACTGGATCAGGTGCTTAATTTTTCAGGAGTCTGTAAGATTCAGCCTGGCTGGTCACCCTCACCCAGTGGTCATGACCTTCACATGTGTTATCATCACTTGGGGAGCTGTACAAAATACTGATGCTTGGGTCCCTGTCCTTGAGATTTGGATTTAATTGGTCTGGAGGGTGCCCTGAGCTTAGGGATTTTTAAAAGGTGACTCTAACATGCATCTAAGGCCATTAACCACTACCCCAACCCAGGTCATAAGAGGCAGACTCATAAATCTGAATGCTAATTTGTTAATGCAAAATGAGAAATATAATTGTCAAGGAGGTAAGATATTCCATTATCCGTGATTTCTCCCCTTGGTAGAAAAGTCAAGATGGAGAGCCAAATTCCTCCCAGAAATAGCTTGGTCATCCTAGGGAGAGGTGGGGCACTGTGGTAGGGAAGAACCCAGGCTCTGGGGTCACACAGGACTTGCTGTATGTCTTAATTCCCCTGCCTTAAGTTCCATGACAAGGGGCAAGTTACTCAATCTTTCTAAGCCTCCATTTCATCACCCACGAAATGGGGCCAGTAATAACCACCTCGAGAGTTGTTGTAAGGGTTAAAGGAATTAATGTGTGTGAAGGAGCTGGTTATCACTTACAGTGATTAAAGTGCTCATTACAAAGTAGCTGTGGTTATTATCATACAACCTGGTGTCTTGGACTTTGGTGGCATGGTGCTCTCCTCTCCTCTAGGGGTGATAATGCTGACTAACAATGCATTTTCTGTTTTGCTGAGCTCGATTCTAAGCCCTTTTCATGTATTCACAGAGACACTGAGTCTAAGCCACATTCCCAGGGCCCACAGCTAATGAACAGTGGGCCTGGATTTAAAGCAGCCAGGCTGACTCCAGTGTTTGCCCCTAAAAATCACACTCTATAGCACCTCCAGCTGCCCAGGTTTCTCATCATGTGGACCAGAACACCTGGATGTGGCCAGGGCCCTCAACCCTGGCTGGTGGTAGCAGAACCCTAGAAGGAGGAATAATTACCATTATTCACAGAATAATCGTAATCCTGCGTGGAACATCTAGAAGAGGGAGTGTAACCAGGTGTCCCAGTTCTTGGCCTCTCCTGCCTCAGGAATGGGGGAAGAGGCCCTGGAGATGCAGTGGGCTTACCGTTCACATAAATATCATGAAGCAAAGAGTTTTGCAGAGAGCAATTTATTAGGCAGAGAAGAGGGGAGAGAGAGGCAGAAGTAGAGAGAACTCCCACGCTGTCGTGGGAGGGGATCCCAGAGAGGGAAATCCGCACAGGTAAGGTGCAGTGGAGTTTTAACTTTGAAGTTATTTCTGTTCCATTTATGTTCTTCTTCAATGAGAGGAGTTTTTTCAAACTTTCTCTGTGATCAGTCTTTGACTCTGACCCCAGATTGGTTGCTTGGGCCCACAACAGAACCCCTCCTTCTGGGGCTTTTGGCTGGCTTTCTGAACAAAGGAAGCTCACCTGGAATTTTACCTGGCCTGCACTTGGGAAAGTTAGATGAGGAACTCTAGATTCCCAGTTGCAGAGGTGGATGGAGGCATGGTGCTGGGAAGTTCTTGCCTTTGAAACCACGCCCCTTGTGGACCTGGAAAGAGAAGAGTTAACATAGTCCCTCAGGAGTGTGGCTTTGTTATAGCAACTTTCTGCCAAGCTGTGGATGGGATTACAGCCTTCATCAGCTACAGCCCTAGCTACATCCGGAGGGTGGCTCAGATCACCTCGGTCAGAACACTCGTGGTGCCGTTGTTCACAGCATGGGCACTGGTGCTGATAGTTAGGCTTGTTCATTTGATGCCCATCTTCAGGTGGCAAACTGACCTAGTAGATTTTTGACACTGCTACTTTGAAAGTTAAGTAGCAGCTCTGAAGGGGATACTTTTTGCACAGAGCCTCTTTGAGTTGGGTGACTGCCCTGGAATATTCTGCTTAGGGTGTCTCAAACGCAGACCACTCTAATGCACATAAGGGACAGTTCCATACACATCCCATCTCATTTATGCCAAAGTATTTCAAAGTAAATTATCTCATAAACAATATAATATTCTTTTCTTGGAGGAGGGACTTTTCCTTGAATATTGTTTCCAAATATTGTGACAGGCATATATACAGGAAGACGCCCCGCAGTCTCTGCAGAAGAATGTAGATAAATGAGATTCCTGCAGGAAATCTTCATGTACATTCGACCCTCTGTATCCACAGGTTCCACGGCCACAGATTCCACCAACTGTGGATCAAAAACGTGGTTGGACCTATGAGGGTTGCATCTGTACAGCACAGACTTTTTATTCTTGTCATTATTCCCTAAACAATACAGTATAACAACTATTTACATAGCAGTTATATTATACTAGATACTGTAAGTGGTTTAGAGATGATTTAAAGGATGTATGTAGGTTACAGGCAAATACTACACCATTTTATATAAGGGGCCTAAGCATCTGTGGATTTTGGTATTTGTGCAGGGTGCTGGAACCGATTCCCCCATGGACAGGGAATAATTGTAATCTACTTTCTCAGACTGGCCTTGAGCCTTTTTTGCTGAACGTGGGCTGGTTTCCATTACTGGGACAAGTTTAGCACTACCAGTGCTGGGGAATGGGAACAGGAAGAGTCTTGCCAAAGACCAACTCTGTCCTCAGGTCCCCCTCCCTGATTTTCAGCCATTTGCAAAGGGGATGGATGAAGACGTGGCTGCAGGAGACTTCTTCTGAGATTTCACCTGGCATGGAATTAAAGCAGCCAAGAGGAGAACTGAGCATGTCTTGTCTCCAAGCTCTCTCTCTGACCACTTTTCCAACTATTTCCCACAGTTGGCTTGACCATAGTATGTGCTGGCAATGCTTAACTGAAAACTCCCTTCCTCAACAATCTTCATTGACTCATTGCAATGAAGGGAGATTGCAGAGTGCCTGGCCCCCTGGCATGGCCTGTGACTCCCAGGATGTGGCTATACCCTTGCCTGTGCCCTTGCTTGCTGTGTTCCCTGTACTTGGCTTCTGTCCTTGTGTGGTTGTCTCTTCTGCTGTTGTCTGTCATTGTCCTAGCTCTTCATTCCCAGCCCTCTGGAAGCTGAGGGCCAAACCCTCATCCAGGCCTTCCTGCAGATAGGAAAAAGGAAGGACCCGCCATTGATATTGAACCCTGTCATGCAGCAGGACTGCTAAAAGATTACTCACACATTATGTCATTCTTCCCTCACTAGAAAGCTCTGGAGGTATGCATATGCTGGTCTCATTATAGAGGAGAAAACTGAGGCTCCAAGAGGTCAAAACACCTGCCCACAACAAACAGCTGCTCTCAGTAGAGTCCGGATTCAAATCCACGTCTTTGGGCTCCAAATCTAGTTCTTCTACACGGCATTGCGTTGTATCTGCTTTCTAGCAACTAATACTAAGCATTAAATGACCCTTAATGAGTGCTTTCTGGATGCCCTAACTCCTTATTCCATTCACCTGGGGCAGTCTCTGTGGCTCTGGAATCCCTGTTAGCATCCTTTTCTCTTAGTGGCTCAAGGAGAAGAGACCCAGCAGGGAAAGCAGAGGAAGCTCGCTGTTCACCTCACTCAGCACTGGGGGCCCTGGTGTGGCCATCAATGGGGAGGGTGTGATTGGAATCTGGTAAACCTCACTCCAAGCCAGCATGGCTTCCCGTCTGCCTCCCATAGCTTTGCAGGGAATTCCAGGAACTCCAAGTAACAAATGATGGCAAATGAGGAACTGAAGTAACATAGCAACTGCAAATGTTATTGGTCAGGTGATCTGCAGACGTCGGCTGCCATTCCAGGGCAGATTATGTTTATCTGAGTAAATAGCAAGTCCTCTTGATGATGGTTTGTGCAGCAGAGAATGCAGAAGCTCTATTGTTCCTGCCCAGGGGGGCTTGGAGCAGTGGAAACTGGGCCATTTTTACTCTTTTTTAAAAAATCAAAATGCTTTTGAGTGTACTCTGTGTATGTGTGTGTTTGAGTGTTTATTGAGACAGGTTTAATGAGCAGTTCTGATTTTTTGGCCCACATCCTTTGTTATTTGGTGAAGAAGCCAGTGTGGTCAAATTAATGCAGATCTGAGAGCAAGGCCCTGGGTTTTAGTTCTGGTTCTACAATGAACAAGCTGTGTAGCTTTGGATGAAGAATTCATTTTCTCTGGGGTTTAGTGAGGTGACTGCAGGAAGACTCGGGGATGATTCATGATTCGTTCACACTGCAGTCTTCACATCTCCTTTCCGGGGAGTAGCAATGCTCTCTTTGGCTCACTCCTGAGAAAACTGAAACAGGAGACAAGGATGTCATGCTTTCTTGATGTCTTTCCCTAGGCTCTGGGGGACTTGCTGCCAGGGGACACCCATTTCTTCCCTTGCCTGGCGATGGTCCTCCTGGGGAGCTGTGGGTCAGCAGATGCTCCTCCTTTCCCAAGGATCAATCTTCATTTCCTAACGTCTGCAAGGAAGGCAGGAAAGGAGAAGGTGGGCCAGGCAGAGTGAATCTGTTGAATGAAGCAGGTCCTGGGTCCTAGATATGCTTGGACTATTTGGGGACAGATTCTCGGGACGGCCAAGACAAGATGAAACAACCGAGAAAGAAGGAGGCTGGAAGGGAAGGTTTGTTCTTTCTGGGCAAGGGAGGGAAATGCAGCGTGTAGGGACACATAAAAAAATCCATTGTTTAACGTTATTTCTGACCAAGGAGAGGCCTGGGCCAAGTTTGTCTTGAATACTACCTTATCCTTTTTGATGAGTCTATTCTTTCGTTTTTATGCCTTTACTTGCCCCCAGGCTGCTCTGCTCTCTTTATAGGGCACCTCATTAAGGCAGGGCAGAATCCCTTACTTCTGATCTGTCATCTCTTTATGGCTTAGATCAGAGGTTGGAAACTGTAGCCCTCAGGCCAAATTCTGCCTGGTGCCTTTTCTGGTAAATAAAGTTTTATTGGAGCACAACCATGTTCATTCATTTTCATAGTTGCCACAGAGACAGTATGGCCTGCAAAGCCTAAAATACTGACTCTTTGGCCCTTTACAGGAAAAGTTTGCCAACCCTCAGCTAGATCACTGCAGCATCCATTCAGGCGATCTCTCTAGCCTCCAGTACCTCTTCTGCACCATTAGCAATGTGATGATGCCAAAACACACAAGTAGTTATGTCACTTGGAGCTTAAAAGCCTACAGAGGCCTCTCACCTCCATTCTCATTAGATCCCACACTCAACTCTCTTGGGTGGCATTCAAGAGCTTTCCCAGAAAGAACGAACCTTCCCTTCCAGCCTCCTTCTTTTTCAGTTGTTTCATCTTGGCCATCCCAAGAATCCTTCATCTGTTCCCAAATAGTCCAAGCATATCTAGGACCCAGGACCTGCTTCATTCAACAGATTCGCTCTGTCCCTGATCCACCTTCTCCTTTCCTGCCTGGCAAGATCGTAGTGGCTCTTTCTTTCATTTCTCTCTCTCTTTCTCTTTCTTTTTCTTTTCCTTTCTTTTGACAGTGTCTCACTCTGTTGCCCAGGCTGGGGTGCAACGGTGTGATCTTGGCTCACTGCAACCTCCACCTCGGGTTCAAGCAGTTCTTTGGCTTAGCCTCCCAAGTAACTTGGAAAACAGGCACTTGCCACCATGCCTGGCTACATTTTTCTTTGTATTTTTAGTAGAGATGGGGTTTCGCCATATTGGCCAGGCTGGCCTCGAATTCCTGACCTTTTGATTTGCCCACCTCAGCCTCCCAAAGTGCTGGGATTATAGGTGTAAGCCATCGCGCCCGGCCCATAGTCACACACTGTCAAAACTCACCGTTGAAATGTGACCTCCTTATAAGACCTCTGAGGTATTTTCTACTCTAATATCCAGATGAACTGACCAAGTCAGAGGCAAACAGGTGAGAAGCAGGGGAAAATTCCAGGCACTTAGGTGCATGAGGTCCTCCAGGAGAGAAGAAGGAAGAGGTGGGCAAGTTTGAAAAGGGTGGTTGTGGACCAGCAATGGAAGTGACCCTGGAGGGCAGATAAGGAAGGCTGTTGAGGTCATGGATGGAACCTCACTCATCAGTCCTCTGCCTTCCTGCGAGTGCGTCTATGCCCGTGACGGTCCTGCCTCCTTCATGAGCTTAGAGGACTAAGCCCTTCTTCCATACCAAGGCTAGGTTCATACCGTGCCCCCTTAACCCTTCCTCGCATGTGTGGTCTTAGTGTGTGCCCAGCACTGGGGAAGTGCTCGCTCTATGCTCTGTGTAGCAGCAGTGACAACAATCAACATATGACAATACCTTTCTTATTCCAATGCTTAGCGGGGTGTCCAGAGAAATCTCTTTCCTGATAAATCTGGCAAATCTGGCTTAATCTAGAGAAAAGTAAAACAGGCTGGAGGATTTCATGCTGCTCCTGTAAAAGCTGAGGCCACTGGAAGCACCCGCTTTGGCTCTCCTGAGCTTGGATCCCACTGTGAGGCCTGGGGCAGGTGGCCATGGCAGGCTGTAGGACTCCTCTTGCTCTGTGTCCCAGACCCCACCCTGGAGCCTCTGCTGCCCTCTCCTGCTCCGGTAAGCAAGGCCAGAAAGCCAGGAGTGTTTGCTGTCAACGTCATACATGGAGCTGCTTGTGGCCGGCCAGAATCTCAGAGCCCAGCCTCCCAGGTCAGGTGCTGGCTCCTCCCATTCCTCATCACTTTCTAGCTGGAAATTTTGTCTCAGAATCCCCTCATCTGGGGGCTGGGTGTGGGCGAGGAACCCCCTCTTTCATTGACAGGTTTTAAAGCTGAGATTTGACCAGAAAGGGCTGGGATCAGACTTCCCACCACCTCAGGCAGGGCTGTGGCAGGAAGATCTCATTAACACCTTTCCACAAAGGGGAAAAATAATATTTCAGCTTGTTCCCTTTGTGTCTTCAAGCGGTGATAAGGTGCCACCAAAGTGCCAGTCTGAGCTACGTTCAAATGAAGGATGATTCTGATAAGATGGAGAGGAGATATGTTCGGGGAGGGGCCGTGCAGGGAGGGGTGCACGCTGGCTTAAGGTTATTAAACAGGAAATGCCTGGCCACGGCGGATCAAGGGGAAATTACACATTCTGTCACATTTGCTTATTGAATCCCAGGTCTATTGAAGCTCAGAAGGGGGAAAAATAACGCCATCCCCCTCAACCTCCTTGTAGCTCTTATTAGATTTCACAACCTTTCAATATTAAAATGCTAGTGCCGCTGGCAAAATTCCTTGTCAGTTTTTAATATCAGTAAGGGATTGTGGTATTAGGCTTAAGGGGGATGGAGGTGGGAGTGGGGAGGGCAGGCAGATAGTCCACAGGATCTCTGGCACCCAAGGCCTCAACTATCTTTGCTTCTCAGGGCCCGTTGCAGGCTCGGGTCCTCCTGCTTAGTGCAGAAAACTGCGAAGGGGGGTGACAAACTCAGGGGATCCGCACGACCTCCCAGCTTCACAGTGGGAGTCACTATACCCCATACTCAGGTTTAGCCTGCACCTAAACACTGTCATCAGGTTCTGTGTAAGTTTCCCAGGGCCGCTATAGCAAAGTTCCACAAACTAGGTGGCTGAAAGCAACAGACATTTATTCTCTTGCAGCGCTGGAGGCCCGAAGTCTGGAATCAAGGTGCTCCCTCTGAAACTGGTAGGGGAGGATCCTTCCTTGCCTCTTCCAGCTTCTGGGGTTTGCTGGAAATCCTCAGTGCAATGTTTCTTGGCTTGTAGACATCACCCCAATTTCTAGGGAGGCAGAGGTTGCATCACTCCCATCTCTGCCTTTCTCATCCAATGCTGTTTTCTGTGTGTCTCTTCTTTTCTTATGAGGACACCAGTCATGTTGGGTTAAGAGTCTACCCTACTCCAGTATGACTTCATCTTGACCCATTACATCTGCAATGGCCTTCTTTTCTTTTCTTTTGAGATGGAGTCTCGCTCTGTTGCCCAGGCTGGAGTGCAGTGGCACAATCTCGGCTCACTGCAACCTCCGCCTCCTGGGTTCAGGTGATTCTCCTGTCTCAGCTTCCTGAGTCACAGGGATTACAGGTGCATGCCACCACGCCCAGGTAATTTTTGTATTTTTAGTAAAGACGAGGTTTTGCCATGTTGGCCAGGCTTATCTCGAACTCCTGACCTCAGGTGATCTGCCCACCTTGGCCTCCCAAAGTGCTGGGATTACAGGTGTGAGCCACTATGCCCAGCCCTTATTTTCAAATAAGGTCACATTTTGAGGTCCTGGGGGTCAAGACGTCAACACCTCCATCTTTTTAGGGGATTCGATTCAATTCATAACAGCTGTCTTGGTTTAACCCCTCCCTGCTTCAAACCAATCCTGAGACAAGGATTTTGGTGCAAGGAGTTTGGGCAGTGGTTCCAGGATGCATGCAGAAGAAGTGGGGAAGTGAGACCAGCAAGGAAGAAGGGACAATGAAGAGTAGAGGCAGTCCCTCCACTGGGGCTCTGTTCATCTGGAACCATCTGAGAGGCTGTGGGAGCAACACTAGGAATTGTATTCCCAAGGGCAAGGCAGTGGGCGTTTATCCCTCAGATGAAGGTTGTCCAGAGCAGGAACTCCCTGGAACTTCATCCAAAAGGGCCCAGTGAGCTTCTGCAGCCAGAGAATGATCTCAGCAGAGCGAGGTAGGAGACCACTGGCTGTACAGGAATGGTCCCTATGGTCCCGGGGTAGCACAAAGGGCTGTGGGCAGGGAAGGCATTGGCAGAGTCTCCTATACCTGGAGATCAAAAGAGCCTGGGCCAGAAATTTCTGTATGTAAGCACACCAGCCTTCTGTCTTGCTGGCAGGAATGGGCCCCTCTCCAAGTCACTATGACCAGGCCTCTGATCCACAATTTACCAGGCTTGCCCTTCCATGGCTGAGTAGTGCTGCCTGGTCTCCTGTCAGAGATCCTGGTTCTTTCAGGCTGGGGGTCCTGACTCCCACTTTCTTCTTCCCGGGCATGCAGTCCTGTTTCCAACCCCTGACCTTGGAGTGTTGGGCAAAACTACCATGCAGCCTTGGTCCAGCCCAGCTGGGGGGCTCATCTTGACCCAGAACAGGACGGGCTCTCAGCAGCTGGCCTTTACACGCTCATCTCCTGTCCTTTCTGCCTTGCCGTGACCCCCATCTCTTCTCCTCACCCACTTGGTGAGCTCAGCCATTTGGGGATTTGGGAGAGCAGGATGCTAAAACCACAGAGGACCCTTTAAGCTGCATGTTTTTAGAAATCAACCCAGGAGAAGGGAGAGGCCTATCTGGGGAGATGGCTTCCCAGCTGGCAGACAAGGACACCAGGAGGCAGGGCCTGCCCTGGACCCTGACTACTTACTGTTCCCTAAAACGGAGCTGCTCCAGGCCCCTCTCTGCTACACTGCTGCCCACTGGCCTGAGGACGTTTGAGAGCCTCAGGCCATGTGCTCCCCCTCCCAAATCATTCTCAAGACCAAACTGTCCTGGCCTCTGGGAGCTGAGCTTCTTCTCAGAGTCACATTTCTTTGCTAGTGTCTGTCCTAGTCCATTCATATGCAGAATACCCAACAGCCATCATCAAGTCCACCTGCAAAGCATGAACAAAGCCATGAGGTCTTCATAAACAGTGGGGCACTGGCATGGGTCATGTGGGTACCGCCGTCAGCCATCTCTGGGGTTCTTCAAAGGGGAAGGTGGAGGCAAAGGGATTCAAATAAGCCCAACAAGAGGGCGGAGGAGCACAGTCAGCCATGGGAAGCACCAAGGGCTAGAGTCTGGAGCCCTAAGTGCTAGTCCTGCCTCTACAGTGTTGTTTCATTTCATTTTATAATTTTAGTTTTTTAACCTCCTTTTGTACGTCAGTTTTCTCTTTGGCCAGATGAGGTCCACCATGTCCCAGGTTTGCTGTGACAATAAAGCAAGATAATGCCCCTTCTCAGGAAAGTGGCCCTTCTTGATATGCTCATGTGAAACAAAGTTATTGTGAAGTTGATAATGGGGTGGGAAATGGAGCTTTTGGAAGAAGGCTGTGGCAGGTGAGTGATCTGGGTGCCTGACATGCTCATATCAAACCTCTGAGAATCTAGGAGGTTTCATGACAGGTACAGGGAGGTCCTAGTGAGGTGAGGCTCAAAGCTTGGGTAGCGGGAGGCTCTGCCTCCTGGTGGCAGGTGGTCTGTTCACCCTGCTGATTGCCTGCCTTTCCTGAACTCTCTGCTCTTCTTGCCACCTCTGCCCCTAGGGAGGGCTCCAGGCACATCCCCCGCCCCTCCCAGGGAAATAGACACATCAATCATCCCTTTCTTTCCATCTCAGACGAAGACATAGCCTCCCACATTCAGAACAATCTCTGTGTGCTCAACATTAATGAAGTTTAGGCTGGAGCAGAAGCTGACTGTGGAAGGATCTTTTGGGAGCATAGCGTTGTGAGATGGTGTAGGGACGCAGGGATGGCCTAGCAATGGTGGTTTTATTTCCTTTCTGAGAAGTGGGAGAAGCCTGTGGCGGCAGGTCTGCTTTGACCTCATCATTTCATGCAGGTCTTCTATTTTTCAGTGCCAGTGGAGACTCATCCATCTAAATTCATTCAAATTGATGGAACCAATTTTACACCGGGTTTCTTTTTGATACGTAATTTTAGCTTCAGTGTCAACTTGAAAAACTGTGCTTTGGAGACAGATGTGAGACATCACCCTTCTTAGTTTTTTGCTGGACAAATTGCTCACAGCTCTGTGGGGCTAAGTGTAGGGGTGAGTGAAGCGCGATGGTTTGGGGCCATCTTGAGGAGCCCCTACATGGAACTTGAACTACAGCCTTCTCCTCATGGGACGGTCTGACCTGCCAGGGGCACGTACAAGTCAGCTGTGACCTGTATGATGACTATTTGTGTGCATGTCTGACTCCCCACTGGTGGTGAGCTCCTCCAGGGCTGGACCTCAGCTTTCTTTGTGTTCTGGGAACCCTGCACACATCCAGCCTATAGTCAGCTCTCTTCATATGTTAAGTGAGTGAAACCCTGCCTGCCGGCTCTGGAAACTGGAGGCCCCATGGAGAACCTGGGGGGAAGCCAGGTTGACAGCTGAGCAGCTCTCCCGGGATCAGCCTTATAAATCTGTTCTCATTAGCAGGAGGCCCTGGGGGAGGGGAGGAGAGCAGTGGGTGTATGTGTGTTGAGTGCTGGGGAGAGCTCTGCCATTAAGCTGTCAGGGACCCCCTTCAATCTACTATGCTTTACTTCTGTGTCTGGGAAGGCTATGTTTGCTGGTGGTAGCTTTTCAGGATTCTGGAAAAATTGATTCTGAACCCCGATGCCCTGCAAACCCGCACAGCACCCAGTCCAGAAAGTCACGCTTCTCCAGCTCAGTCACATTTTCAGGTGCACTAATTGGCTTATGCCTTTTAGCATAAGGGTAGGAGAAAGAGCTGAAAAGTTCTGTTCAGCTTTGGTGGTGGATTCTCTTTGTCCTGAGTGCCCTACAGGGGTCACATCTGGTAGCCTCAGCTGCAATTGACTTTTGGTTCTTGGTCTTGAGGCCATAGGACTTTCCTGCTACCCAAATGAGAAGTTTTGAAAAATAGTTTTTCCTTCCCACCCCTAAGTTATGACGATTGTCCCTGACCCTGCATTCAAAACTTTGCAGGAGTGAGGCCTCCAGCAGTGGGGCTTCTCCTTGGAGCCAGCTCCATGTGTGAATTGCTCCCTCTCTATCTGTGCAGCCAGCAATCAGGCGCGTCTCTTCCCAGCATGAGGCAGTCACAGTCACAGGCAGGTTAGCATCTGCTGTCCCTCTCCGGAGGCTCAGAGCCCACACCATTGCCCATCTACAGCACCTACACCAGCTGTCAAGGTGCAACATGCTTGCTCCCTTGCTATTTCCCACTTTTCTATTTAAATTTTGTGTTGCATTAGGATAATGAAACATATTCTGTTTGTTAAGGCCACAGAAACCCAGTTTTGCCACAGAGACCCGAAAGGGGCAGGATCATGAGCAAGAGTAAGATAAATACAAAGGAAGGGACAGGGAGTCTCAGCTGGGCACGTACCTGAGGCTCTGCTTGAGCCCGAGCTTTTAGATTAGCCCGATCAGCATCATTACTATTCCAGTCTCAGCCCTAACACGGAATAAACCTTCACTGATGACTTTTGTTAACTGAAAAGGCAGCTCTCAGCTGTTTTCTGTGGGATCCAGATCTACATGATTGGCTCAAGCTGCAGCTGCCAGACAGGTGAGGTCAATGGGGATACAGGTGTTTGAACCCAACTGGGGCCCCATGACCGGGATCCAGGGCTTTGGAAGGACTGGGCTAAGTGCCCTTGACTTTGCATAATCTCTGCCCAGGCTCCACTTGTGGCCCCATCAGGCCCTCTGAGCAACAGAATGAGCTGTTCACAAAACACTTTGCAAATATTTTCATTTTGAAAACAGCTTTGATTGCCATCACTTTGAGAGGAGCATTTTTAATACCAAGAATATATACGCAGATTTCTTGTACAGCGACCTAAAAGACAGCAAGAGTTAAGGAGAAGGGTCCCCACTTAAGGCCTGAGCTCAGACCTTGCTCCACTGCAGTGCTGGCATCACAGTCATGAAAGATCCAGTTTTGAATCCAGCCCCCCCCCCCCCCATTATTAGCGTAAAATAGAAACAGAGCATTTGGCCAAGCCTTAAGTTTTCCTTCAAAAACATAACCCTCTGTCAACATAACTACAGTTCTTAATTATGGGATAAAACAAGGGAAATGATATCGAACAATATTAAGAGAAATAAAAATGTCTGTGTTCAAATTAAGTACGTTTTTAATCTCATCCCCCCGGGCCATTAATTACCACTGTAGCCTCATCTTGCTCTCCCTGCTCTACTCAAGGAGAACACTTAACTTGCTTTTGGTGGCTCAAGTGTCAGAAATGTCCTTAGGCTGGTGTCTAGTTTTTTGGAAAATCACTTCTAACTCCTCTCCTGCTGATCCCTCTAATAACCCGGCTCATGATTTATCAGAGGCAGAGTGTTAAGTGTTTCATCATTTCTCTAATTAGTTCTAGAGGATAACAGCTCCTTCACAAAAACGAACCACTTTTCAAAAATTTTATCCAAGTTTTGCTTCTAGAATACCTTTCCCATCCCTCCTTCTCTCTAGCTGCCCATCTGATTGAGGGTGGTGCTAGAATATGACACAATAATAACAGCTACAAATGCTTTTTGAGCACTTACCTATTGCCAGCCACTGAGGACGCGGTGATTTAGAAAGAGGACAAGGTCACATGGCCTGTGACCCCCGCTGCCTCCTGAGGGTCAAGTGAGGTGGGAGATGCTGGGAGTTGAACCCGGGTTCTTCCAACCTGCAGCCAGGTGCTATTGTCCCTGGATTCTATTCCCACCTTCCTTTGGTTGCTCTCACTCTTATCACAAACACAGAGAAAAATCGAAATGCCCATCAGTGATGGACTGGATAAAGAAAATGTGGCACATATACATCATTAAATACTATGCAGCTATAAAAAAGGATGAGTTCATGTCCTTTGCAGGGTCATGGATGAAGCTGGAAACCATCATTCTCAGCAAACTGACACAAGAATGGAAAACCAAACACCACATGTTCTCGCTCATAAGTGGAAGTTGAACAATGAGAACACATGGACACAGGGAGGGGAACATCACACACCGGGCCCTGTCAGGGGCTGGGGGACTAGGAGAGGGATAGCATTAGGAGAAATACCTAATGTAGATGATGGGTTGATGGGAGCAGCAGACCGCCATGGCACATGTATACCTATGTGACAAACCTGCACGTTCTGTACATGTACCCCAGAAAAAGAAAAAAAAAAGTGAGGCTTTGAGGCTCTAACAAACATCTCTGTATCCAATCTTCTTCTCTATCTCTACCAGCATGTCTTACCTTCATGAAAATTACAGAATGTCATGGTTCTCTACTAACTTTAAAAAGGGTTTTAATTTTAAAAAAGTGTGTTGCAGAGATTTATGAAAGGAATCGAGTGTTCTTCTTCAGGATATTTTACATATGAGTATAATGCAGAAGAGTTTGCAGATAGTTATTCCTTGCATATTAATTAAGAGATTCTTCTTCTGTCTCTGCAACAGCAGAAATCAATTCTGGTTGGCTTAAACAAAAGGGACATTTTTAAATGTCCTGGAGAATTTCATGGGCTCAAAGAAGCACGTGAAACCACCAAGACTCAGAAAGGGGAAAAACTGGGGCATGTCTGGAGCCCCCACAGTTGCTTATCACCTTGTCTGGCCACGGTGCAACCCCATTCTCACAGTTTTTGAGATCTCACCATCCCACGAGATAAATCTGTTGGAAGAAAATGTGATTAAACCAGATTTACTTAGGGATGTACAAATGGATCAGTCAGCCACGGTCAAGGCTGAGGGTCAATGACCACCATTTCAGGACTGCTCCCAGAGAAGGGGCCATTGTGGTGAGTAGGCTTGGCATTGTGGTTTCTTTACATTGCCTTGGAGCCCTAGAGAGCTCTTTTATGACTCCTTTCTTCCTTATTCCATTTCCCATCAGGGGGTGAGACTGACAGTCCAAAAACGCAAATGTGGGGAACGGGTAGTATTGGTCACTGATGGTTTGTCCCCAAGATCTCTTCACGTAGCTTAGTAAAAGCTAGCTGGGCTCAGGGCTCCCCTGCACCCTCCAGCAGGAGGCGCTGCACACCTCAACTTCCTCAGCCTCTTACATGCAGGTGCAGAGCTGTCTTCCCCGTGACTCCTATAAATAGCTGGTGCCCAAGCTCAGGGCATTTTGTAGCCAATCTTAGACAGTTTTTGCCTCACTTTCAAGGCCCTTCTCATGCTTGTCCCTTAAAAGGAGAAGTGTGCTGGGCATGGTGGCTCACACCTGTAATCCCAGCACTTTGGAAGTCAAGGCAGTGGATTACCTGAGGTCAGGAGTTCAAGACCAGCCTGACTAACATAGTGAAATCCTTTCTCTACTAAAAAATACAAGAATTAGCCGTGCTTGGTGACCCAAGCTACTCGGGAGACTGAGGCAGGAGAATTGCTTGAACTGGAGATGGAGATTGCAGTGAGCTGAGATCACGCCATTGCACTCCAGCCTGGGTAACAGAGCAAGAGTCCATTTCAAAAAAAAAAAAAAAAAAGAAAGAAAAGCGTAGGGAATGGGGTCCTTCTGCAGACACACCCTCCCTCTATCTCACCCACTGTGATCCTGCAACCCAGCCCCAGCATGGCTTTGTGCAGGATGCTGGAGAACCAAGGCAAATTCAACCCCTCCTGCCCATCAGTGCCAGCGTGCACCAAGCAGCATTTGCTGGTGGCCACCCCAGTGCTTTTGCTCAACAGTTAGCCTAAGGCAGTATGACAAACTCAGTTCAGACCCGAATTAGGAGCGGTTATTAAGGGAAGGAGGTATAAATAATTCTAGGTGATAGCAATTCCCAGTGCCAGTTGGAGTCAAGTCCTCAATCAAAGAAGGTCTTAGGAGATGATGCAAAGAGCTAGTTGCAGGTTCCAAGAGCTGAGCTGGAGCTTCCTAGGCTCGGGGGAGGCAGGGACTGCCATTCTTGCCCCAGCTCTGTCAGTCACATATTGCTTGACCTTGGGGAAATCACATGAACTTTTTGTTTCTTAATTTCTTGGTTATTTTACAGAAGTGTCATATCCATCCCATCTTGGAGAGTTGTTGTGAGACTGAAATCAAAAGTTAAAAGCACTGTACGTTTTGCACTATTGCTCACTTGGGGAAACTGAGCCACAGAACCATTCCCCAGACCAGATGCAGAGGAATGAATGCAGCCTTTGGAATGTGCCAGAGTGGATGGGGTAATTAGCTGCCTTGGAGTCCTTTCCCTGCACTTTGTAGTTAAAGATGACCGTGACTTTTGCTAACTGTTCTCAGGATCACAGATTTCTCTGAGCAGAACTGTAACCATAATAACTTAGCAGGCTCCACTGGATCGATAACTCTGAAATCTAAGGGCCATTCAGTTGCTAAAGGCTTTTTATTTAGCTTTTGTGTTTGGTATTAATGTTATCCCCATGGCATCTAAATGGCAGAGCTATTTATGGATTGGAAGTCATTCTGACAGTGTGGCTCCTGGCCATCCATCATGGGCGGGAGAGAAAAATCCAGGTGCGCAAAACTCCTAGGGTAGGCAGGACAGATGGGGATATTTAATGCTTGCTGATGCCATGAATTCTACTTAATTTCTTTGCAAGCAACAGTAGCAAAGGGCAATAGAAAAAGAGCATCTTTCTTTGAAAAGGTAAGAGATCTAGTCCTAACCTGTGCATCAGAGTCATGACTTCTCTGGGGTTGAAGTCCCTATAGAGACAACATTGTGATATGTATTTGTACTTGTCAACCTTTTTTGAATATGAAATTCTTTTAATTGGAAAAAAGGAATCTCCACATGGGAGTAACTGCACTTGAATGTTGACTGATTGAGAAGATACATAATTACTGTAGGGTACACTGTATTCAGTAACAATTTTCAATGAGTTTATATTTAATTCATGAAAATGACATACTTGAAAAATAGTGCATCTATGATTGAGACTTTTTTTTCAGTTTAAAGACTGAATATAGACCTTGCTGCTAATGATAGCAGTACGCTTAACACTTGTTGAGAGTTTGCTACGTTCCAGGTCCTGTTCTAGGCCTTTTTTTTTCTTTTTGAGACAGAGTCTTGCTCTGTTTGCCCAGGCTGGAGTGTAATGGCATGGTCCTGGCTCGCTGCAGCCTTAACCTCCCAGGTTCAAATAACCCTTCTACTTCAGCTTCTAGAGTAGCTGAGACTACAGGCACATGCCACCACACCTGGCTAATTTTTTCATTTTTTTGTAGAGATGGGTTCTCCCTATGTTGCCCAGACTGGTCTCGAACTCCTGGGTTCAAGTGATTCTCCCATCTCGGCCTCCCAAACTGCTAAGATTACAGGTATGAACCACTGTGCCCGGCCTGTTCTAAGTATTTTTAAGGCATTATCTCATTTAATTTTCATGACAACTCTGTAACCCTCACTATTCCCATTTTACAGATGTGGAAATTGAGGATCATAGGTGTTAAGTAACTTGCTCTGGGTCACTCACCTGGCACATGATGGAAAAAAATACCATCACTGAGCTGTCCGTTATTGTCATCATCATCATCATCAGCCACGGTCTGGGAGACTCACCCAACGCAGACTTTGCATGGAGCTGACGTGGAGGCGGGTGTGACAGGGATAAGCTCTAACACTCTGTTCAGCATCTTTTGAAGTCCGCCTCCCAGCTGTGAGCATGTACCAACCTCTCTTGACTGCACATCCTGCTTTATTCCCTTCTCCCCGTCTTCCTCCTTTTTCTTTCCCATTTGGCCTGTAGAAGTATGGGTTCAAGAGGAACTTTTAGAGAGGGGGCAGGGCACAGAGGATTGAGAGACTGCCAGAAATTTGAATAAAATGTTGTTTCTGAATCGTATTTTTCACCATTTATCTCCTTCAAGGTTCCTGACTGGGGAAGGATATTCACAGGGAACAAGAGTCCAATGGGAAAACCTATGGCTTCATTAGTAGCTAGACACGCTCCTGACACTCCCGAGACCAGTCTTCTCCTCAGACATCTGGTTTGGAGATTATGAGGCCCAAGCTTAGCTTCCTATTTCCTATTCTTTACATCTAGAATGTAAACGTTCTGTAGAAATTTCTTTCTCTCTCTCTTTTTTTCTTTTGTTGAGAGAGAGTCTCTCTCTGTCCCCCAGGCTGGAGTGCAGTGGTGCGATCTTGGCTCACTATAACCGCTGCCTACTGGGTTCGAGAGATTCTCCTGCCTTGGCCTCCTGAGTTTCTGGGATTACAGGCACATACCACCACACCTGGCTAATTTTTGTATTTTTAGTAGAGACAGGGTTTTGCCACTTTGGTCAGGCTGATCTAAAACTCCTGACCTCAGGTGATCCGCCAGCCTTGGCCTCCCAAAGTGCTGGGATTACAGGAGTGAGCCACCATGCCTGGCCTTCTGCAGAAATTTCTGAGTCCACTTTTTAAAACTAGTCTCATGAAGGAAGAACAGCTAGCTTGTCTTTCCATGTGGACATCCAATATATTTGTCCCTATTTTTATTTTCTGGCAACGGCACTGCCATTCTTTTGGGAAACTGCCTCTCTTCTGTTCCTTGTCATTCTGGTGGAAGCCACCAGTTACCGTATCTGCATTCCTCTTTTGTCATGGCCACATTGATTGACTCAAGCAAGGCTGATCCATGGACCTGGGAAGGAAGAGGTCTTCCTCCTTCTTGGGTGTTTTACCAACTGAAGTGCTATAAATGTAAAGCCACCAGAGGCCCCTGTTCATGCTACGGAAAAGGACCCTACATAGTAAGAAAGAAGCTGAAGCTAACACCCAGACAGAAGCAGAGTTGAGGGATGGAAGAGTTGCAGAAAGAGATTGAGAGATGGAGCAGTAGGTAGGTAGGTAGGTAGGTACCTGATGACATTCTTGATCTAGATAGGTTTGCATTAGGTTTTACTCTTGGAATTTGTGGCCACAATAATTCACCTTTGTTCTTATCTTAAATTGCTTTGTTGTAGACTTGTAGCCAGAAAGTCTTGGCTAATCCTCTCACCTATTCAGCACAGAAAAGTACTCCTGATGTGTGTCAGTTCACAACACAGCCATCCTGCCTGCTGGTGCCAGGTGGCTTGATAAATGTGAGGCTTTGACCAATTTGAGAGGAGCTACTGTGGGGTAGAAAAGTGCTTCAGTGGGCAGAAGGGTTCATTTTCCTCTAATTGAACAAGTATGTTTTATCCCAGGAGTAAGGTAGGTGAACCCCTACCTTTTAGACTCTTGGGTATCAATGAATGCAATGAGAAAAGCATTTACCGATATTTTTTTGTGAGCTCCCTGTGACTGAGTTGTTCTGGAAGGACGAGGCTTAAGGATCCAGGCTGAGTCTGGTGGATCATGTAAGTGTTATTCTGAGTATATTTTTGAAACTGGTAAAACCTGGTTGCTACTTCTGAGAGGTAGTAGTTCAGTTTTTTCTAAAGAGACAAAGATCAGTAAGGAGGGAAGAGTTAGAGGGAGTTTACCTATGAGTAAGAGGCAATCCGGAGGAAATGCAATCCTGCTCCTTTTAGACTGGTTTAGGAAGAAGCTGGTGGAAGTGACATTGATGTTGGATGAGAATATGCTGCTTTTTGGGTGTGTCACTCTGATCTCATAAACTACTATGGCTTTATTGCTTTACCATTTTAATAAAAACTCAGCTGAAGGATGTATAATTTTGATGAACATGTAATCTTGGTGGCCATTGGAAACAAATACTGCAGATTCTAATGCCTGAATATAGACCACTACACATACTGGAAAGGTATAAAATGACAAAGTAGATCCTTTTAGACTCATATAGTATCTTTTATTTTTATTTTTCTTAGCATTTTCCATTCTTTTTCTTTACTTTCTTCCTTGATCAAATACTCCTATAACCAAAGACTGTGACCTTCACTCTTATACTCAAGTTAGTATCTTTGGGGAATTTTGGAGTGTCTCCAAGATGATAATCACTGGGGTTGTTTCCAGAGACAAATATGAGTGCTGGCTGGGAGTTAGGAAATCCGAGCGACCCTCTGGAAGGCACTTAAAATTCTCTCAAAGCCTCAATTTCTCCAAGTCAAGAGTGAGATAATAGGATTCAATAACCATTAACATCCCTCTGGCTGTTCCCCGCAGAAGCTGGGTGCTATGGTGGTGGCTTCTCTAGCTGGAGTCTTTGGTCCCAAGCAGAACTTGCCTTGTGCTTCTTGGACTGTTGGACAGTTCCAAGCTTCCAGCCCCTGCCTCCATACCCTTCCCTCCAGCCCCCCACCCCTTCCCCACTTGCCAACTGCTTAGATGACTGAAAATCGGCTTATTTTTGAAACAAGAGAATGAAAAGGAGAGTTTCTTTCCAAATCTTTTTCTTTTTTTTTTTTTGTTGAGACTGAGTCTCACTCTGTCACCCAGGTTGGAGTTCAATGGCACGGTCTCAGCTCACTGCAAACTCCGCCTCCCGTGTTCAAGCAATTCTCCTGCCTCAGCCTCCCAAGATGCAGGCGCCTGCCACCACACGAGGATAATTTTTGTATTTTAGTAGAGATGGGCTTTTACCATGTTGGCCAGGTTGGTCTTGCACTCCTGACCTTGAGATCCACCTGCCTCAACCTCCCAAAGTGCTGGGATTATAGGCGTGAGCTACCGAACCCGGCCTGCAAATCTTTTTCACTATCAGAGCAAACACTGGACTCGGGAGTGTCCAATAGCCTCCATAACACACTGTTCTCTGTCACCCGCTTTGCCTACCTTGGCCTTATGTCACCCAGGGCCCTTCTAGGCTGCCTTTGAAGAGTTGCTAATGATGGTCCACATTCTGAAGGTCACGTAATTGTAAATAAGGTGGAGCAGGGTCCCTGGGTTTTGATGGCTGTGGCTCTGAAATTGCCTTATAGTTTAGACTTTCAGATGTTCAGGCAGGAAGCTCAGGTGTTCCATTCCTTTGGCCTTATATCTCTTCTTATGATTAGGAAGCAAGGAATATTTCCCAAGAAGAACTTTGAGTATCTGCAGAACTCACAGAGGAATAAAGGGGATTTTTGGCCAAGGTGATAAGACACGAATTCAGGGGGTCTACTTTGGTGGTGACCTTCTATGGTTATTTGGTGACTTTTACGGCTGTGTGTGGAGAGAACACATGGAGTTCACAGGGGTGTTGAGCTAGTCCTAGTAGAAGACCCCTCCCTCCCTCCTTAGTGACCTTGGGCTGACCATTTGCTTAACCTCTGTGACTGTCAGCTTTCTCACTTGTCAAGTGGGACAAGAATTCCCATTTCATGGGGAATTGTGACAATGAAGTGAGATAATGGGTGTCATACCATGCTGCCAGCACCTTTAGCTTTCCTACGGATACTGCAAAGATTCAGTGAGCCAGCTGTCAGGAAGGCCATTTGCTAATTGGGGAGGCTGGGGTAGAATGGGACTGCCTGAGCCAGGCCAGTGAGTGTGATTGAGCAGGACTGACGACCTTGCCCACTTAAGATGGGAACTGGCTGCCCCATTAACCCCCTCAAGGTCTGGAGGTGCCGTGTTGAACTTGCTGAAGTTCGGTTGCTTTGAATTTTGGCGGAGATGCACAGACCCAAGGGGTGAAATGCTCTTCTTGTCATTGCCTCCATCTCTCCCCATGTCCCAGGCAGGGAATAGCTGCAGCCTTAGTACCTCCTTGCTCATTGCTCAAAGTCAAGCAGTGTTTTATGACTAAGGCGGATGAACATGTCTGAATATTTAACTGGCAGATCAATCTATGGCGACAAGGAGCAGCATTAAAAAAAAAACAGACGAGACATTCCAGTGACGTTTTCATGACTGGCAGCACGCCATGGGGAGGGGACTGGGCTCTGTCTAGATGTAGCTTAGAAGGGGAGAAAGTGATAAGTCAAAGAACACTGGACTAGAAGTCCTGTCTTTGGCTTTTAACCAGAGCCAGTGTGCGTGGAGCAATAGAGGATGGACAGACAAGAGACTGATTGTATGTAGCTCCAGTCAGCCTCCCGGCATGCTGAGCTCCTGGATGGTCTCCAGCTTTGATCATCATTTGTCCCCTGATTGAGTGTGCATAGACAGGTGACATCAGATGGGAGGAAGGAGGACATGGCAAAAGGAATACAAATGAGTAACTCTATGTACATGCTTGACAGAGGACAGTGCTGGACTTGCAGGCATGATGATTGTGGCTGTCCCTGCCCTGCTAAAGCAACCCTAGGATAGGATAGGGTGGCTCCCACTGTGAAGGAGGCAGGTGGCATCTCCAGGCTGGATCAGGCAGCCGTGTTATGATGAAGCTACAGGCTTCATGTTAGTAGAGCTGCAAGTGCAGATGTAGCCTTCAGAAATGCAGTACCAGAAGGTGCAGGTGGAGGATCCTGGCTTGTCATCACATTCAGATAGTCATAAAGCAAAGACAGCAATTATAGCTCGTGCTTCCTGGTTGCCTACTATGTGCTAGACCCTTTGGTAGGGAATTTACATACTTATTTATTCCTTCAAGAAACCCTGAGATAAACAGAATATGGAAGTGGATATATGAATACACACACAAACACATGCACACACATATATAAATATACCACATATATAAATAAAACACACCCATCTATATCTATATGTGTAGGTGCGAGTATATATGTATATATGTGCAAATACATATTTAATAACTATAAACTTGGTTTAACTTTGCATAAATCACTTATCCTCTATTTCTCTTGCCTTTAATATGGAAATATACTGCCTATATCTGTTTATTTACATATTTAAAACAATGTTTATACTCTCTAAACTTTCATTTCTTTCTAGTGACCAAAATGTATTAGATCCTCAGCTATGGGAAGGTCCCATTGAGGAAGAGTCGCTTAAGGTAGACCTTGACCTGGAAAGAACTGCCTTTTCAAGCAGGGATGGCTCCAGCGGCAGGTGCATCAAGCAATTATGCATGGTGAATATCAGAGGAATGAACATCACTGCCGTGCTGCCTGACACACTTGTGTTGTCCAAGCTATGTAAGTGTTGACCATTGTTCACGTGTGCACATGCGCATTAGAGTTCCTTGTTCACCATGTATCCTGAGTGCTTCTGCCAGTGCCTGGCACCTAGTAGACACTCAATAAATCTTTGTTGAATGAATGAGTTCTAGGTGAGGGAGGAGAGTTCAGTTTCTATGCCTTCCACAAAATCACAGAGTAGGAGCATGGCAAAGTTACATCCCATCCCCACGGAAGTGCTCTTAGCTTCTGGGCCTGAATCTAAAGAGCAGACAGTTTAATCTCAGTCTGGTTAATGCTCTCAGTGTTTCAGCCATTGTTTACCACAATTCTTTTTGTCTGTAAAATTCTTAGAACTAGCCCCTGAGATTTAAGGATTTCCTTCATGTGGTTTTCATCTCTCCTTCTAAGCAAAGGCAAAGTTAACTTTAAACAATGTTAGGGGAGAGGTGAATGCCAGTGTCCCATGGCCCTGTGTGCATGTGTGTGCGTGTGTGTGTGTGTGTGCAAACACACACTTGTGATGCTGAGAATACTGGTCTTATTTTCTCCCAAACATGTTAGCTCACAATTTCATAATTGGGGGGATGCTAATGTTCCATGATTGGAAAGTGTCATCCTGTGTGACTAATTTGCCAGCAGGGCCTAATTGAAGTTCGGCATCATCTGTGGCTCCTGTAAAGTCTTTCTTCTGAAGTGTGGAGGCAGAGGTAGTGGCGGTGGCAGCGCGGTGGCAGGGAGCCAGGCTGGGCGAGTGGATGGCGATTTATTGCCCCTCATTTCTCAACAGTTCTGAAGGGTCAGATGGGACATCAGCTGTGGTTGAAATGGGGTTGGCCATAACGGAAAAATCTGGGGCTGGGCTAACCCATGTGGCAGGTGGCACTCAATAAATAGCTGGGCTTTCTCCAGGGAGGGCTGTTTTTTTTTTTTTTTTGAGTCGGGGGTCTTTTGTGTGAATGCAAACGTCACAAAGAAGCAGGGCCGGAGGCAGCGTAAGGCAGAGGGTAAATCCTACGGAGTTTGTCCACTAGACTGCAGCATCCTTGAAGTCTAGGGATGTGTGCTGATTTATTCCTGGGTTCTCAGTGCCTGTCATCATGCATGGCACCAAATGGACATCCAGTTATTGTTTCCTGCATGGATGGAAGGAATGGTGACCTCTGTTTCTTGAAGTCAGGGAGGACTTTGTATTGGATTCTTGACCTGAATTTTAGGGAGTGAGTAGGAGCAGCAGGAGGCTGGGACAGAAAGGTATTTGATATTTGAGACCTTCATTCATTCAACAAATTTCTTCTTGGGGATTTACTATGCATAAGATATGAGACCAGATACTGGATATAAACTGAACAAACTCTCATGGTTTCTGCTTTGTGGAGGTCACATTCTAGTGAGAGGGTCAGACAAAAAATAGACAAGAAAGAAGCCAAGTCACCCCCAAGTTACAAATTTGTCCAGTGCTGTAATTAAAATTTTCATATGTGTGGTGAGGGAGGATGCTATTTTCATGTGGTAGTCAAGGAAGGCCTCTCTGAGGAGGGGACATCCAGTTGACACAGGAGTGATGAGAAGGAATCGGCCATGTGAGGATGGAGGGAAGTGCATTCCAGGCAGAGGGAACAGCATGAGAGAAGAGTGTGCAGCAGGAAAGAGAGTGAACTGAAACAAGGACTGAAATTGGGGTGTGGAGGGGGAGGAGTATTGGAGATGTTACAGAGGCAGGCATGGGCAGGACTTTGTTTGATTTAGGGAGAAATTTGGATTTTATTCCAAGCACAATGGAGATTCATTAGTCAGGTATAAATAGGGGTAAAACTTTTTTTTTTTTTTTTTTTTTTTTTTTTTTTTTTAGAGATAGGGTCTCACTCCATCCACTCACCCAGGCTAGAATACAGTGGTGTGATCAAAGCCCATTGTGGCCTTGAGTTCTCTGGCTCAAGGCCATCTTCCCACTTCAGCCTCCCAAGTAGCTGGGACTACAGGTGCACACCACCATGCCTGGCTAATTTTTAATTTTTTTTTTTAAGAGACAGTCTTGCTGTGTTGCCCAGGCTGGTCTCAAACTTCTGGGCTCAGGTGATTCTCTTGCCTCAGCCTTCCAAAATGCTGGGATTATAGGTATGAGCCACTGCGCCTGGCCTTAGGGATGCAATTTCATGAAGATGAAAAATCCTGCTGTAGAGAATGGATTATGGAGTGGCGGGGTAAAAATGGACCCAGGACCCTGGTTAGGCTATTGGAATAGTCAGAGGAAAGAGGAGGCTCTGTGGGATGCTAGGGAGTAGCAATATTTTTCTTTCAGGAAGTGGGCACTGTTGAAGTGTTTTGTCCAGCAGTGGATAACTCGGTGGGGTGTGTATTTTGTAATAATTGCTCTAGTGGCAGTGTAGAGAATGGATTGGAGGAAAGAAAGAAGGAGGGAGAAAAGTCAGTTTCTGATTATGTTATAGGGACCATATTTTAAGAGGGAAATGGGTACACTGTAGCTGACCAGGATGGCCATGGATGGAAAACGCTGTGTGAGGGAGAGTCAAGGATCCAGCCTGATTGAACAAAGAGAAACACATTGGGCAAGAGAGCCCCCATGCTCTGCAGGAGTGGCTGTCAACCAGAAGGGAGCAGACCTCTAGGGGTGAAAGTGATGGGGTCACTGGGAAGCTCAATGTGAAAGGGACAGCTTTCTGAGTTAGAATTGCTTGGCTATGGGACAGGTTTTACACATATAAATACAATTACTTCTGTTTTTATTTTTTTCCCCCTTTGCATCATGTGAAAACAGGTAGATGAGTTCTCACTGAATTGGAGGCATGGTTGGGATGGTCTGCTTTAAAATAGCAATGATGTGGTACATTCAAACCTCACTTTGAGGATCTCAAGGAGATCCTACTGCTCCCAAACTGAGGGACCAGGAGGCACCCATGGGACTGATTGGGAGGGACATGCCCAGTGTAAACTAGAACTGTGGGAAGAGACTATTCTTTTGTGCATCCCATTTTCTGGTTAAAAGGAAAAAGACACAGCTATTTTTGATCTTTTAATTCAAGAAATGGGGCAAAAGCAATCTAACCTGATCGTGGACTTTCTCTTGAGCTGCACACAGAGGATTCCTTTCATTCATCCTTCCTCTTGCTATTTTCCTTTAACTCTTAATCACTCACCAACCTCCCTCCCATCCAGAAGAGCACCAACTCAAGAACTAGACTACAAGAATATAGAATAAAAAATAAATGCTCAAGGAAAAACCACTGTTATCAGCAGCCCCCACCCACTCCCCATGTACTACTCTCCCAGAATTAATTCAGGAGGGAAGCTATAATCTGATTTCAGATTAATAATGTACTCAGCAGCCCACCCAGCTGTCATTCTCTCTCTCTCTCTCTCTCCTCTCTCTCTAGCTTCATCAATTCCTGAATCGCGTTCAGGCCAGTCTTTTCACATATGATTTCGCCACTTCCTAATATTTAATTTTAATTCCAGCCCCCCTTCCCTTGCAAATCCTCTGACTACACAGACCAACCTGGTTTTCCCCTCTGATCCCCTTCTGCTGCCTTCATTATCAACAAGACAGACCAGCATCTGCCAAGAGAGCTGCACTGACTTGATTCCGCCTTGGATTCAAGACCTAAGGCAGATTATTGCCCCTATTATCAATATAAAGGACATTTTAATTTTCTGGAAGCCAAGAAGAGGCAACTTACTAGAAGTACAAATGGAAGACAGTCACAGAGCTCTTGGCCCGCCCCCCATCTTCCACGGTGTTCTGGAACAGAGCAGATCCTCTCACACCCTATAAGAAGGAGGGTTCCCTCTGGGTCTGGGGGAGCCACTGGGTCTGGCCTGGCCAGGCAGGCCCCATGCCATAGCTCTGAGCAGGAGTCGATAGTACTCTGCAGAGCTCAGAGGCTGGGCGGAAGTGCAGGGCTGGGGTGTGCTCAAGCTCAAGGAGGGATGGTCAGCTAGCTCGGGGACAAGGGGAAAGGTGGAGATCGCCATCACTGCTCCCCAAGCCCCTCCACACCCTTCTTCAGTTGCTCAGGGTCAAGTACCAGAAGGACTGTGCCAGCGAATGGCCAGCTCTGGGGCAGGTGTTCAGGTTCCTCAAGCAGGGATGTGGCAGGACAGGCCGCAGGCCTTTGGACACAGCCCTGAGCCAGAGTTTCCAGTGCTCTGGCACCCGCTGGCTCTCAGGAATGTCCAGGCGGTGACTACCAGAAACAGCTTGCATCCCTGGAGGGTCCGCTTCCCCTCAAAGGTGGGTCTCAGAGGGATCCCTGTTCAGCAACTATGGGGCTGCCCTGTTTCCTATGGATGGAGCTTCAGTTTGAGGAATCATTTGATTTTGGGCGGTGGCAGCCTGGCTCCTTCCTGGAACTCCTGCCACCATACCTTAGGATGGTCTTCCTTGTTTTCATCTCACAGGAGTGCCTTGAAGGCAGGGACTGTACCTTGTACTACTTTATATCCCCAAAACACCAAGCTCTTGATCATGTGAGATGTTCGATAGATACCTTTCTCCAGGGGATCAAGGCAGTGTGAAGGAGAGGAGAGAGCTCAGGCCCCTGTCTGCACACCTGCGCTGTAGTCTCTGTGTCAGTGCCTGTAGCTGTGCCAGCCTGAGGAGGTCTACCAATTTCTTGTGACTACTTTAACAGTGTACTACAGCCTGATGTGGTTACAACAGCAGATGTTTATTCTATTGCAGTTCCGGAGGGCAGACATCCAGCATCAAGGTTTCAGCAAGATCCATTCTTGCAGGAGGCCCTGGGGCAGAATCTGTTTCTTGTCCCCTTCCTGACTTCTGGTGGCCGCTGGCGCTCTTCGGTGTCCTCTGGCTTGCAGCTGCGTTCATCCAATCACTGCCTCCTTTGTCACATGATGTTCTTCTTCTGTGTCTCTGTTTCCCTGTGTCTTCACCGGGCCTTCTTATAAAGACACTAGTCATTGGATTTAGAACCCACCCTACTCTGTCATGACCTGACTCGATTATATCTGCTAACATCAGATTTCTAAATAAGGCCACCTTCACAGGTATGGGGGCGGTATAGGCTAAGATGTTGATGTATCTCTTTCGGGGACTTAATTCACCCCACATCAGAAGGTTACTCCACCTATCCAAGAGTATCACACCCTCAAGCTTGAGATAGTGTAAAGGGAACTGCACTTGGAGAGAGGAGATCGGCCCCCCCAGACCTACGTGCTATAAACTGTGGTGTTACCTTGATGAAGTCTCTTTACTTCCTTTCTTTCTTTTTCTTTTTCTTTTGAGACAGTCTTGCTCTGTCACCCAGGCTGGAGTGCAGTGGCCCGATCTCAGCTCACTGAAATCTCCACTTCCTGGGTTCAGGTGATTCTCCTGCCTCAGTCTCCTGAGTAGCTGGGATTACAGGTGCACACCACCACACCCAGCTAATTTTTGTGTTTTTAGTAGAGATGGCGTTTCATCGTGTTGGCCAGGCTGGTCTTGATCTCCTGACCTCAAGTAATCTGCCCATCTCAGCCTCCCAAAATGCTGGGATTACGGACATGAGCCACTGTGCCCAGCCTACATCTCTTTACTTTCATGGACCTCAGTTTCTTTGTCTACAAAATGAGGACATCCATCTAGATTTCTGAGATAACTTCCAGTCCTAACATTTTATGATTTGAAATTTATTTTTGATTTAGCCATTTTCCTGCCTCAAAGAGAAAGACAAATAGTGAATAATAAGAAAACCAAGAAAGCAGAGAAATAGAAAGAAGTAAAGGAAAATAAAATAATCAGGGGAGAAATACGGTGAGCAGGAACATCAGCAAACAGAAAAGTGGAAGCAAGTGTGATAGCCCAAACAAGACCAAAGGAGGACGTCTGAGGGCGCAGAAAATGGAAGCCTATTTGTCTGCGTGTGTGTGTGCCTGTGGGTTTGCATTTAACCTCGTTTGCTCATAATCTGGCTGCAAAAAATATATAGCTATATAATAAGGAGCCAGACATTTCCCCTGGTTGCATATAAACTCCTCTTTTATCAACCATTATCTGCTGATGCCATTAATTTAGAACATATTGTTCGAGGGACTGCTGAGGCACGACCTGTGGAAGGTGCTCTGTGTGTGTGTGTGTGTGTGTGTGTGTGTGTGTGTGTGTGTGTGTGTAATGACAGTGAACCTTCTTTTTTTTTTCTCCCTCCTTTACATAAAGCAAAGCAGTGTTTTGACAAAAGTCAGATCAGGGAGAGAACCAGTTTCCATGTCTGCGGCACCAGCCTATCTTCAGCTGCCTGCGCACGTTCCACCTGGAAAGACTGCAGTAGAAACAGCCTTCCCTTACTTGAGTTGTGCATGTTCTCTCTGGCTCCTTGCCCAGTGATCCTGGCACACACTCAGAGCCCCGGGCCCCATTCAGGCTGCAGGAAGAGCCACCTCCATATCTCTGTATAGCTCTGTTGCTTTCTCCAGGGTGGGAATCCTTGGACTGAGATTCCCCCAAATAAATCCTCTTGTTGGTAAGAAGCTGCAGCTCCTGCTTCTTTAACTGTTGCTTTCAGTTTTTAGGGTACCAAGTTATGTGCCACCTCAATTCATATTCACTCCTCCCCCAGCTGTGTGGTTGCTGACCTTCTCATAATAGCTAGTCTACAATAATTGTGCAGCAAGTGGGGTTGCCAATTAAATTGTGCAGTGATAATTATGCAGCAATTAGGGGTGTGCATAATTGTGCAGCAAGTAGGGTTGCAAATAAAAATCCAGCATACCCACTACTTTAGAATTTCAAATCAGCAATGTATTTTTTAGGATAAGTATGTCCCAAATATCGCATGGGACATATTATACTTTTTAAAATAAAAATTATTCTTTTTTTTTTTTTTGCAAATTCAAATTGAACTGGGCAACTTGTATAATTTCTGGCTACCCTTGAGGCAGGGGGAACTGACACTGCAAAGCTCCCTTGCTCTTCTGTTTTCATTCTTCTTGGGTCTGAGACAGCCAAGTCTCTGCACTATTGGAAACCTCTCCTTCCCTACACCCTCTGACATTTTTCATGTGATGCTTCTAGTTCTTTTTGTTCTTGGTCAGTCCCTTTTGGATTGAGGGAGTCAGGTAAATGCTGTAAATAAATAAATAGGCTTGCCCATCACTCAGATTAACCCTTGGGAATGGTGTCTCTATTCCATTGTGATTTGTTTGCCAGCATTCAGATAATGCTCCTTTTTTTTTTAAACATGCATTCATTCATGGGTATTTATTTTTTGCCATCAGGACACCCAGGGAAGGTGGAACACTGAGATGCAAAATCCATCAAAATGGCCACCATTCTAGCAATCACACATTCTAGCAATCTGCCCCAAAGAAATAATCAGAGATGTGCAGAGATTTATGTACAAGGATGTGCATCCCAGCGCTATTTATAATAGTGAAATATTGGCGATCCTCCAAGTGTCCAACAGTGGGAAGATGGTACATGATGGAAATATTCTTAGAGTGACATGTTATGTGACAGCTAAAAATCATGTTTTATAAAAAATATTTGATGACATAGCAGTGTTAATAATATAGAGTGAAAAAAATGATACATGGCAGTGTGATCCTAATACACATGTTCACCAATGTGTTAGTTGTTTGGAAAAGCATAGAGCCCTGCCTGCAGCACTGCATGTAATTTATTTCAGAGTTTCTCCCCTTCTGATGGTCAGGACACCATGGTTGAAAATCAGCATGGATTTGTGGTTTGATTCCACTTTACCTCTGGGGAATCATTGTTTGTTTGTTGTTTTTCAGCTCTGGGGTGGATGTGAAGAGACAAAAAGGGGACAAAACTAGTGCCTCTGTTCATAAAATCATGTCTCTCACATATGCAGAGGGAATGACACATCTTGGAGACCCAGAAGTGACATGGTCTCCTCACCGCTCCCTCTATCTCATCTTCCCTGTCTGCAAGGCTGCTGTTTAACTTCCTAGACTCCAGTCCCATCCTAGTAAGCTTCTGCCCAACATTCTTCAATGACTCCTTGTTATCTTTAGCAGTGGCTCCCAATCTGTGGAGGACTCCACAGAACTGGAGCTCAGAAACCCATGTCTCCCACACAGTCTCACACAGACAATCGGCAAATTATGCACATTGTTTTTCAATGCAGGTAAATGCTGTTTACATCAATATAATATAGAATATTGGTTTACAAAGCATTCTTTTGGTAGGGGGAGGAAGGGAAGAATTAATAAAAATAACACAGAGGATCTTTAGGGCAATGAAGCAATTATTCTTCACGATACTGCAATGGTAGATACATTCAAAGTACATTTCAAAACCCATAGACTATACAACACAAAGAGTGAACCCTAATGTAAACCACAGACTTTGTTTAATATTAATGTATCAGTATTGGCTCATCTATTATACAAATGTACTTTACTAATGCAAGATGTTAAAAATAGGGGAACCTGAGGAAGGCAGTTGAGAGTATCAATGGAAACTCTCTGTATGTTCCACTCATTTTTTTTCCCTGTAAGCCTAAAACTGCTTCCCTCAAAAACAGTCTATTAATTTTTTAGAAAGACTTTTGTATGTAGTATTGATGCACAATCTCCTTGGTCACTTTGCAAGCCAGGGACCTCTGACCAGTGACACCCCACTCAGGTCTTGCTCAACCAGGCTGCCTGTTGGAGGAGACAGCCTGCCTACTCGGGCTGAGTCTGGCTTGCACATTGGTTCCTAAGTTCTTGTCCCCCACCCAAGAAGAATGAGGATGCACTGACAATCAAAGAGTGAGCAAGGTGGGAAGTTTTATTAAGTGATGAAATAGCTTTCAGCAAAAAGGAGATGTAGGGTGGTCCCCCTACCCAAAGGTGGGAAAGTCCCCCCAGTGTGACTGAAACTGGAGCTTTTATGGGCTCAAATAGGGGAGAGACAGGCAAATAGGAACAGAAGTTCTCACTCTGGGTCATGGGTTTCATATGGGACCAGCAGTCCAGTCGTTCAGCATTCATGCTGTTTTCTTGGCTTGAAGGTGGGATTTCACTCAGGTCCCTATCTACCTAGGAGCTTGGCTGCCTCCTGTCATTCTCAGTATACTTACAATTTTAAAATATGCTTTCTAATCAATCAACTTAAAATATACTTAAGATGAAATGATGGTCACTGAAACATAGAAAAATTATTTCCTTTTAAAATTGTGGTTGCTGATCTTTGTTTCATGTTTCTAGAGTAAAAGTATGGGCTTTATTTTTTTTTTTAAGACTTCAAAGGTTTATTTATTTTGTATGAATGAATATTGGATTTTCATACAACTTATTTATAAGGAGCCTTTAAAAGGAAGAGAGGTTGTTCCCACTCAAACAGCTGGGGAACCACTGGCCTATTAATCAAAATTTAGCTTCTCAGCATCACCTGGTCCCCACACTCCCCACCACCAGCTCTTTCTTCAACATGCCATCAGCCTTTAAGCTGTTTCTTCCTTGAACATCTTTTTCCACTTCTTCACTCTTCCATTTTACTTCCTTCTTTAAGGCTAGATTCGAACATCACCTCCTTTCTGAAGACTTCCCAGTTGTCTGGCTTAGAGATGGCCTCTTGCTTTGTGCTCTAAAACTTCTTGTTTACACCATGATATGGTTTGGCTCTGTGTGCCCACCCAAATCTAATCTCAAATTGTAATCCCCACATTGTGAGGGAGGGACCTGTTGGGAGGTGATTGGATCATGGGGTGGTTCCCCCCATGCTGTTCTGGTGATAGGGAGGGAGTTTTCATGAGATCTGATGGTTTTAAAAGTGGCAGTTTTTCCTGTGCTCTCTCTTGCCTGCTGCCATGTAAGACATGCCTTGCTTCCCTTTTGTCTTCTGCCACAACTATAACTTTCCTGAGGCCTCCCCAGCCATGTGGAACTGAGTCAATTAAATCTCCTTTCTTTACAAATTTCCCAGTCTTGGGTGATATTCTTTATGGCAATGTGAAAATGGACTTGTACAGAGAACTGGTACAGGCAGACTGGGCACTGCTATAAAGATAACCTGAAAATGTGGGAGTGACTTTGGAACTGGGTCATGGTCAGAGGTTGGAACAGTTTGGAGAGCTCAGAAGAAGACAGGAAAATGTGGAAAAGTTTGGAACTTCCTAGAGACTTGCTGAATGGTTTTGACCAAAATGCTGATAGTGATAGGGATAATGAAGTCCAGGCTGAGGTGATCTCAGATGGAGATGAGAAACTTCTTGGAAACTGGAACAAAGGTCACTCTGGCTATGCTTTGGGAAATAGACTGGCTTCGCTTTACCTTGACCTAGAAATCTGTGGAACTTTGAAGTTGAAAGAGATGATTTAGGGTATCTGGCAGAAGAAATTTCTAAGCAGCAAGGCATTCAAGTGGTGACCTGGTTGATTCTGAAAGCATTCAGTTATAGTGCTCACCAAGAAATGGTTTGAAATTGGAATTTATATTTAAAGGGGAAGCAGAACATAAAGTTTGGAAATTTTGCAGCCTGTTGGTGGTTTCCCCCGTGCTGTACTTGTGATAATGATGGAGTTCTCATGAGATCTGATAGCTTAAAAATGGCAGTTTTTCCTGTGCTCTCTCTTGCCTGCCACCATGTAAGGTGTACCTGGCTTTCCCTACATTTTCTGCCATAAGTTTCCTGAGGCCTCCCCAGCCATGTGGAACTGTGAGTCAATTAAACCTTTCTTTGTAAATTACCCAGTCTTTGGTGGCATTCTTTATAACAGTGTGGAAATGGAGTAATACACAGCATATTGAGGCACTTGCAATGGTTTCATTCATACCTCGGTTTCCTCTCTTTAGGAGAAGGTACATGTTTTAAGCCTTTAACAGAATTATCCCAGCTTCTTGAACAGTGACTAGAAATATGTTTATTAACTGAGACAGTTACCTTGTCCCCAGCCCAAATGTCCCAGCTGAAGGATTCTCATGCCTTAGTTCATTCATCCATTAATTCAACAACCAGGGGTCAGATGCTATTGGGGGCACTGAGGATATGGCGAGTACAAGATAGAGGAGGTCTCTGTTCCCAGGGAACTGCCATTCTTATGGGAGAGATAGGTAATATACAGGTAAACAGTAAACAGATAAACAAGAGAATCTTAGGTCAAAACAGGGCAATGCCATTCATTCAGTCATTCAACAAATATCTATTCAGCACCTATGACATGTTAGGTATTCCTCTAGTTGCTGGGCATGTGGAAGAAAACAAAACAAAGAGACTGTCTTCAAGGATGCTCTTAGGGTAGAAAAGGACTTGGCAGATGAGGTGTAGTATCAGATAAGATGGTCAAGGTAGGCATCTCAGAGGCACTGCATGGGACCTAAGTAATGAAGAGGTTGGTGCTTGAACAAACACTTCTATAAATAATGAAGAGGAACCAGTCATGGAAAGATCAGGAAGAGAATTGCTCCAGGGAGATGAGAAAATAGGTACAATGGCCCCAAGGCAGGAATGAGTTGGCCTGAGGAACACAAGCAGGCCAGTATGTCTGCAGTGGTGAGAGCTGAGGGTGGGAGCTCCTGTGGGGCTCAGCAGGTGGTGCTCAGGTGTTTAGATTTTGTTTTATTTTATTTTAAATGCATGAGGAGCTATTAGTGCAGGGTGGATAAATGTGGATCAGCTTCCTGGGGCTCACATCTGAAGATGTGATTCAGTGAGTGTGGTGTGTAGCCTTGGAATCTGCAAAACATTCCCCAGGTGGTTTCAAAGCAAGAAGTCTGTGAATAATTCTTGATGGTCGATTATTTTAGAGAGATCACTAAGATGTTTGCAAAATGCCTGCTATTTAGATTTGGAATCAGCATGGGAGGAGGCTTTGGGTCAAATACGTCATAGAGCCTCAAGGAAGGATAACTGGGTCCCTGCAGCACCCCAGTTCTTCTTTGGCCTGGCACTGAGACTCCTTTGTGCTTTGAGAAAGTCTTGGAGAGGTTGTGGAGCTTCAGCTTCTTATATGGGCCCCAGTTCCTGGAGAAAGCAATACAAAAGTTGCATGGGCTTAGGGAGCAGAGTTCTGAAGTTCATGCATTTAATGTCTCTGAGCTCCGGCTTTCTAAAATGGCTCCAAAATTAAGCAAATAAACTGGATGGGATTCACTCAAGGATTCCTTCTCTATAAATAAAATGAAGTCAAATAAAAATTGGATTATATTAATTTGTGAAAATCATGATAATCTTCTGAAGCAGGTAGGTCAGGATCATTATCTATGGCAGAGTTGAGTTGAGAATCCAGCATCTCCTGATCCACAGCCCCAGGGTCTTCCAAAACATCCAGCATCAGCTCCTGAGTCCATGTTCAGTGCATACCTAAACCCCTGATTCCTAAAACCTTGTTTCTTCTTCTGTTCCTCTCTTTACAGACAGGACTGCACCCAGGCAGGTAGGCTATTTTGTTTAAAGGTGTCTGGGGAAGAAACACTCACAACCTTGCTCTGAGCCCTTTCTGGGACCATGGCCTCTTGGGATTTCTTGTGCAAGGAAAGGAGGCAGGGCTGAGCTTGGGGCTGAGCAATGAAGACCAGATGACGTCTGCCACATACTAGCTGGGTGACTTTAGGCAAGTCCTGTCCCTCTCTGGGCCTGGGTTTGCTCCTCTTCAAAGTGAACTGGTGAGATGAAATGTAACTTCTGGCTTCATTCCATGGTTTTCCAGTTGTTTGCTTTATAGAGCTGGGGAAATTGAGGCTCAGCATCAGGACGTCTTGAAGAAAATTGCCTTTTGAATAGAGAGTGGAATTATAATTGCTCTCTGGTTCCCTGTTCAGTGAGCTGGCCACTGCCAGACCATACTCCCTCTCCGGCAAGCTTTTGTTCAAAGCAGCATGAAGAGAGGGTTGGAACAAACCCACTGGCCTCTCGGTCCTGCTCCTTATTTTCCACTCCAGCCTCATTTAGAAGGAGGCTTTTATTATCTCTTTTTCTCTTGGTTTCCTTTCTTTCCTATTGGGATGCAGCTGCAAACACAATTAGAGAGGACAAATGCTAATTTCATCTAGAACTGGAGACCAAATTTCTTTTTAAAAAGGAGATGGGACCTTAGAGGGAACATTCTTTATTTTCAAAGCATCAGTGAACCAGAGGAAGGAAGAAGGGCTGCTGTGATTTGGAAGCTGTGTTCCCCGCTCTTGGTGTGAAAAAGTAGACTCCAGAGTCCCTGACTGAAGTGACATTACATTTGTCCAGGAAGCATGGTCCATCAGCTGGAAAATATGGGGGTGTGCCTGGGACTAGCTCACAATCTCAGAGAGGCTTTAACACAGGCACTGATGGTGGCCATGGACACCTGGAGAGAGGGTTTCTATAGTTCCATCACTTTGACTTGGAATTGTGAAATTTAGACCTGACTGGGCAGCAGAGGACATACCCAGCCTGACTGGTGGAAGGTGCCATCGGCCTCCACCCATAGAACAGCCTCAATGTGAATATCCTCACTTCTTTCTGAGGGAGCGTTTAGAGGCAGAGCTGTGCCCATGCATAGTGTTCAGCTGCTTGAGCATGGCTTCCATCCATTTGGGGATAATAAAGAGCCCTGGACCTGGAGTCATGAGCCTTCGATGCCAGCTTTGACTCTGGGACCCCAGGGAAGACATACATCTTGGCCTTAGTTTTCTTACCTTCAAAATTTGTAAGAATTATTGCAGAGGTGCCTTTCAGCTTTAATACCCTACAGTTATATGACTCATAAATGTGACTAAAACTTTCAATAAAAAATGCGTTAACTTGAAATGTTCTGGAAGGTTGGGCTTGGAATAACATATGTAAGCAATTGGAGGTGATTTACAGAGAATTTTACTTAGAAGAATAAGGAAATGAAAATGGTCTCCCCTCTGTCTCTGTTCTTTTGAATCAGAACATTTTCAATTGCTTTTGGCCAGTGATCACTTGAATCTTTTAAGGCAAGACTGTTACAAGGAAGCAAGATGGTTTGGGCTTGCATTAGGGCAAATCAAGCACCATAACAACCCTGAAAAATCAGGGGCTGAAATGCAATATAATTATCTTTCTCACTCATATCATAGTCCAGTTTGAAACAGGTGGAATGGGCTCTGCTCCACAAAGTCATTCAGGGACTCAAGAGTCCTTCTGATTCATGATTCCATCCTCCCCCAGTCCTCAAATATTTCTGTTCAGCCAGTGGATGGGGAAAGAGAGTGGAAATTGCCTAGGAGTTCACAGGCCAAGCTGGGAGTGACATATTTTTAAAAATTATTGGGAGATCCAAGATGGCTGATTACTAGCAGCTCAGGATTGTAGCTCCCAGTGGAAGCACAGAGAACGAGAGGATGCCACACTTTCAGATGAATTTTTGTTGCTCACAGACCAGGAGATTCCCAGCGGAGGAGCCTCACAGGTCACCAGTGCGACTCTTGTGGCCAGCGTGGTGGTTCTTGGTGCAGAGTAAACGGGACTGAGTCCCCTCTTGGTCAACATTTGGAGCTCCAGGAAGGCAGAGTCACCTATTCAGCTGATTGAAAAAGAGACTCAAGAAGGAAGCCAGACTGGAGATTCACAGGCAGAAAAGCACCACAAATCTTAATGCTGCTGTTTTAGCTGGCACAGTGGGTTGCTCAGATTCTGGCGCTGGGAATCAACAAGTTGGATGTCAACTCAGAGACCTAATTCGAGAGTCGGTAATTACAAAGATGACAGGTGAATAAATTTACAATGATGGGAAGAAACCAGTGTAAAAAGGCTGAGAATACCCAAAATCAGAATGTCTCTCCCTCTACAGGGGATCACAGTTCCTCATCAATAAGGGAACAAGGCCTGATGGAGAACGAGTATGTTCCAATAACATAATTAGGCTTCAGAAGCTGGATAATAAGAAACTTCCGTGAGTTAAAAGAACATGTTCTAGCCCAATGTAAAGAAACTAAGAACCTTGAAAAAAGGTTTGATGAAATCCTAACGAGAATAGACAATCTAGAGAGGAATATAAGTGAATTAATGGAACTGAAGAATACAATACAAGAACGCCGAGAAGTATTCACAGGTTTTTACAGTTGAATTGATCAAGGAGAAGAAAGGATATCAGAGGTTGAAGACCAACATAATGAAATGAAATGAGAAGACAAGATTAGAGAATAAAGAGTAAAAAGGAAGGAGCAAAGTCTCCAAGAAATATGGGACTATGTGAAAAGACCTAATTTACATTTGATAGGTGTACCTGAATGTTATGAAGAGAATGAATCCAAGCTGGAAAATATTCTTCAGGATATTATTCAGGAAAACTTTCCTAACCTAGTAACACAGGACAATACTCAACTCCAGGTAATACAGAGAACACCACAAAGATATTCCTCAAGTACAGCAACCCCAAGACATATAATCGTTAGATTCACCAGGGTTGAAATAAAGGAGAAAATTTTAAGGGCAGCTAGAGAGAAAGGTCAGGTTACCCATAAAGGGAAGCCTATCAGAGTCACAGCAGATCTCTCAGCTGAAACCTTACAAACTATAAGAGAGTGGGGGTCAATATTCAGTATCCTCAAAGAAAAGAATTTTCAACCCAGAATCTCATATCCAGCCAAATTAAGCTTCATAAATGAAGGAAAAATAAAATTTTTTCACGAACAAGCAAGCACTCAGAGATTTCATCACTACCAGGCCTGCTTTACAAGAGCTTCTGAAAGAAGCACCATACACAGAAAGGAACAACCAGTATCAGTCATCCCAAAAACTTACCAAAGGTAAAGAGTATCTCCATAATGAAGACTCTATATCAACTAATGGGCAAAATAGCCAGCTAGCATTAAACGACAATATTAAACTCACAAATAGCAATATTAATCCTAAATTTAAATGGATTAAATGCCCCAATCAAAGACACAGACAGGCAAATTTAATAAAAAGTCAAAACCCATCAGTATGCTGTATCCAGATCCATCTCATAAGCAAGGACACACAAAGACTCAAAACAAAGGGTTGATAGAAGACTTACCAATCAAATGGAGAGAGAGAGAGAAAAAAAAAAAAACAGGTGTTGTAACTTTCGTCTCCGACAAAATAGACTTTAATAGTAACAAAGACTAAAAGAAACAAAGAAGGACGTCACATAATGGTAAAAGGATCAATGCAACAACAGGAGTCAATGATCATAAATATATATGCACCCAATATAGGAACACCCAGATACATAAGACAAGTTCTTAATGACTTATAAAGAGACTTGGACTCCCGCACAATAATAGCGGGAGACTTTGACACCACGTTGTTAATATTCGACGGATCAACGAGATAGAAAATTAATAGGGACATCTATGATTTGAACTCAGACCTGGAACAAGTAAACTCAGCGAATATTTATAGAATTCTTGATCCCAGGTCCACAGAACATACATTTTTCTCAGTATCACATTACACCTATTTTGAAAGTGACCACATAATTGGAAGTAAATCACTCTTCAGCATTTGCATAGCATTTCACAGACTTAAATGAAATATTGGTTGGCTGTTTGTTATTTTCTTCCCTTATTCCTTCCTGTCTCCGTTGTTAAGCACAATTATCGGCATAAGACTGGTTTTTGATACCTATTTTTAGATTTCATTCTGCCTGGGCAATAGAGCAAGACTCCTGCTCTCTCTCCCCCTTTCTCTTTTTCTTTCTTTCTTTCAAAAAAATTATTATTATTATTTTTGAGATAGAGTCTCTGTCATTCATGCTGGAGTGCAGTGGCATGATCTCAGCTCGCTACAACCTCTGCCTCCTGGGCTCAAGTGATTCTCCTGCCTCAGCCTCCTGAGTAGCTGAGATTACAGACATGTGCCACTATGCCCAGCTAATTGTTTTGTATTTTTAGTAGAGATAGGGTTTCACCATGTTTACCAGGCTGGTCTTGAACTCATGACCTCAGGTGGCCCACCCACCTTGGCCTCCCAAAGTTCTGAGATTACAGATGTGAGCCATTGTGCCCAGCCTGGGAGAGGCATATGTAATGCTTGCTTGCTTTCTGTTCAACAGGAATGGTCACATGGCCCCACCTAGAAGCTGAGGGACTGGAAAGTATGGCCCAGTGTTGTGACCCAGAAAGGAAAGGAGAACAAAGTCTTGTTGAGAATTAGTTTCTGCTTCTCTCAGGGCTGTTTCTGAGAATGAAGCAGAATGGCGTCTAGCCTTGCCTTCTCTATAGCATAGGTGCTATTTAGATGAAGGCAGCAGTGTCCCAATCACTGTAGGACTGTCCTCCCTCGGGGGCACCTTTCTTGGGTTTAGGCAAAAGTGCTATATAAGCCAGCAGTGGCCTGATATATGCTCTGAAGTGAGGCATATCCTGTATCTAATATCTGCCCCAGTAACTAATTATGAGAACTTGAATAAGAAACCTGTTTCCAGATTACAATTGAGGCAACTGAGGGTTATAGGGAAGGATTCAACCAATCTTATAGGGTTTTTGTGAAAATTACATGAAATAAGATATTTAAGGAGTCTGAGACAGAGTAGGCACTCAATGAATAGTATTAGAGTTCTCTTTTCACCTCCCTTTTGGAATTGTTCTACCATCATGAGACCCCCTGTTAGGAATATTGGTCTATGGTTCAGTTCATTAATGAATTTGGGCCAGTTCTAGCTCCTTAAAACATTATAAGGTCCTTTCCATTCCTGCTGAAATGCAGGGTTAATGTTAGCTGTGAGCCTGATTTCCTTTAAATGGCATGCATTCAATAAGACACAAAACAAAAGCTCAGGACCCTATAGAAGAAGGAGCAGAGATAATAATATGATCTAAGCTATGTTAGTGGCTGCAGTGGAATATTTGAGTGTTGAGATGTCTGGCAACCAAGGCAAAAAAGAAGAATAGAATGGATTACACAAATATCATTGTATAATTGAAGAAAGATGCCTCTTTGTGAGGGAATAGTAACTCTTCTTTCCTGGGGCTACAATGAAGAAGACATTTATCAGGTGGCCCTTATAGGTGAAGGCATAGCCTTTCCCCTTCTCTCTATGTGGTTGACTCTGAGAACTGCCTTTGGATTTTCAAAAGCACAGTCTGGGGCAGAATAAAGAGAGATACCTGCTCCCCAGGATTCAGTAGCAGGCCAGTGCCTCCCATGGGTAAATACCCTCCTCTCAGGTAGAGATTTGAAGTGTCCCAAGAAGGGCACAGATGGATTCTACCATCTACAGGCTGGATTCTAAGAGCTGAGAATTACCTCACACAGAGCCAGAGTCACAGGGTGGTGAACTCAAAGAAAGGCAAGCAATGGTGCAGCTTCCAGATCCTCCTGCTTTTAGTAGCCCTGCTGGGTGGATGAGGTGCAGGGTGCAGCCAGCCTGCCTGGGGCCTGCCCAGCCCTGTTTGTCTTACGTGGAATAAAGTCCTCCTGAAATAATTTTGCATTTGCTTTAAAACAATTTGCCTAATTGTAATGATAAAACAACATATGCAGATGCCTCGCTATTTTTAAAAACCTAATTTACTTTGAATTAATGTTTGTTGACATGATGTTTGGTGGTGGCAGGGACAGAGATGCAGGGACCAGGAGATGGAGCTATTGAAATGGGAGAATCACTAAGTAAAATTGCTCTTTTCTTTTTTCAAATCAAACTTTCAGGAGAGAGAACAGAGTTAAAATCTGCAGGAAACGCTTGCATCCAGGAATGTTTTAAAGCTCTTGCCAACATCAACAATAAGAAGCACGTTTGGAAATTGCTTTGCAAACCTCCCAGTTTGTAGAGTGCTCCACAGCACTAATAAGGGTGGTGGCGGCTGGTGTTTATAGCACACCCATTGTGAAAGGGCTGTGAACACTGGACATTCATTTGTGAGCACCACTTGTTTGCACAGTCAAGCTGGGACCTTTAGGTGACAGAGATCACTCTCCTTTTTAATAAACAAGGAAACTGAGTCACAACAGCCAACTCAAGTGACTTCACTAAGGCTTAGATTCAGTCCCACAGTATTGGAGTCGGTTTCAGAGGTCACCTTGTGGCAAGTTTGTGGATTGATCTCTTAGAATTTCAGACCTGGTCTCGGTGAGGACCACATCCCATTAGAGGTGGAATTGGGCATGGAAAGGAAGCATCCAGGATGACTTCTATTAGCCTTCCCTGTCTGCAGAATTTCTCTGAAGCAGTCCCAAGCCTCCACCAAGTCTCACACATCTGGCTCTGTTTCCATTTGTTCTATTCTCAAACCTTCTTCAAAAAGCTTCAGATTCAAGATAAGGGCAGGGGGTTCAGATTCAGGAGACAATGAGGCTCCAAGGTACAGGTGTGAGACTTGGCGTCATCAGACTTACGTCTGAATCTCAGCTCAGATGTTTTTAAATGGTGTGACCATAAGTAAATGACTTAATTTTTATGATGCCTCCCCTGAACACCAAATTCAGTGGCTCTCCAAGTGCAGTGTCCCAAGCAGCATCATCCAGTAATTTGTTAGAAAGACAAATTCTTGGCCTGTACCCTAGACCTACTAAATGGTTAACTCTTGAGTGGTGCTCAGCAGTCTGGGTTTTCAAAGCCCTCCAGGTGATTCCGGTAGATGCTGAAGTTCGAGAAATGCTGCTCAAACTAATAATACCATCAGCCTTACAAGGATGACGTCAGGCTTAGGATTAAAACACGGAAAGTTCATGGCACACATGAGATGCTCAATAAACTGTTAGTGGGAGTGGCTTATTATCATCATCCTCATCATTTCTTTCTTTCTTTTTTTGAGACAGAGATTCACTCTGTTGACCAGGCTGGATGCAGTGGAGCAATCTTGGCTCACTGCAATCTCTGCTTCCTGGGTTCAAGTGATTCTCCTGCCTTAGTCTCCCAAGTAGTTGGGATTATAGGCTTGTGCCACCACACCTGGCTAAATTTTGTATTTTTAGTAGAGACAGAGTTTCACCATGTTGGCCAGGCTGGTCTTGAACTCCTGACCTCAGGTGATACAGCCACCTCGGCCTCCCAAAATGCTGTGATTACAGGTGTGAATCACCGTGCCCGGCCGTCATTTCTTTTCTGAAAGTACCTTTTAACTTGAGAGACCTATCACTCACAATCCAGAAGCCTGTAGGATTTCACTGGGTACCTGGACTGTGCTGTCTCAGCTGATGCTCATGAGCTGGTGAGATAGATATGACCCTATTTTATACATTCTTATTTTCTTGGCTTTTAATTCAAGTTCTGGAACTATAGGCAGAGTGATAAGGAGAAAGGTCAAATACTACAGGGGCCATTTGGGCAGGGAGTTTATACTTGCAAGCTGTCACCTCTCCATGAAGAAGGTAACAGAGAGAGAAAGAACTTCGTCAGGGATGTTAGGAAGTCTCAGGTTCTCTGGATTCCAGAGGGGCTTTTTTTCTTTGTTTTTAGCTTGTGTTGTTTTGTTCTTTTCCCTGGTCCTACTACTGTTTTCCTCTGGTTCTTTAACCTCCTCCAAAAGGAGGGTGAGCCCCAGAAAGACGCCTTGTTCTCATCCAAAATAATCTCATAGGAATTAGTACAAAAGAGTTCTTAAATTGAGTACAATGAACGAACCCCAAGCTTTACAAACAACTTACAATTACATACTTTCCACCCAAAGTGCCTTCATTTTGCTCCCCAAAACATCCCTTGGGGCCAGGCAGGAGGGAGATTGTTGTCTATATTTTACAGATGTGGAAATTGAAGCAGAGAGGAATTGGATTGATTTTCCCCCAGATGACGTGGTGGCCCTGGAGGCAGCCTCCTGGGCTCCCAGACTCTCCCTGCTTGCTGGGTGGAAGCTTCTGAGGGCCCTGGGCTCCCAGAGGCTGTGGAGGACATAAAGAAACAAGGAAGAAATGTTTATTTATTAAACAAGGAAGCAGAGCTAGGAAATTCATTAGTTTATGTGGTAGAGCCTCCTCTGGTCCCTGGCATGCCTGGGAAATAGGGAGCGGAAGAGGGTTTCTTCCAAGCAGGGGATTCTGAAGGTGCTGTACTGGGAGGGTAATTATGGAAGGAGCTGCCAGACATACTTTTGAGAAAAGGTCTGAGGTTCCATCCACTGCACTCCTGGAGGAGTGATGGGCAGAGCACTCTGGGGAGCTGTTTGTATTTGAAGCCTGGAGCAAAATGTGGTAGATTAGCCTGGGTACCAAGGCATTCAAATGGCAGGTTCTGACCTCCTCATCTGCAGGCTTGGGATTGGTTCTCGGCACTGTCTTCACACTTCACATCCTATTGCCTGAGCAGCTGGTATCAAACCCAATCAGGGAAACTGAGGCAAGGGGAGGTTGGTAGAAATGACAGTGAGATGGAGTCCAGGACTCAGCCAGCAAGAACAGCCTCTGGACTCTACCTTGCTGAGTGAGCAGTTCATCCCAGATTTTCTTCTGCTATGCAAGGGCCCTGGCCTCACACTCTCAGGCTTCACTGCAGCTGGGCACATGTACCAGCCTATTGGGCCAAAGTGTCTGGATTGGAGAACACTGAGCAAGAGAATCACTTCAAGCAAAGGGTAGGGTGTTGAGTGGAACTGCTTTAACTGCTTTCTCTCTCATCTTCCTGCCAGGAATCCAGATGTTCTCCATCTCTAGACAATTTGTGGGAGATTTAACAGCATCTTCCACTGGATGCAGCAGCTGGTGCAGATGCTGCCACCATAGAGGACTTAAATCATCCTGTTCTGTGCAACTGAGGCATCGGGCACAAGAGGGGTGTGTGTGTGTGTGTGTGTGTGTGTGTGTGTGCACGCGCGCATGTGCACACATGTGCCCATGAATGTATATGTGTGTGTACATGTATGAGGTCCTCATCTCATAATCCTAGCTCCTCGCTTCCCATCAAGGAAGACTGGGGCAGCCTCACACAGAAGGGAAGAATGTGAATCTGAGGAGCATTGGCCAGCCAAGGGTAAGGTGATCAATTCCAAGAGGTGTTGTCCTCTCTTCCAGGAAAGGGCAGACAGTATAGGCCCTCCTGGAATCAACCTTTCCACCTTGTGGTTCCAGCTCCATTTAGAGACGTGCATCAAAGCTAGAAAGAACCTCATAGGGCATGAGTCCTGTAGAGTCTAACCCGTTTCACAGAGGAGGGGTTGGGAGGGGGCTCAGGGAGAGATAGCGACTGAGGCAGTTCTTGATAAGTGATGCTGTAGGAGGCCCAGATGCAGAAGCCAGTTTTATAACATTTGTGTCGAATGGTTCGTTCACTGACCATGTCCCTGGATTTCATTATAACAACAAACATGCCCAATTCTAACTGATTAGCCCACTCATTCCCAGTATTTTAATAAAAATCTAATGGTGGTAACTTACTTTTATAGAGCAGGTTTCCATGCAAATTTTTTTCCCAATGGTTCTTTTGTTTAAAGTCTCAACACTTCTTTGAGGTAGATAACATTGCTATACCCATTTTGTAGATGAGAAAACTGAGGCTTGGGTTAAGATGCTTGTCCTAGGTTGACAACTTTCGTTGCAATCTGGCTGTACTTTGATGCATAAAATCTCTGAAGAGCTAGAATGAAGTCACTTGGCCTAAGATTCTTTTGCTTGCCTGAAACCCAAACCGTAAGTAGTAGAACTGGGATTTGAGCCCAAAATGTCCGACTCCAAAACATAGGTTTTGGCCACAAGGCTGTGCTGCTCAACTGTGCCCTCACCACATATGGCTGCCTCTCCTTGAACTTCACTACGATGAACTTTGACCTTCTTCCGCACTGCACAAAGCCTTGCCTTTCTAGGTGGTATCCTTAAGGGTCTAGAATCTAGCAGCAGTCTGTTTTCAACAGCTGTGGGTAAAGGTGAGCATCACCCTGTCAGTTAATGAGTGTTGAATTAGTTTTAAAAAAAGACAACTGGGAAAAAAGGAGATTGGAAATGGGTCTTTTTTGTTAACAGGAAGTGATCTTTTGAGTCAGTACTCCTGATGGTAAGGTGAAAAATACCCAAATTATGTATCCTCCTGAAGTACCTGCTCTCAGTAACTCACTTTCACACCAAGAGCAATGAAACGATAAAAGAGCTGATGTCTTGTGTTATGAGAAGTGCTTTTGTTGCTGTTTTCTCCAAATTTATGTAACTAGTTTTCGTTCAGTTCTGGCTGTTATTTAACACATAAAATATCTGGAGAGCTAAGATGGAGCTGAGGGGCCTGTGAGGCTTTTTCACTCTCGCAAGGCAGCTCTAGCTGAGAGTCTGGAGTTCCTTCGCTTTATGTCAAAAGCTCCATGTTTTCTTCCCTGGGAATTTTGCCTGCTTTAAATCTAGCTCTCAGAGGTTCTCTGTGCAGTGGAGGTCTTTGGATAGTGACCCCCGGGTCAGTGAGGAGCATATGGGGTCAGTGATGTCAGCAGGGTCCTTCCTCCATGGGACTGGAGCTTGGGCTGGCGGGGATGTGGTGTGGCACACTCCCGGTCCCCAGCGCCTCTTTGCTTGCTCATTCCTCCCCAGCTACACTACCTCCTTGCCGTGTTTCTTTGAGTGGAAGAAACACCCTCCAAGGGATTTTTTTCCCTTTCTTCTACCCAAGAAACAATCAACAGAAGCCTCCTGTGACCAAGTGCATGGGGATTTCTTCCCATCAACAAGCAAGCGATCAATCCTGCAGTGGCACCAGCTGGGTGTCCTCCAATCCAATTCCATTCTGCTGCTGTCTACCTGGAGATAGCATCAGATCCTATGGGGTGAGAGCTCAGTCCCCAAGACTGCTCCCCTGACAGCTTTCAGTGTGAATTGCAAGCCCCCCGATTGTTTTACCTATGCTTTTGACCAACCAGCTACAAATCAGGGATCCTCCTACTTGGGTTTGGTTAATTTGCTAGAGCAGCTCACAGAACTCAGGGAAACACTTATGTTTACTGGTTTGTTATAAAGGATATTGGAAAGGATGCAGATGAAGAGATACACAGGGCAAGGTGTAGGGGAAGGTGCATAGAACTCCATGCTCTCCCTGGGAGTGCCAGCCTCCAAGAAATTCCATGTGTTCAGCTATTGGAAAGCTTCCCCAACCCTGTCCTCTTAGGCCTTTTATATAGACTTCATTGGATAGGCATGATTCACAAACATATAGAAATGTGAGTGGACAAAAAGGGTATGATCTAATACAAATATATTGAGTGGGGAAACCCAGTGAGGCCTGTCCAGATTCCTCTTAGCCTCAGGATATGGGGCAGGACCCCTTCTGAAATGAAGGTCTTATGACCTGCAATCAGACAAGGTAGGTCAGAGAATTTCTTGTTGCCAGCTCCAAGACAGAAAGGTGGAGGAAGATTCCAGCCATGAGGAGAAGAAGGAGCAGGAGCAGGTGAAAGGGAACAGGAGAAGGTGCTCTGTGTGTGTGTGTGTGTGTGTGTGTGTGTGTGTGTGTGCGTGAGAGAGAGAGAGAGAGAGAGAGATTCCATTTTCTAAGACCTGCTTCTGAGGCTTAAAGTGCCGAATATTATAACAAGGGCTATGAGAGTTGAGCCAGAAACCAGGAATGAAAACTATCTATCTATCATCTATCTATCTATCTATCTATCTATCTATCTATCTATCTATCTATCTATCTATCATCAGTCTGCCCATCCATCTGTCTGTCTACCTATCCAACCATCTATTATCTATCTGTCTGTCTGTCTATCTCATACCATCAGAGCTCCTCAAACTCCTCAACAATCTCCCTACTCAGGACACTGCATTTGCTGTTTCCTCTTCTGGGAATGCTCTGCCCCTAGGTAGCTGTGTGACTCCCTTCTCCCTTTCTTCAGCTCTTTGTGCAGACGTCGCCTCCATGAGGTCTTCTCGTATTTAGTTGAACCCCGATACCCTGTGTTTTCGATCTTTCTTTTCCTTTACTTGGTTCCTATTTCCCCTTACTTAAATATTAGCTCCATTGCTGGGAGAGGAATTTTGTGTATTTTATTCACTGCTGTATCTCCAGCTCCTAGAAAGAGCCCTGACACGTAGTGGGTCTTCAACAAATATTTGTTGAGTGAATCAATGAATGCAATCCTCAGAGGCCAGAGGGACAGATAGTACTCAGTGGTGTGAATGTGGAGGGAGTGGCTTCTGCCTCAAAAGGGTGGAGATAGATGAGCTCCTTCCTGACAGCCATGGTCCATGGAGGCTGCTAGTTCAGGAGAGAACACAAGACCCAGAGTCTGGAGAACTATATGCAAGTGGAAGCTCCAACGTCAAATTCATATGACAAATGACTCGACCTCTTTCACATTTCTCACCTGCAAAATAGACACAGCCATAGGGGGTCATGTCTGCTCTGCCTGCTTCCCAAACCCACAGGCTCTGAGCCCCTCGGGCCCCTCCCCTCTCTCCCTGCATTCTTGCCCACAGCAGCCTGTCATTGTAATGCAAACATTCCAAGTTCATTTCTGCCCCAGAATCTTGACCTTGCTGTTTCCCATCTGCATAGTTTCCCAGAGCATCAGAGTTGGCTCCTTTCATCATTTAGGGCTCTGCTCATGAAGGTGTCCTGCTTAGAGAGGTCTTGACCACCCTATCTACAGAGGTACAACTTGCCTCCCCACAATAGATTCACAAAAGCCCATGCTTTGCCTTTACCACAACTGGCTTCTTGGGCTCTCTTATCATGATCTAAAAGTATCTTGTTCCTTTTCTTGTTTGTTGCCTGTCTCCCAGCCTAAGCCCTGTGAGAATGGAGTCTTCATCCATCATGCTCTCCCCTGCATGCTCATTGCCTAGGGCAGCACTCAGCATATCATATGCCCTCAATAAATATCTGCTAATTGAATGCACAAATTAAATGAGAGAGTGGATGTGAAATGTACTCTGTAAAGTACTTAGACCTTCACAGACATGAAGACCTATTATTTCTGGAGTGTAACCTGTGTCTCCTCCCCTGAGGAGTAACTGTGGCCCCTCATCTCAGAGCATGAATTGTGAGCATGCTCCCTGGGAGCAGGTCACAGGTCGCCAGGAGGAGGGTCACCCTTTACAGTCAAGCAGAGCAAGCAGAGGAGGCAGAGCGAGGGGGTGGAACATGATGTCTGGTCAATACCGAGCCCTAGGGAGAAGGGAGTGAGCACAGTAAAGAATCCAAACAAGGCAGCCTTGACTCATGAAGAATCCAGTCTCAGCTGAGTAGCCCTTAGCCTGGCTGCTGAGAAAGAAGGGCCTGGCAGAAAAATCCCTGTTGCCCAGGCTCCTAAGACACTAATGGAGGTCAGGCCCAGCCCTCCCACCTTGTGGCTCCCAGGGTACCCATGGACAGTGGTCCCCTTGTCTCACGTCATTTTACCTCTGCAAGGCTGATGCATGGTTTGGGGCCATTCACCTCCCTTTGTTGAGTCCTTCCTTGACCTGGATTCCTGAGTTCTCGGCTTCTAGACATAGCCCACGTTGGCCTCCTCCTTGCAGAAAGCACCCCTCTAAGACACAAGGCACCAGACAGTAATAAAGGCAGAGCATGGCTGATGATAGGAGGCCACAGTGGCCTGTGTTCCCGTGTGGCAGGAAATGCCTGCACATCCCACTGTGGTGCTCCTTCCCCTCTGCTCGGGAACCTTGGTGGGATTGACAGTGGTGATGATATGCCAGCTGGCAGCCTGTTTCTAGAACGTGTTTGTACTCACTCACCTGGTTTATTCAGTAGACAGGCTGGTTGAGATTTGGGGAAAAATTGGTGCTATGTAATGCACTGATGCAATGATACAGAGGGAACTCGAGGCTGGGATCTCCCTGACTGAACCCTAGGAACAGAGACATTCTCCTCCTCCTCCTCCAAGGAGGGGAATCTTTCTCCAAGGCTTTGTAGGAGACTACCAGCTTTCTGGTGGTTCTTGCAATATTTCCAGAGCCTTCTCCTGTATATTCACAATGTCAACGAATGGGGAGAAATGGGTGGAGATAATGATGTTCACTTTTCTTTCTTTCTCTTTTTTTTTCTTTTGAGATGAAGTTTCGCTCTTGTTACCTAGGCTGTAGTGCAATGGTGCAATCTCGGCTTACTGCAACCTCCACCTCCTGGGTTCAAGCAATTCTCCTGTCTCAGCCTCCTAAGTAGCTAGAATTCCAGGCACATGCCACCACGCCTGGCTTACTTTTGTATTTTTAGTAGAAACGGGGTTTCATCATGTTAGCCAGGCTGGTGTTGACCTCCTGACCTCAGGTGATCCACCCGCCTCAGTTTCCCAAAGTGCTGGGATTATAGGCATGAGCCACCGTGCCTGGCCATGACCTTCACCCATGATCTTCATGAGGGGAGACTAAGGCACCAAGGAAGAAAATGTCAAGATGTTCATCCAGCATGGTGTTCCCTGGGATCTCAACTAAACAATGCCTAGACTCCTCCATATGTGGCAAAGAAATAGATTGGTCTATTATTAGTTTGTTTTCATGTTGCTGATAAAGATATACCTGAGACTGGGTAATTGATAAAAAATGAGGTTTAATAGACTCACAGTTCCACATAGCTGGGGAGGCCTCACAATCATGGTGGAAGGCAAAAGCCATGTCCTACATGGAGGCAGGCAAGAGAGAATCAGAGCCACCAAAAGAAGAAACCTCTTATAAAACCATTAGATCTCATGAGACTTATTCACTGTCGTGAGAACAGTATGGAAAAAACCACTCCCATAATTCAATTAACTCTGACTGAGTCCCTCCCACAACACGTGGGAATTATGGGGGCTACAATTCAAGATGAGATTTGGGTCTCATCTTGACACAGCCAAACCATGTCAGTAACACTACACAAAATGATTCCTAGGCCATAGAGTCTATGGGAGCATGGGATATAACAAGACCCCTTCGTAAGACCCTTTGGCCTTTCTGTCTGTGCAGGAGGTGGGGAGAGAGGGAAGACACCGGAAGGAAACCGGTTCCGATTGTTTGTGTACCTTGAGCTTTGCCTCCATCCCCTCCTTCTGGATGAAGGCACATGTTTCCAGACACGTCTTGCACTTTTGTCTGCATCTTCATCTAGTCTTCATCCTAACCCTCCCTCATTGAGAGCCTGTAGGTGCCAAGTGTTTTATATAACTTATCCCTAATCTTCATAATGACCTAGAGAGGTTTACCAGTGAGGAATGGTGGTAGAAAGGTCAGGACTTGTCCAAGCTCATGGGGCTGGGCACTGCATGTTTGTCTCCGATTGAAAACCTGAGCTCTGTCTGCCACTCTCATTCCTCCCCATCCCTCCCGCCTTGTACCCCACAGCTCCATGCTATGGGTAGACAGGCGCCTTCAGTGTTAGAGACATGAGAGCGGAGAGCAAGGTGACCCTTCAGGACATTTTATCCTAAGGTTAGGATTCCACTGTTGCCTTAACGTGTCTCCTTGGAAGCCCTTGACTGGCAGAGAGGGGCTGGTGATGCAGAAGGGAGTGGCAGGCCACAATGCCTTCAGCCCTGCCTTGGTGACTGTTGGTGCTGGCCTAGGTGAGTGCTTCGGAGGAAATTGCCCCTAAGACTTTGTGTTGGACAATCTGAGTTGGAGAGATGTGGGTGCAAATCTACTTATTGGCTGTGATCTAGGACAAGTTACTGAACTTTCATGAGTCTGGTTACATGTAAAATGGGCAGGATTGTTGGGAAGGTGAAATGAGGCCGTGGATGGCAAGCATTCAGCAGAGGGCCTGGAATACAGTAGGCTTGTGATCATGGGAGCATTCTTACTCTCATTACTGTACCTTCAAAACTGGGAATTAGGCCTGGTGTGGTGACTTATATCTGTACTCCCAGCACTTTGGGAGGCCAAGGTGGGCAGATCACTTGAGCCCAGAGTTCGAGACCAGCCTGGCCAACACAATGAAACCCTATTTCTACTAAAAAAATAAAAAAATTAGCCAGGTGTGATGGTGCACGCCTCTAGTCCCAACTACTGGGGAGGCTGAGGCATGAGCATTTCTTGAACCTGGGAGGTGGAGGCTGCAATGAGCCAAGATTGTGCCACTGCAGTCCAGGCTGGTGACACAGCAAGACTCTGTTTAAAAAAAAACAGCAAAAAAAAAAAAAACCCCAAAAAACAAAAACAACAACAACAAAAAACCAAACAATCTGGAAATTATGGGCTGGGCATGGTGGCTCATGCCTGTAAACCCAGAACTTTGGGAGACTGAGGTGGGCGGATATCACTGAGTCCAGGAGTTCAAGATCAATCTGGTCAACATGGTGAAACCCCATCTCTACTAAGAATACAAAAACTTAGCCAGGTATGGTGGTGTATGCCTGTAATCTTAACTACTGGAGATGCTGAGGTGGGAGAATCACCTGAGTCTGATAGGTTGAGGCTGCAGTGAGTTGTGATCACACCACTGCATTTCAGCCTGGGTGATGAGAGTGAGACCCCCATCTCAAAAACCAACCAATCACCCAACAAACAGGGAATTATGCTTCAGTGTCTCCAGTATGTGGTCTTATAAAGTCACCTTAATCATAAACTTCCTTCCTTACCCTCCGCCTGCTCCCATCCCTCTTCTTTCCTCCCCAATTCCACAACTGTGCGAAGAGGCTAGCTTGTTTCCATAAGGAGCAGTTCTAGGCCACTGGACTTTTGGGATCCCTGCCCTGCAAGAGCCAACAGTCTTCCCCATGTTCTCTGCCACCCTTGCCCACTCCCCTCACCACCCTCATTTGCACACAGTCCCTTGAAGCCGCTGTCCCTGCTGTTTAGTGACAACACTACTGTCTGCCTTTGTGTCCCACACTCTGGCTGATGTGGGGTCTGGCTTCCCTGGAGAGGAATTAGACAGCATGGTCATAATGAGTTTGTGGCATTATTTCTCTCTCGGCCCCTTTTGCAGGGATCAGAATGAAGTTGTCATTGCTCCGTAGCCAGAACGATCCCTGGAAAAAAACTGCAAATAACCTTCCCTCAAGCGGCGGCATTTGGGGCTTAATTGTGTTTTGTTAATCAGAAAAACAATTAATTTGGCTGCTGACTCTTTGGTGGGGTGTTTTTTCTTTCTTTTTTAATATAGTAGATGCTGCTAAGATGATCCATGTAATGTCTCTAGATTCAATTTCTCTCTCTCTCCCCAAGGCAAATAATGACTCCTCTCTGTATCCATGACATCCAGAGACAGCAGGGCAAGGCATGGAGTTTTCCAAAGAAGGCTGGTTCCTGAAACTTAGTATCTGTTTCACAGCAATAGGACGACTCCTCTTCCCAAGCTCTTGCACAGTCTCAGGAATAGGAGTGAGACTGAGGCAAGTCACGAACCTGTTTCAAAGTGGGAATGCAGAAGGCTTTGGTTTCTTTCCTCATTCCTGACCTTCTCCCCACCTCATATGATAGAAATGGTGAAATAGGCACTTTGCTGTACAGGAGCCACACCACAGGGCTCAGAGAATCACTAGATCTAGAATCTGAAAGGGTGGGGCTGGGGAGACACAGTGTGAGCTGGATCCTTTGGATAAATTCGCTCCCATGGGTTAATGACTGATGATGGCTTAACTTGAGGCAACACCATAGAATGCCACCCCCAAACCAAGAGAATTACTCATAGGGTGGTAATCAGGCTTAGGAGGGTGGTTATCAAGTCCCCTCCAATCACACCATATGACCTGAATCATCCTTGGGATAGAACACATGTAAATCTGACCCTGTAGACAGTAACCAGTGTCCATGTTCAGAGAGTATTCCCTGCAAGGTGACCCATTTTTGTTTTGTTCACTGATATATCCCACGGCTTAGAACATTCTGGCGTATGGAAGATGCTCAAATATAGGTTAAAAGAATGATGTGGGGCCAAATTTAACATAGAGGATAATAAGCCCCTTGTGTTTGTCAGTCAACCTGAATTTGACCAGTTTGTCTTCCACTAAGCCGCTGGATTGGGGGATGATTTCTGGCATGAGAGAAGGATTTCTCTCTGTCCAGGAGTGAGTGACAAGGTCTTCAACAAGAAACAAGAAGAGGGAAGAGAAGAAACCTTTACCAAGGAACTGCCAAGTGGCCAGCTCTGTGCCAGGTGTTGTGTGATGAACACCGCCTCATTTTCTTCTCCTTAAAATAATTGTGTGAGGTGTGTTCACATTTTTACAATGGAAGAAACTGGGGCTTAATAAAGAAGTTAAGTAATTTACGCAGGGTCACACAGATGGAGGAACTGACTTGACTTCCAAACTCACGTTCTTTCCACTCGTCCATAGAACTTTTCATTTTGGGAACGCTAGAGTAACATGAGCGGGTACATTCTGTGTGTTCAGTTTAGTAGGAGTGGGGAGGGGCCGAAACTCAAAGTAACATGCCTCTGTTGCTCCCCTCCAGATGCCTAGACTCCTTGGCTTTGACTCCTTGTTTAGCCACTCACTGGCTATGGACATATCCTTCTCTTATGCTCACCCTCTCTGTGCCTCAGTTTCCTCATCTACAATGGCGATAACAATAGTACTGATTTCATAGCGTCATTGTGAGAAGTAAGTGGGTGAAGCACTCAAACCTGAGCCTGGTCCATGGCGTGATTGATGTAAGTTAAAGCTATTATTAGGACAAGCTCTGTCTTTATACACCCTGTGTCAATTGAGGGTCACTTGTGTAGTATGTAGCTCTTAACCTATTAAGGAAAGCCTGGTTCCCAGGTGCCATCTCCAGAAAAAGATCAAACCTCTAACCAGGCTCTACTGAAGTGCTGACTATTTAATGCCAGGAAAGCACACCTTCATCTAGATGCCTTTTTATCACTCCAATACAAGCATGGAGGGTATTATTACCTGGAGCTGAAAACATATGTTTACAAAGAATTTTTGTTCAAGGTTTACCCTGTGTGCTGCTGTTAAGATCCATGAAAGGGCTTTGGAGATGAAAGTGAGTGAATGCATAGACCACTTCAACACGTGCATACCACTTCAACATGCGCAGACCACTTCAACATGCACACACCACTTCAACATGCACAGACTTCAACATGTCAGACCACTTCAACATACACACACCACTTCAACATACACATACCACTTCAACATGCACACACCATTTCAACATGCACTTACCACTTCAACATGCACACATCACTTCAAACCACTTCAACATGAACACACCACTTCAACATGCATAACTACTTCAACATGCACACACCACTTCAACATGCACAGACTTCAACATGTCAGACCACTTCAACATGCACACACCACTTCAACATGCACACACCACTTCAAACCACTTCAACATGCACACACCATTTCAACATGCACATACCACTTCAACATGCACACACCACTTCAAACCACTTCAACATGCACACACCACTTCAACATGCACACACCATTTCAACATGCACACACCACTTCAACATGTACACACCACTTCAAACCACTCCAACATGCACACACCATTTCAACATGCACATACCACTTCAACATGCACACACCACTTCAAACCACTTCAACATGCACATACCACTTCAACATGCACACACCACTTCAAACCACTCAATATGCGCAGACTACTTCAACATGCACACACCACTTCAACATGCACACACCACTTTAACATGCACACACCATTTCAAACCACTTCAACATGCACACACCATTTCAACATGCACATACCACTTCAACATTCACACACCACTTCAAACCACTTCAACATGCACACATCACTTCAAACCACTTCAACATGCACATACCACTTCAACATGCATAACTATTTCAACATGCACACACCACTTCAACATGCACACACCACTTCAACATGCACAACTACTTCAACACACACACACCACTTCAAACCACTTCAACATGCACATTACCACTTCAACATGCACACACCACTTCAACATGCACATACCACTTCAACATGCACACATCACTTCAAACCACTTCAACATGCACAGACCACTTCAACATGCACACACCACTTCAACATGTACACACCATTTCAACATGCACACACCACTTCAACATGCACACACCACTTCAAACCACTTCAACATGCACACACCATTTCAACATGCACATACCACTTCAACATGCACACACCACTTCAAACCACTTCAACATACATAACGATTTCAACATGCATAACGACTTCAACATGCACACACCACTTCAACATGCACACACCACTTCAACATGCACACACTATTTCAACACGTACATACCACTTCAACATGCACACACCACTTCAAATCACTTCAACATGCACACACCACTTCAACACACACACACCACTTCAACATGCACACACCACTTCAACATACACACACCACTTCAACATGCACACACCACTTCAAACCACTTCAACGTGTGCAGACCACTTCAACATGCACACACCACTTCAACATCAGACTACGTCAACATGCATAACCACTTCAACATGCACAGAGCACTTCAAACCACTTCAACATGCACAGACTTCAACATGCACACGCCACTTCAACATGTCAGGCCATGTCAACATGCACATAACACTTGAAACCACTTCAACATGCACAGAGGACTTCAACATGTATAACCACTTCAATATGCACACACCACTTCAGCATGAATGACCATTTCAACATGTACATACCACTCCAACATGTCAGACTACTTCAACATACACACACCACTTCAACATGCATGACCATTTCAACATGCACAGACCACTTCAACATATGCATACCACTTCTCCACATCCATACCACTTCTACATGTGCATACCACTTCAACACTCACAGACACTTCAACATGCACAGACTACTTCAAACCACTTCAAGATGCGTATACCAATCTGGTTATGGAGGATGCCCTAATCTCCAATGACTTGTATATGAAGGGCTGTGTGGTTCTTTCCTGCTCTCCCCATCTCCCTCTTTGCAGGGAAGAGTAAAGGGAAATGAGGGCCAGTAGAGATGACCCACAAAGTGGCAGAGAAAGTCAGTGCCATGATCTGACTCCAGAATGGTTGCTCAGGTTGGCATCTGCTTTGGTGGCAGTTAAGGAAGCAGCATAATCCCAGAAGCTTCAGGGGGACTGTGGCTAATTCTCCCCACCTTTGGATGCCTTTTACTAAGAAAGTTAGAACCCTTGCTTTCTGCATCAGAATCTATCTTCACAACATTGCTGCAAGACAGATTTTGTCCCTATTTTGCAGATGAAGAAATTGAGGCCTTAGGGAGTCATGTGTACAGACTCATCACACAAGGAGGGTCATAGCAGAACTGACCTGAGACCACCAGGGCTCTCCACACCTGAGTCTTCATCCATTAGACTCTACCTGTTTTCCACAGTGTATGACTTTGCCCACTAGGCCATGTGGCAACATCTGAAAATATTTTTGGTTGTCACAACTGGATAGGCAGTGTGCTAGCATCTGATGAGAGAGGCCAGGGCTGCAGCTACATACCCTCCAATGCACAGGACCGACCCCCACCACAAGGAATTCACCTGCCCAACTGTCAGCAGTGCCGAGGTTGAGAAACTCTACTTTAGATGGAACTTCTCACCACCCAGAAAGGACTCAAGGACGACTTTTAGGAAGAAAGTGCTGAGTTGGAGCCCTGCCATGCTTGAGCATCCATTTTCCCCTGCTGAGGACCACTGTCCTGGAGCAAGTTCCCCTAAACTTCTGTGAGGACAAGAATCATCAAGTCACCTGTTTGAGCTGTGGTTTCTTCATCCCCTCTGCTGGAGATCCTGATCCAGTCTTTTTAAACCAATTTCTAAAACTATTTTTAAGAAAAGAATTTGCAATTTGAGTGTCTCAGGTGGTTGTTATTACCAAGAAAGTCTGGAAACTGCCTTAAACAGCTTCAACATGTATGCATCGCTTGGATGGGGCTGGTCTTCTGTTGACACTGCTCATGGTTTAAGCGGGTTACCTCCTTTCTTTCGCCACAATGATGTAGAAGCTTGATGCTTGACAGAGCACTATGAGAGCATGTTAAATTAATTGGCACGTGGATGACTCAGAGGTCCCACCCACTTGGAGGCATATTTTTGAATAGGGGAGCTTCCTTCCATCCTGTTGCTGATGGACGGTAAGAGGAGATGACGAAGCACTGACCAGTGCTCAGAAGACCTGGACTGGGGTCTCAACTAATGGTGTTTCCCTGGACAAGAAACTTCAGTGTCCTAAGCCTCAGTTTTCTCATCAGCAAACCAGGCCTACAAGGGCATGTTCGTTCTATCTTTCAGGGCAGCCATGAGGAGTAGGGAGACGGTGCTCACCAGGGATTGCTTTCTGGCTGTGCATCAGAATCACCTGTGGGCCTTTTTTTTTTTTTTTTTTTTTTTTTTTTTTTTTTTTTTGAGACAGTCTCGCTCTGTTACCTAGGCTGGAGTACAATAGCTAATCTCGGCTCACTGCAACCTCTGCCTCCTGGGTTCAAGCCATTCTCCTGCCTCAGCCTCCCAAGCAGCTGGATTATAGGCGCCCACCATCGTGCCCAGCTAATTTTTTTTTGTATTTTTAGTAGAGACAGGGTTTTACCCGCCTCGGCCTCCCAGAATGCTGGGATTACACTTTGGGCCTTTTTAAAACTACAAACACCCAGGTCACATTCAAGACTACTCACTCATTCTTGGAGATAAGGCCCACATTTGAAAAGTAGTGCTCCTTTAAGAAGTGTCACAGGCTGCTGGGCACGGTGGCTCACACCTGTAATCCCAGCACTTTGGGAGGCTGAGGCAGGCGGATCACCTGAGGTTGGGAGTTTGAGACCAGCCTGACCAACACAGAGAAACCCGTCTCTACTAAAAATACAAAGTTAGCTGGGTGTGGTGGTGCATGACTGTGATCCCAGCTACTCAGGAGGCTGAGGCAGGAGAATCGCTTGAAGTCGGGAGGTGGAGGTTGCAGTGAGCCGAGATGGCACCATTGCACTCCAGCCTGGACAACAAGAGCCGAACTCCATCTCAAAAAAAAAAAGTGTCACAGGTGAGTCTAGAAAACTAGAAAGCTCTTCAGAAAGCACCTTGTAAACTAAAAAGTGCCGTTCAGATAAAAGGAATTGTTTGATTCACACGGATTGCTGATCCCAGCTGTAAATGGTGCTGAAGCCGTTTCCTACTTGGCCTTGTCAGGTCACCGTACACATTTGACTACCTAAGCAGATGGTGCCATGTCTTGTGAATATTTTGAAAAAATAGGACAGGCTCCCATCTGCCCGCAATGACTCTGGGTCTGCCTGTCTTTCCCAGAGGCAGTGGCAGTGGCTGAATATCCTCTGAGGATGCCTCTGGCACCAGGGAGCCTTGACTGTGTATCCTCTCAGGTCAGGGGCCATCATGGATAGTGCTCATGCCAGCAAATGGGAAGGACACAGCTGCCCAATGTCCACCAGTGCAAGTTGTGGAAATGGGCCAGGCCCTGTGCTGCCCATTTCCTTCTGCCAGAGGGGGTGGTCCCCCAGATAAGAGATGGAGCAAGGGGTTATTCCTGCCTTCCCAGTGTCTCTACCCAGGGCCATAGGTGGTGACAACAGAAAGGAAGGGGCCTTGCTAAATGTAAAGCTCTGTGCAGGTGGGAGAATCGTTACGATTGCTTGTATATTGTCCTTAATATGACTATGGATTTCCTTCTTTCTCCCACTGAAGCAAGACCCAGGACAAGTTTGGCCCCATGTGGTTGCCCCTTGAAGAGTGGCTGTGCCCCTGACCCATTACTACTCTGATCCTCAGCCTGGGAGCAGGAGAAGGGCTGCAGGTTGGTGTCATGCTGGTCAGCAGGGTTCTCCCTTGCAGAAGGGGTAAGTGGCGGCCACTCTAGCTTTCGCTGGCTGGAGCCTAGACAGTAATCCTCTTCTTGCAGGGACAGAGTGGAGCTACCTGCAGATGACTGTAGGAGATGGTGACCACAGTATCTCCCTGGGGGGCCTGCCATGGGAAGCGCTCCTCCTGATTTGCAGTAGGCTCCACTCCAGCTTTGGAACCATGCCTCAGATCTTGCTGTCTTCCTAAAATGCTGGAAGCGTATAGACCCATCAGCCTCTAACTACCCTTTGGTTGTCCCTCTGCAGGCTGCTCCTCAAGCCTAGGTCTGCTGCCTTTGCCTCGTCTCAGGATGTCCAACTCCCCTGACTTTGCTAAGGTGTGCAATATTCTCCATTTGCTTGGTCCTTTCCTTCCTATTTTCCTACACCTTAGTCTCTTCTGTTTCTGGACAGAAAACTACCCACTGCTGTCTGTTTGCCTGCCCCATGGAAATGGTTCCATCCCAGCCAGTTCTGCTGTGGACTGGGAACCCTTTACTAGGGAGGGCTTTGTGTCTGGGTCTTTGAGAATACACTAGGCCACAGGGCACTCCTTTCAGCTCCCTTGGAGGCTGGGACATTCTTCTTGTACCCGGATGACTGGTCACTGTGCTCCTCTTAGGCCACTGTGCTGAAGAATTGAGGGATAAGGAGAGGCTGAGACCTTGGGTTAGAGGGTGATGGGAGATGTTTTTATCAAACTTTGTGGAATGGAATCAAATCACTCTGAGGAAAAAAATATAAGACTAAGAAAGAATATTATTATAAAAGGAGAAATAAAGTTCATTTGCAGCCACTGTACTTAAACTTCTAGACCAGGATAATGCAGTCCTTTGGAATTCAGAATAGAGAGGAAATGATCACATTAGTTGAAGATGTTGGCTAATCCTACATATGATTTGGTCCTGTCTCTTTCTTTCACACATACCTGTACACTCCAGCACATGCATATGCACTCACAGACACATGCACATGCAAACATTCAAACACATGCATCCCTGGTCTGGGGCACTCTGCTTTCATAGCTGTGCACCAGTTTATCACATGTGGTTATGCCCATGGAGCACAAATCCCTTATTATTTTCTCTGTTGCAAATGCAGAGTTTAGGAGGGGGCTGGGTCGGCTATATTTTCTCATTCCCAAATCCTGTGATATAGGTTTCAGTCACTGTCCCCAGTGAGGACCTCTCCTGCATATGAATCTCTCAAGGGCAGGGACTGTGCCTTATTCATTTTTTGGTCTCTAGTGCCTTGTATGGTACCTGGCACAAAGTAGGTACTCGCTAATTGTTTATGTCCCTGAAATTTGGAGTCTGACTCAAGGTAGTAAAATTTGGTGGAGACTGCTGCCTGTCCATCAAAACTCACATCCTCTTGTTCCAGGCACAACCTAGAATAACTTGCCCCCTCTGATGTTAGATCAGGCCATGGGGCTGAGATCTAATTACAGGACATAAACAGAAATGATGAGTGCACCTTACACATCTGGCTTGTCAAAACCTCCCCCTGTCTCCTCTGTGTCCTTTTTCCCTCTGGCTGGTTGAAATGCCCATTTCCAGGGAAGCCTTAGAACTCAAATACTGAAGATAGCAGAACAGCTGGTGGCTTGAACTCTGAATGACTACATGGAGCAGAGCTGTGCTTTCAACTTGGAAACCCATCTAGACCATCAGAGGGAAATAGACTTCTCATTCTTCAGGACACTGAATGCCTCATGTCTGTTTGTTTCTAGAGCTGTGCCTCTCCCAGCTGATACACACCATGTGACTGTGGGCCTGGTTGGTGGCTCTGGACTCACAATGGAAGGCTGTGTGTTCATGGAGCCGTGCTGCAGGATTGCGCAGAGAGCCCATATGCTCTTGGACACATGTTTTGCTTCTTTAGACTCCTGTTTTACAAGACCCTTGCAGCAGGAACTGGGTTCTTGTTCTCAAAGGCATAAAAGAAATAAGGCTAGGGAATTCCTTCCTGTAAGCCAGACCCCCAGGCTGTTAGTCTGACTCTGATGCTGTCTGCTGTGGGGCCCTCTGTGGGTCCCTATTCGGCTCTACTTGTTTTCCCATTTGAAAAGCTAGAGTAATCAGGGTGCTGTGTGTCCCTGTGGGATAAGAAGGGAGGGTTTATTAAGGACAGTGTCTTAAGGACTGAAATTTTGTTTAGCGGAGAGAGAGCCCTGGGGAGAAGCCAGGGGACATGGCAGGAACGCTGATCAGATCAAAGGGCCTGTCAGTCAGGGATGTCGGCAGGTGTGCTTCCTTCCCCAAGTCACGTGGTTATCTCAGCTGCAGTGTTCGGCCCCGTCCCAGGGCCCAGCGTTTCCTCTTGTCCTGTCACCAGTGGCCCACAAGCTGTACAGCCAGTGGCTAGGGTGGGCAGCTCACATGGCCCTGGATGCTCTCGGAGTATCTTTTGGACCAATGACTAACTCTCTATGGCGGACCCAACAACCCCCCAACTGGAGCTGGTTATAGGAAGTGCTATAAAGAAATGCATTTGAGGCAAATAGAAGAGTTCATTTAAAGATGAAAATAACTTTTTTTACATTATAAAAGAAATGCATATTATAGTAGAAAATGAAAAAATTCAAATACTTATAAGGAAAAAAATGTGCTGCAATTCCATCCCCCAGAGATTACCACTGTCAATACTTTTAATGTGACTGACTTTCATTCTCCTCTCCTTCCTCCCTCTCCCCCTCCCCTCCTTCCCCACCTCGTTCTCCCTCCCTTTCTCTCTCATCTGATAAATCCCTATTATTCTATGTATCCAGTTATATTTAAACAATATGAAATTCTATTCTACATCTTTTCTATATCTGCTTAGTTATTCTTCCACGTCAACAAATGGAGCATCATTTTAAGTAGCAGAAATGTGTTCTGTTTTATGGTTGAAGGATGGGCAAATTTCTGTTATTTTTGCTCCCTGCAGGAGCTCTATGTCCTCCGCACTCAAAGTGTGGCCCCCCAACCAGCAGCATCAACATCATCTGGGAGCTTGATAGAAATGCAGAACCTCAGGCCCCCTCCCCAAGCCGCTGAGAGGGAATGTGCATTTTAACAAGATACCCAGGTGACTCATGGGCACATGAAGGTTTGAGAGTCTGGGTGTGGTGGCTCATGCCTGTAATCCCAGCACTTTGGGAGGCCGAGGTGAGTGATCACCTGAGGTCACGAGTTCAAGACCAGCCTGGCCAGCATGGCAAAACCCCATCTCTACTAAAAATACAAAAATTAGCCAGCTGTGGTGATGCACCCCTGTAATCCCCGCTACTTGGTAGGCTGAGGCAGGAGAATCATTTGAACCCAGGAGGCAGAGGTTGCAGTAAGCTGAGATCACACCACTGCACTCCAGTCTAGGCAATGGAGTGAGACTCCATCTCAAAAAAAAAAAATTTGAAAAGCACTGGTTCAGCTGTGTGCCCAGGAAATAGGAACACAGATGCTAGTGAGTGCTGTATTAGCTCCTCTGTCCACTTATTCCCAAATAGCTTTCTGAGTCAAATGTCATCACTTTCCCTGCTTTGGATGTGATGTAGGAAACTGAGGCACAGAGAGTTTCAGTTACCTGCCTAAGGTCACAAAGCTGGGTAAGCAAAACAGGTAGCTTGAAGCCAGAGTCCCTGCAATTCACAGGGACTCTGTGTGCCTCTCCATGGCCCCTGGTGTGATGGGAAGAGCCCTTGAGTAGAAATCAGCAGACCCAGGCCCTGAACTTGAAAATTATGAGAAGTTGGATAATCTATGCAACATTTAGGAACCTGAGTGTCTTCTTCAATGTTACAAGCACTAGTCTTATGTGAAATAATATGTCAGAAAAAACATGTCAAGCTTTCTTTTATTAGTAACTTCTGTTCAATCAGAGCCTCTAGAAGCCCTTCCTCTCTTCCCTGTGATATAGAGTTAAGGATAAATAATGACAGTGGTGTCCCTAATTTAGAAGGACAGGCATCCTGATCAAAGAAATAATGTACATGAGATTATAAGACATAAGATAGCTTAAAAATATTAATTAATATAACAAGTCACTCTATGGTCAAAGCTTAAGTACTAGAAACAAAAACCCAGAAGGAAAATGTCCTATGGGACCCTGGGTGAGTTCTTGCAGTGGGCTGGATATTTATGTGCCCCCCTCCCAGAATGGATTTGTTGAAATCCTAACCTCAAGGCGATGGGGCCTTTGGGAGGTGATTGGGCCTTCAGGGTGAAACCCTCATGAATGGAATTAGTGCCCATATAAAAGAGGCCCCAGAGAGCTCATTCACTCCTTCCATCACATAGGACCCAGCAAAAAGTTACCCTCTATGAGCCAGAAGACGAGCCCTCACCAGATGCTGAATCTTCTTTGATCTTGGAGTTCTCAGCCTCTGGAACTGTGAGCAATAGATTTCTGTTGTTTATAAAACACCCAGTTTACAGTATTTTGTTACAGCAGCTGAACAGACTAAGACATCCCTTTATTTTCTGGGGTTCCATCTGTGGAATAAAACAGTTTATCACCACCTCTCTAGCCCTAGGTGGGAGGGAGATTTGGGCCTTTCACATAGTTGTGCTTACACTGAAAGCTAAGGGCTGTGGTTGGGGCTGGTCATTGGACCAGGATTAGGGCCAGTCTCCCAGGGAGCTTGGGAGCACTTCTTGACTGCTGTCCCACAAGGACGGGGGGCCCAGAGAATCAGACTGCTGGAAGTTTCTCCTCATTCAACAATAATTGGCCAACTGGCAGATACTTCTCCAGGCAGGCCAACTAGGCTGACCCCTAAAGGGAGGGAGAGGTGCCCCTGGTTAGCATCCTCATTACAGGGGGAGTCCAGTTAGCTCATGAGTGCTGGTCTGGGCCTTTGCCCAGAGGAAGGTGGTGTCGCTCCCACTCTGATATTAATTGAACATTGTTATATCTCCTTTGTATTTCACACTGTGCAAACCCCTGTCCCCAAGACCAGGAAGTCTCCCAAACTATCCTCTTTCTCCCTCCCTCCATGTCATCCCCATACCCACAATCACTGCATCCTGAGGATTCTACCACTTGCATAAATGGCTCCTCTGCTCCCCAGGGCTGAACTGGGATGAGGTTAATAAGGTTCCTGGGGTATAAAATTTATGTAGACAATCATACCCAGAGATTGTGTAAGTCCTGGCCTGCCTCCTCCTCGCAAGCCTCATCACTGTCACCACCTCCTAACTATGCTCCCTGTCTCCTGTCTTGCCTCCACCCAGCAACTGGAATTTTCTAGAGCAAATCACATCTGATCACATTATTCTCTTGCATAATGGGCTGTGCTTTGACCCGGCACTGGCATATAGATAAAACCTTTGTGGTTTGGACCCTACCTGTGGTTTTACTATTCCTGCTATTTATACCCTACATTTCCACTGGATACTGGGTATTCCTAGAACAAGCCTGTCCCTGGAATCCTTCTGAAGTTTTTCTCATCTTGAACATTTAGAAATACTGATGCCCCTTAGCCTCCTTTCTCTCCCACCTAACTGGCAAACTCCTCCCACTTTCATACCCACTTTCAGCCCTCATGCCTCTTCCTGGAGTCTCCTTTCCAGAGTTTGTGCCTCTGTTTCCCCATGGTGCCACATGCAGCTGTCTCAGCATTTTACGAGACTAGCTATTCATGTTGTCTTCTCTTCCACCCGACATCTGAATCTTGCAGAACAGTCAGTTTCTTTTTCATCTTTACATCACAGGGCCTCATCGAGTGACTTGTAGGAATAGATTTCTGTACTGGCTTCCTTTCTAAATGGAAACTGACTGGGGGAGATTCTGAAATATGTGGAGAGGGCAGGCAAAGAGGTAAAAACCAGTGTTTTTCAGATTCTGGAGGAAGTGGAGTTTAGAAAAAACTTTGTTCTTTTGTCATCGCTTGTTGAGAGCCTAAACTGAAGTCTTGATCCCAGTTACTGCAAGAGGAATTTGGGTTGGTCCTTTACAATTCCCCCTCAAGGTCAACTGCTCTTCCTTCAGATCCTTTTTTGTTTTCACTTTTTATTTTGAAAGAATTTCAAACTTAAAGGTTTTTAACAGTACAAAGAATTCCCTTATGTTACCTGTCCAGATTCAATCATTGTTAGTATTTCGCCTCATTTGCTGTATTATTCTTTCTCTAAAGATATCATTAGTCTTCTGAACCCTTTGAGAGTAACTTCCCTCCATAAAGTCCCTTTGCCCTTTAATAATTTAGTATGTATTTCCTAAGAGCAAGGACATTATCTTCCAAAACCTCATTACAAATATTGAAATCAAGGCATTTCACACTGAGGTGATTATTGTCAGTTAGTCTACAGTCCACAGGCCAGCTTCAACAGTGGTTCCAATAATGTCCATTATAGCAATTTTGGGGGGTGTTCAGAATCCAATCCAGGATCACACATTGCTGTTGTAGTGGTATTTCTTTATTTTCCTTTAATTTAAAATAGTTCCTCAACCTTTTCTTGTGTTTCATGACCTTGACATTTTTGAAGAGTACAGGCCAGTTAATTTGCATAATTAAACTCAGGTCCATGGGTTTGGACCTGTCTGAGGTTTCTGCTAGGTTAGAAATGCTGTGCCATGGGGAAGCCTCACATCAGGAAGCAAAGATGGGGGTTTGTCTCATCATTGAAGACATCAGGTTCAATCCCTTAGTTAAATTGGCATCTGCCAGATTACTCTGCGGTTAACAGATTTCTTTTCTTTCATAATTGACAAGTAACCTGTTTGGGAGATACACTGAAACCATGTAAGTATCCTGCTACTCAACAACTTCCACCCTCAGATATTTTTCCTCAGGTGTTCCTGCCCTCTGTCACCACCCTCTCTCCTCAGCACTTTTCTTTCCTGGGGACTCTGGCAACACTCTCTCCTCCCAATGGTTTTGGGGTACACACAGGGCCTGGATTCTCTAGGATTTGGTTTTGGACTCTCTGGGGTGGGCAGGGATCTTGGTTGTCTCCAATCTATACAGTTCTTGAACTTCTTGGCATACAGCCCCTCTTGGGTTAAGGGATCCCATAGCTGACTCTTCAGCATCACAGTTTGACTGCCATTTTCTTCCCACACCCTTCCTTTCCACCCTCTCGGGAGAATTTCTTCTTGTGCTATGTCTTCTCTTTGCCTGAGTCAGGCTGAGGGCTTGGATCTCCCTGTGGGCTCTCCCTTAGTCACTTGAGACTCCAGGAATCTGCCTCAGCTTCTTGACCACAGTTCTGGCTTTCCCATGCCCTGCTTCTAATATGAGTTAACCTTTAGACTATTCTGCCTGCTTTTAGTCCGTTGAACCTACTTTTTGTTCATTTGTGTGTCCATCTGTCCATTCATCCTTTCTCTATCCACCTCCCATCCCCCTATGCATCCACTCATCCACCCATTTATCCATCCATCCATCTGCTTCCCCAACTCCCCATGCATCCTCTCATCCATCCATCCATCCATCCATCCATCCATCTATCCATCCACCCATCTATTCATGCACCCACCCATCCAGTATCCATTATATCCTAGGCCTGTGCAGAGCAACAGGGGGATAGAAATGACTTACATGCAACAGTCATAGGCATTGTGGAGTTTGGAGCTCACAGTGTAAAATAGAGACAGACATTGGAACAAAAAAACAAACATAGCACGATCTACGCTAGAGGTTTACAGAGCAGAAAGGAGGGAGCATCCAATTCCACCTGCATCCAAAACACACTTCATGGTGGAGAGGGTGCCAGAGCTACTTGTTGAAGGTTGAATGGGAGTTTGTTGGGAAGAGAAGAGCCCCTGCACAGAGGGGATGGTATGTGTCAAGACCAGGCTTGAGCAGGCAGAGGACACAGAAGGGATGGGGGAGTAGCAGAATGCAGTGTGAGTCTATGCAGGCAGACCTGTTTGAGGTGAGACTGGACAGAGACCCTGGGGACAGCCCCTTAGAATCCTTTCCTGTCACACAGTGTAGTGCTGACTTTATCCTTTAGGCTAAATGGAAGCCATATTTAGCAGAGGAGTGATAGGCACCATATAGCTTGATTTTTAGCCTGGTGCTTTTGGCCAGTGATGGAGGATAGACTGATTGGGGAGATATATGGGGATCAGACACAGGTGGGGTCCCAGGTGAGAAGCAGCAAGAGTCCCCTTGGTGGCAGTGAAGGCCAGGATGAGGGGTATTCGGAGACATTTCTAGTGTAGAATCGACAGGGCTTGGTGAATAATTTGATGTGGGATAAGGGAAAAGGGGCTGTCCAGAAGGTGTCTGTGGTGATCCCTGCCAGGTTTCTCTTTAGAGTGAGTGGATAGTAGGTTAACTTGTAGAGACGAGGAGTACAAACAAGGAAGAGGTTCAGGATGGAGAAGCGATGAGCCCAATCATGTTGCCTCCTCGCAGCTCTGGTCGCCTGGATTGTATGCCTCACACTTATTGTCTGCCAAATGTCCCAGCTTCTTCCCAGAACAGTCTCCTAAAATCATAAAGGTGATGACCTGAGCTCAATGAAAATGAGAAGCTGGTGACTCTGTTTGCTCTCAAGATGACAAAACTGCCTAAACATGAATATGCTGGTTCCTCTCTCTACCTTGACATGGTGTGAAAAAAGCAAAGTCAGACTCAGACCCCAGCCCGGGCACTTAGAAAAAAACAGAAAAATTCATTATCATGAAGTTTCAACCTGGGAGATGGCCCCACAGCAGGGCTCCCCAAAACAGTTTCAGTTCATATACATGCCAAAGTATATACACACTGGAGTTTAACTGTTACCTTCATCTCTCCTACAGCATCAAATCTCTGTAATACTTAACTGGAAAATGCTGGGGTTCTAGGCTCTCAGTTCTCCAGGCCTGCAGAGAGTATTCCCTCAGCCCTGTGGTCCCTTTCTTATCTGTCGTGCTAAAACAGGTGTGTAGGCATTGCTTTTTCCACACATTTCTGGGTTTGTATAGCTCTCTGATGCATGGAACTTTTAGCAGGAAAAGGACATGTAGTGGAGAGGGACTTCTGATTTCCCCTGAGAAGTGCCGTCTTCCTTCAGTGTTTTCCTCTCAAGGAGGGGCTGGTGGGAGGGGAGATCATATTATCCCCTATTGCTTGGTATCCATGGATACTGCCTGTGGGAGGCCTTTTCTTTCCCTGCTCTGTCCAGTGCCTTAGCCACTGGCCCCATGCAGCTCTCTGAGTTTAAATTTTAATTAATGAAAATTCAATAAAGTTAAAAATTCAGTTTCTCAGTGGCACTAGCCACATTGTAAATGCTCCACAGCCACATGTGGCTGGTGGCTATGTATTGGACAGCATAGATAGGGAACATTTCCATCAGCACAGAGAGTTCTATCAGACAGCACTGTTTTGTTTTATTTTTGAGACGGAGTTTTGCTCTTGTCGCCCAGGCTGGAGTGCAAGGGCGTGATCTCAGCTCACCGCAACTTCTGCCTCCCAAGCATTTCTCCTGCCTCTGCCTCCTGAGTAGCTGGGATTATAGGCACCCACCACCATGCCCAGCTAATTTTTTCTTTTTTGTATTTTTAGTAGAGACAAGGTTTCTCCATGTTGGTCAGGCTGGTCTTGAACTCCTGACTTCAGGTGATCTGCCTGCCTCAGCCTCCCAAAGTGCTGAGATTACAGGCTTGAGCCACCGTGCCTGGCCAAGGATAGCACTGTTTTATCACAACACCCCCAGATATTACTTGAAAGCTGTAGGACCTAGGATCCTTCCACTCTCAAATTGTGCTTTTTAGAGGCTGGAAATTCACCAGAGACCTTAGGTTAGGAGAGGGCAGGAAGGCCACAACCCCCAGGGGCCTTATAGGTGCTGTATAGGGACTGGGCGAGGAGCCAACGGGACACAGTCTCATGGAGCTAAAATAGGAAAAGTGACCCCCTGAGGTAACTCCCTGCAGGGTGGGTTCTAGCAGCTTTCTCCAGGGCAGGAAGTGCTGTGGGAATTTGGGAATGCACAGGCGGCCTAGCCAGACCCGTGGCTCACTATTGAGGCTGGTTTCCTAGTATGGGGGCACCTGCTTGCCAAGCCCTTCCTTGCTGCTCTGTGGTCTCTGAAAAGCTGCTGTTGGGTGAAGCACAGTAGTCACTGACTCACTGTGGTCAAATCACTGTCAGGCTTTGGTTTCTCTACCTTTAAAATGCATTCTGGGCCGGGCGTGGTGGCTCAAGCCTGTAATCCCAGCACTTTGGGAGGCCGAGGCGGGTGGATCACAAGGTCAAGAGATTGAGACCATCCTGGTCAACATGGTGAAACCCTGTCTCTACTAAAAATACAAAAAAAAAAAAAAAAAAAAAAAAAAATTTAACTGGGCATGGTGGCATGTGCCTGTAATCGCAGCTACTCAGGACGCTGAGGCAGGAGAATTGCCTGAACCCAGGAGGCGGAGGTTGTGGTGAGCCCAGATCGTGCCATTGCACTCCAGCCTGGGTAACAAGAGCGAAATTCCAACTCAAAAAAAAAAAAGAAAAAGAAAAACTGCATTCTGGGCCGGGCGCGGTGGCTCACACCTGTAATCCAGCACTTTGGGAGGCCGAGGCGGGTGGATCACAAGGCCAAGAGATCAAGACCATCCTGGTCAACATGGTGAAACCCCGTCTCTACTATAAATACAAAAAATTAGCTGGACATGATGGTGCGTGCCTGTAATCCCAGCTACTCAGGAGACTGAGGCAGGAGCATTGCCTGAACCCAGGGGGCGGAGGTTGCTGTGAGCCAAGATCGTGCCATTGCACTCCAGCCTGGGTAACAAGAGTGAAACTCCATCTCAAAAAAAAAAAAAGCATTCTACAATCTGAATTGAGTCTAGATACAGGATGAATACTACTCTAGGAACAGGTCACTGAGATGAATTGGGTGGAAATTTTGTATGGGAAAATCTCCACAAAGAGACCTGTCTGTGGGCTACCTGGTTGGAGGGCGGAACGGTCCACTCCTGCTGTCTGCACTTTCTCTCTGTCATTCCTTCTCCTATGAAAAACAGTGGACAGAGGAGGCTGTGTCTCCCCTCACTGTCCTTTGGTCTCCTCAGCAACACTCATGCCCCTTCAGCGAGCCCTCTCCCAGGTCTTTTGTGGCTAGACTTTCTTGGCAGAAAGCCATGAGTGAGACGTGGAAACGCAGAAGAAATACAACCCACAGGCAAAGCCTTTCTTCTTTTTCGGCAGCTAGAGGGATGCTGAAGAAGGCTGCTACATTTGTGAACTTCTCCATCCTTCTGAGCAGCTCACAGTGTTTTGGCCACTCCATTGCATTAGTCAAAGTGATTTTGTTGGTGGTGGTATTCTTCCTCTTTCTGGGAGAAGAGAAGAAATTGGACTTTCCTTTTTTTGAGATGGAGTCTTGCTCTGTTGCCCAGGCTGAAGTGTAGTGGCGCGATCTCGGCTTACTGCAACCTCTGCCTCCTGGGTTTAAGTGATTCTTGTGCCTCAGCCTCCTGAGTAGCTGGGATTACAGGCACCTGCCACCACAATTAGCTAACTTTTGCATTTTTTTTTTTTTTTAAGAGATGGGGTTTCACCACATTGGCCAGGCTGGTCTTGAACTCCTGACCCCAAGTGATCCGCCCTTCTCGGCCTCCCAAAGTGCTGCGATTACAGGCGTGAGCCACCGCGTCCAGCAAGAAATGGGTCTTATTTACTGCCAGACTCAGGCTTGCAAGCCTCCTTATGCCCTCTCTTTCCCCTTCACCAACTCAGGACCTTTTAATTGGGCAAACAAAAATATACAGTGGACAGTAGAATCAGCCAAAATCTGTCTTAGGGCAGACAACAGGCAAAGGGTCATGACAACTGAGAAAGGTAAAACATTCATGGCAGAGTAAGGCAAGAGTGAGGCCTGACTTCCAGCAGGAGAAATCGGCAGCTACTGCCACAGTGAAAGCTCCTTATCTTTAGAACAAAATATATTCCTATTGGACTACCTGACACAGAAGATAGTGTGGTATGGATGGATATTGTGAATGACAAATAATGTAAATATATTTGAAATAAACAAAATGCTTACACAGCTCAATGAATTATTTGGAAACAAACTCTGGCTTGACTGTATTACTGAGCAAAACCTAAGTTGAAACAAAAATACCCTTCTCTTTGGACATGCATTTGGAGATAGGTAGGAAGACAATACTTTTTTTTTTAACTGACCTTCCCTTAAGGCTTGGTCATAGAAGTGTAAACAGTGTAAATGAATTCACCATTGCCAGTTTTTATGCCCTATCTATGTTACCTGTGTATTCTGAGATCATACATGTACCTGCCAAAATACCTGGGAAGAATTACTGTATCACAGTTACATTTGAGCTCTTGGCAGGCCGAACTGAGGAAGAGTAATTTAGAACGTTTTACATTCTATTTGAAAGAAATTGCTAGTATTTCCTTAAATGACAGGTTACATAGAAAGATACTACCTGGAAGCTACCTTTTTCACTTTGGTTCATTTTTATTTTTTGTGTATAATTTATATAGTTGTTTGATTATTTTGCTTATAGTGCAATCCTGCCACAAAGTATTAAAGGAGAAGATACCCATCATGCCTTCAACATCTGCATTTTCCAAGTTTTATTCTTCTACATCCACAGTATGTCAGTAGTTCTTGAAATTAAAAAAAAGAGAATAAAACTCTTCTAAGAATGCAGATGTCTATAACTACAATGGTACTAGATAGGAAGGAGACAGTGACAGAGGGGAAGAAAGTGGACATGTCCATTTGCAGGGAAGGTGGTTCAAGTCTTTGGATTTAAAAACAAGTTCCCCAGAGAAGCTGGCTGTAATGGAATTTCCAGAAAATTTCCTTTGCCCTCCAAAAAGGACCTCAAAAGTCCCAATCCAAACTTTGGGAAACAACAGTTATGAGATGCTATAAATGAAGATGAAAGCAGGAGAAGGATGAATGTGTCTTCCATTTAGCTATAGCTCATGGCAATGCCTCTTTAGCCATTGACGGAGCTGTAAAAACCACTGAAGTACCAGCATTTCTTGGAAGAATAGCAGTAGAAAAGTAATGAACATCACACCTTATCTAAATCAGTAAAAGGGCTTCATGGCCAGGAAAGTTTTCTAAATAATAAGTGACTCTAGATTAGATGTCTCTTTTCAGCATTAAATGTAGCAGAATTAACAACACCAAAAAAGATTCAGACATGGATATAGTGATAGCAGAAAATTACAAGGCAGAGGACTTAAAAGAATAAAGACAATGCTGGGGGTTCAACAGTATTCCACTGGACTAGAAAATCCATGAACTTCGAAAGCCCTAGCAAAATATCACTCTTGTTTGTAAATTACTTATCATACAACCACAAGTTGAATCTTTATCTTTCCATGTATGGAAGAATCCTACATTCAGCATTTAAGTTTTCTGCATTTCTTTGCCAGTCTTGTAGCCGAGTATCTTGTTCCCATCAATTTTGGTGCAGGTAACTGGTAGCTGCTGGTGCAAGGCCTGGACTGTGGCATCTGACATTGTTTGATAGTTTTTACTAATTGCTGTCTGATACTCCTTTCCTGCATTCTCTGATTTTGATAAACTCCTTTACAGTTTAGACTTCATTCAAAACAGTGAATCCTGTACGACTTTATGACTGACCAATGAAGCATTGCTGTCTTCCTTATACTGAACCTGAATTTTAAGCACTCTGACAACCTGGGCTATAGGTTGTTTGATGGTGGACTTCTGCTCATATCTCCAATGACCACTCCAGAAGTTTTCAGGCTGAAACTAGTGGCTTTCAATATATGCAGTAACAGTCTGTTTTACCATAAACAGTACAGAAGCCTTGGCCATTGAAATAACCGTCTTTCACATAGCATTTTTTGTTTTTTTTTTTTTGAAACAGGGTCTCACTCCTATAGCTCAGGCTGGAGTGCAGTGGCTCACTGCAGCGTCAACCTTCTGGGTTCAAACTATCCTCCTACCTCAGCCTTCTGGGTAGCTGGGACCATAAGTGTTCACCACCACACCTGGATATTTTTTTTGTATTTTTAAAAGTAGAGATGAGGTTTTGCCATGTTGCCCAGCCTGGTCTTGAACTCCTGGGTTCAAGCGATCCACCCGCCTCAGGCTCCCAAAGTGCTGGGGTTACAGGTGTGAGCCACTGTGCCGTTAAAAGCCTGTCGGCTCTTAAAGCCCTGTCAGAGAATTCTCTCCAGGACTCCAGACCTCCATTTAATTCCTCTGGCTGAGACCTCTTGCTTGTTTCTGATCTTCTTACCCTTCCGTCTTCACAGGCGCGAACGGATCCATGTTACAGTGGGCAAATGCATGTGCTGCTCCCTCCCCAAAGATTGTCATATTTCCAAGTAAAATTGAGACATAAGAAAAGTTTGTCTTCAGTGCAGCAAGGTTCTTCTTTATAAATCTGCTCAACTCTAACAATAAGCTCATCCCAGGAAATTGTCCCCTGCCTCATTTTCTATACCCTATTTTATGCTCAAGAGAAGAGGCTACTCCTAAATCAGGATAGTTGAATTTTAGTGACTTTTATAGACATATAGTTAAAAGAATGAATGTCTAATGAGGGAATTCCAGATTTTATCAGCCCTAGATGATATAATTTTAGGCTACACTGATATTCCTAAAATTTCACTATGTAAAGAGCAGCCCAAGCTGGCTGAATTTGAGGATGGGATACTGGGTGAGGAGAACGTATACACAGCAGCTACATTCGTCACTCATGCAGTCTCCAGGGGAAAGATCAGGTCTTAATTACAGAGCTCAGTAATAGCAGATTTTTAGATCTAAGAAATAACCTTTTCTTTAGATTTGATCACTTGCAGAAAGAAGCAAGTGCCCGCAGCCAGAGGAAGTAGATGGAGATCTACTTAGAATTTTACTCCTATACCAAGTCAGTATTCTAGTTTGAGTTTCTTTAGTTTTTGATGCAACCAAAGTCAAGACTTTATTCCTTAATGTCTTAATTTCCCACATTCCCAACTATCAAAGTCACATAGAATCAGAACTGGACCTCAGAAATATTGAGATGCCTAGATTCTTTTTCTTTTAGACCACTCACATTTCTTACAGGCAGTCTAGTTAGCCTGTTCCAAGGGCAGACCCTGCACACCCTGTTCCCAACATTTAATTAGACAAAATCCACAAAGCACACCTATTACAGGCAAAACTCTATAATTTAGAAAGCTTTCAGCTACAAAGAAGAGAAAACCTAAATAAATGCATATTAAGTGATAAAAATATTAAAGTTATGTGGCCAGACTCCTGGAAGTAGGTGGGGTGGGTCCAGGTTGGTTAATGTCTATCTAATCACCTCATCAAGAACACAGATTCTTTTCATCATTGTTCACTGTCAGCTTCAACCTGTTGATGTTGCCCCTCCTGGTCACAAGGTGGCTGCCATTGTTCTAAGTATCCCATGTAGACATGACACTTGCCCAACTGAAAAGAAGGAACCGTTTCCTCCCCTGAGTCTCTTTCTATCAATTAGAAATCTTTTCTGTAGAAACAATCTCATCATTTCTCTCATGTATCACTGATCAAGACAAGATCTCATGACCCTTCTTAAACCAATGGTAGGAAAGAGAATGGGATCACCCTAGACCAATCAATATCCACACCTCACCCTCCTGGGAAGTGGCTAAAGTCACCCTTTCTCAGCAGAAGGCCTCAGAGAAAAGTATCAATATGGAAACAAAATTGGTTTCTACTGGCCAGAAACAGGCCAATAGATTCGTATGGGCAACAAACAGTACTTGCTGCATCAGGCACAGTCATAAAGGAACAGAGCAAACAGACTTCAGGTCTGTTAGAACCTCCTATCAAGCTAAGACACCTACATTCATTATAGTAACTGAAGAACAGAGTGTCCCGGAAACACTTGGGTCCCCAGTGGGTACAGCATAGAGTAGAGGCAGCTGAGTGGAGTGGCCTAGGGCAGTGGTCAGGGGAGGACTTCTGGTAGAAGTCTACTTCAGGCTAGACTCTGATGATCAAGTGAGCCAGACATGGGTTGGTAGGAAGAAGGAGCAGCTATTCCTTCTTGGTAGCTCAGGAAGTTTGGTGTGAGATTGTATCCTGGGGAAATGAATTTGTCCCCTTTTCCATGATTCATGGCCATCAAGGGTGCTGGGTGGCTTATATAAATGAGTACTAGAGGAGGCAGGCGTGTGATGATTGCTGGACTCTTGGGAGACTTTACCACATGATGTCTACTTTGCCATTGGAGTTAGGCAGTATCCCAGCCAGACCTGACTCAGTGTGAGAAGCATACATAATTTGCATTCCTTGCTTGGTTTAATGCTTGGCTGTCACCATACTTTTTAACAAGGGGCCCCACATTTTCATTTAGCATTGGCCTTGCAAATTATGTGTGCTTCTCATTCTGAGTCAGGTCTGGCTGGGATACTGCCTAACTCCAATGGCAAAGTAGACATCACATGGTGTCCAGACATCACGTGTGGCCTTTCTTTTCTTTTCTTTTTTTTTCCTAATAAGTATCTTTTTATTGTACTTTAGGTTCTGGGGTACATGTGCAGATCATGCAGGATTGTTGCATAGGTACATACATGGCAAGGTGCTTTGCTACCTTCCTCCCCCCATCACCTATATCTTGTATTTCTCCCCACGTTATCCCTCCACACCCCCCACTGTCCCTCCCCTAGTCCCCCCCAACTGACCGCAGTGTGTGATGCTCCCCTCCCTGTGTCCATGTGTTCTAATTGTTCAACACCTGCCTCTGAGCGATACCATGTGGTGTTTGATTTTCTGTTCTTATGTCACTTTGCTGAGAGTGATGGTTTACAGATTCATCCATGTACCCATGAAAGACACGAACCCATTGCTTTTTTATGGCTCTGTAGTATTCCATGGTATATATGTGCCACATATTCTTTATCCAGTCTATTGTTGATGGACATTTAGCGTGACCTTTCTAACCACAGGGCAGCGGCAAGCATGGGACAGATGCATAGGGTTGCAGGTGGCCCACCTGTAAATCCAGCCCTGGAGAAAAGCATCCACAATCAGTTGAATACAAGAAGGAGAGGCTCCTGGGGCTATTTTGATCTAGAACATGTCTCTTTTCAGATCCCTCCATTTACAAATGTTTAACAACAGTATCGTGCTGGTGAAAGTTACCATTTTATGGATCAGTGTGGCTGACTCCTTTCACAGGAATGAGGGAAATAACAGGGTGCTTAAAAGCAATTAGTTGAAGCAACAAAAAGAACAAAGAACAACAAGAAAGCTATTATGCAAATGTGTGGCTATTTGCTCCATTCTGCCTTGGGGAGTTTTGTGGTAGATTCAGGAGCTTCTGCCTGTCTGAATTATTAGTCTTCCTCATATTTAACATCAAGCCTCAGTACAATTATTTATGTTTTGTTTTATTTTTTTTTCCCTCAGCACATTAGTAATTGGCCTCTCTTATCTTCTGGTCTTAACATGGGCTTAACTGCTGCCTTGACGGAAAACAATAGCAATGAAGGCAAAGGGAGTGCAGATTCAGCAGTAGGACGGCCAGAGGGAAGGCACTGGAAGATTGGAGCGTCATTCCGCTCTGCTGTGCAGGGGTCTTGGAAAAGTGGAAGTGGATAGGTGCCTTCCCCAAGGGTCCTGGGCTGCTGTCTGTGGGGCTGTGAACCGCGATGTCTTTTAGCTCCTTTCAGAAATGACCTGGTCAGACATAATGGAACTGGGTATCCCCAGCTCTTTCAGAAAAGAAAGAAAGAAATAGAAAATCCTACTAAAGACCCAACCAATGAATTTCAGATCACATTTGTGCCTACATTAAGTACAGTAAACTATACTCCAAATGTTCCTGGAATGTGGTCCCAATCCAGGCCCCAAGCGATGATTGTTGGATCTCGTGCAACAAAGATTTTGGGGCAAATCTGCAGAATAAAGTGAAAGCAAGTTTATTAGAGAAGTAAAGAAACAAAGGAATGGTCACTCTGTAGGCAGGGCCGGGTGTTCCCGAAAGCAAGAGGAGGAGTGCTCCCAACTTAGGTGCAATGCTTGTTTGTTTGTTTTTTTGAGATGTAGTCTTGCACAGGGCTGGGCTGCCTGGGGAGGCTGTGGAAAGCAACCTGGACTGCAGAGTGTAGAGTCATAAGCTGAGGACTTGGCTCTCAAGCCCCTACATGAGACTCTGCTGGTGAAGGTTGGGGGTGGGTGCTGTTTTCCCCTTCTCTGCCCCCTGCCTTCTCTGCAGGAAGGCTGGCCAATGGCCTCTGCCTCATCTCCAGGAGTTGGTGTCCTCAAGATGCTCCTTTACCCCATTGCCACAGCCTCCCCAGGAGCAAGCTCTGCATGGCTGACAGCCCCATTTAGAAGGAGGCACTGTGGAAAGAATGGTGTCCCCTGCAGCTCAGCCTCATCTCCTTAATGGATCCTAATTACCCCTGTCCTGCTTATAGCTTCTCTCCAGGGCCCACCTGTCAAGTTGATGGATGAGGTGACTGGGAGGTGGGGCCAGCTGGGGCTAGAGGAATCCCTCCACTCTCTAGTAGGGCGGGGACGCAGGAACTTTCAGTCAGTTCCAAAGATTCTGAGGAAGAGAAGGTAACATTACAGGATGAGCTCTTCTCCCCTTTTGTCTTTAAAGCTTAGGTCAGGTGAGTTTTCACTGAGGAGGAAGGTGATGGGGAAACTGGCCAAAGAGAACTGGCTATTCTGGTTTGTAGCCTGGGGAATACATGATAAGGGAGGAGAGGCAGCCCTGCCCAGGACTCCAAGGCAGGACCCAGAGCTGTATTTTAGGACCCCAGCACCAGGCCAATCAGAAGGCCACATCTGCTTGGAGAAGGCTGGCAGTCACCAGGCACTTAGTCTCCAGCTGATCCAGGTCTTCCTGGACACACTCCCAGTGAGGACTCAGTAAATGAACTGCAAATCATCTGGGGTCCCAGACACAGACCTTTGACCCTAGGATCACCAGCAGCAGATGCTGGCTTGACTGTGATTCTCTTTCTGCAGATTAATCAGATAGGGAGAAGGAATACCAGGGTTCTGCTTTTAAGTCACATCTACTCAGAACAAAGGAGTGAAACCTTCCCCTTCTCTGCTGTGAATAGTCTCATGTTCTCTAGGAATTAACCATCACAGTCTAACTTGTGAGTTACTATTTTGTGCACTTGTTCTGTGCCATGTGCGATGTAAGCTTCTTGTGCACATCAGGTATCTTTACTCATCTTTTCCACCTGTGTCCCCTCGATGGTTCCCATTGTGGGGGCACCATGCAGTTGCACAAAATGGCAGGTGGGGCATAAATATCTATTGAACACCAGCTCTGTAGTTTATTGTTTTTATTTTTACAACAACACTTTGAGCTAAGTATTGTCTCCATTTTTCACATAAGGAAGGGGAGACTCAGAAAAGTAGAGAGGTTGGGAAGCCTATCACATCATTTATAAATAACAGCTGGATTCACAGCCAGGAACATCTGCCGCCAGAGCTCCCGTTCTAGCGCAGGCGTGAAGTGTCATGGAAGTGGCTTGGTGGAGTGGTCCAGACAATGTGTTCTGGATGTAGGTGGTCTGGGACCAGCCCCTGGCTCCATGCTTCCTGGCCTTGTAACTCTGGAGAAGTCACTTTACCTCTTCATGTCTCAATGTCCTTATCTCTAAAGTGGAGATGATAGCACGTACCTCATGGGTTTCTATGGGATGCAATGAGCTAGAGCCAAGGGCTTGGAACAGAGTGTGGCACAAAGGAGGCACTTTGTGAATGCTGGTTGTGATTATCCTCTTAACTCTGCAAGACTTCTAGGAACAAAAAAGATGTGATTCTAGATATGGAGCATGGCCAAGGCCACTGAGTTGATGTGCATGTGTAAAACACCTTGTTTTTCCTTCTCTTCCTCTCTAATCCCAAACCATGCAGCTCAAGGTTGTGAGATGGCTGGTGGCCACCCCTGAATCCAGAACACAGTGTCCCCTTGGCTTTCATAGACTCCCCAACCCAGAGCTCCCAGGGAAAGAGCCCTTTCTTGGATATGGAGCTTAACAGTCACATTCTAAGGGAATATTTGGGGAATATGGACTGAGGAAGGAGGGTAATTGGTCTTGTGTGGACACAAGTCTTCACTCCTGTACTGAGAAATTAAGAGCCCATGAGGGTGGGCTTCGGGTTGTCAGACAGCATGTCCCTGAGGGAAAGGTTCAGGCTGGGTTTCCTGCTGCCCCCTTTCCCAGCTGAAAAGGATTAGCTAAGTGTTATTGATCCAAGCTCCAGGGGGAATATTTGCTAGAAGGTCGCTGGCACCTGCTCAACACTTAGCTGGTATTCATTATTCAGTGATAGGGATGGGGAGTAGAGAATGCTGGCATTGTGCCACCAAGGGAGCCTGGCTTCACCAGGGGTAACATGGGAACTGGGAGAGGCAGACAGCCTGGAAAAGGCATAGATGACTGGCCCTCATCCTGGGAGGACCAGTGGTGGATGGTACTGGGGGGACTTCTATCTCCTGGGCAGCCCTTGGCCTCCCACAGGTCATGGAGGCTCTGGGTTTTGGCTGGAGACTAGGAAAAAAAAAACTTTGGGTTTTTCTGATGGCCTTTTTCTCATGGAGGCTCTGGCTTTTGGCTGGAGGTTAGGAAAAAAACTTTGGGTATTTCTGATGGCCTCAGTTTCCTCAAATGTCCCACCCAGTTTTAATTGTGTATTGCAATTACACTAGGCTTTGCAGTGAGAGGAATGCCAATCAAGCCCAAGGCTTCAGAGTGGGTCAGAATGACGCATTGAAGAAGATCTAAAGGATGTGTATTTGTTGTTTCCTAATGCTGTGATAGGCCTGCCTATGCTTGGAGCCTTTCCAATTAGATAATGTTGATATAAGTGCCTTGTAACAGGTAACATTTCAGACCAATATCAGCTATCATCATCACACAGTGATGATGAGTATTTTTACCACCTTTCCAAAAATCCATGCCCCCAAACCTAATGTAGCCATAACAACCAGTGTGAGAAGGGAGAAGGGTTAGGACTCGAACAAGACTGTCCATAGCAGCACTGTTTGGAGACAACCCTAACGTCCATGGAGAGAAGAATAAATAAATATACAATGACATCTTTACCAAATGGAGTATTTTACAGCATAGGAAATGGAGAAGAGTAATTGGTAAGTCTTGCAGAGTTGAGAGAATAACGACAACCAGTACTCACAAAGTGCCAGGCTCTGTTCCAAGCCCTGTAGCAATATGGGTGAATCTTAGAATATGGTGAGTGGGAAAAGCAAGTCCTAGAAGGCTACTCATATCAAACTTCAAAATTAAAACTAAAAAATAGGTGACGTAGGGAGACAGATATAGGTGATAAACTGAAAAATAAGGCAAAGGAAAGAAAAGTAAAAGGTTTAGCATAATGATTCCCTCTGGCAGAGGTGGTAAGAGCCAAGACAGAGGGCCCAGAGAGCAGAGGAACATGCAGACGTGCTGCTTGTATTGTTATTGTTCCAGATTTTGAGCTGGATGGTGCTATAGCTTGGCTGTTCGTCCCCCTCAAACCTCATGTTGAAATTTGATCCCAATGTTGGAGGTGGGTCCTAATGGGAGGTGTTGGTGTTATGGGGTGCCTCCCTCGTGAGTAGATTAGTATCCTCCTGGAAATGGGGGTGAGGAAGCTCTTGCTCTATTAGTTCCCATGAGAGCTGATTGTTAAAAAGAGCCTGAAGAAAAAATAAATAAATAAATAAATAAAATAAAAAGAGCCTGACACCTCCCCCTCCTCACTCTCTATTCCTTCCTCTCTTGCCATGTGATCCCTGTGCAAGCCGGCTCCCCTTCCTCTTTCTCTTCCACTGAGTGGAAGCAGCCTGGGGCCCTCACCAGAAGCAGATGCTGTCTCCATGCTTCTTGTACAGCCTGCAGAACTGCAAGACAGATCAACCTCTTTTCTTTATAAATTATCCAGCCTCAAACATTCCTTTATAGCAACACAAATGGACTAAAACAGATGATAAATAAAAATGAATGAATGCATGAATAAATGAATGAATAAGTGAGTATAAAAGTGGGCCATATGTGAAACAATGTTGGCATTGAGTTGTAACTAGGATTATGATTAATCCAATGCTGAATATCTAAAATCCAAAATACATATTTTTTTCATTTAAAGAAAATTCTGGTGATGAGTGAGTATGGATCACCAAGTAGAAGTTCTAGAAACACAGTCACTTTTTTTTTTCAGTAGGGGATAGGAGTGTCTCTCTATAGCCCACTGTAGTTAGAAATACTCTTGCCATAAACCTTGCTGAAGAGAGGTGAAGTCCAGCCTCTCTTACATTCTGATGTAGGTATGCTGAAGAGTGAGTGTGTGTGTGTGTGTGTGTGTGTGTGTGTGTGTGTGTATGTGTAGTTTATATTCTACATACTATATATATATATCTGTATGTATATAGTATGGATGCTATATACATACACATACATATATACTATATACACTATATAAATATATAGTATATATACATATATGTAGTATATATGTATGTGTATGTATATAGCATCCATACTACTATATACATACACACAGATATATACAGTTTATAGAATATAAACTACATATATATATATATATATATATATATATATATATAGTATGTCCTTGGGCTGAATTTATTACTGGCACTAAACTATGATTAATAGGGCTTCCATAAACATTCTTACACATGTCTCTTTTAGTTTATGTATGTATATACATTTCCTTTGGCTACATATCTAGTAGTAAAATTGCTGGATATAGAGTATACGCAGTAGTCCCTTCTTATCTGTGGAGGGTATGTTCCAAGACCCCCAGTGGATGCCTGAAACCATGAATAGAGCCAGCCCTATATATATTATGTTTTTTCCTATACCTACATACTCATGATAAAGTTTAATATATAAATTAGTCATAGTAAGAGATTAGCAACAACTAGTAAGAAAAAGAACATTTATAACACTATGCTGTAATAAAAGTTATCTGAACATGGTATTTCTTCCTCAAAATATCTTATAGTATTGTGCCATACTCAGCTATTTTCAGTCCTTGTCTGACCATGGGTAACTAAAATTGTGGAAAGTGAAACTGTGGAAAACCCAACCCTTGGGTAAGGAGGACTACAATGCATATGTTCAACTTTGATAGATAATGCCAGTTTTCCAAAGTGGTCTTACCAATTTATACTCTCACCAGCAAGTTTGAGAGTTCTAGTTTCTCTACATCCTCACCAACACTTAGTATTATTGGTCATTCTAATTTTTGCCATTGTGTTGGGTGTGAGGTCATATCTTGCTATGGTATTATTTTATATTTCTTTGAAGATTAATGAGGTTGAGCATTTTTTTTGTGTATTTATTAGCCTCTTAGATTTTTTTCATGAAGTTTGAGTCTTTCTTATTTTCTGTTGAAGTAAATAGAAAATTCTTCTTATCCTTATTGAATTTTGATGTTCTTTATTAATTATGTATATGAGTTTTTTTGGAGAATATACATATATTTGAAGATTGTCTTGGCTATTTTTGGATCTTGGCAGTTCCATTTAAATTTTAAAATAAATTTTTATTTTTACCTATTAATAAAAACCATCCAAATGCTTATGAACAGAAGATTGGATGAATAAATTGTGGTAAAGTCACACAAAGCAATATTACATAGCAGTAAAAATGAATGAAACTATGCAAGGTAGCATTACGAATGAATCTTGGCAAAGTTGTATTAAGTGGGGAAAGAAAAGACTCAGTATTACATGCAGCATAAGCCCTTTTTATAATGGTAAAAACAACTAAAATAAAAGTATTTAAAGGAATACATATATATGAGTGAACAGTATATTCAAAAGACGTAAGGGAACAATGGACTTGTGTTTCAGGATGGTGGCTGCCTTGGGTGGGGGATACAGGAGGCTGGGGAGGAGGATGGCTGTGTAGTGAGATGAAAGTTTTTGCCAAGGTCCTAGTCTTCAGGTTGGATGGTAGATTTATAAGTGCTTATCAGATATTGAAAAGTAGATACATACATAAATGAATAAATGACCCATGAGAAGTCATGTTAAGCATCAAGAATTCTGATTAACCTGATTCAGTGTCACTGAGGTCCACTGGGAGGAAAAACCTGACCCTGAAAGATTGAATGAGGACACTGCTGTTCACCCCTTTGTTGTGGGGCCCCCATTTTCCCCTCATGGCACCTCCTGGGCTGAGTGGGGTTGCCAGTGTCAAGATGCATATACATATTAGGAAAACTCAATTTCTTTTTAATTAGTTTTTCGAAAAACGAATGAAATTATAAATTGTCTTTTTTCCTCCCACACCCCAATGCGTCTTGTGTATTCTTGAGTATATGCATGCTAATTTAGAGACCTGTGCCCAAAGTGAATGACATTTTAGGTGGACTTAATTTTAGACAGATCACCCTGTTGGCATGTGAAAGATGAACTGAAAGGGGCAGTAGTCCAGGCAGAAAGAGCCTTTAGGAGGCTGCTGATATACTCCTACTGAGGTGGGAAGCAGGACTTGACTCTGGAGGTGGGGCTCAGACAGTAGATCAAATTGAAGATTAGCTAAAGCAGGGCTGAGGCAGGAGCAACCTTCCACAAGACACACCCTCAGTGTGCCATGTAGGTTTACCATTGCCATGGCAACACCTGGAGTTATTGCCCTTTCCATGGCAACGACCCAATGACTCAAACGTTACTACCCCTTCCCTAGAAATTTCTGCATAAACTGCCCCTTAATCGACATGTAATTAAAAGTAGGTATAAATATGACTGGAAAACTGCCCTGAGCTGCTGCTCTGCCTGTGGGGTCATGCTGCTGTGCAGGAGCAGTCACGGAACTGTAACACCACCACAGCTGTAACACCTCTTCATTAAAGCTGTGAATTATTTCCTGGGCAAAGCCAGGAACCCACCAGTCTAAGCCCCATTTGGGGCTCACCTGCTCTGCATTATCACCAGAGTAGACAAGGACTCAGGGGTGGCTGTGGGAAAGGGAAGGAGATAAGGAATTTGGGAGGTATTGAAGAGAAGGAATTCAAAGGACTCAGTGTCCTTAACACTAGGACATCCAGGAGCTAAAATAATTACGTATTTACTCTTCTCAGCTTGCGATTGCCATTTATTTTAGAGTCAGAATCTCTCTTAGCTCCAAACTTTTGGATCTCTCATCCTCCTACAGAACGTTCATACTTTTATCTGGGTCCCAGGGCAATTACAGCCTTACATCTGATTCTTGCTGATGGACTAATTGTCAGGGTCCTCCCTGTTGACAGCCTTCAGATGTTGAAGGAAAATTAAACAGCCCTTGATGGGTGGTAATGCTGCTGAAATCTGGAGGCTGGTGGCATGGTGGTAGGGTTTGCATTTCAGGAAAGTGTGGTGTGGCCGCCTCTCAGATCTTTGAGCTTGGTCCATTCTGCTTTCTCTGACAGCAGCCCATCCATCAATCACCTTAGATACTTCCACAGGCTGACATAATTGAAAGCTTCAGCTGGATTCTGTAGCGGGCTTAGGGGAGCCATGGTCCTAGAGGGTAATTTGGCAACAGGCAAGCCCACAGTTCTTAGGATTTCAGGGATAAAGGCCACATCTTAGGCAGAGAAGACCAAAGCCTCAAAGGTCCCATGCTCCATCAGGGAACTCAAAGGCTTGCTTTGTTGGGACACCACGCCAACAATGGACTGCTCCTCTTTGAGCCTTCATTTATTTACTTGTAACATGGAGGTACAGACCTAAACAAGTCTTAAGATGGGGCACAAATGCTATTGGCAGGAAAACGAATGATATTACTGCTGGGGCAACTTGTCACTGCCACTTGGGAGTCATGTAACCCTGGGTGAGTGATGCACTGCTGGGAGCCCTGGCCTCAAAGAGAGGAGATTATGTAAACAAGTATGTGTGACAATGCCTGTCACCCAGCAGACCCTCCCAGAACATCAGTTTTCTTCTTCACTGTTTGGTTGCCAAATGGAAGAGGTGGAGGCCTAGACTGGATATGGGTGAGTTGCAGGATTATAGTCCAAATGCTGGCTTCTGCATGCCTCTGTGGGTCTCGAGTGGGTTCTCTCCGGCTGGACCACTCACCTTGGCCTGGCCTGAGGTGGGGAAAGAAGTGGCTAAGAAGGAGATTGCAAGACATAAAGAAAGGTCTGGACCTCTGGAGGCAGAAACGGTGAGAAGCCACTTACTTCTCCAGCTTCAGGTTTCCCACATATAAAGTGAATGGTTCCTAGCTCATGGGCTGGGTGTGGAGGGTGAAATGAAATCATGTCTATAAGTCTCCTGGAACAGAGTAGGTGATTCCCAAATGTCAGGTGACTCCCCTATCTACCTCTTCGGCCTTCCCTTTAGAATAGACTCTTGGGACACCTTGAATTTCTTTTTTAAGTGATGATTCTCTGAGTGTGGTTCTGGGCACATGGGCTCTGGGAAAATTCACCAAAACTCAATTCACAGAAAGTCCATTCATCAATTTCATATTGCCAAACAGCGATTTGGCTTCCCATCAATCAAATCTTGGGCAAGTTACTTTTGGCAAGTGACCCTGCCTCCCAGAGGAATCCTCTGGGTGGACTGGGCTGATTGGAATGCAGGTTTTGTGAGATGCTCAGCTCAGGCAGCATGAAGGGCAGAAGCAGGGAGCAGCTTGCTTTCAGCATGATATTGCTGGACGCCAAGCCCTGCAGTTTGCGGCTGATGCCGGAGCTGTCTTGTCCTTTACCTGCTTCTTTTTCTGTCGCATTTGTGGCCATCAACACAAAGGAGTTCTTCACTGAGAGGAGGGAATCTGCTGAAGGGGAAATGGAACCAGGGTGGGGTGGAGCCGGGTGGAGGGCTGGCACACCAAGCCCAAGGAAAGAAACACTGCTTGGTGCTCTTGACGTTTCTTCCCCTTTGCCCAGACTTCTTGGGATTCTCTCTTCTTCTCCTTTAGCTTCTCTTTTCCTTGTAGCTCATAAGAGATGGGGTCAGAAAGCAGGTGGAGTAAAAGGGCAAAGGGAAGGAAGCAGGAGATGGTAGGATAGAATCCCTGCTTTGTAAAGACACGTGAACCCTGAACTCCTTCCATATGGGTCAAGATTCTTTGACTGCAAGCAAAGCAAACTGGTTAATTCTCCTAAAGGGAGCTCCCAGCATGGAAGGGAGAAACGGGATTGGGGACAGGCAAGACCAAAGGCTGCATCCAGAGGTACCACATGGGGGTGGCCAATTAGGATGAGCCTGGTCAAGATGGAGCTGCAGCCCATTGTTTTCAGTCTCTGTGCCTATGCTCAAGACTCAAATTCTGGAGAGGCACATCCTATGGCATTGCTTGCATTAGGCACCCTTTCATTGCCTGGAAAAGGGAGAGGTTCTAATCACTTATCCCCCAGGCTGTACCCAATGGCGAAAACATAGTTCCAATGGAGGAAACTGAATTGCTGAAGAGAAGACAGAGGGTAGGAAACCAGAAAATAATAAATCATGGCAAATAGGCATACAGCACTGAGAATGTGCTAGACTCTGTGCTGAGTGCATTACATCTATTAACTCCTTTTATCAGCCTATGTAGGCAACGAGGATATTTTTATCCCATTAGACAGATAAGAAAGCGGAGATCCAGAAAAGTTAAATAATTATCTCAGGTCATATAGCTAGTAAATGGCGGTGATGGGTTTCGAGTCAAATTCTCATTCCTAATGTCTCTGCAGTACTGTCCACTTGAAAAGCAAGGTTGGGACAATCAAGGACCTTAGCGATCCTAAAGAAGGCTTGTTTGGGGCCGGGCGCAGTGGCTCACGCCTGGAATCCAAGCACTTTGGGAGGCCGAGGTGGGTGGATCACGGGAGAGATCGAGACCATCCTGGTCAACATGGTGAAACCCCGTCTCTACTAAAAATACAGAAAATCAGCTGGGCATGGTGGCGCGTGCCTGTAATCCCAGCTACTCAGGAGGCTGAGGCAGGAGAATTGCCTGAACCCAGGAGGCGGAGGTTGCGGTGAGCCCAGATCGCGCCATTGCACTTCAGCCTGGGTAACAAGTGCAAAACTCCGTCTCAGAAAAAAAAAAAAAAAAAAAAAAAGAAGAAGAAGGCTTGTTTGCTTGGGGGTTCCAAGAATAGAAGAAAACTAGAGACATCGGGTGGTTCCATTTTTCAGGTCTCCCTGTCTCCATGACCCCTCTACCAACTCCCATCTGAGTGAGCATGTCTGCTTCTGTGTTCAAGGGCAGGTGCCCCTGCTGAGGAAGCTGGGAGACGCTGGGGGAGGTAAACATGAGCTGTCCTTAACAAGCAAAGGAAAGGGGAGGCGTTACACAGATTTAACAAAAGGAGAACTAAATTGACATTTTATTGACTTGCAGTGGGAGTTGTTAAAGACAGATTACTGCAGCAAGGGTTGAGTTTGATTGAAAGGACGGGAGAGGACTCAGCTTCCAAAGGCATCAAACTTGAAGGCCAGTAATACCCCAAGGGGCAAAGTGAGCACATAAATTTGAACTCATACACAAATACTTTCCAGCACATGCACACATCCCACACATCACAAATAGCTCCCAGACGCCAGGCCCAGAGACACCTGGTGAAATGAGGGGTAAGAGCACAGTGTTCTAGATTTGACTCTTATCAACATCCCATCCCCACCCCAACTCGATCTCTGGCCCCACAGGGAGCTTCAAAGATGGACTTTTTCATACTTTAATGTAGAAATAGGGTCTTGAGGAAATACCCTTTGGCTTCCAGGAAGAAAATGATCCCATTTCAAAGCTGTCTCTTTGGGGCTCCCTGCATGCTCAGTGGCTCGCAGAGATGCAGCACTTGCTGGGAGCCCAGCAGCAGTCTGTAAAAGCCTTTTCAAGAGAGCCTGGCCCTGTGGGATTATTTCTTGGTGCAGAAGTGGGACACCCTGGGAACCTGGGGAAGGAAGAACAGAGAGACATGAGGAGAGTGGGTAAAGGGCAGGGATGAGACCAGATTACAAGGAGCAGCCTGGCTTAGATTGGCCTTGGAGATGGCATCACTCTGGTCTCTTGTTTCACAAAAGTGTTGGAATGAGGGTCTGGTTTCTAGGGTGGCTGATGTTGACCGTTGTCTCAGGAAGCCTTTCCTCTGTGGGGCCATCTCTGTGTATCCCTTATGTGATACACCCCCTGCCCGTCCTGCTACAGCTATGAGGGGCTGAATTGGTGTTTGAACAGCCCCTTCTCTTCTTTTCCTGCAGTGTTGAGGATGTGCTAGACTCTATGCTAAGTGTATTACATCTATTAACTCCTTTAATAGATGTAACTCCTGCAACCAATGTCACATCTCTGAGAATCCTTCTGATGGCTCCCTTCCCCTCCTTAGCCCCAGCCCCCTAGGCAGTGACTGTGTCCTAATCGAAGGCACCCATAGAAGAGCTATGACTCCAGATCTGTAGCCTTTCCCTCCCAGTTATCCTGGTGTCTTCCTGGGGGAGATCCAATGCAGATAAGGGCATTAATTATGTCCTTATCCGCATTATTGAAAATGACTTCTCAGTTAGACTCTTCCCAGGTATCTATTATATTGTGCTACAGGGAGTGGCATTATACAGCCCTCTCACCTGTTTCTTTTCTTCCCTCTCTCCTACCAAGAGAACCAAGTTCTTCTCTTAGCTCTCAGGGCATCTGCTGCACAGCACCCCTTCCACCCCCTCTTGACTCCACTGTCCCAGGTTTTGCGACTGAGCACAAGGGAAAAGGGAGCCTCTGGTTAAGCAAAAAAGATTTGAAGGTGACCTTCACTGAGCCCTGAAAGAGATAACAATCTCTCTGTAATCAACAAGGCTGACTCTTCTGGGTAAGAAAATAGCAACTGTGGAGTAAACCTGCCCCCCTCTTTCCCTCTCTTTTTCTTCAGGACAACACAAAGAAACTCTAGGGGTGAACTGGGAAATCACAGTATCTTTTAACAGCCTGAAAGCCTGAAAAGAAAGTTTCTGTGTGTGCATTTGCAGCTCATCAGTACAGAGAAGCTAATTATCTCAGCCCTGTTGCTGCCTCCTTGCATCCGGCAAACTCTGTCCTCCCCATTGTGATCTTATTGGTCCTGTCAACAATGGTGAGTTCATGGAGGGCCCAGCAATGGTGCACCCTGTTTTAGATAGGAAAGAAACAAAGTCCAGGGAAGGAAGGTTACCCAGGGATGGAGTGATCAGAATCACAGATGAGTATCTGTATCCTAAGGGTTTTTTCACTAAATTTCCACTGGAAATGGAATGAGTTCTCTGGGCTTGATTACTGGACCATGGACGCATTTGATATAGGGGTTGTTATTTTATTGCAATCTTATCAGCCCTTGCTGGACCCTACTTTATCCCTCTTCTCCTGATGCCCTGCCCAGAGCTGTCATTCTGTGACCATCATAGCATCCAGCAGGTAGTTGTCAAGGTAGGAACAGATAGAGTGGGGAAGGAATGATGCCTGTGGCATTTAGGGAGGGGAGGGAAGACTGCAGTTGTCAGGGTTGGAGTTACCAGGGATTTGGAACATGCATTTATATATGATGGCTAATGGGAAAGAAGAATCTGGCAAATGGGATGATACATATATGTCCTTTTGAAGAAATAAAGAGGTGAGCCTAGGAAGATAATGCCCCAGCATTCAGGTCATATTAGAACATGGCAAAAGAAAGTCCCACTGGGGCCCCCTCAATGCAGAAGACCCTCTGCAGCCATAATGAGAACAGGTGGGTGGCAATGTTCAGAATCAGGGAACAGAGAAGAATGCGTGCATAACTTACCTAGGTAGAAAAGCTGATGGAAAGAGACTATGATCAAGTTCGAGGAGCATAAACTGTTAAAATTAGAAGGAGACTTCAAAGTCATCCAGATGAGAAAACTGAACTCAGTGACATGGCCAAATGAACATTGTCACTAAGCAGCAGAATGGAACTAGAGTTTAGGTTCCTTCTAGTACCAGGCTCTGTTTGGCATCCCCAACTGATTAGGCTCAGGTCATTTGGCCAAATAAATGTTGCTCTGTGATAAGAAATTAAGGGATCATTGTATTAAGGACAGCTGAGTTTCCATTCTTTTGCTGCCTGGAGAGTGTATGCTTGAGGCTGGTAAAGCCCTAGCAGTATCCTGAACACTGTATCAGTGCTGAGCCCCTTCCAGTAGATCTAAAATATGGAGGTTCAGAAGGGATAACAGTGAGGTTAAATGGGATAACAGCATACATCAGTGTGGGAAATGTGGGAAATCTATCCTTTAAAATTCCTTATAGATACTGACTTCCACCAACAGCCTCTTATCAATAGGATGTTGATAAGAGCAACTGGGATCAGATTGATGCTCTCACTTGAAACAACTAAAAAAATCACAACAAAATGCATGAAACAATGGTTTATAGATATTAGACTGCAGGTAGCACAGGAGTGTGAGCTCTAAGAAGAAGAAAACAAAAGAGATGAGCGTTAGGATTGTGCCAGCTTGATCCTGGAGGCAGTTTCTTAGCTGCAGTGTGAGGTGAGGGTTGGGGGAGCAAAATTTGGTTTGGTAATCTTGTTCATTTGAGAAGACAGGTATCACAATTTGGGAAGAACAAGGGAATTTGAATTGGCACGGCAGAGTAGCACAGAGGATGGAATGGACTTGCCCAGAGAGCAATGTCTAGTGACTTGTAGAGTTGTCTCCTTGAAGCTTGGGTTGAGAACTGATCAGCACATGCATGAATGGAAACTCACCATGGCAGGGGAAAACTCAGTAGACAGCAGTAGATTAAACAATTGCTAGAGCTCACAGAAGGGTGGGAATAATTTATATTCCCACCAGCTAGAGTGGATCTCCTAATTAATAAGGCATGGGGTGGAATCCTCAGAAGAGCCTTCTTCAGTAGTAGAGCCAAAACATCCCTAGACTGATGGTTGTTTGGACTTGCCCTAACAAAATTTAAAAGCGAGCCTCAAAAATATTGAACTGACTTTGAGTAACTTAACTGTGTATGAGAGCAACACGCAATACACATACAATTATAAGGCATTGAAAGAAGCAAGGAAATAAGATGAATAACTGAGGGAAAAATCAATTTGTAGAAATAGACTCCGACATTACAAAGATATGGAATTAGCAGACAAAGACATTAAAACAATTATTATAAAAATGTTCTGTATATCCAAGAAAGTATAGAAACTTATGAATGGGAGAAGGAGAGAAATAGAGCATATAAAAAATAAAAGGCCAAGTGAAACTTTTAGAGGTGAAAAGCACAACAACTGAAATGAAAAATATGCTGAGTAGAACTGACAGTGGATAAGATGCTATGGGAGTAAATATCAGTGAACTTAAAGATAACATAAAAATAATTCAAAATTAGGCAGAGGAGAAAAAACACTTCAAAAAAATACACAGAATTGTGTGTGATCAGTGATATATGATTAAGTGGCCTATTGCATGTCATTGTAGTTACAGAAGGGGAGGAGAAAAGGGTAGGACAGAAAATATTTCCAGAAATAACTGCCAAAGATTTTCTAAATTTGATGATAAATATGAACCTATAGATCCAATATTATCAACAAAACCAGTCAAAAAAGCATAAAGAAAATTACATCCAGGCACATTGTAATCAAATTGCTAAAAGCCAGAGATAATCAGGAAATTGTAAAATTAGCCAAAAACATGCTTTGTACAAAGGGGCAAAGGTAAAACTGTCGCAGACTTCTTGTCATAAACTAAACAAACCAGAATATAATGGAGCAACACTTTAAGTTATGATAGAAAAAAAGCAGTTCTCCACCTAGAATTCTCTCCCTAGCAAAAATATATTTTATTTATTTATGTATTTGTTTTCCCCAGATACATTAGATAAGAGCAAAAGACTTAACATCGCTCATTAGTTTTTTTTTTTTTTGAGACAGTCTCATTCTCATTAGTGTTAAAAATATCTTTTAAAATGAAGGTGAAATGAAAACTTTCAGACAAACAAAAGGTGAGAGAATATGTCGTAGCACACCAGAATTGGAAAAAAAAAAAAGTAAGTTCTTTAGATAGAATAAATATGAGAACAGATGAAAATTTAGATCTAAACAGAGGAACGAAGAGTTCTCCAAATAGTAAATATGTGGATGGATATAAAACAAATTCCTTCTCATTTTTAAATACATGATTTAATAATTAATTGTTTTACATACAAATAATAACAACATAACTTATGATTTATAGCACTGGGTGAAATAAATGTGTGGCAACAGCAAAAAGAAATAGTAGAAAGAAATGGAAATACACTACTGTAAGGTTCTTACACTATATGTAAGGAGGATCATATTGTTGAAGGGAAGACTGGGATAACTTAACAAACCCTAGAGTAATCACTAAAAAAATGAAGCAAAGAAGGTGTAGCTAATATTGGAGATAAAATGGTCTCCTAAAAATGCAGTAAGAAATCAATGGAAAAACAAGAAAAAAAAAAAGAACATATAAATAGAAAACTAATAAGATGGTAGATTTAAATTTAATCGTATAAATAATTACATTAAATTTAAATGGTCTAAACATTCCAAATAAAAGAATTGTCAGATTGGGTATAAAAAAGCAAAACCCACTGCATATTACCTATAAGAAACACACTTCAAATACAAAGATAGGCTAAAAGCAAAAGTACGTTTATGCTATGCTAACACTAAGACAAAGAAATCTTATGTGGCTTTATTAATATGAGACAAGTCAGACTTCACGATAAGAAAAATTACCATAGATAAAGAAGGGTATTATATAATGATAAAAGAGGTCAATTCACCAAGAGGACATAAAATTCCTTAATGCATATATACCTAAACATAAAGCTTCAAAATACACAAACAAAACTGATAGAACTGAAAGAAGACATGGAAAAACCCACAATTACAGTTGGAGACTTAAGTAGTCCTCTCTCAAAAAATTTATAAAACAATTCTACAAAAAAATCTGCAAGTATCTACAGGTCATAAACACTATTAGCAAAATTGATCTCATTAATATTTATACAATGTTTTACCAAACAAGAGCAGACTGGATATTCTTCTCAAGTGCAAGAAATAATATGCAAGTCCTTCACATTGAAAAATATAAAACATTGCTAATGGAAATTAAGAAAGATTTAAATAAATGGCGATATGTATTATGTTCATGGATCAGAATCCTTAAAACTGATTAATAAGACAAACACCATGATAAAAAATGGGCAAAGATTTAAACAGTCATGTCACTGAAGAAGATATATATAAATAGCAAATGAGCACATGATAAGATGATCAACATTATTAGTCATTAAGGAAATGCATATTAGTGCTGCAATGAGCTATCACTATCACTAGCATTTAAAGAACGGATCATTTTTTTTTTTTTGAGATGGAGTTTCGCTCCTGTTACCCAGGCTGGAGTGCAATGGCACGATCTCGGCTCACCGCAACCTCCTCCTCCTGGGTTCAGGCAATTCTCCTGCCTCAGCCTCCTGAGTAGCTGGGATTACAGGCACGCGCCACCATGCCCAGCTAATTTTTTGTATCTTTAGTAGAGACGGGGTTTCACCATGTTGACCAGGATGGTCTCGATCTCTTGACCTCGTGATCCACCCGCCTCGGCCTCCCAAAGTGCTGGGATTACAGGCTTGAGCCACCGCGCCCGGCCCAAGAACAGATCATTTTAAGGTTTGATGAGGGGGTGCAGCAAAGTGAGCTGTCATACCTTGCTGCTGAGACTGCAGCACTCAGCGCCGCCACTTTGGGAAACACTTTGACAGTTTCTTTTTCTTTCTTTCATTTTTTTTTTTTATTGAGATGAAGTCTCGCTCTGTTGCCCAGGCTGGAGTGCAGTGGTACGATCTCCGCTCACTGCAGCCTCTGCCTCCCAGGTTCAAGTGATTCTTCCACCCCAGCCTCCCAAGTAGCTGGGATTACAGGCGCCCGTCACCATGCCCGGCTAATATTTGTATTTTTAGTAGAAACGGAGTTTCACTATGTTGGCCAGGCTGGTCTGGAACTCCTGACCTCAGGTGATCTGCTGGCCTTGGCCTCCCAAAATGCTGGGATTAAAGGCGTGAGCTACCGCATCTTGTGGCATTTTCTTAAAAAGTTAAATATAGTTTTGCTATTCTACCCAGAAATCCCACTCTTAGGTATTTATCTGAGAGGAATGAAAACATAGGTCAGCACAAAGACATACTCAAATGCTCATAGCAATTGTATTCTTACTGGACTCCAGTTGGAAATGACCCTTATGTCTAATGATGAGTAAATGGATAAACAAACTGTGGCAAATGAACATAATGGCATACTATTCAGCAGCGAAAAGGAATGAGCTACTGTCATAAGCAACATGAAGAATCTCAAAAACATAATGCTAAGTGAAGGAAGGCAGGCACAAAAGACTCCATAGCTAATCATTTCATTTATGTGACCTTCTGAAAAGCCAAAACTATGGCAGCAGAAAGCACATCAGTGTCAGGGAGGGAGGAGGAGAGGACTGGCTGAAAAGAAGCACAAGGAATGGAAATACTCTGTGTCATGACTGTAGTGGTAGTTATGTATCCATGTATATTTGTCAAAATGTACTGAGTTATGTTAAAATTTGGTGAACTTTATTGTATGTAAAGTATATCTCATTAAAGGTGTAATTTATCTTTAACAGTATCTGAAACAGATGCCTCCTCTGCTTGGTTTAGATGCTGTTAAGTCCTAGGTAGCTTTCTAGAGATGGTTACTCCCAGCTCTCTGCTTCTTGTATTGTAAACTACTGATATCTGCAGGGCAGTCCTTGTGGGTGGGGAGCTGAAGTGGAACATGCAGAAGTCTGGGAGGTTGTGTCTGTCTGCATGAGAAGGATGGTCAAACACTGAGAACCCCTCCGTGCAGCTTCTTCTGGGAGGAGAGCCAGAGTGTTTAGGAAAAGGAACGATTCCGTGTTTCTCTCGAAACTACGTATCAAAGGCACCAAAGGGTGGGAAGTATGACAAGGATTCTTGAAGCAGCCCTGACAGTGGCATCTGAGCTTTGGGAATACCAGTTATTGTGTCTTCCCTGCTGAAATGTGCACAGGAAGCAGGGGTGGGAGGCCTCTAACATAGCCCCTCGTTATTGTTTTTAGACATCAGTGGCAGAGGGCTTTTGAAAGACCAAATTTTATATGTAGGGGCTTGTAACTGGAGGCTGCAGTCCTGTGACAGTTTGCTGTAAAGTCCAAATCCCTTAGCTTGTGTTATGGGATTGCACTGTGTCCGCATTGATAGGTGGAAGTCCTAAGCCCCAGCACTTGAGACTGGCACCTTAGTTGGAAATGGGGTGCTTGCAGATGTGGTCCGTTAAGATGAAGTCAAGCTAGAGTCAGGTGAGAAGATTGGAGTTAGGCTTCCACAAGCTAAGAATCTACCAGAAGCTAGGAGAGAGGCCTGGAACAGGTAATGTTTTGACCTATAGTGTTGGTTAAAGTAGGCTCCAGGAGACTGCCATGGAATGGGTGGCTTCCCTGACTTTCCCACGCTCCCAGATATCCTTCCTTGCAATCTGAGAAGCTGAGTTCACAAAAGAGCTCACCTTCCTATGGGAATCTAATGCTGCTGCTGATCAGGAGGCGGAGCTTGGGAGGTAATGCTCACTAACCAGCCTTTCACTTACCTCCTGCTGTACAGAGCGGTTCCTACCCCAGTCTGCGTCCTGGGGGTGGGGGAACCCTGCTCTAAAGCCTCCAGTTGACAGAGGTCCCAGGCTCCCTTTGCAGGGTTGCTGCCCACCGTTCCCCTGCAGGAACTCTTTGTTTCAGCAACACTGTTGCTCAGGGAAGTCATTTGTGGAACAGCCTTTTGCATGATCGCTTGCTGGTCAGGCTTCGCAGATTGCAAGGAAGAGATACAAGGGTATCTGGGAACATGGGGAGTTTAGGGAAGCCACCCATTCTGTGGCAGCCTCCTGGAGCCGACTTCGACTGACACTAGAATGTGCAGAGGCTCTGCAAAAGACCCTAGATTTGGGCCCCTCGGGACATATCCTGAGCTTAAGGGATTTTTCTCCATGATGTTAATAGTTGCCAAAAGTAGAAGTGTGACCCACCAGTGATTTTCACTCAGGGTGACACTCATCTTCTGATCCCAGTAAATAAAATGGCATTCATAAAACACTTAGAACAGTTCTGGCACCCAGAGAGAACTATGTGAGTATTACCTCCTGACCCGGCTAAAGGATGTCTTCCCTTGGGTTCCAGCTTTTAGACAATTGCTTTTCATTCACACATTGGGCTCTGAGCCAGTTCTCAAGTTTAGCATTTCCTCTTTAATAAGCATTTACTACAAATGCTAGCAAAAGAGAAAGTAAAAAAAAAAAAAGCCCATTTGGATTTCTTTTCTTAATCAGAAACTGTGTCTGGCCAGCAGTAAGGGCTTAATGGATTTGCCAATACACCCACTAAAAATAGATGGATGGGTGGGTGGATGGATGGATGGATGGATATGTAGGTGGGTGGATGGCTAGAAGAATTTGCCTTGGCTCAGGAAAGAAGGTATAGTGAAGGGTGAATTGTCTTCAAGGTATATGCATGTCTGAAGAGAGGAAATTTCGGAGGATTTAAGTGTATGCTTGTGTGTCCTTTGGCCTTCCTCAAATAAGGACTCCATGATAGATTGAGATTTTATAGGTTTAATATTCCCTCCCAACTTCATGTGCTTTACATCTGGATAAAAGGAGCTATAAATCTCTCCAGGCAGAACGTGCCTCAGCCCTGCCTTTCTACCCTCTTGCTGAGATCTTACTTGGAAATACAGCTGAATGCTCAATGATGAATCATAGCATCTGTGGAACAGTCCAGATAAGGAACAATTTGCATTTTCATGTGATAATTCGCTACTCTTGGCATTTTAAAATTACTTTAGAGCCACATTAATTTTATTGCCATATACTGCCACTATGTGCCCACGTCACCGGGAGATGGGGATTCAAGTGGCAGGTTTGTCTAGCTTTACAGGAGTGGGACGTGCTCCCCACTGTAACACAGGGCACAGGGAAATGGAGCTGCCCTGTGGACAGCTCCTCTCCTAGCAGCTCCCCTGAGAAAGGTTGCAGCTTCAAACCTATCTTGCATTTTCATTCTCCATGTCTTACGTCACTTGCTTAAAGATAAACTAAGCATACATCACTCCCCCTACATCCCCCCACCTCACACTGCAGAGGACACCTTCTCAGGTAGCTCTTCCTCCCTCTCTGTTTCAGGAAGTATATGTATCAGAAGAGGTTGCAAGCAGTGACACCACATGGCTCCTGTAAAACGGGTCTTTCTGGGAGAAGTGTCTTCTTGGCTGGATGGAGCTCCCCAGCTCTGCAGAACAATCTACTGTCTGATGCTCATCTTCATTCTTCCCAGTGGCCACTTCAAAGAGGCCTACTTCAAAGAGGCCCAGTGTGGCCATGGGGACTAATCTACCATCCAGCCACAGGAGACTCTGACAGAGGAGGTCAATGTCGAATAAAGACAGAATTAATCCTGGTTTCTCAAAGTGGGCTCCTCTACTATAATACCTCCAGACAAAGAAATTTCACGGTGTGATGCTCTCCTGCTCCTTCATGATCCAGGAAGTTTTTAATACTCTAGTAATACTTCTAGCTACAGTACAAATCTGTTTTCTTGCCCAGAAGCAGAGAAGAGTCATTCTTGCACACTCGAGTCTACACATCCCTGCATTCCTTAAACAAATTCTCAGAATGCTATCACATAAGTTAATGAAGAGCCTTTTAAAAATGTGAAGAATTTCTGCGTCTCTCTCCTAATTTGCATTTGTCCATTTTCTGAGGGTTCATTCTATTAAACTTTCATTTGCTCTCTTCTCATCCCCAGTCCTTTCAGAAGTCTTAGGTTGGAATTTTTCTTCACACAGTCATAATCTCTTGGGTTCGAGTAGAATACACTTATGGACAGGAAGGATGTATTTTGTCCCTGAAGTGAGTTTTAGAGTGCCCAACCGACTTCTCAGGGCAAACAGGTCTAAAGCAGAGGGTACAGGTGTAGACGATGGGGAAGCAGCAGTATTCTTTTAAGTTCTATTTATTCTGGATATAGTGCTCTTTTATGCCCAGTTTGCAGCAGTTGTGTGTGTGCTTTTTATAATTTTGTTTCATGTGGTAAGAACATAACACAAGATCTACCCTCTTTACACATTTTTAAGTATACAATACAGTGTGTTGACTATAGGTGCAATGTCATATGGCAGATCTCTAGAGCTTATTCATTTTGCTCAATTGAAATGTTATGCCTATTAATAGTAACCCCCTCATTTCCTCCCCACTCTGCCTCAGCCCCTGGCAACCACCACTGCACTCTCTGATTCTGTGAATTTGACTATTTTAGATACTTTGTGTAAGTGGAAGCATACATCATTTGCGTGCTTTCTGCAACTAGCTTATTTTGTGTAGCATAATGCCCTTAAGGTTCACCCATATTGCAGGCTGTAGTCGCATATTGCGGTTTCCTTCTTTTTAAAGGCTGAATAGTATTTCGTTCTCTGTATATATCATAGTTTCTTTATCCATTTATCTGTAGATGAACATTTAGGCTGTTTCCACATCTTGATTATTGAGAATAATACTATAATGAGCATGAGAGTGCTAATACATTTTTGAGATTTTGATTTTAATTCTTTTGGATAGATAATCAGAAGTGGGATTGCTAAACCATATGGTAATTAGATTTGTAATTTCTTGAGGAACTTCCATACTGTTCTTCATAGTGGTTGCACCATTTTTCATTCCTACCAATGATGTGCAAGGTTTCCAAGTTCTCTTACATTTTCACTCACACTGTATATTTTTTTATTTTTAGACAATAGCCATTCTGACAGATGTGAGGAGATAGATGTCTTGTTGTAGTTTTGATTTGCATTTCCCCAATCATTGGTGATGTTGAGTATTTTTCATATATCTGTTGACCATTTTTGTATGTTTTTTTTTTTGAGAAATGTCTGTCCAAGTCCTTAGCCTTTTAAAAATCATGTTGTTAGGTTTTTTGCAATTGTGTTGTAGGAGTTCCTACTATATTTTGGAGATTAACCCTATATCAGATATATGGATATATATTGCAAATATTTTCTCCCATTTCTTGGGTTCCCTCTTTACACTATTAATTGCTGCATTTCTACACATTAATGATGAACTATCTAAAAGGAAATTAGGAAAACAATACCACCTAAAATATCTCCAAAAGGAATAAAATACTTAGGTATATATATCTTTTTGGAGTGTAATTCTATTGCCCAGGCTAGAGTGCAGTAGTGTGATCTTGGGTCATTGCAACCTCCACCTTCTGGGTGCAAGTGATTCTACTGTCTCAGCCCCCTGAGTAGCTGGGATTTTAGGCACAGGCCATCATGCTCAGCTACTTTTTAAAATTTTTAGTAAAGACAGGATTTCACCATGTTAACCAGGCTGGTCTTGAACTCTTGACCTCGGGTGATTCACCCGCATTGGCCTCCCAAAGTGCTGGGATTACAGGCAAGAGCCACTGCACCTCACCTTAGGTATAAATTTAATTAAGCAGATGAAAGACTTGTCTATTGGAAACTCTAAAATAGTGACAAAGAGATTAAAGAAGACAACAGCAAGAAAGACCTGTATTCATGGAATGAAAGACTTAATATTGTTAAAATGTTTCTACTACACAAATCAATCGACATATTCAATGAAAATGCCTATAAAAATTCCAATAATTTTTTTTACAGAAATAGAGGCAAAATTCTACAATTCATGTAAATCACGAAAGACCATGAATAGCCAAACAAATCTTGAGAAAGAAGAACAGAGCTGAAGGCATCACACTTCCTGATTTCAAAATATATTACAAAGCTGCAGTAATCAAATTCTTTTCCATTGGTCTAGATGTCTTTCCTTATGTAAGTACATAAGGAAAGACATCTAGACCAATGGAAAAGAATAGAGACCCCAGAAATAAATCCACATATGTAGGTTCATCTGATTTTCCACAAGGGTGCCAAGGATACACAAGGGGGAAAGGATAGTCTTGTGAATAAATGGTGTTGGGAAAACGATATCCACACACAAAGGAATGAAATTGAACCCTTACCTTACATCATACATAAATATCAACTCAAAATAGATTAAAGACTTAAACATGAAACCTGAAACCCTGAAACTCCTAGAACACATACAGGAAAGCTTTGTGACATAAGTCTTGGCAATGATTTTATGGAAATGACACCAAAAGCACAGGCAACAAAACCAAAAATAAGCAAGTAGGGCCACATAAAATTTAAAAGTTCTGTACAGCAAAGAAAGCAGCAGTTGTGTTTCGAATGATTTTCTTCTGTTAAATCTCCCAGTTTCTGTACTTGTGAACTGAGGGGCAGGTGGTTGGGGACTGGGCAGTCCATCCCACTCTTCTACTTTTATTTTTAAAATACCATAGGAGGAAAACATAGAAATAAAGAATGCTTTTAGTTCCTTGGAAAGGGGCACCATAAAAGAAATGTATTTGAACCATATACCATTGTCATTTTTCTAGGTAAAGAATGGTCAAATAGCACCAATTTTATATGGGCCAAACTAGTACAATCAGACTTCTTTAATTCAGACTAATTTCTGGAAGCTTGGTCTGAATTAGTGATAAGTTTCAATTACGAAATCTTTTAAAAGCGATACAATGTCTTTACATTCAAGTATTGACAGTGACAGGAAACAGGTCAAAGAAGAAAGCTTTCTGCAGGCCCATGAAGGAATGACTGGTTAATAAAGACAATTCGTAATGAGCCTACAGATATGTTGAGTAAAGGATACCTTAATAAAGGGTGTATGCACTTGAGAATGCTTAATCAGTTTATTCTCTTTTGAGTAGCTTTAAATAGTTGCCTCTTGATTTGCATATATGATTAGTTTGGTTGACAAATCCTTCTTTCAAAGAAAGCAATTGTATGGTTGAAGTTTACTTGTTTGAACTGTTTCTTATTCCAAAATAGTGAATTCCAAATTAATGATGTTTGGCTGCTCTATTCCTGACCTTAAGGTTGGACATCAAGTTAATGAAAATCAGTGGAGAGCAGCTCTCACAAGTATCTGGGAAGGGGAAAATATATATGTGACTTGAAAAATGAGGCCAGTTTTCTTGTATGTCTTGTATACTGATTTTGGAGGCAATTTCAGAAGCAAAGTTTCAACAATGTTCCGGGTAATAGCCACAAAGCTGGAATAAGCCAACAACATCCCACAGAAGTGTTTCAAAGAGCAACCCTCACGTGAATGTACAAATTCCATCCATTATGCTTTAAAACCATTCTTTTGGAAAGATTTTATTCATATAAAAACATTTTTAAAGGTTCCCTAAATAATAGTAATTTGTCCATTACATTTAAGTATATTTATAAATGATTTGGTCAATTTTCTGCTTACCTGAAACTTTAGGAAATGCATGGGTGGGAGTAGAGGAGGCAAGGATTGGTGACCAGCAGAAACAGAGATTGATAGGCTCTTTAATAGAATTGGAATTAGACATAATTGTCCAGGAGTGCACCTGGGGTGCATGGCCAAGTTTATCCTCACAGGATTCCCTCCCTGGTTAGTATGTCTTTCTGCTCAGAGATGGGGAATCTAGAGCAAAACACTGCCCTTCTCTCAACGTGACTTGGTGCCAAATCTCATCTTACTGCTTCCTTTCCCTTCTTCTCTTTGAAACATCAAATAGTACTTAAAGACCAGATAAATCTGATGAGGTTATTATAAAAAATGGACTCAGTTTTCAGTTGCATGTCTCCACTAGAGTGGATATGAAGTAAAAAAGGAACAAGGTAAGATAAAAGCGATTATTTAAAAACAACAAACAAGGTCAGGCGTGTTGGCTCAGGCCTGTAATCTCAGCACTTTGGAAGGCTGAGGTGGGTGGGTCATGAGGTCAGAAGTTCAAGACTGTCCTGGCCAACATGGTGAAACCTCGTCTCTACTAAAAATACAAAAATTAGCCAGGTGTGGTGGCACGTGCCTGTAGTCCTAGCTACTTAGGAGGCTGAGGCAGAATTGCTTGAACCTGGGCAGCAGAGTTTGCAGTGAGCAGAGATCATGCCACTGTACTCCAGTCTGGGTGACAAACTCCATCTAAAATAAGTAAATAAATAAAAACAACAAACAAGAACAAAAAAACTGGCCCATGATGGGAATGTTCTCTATCTTCATTGCAGTTACACAACTCTATGCATTTGTCAAAAATGCGTGAGCCTATGCATCAAAAAGAGTAGTTGGACTGTATGTACATGAAAAACAACTAAATAACAATGAAATAAGTCCAGGCCTTTCCTTGGTAACCTATCCAGTAGGCCCCTTGGTGGTGGGTCTTCTGGGTTCCTCTCACAGCTCTGTCATTGCCTGGCACTCATCACCCGTCTCTGGCTGATGAGTTTGTGACCAGGTATGCAGGATGGCCCTTTGCCTTGTCCCTGTCACTGGATGTGACTTCCATGGAAATGAGGCCGTATGCCCAGCACAGTACCCTACACATGGCAGGAGCTGCCCAGAGCTGTTGTGAGACTTGAACCTCGATCTTGCATGCTGCCATTTTAAGTCAGACACTCCTATTTTGTCCTTGGCAGAGATTCATTTGTTTATTCCCGCAACACTTAATGAAAACCTACTCTATGTCAAGAATGGTCCTAGGAATCAGGGATATAAAAACAAGACACAGCCCCTGTGCTGGAGCTGCTCTGGTGGGAGAGCCAGACATGTAAACAGAGAATTAGAGCACAATGTAATTAGTGCTAATGGAGGCGTGGGCAGAGTGTTCTGGGGGCACGGAGGAGGAATGACTCCCTCAGCCTCACTCATATACCCCCAGCTGCTCTAAGATGCTTCCCGTCACCATGGCTCCTGCAGAAAGAGGCTTTGGCCAAGGAGACAAGGATGCTGTGTCAGTTCAATGCGTCAACACACATACGCACACACACCACACATGCAGAGGTGCACACACATTCACACATAAGCATACACACATGCATACAAACATGCGCACACACACACACCCTCGAAGGACTCCTTTCCCCCTGTGGGATGGATCATGCCAGCCCTGCCCCATCCTCTCTGGGCCACAGCTGAAACAGCCCAGGCACTGCTTGATTTAGTAAATGCCCCTGGAGGGTTGGTAGTGGTTGTGGGTGAATTCCTGCATCTCACGATCCTTTCCAGAGCCTTTTCCTCATGGGCTTCAGGCAGGCTAGGCTGCCTGACTGTCACCATGGCAATGGGCCTCTCTTTATGCCTTTCGCACGTGCAGGGGCTTCCTAGCTGGAGTTGGGGGTTCATGGCCAGTGTCCCAGTCAAGTCTCAGACTCTGGGTCCACCTTCCTGGGTCATTTCAAGGTTGTTGTCTTCTGTTAGGTATCAACCGTATATGAGGAGCAGGTGTAGCTCTCCTCGTCCAGGCCTGACATCCAGGCTTACTGTTGAGTTAAAGAGCTGTGGACAGGAAGCTGCTCAAAAGGAAGGTGACAGATGATGTCCTAAACATACTTGTTGACTGCCAAAGACAAGATGGCCACCTGGGAGAGGAGCTGGGAGCCAGTTCTGGACAAATTCAAGTATGCTGATTGTAGGGTAACCAACACAGACTCGAGGCGTGAACCAAGAAAGTAGGGATGCACAGGCTGGAGAAGAAAGTGTCATAGAGAACATGTGCCGACTCAATGCACATTGTATGGGAAAGCGGGTAGATGCAGTCTATGGAGCTCTTTTAGCATCAATGACACCAATGATTGGAAGAGGAAAGACCACCATAATTTCTTCCCCTTCTTCATGTTTTGGTGAAGTTTCCTAAGCACCTAAGCCTATCAAAGGTGAAAGGGGCTGCCTTTGAGGAGATGAGCTCATTGTCTACACAGGTAATCAAGCGGCAGCTAGATGGCCACTGGGTGGGCATCTAAGTATGAGTTGGGGCTTCTAGTGTCCCAACCAAACCTGGCTGGCCCCACCGCTGTCCTGTGAGTCGCTGTGATGTGAATCCTATGGTGCTCTCACTTGTAAAATGAGGAATGGAGCTAGGTGTGTCTCAGAACCTGTCTGCTTTACAGTCCTTGTTCACACCTTGTTTTCTAAACCTGATCCTAATGACAGAGGCTTAACTTTATAGGTTGAAGACACTTCCTATTTTCCCAAGCACTTTCATGTCCATTATCTTGATGTTTCTTTTCCATTACTCTGTGAAGTAAATAGAACAGACTGGATTCCAGAGGCAGAGAAGTTGAAGGGGATTTTTCTGAGGTTCCTAGTGAGTTAGCTGCAGAGCCAACATGGATGCCAAGGCTTGGGATGGACAGTTTGCTTGTGCCTGCTTTTGGCCAGGGCATGCTTCCTGGCTTTTCCACCATGGGCAGATGATGCCACAGAGGGGGGTTATCAGTGGGCAGTACCATGCAGCATGCAGTGCAGCAGAAACAATACCTAAGTAAAGTAAGCAGAGTTTCCAGAAATTAAAAGGCTGTGTGGGCTACCTGGGATGTTTTGGACAGAGCCAGTGTTGGAAAGTCCCTTCCTTATGTGGGGCTGAACTCCACTTCCTTCCATTGCCCACTGTTGGTTTTAGTTCATACTCTGGAACTATACAAGACAGGTCTTGTGTCTCTCATGGGTCACCCCGTTACATGCTTGAAGGCAGATGGTCCATGTCACCTGATTTCACTTCTCATGACATGGTTTTCAGACCCTTCACCACCCTGGCCACGTTTTCCTGGGTACACATGAGTCTCTCTTTGCTGTGTTTGCACTGTGGTGACAGATGTAGACTCGGAACTACACAGGAAGTCTTCGTATCCTTGGGAGGGCTTCTTGTCCTAGGCAGGAGCTCCATGTCCTGAGGGGAACACACCCCCACCTTTCAGCCCATGCTTCAGGATAGACAGCTGCTCTGCCACCACTCCTCACATGGAAGAGGAGGAAGCAGAAGCTTCCCAGGGTGTACCCCTGAGAGCAGAGCACCTGCCAGGGCCAGACATGAGATCGGAAGTTGGGACGTTGCTCTTGTGACCACAGACCCAATGCCCATGTTATAGAGACATCCACCTTCCCAATTCTTGTGGCCTGAATCCTTCCTGAAATCAATGCAGGGCTCCAGAAGGGCACGGAGTCCACCAGTCTCCCCCTCAATTCCCCCTCCCATGCAGGATATTTTAGATGGTGGGCATGACCGTGATGACCTCAGCACCGTGGTGTGAGGCTGACTCAGCGTCTCTAAGCAGACTGACCTCATCGCAAGCATGGCCAGATAATGTGGGCTGAAGGAGGCTGAAGCCTTTGGCTGGGCATCACAGTGATAGCTTCTTAAATGATGTTTTGGAAAAAATATCATACATAAACAAGAGCTCCAAGTACAGTGTAAAACAACGCTGTTTTTCCAGAACGGTTTCAGAGTATGTTGCTGAAGTGATGTCTATCATCCATGAATACTTTAGCTTATATATCCTGTCAACAAAGACATGCTCTTATCTGACCAGAAGACAGCCATCAAAGGCAGGAAAGGAATTGATTGAATCCTCAGCCCCCATTTAAGTTTTGCTAGTTGCGCCAGGAATAATCTTTGTAGCAAACGGATGCAGTCCAAGATCCCACACTGTATTTAGTTGTCGCGTCTGTATCGTGTCCTTCCATCTGGAATAGTTCCCTGGTCTTTCCTTAATGTTTGGGATCTGGATGCTTTTGAAGACTACAGTCCAACTGTTTTGATGCATGCCCCTCACTTTGGCTTTGTTGGACATTTCCTCATGATTAATTTCAGACCATACAACTTTGGCAAGAGTTTCATAGAAACTTCTCATCGCATCTTATCAGGCGGGACATGATTCTGTTTTGTCTTGGAACGAGGGACGCTGACTTTGATCACTCGCTTGCTGTAGCATCTGCCAGTCATCTCCACCATTGAGCTGCTCTTTTCCTCTTTGTAAGTAATTGTGTGTGTAGATACTTGGAGACCAGCCCTGTTCACTCACCTATTTTTATCAGTATGAGCTCATGGTTTCATATCGTGTTCAATGGATTGCAACGTGTGATCCTCATTCTTTATTTTTCTGGTCTGTTTGCCTGAGTTGGCCAGTAGGAGTCCCTCCAAGCTGGCTTCTGCGTGCTTTTCTCATCTTCCCGTCACTCTTTTGAGCACGTCCTTACTTCTGGCACAGCGAGACATTCCAGGCTCATCTCATACTTTCTTGCACTGGCTGTGAGAGTTCTGGTTCCTTGCAGAGGCGAATGATATTTAGAAACTCAGATCCAGGAGGTTAGGTGTGTTTACTGGTGTTGGAGTGTCCCTCAGGCCCTCTTGGGGGACAGAGTGAAGAAATATATACGTGTATATTTACATATGGGTATGTGTACACATAGAATTGCATTCATATTTATGTATTTATTTATCTATTTATTAAAAATACCAAGTTCACCCGGATACCACAAATTCAAACACTTTAGGATTCACTTTAGTTTTTTTTTTCCTTTTTATATTTGTGGCTCTCCTCTCTGCTACCAGGAATCCTGGCTCTAGTCATCTTGAACATATTTCCTTAATTGATAAACTTCCATATGTGTAACCAATCTTCCACTGCTGCCATCGCTCCTTCCTGGCATGAATGCCCTCCTCATGCAATTTGGTCTCTAGCCTGTGCTGGGCTGTCCTCTGCCCTAAGGCAGAAGCTCTCCCCACTCTTCAGGTTTTCACACTCCATGCTCACCGTCTCATGCTGCCCAAGCTCCTCATCTCAGTGGAGCCTCCACACGCCATGCTGGGGTCAGCCCTGGCTGCCCTCTCATGCCTCTCTCACAGTCTCAGCCTCGATATACTGTTGGTCTCCAACACCTCTGCGGGCCACTGCATCTCCCCTCTGCTCTAGCACAGGTGCCTACTCTTCTAGGTCTCCCTAATGGTTTGTGGACTGAATAGTTAAGCAGGGAAAAAAAACAGCAAGGAAGGGAGGAAGGAAGGGGAAGAAAAAGAGAAAGGAGAAGAAAGGAAGAGGAAGAAGAGGAGGAGGATGAAGAAAAGAAGGAGGAGGAGAAGGCTGGGCGTGGTGGCTCATGCCTGTAATCCCAGCACTTTGGGAGGCCGAGGCAGGTAAATCACGAGGTGAAGAGATCGAGACCATCCTGGTCAACATGGTGAAACCCGGTCTCTACTAAAAAAAGAAGAACACAAAAAAATTAGCTGGGCATAGTGGCGTGTGCCTGTAATCCCAGCTACTCAGGAGGCTGAGGCAGGAGAATTGCCTGAACCCAGGAGGCGGAGGTTGCGGTGAGCCAAGATCGTGTCATTGCACCTCCAGCCTGGGTAACAAGAGTGAAACTCCATCTCAAAAAAAAAAAAAGAAGGAGGAGGAGAGAGGAAGGAGGAGAAGAGGGAGAGAGAAGAAGGAGAAGGAGAAGAAAAGAAGAAGAAGAAGAAAAAGAAGAAGAAGTAATGGAGGAGGAAGAGAAGATGAATAGAGAGTGGTTCTTGGATCCTGAATTGCAGAGGGTGGGCCCTTCCTCCTTTGCTCCAGTGAAGAGGTAAAGACTGCCGCCTGGCAAATGGTGGGATGTGCGAAGGCCTCGCTAGCCAGGCAACCTGTACGTTGGCACATTAAGGTAAAGTGCAGTGGGGATGGAGGCTGCTTTTGGGTAAAATGTAGATTATCCCATTCTGAGGCACATTAACGAAGTGCTAATTGTGCTTTCTGAATGCAATTTGGTGCCAGTTGCAGGAATAACTCTGGCACCTGCTTGGACTTTAGACTTGCAGATTAACTCCCATGGAAAAATTAGCAAAACAGGGAATAATTTCTTCTCTAATAAGCCACTTAGAAGCCAACTCATTTCTACGGTTGGTGTCAGAAAAGTGCAGCTCAGTGATTGGAACAGGAAACTGTGTATCTGGTACGCAGAGTTCTGTGCTGTATCTGCCAGGGCTTGCTGAGCAACTCACCTCACTTTGCATCTACTGGCCTCGAGTTACCTTCCCACTATTAGGGATAAGAATACTTTAATTCAATTTGGACAAACTGGATCTGAAGAGCCCAGCATTTTGCATCTGTCCCTTATAGTCACATGGACAACTCTGACAATTAAGGCCAGAAGACAGGAGAGTAGGAAGTGAGTGTCTGCATTTATGAGCAGTTCTCAGGAATGTGATTCTCAAAGTTGGGTCACTGTACCAGAAACGTTGTCATCACCTCGGATATTGTTGGAGATGTAAATCCACAGGCCCCGCCCAGATCTACTGTACCAGAAACTAGGGGTGTGGTCCAGTAATCTGTGGCTTAACAAACTCTCTAGGTGATTCTGAGGCATGATGAAGTTTGAGAAGCCCTGACTGCTCTAGGAACTGTTGGTCCATCAAGCAGTGTTTACTGAGTATTAAGTTACTTAACAAATGGTTACTGGGATCATACTCTGTGCCTGCCAATGTGCTAGGCACTATGGATTGTATAATGAGCAAGACAGCTCTTGAGGGGCTTATTGTTTGATGATTGATGCATTCAACGAGCAAACAGGTATAATGCTAGGAATGAAAAACAGGTGCTTGGAGGGAGAATCACGCAAGGTGCCTTTTTAGGTAGGGCAGTCAGGGAAGACCACTCAGAGGAAGTGGCATGTATGTCTCAGCCATGCTGTCAGGAAAGCCAGGGAACACTGGCTGGAGGGAAGTGCAATGTAGGGACGTTTATGGCAGACAAGAATGAGACTTGAAGCTCAAAGCTGCAGGAGCCTCTCCCCATTCTTCCTTGCCTTTTCTGAGACAGCACTGAAGGCGGGGCGGCGGCTCCCTGGCAGGGGAACTCTGTTTATCATCTAGTTGAGTGGAGATAGCATCATCATCATTTTCCAGGGGCCAGATATTTGCAATATTAAAAAAGAAATCATGTGATTTGCTGACAGCACTTAATGGGTAATTCAAGGGGCCTTATTATTCCCATACATCATATCTGGATTGTGACAGGCAGCAAGCTCTCTGGCACAGAAGGAAAGCACACGTGCCCTCAGTTTGGGCTTTTTCCTTCCTTCCTGAGTGACAACTGGCGGCTAAGATCCTATTTGGATGGGTGATCTCAAGTCTTCATCAGGGGCCACTTGGTGCTAAGGGATGCAGTTGAGGAGCCCTCTGAAGGTAGGGACTGACTCGCGGCTGGCCCCAGGTCTCCTACGAAGACAGCAGCCAGAGATAGCGCTCCTACACTGCCAACCTCTGACCCAGCACGGGCAGGGCATGAGGTGTGCTTCTCTTCCTACTGGAGTTGGTCAGAGGCTCAATTTTTTAGTTTTGAGTTGAGGGCACATCTTCATCCCTGAGCAATATTTCTCACTGTGTGTGTGTATGTGTGTGTGTGTGTGTGTGTCTATGTGTGTGTCTGCACACCTGCATGCATGTGTGCATTTTAAAAATCCATTTGGGCATCATTCTTCACCATTCTCGGACAGGCATTTGCTTTACCAGAACAGCATTTAGCAGATGAGAAGACAACTGTGGCATGAATGGATGGGGAATTGCTCGGAAGTCAAGGAGTGTGGGTGTTCAGAGCAGGAGCAGAGTCTACACCCCAGAGAGGACAGCAGTCTTGGGCACTTGTCCTGTGCTTGGTTGGGACTGCCCCATTATATTTGGAGACCTACACTGGGGGTTCCTCAGCTCTTGGAAGGGTGGCCTCAATGGCTAGGTGGCATATGCCTAGCACTGAGCCTAGCGCGCATTAGGCATCCAAAAAGCTTTGTTGCATGACTGCATTCAATCATTTTTTTTAGGTCAGGGGTTATTATTTCTAACATATCAACCTTCATGAGCTCTCCCTGGCTAGGGTAGAGTAGGGTGTGGGGCAAGGTAAAGCCCAGAGTGGGATGTTCACCTTCTGCTTACCCCTTCAAGGAACATCACAGACAGTGTTGTGGAGAAAGAGATCCCAGAAAGGATGCAGGAGCATGAATCTTTCCTGGACTGGCTCAGGTTTTCCTGTCATTCACCTGTGCATCTTGTGCACCTTTATTTTCTCCCTGGAAAGCAAATATTGCCTTATCTGTTTGTCTGCATCTGGTCTCAGGACACTGGGCAATGAGGGGCTGGAACAATTGCCCCTCTTGATCACATCATTGGGAAACTCTGATTATGCCTGCCCTTCCTTTTAGCTCTTACTCATCCTAAAGGAGGCTAGGAAGGCCCATATGTATAAGGCTACAGTAAGTTGGTGTGAGATGAAGTAAGTCTACATAGCATTATTCACAATAGCTAAAAAGTGGAAGCAACCCAGGTGTCTAGTGACGCACTGATGGGGGAATGAATCAATAAACGTGCAGAATTGTTATTCTGACTTTACAAAGAAGGAAACAGTGACACATGCTACAACATGGATGAATCTTGAAGACATGCTCTATAAACTCGTCACAAAAATGAAAACACTGTATTTTTCCACTTATATGAGGTATCTGGAATGGGCAAAATAATAAAGACAGAAAGTAGAAAAGAAGTTACCAGGGACTGGAGGGAGGGGAGAATGGGGAGTTGTTTAGTGAGTGTGGAGTTTCTGTTTGGGAAGATGAAAAAGTTCTGGAGATGGATAATGGGAATGTACTTAATGCCACTGAACTGTACAGTTAAATATGGTTACAATGGTACATTTTGTGCTATGTCTATTTAATCACAATTTTTGAAAAAGTCTGCAGAGGAGAGACTTGGGGATATGGTTTGGCTGTGTCCCCACCCAAATCTCATACTGAATTGCAGCTCCCATAATCCCCACACGTAATGGAAAACACCTGGTGGGAGGTATTTGAATCATGGGGCTGGGTCTTTCCTTTCCCCTGCTGTTCTTGTGGTAGTGAATACGTCTCACGAGACCCGAAGGTTTTATAAAGAGCAGCTCCCCAGCACATGCTCTCTTGCCTGCTGCCAGGTAAGACATGCCTTTGTTCCTCCTTCACCTTCCATCATGATTGTGAGGCCTCCCCAGCCATGTGGAACTGTGAGTCCATTAAATCTCTTCTTATTTATGAGTCACAGTCTCAGGTATGTCTTTATTTGCAGTGTGAGAATGGACTAATACACTTGGTGATGCAGGTTGTGCCTTCTGGATGCAGATGCTGGGATGGTGTTTGGTCTGTGAGATGTTGTTAGGGATCAATACCTCTGAAAGGAAGAGGAGGAAGTAGGACTGAGAAGAGGCAGAAGCTGAACTGAGTTTGTCACTCAGGCCCCCAAAAGCTTCAGAAGCTTTGGAGTGTGAATTGCCTATCAGGACAAAATGACAAGGCCTCTGAAACCTGTGCCCCTCTCAGTCCCCTGATGTGGCTCAGTTGAAGCTGACCTTGAAAGAGCTGTCAGTTGTGGGGTGGGGAGGGGAGGATCTCTACTAACCACAGAGAGGGAGATCTCAGGGGCACTTTTCTACCACAGTGGGGACATAGGAGGTCAAAGAGTCCTATGCAGAAAGTCTAAGGAGTTGATGCCTTCATTTAACAGGTTGGTGCCTCTGATACCCTGTTGTGGGGTGAAGTCACTTGCACTCCAGTAAGCAAGTCTAAAACCATCTTCTTCCAACTCTCAGCCCACACCCTTTGCAGCTTTCCTTGTCTGTCAGTGTTCAGATCACACATTTGGCTCAGTCTCTCAGCTGTGGGGTAATCAAACCCACCACACTACCTCGTGGAATTTCCAGGAAGATAAAATCGGGTACGTTAGCTTTATGCAAATACAATACTGTGAATGACTCAAAAGGAAAAACAGGATTATTCCTAGGTCAAATGGGGAATTGATAATACAGCTGTAATAACAATTCAGGAATGAATGGATTTGAGTGCTAATTCCACAGGTGCCTCATTAGGAGTGTTTGAGCAGATCATGTTTTTTATATTCTTAAGTCCCATGCATCTGATTTGCCACACATTTGCTGAGCACATACTAAGTGCATAGCACTCTATGGGATACAGAGAGGGAGACAGGAGGGTGCCAGCCCTGGAGAATATTCCTTCCCTTGCAGAGGCAGGACAAGCTAACAACTGCATCAGGCAGCATCTGAGCAAGATGAGGGCAAAGGTGCTGGGCCCTGCATCAGCCTGAGCCCTCTGAAAAGCACTGCTTCCCCACGTTCCACTCAAGGGCCATGAACTGTCTATCGAGCAAACTTTTAATGAAAAATAACAGTTTAACCAAAAAGTCAATATCAATTTATCTTCCCCAAGTCACAAAGATTTTCAATCCTTCAAACTCTATCTGAGCATCTGTGTCCAGAAGCTCAACCTGCAAGACCAGCTCTCTCCTCTGCAGATTCATTTCTAACCCACAGCAATTTGCCACCGTCTATAACAGGACCTTCCCAGACCCTCCCATAGAATAACAAAAAGGGACTGTGTGTTTCCTAGGGTGAAACTGGGTGGCCTAAAACAGCAGAAATGTGTTGTCTCACAATTCTGGAGGCCAGAAGGCTGAAATAATGGTGTGGGCAGGGCCATGCTCTGGATTGCTGCTACTCCTTGGTGTTTTAGCAGCTGCATGACTCCAATCTTGCCTTCATCTTCACATGGACTTCTCCTTGTGTCCCTGTATGTTCACATGACGATTGATATGGTTTGGCTGTGTCCCCACCCAAATCTCATTTTGAATTGTAGCTCCCATAATTCTGACATGTTGTGGGAGGGACCCAGTGAGAGGTAATTGAATCATGGGGGCAGAGTTTTCCCATGCTGTTCTCCTGATAGTGAATAAGTCTCACAAGATCTGATGTTTTATCAAGGAGAGTTCCCCTGCACATGCCCTCTTGCCTGCTGCCATGTAAGACAATGCTTTGCTCCTCCTTGCCTTCCACTGTGATTGTGAGGTCTCCCCAGCCATGCAGAACTGTGAACCAATTATACCTCTTTCCTTTATAAATTACCCAGTCTTGGGTATGTCTTTATCAGCAGCATGAGAATGGACTAATACCATTGTATTAGTATGCTCCAGTATGACCTTAACTAGTTACATCTGCAATAACCATATTTCCAAATAAATTTACCTTCTGTTGTATTGGGGAGGACTTCAATGTATCTTTTTTAGGTAAGACATGATTCAAAACAGAAAGGCAGAAAATATATTAGCTTTCTTGTAGACACAGGCCTGAGGTAGGTGGGTGTGTCTAACATGGGAGTGTTTTTCTGTGAGTGTGTATAAGGTAGACCATAGCTCCAAATTGATGGAACACCAGAATATGCAGACTTTGCCAAACATTCACATTGAACTACTATTCACATTTTTATCTTCAAAGCCAATTATTTAAGTACAATTGACCCTTTACCGAGACTAGCTCGGCCATAGAGACCCCCACCCAGGTGGCACTGAAGAAATTGAGAAACAGACACCCAGATAGAACAGCAAAGTGGGACTATTTGGGGGGCCAAAAGTCTTCTGAGCTGAGGGCCTCCAGGGCTGACTGCATTCTGGGCTGAGGGCCCCGAACAGCCTCTGACCCACAATTTATTCTTTCTAAACAGGTGATGATGATTAGCAAACAGATGTTCAGTATTTTCTCATAACACAAAAATAAACCAGGTAGGTAGCTGGTGCCCACTTACTACTGATGACAGAGAAACTAAAAAGTATTCTCCATGAGGGAGCCACGTGGGCAGGGTCACATATCCCGCGCTTAAAGAATTGTTTTAACCGGTGTGTGATATACACATACTGTTCTGCGACTTTAGAATGCCCCAAGTAGTTTTCCACTTGGGGGTGGGGCGTGGCTAGGTTTTCCTTGCCGCTGTTCTTCCTAGTCAACAATATATTGTATCATACACTCAGAATTTCTCAGCAGCCCTCACACAATACAGGATTTAGGGATGCTGAACACCCCCACGCAGCTGAAAATCCAAAAAGAACTTTGATTCCCTAAAACCTTTACTACTAAAAGTCCACTGTTGACTGGAAACCTTACAAATGACATAAAGAACCGATCAACACATATTTTGTATGTTATATGTACTTTCTACAGTATTTTTACAATAAAGTAAGCTAGAGGAAAGACATCGTGTTTAAGAAAACCTTAAGGAAGAGAAAATATATTCACTGTTCGTTATCATAACATTTTTATCCTTGTCATCTTCACGTTGAGGAACTGGGTTGGTCAACACATATTTTGGGGTTGCCACCCCAACTCTGTCTTGGGGTGGCAGAGTTGGAAGAAAATTCACGTCTAAGAGGTCCTGTGCAGTTTAAACCCATGTTGTTCAAGCTCCACTGTAAAAGCATGTGTTGATGATGGCCTCAGACACAGCTGGGGCATTCTTGCCTTTCAGATGAGGATGCTAAATGTAGCAAACAGTTTATTGAGGGAATGCCATAATTAAAGAAACACTGTCCCAAGAACTGAGTTGTGAAAAGGAGCAGATGTAATGAGTTTGTTCCTTTTGACCTGCTCTGGGTATTTGCTGGCATTTTGTTTTTAGCAGCATAAGCTCTTACCTATCTAAGCTTGTGATTATGTCTGTTTATTAGTCCGTTTTCATGCTGCTGATAAAGACATACCCGAGATCGGGAAATTTACAAAAAAAAGAAGTTTAATGGACTTACAGTTCTACATAGCTGGGAAGGCCTCACAATCATGGCAGAAGGCAAAAGGCACCTCTCATATAGTGATAGATGAGAGAAGAGATTCTGTGCAGGGGAACGCCCCCTTAAAAAAACCATCAGAGGCCGGGCGCGGTGGCTCAAGCCTGTAATCCCAGCACTTTGAGAGGCCGAGGCGGGTGGATCACGAGGTCAAGAGATCAAGACCATCCTGGTCAAAATGGTGAAACCCCGTCTCTACTAAAGATACAAAAAATTAGCTGGGCATGGTGGCACGTGCCTGTAATCCCAGCTACTCAGGAGGCTGAGGCAGGAGAATTGCCTGAACCCAGGAGGCGGAGGTTGCAGTGAGCCGAGATCGCGCCATTGCACTCCAGCCTGGGTAACAAGAGCGAAACTCCGTCTCAAAAAAAAAAAAAAAAAAACCATCAGATAGCATGGGACTCACTCACTATCACAAGAACAGCACAGGAAAGACCCGCCCCCATGATTCAATGACCTTCTACTGGGTGCCTCTCATAACATATGGGAATTGTGGGAGTTACAATTCAAGATGAGATTTGGGTGGGGACACAGCCAAACCATATGAGTGTGTGCGCATGTTATGTGTATGTTAGCACATTGGTATTATTCATTCCCATCTCTACTTGTTGTTGGTGTGTGAGGTATGAGAGGGGTACATAGGGAAGATACCAGGCATTTGAAAGCTCTCTCCAAAACAATGAATGTCAAAAACTATACGGAGGTCAGCGGGCATTCTGTCCCTCAGAGAAGGAGACACACAATGGTGACGTGCAGAGTGGTGCTGACTGTGCCCCCTGGAAGTACCCCTGAGCCTGGCATGAGTGGATCTCTTACCTGGCTGCTGCTCCTTTCTGGGAAATGCCTTTCCTGTTCCTAGGAGATGCCCTGACTCAAGAGCACTTTCCAGAGTGGAACTTTCTGCTGCTTCCTAAAGTTTTTCTGGGCCGCCCTAGTTGCTAAGCAATGCTGATGCTCACCAGAGGGGCTGCTCCTGCTCTGGGCAAGGGTTCACTATCCCATCTGCAATTTAAATTCCCTGACAGGCAGAGGCAGCAGAGCTGTTCACTGGAGATTGCAAAAAGTTAGATTGAAATACAGGGAATATCCAATGCCTCGAGCCCTCCATAAATTTTCCTTTGATAATAACTGGGAGAGAGATGAAGGAAGAGGGAGTAAGAAGGCACCAGAGAGGGGAAAGTGTTGCAATTTAGACCTACACACTGAATTTATCTTTGATCAGTGTTCCCCATTCCCCCTGTGCCCCAGTGTGCCCATTCTCAATCCTCTCTCTGTACTCTCTGGCTGTCTCCATTCATCTCCCTTATCCCGCCTTGTTAGTGAGCTTCTGAGCATCTCTTTTTTTTTTTTGAGACAGAGTCTCACTCCATCACCAGGCGCCAGGCTGGAGTGCAGTGGCATGATCTCGGCTCACTGCAACCTCCACCTCCTGGGTTCAAGCAATTCTCCTGCCTCAGCCTCCCGAGTAGCTGGGACTACAGGCGTGTGCCACCACGCCCAGCTAATTTTCGTATTTTTAGTAGAGGTGGGGTTTCACCATGTTGGCCAGGATGGTCTCGATCTCTTGACCTTGTGATCTGCCCACCTCGGCCTCCCAAAGTGCTGGGATTACAGGTGTGAGGCACCGTGCCTGGCCTGAGCATCTCTTTTGTTCTTTCCATGGCTGTCTGGACACGAAGAAGCAGGGACAAAGCCACTCACTGGTTAACAGGACCACACAGCTTCCACTGTGGCCAAGTCCCCAAGGGCCCCTCTCCTGGGGCAGCCTGCAGCCCTCCAGGGCCCGGCAATGAGAAGCCTCCTTGGCAGTGCCCAGAGCTGTCTTCACAATGGCTAGATAGTCTGTTGGGGCCCCAACTGAAATTCTTGGGGGCACCCAGGCTCCTCAGAGTCCAGCAGAGCCCCAGGGAAAGCTGTGCCCCTCAGCCTCCTGCAGCTGATGTGTAGTGAAGGTGGTATGGAGCTGGGCTGCACCATCTCTTCAATTTCTCAGCTCAGATCTACAAGGCCTCAGAATCAGGCACTGCCAAGAAGCTTGCAGAATTTGCCTCTCTGGAGATTGGATTCTGGAATTAGTTCTCTCCTTCAATCTTTCTCCTCTCCCATTTCACTCTTTGGGTCCTGTCATTTTAGTTTCAGTATCCTCCAACTTAAAAAAATTATCTTTCATTTATTATTCTCCCTATTCTTTTTTTTCTTTGAGATGGAGTCTCGCTCTGTTGCCCAGGCTGGAGTGCAGTGGTGCAATCTCAGCTCACTGCAACCTCTGCCTCCTGGATTCAAGCGATTCTCTGGCCTCAGCCTCCCGAGTAGCTGGGACTACAGTGGATGCCACCATGCCTGGCTAATTTTTGTATTTTTAGGAGAGACGGAGTTTCACCATACTGGCCAGGCTGGTCTCGAACTCCTGATCTTGTGATTTGCTTGCCTCGGTCTCCCAAAGTGCTGGGATTACAGGCACGAGCTACTGCGCCCAGCTGACACCACTCTTAAGTCATTGGGTATTCCATGTTCTGCCAAGGAGAAAGACTGCCACAGCGGGGCTCAGGACCTTGCAGTCTAAGGCAGACAACTGTGACCAAGACTGGCTCATAGAGACAATGGCTGTTCCCACTGACACACCACCCTTGGCCCTGCCTGGTGGCCTGAGGACATGAGAACCTGACCTTGAGGAAACCACACATGGTTCCTGCCTTCCAGGAGCCTTCAGCCTTCAACTGCATTATCTGTACCTAATGTGCTATTAAGATTAGGGTTGATAGACAAAAGTACAAAGATCTTGGGTGTGGAGGGAAGAGGGAAATGAAGCCGTTTCACACTTACTAGTGGGGCTAGAGTCAGGGGGTCTATAATCAAGAAACAGAAGATAACAGGTGTTAGTGAAGACATGGAGAATTTGGAGCCCCCATACAATGCTGGTGGGAATACAAAATGGTGCAACCTCTGTCAATAGTTTGGCAGGTCTTCAAAAATATAAACACAAAATTACCATGGGATCTGGCAATTCTACTGCTAGGTAGATCCTGAAAAAAATTGAAGGCAGGGATATTTGCACATTAATGTTCATAGCAGCAGTATGCACAATAGCCAAGAGGTTGAAGCAACCCATGTGTCCATTGATGGATGAATGGACAGTAAACTGTGGTATATCCATACAGTGAAATATTATTTAATCATAAAAAAAAAGTAAATTTTTATGTATGCTACAGTGTGGACAGACTTTTTGAAAAGATTGTACTAGGCAAAATATGCAAGACACAGGAAAACAAATACTGAATATTCCATTTATATGAGAAACCTAAAATAGTGAAATTCATAGAGACAGAAAATAGATTAGAGGTTACCTGGGGATGGGTACGGAGTTCGTGCTGGGGATGATAAAAAAGTGGTGATAGTTACACCTTATTGTGAATGCACTTAATGCCACCAAATTGTATGCTGACAAATGGTTAAAATGATAAAAATTAAGTTATGCATATTTTGCCATAATAATAAAAACGTGTGTCAGGAAGCATCTGGTGCAGTGAGGGGAGCTGGGAGGAACTCCTTCTCTGGTAAGTGGGAGGGTGAGGAGGGTGGAGGTAGCCATCAGACTGTGAGTGCTGAAAGGCACCGGCCTTGCTAGCTGGCAGGGCAAAGGGACACCACGTGTGGAGACAAGGCTGATAAATGGGACTGAACGTTGAGCGTGAGTGTGAATCCGTGCCACATATGACATTGGGAGAGGAAGTGAGTTATTCGGCTCACAGGTAGAAGTGAGTAGGGTCCTTAGAGAGCATGGACTCCTGTTCTTAATCTGCAGATGACAAAACCAAGACCCAGAGATTTCCCCAGGGTGGAAGGAAAAGAAAAAGGAGGATGAATGTGTGGTCATCCCATGGGGTGTTTGATTTCAGCCAAATGACATTCCTCCCAGACCCCTCCCAATACTGAAATCAATTTCAAGTGAAATTCTGGGGAGGAGCTGATGGGGGACAATGGAGAGGAGCTACCAGACCAGAGAGGGACCGAACAGCGGATGCCTTACTGTAGCTAAAAGGCGGCGGTGGCTTGGAGGGCATATTGATCAGGGTCTGCAAGTGTTTTTGTCCAGCTTGTCTGGTTTCCATCTCCTGCCACCTCCCTAGTCCTTCCAGGGACGGTCGCCTCTCACGTATATTCCAAGTGGAGCCTTGGAGACGTGTAGTTGTGGCATGCTCTGTCCCCGTGGACGGGAGACCTGGGGGATACATAGCCTGGACCTGTTCACCTGAACAGCTTGACACCAAGAACAAGGAGCTCAGTCCAGATCTGAGGGTTTGGAGGAAGGAAACTTGCTGGAGGGCAGGTGGTATTCTCAGAGCTGCAGGTGGAGGTCAGGAATTAGCATCCTTAATGCTCCTGGAGCTGGAATTGTGACTGGATTCTCTCTCGCGGTGTCAAGTGGCTTGCCTTTGTCTCTCTCCTCCTCATGCTTGCCTTCTTTTTCTGCCTGCTCCTCTCTCTCCTGTCCTTCCCACAGGAAGCCCCAGCCAGTGGTTTCCAAGGCAGGTGGCTATGGATGGATTCCAGCCATATTCAAAGCCACTAGCCCTGTTTCCTCAGGTGAGCCACATGCGCTCTCCTCCACCGTTTGATCTTTATGCTGCTCATGCATCTCGTTACAAATAGCTCAACCTTCCTCGTGCTGACTGCAGCGCTGGGACATTTCAGTAATGTGCCCATTCAAACCAAGGAGATGCAAAGATCGCTACAGCAGCTTTTAGCCACGGAACATTTAGCCTTCAATAATAGCATTTCGGGTCCCTCGGGGACATTCCTCCGCACATGCACCTGGGATGCCTTTTTCCTCCTTCCCACCACAACCCCCAGAGCTAAGGAGGAACAAGCGTAAGTTTTATTGTTGAGGAAACAGAAATTCAAGTAGGGCAACATCTCACAGAAAATGAGAGGGTTAGGCCTGATAGGACCATGATGATCACGATAATAATAACAACAATAATTTTGTGCACTTCTATGCTGCTTACTGGGTGAAGCAGTTTATTTGCATTGGGATAGGTTTTACAGCCCCAATTTCTGGATGAGGTCAGTGAGGCTGAGGGGGTCAGTAGCTGACCTTACAGCTCATTCACTAGTTCTTTCCAAACCCTATGTTTGTGATCTCTCTGACAAGGAAAGCAACTCAGGGCTGGCTCCACAGATATTCTAAAACCAGAGAGAGGCTTCCTTTCCCTGCCACCTCCACGCTCCCATGCTGAGACCCTCCCGCTGGTGCTGTCCAGGGACCTAGTCCCTGCTCCCTCATGCCTTCCTGGAGCAGGATTTCCCTAACCCCCATCCTGCTCCAGCCCCAGCCAGTGTTCCTGGTGGATTTTCACTGAATATGTTGCCCCCACCATCAACAGCATTTTTATTTGCACATCCTCAGGGATGCCTTACCTTAAGGATGGCATCTGTGGGATTTTCCAGAGGCAAGAGGGAGACACTGCACAGTGGGAGTCCCAGCAGGGGCAAGGAGCAGGGGAGATGGCAGGTGGCTGTGTCTCCACCTTCGTCTCACCACTGCGCGTTTCTGGGGAAAGACACCCAGCCAGAGCAGGGCAATGGCACCACCATTTGCTAATGCTGTAGCATATCTGGTTCCTCAGTGAATTTTCCAGAACGTGAAAGGCCCATTTAATAGGCCAGGAAACTGAGCCATAAAGAGGACACGTGACTTAACACAGGGGAAAAGAGTGGTTGAAATGGAAACAGATCCCAGGAAACCTCATTCCCAGTCCCGTACTCTTCCTGCGGAGACACCACGCTTTCAACCAAGCTCAGAGTTGCCAAAGTGAATGTTTTAAAACTTTTCCCAGGGCTCGAGAGATGGCCGAGTAAAATCTCCAGACACTGGCTCCCACTGGCTCCTTATCGGGCCATTCACTTCATGGGCACAGTTTGGTGGTTGGGGAGAGAGGAACTTCGTGGAGAGGACAAAGGATGGGAAGGAGCCTAAATCCCAAATGCAAGGATTTTGCCCTAAATCCCAAATGCAAGGATTTTGCCCTAAATCCCAAATGCAAGGATTTTATCCTAAATCCCAAATGCCAGGATCCCCTCCCTCTCCTCACAGAGTTCAGGCAGCCCCTATTCCTTTTCCTCCCAGGTTCTACTCCCTCCTGAATCCTCAGAGCACCCCGGAAATGGGAAGGCCTCTGGTTGCCTTCCCGGCTTTTTTTTTTTTTTGAGACGGAGTTTCGCTCTTGTTACCCAGGCTGGAGTACAATGGTGCGATCTCGGCTCACTGCAACCTCTGCCTCCTGGGTTCAGGCAATTCTCCTGCCTCAGCCTCCTGAGTAGCTGGGACTATAGGCAAGCACCACCATGCCCAGCTAATTTTTTGTACTTTTAGTAGATACGGGGTTTCACCTTGTTGACCAGGATGGTCTCGATCTCTTGACCTCGTGATCCACCCGCCTTAGCCTCCCAAAGTGCTGGGATTACAGGTTTGAGCCACTGCGCCCGGCCTTCCCGGCTGTTTCTAAGCGGGTTTCTCCAGCGGGGGCAGGCGGCTGCGGGTTCCATGCTCGGGCTCTGAGCGGGCCCGGGCCCGCGCTTCCTCGTTCCAGCAGGAGAGGGCGCGCTTGTCCTTGGAGAAGGAACCACGCGGCCGCAGCCCCTTCCTCGCCTTTCGCGTCAGTCCTGGCGGCCTGGGGACCAGCGCGGGAAGTCCGGAGCAGTGGCTTTGTGGAGGGCGACCCAGGTGGACGAAAGAGCTCCCACACCGTGTGTCTCCAGGCCAGCCTCCTCCGGGCGCTTCCGTCATTTGCTCCATCTCCGGGAAGCAAAGGGACTTGGGTGTGGCACAGACAGCAGGGACGCAACAGGCGGGTCACCTGGATGTGTCCTTACCTGAGGCCAGGCCACACCTAGGCCTCCCCGCACGCAGGCCTTTCCATAGGAGTGCTGCCAGGACCCACTCCAAAAAGGAATGGACGGCGAGGGTTTGTGAGCCGGACAGCACCCTGGGAGTGCAGAGCCGGGGACCGGTCCCGGCGGCTTTGGCCAGTCCTGGAGCCTCTCTCTGTGGCTGGTTTCTGTGTAATACAAGGACACTGAATGAGGAGATGGTCCCTAAAACCCTCCCAGGGCCAGCATCTGGGATGTCATGCTTATGTCGTCTTGTTCTTCCTCTCTGTGAACTCTGCCTGCTGGACAGAGTCCACTAACAGACCACCTGCCAGAGCTGGGCACGGAGGGGCCAAGGTTGTCCTCTGTGAAGTCACATGAGACACCCGAGAGCCGTGGGATTGGTCCTCCTGTGTCTCATCTCGTGTTCTCATCACGGGAAACAGGATCTCTACCAGGTTTCCATCCTAGAGACAATCGATGTGACTGTCAGCCCAGGCTGCATGGGTTGCTCATTTCACCCCCTGGTGATCTTGGTTGGCTGCCCTCGCTGGGTGCAGCACCTCTGATGTGGGAGGTGGAGTTAGGTCGGGAGAAGCGCTTCCTCCACCCAGGGCCAGGTTGTGGGGAAGGCTGGAAAACACATGCTCTGGTGCAGGCTCTTCTGTGACCTGTCTTGTGCATGTGGGAGAAATCCTTCAGCATCCCCGAGCCTCAGCCTGTCCATGAAATGAGAGGGTGGAGATGGTGTCCACATCCCTTTGCTGTTTTGATGTCTGCACTCGGTGAATCAGAGTCAAGCGCACCTAACCTCTGCCTCTCTGGACAAGGGAAATGAAGGAGGAGGAGGCAGGGGGCAAAGAGAGACCATTTAGGAGGAGAGCAGAAGTCAGAGGGGAGAAAGGGTGGATGGGATGATGCACTGGGTGTGTTTGCACCTGCTCAGAGGTGGGCAGCTGACCTTTGAGGATTGTGCTTCCCTGCACTGTGTGGCATGAGATGCTGTGTGTAGAGGAGCGGGGTTTCTGGTGAATCAGGAGAACACATCTTGGTAGAAATCTAAGTGTGCTCTCTCTCCATCCATCTAGATAGGATATAATCTCTCAGGACATCCAGAAACTGAAAATAGAGCATGTATGGCTCTGGAAGCAAGGCTGTGTGTGTGTGCGTGTGTGTGTGTGTGTATGACATGCAAATGCGCATGCAATAGAAATACAGACACCATGCAGACTGCATAGGTAGGCATCATCAATAAACATTTATTCGGCACCTACACTCAGAAACTCACACACACATTTACAAGCCAACATATCCTGCTATACACATATACAAAAAGGTTCACATTGACCCCTAAGGCAAAGAACCGTTTGCTTGAAGAAGCTTCGCTTACAAGATATTAATAAAATACGTAGGCACATTTTAACTTTAAAAACTCTGGAGAAGGAAAGAAGGAGGGTGAAGAGACGGGGTTTGGAGGGAGGAATGGGTAAGGCAGGCCTAATCACAAAGTACTTAGCCCACGCGTCTGGGCCTCCCTGTAAGCACCATATTTCACGATACCTTCAACCTGATTTTCCAACTCATTGAAAACATTTGCCAGCTGCTGCTGAGTGACTCCATTTACTGTGTATACATGGGCTCACTCCAACGGGGCCCCCTGAAAGGTTGTCCCTAAGGAGAGCTATAGGTGGAAATGGAGTTGGAGGCCCTAGGTTTTGGAATTTTGATTGGGGGTGTGGGAAGGCAGATGGGCGGCATCACCTGGGAGGGGGAGGGGTACAGGCCAGGAGGTATGGTGGGGGTTCTGGTAACTTTTATGGGCATGTCTTGGATGTGAATTCTTTGTGGTGGAGAGTGAGAATGAACTTTTTTCTACCTATATCACCCCAAGTACAGACTCAAACATATAGACATGTGAAATGAGATACAGGGATTTTACAGTACCTCCCAGGATGGCTCCCAGCAGCTGGTCCTCTTGCAGCTGTGTTAGCTGTCTGCCTCTGCATTGGTGAACAGCGGATCCCTTGCAAGACCCCATCTGTTGTAAACACCACCTCCATGGGTCTGCCATGATTCCCTCTGTTCTCTCCTCTCAATCACTGTAATTTGGGTCCCTAATGCTGCAGGCTGCTCCTCTCCCATTTTCCCTCCTGTCCTTTTTTTCTGTCCTCCTCTGCCTGTGATGGAAGCTTCTGGAAGAAAGAGAAGGCTCTCCTATTAGCAGATTTGTATGAATAGCTGGGTTTGACAGGGTGCTGGCAGGCTGAAATGATAGATAGCACTCCCTGGAGGAACTGAGAAACTGAGCAGCTAAGTTGTGATTCGAAAGCACAGGAGAATTTGCAGGAAGGTGAAGGCTGGCTGTTCCTGGTGAGGCATCTGGGGACCTCGTCAGCCACAGGTTAGATACTGACCCCTTCGGCTGGTTAACTCAGTCCATTCCCATTGCAGCCTTTAATCAGTCCACAGCCTGGGGTCAAAGTTTAGCAATTCTCCATGTTTTTCCCACAGAGAGAGGAGATGCTCTGGGTGGATTTGCATCTGCTCAGAGGTGGGCAGCCAACTTTTGAGGAACGTGCTTCACAGCACTGCTGAGGACCCTAAGCCCATGGTTACAGACAGAACCCTCAATCTTTGCCTTCAACCCCAAAGCCAGACCCAGATCTGTACAGCCTGAGAGCAAATCTTCAGGGAAGCCTTTTGCCTTTGTAGCCATGCCAGTCACACCCCTAGCCTGTGGGGCTAGGCTTTTCCAAGTCTGGCTGTGTGGGGATCGCATCATTAGAACTCGTCTATATTACGCAGATTCTGTGATTCACGGATTAGCCAGGTGGCATGGAAGAGGCCTGCTCCTTCCCGCTCCCTTCCTGGGACATCTGCCTTCAGGGTCTGATCTGCTTTTGGCCCCTCCTCCTGGCTCCTAAGCTCCCAAGCTCCCCATCTTCACTTAATCAGCTTCCTCTGCTGCCTCTCATTTTCAGCAGCCTGTGGTTGCCCTGGGAAAGAGACTTGGCCCACAGCCTCACAGTAATTCAGAAGACGCTGAGTGAGGACCTTTGTATCCCTCCTCCAAGGATCATGGGATGACCCGTCCCAGGACACTCAATCCTGCCTGCTGAGTCTGGGCTCTGAGGAGATGCCTGCGATAGCACCAGCACGTTCTGCAGAAATGTTTGAAATGTGTTAATAAGTAACAGTATCTATACAATTATCTAGATTTGCCTGAACATTACTGGGCAACTAAACAAACAGACCTATTATATGTTCGCAGAAACGCCATGGAACAGAAGACAAACTGAGGCTTGGTCACCCTTTCCTGTAACAAATTTCCCGCTAGAGAGTCCCTGATCTCTGTGATGCAGTATTTCCCTAGTTTTTATTTCTACTTCAATGAGGCACCTCAGTGTCAGTTTCCTTTGGGAAAAATCACATGTCCCCACAGCTTTGTGCCCCATTGTGAAGGACAATTCAGCATTGATCGTCTGTCTGGACTCTCGTGGGGTGGAGGCCAGTGGGGCTAGTATGATGCTTTGCTTAGCCTTAAGGAAACCAGATCTGCCAGGGAGGCAGGAAAGCTATGCAGAAATTTTCTTCTGCCTTCCTCGGGGGACAGTCTTCAGGAGCAACAACGCACCGTGTATCTACAGAAAACTTATTATGTTCAAGGTGCTGGGAGCAGCTCGTTGCAGATACTTAGAGCAGTAGGACTTTAAGTTAGACATAAGGAAGGACTTCCAGCTATTGGTATTGATATAGTAGGACCCAAGTTTTCTTCACAGCTTGCAGCGTCAGGGAAGGATGAGATCATTCTTGAGAACATTTTGAATAGAAGCTTAGAGGGATTGAATAGTTAATGATTCTGTTAACATTTCTCCCGATTCTCCTCCTGCTTTCCAGGATGATACTGATGGATGATTTTTACTCAAAGCCCTCCCCCATCCCCACAGACACACCTGGAGCCTGGTGGGCCTGGGTGTCCCTGGTGTTGTCGCGGCTGGGAGAGCTGAGGTGACCTCTGTGTCCGCCCTGGGCACAGGGACCGTGGTTCTGTGAATCCTCATTGAGCCCGCTGGCTGGGCCCCTTGGCAGCCACTGAAAGTCGGGTTTCCCAGCTCAAGTAAATTCTGGAGGGGATTGACCTAATTTCCAGAGTCTAAAGGGCGACAAAAAGCCCCAGTCAAAACTCCTGTAAGTGGGTGATAAACAGTCTCTATTAGAAAAAATAAATAACGTCTCCAAAGGAAAGTGGGCTTCCTGAGACCCCCTTGCCTTTCAGAGACAGCTCTCTCCTGGGAGGGGGACTCACTGAGCCTCTGCTTCAGCCGCTCTGGAGGAAAGGTCTGACTTGCTGTCTCCCTGCAGTGCTACTGCCCACCATTTTCACGGACCACCACAGCCAAAGGACCACTCTGCCCACAGCCTCCTGATGGACCCCACAGCAGGGAGAGGCTGTGGGAGAGGTCTCCACCCTGCAGGGTGGGGCTGACAGTGGTGCTTGGCCTGTAGAGTTGAAATGTATTGGTTTTCTGCCTTGGGAGGAACAATCGCCCCTCTGTCTCTCTCTGTTTCTCTCTCTCTCTCTCTCTCTCAAACACACATACACATACACTGAGACAGCTATCATCATACCAGATTTACATATTATGGAAACTGAGGCCCAGATATGTTAAATAACTTGCCCAGTTTTGCCAGCTAGGAAGTGGACAAAGCTAGAATTAGAACTGAAGCCCAGTGACAGCTTTCAAATCAAGTTCTCTTTCCCCTAGTCTGGTGCTGCAGTCACTTTAGTACAGGAAGTACTTGGGGATCTTGCTCAAATGCAGCTTCTGTAGGTCTAGGGTGGGGTGGAGATTCTGCATTTGGAGTAAGTCTCCAAGTAGCGGGTGTGCTACAAACACCCCAAAGCTGCAGACCCCAGGGAGCACTGCCCATAGGATGGGAGGGGGGAATCATTCTGGAAAATGGGGAGACATGAATACCAAGACAAGCTTAGGTCTCCAAGGAGGCAGGGAGATCAGGATGGGAGGAAAGGGCAATCTGTCCCTCTTTCTCCTTAGAAGACTTTGTGGTTTGCACTTTGCCTTGGTCAGATTTCCTGATACAGGTGCAACTTGTGCTGATCTCAGTGGACATCTGGAGCCAGAAATGACCAGGAATAGGGGGAGACGACATCTGCCAAGTTCCATTCCTGGTTCAAAATTTGAACTTGCTAGCTTGTTCATTCATCTAATGACACAGACCTGATGGCAGATTGAATTTTCCAAAAATGACTGTAACAATCTCTTCCATCTCACATGTTATTCTTACAGTGGGAATTTCCATCTTTCTTCCCCATGAATCTGAGTGGATGTGCAATTATAGCTGAAGTGATGCTATGGGACTTCAGAGGCTAGGTCATCAAAGGCAATACATTGGGCCAGGCATGGTGGCTCACGCCTGTAATCCCAGCACTTTGGGAGGCTGAGGCAGGTGGATCACCTGAAGTTGGTAGTTGCAGACCAGCCTGACCAACATGTAGAAACCCCATCTCTACCAAAAATACAAAATTAGCTGGATGTGGTAGTGCATGCCTATAATCCCAGCTACTCGGGAGGCTGAGGCAGGAGAATTGCTTGAACCCAGGAGGCAGAGGTTGCCACGAGCCGAGATCACGCCATTGTACTCCAGCCTGCGCAACAAGAGGGAAACTCTGTCTCAAAATAAATAAATAAAAGGCAGTACATTTTCCATTTGGCTCTCTTGGGACGCTTTTTCTTGGAATCCACCCACCATCCTGTGAAGAAGCCCAAGCAGTCACATGGAGAGGCCATGTGGAGGTGTTGTGGCCAACAGCCACGTGTGTCAGCGAACAGGTCTTTAGATGGTTCCGGTAGGTAGTCAGAGTCATCCCAGCCTCCGATGCTTTCCAGCTGAGCCCTCAGACATTGTGGAGCAGAGAGAAACAATTCTTGCCTTCTCCTGTGATAGGGTTTGGCTCTGTGTCCCCCTCAGATCTCATCTCTAATACCACGTGTCAAGGGAGGGATGTGGTCGGAGGTGATTGGATCATGGGGGCAGTTTTCCCCATGCTGTTCTCATGATAGTGAGTGAATTCTCATGAGATCTGATGGTTTTATAAGTGTTTGGCAGTTCCTCCTTCACTCTCTGCTTTTCCTGCTGCCTTGTGAGGAAAGTACTTGCTTCTCCTTCACCCTCTGCCATGATTGTAAGTTTTCTGAGGCCTTCCCAGCCATGCAGAAATGTGAGGTAATTAAACTTCTTTCCTTCATGGATTACCCAGTCTTGGATATTTCTTTATAGCAGTGTGAAAATAGACTAATATACGTTGTTTGAATTCTTGCCCAGCAGAATCCTTGAGCATAAAAAAGTGTTGTTTAAAATGTTGATTCATGGCTGGGCATGGTGGCTTATGCCTGTAATCCCAGCACTTTGGGAGGTCAAGGTGGGTAGACCACCTGAGGTCAGGAGTTAGAGAGTGCCTGGCCAACATGGAGAAACCTCGTCTCTACTAAAAATACAAAAATTCGTTGGGCCTGGTGGTGGGCACCTGTAATCCCAGCTACTCAGAAGGCTGAGGCAGGAGAATGGCTTGAACCCAGGAGGTGGAGGTTGCGGTGAGCTGAGATTGTACCACTGCACTCCAGCCTGGGTGACAGAGAGAGACTCCCTCTCAAAAGAAAAAAAAAACGCCGATGCATTTGTGGTGGTGTGTGACACAGCAGCAGTAACCCACACTAGCCTCAAAGCAGAAACTGCCTGAGGTGGTGTGGGTGACAAGGCTTAGCAGGCAGTTATAAACAGGATGGGAAGTGGGTGAGCACCTGTATTCATGTGCACTTTACACTGTCAAAGGTAGTCTTCTATACTATGGATGCCTCAACAATTCTCATTTTACAGATGGGAAAACCCTGTTTTCAGATGATTTTCGTGCTGAGGATTATGAAGGTTAACTGCTTGCCGAAGGTCGCCCAGGGGCTGAGATTGCACCAGGATGACCCCTAGGTCTGACTCCAAATCTCTTTCCATTAAAGCTGTGCTGCCTCAGTTCCTGGACTCGCTCAGCTTGTCACTGTCTGGAGCGAAGCCATGGATGGCTGGAGCCCTCCCCTCGGTATGATGAGTTTGAATTTTGTGCCTTTAGTACCTATCGAGCAAGAAGAAAAATCTTGAGCATTATTTAATAAACAGAGTCAGAGGAAAGCCATAGGACAGGGCAGGTGTTATTTATCAAATGCAGGAAATAATTTAATCAAGAACAATCAATCATGGGGTGACTATTTTCCAGGAAGGTGAGGATTAGTGTGAGGACTGAGCTCATCGGTGCTCCAGGATATGAAGGGGGCTGCAGATGGGGAGCAGTTGTTGGGGTCTTTGAGCCTAGTTGGTATCAAGTATTTTTCCCATCTTCTTTGTATCTGCAGAATCTCTCCACAGACTGTGACTCAGCACTTACGGCTCCCAGGCTGTGGCCTTCATTACCGCTGAGTAAGGTGGCAGACTGGTGGCCCCCAGCTCTCTCATGCACATTGTTGCTGCTGTGATTTCAAAGATGACTGTCAGGTTCCTGTGGACAAAGTGTTCCTGTCCAGTTTGCCTCGGGCCGCAGCTCCCAGCCCTCCACGTATCCCATCCCTGGCTCCTGATGGTGTTTGAATCCTGATGCCATGATGTGACACCATCTTCTTCCTAGCACAGGAGTCTTTGAGTGGAGCTGGTTGGAACCCATGCCACAGAAGCAGCTGTGGGAGGGTACAGGGCCTGTGCTCTGGGAAGAGGAGTTTTATTCAGACTCCCTTCCTGTGGGAACACATCTCTCAAATTCCTAGCAGGATGGGACCAAAGAGGTCACCCTTCCCCTGAGTCTCATGTGGGAATGCTCCCTTTCCTGGCATCCTATCTCTGGGTTTTTGGTTAGAAGGGATACTTTTGTCTCCCCCAAACTCTTCTTTCTCATGCCCTCTAGTTCGCAGCGTCAGCACTGGACATGATGGGATGGTCAGTTGCATGCGACAACAACCAGGGTGTTTCATAAATGTGATTACCATCTACCATCAGCTCACTTCACCTGTGGAGACTGCCCTCTGTAGTGTAGTGGGGCCTGATCCAATTGGTTGAAGGCTTTAAGAGCAAAAACTAAAGTTTTTCCAGGAAAGAAGAAACTCTGCCTCAAGACTGCAGCATGAATTCCTGCCTAAGTTTCCAGCCTGCTTTGCAGATTTCATACTTGCCAGCTTCAAAATCACATGAACCAATTTCTTAAAATAAATAAAAAGTAGATATCACACACACACACACACACACACACACACACACACACCACCACACCTCTCCTGATGGTTCTGTTTCTCTGGGGAACCCTGGCTGATACAGGCGAACCCCTGAATGTAACACTTTTATTCTCCTTGGAAACTCTGACCCAGGAATGGCAGGTGTGATGACAGTGGTGGTGGAGATGGGTGGAAGGTTGATGCTGATATGCAAACACACATCACACACACTCATTTTCTGAGACTGTGACATGTGGACATTATTTGCTGCATGTGGTAAGGAGGGAGGGTCTGCTGGGAAGAGCACTGGATTGGGAGCCAAAGGCCAGGGCTCAGGCCTTCGTTCATGACTTCCTGCGGCTCTTCAGTAAAACTGGGGGGAATTCCAAGTGATCAGGGAAGTCAAATAAGATATTTGAATGTTACAGCATTTTGTAAAGCACTATGCAAATGTCATTTGGCGTCTCTTAATGTTTTAAAATGCAGATTCATTCCATGAATGATCTAAGTTAATTATTTTTGGGAGAGAATCTGACCAATGGGTGGAAATGGACTTGCCTGTCTTCCCTCTGAGTGACAGTTCAGCACTGTCAAATGAGAAAAGAAAAAAATTGGGGGCCATTTGTCCCAACCAAGGGAAACTCAACAGACTTCAAAAGAGTTTTATTAAGAATGCAAATATGAGGTTATTGGGCTTGCTAGAAGGTGGTATTGGGGAATGAAAGATTCCCACTGGAAGAGGCTCTGAGGGGTGTTTGGGCTGAGGGAGGTTTAAGGGAGAAGGGGCAGATCTAGCCCCTGCGGTCCTCCTATTCCCCATCGTGTCTTTGTCTTCCTTGCCTTGATGTTTCAGAGCCAACCCTGGACAACGATATCTTTGCATCCTCAGCAGACTGTGGGAGCTGTAGGCCGTTGGCAGGGCTGAGGCTTGTCCTGGGAGGAGAAAGAGGTCTACACGGCCAGCTAGAATGCTTAAATGATTCTTTCTTTCTTTTTTTTTTGAGACAGAGTCTCACTTTGTTGCCAGACACCAGGCTGGAGTGCAGTGGCACAATCTCGGCTCACTGCAACCTCTGCCTCCTGGGTTCAAGCAATTCTCCTGCTTCAGCCTTCTAAGTAGCTGGGACTACAGGTGCATGCCACCATGCCCTGCTAATTTTTGTATTTTTAGTAGAGACGGGGTTTCACTATGTTGGCCATGATGGTCTCAATTTCTTGACCTCATGATCTGCCTGCCTCAGCCTCCCAAAGTGCTGGGATTACAGGCTTGAGCCACTGTGCCTGGCCGAGAGGATTCTTACATTGGCAAGAAGGGTCTGTCTGCAAAGTGCCCTGTGCCCCTACTCTATCCACATGCCCTAGAACCCTAGGGTCTGATTTTTAACTCCTCAGTTGCCTGTCTCTTAGACTAATCTATGCATTTTATGTGGTCAGAGGCCATCATGACCTGCATCCTGGCACATAATGTTTAATGAATAAATAAATAAAGTCCCAAGGATGCTCAAGCTGCAGGTCATCATTCATTATAGTCATACTCCTGTGTGCACTACATCAGGAGCCCTGTGGGAAAGTGATTTAGGAAGGGGGGGCAGGAGAGGGGAGGGAAAAAGTAAAGGAGATAATTAACTAAAGAAAGAAGGAAGATAATTTCTATGCTCTAGGGATTTACAACCTCCACTTGAGGAGGTCAAATATACTCACACAGTGCTAACAGTTTGCTCCTATAAAACATAATGAGTTTCATCCTACGGCATCTCACTGCAGGAGAATTAGCAGCCAGCCTGTGTGCGACACAAGGCAGTCTCTTGAGAAGCAAACCTGGAGGTGCCAGGGCAGAGGAGACCAAGCCCATCCTGGATGTGGTAGGGCTGGGTTACATGAGGACTAAACCTAGAGGGAGTGCAATTGGAAAGGGCATCTGAGTGGGGTGTTGGCCATTCTCTCAGCTCCAAGTACACTGGCAAGCTGGGAGAAAGCCCTCTCTGAATCCAGCCAAGATTGATGTCTCAGATCCTGCCCATCTCAAGCTGTCAGGAACCTTCTTTCTTACAGCACATTCAGCCGGCACAGTCTTGCATTAATTTAGAGCTAATTGTCAGGTAATGAATTCGATTTGGCTCACCATATTGAAATCCCTTCTGCTCCCAGCTGAACACCAGTAAATCATTTGCATCACAAATCTTCTCTTCGCTGGATGCTCAGCTTGCCCAAGCTGTTGTTCAGACCCTTCCTGCCTCCCCACATTCCCTGGTCTTTGAAAGCAACTGAAAATCATATCTCCTTGTTAGAACCACAAAGCTGAAACTCACGCAAGAAAACTGAGTCTGGGTAAGTGTCTCTGAAGAGCCTAGAACAATGGTTCTCCAAGCATGGTGCCCTGAACCAGCAGCATCAGCATCCTACTAACTCATTACAAATGCACATTTTCAGGCCTCACCCCAAGATAATGGAATCAGAAACTCTGGGGTTGTGGCCCAGCAGTCTGTGTTTGAGAAGACTCTCCAGGTGGTGCTGATGCACACTCAAATTTGAGAACCACTATCGATGTGATTTGGCTCTGTGCCCCCACCTAAATCTCATCTCGTAGCTTTTATAACTCCCACGTGTTGTGGAAGGGACCCAGGAGGAGACGATTGAATCATGGGGGTGGGTCTTTCTAGTGCTTTCCATGTTCTCGTGATAGTGAATGGGTCTCACGAGATCTGATGGGTTTAAAAACGGGATTGTCTCCGCACACCTCCTCTCGTTGCCTGCTGCCGTCCGCGTAAGGTACGACTCGCTTCCCCCTTGCTTTCTGCCGTAATTTCGAGGCCTCCCCGGCAACGTGGAACTGTAAGTCCATTAAAACTCTTTCCTTTGTAAATTGCCCAGTTTTGGGTATGTCTTTATCAGCAATGTGAAAATGGACTAATGCAACTAATCTCTTAGAACATTCACTAGATCCACCAGAATGTCAGTGATTCATCTCCATTCACTTTAACTCCCTGCAAGACCAGCTTGTCTTTTCCGGTTTCTGGATTTTCTTAGGGGTTTCTGAATTTATTTTCTACCTCTGAATTAGCTAGAATTAGGTTTAGTTTGGGGGGAAAAGACAGATATAAGTGACTTAAACAAAACAGAAGTTCGTGTCTTTAATGTAAAGAAGTTGGTAGTAGGCTATCCAAAACTAGTGTTGTTTTGACATGAGCATGCTATGTTGCTGCGCTGTTAGCCTTAGCATGCTACCTCATGGTCTAGGATGTCTGCTTAGGGTCCAGCCATCACATCTGCATTCCAGCAGAAAGAAAAGAGAGAGGAAGGGAGAAGGGCATGCTCATTCCTTTACAGAAACTTCCTGGGAGTTGCACACAGCACTTTTAGATCTCATTGGCCAAAATTTAGTCATTTAGCCATTCCTGGCTGTAAAGGAGGCTGAGAAATATAGTTTTTATTCTGGGTATTCATGTACCCAGTGAGGAAAAATCAGGAAGTCTGTTTTTGAGGAAGGAAGGGAGATCAGATATTGGCATAGACCACTAGCCACAAACAGTGATCTGTGCCACAATTTCTGAGACGTATTTCTGCTTCAAAGTCTTCAAGCAGAGTTCTCCATGTTCTTTACATTCTTCAATGCCGGCTTCACAACACATTTATTTCAGGAAGCATTTTTCGATCACTCTGAGCACTGCTTTTCCTGACAGCCCCCACGCCTGTAGCCCACTACATTTAATTACCACTGCCTGCCGATCCATCTAATTTCCATGGAGTCGTGATCCACCATCAGACAGTCAGAGCCTAGGAGCACATGTGTGGGCGGCTTCACAGCTGGTATTTGTGGAGCTGTGGGGAACCTCTTGGCTTCTCCAAGGCCTGTCTTCTCACCTGTAAAAGGGGGGTACTGTAGGTGGTCCCCGAGTGCCTCCCCACTCTAACATGCCATACTGTTTTTTTTTTGGATCCCTTCCCAATGTTGATGATGGTCCTTGGGGTGGGGAGGCAGTGGGGCCTGAGCAGCTAACGAGCAGAAGAACTCCGGAGGTACTGTTGATTCACAAGGGCATGGATGGCAAAGGCAGGAAGTAGGGCTCAGGTTTTGACTTGGATGATGGCTTTAGGGAAACCGGTTCTGGAAGTGAGAAATGTGATTTGTATTCAAATTAGGGGAATCCATGGGGAATCCTATGAAGTTGATGCTGATAGGGAGATCATTTATCTGAAATTGCCCCTCCGTGCCTCAAACTCCTTCCCATCTAGGTGTTAGTCAGAAAAACTTAAGACTTTTATAAACAAACAACAGTGAGGTCTGCAAAGAAGAAAGGCAATCTACCTAAAGTCTTACAAGCAAACAGTGAAATGACAGAATTGATGCCTCCCTGAGTATAACCTAAGAGTCACTAAAAGGTCATCATCAGTCCACTGTTCTCCCCTTACTCCTGGCTTGAAAAAGTGACTCCCCTGGAGTTTTCCTGCAGTCGGAGAGAGAAACTCTCAAACCCCAGCTCTGCCACTGACTTGTTGGGAGGTCTTGAATGAGATACTTGACCTCTAGAAACTGCAGTTTTCTCATCTGTTAAATGGGGGAAATAACCACTTTCATAATTCTTAGGAGGATTAGACATGTTTACATCAAGTCCCTGACACTTCTGCGGGTATGCCTTAAATTTTATTTCCTTCCTGGAGATTCTTAGGCATTATAGTATGCCGAAGAGGTTTCTCATCAGGTAAATTATAGATAGACCTTTTATATTTAAGTATCTGCTTAGCTGAGAAATGGCTAACTGCTCTCAGGACAAATTCAAGTAACACTCACGCTGAACTCCAAGATAAGCCTGGGTCCTCAAACTTAAGGTGTGTGGTCAGAGCGGGGAAGGGCAAAGGAACCAATAATGATGGACACTTCTTATGTCCTGCGTGTGGGATATGCTTTCTCCAGCTGAATCATTCCATAGTCCTGCTAGCAGTCATTCGTTAAGGTTAGGGTTAGAGACGGGATTAGCATCAGGCTTAGGCTTGTTAAAATCATTTTACAAATGAGGTCATAGAGGCCCAAGAGGTAAGTAACTTGACCAAATCTATCAGGGGAGATGAGAATCATGAACCCAGTGGGATGGAGAAAGGTGAATTTTGATTTGATCTGTGTCAGGGAGAAAGGGGGAGAGGGTGTTCCTCGGCCATCACCTCCTTGGGAAGACAGGTTCTGTAAGCTTTGTGAAGTGAGCTAGGGGTCTCCCCGGCATCCAACCCAATCTGAGCACTCACGACTCTGCATCACCATTGGTTGTTGGGGTCTCTGCCTCCCTCCTCAGGACAGGCACACCCATCATCCCGCTCAATCATCATGTCATTCAGACACCTGTTTGTTATCCAGTCTTCCCCATCCCTGTGCCTGAAGCCCAGAAGGGCTTTTAAAATTAATAAATTATTTTACAATAATGTATTATTGTAATAATTACAACAATTTACAATTATAATAATTACAATTATATACAATTATATTAATATATTGTAATTATATATTATAATTTATATAATTATATACATATAAATATATAAATATATAATATACATTATAAAATTACATATATTATAAAATTTAATTATATTTATATGCATAATTTACATAATTAATATGTAATTAAGTATATGAATATAAAATATATTTACGATTATATAATTATTACAATTATAAATTGTGTAATTATGATTTATATATAATTATAATTTTCTTATTGTAATATTAATATTATTGTAATTGATTTATCAGCTGGGCTTGGTGGCTTATGCCTGTAATCCCAGCACTTTAGGAGGCCAAGGATCACCTGAGGTCAGGAGTTCAAGAGCAGCCTGGCCAACATGGTGAAACCCCATGTCTACTAAAAATACAAAACAATTATCTGGGCATGGAGGCAGGCACTTGTAATCTCAGCTACTTGGGAGGCTGAGGCAGGAGTATTGCTTGAACATGGTAAGCAGAGGTTGAAGTGAGCTGAGATTGGGCCATTGTACTCAAACCTCGCAACAAGAGCAAAACTCAGTCTCAACAATAATAATAATAGATTTATCAGCCAGTTGCAAGCTGGGTAGTGGGGGCAGAGTAGACATGATTCCCTCTTCTCTTGGAATTGATAGTCTCATTGGTGAGACAGAATTAACCCAGGGAATAAAGACCTACAATCTGACCCTGCTAAATGGCATGGCCCAGACTGGAAGCCTGGAGGTTTCAAGACAGATCCTTAACCACTGGAGCCGTTAGATGGGTTTCTAGCCCTGGAGACTGTTTGGGTTTGGTCAGGAAGCAAGGAGGGAGGAGCAGGAGTGATGGTGGCCAGTGGGAGCAGCTGGCTGGAATGAGTGGCCTGTGAGCAGCAAGGAGAGGCTTGTGTGGGGAGAATGCAAAGGCTTAAAATCCATGAGAGGATTTTGATGCTGAGAGCAATAGGGAGCCACAGAAGGCTCTCAGGCAGGGAGAATCAGGATCAAGCAATGTTGCAGACATGTGAGTACCGGAAACTGGTGGGCAGAAAGACCAGGAGAGGAGAGCCTGGAGTCAGGCAGGGCAACAAGAAGGCCAAAGGAGTGGCCTCCCTGTTGCTTTCCTCCACATTTGCTCTGTCTCTGACCTGTTTCAAGGGGCTACTCACTTGGACACAGCCATGTGTGGACTCTAGGAACTTCTTTCATTTATTCATCTACCTATTCTTTTGAAGTATTGATTTTGATACTTATTATGTTCCAGTCCCTATGGGACTACAGACAGGAAAGAGGCAAGATTCCTACCCCCGAGGACCTCTGCAAATGAGGACAGACACAACATACGTATACAGCTATCTAATGACTTCTTTCATCAACACTGCCCCATTTAAATGAATTATTTTGTTAGGTGCACAAGCTCTAGTCCTCTGCTCCCACTTGCACCCTCCATCTCCTCAATCCCACTGATTTACCCTTTTTCTCCATGGGGCTCTCTCATAAACATCAAGCACTGTAACATGGGAGGCAAAGGAGCTATGAGACACGGGGAATGGTCTATGATGGGCTGCAAGGTGGAATTCCTTCTATTGATGTCCCCTGGCCTGCCAGGGTTTGTTTATTCCCACCACCTGGCACTTTCTGCACACTGTGGGTCCTGAGGGCAGGGACACTGCTGAAGACTCCCTTGAGACCCTTTACCACCAATCTCTAGTGTTTCCAGGCCTCAGAAGCCCTGACTCCTTAACTTCCCGGTTCTCCTCTATTTCTCCTTCAGACTTCACTCCTCAGATCAAGGAAGGGAGTCTAAGGCACAGAGGAAGACTCTCAGGACCACCTGAGCTCAGTCACTGGCTACCAGCACACCCACTTAGCAGCTCTTCCCCATGGTTGAGGCTCTCTAGGGTAGCCAGCCTTAAAGCCTCCCAGTCTCTACCTCGTTAAAATCAGACCATCAGTTACTTGTCAGAAATCACTTCTAATATAATTCAGTCGTCTGGGTGGGGACAGGCAAAGGCACCAGGAATGACTGACAGGTCCTGCAGACTAGGCTGCGTACTCGATCATCACATCGTTCAGATATCTGTTCATTATCCAGCCCAGAGGAAAGGTGGAATCAGGGTTAGGAGTAGGTTTATTTTACTTATTTTGCGTGAGGCAACAGCGGCTCAGGTTCAGTGTCCCAAGTTTACACAAATCCTGGCAGTGTGGGATTTGAACCAGGTCTGCCTCCCTCATGAGCTCATCCACTTTGCAGTTTTGCTGCGCTATTGGCTGAGGGTCCTCACAAGGCTGCAGAAATGCAGCCTCTAGCCTGGAATGCTTCCCCAAGTCTCCCAGTGTTACCCAGCCTTAGTTGTGTTGCCACTGCCTCTGAGCACTGCTTTCTGTGTGTGGCCCACCCCTGTGTCAGGCACTTACTATGGAAGCATGCACTGATGATGTGCTGAGACACACTCTCTTCTTTACACAGCAACAGAAATATTGCAGTACAAACATGGCCCTCTGCAGTGTCACGGAGGAGGCTCATTTAAGTTGGCATCAATTTTGCTAACCTCCTGCTGAAATATTTACCCATCTAGCCAAGGTTTTGAGCTGCCTGGGGCCCAGGAACACTTCTATTGAACACTGTCCTTGAATGAGATCAAATTTCCAGAGGTTGCAGAGGCTCGGTTGTGTGATTTTGGCTCCCTGGACTCTGAGATCAGGCAAGGTGATCTTGTGTACACATCGTGCTTTGCTTGCTGGTTGCCCCTCTCTTCTGGTTTCAAGTTGAAAAGTTGTGAGCAAAGTTGAGGTTTGGCAATCAGAAATGTGGTGCCCCAGAGTCTGGGCACCTGGAGCTGTGTGTTTGCTGGCTCTCCCAGATGCTATTTACAGAGTGCATTGTCTTGGTTGTGTCTTGTGACTACATGTAGCCAGGCTGGGATTATTCTCTCTGGTTTGCAGATGGTGCAGTGGTATTCACTGAAGCACCTGATTTGCTAAGGTCATTTACAGACTCTGGCGGTGCCTGTGCGCTGTCCTTGTCCCTTCCTCAGCCTCCCACAACCCCTGCTATGCACATGAGCCAGTCTCTGCACAATCAACAACTCTTGTTAATGGAATAATGGACATTGTGCTTATTGGATGTGGCAGAGACAAGATCTTGCAGTGGACAATGACTGAATCCCCTTGCTCTGCCCACCACCCCGAACTTATCTCACATAGGCCTTTAGACCACAGAGCTCTCATGCTGCCCACTGACCTGTAAGCCTGCCCTCAGGGGACCCCTGCTCAGGCCACTGAGCATCTGTCTGTCCCTCCACTCAGACCTCCCTTTCTCCCTACTTGCTCTTATGAAATCTTACCAACCTGATTTCTCCATTGCCTCAGATTCTGCTGGTGACCGGATAAAATAAGAATTAGAAGTTAATTACTCTGAGTGATATCCCCACCTTTGCAGGGGATGGGTTGATGGTGGATTATTGGGCAATGATTTCACTAGCCTGGTTCTAACCATTTCTACCCACACCCCGATGAGTTATTCATACCCGGCCCTCTCTGCCTTTTCTCTCCAGCTTGAGTACCCTCTTGTTAAAATTGGCCATGTTTCTAACTATCTCTGTATTAGGGCATCTTTAGGATGGTCCAAAGTGATGCCTGACCCCATGGTTGAAAAGGAGAGGGCCAGGGAAGTGAGCAGACCTATTCAGGCCTTTGGGCTGGTCGTCCTCCCTGCCGTCCTCAGGCAGTTAATGGTGTGTGACTGTTAGAGCAGGGACTCTAGATCCAAAACATCTGGGTTTGAAACTGGTGTCTGCCACTTGCTAGCTCTGTGATCTTGGTCGAGTTCTTTAACCCTATAGCTGATGGATAAATTAGAGAAACTCTAATCCCTACCTCAAAGGGTTATTGTGAGGGTTGAATACATTAATATATGTGCCAAGCACATGATAAATCCTCAAAATGTCCTAAAAACGGGAGCTATTAGAATTCTTATTATGTAGCTATTTGTTGCCATTTTTGGCCATCTTAATAACTACATAAATGTGTCCAGTGCTTCTTAGTTTAAAAAGTACTAACATATACTTATCTCACTTCTTCAGGACAGGTGAAGGTTATGGGATACCTATGATGGTTAATTTTAGGTGTCAACTTGATTGGTCCATAGGGTGCCCAGATATTTGGTTAAACATTACTTGGGGTGTGTCTGTGAGGTTGCTTATAGAAGAGATCAACATTTAAATTTATAGACTGAGTAAAGCTGGTTGTCCTTCCCAATGTGGGTGGGCCTCATATTTGAAGCTTCAATAAACACAATGCTAAGAAAAAATTCACTTCTCTGTGTGACTTCTTTGAGCTGGGACAACGGTCTTCTGACTTTGGACTAGGACTTGGACTGGAACTTAAGGCCACTGGCTTTCTTGGTTCTTGGGCCTTTGGCTTCAGACTGGATCTGAATCCTCTCATGGCTCTTCTGCGTCTCAGCTTGCAAACTGTAGATCTTGGTACTTCTCAGCCTCCACAACTGCCGAGCCCATTCCTTATACTCTATATATATTTTGGGTTCTCCAAAGCAAAGGATAGAAAAGTATTCTATTTTTTGGCAAACCCAGATTAATACAATATCCAAGGTCATAAAGTCAGTGAGGTGGCATAGCCTGGTCTTAGACTTGGTTTCAAGTTTTTTTTTTCTTTTTTTTTTTTTTTTTCAGACAGGGGCCTGCTCTGTTGCCCAGGCTAGAGTGCAGTAGTATAATCATAGCTCACTGCAGCCTCCACCTACTGAGGCTCAAGTGTGTGTACCACCATGCCAGTCTTATTTATTTTTACTTTTACTTTTTTAGAGACAGGGTCTCACTGTGTTGCTCAGGCTGGTTTTGAACCCCTGACTTCAAGTGATCCTCCTGCCTCAGCCTCCCAAAGTTCTGAGGTTGCAGGTATGAGTCAGTGTGCCTAACCCCAAGTTCTTTTTTCCTCTTCTTTCGTTCATCTTTATATTACTCAATACCACCTTTTGTAAAATGAGGGGGAAAACTGTGAATGACTTATTACAGCCAATCCTAATTACTGGGGGGAGAAAAACACCTGAAGAGAGCTCATTTTGAGGATAGCATGTTTGAAAAAAAAAATTACAAATGAAATCCAAACCATCCCAAAGCCAGCTGCAATTCTTTGCCAGCTGCTGGAGTTCAAAGAGGGAGACTTAAGGAAGGTCTTCAGGAGAATTACTTAATTTAGAGCATTGGAAACCCAATAATTATTTGCTTAAAAATAGAATTTGCTGAAACAACTTTCAGCTTCTTATTCTTCTCACTGCATAATGAAGTAATTAGTAATTTGTGTCACTCTGGTAAATTTTCTTCTTCCGATAATCATCAGCAGTGACACTGTTGCCATGCTGGGGTTCCAGCACACATCCATACGTGCATGCACATGCACACTTACTAATTCACTCATATCTGATCCCTGGAGGGAGGTGGATATATTAGTGCTTATTTTGTTGTGGCTGCTTGAATGGAAATTCTGTGACCCCTTGTAATTTATCCATATCCATATGTACAACACTGTTTGGTGTGGTTGTGATAAGAGGTTAAAAATAAGGGTGAAGAACTCTCAGAATATCCTTAAATATCATAGAGAGGCTATTATAAGAATAGTGAATACCTACAGATTTCCAACTAAAAAATGGAACTTTTATTTGACAAAAGAATTTGTGCTGAAATGTCAGTTGTATTGTTTAATAGGATGTAGATCTTACAAAGGCATAAAAAGTAAATCACATTTATTTATATATTTTTTAGATGGAAGTGAATGAAACTGTAAAAATGTGGACTGCAAGAATATCCAGAGTGTAATTACATGGTTTTAATACTATTATGTGCTAGATTTATAAAGTTATTCTATACCAAGCAAATACTCTATCATTTGAAACAAAACAATGATAGTGGAAATTGTATCCCGCCTTTCCACGCTACCTGCTGAGGGGTTCATGTGGCATTGTTCTGGGTTCCCGTCATAACTTAAAAGGAAACTTTCGTAATGTCTGGAGTCCTTGCTGTCCTGCAAATGAAGGAGGAGGATGTCCTTAAGTTTCTTGCAGCAGAAACCCATTTAGGTGGCACCAACCTTGACTTCCAGATGGAACAGTACATCTATAAAAGGAAAAGTGATGGCATCTACATCATAAATCTGAAGAGGACCTGGGAGACGCTTCTCCTGGCAGCTCGTGCCATTGTTGCCATTGAAAACCCTGCTGATATCAGTGTAATATCCTCCAGGAATACTGACCAGTGGTGCTTAGGTTTGCTGCTGCCACTGGAGCCACTCCAATTGCTGGCTGCTTCACTCCTGGAACCGTCACCAACCAGATCCAGGCAGCCTTCCAGGAGCCATGGCTGCTTGTGGTTACTGGCCCCAGGGCCAGTAACCTCTGCACCATTTTCCTCTGCACTATGTGGACATTGCCATCCCATGCAACAACAAGGGAGCTTACTCAGTGGGTTTGATATGGTGGATGCTGGCTTGGGAAGTTCTGCACATGTGTGGCACCATTTCCTGTGAACACCCGTGGGAGGTCATGCCTGATCTCTACTTTTACAGAGATTCTGAAGAGATTGAAAAAGAAGAGCAGGCTGCTGTTGAAAAGGCTGTGAACAAGGAGGAATTTCAGGGTGAATGGACCACTTCAGCTTCTCAGTTCACTGCGACTTAGCCCGAGGTTGCAGACTAGTCTAAAGGTGTACAGGTGCCCTCTGTGCCGATCCAGCAGTTCCCAACTGAAGACTGGAGTGCTCAGCCTGCCACGGAAGACTGCTCTGCAGCTCCCACTGCTCAGGCCACTGAATGGGGAGGAGCAACTGCTGAATGGTTTTGAGCTGTTCTTGTGTGGGCTCTTAAGCAACATGGAAATAAGATTGATGGAAAATAAACATTGAGTTTCTAAAAAAAAAAAAAAAGAAATTGCATCCCTAATTTGTGAGTTTATACAGGGCTTCAAGTATCCATGTGAAACTAGAGAAAGGAAGTTAAAAAGATTGTTTCTTTTCCTGTTTGTTATATAATAGTCTATTATAGTCAAATTACTATATAGCAATAAATATTGCTGTTGCTAATATTTATCAAATGTCTACCCTGTACAAGGCACTGTGCTAAGACCTTTACCTGCATTATATCCTTTGATCCTCACATTAATTCCATAAGTTAGGTATTAATATTATTTCCATTTTATAGATGAGGAATGTGGCAGAGACTCTGCTGCTTACTGAATAGTCATTCTTCTCATTTTTTCCTAATAAAACCCAGATTTTATTTAGGGTGGCAATATGTTGTGCTAAAAGTCTATATTCCTTAGCCTTCCTTGAAGCCAGGAGTGGCCCTGGGACTACATTCTGGCCAGTGAGGTACAGGAAGGAGTGTCGTGTGGACCATCCAAGAAGCTTCCCCAAATGTGTGCAACTCAGCGGGGAGGTGCCTCCCTCTCCATCATCCCTTGCTTCCTGCAGATGTGATGGCCGACATGGCACTCTTTCTAGTAGTCACTGGCTTGGCACTTCAAAGCCATTCTCCAGCTGAGAATGACTAGAAAAGCGAGACAAAACATGTAATTTAAAAACGTATTTGAAAGTATCAGAGAAAATAGAAGTCATTGAAGAATGACTGGGCCAAGCTTTGTGAGAAGAGGAAGACTCATTGGGGAGAGCTTGGATCTTTTGGCTGGTTTTCTCCTAAGAGTGCCTTCCAATGCCAGAAGATGCAGCTGAAGTTCTGAGATGCTGAGAAGGACTTTCAGCAGAGTTAGGGGAACCAGGAGCCTCTCAGGGATGTGGCCCCCGATAAAACTCCATGATTTGGGTGAAGGCTGTGAGTGGTCCCATTACTGGAGTAAAGGTGAACCAGAAATGGCCTGTCCCTTGAAAGGATTGAAGCCTGGCTTTAAATCACCTCACCACTTTCGGATTATAATGATCTGGGATTGACAGTTTGTCTCCCTCTTGACTGAAGCAAATGCAAATTACTCTCTGAAAAGAGCATTATGAGAAACTTCAAATTATCTCTTCACCTTTTTAAGATAAAGATACAGGTCTCAATCAAACAAATTAGCGGTAAGGATGGAGAAACTTCTGAAATGGTGGAATAAGAAATTCTGCGACAAAAATTTTGCGACAGACTTTGAGGAAGAGGACATAAAACAGAAGATTACAAACCATTCTCACTGTGTAAAAACACAAAATTTCTAAATAAAATGCTAAAAATTTAACAGTGTATGAGAAGGTCAATTCGTGATGATATTTTTTTTTGGAAAGGAAAAGAGAGGAAGAAAAAGAGGGAGAGAGAACAGGAATATTGCTTTATTCTATGAATGGGTATTAATAATGGCCGATGATTATTTTGTGTATTTAAAGTGGAGAATGTATATTTTATGTATCTAAAGTGGAGAGCTCTACAAGTGCTTATTAAGTTTACTTATTCCAGATCTGAGTTCAGATTCTGGATATCCTTATTAATTTTCTGTCTTGTTGAGTCTAAATCTCTTTATGGGTCTTATGTATCTGGGTGTTAGGATGCATTGATCCTTATACCACTCTATCTTTGTTGCTTTGAAATCTGTTTTATCAAATGCATGACTTGCAACTCCTTTTTGTTTATTTATTTGTTTTTGTTCTCCATTTAATTGGTAAATCTTTCTTCAACCCTTTGTTTTTAGTCTTTGTGTATTTTTGGATATAAAATGGGTCTGGATGTAGATACCATTAGGTTTTGGCTGTATCTTTTGATTGGGGAATTTAGTCGATTTAAATTTAGGATTACTGCCATTTGATGTTAACTGGCTATTTTATCCATTCGTTGATGTAAATTCTTCATGTTGATGCTCTTTGCTTGTGATGATTTTATTGGGTTATTTCAGGATTGTAAGAACTGCTTAGTATTATGAAATATATCAGTAAATCTAAAATGAAAATCCACATCATCTCAGTGGATGGCTAAAAGTTAATTCAGAAAAAATTATGTACCAATTCTAAATAAAGTGTATTCAACTGAAACTAGAGAATTTTTTAAATGGTAAAGAATATTAAACAAATTATCATATTTAATGGGGAAGCATGTTTAAATATGATATATTCTTATCAAAATCAGGAATAAGATAAAATGCCTATTCTTACTATGCTATTAATATTGTCTTGAATATTCTAGCCAATGCAAAAAGATAGGGAACAGAAATAAAAAGGGCTACTGGAAAGGAGATCAGAAGTCTCACCATTTGCTGTTAATGATTGTCTACCCAGAAAGCCTAACAGAATCAATTGAAAACTTTTAGAACAAATAAGAATTTAGAAAGACGGCTGAACATGCACAGATATATAAAACAATTGCTTACCCAATTACACATTGTTAATCAGTTCAAGTGTATAGCAGGAGAGAGTTCCTCCTTAAGCAATTACAAACTGGAAACTGCTGACAATAATTCAATCACGAATATTATACATTTCTGCCAATGAATGTAAATGATCAGGGTAGAAGACATCTGGACCACAAGACTGAATAGTTAAGGCCATCTCCTTCATCCCAGGTTCATTTATAGGTTTAATTAAACTCCAATACAAATTTAAGTGGAAATTTCATTCACATTCAAAAACTGTCTGTAAAAATAATAGAGGAAAAGTATCAAGTATTTTTAAAGAATATTGATGGGAATATTTCTTTCAAAGAATAAAATATTTTTAAATGAACTGGATCTAAATAAGTGTTTTTCTAGAAATTAATTTGACCATTTATATCAAGCAGTTTTAGCTGTATCACCTGGTAATTCTGCTTTTAATAATTAACCTAATAAAAAATTTTCAGAGGTGCAGATAAAGTTTTATGTAGAGGAATATTCATCATAAAGGTGTTTATAATGCTGTTTCTAAAGTTTCCACAATTGAAATTTCTTAAATCAATGATGACACATTTTTAATTAGAATGCTATTCAGCCACTGCAGTCATGAAGACTCTTTAATAACATAAGTAGCATGCTGTATTCTCAGAAGAAGCCTGTGAAAATGTCTTCCATTCTGCATGCTCATCTGTAGTGTGACCCTGCTGCTTGCCTTCAAGGGCTGGAATCCATTTCTCCATATCACTGAACGTGGCTGGGCTCCAATCCACAAAATCATAAACAAAATAAATTATTGTCTTAAACCATGAAATTTAGTTTGTTACACAGCAATAGGCAAGTGGGAAAATATATAAAGATGTTTTAGAAACATTAAATGAAAAACATGTTCCAAAACAATATGTGCTATGTAACTCAGTTGGGACAAATGTGTACATATACATAGAACAAACATTAGAAGGATTGATGCCAAATGTAGCACTGGTTATTTTTGGATGGCAAGATTACTGTGCTTCTTATTTTCTTCTTGTAGCTTGTCTTCTTTCTCAAATTTCCACAAAGACTGTCTATTGTTTTAAGTTAAGAAAAAAATGGATAAAATGTTTTAAGGATATTTGGATTACTGATAGATGCTCACAATACAGCATTACTTAAAAAGAACAAGATACCAACAGCATCTGTGAAGGGCTTTCCTACTCCTTAGGTCTTGTGTTTCTAAGAAGGTAACTTTGGCAGGCAAATTCATTCAGCTTTCCTTTTCATTTTATCTCACTCATTTCTCTGCAAAAGAGAGGGAATAATGTTCTTGGACAGTGAGATATTGGGCTTGGACTCCTGCTGCTCCTCATCCCTCTTTATGGAGGAGTTTAAGTGTGTACTGGCTGGTGCCCAGTGAACAAGTCTGTCTGCTGGGGAGAGGTCTATGACACAGCTGGGAAGTGCTGTGCTCCTGCCTCCATGCCTGAGCTCACAGGTGGATCTAGGCCTGCCTTCTACTCTGCCCCTCCTCTGGGGAATCAAAGGACATATCAGTCAATCATCCCACTTGTATCTGGCTGGTAAAGTGTCTGCCTTGAGAACCCCATTCTTAGGGTTGAAGTAGGAATGAGATGACAATGAGAAAGCTTATTTGGCCACAAACCGCAGCCGTGTTCACAAAGCTTTTCCTGCAAGCATTAAGGCTGATATTTCCATCAGCATCTGAAGTCTATATTTATCTATCAGTGGATTGAAATAGTTCAAACAGGGGGAATTCAAACAATTCAAACTAGGGGAAGAACAGTGATTGATAAATATCTTCAAAACATAGCAGTATCTATCAATGAATTAATTTTCATTTGACATATTTAAAAGATATAGACAAATATGAATTATTTATATTATGTATCACAAGACTTATGGGAGAAAATACATCAAAATATCAACAGAAATATCTCTCTGGATGCTGGGATTATATTTCCATTTATTTGTATTCTTTGTAATATACTATATGAGCATGGATTACTTTTATAATCAGCAGAGAAATCATTTAAAAAAAATGGGCTAAGCATAGTGGCTCATGCCTATAATCCCAGCACTTTGGGAGGCTGTGGTGGGTGGATGACTTGAGGCCAGTAGTTTGAGACCAGCCTGGCCAATATGGCAAAACCCCATCTGTACTAAAAATACAAAAATTAGTCAGGTGTGATGGCACACACCTATAGTTTCAGCTACTTGGGAGGCTGAGACATGATTGCTTGAACCTAGGAGACAGAGGTTACAGCAAGCTGAGATTGCACCACTGCACTCCAGCCTGGGCCACAGAGCGAGAGAATGTCTAAAAAAAAAAAAATTGGTGGCTCACACCTGTAATCCCAGCACTTTGAGAGGCTGAGGTAGAAGGATCCTTTGAGCCCAGGAGTTCAAGACCAGCCTAGGCAACAGAGGGAGACCTCATTTCTACAAAAAAAATTTTTTTTAAAAATTAGCTGGATGTGGTGATCTCTACTTGTAGTCCCAGCTGCAAGGGAGGCTGAGGTGAAAGGATCGCTTGAGCTCAGGAGGCTGAGGCTGCAGTGAGCTCTGATCACACCACTGCACTCCAGTCTGGGTGACAGTGAGACCCTGTAGAAAAAAAAAATTCCTGAGATTGCTCTATAATCACTATCACAGATCTGGGCTTTATAGCTGGCTATTGCCTATACTACTTCAGGGCCAACAGAAGCTCTGCTTCCTGACGTCCCTTTTTAGTGAGAATATCAATTTTCCAAAATAAAATCCTGTCATAATCAGAAGAGGAATGGAGGTCTGGGCCTTTTGAGTTTTAAGAAACATTAAAAAATATACGATCGTGTAAGCCATGTGCATGATTTGGAGAACATTTGTGTTGACTAGTTGTATTAGGGACTGGTCAGGAACACAGAAACATAATTCATAGAATTTAAGGATTTATTTAAGTTGGTATAGGAGAACCGAAGAAGCAAAGAGGGAACAGTGAGGTGGCCTGGAGGTATAATTGCGGGAAACAGCTGCCATTCCCAGGGCTGAGGAACAGAGGAAAGAGGTAGCAACTCAGAAGGGAGGACCTGCACAGCCGGGCTGACAGGAGCATATTTGATAGTAAAATGTAAAATAATTAGGAAGTAATGAGTTTTGAGTATTTATGATCTTTGTTGGTTTCAAAATATTTTGTATTTTGAAATAATCACAGGCTTTGAAGGAGTCATGAAAACAGTACCCCTGTACCCATCATGTAGCTTCCCCCAGTAGTAACATCTATACATGACCAAAACCAGAAAATAGGTTGGCACAATCCAATTACTTTGATTGCAGACTTGGATTTGACCAGTTTTTGCATGTAGTCATTTATTTGTCGTTGAGTATAATTCCATAACATCTTATTATATTTGTAGGACCACAACCACAATGTAGCTGGAAATCTGTCGCATCACCACAGAGGAACTCCTCAGGCTGCTTCTTTACAGCCGCATCCTCCCACTCCTCTAGTCACTAGAAAACATCTGTTCCCCCTCGCTATGATTTTTTTAAAAATAGGATTTGCTTAATTGTAAGTGTTATGGATTAAGTTGTATCCCCCCAAAAGATATGTTGGAGTCCTCACCCGCCCAATGCCTCAGAATACGAGCTGATTTGGAGATAGCGCCTTCACTGTAAAGGTGTTCAAGTTACAATGTGGTCATTAGGAGTCTACTGAAATACAACTGGTGTTATGAAAAGGAGACATTTGAAGACAGACACACTAACGCACACAGGGAAAATGTCACTGGAACACGAGGCAGAGCTCAGGGTGATGCTTCTATAGCCAAGGAATGCTAAAGATTCCAGGAAGCCACTGGAAGGGCAGAGGCATGGAACAGATTCTGTCTCACAGCCTCAGGAGTAACCAGCCCCACTGACAAGTTGATCTTAAATGTCTAGCCTTTAGAACTGTGAGGCAATACTTCTGTTGTTTAAATCACCCAGTCTGTGGTACTTTGTTGCAGCAACCCTAACAGACCAAAACGTAAGTATATATAATTAATTGTAAATTATAACTGTGCTTAAGATTAGCTCACAAAATTCCTGAATATCTGTTGAGCTGGTACACGCTTGCTCTAATCTAGCATTGCAAGGATCACGATGAGGTGAGTTCTGGGATCATGGGAAGAACTGGAAACTAGAACCAGCTGCCCCTTGCAGAATGGAGAACCCCTGGTGGGGTGACACTGACAAAAACAGGAAGTGCACAGGAAGGATCAAGTCACACTTTCTACTCCAGCCGCCCAGCCTCTCTCCAGTGCCTCCTATTCCCTGGGCTAACAGAGATCCAGTTGGCAAAGTACAAAGTTGGTTTCCAGAGATCTGAGAAGACAATAAAAGAGTAGGTGTGAAGCTGAGAGACAATATCCTAATATCCAAGCACAGTGGAGTTTTAGACAATTATTCTAGAGACTTTTCAGTCTCTTTTGTTTCCCAGGTATCATTGGATTTTTTTGGACCACAGAGCTGTTTAGTCAATGAAGCAGATACTTCTGGTTACTTATATTTTGTGACTCATTTTGAGAAACTTATCTCTTCTAACTTATTTTGAGAGTTTTGTCTTTTTTTTTTTTATAAAGCATAATGTTAAAAAGAAAAGCATGCGACCTTTCACTTGTGCTCTGTTCCCAAGAGTGGATTGACTGTATTCGCTGAAGAAGATTTTTTGATTTGATGATAAAAAAGTCTGGAAAAGTAGGATTTGGTATATGAAAATTTAATTTACAAAAACAACTTTTCAGGAGCATATATGTTCTTTAAATACAGCAAGTTTCCCTTGTGATGCCTGGAAATCCACCACTCCCCTTCAAAGGAAAAGCAACTTCTTAAAGAGGCTTTGAGTGCCAGGGAAGGATTAATTTACTCAATCACATGCTGACTCCCTGTGTGGGTTAATTCTCTTCTTGCTAAGTAGCTCAAGATGAGTGAAATTGCTCTTCTCAGCTCCCAGAACCAGCCCAATATCTTTCCTGCGACCTCTGAGCACAGCGCAGTCCCTCAGCACATTCGCACTAATGATCCAAACTGCTACTGCAGCATCTGCTCTTATGACTTTTGGATTCAACAGTGAGCGGAATTCCAACCTAGGGGCAGCATTTCTGCAGGAGCCTGTTTTTCTTACTGCACACAGACCATTTCATTACCTTCTTGGCCATATTATTTCTAGCTTGTCCCTCAAAAACAAGTGAAAACTGAATTCTGTCCTCCCCATTATAAAGGGAATACACACATTGAATAATTTTTCAGCCTCCTGAAAAATTATTTTCAAAAATAAAAAATGTGGAAAACAAGGTGTAATTTGAGGGGATGTGATTTAAGTTTGAAGGAAAAGGAATCAAATGCATGTGTTTGCTTAAAAGATAATGCAGTTTTTTTTTAAATAGAAATGAATATTGGAGAAAGTAAGTGAAATTTGATTCAAATAGTCCTTTTCTTCCCTGCCTGGGTCCCTAAGAGAGCCTAGAATTACTTGAATGGTACCCCACTGAGGTTCTCCACAGTACTGTCAAGCAAACTTCCCTCTCCTTCATCTGTTCTATGGGTGTCCTGCTTTTGGTCAGTTCAAGTTTCAATGGTAGCCTACTCTGGGGAAGGATCCAGGTAGCCATCAAGCATAGTAAGATCACTTAGAGGAGTGGAATGCCTTGTTGGCATGGTCATGAGCTAGGGCCCAGCAGGGCTGGTAGGCAGGAAATTACTGCACTGGGTAGCAAATGCTACAGAGTATTTTTGGAGAAAGAAAGTGATGGGAGTTCATTGGAAGAAGAGACTGGGAGTGTCCCTTCCCTTTCAGGGATTCCAGTTCTTGTTTTTATGCCTTCATCAGGGTGGTCCTGGACCAGGGCAGGTGGCTCCTGCTTCCCCTCTCCGGCTTCTCCACTCCCACCTACCTGGCAGGCACATTAGCATTTCAATCACTTATCCCCAGCCCGCCCCCTACCCCTGTGATGTCTGGAAATCCACCCCCCACCCACCTGCCCTTCCTATGTAGATCTTTTCTCCTGTCAAGTCTGGGTTGGGACACGGCTTTAGAGCAAACCGACTCTGCCATAATTTTAGTGAGGGCAGTAGATGGCCATTAAAATCTGAGTGTTTTTATTTGGAAGTCACTCCTGTTGTGCTCTTCAGCAAGAGATTGAGAGATGGTATAATAGCAGTTAAAGCACAGACTTTAGCTTCAGACCTGGGTCCCGGTCTCAGCCCCATTGGTTACTTGCTGGGTGACCTTGAACAAGTTCTAACCTCCCCGGGCATCAATTTCCTCCTGTGTAAAATATGGATAAAAATACTGTTGGAGTTTGGAGTGCTTTCATCATAAAAGAATAAAAGCAATAATACGTGTGGTGCCTACAGTGGTGCCCCCACACCTTAGTGATCACTTTGAAAACAGTAAGAAGTATTTAGGATCTGATCTCAGGGAAGGAGTGGATGTTAGTAAATACCTGCACCCTGGGATAGAAGGTGGGAGTTGGGGCCAGGTGCCCCAGGCTGTGCACTCCGAGAAGCTTGGCTTCTTATAAAGAATGCTGAGTCATGACTGGTGGGGTTTTGAGCTGCTGACTTGTTACGTGTACACATCAACTCTGTTCCTGAGATCTGGAGTGAGATAGGAGCATTTTTTAACCCTTTTACCCAGGCCTAAGATGGATCACTGGAGGGAAGCTGGAAAGGATAGAAAAAGGAATTGAAGGGAATGGATGGGGAGGGGGAGAGGGAGAAAGAGAGGGTGGGTGGAGGGGAGGGGAGGGAACATTTAAAAAGCCAGTGGGGTCATAAGAAGCAGCAAAATCATGTGACCTTCCAAGGTCAGCAGCCTATGCAACCTGGGGTGTGGGTCAGGTACTACTGTTTGAATTCCTCACTGGACCTGTGACCCAGGAACATCATGGTTTTGCTTTCCTCGTTGGTGAGATGGGGATGATACTGTCTGTCAGGATGGTTCTCAAGATGAGAGGATCATGGTGAACATGCTTTGAAAAAAAAAATAAAAGGCCTATGGAAAAGAGTTTTGTATTATTATCAAAGATGGGGTCAGAATGAATAGCCTCTTTCTTAACTTTACACGTAATAGAGTCTTTGGGTTTCTTTGCTGAGAAACTACTGTTATCCATAAATGCAGATACATTTTCAGTGTGAAGTTAAACTTGTAAGTAACCTTAAGGGAAGGGGAGAAGATCAATGACAGGAAGATGGGAGAAGTGGGAGAGGGCAGCATGTCATGTACTAAATGTTCTGTAATTTATGAAATGTTTGTATTCTATAAAATGCTTCTTTGGCACCTACTTTGTGGCAGGCACTGTACTCAATGGTAAAAGAGAGTCATGGTCCCTGCCCTGGAGATTAACCGGTAAGTAAAGTCATAGTGTCAAACGATGTCCTCATTCCACTTGAACCACTCATTCCCACAAGCATAGGCTGGACATCAGCATCACTTGAATCTGCCTCACCTTCAAAACTGCTGGTTGAAAACTCCTATTGTTTAAAGTCACTTTAAATATTTGATTGTTAAACTTATGTGGAGCCCTTATACCGCCCAGCAATTCCCTGCACGTCACTGGCCGACTTGCTTCCCTCCTTTCGGATGACTATTCTGTGCTTCCTCTCCTCTCCTCAATCTTCCAACATCCCACGCCACCCCTACTCTCCGCTGATGAGTTTTCTTCCAGTTTTACTGAGAAAATGAGCACAATCTGCAAAGAATGTTGAGAAGCTCCAACCAGCACCCTGACCTAAACGACCCACAGCCCTGTCTTCTTCCTGACTGCTAAAGATGAGCAGGTCCTGCCTCAGCCTTAGACCAACCCTTCCACTGAAGCCTTGACCCCATCCCCTCTCTCTTACTCAAGGGCTTTGTTTTCACCATAGTCTCCTGGATTAATGATTTTGATTTCCTCTATTTTTTTTAGATGAAATCTCACTCTGTCACCCAGGCTGGAGTGCAGTGATGTGATCTTGGCTCACTGCAACCTCCATCTCCTGGGTTCAAGTGATTCTTATGACTTAGCCTCCCTTATAGCCAGGATTACATGTGCCCACCACCACACTTGGCTAATTTTTGTATTTTTAGCAGAGACAGAGTTTCACTGTGTTAGCCAGGGTGATCTCAAACTCTTGACCTCAGATGATCCACCCACTTCAGCCTCCCAAAGTGCTGGGATTACAGGCATGAGCCTCTGCTCCCAGCCTCCTTATTTATTTTATTTCTGCATTATGCTCACCATGCTGACAGCATTCATACATGTTGCTATTTCTTCTATTTAAAATCCTAATCTACTCTTGGTCTCATTCTCCCCTTCAGCTACCACTTCATTTATTTCTGTCTCTTTATAGGAAAACTCCTAGAAAACTTGTCTGTCCTCACTGGTCCCAGTATTTCTCCTCCCGTTCTCTCCCGAGCCCTCTCTTGAGCCTTTTCTAGTCTGTGGAAACTAGTATTTCCAAGGTCAGTGATGATGTCCAGGCTGCCATTCCAAAGGTCATCCTCAGTTGTCATCTAACCAGATCTACTTGATGTATTTAATTTGGTTTTAAACTCTCTCCTCCTTGAAACCTGTTGTTTTTTCTTGGCTTTTAGAACACACATTTCTTCTGGTTTTCTTCCTTCCTCACTGGTCTGTCAGTCTCCCTTACTAGCTCCTCCTATCTTCCTGCCCTCTAAACCTTGGGATGTCCCAGGGCCTACTGCTCAGGGCTCTTCTCTTTTTAACCTTATTTACTCTCAGGGTAATCTAATTTAATTGTATTGGCATTAAATACCATCTGCTATGGTTTGAATGTATGTGTCTTTCCAAAATTCTTATGTTGGAAGCTAAGACCCAATGTAATAGTATTAAGAGGCAGAGCCCTGAAGAGTGGGATTAACACTCTTGTAAAAGACCTCAAGGGAACTTGCTGGGCCCCTTTATTGCCCTTTCACCTTCTGCTGTGTTAAGACACAGCATTCAAGACACCATCTTAGAAGCAGAGACTGGGCCCTCATTAGACCAAACCTGTCAGTACCTTGATCTCGGACCTTCCATCCTCCAGAACTGTGAGAAATATTTTTCTGTTCTTTGTAAATTACCAAGTCTGTGATATTTTCTTATGCCAGCAGGAAAGGACTTAAGACATTATCCATGCTGATGGCTCAATATTTTTTATCTTCAGCCCTGACTGTCTTTAGAAATCCTTACCCTACAGACTCTTAATAGTTCTAAAAGATACCTCCAACCTATGAAGTCAGAACAGAGCTAGGGATTTTCCCCGAAACATACTCCTCTCACAGGTTTTCCATCTTAGCTAAAGGTAAACTCAGTTCGTTCTTTCAGTTCCCCAGACTGAAAACCACAAAGTTTTAAGGTTCCTTTAAAAATTCATATCCAAGCATTCAAGTTGTCAAAAAAGTTCTAGTGATTCTACCTTCAAAGTTGAGCTAGGATCCAACTACTTCCCACCACTACTGCTGCTCCCATACTACAGCAAATCACTGTTCGGCTTCACTTGGGTTCTTGCGGTAGCTTCCTGACTAGTCTCTCTGCTTCTCCATTTGCCCCCCACCAGCATTTTCTTAACACAGCACCAAGAGTGATCCTGCTAAAATGTAAGGTCAGCCTTTCCTCTGCTCTAAAATTTCTGAAGTTTTTTTTTTACCTCCAAAAAAAGCCGGATTTACTTCAATGGCTCTCTTCTACCTCTTTGACTTTACCTGCTCTCATTTTCTCCCTTGTTCACTCTAGTCCATCCACTCTGGCCATGAATTCTACTGTCTTACAGCCTTTGCATTTCAGTTCCCTCCACCTGCAACACTCTTTCCTCAGATCTTCAGATAACCTCATGGTCCATCCCCTTACATCTTGCATCAGTCAGGGTCCAATCAGGAGACAGGTCATGTAATAATGTAAACAGAGACAATTAAATGTAAATCATTATTAACAGGGGATAAGAGTGATCAGGGATTGCTAGAGTAAGGAAGAGATGGGTAAAGTAAGTGGTAAAGAGAACTCTAAAGAATGTAAGAATAGTAGACATAGGGAGCAGCCACCATTTCTAGGACTGAGATCCAGACCTCAATGAGAGTGTCTGTGACTTGCTGCATATCAGATGAACTCAGCGAGGTACAAGCCTGGCAGGAATCACTAAAAGTTCACCATCTGGAGCTCTAGGGAAAAACCATCCACATAGAGGTACTTCCCCTCAGAACTCAGTGCAATCTGTCTGCAAGGGCACTGTGAAGCCAGGCAAGAATGACCAAGCCTTTGACATTCTGCTGCGAAGCCTGAGGAGGCCATTCACAGGAGGTGTCCCACCATCAGATTTCCATTGTGAAGTTACCCGAAGGGATGTCAAAGGAACATGTGCACATGCTGGTGCCATAGGGGAGCTACACAAACAAATAAACAACACAACACCCCTGCTACAGGTTGACTAAATGAACACACCAGAACTAGGAACAGAAGCACCTTCCTCCTGCAGTGTCTACTCCCACCCCTAATATTCCAGTGACAAAGCTTAATATTGTGCTAACTGCAAAGGAGCAATACTAAGAGGGCTCATTCCCACTGTTGCAGAGCTGGTATTAGGAGTGGATTGGCAGGTAAGAGGCCATCAATTCGTAACTGGCACTCTTCCTTCAGATCTTTACTCAAAGACCTCAGTGATGCCTTTCCTGGCTACCTTGTCACAAAATTTGAGCCACTGAAAGTTTCTAGCTTGCTTACCTTTTTAATTTTTCCTTCTAAGCACTAATCATGGATGCAATATATATTTTATTTTGTCTATCTTGCTCCAACAAGAATTTAGGCTCCATTAAGACAGATTTCTGACCTCTTTGTGCACTGCTACATTTCTAGTACTCAGAACAGAGCCTGACACTTGTTCAGTGCTCAGTGAATATTTGATGAGTGAATAAACACCCTCTGGTGTCTCCTCTTCCCTTTCCTGCTTCTTCTTAAACTGCTTCTCCTATAACACTGCTTCATCTTCATCTGGGTCCTTGACTGCTTACTCTTCCAATCAGACATCCTCTATTTCATCTGCTTGTTTCTGTGGTTTTGGTTCAAGTCTCCTGCTTTGAAAGATATTCTAACCCATTTCCTAAGTTCCCTTGACCTTCTATCTTTTAATCATCTCAATGAGAAAAGGAAAACCTGCATGAACTCTTTTGTTCCTTTTCTCTGTACTAGCAACACAGCAAATGAATGCTGCCGGGGAAAGTTACACCACAGGGTGGATTGACATCACCATAAATTCATCGCCAGTGTTTAAAGGTGGCTCACATTTCTCCTGAGGTCCTCCTACGTGTCTCCCTTTGCTTTCTGGGATGACCACTTCAAACTCTTTCTATTCTCCTCAACTTGTGCCCTGTCACTACCTCTGCATTTGGTCTTGAGCCTGTGCTGTCTAATGTAGCAGCCCCCAGCCACATGTGCCTATTTATATTCATACTCATTTAAATTAGAGAAAGTTAAAAATTCAATTTCTTGTTCCATTAGCCACACTTCAAGTGTCAATAGACACATGTGGGTAGGGGCTACTATATTGGAGAGCACAGATAGAGAACATCACCATCACTGCCGAAGGCTCTGTTGGATGGTATTGATTAAAAAATCTTCATTCACAGGTAAAACTGGAGCTACCAAAAAGGAACTTCCTCCATATCTCATCTATGTGTCTATGCTGAGCCAGCTAAGGCTGAGCAGCCCATCTGTGCTCTAAAACCTACCTTCCCATTTCCCCCTCTTTCTCTCCGGAGTTGTGACTGAAATATTCCCCCTTTTTCTTGCACATTTAATACATTTTGTCTCAATCAGGTCATTCAGATGATGATTAAACATTGTCACATGTTTATAGCTTAAGCTAATAGGACATACACAACAAAACATCCAGCAGCAATCTTGGCCCCACCAACATGGTAGCAATCATGGCTACTACCATACTCTCTCCTCCTGTTCCACCAGGTTCTTATAGAGAAGTTGTCTGTGCTCTTTGCCTCAGTTTCCCAACCCTCAACCCATGCTATTCTGGTTTCCATCCTCATGACTCTACCAAAATGGCTTTTTCTAAGGTATCTAAGGATTCAGTAGGCATTTTTCAGTTTTTATCTTACTTGACCTTGTAGCTGCTGTTGCTAATCATCACTGCTTCCCTATAGCACGGGTCCACAACCCCTGGGCCATGGACTGTTACCAGTCTGTGGCCTGTTAGGAATAGGGCTGCATGGCAGGAGGTGAGTGGTGGAGGGAGCCAGCATTACTGCTTGAGCTTCGCCTCCTGTCAGATCAGCAATGGCATCAGGTTCTCATCGGAGCAAGAACCCTATCATGAACTGCACACGAGAGAAATGTACGTTGCCCACTCCTTGTGAAAATTTAATGCCTGATAGTGTCTTCCACAAAACTGGTCCCTGGTGCCAAAAAGGTTGGGGTCTGCTGCCCTACAGAACAGTCTCTACCCCTGGTGCAGGGACACTGCATGCTCCTGGTTTCCTCAGGGAGTGTCTCGTCCTCATTCTCCCTCAGAGGTTCATCCTGCTCTGGTCAGTCGGTAGTTTCCAGGATTCCTTGGGGCTTAGTCCTCGGTTCTCTTCTCATCTTAATCTAACTTCTCACCTCAGGTGACCATCCACACCCGCAGTTTTGGTCTTCATCTCCATCAGTAGCATTCATGTTTTTATTAAACAACATGACCCTATGGTAAGAATAGATATTTACTTGGGGACCCAATACATGCATACATATATAAAAAACCAAATCAAAATTTGGCAATACTCATATCTATTCTTAAGGCTGGTCAGGACCTGTAAAATGGGTTTCATGACTCACCAATGAGTTGCCCCACAAAATTAAGAACAAAGAAAACACACGGATATATATATATATCAATGTATCCTGAAGTTATATCTTCAGCTCACACCTCACCTGTGGGTGCTTGACCCCTCTGTACAAAATCACTACTGTTCTGAATCCTACTACATTCCTCCTTGCATTTCTCAAAGTCACTTCAAATGCAGAATGTGTAAGACCAAACGCATGATGCCCCCTGGGAACTTCTGCCTGGTTCTTGTCTAATTTTGTTTGTCTTTTTCAGTTTGCCCTGTTTCAGTGAGTGACACTATAATCCATTCAGTTTTTAAAATCAGAAATCTAAGAGTTATCCTTGAAACTTCCTTTTTCTTCACCGTCTATATTTAATCCATCTCAAATTCATATTGATTTGATTTCTAAATATCTTCCCAATCTACCCACTTCTTCCTATTTCCCCTGATACTCCTCCAATCCAAGCTCCCATCATTTTCTCCCAGACCACCATAAAAGCTGACTTACGGCTTTTGTGGCATGTCTATGGTCTCTTCAAACTGTTTTCCAGTGTGTAGTTGAAATAATCTAAAAAGCAAATATAATCATGTGACTCTTTACCTCCCACACCCCTTCTACTTACAACTTTGAACAGCTTCCTTTTTTTTCCTGGGAGGAGACCAAGTCCTTTATCATGGTCTACAAGGCCCGGCATGGTGTTGCCTGGCCTAGCTCTCCAGCCTCATCATGCACCACCCTCCACTTCTTCTCTGAGCAGCTGCCGACCTGGCCTTGCCAGCACTTTTCTCCCTCCTGCTGAAGGGTCACCGCACACGTCCTTCCTTCTGCCTGGAATTCTACCCCATTCCCTTTGCCTGGTTAGCCCCTGTTAGTCCTTCAGATGCCAGCTGAAGTCTCACTTCTATAGGGGAAGACAACCAGCATCTCAGTCAAGCACTAGCTTAATTATATTCTGAAATAGAAATGTCTTCCTAATACTCATGTCACTTTGTATTATACACCCACACTTGTGATCTTTTAAACAATTAATATGTGTTTGCATATTACACTAAAATGTTTACATATTGCACTGAAAACTCCAGGAGATTATGGGCTATATCACATGTCGCTCACAATTGCATTTCCTGGGCCTAGCATAGTATCTGACACCAAGAAGGTGTAAAAAATATTTTAAGATGATCCACAGAACGCAAATTGTAACGTGTGTTATGAAAGCAATTACCAGAGTGCAGAAATAGAAAATACAGGTAATTATTAGTGAAGCAGCCTTAGAAAGGTAACATTTAACTGAGTTTTGAGGGATGAAAAGGAGCTAGTCACGGGAAAGGTGGGGACATGCATTGCTGTGCAAAAGGATGAGAGTGAGCAAAGCCCATGAGGTGGGATGTGCTGTCTGCTCAAGGGGAAGGGAGGCCGGGGTGGCTGGAGTACAGTGGGGAGGAGGCAGCAGCCAGGATGAGTGTGGAACAGTAGGCAGGGATCGGATCATTTAGGATTGACTGATCTATGATAAAACGTTTGTATTGTATTTGAGGCACAATGGAAAGTCATTAAATGGTTTAAGGAGGGGTGTCCCCTTAACTGATTTTTTACTGAGATACTAGATTGGAGGGGTAAAGAGCAGAAGCTGAGACATCCAATGAAGATACCATCATGGTCATCCATTTGAAAGATGCTGATAGTGTGGGTCAAAGTGTTTGGAACAGAAGAGAAGTGGATGAAGACAAATATTTTGAAGGTAGAAACAAGTGTTGGTAATGGATCGAATTGGGGCAAGAGAGATTGGAATTAAAGAGGCAGCCTTGCTTTCTTATTCAGGCAGTTGTGTGGATAGTGGTACCATTTATAGAGATGGAGAAGGCTGAGAATTTGAGGGGGAAAATTGAGGATTGGGCACTTGATTTATTAACTTGGAAGTGCCTATGGACTATCCAAGTGGGACATTTTAAGGAGGCAGTTGTATATGTGAGTCTGAAACTCAGGGGTGATGTGAATTACAGCTCTAAATTGTGGGGGTCATCAAATTATGGATGATACTGAAAACAGTGGGAATGTGTATATCCCACCTAGGAAGAGACAGTGTAGAGAGAAGAGTGCGGGCTGAGTCCTATGAGATGCTAACATTTGGAGGACATATAAAGAAGAGATACTTGTTGGCCGGGCATGGTAGTTCATGCCTGTAATCCCAGCACTTTAGGAGGCTGAGGCAGGCAGATCACAAGGTCAGGAGTTCAAGACCATCCTGGCCAAGATGGTGAAACTCTATCTCTACTGAAAATACAAAAATTAGCCAAGCATGGTGGTGGGCACCAGGAATCCCAGCTACTCGGGAGGCTGAGGCAGATAATTGCTTGAACCCGGGAGGCAGAGGTTGCAGTGAGCCTAAGATCGCACCACTGCACTCTAGCCTGAATGACAGTGAAACTCTTTCTAAAAAAAAAAAAAAAAAAAAAAGATACTTGTTAAGAAAACTGAGAAGTGAAAGAAACCCAAGGGCAGGTCAACTTGTGTCAGTAAGGAAGATATTGTTGCCTCAGCTAAATGGGGCAGAGAGTAGACACTGGATCTGACCACAGAGCTGAACAAACTGGACAATTTGAGCAGATGGGCTCAAATGAGGAAAACAAACCAGATTTAACTGATTTAAAGAGTAAGAGTGGGAAACGAGGAGATAGACGTTGTGAAAAAGGCACTGATGAAAGAGGCAAACAGCTATAACAGCTGACCATAATGAATGAGGAAGTGACAAGTGGAACCAGAGAGAGAGGCAGATTGGATGGGCTATCCTTGAGATGCCTCAAGGAAGACATTTGAAGATGTGTTGGGTTATGCTATGGGAATCAAAAAGGAAGCAACAATCGGGTCAGGCATTTAGAGGCTCTATGCCGTGTGATGAAACACAAAGTCCTGGAAGATCTGTTATAACATCTCTTTTGGATTAGAAGGAGAGAGATTTGTGAAGCTGGGAGAACAAAACCAAGCCAGATGTGTTCGGTGGGGCCAAGTTAGACTGTAAGTCTCCTGTATTTCTGTAGGTTGTTAGACTGTAAGCAATTTTGTTACAGTTTTTCTTACAAGAGTAAAGTGGCAATTTGCATGGCCAATAAACATTTGAAAAGAGGGTCAACATCTGATGTGGTTTGGATGTTTTGTCCCCTCCAAATCTCATGTTGAAATGTGACTGCCAGTGTTAGAAGCGGGCTTAGTTGGAGGTGTTTGGTTCATAGGGGCAGATAACTCATGAGTGTCTTGGTGCTGTCCTCATGGTAATGAGTGAGTTCTTACTCTCTGAGTTCATGTGAGAGCTGGTTGTTTAAAAGAGCATGGCTCCCCTCCCTCTCTCTCTTGCTCCCTCTCTTGCCATGTGATGTGTCAGCTCTCCCTTTGCTTTCTGCCATGATCATATGATTATAAGCTTCCTGAGGGCTCACCAGAAGCTGAACAGATGCAGGTGCTATGCTTTCATAGACTGCAGAACTATGAGCCAAGTAACTTCTTTTCTTTATAGATTACTCAGCCTCAGATATTCATTTATAATAATGCAAAATAGACTAATACAGTATCACTAATCACTAGGACAATGCGAATTAAAACTACAATGAGAAATGCCACATCACACCCATTAGGGATGACCACCATAAACAAGGCAGAAAATAACAAGTGTTGGTAAGGGTGTGAGAATTTTGGAACCCCTTACGCAATGCTGGTGGGAAGGTAATATGGTGCTGCTAGTATGGAAAACAGTATAGCCATTTCTCAAAAAAATCTTACAGTGCCTAGAATTACCATATGATTTAGCAATTCCATTTCTGCATGTATACTCCAAAGAATTAAAGGCAGGGACTTAAATAGGTATTTAATGCTCCAGTGTTCACGGCAGCATTATTCAAATAGCCAAAAGTCAATGAATGGATAAGCAAAATATGGCATATCCATGCATTAAACTATTATTCAGCCTTAAAAAGGAAGGAAATTGGGATACATGCTACAACATGGATAAATTTTGAGGACATTGTGCTAAGACACAAGAGGATGAATACCGTGTGATTCCACTTATATGAGGTACATAGAGTAGTGAAATTCATAGAGACAAAGTGGAATTGCATTTGCCGGGAGCTGCTGGGAAGGGGAGGAATGGTGAGTTGTTTAATGTGGCAGAGCTTCTGTTTGAGGAGATGAAAATGTTCTGGAGATGGATGTTGGTGATGGTGGCACAACAACATGAATGTCTTTGATGCCACTGAACTGTACACTCGAAAATAGTTAAAATGGCAAACTGCATGTTATATATATATTACCACACAGAGAAGTAGCAATTTGTTTGACTTAAAATAGTGACTTAAATGAGTGCATTGTGTGGATAGCTCGACATGGAGAGGATGAAGAGACCTGAACTGGCCAGGAGTGAAGGACACAGTCCTGTGGTATCCCTGGAAGAGGAGAACTGACACCAAATCCAAGAGCAGCTTCAGGAGAGATGGGGGGAGGGTGGCGGGCATTTTGGTCCTGAGCTGAGAGCGGACACAGGTAGCCTTGTGGCCTCTGCCCTTCTTGCCACAGTGGGCTCTCCCGACTCCAGGGAAAGGCCCTCTGGTCCATGGCTGCTGTCTGCTCAGTCATCCCCTGTCCAGCAGAGGTTGTGTGTGATAGGCTGAGCTGGAGCCCCTGGGGAGAAAGTACATGTTTGTGCTCTGTGAACTTGGAGCACCCAACGAGCGGTGAATGTTCTCACCAGCTCGTCTGTAGCAGCCGTGTTGAGTTTAAATGAACATGTTTTGCTGGTATCCAGAGTTTAGAGGGCCTTCCCAGCACAGTGGAGAACCAGCCCCTGGCTTCTCAGATTTAGGGCAACTGGGATGTGGAGGACAAGGATATGGGGCCTGTCTTCCTTGCTGGATCCAGAGAGGCGATTTGTGTTTTAGAAAGACTGAAAGTGGCATGGACTTATTCACTGAAGCAGCAAATGTTTCCCAAATGCCTGTTACATAAAAACCACTGGTGAGGCACTGAAGTTAGGAAAGTAAATAAAACAAGGTTCCTATTCTTAGGAGTGTGCATTCTAATGGAGACAGAGTATAATTTTTTTTTTTTTTGAGATGGAGTCTCGCTCTTACTGCCCAGGCTGGAGTGCAATGGTGCAATCTCGGCTCATCTCAACCTCCACCTCCCAGGTTCAAGTGATTCTCCTACCTCAGCAACCCGAGTAGCTACCACTCCTGGCTAATTTTTTGTAATTTTAGTAGGGATGGGGTTTCACTATGTTGGTTAGGCTAGTCTCGAATTCCTGACCTCAGGCAATCCATCCACCTTGGCCTCTCACAGTGCTGGGATTACAGGCGTGAGCCACCAAGCCAGGCCAAATAAATATATATATATTTTGAGATGGCGTTTCCCTCTTATTGCCCAGCTGGAGTGCAATGGCACAAACTTGGCTCACTGCAGCCTCTGCCTCCTGGGTTCAAGTGATTCTTCTGCATCAGCCTCCAGAGTAGCTGGGATTATAGGCACGTGCCACACACCTGGCTAATTTTTGTATTTTTAGTAGAGCTGGGTTTTCACCATGTTGGTCAGGCTGGTCTTGAACTCCTGCCCTCAATTGATCTACCGCCTCTGCCTCCCAAAGTGCTGGGATTACAGGTATGAGCCACCATGCTCGGCCTATAAATAATTTTTTTAAAACATAAATGAATAGTATATCTGGTGATGGTAAGTACTATGAAGACAAATTAAGCAGGTTAAAAAGACAGGGAATACCAGTAGGAGACTACTAGTTTAGGTGGATAATGAACAAATACACACATTGCTAGTATTATGTCAGCATAAGCACCAGGAATAGATTAAAGCAGGGTAAGGAGACAGAGTGCCACTGGGAGATGAATGCCTATTGTAGATAAAGTGGACAAGGAAGAACAAAGGGGTGACATTTGAGCAGAGGCATAAAGGATACAGACATCTTCCAGGCAGCAGGTGTAAAGGCTGTGAAGGAGGGCAGATAATAGTGTCCCTGGAAAAAGCAAGATGGCCAGGACAGGTGAGCAGGGGCTGGGGAGTTGTTTCAGGACCAGGAAGGGGCATGGGGAGCAGGCTGGCTTGAGTGTATTGTGCTGAGAGTTTCAAGCAAAGGATAGACACGACTGGATGCACATCTGGAGAGACTTGTTCTGTTTGCTCTGTGCTGGTTCACCACAGGGAGGCAGAAATAAAGTAAGGAGGCTCATAGAAATCTGGCATCAGATGCTGGGGACTTAGTCTGAGATATTAGCAATGAAAGTGATAAAAATTGGTTGGATTCAGTCATGTAGCAACTGCAAGAAAAAAATAAAAATAAACCTAGTAACATTTATGGCACCACGTTATATACTGTTGCTATCCTAAATGCATTCTACACATCGTCTCCTTTAATTCTCAATATGACTGCATTTAAAAAAAAGCATGCTTATTTCCAGCTCACCATTTGAGGAAACAGAGGCCTATGAAGGTTAAGTCACATGGCCAAGGTCACAGAGTTTGTAAGTGGTAAGTAGTAAGTTGACACTACCCTTCCCATCAACTCCTGAGGCAAGCAGAGTAGATATTTGTTTTCTTTATTTATATGGTTTGGCTGTGTCCCCACCCAAATCTCATCCTGAATTGCAGCTCCCATCATTCCCACATGTTGTGGGAGGGATCTGGTAGGAGATAATGGAATCATGGGGGCAGTTTCTTCCATGCTATTCTCATGGTACTGAATAAGTCTCATAAGACCTGATGGTTTTATAAGGGGTTTCCCCTCACTTGGCTCTCATTTTGTTTTACCTGCCACCATGTAAGATGTGCCTTTTTGCCTTTCATCATGATTGTGAGGCCTCCCCAGCCATGTGGAACTGTGAATCCATTAAACCTCTTTTTCTTTATAAATTAGGCAGTCTCATGTATGTCTTTATCAGTAGTGTGAAAATGGATGAATGCACTTAGAATAAGTGCAGTTGTGACTGAATCCCAGGTGGTTTTGACTCTGGAACCTGTGATCCTGGCTTTTGTATGTCCCTGCGGCATCCCTAGCTGGCCATTCTAGAATGGAGGTGGGTCAAGGGGACATTGTAGGCAGAGTAGAGTGTGTGAGTAAGGGAAGAGGGGCCAGAGGAGCCCAAGTAGGAGGGAGGTGGTTGTAGGAGAGAGCTGGGGTCTGTCCCTCCCTGACCCATAGACTGGGGTCTGTGAGAAATGGAGGTGTGGACAGAAGACCCCATGCGTCTGTTCTCCAAAAGAACTTTGAGGTCAGGGGCATCGCTTGGGTTCTTAGGCGTCCAGAATAGAGGAGTGGAATATTTGACTTTACCGCAGTCAAAGCACCATAGGGGGTTCTGGGGCATGGGGTAGAGGATTCTTGGGTGAATGTGTTTCCAAAACACTTGCCAGGAGGCATTTGACAGGGTTCTGAGCCTCTAAATGAGCTGTAGCCAGTGAAATTCGAGTCATTACTGTTGCTGTGGCCTCATAAGCTAGAATATGAACTCTTATTTGTTCATGTAGCCAGAACGCTGGGTTGATAATGGTGGCTTAGGACTTCTAAAATGACAAGGTCAAATCCACACACAGGTGTGCTTAGAAAAAACTATGAAATCATTTTAAGATCCACTTCCCTTCCATAGCCTTGGGGCAGCAACCAAGGGAGGCAGATAACATTCGGTTTAGGAGGCCCATAAACAGCCCGAAAACACCAGTGAGAGGGCATCATCAACACTTCCTCCCTCAATCACTGAAATTGTGGAAGTGGCGAGGACTGCAGTGAAAACAAAGTATCTGTCATCTCTCACCACCTTTCTGCATTGCGCAGTTGTATTGTTGTGAGAAAGCATCCAGACCTTGGAGTAAAAGACATAAATCAATGCCTCATGTGGGAGCATCATCTTATTAATAACTTACATAGAGTGTTGCAAATCTGTTCATATCTCTTGTGTCAGCTACCCTTCCCACTGATTCCTGAGGCAAGCAGAGTAGATATTTGTTATCCTTATTGATATGGTTTGGCTGTGCCCCCACCCAAATCTCATCTTGAATTGCATAATTCCCACATGTTGTGGGAGGGATCTGGTGGGAGATGATTAAATCACAAGGGCAGCTTCCTCTGTACTGCTCTCGTGGTAGTGAATAAGTCTCACGAGATCTGATGGTTTTATAAGTGGAAGCCCCTTTTGCTTGGCTCTTATTCTGTCTTGCCTGCCACCATGTAAGACATGCCTTTTCGCCTTTCACCATGATTGTGAAGTCTTCCCAGCCACATGGAACTGTGAGTCCATTAAACCTTTTTAGTTATAAATTAGCCAGTCTCGTGTATGTCTTTATCAGCAGCATGAAAATGGATGAATATACTTATTTTTTAGATATTAAAAAATGGGCTCAGCTACATCATCAGCTATTAAGGGAGATGCAAATCAAAACCACAATGAGATATCACTTCACACCTACTAGGATGATTATAAAAACAACAACAGAAAATCGTATTGATGAGATTATGGAGAAATTGGAATTCTTGTGCATTTTGATGGGAATATAAAATGGTGCTGCCTTTGGGAGGCTGAGGTAGGTGGATCATAAGGCCAGGAGTTTGAGACCAGTTTGGCCAACATGGTGAAACCCTGTTTCTACTAAAAATACAAAAAGTAGACGGGCGTGGTGGCACACCTGTAATCCCCGCTACTCGGGAGACTGAGGCAGGAGAATTGCTTGACCCTGGGAGGCAGAGGTTGTAGTGAGCCAATATCCAGCCCACTCCAGCCTGGGTAATAGAGTGAGGCTCTGTCTCACATAAAAGTAAAAATAGAATAGAATAGAATAAAATAGAATGATGTTGCCACAATAGAAAACAGTCTGGAAGTTTCTCAAAAGATTAAACATAGTACTATTTAATACTATATGACCCAGAAATTCCACTCAGGTACATATCTAAAAGAACAGAATGCAGAGACTTGAACAGATATTTGTACTCCAGTGTTCATAGCAGCTTTCCTCACAATAGTCAAGCATTGTTCATAGCCCAAGTGTCTACTGACAGATGAACAGATAGAAAATATGTAATCTATTCACACAATGGAATTAAGGAAGGAAATTCTGACACATGCTACAACATGGGTGGACCTGGAGGATGTTATGCTAAGTGAAATAAGCCAGATACAAACTACAACATAGAGCCAGTGTATGATTCTACTTATATGAGGTACCTAGAATAGGCAAATTCATAGAAACAGAAAGTAGACCAGAGTTTATCAGAAATCAAGGGAGGGAGGTAGGGGAGTTATTGTTTCATGAGTACTGAGTTTTTGTTGAAGATGATTAAAAAGTTTTAGATATAGATCATAGTGATGCTAATACAGTATTGTGAATATGGTACCACTGAATAACTTAGAAATAGTTAAAGTGATAAGTATTATGTATTGTACATTTTACAATGATAAACAAATCCAGAAACGAACCCTGGATCTGTCACACAAGTAGTAATGGTGGAGGTGGCTTCAGTCCTAATTGGATCTTCTGATCCCAGTCTTGCCCTGCACCTCATCAGCTATGATGTGGCCCTCCTTGGTATCCAAACAGCATGGTCATAGTTTAAATCTTAGGATAATGAGCTCCTTTGGTGGCCTCAGCAGTTAACTCCTAAGTCAGATGGGTTCAGGGTGACATGATCTTGTGTGGAAATCGGCAGCATGACGAGATCTCAACTTATAAGTTAACTCTATATACAAGCCCAGAAAGTACAATGTAAAAATGATTCCACCTACTTTAAACTATTTAGAACTCTTATTTTAAAAATAGAAAGCAAGAACATGACTCAGAAATAAGAGTGAGATCAAATATCAATTTCTGCACCCTCTTGGCCGCTGTTAAGTTGCTTTCTTGGTTAGTCTCCTTTATAGCCTGTCTTCAGAAATATAGGCTGGGTGCAGTGTCTCTACCTGTAACTTCAGCACTTTGGAAAGCTGAGGTGGGAGGATTTTCTTGAGGCCAGGAGATTGTGATCAGCCTAGGCAATATGGATAGACCCTTATTTCTACAGAAAGTTAAAAGAACAACAACATAGCATGGCAGGTAGTCCCAGCTATCTGAGAAGCTGAGGAGAGAGTCTCACTCGAGCTCAGGAGTTCAAGCCTGGAGTGATCTGATTGTGCCACTGCATTCCAGCCTGGGTGACAGAGTGAGACTCTGTCTCTAAATAAAAGAAGAAAAAACAGAAAGATCACAAGTCATTTAGAGATGAGCAGCTCTTGCATGATGCCAAATATATATACTGATGGGAGGTCTGCAAGAGTAGAAAATTAATCAGAGATAGACGGCCTCCTAATCAAAACAATTGGAAAGAGTGATTTGTAATGAGAAGCTTTGTTTTCCAAACCTGGAGAGAGGGCTCTGACTTGTGTCAGGAGCCCCCCAGTGGCTTAGCATGCAGCTCAGGACAATCAGCCTCAGGCCCCCACTGAGTCAGCTGCGCAGGATTGGGGGACTCTCAGTGGCCCTGCCTCAGTTAAGCTGTGTCCTCAAATTCAGGAGTTCTTCACTTCTTTTCTCCTCTCTGAGCTCCTTCTTGTGTCTTTCGCATCCAAAGTCCCCTCCAACTGTATTCGGTGCTCTGATGTTATCACCAGGACCAACCACTGGGTCAGGACATCTAGTCCTATGTTACCCGGTGCCTCAGTTTCTAAATTATCCTTCCCAGATCTCAGCTTCCTCTTACTTAATGCAAAAATCCAATTAATAAGAAACAGTCATTCTTAGCTGGTTGTTCCTACAAGAAAGGTATCTGAGGAAACTGATTCATGCTTCAGCATGGATAACTGTTTGCAAAGGTGTTAAACATTACAGGGAGGGTTTGCATTTGAAAGTGTAGCTTGGTAGCTCACATGGCTGAATATTATAGAGGAATTTCAAGAGAGGATTTTCTCTGTCTCTTGGGTCTTATGTATTCACTCAAATGTTTTAAATCTTCCTTTCCTGTGTCAAACTTTAGTAGTAGGTGTTGGAGTTATAAATATTATACCTTTAAAGAACATCACCGTCAGTGTAGAGATAGATAAGTAGAAAGTGGTAATGCATTCTGATTAAGGCCAGAATGATTGCATAACTATGGACTTTTACTATATGAGACATTAAATGTCCCTGTTTTCTGAGCCTATTGGACACAGGATGTTCAGTTACCCTACTACTTTCTCCACTAGAGTGTAACCTACAAGACAACAGAGACCATCAGATTTGCTTCCTGGTGTGTACACCGAGTGCCTAGAACAGAACCAGGTCTACATGTAGGCCATACAATGAAAGTCAATTGAATGAATGAATAAATCAATACATTTGAACAGAGTGACATGAAGCCCCTTACATGGTGAGCATGAGCACGGATGGGTGCTGGAATTACACAGGGAGCGAGGACTTCCCATGGTCTGTGCATGGGTGCACTAGCTCCTTCCAGCCTCGCCTGCTCTGCAGTAACCCTCCTTTCTACCTGGCATCAATGTTTCACTCTCTGCTAGGTCATTCTTATCAACATGCCCCTCCTCTCCAGCTGACATTCCATTTCTTTGTTCCTCTTTGCAGTAAATCTCAACAGAGTTGTCCAGACCTACTGTCCTCAGTTCCTCTTTTCCTCATTCTTTCTCGTTCAGTCAGTTCTGACCCCAATCTCCCCACCAAGTCTATGCTTTTAGAGCTCCTCCATGCCACCATGTTGCTAAATGTAGGGGTCACCACTCTGTTCTCATCCTACTTACACAGCAGCAGCATTCAGCACGGATAATCACTCCTGCCTCCTGGATACAGGTTCTTCACCTGTACAGATCCATCAGGTGGATACAGTTTTTCTGCCTGGCTTCCAGACACCTCTGCGGTCTTGTTTTCACCCACTTCACTGGACAGTCCTTTTTGTCTACTCTGCTGCTTCCTCCCTTTCTCTCTGGCTTCTTAAAGATGGTCTGTCCAAGGCTCAGTCCTTGGTCCTCTTCTTTTTCTTTCCTTGGAGATCAAAATATGATTTTTATGTTTACAGCTCTCAAATTTGTCTTCAGATAGGTCTCTCTTCTGAACTCTAGACTCATATCTCTAACTGCCATTTGACATCACCCCTGGCGCGTCTATCAGACACTTTGAACCTACCATGCTGGAATGGGATTCTGTGCCTGGTCCACTTTTCCATTGCTCAGGCCCAAGTTATAGAGTCCTCAATCTCTCTCTTTCTCACCTCCTAAATCCAAACCATCAGGAAATTCTATTTGCTCTATGTTCAACACATACTCATAATTGGAGCACTTATCACCGACACTGAGCACAACCACCCTTGCCTGAACCCCTATCCTTTCTTGCCTGAATAATGACAATATCCCCCTAACATAATAGCCTATTCCTGACAGGGCAGCCAAACCCATTCTCTTAAAAATAAGTCAAACAATGGGACTTCTCTAATCCAAATCTCTCCATGGCTCACCATTGCCCAGGTTAAAACTAAATAGTCTAAAAGACCTTCCATGATCTGCTCGCCTTCCCTAAACTGTCCCCATTGTGTCCTCTTTCCTATCCATCCCACCTGTTCGCTCCAGCCACAATTTCTCCTTGTTATTCCCGCTTCTGCCCTGGGGCCTTTACTCTATGCTTTTTTTTAAAGGGCCAGATAGCAAATATTTTAGGTTCTGTGGGCCATAGAGTCTCTTTCCCAGCTATTCAGCTCTGCCATTGCAGTGCAAAAGCAGCCACGGACAGTACACAAAGGAATGAGTGTGGCCGTGTTCCAGCACAACCTTATTTATGGACACTGAAGTTTGAATTTCAGGTCATTTTTACATGACATAAAATACCACAGTTCTTTTAATTTTTGCCAATTGTTTAAACATGTAAGAACCAGTCTTAGCTGGTGGGTCATCTAAAAATTTGTGGCAGGCTGAATTTGACCCCCAGGTCACAGCTCACTGCTGCCTGCTCTAACTGTACTGTGAAGGGAGTGATCTGGCTACTGACATCTGCTGGGCTCCTCCTTTATCTCTTTCATTCTTTGGTTGAATCTCACCTTTTTATTGACTTATTTTTTGAGATGGATTCTCACTCTGTCACCCAGGCTGTAGGGCAGTGGGACAATCTTGGCTCACTGCAACCTCCACCTCCTCAGTTCGAGCGATTCTCTTGCCTCAGCCTCCTGAGCAGCTGGGACTACAGGTGCGCACCACAACACCTGGCTAATTTTTGTATTTTTAGTACAGATGGGGTTTCACCATGTTAGACAGATGGACTTGATCTCCTGACCTGTGATATGCCCACCTCGGCCTCCCAAAGTGCTAGGATTACAGGTGTGAGCAGCCGTGCCCGGCCGAATCTCATCTTCTTAATGCAGCTTGTCCTGACCACCCTTTCTCTACCTTCCTTAACATTCTCCATCAGGTTTATTTTGCTCTGCTTTTTTTTTTTTCCTTTTTGCACACACCTATCAACTTCTAACATATTACATCGTTTACTCATTTTTATGTTTATTGGGTTTCCATGTCCCTTCTCCCCATCCTCCCTAGAATGCAAGCTGCACCAGGGTGAGGAAATTTGTATTTGATTCATTGTTGTGATCAGGGCCTGGAGCAAAATGGGTGCTTAATAAATTATTTGTTAATTGAGTATTTATTAGGAGTGGCCATTTATTAGTGGATGTTGTCAGATTATGGTGCTTTTTGCATTTCTATACCTCACAGCCTTAGGCACTCAGACAATGGATACTAGAAAAATAAGGATGCCTGAATCTACCTAAAAGCATCAGGAAAGGCTGGATAGAAGAGGTGACATCTGAGCTGAGTCTAAAAGAGTGTAAGAGGAATTCATGGTATGGAGAAGGAGAGGGGAGGGCAGTGCAAGCAGAAGAAACTGTTTGTGCTGACTTTGGATTCAGGGAAGGGGGTGAGGCCTGGGAACTGGCATTAGTTCAGTGTGGCTGGGAGAGGATTGGTGGGGGAGAGACTGGAAGAGTCAGTAGCCATTGGAGATGGCATTGGTATGAACAAACATGGGCGCTAGTCACGGATTTCTGCAGACTCAGAAGACAGCTTTCTGGAGCTCTGAGTGAGGCCAGACTTGCTCCTGTTGTTCCATGCCCAAGAGGTGTTCAGACAAACACTCCAGGATCATTCCTCAATACTTTTCTCCAAACTGCCTTACCATAAAACAAGTGAGCAGCATGAGTAACAGGGCATTTGACCAAGATGCCGTGGGCAGCAGTGTTTCCTGGAGGCAAATCGCACCATGTGTTCTCAGCCCCCAAAGCCCTTGTGTAGGCAACAGCAATATGTCGTGATTCAGATCTGCAGAGCGCATCCCCAGGCAGAGGCCTCTGAGACCCTGCTTCCTCCACTGGCTCGGTGGTGCACAGAAAGGCTTTCCACTTCTCACTGCGTATTCTGTGCAAGGCCTGATGGGGGTTGAGTGACAACGTGGGAGGAAGTCTCTGGTCCGGGAGGAGAAGGCTTAGGCAGGTAGAGCTCTTCACAAAGCAGAGCACGAGGAGAACTTCAAAGACAGACATGAGTCTGGAGGAAAGAGTAGCCACTCCCGGATGGAGAGATCAGGGAAGACCTCCTAGAGGCGCTGGAGTTTTGTGTCAGTCTTAGTTAACAATGGCAGGAGATGGGGGAGGAAACTCACAACAGGATTTTTGGTGTGCAGGCAGCCTCTAGATGAGCACCAGAGCAAGCATTGTACTAATTGCATAAATAACGACCATTTTGCAGACAGCCAGAGAACCTGGCCCTAGCAGATGTTGTCAGATGTATCCATTTTGTCCTATAATCTTTAAATAATCCTTTCATGAAGTATTATCTGAAGGAAAGGCCTAATCCATTCTCCCCCAGTAGGAGGGGAATTATCTTTCTGATGGTGTAAAATAATGCTTTTAGGTGACATGAAACCAACTCTCAGCCTAAATCCCCGGTCTCCCTCCCCGACAGGTGCCATCATTATGGTTAAGAACTGCATTTAAGAAATAAGCAGGAAGGCTGGAGGGGCTATTTTGGGCCTCACATAGCATTCAGTTGGAAGATGATTTTCCTGAAGTCACAGTGTGGGTTTTTGACTGGCTGTGCTGAGGATCTTACTGCCTCCAGTTTGAAGGAAGCCTCCATTTCCCAGGCGAGGAGCCAGGGCCCTTGACCCACTCTCCCAGAGGCTCTGCCCTAAGAGGTGCTTGGAGACGGAGGGCTGAGGTGAGAGGAGGGATTAAAGGCAACCCTGGGTGAAGAGAGTATTGGAAGCAGAGTATTTCACTGGCTGTGGGAACAGGGAGGTAATCTCCTTACAACCACTGTCATTTGAGGGAAAGTCAACCTAACAGGGTGAGAAGGGCACAGAGTTTAGAAACAGACCCTGGGTTCGAGTTGTCACGTTGTCACTTACTAATTGTGTGTTTTGGGGATATCACTTAATTTCTCCTTTAGAATATGTAAAATGGGAGCAACATTGGTAAAGCCCTTTCTTGTAAGATACATGTGGGGAAAAGCTGTACATGCAGTAGATGAGAATGTCTGGGCCAGAGCATTTAAGAGCTGTACTTAAGGTCGAAGTGCAAGTAAGGGCTGGAGTCAAATGAGTCCACAGAGCTCCTCGAATCCTGGGTTTCTTCCTGTTATACCAGGTGAGCGTCCACTTTGCAGGGTAGCTCAATAGGATAGCATTGTTCGTGAGACTACAGGTTGACTCCACTAACTATCATCTACATTCTTTCTCCGGGTCATGTTACGCAAACCTGTACTCTAGCTTGTAATGTAATTAGCCCGTTGATTATTCTTATACCTAATACTTTCTATTTTATCCATCCATTTACTGGAGCAAGATTTATCAAGCACATACTATCTGTTAAGCATTATGTGACATGCTGGGGGCTCCATCAGGAAAGGTTGTGTGAGCACTGAAGGAACACACAGACTTGAGGAGGAGACAAGCCTGTACCCAAACTATGTGATAAGAAGTTTGCACAAAGCATTGAAGGTGAAAGAAGTATGGCAATCATAATCAGAGCATCCTGACTTTTGTAGGAGGAGGAAAGGGAGGATCAGGAGAGGCTACACAGAGGGAGTGATGAAGACTAGGATGATCCAGATTGTGTAGCAGAGAAAGACCTCAGTAGGTGGGTGCTGTGGGAGTGTGTGTGTGTGTGTGTGTGTGTGTGTATGTGTATGTGTGTATGTGTGTGTGGTGGGGGGAGCAATTCGGGCAGGGTGTTCAGGGAGCAGGGCATCACAGGGAGAGGAAACAATGAATGCCATCCCATGTTGGACCTGCTGCTGTGCTTCAGCATGGCTGGATGGGAAGAGGGGCAGACAGGGGTAGGAGAGGTGCAGGGAGTGGGAGCTGGCAGGAGCAAAAAAACAAAGGAATGGCCCAGCCTCCAAGGAGTTAAGCTTTATCCTGCAGCTCCTTTGAAATCCTTCTAAACAGGGGAGTGACATGATTAGATTTTAGAAAGATAATTCTGGTGGCACTGTGCTGCACAGATGGGAGAGGAGAAAATTGGAAACAAGGAACTCTGTTCTGCAAAGATTGTGATAATCCAGGCGAGGGATGATGAGGGTCTGAGCGAGGGCAGGTGCATGGTAATGGAGACGAAGTGGATTGGAGAGAGATTTTATTAAAGAGACAAATCAGCCTGGTGACTGATTGAGGGTGGGGGAGGTCTGGAAGAGGGGAAGAGCACATTCCCGGGGATTTCTGGTTTGGGCAGTGTCCCTCAGGGAACACAGGGTGAGGAGGAGGTAGAGTTAAGGGATGAGAGGACAGAATTATCAATTGTGCTTCAAATTTGTTGAGTGTTAGGACTTCCAGGAAAAGGAATCCAGTTGGAGATTGAAATGGGTTTAAAATTTAGGAGAGAGGTTCACTTAGAATACACATATTTATTAAGTGTCTATGTATCAGGTGGCTTTCTAGTGTTTGGAGATAAGCATTAAATATGAACAAGGTCTCTACTGTCATAAAGTGTCATTCCAGTAAGGGAGAACAAACAAACCCAGGAACAAAACAAAGTAAAACAGGAAAACATGACAGAGACTGAGTGGGAGATTACCTTAGATATGGGTTCAGAAAATGCCTTTCTTAAGAAGGTAACATTTGAACCAAGATCTGAATAATGAAAAGAACCAGCCAGGTGAAAATGTCAGGGAAAAGCATTCCAGGCAGAGGGAATAGCACATGCAAAGCCTTTGAGGTGAGAAAAGGCTTGGTGTGTTTACAGAAAGGTTGGAGTGTGTGGCATGGCGTAGGTGAGGGGTTGGAAAGCAGGACATGTGGTTGGAGAAGTGGTCAGGGGTGAGATCACATTGTGGAACACTATAATTCGGATGAGGCTAAAGCACGTGGTGACAAATGACCCTCGAATTTCAGTAGCATACAATGAAGACATTTATTTATCACTCATGCTGTAGGTCCATCATGAGTCAGTTACACACTTTCTCCACTACAGGACTCAAGTAGATGGAACAGCTCCTATCTGAGACATTTCTGATGTTCTGGAAGAGGGAAAAGAGAAAGTGGAGAACCATGTAATTGCCTTAAAGTGTCTGCATGGAAGTGAATGTTACAATCTCAGTGGCCAAAGCAAATTACACAGCCAAGTGTGATGTCACTGGCATCTGAATGTGTAATTTTCCCATATAGAGGAGCAACAGATGTTGAAATTAACATTATAATAATTTACCATGTTGGCTATGGTGAGGAGATCAGATAGTATTCTAAGTGCTACTAAAGGCATTATGGGGGGTGTGTGTATGTGTGTGTGTGTGTTTGTTTTACCAGAGGGCATTAATGTTGATTGCCAAGGTAGGTTAAAAATAGATGAATAAAAGTAAGAGACGAGATAAATTGGGTCATCTAGAAAAGGTTGTCTCAGATAGCTAGCACATGGCAAGGAAGTTGCATTAGGGTGGAGCCCTGAAAACACTATCAGGACAGACCACAGCAGGAGGCACACTGGTGAGTGATTTGGGCCCAGCCTGGTCTCCTAGGCTCTGCATTTGTAGAGTGTATCAGGAACTCCTGGAAGGCTTTTGGACCGAAGACACTGGAATACTGAGATCCTGCTGAGATGACAGCGCTCCTCCTTGTGAATCTTCTAGAGAAAGATGTGTAAGCTGAAAACTGGAAAAGGAAACCAAAACGGTACTTCATTGCCACTGAGGCTGGACCCCATCCCCAAATTAGAGCGCTTTCGTAAGTTAGCCCGTAGGAAGTGGTCACACTTGTGGCTTGTATCTCTCCATCCCCACACCAGCCATTATTTATATAAAAAATCAACTTCAGGTCATGAAATCTTTCTTTCCTATGTGGAAGGAAGAGAGAGAAGAGGGCAAGACAGTTGGGCTTGCTCAAGGAGAGTGGGTCTTGGAGCAGAGCATCATTCTGCCACAAAAGCTGAAGAGAAAGAGGAATCCAAAGCATCCTGTCAGAGCATCCCCAGTGCAGTGTAGACCAGGGGGCAGACCCCAGCCCACTGTTAGGGCTGCGTGGCTCCATGGCCCAGTTTGACCCAGGCAAAACTAAACAACCAGCATAGCTCAGGCTTCCTCCTCTGTGGGGTGGAGTGGGGAGGAGGTGAAATGGGAGCTTCTCTTTCCCAATACATACATTTTCTGCTGCTCCCTTATCCCTTCATTTCAGGAGAGCAGATGGAGAAGGCCAGGCATAGGCAGGGAACTTGGATCTGTGGTCTTCTCCCAAAGCTCCACTTGGTGGTGGCCCCACTGTGGTTCCTCAGTGCACTTTCAAATATGCCAGGGGAATGGCAAAATTAGCCATTGTATTATTTTTCAAAATGTTGTATATTTTTTTGTTTTCTTTTCCCCCCAACTATTTTATGGCCATGAAACATGGCCATACCATCCAAGAAAATGAACTTCCCTTATCTAGAGACTTTCTTCAGAACACCAAATCTTGACTTGTTTTTATAAGAGAATATCACACCTTTGCAACTAAAACCATAAATGTCTCATGTGTAGGACCCATAATTTATACTTGTTTTGAACGCCCTCCCCTCCTGGTCTAGCCCAGGCCAGTTACAAGCAAATAGTCCCTGTGTGACTGACTAAGTGAGTGAACAAATGATTTCCCTGGTGGCATATCCAGAAACAACACTGGTGATCCATCTCTCCCACTGGCCACAGTCTTCCTGATGAACTTCCTATACGTATAAGAATGTAGAGAGAAAGGAGTTTATTATGCTGTCAGAGGAGGAGAGCAATAATGTAGGCTTGCTGGCTCCTTGCTGGCTCTGGGCCCCGTGGCCAGTGGTTAGAGAATTACAAGGTGTCTCACAGTATCCTTAAGGGACAAAGATGGGCTCAGGCCATTACCCATGGAGCTGGCCAGGAAGAGCCTACCTGTCAAACTGGCTGGAACACGGAGAAAGAAATTCCTGTTGAGTCCTTCTGTGGCATCCTGGGGCTCTGGTGACAGAGTTAATTAATCAAGACACCAGCGTCAAAATTAAAGTGAGGAGGTAAAGTCAATTAGTGATTGAATAGCTAGTGAAGAGCCATATTTTAATGAGATTCCCTCTATTTCGAGTGATTCCTTTCCCCTCCTCTTTGGGATTGGTCACTCTTCCTGTTTGGAAGTACTCCTGGGGTTAGGAGGAGGTAGGGTTGAGGAACGCATATCTCTAATTTATATGCAGGTGCATGGGGAGAGTCCTCGGCTGTCTGTAGTACGCTGGGGCCCCAGCGTACTGGGGTGACAAAGTGATTTGTCACTGCTCTGAATTCTTTTCAGCAGCACGTTCATTTCAATTTGCAGTCACCTCTTTAGCTCCTCTTCAGCAGGTTTGGCCAGACTCCTGCAAGAAGATCTGAGCGGAGAGGGGGAGACACGTTCAGGGAGAAAGGCTGGCTGGATCCGGGCTCCCCAGGGACGCATCTGCCACCACTCCACCCTCACAGCCTCTTTTAACTCTATTTGCTTCTACAGGGAGACAGGAGAGATTATGATGTTTCGTAGGCTTTCCAAACCCTTGTCATGGTTAATAAAGGTCTGGCAGGAACAGGAGCTGTGGTGGCTCAGCGGGCTCTTGGTGCTGGGGCTTAGGGGAGGGAAGGTAGGTGGAGCTATTGGTCTAGCTGCCTGCGTGACACTAAGAAGCCCAGGCACCAAGTGAGAGAGACAGTCTGAGGGTTCCTGTTTCTTGCACTTACTGGACTTTCTGCACTTCCTGCACAAAGTGATCCCCACAGTGGCTGTCTGGACAATGGGGCTGGTAGAAACCAGGCTGAGAACCAGAAGAGGAAGCTCCAGAGGTTATTAAGGTTCAGGGAACAGTCCAGGAAGAGGAAGTTGAAGGCCTGGTGCCTGGAAGTAGAGCATTAAGTCAGAGACTCTCAGGAGGGAGATGCAATGGGCGATGGAGAAGCTTCAGGCCTAAGGAGCTCTGTGTTTCTCTGACCCTGGCTGGGATCACGGTTGGCTCAGGGCTTTGGGAGGGCTTCAACCTGAAATGAGGATTTAATTTTGCCATTTATTTTTACCATAAAATAATACATGTTCACCGTGGGGAAAAAGCAGGCAAGGCAAAGGAAGTTAGCTTTATCTCACTGCCCGCAGACTAACACTGCTAATATTTTCAGATGTTTTCAAAGTAAATATGTTTAATCTTCTTCATTAATAATGTAACATTTTGTTACATATGATGACTCTCTGTAGGCATGAATGAGTATTGAGTCACCGAAAAGACCTATTCCATTTATTATATTCATTAAAACCGAGTTAAAAAGTATTTTCTAGAAATTAAGACCTAATGGGTAAAACAGAGTTCCTTCTATATGCAGTTAACCCTTTATGGCTGTAGATTTTACATCATGGATTCAACCAACCTTGGATTGAAATAGTTAGAAAAAAAATTAAAAAATTACAACGTTTTGAAAAATGCAATCGAAATAATTATGAAATAACTACTTACATAGTACTTCCATTGTATTAGGTATATAAGTAATCTAGAGGTGACTTAAAGTATATGAGAGGATGTGTATAGGTTATACACAAATACTGTGACATTTTATAGAATAGTGAATTTTGGCATTGATAAGTGTCCTAGAACCACTCCTCCTTGGATACTGAGAAAAGATTGCATATGAAAAATAATGAAAATCGAGTCATGGATTTCTTGTGCAGTAAAAAACCAATTTAAACAAAGGAGAAAATGACTGAAGGGCATAAATAATACATGAATAATTGAAGAGAAATACGTTATTCTTGAATAGAAAAATATATTAAAAATTATCAAGGAAAGAAAAACTAAAAAAAAAATTGAGTTTTTTTTTTTTTGAGACGGAGTCTTGCTCAGTCGCCAGGCTGGAGTGCAGTGGCACAATCTCAGCTTACTGCAACCTCTGCCTCCTGGGATCAAGCGATTCTTCCACCTCAGCCTCCTGAGTAGCTGGGACCACAGGCATGTGCCACCACGCCAGGCTAATTTTTTTGTATTTTTAGTAGAGATGGGTTTTCACCATATTGGCCAGGATGGTCTTGATCTCTTGACCTCCTGATCCGCCCACCTCAGCCTCCCAAAGTGCTGGGATTACAGGCATGAGCCACAGTGCCCGGCCAAAAATGGATAATATTTTTAAAAAGAAAAATATGAAAGTTTAAATGACCAAGATGAAAAGAAAAATAATCCTATAAAGCCAACACAAGAACAATTTATCACTATGGTTTATTTCCTTCTAGTATTTTTTTGTATGTGTTTTTAAAATGAATTTAAAAATTGATACATAATGATTGTATGTCTTTCTGCAGTACTTGTGATTTTTTTTTTTTTTTAAATTTTAGGTTCTGGGGTACATGTGCAGATCATGCAGGATTATTGCATAGGTACATACATGGCAAGGCAGTTTGCTGCCTCCATCCCCCTGTCACCTATATCAGGCATTTCTCCCCATGTTATCCCTCCCCGACCTCCCCACCCCCTCCCCTCTGTCCCTCCCTTAGTCCCCCTCACAACAGACCCCAGTGTGTGATGCTCCCCTCCCTGTGTTCATGTGTTCTCATTGTTCAACACCTGCCTATGAGCGAGAACATGCAGTATTTGGTTTTCTGTTCCTGTGTCAGTTTGCTGAGAATGATGGTTTCCAGATTCATTCATGTCTCTACAAGAACATGAACTCATCCTTTTTTATGGCTGTGTAGTATTCCATGGTGTATATGTGCCACATTTTCTTTGTGCAGTCTATCATTGATGGGCATTTGGGTTGATTCCAGGTCTTTTCTATTGTAAGCAGTGCCACAATGAACACTCGTGGGCATGTGTCTTTATAATAGAACGATTATAATCCTTTGGGTATATACCCAGTAATGGGATTGCTGGGTCAAATGGAATTTCTATTTCTAGATACTTGAGGAATCGCCACACTGTCTTCCACAATGGTGGTAATTTACACTCCCAACAACAGTGTAACAGTGTTTCTTTTTCACCACATCCTCTCCAGCATCTGTGGTCTCCAGATTTTTTAAAGATCACCATTCTAACTGGTGTGGGATGGTGTCTCAATGTGGTTTTAATTTGCATTTCTCTAATGACCAGTCATGATGAGCATTTTTTTTCATATGTTTGCTGGCCTTGTAAATGTCTTCTTTTGAAAAGTGTTTGTTTATATCTTTTGCCCACTTTTGAATGGTTTTTTTTTTCTTGTAAATTTGTTTTAGTCCTTTGTAGATTCTGGATATTAGCCCTTTGTCAGATGGGTAGATTGCAGAAGTTTTTCCCATTCTGTTGGTTGCTGGTTCACTCTAATGATTGTTTTTTTTTTGTTGTTGTTGTTGTTGTGCAGAAACTCTTAAGTTTAATTAGATCCCATTTGTCTATTTTGGCATTTGTTGCCATTGCTTTTGGTGTTTTAGTCATGAAGTCCTTGCCTATGCTTATGTCCTGAATGGTTTCGCCTAGGTTTTCTTCTAGAATTTTTATGGTGTTAGGTTTTATGTTTAAGTCTTGAATCCATCTGGAGTTAATTTTAGTGTAGGGTGTAAGGAAGGGGTTCAGTTTCAGCTGTCTGCAGATGGCTAGCCAGTTTTTCCACCACCATTTATTAAACAGGGAATCCTTTCCCCATTGCTTGTTTTTTGTCAGGTTTGTTAAAGATCAGATGGTTGTAGATGTGTAACGTTTCTTCCGAGGCCTCTGTTCTGTTCCATTGGTCTATATCTCTGTTTTGGTAACAGCACCATGCTGTTTTGATTGCAGTAACTTTATAGTATAGTTTGAAGTCAGGTGGTATGATGACTCCAGCTTTGTTATTTTTGCTTAGGATTGCCTTGGCTATGTGGGCTCTCTTTTGGTTCCCTATGACGTTTGAAGTGTGTTTTTCCAGTTCTGTGAAGGTCAATGGTAGAGCTTGATGGGGATAGTGTTGATTCTATAAATTACTTTGGGCAATATGGCCATTTTCACGATATTGATTCTTCTTAGCCATGACCATGGAATGCTTTTCCATCTGTTTATGTCCTTTCTTATTTCCTTGGGCAGTGGTTTGAAGTTCTCCTTGAAGAGATCCTTTGCATCCTTTGTTAGTGGTATTCCTAGGTATTTTATTCTCTTTGTAGCAGTTGTGAATGGGAGTTTGCTCATGATTTGGCTTTCCGTTTGTCTGTTATTGGTATATAGGAATCCTTATGATTTCTGCACATTGATTTTGTATTCAGAAACTTTGCTGAAGTTGCTTATCAGCTTAAGTAGATTTTGGGCTGAGACGACGGGGTCTTCTAAATGTACAATAATGTCGTCTGCAGACAGACACTTTGACTTTCTCTTTTCCTAGTCAAATACCCTTTATTCAGTTTCTTCAATTTTTTCCAATTTATTCTATTCAATTTTTTCAATTTCCTAATTGAATACCCTTTATTAATACTTGTGATGTTTTGATACATGCATATAATGCAAGTGTAGTGATCAAATCAGGATAATTGGAATATCCATGAACTTAAACATTTATCATTTCTTTGTGTTGGGAGTGTGTGTGTGTGTGTGTGTGTGTGTGTATGAATGTAAAAGATTACACTATAAATATGTCCTCAGCTTGTTATATAATCTTCATACTTATAATTTTAAGGCTTAAATATATTCTATAAAGTAGATTTATCACATTTTGTTTAACTATTATTCAATGTTAGATTTTAATGTAGTCTTATCATCATAGATTTCTTTTGCCTGTTCCTGGACTTCTTCTAAAAGGAATTCAATAAAACATATTCCTTTTGTCTAGATTTTATTTTTGTACAAGCAATGTTATTAAGATTGATCCATATTTTTATATGTATCTGTGGTTTATTCCTTTGGCTGAGTAGTTTTCTATTGTATAAATATATCAGTTTGTTTATCCATTCTTCTGTTGATGAACATTTGAGTTGTTTCAAATTTTAGGCTCTTATAAATCAAGCTGTTATAAACATCCATATACAATTGAGAAATATTTTCTATTTTTTGTGACATATGCTTTTATTTCTCTGGAGTAAATACCTAGACATGTAATATCTGGGACAGAAGATAGATATATGTTAATTTTATATGAATATCCAGACTGGTTGTGCATTTTATATGTCAATCAGAGATATATAGGAGTTTAGTTTCTTCACATCCTTGCCAAAATTTGAAATTGCCAATCTGTTTTGTTTTAGTCATTCTAGTAGGAGGGAATTCATATATATATAATTTTTTTTCCTGATGACAAATAATGTTGAACCCCTTTTAAACTTACTTTTTATATACTTATTGGATATTCCCTTTTAAAAATTATAAAATATGCTTTTAAATTGACTTGTTTGTCTTTTTGTTATAAATTTACAAGAGTTTATATATTCTGGATACAATTTCTTTTTCAGATATATGGAAAATATTATTTCCCAGCTGGTGGCTTGCCTATTCATTTAATCAATATTGTCTTTGGTGAGAAGAAATTTTTAACTATTATGTACTCTCATTTACCAACTTTTCAATCTTAAGATTAATCCTTTTTGTGTCCTAGGGAATCTTTGCTGTCCCAAAGTTAGAAAGATGTTTTTCCATGCTTTCTTTCACTGGATTTTCATTAGAGGCTTTATATTTCTAGTTTATATATTTAGGTTTTTGACAAACCTTAAATTGATTTTCATGTAGGGAGTGAGGTAGGGATTGAAGATCTTTTTTTTCTTTATGAAGATACAGCAGTTTCAGCACAATTTGTTCCAAAGATAATTCTTTCCCCTTGAAATTGACCTGGTAACATATCTGGGTCCAGCTTTGAACTTTCTATTCTATTCATTTTATTTGTCTACGATTATGCCAATACCACACACAGTAAGTTTCTTTGTTGACTTTCTGTCTTTATGACCTATCTAGTACCGTCAGTGAAGTATTAAAGTCCCCCACTGTTATTGTATTGCTGTCTATCTCATTTCTTAGATCTAGTAGTAATTGTTTTATAAGTTGGGGAGCTCCGGTGTTAGGTGCATATATATTTAGGATTGTGATATTTTCCTGTTGGATTAGTCCTTTTATCATTATATAATGTCCCTCTTTGTCTTTTTTAACTGCCGTTGCTTTAAAGTTTTTTTTTTTGTCTGATATAAGAATAGCTACTCCTGCTCACTTTTGGTGTCCATTTGCATGAAATATCTTTTTACACCCCTTTACCTTAAATTTATATGAGTCTTTATGTGTTAGGTGAGTTTCCTGAAGACAGTAGAAATGTGGTTGGTTCTGCCATTCTGTATCTTTTAAGTGGAGCATTGTTTAAGAAGGCTAAAAGTTGAATCCCAATCCCTTCTAACCTTGTAGGGTTTCTGCTGAGAAATCTGCTCTTAATCTGATTGGTTTTCCTTTATAGGTTACCTGATGCTTTTGCCTCACAGCTCTTAAGATTCTTTTCTTTGTCTTGATTTTAGATAACCTGATGACTATGTGCATCTATGTGCCTATATGGGCTGATCTTTTTTTGATGAATTTCCCAGTTGTCCTTTGAGCTTCTTGTATATTTGGATGTTTAGGTCTATCAAGGCTGGGAAAGTTTTCCTTGATTAATCCCTCAATATGTTTTCCAAACTTTTAGATTTCTCTTCTTCTTTGGGAACATGAATTCTTAGATTTGGACATTTAACATAGTTCCAAACTTCTTGGAAGCTTTATTCATTTTTTTAAAATTCTTTATTTCCCGTTTAATCAGATGGATATGCTAATCTGCCCTCCCAAATCTCAGATTGCCGGTTTAACAGGGCACCCAGACCAGTGCATTTTGTGCAGAGTTCTGCTGCACTGTGGCGTGCTGGCCGAACCAGCAGCATGAGCCGAAACAGCTGTGCTGGCATCCTGTATCTCTCCTACACCTGGGAATTTCCCCATTCTGTGGGCAACAAAGATCCGTCTGGAAATGCAGATTGCACTCACCCTCTGCGTCTTCACTGAGAGCTGCAATCCTGATTTGCTCCTACTGCGCCATCTTCTTTTTCCTTCAGGATAAAATTCTTTTTTCCTTTGTCCTTGATGGGTTAGGTTAATTCAAAAGCCTTGCCTTCAAGCTCTGAAATTCTTTCTTCTCCTTGTTTGATTCCATTGCTGAGACTTTCCAGTATATTTTTTATTTATATAAGTGTGTCCTTGCTTTCCAGAAGTTGTGACTGTTTTTTATTTATGTAATCTATTTCACTGAAGATTTTTCATTTTATATCTTGTATCATGTTTTTAATTTAAGTTGGAGTTCACCTTTTTTTTATTGTACTCTAGGTTCTGGGGTACATGTGCAGATCATACAGGATTGTTGTATATGTACACATGTGGCAATGTGGTTTGCTGCCTTTATCCCCCCATCACCTACATCTGGGATTTCTCCCCAAGGTATCCCTCCCCGACCTCCCCACTCCCACACTGTCCCTCCGTTGACCTGCCCCCCACCAACAGACCTCCGTGTGTGATGCTCCCCTCCCTGTGTCAATGTGTTCTCATTTGTTCAACATCCGCTTATGAGTGAGAATATGTGGTGTTTGGTTTTCTGTTCTTGTGTTAGTTTGCTGAGAACCATGGTTTCCAGATTCATCCATGTCTCTACAAAGGACACGAACTCATCATTTTTAAAAAAATATATATTTTATTGTATTTTAGGTTTTGGGGTACATGTGAAGAACATGCAAGATTGTTGCATAGGTACATACCTGGCAATGTGGTTTGCTGCCTTTCTCCCTATCACCTATATCTGGCATTTCTTCCCATGTTATCCCTCCCCAACTCCCCACCCCCCATTGTCTTCCCCCAGTTTCCCCCCACAGACCCCAGTGTGTGATGCACCCCTCCCTATGTCCATGTGTTGTCATTGTTCAACATCCACCTATGAGTGAGAACATTTGGTGTTTGACTTTCTGTCTTGTGTCAGTTTGCTGAGAATGATGGTTTCCACGTTCATCCATGTCCCTACAAAGGACACAAATTCATCATTTTTTATGGCTGCATAGTATTCGATGGTGTACATGTGCCACGTTTTCCTTGTCCAGTCTATCGTTGATGGGCATTTGGGTTGGTTCCAGTTCTTTGCTGGTTGGTTCCAGTATGTGTGCATGTGTCTTTATAATAGAATGATTTATAATGCTTTGGGTATGTACCCAGTAATGAGATTCTGGGTCAAATGGAATTTCTATTTCTAGGTCCTTGAGGAAGCGCCACACTGTCTTCCACAATGGTTGACCTAGTTTATACTCCCACCAACAGCGTAACAGTGTTCCTATTTCTCCAGATCCTCTCCAGCATCTGTTGTTTCTAGATTTTTTAATGATCGCCATTCTAACTGGTGTGACTCAATGAGGTTTTGATTTGCATTTCTTTAATAATCAGTGATGATGAGCATTTTTTCATATGTTTGTTAGCCTCATATGTGTCTTCTTTTGAAAAGTGTCTGTTCATATCATTCTCTCACTTTTGGATGGGTTTGTTTGCTTTTGTTCTTATAAATCTGTTTTAGTTCTTTGTAGATTCTGGATATTAGCCCTTTGTCAGATGGGTAGATTACAAAATTTTTTCCCATTCTGTTGGTTGCTGGTTCACTCTAATGATTGTTCCTTTTGCTGTGCAGAAGCTCTGGAGTTTAATTAGGTCCTATTTGTCTATTTTGGCTTTTGTTGCCAATGCTTTTGTGTTTTAGTCATGAAGTCCTTGCCTATGCCTATGTCCTGAATGGTATTGCCTAGGTTTTCTTCTAGGGTTTTTATGATGTTAGGTCTTATGTTTAAGTCTTTAATCCATCTGGAGTTAATTTTAGTGTAAGATGTCAGGGAGGGGTCCAGTTTCTGCTTTCTGCCCACTGCTAGCCAGTTTTCCCAGTTTACCTTTCTTTGGTGCATCCTTGATTAGCTTAATAATTGACCTTTGGAATTCTTTTTTTGGCAATTCAGAGATTTCCTCTTGGTTTGGATCCATCATTGCTGGTGAGCTGGTGTGCTGGTGTGATCTTTTGGAGATATTAATAACCTACTTTGCATATTGCCAGAATTGTTTTTCTGTTTCCTTCTCATTTGAGTACACTAGGTCAGAAGGAAGATCTGGGACTCAAGCACTGCTGTTCAGATTCTTTTGTCCCATGGGGTGCTCCCTTGATATACAGTGTTCTTCCCCTTCCTCTGGGAATGAGGCTTTCTGAGAGCTGAACTGCAATGATTGTTTTTGCTCTTCTGGATTTGGCCATCCAGTGGAGCTACTGGGCTCTAGTGTGTACAAAGAGTCCTGCAATGTGATCCATCTTTAGGTCTTTCAACCATGGATAACAACACTTGCTCCAGTGGAGGTAGCATGGGAATGAGGTGGACTCTGTCCCACAGGCTGGAGTACAATGGTATGTTCATGGCTCACTGCCACCTTGACTACCAGGGCTCAAGTGATCCTCCCATTCAGCGTCCTGAGTAGCTGGAACCACAGGTATGCCACCATGCCTGGCTAATTTGTTTAAAAAATTATTTGTAGAGACAAGGTCTCACTATGTTGACCAGGCTGGACTGAAATTTCTGGGCCCAAGCAATTCTTTTGCTTTGGCCTCCCAAAGTGTTGGGATTACAGGCATGAGCCATTGCACTCAGCAGCTTTTTAACTATACCTATTTTTTGTTATGAAATTTCTCTATAGATGATCCTGTGAATCATTTATTTAGCAGCATGTGTTTTAAAATAATTACTACTTCATGAACAAGGTAAGAACACTACAACAGTATCATTATATTTACCTCACTCCCCTTCTCTGTGCTCCAGTTGTCATATATTTTATTGCTATGTATGCTCCAAACTCTGTAATTCATTGTTATAATTGTTGTTTTAAACAATTAATGATTTTTAAAAGATTAATAATATGCCCATTTGATGTTCTCAGTAGTTTCCATCTCTGCTAAAACTCCCCATTTCTTCATACATATTGTACTTCTTTTCCCTAGACTCTTTAAAAAAATTATGCATTTAAAAAATGGACAATTATCTTCTTTTGAGAATCGTCTATTTGTGTCCTTAGCCCACTTTTTGATGAGATTTTTTTTTTCTTGCTACCTTGTTTGAGTTTGTTGTAGATTCTGGATATCAGTCCTTTGTCAGATGTATAGATTGTGGAGATTTTCTCCCACTCTGTGGGTTGTCTGTTTACTCTGCTGACTTCCTTTTGCTGTAAAAAAGCTCTTTAGTTTAATTAAGTCCCACTTACTTATCTTTGTTTTTATTGCATTTGCTTTTGGGTTCTTGGTCATGAAATTCTTGCCTAAGCCATTATGTAGAAGGGTTTTTCTGATGTTTTCTTCTAGAATTTTTATAGTTTCAGGTCTTAGATTTAAGTCCTTGATCCAGCTTGGGTTGATTTTTTACGTAAGGTGAGAGATGAGGATCCAGTTTCATTCTCCTACATGTAGCTAGCCAATTATCCCAGCACCAGTTGTTGAATAGGGTGTCCTTTCTCCACTTTATGTTTTTGTTGGCTGTAAGTATTTGGGTTTATTTCTGGTTTCTCTATTCTGTTACATTAGTGTATGTGCCTATTTTTATGCAATATTATGCTGTTTTGGTGATGATGGCCGTATAGTTTGAAATCAGATAATGTAGATAATGTGATGCTTAGTCTTGCTTTGGCTATGTGGACTCTATTTTAGTTTCATGTGAATTTTAGGATTTTTTTAGTTCTGTGAGGAATGATGGTGGTATTTTGATGGGAATTGCATTGAATTTTTAGATTGCAGTATGACCATTTTCACAGTATTGATTCTACCTATCCATGCCTATGGAATGTGTTTCTATTTGTTTGTGTTCATCTGTGATTTATTTCAGCAGTGTTTTGTAGCTTTCTTTGCAAAAGACTTTCACCTTTTTGGTTAGGTATATTCCTAAGTATTTTATTTTATTTGCAGCCATTGTAAAAGTGCTTGAGTTCTTGATTTGATTCTCAAGTTGATCACTGTTGGCGTATAGCAGAGCTACTGATTTCTGTACATTAATTTTGTATCCTGAAACTCTGCTAAATTTGTTTATCAGTTCAAGGAGCTTTTTGGAGGACTCTTTAGGGTTTTTTAGGTGTACAGTTATATCATCAGCACACAGCAACAGTTTGATTTTCTCTTTTCTTTCTCTTTTCTGATTGCTGTGGCTAGCACTTCCAGCAACTATGTTGAATAGAAGTGGTGAGAGTGGACATCCTTGTCTTTTTCCAGTTCTCAGAGGGAATGCTTTCAACTTTTCCTCATTTAGTATTATGTTGGCTGTGGGTTTGTCATATATGGCTTTTATTACCTTATGTCCCTTGTATGCCAATTTTGCTGAGGGTTAGAGTCATAAAGTGATTTTGGATTTTGTCAAATGCTTTTTCTGCATCTATTGAGATGATCATGTGATTTTTGCTTTTAATTCTGTTTATGTGGTATATCACATTTATTGACTTGCTAATGATAAACCATCCCTGCATCCCTGGTATGAAACCCACTTGATTATGGTGGATTATTTTTTGGATATGTTGTTGGATTCAGTTAGCTAGTATTTTGTTAAACATTTTTGCATCTGTGGTCATTAAGGATATTGGTCTATAGTTTTCTTTTTTTTGTTAGAAGATATGCAAATGGCCAAAAAACATGTGAAAAAAATGCTCAACATTACTAATGATCAAGGAAATGCAAATAAAAACCACAATGTAATACTACCTTACTCGTACAAGAATGGCCATAATATGAAAATAAAAAAATAACAGATGTTGGCATGGATATGGTGAAAAGGGAGCATTTCGACACTGCTGGTGGGAATATAAACTAGTAAAATCACTATGGAAAACAGTGTGGATATTCCTTAAAGAACTAAAGTAGAACTGCCATTTATCCAGCAATCCTACTACTGGATATCTACCCAGAGTAAAAGAAGTCATTATACAAAAAAGATACTTACACATGCATATTTATAGTAGCACAATTCGCACTTGCAAAAATGTGTAACCAACCCAAATGCCTATCAAACATTGAGTGGATAAAAGGAAGTGTGCTATGTGTATACTATGGAATACTACTCAGCCATAAAAAGGAACGACTCAATGGCAGTTGCAGCAACCTGGATAGGATTGGAGACTATTTTTTTCTTTTCCTTGAGATGGCATTTCACTCCTGTTGCCCAGGCTGGAGTGCAATGGTGAGATTTGGCTCACTGCAACCTCTACCTCCTGGGTTCAAGTGATTGTCCTCCCTCAGCCTCCTGAGTATCTGGGACTACAGGAGTGTACCACCATGCCCAGATAATTTTTTGTATTTTTAGTAGAGATGAGATTTCACCATGTTAGCTAGGATGGTCTCGATCTCCTGACCTCATGATCTACCTGCCTTGGCCTCCCAAAGTGCTGGGATTATAGGCATGAGCTACTGCACCCAGCCTGGAGACTACTATTCTAAGTGAAGTAACTCAGGAATGGAAAGACAAAACAGCATATTTTCTCACTTATAAGTGAGAGCTAAGCTACGAGGATGCAAAGGCATAAGAATGACATAGTGGACTTCGGGGACTCAGCAGGAAATGGTGGAAAGGAGTGAGGGATAAAAGGCTATAAATTGGGTTCAGTATATACTGCTCAGGTGATGGGTGCACCAAAATCTCACAAATCACCTAAGGAACTTACTCATGTAACCAAACACCACCTGTTTCCCAAAAACCTATGAAAATAAAAAAAAAAATTGAAAATAAAATGGGGTGTGTGTGTGTGTGTGTGTGTGTGTGTGTGTATATATATATATATACACACCACCATTCTACCATATTAATATGAGTTTGAAGTTTTAGATTCGTCATATAAGTGAGTTCTTTAATATATTTAATGTATTTATGTGTGTATATATATATATACACACACACACACGCATACATATGGTATACAAGGTGATGTTTTGAAATATGTATACATTGTGAAATGGCTAAATGAAGCTAATTAATGTATGCATTATTTCATATTCTTACTATATATTGTGGTGAAAACACTTAAAATCTACTTTAACAATTTTCAAAAATACAATACACTGTTATTAACTATAGTTACCATCTTGTATAATAGATCTCAAACTTATTCCTCTTGCCCAGGTGAAATTTTGTGTCATTTGACTAATGTCACCCTAATCGCCCTGCCCCTCAAGAACTTCCACGACAGCCTCAGGTCACCACCATTCTACCATATTACTGAGTTTGAATTTTTTAGATTCGTCATATAAGTGAATTCTTTAATATATTTAATGTATTTATTCTATTTATCATATAGTTAACTAACATCTGAGTCTCCTTCTATTTGCTGTTCCTCTCTTGACCATGTGCCACATTTTTTTCTTGCTATCTTACGGTGTTTTAATTCTTTATGTTGGGCAATGTATGCAAAACAACAGTAGTGGCTGAAGTAAATAATGTTTGCCTACAGAAAAGGTTATGTTGGCTGGGAGTGGTGACTCACACCTGTACTCCCAGCATACTGGGAGGCTGAGATGGGCCGATCACCTGAGGTCAGAAGTTAGAGACTAGCTTGATCAACATGGGGAAACCCCGTCTCTACTACAAATACAAAAATTAGCCCAGTGTGGTGGAACACACCTGTAATCTTAGCTACTTGGGAGGCTAAGACAAGTGAATTGCTTGAACCTGGGAGGCGGAGGTTGCAGTGAGATGAGATTGTGCCACTGCATTCCAGCCTAGGAAACAGAGCAAGACTCTGCCTCAAAAAAAAAAGCTTATGTCCCTTTAATCAGACAGCATAAAAGACTGAGGCCAGGTGTTGTGGCTCATGCCTGTAATCCTACTACTTTGGGAGGCCAAGGCAGACGGATCACCTGAGGTCATGAGTTTGAGGCCAGCCTGGCCAACATGGTGAAACCCCGTCTCTACTAAAAATACAAAATTAGCTGGGAATGGTGGCGCATGCCTGTAATCCCAGCTACCTGGGAGGTGGAGACTGCAGTGAGCTGAGATCTCCCCACTACACTCCAGTCTGGGTGGCAGAGTGAGACTCCATCAGAAAACAAACAAAAAGAGCTCGAGAGAGACTGAGTCAACAAAAGGTTGTATTTGAGCAGGGTTTGATTCAGTTCACCACTGGCTTCGAATGGTTTGAGAATGGTATTAGGACTATCCTTTCATCAAGGCTTGGAATCTGAGCACTAGTGAGACTTAAGACAAAACAAAAACCCTTTTGACGCTTTTCAGTCCTGTTGCCAGCTTGCTGAACCATGGGAGGGTTTTCTTTCTTTCTGCTTTGCAGACAACTGCCAGCTTGGGTTTGGGGTACTGCTCCTGGGTTTTTGCAACTTAGGAGACCTCTCTCCACGCTTGGGCCCTGCTTTCAATCTTAGGAAGGCCACTGTGCTGTACTTGGTAGAGGTCTTATGTCCCTTAAGGGATTTTTCTCAACTCTCCTCTCCTGTGCTCAGCCTTTAGCAAACCACTGTCTCTCACTTGGGGAAGGTCCTCTGTACCCCAGGATGATTTTCCCTGTTCTCCTGCCTTGCCTTTAGATTTTGGCCTATTACCTCTTTGCACTTGAGGAAGGGCTGTGAGAAAGCATTGACCTATAGCAGGAGTAGACTGGCTGTGTTGCTTCGGATTTTGGGGACTCTAATCAGTCACATGAGCTCACAAACAGCCATTCACAGGTTCTTGCAAGTTTTGACTGATACCTCTTTACTTGAGTTCATGGCAGATTCTTCCTCTTTCTCACTGCTTCATGTGTAGGAGCAGCCATGGATTTCATCTGTCCCAGGAAGGGCTTGTCACTCTCTGGAATATAGTTCATTTAGGGTTTTTCCCATCTTTAGCACTCTGATGGTTTAAAAAAATCCTAAAAGCTGGATTTTGTGGCTTATGTGGCTAGTTATCATTGCTAGGGCAAGTTCATTAGTCACCTGTGGCTGGCTGGCCTGCTGGCTTGCGCGCACACTCTCTCTCTCTCTCTCTCTCTCTCTCTCTCTCTCTCTCTCTCTCTCTCTCTCTCTCTCTGTTGATATGGAATCTTGCTTTGTCACTCAGGCTGGAATGCAGTGGCTCGATCTTGGCTCACTGCAACCTCCACCTCCTGGGTTCAAGCAATTCTCCTTCCTCAGCCTCCCAAGTAGCTGGGACTATAGGCACGTGCCACTACACCTGCTAATTTTGTATTTGTAGTTATCGTCTATAGCAATGATAACTAGAGATGGGGTTTTGCCCTATTGGCCAGGCTGTTGTCAAACTCCTGACCTCAGGTGATCCACCCACCCACCCACCTCAGCATCCCATAGTGCTGGGATCACAGGCATGAGCCACTGTGCCTAGCCTTCACCTGTTGCTTTCTACATCCTTCAGAAACAGAAGCCCCAGAGATGTTATTTTAAATTTTATGGCAATTTGTTAGGTGGGTACACAAGTAATTGGCAAATGGCAAATGGCAAAAACCAGAATTAATTTTGCACCAACCTAATAATGGAGGAAAATGATACCTTGGCATTTTAATTGATGTTCTTATTCTCTGGGAACCGAACATCTCAAATCTTTTTTTGGTAGTTACAGTGCTGCTTTTGTGAGTATATTTTTCCCATTGATATTTCAGGGTCCTAACTTTTTTCTGAGCAATATATATTCGATTTTAAATATTAAACATAATTCCTGTTTGTTACATTTGCAGAAACTTTTTTTTGTTTGCCGTTTGCTTCTGTATTTTACTTTTTTTGTACTCAAACCTGTAGATCTTGCACTATCTTTTTATGCCTCACATTTTTTCTAAACTTATGAAGTTCCCTTTTTTTTTTTTTTTTTTTGAGATGGAGTCTTGCTCTGTCACCTAGGTTGCAATGCAGTGGCACGATCTCAGCTCATTGCAACTTCCACCTTCCGGGTTCAAGCAATTCTCCTCCCTCAGCCTCTTGAGTAGCTGGGAACTAAGGTGTGTACCACCATGCCCGATTAATTTTTGTTGTTGTTGTTGTTGTTTTTTTGGTGGAGATGGGATTTTGCCTTATTATCCAGGCTGTTCTCAAACTCTAGACCTCAAGTGATCCGCCCATCTCGGTCTCCTATAGTGCTGGGACTATAGGTGTGAGCCACCATGCCCAGCCTAAAATGCCCAGCCTAAAGTTCTTTTTCCTCTAAAGGTTGGGAGAATATCCAATTCTATTTCTTTCTGAGATTTTTATGTTACAAAAGAAAACATTTAACTTTCACCCAACTGGAATTTATTTCAGTGCATACACGAAGTGAGATTTTGAAATTACTGTTTCTTCAAATTGATAGTTAATTGTCCCAGCACCATTTATTGGGTAATCCTTTCCTTCCCTCATTGAGCTGTAATGAATCCTACATCTTTGTACATAATCACGTCCATTTCAGTGCCATCTGTTCTATTACAGTGATCTCTGTTCCTGGGCAGATACAGATGCATTTTTTAAATTGCAAAGCCACGGAGCTAAGTGTGGACTTGACATGGCCTCCTCCTGGCCCAGGAGTCAGTGTGAAAGCATCTCAAAGCAGTTATTTAACTGTTATTTATCATTCATTCTATTATTTCATGGTTTAATTCATAAATTTCCCCCCGCCCCAATTAAAGCTTTTTGAGGGCTGTGATTGTCCTTGACAGTGTTAATCTTTTCCTGAGCCCCGTCCTCCTGGAAAACAGCAATGGCTAAGAACTCCCCTCTTCCCTTTGTGTTCTGGAAGTGGCTTACTAAAATGAACAAACCTTCCCAATATGGCCTAGATAAGATTCAGGGTAACCCCTTCATTTACCTATGAACGGCCCAGACACAGACCCTGGTCTCAATGTGATCAGCTGGACTGTTGATTCCTACTGACAAGTCTGAACAAAATACCCATTAACTTGTCTTGGTCAAACTTTAGTTAGGCCTCTCCCCTCCCCACAGGCCACTGAGCACTGACCCTGGCAACCTGAGAGAAATTGCCTCACTTCAGCATCCCTCCTGAAAACAGGCCGACAACAAAAGGTCTTTCTTCAACATCTGATGACGCTCCCCATACCCTTTCTTGTTTGCTCCTCCTTATAAAAGTGAAGCCTCTTTCTGCCTGATGCTTTTAAGGTCAGACCATTCTCCCTGTGACCATAGCCTGCCTCCCTCTATTTCGAGTCTTATCGTCTCATGTTATTATTTACCACTTGAGAAAATGTAGTGTCTTCCTGTTCACCACGGTGTCCCCATCATCTAAGCAATTCTTGGAACAGAGTCAGTAATTAATAATGCCTCAATGAATGGTTCATGCTAGTGTTTTTAAAAATGATATTGAAAGAAAAAAATCAAATAGTTCAGAATGATATGGAATAAAGTATAAAATCTCCCTTGCCCTTAAGTTGTATTCTTTGGAAGTCACCACTATTCATATTTCTTTCATATCCTCTAAGAAGTTTTCTATGCTTATGTGGAAAAAAATGTATGTGTGTGTATATGTGTGTGCGTGTATGTATTGCACATGGAGTTATTTACACTTAATATTCGTTAACTTTGTCTTTTACTTACCAATCGTAGGTATCCGTATATGTTGGATGATGCTTTCTATATCAGTATATATGCAGTTAGCTCATTCTGCCTAACAGCTGCTTGGTATTCCATTGTGTGAATGTGCCATAATTTATTTAAAGTGTTTTGTTCCAGGTTTCCAATATTATAAACAATACTGCTGTAAATATTATATATATATATTTTTAATCCACCTCTGTAAATTGTGTACAAGGATAAATTCCTATAGTAGAAATATCTAAGAATTTCGCATTTTGGTAGATTGATTAAATTATCTTTTAAAGAGAGTGCATCAAATTATACTTCTACCAAAAAATGAATGAGAACACATTTTTCCTTAAATTCTGGTCATAATTGGATACTGTTTTGCCTTTATTATAGATGAAAAATGGAATCTAGCTAATGTAGTTTACATTTCTTTAATTATGTAAGATTGAGCATCTTTTCGCATGGTTATTGGCCAATATTTATTAGATGTCCTTCTTGTTGATTTTAAAAAACTATTTTTATATAAAATAAATTAGTTTGCCTGCCCTATACATCGCAAATGACTTACTCATTTTTCTTCTGATTTTGTAAATGTTTTTTGCCGTTTTGTTTTTGTATTTTTACATAGTAAATTCTATTAATCTTTTCTTGTGTCTCTTCTATATTACGTTCAATTCAATGTATTGGCAGAGCATACTTTACTTAAGGCCAACATTTATATATATTTAAGTTGTTTTAAATTTTTAAATTATTTTAAACAAAATACTTGCAGATATGTATTCACACTCATTGTTTACTATTTATTTCTTTTGGGAAAATTCCTAAGAGTATTAATTTAGAGTCAAAAGGTATGAAAATTTGAAACATTTGATAGGTATTGCCAAATCAAGGCCGCCAATTTTATTCCTATCTGGGTCCACTGATCTACTAGATCAGTAGAAATACCTTAAAAAAAAAAAATCCCAGAAGAGTTAGATGCAGGAGCTGGAAAGGGATGAGGAGCAGGAATATGGGGAGCACATGGCAGAAGGGGCATTTTTAGAAGATTCATGGTAGCATTTTTATCACTTAGCTTTTACTCCTTCAGGCATAGTTTGCTGGAGGTGTTTATCTGGTATCCTTGAAGCTTTGGAAGGTGGGGTAGGGATTAATTAGAACCTTGCTTTATAGTTGGGTTTGTACACAATCATGGTGACTCTCATATCAGCCAGCAAAGATCTTTTTCTCTCCATTTTCCTGCTCTATCTGAGCTCATGGTCAGTATATTTTATGTATTTCCTCTGTAATTTCCTATAATCTTTCAAAACTAGATTGGAGCAAAGGACAAACTCTACTTATGGATAATGAATTTGGAATAAATTGGATCTCCCTCTTTAAATATAAATGAAAGGAGAATTTGCAAATCCTCCCTGTTGCTTCTAATTCTATCATGGATAAATTGCTTACTGCCTTGAATACTTATAGATGAGCATGAAGCTAGAATTTCTGTTTTCATAACTAAAATTAGTGTAAATACTTTAGTTAAAATGACAGAGTAGCTGACGATTCCCTTCTATAAACTCCAAATGCTTATATAATCTTAGACCCAGAAACTCATTTTAACTGATCAATCTTTTACATCTGTGTCAAAGTGCACACTCCTATTTCCACCCATGCCATCTTCTCAACAAGACTTTAAGTTCTTTGAAAGCACGCTTTGTGTGTGATCGATCATGGTATTCTCACAGTGTGGAGCCATGTGCACTGCTCAAATAGGTGCTAAAGATACATTTGCCAAATGACTAGTTGTAGCTACACATTCTTTCTTCTGGAAGTCTTACAATTGTCTGTTGCTCAAATCAGGAAGATTTGATTGGATCCAATATTGTAGAACCTTATGATCCAAATAAAACCATTCATTTTACAGGAACTTATTTGCAGAGTGGTGTACCAGAGCCCTGGACTTTTGTATTCAACTATTTGATATTAGTATAAAAACTGGAGTTGGTGACTCCTCTACTTAGTACTGCCTGCCTTTAGGCAAATTGCTTAACTTCTCTGATCCTCATCTATCAAATGGAGATGAAAATAATTCCTACTTCATATGACTGCTGCTCTCATATATGAAACACTGCTTTAAGAATTATTAAAAACACTGCTCAAAAATCACTCAGTAGGGTATAATTTTTGTGAACTTTGTTCATTCAGTTTAGACAGATACTACAGAACGAAGTCCATGTTAGTTTTTTGTTTGGTTTGCTTTTAAGCTAAATAATTTCTTCCCTCCCTTCCTCCCTTCCTCTCCTCCTCTTCTCCCCTCCTACCCTGCTCTCTTCTTCCCTTCCTCCCTTCCTCCCTTCCTCCCTTCCTCCCTTCCTCCCTTCCTCTTTTCCTCTGCTCCTCTCCTCCTCTCCCCTCTTCCCCTCTTCCCCTCTTCCCCTCTTCCCCCTTCCCCTCTTCCCCTCTTCCCCTCTTCCCCTCTTCCCCTCTTCCCCTCTTCCCCTCTTCCCCTCTTCCCCTCCTCCCCTCCTCCCCTCCTCCCCTCCTCCCCTCCTCCCCTCCTCCCCTCCTCCCCTCCTCCCCTCCTCCCTTTTTCCCTTCCTTCCTTCTTTTTCCTTCCTTCCATCTTTTCTTTTGTTTTCTGTCCTGTTCTGTATTTTATTTTTCTGAGACAGGATCTCACTCTGTTGCCCAGGCTGTAATGCAGTGGTGTGATTATGGATCATAGCAGCCTAGACCTGCTGGGCTCAAGTGATCCTTCTACCTCAGCCTGTCAAGTAGCTGGAACCGCAGGCTCATGCCAACATGTCCAGCTAATTTAATTTTTTTTTTGTAGAGATGGTGTATTAGGGTTCTCTAAAGGGACAGAACTAACAGGATGGAGATATATATATATATATATATGTGTGTGTGTGTGTGTGTGTGTGTGTATATGTGAGTGTATATATATACACTCACACACACACATACATACACAAATGCACATAGGGGAGTTTATTAACTCACGCAATTACAAGGTCCCACAATAGGCTGTCTGCAAGCTGAGGAGAAAGAGCCAGTCCAAGTCCCAAAACTGAAGAACTTGGAGTCCAATATTCAAGGGGAAGGAAGTATCCAGCATGGGAGAAAGATGTAGGCTGGGAGACTACGCCAGTCTAGCCTTTTGACATTTTTCTGCCTGCTTTATATTCGCTGGCAGCTGATTAGATGCTGCCCACCCAGATGAAGGGTGGGTCTGCCTTCCCCAGCCCATTGACTCAAATGTTAATCTCCTTTGGCAATAGCCTCACAGACATACCCAGGATTAATACTTCACATCCTTCAATCCAATCAAGTTGACATTCAGTATTAACCATCGAAGATAGGGTCTCCCTGTGTTGCCCAAGCTGGTCTCAAATTCCTGGGCTCAAGCAGTTCTTTTGCCCTGGCCTCCAAAAGTGCTGGGATTACATGTGTGAGCCACCATGCCTGGCTGACAATTCCTTTTAAAAAATTCTTCTCAAGTCCAAAATTTAACTGTCATGTCATCTGGAATACTATTTTCATGGTTAGTAAATTGGATACAGTTCGCTGTATTCCTCTTGCCATTTCTCTCCTGACCATTAAAGAAAATCTGTTTTCTGCTTTCTGTTTGCTCCAAGTCCTTTTAAGACAGCATTCAGGGGAGAAATGCAGAAGGCCCTACTCTGCAGGAATCCTCAGGGCTGCACTTCAGACCTATCTGAGCCAATGGCATAAATTAACCACAGAGCCAAGTAGAAGGGAGGCTGAATAACTCAAATGATCTTTGCAGTCTAAGCACTACATTTATTTGTCCAGGTAAGAGCAGTAGTCCATGTATCCAGTAGCTTTGAGCTTATAAATTGCACTGGGCAATGACTCCCTGGATATGGATGGACCAGGTGGAAGGAAACATAGTGGGGACTGTATGTAGCTCAGGACTGGGGACAGGAAGGGAGGAGGAAAGGACTCACTGTAACTGAGGCAGGAGAGTTCTCTGGGATTCTCTTCTATCCACCTGCTCATGTTTTCAACAAGTGTTAATTTCTTCCAGGCACTGCAGTTATAGCTGAGAACAAAACAGAAGTTTTTGCCCTCCTAGAATTTACCTTTGATAAAAGATGTTGGGATGGGACTAGGATGGGTGATTAGGGAAGACCCCCTGCCCAGCTCACCTTTATGGGCAGACCTAAAGGGGTAACAGTCCTAGCAGGGAGGGGAGCTAGGCAGAAGGTGAGAGAAAAAGAAACTCTTTAGAGAATACATACAATTAACTAGACATACGTTTTAAGGTTCTTATGTAAAACTACCATTAAAAAAAGATAAAAAGACTAGAGAGTTTTTCTTTTCTTTTTGCAAAATAGAAGACAATTAATGTATTTAATATACAGAGAGTTCTCACAAACCAATAAAAAAGGATAAACCTCTTATTAGCAAACTGGGCAGATAGCTTTGTAGACAACTCACAAAAGAAGAAATACAAATGGAAAACAAGTATTTTTTGTAATAAAAATGTTTACCCCAACATCAAAGAAACCCAACAAAAGAAATTTAAAATAAAATCACTTTTTATTTCCCTGACAAATGCCTTTGAGTTATTTCTAGTTCTCTCCCAGTCCCCTCCACATAAATGCCATGCAGAATGTGGGGATCTGTGTCTCTGCAAGTTTTCTGCCCATGCTTGTTGGAAATCACCCTCTGTTGGGCCCCTCTTGACATTGATCACCTGGCTTCTAACTGAAAAAATGACTTGACTCACCGTGTCAGCGTTTGTTTGCCTGGGTTCTGTCATGGGACTATCCTCTCACCGAAGAAGCCCTTCTTACACCCTAGCTTTTTATTGGATAATTTCTTCTGATTCTGCTTTGGGTTAAGAGATTGGTGAATGAATACAAAATTACAGCTACATATGAGAAATGAGTTCTGCTGTTCTGCAGTATTGTAGGGTGAATGCAGTTAGCTATAATTTATTGTATATGTCCAAAAAGCTAGAAGAGAGGATTTTGAATGTTCACAACACAAAAGATGAATGTTTGAGGTGATGGATATGCTAATTACTCTAATTTGATCATTACACATTGTATACATATATTGAAATATCACTTTATACTGTGTATATATGTATTATTGTTATGCATCAATTAAAAATAAACTAAAACCAAAACCAAAAAAGCTTAGTTAAAATAATTACGGTGCAGCCAATTTGTGGACTATCATGAAATCGCAAAGAAATATAGGAGAATATACAATGACTTGAGGAAATGTTCATAATGTAGTGTGAAGACACAAAAATGATGAACTTATATTGTACATTTCATAGAACATCAACTATTAGATAGATCCATCCATCTATCCATCCTTCTATCATCCATCCATCCAAAATACATAAAAGACTGGAGGTGGGACAAATAAGCCTATGTCAATGGAACATATTTGGATAATGGCAATTTTTATTTATCGATGTATACGCTAACATATTTTCCAAACCTACCCACCTACCTACCTTCCTTCCTTCCTTCCTTCCTTCCTTCCTTCCTTCCCTCCCTCCCTCCCTCCCTCCCTTCCTTTCTCCCTTCTCTTTCTCCCTCCCTCCCTCTCTTTCACAGACTCACTCTGGAGTGATCATAGCTCACTGCAGCCTCCAACTTCTGGGCTTAAGTGATTCCCCCTGCCCCATCCTTCCCAACTGGCACTATAGGACCACCATGTCTGGCTAATTTTTTAAAATTTCTTTTTGTGGAGACAGGATGTTGCTTTATTATCTAGGCTGGTCTCAAACTCGTGGGCTCAAGCAACCCTGCCAAAGTGTTGGGATTATGGGTGTGAGCCACCATGTTCAGCCCCAAATTTCTATAGTGAACACGTAATTGCTTTCATTACTAAAAAAAAAAAAAAGGAAAAGAAAGGCCAGGCATGGTGGCTCACACCCATAATCCTAGCACTTTTAGAGGCCAAGCTGCGCAGATCACTTGAGGTCAGGAGTTCGAGACCAGGCTGGCCAACATGGTGAAGTCCCATCTATAAAAAACACAAAAATTACAGATGTGGTGGTACACACCTGTAATTCCAGCTACTCAAGAGGCTAAGGCTCAAGAATCACTGGAACCTGGGAGGTGGAGGTTGTAGTGAGCCGAGATTGCACCACTGCACTCCAGCCTGGGTGACGGAATGAGACTGTCGCAAAAGAAAAAAACAAAAACCCAGTTACTTAAAAAATTCCAAAAGGTTAGAACAAAGAATACAAATCAAGAAGGAGACAGTTTCTAACCAGATCTGAATACACATGATGCACAGATAGGCAAGCATAGCTCCACGAAAGTTCAAGATAAGTCAACTGTGTGAAGTAGAAATTTTTAAAACTGCTTTCTTAGATGCACTTAAGGATTATAGCATCCAAATTAAGATGGGTTAAGATTCTACCAAATTAAAGGCAATGGGTAGAAATTTAAAATATAGCAGATTCAGGTTCACAATTATGAGAAAATGGCTGATATTTAATTTACTATCAATGCTGTCTTTAGAGCGTTGATAGTTTCCTCATAAAGGCCCAACTGCCCTGTCCAGTGCCCTGAGAACTCACCAGACATTTTCTCTGGTTTTCCAACAGTTCCAGCTCTCAGTTTTCTGTGGGATCAGTAGGTGCCCCCACTCCAGCCCTCCCTTTCTCAGCAGACTAGCCAGTCTTGTTTTGGAGACAGTGTGGGGTGCAGACAGTCTGTTGCCAAGAGAGCAGGATAGAAGGCTGATTGGGTGGGGAGGTAGGAGAAAAGTAGGCATCCGTGGCCAGAATGAATTCTGTTTTGGCTCTCAGACAGCTGGGCATAATGCAGCCTTCTCTGGCCAGCTGGAGAGTGAAAGCAGTCCCTGATTAGACAGAGGCCATTAGGGCACCCCATGTAGGAATGGACATAGTCTTGCCAAAAAGAGAGCTTTGTGGGTGCCAGGTTCTGTGCCCATTCCCATCTGCCCTGCCATGTTCCGTGCCTGCATTGCCAGTGGTCAGAACTTCTGGGCAAAGAGCTGACCTTTAAAATTCCCCACCCTCCTAAGCTTCTGGTTGAGAGGGCAGGAGACGGGGGTTTAGGATTTTTTACTTCTGGTTCCCATTGTCAGAGCTGCCCCAGACTTCCTGAGTGATGTGGCTGAATCCCTTGGCAAGGCTAGCCTCAGTTTCCCTGAAGTGAATGAACAGAGGAGAAGGTGAAAGATCCGAGGTGAGTTAACATCTGTAAAGGGTCAGATGTTGCAGATTAAAAGTGGGCACTGAGGGGGAGAAAGCCAGAAAGCACAAAATTAGAGTTAGTGCATGAGAGCAGGAGATTAAACAGAAAGGAAAAATTGCCAGCAGATTTGGATTTACCCAGCCGGAGTTTCTCCGCTGGGCAAGGAAAGCTTAAGGAATCCAAATTAATTTCTAGTTAAAGGCAGAGCTCAGAGCTCAATCAAACAGGTGACCACAGCTGGCACCAAATTTTGCTGGGAGATAAACCACTAATGCTAAAAATAAGCTGCGTGTGCTGAGAAAGGGACTGTTTGAAATCTGCAGACCCTCTGTGCAAGCGAAGGTTAGAACACTTCAGTCATTCATTTAGCACACTTACAGCAAGCACCTACTCTAACGCACTGGGCTTCCAGTGTGAGTCAGGGGGATAGTCCCTGCCTTAGAGTTACTCACAGTGTAGTGCGGAAGATGCACAGAGACAACGGATATTGCAGGACTGTGGGATAAGGAATCTGATAATATCTAAGCAGGTAGTGAAGGACACAGGGAAAAGAGGCATGGTATGGGAAGTTAGCAAAGACTTTCTGCAGAATCAGTCCCCTTGACTAAACTTGAAGGACCAGGAAGAGTTACCAAACTGATGAAGAGTGGAGGAAAGGGACTTTAGAGGCAGTTGCAATAGTATCTGTGATGAAAGGGAGCTTGCACGTGCTCTGAGGAAATACCAGCATCCTGTGTGGCTGTTGCATGGGACACACCTGAGCTATGGTTGTTGGTGAGAATGGAGGAGATGGATTTAAAGGTCACCAAACAATGAAAACCATAGACTTGGGGATTGACTATTTCAGTGTAGCATGTCACACATCAGACATGGTGACCAATGGTGCCATCCTCAGAGATGAGGAGTAGGAGAGGAGAAGGAGGGCTTAGGCTGTGTGGAAGGGACAATTTAACACCTGTAGGGGCTGACACTCAGATACCAAGCAGGGTGGAGCCTCTGCCTTTTCTCTTTTGCTGGTAACTCCAATCTCTGTGAGTGGGCACAATCTGTGTCCAGCCAAGACTCCCATTTGGGGCTCTACTCACCTCCATTCTAAGTGGTGGCATCCTTTCTATAGGACTTACAGTATGGGATACCTGGTGGTATTTGAAGATATCTGATTTGATGCTGCATGGAGTCTTGTTTCTAGTGGCCTGGTCTTTTAAATTTTTTTCAAAAAATTAATTTTATTTTGTTTTGTTTTTTAGAGACAGATCTTACTCTGTCTTCCAAGCTAGAGTGCAGTGGTACAATCACAGCTCACTGCAACTTCAAACTCCTGGGCTCAAGCAATCCTCCTGCCTTAGTGTCTCAAGTAGCTGGGACTGCAGGTGCACAGTGTTACAACTAATTTTTTTTTTCATAGAGACAGAGTATTGCTATGTGGCTTATGTTGGTCTCAAACTCCTAGCCTCAAGCCATCCTGATTTGGCCTGGATTACAGGTGTGAGGGGATTACAGGTATGAGCCACAGCACCTGGCCCACTGGTCTGATCTTTGACAGTTATTTTCAAGCACTAGTCTTTGGGTGGATGAATGGGACAGTAGTTTTCAAACTGTGTCCCTCAGAGACCTGGGTTTCTGGACTTAGAGAGTGCTTAGAGGACCAAGGGTAGAGAAAGGTGAGGATGGAGGAGGTGGGAGTGGAGATGCAGGGTGGGCTCTGGCCCTTCAGAGAACCCACTGCTAAGGCTCTTTTAAAAAGTTGTTTTAAAGAAGAAGACATTTGTGGACAAAGGATGACTAGACCCAAGAGATCTTTATATCCTGGTAAGGAGGCTAGCATGAAATTTGCAGGAAAGGGGGATGGGAATAAAGGAACAAGTCAGGATGAATCCACTGAGAAACAAGTTAAGGCATGTAACACACTGCAAACCAGCAGCCAGAGCAGGTCTGGTTTATGTGAAGTCCTCAGAGGGGCAAAAGAGTTAATTCTAAGGCTGTATAGAGCTGGGGTAGAAAAAATAGAGAAATAATTTAACGTAGAGATGGCAAACTGAAATTTGCATGTAGAAACTGTAACCACACGTTTTATTTGATTATCACATTGTTTTCTTAACTATAATTTTAAAATTATTTGCCAGCATTTAAAAATCAGGAGACATGACCAATAATTTGATTTCAGACTTCTGAAAAAATAAATCCAGACCTGACCACACAGAGCTGACATTCCCACAAGGCGGCAGTCAGCAGGAGCTGCTTTTCAGGCAGGCATGAACTTTCCAGCATGCTCCGCTCGTTTCCCCTGCACCTGCTTTGCTCATTGATGGTGCTTAACTCAGTACTGGCAGCTTCTGAGTCAAGGCATCTTCCATGAGTCAAGCAAACCAGGGGCCTGGGGCTCACTCCTTTCCTAACCCTGAAGACTTTTGCAGCACAAAATGATTGTTTTCTTTCTCTCTTTCCTGCCCCAAACATTTTTACTTAAATTGAATTCCTAACTATTCCTTCAACCATCCTCCTTGCTACCAGATGCATGGATGTAGTTGGCCATTCTGGGTTAGGAAGCCACCCACTGGCCCTTTACAAGGGACTGTAAAACTGCAGCTGTGACTAATGTCATGAAAGTGAAGTGAGCTCGAGCTCATGGCAGACAGCCTTGCCCTAGTCAAGAAGATGAGGGCAGGTTTCTCTGCCATGTGACAGATGAGAAAGTGTTGGCAATGTAAAGATGGGAAGAAGGAGTGCTGCAGGTAGAGGCAAAGTCAAGGTAGAGAGATGCTAGGGAGAGAGGATGCAGATAGATGAGTGGGAGGCAATGGAATTAGCCCAGGAGAAAGAAGCTCCCCAAAAAGAGCTGTCTGCTACAAATTCACTGGTCTGATGGTTTGCTACATACTGTGTTCTTTGTACTCTCTGGTCTGAACAATTGCATCATCAATTCTTTCACTGATTAATTCAGCAAATGTTGATTAGACACCCATGACCCTGTAGGCAGTCTGCTAAGTGCTGGCTGTGTAGCAGTGAAGAAACAGGTGCCATTTCTCCCATCAAGGAACCAAAGCAGTGAGCTTTGCAGAAAAAGTGAGGATGTGATTTGATTCTCTCATCTCTCCCTTCCTGCTTTATTGGGGTTACTGAAGGTGGGTTGGGTCTTTTCCCTGCTTCCCCTTCCTATGGATTTCCCCTTCTTCCCCACCCCGCCACCCCCCGCTAACAATTTTGAACAGATTCACTTGTGTTTTCAGACTTCACATGTACCTTTAGATACGATTTCAAAACTGCTGTCACTACTTGGATAGTGATTCACTTAGTATATTCATCTCTAGACTTTGAGTCTGAAGCTCTAAATTCTCTGAGACCAGGAACCAGACCTTGAATGCCTTCCTGCTTAAAGTATTAGAGCTGATCTCCTAGGCCCTGAATGAAGTATTTCAAATACTGTGAAACTTATCCTTTGTCAATACTCACAGCCAGAAGAAAGTAAATTAATCATGAACATTGATTTGCTCATCTGCCTCTTTCTCTAGACTTCAAATATCTTGAGGGAGAGGCCATTTATTCAACCTTGTATCTTCAGTTTCTAGTAAAGTCCAAGGCACACAATAGGAAATTAATGAATATATATGTTGAACGAATAAATGAACATGGGGCATCTTTTAATGATTGTCTTGTTCTCTAGTTAATTCTTATTTTATTTAACCTTTTGGGTGTTTTTTTTTTCCCTCATCTCCTCCATGCTGAATTAACTTGAAAGAACTTTGGTGGCTCCGTACCACTGGGCTCACACTGGATGCTCACTACATGTTTGTTGATTAATTGCTTAGAGTTAGAAAGACTTTGACCCTCTACTCACTCTCCTTGACCTGTAATGACATCATCAGTGAGTTTTTTACATTTTTCCAGCTTTCAGTAACAAACCAAGTCATTTCTTGAATACTTAATGTATCTAGCCACTATAGTGAAACTTTGGATTGGAGGGCTCTGAAACAGGGGTGCTTAGAACTCTTTTGCTCTCACAGATAAGCATTTTCTCTCTGCCTCTTTTCAGCATCTTAGGAGGTAGGTACTGTTATTATTCTTACTTTACAATATAAGAGAACTGAAGCACAAGAGGTTGGGCAACTTACCCAATCAGAATCGCCTGGAACCTAGGACTATTCCTGGACTCCATTGCAGATTGTATTGTGATTTAGAGGTGGATTGTGGCCCCAAAGTCTGCTTTAGCAAGCCCTTAAGGAGATTCTGCTGCAGGTGGCACCATGGGTCACTGTGCCGCCATCGACATGGAAAACAATTACCTGGAGACCTTGACTGACTGTGTTTCATCTCATCACAATGTTTCATCTCATCCCCACAAGGGATATGACATTTTCCCACTCAGTGTCACTCAAGACCTATAAACCTAGAACAAAGCTATGCTGAGGGTACCTCCAATGGGTTTTGACATGAGTCCCTCTGATAGATTGGGAAACTGCTAAGAACCTCATAAACAAGGGCTCCGATCACCCTGCATCAGCCTAGTGAATGAGATTATCTTTTCCTCTCCATGTAACCACCTTAGAAATGAAATTAATGAAATTGAAGGAGGAAATTGTGGCCGGGCCAACTGTGGCTCATGCCTGTAATCCCAGCACTTTGGGAGGCCGAGGCGTGTGGATCACCTGAGGTCAGGAGTTTGAGACCAGCCTGACCAACATGGTGAAATCTCATCTCTACTAAAAAATACAAAAATTAGCCAGGCGTGGTGGTGGGCATCTGTAATCTCAGCTATTTGGAAGGCTGAGGGAGGAGAATCACTTGAATCTGGGAGGGGGAGTTTGCAGTGAGCCAAGATTGTGCCATTGCACTCCAGCCTGGGCAACAGGGCAAGACTTCATCTCAAAAAAAAGAGAAGAAAATTGTAAAAGGAGCCCACTTCCACCCCGATAGGGTTGTTCTAGAGGTTAGAATTCGTGAGGACCATATGATGATATGCTGGTCCAAATGACCAGGAAAGAAGGATGGAGGAAAGGCATCTCAGTCCTTTTAGAGGTCTAGGGTCCTGTTCCAGTGGGAGAAATCACAGGGTCTTTAGAGAGAAAGAGCTCAGACACCAGTGCTAAATAGACCTGGATCAAGTTCTGACTTCTCTGTTCAGGGGCTTTCTGGCCCTAGGCCATTGACTTAACTCCTCTAGCCTCAGTTTTCTTGTCTGTAAAATGAGAATAATAATAATAATACTTCCTCTGCTATGCAGTTTATGGATTAGAGACAACAAAGTCACCTTGCTCAACATAGAGTTGGCCCTGAACCTATTAGCAAGGTCTGAGGTTTCCAAGGATTTTCAAGGGCATGGCTGAGAAGAAGTTGGCATTCAGCCTTCCCATTGCCTGGCATAGAAAATCCTCCTTGGGAAGCCCAGGGGAGAGTTGTGGCTCAAACACTGACTCACCAAGTGGGAATAAATACTTACTGAGAGTCAGGCAATCTCCCCAGATTTCTTCCCTACCATTTGGCTCTACTCCCCTCTTTGCATAGTTGACACAATATTCTGCAGAGAGGGGCTCAGCATTTTAAAAGATTCAATGGAAGGATCCAGAAGCAGGGAACCTGGGAGAACTGTTGAGCTGATGTTAAAAGTGTAAGATGAAAAGTGCTTTAGAGCCTGAAATTAAGTAACTGTTGAGATTTGCTTCTGAGCCTGTGATTTGCTGTTGGCATATTTATAGGAGACCCTGGACTATGGAAGGATGTGCAGCCTGGGCCACCTGCCAAGGAAACCCTGGCTCAGTTCCTTCTGGAGCCTGCCAAGCTTTTGCTGCCCTAGGTTGTAGCCTTGAAGCTGAGGGACATTCAAAGTCTCCAAGATAGCCTTAGGAAAAGAATGTCAAAAGCAATAGCAATGAATATCTAGCAAAGCATCGCAATAAGTGCATTATTTTATCTTCGCAGCCATCCTGTGAATTAGATATTATGGTGGTATCCTATGTGAGTTAAACAGCCCTGGGAAGCAGAGTACACAATACTGAGTCCCGATTTTTACTCACTGTGTAAACTTGGCAAGTTATTAACCTCTCAAAGCCTCAGTTTTCTCACCTGAAACATGGGGATAGATGTATCTGTGTCATAAAATTATTTATTTGTGATTTTCCAGATAAATCAGAGAGCCAATATCAAGTATATAGTATGACACTCAGTAAATATTAGGTATTGCTGTCTCCATTTTGTAGATGCAGACACTGAAGCTTTAATGAAGTCAGTGGTGTGCCCAAAGTCACCTACAGGGAGGGAGAGCAGGAGCCAGAACTCAAGCTCAAGTATGTTTGACTGTGATGCCCTTGTTCTTAATCACGGGTAGCCTGCGTGAGCTGAAAAATTTCCACAGGAGGTCTTGCTTATTGGGAATGATAGCAGAGGTCTGGGTTATGGACTTTGTATGTTCCTAAAGAAGCAAGGACATCTCAACTAGAAGCCTGAAGGAGAGAGGGTGCTGGGTGGCCAGGCTGTGCCGGGAGAGTGGCTGTCCATGAGGATGTGTTTTCAGTATTGGGCATGGCTGTGCTCTGCTCTGGGTTGTTCTAGGTGGGCAGCCACCAGAGAGGATGTGTTGTCAATGTTCTGCCTTCATTTTGACATGCTTCATAATCATAATCTTAGGAAAGGGTGTCAGAAAGGATTAGATTTGGTGTCACTGTATTGGAATGTGGAATTTCCAGTTTCAGGTGAAAGAGGCTATACCAGAAGGATGTACTTTTTCTCTGTCCATCATCCTGCCTCACTCTTTCTCCTTTTCCTCTTTCTCTCTCTCGCTCTTCCTGCCTCTTACTCTTGCTGTTTCTCAGAATGCCTATTAAAAGAACAACTAGTCCACAGCCTGGTGTCTTTGATGCCAATTCTTGAAGCAGTGGATTGCAGCTAGATCTGTGCTTCTCAAACTCTCTGGGATGACAGAACAAAGTTTTTCTTTTACAGTTTGCTGTTGAATAACTTTCAAAATAAAATATCTGTTTATGTGTTACAGAATACTATTTTAATAGAATACAATATTTTATTAAAAATATGTATTTCTATTAAAAAGGTATGCTTTAGAATACATTTGTGGGTAAACAAAACAAAGAATATAAACGTGCAAATCCCCTTTTTTATTATCAGGATAAACACATTAGATTACTCTGTCAGATTACTATAAAAGTTTCAAAATGCTTACTCTCGATTTCAGCACTTACCTCGCTGTGGACCACTAACAAGCAATTTGCATATGGGCTCTGATACACACATTGAGTAGCACTGGTCCAGATGATCTGGGGTGGGTGTGGCAATGTGGACCCTTTAGCTTGAGGAGTTCAAGAGAGCCCCCCATCCACTGACTCACATGCAGCAGTTTCACTGATGGACGTGGCCATTTTGATGGCCATGCCTTGTCAACAATGGGAATGACATGACTGACATGGCACAGAAGGTATGTGTAAGAGCTACCCCAACCACATCAGGTCCTGCAGAGTACATTCCATGCTGCGGTGGCAGCTTCCATGTGGTTCTACTGCAAGCCCTAGACTGGAGGTTGACAGACACCCAAGAGTTCCCATAAATAATTGCCTTTGAGGCTTAGGCTCTGGGAAAAGGACTTGGAGTCAGCTTCTTATCTCGTCTCTGATTGGCAGTACTGTCTGAGGCACGCTGGGGGGTTATTTGGAAAGGGAAGCAGAGGGAAGCCGTGGGCCCACGCCACACAAACCTGCCTGTCATGGACCTGGGAAGCATGATAGCATATCAGATCTTCTCTCCCCTTAACCTTGTCAGCCTGCCTTCCAGCACACACAGTGCCAGCCGTTGACAAGAGGAGGGGAGGATGATGGGAAATTTCTCTCTGGTAACAGGGAATCTGTTATAGGAGCCCTGAGGGATGGGAGCTTGCTCTATCATCATATTTCCTAGCACCTTGAATCAAACTTGCCCAGCACAGGTCTCCACCCATCCACCTGTCCTGCACCCACCCCCAGGTGCATTGCCCATGCTCATTCTCTTACCTTCATCACAATGTTTAAAATAGCTTTGGCCTGATTTCTGAAAAATCTGATGCACGGAGAGAGAGAGTGAGAGAGTGTGAGAGCACGAGACAGTGAGAGAGTGCCTTGTGGCAATGGGTGGGTGTGTCTGTCTCCCTGGAGGCCACATATGCTCCTGCCACTCTACCTGCACCTTTCTTTATCTCTTCTGTCTCAATGCCCTGCATCCACTTTGCATAGCCCATTGTTTTCCTGGGAAGCTTCTTCTAGCTCACAGTATTTCTAGCGTAACTGATGACTGACAGGTCTTTTTTTTTTTTTTTTTTTTTTTTTTTTTTTTTGAGGTGGAGTTTCGCTCTTGTTACCCAGGCTGGAGTGCAATGGCACGATCTCGGCTCACCGCAACCTCCGCCTCCTGGGTTCAAGCAATTCTCCTGCCTCAGCCTCCTGAGTAGCTGGGATTACAGGCACGCGCCACCATGCCCAGCTAATTTTTTGTATTTTTAGTAGAGACGGGGTTTCACCATGTTGACCAGGATGGTCTCGATCTGTTGACCTCGTGATCCACCCGCCTCGGCCTCCCAAAGTGCTGGGATTACAGGCTTGAGCCACCGCACCCGGCCAGACAGGTCTTAATTCAATTAGTCAAACACAGCTAATGGCTGACTCCTGAGTTGCCCCAGGTAGGGCCATTCAGAGCCCTGAATGAGTCCAAAATGCTTTACACTCGAAACTTTTGGGAACAAAAGACACCTCTCCCACTGAGAGGAAAAAGTCTTTTATAAGTGGCATGCTTAGTGTCTGCTTCACATTTCAGCCAATGCTGGAAAGCAGGTGGGGCCAGGGAAAGAAGAGTGACAGGCTCCTCACACCAGGGAGGAGGTGCCTCTGGTCCCCAGGTAACTCTGCTGAGTATCTTTTTCTCTTTCCCACTTTTATTCACAAACAGCATCCCTTCTGACTCTTTTCCTTGAAATCAAGAAATGACAAGGATCGAGCAGGTGGGAGTCGACAGTCTCGAGTAGAGATGCAACAGGAAGGGATATTTTGTTGTTTCGAAGTATTCAAAGCTGAAAAAGTCAAGGCTGTGGCTACAATGCAGTCCTGCCAGCTGGAGTCCCCTAGGATCTGTCAGCAGGCTCAGCCTGGAAACCACGTTTATTCCCAAGGTGGTACAAGAGCACTGCTTGGCAACCAGAAGGAACTGGGCCTAAAACCTCTCTGTGCTTTCAAATACCTCCTTAGGAGACTCGCAAATCGTTCTCAGATAATCTTATTCATTACCTGCAGTCTTGTGGTTTTAGAAAGTCAGCAACTATCACTATCATTTTTATATTTTATAGTTAGGTGAGAGAGGATTTCTATTAACCTCTTAGCATCACCCCAAATCACAGTTCTTTAGGAACATCACTCAGTCAGGGGTTAATCATCTAGAAAATCCAAACAAAGCCATCCTGGAGTATGCAAATACCCAGGAGTAGGCTGGGGAACAATTGCAGGTAGCTGGCTCCACAAATAGCTTTTAAATGTGATTGGAAGGTACTCTGTGGTTGTAGCCATGCAATAGAAATGCTAAGTAACAATGGTGGGGTCCATGGAAATGAGAACTCTTCGTTCACCCATGGCCTCTGGACTACAACAACCAAACCCTGAAAACAACTACTCCTTGCCATTTTTGTGCAGGTGGCCTCCGCCTCTCTATGCTCTTGGAAAGTGTTATTTCCTTGGGGGATGAGAGGGTGAATTTGGAGAGAGGAGAGAAGGCGACTTGACTTCATCTCGGGGATCCCCAAACCCATATTATTTTTCCTTTGCCCAATGGAAAGGACATGCCTCCATTCCTCTTCTTGCCCTTTTTCTTTTCTCCTCTCTAACCCTGGTCTGGTCTGACTTGGAAGAGGCTTGGCTAGCAAATTGCCAGTCCTGACTTGGACCTTTCTTCTTGGTAAACTGGGGCCAAGTTGCCTCCAGGGGGAATTCTAGTCTTTTTGCTCTGCCCTGGGAGATCCAGTAGTCAAGAGGCACACATCGAAACTTTACACAGTGGGGAAATGGTGGACCCTGGACAAAAAGCAGCAGCAGCCAAAGAAAGACAAGGTCCAGGGGAAGGAAGGTGGAATGGGATATGTAAAGCAAGTGACCACTGAGAGCCACTTCCTCCCTGGCCCCCAGTCCCTTGTATTCTCTTTTCTTTGTCTATGTTCATGTTGTAAGTGGTACCCACAGACTCAGATGAGGTCCCTCGGGATGTCTCACAAACTGGGGAACTTGATATGAGACAGGATGGAATGGAGGGGTTTCTTAGGCTATTTCCTTTCATGAAGAGGATGAGGCAGGGGTACTTTACTGGGAATTCTGTAGGACACTATTCTCCATCTCCATTTTCTACAGCATCTTTATAGATAAAAACAATTATTGTTGCATATTTATCATGAACAATTATAATTAACCTAGACAGCAAGGAAAGTCATGATATTGATGGCTCCCTCATTCCACCTCCCTGCTTTTAAGGAAACATTGGCCAATATAGAAAAGCCCAAATAAGAAAACAGAAATTCCTTATACCTCCATTAGTCAGAAATAGCTATGGTTAGCATTTTGATGTAAAAATTATTTCACTTTTTTCCCCTCTGAAAAATATATTTTTAGTAAAAATGGATGTCCTACAGTAATATAACCTACTTCTTGCTCTTAACAATATCCATAAACACTTCCCAGCATCATTAGTTTTCTACAGCATCCTTTTTATGTTTGCAATGAATTTCATCACGATTATAGCATAATTTATTTAATAATAGCAAACACTTATAAAACATTTCCTATGGGCTACACTTTACACACATCATCTAATTTATTCCTCACCACATTTCTATGAGGTAAATACTATTATTATCATCCACTTTCTATAGGTAAGAAAACAGGTTTGAGGCAATGTTTTGCTCAAGGTCACATAGGCGGTGAGTAGAGGAGCTGGAATTTGAACCTGACCCTGCTGTTTCTGGCTCCGGAGCCTTTGAGCTTCCGTGCTGTGCAGCCACCTCAGCCAAGAGCCCATTGCTGTCATTTAGGTGGTTGCCAGTGTTTAAATATTACAAACAGAGCTGTGAAGAACCTCATTATAGCTATATGTTTTGCATACCCCATTGTTACTTTCAAGGATAAATCTCTAGAAATGAAGCCGTGAGGTCAAAGCAAATGAACATTTTTCTGGGTTGAGAGGAATTATTTGGGGCAGAGCAGACAGACCTGGGTGGAGCCAGTCCAGAGACGCTGGGGGCCAGGCAGCCCCTGCTGTGCCATTCCCTCCCCTGCTGCACCCACTTTTCCTGCTCAGCCACAGGGTTTCATCAATTTGAATTCCTACCTCCAATCTTGAGAGTGACCATTTCCCACACCCTCACAGACACTGAAAACTCTCATTTTAAAAATCATTACCTCATTGTTAGGTGGAAAAACGACCTTACTTTGCAAATTTTAAATTGCCAATAAGACCAAATAAACATTTTAAATTTGTTAACAGCCCATCTGTATTTCTTCTTTGCTGACTTTCCTGTCCATGACCTTGGAATAGGGCCTGGTTTTAACATGCAAGAGCTCTTTGGCATGTGTGTATTCTTGCTTCCATTCCCTTCCTGGAATGCATAAACAAATGAATGGATCCCAATTCCTGCAGTCTCTCCTGTGAGGTCTTCAGTAAAGACACTGTTGATAGCTTTCCCCTTTTGCCTCACTGACCAGCCAAGAATTCTATTAACTGAAGCTCTAATTTTATTTATTCTGGAATGTAATCCTTGCTAGGATTGGTCTGTACTAAAGCTCTGGCTAGAAATGGCAGACAAAGGAGCTGTCTACATGATCTTGAGTTCCTAGGAAAAGTAACACTAGTCACCATTTATTGAGCACGGGCTAAATGCATTTTGTTTTTGTCCTCACCTCATGGTTTTCCTTATCTTCATTTTAGAAAGAGCAGAATGAGGCTCAGGGAAGCTAGGTCACTTCTACCAGCTAGTAAATGGCAGGAGAAGGGTATCTTTTGTGCCATGCTGTCCATCAAGGTAAAGTTTTAAGGTGTTTATGAACTCTGTTTTTAAAATCTCTTCTTCATTGACAATTCTTGTTTATTTCATGACTATTGACAAATTAGACAGTTGAAACTTAGGAAATTATCATGCCAGATTTTATATTGAGGAAGTGTTGGAATAATGATTTCAAATCTGTCTTCCAATTTCTTGCTTCTGTGATACAAATATTCCTCCTTTAGGAACCAAAAGAAGTCCACATTGGACTCAGGCTGTCTCTAGCCAGTCCTCATTGCTGAAAGAATGACTGGGTCTACTTCCCCAGCCAGCCTGGTTTGCACACCCACTTCTCTTACTAAGATCCATGAGATCCAAGAAGACTCCTGGTGGGCTATCTGGAGTCATGTCAGGCACCATTCACCAGAGAACAGCAAGTAAGAGTGGTGAGAAGAGACAGATTGTTTACGATGAGGGAAAATAGAGATCCCCAGCAAGATTGTCTAGGGCGTGAACAAAAGAAAATGAGAACGAATCAGAATAATTTGACCCTTCAGCAAAGATGAGAGGCATGGGAGTGAAGATTTCACAGCAGGGTGGCATCACAAAAACTCTTTAGTGAGAGTCTAAAGGAAAATTTTAGTAATTCTCAGGTTTAGGACAAGCCCCTGCAGGTTTCTAGACTGTCTCTGGATCCTTGGGATGTCAAAGTGCCATGGTGGCACCTCCTGGGGACCTTTGTAAATATGTGGGGGAATCTTGATTTCCAGATGACTTAAACAGTGCATCTGGTTTTTAGGAAGTGGCAGCCAGGCTTGCTAGCCCTGCTATACGATGTGGGATAAACAATACTCTTCCTAGTTCCAAATGCCAATGGTGTCTCATTAAGAACACTGGATGATACTTCAGGATTTTTCCAGTGCTAATGATCTAACATTCTATTACTCCATTTCTTGGCTATGATGGTTAGTATATTTTCTTTAGAAACGTTATGAAAAAAAATTTATCTCAATAGGTGCAAAAAATGATTGGATAAAACTCAACACTCATTCATAATTTTAAAAAATCTTTCAGCAAATTAAAAATAAGCCCTCAACCTAATAATGGCCATCTATTACTTACAGCAAATATTAGGAATTATAAAAGATTGAAAACATTCTCTTAAAGGAAGAAAGAAGACAAGAATGCCCACTATCAATAATGCCACCTGTCAACGTTATGCTTAAGGTTCTAACAAACGCAATTAAACTTAAAAATAATGCAAGAAAAGAAAGATGTAATTATTACTTATATAATACTTGATTTTCAATTAAAATACAGTGACTTGTGGAAAAGCTATCAATATTTTTTTAATTCAGTTTTGTGAGGTAGCAGATCAACATACCTAGACTTATAACATTCCACACATCAGTATTAACCATATTAGAAAACTTAAAAGAGACATGTAAACAATAGCCAAAAATCCCTAAATATTACCTGTGAACAATTAGAGTAAATACATAAGAATTTAAGAATGTAATAAGAACTGAATAACTAGAGGGATAGACCAAGTTTGTGGATGGAAGGATCTTATTATAAATACATTAATTCTCCCCAAATTAGGTTATAAATTCAGCGTAAGTATACTGAAAATTGCCTCACAATCTTCAGACTTGACAAACTGATTATAACATTTATATAAAATAAATGCACAAAGCTGTCAATTCTGAAAAACAAGAGAGATTTGCCTTCCTGAATATAAAAGCATATTATAAAGCCATGATAATTAAATCAATGTAGCATAGCTGTAGGAATAAACAACTAGATCCATAGAATATAATAGAGGGTCCAAACACAGATCCAAGCGTATGTGGGTCTCTGATCTTTGATAAAGGAGGCATTGCAAAATGGCAGGGAAGAAAATTATACAGTTCTCCTGTGACAGCAGAACTCAAGTTTCTGGTGTTCAGGCCAAAGAGTCTTGGTTTCTAAACAGCAACTTCGGTGTTTCTGTGAGAACAATCCTGTCAGGCACTGAAGTATTTTTCTAATCAAGAACATCCCTGGCAATGTTGTTCCAGTCTACTTCTCTGGCCTTCCCAGAATTTTTATAGGCCATCTTTATTAGTCTGTTCTTTTATTGCTATAAGGAATATATAAATTACCTGAGACTGTAATTTATAAAGGAAAGAGATTTAATTGACTCACAGTTGAACATGGCTGGGAAGGTCTCAGGAAACATACAGTTATGGCAGAAGGAGAAGCAAACATGTTTTTCTTCACAGTGCAGCAGGAAGGAGAAAAAATGAGAGCCAAATGAAGGAGAAAGCCCCTTATAAAGTCCTCCAATCTCATAAGAACTTACTATCGGAAGAATAGCATGGAGGAAACTGCCCCCATGATTCAAGTACCTTCCACCTTCCACCAGGTCCCTCCCATGACACATGGGAATTATGGGAAAATTGGGTGGGGACACAGCCAAACCATATCACCATCCAAGATCATTTAATGAAGGTTTTTTTTTTCCTTAAACAAGCTATAGTAGAGTCTGTTGTCTGCAACCTAAAAAAATTTAAAATAGACATATGATTCCATGTTCAGATATTAATCCTAAGGAATATTCCCTAACATGTGCTCAGACTGCCAGATACAAGAATATCCATAGTAAATTTGATTGCAATGCTGAAAAATGAGAAACAGCATGTCCAGTAAATAATGAAATAAATTGTGGTATAGTCATATAATTAATATTATTCAGCAAGTAAAATGAATTAACTAGATTTGTGTGTATCAGCGTGAACAGAAGCATAATATTGAGTGAAAAATGTAAGTTGCAGAATGCTATGCTTAATACTATCCCATTTATGCAAAGAACACACAACTTAATACTATTATATGTATATTTGTATTGTATTTTATATAATACAAAAATACGATTTTTAAAAATGCACACTGAATTAATGATAGTAATAGTACCTTGGAAGAGAGGATAGAAAAGAAATTGAAAATGATAAGAAGCTTCCATTTTATCTAGAGTGATTCTATTTATTTTATGTCACAAAATAAGGCACAAATTAGTTTGGGGTGTTAAGTGAATAGTATTTATTATTCTTTGTACTTTTTTATATTTCTTAAACCAAAGAAGGAAGAGAAGGAGGAGGAAGAAAGGAAGGAAAGAAAAGAGTGAAGGAGAAAGGAAGAAAGAATAATACCTATAGTCTCTATTGTTTCTTACAGATAAATTAGCTCAAGGTACATTTCTCCTTGAAATCAGTCAAACACACACATACACACGAGATACTCATAACATGACTTTAAAAGCGAATTAATTATTTAAAAATTATCATCATTAGATAATGAGAACTGTGTTTCCTTTTTATGCATAACCTGCTAGGAAATGCGCTAAATTTTAGCCTCAGCAGTGATAATTAACTCATTTCAAGTGCTTGATAATCTCTATTTGTCTGATCCTTTTGAATGTGCTTCCTCCCGTGCCCCCCCCCGCCCCCCGCCGCATTATCCTATTTCATACACTATCTCATTTCATAAGCCATCCCAAATGAACTTGGGAAATAATCAGGGAACAAATCCTTAACTTAAAATAGCGACTTTACTCTCTAGTTGTAACATTTCTGAACTTGACTAGTAAAACAGGAGGCTGTCATTGGTATAATCTTAAAAACTGGGTTCCGGCACGTAGTTTGATATACCTGCTCTTAAAACGTCTTTGCTGTGTACCTTGGAGCTTCCTTGGGCACTGGAAGAGAGTAGGTTCCGGGTGGGAAAACAGTGGGAGGCAGGTAGGTGCTTGCCCTTCACTATTGGGCCATGTGAATTTCTTTTGGGTGGCAGTGAACAGGCATGTTTTGTTTACAATTAGATGCTTTTATACATGATGGCTTACCAAATAGAGCTCAGAATTAGGTATCAAGGCTCGTAGCAGAACCTGCTCCTAGGCCTGATTCCATCATTGATTTGTTCTATGACATTGGTCAACAAACACAATAAAAACATCCATAAAAATAATGGGCTTTGAGGTCACATATATTTGGGATGATGTTTTAGTCCATTTTGTGATGCTGTAACAGAATGTCACAGACGGGGTAATTTACAATGAACAAAAATTTATTGGTTTACATTTCTAGAAGCTGGGAAATCCAAGATCAATGGTCTGGGATCTGATGATGGGGAGGAACTCATCCTTTTACAAGGAACCCACTCCCGTGATAATGATCACACTCCCACAATAATGGCTTTAATTCATTGATGTGGGTAGAGCCATCATGGCCAAATTGCCTCTCATTAGGCCCCACCTTAAACCCCGTTGCACCAGGATGAAGTTTTGAACGCATGCAATTTGGGAAACACGTTAAAACCATGACAGTTAGAATCTGAGTATTGCCATGATGACTTAGGTGACAGTGGGTGAGTCATCCTTTCTGAGCCCTGATGTCTTAATTTACAGCTAGAGATAATATTTCTCATAAAATGTATGTGAGGATTAAATGACCTTGTTTGTCCTATGCACAGTGCCTGGCAATATTGGAGACCAGGTAAACCATAGTTCCTATTTTGCCCTTCATTTTTTCTATGTCTGCCGGATAGCATGGCTGCAAGAATAAGATATAATAAAGGCATGCAAACCATCTTTGAAGGAAAGGGAGATAACTATTTTAAAATGTGAAGCATTATTATTATGGTGAATAGTTTCTGCTTCCAAAGCAAATTTTGTCAGTATTTTTGGTTTATTTGTTTTATGGATGCTGCCTTCTCCTTGACCTCAGAAACCACTTTACAGAAAATACAGCGCGATTGTCTGTAGCTCTTTCAGAATTTTCTTTCGGAAATTCTGAATTTAGCAACATAGAGTTGGGTTCAAACTCTGGGAAACCTCTACTTTCTTGTGTCCCATCTATCCTGGCCCCACCCTACCTGTTGAGCCAGGCATTCTTACTCTCTTAACTTGAAAATCCACTCACTGCTGGTATGACTGCCTAGCTAGAGATTTGCCAAATTTGATTTTCTTTTTCTTTTTTTTTTTTTTTTTGCCTAGAAACTCAGGAGAGAGCTAGAATAGGATCCATGCACATTTTCCAGAATGTCAGTGAAGTACTCAGAGAATTTCCACTGGAGGATGTTCAAATCAGGCTTATGAAGAATCATAAGCCTTTTCTTTTTTGTGGCTGCAAGTTGAGGAGAACCAACATGTTTTTATCTCTGGTAGGACTGTCCCCAAAAGAAAGCCATACAGCCAGTCAACCACCAAGGAAAAGCTAATTCCCTTCCACACAGCTCATTCTCAGACCTGCTTGGCAACATCAGATTCCTGGGAGGGGGTGGTTTGTGAATCAGTGCTATAATATTACCACCGCATTTCCCAAATAACAAACACTCTTTCTCACATACACACACTGCCACTGCCTCTGCCAACACACTATCGCCACCAACCAGCTCCAGCTGAGTCTTAATATCTGATTAGTTTCCTGAACAGTGGGGCTAATGACACTGCTTCCTAGGGACTATCTCCAATGATATTTATGTAGAGTAGGAGAGAAACATTAAGAGAAAAAAAATAGGAAAGATGGGCAGGACTTTAGGGTGTCTATCTCCCAAGTTTTTGGCTGGTTCCTAGAGAGGGTATAAGCAAAGTTCAAAGAAGTTTGCATTAGATTGTACTAACTTAAGTGGGGAAAAAAGCATCTCAGTGGTTTGCACATAACAGTTTATTTCTCTAAGTCATCAACTGCCCATTTCCAAGGCTGCTTCCCTCTGTAAGGTGACCTGAGCATGCTGGTCACTTGAACCTTGCTCAGCCTCTGGGACACATGTCATCCACATCTTTATAGAAAGGGAATCAAGTGTGCGGAGAACTCATAGTCTCTCTTGGCGATTTGGCTCAGAAGTTGCACACACCTAATTTCCCTGGTAGACCAATGGTCATCACTAGTCATGTGGCTCCAACTTAATTCCAAAGAAGCTTGGAAATGCAGTCTTCCCAGGTTCCCAGGCCAGTGAAAGGGGATGGTAAACCCAGGACATAGTCTCTGCAATGCAGTATTCCCAGGAAGGACACAAACAGTGCTACCCCAGGGCCCAGGTGACAAGAGCGGTAAGGGCTGTTCTTGCTTTTCTGTGCAGAAATGATGTCTCTGTCAGGCTGAGGGAAGGTAGTCCTGTTGGCACCTTCAGGGTTTGGGAGCTATAAGAACACAGGGAAGTGGCCCCTGGCCGGGAAAGTAATGTCTTCTGAATATCCCAGCATCAGTAGCTGCTGTAACAGTTTCCTAAAGCCTGGGGCAAAGAACTTTTCCCTGGGAAATGAAGAAGCCATAATTTAGTTTTGTCTGAGGCCCATGTTTCTGCCTAACTGATCTGATTAAGCATCTGAAATGGAACAGGTCACCTGCATTTTCTTTCCATCTCCCTTCCCTTACTTTGGTCTTGGGAGGAGTCTGTGAAGCACTGTGACTCAGCTGCGGCGCCTATAAGCTGATGACAGAGGACCCAATAAATGAATTTTGAATGTTGCAGAGAGCCTACAAGGGGTCCCTAGGTAGCTCAGAACCCACTACAACCCTGGGAACAGAGATTCTTCCTTGACTTGGAAGGTGTCCTTGGAATCACGGATTGTAGTTAAAATCCTACTGAGGGTCTAAATGCTGGCTCTCCTCTCCTTCTTGGTTCTGGGGTGATAACTTTGCTCCATTTATTGTGAATATTTGGTGAGAACTTGAGCTTAGGATTTAAGTCTGGAAGACCCAGAGTTGCTCAGACTTGCTAGTCATGTGATAATACCCTATTCTGTAATCCCTCAGTGTTATCATAACCCCTACTGGAAAAAAAAATGAAGAAAGCATCACCTACTTTACATGTTAGGAGAATTAAATGGCATAAACATGTGAGAGCCCTTGGAAGGGTGCCAAGAAGTGCCAGCTTACCACTCTCCTCTTGTTTTGATTTTTTGTAAAAAAAAAATATGTACAAAAGAGTGCATAATGTACAATTCGATGAATTTTTCACAAACTGAGTACACCCAAGCAACCAGCACTCAGATTAAGAAGAGAACATTACCAGCACCCTGAGGCCCCTGGTACCCCTTCCAGGTACTACCAATGGCCCTCCAGGAAAGAGAACTATTATCATGACTTCAAACACCATAAATTAGTTTGCTTGCCTTAAAATTTTATATAAATGGATTCATACAGAGTTCTTTTGTGTCCAGCTTTTTTCATTCAACATTGTTTCTAAGGCCCATGCACTTCTCCATTTATATTTTAATGCTTAATTATATTAATTTTAATAGGTTGTAACATCTTGTACTATCCACTCTCTGCCTCATGTTTTATGCCCACAAAGTACTTATTTGGGTCCTGCAAAGCTAGACATCTGATGGACTATGAAGATTTTAACCTATGATGATGCTTTCTCCATCTACCTATGCCTTTAATGAAGTGAGAGCTGTGGGTCTTCAGAGGACAATAGCCAGAATGCTGAGGGGACTGGACACTCACTGAGCCAATATCCTCAGAAACAATGTTCTTCCACCCTAGAGGACAATACCTCTGCTGTCCTGTTCTTGCCCACTGCTTACTCCCAAGGGAAACAAGCCCAAAGAGGACTGCTTCAAAGCTCTTCCTCTCTTCTTAGCAATACTGAAACACCTTCTCTCCAAAAGCCGTGAGATAAATAATAGATAAAATCATTGCATTTAAACAGGATAGCTCTCAGGACCTTGAAATATTTTGCTGAGGCATTAAAGGAAAATTCTCTTCTCCATACCCTGTGGAGATGAGTAGGGGACAGAGCGTATCTTTGCTCAGTGCTTTGGTGTCTGCAGAAGCAGGATGAAAATGAGACCCAGGATTCTGGACCACTTTTTTCTTGTTTGTTAGGGAAAATACATCCTTGTGCCACAGGGCAACCTGAATCACATCTAAAAGGTTAAGCAAAAATGAGGGCTTTGTGGGCACCCATTAAATTTCTATTTCTCTGTATCCTGCATTCCAGCTGCAGCCCTGCACCCACTACCTCATAGTTAAAGAAAAAGTGAACCACAGTTTCTAAGGTTCCAGAAACCAATGGCTTTGCTGTATTGCCATAGGGACCTCTCAATACTGACCCTTCACTGGTTAGGGCTTGATGTTAATGAAGTTATGACATTGATTTTTTAGAATAGCAACATCATAGATGTCAGGATTTTAGAGTTTGAATGTCCCTCAAGCAGCCTAGTCCCTTATTTGTTGCATATATCCTCTTTATTGCATCTTTGAAAAAGTAGTTACTGATTTTTTAACTTTTCCAGCAAAGAGAAGCCTGCTCCTACCCCACCCTTCTTCAAGACAGCTTGTTTTCTTGCTAAACAACTTTGGTTGTTAGGAAAGCTCTTTGTTGAGCCAAAATTTTCCTATAGTAATTTCCACCGATTTTCCCTAGTTGTTTCCTCTAGAGTCACTCAGATCTATTCCAATCTATATAACAGATCTTTAACTATCTGAAAAATTGCTGTGATGTATCCCTTTAGGTTACTTATTGAATTCCTCCTTTTGACAGGAATTGAATCCTCTCTTCTCAAAGTTAAACATTCTTAGTTTTTAAAATATTTATTACATGGAGTGGTTTTCTAGCTCCACTTTTGAGTGCTTTCTGATTTGTCATTGTTCTTGAAATGCAATGTCCCATGTTAGAGCATATTATTATAAAAGTTAGAGGACTGTAATAGGAACATAGTAGTTGAACAGTTCAGTGAATTTCAATAAACACCCAGAAATACCTCCAAATATATATATATATATATATATATATATATATATATATATATATATATATATGATTATAGTATATGGTGAGATTTTCTTCTTGAACAATTTATCATGACAAATTCTACATGAATTAAAGATTTCAATGTAAATATCCTAAAAGAAAAATTGTTATGGTTATATAATCTTAGGGTGTGTAATGACTCTATAAGTATACTTCAAAAGACATCCACCATGAAGAAAATGACTGATAAATTTGACATTAATGCATTATATATGTGAAAATATCATCAACAAATAGAGGCAAATAATAAGCTGAAAAACATTTTTGTAATATTTCAAACCAAAGATGAATATATTTACTATAAAAAGAGCTCTTAAATTAATTTTAAAATAAAAGATGAATTATTTTAATAGAAAAAAGCAAAGGAAATAAACAGATAATTTAAAAGGAAATTTAATATAGTAAGTATATGAAAAATGTTCAACTCCATGAGTAAAGGAGGGTGTTCTCATTAAACCAAAACACTGTTATTCATCTATAAAACTTTTAAATATGGGATTAAAAACTCCCCTAACTGTAGTCAGCGTTAGCAGATTATGGATGTGAGAGTATATGCTCATATTCTGCAGCTTAGAGGGTGCATTGGTACAGCTCCTGTGGAGAATTACTTGAAATATTGATGCTATGAATCAGAAACTTAAAAAATATGTGCATACCCTTTGGTCTAGCAATTCTATTTCTGAGTAAATCTCTTAAGTAAATAATCAGTATTATGCCAAATATTTATCTATGTATTCATTAAAGCTTTATTCAAAATAGTATTCTCCAGACTTTAAAGTCATATATCCCTATTAGTAAAAACAACTAAGTAAAATTAAGGATGTACCCTAATCTACCTATATATTTTAAATAAATTACTTACTTGTAGCATCATAATAATACATATCTTGTAAACATATGAAATAGATATGTTAAAAGTTGAGTTAAGTAGAAACAAAAAGAGGTACTAATATATATGTTTCCTAGCAAATAAGAGGAATTATCTTGTGCCATTCCTGCAGTGGAAACTCTGAATTATTTTATAATTATATTATAATTCAAATTATATTATATTATATCAAAAGCTGGACTCCAAATTATATTATATCAAAAGCTGGAAACATCTTAAATGTCTACCAGTAGTTAAACGCTACACAAGTTTTGTTGAATATAATGGCCAATATGATGGAATAACGTATAGCATTTTAACAGTACAGTGTAGAAAGAAATGGATTGGAAAGCACTGTAAGGAATGGTTCCACTTCCCTGCTGCAGTAAAACAGCTTGTAGCAGACTAACTTGTGCAGGGGTTAAAATAAAAGAACAACAGAGGCAGGCATGGCTAGAGGACAGTAGACTCTTGAACGTAGGGAACTGTGTCGGCAGAGATTTACATTTATGGCTTAGTCCCTAGGCCACTCCCAGGCGCTCCAGGTACAGAGCTGGAGTCCCCGCAGAAGCTGAGGAGCACTGCTTTCAGCATCAGGAGACAGTTCACGGTAGCCAGAACAACTGCAGAGTCGCGGTGGAAATCTCAAAGGAGGGGTCCAGAGAAGAAGGAGCCCCAAAATCTACATATAAACTTTGACCAAATTCTTGGAGGACTCCTGAATTTGGCATCAAGGGACCCCGGAAAAAAGTGAAACTGGACGGCAGAGAGAACTGAGCAGAGATTTCGGGTTCTGCCCCCTGCAGGAGACACAGGACTTGCAGTTTGAGTCCAGTCAATTGAAGTTCCTGCTAGAATGAAAATCAATACTCCTCAAAGAAAGAAGAATCAGATTCTGCAACATATCACTGTCAATGCCCGGTACAGAATAAAAAACTATCAAACATAGAAGAAACAGGAAAATATAACCCACAGCCAAGAGAAAAAGCAGTCCATAGAAAACCCTAGATGTCAGAAAAGGATTTGAACACAGTAAATACAAAATGTGTAAGAACTTGAAGTCAAATATCATTCTAATGAGCAGATGAGGAATCTCAGCATAGAAATGAAAAAGAAAAAAAAAGAACTAAATAGAAATGCTAAAACTAAGGAAGTAGATTTGATTTGGAAAAATCACCGGATGGGCTTAGCAGCCGATTGGAATGAGAAAAGAAAAAGTTGTTGAACTTGAAGATAACAGAAATGATGTAATCTGAAGAATGAAGAAAAAAGATTGGAAAAAAATGAATACAGCCTCAGTGGTCTGTAGGGCCATATCAAGTGATGTAGTGTAGAGGTTCTATGATCAAATGCAACCCTTGAAAGGTTTATCTGACCTATCCTTCCTGCTGTGCATAATTGTTACTGTATTGTCTAGTTATAGACACCAATGGCAAGCACGGCACCTATAAGCCTATGTTTGGTTTTATATTCATATACCCCAGTGATATTTTACTTCTGTTTTCTCATACTGTCAGTTCCCCAATATTATTTATTGACATTACTGGTAATAGAAGTGTTCCCTGAAGCCGTGTACTGTGTAACCATTTTTGGGAGATGGTTTTCATCAGATCTCTTGTTTTTCTGTAAATCTTGTAAGCATAGGTACTGGCTACCTTGGTTCTGAATTATCTTTTGAATGATCTTGGTATAGGAAACATCTTTGGAAGATATAGTTTTTCTTTGCAGAGTAAAGGGGGAGGTTGATTTACTGTCTGGTCTAATGATGTCTCCTTCGAGGACAAAGGTCAGACAGGCTTAGAATGGATTACAACAGGCTAATAATTGCCCGATAGAATTTGATTCGAGTTTCCCAGTTGTCAGGGTTTTCTTCTGTGACTCAATCCACTGACTGTGTGGGTGTCACATAGCCCTTTTTATTCCTGTGGAAAATGGGGCTTGGGAACCTGGGCAAATGGTGACATCCTGGCTATTGTTATTAATTAGAGAACACTTTATCCCACACTAAAATATCTCAAGTCTTCTGCTAGCACCCATGGAACTGTGGCAGGTTAACTGGTTGACTTGCAAGGAGGGTAAAATCTAATACCCTTCAATTCTTTTGTTTTCTTCTCAAAGACAAGGTCTTGCTCTGTTGCCCAGGCAGTGGTGCCATCATAGATGGAATTTTGTGGCAGGTTAACTGGTTGGCTTGCAAGGAGGGTAAAACCTCATACCCTTCATTTTTTTTTTTCTCTCAAAGACAAGGTCTTGCTCTGTCACCCATGCTGGAGTGCAGTGGTGCCATCATAGCTCACTGCAGCTTCAATCTCCTGGGCTCAAGCAATCCTTTCACCTCAGCCTCCTGAGTAGCTGGGACTATAGGGATGCATATCATGCCCAATTAATTTTTTATTTGTATAGAGACAAGGTCTCACTCTGTTGCCCAGGCTTGTCTCAAACTCTTGAGCTCAAGGGATTCTCCTGCCTCAGCCTCCCAAAGTGCTGGGATTACAGGCATGAGCCACCACATCTGGCCCTTCACAGTTCTTAATAACCATCTCCTCATTATTATCAAAACTATAAAGGACTGTTAAATGCAAGAAATCAAATCCCTTACTCCCCAAGAGCTGGGCACCCCTTCCTCTCATTGCTCCTGCTCCACAGGGACAAGGTTCCCTGCATTCTAGGATACCTCCACCCTATCCTGCCAGCCCTCTTCCATCCTCCCTGTGACCCCATGTGGACCACTCAATACCTTACCATAGAGGAAGGGTTTTTCTCTTTTTCTCCCTGACTTATCTCACAGTTCCTTTAATAAGAGATAAAGTAGGTCTTTCAGTACTCAGTGATTACGCCTTTAAAATGCAGACCGCCAGCACAGTTGCATGCTGCATGAGGGTGCATTAGTACAGGTTGGATATCACGGAAGAAGTTAAGACCTTTCTTGTTCTGAGGGGTCCGCCAGAAAGGTTGCAAGAGAGGAAAGCGAGAGACATGATGGGGAAACATCTTTTTGTTTGACAGGGCTTGGCCTGTCCAATGCAGGGAACTGCATCCAAAGACCCATCTTCTCCTATGGGCACCTGCCAGTTTCAGCTCCTTATTCCGTGGCTTTGAACTTTTTAGCAACTAGAGTTGATTGCCGGGCTTCACTCTAAGATGTAAACAACAAGAGCCCAGTGGCGTAGCTCCAGTCCCAGGAGGGTGGGAAGAGTTGGACAGCACAGCTAGTATTTAAATCTGACAGTGGGACACAGCCAGGCTGTTGCCTATCCCCCTTCATTACCACCGTTATTCATCCCGGCTTCATTCTTGCCACAGGACGAAACCAGAAACAGACCCTGGCTGTTGTATAAAAAAAAGAGGAGTACAGTTTCTGACATTTGAGTCCAGCTCCCTTCAAAAAAGGAGATATGAATTCCATCATAGAGAAAATGAAATTTCCTGACATTTGGAAATTAAGATTCGGTAAAGACCAGAGCAGCAAGTGATGGATTTTTCTGGGACTGGACCTAAGGGCATGGACTGCTGAAGGGAGATCAAGGACAGCGTGGCTGTGAGGGGCTCCAGGGAGGCATGAGGACAGATGGTGACAATTTTCCTGCTGCTGACCTACTCAGACTTTCTCTCTGTGGTCTCTGCAGGGTCCCAGATAAGGATGCCCTACCGGGGCCCAGGCCCAGGAGTGGCAGGAATGACTTAGCCTGGTGCATGACCTTTATGAGCCCATTCCCTTGTGCTGGGAGGAGGTCTCTTGTTTTTGACCTGCAAAGGCTTCTGAGGGTCAGATGGCATAGTATAAGTGGCAGGATGTCCTGCAATTTCCCAGCTGAGAAAATTGGGATCAGAACTCAACACCAGGGTTCACAAAACCTTTTCCTGGATGCTTAAAAAATCATGTGTCATAAGGGAAACTCAGAGACGAGGGGGATTTTTAGAGACAAGGTAATCAGAAGCAGAAAATATTTTGCTTTCTGTTTTTGAGGTTTTTTTGGGGAGGGGAGGGGGAGAGATTCAGCAAATCAGGATTCTGAATCTTCCACATCTATCTGAAGGTGTTTTCATTCTTGTTGTAATTTCAAGCAAATTGACAAATGCAAATTCCAGCCACCACCCCTGCCTATTATCATCCTTCATTAGGATCAAACTGTCCACAAACAATGTACAAAGGACTTTCTGCCCCTTTCCAGTGTCCCTTCCAAAAGTGATATCAGGGGATTACAGCAGAATGGGGAACAGAGGGAGCTACTTTCTCCCATTGAGAGAGATAAATGGGAGATCCTCTCATTCTGTCCCTGAATTGACTACTTGGATCCCATTAGTAGTTGAGGACCCATTCAGAGTTTCTTCTCATAGGATGTCTGTCACTGCTTGATCAGCCAGAGCTCAGAACAAGGATGGGGTGGCCAGTCTATGCTAAATCCCTGCTCAGAGGACCTGAGCCTGATTTGGTGAAGCCTGGCCACCGGCTACACTCAGCAACTAGACTTCCTCTCTAGGGAATTTGAAATATGAGAAGCTGAACTTTCTAGTTGGCAGGTGTTTGTGTTGAAAGATCATGAAAGCCTAGGGTGGAGGCAACCATGCTGAGCTGTGGGTATATCAGCAGGAGTGCACACTATCAGTTTATCCAAGGTCCATATGGCTCTGCAGGGTCCAGCCCCATTGACTCCTGGTTTCACTTCCCACCATCCATCCCTTGTCTCCTTTGTGTCAGTTGCTCTTGTCTCCTGACTATTCCTTAAACATGCAGCATGAACCACTTGATATGGTTTGGCTGTGTCCCCACCCAAATCTCATCTTGAATTGTGGGAGGAACCTGGTGGGAGGTAATTGCTTCATGGGGGTGGGTCTTCCCCATGCTGTTCTCATGATAGTGAATAAGTCTTGAGATCTGGTGGTTTTATAAGGGGAAGATTCCCTGTACAAGATCTCTTTGCCTGCTGCCATCCATGTAAGACGTGACTTGCTCCTCCTTGCCTTCTGCCATGATTGTAGGCCTCCCAAGCCATGTGGAACTGTGAGTCCATTAAACCTCTTTCTTGTATAAATTTCCCAGCCTTGGGTATGTCTTTATTACCAACATGAAAATGGACTAATACACTACTTCTTCCCAATAGAGAAGAAATGTGTTCAATGCAGATATTTGTTTATTCATTACTGGATTGCCCCAGCACCCCACACCCAGTAGGCAACCAAGTATTATTGGTTGAAACAATCCAAACAAGTGTTAGCCACCATTGCCTTCTCTCCTTTTTCTTTCTTCGAGTTTGGGCTGAGACCTAGGTAGGGTCAGGTGGGATGGATGTGTCCTTGAGTATGTTTGAAGCCACAAAGCTTTTAGTGACTTGAAATGACAACATGAAATCACTGTCTAGTTATTGTACCCCATAAAAAAGGATCTAGAGTATGTCCTGCCTTATTCTAGGTAATGCCTTACGCATACCCTAAAAGCTTTCCAGTTTGAGTCCATCTCTTGGGGATGGGGCTTATAACAACCAACCGCTTCCCCAAAGGGGCAAGAAGCTGGTGGGGTGCACAGCAGAACAGGGAATGGGTGTGGTGCGGGTGCAACAGGCTCCTGGCTTCTCTCCTTGGCAATTTCTTCATTCCTTCTGCTGACATGTGAGACTGACCAGGCTCCAGGCCCTCTGCAGCTCAGCCGCAGCCAAATTGCCTTCTTGAGAATAAACAATAAGAAAATTACCAGGCTGTTTGAAGATGGTGCTTGTGGTTTCTATGTCTGGCCAGAGATCGCCTGGCAGAGCCTGGATCTTGCTGAATGTGGAAATGAAGGTCATGCTGACGGGAGATCACAGACAGGGGTGGTAAAAGGGAGAGGAATTCCAGTGAGAGAAGGGGGAAGAAAAGGGGAGGGAGGCAGGTAAGGAAATCAGTATTCAGGGGAAGAGGAGACAAAGAGGTAGGATGAGGAAGTGGGTGGGGAGTGATGGAGAAGAGGAAGAGCAGGCAGGAGAGGTGGGAACAGGCACAGACCAGGAGGAGGAGAAGGAATATATGTTACCATAGGGATTCTCCACATTTCTGGTGATTTGATAAAAGCTGCAGATCCCCGCCACATACTTAGACACACCAACATGCACAAATGCAATGGTGGCATACATTTCAGTGGGTTCATGGTATCCCTAAAGCCCTATGTATGGACCAGAGAACACAGGCTAAAGGACCCCAAATTACCGGGAAAAATAGTGTGGAACAGTGAAGAGTATCAGTAGTGAGATGAAGGAATCTAAAGGGAAAAAGACTCCTAGAGCCTGTCTCCTTACCAACTCTTTCCTCTCCAGTGTGTGCTGGAGAGGAGGCAAGATGGACGTTCTGTGAGGGTTCACTCCAACATAAGGATGAGCTAGTCTCTGTTCCTATAATATTTCTCATTCAAGAGCCTATTACTGTCATACCTGCTAGCCTTATCTTTATGTTTGAGAAAAAGCTAAAACGTATAATGCAACACAATTTTTATATATTGAGTTCCTGAACTAACGGAACATTAGTTACCAACTAATTCACCAATGTGAAAAATTCGGCTTTGTGTCTGAGTGATTAACATCAGCAGCAGATGTCTGAGCTATTGCGAACATTGCTTTGTTGACATTCAAAAGGGAGCTTTTCCTGTGTCTCTTTGATTCTTCACCCTGGCCTTTTCAACATGAACTTAGCTATATCAGAAGTGACCCAGCCATGAGATGTACATGGACACTATCTGTCACCCCAGTACACAGCCTGGTGGCAGATGCACCGGGGTTGAAATCTCACTTTGCCAGTTTCCACTTGTGTCATCTTGGATACACTCATTAACTTCCCTGGGACTCAGTTTCTTCATCATTACAAGGGGTACAGCCCATCTCACAGGATGTTTGATGCCAAATGAAACAACAGACATAAAGATCTACCCTAGATTCTGCCACATGGTAGGTTCTGGGCATAGCAGTCTATATGCTTTGTTCTTTTATGAATGTGCATTGACCTTGTCTATGTTTTTAACTAGCTTTTAAAAATAATAAGACAATATCTGCACATAGTAAAAACATGAAAAGTACAGAAAAATATAAAGAAGGAAACAACAATCATCCATAATCCTATCACCCGGAGACAACTGCTGTTGGCCCTCTGGTATATGTTTCCCTCTACGCTACTTTTAAAACTCAGCAGCAGCTCCCATTCCGGTAAGTTGATCCCATGTTGAAGTTGAGCCATTGTGCCTCTTGTAGCTGAGAAATAATGTAAACATGAGCATGAGGAGCTTCCTGAGTGCATCCTCTAGGGAGGGGGAAGACTGCGTTGATGGTTTCCTATTGTTTTCAGCTCTGCAAGTTGGGAAAAGCAAAAGCTTCCTAGGAGAATAACATTTTACTTTTTTAAAAAAATAAACACAGATATTTTTATGCAGAGATGGGCAACCCAGTCCCTCAGCCCCTCTTCTGCAGCTCCCCAACTGGCTGCTGTCCCTTATTTCTTATCACTAGAAAGTTCTCTGGCTGAAATCACCAACCCTGTTGCTTAGCAGTTCATCTGCTCCTGCCTGTTCCCCTCCTGTCCCCAGGAACTCAGGGCCATGTGTTCCTTTGGCCCATATGCTGACAAGCATCCTCCCACCCAACCTGCCACCAACCCAGGCACCAGCAAGAGCCACCTGCTCTGTGGCTGCCCCTCCCCAACTTCGCAAGAGTTTGGGGTGGAAGGGGAATGGAGAGAGGTGGAGAAAAAGACAAAGAGGCTCTGGGGCCTTCTATGGACCTCCTTCCCCTGTCCCTCCTGTGCTTCTCATCCCTACTTTTAATTGATCTTTGCTTGGAGGATGCCTCAGGAAACAAAAACAGCCCAAAGAGGAGCTAGGCAAAGAAGGACATTGTCACAGGGGGAACCTAAACTACCAATTTTCACCTGGCTCTCTGGCCTTCACTGAGCAGGCAGGTGATGCTGGAGGCTGGGCCAGACCTCAGCACCACCTGGCTTCTCTCTTAGGTATGGCTCTTATATATAGGGGATGAATAAGTATATATATATGAGAAATGCTATCTTTCTTAGCCTAGCATAGGGCTACCTGAGTTACCCTCTAAATTGGGCAATTTTATAGATGATAGAAAGCCACCTTTCTGTAGTCAGGGTATAAAAATACCTCTTACAACCCAAGCAAACATGCCTCTACTGGAATTAGAAAAGCTAGTTACTGATGAACTTGGCTAGGTTTTCCTAAGAAGCACAGAAAACCTTCAGGGTAGGGAGGACAGACACCCTAGTCCCTTCAAAGCCAGAGAGACCTGTCAAGAATAGAATAGAGAGTTTTCCATCAAGACCTGGTATCAGTAAGGGTAATGAGGGTCCAACAATAGACTTGAGGGAAAAAGGAACATAGATTAATGAGGAAGAGCCCAGAGTGGCAGAGGGGAAGGCTTGTGTATACTGTCTGGCTGATGCTAGAACACTACTAGGCCCAGCAGCCTGGCACAGCACTTGGGCCCCAAGAGCAAGTAGGGTTATAACTAGGGTGGGGGTGGAAACTGAAGAGGGATTCTAGGCAGGGAGTGCCCTTAGATCATGCTCCCTTGGGGAGAGGTAGCCATCCCTTGGATCAAGCAGGCACCATGACAAGGGACCAATGGGCAACTGACAACCTAGACAGGCCCAGTGCTCAAGAGCATTCTTGCAAGGCAAGAAGTTGGGCAGCTTTAGACTACCCAGAAAGAAGCAACCTCCCCGTCTGGGTGTGGATGTCAAATGGACGTTTCTTTGAGAGTGTAAACCCACCAAGGTTCCGAGAAGGAAGAAAATCAAGAGAGCATCGTAGATTTTCGATTTTCTGCTTATTTGGCATCTGAAATTTTACCAAGTTTTGACTTACTTGGAATATTGATATGGTTTTGCTATGTCCCCACCCAGATCTCATCTTGAATCCCCACATGTTGTGGGAGGGACCTGGTGAGAGGTAATTGAATCCGGGGGCAGGTCTTTCCAGTGCTATTCTTGTGATAATAAGTCCCACGAGATCTGATGGTTTTTTAAGGGGCTGTTTTCCTCACAAGCTCTCTTCTCTTGTCTGCCACCATGTGCCTTTCACCTTCCGCTATGATTATAAGATTTCCCCAGCCACATGGAACTGTGAGTTCTGCATTAAACCTCTTTCCTTTGTAAATTGCCCAGTCTCAGGTACGTCTTTATCAGCAGCATGAAAATAGACTAATACAGTAAAGTGGTACCAGTAGAGTGGGCACTGTTGGAAAGATACACAAAAAGGTAAAAACAAATTTGGAATTGGGTAAAAAGTGGGAATTGGGACAGTTTGCAGGGCTCAGAAGAAGACAGGAAGAAGTGGGAAAGTTTGGAACTTCCTAGAGACTTGTTGAATGGATTTGCCCAAAATGCTGATAGCGATATGGACAATAAAGTCCAGGCTGAGGTGGCATCAGATGAAAATGAGGAACTTGTTGGGAACTGGAGCAGAGGTGAAGGTGACTCTCGTTATGTTTTAGCAAAGAGACTTGCAGCATTTTTCCCTGCCCTAGAGATTTGTGGAACTTTGAACTTGAAAGAGATGATTTAGGGTATCTGGCAGAAGAAATTTCTAAGCAGCAAAGTATTCAAGAGGTGACTTCAGTGCTGTTAAAGGCTTTCAGTTTTATAAGGGAAGCAGAGCATAAAAGTTAGGAAAATTCGTAGCCTGACAATGCAGTAGAAAAGAAAATTCCATTTTCTGAGGAGAAAGTCAAGCCAGCCGGCAGCATGACCTTGATATGAGACATGGAGTCAAAGGGGATCATTTTGGAGTTTTAAGATTTCATTGCTCCACTGGATTTTAGACTGGCATGGGTCTAAATGACCCTTTGTTTTGGCCAATTTCTCCCACTTGGAATGACTGTAATTTTCCAATGACTGTACTCCTATTATATCTAGGAAGTAACTAATTTGCTTTTGATTATACAGGCTTATACATTGAAGGGACTTGCCTTGACTTGGATCTGACTTTGGACTGTGGACTTTTGAGGTAATGCTGAAATGAGTTAAGACTTTGGGGGGACTGTTGGAAAGGCATGATTGGTTTTGGAATGTGAGGACATGAGATTTGGGAGGGACCGGGGTGGAATGATATGGTTTGGCTGTGTCCCCACCCAAATCTTATCTTAAATTCCCATGTGTTGTGGGAGGGACCCAATGGGAGTTAACTGAGTCATGAGGGCACGTCTTTCCCATGCAGTTCTCATGATAGTGAGTAAGTTTCATGAGATCTGACGGTAATTATAAGGGGGACTTTTCCTGCACGAGCTCTCTTCTCTTGTCTGCTGCCACGTGAGAAAGTGTCTTTCACCTTCCACCATGATTGTGAGGCTCCCCAGCCACGTGGAACTGTGATTTCTCTATTAAACCTCTTTTCTTTGTAAACTGCCCAGTCTAGGGTATGTCTGTATCAGCAGCATGAAAATGGACTACTACAAATATCAAAAGAGATGTGTCACCTTGAGTGTCATAGGACACTCGAGACACAGGACTTGCATCCTGAGTGTTGTGGTGAACTTCATATTCATCACATATATTATATAAGAAATAAATGTTAGCTGTAGAAAATACAAATCAAAAAAGAAAATAAGAATAACCCATGTTTTCCTCATTTAGGGATTCAATGGTGCTAACATTTTAGTGTATTTTCTTCTAGAGTGTTTTCTATATAATAGGACAGTGCGTACTATTTTCTAAGCTGTCTTTTACACTTAAAAGTGATATTGACAACATTTCCCCATATCATTTACAAATGTCCTGTATCTTTTAAAATGGCTGCACCATATTCTGTCTCATTGTTGTACCATGGTCTAGTTAACAAAGCCCCTACCATGAGACCCTGAGGTGGTTGCCAACTCTTCTTTAGCTCTGATTTTGTGTATGACTCTGGGACAGGCTCTAGAGTGCAGACATACACTACATGAAGGATGAGAATGAGATGTGGTTCTGGTTCCTGCCCTTAGTTTACAATTTGAGGACTTCCAGTTCAATATGGCAGACTGTATGAATATGAAAACATGTTCCTTCCGTCAAATATATATAAATCTGCATTCAATATAACAAAAATAAATTCAAGTACACACATAGCTCTGAAGAAAGAGAGAGAATGTCCCAGCATTAGTGATGATGGGAACTCAAGCCAGGGTATTGCTGGGAGCTGAGACCATAATAGCCCAAAAAGCGTTTCTCACTCAGACCTACAGGCCTAACTTCTCATATTGGGATGTTCACGTCCACACAAGGACAGAACTTAAGCTCTCAACTCTAGATGAGTTGAGAGGCAGGGATAAATGATTCCTGGTATAGTTAGGAGCCTCTGAGGGGATTAGAAACACTCAGAAAATCAGTTTGGGGAAGTTTCAAGAAAGTTTGCTGTCCATGTAGGCCTTGGATGGGAGAGAGTCATATGCCAGAATTTTGAAATCTAAGCCTGTACTACTTGCACAAAGGTAAGTAGTACTACATAGGTAATGCCTAGAAACTAACATTTTGGTCTAGAATTGGTAAAACCAGTGGGGTGTTAGCAGAGGCAAAAACAAAAAGTCTTATATAGAGAGATGTTGCCATCATTCATACAGAGGTTACTGGATTACCAAAGGAAATTAACTCCACTGAAGAACTCCCAATAAAAATTAGAAACTATGACAAGTACAAGATGTGAAGAGGGACACGTGGAAGCAGCAGCAGATAGGATAATTAGCATTCCAAGATCTGGGGAAAGTAAAACAATCTTAAACAGATTATAATTAAAGTATTTTTTAAATGCTTAAAAATATAAAAGGATGAATAAAAATGACAAGACAGGGCGGAAGAACACAAAAATGAATTTGAAAATTTAGGCAAACACTGCTTCTAGAAATAAAAATGATATTACAAAAAATTTTTGTATGTGTAAAGTAGTATATTAGACATGGTCAAGACAGAATTAATGAACTGGAAGATCTATTTGCTACCACTCAGAAACTGAAATAGAAAATATGAAGGAGAGCTTAACAAATATATAATTAAAATACGAAGGTCAAAATGCATCTAATCAAGTACCAGCAGAAGATAACAGAGTATACATTAAAGAGGCAATATTTGAAAAGATATTGACTGAGAGTTTTCCAGAATTGGACATTTAAATGTTTAAATGGAAAAATATCAGCTTCCATGAAGAAGTAAAAGTAAACACACACCTAGGCTCTTTGTAGATACAGTGCAGGAAAAAAAATTGTAAAAAGTTCCACAAATAAAAGTCAGATTACCTCAAAGGAATGACAGTTCAACTAAGAGCACATTTATCATCAGTGAAAATATAAAACCTTCAAATTGCTGTAGCACAACAACTAACACCTTAAAATTTAAATTCTAACTCAATACTTACTTAAAAATGAGGAAAAAGAAATTTTAATACAAGCATACACCAAGAGAATTTATTACTCACAGCTCTTACTAGTTGAACGACTGACTGGAAGATACATTTTGGTGAGATGGACACTATACCGGGTGGAAGGAGTAGAAAGCCCGAAGTAATTATGAGAAACATAAAAGTGAAAAGGTGAACATTTTGGTAAATCTAAATTAGCCAAATGTAGTGACTGTAACAATAACAAGGACAAAAAAAGTAGATTAAAAGCAACATTAAACTAAAATGTTGAATAATAATAAGTAACATGGAAGGTGAGCATGAGGGTGGGGCATGAGGAAGCAGTTTTCTTGTCTCGAAAAGGGATAGAGCTATTAGTTAATTTCAAACTTTTTAGAGTCAGATGTGCTTAATTTAGTGTTAACCACTAAAAGAAAAGAAATATGATACATATCTTTTAAAACAGTGGAGGCTGAAAATAAAGAATCACTCTGATCATCAGAGGCATGATAAGAGAAAATAAGGAGAAAAGTACCATGGTCATTATTGTTGAGTCTGTAGAGAAGCTGAGATTTGATTTTGCCCTACTTCCAAGCTAATAAATTAGCCTGTTACTGTTTCATGGATGCTGTCAGAAGGCATGAGACTACTGGGTCAGAGACAAAGGACTTTAATATACACAGCAACTACTATAAGCATCATATATGCTCCAGTTGCCCTTGCCTGCTAGGTCCTGTGGGGGTGACATGTGCAGTGGATGTTGCATGTGTAATGGGTTTGTGTTGCTGCCAGTGAAGAGTGAATGTGGGAAATCCACCTCTTTTATAGCAGACAGTGAGCTTACTCTAGGTCCCAAAGGGACACATCACCTCATTTTGCAAGGGTTCTTGGTGCAAAAGCAAACCTGAGAAATGACCCAGGTGAGCAGTCTGATCCTTGCCTTGTTGGCATGCCTAGAAAGAGACAAAGAAGGATGAAAGATCCACGAAGAGTTTCTCTTCAAACAATTATAAAACACAAAATAGAAATGAATCAAAACATATCAGCAATTATAATAAACAGAAATAGATTAAACTTGCCTTTTTAAAGATAGAAGCTCCAAGTTTGGGCATAAGAAATGTAATTTATAAGAAACATGTAAAATATAGCTTGTTCTTTTGGCCTTAGTGCTTTGACTATGTTATATTTTGGCACATGTCTGGCTGCATGTAAAATACAAATGTGTGTGTGTGTTGATTGTGATATGGTAGCATCAGGGCACAGTTAATTCCTCTCATTTTCTCCTCCTTCCTTATCCTCTGTCAAATCTATTCACACCTTTGCAAGACACACACAAAGTTTGAATGTAGAAGGAATGAAGAACGGCATACGCTGCAAGTACTACCAAAACAAAACTGACGCATCAAAAGAAATATTAGAAAAAATATACTTAAGGCAAAACAAAAACAAAACCGTCAATCTCCCCATTCATTCTGAATAAAGCACATCACTGCTTTGTGACAAACAGAACAATCTAGCTGAGAGAAAACACAAAAAATTAAATACCAACATAAGGCAGCATGAGAGGAATGTTAAGTGAGAAGTTCAAGCAACAAGCGCTGTGGATTCAGGGGAGAAGGACGTGGATCTGACCTGAAGCCATCCAGAAATCGATTCTGGATAAAGAACATGCTGCTTTAGGTAGATGTCGCGTGAAGGTGGCCCGTGAAGCATGTGACAAATAAATTGCAGCTTGTTTGAGACACTGAACTATGAATTTGGGGACTTTACAAACAATGGGAAGAAACAAATGCTGGGTAGACCCCAGCGGCTGAGTGGCTCGTGATCTTGGTGCTGGCAGGCTGTGGTCAGGAATCTTATCCCTGTAAAGCCTATGCATTTGCCTCTGCTCCCCACAACTATTTTTTTTTTTTAATTTTTTTGCATTATAGGTTTTGGGGTACATGTGCAGAACGTGCAAGATAGTTGCATAGGTACACACATGGCAGTGTGCTTTGCTGCCTTCCTCCCCCTCACCCACACTTGGTATTCATCCCCAGGCTATCCCCCCCAGCCCCCCCCCGCTGTCCCTCCCCCATTTCCCCCAACAGTCCCCAGCCTATAATAGACCGCCTCTCTGTGTCCATGTGTTCTCATTTTTCTCACCTGCCTATGAGTGAGTATATGCGGTATTTCTTTTTCTGTTCTTGTGTCAGTTTGCTGAGAATGATGTTCTCCAGATTCATCCATGTCCCTACAAAGGACACAAACTCATCATTTCTGATTGCTGCATAATATTCCATGGTGTATATGTGCCACATTTTCCCAGTCCAGTCTATCATCGATGGGCATTTGGGTTGGTTCCAGGTCTTTGCTATTGTAAACAGTGCTGCAATGAACATTCGTGTGCATGTGTCCTTATAGTAGAACGATTCACAGTCTTTTGGATAGATACCCAGTAATGGGATTGCTGGGTCAAATGGAATTTCTATTTCTAGGTCCCTGAGGAATCGCCACACTGTCTTCCACAATGGTTGAACTAATTTACACTCCCACCAACAGTGTAAGAGTGTTCCTATTTCTCCACATCCTCTCCAGCATCTGCTGTCTCCAGATTTTCCAATGATCGCCATTCTAACTGGTGTGAGATGATATCTCAATGTGGTTTTGATTTGCATCTCTCTAATGACCAATGATGATGAGCACTTTTTCATATGTTTGTTGGCCTCATGTATGTCTTCTTTTGTAAAGTGTCTGTTCATATCCTTTGCCCATTTTTGAATGGGCTTGTTTGGTTTTTTTCTGTAAATCTGTTTTGAGTTCTTTGTAAATTCTGGATATCAGCCCTTTGATGCGTAAACTGCAAAGATTTTTTCCCATTCTGATGGCTGTCGATTCACTCTAGTGACTGTTTCTTTTGCCGTGCAGAAGCTGTGGAGTTTGATTAGGTCCCATTTGTCTATTTTGGCTTTTGTTGCCAATGCTTTTGGTGTTTTGTTCATGAAGTCCTTGCCTACTCCTATGTCCTGAACGGTTTTGCCTAGATTTTCTTCTAGGGTTTTTATGGTGTCAGGTCTTACATTTAAGTCTTTAATCCATCTGGAGTTAATCCCCACAACTATTAATATAAGGACTCCCATCTCTAGCCAGCCTCCAGTGAATGAATAGCCTGGGGTGGGCCAGAGTGTTAAGTTACAGGTGGCCTGCAATAGCCATTGTGCTCTTCTGAAAAAGTATGGATGACTAACCCTGGGGAGAAGGACTCTCAAGTTCGGAGAAAGGAAGTACCTGGCCTAATGTCAGTGAGCTCAGTGCAGAATTGGGGCCAGAAGCCTAACGTTTTGACTCTTTCTGGACATTGCACATCATAGGGGGCATGCTTTCGCCTGACTCGTTCTTTTGGCCTTAGTGCTTGGCTGGCTGGCTGAGAGCAAGAATTTGTGTGTGTTAGGGGTGGGGATTGGGCAGGGAGGGTGGTAACAGTGATGTGATACTAGGGGGTACAGTTCATTTCTCTCCTTTTTCTCTCCTCCTTCACTCTCTGTCAAATCCCTTCTCACCTTTGCAAGACAGATGGAAAGAGAAATTTAGGGTAGGGGCTGCGCTTTAAAACCTGGCTTCCTGGACATGGGGCCTGGGTAGTTTGGTGCCCACGTGACAGGGACTGCTGGAGAGGCCCCAGATCATCTGTCTCGGGGACACTGTGGACACATGTCCTGAGAAGACCTCCTTGGGGGCTGGGGTGGGGCATCCTACCATCTTGGGAGCCCAAAGCCATGTGCTAACAAGCTGTTGGCAGAGAACTAGAGAAAGACATTTTCAAAAACAACAGCAACAAAAACTGCAAGCCACTCCATCGGGGCTGCAGACCCCTCCCTGCATCTCATTAGCGCCTGGGATGGGAGGAGAGGGGGCTGGCAGGCACTGCCTACACCTACGTGTCCTGAAAACCAATGCACAGAGGTGGGTGGGTGGGAGGCTCGGAGCGGCCCAGCTCCCAGCCGAGGAAAGTTCTTTCCGATGCTCTGCTTGCTGTTTGTTCCCTCCTGTATGAATTTTTAGAACAGGAATCAGATTCTTTCTGTGTAGGACACTTGTCTGTCTGTTTTCTGTTCCCCAAACCAGTCAATTCTCTAGGGTTTCTTCTGCGTCTTTAAAACTTGGGTTTTGAGTATGATTTCTATGAAGAAAGGTGAGTCATCAGAGTCCTGTCTTAGTAGACTGTTGACATCATAGCTGGGACTGCCACAGTTGGTTCTGCAGACTCCAAGTCAAGTGCTCCCCACAGACACCCCATTCACTGCCATAGTGAAGACCCTCATTCGCCTCCAGAGGGCAAACTTCCTGTCCAAGTTGGAAAGTAGACAAGAAAATCCTCAGCCACTTCCCCTATTTCTTTTTTCACTTGCTGCTCATCTCTTGGTGTTTGTATTCCCAAAATCCGAGGCTTCTAAGAAAGCTCATGCTGACCTGGAATTTGGGCGTGAGACCTGCCATGGTCATGGTCCTGTCTGTCCCGTCACAGGAGGAGCAGGGGCTTCCATTCCTGGGGACACTCTGCCCTCCCAGGCTCTCCCAGACTTCCCCTACCCACTTGTTTTAAAGTAGCAGTAACTATTGCACGTGATCCTACTCTATCTGAGTCTGAGAACCACATAGACGTCTGTCTCTATAAAATTGGAATGGCAGTGGAGGAGGGACTTTCATAGAGGGGATGGCAGCCCCTAAAAAAGAAGTAAAGGTGGCTTCTCTCAATGACTCCTATTCCTAGCAAAGACAAGCAGTGATGCCATTATTTGCAGTTGGATTCTGAGGCCCTGCCTAACCAGGAGGCGGGACACACTGGGGACCAGCAATCCTGGTATGACAAATAGTTGAGTTTCATAATGCCCTTGTAGATCCAGAGTCCTGGAAATGGCATAAACCTATCTGCGATTGTTGTCAAACTCTAAGATGCTTTGTTACCTAACGTTGCTCACTCCAGGAGGGGAAACCATGGTTCATGAAGTTTGTTAGGTGAGGTGGTGAATAGGCGTTTGGTGGTTGTTGCAGTCTAGGGCTCTAGACCCTCTCTGGAGACCAAGCCTGGCTGGTTAAAGACATTCTGACTCCCAGCCTCGGAGCAACACATCAGAAGGCATTCGAGGCTATGGGGCTTCTAGAGCCAGAATTCTCAGGTCATTGTCCTCAGCACCACCACTGTAGGGCTCCACCTGCTTGCACTGGGGAAGAAGAAAGGCTGGCTGCCCAGAGCCACAGCCTAGCTTGGGTAGGAGGAAGATAGAGGAGCCGTCTCCTCATCCTCACTCCTCTTGTTCAGGTGGACGAGATGGAAACCATCTCACATGGAGAAATGTTAAGGCAATTCTGGGAAAGCAAATACTAATAAAGAGCTGGGAACTTGCCCATCTCTCCCTCTTGAGGGAACTGAGCATGCTCTGAAGTACATGGCCAGGTTTGATTTTGGTGGAGGAACCAGAGACTTGGTTTTGCCTTGGGGCAGGCTGGACAAAATCACTGAGTGCGAGCGTTTCCTCCTGAGCATCCTGGAGGAGGGGAGCCCCTCCCTTCTCTGCATCCTCCCCCACTGGCTCCTTCATCTCCAGGCACTTTGCCTTCTTATTTCTGTCCTCTCCTCTGAACCAGAGGAAGAGAGATGATTAAATGCTTCTGCTATGTGGATGCCCATGACTCACCAGCAGGAATGGCCTCTCCAGGCAGGCTGTGCTGTCTGTCTCCTTCCCTCATTCCACTTTCCCCTCCCCTGCCTTGCCCCTTGCATCAAAATGAAGTCATGTAAGACCAATCCAAATTGATTTCTCTTTTGCTACTATTAGAATATCAGCTCCGTAAAATCGGGATGAGAATTTGTGGTCTGAAATCTGAAGACAAGGATTGGAGTCCTGGCTCTCCTGCCCACTAGGTGTGGCTTTGAGTGGCCATTTGCCTTCCATAAATCTTTATTTGGTCATAAAATAGGGGAAATGATAGAGCCATCCTCTCAGGGTGATTGTGGGGATCAGCTGAAATAATATGAGGTGTGAGCTGGTATTGTCTGCAACACATAGTTCATGCCATGAGCTGGGCACCACGGGAATCAGACTGGAATTCGTTCCAATGTGAAACAGGCAGATCCAGTGACAAAGGCTGAGAGAAATAAATAAGCCAGCCTTGGTGCCATCAAAGGAGCACCCAGCCTTCCCCCTCCCCCCGACTGAGCAAATAGCTAATGCCACATAGCAGAGGCCAGGGGGACAGATGTCTTTGTATGGAAGAGCTAGATCTGGTAGCCAGGGACTGGGCCACACGGGGAGGCACAATTGAATTTTTCCCTTCCATCTGACAGTTCAGGACTGGATGTTACTTTCCAAATGAAAGCGGTTCTGGAAGGTCGTTGGGAACAGTGAATTGTGATTATGCTGGCACATTTTTAATTCTGTCTCATTACAGCTGCTGTTAAGTCTGCATTATAATAATTGCTTTAGTTCTGCTTTGGTATTTGCAGGCTCCTTTAATGTAGCTGTAATCTATGTGTATATTCAAGTAAGCAGAGCCAAAGAGCAGGGGCAGTCTTATTAGACTAGAGAAACGCATGTTGGGGGTGGCGGGGGAGCAGACAGGCAGGCGGGAGCAGGGCCCTGGCCCCTGGCCGGGGGACCTTGGGACAGCATGGGGAGTGGAGGTTCTGGCCCCAAGCCCGACGCAGACTCACACTGTGACTTTGAGCAAGTTGAAGCTGCCTGTCTCAGCTCTCCCATCCATTATATGAGTTACTAAGTCTGTCTTGGTGGTGCTTAAAAGTTCTTAGGAGAAAAACTGTTGCTGGCGAAGAGCCCAGGGGGATGGCTGCATGCATTGGGCCCTCAGAGCAGCCAGAGTGGAGCCCAGTAGGAGCCTCCTCAGCCGCCCACAGTGGAGCAGCCGGGCGACCCTTCGGCAAGGATAAGTCGTCAAATAAATGGCACACAGGCACCCCCAATTCCCAGGGAAAATTTGGCTCTGGTCTTCCTGCCATCACTCCCTGTTCTGGTTTCTTCTTTAAAATTTGGTTTGTTTGAACTGTTGCCACTCTCTGCATGGTCCTGTACACACAGTGTTTCAGCCACTTGATGGAGGTCTTACTGCCGTCCTTGAGAACTGTGGCTTTCCTTTTTCTCCTTCAAGGGCAGTGGGTGTCAGTTTCAAGGGCAGAATGTAAGGGCTGTCCTGGACTAGGCCACTCACTGAGTGCTCACTATGCTCGGAGTTCACCCCCTACTGTTATTTCAGCATAGGAATTCATACTGTGCTCATGTAAGTCCTATAAGCTAAGCAGCCGTATCATCTCCTTTATTTCTTGAGACAGAGTCTTGCTCTGCCACTCAAGCTGGGGTGCAATGGCATGATCTAGCTCCCTGAAACCTTCGCCTCCCAGGTTCAAGCAATTCTCCTGCCTCAGCCTCCTGAGTAGCTGGAATTACAGGCATATACCACCATGCCTGGCTAATTGTTTCTGGTATTTTTAGTAGAGACAGGGTTTCACCATGTTGCCAGGCTAGTCTCAAATTCCTGACCTCAAGCGATCTGCCAGCCTTGGCTTCCCAGAGTTCTAGGATGACAGGTGTGAGCCACTGTGCCTGGCTTCATGTCTTTTATAGAGGAGTGAACTGAGGTCCCAGCAAGGTCCCACATACCTAGTGAACAGCAGAGCCAGACATGGAGCCCAGACCATCCAGATTCAGATGCACGATTTTAGCACTGCCTCAGGCTGCCTCCCCCTCATCCTCTCTCCCCGCTACAAGCATCATCCGTCTTCCATGCTGCTTCAGAGCTCACCGCTGAATTCAGATTGGTCTGGGATCAATGGAAGGATCAGAAAGTTCTCTCAGGACCAGAGACACAGGTCTGGGTAGATGCATGGGAAGGGACCATAGCCGAGGTGTGAACAAGGGCAAATCGGAGCCATTGAGCAAAACACATCTTTTGCTCCTCAGCTCTCCCAAATGATGCCTTTGCCTTGTAACAGTGAGTGTTGCAAAGGGAGTGAGAATAAGGCAAACTCCTGGTGTTCCTATGCACCTATACCCCCCACCTTGTACCTGGGCCATGCAACACCTAGATATTCCCAGAAGGATTCCTGGTTAGCCTCTTACCACTTCTACAGACTTCTGCATTAAGAAGCTTTCAGACTCCCTCAGCGCCTTTCCCTGTTGCTTCTGCAGGGAGAAGACTCTTCATTGTATGCAATGGACATGCAGCCTGCTACAGCACAAAATCTACCAGGTTCATGGAATCTCAATGTTTAAGGGAACTTGAAAATTCCTCCAACTGCAGAAATTCCTTTCAAGCGCCTCTGATTGATGCTCCATAGCCTTGGGTTTAACATGCAGGAAGATGGGTGCCACCTCACTCCCTGCCTTCTCACCAGACAGCCTGTTCCATTTATTGAATAGTTCTAATCATTAAACGATTCTCCTTTATTTTGCATCAATGTCTCCCTCCCGATAACTTCCACCAATTAATCCTAGTTTGATCTCCTGGAATTAATCCATTCCGTTTTTCACATGATAGTATTTTGAATTTATGAAGGCAGCTAAAAGTTCCTCTGGAGTCTTCTTGATCCTTCAGCATCCTTTGGTTATTTTTCTGTTATTTCTATTCAGATATTCCTCAAGGAGAAAAAACATACCAAAAGGTCCTAGATTGTCTCCAGCCTAAATTAGGCTCATGTACGGTTTCCTCTTGTTCCTTTACTGTGTTCCAGTCCAAATGTTTGGGTAACTACCAGTACTACATATTCTGCTGAGAGCTGGGAAGAATTAAGAAAATAAGATGTGGTCTCTGCTCTTGGTTGTATAACAGGAGCATTAACAACTAAATGGGACAAACTGCCTCCTCCTTCCTATGGAACTTCATGAGTGGAATGGTAAATGCATGTACACTATGTGCAGTGTCCTCTTTTGACTGTAAGGAGAACTGTGGAACTCACTGCCTACCATGCTATCTCCGTCTTGTTTCTGCCTTTCTCCCACACCATCTTCCGGGTCCACTTTCTCTGTGACTTTATCTCTATTCTTGGTTTTTCTTAATTGGCCCATCGAAGAGCCCTCTCCAAACCTCGCATCCTTCTTTCCTACAGGATCAAGTTACTCTCCCCTAAATACTGCCCTTAATTAGTTAAGAAAATCTCCCTCCATGACACAGGCAGCTCTCCCCCCAGAAAAACCAATGACAGATATGAACACCATTTGGTCTAATTAGTTCTGATATTTCACACAACATATTTGTGAGGTTTTCTGGAATGAGGAGAGGAAGGCAGGAAAATGCTTCTATTAAAAGAACAGCAGGGAGGCTCGGATAACAGGAGGGATGGAGTTTGGGGTCTTCTTTTGTCGCTGCAAATAGAGCCGTGATGAAATCAGTACCACCTGGCTTGGCGACAGTTGCACCTGTAGTTCCCCTTGCACCTCTATCTGCCTGCACCAGCCTCCTGGGGGCTGAGACCCACATCCTTTCCTTATTCTTGTGACACAAAGTTCCTGATTGAGTGACTTTTCTATTATGATGGCAGAAATCTATGCAGAGTGAGATCACATGAGAGGGGCTTAGCACTAGAGACCTGGGAATTCAGGGCATAGTATTCTACATCTGTCCTGCCCTTGGCTTGCTCTGTGATCTCGAATGATTATTGAACTCTAAGGCCTTTTTTGTAGCCTAAGGGCTGCGTATTAGCAGGGAGGAGGGGTGGGGGTAAAATCATATCTTACATTGCTAGAATAGATATCTCTCAAGATATGGAATATTGGCCATTAGAGCATATATAAATTAGGAGTAGCTCTTGACATAGAAAATCAATCCTATATTCCTCTCTCACATTTGCTGTCATCTGTTTATAATCTGAAAGTTTTAAGAGGTATGTTTACTGCTCCGGAGAGCCCAATGTGCACCTCACATATCCAGCAACATGGGTTCAGTCTCACGAACCCCATAATAAGTCTGTAGCTGAGATTGAAAATCAACACTAGGCTTTTCAAAGGTTGGCATTTACCATAGTGTCTAACCCAAAGTAGATTTTCATAAAGGTTGATAGGACAAGAATCCTGAGCCTTATGATGACGATATGGAAAGAGCTCTGGAAGGGGAGGCAGAATTCTTGGGTTCCCAGCCACATTCTATCACCACTTAGTTTTGTGACGTTAGGTAATTTATTCACCTTAGTCCCATTTACTCATCTCTAAGACCAGAGAGTTAAATAATTCTCTGAGCTTCATAGTTCTAATGTCCACAATTTTATGATAAAACATAGAAAAGGGAAATGAGGGGTTTTTAATAAACTTACCAGTGTAAGAAATGGTAAAGCCAATAGAATGAGTCTGATCTCCAAGCTGGAGGGATCCCTGAGGGCTTCCTACAAGCTTGCCCCATGGGTGCCTCTGTGTGACTCTCTTGGGAATCATTGCTCGGTCTTGCCTGGCCCCCCAGGCTGTTGCACACCTTGCCTCTGGTTACTGGGCCAGCTGGACACCTGTTCTGGTCCTTGTTTACCCTGCCCTTGTCCCATCCCACTTTCTGCTATGATCTGAGCATTGTTCTATGGTGAGCTCCACTTATACTGGCCGTCTGTCCCAGTCATTCCCAGGAGACAGACTGACTGCTTTCCCAGGAAGCAGGAGGACAGAGTGAAATCTCCCACTCTAGTAGCTGATGCTGAAGAGTGTGGGCTGCCAAGTCAGCCTGGGTGTGAAACCCAGATCTGCTGTCACCAGCCTTCATCCTGGTGTCTCAGTGTCAGTTTCCTTATCTGAAAATTGAGGTAACAATGAAATGGAAATGAAAAAAAAAAAAACAAAAAACAAACAAACAAACAAACAAACAAACCATGTAGAGTACTTAGCATCATGCCTGGTCTCTGGTAAGTGCTCAATAAGTATTAGTTGTCACTGTGTTGGTGTTATTTGTGAGTTCTGAGTCCCTTCAGAAATAGACCAGACTTGAGGTAGATGTTTTTTTAAAAAATTAGATTAGTCTTTGGCAAAGCTGGATTAGGAAAAGAAAACTGGATCCAGGGACATGTATTCCAAATACTTTACCACAATTCTAGACCTTAAGGCAGAGATCTTGCCCTTGCCCATCCAACTCAGACAGGGACCCCAGACAGGGAGAGAGGCCCGACGTGTGCACCGTCTTAAATACGGTAACTCTTCCGGGAGGAGATGAACCCATCCCAAGAGATGTGAAGCCTGCTCATCCAACCATTGCCCACTCTCTTTTAGAGTAGGAGGAACTCACTGGAGGGACAGCGTTCTCCTAACAGCTCAGCAGGGCTAGAAGCTCCTAGTTCCTGGGGTGAGTTTGAGAGACAGGCAGGGGCTTCCCTCTACAACTTCCTATTACAGACTATCCTTTCTGGGTTCAGCAACTGCTCCAGTTTCTGCAAAATCAGCAGAAACTCTTATAAACAGACCCTACAAAAGCTTCCTGAAGTTATTTTCCAAAAGTCCTAGATGCCTTTATTTATTTATCTATTTATTTATTTTGAGACAGAATCTCGCTCTGTCACCCAGTCTGGAGTGCAGTGATGCAAACTCAGCTCACTACAAACTCTGCCTCCTGCGTTCAAGTGATTCTCCTGCCTTAGCCTCCTGAGTAGCTGGGATTACAGGTGCCCACCACCACACTTGGCTAATTTCGTATTTTTAGTAGAGATACGGTTTCTCCATGTTGCTTAGGCTGGTCTTGAACTCCTGACCTTAGGTGATCTGCTCACCTTGGCCTCTCAAAGTGCTGGGATTACAGGCATGAACCATCTCACCCAGCCTAACATACCTTTTAATCATAAAAAACGTGGTTACTGTGAAAAGTTAAAACATGAAATATGTACTATACATGGTGAGGGTCTGTAATCAGTGTCTGTTACCTCTCTCTCCTCCAAAACTCATCAACAGTTTCATGTTCACAGAACATTTTAAACAATGTCTATCAGCAAGGTTTTTGGATCGGGGTAAGCTAATTATGCCTCACATTTTTACTAAGTCAACATGATATGGCAAGACTCCCGTTCCAGTGCCCTAGGGCGGGTGGTTTGGGAAGTCAGGCCCTGCTTCATCCGTAGTGGGTTCCAGTATTTGCGGTCCTGCATAGCATCAGGGCTGTTTGCTTTGGGCTAGATTTCTGCATCTCCAGGGTGACCTGTGTATGTCTAAAGGACAGCTACTTCTAGAGAGTCCCAGGAGCAGATCTTAAGCTATGACAATGCTGTATATTAGCCCACTATGACCTCTGGGAGAAGTGCTAAGATTCAAGGTTTCTTTTTTTTAAATTAAGTTCTGGGGTATGTGTGCAGATCATGCAGGTTTGTTACATAGGTATAGATATGCCATGGGGGTGGTTTGCTGCATCCATTGCCCCGTCATCTATATTAGTTAGTTCTTCTAATGCTATCCCCCCAATCCCCCCACCCCCTGCTATTCCTCCTATAGTCTCCCACCCCCCAGGCCCCGATGTGTGATGTTCCCCTCCTTGTGTCCGTGTGTTCCATTTATGAGTGAGAACATGTGGCGTTTGGTTTTCTGTTCTTGTGTCAGTTTGCTGAGGATGATAATTTCCAGTTTCATCCATGTCCCTGCAAAGGACATAAACTCATCCATTTTTGTGGCTGCATAGTATTCCATGGTGTATATGTGCCACATTTTCTTTATCCAGTCTCTCATTGATGGACATTTGGGTTAGTTCCAGGTTTTTGTTTGTGAACAGTGCTGCAGTAAACATACATGTGCATGTGTCCTTATAGTAGAATGATTTATAATCCTTTGGGTATATACCCAGTAATGGGATTGCTGGGTCAAATGGTATTTCTATTTCTAGATCCTTAAGGAATTGCCACACCATCTTTCACAATGGTTGAATTAATTTACACTCCCCCCAACAGTGTAAAAGCATTCCAATTTCTCCACATCCTCTTTAATGTTTTGGTTGAAGGTTCAACCAATACATCTCTCTCCCCATCTATCCCAGGCCTGACCATTCTGCTGCGCTGAGTTCAGACTAAGGAGTATATATTTCATATGATGGGCATCTGCCCCCCTGCCTGGGAGAGTTTGGGAAGAACCTCCTGCCCCATCCCTTGGGTTCCTCATGCCCTTTTCTTTCTCCTCTCTCCCCATGGCAGGGGTTGGGCCCTTCCCCAGAGCCCCAGCCTCCTAACCCCCCCTTGCCTCATTTATTTCCCAGAGCTAGATTCAGTTTCTGGGATTTCCCCTCATCAGCCATACTAAGTGGCCTGAATGTCCCCCTGATGCAAACACCATCTGTCCCCAGAAGTCTTATCATAGCATTCTGGGTCTCTACTCAGGTCAGCCTCTAGCTCATTAACACCAGTCTGGAGATACCTTGACCTTGGCTCTTCTGCCCCACTCCTTGACCATGTTCTCTGCCCTATCTGGACACAGGGCCCTGAGCTACAGGCAGCCTCACAGTGGGTGGCCATTCTCCCAGCCTTGACCTTCCCTGCCTGGCCATCCACGGCCTGCCTGCCTGCCTCTCCCAGCAGCAGCCCCTCATATATTGTGCAATTGAGGCCATGTCACTGGTGACATGTTCAGCTGTCACTGCTATTTCCCATGAGACCTTTAACTGTCATTCAAATACTGAGATTTCCTGCTAGTCTGCAGTCCTATTTGGCAATTTATTTATTGTCACTAATACTCTGTCAGAAAAATATTGATGTTCTTTTAAATATGTGATTTTTAACAGGCTTTCTCTAGGGAGTTTCTTGTATCTGGGGGCACATTTTTCCCCTAATGGACACAACCCTAATTTTATCCTGAAATTGAATAAGAAATCAGATTCATGTCATAGGTACTTATTTCATAGGCAACATCCTTAGGTCAGGGAGTACATCTGCACATACATGGCAGGAACTAAGGGCCATGAGAACACCCATGTCACTCACAGTGTGTGAGGGTGGTTGTCCCCTTCACTCCTTCCCATTGTTACCCATAAAGAAAGGTTTTATGGGTAACAATGAAAAACATTCCTGCCTTTCACTTCAGGGCTTCCCCTTGCCCTTCCCCTTGACCTTGCCCTTCCTCTTCTCCTTCCCCTTCCCCTTCCCCTTGTCCTTCCCCTTGCCTTTCCCTTTCTTCTTCCCCTTTCCCTTCCCCTTCTCCTTCCCTCCGTCTCCCTTCCTTCCCCTTCCTTTCCCCTTCCCTTCTCCTTCCTTCCTCCTCCCTTCCCTTCCTCTTTTTTCCCACTTCTTTTCCCCTTACCTTTCCCTCCCCTGCCTTCCCCTTCTCCCCTCCCCCTCTCCTCCCCTCCTTTCTTCCCTCTCCTTTCCTCCCTCCCTCCTCTCTCTCTCTCCTCCCCTCTCCCTTTTTCTTTTCTTCCTGTCACCCAGGCTGGAGTGCAATGGCACAATCTTACCTCACTTCAACCTCGGCCTCCTGGGCTCAGGTGATCCTCCCCACTCAGCCTCCTAAGTAGCTGGGACTACAGGCACATACCACAATACCTGGCTAACATTTTTAGTATGTTTTTTTTTTAATAGAGACAGGGTCTCCCCGTGTTGGCCAGGCTAGTCTTGAACTTCTAGGCTCAAGTGATCCTCCTGCCTCAGCCTCCCAAAGTGCTGGGATACAGGTGTGAGCCATGGCGCCAGGCCCAGGGCTTCATTTTCTTGGTTATATCGACTTACTTAGTTTGTTGAACACTTCTATAGCATTTTCCATGCCAGGCACTGTCCTAAACACTTCCAACTATTTGTCTACTAAATTCTTAGATGTTTTTACAAGGTGGATGCTAGTCTCTCCATTTCACAGATGGGAAAACTGAGGGAGAGAGTGGTTAACGAAATTACGCAAGGTCACACATCAAGTAAGCAGCAGAAGTGAGATTAAAACCCAGGTCATGTGGTGCCTGAATCTGTATGCCCGCCCCCCAGGCCAGCCCCGGACCTGGGGCATGCTCCCTGTGCTGTGGACAGTCTCCTTGGGCTCAGGGCCTCAGGAGAGTCATGTCTCACTGTCACTCCATGGGACATTGCCTGTGTCAGGACTGGGCTTGCCACATCCGTGCGGCCTGCCATGCAGAAGTTTTTCTTCTGGAATCCACTTCCTCCACCTGGAAAGAGGAATTGAACAGCAGAGTCAATTCCATGTAAATCCAGTGCCCGATTTGTCCTCAGATGAACTTGTGACAAAGCCAGCACCATGCCAGTCCACTTGGCTGCTGTGCGTTGTTTCCAGTTCTGGTCAAAGACCTTCATCGATTGTCCTTTTCATCTTGTCACCCAGACACCTCAAGGCAGTTCATGCTTCTGAAAGTCCAGGAAGGCACTCTCGTCAGTCTGTCGGCTCCCCTGACATCCAGCGACACTCCTGGCCCTCTCATTTGGGCACCAGGACTTGCTTGTGTTATACTAGTCCCCACCGCTGATGTCCTTATTTTGCAATTTGGTGGTACCAAGGGACCATGCATTTGGAAAGGAATAAGAGGTGGTGGAGCTGGAGGCTGAGATGAGAATACTCTGTGTCCTAGCAAAGCCCTGAGCCCCATCCTGCTTCCTGGGAGCAACATGGTCAGGCCATACCTTGGATGGTCAGGGAAGATGACGGAGGGATCTGGGGCTCTTTTGTGCTTGCATAGCTTGGGTCTAAAGTGGCAGCAGGACATGGAGGAGTACACTGGGAATAAAAAAAAGAGTTCCCATTCCTCGCCTCAGTTTCCTCACCTGTACAACAAGGGACCTGGGTCAGACACTTGGGCTTGGCTCCCTGGGCTCTGGGATTGAAGAGGTACACATGGCAGGGTCAGTGGTAGGATGGGGAGGCTGGGAAGATGCTCTGCTCCTGGAATCCCACCACATGGGACCCATTAGTTTGCTAAGGGCAGGAACTGCTGAGGCCTCACCTCTGCTCAGAGGCTAGGGGAGAGTTATAGGCAGGCAATTAAAGTTAGAATTGGCATTTCAGGTGGCCGGCTCTGATTTAATTAACAAAGGCTCCTGGTTAATAGATCAAGTGACATTTCCACACTTCCCTCCTGCCATGTTCCACTCCCTGCACTGCCTGCCACCCCAACTTTCAAGGTGCTTCTTAGTGGCTTCCTTCTCTAACAACAAGTGGGGCTGGATGGAGACTCAAAGGTTGGGGGAGGAAGGTCCTGGTCGGTGATGGCCAGGACAGGACTGATGTTGCCTCTGAGTCCCCAGCTCAGTGCCCAGCACACTGACATTTAATTAAAAGTCGCTCATTGAATTGTGGGTGTCAGATTAGTGCATCCCCAGTAGAAGCAAAGAAGGACTGGGGTACAGGGACCCTTGGAGCTTTTTATTTAAGAAGGCAACTAACTGCAGAGGTGACAGGGTGGTTCACAAGACCTTCTGCTGTGAAACTGAGTGACCCGAGGGATGGCACCCAGATGTGGGTTCCCCCACATCACCAGCAAAGGGCAGCCCTTCCCTTTACTCCTCTCCTGCTCAGCCACCCCCGGCCAGCCACCTCCCCTTCCCTGACCGGGCCATGTAAGGCTCCCCACCCATGATGGATTTTTCAGGCTTCATTTAGTGACATAACCATTCCAGTAAAACATACAAATGGTCCAACTGTGGATCCTAATGTGCAGTAAACGGTTTTTCACCTCATATCATTTTTTATGGGGAGAAATTGGCTGTGTACTTCCCCCTGCAGCCCCCTCCCCTCTGCAGGTGGACTCTGGCAGTGGGAGGGGTTGCCCCTGTTCCTTCATCAGCCAGGCTGTCAGCTCCACTCCAAACAGCATTCACTCACTGGGGTGGGGGCTGGTTCAGCTCTGATTAATTGTCCCGTGCAACATTAATTTCCGACAACAGGTTCACTCTGCTATCTCTGCAGGAAGAGGGAGGTGGGGCAGTGGTGGGGGCAGGGAGAGAGTGTGTTTCCTGACTGGGTTCCTTCTTTGCCTCTTTGCCTCCTCCTCTTCGGAAGGCACTGCCCTCTGCTGTAATCCTTTCTTCCTGCGTCCTGCGGCCCTTGCTAAGTGTCCTCGGCCCCTTTCTTGGTCTTTCCCGTGTCCTCTCACCTATGCAAAGGGATTCTTAGCACTTCTGTCATTTGTCAAAAGGCAAGATTGGAAGGGACCTCTAAGCTCTGGTTAAGGAGACAAAGTGACTGGGGACTCTCCAGACCTTAAGAGGGAGGGCTTGGTGATGCCGAACTCAACATCTTCCAATCTAAGCTCTACCACTGGACCCTGGCAAGGTCAGTTAACCTACATCTCTGGGCAGATTCCTCCTCAAAACTGTCCCCAAGTTCTCTTTCTGCCCCTCTGCACTATCCTGCCCAGGCTTCTCTAGTGGCTTCATTATCTCCCCTCTGTGCTGACTTGGGGGCATCTCTTTGGACTCCACCCTTTCCATCTGCCCTTTCTTAGAGCATTCCCAGTGGGCACTTCTGGAAGCACAGCCAAGTAGCGAGTACTTTGAGGAGGGCAGGCAACGTGCTGAAAAGGGGTTGGGTGACGATAGGACATCCCTTCCCCAGCTGTGGTCTAGCCCTGCTCTCAGCAGCAAGCTCTTAACCTTCCCTGCCTCTCCTCTTGCTGCCTTCCAACCAGCCGCCTCCGCTGGAAGGCACAGAAGACAGCAGGCGTGTGATGCTGTGGCAGCTTCCTTCCTCTTCCAGACAGAGCAACTGCTGGCTCTGTCTCTGTGGTCAAAGAAGCAGCTGGTCCTCTCTGCTGCACCACCAGCAGAGCTGGAGGAACATGTCTGCGTATGTGCATCTTCCAGTTCACAGATCAAACTCCTCCATAGTGGCCTGGACTGCTGGTTGTCCCTTCACCATGTGGCCAGTTTAGGAGCAGGGATTGCTGCATGCCCAGCACAGAGAGGCGCACGTGTATATAAATCTAAGCGTGCATCCATGCATGCAAATCATTTTGGAACAATATCTGCACATTTGGCTCCCAGGCACAGCATAAGCATACCTAGTGCTTAAGAGATACCCTTGTGCTGAGATGCTTCATTGGCAGGATAATTGCACCCTGAACAAAGGGAAAGTTCTTTGAAATTTAAAGAAGTTCTCTAGAAATGTCAGGGCTGGTAGTGATGATGATTATTCCAAGACCTCTATTACTCACACTGGCATCAGACCACACCTCCGCGATAAGCCTCAGAAAGGACTAAAAAGAGGGAGAGAAATCAGCTGGTGCTTCCTCTTAGCTTGGACACTTGAGATGGGTCCATTCTGAGTCCACCTTCCTTGGTGCATAAAAACAAGCCAGCAGGCACTGGGGGAAGTGTGGCTGATGAGTGCAGGGAACTAGACCCTAGAAGGATTGCTCCTGAGAGCTATGAGGCTTGGCCTGCAGGGGAGATGGTGGCTGCCAACCAAGATCTGAAGGATTTTTGTGTGGAAAAGTAATCAGCCAGTTCCAAGTTGCTCCAGAGGGCAAAACTAGGACAGATGTAGTATAAGGTTAGAGGTAGATTTCCTCCCAATTTTTTTACCCTCCCCAGTCTTACAAGTTAAGACCTTGCTTTTCCCTGTTGAGAGGGAGTAGGCAGTGGCTGAGAGAAGCTGTCAGAAATGCGGAAGGATTCTTGCACTAGGAGGAAGTCCTGCATAACTTCACAAAGAGTCTTCCTGCTTTCAGGAGTCTGGAGTTCCAAGTAACTGGGACTCCAATATCCAGACAGGATATTCGAACCCAGAACTACAGACACAAGGAGGAGTTCCTATCACCTCTAACACTTGAGACTCCTCAAATCTCTACTGCCTGAAGGCCCCATGACCTCTTGGACCCCAGAAAACCAAAACTGCATGGACTGTATGTCCCGCAGGAGCCTCGGACATGCCTACTCACCGGTCCTCAGGAGGATGGGCTATTGGAGATCTGGGTTCCAAACACAGAGATGCTGGAATGAAGACAGTGGCTCTCTGATGAGCTTTCTGGGGTTAGGAAGAGTTCCGGTGAGTCCTTCCTGCCACAGTCTATGCCGCATCCTGACTCTTCCTGCCTCTCTGTGACCTGGCCTCACTCTTCAACCGTCTCAGAAGGGGTGAGACCACAAAGCAGGATCTGGACAAAGGAAGTGGGGGCAACTCAGCCCCTGATTTAGGAGTCATAAAGCGCAGCAGTGGAAACGAATCTATTTAGAAGCCTGCAGCAGATTTTAGACACCTTGATTAATCATAACTTGCTACACATTATTTCCCTATAAACAAACTACAATGTTACTCATATAAACAGCTTTATCTTGACAGCTGCAAAATGTCAGGATTTAATGTAGAATGAGCAGAGATATACCATATGTTACCACTCTGGGCCTGGAACACACTAATTCATAGCATATTGCCTCACACTGAAGAGGTGGTTACAAAAGAGGGCTAGGCTTTTGCCTGGCCACAGGCGTGCGCACCGGCTCCGCGTTCCAGCCACTTCTCGCCTGAGCTGTCACGACTTAGAGCAGTACTGAGAAGGGCTCCGAGGGCTGCCTGCAGGGAGTGAAACAGCACCCGGAAAGTGTGGAAGCAGTTGTATTGTTGTGTTTTTTAAAAATTGACTCCAATAAATACAGGTGTACCACACCGGGAAACCTGTGGTTACAGTGCAATTTTCTCAAAAAACAGTCAATACATGCCTGGTTCCCTGCTGAGGAGAACTGTGGCTACCTTTGCCAGGATGAAAAGCTTACAAAGCACACCAAACAAATAGAACCCACTTCGGAAACAAGCAATTAAGGAACAAGTTGAATGCATGAAGAAACAGAACTTAATGCTTGTGAAAAGGAAGTTTGTAAAGGGATGCTTTACCTAGGAATGTCCCGAAGAGAAAAAAAGTAGAGAATTTTTTTCCCGTACGACTCCTGCTCTGTCACCCAGACTGCAGTGCAGTGGTGCGATCTTGGCTCACTGCAACCTCCACCTCCTGGGTTCATGTAATTCTCCTGCCTCAGCCTCCCAAGTAGCTGGGACTCCAGGTGCAAGCTGCCATGGTCAGCTAATTTTTTAGTATTTTAGTAGAGATGGGGTTTTAGTGTGTTGTCCAGGCTGGTCTCAAACTCCTGAGTTCGTGCAATCTGCCCACCTTGGCCTCCCAAAGTGCTAGGATTACAGGCGTGAGCCACCATGCCGGGTGAGGATGTGGTTTTATAGACAGATCAGCTTCTCGTTTGGTCTCTTTCCTTTCAGTTTCCTAAGCTTCTTTATTTCTCTTCTACCCTAATATGGCTCTAAACCAGGCATCAATTGGGCCCACTGTATGTTTTTATTAATACAGATTTACTGGCACACAGTAAAGACATTGTTCTACGTGTGGTCTGTCTGCTTTGGGCTGTAACAGCTGAGTTGAGTAGCTGCCTTAGAGATCATATGACCCACAAGACTGAAAATATTTACTCTCTGGCCCTTTGCGGAAAAACTTAGCTGATCCCTGCACTTTGTGTTTGTCATTTTCTAGCTTAAACACTTGAAGCACACAAGTGTTATGTTCTGGCAGCACCTGGGTCAGTCCCCTTCTTTGGTTCTAGAACCCTGATTTCCTTTTGGGGAAGCACCACCCACAATGGGTTATCTTGGTGAGACTGCCACCCGGGAGGTGGGCATGTAACCCTAGTCCTGTATTAGACCCTCCACTGGACTGTGGCTGGCCAGCGGAGTGGAGTGAAATTGATTTGTCCTGGGGGCAACAGATCCTTGAAGATATTATGGCCTGTTCCTGCTGCAGGAAGTCAAGGCCAGCTCTGATTGCAGTCCCTTTCCTACACTCCTTGTTCTCCATCAGGAGTGGGAACAACTCGTTTTCTCTCTATGACATGTTTTTTTTTTTTGCTTAAGTAAGTGAGCGCTTGTTTCTGTTGCTTATAACCGAAGAAACCTAAATCAATGTCAACAGACTGTCGGCCCCATACCATCTGTGGGTCAGGTCCACACTCAGACCAGCTATGCTGACTCTACCTGACTTGGTCCTGGCCTCTCTCTCCCCTTCTCCACTCCCCCTAGTCCTCTGCTTCTCTTCTAAGGACTCCTCATACCAATGCTCTGTACTCAGATGATGTGCCACATGCACAGAGCTCTGCTTTTGCCCACGATATTCCCTCTGTTCTGTTTGGAATGCCTGCTCCTCTCTCCAACTTAGGAAACTTGTATCCATCATTCAAAGCACAGTTCCAAATGTCACCATCTCTGTGCAGCCTTCCCCAGGATTCCCAGGCAGAGTTAACGGCCCCTTCCATGAAGCTCCCATGGAACTTTGAGCCTCTTCATCCTAAAGCATTCCAGTTACTGTTAAAATGTTAAGTTTACAGGGCTGTTTTCCTCCAACTTTCTATGAGCTCCTTGACATAAGGGAGTAGTTTTATTTATCTGTACCCCTGGAGCATAGCCAGATTGTAGAATGTTAGATAAATGAACAGCTTATTTTTACCATTGTTGTTGTATTTGACTGTTAAGTTATAATCTTGGTCCTAGCCCAGTAGATTTCCAACCCAACTCAGCATCAAATTGCCCTTTCTTCTCCCACTCTGACTTTATTCTCTGGCTTCAGTTACTGGCCTCTGGCCTTGGTCCATTCAATCTGCAGAAAAAGTTCTGTACCGGCTCCTTGGAGCTTATGGCTGGAGCCCTACTGCCTGATACCAGACAGGACAACATCCATCCCTCGAGGGAGGCATGAACCTTCCAGATGTTTCCAGCCCTCTTGAATTGCTTTCCTGGCCTTCTTGCTTCTGATCTACCCTTGTCTACACCTGGATGGAGTAATCCTGTCCTGCCTTATCTCACTGCTGACCTCTTGCCAGGCACCCTCTGGCAGGAGTGTGGTTTTGCCTTAGTGACACACACAGCCAAGGCAGAACTCTGTGCTAATGGCTGTTGTGATCTTCTTGCTGGAAGGAGAGTCTTTAATTCTTTCTCTTTGAAGAGCGGGAAGTACTCCTCAGGGGACCACAGAGCTGACAAGCTTTAGTAGGACAGTTAAAGCTCAAATCCCAGTTTGTCTGGTGCAGCTCATTCCTCCTGGGTTGGAAGCATGGGGCCATTGTGGAATCTGGAAATCTTAGTAAGTCAGGATCACCTAGAAGAGATAAGCATTGTGATGCTGTGCAGGCTCCTTAGGGAGGAAAATAAATCATTCTCTCTGACCCATTTCCCATTGCTGCCTACTTTCATGGTAGGCCAGAGTTTTCAAAGTGCAAGATCCTGTCTGGGTGCCGGAGTCTTACATTAATACTAGTGAATTCTTTCTCTCCAATGTTCTTATGCCAGAAGGGCTTCTGGAATGTGCAGAACATCCCACAACCTGATCCTGCTGCCTGGGTTGTGAAAGGTACTTGGTTTCTCTCCAGTTGGTGGAGTCATCCAAAGAAGCAGATTGTCCTATACCCAGCCCTGCAACTCCAAACATAGAAGCTAATTATGCCCAAATAAGGCTTAATTCTCAAGAGAAAGGCTTGTTTCTGGATTTCTGAGCTCATTTTGGAAGGCAAATGGCAGACACTGGTTCCTGCTGCCAGGAACTCCTCCAGGAACCATGAAGTCAAAGTGCAGTCTTCCCCAGAATTCCCAGGCAGAGTCAATGGCCCCTTCCTTGAAGCACCCATAGTACTTTGAGCCTCTTTGTCCTAAAACACTCCAGACACATCTGGTGAGTGAGAAGTAAATTTAGTGTAGAGAATGAACAAACATCCCGAAGTGTTCAGGACAGGTCTACACTGTCAAACCAGCTGCTGGATTGTTTCTGCAAAGTTTCAAAATGTCCCTTAAATTCTGAAACTTCTAGTCCACAAGCTGCATCTCCAAGACTGCCTCTTATGCTAAGAATACATTAAATCTTTGCCTGACCACATGCATTATATTGGACTTGAAGCCTGTGGTCCTGATGCCCTTGCCAGAGTAAAGCACAGCCTGAACTCAGCCTCCTGCCCTCTTCTCCTGGAGCCCCACTCTGCCCCGGACTTGGCCAGCTTACTTCCCTTGCTCTGTGAGGCTGCCATGATGGCATCAGAAATTATAGACCATGAGTGAGATGCTGTCTCCAGTCCAGCTCCTGCACCCAGCTCTGAGCTCCTGGCAGAATCCAGCCCATAGGTTACTTTTTGTGTTACTGGCCTTTTCTCCCATTTCAATTAAGTTAACTCTAGAGCTCAAGAGACTCATGGAACTTAAAAATATCTAAAGGAGCAAAAAGCAGCAACCAATCATTCCCAAGCGAAGCTGGCTTCCTGTTTGTGTGGGCCTGGGGCTCCGGGATACTGTAAGACATAGACTTGGGTTTGAAGAGAGTACCTGAGTTATTGACACCCATACTTGGCAATGATATTACCCTGGGATGTTATGATCTCTCACTCTTGCTGTGTGTGTGTGTCGGGGGGGGGGGGGTGACTGAGTGAGAGCACAAAATGAATTTCAAAGCAAACTATTCCCAGATTCACATAACCTGCTGGTGAGTACTTAATCTAACATTTGTCCCCTCTGAGTACACGAACAATGGGTAACAGTATATTCAGTCCCATGGGGAAGAACTAGGCTTTGGGTGACTGTTGGGAGTGTTGAATTTGCTTTAAAGGATTTTACGGATTCCACAGTTACCTCCTAGTTAGCAGAGCTGATGGAGGTGGATGCTATCACGAGTAACCCAAAGCCAATGGATAATCCCTAAATCATTACCATCTGTTTTGAAATGTACCATTTGATCATTCCTGGGAGCTGATTTGCCTTCCTAATTATGTTCTCCTTGGACTGATGTTAAACTAACATTTCTTTCCAATAAAAAATAAAACCGGCTCTTAATACTTTGTTAAATCCACTGCATGTGATACCAAGACCTTAAAAAAAAAATAAAAAGGAGAGAAAAAAAAGACCAAAAGACAAAGATGAAAAAGGAGGAGGAGCCTTGTCTTTGCTTCTGATTGATTTTTTTGCTGCAGCTTGTGAAGGAGTTAAAAGTAGAGTCAGATTTCAGGATCTAAGCCTCCTGTATATTCTCTACTCAGGAAAAAACTGCTTTCCCACCTCTAACTTGTGTATGGTTACTTGTGCGTGGACACACGGCAGAGTCTGAGCCAGGCTCTGCGAGGCTCTGTGCTTAGGAACCTGTTGGCATTCACAGTTCTACCTGTTTCCCCTCGAGCTCCCTAACTCCTTTTAGCCGTTGTTCTTAGTCCTAATCAGTACTTCTTCCGCCTGTTACTGTTTTTAATATTTCATTTGTTCAAATGGCTAATACTTGCATATGGCATGAAAGTCAAAATATACACAGAGTCGGTCTCCTTCCCCCACACTGTACCCCCACTTGTTCCCCTCTGTAGATGGCAGCTGTTACCCCCACAGTGCTTTCTGCAGTGTGTCTGGGGGCTCTGGGGGGACCAGCTATTCTTGCTGCCCCTTGAAGTCAGCTTCTTGGGTCTGCTCCTCACAGCCACTGAGTTCTGATGTGCATCCCCTTGGCGTCTGAACAACAGCGTCGAGCACACCTGTCCTCTTGGGCCTTCAGTGCCAGAGGAAAGGTGTATTTTGGCTCTGCATCCAGCAGCCCTGATGCTGCTCCCAATTCAAGGCTCCATGTCTCCCTTCTCTGCTCTGTGACCTCTAGTTTGTGACCCCAAAGGCCTTGTCCTGGCCTCCATCTCCTCTCATGGCAGTATAGCCTACAAGTGTGTCGGAATCTTCCCTCTGGAACTCTTACTCCCGGGCTCAGCTCTGCCCACATGATTCCTCTGCCACCTCTCCGAGTGCCCCTCCCTGAGCCTCCCTCTCTGAGTGTCACTCTCCATGCCTGCTGCGTCATCCTAACTTCGTCCACGCATGATCCAGGCATTTTCTTTCTCTGCTCTGGTCTCACTCATGCGCTCCTCATCTCTATTGTGAAGGTGATGCTCAGATCCTGAACTCTACAATAGACCCTTTTGTCAAACCCCAGCATTGGCAACTTTATTTCCAACTCTTCCAGACAGTGCCACCAGATTGTCCCTGGTGAGATGATGTCCAAGAGCTTAAATCCCAGCTTGCATTCTCTCTCTGACACTATCCCCTCCTCTAACCTTTACGATTTCATAGTATCATCACTCCTCCAGTTACCCTGATCCCTCCACACATGTTCCCCATCCCGAGGACTGTTCAATCCTTCCTTCAGATTTCTGGCCATACCCTCCCTTTTATTTCAGTTCCTACAGCCACCATCTCATGCCCAGACCTTTCTAGGCCAGAATGTGAATGCTGTCAGGAAACTCTTACTGGGGTGTGTGTGTGTGTGTGTGTGTGTGTAAGCACACACGTGTATGCACAACATGGCTGTTTATTTACCTGAGTGCAGGTGGGCTAAGGCTGAAAAGGCCATTAGCGAAGGGCGATGGGATAGGAGTTGGTTTTATAGATTGGGGCAAATCTTTTGGGGAGGGGGCAGGGGTGTTACGGGGTAAGATCAGTTACAATGGTTGGGGGTAGGTTAAGGAGTATACATTACCATAAGTTCAGTTACAATGGCTGGTGGGGTAAGGTGTAAGAGTAGTTAAGATGGCAGGGTGGGGTGAAGGGAAGCTTATGTCCAAGGGAAGCTCCGCTAGGCAATCAGGGATAATGGTGAATGCAGGCTGTGGGTGGGGGGTGATCAGCCGAGGCAGGCAGGACTTTAGACTTCCTGGGTCCAGGCTTGCACATGGAGGCCTGACATACCTGTCCAAAGTTTGGCATCTGTGATGGTCCAGGAGGCTTCTGAGATGCTTGGGCAGCATTAGTCTTCAGCTGCCAAGCTGAGGATTGGAGCTCCAGGAGTTCTGGAAGCAGTAACGTGAGTTGGACAGTCGACTTTCTGTGGGGGCCCCACACAGATGGGGCAGGGCTTGGAAGGAATCCTGGGCTGTAGGCATTCCTTGGCCCAGTGGCCAGGTTTTCAACACTCAAAGCAAGGTCTGAGGGGATAGTGGGATGCTGCAGTCCGGGCACTCTGAAGTCTTTGTGAGCCAGTGGTGTGGGGTTTGTCTGACAGCAGAGGCAAGCGTCTGTCGTTCTGAGAGGTGCTGCTGCCAGGCAGTTTCTTTTCTGTTATTGAACATCTTGAAGGTGAGGTTGCTTAATTCCTATTGTGGGGTTTGAGAGCCAGATTTTAATTTCTGTAACTTTTTGTAATGTTGAGGTTGATTGGGTGATAAAATGCATATTAAGTGTTTTTTTAGGGGTGCCAGTAGAAGTAAGGATGACATTTAAGTTACTCCAGGTGAGATCATAGGACTGGGTTAAATATTGGAGGATTTGATGAAAAGGAGCCTAACCAGTGGCCAATTTGGGAAAGGTTGGATAAAGGGAAAGGAATGTGCACCCTAACTATGCCTTTAGCTCAGCCACCTCTCGAAGGGGGAATTGTTGGGAGGGGCACAGGTGGTAGCCCAGGGGCTAAACTGTAAGCTGGGCCATGTATGAGGTGGGGAGGTGACAGGAGGGGCATAAGGAGGTGGGCTGTGGGCAGAGGAAGAGGAGGAAGGCTCTGGGGGGTGAGGTTAGGTCCTGGATTAGGGCCTGGTTCAGACGGGCGGGGAGGAGAAAGGTCAGAAGGGTCGATGGACAAGGAGGATTATGGCTTACTTGCAGAGGAAGGAGGGGCAGACGGAAGGGAAGAGAAGGAGTAGAGATTATGGAGGGATTGGTGTTTAAAAAAAAAACTGCCTGGACATAGTGAATTTCAGACCATTTGCCATGTTGCAACAAAAATTGTCTAAATTTTGTAAAATAGAGAGGATACAGGTGGCATTTTTTGTCCAATTGGAGCCGTTGTTTAACTTATATTGTGGCCATGCAGTGTTACAGAAGATGAGACGTTTGGGTTTTAGGTCCGGAGACAGTTGAGGAGACGAGCTTCTTTAGAACACAGGCCAGTGGAGAGGAGGGAGGGATAGCGGATAGACAATTGCCCATGGTTCTGGAAGGGCAGCAGGGACAAGGAAAATGGGCACACAACCCAGCCGCTCTACAGGCATCCCTAGTTGAGCCGGGGTTGAACCTCATCTCTGGTCAGCGGCCAAAGACAGTGTCCTCTATGTTGACCTGCCACCAATATCGGCCATGAGCCTGGTGGGTGAGTGACTAGGGTGAACGTCTCCACCACAGTCAAACCCCTGGGGAAAACTGGGTCCCCGGATCCATGGCCTATGTAGGATTTTTCCAGTCCTGAACCACACAGAAGAACCTGGTTTACCTGATTTTCCTTGTCTTTGTGGTGGAAAAAGGATGAAACCGTAAGTGAGGAGGAAGTGGAAAGGAAAAGACAAAAGAATGGGAAAGCAGAGAAGAGAAACTGCTTACCACAATAGCCGGTGGTGTGTGTCTGTGGGCTGGTCTGATGACCCCAGGTCGGTAGGTAGGTCTCTTCATGGAGGGAGCACAAGAACAGGGACGGGGGTTTGGTCTCCCAGAGGAGTTCCCCCATCCATGTTTCTGGCACCAAATGTTAAAAACACATGCTTTGAATGAAGAAACCCCCCCAAAAAACAGGCTTTGCGTGAGCAACATGGCTGTTTATTCACCTGGGTGCAGGTGGGTTAAGGCTGAAAAGGGCGTTAGCCCTCTTACTGGTTTTTCCTTAGCTCTCTGCCTCTCTCCGCGGGCTACTTGACTGATCATCTTCTAGACAAAGTCCCCCAGTAGTGTTTTCTCTGGCCCTTCTCCTAAATAGGGTTTTGTTTTTTATAGCCTTGATGAGCTGTTATGAAACAGACAAGTTCTATAAATCCATACCTATCCTGGCCTCATGGTCTCACCTACTAAAACAAAATACTTGTATATATGTTTCTTGAAAACCACATTGCTGAAAGAAAACAATTATTTAGCCTGACATGACATCCAAGTCAATCTCAAACCGCTCCCGATTTACCTTTTTCACATATCTGCTGTCTGTTTCTGGTTTTATCGTGGAGGGATTGTAGTGTAGTTTCTGAGACAAAGAACCCTGGACTCATTCTGCCCAACTTTGCATCCCAGATCTTCCAGATACCTGCTGTGTCACAGCCTTCCTGATCTTCAGCAGCACAGGCAGGCAGCAGTGACAGCAGCAGCGGCTCAGGTCCAGACCTCCCCCACAAAGCAGTGGCAGCCTTAGCCACCAGCTACCCAGTCCCCTGCAGTATCCTCCCAGGATAGAGAGAGCAAACAACCTTCCATCCCAGGGTCCTTTGACTTGACTTCCTGCAAGGTGGTGGGCATCATAAGGTCCTCTGTCTCACTCTCACCACCAGCACCATCCAGGTGAGCACCTGACCAGCTGTTGGAAGAGAGAAAAGAAGTTCTGGCCTCTTCTTTCTCCAGCTCCTCTTGCTGGGAAAAGTTCCCTCCCTCCTTGACAGGTGCTGGCTCCATCCTTGGGCTTGAGGCATGGTTTTCATTCACAGGGTTCCGTCCTCATCCTCATTCTCTACCCCTCTCCTGGAGGAACATCAGCCCTCCTGGCTGGCCCAGGAGCACTGGGCTGGTGGTGCCATCCAGTATCCTCCCTGCCCAAGCAAAGCTTTCAAATCAGAGCTTGGTGCTCCAGGGAGAAATTTGCCATGACTTCATAGAAATGTCAAGTGGTAACACTGACCCCCTACCCTCCTCCTCCTCAGGCTTTGAGCCAGTGGAGGATTAGTGGCTGTCCTTCCCCAGTGTCAGACAGAAGGAAGCCCGAATGCAGCCAGCTTCCTCTTCTGTTCTTGCCTGCGAAAGAACAGAGATTTCTCATGTGCCCCAATCCCTGGGAGCCATTTTCTTCCCCTCATGGTCTTCCCTTACTTCCTACCTCTCTGGAAGAAGGAGATTTGGGTGGGGAATAGATCTCATTTTTATTTGTAAAGGGACAAGGGCTAAGATGTGGTTCCCGGAGTGGGGGCCAAAGTTCCCAGGGTGGTCAAGGGTGGCTTAGAAGTGTGGGTTATCGTTTTCCTTGGATTATTTTTCTCCCTTCTCTGCCAGCCCAGGCCCTCTCATCTCAATATCCCTCGTCCAGCCCCCCAGGAGCTGTGGGAGCTTTATATCCTCCATGAAACCCCAAAACAACGGGTGCTGCAGGGAAGGGAGCCTTCAGGGCAAATGCCAAGACTGGTCTTAACTCCCTAGGTGCCATGGTTGGTTGCTGGACAAGAATTGGTACATATATATGTGTATGTATGTATATACCTACTCATCATGGCTGTCTGTTGTAACCATTTCTGTGTTTATAAATATATTATCTCTGAGAATCTTCATATTGGATCTTTTATTTAGTTTTTCTTTTTTTTCTTCACCCTGTTCTCTGGACCCAGCAATTTTATCTCTCTTTTTTTTTTAACCTATGCAACAATCCTGAATGATTACACATGTATCCCAGAACCTAAAGTACAATAAAAAGAAAAAAAAAGAGACAGATTTCAGAGAACAGGTCAAATTGGGCAAATTGGGCAGGGAGAGTGGGGGAAGCAAGAAACCAGTTGTTCTAAGGCAATTTAAAAACGAAGGGAAAAAATTTACACAAACCAAGGGGTATTTTTAGAATGTTGTATGGAAATGAATTTGTGCAAAAGAAAAATATGCAATATATAAATTTTTTCTCATCAATTGTAACAAATATACAACATCAATGCAAGATATTAATAATAGGATGGACAAGGGGGGATATATGGAGGTTTTTTGTACTTTTCACTCAGTTTTTCAGTAAACCTAAAACTGCTCTAAAAAGTAAAGTCAATTAAAAGCATAGATCTGACTTGTCTCCATGTGAGCTCCTCCAAGGCAGGGATTAGTTTTGTTCATTTTTTCATCTTCAGCCTGAGGCTGGTCTGGCTTGAAGACACATAAAGGACACCCTTCATCCCATCATGTTGTGAATTCTTTTGCTTTCTTTTAATCTTGCAGTCAAGAGACAATGTAGTGTTTGTTTGTTTCTCTGTTTTTAATGAAAGCATGAAATTAGAAAGTCTGCCTTTAAACCCTGGCTTCTTTTTATTTGCCTAGTTATATCAACAAGTTATTTGACCGAGATGAGTTATTTAACTTCTTTGAATCTTAAAGAAGTTAAATTCTTATCTGTAAAATAAGGATGATCATATTTATCTGTTAGATTGTTGTGAAAATTAGAGCAAGAGATGCTCTAAACCAATATGGCCATCTCATTATTAAAGTTAAAGCTTTATTTCTTTATTGCCAATTGACTTATCAAAGGAACAAGTTCTTGATAAGATATTATAAAAACAAACAAGAGGTGATGGCTTTCTTGACCAAAAAGTGTGGCCAGAATTGGAAAGAAGGTCAGATTATTTCGTGATAAGGATAGACATAGAGAACATCTTCAGATATGTTATTACCTAGATCATGGACAAAGATCTACAAACACTAACTGAATCTGAACTACTGTTGCATAATTGTGTTAGTTATTAGTGTTTAGTGCACAAGGGTGTTCACTTAAGTCTTCATCTCACAGACATAACATCTGAAACACGTCACCTCTAAGGTAACTGTGGTAGAGGATCAGGTCTACAAATGTCTTGCATCATGTCCATTCATCCTGTTGGCAGAACTCATTCATGTGGCCCTGGCCTTACTGCAAGGGAGCTTGGGAAATATGGTTTTCCTTTGTGTGTTTAGAAAGTGGAAGCAGAGTAGGAACCACAGAGCACGGTCTCCACACAGTCATCCTAACAAAAGCCTCCAGATTCAAAAATGATTTCTTCAATTCAGTTCTGTGCTGGTGCAAATGAAAAAGTCTAAGTGCTTTTGTTTGAAAATAAAATATTGATTATTTCAAATAGCAACTGAATTGAAAGACCAAGAAGAGAAAGGGTGATCTTCCAGTAATTGAAAGAGAGAAGACCAGTTTCTTCTATAATAAAGTATCTGAAGTAGGGCTTCAACATTTTAATGATGATAAAGAAAACCATCTCCTTCACTTCAGCCAATCCCCAGAGAAAATGGTCTCCTCTGAAACTGGATAAAAGTGTCAAAAGTGAAAATCCATCTCTGTCTGCAAGTTAAAATTAGAGAATGATATAATTTTGCCAAAGAACCAAAGCCAGGAGTCACTGTGAGATGTGGAACCAGAGTGACTGGAGGAGCTTCCCTAGTGATGCACATTCACTTTGCCTCTGGGTAGAAGTTCATTAAAACAGTTGGATTGACAGATGACCAGGTCAGTGTTTTCATCTCTAGCCCAGGTAGTCCAAAGCATATACATAAATCAACAAGAACATCTTGAGGGACCAAGTGGTCTGGGATCCTTTGGTTTATTAGAATTTCAATTACTCTTTTTATTTGTTTGATTTAGCAAAGCCAGCCTAATTTAATTTGTAATATTTATGATAATACAGTTTTGGTGCTAGATAATCATCTTGTATCTCATTAGGTAATTTTCATAACAAATATTTGTCATCAAACATGCTCAATCCCGACCCAGCCCGCGGAGGTACAGAGGTGACCAGTGTGTCTCTTGTTCCCCACCCTCTGTTCACACACACAGTCCAGGCACGAGACTGGGTCCATGGAACAGATGCAATCATCTCCTGTCTACTCATGCATGATTTCTTCCTTAAGTACTCATCTCCTTCCTCTTAGTAGCTGTTGAAAGCAGAATCATAGCTTCCTCACTCACAAACTGTATTCAGAGTTACAGAGATCCTTATAAACCTTTTAGCATGGTGGCTCCTTTGTTGTAAATGCTCTGTTATTATTTGCTTCCTCCCCTCTTTCCCCATGATGTCATAGTTTGGAAAAGGGGCTCCCAAGGGTAATGGCTAAGCCTTCCAGAGGCCATGAAAGGAAGACAAAGGAAATGAAGCACTGGCTGAGCACCTTTCATGGGTCAAAGATCACAGCCACATCTGTTTCAATGATTCCCTTTATCCCCCGAAGGAAGCTGAGGGAGAAGGTATTATCTTCCTTTTTCAGATGAAGAGTTAGAGGCTTTAAGAGGGTGGGAGTCTTGCTCAAGGTCAAGGTCACACAGCTGTTAGGGGCTAGTGCTAGGATTAGACCCCACATCCACAGAGTTTCATGTCCAGTGCTCTTTCTGCCACTCTCTGCTGCATCCCCCGAAGGCACCAGAGGCACAGGTAGAAGGACGACGCAGCAGCAGCCACACCTGGCACTGTGGACAGTACAGTCCCAGAGTGGAGATGCTTCCTAACACCAGCCTGCCTACAGAAATCTGCTGGACACTTCACCAGCCCGAGGGCCTCTGCCCCTCACTGTGGAGTCCCATCTCTGGTCTGGAAAGCCCCAGGAGGATCTGCAGCTGGTCACACCTGTTGGCTTCAAGGTGGGCTGCTCTTGCTGGCTGTGACCTGGGAGTCCTGCTGGGCTTGGAAGGAGCTGTGCTAGGCAGAGCAGAGGGCAGTAGCTGCATCTGGAGGAAGGCCATGCTAGGAACTCCTTCCCCTGGCTGCACAGCCCATGACCCACCACCCTACCCCTGTGAGTTGTTCATGGGAAAGGACATTGGGTTTCTGTCTCCAGGCAGGAAGGGAAGAAGGGAGTAAAAGGCCCTGAAGGGGAAAGCCTCCCATGCAGAGGTACCCCATTTGTTCCCTGTCCTTGGCTCAGCCTTGGGCACCGTTGTTGGCTGAACAAACCTTTTCTGAGGACCTTCCGAATTCACTCTCTTCCACTCTGTCTCGCTCTTTCTGAGTACCGAATTTGCCTTCCCTCTGTTATTTCTGTTTGTGTAGCAGATTTTGGGGGAGCAGTGAGTTAGCAGATTGTGTAGCAGATTTTGGGGGGCAGTGAGTTAGAGGAATCTAGGAGGGGGCATTGGAGAGAAAAGAGGAACTTGGGCCTTTCCAATTGTCTTTGCTCTTCCCTGAAGTCTGGCTTGGATCCTGCTGTTTAGCTACCCAAGTTTCTTGGGGTTGTTAGGTGGCCACTTTGCTGTGACCCAGGGAAGACTCCATAGATGCCACAGCTGAGCGCTTAGGAGCTCAAGAGTTCCTAAGTGGCACACTGAGGTGTATCCCCATGGAGCACCACAGAGCAGAGTGGGGAGCAGCTGCTGAGGTGGTCGCAGGGAACTGGGCTCCAGCCCAGGCCTCACGTCCTCCCTCTCAGTCTCCCCTCTCCTGCCGGCAGTCTCTCATCTGTAGGTGAGGGGTCTGCCATGTGATTGCTGAGATCCCTTCCAACTCCAGTATTTCTTAACTTACGAGCTTCCTCGAAAGGTCCACTGCAGCCCTTGCATTCCTTTGATTTGGAGGCCACACAGCTCTCCAAAGCTACAACCGTGTTCTTGTACATCAACTTGCAGCCTCTCTTAAAGTACACACGGGCACATAGGTATCCTATAAATTCCTGTGAACATTTTACATGTATTTCCTTAGACTTGGCATTAGCCCCCGACATGAGGCCGTGCCCTCACTATGAACCCAGCCCTTTCATCTCCTCCTTTGTTCTTGCAGCCTGACCTAAGGGCTGTCTCTCCATTTCCAGGTACTGCTGCCATCATTGACATAACAAGTCACCACAGAGCCAGTTGCTATTGACCAGTGAATCCAGTACAGCTTGCTTCAGTATATATCCAACACTTGCATGTGGAATTCGCTGACTTAGGACCCAGAGTTACCAAAGAGAGTTGTGCATGGTCCCTGCCTTTGAGGAGCCCACAGCCTGGTGAGGATAGGGCAGTGACAGAGGTGGGTATGTGGGAGGGAATGAGGCAATGCATAGGCAACTTCATTATAGGCAATCAGGGACTCTCTTTTCCAAAGTTCTTATGGATCCCCCTCCCACTGGCTGTGCTGGGCCTAAAGCATGTATAGCAACATAGGATCCTCTGTCCCAAGGAGAAAAGAGGAGCTCATTCATGGTCCTGGGGCTGGAGACATGGCTCCTACCTGCCTTTTCCACTTGTCACAGCAAGAGAGCTTCTACCACAGCTATTTTGCTGGGATGAGACCATGTACTGCACATCTGTCAGGTGTGGAAGGAGCTCCAGAGGGCAGCCTGGAGGTCCACGACCCAGCCCAGCCCTTTCACTCACTGACTGTGCTAGCTTTGTCACGTCCTGACCTCTCTAGCACGGGTGTCCTCTTCTGTGCAAAGTGGTTGGAAGAGCTCATTTCTGAGGTTCCCCTCTGGATTTGGTGCCTGGCTCCCCAAAATCTGTTTATCCTCATGAGCTCCTGATTTCACGCACAAGGGGAAAACCCTCAGCCTCCAACCTCCCTTTGAGTCTCCAGCTCCCTCTTCTAGGTGGGAGGGTTCCTCTCTTTGGGCTCCTGTGGGAAAGAAGCAAACACTATCAACCCTTACTGGTCTCCTGGAAAATGATACCCTGGGCTTCTTTTTGTCCCAGCCAGGCTTCCTTCCCTCCTCTCAGCACACCTGTGCACATGCTTGCCTTCCCTCTAACCTCATCCTGAGAGCCGCTGTGGATCAGGGAATTGAAACTCGTTTTCATATTAAGCAAAGAATCTGCCACAAAACTCCATCACACCTTTAAAATCCAATTAGCAGTGATTTGGGAGGTTGTTCTTTTTCAGGACTGGATCCCCCATTTGCTCCATTAGAATAATTGCAAGTTGACTTGAACAGGCATTGAGTTCCCTGATGTAAAGCCCTGTCGGGGCCCTATAGGAGCCACCTCCATGAGACAGATGACATTGATGTGGATGAACAAAGTGTAATGCAGACCTGGTGTCACAGGTTATCAAGAAGTTACTTCATAGCTTTCTATTGGGCAGTGGTTTTGTAAATGTTTCAGGTAGGGAGGTAAGACTGGGGATAATGGCACCTGTTAGGATAGTGTAGGCTGGTGCGTGTATGTGCATGTGTGCATGTGTGTGTGTGCGCATGTGTGCATGTGTGTGTGCACATGTGTGTGTGAGTGTATGTGTTTGTGAGGTTAGAAAAGTTGGTTAGGGCTCCAAATGCCTGGAAGAAGGCGAGTTTTTACATCCGCTCCAGCATCCATGGGAAAGCCGGAGGAAAAACATCAGCATCCCCAGCATCCTTTCTGTGGAGCTGAACCCGTCAGCCTCTCCAGATAGGGGATCCTTGTTTTCATCCCTGGAGACCCAGCCCTCTTGCAAGTGGCTCTCCATAGAGGCAATGTCTCCAGAGACACTTAATTGGCAATGCTTCACTGAGCACAGAAACCTGGGATATGACAGTTTCCACTCTTTAAATTGTCAAAGAAGTCAATGTGCTCTGAACTGCAGCTGCTGGGAGTGCAGGGGGACCCAGCTTAGAGTCTCCTCTGCCTCCCATCCTCTGCCTCTGAATGTTCTGGGAGCATGAAACAGCAACAGAGAAATGAACAGGTAGATGGGGCACGATGATCAGCATAAGCTCAGCGAGCCATTTTATGGTCAGGCCATGGGGATCCTGGGGAAGGCAAACCTGGCTTTGTCATCCAGGGCCAGGAGCAGGTGAACTGAATGCAGCTGACCCTTTGTGGGCACAGTCGGGCTGAGTCCTGATTTGGCTGTTTCCCCACGGTTCTGCCTGCTGAAGTACAGAGTTATGTCACCTGGTGATCCAAGTCTTGATGATTCACGGCTCTTTCTGAAGTGAGACTTCATCAAGATACCTGAACAGCTGTCCCACAGCTGGGATGACAGGCAGCCAGGAGGCACACGTGTGGGGACCTCTGTAGATTTTCCCCCTAAGAGAAGGAGAGTCCTGAACAAGAGTGGGGAAAGGAAGGAATGTGACAGCAGACAGATGAAACCAGGAGGAGAGGCAGCATGAGACTAGGACTTGGGTGGAGAAAGGTAGAAATAGGTGAGGTCGTGAGTAAATCCTCAAAGTTTTCCTAGAGGTTCTTAATTGAGATGGGTATCATGGAAGGCTAGGATTAGTTCATGGTCTTCACATATTTACATGGAACTTGGAATAGTCCCGTATTTTCTCTCTCATATGTCCCATCTAAACACTTTTCATTCATCCAGTTTATTTCTTAGCCTGATCCTTGATATTAATTTCCTTGAGGACGGTTGTCATGTATACATTTATTATGCATCCAGAGTATAGAAAGCAGGGAAATGCCCATTCCACTCTTCCCTCCCTTCCTCTTGCCTTAGTTTTTAAATATTCGGACTCCTTCTCTTTTCCATTTTTGTGCACTGTCTTCTGAAAGGAGGAGGAAATAAATCAGGTGGGGAAATACGAAGAAAGAAAACTGCTGTCCTTCAATTAGATTAGGACAGAGTATTTCCTGGGACAGCATATGAAGTCATTGTGTATTTGTTGAATGAAGTATCTGGAGATCTCAGGTTCAAAGTTAGGAATGTATAGCCAAAAGGACATAGAAAAAAATATATATATTTTATGGTTTCCCCCTGACTTATCCTTGGCCTCTATGAAAAGTTGCTGCTGTGTCCTCAACTGCCAGCTGTGGTACGTTTATTTCACATGCTCGCTGGGTGTGTGGGACTCCAAGCCTCCACTCTATCTGGTAAAGCTGGGGCTTTCACAGTGTGGTTCATGCCTTCAGGTCACACAGTCCTAGAGCTTTAATGCATAACCAACCCGTGACTCTCCTCAATTCATCCTTGCTAATCAATTGGTCTCTAATTGCCTCCATTAGCATTCTTGTTAGCTCCACATCAGAAACTCTGAACCTGTGGACTCTTCTCTTTAGCAATCTCTGTACCTGTGGCCCTATCAAAGCAAGATCTGGGCCTTAATATTTATAAACATTAGGCTAATTTCAAGTAGCTCTCTCCTGCTCCTTTTCCTCTTCATCTTGTTCCTTCCTGCTCCCTGTCACTGCCTGTATGGATTAACATTTACACTCTTCTAGTTTAGCTTCTACTGTGAGTATCCAGTCTTATCCACCCCTCAGATATAGGCACAGAAATGTCCAAAAAATCTCCACTTTATAGCAGGATGACTAAGGCCCAGCATGGGCTGGCCAGGCTCACATGGACAGTGTACCTCTATTCAGTGAGCTCTCTGAATCTTCTTAAAACCCATAGTACCAAACACCACTGACAACAGAGTAGGCGCTCCATAAATCTGCAGCTGTATTGGAAAAGATTGGAATATGTTCTCTCTTGGAAATACTCTGTTCTTCAGCATCTTCTCCTTAATCTCTCCATATGACGATGACCACTGCCACCACTATCTTTATCGTCATACAGCTCCATAGTGCCAAAACCCATGGCTATCATGGCTGATGGAATAATCCATGCACAGGGAGGAAACGTGACTATCTTAGCTGACAGCCTTCTGCATCTGAGGCAGAGCATCCTGCCCTGACATGTCTGTGTAGCCTTGGCACCGCCGTCTGGATGCCTCTTCTCCCACCTTCAATGCCGTCAGCCGAGCTGGTTGATGAGTTTCTTCCACCCAGTTGCGTCCTGCTGCCCTCTTGCAGCAAAAACGTTCAGAGGACAGATTGCACTGATCACATTTCAAAACTTGGTCTGTTTACTTCCCGCTTCTTCCCATCCTGTGCTGGTGGGTGGTCTCCTGTGACAAGCGAGGTCAACAACGCCTTCCTCGGGCTCATCCCTCCTGTAGTGAGCATGGGGAGAACGCGCCATATCTCCTTAGTCACAAGTGCTCCAGGGCTCTCCCACCGTAGGTCAGATTCAAGCACCGAGAACCCAAGGTGGAATGCTCACAGTCCTCCATGGAAAACAGATAAAGCAAATGGGATCCAGCCTGGGTTTTCTTGAGGCCAGGTGGCTTGTGCACCCTGATTCCTAAACTTGAGCACAACTGTATCCAAGCAGAGCCTTGGAACTCTGGAAGATTCAGATGCTAATGATTAGGGACGGGCTATGGGGAACCACCTTGAGGCTCATTCAACCTAGACATTCCCTGTATTCTCACAGGCCTCTTTGTGCCAGACAGCACCACAAAACCATCCAGCATAAGCACTGATGATCAAAGAGCTCTGATCTTTATGGGGAGTAAGCAAGTTCCCCATTTTCTAGACCAAGGCAAGGAACAATACTCAAGTACTGCCTAAACTGAGGTGGGGTTAGAGGTTAGCTTATTTTGCAATTAAAATAGAATGAAATATAATTCTATTTATATGACGTTCTAGATCAGATTAAGAGTCTTGCGGAAAAAGGAAGGTGGTTGCCTTGAGGTGTGGGGGAGGAGGGGGGAGGGGGAGGGAATTCCTGAAGAAGGGCCATCAGAGAATTTTCTAGGGTGTTGGCAAAGTTCTCTACCCTCATGTGGCTTTGGGTTATAACAGGTATCTGCATTTGTCAACATTTAGTAAATGTACGCTTAAGATGTGTGCATTTTATTTTATGTAAATTGTGCCTCAAAATAAAGGAAATCTGTAACAAATATTGAAATCTAGTTAATGGCATCCATACTGGAGTATTTAGGGAGAAGTGTGCTAATACTTGTAATTTACTTTAGAGTTCATCAAAAATAGGATGGAGTGATGGATGGATAGAGGGATGTACAGATGGACAGAAACATCAGAATGCAAATCTAGAAAAATGTTAATGGAAGAATTTGGTTGGTGGGGAGTTGTGTGTTCACTGTAAAATCCTGTCAACTTCGCCTTCTGTGTGACCTTTTTCGTAATAAAATGTTGGGATGAGAATAGAATGGGGCAACTTGAAGGAAGGAAGACAGAAGTCTTTTTCTAATTATTTTCATTTTGTGTGTATCACTGCTTAAACTGTTTTAAATTCCCAATTATCCCAGCTTCACCAGATTCAAAAGGGTCAGATGTCACAATTTTATTTTAAAGCATCAAGTACCAACAATAGACATTGAAGACAAAAGTGCTGCTTCATCTCATTAAGGGATAAATGTACCCGGAACCAAAATAAATCCAAAGGCCCCAAGTGGCTCATTCAGTGCAACCTCAAAGTCAGAGAGATCAGGGAGATGCTCTAAAGGCAGCGTTGCAATTCGCAGGAGAGTGCAGGGTTTGGAACAGAATGTTCCAGGTGGCATCATGTAAATCACTGAATCAAGATACTTAGAAAAATCCTTTATGAAGCTGAGAAATTTGTTTCCATCCTAACCTGAATAAACCTGAACTCTAGGCAGTCACGGTGGCTCACGCCTATAATCCCAGCACTTTGGGAGGCTGAGGTGGGTAGATTGCCTGAGCTCAGGAGTTTGAGACAAGCCAGGGCAACATGGGGAAACCCCATCTCTACTAAAATACAAAAAATTAGCCGGGCTTGGTAGCATGTGCTTGTAATCCCAGCTACCTGGGAGGCCGAGGCAGGAGAATCACTTGGACCTGGGAGGCAGAGGTTGCAGTGAGCTGAGATTGTGCCACTGCACCCCAGCCTGGGCGACAGAGAGAGACCCTATCTTAAACAACAACAACAACAACAACAACAAAAACCTGACTCTACTGAGAAACCAGAATCCTTGCTAGAGAATACCGATGTCTGGCCTGTTCGCATTCACTCAAGGTAACTGCTCTGCCCCTCTGGCTACTATCTGGCCCTCCTGTACCCCTTTGCAGATGTGACCCCAGTAGCTGGGTTGTCATGGAGAAGTTGTTCTCTTTGCTTTGACTCAAGCGTAGAATAAAGTTTGAATTTTTTACATGCAGTTTGCATCTTAGATCCAAAATGAGTTTTGCTGTCACCTGAATAATTGTGGATCCTTACAGCACAGTCTCTGTACAGAATTGCATGTAAAAAGGTACAGAAAGACATCAGTAAAATGGCAACCTAGAAGGAATTTCAGGCTTTATTTGTATCTTTCAAAGAACGTCTCTTTAATGTTTAACACAATCCCAAACCCATAGCAATTATTGAGAGCTCTTTGTTTCTGTTCAATTAATTCTCTTCTATTTTGTAACTCTCCAGAACCTACAAACAAATTGCCCCAAACTCTCTCCTTTTGATTTTTCTCACTCTCTTTTCTAGTTTCTTTTTTAAAAAATGTGTGTAGGATCTTAGCCTTTCTGGCTCAATCCTCCTGCTTCCTCTTGCCTCTAACCTCTGATTCTATCCACCTATTCTCCTAATTGCATCCAAAAAGATGGGAGAACCTGGCTGAAAATTTTTCCTTTGGAGTTTATGCGTATGCAGGGGTAGGGGGAGGACAGGTGGTTGTGAGGGATAGAGGGAATTGTGGGGGCAGTGGGGGAGAACAGATGCAGGTCTGGATGACCAGAAGTTTGAGGGGTAAAAGAGAGGTGATAAACTGATAGGGTAATAGACATTATTTTTATAGTGTGTACAGGTTGCCCTTCCCAAGGCTTCGCACAAGGTCAGCACTCAAGGACAGTTCCTTCTTCCCAGCCCCTTCCTTTGTCTTCTCTTACTTTAAAGTGAATCTCTCCCCTAGAGCATATTAATTGTTCCGTTTCTAGAGATATTTTTGTTCAGTGGCGTCCCTGGGACCATATCATTATAACTCCTGATACCAAAATGATCACAAGCCGTTAGAGTCCTCTCCTCCTTTTTCTAAGAAACCCCAACCGAGACCATGGAGGTGGCCTTGAGAAAACTATCTCTCTCCACCAGCTGTGAGCTGATCACAGTGAGAGTGGAAGTTATTGCAAAAAAGAAAGAATTGATTTGGTTGTCCAATAGTGAGCAAGATAAAAAGCTGCTGACTTGAGAGCCTGACGTTCTTTGATCAGGGCTGAAACCCCCTTCAGGGACCCTCACTCCCAGACTCGGCAATCTGCATCTCCTGTCTGGCGGCTTAGGGAAGGGCAGGCGGCAGGCAATGGGAAGGCCTTGCCTTGCTGGTTCTGTGAGTCACGGTAAAGGGCTGGAGCTGAGCATCAGTTTTCAATCTTTCCATCAGGCAGTGAAAGTCCTTGGCAGCCTGCAAAAGATGCAGAATTGAACAAGAATCTTCAGATCCTGGTGTTTATTATATTCAGCTTCTTGCCTGTATTAGTCTGTTTTTACACTGCTGTTAAAACCATACCCAAGACTGGGTAATTTATAAAGAAAAGAGGTTAATGGACTCACAGTTCCACATGGCTGGGGAGGCCTCACAATCATGGCAGGAGGGAAAAGGCACATCTTACATGGTGACAGGGAGAATAAGAGTGAAGTGAAAGGGGAAACACCTTATAAAATCATCAGATCTCATGAGACTTACTCACTACCACGAGAACAGTGTAGAGAAACTGCCCCTGCCCCATGATTCCTTTATCTACCACAGGTCCCTCCCACAACACGTAGGAGTTATGGGAGTTACAGCTCAAGATGAATTTGAGAAGGGAACAGCCAAACCGTATCATTGCCCATTCCATCTTTCTGCCAGCTTCAGAGCCATTTACCTTTTCTTGCAGCAGAGATGGTTTGCAGTGAGTTGCTGCAGCGAGATGGCTTGGGTGGAGCTGGAGAGATGGAGGCACTAGGTGGGGGCAAAAATCTTCCTGCTCACTGATGATTCCTAATTAGAGGGAGGCTGAGTCTTTATAGGGCAAAGTGCCTGAACTGTGATTGGTTTGATGTGTTCGCCCACGCTATGGTTTTCCCTAAGAGGCCCATTCAAGCTGAGAAGAGGACACCAGTAGGATAGCAAGGCCAAAAGAGACTGCAGGTATTTAAAACAGAATGAAACAAACAAAACCCACACCACTGTGTCTTGGAGGGCCTACTTTCAAAATTGAGAATGACACATCAGCCCAACTCAGGGAAATTCTGTGGGTGTCACAGAGGTGTCACTATTTTGGGTCAGATGGGTGAGAAGAGAAAAATTCTGGCTCGGTCGGGTAGACCTGGAGTCCAGGCAGAATTATCTTCCCCCTGAATAGATGAGCTTTTAGAAAGAGGCTCATCAGGGCCGAGGGAAGTAAAACAGGTAAATTAAGAAAGTAAAACTGGGAATGGCAGTAAAAATCCAATTTATATGGTAATCTATGCCAGGCTAACAAGCTGACATGGGCACAGCCGGAGCCAGGCCACTGATTTATTGTGGTGCAGCATGTGCCCTGACAGCTCCACGCCTACCCTGAGTAGGATCTTCTACAGTCTAGGGGGCCCAAGCCTGGTAGGGGAATATACCTCTGAGAGGCCTGGGGGAGGGCATGGGGCTCAGGGAGCAGAAGATCTTGATTTCATAAGTGGGAGGCAGCCTTGAGGGTAATGCCAAGCTGGGAGTCAGGCGTGGGGGCTGTCCTGACCCAGTTACCATAAGGCTCCCCACCTCACCCTCCTCATGGGTGGGCACAGTCACTGGTGAGACCCCCTTCTGCGCCAGCCTCTCTTCTGTTTGAGTCTGTGAATCAAGGAGGCCCGGTGACTGCAGCTCTGCTGCTCCAGCCCCAGGGATCTGAGAGTCCTCTCGTGTGGCTTCAGGATAGCAGAGCCTGTGCGTACCTCATGGACCCTGTTGCTTCTGCTCAGAATCTCACTTGGAAGTCACTGGTAGGGGTGGCTGTGAGCTAGTTTTGTTTTCTTTCTATTGGGTCCCTTTGATTTTAGTAACTTGTTTCACAAAATGTTTTCCAGAGAATCCCAGTTCCCTTTCAGGGTCTCTGGACCTGAGTTTCTTCTTCCTGAGGCCTAACCAGTTACCGAAACAGGAGGAGGCTCTCTGGCCCTCACTGGTGACCTGGCTGGCTCCGGCCTCCCTGCTGCGATCCTGCTCCTGCCAGCCTCCCTGGCCTTCCAGAGCAGGGTACCATCTGTCACACTTCCAGGGAGGGGTTGCCCTGGAGACAGAGGAGGGGGCATGAACAGCCACCCAAGACAACCAGATTTCACTGAGCGTGGTGGAGCTGGGCTCTCTCATACATATTTAGAAGCGACAGCTCTGATGCAGGGAGGCGAGGGAACGTGAGCAGCAGTTTTCTCCTATGTCTCTTGCTTTCTGCACCCCCATCCCTGGATGTGAGGGAGCACACAAAAGAAGAGGGGGCAGCACGAAGTGTGTATGCCACCCAGCTGCTGGTGAGTGGGAGGAAAGAGAGAGGCTGAGGGACTCTCCTAAGGGAGAGAGGTGCTCTGAGGAAAGACCCCAGAGACTGACACCAAGGCTTTGCTGAAAACCTGTCCACCTGTCCCTCCACCACCAGGGGCAGGCGATAGAACACCAAGGGGCAGAGGGAGAGAGCAAAACCTCAGAGGCCATGACTGGGGCCAAGCAGGAAGCAAAGGCTATAATTTAGACCTGCCTCAACTGTCATCTTGGGCAATGCCTTGATTCTCCTAGATGTCAGGGCCTGAGTGTCTATGGCTGAAAAGGGGAATGGGTGTTCTGAGCCCTGGGTGACTACTGATTTTCTCTCATGGGTTTGATAACCTTTTTTTTTTTTTTTTTTTTTGAGATGGAGTTTCACTCTTGTTGCCCAGGCTGGAGTGTAATGACTCTATCTCAGCTCACTGCAACCTTTGCCTCCTGGATTCAAGCAATTCTCCTGCCTCAGCCTCCCAAGTAGCTGGGATTATAGGCACACACCACCATGCCCAGCTACTTTTGTATTTTTAGTAGAGATGGAGTTTCTTCATGTTGGTCAGGCTGGTCTCAAACTCCTGACCTAGGTGATTTGCCCGCCTCGGCCTCTCAAAGTGCTGGGATTACAGGCCTGAGCCACCGTGCTCAGCGTGTTCAATAACCTATGTTCTCTGTGCGATTTATCCACCCTCCAAGATGCAGCTCAGGTCTTGGCTTCTCTGAGGAGACTTTGCTGTCTGCTCCATCCTTGGAGCTCCTATGGCAATGAGCCTTTTCCTCTTCGTTTAGCAATTCATCATGAACTGTCTTGTGGTCATTCTTTCTGCCACCATCAAAGTGCAGCCAGGTCATCTGTTTAACTTTCACCGTGTTTGTGGTGTATTTAGTTATGCCATAACCTCTGAAGGGCGAATCCAGGCCTTCTATGGTCTAGTATGTTCTACGCCCAGAACAGAGGAGATTCTGTATTCAATGGGAGTACAAAGCAAATGCTGACTCTGTGTCACAGCCTCGTTGGAAAAGCCTCATCTGGGTGGAAGACGTGGTGCAGGCAACCTTCTGTCTTGCTGAGTTGATGGGAAGTTGAGTTCAGGGCAAGATTATCTTTCCTGGCTGTCTCTCAGATCACATCTTCTGCTAGGGGCGTGTGCCGGGCTGGCACAGGACTGGCCTCAGCGCACCTCTTGCATCCCATCCCGCATTTCTATACTCCCCACTGGCGAGGGCTGGAGGGTCTCTCCCATTGACCTTGCCCCAGATGACCACTTGCTCTGAAGTGCCCATGATTGGAGAGTTACCTTTATTCAGTACCTTCCTCCCATCCCACCTGCTCTTGCAGGCTGTTGGCTTGGTTTCAGAAGACAGAGTTAGACTTTCCATAAAATTGTGTGGAAAGAGATTCTAGTCTATTCAATAATTCTATTTTTTAAAAATAGGCTGGGCACAGTGGCTCACACCTGTAATCCCAGCATTTTGGGAGGCCAAGGTAGGTGGATCCTGAGGTCAGGAGTTCAAGACCAGCCTGGCCAATATGGTGAAACCCTATCTCTACTAAAAATATGAAAAATTAGCTAGGTGTGGTGGCTGGTGCCTGCAATTCCAGCTACTCTGGAAGCTGAGGCAGGAGAATCACTTGAACCTGGGAGGTGGAGGTTGCAGTGAAATTGCACCATGGTACTCCAGCTTGAGCAACGAGAGTAAAACTCCATCTCAAAGTAAATAAATAATGAAAAATAGAAGAAGAAACTTTCAGACAATTCCAGTTTTCTAGGAGTGCCATGTGAATTAGTGAGCTCCCCAGCACAGAGGTGGGGAAGCCGTTGGTGGATAGGAGGCAGGCCAGACTTGGATGCATGGAAGGATGGCTTCTGTCTGTCCCTTGCCAAGGCCAGCTCAGTCCCTAGGAAGCAGCAGAACACTCAAGCTCTAGAATCTTGCCTTGGGAGAGAGCTTAGAGATGGAGCACTTCAATACAGAGCAGTCGCTCTCCTCCTCTCTGTCCTGCTGTCTTGTCTTACCACTCTCCCTCTCTCTCTTTCTTTATGGTATTGTTATTTTTTCCTTTGAGAAAACAGACTCTTCCTGCCTTCCATGGTCACACCCACCTTCCACCAAAAAAACTCACAAAAAATAGCCCTGCTTCTGGGATTTTGTTATGTAGCTGGACAGGCTTTGGATCTGCAAGCTATTGTTTATTGAGTTCAAGTCTGTATACGCTGCAAACATCAGCTGGATCATTGCATCACAGAGTACTCAAAGGCTGTCTCTGCAAAGAGGAAAGAAAGTCAGTGGTGTTGGCTGGCTCTGGGGAAGGGAAGTGAGAGCTGAGGACATGAGTAGAATGGAGACCCTTTTGTGCCTCTTGAATTGGGTACCATGTACATTTATTGCCTTTCAATAAGAACAGCAACAGTTAATAATTACATCACCCCAAGAATGTGGTATATAGATCAGGAGCAGGGCGGAAGATACAATTCCATCACAGTGAGAAGGCTGGACATAGGCATCTCCTTTCAGGCTGGTCCCCAGCTCCCGCGTGGTCCAGAGTCAACTCCACTCCAGTGGGCTCACCGGACAGACAAGAGGCAGATGCATTTCTGCCTTCATTGTATATTCACAGGTTTCTGTCTTCCCTTTGTTGAGAGAGCCTCTGAGTGCAAGCAGGCAACATCCTATTTGTGAAAACAAGAAAACCAACAGCAATAATATAACATCTCCCAAATTATCTGAGAACAAAAAGAAAGAAGAGGAAAAAAAAGTCACCATCTTGCTCTGTCTCTCACTCTCGCCCCCTCTCCCCAGCTTTGCTCAGAGCCCCGTTCAGTGTGTGTCTGGTGGTGGTGGTGGTGTCTTGGGGTGGGATTGAGGGTTGTATGGGGGGGATCCAGGGAGGCCAGGAACCAAATCTTTTCTGATAAACACTGCATGGCTCTGAAGCTCCCTTGGCACAGGATAAATATTCTTTGATGATGGTATCAATACTAAATTTGTGTTTAGGTTTATGTTGGAAGAAACCTATAAAGCAGTACTAATGTGAGAGCATTTTGACAGTCCCCTCCCCCCCAAAAAATCCCAAGAATCATCAGACCTTAGGAGGAACAATGGACCTGGGGAACAATGGTCATGTCACCTCCAGCCCAAGAAGTCTTTGCGCCAGTTTTGTTCTTGAGGGAGATGGTCAGGAAGCTGGAGTGCACACCGTCTCTGCCTCATTGACTGGGCCCCTTTGATCGAGAACCAACTTCTTATGTCTAGAGGTAGGACCAAGAGCTTATTCTTTTTCCTTGAAATGACTGGGCCTTCAACTTACAACATAGACTGAGCTGGTGTGAGTAAAATAAAGCCAGCTTTCATGTTCTACCTCTCTTCCTTACACCAAGGAGGAAGAAAGGAAAGGATTCCTTGCCCAGAAGGATATAAAGATTGGCAGCTTCTCACCTCCAAGATCAGGCTGCATTAGGGTGGCCCAACATCCTGATTTGCCTGGGATTGCCAGGATGTGAAACTTGCAGTGAAAAAATAGGAAAGGCATGGGTGAACTGGGATGAGGGGGTGACCCCAGGCCTCACCTTAGTGGTGGAAAGGAAGGGATGAGCCTTGTTTGGCAGTCTACAGTGCTTATGGAAGCTTTGGCCTCCAGGGTTTAGGGGAGAAACAGTGCTTCTACCAGGGATCTTGGCCGGTACGCAAAAGGCAGCCTAGATTAGCTATGGGTCCTGCTGCCTCTCCAGGCTGCATGGGGAAGGGGGCCACTGGGACTTCTATATTTATAGGGCTGTGTGGTTCATTTTATGTGCCCACTTGACTAGGTCATGGGGTGCCCAGAAATTTGGCTAAGACTTATTTTCTAGGTGTGTCTGTGAAGGTGTTCCTGGGTGAGATTTGCATTAGAATCTGTAGACTGAGTCAAGTGCATCAGCCACCCTCCCTGATGTGGCTGGGCCTCATTCAATCAATTGAAGACCTGAACACAACAAAAAGGCTGACTACAGGGGAACATTGATGCTCACCTGGCTGCCTTGAGCTGGGCCCTTGGTCTTTTCCGGCCTTGGAACTCAAACAGAAACATCTGCTTCTCTTTGCTCTGAAGCCGGCTGGCTTTTGGACTGGAGTGACACATAGGCACTCCTGGGTCTCCAGCTTGCTGATGGCAGGTCTTAGAACTCCTCATTCTTCATGGTCATGTGAGCCAGTCCTTGTAATGAACCTATTGATTCTGTTTCTCTGGAGAACCCTGACTAATACAGGGGCTGGGTGGGTGTTGCCCCATGGGTAGCAGACAAAGGTTATTGTCCTATTGGTAGAAGCCCAGCATTCAAGGGTCAGGTTGCTCAGCACAAGACTCTCACTGAGCCTTTTTAAATACATTAATAACAATATAAAGAAAAGTCAGGGCCGGGAGCGGTGGCTCATGCCTATAATCCCAGCACTTTGGGAGGCTGAGGTGGGTAGATCACAAGGTCAAGAGATCGAGACCATCCTGGTCAACATCGTGAAACCCTGTCTCTATTAAAAATACAAAAAAAAAAGTTAGCTGGGCACGGTGGCGCATGCCTGTAATCCCAGCTGGTCAGGAGGCTGAGGCACGAGAATTGCCTGAACCCAGGAGGCAGAGGTTGCTGTGAGGCAAGATCATGCCATTACACTCCAGCCTGGGTAACAAGAGCAAAACTCTGTCTTAAAAAAATAAATAAATAAAATAACAAAAAAAGAAAAGTCAATTATGCTCTTCCATTTCAAATGCAGCACTTGCATTTGAACTCAAATGGTTACATTATAACTGGCTGTTCTTTCTACCAGCAGAGTTTTGGAGGGGAATCCAGGTTCCCAAAGCAATCTGAAGTTCTGGAGAGACCTTCCATAACACAGGCAGAGGCATCAGAGACTCTAACGTGGCTTTTCTTAGTGCTTTGTATCAAATTGTGAATAACCATATGCCTGGAAGTTCTTTGAAGGCTTAAGTTTTGCTTTGAGAAGTCCAGCAACTTTTGCATTCAGTTCCACAATATATGTGTGATTGTTTCAGTATAAAGAATATTTTTTTTATTTATTAGTAAATTTACTTAATTTTTTTCTCTAAAGCATTTTAAAGTAAAATTCATGCTAAGGAAGGTAGTCCATACTTATTCTGAGGCCTTAACTATACCTAAAGCACAGCCTGCTTCACCTCTTGCAGGACACACAGTGAGATGTCTTGGCCTAGGCTGGAAGCATGCGGGATGACAAGCAAATGTTGAATGAATCAGTGGATAGAGTGTGAGGTTTGTAAAAATATGTCAGCGTGGAAATAAGTTGCCCACCACTGGGGCATGTTTCAGTCACGTTCTTAGCTGCCACAAAGCTAATTTAATTCTGGCTAATTTAAACAGAGGAGGAGGCTGTTGAACAGATACTGGCTAGCTTGCCGAGTTACTACAGCAGATGCTTACTTGCCCTCATGACACTGCCAGCCCCGATCCTGGATGCTATGCTGTCCCTGTTGCTATGACCTGAACAAATCCTCTTGGTCTCTGCTTATTTGTACCACTAGCTTCTGATGTGTGGTCTGGGAAGGATGCATCCCATTAGCCAAGCCTCGATCACATGTTCTTGCCTACGCCAGTTATTACCTTCCCACTCCCGTTTGTTCCACATCCTCGTCTAGCCTTCTTAGGCCCTAGAGGCTGATGATCCCCATGGACTGCTCCACCCAGGCTCCCTTGCCCTTGGGTTTCCATTTGGTTGGAGCAATGGGAGGTGCCAGTAGGAGATTGGAGGGTGAGAGGAAAGAGGAGCCAGGGTATTTCTGTCCCTACTTACTCCCTTCTAACTCAGTGCAGCTTTTCTGGCAGTACCTCCTTCTTTCCAAGACTTGAGCTCCTGTTGAGTGGTCCTCTTCTAGGGCTCCAAACTCACAAGCCTTGAGTAACACTGTTTTCTCACCTTGCCCATTCCAGGTATGGGCATGGCAATTGCTTCCTACTACTGTTAGTCTCTGAATGCCTTGACATCCTTTATTGGTTCCCTCAATCCTGCCTGCAGGATAGTCTTTCGTTACCTTCTCTTCAGTATCCCATCTGAATGAATCTGCCCTCTGTTTCCCATGGGGATACTGACTGAATTGATGCCTTAGCTGCAAAGAAAGCCAGGAAAATGAGAATCTGGCATTTCAGCTGCTAGGTAGGAGGCAGGCTCTGTTTCTCAACAAGGTTCATGGAGTGGGAAATTTTGTAAACATAGGAAAGGGACAAACATGTAGCCTATCACCACGTCTGTTCAACATTATGCTAGAGGTCCTCACTACTTTCACAAGGCAAGAGAAAGAAATAAAATATGTAAGTATTGGAAATGAACAAGTAAAGCCATCTTGATTCACAGATGTCATGATTGTATACATGTATACAGGTATTGTGGATTGTGTACATGATTGTATACATAGACAATCCCAATGAATCTACAAACTATTGAAATTAAAAACTGAATTTAGCAAGTATCAGTATATGCAAGGTTGATAGACAAAAGTGCGAATTGTATTTCTAGTTATACCAACAAACAGTTGGACAGTGAGATTTTAAAAATGCTATTTATTGGTAGGAAATATAAAATGGTGCTGCTGCTATGGAAATCATCATTTTTTGAGGTTCCTCAAAAAATCAAAGTTAGAATTACCATATGACCCAGCAATCCCATTTCTGGATATATAGTCACAAAAGTTGAAAACAGGATCTCAAAGAGATATTCGCACATCCATATTTGTTACAGCATTATTTACAATAGCCAAGAGGTGGCAGCAACCCAGATTTCCACTGATGGGTAGATGGATGAAGAAAATGTGACATAGACATACAATGGACTATTATCTGGCATTAAAAATGAAGAAAATCAGCCGGACATGGTGGCTCACACCTGTAATCCCAGAACTTTCGGAGGCCTGGATTGGGGAGCAGATTGCTTGAAGTCAGGAGTTTGAGACCAGCCTGGCCAACGTGGTGAAACCCCATCTCTATTAAAGATACAAAAAATTAGCCAGGTCTGGTGGCACATGTCTATAGACCTAGCTACTCAGGAGGCTGAGGCAGGAGAATCACTTGAGCCCAGGAGGCGGAGGTTGCAGTAAGCTAAGATCGCACCACTGCACTCCAGCCTGGGTGACAGAGCAAGACTCTGTCTCAAAAAAAATAAATAAATAAGAAGACAATTTTGTTATACATTACAACACGGATGAACCTTGAGAATATTATGCTAAGTGAAATGAGTCAGTCACAGAAAGACAAATACAGCATGAGTCTACTTATGCAAGGTACCTAAAATAGTCAGACCCATAGAAACAGAAAATGGAATGATTATCAGGAGTGAGGGGAGGAGAAGAGATGGAGAACTATCGTTCAGTGGGTATAGAATTTCAATTACCAAGATTAAAAAGTTCTAGACATCTATTGCACAGCGATATGCCTATTATCACAACTACTATACATGTAAAATGGCTAAGATAGTAAATTTTATGTAATATATTTCTTATAATAATAAACAGTTCTATTTACAGTAGCATTGAATACTTCCAATAAAAGATGTGCAAGATCACGACACTGAAAACCATAGAGCACTGATGAGAGAAATCAAAAGATTTCTGAAACTTACTAGAGGGTTATGATAATTAAGACACAGTGATACTGGTTCAGGGAGAGACAAAAAGACCAATGAAACAGAGAACTAACGGAAAAACCCATAGATTTATGGTCACAAGATTTACAACAAAGAATCCACCACAATTCAGTGCAGAAAATGGTCTTTTTTTTTTTTTTTTAACATGGTTTTTAAGTAGTACTGGAGCTATTGATACCCAAAATGGCAAAACAAATGAGCTGCATCTTCTACCTCACAATATATGCAAATATTAATTTAGGTGCATTATAGACATATGTGAGAGATAAAACAATTAGCATCTGGGAGAAAACAGAATATATTCATAATCTTAGGAGTATTGTAAAAAATCTTTAAACCGAACAGAATAATACTGACTATAAATGGAGGGAGTGATAGATACATTGAACTCTGTGAAAATAATAGCTTTCTTTCATCGAAAGGCATCATGTAGAAAGTAAACAGTCAATCTGAGGACTAGAAGAAGCTATGAATTACACATCTGGTAAGGAATCTAAGTGTTTTTTAAAGGGTGAAAGAATTAAGGTACTTTTTGAAAGAGAATACCTAGATGGCCAATAGTCACGTGCAAAGGTCCTTCATATCATTGTTTATCAGAGAAATGTAAATTAACCACGGTGAGATAGGATTATCCTTCCACTAGAGTGGCTAATGTGAAAAGGACTGAAAAATCAAGTGTGGCAGAGATGGGGAGCACCCAGAATTCCAGGCAGCACATTGCTGATGGAAGTGTCAATTTGTTCAATCACTTTGGAAAACTATCTTTCAGTGTCTGCTTAAAAACCTAAACATATGCCTACTCTGTGATCCAGCAATTCCCCTATTAGATATTTGCCTCGAGGAAATGAAATCTGTGTGCACTAAAAATGTTATGCAGGAATGTTCACAGATGCAATACGACATAGCACAAATTAAAAAAGAGCCCAGTGATTCCCGCCCACAACACGAGTCAATCTCACGGACATTACATTGAATGAAAGGAGTAAAAAACTAGAGTACACACTATTTGATCCTACTTATACAAAGTCTGTATAAAACTAATTTATGGTGATAGAAATTAGAATAGTAGTTAGCTTTGGAGGGTGGGTGGGAGAGTCAGTATTTACTAGGAAGAGCAGTAAAGGAATGTTTTTGTGGAAGTGATGGAGTTTAGATAGATGGATGGATGGATGGATGGATGCATGCATGCATTTTTCCATCTGTCTGTCTGTCTATATATTTTTGAGAGGGGTTCTCACTCTGTCGCCCAGGTTCTGCTCACTGCAACCTCCACCTCCCAAGCTCAAGTGATTCTTTCATCTCAGCCTCCCATGTAGCTGGGACTATGGGCACATACCATATGCCCAGCTAATTTCTTGCATTTTTGTCAGAGACAGGGTTTCCCAATGTTGCCCAGGCTGGTCTCAAAGTCCTGAGCTCAAGTGATCTGCCCACCTTGGCCTCCCAGAATGCTAGGATTACAGGCATGAGCCACTGTGCCTGGCCAGTTTTCTGTATTTTGATCTAAGTAGTATCAATGTGTAAAAATTCTTACTGTTTTTCTTCTTTTTCTCTCTCTTTCTCTTTTTTCTTCCTTCCTTCCTTTATTCCTTTCCTTCCTTTCTTCCTTCCTTTTCTTTCTTTTCCTTTCTTTCTCTTTTCTCCCCTCCCCTCCCCTCCCCTCCTTCCTTTCGAGATAGGGTCTCATTCTGTCACCATAGGCTGGAGTGCAGTGGTGCAATCACAGCTCACTGTAACCTTGAACTTCTAGGCTCAAATGATCCTCCTACCTTAGCCTCACAAGTAGCTAGGACTACAGGCATATACCACTACACCTGGCTAATTAAAAAAAAAAGATTATTTTATTTTATTTTATTTTATTATTTTTTTGAGAGACAAGGTCTCAATATATCGCCCAGGCTGTCTCGAACTCCTAGCCTCAAGCGATCCTCCTGCTCGGGCTCCCAAAGTGCTAGGATTACTGGTGTGAACCATCCTACCCTGACCTGTATTCTTAATATTTATGTGCTTTAGTGTACAAAAAGTGTACTTCAGTTTTATAAAACTGAGAAAAAACTCAGAGATAAGGTTAAAAAAAAAAGATGAATGTCCATCCAGTTCATACAGACAGTAATCTTTGTTTTAGTAGAAGGCGTGAAGAAAGCAGTGGGGTTATTTGGTGAACTGTGACACAGTGCAAGCTCACTGAGGTCCCCTCTGAGTGACCTCTGTCTTGTGCCACCAGATGCAGTGCAGATTCCTGGCTGCTGGGAAGGACTTCCAGGCATGACTAAGCCTCTGCAGCTGCTTCCCTCATACACATTTGCTCAAGTCAAGTACAGACATTTCTGTAGGTTGTCAGAGGCCCCTAGGGAAGCTCCCCCTTCCACCTTGAGGCATCCTTGGGTACAGTCCCCAGCTAGACAAGGTCAGCAGGCTTGGTTCTGGGTGTTACCCAGACTAGAGCTATTCAAAGGATGGTCCAGGGCATGGAGCCTGTCTATACATTGGTGCTGACCTGTGATAATTTAGTAAAAAATGGAGAGCAAATTGAGAAACTTTTGTGGTGATTTTATTGATTGATTGATTGATTGATTGATTGAGACAGAGCTTCACTCTTATTACTCAGGCTGGAGTGCAATGGCACGATCTCAGCTCACCGCAACCTCTGTCTCTCAGGTTCAAGCGATTCTCCTGCCTCAGCTTCCCCAGTACTGGAATTACAGGCATGCACCACCATTTTTGCATTTTTATTAGAGATGAGGTTCGTCCACGTTGGTCAGGCTGGTCTCAAACTCCTGACCTCAGGTGATTCACCCACCCCACCCTCCCAAAGTGCTGGGATTACAGGTGTGAGCCACCATGCCCCGCCTTGTGGTGATTTTAATGAGTAATCTTACATCTGTTAAATGTATCACAATAAAACGGAGCTTGGATGTTGTATATCTTTTTTTCCATTTCATTTCTAATTTGTTTGCATTGCATTTTACAATGCAATGCAACACATTGACCTGTGATGAGTTGGAAATGTCTAACAAGAGAGACTGATCCTTCTTCACAGGTAGTTCCTAGAGCATTGCCTTCAGCCCTGCAAAGGGTGTGTCCTAAAAGAACCTGCCGAAGAGCTCGGGTGGGGTCTGTCGTAAGTCAGGGGCTGCTGCTGCCTGCACTTGGCAATTTTTAGAGACATGGAGCAAAAGAGCCTAATTGTAGTTTCCATAGTTACCAGCCACCGCCGAAGAGAACGTGAGCAGATCTTAAAGGGAAAAGCCGCGCACAGGCAGAAGTCAGGAAGCAGGGAGGGAGCGGAGGAAGAGCCGGGTCCCAGAGAGGATCTGGGCTGGAGGGTGTCTCTACTCACAAAGCTGCAGTCCTAGTTGTTTTCTCTATCCCGGGGCAGAGGTCCTCAGGCTGCAGTAATGGCGCATCACCACGTAGCCTCCCATGAAGGGCTCCGAGACAGGCTAAGCAGGGGCCTTCGGCATAGTTGGCAGGATTATTACCATTCAGAGGTTCCACTCTTTGGCCCCATTCCAGGGTGAGCTCCCAGAATTTTTACTTCTTTCTCCTTCCGTGAAACCCCTGACTACAGGCCTCCACTCAAAGCAAAGCCAGAGAAAAGGGGAAAATGGCAGGGCAGTGTCTGTACCAGCCCCACCACCGTTCATGCTCAAGCTTGGGGCTTGGATGCCCCCCAGCAAGCATGTGTGTCTCTTTCATCTGTTGAGGCCAATGCTGTGGACCACCCAGCTGCCTCGCATGATCACTCATTGGCTCTCTCCTTCATGCTTTACTTAGCAAACATTTCTGCATGGAGCTAGATAATACAGCAGAGCCCAACCAGGCAACATCCCCACAGTCGTGGAGCTTATATTCCAATGTGAGAGACTGATGTTAAAAGCATAGATAGAAGCTGTAATGTCAGGTAATAAATGTTGTGTTCCATTGGCCTCAGGGCAGTGTGTTGGCCTGGCGGGGCCTTGTTGAGGGTGAACTCAGTCACACGTGGTCTTTGGCATGCGAAGGGCAGAAATACAGCCATGGGAAAGAGCCTGGCTTGGCAGTGCGGCTCATAGGATCTGCAGAGAGCACCACACAGGTGGGGTCTGGCAAATGCTTGTCAACTAATGATGCAGAAATGAAGCTGTGTAAGTCCCTCTTGGCCCATATCTGCCTGTCCCAGGACCCCCAGAGAAGCCCTTGATATCCACTTGGTTTCAGGTATGACTTGGGTTTCCACGGCCATCTCAAAAGGGGTGTGATGGGTTATTCCACCAGGGGGCCCACCCTGGGGCTCAGCCACTAGACGACGCTGTTGCAGCTCTTTAGCTCTGAAGAAGGAAACTAGAGGCCAAGAGAAAGAACGGTGCTGCTTTATGAAAATGTTTGGATTATGTGAAATAAGAAGCAGTCCCACCTCAGAATTATAGGCTCGTAAATCAGTCTGAGGAGAAAAGGGGCTGGGGGACCAGGGAGACTTGGGACATGAGTTTACGATCTCTCCAGAAGCCCTTGATGGAATTACAGCCTCATAACTCACTGGGGTCTGCTCTTTCCTGCAGCCTGGCCTCCGTTGTCATTCAGGGCCCCCAGGGAAGGCCAATTGGGGTGCCAGCAATGAGAGCCTGGCTTGGCAGAGGCCACAGGGAAGCATGAAGGGAGACTGGGGTGATGTTTGTAAACTGGGTGCGGGGGTGGGGTGCAGGCCTGGGTGTCAGGGATTCTGTGAGCTTGTCAGTGACAAGGAGCTGAGGCTTAAGAGATGAGCCAGCTTCTGGACACACACACACCAGACAGAAGGCTTGTGTGGGTGTCACAGTCCATGGGCTGCTGTGGAACTGTGCAGCAAGGGCATACTGGACCCCTCGTGGGTGGGGTGGGGTGGCGTAGCATCAAGACACCCCACTACTGCTTCCGTGTCTGGGCCATGTCTCTAGTTTGCCATTTTACAAAATGGTGACCACCAGCCTCTTCTCAGGGAGCAGACAGACACTCTCGAGGCCTCAGAAGAACTCACAGCCTGAGGGTAATTGGTTTGCTGAAGGAGCTGGGGTCTTCTTCCAGGTGGGGAAGATGTGTCCATGGCCAGAGGAGAGGTTTGCTACCAATATGCCCACCTCCCTGCTGGCCCTCACTGTGGCCTCTGGCATGTCCAGGACGAAGAAAAGACCACAGGAAGCGGCTTCTAATGCAAGTCAGTGAGGCACTGTTTAAAATAGCTGCCTTTTGTGAGGAATGCTGACTGTGAGTCAGGCATGGTGCATTTCATCATGCTGAATCCCCACAACCTGCTCACAGGTTATTTTCATTTTGCAGATGAGGGGAGTGAGGCACAGCGGTCTAAATCAACTTTCCTCCAGTCGTACACACATAGCTAAGTAGTGTGTTGGAGATTCAAATCCAGATCCCTCTGTCACTGCAGTGTATCCCGCAAGCACGCCTGCCTGGTGCCCCATCCTATGCATGGCAGTCCCTAAATCTGCTGGCTGAATCTCCTCAATTTCTGTTCTCTCCCTGCTGTAGCTTGCAACTGCAACCCAATGCCTACCCCTAGTCATTTTCTCTACAATGTCCCTCGCTACTATCAGAGGTGTTTGAACCAGAGCAATAGGAGCTGGGTAAAATGAGGCTGAGACCTACCAGGCTGCATTCCCAGACAGGCATTCTAAGTCACAGGATGAGATAGGAGGTTGGCACAAGATACAGGTCTTAAAAACCTTGCTGATAAAACAGGTTGCAGTAAAGAAGCCAGCTAAATCCCATCAAAACCAAGGTGGCCACAAGAGTGAGCTTTGGTCGTCCTCACTGCTACACTCCCACCAGTGCCATGACAGTTTACAAATGCCATGACAACTTCAGGAAGTTACCCTAAATGGTCTAAAAGGGGGAGGCATAAATAATCCACCCCTTGTTTAGCATATCATCAAGAAATAACCATGAAAATGAGCAACCAGCAGCCCTCGGGGCTGCTTGTCTGTGGAGTAGCCATTCTTCATTCTTCTACTTTCCTGATAAGCTTCCGTTCACTTTAGGGATTCGCCCTTAATTCCTTCTTGCACGAGATCCAAGAACCCTCTCTTGGGGTGTGATTGGGACCTTTTTCTGGTAACAGTATGATGATAATCAATCCATACATTAGTAGGAGAGAGAGACACCCAGAGGCAGAGAGACAGAAACTTGTTTAGCATTTGTTGTTGTACAGCACAATCATTAAGAGCATAGGTTTTGGAATCAGAGAAACCTGGGCTCACATCCCCACTCTAACACTGCTATCACTTTCCATTTGTGGAACTGGAATCCAATTATGTTTTTATTTAATTGAACTTTAAGCTCTGGGGTACATGTGCACATCTCACAGGGTTGTTGCCTAGGTATGCACATGCCATGGTGGTTTGCTGTTTCCCTCCTGCTGCCACCTATATCAGGCATTTCTCCCTGTGTTTTCCCTCCTCATCCTCCCCTTCCTCCACTGTCCCTTCCCTAGCTCCCCTCCCCCCACCTATCTCCCCACCTATCCCAGTGTCTGATGCTCCCCTCCTTGTGCCCACGTGTTCTCATTGTTCAACACCTACCTATAAGTGAGGACATGCACTGTTTGATTTTCTGTTCTTGTGTCAGTTTGCTGAGAATGATGGTTTCCAGATTCATCCATGTCCCTACAAAGGACATGAACTCTGTTTTTTTTTGGCTGCATAATATTCTATGGTGTATATGTGCCACATTTTCTTTATCCAGTCTATCATTGATGGGCATTTGGATTGGTTTCAGGTCTTTGCTATTGTAAACAGTGCTGCAGTGAACATATGTGTGCATGTGTCTTTATAATAGAATGACTTATAATCCTTTGGATATATACCCAGTAAGGAATTTCTGGGTCAAATGGAATTTCTATTTCTAGGTCCTTGAGGAATCTCCACACTGTCTTCCACAATGGTTGAACTAATTTACACTCCCACCAACAGTGTAAAAGTGTTCCTTTTTCTCCACACCTTCTCCAGCATCTGTTGTCTCCAGATTTTTTAATGATCGCCATTCTAATTGGCGTGAGATGGTATCTCAATGTAGTTTTGATTTGCATTTCTCTAATGACCAGTGATGATAAGCATTTTTTCATATGTTTGTTGGCCTCATATATGTCTTCTTTTGTAAAGTGTCTGTTCATATCCTTTGCCCACTTTTTGATGGGATGGTTTCTTTCCTGTAAATCTGTTTTAGTTCTTTGTAGATTTGGGGTATTAGCCCTTTGTCTGAAGGGTAGATTGCAAAAAATTTTTTCCCATTCTGTTGGTTGCCAGTTTACTCTAATGATTGTTTCTTTTGCTGTGCAGAAACTCTTAAGTTTGATTAGATCCCATTTGTCTATTTTGGCTTTTGTTGCCATTTCTTTTGGTGTTTTAGTCATGAAGTCCTTGCCTATGCTTATGTCCTGAATGGTTTTGCCTAGGTTTTCTTCTAGTGTTTTTATGGTGGTAGGTCTTATGTTTAAATCTTTAATCCATTTGGAGTTAATTTTAGTGTAAGGTGAAAGGAAGGGGTCCAGTTTCTGCTTTCTGCACATGACTAGCCAGTTTTCCCAACACCATTTATTGAACAAGGAATCCTTTCTCTATTGCTTGTTTTTGTCAGGTTTGTCAAAGATCAGATGGTTGTAGATGTGTGGTATTGCCTCCAAGGCCTCTGTTCTGTTCCATTGGACTATATCTCTGTTTTGGTACCAGTGCCATGTTGTTTTGATTACCGGAGTCTTGTAGTATAGTTTGAAGTCAAGTAGTGTGATGCCTCCTGGTTTCTTCTTTTTGCTTAGGATTATCTTGGCTATGCGGGCTCTCTTTTGTTTTTGTATGAACTTTAAAGTGTTTTTTTTCCATTTCTGTGAAGAAGGTCAATGGTAGCTTGATGGGGATAGTGTTGAATCTATAAATTACTTTGGTCAGTATGGCCATTTTCATGATATTGATTCATCCTAACTGTGAGCATGAAATGTTTTTCCATCTGTTTGTGTCCTCTTTTATTTCCTTGAGCAGTGGTTTGTAGCTCTCCTTGAAGAGGTCTTTTACATCCCTTGTGAGTTGTATTCCTAGATATTTTATTCTCTTTGAAGCAGTTGTGAATGGGAGTTTACTTATGATTTGGCTCTCCAATTGTCTGTTATTGGTGTATTGGTATTGTGATTTCTGCACATTGATTTTATATCCTGAGACCTTGCTAAAGTTGCTTATCAGCTTAAGGAGGTTTTGGGCTGAGACGATGGGGTCTTCTAAATATACGATCATGTCATCTGCAAATAGAGACAATTTGACTTCCTCTTTTCCTAATTGAATACCCTTTATTCCTTTCTCTTGCCTAATTGCTCTGGCTAGAACTTCCAATACTATATTGAATAGGAGTGGTGAGAGAAGGCATCCTTGTCTAGTGCCAGTTTTCAAAGGGAATGCTTCCAGTTTTTGCCCGTTTAGTCTGATAATGGCTGTGGGTTTGTCATAAATAGATTTTATTACTTTGAGATACATTCCATCGATACCTAGTTTATTGTGAGTTTTTAGCATAAAGGGCTGTTGAATTTTGTCTTAGGCCTTCTCTGCATCTATTGAGATAATCACATGGTTTTTGTCTTTGGTTCTGTTTATGTGATGGATACATTTATAGATTTGCATATGTTGAACCAGCCTTGCATCCCCAGGATGAAGCCTACTTGATTGTGATGGATAAACTTTTTGATGTGCTATTGTATCATTTGCTAGTAATTTATTGAATAATTTTGCATCCATGTTCATCACAAATATTGTCCTGAAGTTTTCTTTTTTAGTTGTATCTCTGCCAGGTTTTGCTATCAGGATGATGTTGGTCTCATACAATGAGGAAGGGAGGATTCCCTCTAGTTTCAAAAGGTACCAGCTCCTCTTTGTACATCTGGTGGAATTCAGCTGTGAACCTGTCTAGACCTGGACTTTTTTTGGTTGGTAGGCTATTAATTACTGCCTCAACTTCAGACCATGTTATTGGTCTATTCAGGGTTTCAGCCTCTTCCTGGTTTAGACTTGGGAGGGTGCAAGTGTCCAGGAATTTATCCATTTCTTCCAGGTTTACTGGTTTATGTGCATAGAGCTTTCTGTAGTAATCTCTGATGGTATTTTGTATTTCTGTGAAATCAGTGGTGATCTCCCTTTATCATTTTTTATTGCATCTATTTGATTCTTCTCTCTTTTCTTTTATATTAGTCTGGCTAGCAGTCTATTTTATTGATCTTTTTAAAAAAACAGCTCCCGGATTTGTTGATTTTTTGAAGGGATTTTTGTGTCTCCATCTCCTTCAATTCTGCTCTGAATTTAGTTATTTTTTGTATTCTGCTCCCTTTTGAGTTTTTTGGATCTTACTCATCTAGCTCTTTCAATTTTGCTGATAGGGTGTTGGATGTTAATTTTAGATCTTTCCTTGCTTCTCATGTGGGCATTTATTGCTATTACTTTCCCTCTAGACACTGCTTTAAATGTGTCCCATAGATTCTAATATGTTGTGTCTTCATTCTCTTTGGTTTCAAAGAACATTTTTATTTCTGCCTTAATTTCATTGTTTATCCATTCATCATTTAGGAGCAAGTTGTTCAGTTTCCATGGGTGGTTTTGAGTGTGTTTCTTAATCCTGAGTTCTAATTTGATCGTGCTGTGGTCTGAGAGACTGTTTGTTATAATTTCCATTCTTTTGCATTTGCTGAGGAGTGATTTACTTCCAATTATGTGGTCAATTTAAGAGTAAGTGTGATGTGGTGCTGAGAAGAATGTATATTCTGTGAATTTGGGGTGGAGAGTTCTATAGATGTCTATTAGGTCCACTTGGTTCAGATCTGTGTTCAAGTCCTGGATATCCTTGTTGATTTTCTGTCTCATAGATCTGTCTAATATTGACAATGGAGTGTTAAAGTCTCCCACTATTAATGTATGCATGTTTAAGTCTTTTCATAGGTCATTCAGAATTTGCTTTATGTATCTGGGTGCTCCTGTATTGGGTACATATGTATTTAGGATAGTTAGCTCTTCTTGTTGCATTGATCCTTTTACCATTGTGTAATGCCCTTCTTTGTCCGTTTTGATCTTTGTTGGCTTGAAGTCCATTTTATCAGAGACTAGGGTTGTGACCCCTGCATTTTTTGCTCTCCATTCGCTTGGTAGATCTTCCTCCATTCCTTTATTTTGAGCCTATGTGTATTCTTGCATGTGAGATGGGTTTCCTGGATACAGCACACTGATAGGTCTTGACTTTTTATCCAGTTTGCCAGTCTGTGTCTTTTGATTGGGGCATTTAGGCCATTTACATTTAATGTTAATATTGTTATGTTTGAATATGATCCTGCCATTTTGTTACTGGGTGGTGGTTTTGCCCATTAGTTGATGCATTTATTTCATTGCATTATTGGTTTTTACCATTTGGTATGTTTTTGCAGTGGCTGGTACTGGTTGTTCCTTTCCATGTTTAGTGCTTCCTTCAGGAGCCCTTGTAAGGCTGGTCTGGTGGCAACAAAATCTCTCAGCAATTGCTTGAATTGCTTGTGCATAAAGAATTTTATTTCTCCTTCACTTATGAAGCTTGGTTTGACTAGATATGAAATTCTGGGTAGAAAGTTCTTTTCTTTAAGGATGTCAAATATGGTCTCCACTCTCTTCCGGCTGGTAAGGTTTCTGCTGAGAGATCTGCTGTGAGTTTGCTGGGCTTCCCATTGTGGGTGACCCGACCTTTCTCTCTGGTTGCTTTTAGCATTTTTTCCTTCATTTCAACCCTGGTCCATCAGATGATTCTGTGCCTCAGGATTGCTCTTCTTCAGGAGGATCTTTGTGGTGTTCTCTGTATTTCCTGGATTTGGATGTTGGCCTGCCTTGCTAGGTTGGGGAAGTTCTGGATAATATCCTGAAGAGTGTTTTCCAGCTTGGATTCACTCTCCCAAGGATTCACATTCAGGTGAACCAATCAAATGTAGATTAGGTCTTTTCACATAATCCCATATTTCTTGGAGGTTTTGTTCATTTCTTTTCACTCTTTTTTCTCTAATCTTTCCTTCTTGGTTTATTTCATTGAGTTGATCTTCAATCTCTGATATCCTTTCTTCTGCTTGATCGATTTGGCTATTGAAGCTTGTGTATGCCTGGTGAAGTTCTCATGCTGTGTTTTTCAGCTCCATCAAGTCATTTATGTTCTTCTCTAAGCTGGTTATTCTAGTTAGCATTTCATCTAGAAACCTTTTTTAAGGTTTTTAGTTCCTTTACATTGGGTTAGAACATAATCCTTTAGCTCAGAGAATTTTGTTATTACCAACCTTATGAAGTCTGCTTCTGTCAGTTCATCAAACTCATTGTCCATCCTGTTTTGTTCCCTTGCTGGTGAGAAATTGTGACCCCCTTGGAGGAGGGGCCTTCTTGTCTTTGATGATTTCATCTTTTTTGCACTGGTTTCTTCCCATCTTCGTGAGTTTATCTACCTTTAATCTTTGAAGTTGGTGATTTTGGATGGGATCTCTGATCCTTTCTGTTGAAGTTGAAGCTGTTTCTCCTATATGAGGCATTTTTTTGATTATGTCGTGGTCAGGGAGCCGCTTGATGGTGCAGCCTGTCCTTTATCTGCCTGCAGAGGCCTGCTGGGCTGCCTTGGGTTCAGCCTGGCTGCTGGGTAATCTTCCTCTGGCTTTTGGGTACATAGGTGAGGTTAGCCTTGCCTTCCCAATGGGGGGCATCCTTTCTGCTGCAAAGCTCGATCATCCCAGGTTCAGTTCAACTGATGTGAACTGATGTGCTGGGTGCAAAACTCTGCAAGAGGGCTTCAGTTTGCTGGACTTTGTGGGGGTAAGACCTGCCAAGCTGTATCACCTGTTTCCTTGCTTTCAACTTTCCCTCTTTCTGGGGTATGCGTAGTTCCCTCTCTCAAGCATTCTCAGCATTAGTCCAAACTTCCGCCCAGGTTTGTGCTGTTAATTAGTGGTACCAGTGCCGGGCTGGAGCTGTTGCTCAGATCTGTGTTGATAACTCATGTTTTTCAGCCTGGTGGCATTCTCCTGTACTGTGGGTTGCAGGGGCCGTGGGGGAAGTTTGGTATGTGAACCAGAGTGCCCAGGGGGTAAGTTCCCTGATCCTCCAGGCCACTTGCACTTCCTGGGTGGCGCAGCGACCCTCCCTACTCTGGATAGCCCTCTCTGGGCTACTCCCACCCTGCTTTGTTTCACCCTCTTTGGGCTATTCCCACTGTCTGACCAGACCCATTGAAATGACCCTGTACCTCGTTTGGAAACATGGAGATGGCTCGCTTTCTGCATCTCTCTCTCACTGGTGTGAGAGCACCAAACTGTGCTCTGGTGTTGTTCCTATTTGGCCATCTTGGTAGAAGTCCCCCCCCAGTTATTGTTTTAAGTCTCAGTGTATTTATCTGTAAAATGGGTATAATGTAACTATAGAATAGAACTGGATTCTGACAATTTAATGCAAGTAATATGACATAGACATCATCTCTCTGAAAAAAAGTCCTTTTGTATCCTGGGAGGTGATGACTCTTGGGCATGGGTTATTAGAAATCAGGGTTCCCAATCCCAGCCAACACTTGTATTGTCTTATCTCTTCCAAGTATCTTATCAACATCCCATTTTCTAATTTTTTTTTTAATTGATAGACTACAGCAGACTAAGATCACTTAGGAAATGTTGCCTTCAGTATCAGCTTGATTTTATTACATGATCTTCTTTACATACCTGGTCTTCTGGTCAAGTGCTATAAAGAAAACAATGGTCAATGGCATGTGGTTGGACAAGTCTATCCTTTATATATTTGGAACCTAGGTGATGAGGGAGCTGCAGAGATAAATGAGTAAGCAGTGCTTTTGCAAGGGAGGGTGGGTCCCTAAAAGCTCTCCTGAGGTTCAAATACTGATGGCTCAAGGCTGTTGATCTTATCTAGTTCAGATGTTTTTCCATAAAGTAAATCATAATCCACTGCATGAATTCCTGTGGACTGAATGTTGTAGAAAGAACTTGATGACCCTGGAAAACTAGAGATGTGAACCCTCTTCCTGGATGGGCTAGGTGTCATCCTGCCCAGAGATGGAGAAGGAGATTCTAAGCCAAGAAAAAGCTCATGAAGTGCAGTTATTTTCCCATATTATGCACAGAGACCTTGAATCACAGTCAGACCAGCTCTAACATTTGGAGAGCTGCAGAGGGTGAGGGTATGGATGGAGGCCTGGTCATCAAATGCTTATATTTAAGTAAACTTTGTTCCATCCTTGTGCCTTGGCATATATACCTTCAAAGCAATAAAGTTAGTGATGTGGGGAGAGTGAAATCTATGACTTTTATATATGACTGAAAGCTGGTAAAAATAGAAATAACTGGACTTTATTGCACCCCTGCAGGAGTTCTGTTAATGGGCTGACATGTTTGAATGCATAAAATAAAGACATGCACAGTTCATGTAAAACTTAAGCATTTATCTAATTACTATGTATCCAGTGTTGAGTTCAGAATCAAAGAAATAGAAGACCTGGTGTATTTCTGAGTTAAGGAGACAGGACATAAAAAGGTGAAATTATTAGGGGATAAAATTATCACACACATACCAGCATTGATTCTATTAAAATAAAGTGCTGAGTGGTGCATTACAGGCAATGAAAGGCTAAGGCCATCCAAGATAAGGTGCTAATTGGGTGGCACAGCCGAGAAAGGCAGACAGTGCTGGGAAAGGTTAGACAGTCACGCGTTCTACCTGAGAAGTCCTGTGTGAATTTGATGAGTCACAGAACCAATGGGCTTGTCCAGCCCTTACCCACATCCATGATTCAGGGTCACTTCGACATCCTTTACTTATCTCCTGTATGTCCTAACTTCCAAGGTGGAAGAAAAACTTGGCTTTGTTGTGAATAATGGAAAGAAGGAGAAAAGGCCATAGCTGTAGCTGGTGATGAAAGTAGTGGAAAAATGAGAAGGTAGAAGGAAAAAACTGGGGACTCTTATTAAAAACAAAACAGTTTTTGAAATGACTTTAATCTTACTGACCTAGAATGAAGGGTTTTAAAGGATTACATATTGTGTTGTAGATTTCCCTTGCACTCTGCCCCTTACCCTTTTGACCCACCTTTCTACCCCAGCTGTTGCCACAGCAACCAGGTGGCATGCACATGGAGCCTGATAGTGTCTGCTTCAGGGACACTCAGGGCTCCTCTGCTCCGATCAAGGCAATGGGGGTGGCTGGGGGAAGCCACTCAGCTTTTCCATCTCACTTACAAACTTAGAAGTGTGAGGAATAAACAGCGAGGAGTAACCTTTCAGCAGTGGGAAGTGGGAGCTAGTTCATGGGTTCTGAGGGGCATTCTACATTACTAGAGGCTCCGAGAGGGGTCAGAGTCCTGGCCACCCACCGTGAGGGCCACCTTGAAAATATCCCCTTGAATTGGGTTGTCTTCACTTCCGTACCCCCCCACTTCTGTTCCTCAGGACCGCTTCCCAAAATAAGCCACCTGCTCACAAGACCTTGTCTCACTTCTGATTTTAGGAGAAACTCAGACTCTTATAATTTTTAGTTGTCTGTTTTTGTACTTTCTTGGAAAGCTATGTTCTGTGTACACATGTATTTCAAGACTTGGGCAGTTGAGAAATTCTTGCATCTACTTCACTCATTCATTTGGAAAGTATATATAGAGCAACTACTATAAGCTTGGTGTTGTCCCATGAGCAAGGGTTAGAGAGATCATATGTGGAGTTTCGGGAAGCCTGTTACACAATAGTAAAAGCTACCATCGGTCACACACTTACAGGACAGCAGGACCTGCTCTGAGTGCTTTATAATGGTTGCCTCCCTTGATCCTCGCGAGAGCTGTATGAGGAAGGTGTTGTTATTCTCATCTTTACAGGTGAGGAAGACAGTTTAGAGACAGTTGGGAACTCCAGGTAAAAGTTGGCCAGAGAAGGACAGAGTTTGAATCAGGTTCTGTTCTTCACGTACTATGTAGACAGTATGTTCTGGATATAAAAGGGCGATGGAGAATGGGTCCTAGGGGGTAGAAGTCCTAGCTGTCTGCACAGGGGAGCTGTACACACAGCTCTGAGCCAGTGGCATCTCCAGCCTGCATTGCCCTCAGAAATTCACCAAACAGCAGGCAAACCAAAGCAGAAGGAAAGATTGGCAGGGCACTATGGGGTTGGGGCAGTTCAGCACAACCAGTGTCCTTTTAGATAAGGAAACAGGATGTTTCCTATGGTAAGGGATGTGATCCTAATGAATCGGGGGAGCACACATCCCTACTGACCTGCCGGCCACCCCTCCCAGGGCCTCTGCTGCTCTCTCCCCCAAGCCCTGCCTCTGCATTGCTAGAATTTGGAGAGGCTTAAACAGGGAATGAGCAGAAACTTGGAAGGTAATATAGTGGCTGGTCCTGGTCTGGACTTGGATGAGGAGCAGGCATAAGAAGGACCTCCCTTCTGCGTGTATGTGCATGAGGAGCATGACTTCTTCCTCTCCTGCATCTTAGAGGGATCATCAGGCTTTCATTAGAATCAGCCAGCATCCTTCTAGGCATCACAAGAAGCTGTCCTTTATGGCTTTTGAAGGGAGCTGCCATCTTGCTCAAGGACCTGTGCTGAGAATATGGTCTGTATTCCCTGAGGATGAGTTCTCTGCTTTCCTGGTAAATTGATCGTTGATCAAAACCAAGGCATATAGAAAATGATAGGGTATATTTTGAAACAACCTTCGTTGGATTCATTCCTAGATGATACATAGTTTATCCTAGGGTACTGTGGGATGTTAATGCCGTGATCTGCACTTGGGCCTGAAAATGCTTCACCACAGCAGGTGGTGTGGGAACCAGGCAGCATACACGTGGCATAGAGTTGGCAAAAGGCAGTTCCTTTCTCTCACCCTTCAAATCCTTCTAATTTCTCTCCTCTGATACTTCCCCTCCTCTACCTCTTTCTTTCCTAACTCTGTAGGTTTGCGCCATCTCTTTCTCCACCTTTGCTTATTTTTCTTAGTCTTCCTTTTCTTCCCCAATCTGTCCCAAAGCTAGTCCAGGAGTATTAGGACCTTCCGCAAAATGATTCGTATTGAGTGTAGTCAATAACATCCTTTTTAAAGAAGGTTTAAGGTCTGTAGGTGAAATGTGAGATTTCATACATTCGTTATGAACTAAGGGGCCACCTACTAGTCAGGTTCAGTCTCTTGCACCCTACAGTAGTCAGGACAGTCTTGTCTGTGCAGCATTCACAGTCTCATACCTTAGTGACTTAGAGCAGCAAAGTTTTATTTTCTGCTCATACTACACAACCATGGGGTCATCCAGTGCCTCTGCTGTGTCCTGTCATTGTCCTCACTCTGTGGTTCAGGCTGCTGCCCTCTAGAGCGTTACAGGTGACCACGCCACTAGCACTCCTATTCCATTGGCCCAACCCAAGTTGCTGGGCCAGCTGAACTTTTACTGGGGTGGGAAACTGTACTGCTCCTCTAGGGAGGGAAGTAGATATTACTGAACTGTGATATAACTATCAGATATTCCTGTGCCTGGGTCCATCTTCCTCTGCTTGGGTCCAGCGTTATTCATGAGCCTTAGCTTTAGTGGACACCCTTGGCAGCCCTGCAGGCTCTGGCTCGGTGTGCAGGGTAGGAGTTCTGCTAAGAGGAAAGTGAGGCAGGTTTAGAGAAAGTGATGGCGCAGAAGTGACCTGCTTCTGCCTTCATTTACTCTGCTCCGCTGGGAGAAGCTCTACTAACCCAGTGGGAGGTTTTGACAAAAACACCTACTCTCTTTACCTGTGAAAGATAGCCACTAGCTGCAACTCAAGGAATTAGTTTTCTAAAGATAAACCATTCATGGGAGAGGGCGAGCGGCCTGATATTGAAAGTAACGGAGGGCATAAGAGTCAAAGCGGGGAGACAACTCAGTGGCCAACTTTGTAGATGATGCTGTTCACCAAGCCTTGCTTTCTGTCCCTCTCTCCCTGCCATTCATGATGTATTGAGCACTCTCTCTGTGTGAATCACTGCACTAAGCTGGGGTAATAAATTCAACTGAGATATGATCTCTGCCTTTAACGGTCTCACAGTCAGCCAGGTACAGTGGCTCACACCTATAATCCCAGCACTTTAGGAGGCCGAGGAGGACTGATCACGTGAGTCCGGGAGTTCAACATGGCGAGACCCCATCTCTACTAAACATAAAAAAAATTAGCCGGGCGCGGTGGCCCAAGCCTGTAATCCCAGCACTTTGGGAGGCCGAGGCGGGTGGATCACGAGGTCAACAGATCGAGACCATCCTGGTCAACATGGTGAAACCCTGTCTCTACTAAAAATACAAAAAATTAGCTGGGCATGGTGGCGCGTGCCTGTAATCCCAGCTACTCAGGAGGCTGAGGCAGGAGAATTGCTTGAACCCAGGAGGCGGAGGTTGCGGTGAGTCGAGATCGCGCCATTGCACTCCAGCCTGGGTAACGAGCGAAACTCCACCTCAAAAAAAAAAAAAATTAGCTGGGAGTGGTGGTGCATGCCTCTAATCTCAGCTACTTGAAAGATTGAGGTATGATAATTGCTAGAACCCAGAGGTGGAGGTTGCAGTGACCCAGGATTATGCCACTGCACTCCAACCTGGGTGATAAAGCAGGACTCTGTCTCGGAAAAAAAAAAAATGAAGATTTCATAGTCTAATGACCATAAAAAGTATATGACTTCATAAGGTGTTAGATATTTACTTGTTTTGCAATGGGTAAATAATGCGTCTATTCTAAATTTGTTGTTGAGGCTCCAGAATGGGCCCACTCTTATTTGTACAGCATCTTTTTTTCTTTTTTTCTTTTTCTTTTTATTTTTTTGAGACGGAGTCTCACTCTGTTGCCCAGGCTGGAGTGCAGTAGTGCAATCTCTGTTCACTACAACCTCTGCCTCCTGGGCTCAAGTGATTCTCCTGCCTCAGCCTCCTGAGTAGCTGGGGTTATAGGCACTCGCCACCATGCCTGGCTGTTTTGTATTTTAGTAGAGACGGGGTTTCACCATGTTGGCCAGTTTTGTATTTTAGTAGAGATGGGGTTTCACCATGTTGGCCAGGCTGGTCCTGAACTCCTGATACAAGTGATCTGCCCACCTTGGCCTCCCAAAGTGCTGGGATTACAGGTGTGAACCACCGCGCCCGGCCTGTATAGGATCATTTTTATGACTAATAATAATACTGCATGCATGCATGAGCCTGCATAGCACACTGCATCTTCTTCATATCAGTTGTCTTAATCGGTCTGCTCCAATCTTCTGCACTTTGTGGTATAATAAGAAGGATCTTCATTTTGTGGCTAAGTAAAGAAAACAGAAGAGCAGTGGCCTGCTTGAGGTCATGGTGGTTGGTTCTGACAAAGTTGGAGCCCGTACAGGTAAAGGAATCCGAGGCCCTGGAGGAAACGTCATTGTTTAATCTCAGTGTAAACCTTCAGGGTGACATCACTGTCCCCACCCGGCCTGAGTAGAAGGGAAAAACATCTCCTTCCTGTTCTCTCCTGTTCGTGACCTGTACTTCCCTTGTGAACCTGATCTACTGAGGAAAAAACCCACCACTCTGATTGATTTTACTCCATTTCACCATGTTGTCCAGGCTGATCTGGAACTCCCCACCTCAAGTGATCCACCTTCCTGGGCCATTCGGTTTGTTCTAGTTCTTGAGGCTGGGAGTTCAGTTTTCCCTTGCAGGTGCCCCGTCCATTTCCACCATCGCCCCACACTGTACATCGTCCTGTGGCCATGCTGATGGTGCCTCCAGAGGCTGTGGCTTCTCCATCTCAGGCTGAGGCATGCTCTATCTTTAGGAGCTCCCTTGTATCTTAGAAGGAATCACCTCTGGAAGGTGGGACAGTGCTGAGGGCAAGGCCAGAAGCGAGCCCTGTGGATGTTCCCAGGGCCGCCTCCTAACCCTTCTCTCTGTGCTCCCCCCCCCACCAGGGGTCCCATCCCAGGTGAATGCTCCCCATTCACACCTTGGGGTGTGAAGGCTGGAGGGGCCTATGGGTGGGTGGGTGGGGGCAGAAGTGAGGTGGGACATAGGATTTGCCTAAAGTTTCATCAGCAGTTGGTGCCCGCAGCATCTGCCTCACCCCTTCCCCTTCCCCCCGACCCTGCACTCTTCCTTCCTTTCTTGATTCCCTCCTGAGTCTTCCCCTTTCCATGTTTCTGCCTCTTGTTCTTTATCCTGCTTCTCTCCTGATTTCCTTCTCTCATGGCTTTCTCTTTGAATAAGAACAACGCTGGAACATTCATGGTATCACCCAGCCCAGCCTTCTCACCTGCTGATGAGGCTTGAAATGTGGATGGATCTGGTCAAGGTGGCCAGGTGGGCCAAGAGCAGAAACTGCAGAGGTCCTGGTGCCCAGGCCAGGGCTCTCTGGATCATGCCAGCTGCAGTGGCTCCCTACCCCCCACCTCTGAGTGGCATGGGCCTTGGCTGGGCATACAAGGCACGCAGGGTCATGGGCTTCTTCCCACTGTCCCTCCTCACTGCCACCCTTTTCATTCTTTTTCTCCCTAACCCACTCTACCCCAGGGACACAGTTGGATTCAAGATCTTCACTCTTCATCAACATTCCAAGGGAAGTAGGGGCTGAGAGAATCATTGGCCACAGAGGTGTAGCTTGCCAGGAAGACCTGAAGGAGGGATAGCAATGCTTGTGTGGTCCCCAGAGGCAACTCTAATGGACAGGTAGTGAGTGTCTGGAGGGCTGCGTTGAGAGGGATTCCGGGGCTGACTGCCCTGCACAGAAAAGCGTTGTCTCCCAACAGCACTGACTAGCAGCATGTTTATCCTTCCTCGCTTGAAGTGTTACCACCTCAGGTTGGCGGCCTTGCAACTGAGAACAGAGCCTTGAGTAGAAGGATGCCTCTCTGGTGGTTGACTTTAGATGACACACAGCTGCAGGGAGAAGGTACAGCCATGTGTCTGCATGCTGGAAGCTGCTGCCGGCTTATAGCCCGTCCTCTCCCCCAGCCCCTCCCAGCCTGTCACATAAAGAAGGACCCAACATCCCAAACTGCATTTTTATTGTTTTTTAATAAACTTTATTCTATATTACAAATAAGTTTTTTTTTGTTCTGAACTGCAAAATAGGAATGCCTTATATTTACATACACAGGTATACAATTAATTATAACAAAGGTACAGAAGCTTGCCTTTACCAAGTTACAACTGGGCTCCAATTTAAATAGCATAGGTTTACTTTTTAAAAACTTTTTTTAAATCTTTTTAATATCTTACTAGGATACTCTTCTTTAAAAATCAAAACCAGAAGACCCTCTTCTTAGAGATCTCATCCACCTGTATTTGAGGCTCATTTTAACACTGTTGCCTAAAGATATGTTTTGCTTTGTTCTAACAAAGGGTCAGTGTTCAAGGTGGGAGCTTGAGTTTGAAACAGAAGTGGGATGGGGCTGGAAGTGGGTGACTGGAACAGATATAACCTGCCCTACCTCGTTCAACGGCTTCTCTACATGACACAAAGACCCCTGCCAGTTTCTTATCCACCCATCCATCCTGTTTCTCCCTTTCTCCTCTAGCATTTGAAGCTCAACTCTGGGTCATCTGGCCAGGCCAGAACCCTGCATCCCCACTACATGTCAGCTCACTGAGCCATTCATTGTCGTGGTACCCTGGAGTTGCTGGTTGCTATGGTAACTCAGCAGGACCCTGCTGGAGAGATGGGCTGGTCCCTATACGCTAAAGTGGGAAGGAGGGCAGCGGCATCTAATCCTTCCTTCCCACCTCATGGCCTGGAGGGCTTGTTCCTTCTCCAAGCAGCCAACACACAACTAAGCAAAGACTGCCTGTCTCAAGAACACCAGGCCAAGGTAGGGAGTGGTGAAGGGAGGGCCATCCACTCTAAAACACAAAATCATTGGTTTCCAAATGGAAACAAGATTCTTTGAGGTAAGCTAGCTTTTTATTTTAAAGAACAGAAGGTTTAACAAGCCAACAAGCTAACGAGAACATCAGGAAGGGAGAGGAAAAGAGGACAGACAGATGAGCACACGTATCCCATCTTCGTCCTGTGCCTGGATTGCGGCTGCCCTCTGTGCCTTAGTCCTGTTTGGTGAAGTGGTCTTGGTTTCTTAAGTGTCCTTTGGGTTGCTCTTTAACTGTATCCTCTGTTTTAAGTTCTATGCTTGTAATAGAGCCCTTCCAAAATGTGCTTGAGTCAAAAGATCAAAGATACTAACAAAGGAAGTTCTAATTCCAGATAAAGAAACTGGTGGAAGATGAACTGTATAGACTGGGTCTACTTGCTTTTGCAATCCTGGGAGAGGGAAAACGTGGGTCTTCCCATGACCCATCCCTAATACAACCTCTCTAAAGTTTGAGGAAAGCTAATAAGAGATGTGTAGAATTCAGCAGTACCAGGGCAGCCCAAAGAGCCAAGCCTAGACATCAAAGCGGGTGGGAATAGAGTAAGGTGAGGCTCCCCCAACCCAGGATTTCCCAGCCTACCTGAACCACCTCCCTACCTCTGCCAATACAAACAGAGTTCTTTTTGTATATGAAGGATTTTGTTTCATTTTGTTTAACTTTGCTTTGCTTTCTGGTAGTCACCAGTCTACTCAAGGAATTTAATTGGGATTCTAATGAGTATGCATTTCTTTTACAACCAAAAAATTTCTGTATATTTTTAAAACTTGGATACTCCCTCTAATAAAAAAAAAAATTTATGGGGGAGCAAAAATTTGCAGTAAAAAAAAAATGCTCTCTTGCATGTCTGAAACTTTTACTGCAGTGGATTATCCAAATGAGAGGAGTGGTCACTTAGGTTTCCTGTTGACGGCTTGCCACCCTCAGCATCATGAAGAGAGGTTTGCAGAGTGTCCTAGCCTCTCTTGGGAGCTGTGTCCATGTCACCTGGGGCTGCAGCTCCCCACTCTGTAAAATTAGGATCTTGTTTGTTTCCTACACAGTGAATGCCTGTAGGGTGAGGTGGCGGGAGGTGGGAGGAGGACTCCATCTGTCAAAAGTGCAGGGAAGCACCAGGAATAGCAGCAAACACGCCAGATGCCACCCCTAGCATTGTCCTCATCCAGGGAATGTCCTGACCCATTTTTTTTTCCAGTGGGGGAGGTTCCTCCTGGCCTCTGAGGCTCTCCTCAACCCCTTGGAAGTCATAGGTTTTGCTCCCACCGACCAAGTAATTTGGACTTAACACCCATAGCAGGACTCCCTTCTTACTCTTAAACTCTTAAAATATACAAACAAAAATCAACTCCAAAATCTAAAAGAAATGGCCCACAGTTTTTTTTTAATTTTTATTTTTAAAGGAAGAGGCTGAGGAATCAAGGCCTCCCAGTCACCTGTCCTGAGAGCTGGCAGGAAGAGTGAGGGGAAGAGGCCCTTGATGTAGATGAGTAAGGATGGCTGGGGGGATTTGGGGTGTGGGGAGAAGCCAGGGCACTGAGCTGCCTGGGGTGGGTCTTCTCTGGGGGCCAGGTGAGCTCTTGAAGGTGACTCATTCACAGAAAGGCTCCTTGAAGGCCTTGACGAGCTGGCTGGTGCTGCTCACTGTTCCTGGAAGGAAGGTCATCTCTGGGCCTTGTGCCTGCAGAGCACCTTACTATGTGTGTCTGTCTTTCCCTCACTGCTTGGCTGTCTGTGAGGTGAGAGGTTAGTCCTTGATTGATAATAATATTGGCCCTTCACTCAGTTAAGTGTTTGACTTCACATACTCTTTCCCCTTGGTACTGGGAAAGAAGACAGATGGAAATGGAGCTTTTCTTTTTAGGTCACACAGAGTAGTGCTGAGACCTGACCTGTCACAGCATCATTCACAGTTCTGGAAACAGTGGCAGAGGATGTCATTTAGGAAGTCATTGAGTGTAAATCCTCAGATGGGGACCCATAGGGCCTTGGCTGGACGAGGGAGCCCCTACAGCCAGGGAGGTAGCTTTGGCTGGGGTGGGACAGGGCTGGGGCAGTCACAGAGGGCTGGGCTGAGAGGGCTGAGCCAGCTCCTGTACTCAAGTGGATAAATGGCCCTGGGATAGAGGCTACGCATGCAGGAGAGACTGGGAGGGACAGGGAGGATGCTTGTGGTGGGAAGAGCACAGGCAGAAGCCAGACATGCAATGGGCGACACAGGCACCAAGGACCTGTTGCGAGTGGGGGGAGGGGTGGGGATGCTGGGACAGCACATCAACCTTGACCCCTGGTGGGCACAGGTCGCTGGGCCTGAGGGGACCAAGTCAGATACCTTACCTGTGGGCAACTCCTGCTTCTTCTTGGGAACAGTCCTGGACAGTCTGCCTCTAACTTTGAGATTTGTTGAAAACAACTTCTCTTTCCCCGTAGCTCCTTGCAAGCACTCAAGCTCACTTACCAGGCTGTGGGCACACAAGAGGGAGGCTCTAGGGGCTGACTCGGGGTTTGGGGGTCATGCTGTGGTTGGAACGTACCTTGGCCTGTGGGATACTTGGGTTATTCTCTGTCCCCACATTTAAAACCATATTGAAAGAAGAAGGCAAGAAAATATTTTCCTGAGGAAGTAACTGGGATGATGACCACCTTCACTTAGTGGCAATATTTGCAGCTACCAAGAAATGTCAGAGTTTCTCCTTATGGGGAAGGACAAACAGTGGGCAAAAGCTACATCTGGGAGGACTTGTGTCCAGGAGAAATGCCCAGCCTGCAGCTCTCTTTCATGGCTTCCTCTACTTATTCCTTAAAATTCAGGACCCCACAAAGCTCCCTCCTTCCCTACTACCACCAGCCTTCAGCCCTTCTCCCTCCAACATGCAAAATCCCCATCTAAGCTTGGTCAGTGATTTTGATGGCTCAGTCTGGTACCATTTTGCCTGTGAGGGTGCAGGGGGCGAGGTGGAGGGGAAAGTGAAGGAGATGGTCTTTTCTCCTCTCCTCTTGCCCAGGACTCAACGGAATGGTGAGTGTACAAATTAACTTTGCCTAGAGAAAGGCTATCGGGGGGACTCCATCCCACAGGACCAAGTTGGCCCATTTCCTTCCTCTGGGAGCCCGCAAGCCAACTGGGCAGTCTCTGGATGCTTGCTCTGCCAGGGGGAGAAGGAAGATCCATGGGGGAGTTTGGAAAAAATATTTGGACAGGAGTGGGGGACAAGGATAGCTTTTTGACAATGTTGCCTGTTTTTACTTTTGAACATCATTATCACACGTGCACCAAGAATCCAAACAGAAGAAATGGAAAACAAACAGCAAAAGAAAAGATAATTTTTATAAGTAAGATGGGCTGTGGCTCTGGATACCTGGCTCGGATTTCTCAATCCCTAAGCAGGCCACAGGGACTGCAGCGAACAGACACACAGAAACCACCCAACCACCAATTAAAGTCAAACCGGCCCCAAACCCCTCCCCCAGGAGACATGAGGACAGCCAGGAAACTTGTCTGTCCTTGTCTCCTCTTTCTTCCTAACCTTTCTATTTCTCTGAGGTGTTTGAAGTTTTTCTTATAACAAAAACATGGAAAAAATTAAGTCCTGTACCGCCAAAGTAACAATAACAATCATCATCTGGTAAAAATAAAAGCTTCAGCAGAACTGTGATAAGTCTTTTTTTTTTCTGCTTGTTGATTTTTTTCTCTCTTAACTGTGCAAAACTTAAAAAATAAATCAAAACGCACTCACTCAGACACACGCTCACACATGCAGCTTCCATCCAACAAATCTGTGTTAAATATGTTCGTGTCTCTTTCCTCCCCAACCCTTTATATGTGCAAAAATACTGTGTTGACCAAGGTACTTCCTCAGACCATCTCCCACATGCACCCTTTCTGGCCTTCCAGGTCCTGTGACTTCTTGGGAGGAAAAAAAAATGATCAAGGATAGAAAATCCAAGCTTCTCCACCCGGGGGTACTGCACTTGCCAAAACCTTTGGTTTTTTTTTTTTTTTCTTCCTCTTCCAATGCATCGTTTCCCATTTTCCTCTTCCCATTAGGTTGCTCGTTTCTTTTCAACCATCTGTCCTCTGCGATGTCACATGATGTCCTGCGCCAAGGTCCAGGCCTCAACAGGTGACCACCCTGATTTCCTATGGACAAGTGACTTCTCCTTCCACCCACCAGCTCTAAGCATAGAAAGCAAGTATTGAAATGTCCTGAAGCTGCAGGATGAATGGATGAGGAAGGGGAAAGACAAGAGGAAAACTTCAAAAATCCTCCTACAAAGGACAAGGAGTCCTTTTGAGCTTTCCGCCTACCCCTGGGGCAGAGACACACACACACATGCATGTACATGTGTTCATACACGTGCACATATTCATATCCAAAGGGGCAAGTGTTCTTAAAAGTACAGGATGCTCCATGGACTTTGCTGGAAATGGTGTGGCTTCTTCCTCAAGGGGGGCTCATTCCGAGTGGATGGCAAGGAACGATGTCTGACGTTTGGGGAGTGAAGGCAAGACTGTGAATCCTTCTCCTCAACCTCACCTATGATGGTTTTTCTGCTTGTCTCCCATAGTTGCGAACAACTCCAGAGCAGAGCTGCCAACAGAGACTTCTGCTTAGGGTGGGAGACTGGACCAGACAGCACCTATGGTCTCCTCAGGATGAAAGGTTCGTAGAACCCTCCATTTGACCATCTCTCCCTATAGCCTCTGCTTACCTAGTATCCATTTCTAAGCACACATTTGCCTGCCTGGCTAAAATGGTGCATCTGTAGATGGAAGAACAGATGGGGATATGGCTGCCAAGGCTGAGGTCATTTGTATGTCCCTCTTCTCAATTCTAGCCAGGCCCATCAGCATGACTCTTTGTCCCTCCCAGACCTGACAAGCTGGAGGCTGAGGTTGGCTGGCATTTTGGGTTGTCTCTGTGAGGCTGTGCTTAAGTCTGTTTCTTTCAATGACGACTGCTGAAGAGATGAAGAAGGAGAATGTTTAAAGAGACAGTTGAGATGTTGATGAAATCATTCCCAAAGAGGTCTGGACAGCCCAGTGACAAAGTCATCTGCATAGCAATGGCACCAGATTCTGCAGAGGGAACAGGGACTAGGCTGTTGACTCCAGCCGTCTATGAAGTTCTCAGGAAGGATGGTGGGGATGGAGCCATGGAGATGGCTGGAGGTAGAATCTCCTAGATGCACTCTGCATTTCACGTTGACCCTTGATGAAGGGTGACAAAGGAGGGTGAAGATAGATGCTTTCTCTTGACAGGACTCAGGGCTCTGGCAATGGACTAGACCTATGACTATGATCGTGACTCATTCGAATTTGGGGGTAAATGGAAAACAACAAATTCTGCTTCCAGGGTAGATGCAACTCTCTTTCCTTTTCTCTCCCTCTGTGTTAATTTCTGCTGCTAGGATTCAGATGAAAAGGTTAGGAGCATTTCCATGGAGGAATGTAACTGCTAGTTTTTCTCCTGTCTGTCTTTCTACTGGAGGGGGAGCAGGCAGGGCAGGTAGGTCCCTCTGGATGCCTGGAAGAGGACAGGAAGCCTCTGGATGCCAGCCCAGTGGGGAAGAGGGAGCCTCAAGCAGCACCTCCCAGCTGCTCACACATGCCCTGCTCCAGCCACATGCAGGAGGTGTGACCTTTCTTCTCACAGCTGCAAAGCGATCAGACCACTGGCTGAACCACTGGGGGAACTGTGGGAATGGAGAGTCAGGTGATGTCTTCCTAGTGAAGATAATACTGAACTCCTTCCTTGCCTCTTCCTAGGCCAAGGCTTGGACTGAAGTGGGGGCTGCCGAAGTGGAAGGTGAAGTAGCAGCACAGAAACATCCCCTGTTCCTGGCTCCTGATCCGCATTTGCGCCCTGCTGTTGACATGCACCAGGTCAGGAGCAGATTGGGGAGAGAGGCCCCTCTGATATCTTCTGGTCAGCTCCCTTGCCATGGGCCTGGCCATCCTTGGACTGAGGGTCAGTGGCTTGGTCCAATCATATTGGCAGAGCAACTGGAAGAGAAGAGATCCAGGAAGGAAGGAGAAACAAAGAGGCAGAGAGAAAGAGACAGCGCTGCTCGGGGGGTGCTGCTGATGCCAGTCGGAACTTGCACTTGGTAAAGATGATAATCTAGACTGAGGCACGGCTTGGTGTGTCCCCCTCCAGGGCGGCCCTGGAAGGACGGTTCTCAGCTGTCTAAGCTCATGAGGGTTATGACTTGTTCTAGTTTGTAGGCCAGTTTCTGCTTCCCACACTGGTCGTCGTGGTCCAGAGGTCCAAGGATCTGCAGAAGGGCCAAGAACAGGGAGGTTAATTGTTCATGTGTACAGGTCTGTGTTCTCAGGAGGCACAAAGATGGTGTCAACGTGGTCAGAAGCCCAGGAAGTCACAGGCATGTGTCGAGGTGCACACGCACTGCTGGGTAGTAGTTCTGGGCAACACGGGTGGGCACAGCATGTAGGCATTGGCACGGCAGTGAGCATAAGATGCCAGCACACCTGGTCATGTCTGAATGACTGTGTGCATTCTACTGCCTACAAAAGATGGTAGACAGAGGGCAGAAGCTCTGCTGAAGATGCCTGTGCCAAGATGCTGCAGTTACCTGCAGGTTAGACAGAAGATAGATCCATATCCCATGGAAATCTGCAGTGCTCAGCATGGAGCCTGAATGTGATTTTGTGGATGTTAAGACATCCCATCCTTCCCCCCACAGAAATAAAAATCCTCCCCATTAGCTCCCTGAGGCCCCAAATTCTACATTTTGAAAGCCATTTATTTTCACTTTGCCTGTTAAAAAACGAATATCCCTAGAAGAGTAAGACCGTAAGCCTTCCTGGTCATTAACACCAAATGGATAATGTCTACCAAAGCCTTTTCTGAGGGCAGGCAGTTGGTAGAGGATGATGACAGCCAGCAATTGTGGCCCATGATGAAAAATGTGTTAGAATTTTACTCGGACTCAGGAGATGAGGGGTTGGGTAAAGTCTCTGTCAGTTTCTAGCTGGGTAATCTGAGGCCAAACAGAGAACCTTTCTGAACACTCAGTGTCCTCAACTGTTAATATAGGAATGACTAATCCACCTCCAGTGGAGAGGATGTCAGATAACATCTGTGAGTACCCTCCACACAAGGCTTGCCCCCCCGCTCCGAGAGGCACTAGGCAATTGAGTGGAACCTACTGGTGTTGGAGTTTGAGGGGGCAGCGATAAGAAGGGAGGACGAGGAGCTGAGGAGGCTAAAGGTCCAAGGGAGGCTCCAGGGCTTTGGATTTCATGACCCAGTTAATGTTTCTTTAATTGGGGAGGCAAGATAGAGCTAGCCAAGAACTGTCATTTGTAGGCACCATCATTTCATAAAGATGGGTTATTTAAACACCAGCGGTAGACAGGTGTACTTGTAGACTAACAGAATTCTTTCTGAGATGAGACAGTTGGCATCTTACAGTGGTGCATGCTATAGCATCTTTATTACCTCACATTGCACCAGACCAGCACTCACCTGCAGACTGGCATCAGGGTCCCTCTACTAATGGACCCAGCACTGGCTTTCCCTTGACTTTAGGGTCATGGAATTAGGCTGTTCTTGGCCTGCAGGACTCCAGGCCCTGGACCTGTTGGGGCTGCTGCTTTAACCAGGGATTCCTAGACTTTCCTTAAGTGATGAAGATGGGAGGAAATAGAGGACTCAGGGCACAGGCTTCAGCTTCTCTTACTACCCCCCACTTAGAAAAGGTGGCTATGTTGCTGCTCAGATGCAGGGAATTTGGATTCTAAACCTGTTGGTCTAGGTCTGCCAAGCCAAGAAAATTCCCATAGCACCTTGGCACTGGCCAGAAAGAAGGCCTTGTCTATACTGGCAATGACCCCAGGTGGGATTTTCCAATGAGGAAACACAACAAAAAACACATTCTATTTCTCCTGTTCTGTTCTATTCTGTTCCATTCTGTTTTGACTCATTTCTGTTTCATTTCTCATCTATTCTGTTTCTATTTTATTCTAAATCATACCATATCATACAATACCATGCCATACCACATAGCCTGTCCATAGGAGTGGGGAGGTCCCTGTTTAAAGCAACTTCGATCAGAGAGAAACATGGAAAACACAAAAAAAGGAATAGTAGAAAATAAGAATTTAAAAAGACAATATAAAAGAAATAGGTATTTATATATCCGAGAAGCACAGGGATGAATGCAGAATTTATGGCATGGAGAGTTTCTAACATCCCAGCCTTTGGGGCACAGCCCCTAGTCCTCAGTGGCCGTTTCTCCAGCAGAGGTGGGGGTGTCTGTGGGGTGTTTTTTATGTAGAGGCATGCAAGGTTGTCTTTGGTCTCTGCCCACTTCCATCCCAACAGGCCCAGAGGAGGGCAAAGCTTACCTCCTCGCTGTATTTGCCCACGTAGGAGAAGATCTCTGAGAGTGCACTCATGGTGTTGAACTCATTCATGTGCATCCGGGACTGCTCAGCCAGGTATGCGTTCATGTCTTGGTCGCTGATGGCCGGCATCTTCCCTATGTCCGAGTAATACCTGTGGAGGGGTGGAAGTAGGGAGAAGCTAGATTCGTGCTTATGGAGCAGAGAGGAGAGAGAGATGCTCCCAGCACCGTGTCTGGGGCCATGAGCTCAGCTTGCACTCCAGGTAGTGGGAGCCTGTGCTGTGACCACCTGGGGACTACTGTGGTCTCTCTCTCATCTGGGTTTCTGGGTCTGAACCAGGAAGAGCCCTCTGCAGCTCTGGATGCAGAAGACATAGAGGGAAGGGATTTGGGGAGTGGCCAAGACATTGTCAACAGACAGACAAGATAGGGACCAAGAGCCAGAGGGGCCCGACGTCAGGCATCCTTTCTGTTCTCAACGATCACACAGAGAGGTCTAGACTGTCTTGAATTTCTCTAATGCCCCTCCCAAAGACGCAAGGGATCTCCTCCAGCAGGGACTGAAGGCTCTTCCCAGCAGCTGCTCTTCTCTGATGTCCTCTCTCTGGGGGCTAAACGGGAGGAGGCAGGGCTGAGGCTGCTCAGGGAGAGACTGGCAGAAGGCAATCAGTCACTGTCACTTGCAGCTGTGCACTGCTGTCAACTGGTTAATTAGATGCCAGCATTTACATTTTTAATTTCTGCAATTTGACATTTTATGCACCAAACCCCAACCTCCCCGCCAGAGGGGAGTTGTACAGTTTCTTAATGAGGAACTGAAAGGCCTCAGTGCCCCAAAGACAGCCACTTCTCACCCTCTCCTATGCACTTTTGGGCTTGTGGACTGCATAAAACAGAAGAGGAAACTGCAATGACAGGAAAGTACCATAAACCTCAAGGCCTTGTGGTGGTCCGGCTCAGCCTAGCCCAACCCAGCCCATGCCAAATCTCTGTGGCTGCCATGCTGGAGAAAATACACCTGAAACCTAGGATCAGAGGGGATGGGGGAGGAGAGTCTCCAGGGCAGGGACTAGGGTGCATCAGGCAAGGCACCTAGGCACCACGTTTAAGGAAAGGCACTCACTCTCAGGGTTGCGCAAGTGTTGGTGATAGTGATAGACCCTGGGAGTTCTCAGAACTGGAATCTTGGTCAGAGGCTCCGGGACAGTCTCCCCCTACACCCCAGCCCTGTCTCTTTCCCAGCCCCACCCTCCACTTCTCCAGCCAGGACCCCGTTGGTCCCATGCTGTTTCCCTGACCTCCAACTGTTCCCATCAGTGCCCAGGAGGTGGGTGAAGACTGGCAGAGATGGGTTTCCTGTGCTGTCCCAGTCATCAGCTCAAGGGCCTGCAATAGAATGACAGCTCAATTTCTCCAGAACTTTCCTGGGCTGGTGAGGGCTGGGATGGCTGTCCTGCTCTGAGCTACAGTGGTACTGGGATTGCAGATCTGTTGTTCTGTCTGGAAAATGGGGAGGCAGAGGGAGGGAGATGACAGCTGTGCCCCTTAGCAAGGGAAGGGACTGGTCAGAGGGGACTATCATGTCCCTTAGGAACCTGGCCACATAGCGGACCCTTTGCCAGCTGCTTTGTTGAACTAGTGGCATTTTGTCTGGGCAGGAGCCTGAGACAGGCAACAAAGCCAAGAGCGTAATAACCTGGCCTTTCTCAGGGCAGCCTGGGTGTTCAGACAGGTCGCCCTGCCCCCATCTCATTTGGATTTCCACCCTTCACCGTCATCTTCCATTCCCAGCCCTGCCGCCACCTTCAGAGCCCTCAGGGCCCAGCTCCCCTTCCTGTTTCATTTTGCTTTCTTTGCTCCATCCCAGAAGGGCCTGTTATCTTCAAGGCCTATGACCCACCCCAAAACACATCCTCAGGTACCTCAGTACACAGGGCTCTGAGTAATTTAACCACATTCCAGGTATAAAACTGCAGTGAGACTCGATTCATTGTCACTATTTCTGGAATGCAATAAATGCCAATGTTCCGTTTTATAGTGGGAAACTGGAGATTTCAGTAGTAGCTCCCAACCTTGCCATTCTCAAGGAGAGTTGTGTCATTGTCCCCTTAGGGATCCCACATCTACCAAGCAAGATATGTCTATCAAGTAAAGGGCTATCTTCACAGGCGGTATTGGTAAAAAGCGTGAACAAATAACCTCGCTTGCTTTTGGTACCATGGCCAGCAGCTGGCTCCACAACTCTGGTAACTCGGCCGAGTTGCAAACTTCCGCCAGATACACTGTGTCACCTATGCACAATCAGCCTCTGACCAGGTGAAAAACCCAGATTCCCACGGAAAGGACGTAACTGTCACCAAAAGCAAACACTCCTGCTCTTTCTCTCACCAGCTGTGAAACCCTTTGCAGCAGGTGGACAACTCTGTCAGGTGTTTTGCAAACAGTGCCAGGGCCCTTCATGCTGCCTTTATAGTCCCCAAGGAATAAGGAATCCTAGGTTAGGAGCCACTGTGTCCGCCATAAAGGCACCATCCCGGGAAAACAGCAGGAGCCCAGCACTCTGTGCCTTCACGGTGGCTTGCCTCATGGCAGGGCACTAAAAGCCCTGTCCATTTCTCCAAAGAGAATATTTAGAAGTATATGTGTGTGTGTGTGAGAAAGACAGAGCTGCTGGGGTGTAGGGTGGGAGCTGAGAATAGGGTAGGACAGGGCTGGGGCCCTGACCATCTCATGTAGAGGTACTAGGTGAAGTGCCTGTCCTGAATACATCATCCTCTCTGTGAGGTCAGGACCTTGCTGGGTAGCTCCTGTCTCTTTCCTATTGCCTTTGCACTGGGGAGGCTGGATCAAACCAGGGCGTGTCTGCGGCTACACACTAGCCCACAGATGGGCCAACCGCATGACCTCCTCTTCAGCAAGGTCTAAGTCAGCTGAGCTGAGTGGCCACTGGCAGCCCAATGTCTGTGGGTGTGGGGCTTACGTCTTGTTGACAGTCTACCCTGTTTTTGATCCCAAGCCTGCCTGCTGCTAAGTGGTCCCATCATCTCTGCAGGGCTTTGCCCACACTGGCTTGGCCCCTACTGCTCCCCCCACTTCTACTCCCTAGCCAGCACCTTGTACCTGATGCTGACCCCATGCGGCACTGCCTCTGCTTGCTTCCTTCTCGCTGCTGTTGTGCTGGGCTCCATCACTGGGAAGCCTTATTGATGGTGAAGAACACAATTAAGCCCTGTTAAGGAACTTAAACAAGTGCTCTCATCTGTTGGCTGTGCAGTGAGGAAGGGAAAGGGAGCCTGAGCCCCTGCACTTGAACTTGCTCCTGTGAGTGTTCCGCCTGCAGGTAAGCCCATCTCCAGGAAGTCCTAAGAACCCCTCCAACCTGCCCCAAGCCTGGCCTGCTGGGAAGTTGCTGGTCCCACCACTGACCTTCCCTGGTTCTCTTTGCTAGGTTGCTCAGAAGGGAGGAGGCCAGCACCCCTGATGTCCCAACATCTGGCCTCTAGGAGTGGCCATAAAGATCAACACCCCTCAGAGCTGTATCCGCCACTGTTGGCCAGTCTGCAGGGTCCTAGTCTGTGGATTTCCATGGGGTGGTGGGATGCCGGCAGAAATCCTGGGCCCAGAGAGTGACAGTGAGTATCTCACATCTGCCTTTGGGATAGCTCTGTAGTGATTGGGAATATGGTCTCCGAGGCCCTGAACTCTTTGGAAAGAACACAGTATTGGCATCCCGCCACCCACCTCGAGGATGAAGATGGCAGGAGTGGAAGATATTTCCAGCCTGATACTCTGATATCCCCAATATGTCCCTTTAAGGTCCTTCATAAAAGCCTTTTCCTCTGTGAATCATGGGAGGGTCTCTCTGGGCCCAGCAGAATGAGGCACCACTTTATGATGCTCGTGGGGCCTGCTGAGCATCTGTCTGCATGGCCTCCCTGACCACAGGAGCTGCAAAGAAAGGGGCAAGTCCAATGCATTTCAAGTACCCAACTCACCCATGATGAAGACCATTAAGGTTTGACCCATGGATTAATGAATATGTTAATGAAATGTCTATATCTCACCTCTAGTATTGCTCCCAGGGTGAGCTGTCACCACTTTATGTATTTGACGGAATGGTTTCCATAGGAGGCATAATTAAATATTTAAAATTCTTAACCTTTTTCATGATGTGACACACATGATAGACGACATTCAAATGCATGGCACACCCTTATCCAAACCCCAGTGGCCTGCCGTGACTCCATTCTACTTCCTAAGAGCCAACCGATGGCAAGTGAGTGAAGCCAGTGTTGCTGTAGGAAGGACCTTGCAACTCTTCCAAGTTAAAATCAGAGGAAATCACGACTGAAGTGTGCAAATAGATTACTACTGGCAATGACATAAAAATTACAATTGATCACGACACACCACTTCATGGTGATGACACTGTTGGGTTCTGTCTGTAAGATGAGGGTAGCAGTTAACTGCTCATTGAAGACCAAGAGACTCTTCTGCCTTTTTCCAGATTTGGTGACAAGCAGAAGCTCGAATTCTTGGCTGAGGGGAGTGAAGACTAGGAATCCAGAGTGGGGCCACAAACCACCATTATTACAAGGTACTTGGAGGCAGGAATGGGAGGGGAGGATGGGTGGGAAGATGGTGGGAGGGAGGGCAGGTGGGAGGACGAGTGGGAAGACAGATGGGAGAAGAGATGGGAAAACATGGCAGGACAGGAGCGAGGGCAGGTGGGGGGATGGATGGGAAGACAGATCAGAGGATGGATAAGAGTGGTTGAGAGGGCAGCTGGGAGGAAGGATGAGAGGAAGAAATGAAGATGGGTACAAAGTCAGGTGATAGGACAGATGGGAAGACTGGTGGGAGACTAGATGGAAGGATGAGTGGGGGATGGGTGGGAGGACAGATGAAAAGATGAGTAGGAGGGTGGGTAGATAAAGAATTTCCAGAAGACTCAACATACTGGTAGAATCATCTATTCTGTTCAACCAAGAGTTAGTGAGGCTTCCTGAATTCATATGCCTCCCATTTTCACCTGCTCCGAAGAGAAGACCAGCAAGGGTAAGCCTTATTTCTTAGCTGTGTTGGTGCAGAAAGCCTTCCCCACAGGTATGCAGGACACACTCCACAGCAGTGAGCCTCTAAGCTGAGTCCTGGGAGGACTGCTTCCATGCAGCCAACGGCAGGACAGCAAATTCGGAAGTGAACAAGCTGCGGTCACCGAGGAGGTCACTCTGCCGTCATCCTCAACTGGAGGCCAGAAGGGCCCCTGAATGGGGAGGCGAGAAGTCAGGTGTGCTGTGGTCCCAGGTGAGGAGTGCCCTACCGGACTTACCTCTCCCCTACCAGGTGAGGAGTGCCCTACCGGACTTACCTCTCCCCTCCAGGGAGCCAGACGAGCTCGGAGGATACCTCCTCTGTGACTGGGAGGGGACTTGTCCCTCCATCACCAAGTGAAGAAGCGCTCTGGGCTTGACCTCAGCCCTGTCTGTGCTGTTTTCTCAATCTGCCTGTCTTTGTACCCCGGCTCCGGAGAGGAGAAAAGATTTGGGGCCTCAAGTAAGTGAAAGATGACTTTCTCAAGAGTGTCAGTGGTTGCTAAGAAACAAGTGGGATCAAATCACTCCTAAAAATAACCCAATGGGCTGAGTTTACCTGTGACCTGCAGCAGCTGCATGGCACAGATCTCACTGAGCGCCAAGCAGAAAGGAGACCACTGGCTCAGTGCATGCAAGAGCCTCAGCTCTGACTATGCAGCCTGTTCCTGGGAAGCATCCTCTATGCAGATACTTCACAAATGTTCCCAGCCCTTCATGGCCCTGCTTCCTCCCTCCCCGCCTGGGGCACTATCACAGTGACACTGTGTCACAGGGATGACCCACAGCCCAGCTGCTGCCTCTTCCCCTTCTCGCTGCTGAATTGGCTGTCTACACGGGAGGGTTTGGAGGGCCTGCTCCTGACAGCCCTATTGTTGGAAGAGTTGAGCCACTGTCTACAAGGTGAGAGCCTGTCTAGGTGATTCAGACATAATCAGACATTAGGACAAAAGAGTCAGTTTCCTTCCAGACAGCCAAGGTGGCATGTCTACCACCTGCATCAGTAGGAAAGGAGGAGAGGTTATCAAAGAACAGAGCGGAGACGGAAAACAAAATCCAACCCTCTTAGTGACACTAATGCACTGAGGCGGCCAGGACTCTACTCCCTCTTGATTATTTCCTTTTTATAAGGGAAGGTAATTGTCAAGTATAAAGACAGAGGCTGTCTCTGCCATAGGCACAATGATACAGTTCATTTTGTCACCAAGTCAAGAACTTCTGCACTCTTTCACTCTTCAAAAAGGGACCAAATCTGAGCTTCCATCTAGGTGTCTTATATTTAAACTACTTGGAAAAAAGAGAAAGTCTAAATGCAGGACTGCCATGTAGAGTTGTGCGGGTTGTTCACTGCACAAAGGTACTTGGACAAGAGGATGAGCTGGGGTTGACAAAGCCCATCATTCAGCAAACCATGCCCTTAGTATGGGGCTACATCATTCTGTAGGAAGGGGCATCTTAAACCATGCAGAGGCACCACGTGGGTTGGCAGAGGCCCTGTCTGAAAGTAACACAAATATGTAGAAAGGTTATTTGGGAGTCGGCTAAGAGGCCTGGGATCTGGTTTCATCTTGGTCCCTTAAATCACTTTGAGCAGTGAGCCTCTAAGTTGAGTCCTGGGAGGACTGTCTCCATGCAACCGGAAGTGAACAACTGTGGCCAGGTCACTCTGCCACATCCTCCCCTGGAGGCTGCCAGGGCCCCTGGAATGGGGAGGCGAGAGATGATAGGTGCGTTGTGGTCCCAGGTGAGAGCTGCCCTGCCAGACTTCACTTTCCCCTCCAGGGAGCCAGACAAGCTCGTAGGATACATTACTTAGCCATTCTGAATGTATATTTCTTCACCTTCATGGCAAAAAGGAGCTTATAACTGCTTATAACTCCTGTCCTCTCCCTTGTACAGGGCTGCTGTGGGGAATACATAAAGCTTCAGCTGGTTGCTTAGTTCAGGGGCTTGGAGTTTGGAGCTGATGCGGCTCAGACCAGCCATTAACCTTCACCATGAGTCAGCGCTGCACTAGGAAGAGCCCAGCCCTGCAGCTCGCAGAGGGACCTTCAGTCACGAGAGCACCGCAGGACGCTGGGATTTGATCACAGCACGGCAAGACCCGGGGCGTCAAGAGCTCATGTGAGAGTCAAGGGGCTGGGACAGTGAGAAGCTGTTCAGACAGTGACAAAGACATCCCCACCGAATGCTGGGACCTGCCAGCCAGACAGGAGCAGATGGGTAGAGGCCTCCAGCCTTTTCTGCAGCAGTGATGGACTCTGGCCCCTTGAAGTCTTATGATGACAGTTCTTATATTTTTTTGGGATGGGGAGGTGAAGATTAGAGCTGGGAGCCACCTCTCCTTTCTGGGCCTAGAAGGCCTGTTATACAGGGAAGCAGAGCTACTGTGGCAACCTCTGGCCAAGTTTCCCTATCCTGTTTTCGGGGGACAGCAGCCCTGGTTCGTGGGGGTGTGGGTGAAGCAGTGGTAGGATCAGGCTTTGTGAATGATGCCTCGGGAAGAGCAGCTGGTTTCTGACAGGGAGGGGACCTTTTGTGGGGGAAGCTGATGGCTCCAGCAAGGCACCCTGGCTTGGCTCCGTGGCCCTGCACTCACCTCTCCACCCAGTTCTTGTAGCTGGGGATGTCCTTGGCATACAGCAGCTTGTTGGAGGGCGAGTCCTTGCCCAGCCGGTGCTCCGACGTGGAGCAGGAGTCCATGAAGGTCTGAGCCACCACAGAGAGGCAGGCGTCTGTGATGCTGTTCTTATGGATGTCAAACACAAACTGCGGGTTCTTGATCATGTTGACCCAAAACCGCAGGGGCAGGCTGCGTGGAGGGAAGAGGCAGACAGTCAGGGGAGACGGGCCAGCGGGGCTGCGGCGTGAGAGGCAGGGGTCTCTGGAGGAGGAGAGAAGCCTGGGGAACTAACAGAACTTAAGAGCCAGGCGCGGTGGCTCAAGCCTGTAATCCCAGCACTTTGGGAGGCTGAGGCGGGTGGATCACAAGGTCAAGAGATCGAGACCATCCTGGTCAACATGGTGAAACCCCGTCTCTACTAAAAATACAAAAAATTAGCTGGGCATGGTGGCACGTGCCTGTAATCCCAGCTACTTGGGAGGCTGAGGCCGGAGAATTGCCTGAACCCAGGAGACGGAGGTTGCAGTGAGCTGAGATCACGCCATTGTACACCAGCCTGGGTAACGAGGGAAACTCCATCTCAAAAAAAAAAAAAAAAAAAAAACCTTCTCTATTCTAGGGATGGAATGTGCCAGGGAAGGAACGTGAGGCAGGTCTGCAGGGCTCCAATTTACCTTCAGGAAACTGAGGACCAGCAATGCTGAATAAGTCATCCAGAGATACAATGTTGGTAAGTACTCCAGAGGACTTGATACCCAGCCTTGATGGCAGGGCTCATCATCTTCCGGTTGGCATAAAAGGTAGCCATGATGTGTGCTATAAGGTGAAATTTCTAACTATCTGTCTGCTCCTAAGCCTGACAGAAGAGCATCCAGTTGGCAAACTTTGGGGAACTGCTTGGAATCTAGGCTTCGTATCTGACTCTCTGCCATCTACTGTATGACTTGGCAGAAGTCACACCCTTCCTCCCTGCCTGGGCCTCTCAGCCTATTCCTACTGGGGCTGAGAAGTACCGTGTAGCTGACTGATTTTTCATCTCTAAGTTGGTATGCTCGAAAACCCACATTCACCCACCTCATGGGCCCCATCGTGTTCCCTTCTTCTTCCAGTTAGCCCCTCTTGCCCACCAGGAGCTGTGCTTGCAACTCAGCATACAGCGATGAATGAGACACATTCTCTTCCCCCAAGAAGCCAGTGTTCTGGTGGGTTCATGGAGAAGGCAGACATGAAACCAAGTGCATGCTGGGAGGATTGTCGGTCCTAGGACCAGAGATGTGTAGGGTCCAACGTGAACCAAGGGAAGCCTCAAGTCTACCCAGAAGGCAGTGTCCGGAATGCCTTCATAAAGGGGACCCTTGGTGGGAGTTTGAAAACTTGTGCAAGCCTTTCTTTTTCTTTGAGATTGAGTCTTGTTCTGTCACCCAGGCTGGAATGCAGTGGTGTCATCTTTGCTCACTGCAACCTTTGCCTCCTGGGTTCAAGTGATTTTCCTGTCTCAAACTCCTGAGTAGCTGGGACTATAGGCACCCATCACCATGCCTGGCTAATTTTTATATTTTTAGTAGAGATGAGGTTTCACCATGTTGGCCAGGCTGGTCTTAAACTCCTGACCTCAGGTGATCTGCCCACCTCACATCCCGAAGTGCTGGGATTACAGCAGAAAGCCACCTCACCTGGCCTTTGTGTTTCTTAGCAGGGTGAGGCCTGGAGGAAGGAGGTGGGGGATGGGTTGCAGACAGGAAATCTGCATAAACAAAGATACAGAGGGAAAAGTGTGTCCTGCAGTCTGCTATTGTAAGCCTGTTGCTTATAATGTCCCAATCCTGAGGCACTGGGAGAAACTGCCTCCCACCCCTTTTGGCTGTAGCCATCCTTGCTGGCTCTGATTCTGCAGCTTCCAACCAGCTTGCTGGGACGCAGGTGGGAAAAAGGGCTAGGCGCCATGCAAGGAATCGCTTATTTCCTTCCCTCTGCCTCCTGCCATTTCCCCTGATGTTTTATTGTTTTGGTGGTGGTTCTCACTGTTGGTAATAGAATGTTCATGTGTTTGGCTTGCTTCTTAGAACTAAAACTCTTTGAATTACATTATTTCAATAGAACCAGTACAATAGTTCTATACTTGTACCGTCTCCCATCAGTCAGTATGTACAAATAACAAATGCTATAAATACAGAAGACCTAATGTTCAAGACTGCCAATCAGTCAACAAAGATCGATTAAGTTCCTACAAAGCATGCAGGGCAAGACTCAGGCAGGTGGCACTGAGGTGTGACAATGTTTTATGATGTTTGCTTCATCCCTGGAAATCCAGAATAGGAAACAATTGGATGGTACTCAGGAAAGCTTAGAGAGCCATGACACCTAGGTGAAAGCACCTGGGTCACTGCAACTGCCCAGCCTTCCTAACAGCTGGGCTCAAGCCCTGAAGGGAGGACTCATGACTTCCCAGCTAATGAAGTCTCTGTCCACATCTTCCTGTTGTTCCAGAAGTTCTACCCAGGACAGGGACCCTGGGAGTCCACCATTGCTTGGCTGGTTGTTTCTCCCTTATGCTCCCTGGTCCTCATACCAGTTTTGCAGACAGGCACAGCAAACAGGGAAGCCGCAGCACCCATTGGAGGCTCCCGCCTAATGAAATATTAGCATATTATTAACATTAGTGGTGGCACTAATCTCTGATTGATTGCAGCCACTCAGCCTAAATGAGCAGGAGGTTTATTTAAAAGAGAAGAGGCAGAGAACTGTGGAAGAAGCAGGCGGGGAAATGGTGGGTTACACCTTGGGCCAGGAATTAAAAAAAAAATCACTTTTCAATCAGAAACAATTAACTCCAAGTCAATATGCAGATCTTAAAATTCCCAGACTGTCTTGCTCAGGGTAGCAACAAATCAAGTCGGGGTTGAGGGAAGTGTCCTTTGATGGGAGAGTGCAAGCCTAGCAGGTCTGTCTACTTCCTGCGATTTCCTTTGCTCAGACCTGAGTACTTGGAAGAGCTGGCATCCAAGAAGGATGTGGCTCCACTCCAAGGACATGATAGCACCCCTGGAGGTGGCCTCACCCCAGCAGGAGGGAACCGGTACCCAAACAAATGGTCTGGATACCACTGGAGGTGATATTCCTGCAATGTGCTACTAAGGACAGGTAGAAATGTTTAGAAAGACCCAACTTTCCCCAGCAAGGATCAAGAGAAGGTCTGGGCAGAGCATTTTTTAACATCTCCTGAAGGCTGCTAACATGTAATGGAGGCAGTAAGTAGGAAGATTCCTGACAGAAGCAGATTGGTAGGCTGGGGACGTGCCCCTCCAAACAGCTCCCAGTAGCCATACCAAGAAGTCTAGGAGAGTTAAATGCATCTTACATAGAGGCAGGTGCTGGGAGGTATCAGACCCAACACAGCTTTCAATGGAGGAAATCGCTTCACCTAGTTTTGCTACATTGAGTGAGCCATCTAGATTTTTGAATCTTATTTCAGAAAGGTTGGAAGAACCTCAGCACTGAGGTCCTCTCTCACCTGGCAAACCCCACACTTCGGTTCTGTGGTCCCAGACTCGCTTCCTGCCTGGTTTTCCATATTCAGTAGGGTTAGTCTCTTCTGGTGAAGAAGATGAGGAGCCAGAGCATACTACACTGAACAAAGTTTTGGTATCACAGCCTGACTTCTGCCTTCATCTGTGCATTGCTTTGGGGCGCGGGGCTGGGTGCTTGGCTGAGCCCTAATGCCTTGCCCATCGTAGCAGTTGTCAGTACTGGGCAACAGGCCCACACTGCCTCAGAAGAATGATCTGGAGAAGAACAGCCTGGGACGGGCACCATGGAAAAGCTACAGGGAGGCAGTTCTGGAACCGATGGGACAAAGGATAAGCCAGCTTTGCCTCAGGTAGAGCTCTCAACCAGAGACCACCTTGGCTCTGCATCTCATCAATATTTACTGAGTCCCAGCTTTATGCAAGGTTCTATACTAAGTGCTGAATACTGATGTGTGATCTTGCAATTTCAACCTGAAATACAAATTACTCATAAGTGAAGGGAAGGATGATCCATGTTAAAAGGAGAGAGGGGATCATAGGGGAGAACACCTAGAATGTTAATTAGTACTTGGAGAATCTTGTTGCCTCAAAGGAAGACACAGTGGTTAAGGGCAGGTCTCTTCACCACACAGAGCTTGGAAAAGGAGTTTATGGGAAGAAAAGAGAAATGGCTTGAAGAGAACAGGGATGCCCTTTGTTCACCTGGCTGTTTCCTAGGTATGTTTCAAAACTGCTTGCAAGTCACAGTTTTACGTTGCCCTTCTAAGATCCAATTGCACGTGATCCATCCTCCATCTTCCATCTTCCATAGCATTTGTCTCTCTGCCACACCAGAAGACTTCCTTGCCTCTCACCCTCATCTGTCAGCTCATTGAGAGCTGGGGCCATGTCTGATTAGCCCACGACCCTCAAGTGTCTACCATAATCACAGGCACTGAGGAAATACTTGGATGGAAGAGTGTCCTGGCTGTGACATTTGGCATATTATTTCTTGCTTCCTCAGCTGGTTCAACAAATGTTTGTTAACTGACTAAATGATAGGAAAGAAAGATGCACAGACAGATTTGACTAGAGGGAAGTGAGAGAGGGAGTGAGCACAAAAATCTAAAAAGGGTGCATAGGGAGGACCAGAGAATGAGCCTACTCAGAGTCCCTGCTGCTGAAAGCAGACTCTGGCCAGCCCTTCTGAAGGCCCAGAGTCCCACCGCCACTGACTCAAGGCTAGGTGGGTGCGGGGCTCCTGATGCATCCCCTGCCCTCCCTTCACTCACCAGTTACTCTTCCAGGTATGGCGGACGTGCGGGTCATGAATGCCATGCTTGTCAGCCTGCTCATCCAGGAAGTCAAACATGTACTTGATGGCCAGGGGCAGGGCAGAACCACGGTGTGCTGTGCTGAAGATGGTCTCAAAGAGGTCATCCACAAACTTCTGCAGTGTGCCCTGGGGAGGCAGGACACATCCAGACTCAGCTCAAGTCCTGTAGTTCTGAAGATGGCTTTAAAACCTGCCTCACAGACCTAGGCAGGGGAGGATGGTATACAACCCACCCTTGCTTGGGTGAAATTGGGTAAGCCCATGCATTAAATCATTCTTTTCCCATTTCATCTGTCTCTAACAAACAGCTTTAAATTCCCTCTGCACATGGAAAAGAGATGTAACACTGATGACTGGACCTACGTAAGGCTTCCGCTGCCAACAACACGGTTTGGTTGAACACCCTCTGGCGGTGTTATTTTAGCACTTTTCGCAAATGCTAATGAACACTCACTTGGTCAGAGCAGACAAACACAATCTGCTGGTTTTGTTTGGGCATGACTCACACTGGCTAATGAACAGTGACTCACTAGGCTCTGCAGAGAGCAGAGCTGAGCCCAGTCTCATGAGTGAAAGACACTAGCACTGCAGGCAAGCAATGTCCCCAGAACCAGGCAGGATTAGAAATGGCGCCTGGGGTCAGGTATGGTGGCTGATGCCTGCAATCCCAGCATTTTAAGAGAATCACTTGAGGCCAGGAGTTTAACACCAGCCTGGTGAAACCCCATCTCTTCTAAAAATACAAAAAAAAAAAAAAAGCCAGGTGTGGTGGTGCACACCTGTACTTTTCAGCTACTTGGGAGGCTGAGGCAGGAGAATTGCTTGAACCTAGGAGGAGGAGGTTGCAGTGAGCAGAGATTGCACCACTGCACTCCAGCCTGGGCAACAGAGCAAGACTCTGTTAAAAAAAAAAAAAAAAGGGAGGGTGGGTGGGTGCCTGGGAAGTCACTGATGGAGCCCTGACTTCCCCACTTGAAATCATAGATGATACCCCAGAGAAGAAATCATTCTTTCATAAGGCATGGGGGAAGAATGTGAAAAAAGGCAGTTAGTATCTCTATTTCAGACAGGCATGGAGAAGAGATAGAAACAAATCTTCAGATTGCATGCCAACACTGATGCATTGATGGGGTTAGCCTGGAGCGCTGGGTTGAAAAGGATTCGAAGATTTGGTACAGGGGCTGGTCAGTAGTGCCTCCTGGGGTGGGTAATAGAGAGGGCACCAGCATGAATGATGGGTACTGGCTACTCTGCCATTTCTGAGGGCTAAGGAAGCCCCTCTCCATAGCCTCTGGGCTCCCTGCACCCAGTTCTCAAGTCCAATACCTTAGTGGCCAGGAGTCGGGTCAGGTAGATTTCAGACACCATCTTGCTCCCCCGGTCCCCCTCCTTCTGGTCTCCATGCTCGTGGTTCTTCACCAGGTGCCACATCTTGACTCCGCTCTCCAGGTCAGGAGTGATCATAGGTGTCCGTGAGCGGAGGCTGTCGGGGCTGCCCGTGTACCTGATCATGTTTTCTGCCGAGGCAAGGATCACCCCCCAGTGCATGTGAGGCCACATGGCCTTCATCACCTTACCGTGCATCCCTCTCTCCGGCAGAAGCCAACGTCTGCCTGATCCTTCCTGCCATTGGTTGGTGCTGTCACCTTACCTTGGTTTGGTGCCTTCCCTGAAACTGGGATGTCTTTCTCACCACCTCAGGGAAACTCTCTGTGGCTAATTCCACCTAGTCACATCTCCCCCTCCTTTCTGTACCCTGCATCATGTCAACCCTTAATTATTCAATTTGTAAAAATATAAGCCTGTACTTTTTTAATGCTTTTCCTTGTAAGAGTTCTCAAGTCATGTCTCAAGATGTGTTCTGTGTAGCCAATTAAGTAGCTACTTAAGAGCAGGTAGCCTGCCTCCCTTAATAACCACTGATCGGATAAGTAATGGCCTGGTAACCTGCTCACCTTAGTCTGTCCTCCCCTCTGCCTGTGCCAATCATTCCTATTTATTTGCTGAAACTCCTACCATTGTTTGGAAGTGTCATGAAATGAGTACTGAGCAGGAAAAAAAAATGGTGGTCCTCCTGTGTGCAGGCATTATTCTCTGTATTCATCTATTTATTATCTAGAATGACCTTGTTCAATTGGTAGATTTTTCAGTCTCTTCTTCTGGTAAAATTAAACCAAGGCTTATAGTGGTCATATGACCAATGCCAAAGCACACAGATAGGGCAGAACAGGGCTCCTTCTGGCTTCTGTCCCACCTCCGGCACCCTCTCCCCAACACTGCAGTCTCGCACCTGGTCTGTACCTGCACTCCGCTGCAAAATAACAGTGGCTCTTACAAATCATTTAGCCTCTGTGCATCTGAGTTATAATGTGCTAATATGCATAATAGGGGGAAATAATAATTATTTAATTCATTGGAGTGTTATGAACATGATGTGATATAATAGCTATCACACAAGGAAAAGCATCTTACAGCCTGGAAGACATTTACGAGGGTTGGCTTTCTTTCTTTTGCACCTGGATGAAGGTCTTGCTTATGCATCAGATGCCTGAAACCAAGGGCCTCTTCCCCCACCTGGCTCTCTTCCCCGATGATCAGCCTGCCTGATGCCCCACCACCCCTCTCCAGGAGTCTCCTGTCTTCTGGCTCTGCTGCCATTGTGACAACAACTGCTCAGGACACCCAGGACTCCCCAGGACGCTCAGTGGGATCTTACCATATTTACTCGCTGAGGTCCTGGAGACGGTGGAGTTGTTCACTGCGTTATAGGCTGTCACCTGCTTGGACACTAACGCTACCATGGAACCATCTGGGACCTACAGGGAAAAAGCTTCTCAGGGCCTGGGCGCAGCAGCTCTGCCACTCCAGGAAATAAGGAGAAATCAGGATGAACTTGGCACGAAGGGGCAATTGGTGCCTTGCTGGAGAACTAAGGGACTTTGGAGAATGTCAGCTTTCCTTGGAGCAAAACAAGACACCGATCTAGATACTGACTAGTGTTTTGTTTTGTGGCTTCTCTTGGAGTAACTTCTGGCAAGAGCTCATACCCAGCATTCTCTATCCCAGTGCTTCCCTGGGAGATGACCCAGCCTTAAATGTCCAGAGGAACTTCTCAGGAGGGCCTTCCTTGGGGACACTGCCCATGCCCTGCAGAAAGTGTGCACATCAGCATGTTATTGCTAAAGAAGCCAGAGTTCCCTGGTTTCTTGGTTGGGAGACATCAATTTCCTCTGGATCACTAAGAGAACATGGAGTGTTGGTGAGGAGCTTAGTGTCTAGCCCTGTTATTCCAGGGCAATCACTTCTAGGGCAATGGACATGTAATTGACTAGCTCCTCCCCTTTCCACATTCCCCTCACCTGGTAGTGGGCCAGTGTGTTCAGTCGCTTCCAATCATTCTCAATCTTGGTGGTGATGTCTTCATCCTGCAAGATCATCCTCACCCCACTGCCTTGTCGCCACTCTGCAGAGAGAGAGGTGGCATCTCAGAGAGGCCCTCTGACCCTTCCTGAAGGGAAGCTGAGGACCCCTGTGTAGGTACCCACGCAGTGCCATCTCAAGGGTGTATCTGTTGCCAGTGCTAGCACATGCTCCTGTGAAAATGGAGTGCTGAAGCTCTCAATGCCAAAAGGCCCTGAGTTCCAGTTCTGGTTCTAATCCCAGCAAACTCTGTGACCAAAATGGGGCTGACATCACTTATCCATATCTGCCCATCTACTTGCTATGAATGGCCACATCTGTAAAAAGTAGATGCTCAAAAAGCATTGGCCAAATGAATGAGGCACATAATAAAACACTAAGCACTTGATAAAGCATGAGGCAAATGCAAAGTGGCATAGTCGTGGTAGCATGGCTTGTTTGCTTGATTGGAAGCTCTTAGAGCTGATCAAATCAAGCCTGCGGGCTCAGTCACTGTGCAGCCCCAGACCTGTTCCAGGGGTGTACCCTACAGGGGGAAGCTGGCAGGTGTGTCACCCTTGTCAGGGAAATTGGGTCAAAGAGTGTGGAAAAAATTAGCAAAACAGATTCTCATGCCCGTGAACATCCCCTTTCCCACAAAGTTGATGTAAATGATATCCACGTTGTAATCCATCAACACCTAATTATTTGATGTTGCAAAGATATGCTTATATCACCATATTATTCTCAGGGTCTAAACAGCTACAACACATGGGCTTACTGATGGATCACACATGGGGAAAGGGGAGGCTGTTTCTCATCAACCGAATCCCCATCACCATACTTTTTACGTGTAGGTGGAGAAGTGCACATTCCTATCTTGAAATGTACACACATGAAAATCCATGTGCATGTCAGACACACAAACTCTCATGCAGCACACATGTATGAGCTCACGCACACACACATACCATTCTCATGGACACACACCAGAAAGGAAAACAGCCTCTTAAATTCAAATGCAACATGTGTTCCAGCCAAGAAGCCAGACGTTTGGTTTCCAGGCAGCTCAGATTCTGCTCAATGCCTCTCAGATGCTGATACTTCTGAAATGTACAAAGAACGCTAGGCTTGTTCAAAGTGTGGTTAGTTGCTGGATTAAATGCCTGTCAATCACTGCTCGACTCACTACAGATTTCTTCCTATGTCTCACATGTTCAGATTCTCTTCCTCATTTCCCTCCTGCCAAGCCACACGTGTGGCACAAAGAGCACCAGTTCCTCCCTGCATTGTGCATTTATTTTGGTCTGTGCTGCCATCCCCATTTCACAGATGGCATGCCCTTTGGAGTAGCAGTGATCCTCCTAAAATCTAAGCCCCTTGCCTCCAGTCCCTGGGGCTTCCCTGCTTCCTGATTTAGAGCTCAGTTTAGTGTCAGGTGGTCAAAGAAGTGAAAGCATAGGGACTACATGCTTGCTCGCTGGAGTGAGAAGTCTCTGGGGACCATCCATCCCTTAGTCCCTTGGATGTCACAGCTAGGATTGCTCATGGTGATTATGGTCTGAGGCAGTTAGGCCAATGGTCAAAGGGGAAAATGGCTCACTAAGGTGTCTGATCACTAGTGTTTTTGCTTATTGTTGTATTGTTTCTTGATTTTTGTTTTTTTATTTTATGGATGTATGCATGCATGCATTTTTGAGTGGCTGGAGCAAAGGAAGAGGAATCTCTCCAAGCTGGCCAGACAGCTGATGTGCTGTGCAGTTGGATGCTGATGGAGACAAGCCCAGGTTGGGGGAATACGGCACTGAGCCTCCGTCACTTGCATGGTGAGCAGCACCTGGTTAAGTCAGAAGCTGCCGGGGGTGGAAGAAGGGCAGCACAAGAATAGCTTTGGGGCACAACACAAAAGGGAGTCAGCATTCTGCTTCCATCATATTCAGGGCAGGGAGAGATACAATGAACTCAGCTCTGGACACTAAGTAAGTCCTAAGTTCTCTGGCTGGGCCTCAAGGGAGTCTCCACCCAAGTGACCAAATGACCATGGGGCTTGGTAGGACTAGAAGGAAAAGGTGCCAGCCGAGAGACAGCCCATTAGCTTAGCAGCTGCACTGGCACTCCTCGATGATAAAGAATTGTAGCGCATCTCAGGGGCATCTGAATAAACTGCATGGCCTGGCAGACTAAGCAGTGACAGTTGATGACTAATTCTGGGCCCCAAGGCAGTTCTTCTTCCATGATGCACAATTCCCCTTAGAGCTGTGCAATGCACAGCCTGGGTGGCCATACTCAACAACCCTGGCTGAGTCATGCCAGCAATTATGAGAATGAGAGTTCGCCTACCTCTACCTCCATGCCCCTATCCAAAAACTGGGTAGAGGATGGTCATGTCTAACTGACAACTATCTCAAAAAGTCAGGAATGTTCCCCCAAAAGTCAATATGAGGAGAGGGGGGCTGGAATCAAGGAGAACACTGAGCTTGCTTTTACATCTCTCAAGCCTATTTTGTTATCTCCTAGACAGAAAAAATTGCTATGTGCTTTTTTTCTGAAATACTAGAAAGGTCAAAGGAGAAGAGAAGAAGAGAAGAAAGAAGGAAGGAGGAGGAGGGGGAAGAAGAGGAGGAAGAAAGAAGATGAAGATGAAGGAGGAGGAGGAGAAGCAGGAGAAGGAGAAGGAGGAGAAGTAACAGTTGTTTTGTATTGTAGCATCTACAACCTAGTCATAATGACAGAACCCAGAGGGATGATTGGCTGGTGTAGCCAGCTCCATCCATGAGGCTTTCAGGAAAAAAGCAAGGATCACAAGTAGCCCAACCAGCTGAACCAGGAATGGAGGAGAGAGGGTGGAGTGTACCTGGAGGGCAGCCCATTTCCCTGGCACAGAATACTTCATGTAGGCCAAGAAGAAAAGCCACTCCTTAATGTCACTCTTCACCCAAATTCCTTACTTTTACCCTGTTCACTTCCATATTTACCTCCCCTCCTTCCTTTCCTGAAACCTCTTATTCAGACCAGTTATGGCCTCTATTTTCCCTAGGCTCGTTATGGAATGTGTCAAGAACAGATAGTGGGCATGGGCTCAGCTTTCTAGAGTGCTCTTGTACAACTTCCTGACCTTCTCTCAACGGAAGTCTGAGCCATAGAGCTTTACTGAGTAAAGCCAGGACCAAGAAAAGCCAAGGTCAGAGGCCAATGGAAGTGGCTTCTTTCTAGCCCAGGAGCAGTGCCCTCTCCTGAACTGCATGGCTGGGCTCATAAAATCTCATCCCACCCTGGGAGTAAAGATCCCAAGGTCAGGTTGGGTCAGCTGAGGAAGAGACAGCCCTGCCACCGTAGATATGAAGGCCAGCACCCTGATCCCCCCATGGTGTGCCCAGCTGGCTGAATCAGCCTCAGGAGGCCCTCTGTGAGGGTAGCATCTAATTTTGTGCTTTGCTGCATATGGAATGTGTGGTTAGTTTCAATAACAACAGTAATGAAAATAAATAGAACCCAGGTCTCCCAGTGCTTGATCCAGCACTCTTCACCAGCTGGGCTCCTTCTGTCTTGCCTATAAAAATATTTCTCTTTTGGGTCTCTACCTTGCTCCGTAGGAGGTGACCACATTAGGACAGCCAAGAGGCAATGTCACAGCTCAGCCCATGGCCAGCATCCTCCCTTGAAGGCTGAGACTCTTGGGCATTTTTTGCCTGCCCATGGGCATAGCGAGAAGCTGGAAAGCACCTCCCAGGCACCAAATGCAATGAGACACTGAGCTCAGAGACCGCTGAAGCCAATCCTGGTGCAGAGTGACTCCTCACAAACATCTTCTGCTACAAAAGGAGACACCTACAGTTCCATCTCTCAAGATGTGTTTCTTGCAGTCTCCATGGCGAGAACCAAGGTCCAGGAGGTGTTTCGGCTCCACACTCACTCATTCATCACACAACACTTGCCCTGTGCCCCCAAGAGATGGCTGTGGAGATGGGTTTCAGGGACACTCAGAAGATGGCCAGGTTGTGCTTACAGAGTCTCTAGGAAGGGGAAGTAGCACACTGGCTTGCCTCCACGTGTGTGGAGATCCACATGATTGGCAGTGGGAAGCTGAGGTATAGAGAGGAAAGAGATCCTCTGTAGGCCAACCTGGAAGGGGATGCTGGCAGGGAGGGCCCCACTAGCCTGGCTCTTGAAGAGTCCCCTATCCACCCATAGGCGCTCTGCTGAGAGGCAAACTCTCCCCAGGGTGCATGGCACCTTGTAGTTCTGGCTCTCACAGTGTAGACATGCAGATGGGTACAAGGGCACCCACACATTCACACATACACATGCGCATGCACCTCCTTTTACCCAGGCTGGGGACCCTTCAGGCTTTGCAATAACCCCACTTCTAGTCTTCTTATCATCATCTCTCCTTAGGCCCATCCCAGGAAGCTTCAGGAAGGGTTGCTGGAGAAAGGTAAGGGTGGAAGGAAACACCAACCAGGCCTGGCAGAGCCAGCAAAATCAACCTACACAGTCATGCAGGACCACCTTCATGGACACATGCCTGGACGTCCACCCCTGCACCTCTCCTTACCTTGAGGGCACTGTGAACAGGTTCTCCCTAGGAGCAGACACCAGCCCTGCACGGGGCCCACTCCACCCTCCAAACCCCGGGCTGAGGAGGAGGATGCAGGAGGCTCTGCACGCCTATCAGCAGGCGAGCCCCAAGGAAACACCTGGCAAGGAACCCTGAGACCTTCAGCACCCGGCCACGCTGAAGTGCTGGGAGCAGGCCCCAGAGAAGAGCTGGGAGAGCCAAGAGAAGACCAGAGTGTGACTGCCACAGAGGTCAGAAGGTTGACCTGGGAGCAGGAGAGGTGACCCTCTAAAAATGTTCTGTTTAAAAAAATGTATTTTAACAGCACGTTCCCAAATATAACATGATTGACCTATGACACCTGGTGCTTAAAAGAAGAAATTCCTGAATAGAAGTGTGTGCTTCGGACTGAAGGTACTAGGTCTTTGTAAACTGTGAAGTGCTGCGCATTGGTTAGTTGTTGCTATTTGGGGATGCCTGGAGAGGGAAAGGCACAGGAAGGCTGTGTTCTGCTTCCCGATTTAAGGAGACGAGCTAGAACTCAGTAGATATTCTTGAATATGAAACACAGGGCTCTGACATCGCTCCAGGTGGTGTGGTGGGTCAAGGAAGAGTTTAGAAGGCAGGTGGTGTCAGTGGGAAGGAGGAAAGGTGACCCTGGCATTCATATGCATGGCACCAAGAGAAAATCACTAGCTCTGACCTCTCTCTCAGCAGCTCTGCCCGCAGCCGGATGCTCTGCTCCAGGCACCAAGCACAAAGGACAGGCACACTCACAATCCAATTTGTTACATTTCCACCTTCCAGGGAGAGAGGGAGGTGAAATAAGAAAGAAAGAAAAATCCCATTATCTTTATCTGTCCTTCCCATCAGGTACAGAGGAAAATGCAAACTGGGGAGACAGCTGCTGTGAACTCTTTATATTTCACTCAGAAGATAGTGTATCTTTTTATTGCCTACAGGAATTACTTATTTGAAAAAATATATCCTTTCAGCTCGCTCGACTTGAGCCGCAAGACAGAGAGAGGGTGGTGGAGTTCTGGGGGCTATTGATAGAGCATTTGCATTAAACTGCAGGGATCTCTGGAGGTCACCGGGCAGTTGTAGAGGGGAGAGGAAATGGGCTGCAGAGGAGACTGCTTGTGAAGGGAACTGAGTTCTCCTCACCTCCCTGCTGTGTGACCTCCCACAGGGCCCAGGCACTGTGTTTCTCTGAGCCACAGATTTTCCATCTCTGCAGGGGAAAAGAGTGGCACCAGTGAGGGAAATCACTCAAGGGAGGAGGAAAAAGAGTTTCTTCATTCAGACAGAAAAATGTCCTGCCTCTGCCAGTCTGCTGAGAAGTGGGGAACTTCCAAGCACATTGGCACCCCCATGCCTGGCACAGAGCTGGCCACAGGGTAGGATCTTCTAGCATTTGTTGAAGAGTTTAGTGATGGAAACAGGTATCTCCCCTGCCCAGGTACCTGTGGGTAAAAAGGGACAGGAACCTGGATGTGGGGACAGCCTCCCTTGTCACCGAGGGAGTGGTACCCAGCACTGTGCTGTAGAGCTCCGGCTCAGTCCCAAACCCTCCTGTGGGTGCTTTCCTTCCCCAGCTTCCAACAGACTGCAGTGAAGGCGTGCCCTGCAGTTCCTGGGATAGTGAATACCACGTGGCCACAGTGCCCAGATATTTGGTTACACATTATTCGAGATGTTTCTTTCTATAAGATTAACATTTATATCAGGGTGGATTTTGAATAAAGCAGATTTCTCTCCATAATGTGGGTGGGACCCATCCAACCAGCCGAAGGCCTGACCTTCCTTGAGAAAGTGGGAATTCTGCCAGCAGACGGCCCTCAGGTTGAACTGCAATGTTACCTCCTCCCTGGGTCTCTGGCCTGCCAGCCAACCCTGCAGATTTTGGACTTGCCAGCCTTCATAAGAGTGTGGTCACTTCTTTAAAATAAATATGTGTGTCTCTATTTATACACACACAAACACACACAACCTTGTTGGTTTTATTTCCTTGGAAAACTCTTACTAACATGGTTTCCCATCTTGGCTCCTTAACGCTTGGACAGGTCTGGTGAGGCAGTGGAGGGAGAGGAGTGGGAAAGCTCTGAGGAGCTGGGAAAAGCAATGAATAGACATGTCAGGAGTGAGCGGGTAGGCAAAGCCAGGGCCCACAGTGACGATAACGGGCAGGAGGCAAAAGCCAAGCAAGAGTGCACAGGGTTGGGCTGGATTTACTTGGGATAGTTACAGGGTAGTGACAGATGTCTTTGCTTCCTGCTGAGGTGGCCTGGGATGGGTGCTCCTGCCTTGCCAAGGGCTAGGCTTCAGCAGAGGGAAGGCAGCCTTTGCTGGATGCCCTCAGCTGTGGGAGAAGGAGGCATGGGGGTGGTGGGAGAAAGTCAGGGGTCATGCTGTGCTGTCTTGGCTCTGTCCAGCACATGTGACTGAGTGAGCGCCAATGTGCTATGCGTCCCTTTGGCATAAATAATCACACCTTACATTTGTAAATTGCTGTTAGGCTTTCAAAGCACTTTCATGTACGTGATGGGAGCAGCTTGCCTTGCCTCTCTCTCCCCTTGGGGGCTGTGATTGAATAGTGTGGAAAAAGCATTTGGGTCTCTGAGGAGGCTCCATTTTTCTTGCTATGCAATTTAGCTTTGGTAAGAAGAAGCCTAGAGCTTTGTGGGCAGCTCTAAACTCTGGATTCGAAAGGAAAAAGGGAACTTCTCAGAAGAGCACCCATCGTGGCTGAGCAGGGAGATGTTGCTGAGCAGCTCAGCGTGATGCTCCTCCCCCAGCAAGATGGGGCCCTGAGGATCAAAATGCCCCAGCCCCCTCTTGCTCCTCCCTGTTATCTGTCCCTGCTGTGGGGATCTTAGTCCTCCAGATGTGGCCCAGCAGCATGTGTGATGGCAGAGGGAGCCCCTCTGTTCACTGGGGCACCTAGAGCTTGAACAGTTACGGTGAGCACTGGAGACCTGTTTCCCTTTGGAAGTGGGTAGCCTTTCCCTGGCTCGAGCAGCCTCTAGCTGGGGAGACTAGCCACCCTTGGGCAGGTCCTGGTTGCAGAGCTGTCCTTGGGCTTCCTTTCATCATGGTGGATGGCAAGAGCAACTGCACCTGCTTTGTGTGCTGCTGTTTCGACTCCAGATAGTCTATAACTCTGGCTGCAGGAGGCTTTGCATCTCATAAAAGACTTGCTGTGCTGGGCTTACACCCCCAAGCTTTTGAAGTGAATGATTTAAGGGACCCTCAGGATGAGGCTCACAGGGCTGCCTTCTGTGAGCCCCCCCATTAGTAATCACCCATTCTTAAGCACAGAAACACACACCTCTTCATACAGCCACATGCAGGTGCTCCTTCTGTGTTCTGGCACACCTTTGCAATCTGAACTTCCAGCATGAAGAAGCCTGCTCTGATCACAGCTCTCCCTCTTGGCCCTACTCTGTCCAGACTCTCCTCCCACCTGAGTTGCATTAAGGACCCTGCAAAGCTGAAGAAGGCCCCTGTTGTATGGCCCACAGATAAAACAAAGGAACAGTGGGTGCTAGCTGATCCCACTACCAAACTCAACTCTCTCTGGAAAAATCCATTAAGGAGTATCCCACTGAATTGTTTGGACATGGGAAACACAATAGTCCTCCTTCCAGGAACTGTTCTCTCTCCCACTGGGCCATAGCAGGTTCCTTCACCCCATGAGTCTGTGGGATCTTCATGGCAGCAAAAGCAAATCAAATCAAATGCAAGCAGACACACAGATCCACTCTGGCTCTAAGGGCACACATATGAGCACATACCCACACCCCTCCACCACCATCACATATTGGCTTCATCTGTGTCCCAGAAACAGCAAACTCAGAGACACCTCCATGGTAGAGGGAGACATGCTCACCCAATCTCCCTCCCTCAGCATCCAAGCTCAGAGCACAGAGCCAAGTACCTTCAGTCAAGAGCCAAGCGAGAAGAGAAGGGGTTAAATGAAGAAGTGAGAATTTACAGGAGTTACTACAACTTCCTGATCCTAAGAATCTTTAGGCATCAGAATTCAGAGGGAGTGGGGTGAGGCAGTGGGAGGCAATGAAAATTCCCTCTGGATTTTAGAAAATAGCATAGATGCCTGTCTGTCTTGGATGGCTTAGCCGAAGCCAGCTTAGAGGCCAGATGGATGGATTAGAGGCATCTGAGGGGTCCTCCCACCACTATGTTGCCAGGAATCTCCAGATACGAGCACACATACACAACGCTTCTCCCTCCATGCCCAGCATCAACAAACAGGCACACCCAGTCTCCTTATATTATCCTCATAATCAGTGATGCCAGCATCCAATACTTAGTGTGTATGATGGACCACATGCGGCATTATAGAGGCTTTTACATGCGTGATATCACCAAATTCTTACTAGAAGGCAGACACTATGATTATCTCTGTTTATAGCTAGGAAACTAAGGCATACGCAGATTACTTGACCAGGGTCATACAGCTAGGATTTGGCGGCACCAGGACTCAAATCTAGGTGTGTTTGATGCTGGCTCCCAATGCTGGAACTGCCTTTCTTCCCCGCCAGCCTCTTCAGATCCTGGAGCTCCCCAGGAGGATTTCCCCAGGATGGTAGCCTATGAGCTGCTCATGCAAACCATAACTGGCTGTAAGTACAGGTGGCCCTAACCAGCATGCCCTTGTTTATAGAGGAGATGTGTTCATGGAACATTCAGTTAAAATGTCATCCTACTCCCCAGCAGGCTGTCATATCTCATTTTCCCTATACTTTCTCTCCATTCTCTGTCACTGACCCAGATCCCTCAAGACGTAGGTATTTGGCAAAAATTATAGGCACGGAGCTGAGAGGAAGGGAAGAGCCTGGGGTGACAACAGAGGCAGTGGCTGGACCTTGGGGCACAGGAGCTCGGGCTGGTAGACTGTGGCTTTAAATCCCCTTCTTTCCAGCTATGACTCCTTCCTGTCCCACCCCTCTACTACTCAAAGGACCCCAGAGGCATATCCTGCCAGGCAGATCACCAACAGAATGCCAGGTGACCCTATCCCTTCTCTGCAAACTGCTCACTGACCAGCTCTGGTCAATTCCAAATGGTCCAGGAAGGCAACCCCATGAGCTCCTGGGGGGCCCCGGCATGCCCGAGTCCCTCCAGCCAGTGATTCTCCCCCTCTGATCTCTACCCCAGCCCTGTATCTGCTGACAGGAGAAGGTGAGGCGAATTCAGGACCAGCCACAAGGACAGCCCCTGGGTGGACAGCCTACTCACCCAGGTCCATATCTGCAGCTTTGGGCCGGTGGGAGCAAGGCACATTCTTGAAGATGGCATCTAGAATCTTCTCCTTGACCTGAGTAATGGTGTCACAGTTGAGGATCTTTACTGGGACCTCGGGGCTGTTGGCATTGTCTGGGCTGACACAGCTCAGGACCTGAGGGAAAGGTGGGGAGAGGAGGCATATGAAATGGGGCAGCAGAAAAAGCTCCTAGATTCCCTACAGCACTACAGCACCTTGGGATACCACCCTGAATGGCTCCTCCTCTCCAGGATGGGCTGTGGAGGAGTAGGGTGGCTCCAGGCCATCTGTGCTCCCACCAAGCCCACTGCCCTTTCCTGTCCAGGCCAGCAGGACAATGCCTCGGTTTCAACATCCTTGAGGGAGTACGAGCTGCACACCTCACTCCCTATCAGAACAAACCTCATTAAAGTCCTGATTTTTCAAAGAGAACAATGCCCAAGCATGTGGTAGCAGTGAGGGGAAATTTGCAACAGAACGGACGCCAATGCATGCATGCAGAGGTGCTCTCTCACATGCATGCAGAAGTCCACTGCAGCGGCACACCCAAACCCTCACCCACCTCTGAAGCCCCCTCCCTGCCCATCCATGTGTGGCTGTCTCCTTCTTGTCACTCCTTCTCGGACGGACACACACACACACACACACACACACACACACACACACACAGAACTAATAGGAATCTGGCTTCTTTCTCCAAAGATTTCACAAGCTTTGATTTTTGTGAAGGTCTCATTTGCCCGATTAGAGGTTGGCAAATCTACAAGAGACTTAATGTATTCTTTAAAAATAAAAAGATGCTCTTTAAAAATTGCAGGTTCAGTCCTGGCCCTGAACTTGAACCCCTGTGTCGGGGGAAATAGGTGACCGCATGGCTCAGGGCCTCCATTTCCCTTTTTTGAGCTAGTAGGAAAAGTTAAAACTCTTTTTAATTTTTAATTAAAAAGAATTTTAACTTTTAATTAACTGTTTAAATTAAAATTAAAAGACAGTTTTAACTTTTTTTTTCTTTAAAAAGTTCTGGGCTTTTCCTTTAAAAAGATCAAGGCTTTTTTCTCTTGCTGTTCTCACAGTGGGTTCTTTCTACATCGACGGCACTGCGTGGGCTCATGGGTGGACTGCAGGGGAACAGGGTGGGTGCTGTGGGTATTGGGATAAGTGAGCACACAAGATCCAAGGCAGAGAGACTGGGCATCCTAGGGTAGTGATGCCAAGTGCCCCCTTCCCTTCTGGGTACCCAAACTCTCCCTCAGGTCTTGCTGCCAGCGAGCCCTCCCTGTGCCTCTCTCCCCGGAACTTTCACTCCCTCCATGCCCCCATAAGCATTTCCCAGTTGTCCCATCTGGTTTGCAGAGCCAGACACCAAGTCTCCCCCACTCCACCCCCTTCTTGTTCCATGTAGTGGCAATCAGAAGCCCGGGTTCTGGGCACCTGCCTTTCATTAGCAGCCTGACTGCTACAAGCTCAAATATGAACATGCTTATTCCATTAAGAAGGGGAAGAAAAAAAAAACCCTGAAATCTATAAAACCAAACTCTCACCCTCAAAATGCCCTCACCTGAAAACATGGTGGAGAGACTTCTGCCCCCAGTCCTCCCCTCCTTCTAAGGGCCTTCTGGCCCCTTCCCTCTGCTCAGCAGCCAAGCAAAGCCTGGCCCTTGGGCTGTTCTGGCAGCCCCTGCTGTCCTGTCCTCTGGGCCCTGATGGGGCAGCTCAGACTTCCCAAGACAGCAAGGCTTGCTCTGGGCTTCCTCCTCTGAGGGAACCGTGAGGCAGAGGCTGCCACCTAAATGTGATCTCCTGGCATTTCTACTTCCACAGGAACTCAGCATGGCCTCATGAGAACAACTCCGTGGCGCACTTCAGGGCAGGGGTTGTCGTTCTAAAGTGGGAACAGTGGCCCCACAGAAGGACAGAGCCCCTGGCCAAGCCAGAGCTCCACCCACAGGTTCCCTTCCCCAGTGCTTCTTGGCTAGTTTATTAACAATCTGCCTGGCGATTTCTCTGCTAGGGAAGTGGCTCTCAATTGCTAATGTGAATACAAGCAGTTGGGGGCTTTGTTGAGACACAGATTCTGATCTAGGAGGTCTGGGATGGGACCTGAGACTCTGCATTTTTCAGATTCCCAGGCAACTAGCTAGTGCTCTTAGGTTCCCTGGTGGGCAACTAATGCTCTAGCAGGCTTCCAGGTGGGCACCTCATGCTCTGGCAGGCTCCCAGGTGGGCACCTCGCACTCTGGCAGGCTCCCGGGTGGGCATCTAGCATTGCCTGGCTCGAGGCTCTCACATGGGCACCTCATGCTCTAGTGGGCTCCCAGGTAGGCATCTTGCACTGTAGCACCCAGATGTTGCTGATGGTGGTACTGAGGCATCGCCAGAAGCAGGGACCTTGGCCACACCAGTCCAAGCTCCAGCATCAGTCTAAGAAATCACTAAACACCTAGGAGGCGTACCTGACTGCAGAGTGGTGCACTTGCTTTCCCCCCAAGCCTCTTAGAGCCTATTTGTGGTTCTCACTCCTGCCCAAGACAAGGCTACTCTTAGCAGGCCCATAGCACTCTGGGCTCCTTCAGCCACCGCGCAGTCCCAGGACTTTCCATCTTTGTATTTGGCCGGCTCTTGAGAGTCTGCCTGCCCTTCATGTTGCTGTCCTGCATGATTTCTTGCCTTCCATCCACACCCTGAGGGGGCCACTCCCCTGCACATGTGCAAATACTTTCCCCAGGCCTGAAGGCTATTAAAGCCCCCTGGGGCCGTTCTTTTTCCAGGCAAAACAACTGCAGTTTTTTACTGCTCCTCTCCCCAAGGTTTCCAACCTTAATGGATGCTGGTCCCTGACCCACTCCAATTTCCTCACATTCTCTTTAAGTTGCATCACCTAAAACCAGCTCAGTGCGCTAGCAGTACCATGGCCTCTGGAACAAAGGATGCTGCAATTTTGGGACAGAACGTTATCACAACTCATTGTGTTGGATTCAATATTGGGAAGGTGCTGAGGAGACAGGAAAGAAAGGGAGTGGAGCGGGGAAGACGGGGTGGTAGCCCTTTAAGCAGTAGTTCTGTCTCATTAAGAAATCCATGCAGGTCTCTATTTTTGGAAGGGTTTTCCCCCCTTTTCCACTTTAATCGGAGCCTTTGTCTCTCTCCTTCCAAGCAGACGGTAACCGCCAGGAAGCAGGGGCCTCATTCACAGGCTGCTCCTTTGAATCTTCATCACGGAGCCAATCCCCACAAATCTGTTCAGAAATCTACTGGGATTCCCGGGGCTTTTGGAAAATGAGAGATGGGTGGATCACTGCCACAGCCTTTCCAGCCCTCCCACCTCGTTTAGAGGTGGGAACTGTCTCTCCAGCCACTGGGACTGGAATTCGACATCCCCCCACAGTCCCCCACAGCTCAAAGCAGTGGAGGGGTTGTCTGAGAATCACACTCCGTCCCAGCCCTACCATGCCCCAGGCTGCTGTGGCTCCTCCCTCTCCCGACAGTTGCATTTGAACTTCCGCCTGTTCCCTGTCCTCCTCATTCCCTTCTGTCTCTCTTGCCTCCATTCTTGGGTGCCACTTGCCTATCACCCCCAACACTCAGTTTTTATCTTTTCATACTTCCTCTTTGCCCATCCCCTCCCCTTCCTCAGAGAAAAAGAGCTGGTTGGAGATAACAGTGATCTCCTAAAAATCTGAGAGTGAGTTCCCTGGGTTGGGTTTGAAAAGAGTGAGCAGCGAGTGGACGCATGGTCACAGCGGGGAGAGGCAGGCAGGGCCTGTGTAACCGAGTGCTAGTGCGTGGGTGTGACTCGGGCTTCACCGCCTGCTCATCTTGTCCCATTTGATCCTCTGCACAACTTCACTGTGAACAACTACGGTCATCCCTACTTTAGGCAGTTCTGTTGATGTTCCCAATATTTCTGATAAAGACACCCAAACTCAGAGAGGTTAGGGACCTGCCCCGACTCACCCTGTTGGTCAAAGGCAGAGTCAGGGCTCAAATCCAGGTCTATCTGATTCCAAAGGCCATGCTCTTGAATGCTAAGCTTTGTTGCCTCCTAGGAGAGCTGTTTTTGTCAGGTGAGGGTGTCTGACCTTGCTGGAGGGGATCCCCATGTTCCTTCAGCAAATGCCTTACACCACTAGGCCATCTTGGCCTTGCATTATACAGCTGGGGCCACAGTTGTATTTGAACTTAGAGCAGAAGGCAAATGTGGGCTTCAGAACTATGAGGAACTCTGTAGCTTCCTTTCCTCTCTGTCCCCCACTCTCTGCCTGCAGGGACCTCTTCTGTAAAGCACTGACTCTAAGCTGGGAGGACAGAAGAGGAGTTCACCTGGGTCAAGGGCTATGACCCTGTGACTGGTGTGGTCTGAAACCCCCATTTCATTGGCTGAAGTATCACTCAAATGTGTCTGAGCTACTGGTCCCCAAATCCAAATGCCCTGGTGAAACAGAACAGAGGAAGTCTGGGGTGATGGACACAGCGGGAGCACCTGGCTGGGCCCGCACAGCAGACACACCTGGAGAGACAGCTGTTTAGCCCTTCTGCCTCTGCTGAGAAGTTCTACCCAGGACCAAAGCCCGCTTGTCAAAGCCCCAGGGGAAACAGATGGGTGGGCTCACCAGGGTTTTGTAGTCGATCTGCTGGCGGATGAGCTTGTCCTCGCTCAAGGAGTAGCGGGCCTCTCCTGTGATGGCATCGATGGGGCCCTTCTCCATCTGCTGCTTGATAGCACAGAACAGGGAGAAGAGAGGCTCCCCGGCACACTCCTGGAGGTGAGAAGAACCTCACTGGGAGGAGCTCCTGGAACTTCGGCGTGTGCTCCCAGTCCCTGCCTCTCCAAAGGGCTGCTTCCATCCCTTGCCAAGTCCCTCAGCCTGCCCCCTGCCCCCACTTTTATCCTCAGTTCTTCATCTCCTTCTCTCCAGCTCCTCATCCTCAGGTTGGCCTTCCTCCTCGCTCTTTGGATCACAGGGTCTTTTCCCATTCTGCCCTTTCCTACCACCACCTCTCCAGAGCTCTTTCTTCCTCCCCCACTCCCCTCCCCTCCTCTCTGCTCCCCCCACAACCCACCCTGCTCTCTCAGAGACCCCATCCAAAGGCAGAGGTCAGTCCTCGGTGGCATGAACCCCTTAGAACATAAGTTACTAATTGGAAGCTGAGCCTCTTCCACCTCCCAGGAGCATCCTTGGCTTATCTGCCCTAATATGCGGCTTCTGCACCAGCCTGGGGCCCTTATCAACCTCAGTAAGTCTGGGGCTAGGAGAGGGAAGAGGGAAAGTAGAGAATAATGGGCAACTTGTTTTTAGCTTCAAACGGGGCTTCAGCTTTAGGGACCATGCAGAGCCTCTCACGGCTCACCTATCCCTCCCCAGGCAGGAGGAAACCAGCCTCAGGAAGACTGTGTCTCTGGAGCTACGACGGACTGCAGGGATCTGTCTCCCTAGACTGTCCATGATGAGGGCGAATTCCATTGCTTGTGGGGTTATAAGAGTTCATGGACTCCCCAGTAAGGGAGGACTGGGGGTGTGGAATGATCCCCAGTCAGAGAATGAATGAGGCAGGGCCAGAAATTCATCCACATCCAACCCTACCTTGAGGAACTTGTAGAGAAGGAAAGTGAACCAATTGGTCAGCATCTTCTCAGCCACCGACTCAGTCCTGTCAGCAGTCACCGAGGGAACCAGCAGAACAAGACAAAGAAAGAAGCAGCTGGTCAGAGCCCGTGGGCTGGGAAGGACAGGGGAGGAGGTGTGTGCATTGATCTTGCTCCTTCTAGTGTTTAGGCCAAATCTTGAGATCCTAATGAATACAAGAGTTTCACGGACTCCTAGACGCCCCCATAACAGTAAGGTGAGTTTTTCCTACAAAGCTGGAAGATGACATTTTGGGCTTCAGGCTGTGGGTGGGCTTTTGGCTGGAATACCTTAGAGCACCGCTGTCCAACTGCACGTCCCGTGAGGATGAAAATTGTCTCCACCTGTGCCATTTAATATGGCAGCCACCAGCCACACGTAGCTACTGAGCACTTGAAATGTGGCCAGCATGTCTGAGGAACTGACACTGAACCCTATTTATTTTTAACTAATTTAGATTTAAATAGTCACATGTGGCTCATAGCTCTCCTATTAGTCAGTATAGCTTAAAGAACTTTATAGGCTAGATGTGTTCTTTTGGGAAAAAATACAAAAACCAAAAAAATCTCAAACCCTGGGGAAGTACCAATTCGGCAGGGAATAGTAATAAAGGTGGCAGGAGGAGAATCCATATCAGAAGCTCAGATGGCCAAACTGAGCCTATGGCCTGAGCTAAAGGCCCCTGACACTGGGAGCAGCAGAAAGCCCTATACCCTGCTCATCCCAAGCCATGTCGAAATAGCCTTTGTCCTATTGCAAAGGCTACCACACCTTTTGGAACTTCCCTTGGGAGCCCTTCTAGGGTTTCATTTGCAATGACAGAAAGTTCATTCTTGAGTCTAACTTGTGTATTTCATGCTACAACCCAAGCCCATTTATTCTTTGACGTTGGAAGTGAAGATGCAGCAGCAGTGCAGTCAGCCCAAGGACAATCTCGGTTGCATCCATTTAGAGAAAACGAAATACATTCAAACTTGCACTTAGTATGCGGCCAGCTCCAGAGAGAAACTAGCCCATCCAGGTATGTCTGGATAGAGTTTCAAGTTGCAGTTGCCAGAAAATGCTAATAACTACAATCACAAGGTAGTTGGGAGGCCGCCAGCACAAAATGAAGCTGGGAAGAGAAACGAAGGAAGAATACGGAAAGGAGGTGGGCAGCCAGGGGCAAGAAGAAGAAAGGGAAGGACAGCAGAAGGAAGCAAGAGCAACCAGGAGAGCAAGAATGGAAAACAGAGGAGGAGACACAGAGGCAGAGTGAGACCACGCCAGGAAGCTGTCGGTGGGAGCTCTGGCTGGCAGTGGCAACCCTAGAATTATGCCAGTGGGTGGCTGCGTGGTGAAAGTAAAACAAAAATCAAAATGATCTACCTTGCTGTTTCCAAAGCTGTCTGCTAGCTCTTATATGTAGCAGACTTTTGCAGCTGTGCAGGCACATGCCCACTGCTTCAGGAAAAAGCCTGAAGTAAACACTTCTGAAAGGCACATCTATCCACTGGACCAAGTGGGAGCCACTGATGCCCAGCCTGAGATCCAGAGACCAAAGATGGAAGTCCAGGGGACAGGCAGACAGCAGGCAAACGGTACATGCGTGGTCTAGGCAGAGGGTTGGACGTAATGACATGACGTGGGTGTTTTCTAACTTCAGATATGCCAAGGCCAAAGGCATTGGAATAACTTGGCCTAGAGGAGAAATGGTCTTCGAGTATACAGAAAGTTCACACGGAAGCACAGATAGAGCGAGAGAGTCCCTATTTCCTATAAGGCCAAAGCGACAGGATAAGGTTATGTCTTGACATAGGACCTTTAAGGTTTCAACAGTGTCAATACCTGAGGCCTCCAGGGTATTGAGTGGTGGACTCTGGGCCCGTTTAAAGCCTACAGCAGGTGCCAGGAAACACTTGCTGGCTGCACAGGGTGAGATACCACTAAAGGACTTTTCTTCCGTGCTCTCAAACTTTAATATGCGTTGGGATAACCTGGGTTCCTCATTAAAATGCAGATTCTGATTCAGTGGGTCTCAGAGAGACCTGACATTCTACATTTATTTATTGACACGGTCTTGTTCTGTTGTGCAGGCTGGAGTGCAGCAGTGAGATCATGGTTCGCTGCAGCCTCAAACTCCAGGGCTTAGAGGATCCTCCTGTCCCAGCCTCCGGGGTAGCTGGAACTTTACAGGTGCGCACCATGCCTGGCTAACTTTTATATTTTAATTTTTGTAGAGATGAGGTCTATGTGGCCTGCTATGTTGCCCAGGCTGGTCTCAAACTCCTGACCCCAAGAGATCCCCCTGCCTTGGTCTCCCAAAGTGTTGGGATCACAGGGGTGAGCCGCTGTACCTGGCCTGTGATTCTGCTTTTCTAACAATCTCCAGTGTGCTCCCACTGCTGCCCTGACCCTCTGATGGCAGGAGGCCACGGGTCCTCTCACCTAATCCAACTTTGGACTTAGATAAGGCCAGAGGATGGTCTAAGTAACCTCTAAAGATTCCATGAGAGGAGACTGCAGTAGACAGGGTCAAGATTAAGTAGAAGGGCAGAGAAGGAAAGATGGAGATTCAACCTAGGGGCAAGAGAACAAGAGGGTGAGCGGACAAGTCCGTGCGTCCTTGACTCCTGAGGATAGTGGACAGGTTCCTCTAAGAGAAGCTGCAATGTAGCCCTGGCTCTGGGCTAGTTGGGAATATGGCTGCTCTCCTAGGAGCTCTGCCTCAGTTTCCCGGCACAATGAGCCAGGTGCACGGCTGGGCTGGAGCAGGGCACTCGAGATTGCACCCTCACCTCCTGAGCAGCAGCTTGGGGTGGTTCTTGCTCTCCAGGTTCTTGTCGATGAGGTCGGCCAGCAGCTGCTTTAGCACGTCTGTGGCGTACTCCAGCTTGCTCTGCAGCACAGTCATGATGAGCGAGGCCACGTTGCCACGGTCGCGCATGGAGAAGCTGCGCTGGGATTCAAGCGTGCGGATGAAGGACAGCAGGAACACCTTATTGTTGATGAGCTGGGCGAAGAGCTTCAGGCCCTTCTCCACACGCTCCTGCCGGTAGCCTGGGACCTGCAGAGAGACCCAGGAGTTGTGATGCCATCGGCAGGGTGGGGAGCTCAGTGACCTCCCCACGGGATGGCTGTGCCCAAACTCATGACCCTCTCACATGCCATTTAAGCCACAGTCCACCTGACTAATGCTCTCAAGCCCTTGGCACTGAGTTAAGTATCTGATTAACCTCCATTGCAGCCTCTGGTTTAGAGATGAATCAGTGAAGCACAGAGAGAGCATCACATGGTTAGCAAATGGCAGGGCTGGGATGGAACTCACTTCTGCCAGACTTCAGAGCTCTTCCCTGATGGTGACACAGAATTTATGAGGGGCCCTGTGCAATGGCAGAGCACCTCACAGAGTCTGTGGGGAACTCCAGGCAGCCAGGGCTGTCAGTGTTTACACCCTGACTGAGAATCCCCATCTCTGAGCTTGGGAGTAACTAATGCCCACCGCTCTCCAGCCCTCGGGGTGCTGTTGACACACTAGTGGCCTCAGAGTCAGGACACTGGGTTCCATGTGGATTCTGATGCCACCTTGCTGGGTAGCACTGGGTAAGTCTCTTTCCTTCTCTGGGGGCCCACATTTATCCACATAATAAAAGGGGAAGATTGAGCCCAATAGTCTCTAAAGAACTTCTGAACTGTAACACTTGATGTTTTCTTAGGGACTAAGACCCTGCCCTATCCAGGGAAGAGGAAGATGGTTTTATCTCCCCGCCTCCATCGTCTTTTCATTGAGAGATCCCTGCAAGGGGGTGTCATCCACTCAGCAAACACAAGTCAATGACTCAGGTAGGTATGGAAGACCCACCCCTGAGATGTCCAAGGGTGTGCATTGCAATCCTGTTAGTAATAGCTCCAAACTGGAAACACTCAGATGTCCAGCAATAAGAGAACAGGAGGAACTGTGGTGTATTCCACCTGATGGATACCGCACAGTGATGAGAATGAATGACCTGTTGCTACACACGGTAACGGGGATGGGTCCTGCAAATGTACTGAATGAAAAAAGCCAGATGCCAAAGAGGGCATGCTCTTTGTAGAATATCATTTAAATAAGGATTTAAAACACAGATGATATTAATCAGTGGTTGTAGAAAAGTGGCTGTAACTAAAAGGGGGCACCCCGGAACTCCTGGGGGACTGGTCATTTCTGTTTGGTGCTGGGTTGATGGGCATGTTCACTTGGGGAAAAGTCATTGAGCTGCACGCTGACGAGTTGTTTGTGCAGGATCTGTTGCATACTTCTGTTAAACTAAAAAATTTATCAAAAAGTCAGCTATAGGATCCACCCCCAAGGGGGAGCTTCTGAGAACACTGCAGGTGTGTCTCCTGGAGTAGGGTACTGGAGGAGGCAGGGAACGGGAGGGGCAGGCTGGGGAGGTGCCTTTGGAGCCACGTCTTGAGGGCTCTATCGCCCTGAGGGAGTGGACACCTCAGTTCTTTGAGAGGGAATGTTATGTATGCAGCAGTAATGAACCTGGTTTCAGAGTCGATCATGCTTGGGTTTAATTCTATCAGTCATTTCCTAGGGCCCTTAGTAGACTCAGTTTCTTCTTAGTAGACTCAGTTTCTTCACCAGCAAAATAAACGTAATGATAGCTAATATTGATATAGATCTTACTCCACACTGCTGTTCTGTGTGCTTTAGAAATACTGACCCACTTAATTCACACAGCACCAAAAAGGTAGGTGTGTTATAATCCCCATGAGGAACACTGTGAGGATAAGGATCTTCACAAAGCCCCAAGACAGAGAAGGGCAGAGGGAGGTCATGAATCCAGGCGCTTGGCACCTTGTTCCATTGTCCCCAGAGGCCATGATGGGAACTGAAAGCAGAGATGTATGAAAAGCTGGATGCACAGCCCAGCTCCTAAATGGCTGCTACATCTTCCTGCTCTACTCTTGAGGTTTTACACTCGGGAAGATGGAGATCGCCAGAGAAAGCCTTGTTTAACCAAAGTTCCAGAGGGTGGTAGAACATTCATGCCCCTCATTACCAACTCCCTGTGTTCCAGGCTCGGGGCAAGGCGCTGGCCGGAAGCGGAGTCCACTCAGACCCAGGCCCTGCCCTGAGAAGTTCAACTAGGAGACCTGCCCCAGTGAGTCCTAAGGCCCCTTGCATAGCAGAACTCTGTGAGCTGGGCCTGCACCCTGCACAGAAGGGCTCTCGTTAAACCCTCCTACTCACCCGGCATCAGTAGCTCCCATGGATCTGTAGGAAACATGTGTTTCCAAATCAGGTCCATTTTCATTCATCTCACTGTGGTGCTGGTCCCTGGAGGGCCAGTTCTCAGGGGACAGATGGGAACAGCCAGAGACAAGCAGGCTACTGCAGGCCACTGCCTCTGCTGGGGAACCCCTCATCTTCCAAGGTGGGACTAACCTCTGCTTCCTTCATGCCCACCTCCCCCAGTTCTCCCCTGTATTGATGAGGGAAGGACAGCTTTACCTTGCCATCAACCTGGGCCTCAATCTGCCCATCTGTCTGTCTTCCAACTCTGTGATCACCCCCTCATACACACGACACTGTCCTTCAAATTACCCAGAAGAGCAGTTTTACAACTTGTCCTAATAATAGTAGATAATGTTATTTCTTGGGCACCCACCATGTGCAATGCACAGTGCCTACACATTACACACATTGTTTCAATTAAGTCTTCTAATGATCCTGTAAGAGTGAGTTAACAATCTCCCAGAGAAGCTACTGCAGCTATTCCAAGGCAGCTTGTCTCATGACGGGCAGTGCTGGATTACAAAAGCCAGATTTTTTGGCTCCCATGTGCTTGTGCGTCCTCCCCATCTTTCACTATGTCTAGTCCTATCCCTGGGCTTGAGAGCTGTCTGAAAGTCAACTCGGATGTCTCTCTAATGCCTTCCCATGCAGGGCCTCCCCCCAGCTCAGGCTGGCTGGCTAAGGGAGGACATCACCGGAAGGTTTAGCACAATGGCATTTTGAGAGCTGAAAGATGATATGGGCTGGCCAGATAGCACGCTTGGTGTGAGGATGCACTCTGGACTTCTTGTGAGGTTGTACTTTCTCTGCATGGAAAATGCACACGCCTCTTGGGAAGCAGGTCTGGGATCCTGGAAAGGAAGATTTTAGCAAAGCCACCTACAGTGAAATAGCACCCTATTCAGCAGCACGGGTTTTAGAAGCAGAGAGACCACAGTGACTCGTAGGTGAAGAAAACTCCATCACCTCTGGGCTCTATTGCTTCGTCTGTAAAATGAGAACATGAGTGTCTATGCCATAATGTTTTATGAACATTAAATAAGATAATGTATGTAAAGTGCTTGGCATGCACAGGGCACACTTAAATGGCAACAGTTTGATTACCTGCTTTTCAGACTCCCTGGACTGCTTTCCATGGATCCCTTTCCTCCAACTGTTTCCCAGATATCTAGTGCATCAGGACAGTGTTTTGGGGCGTGGGAGGTAGGAATTCTCTCCCCACTTTATGAAGGAAGGAGATGGAAGTGAAGTATCCAAAACAGTTCCCCATTGTTACCTGCCACCCCCCCCCCCCCAGCCCAAGCAAATGCCGCTCTGAAACAAGACTTTCTTTATTCACCAGATGGTTCTCTAATTTAGTTGAAGTCTGTGAGTATAAAATTGGATAGTAAATTTTAATTGTAACCCAATAGGTTAGAGTTTAGGAGCCAATGACAGATTGAAATTGGGAGTGGAAGATTGACTGCTCTGTGTTTTACAGGGTTGGTACATGACAAGAACGGTTGGGAAGCACCTTTCTTGAAGGCCTGGACTTAACCTAGAGAGCCCCAAGTGAGGGGGCCAGGTGGCCTCCCCTCCAGGACAGCCTGAAGCAAGAGGACACCTCCTTCTTCACACTTCCAAAGGTGAGCAGGAACCCCAGTGGCTGAAAGGGCTGGGAAACACTGATATGGATTAATCAATGGCTTGTTTCCATGCTCAGAACACCAAGGGGGAGAGACTACTCCAGGGATAAGAAGGGGTTGGAAAAAAAACAAGAAAACAGTGATCCACACACAATCTCTCGATTTCACATAGAAGGCTGGATCTCCCATAGCTCCAGGCTAATGTGGGCCCGTAAAAGTTCTGGAAAATCCAACTTAAAAGTCACATTTTTAAAGGAAACCTACTTCGATTTGGAATTTTGAACTCACGAAGAAAGAAGAATAACTTTATATACTCATTCCTGTTGAAATCTTATTTAGATTATTCTCCATCCCATCCATAGAGTCGTATGGGGATGTTCAGACATAATTTCCCTTCCTGCAACCCCCATTTCCACCTTAATTCAGCCAAACACACAGATACTCATTTATTCAGTCATTCACCACTTCCCACATGCCCACTATGCGCCAGGCACTCTACTCTGCTAGAACTTAGAACTACAAAGATAAATTAGGTGCAGGCACAGTCTACATATACATCCAATCATACAAACTCATGCACACAATGGTGTTATCTTCTCGTCACTCCCGTGTCTCACTTTAACCAGGAATTTGCACTTTCTCCAAGGCCCTAAGATAATCCTGGTCATTTGAAGCAAACAAAGGTAAGGGTGGAGAAAGATAAAAGAAAGGGAAATGCCTGTAATCCTAGCACTCTGGGAGGCCAAGCGGGGCAGATCGTGAGGTCAGGAGATTGAGATCATCCTGTCCAACATGGTGAAACCCCTTCTACACTAAAAATACAAAAAAATTAGCCAGGCGTGGTGGTGCATGCCTGTGGCCCCAGCCTCAGGAGACTGAGGCAGGGTAATCACTTGAATCAGGGAGATGAAGGTTGCAGTCAACCAAGATGACACCACTGCACTCCAGCCTGGCTACAGGGCAAGACTTTGGAAAAAAAAAAAAAAAAGGAAGAGAAAAATGAGTGGGGTTGGGGGAGGAACAAAGACAAGGGGCAAGACTAAGGAAATGTCAGTGAGTGTATGTGAATGCACGAGTGTGTGAGCATGTCAGTGTGTGTGGGCATGTATGTGTGAGTGCACGAGTGAGTGTATTGAGTGCATGCATGTGTGCATGTGAGTATATGTGTGTGAGTTCATGAGTATGTTTCAGTGACTGTATTGTATGAGTGTGTGTGAGTGTGAGCATGTCAGTGAGTGTATGTGGGGATGTGTGTAAACATACAGGTATGTTTATATATATCAGAAGCTCAGATAAAAGTATCAGGATACACATAATGTTTTTATTTATGCATTGGCTACACATACACATGCACACATACACACATAGAGGCAGAGAGAAAAGGTGCCTTGTCGATGAGGACACAGAGACCATCACTTTCAATTTCTGAAAGTGTCTCTTGGTATCCATCAGCTGAGGAGGCAAAGAGAGCCTCCTCCATATAGAAAAGTCCATGCCCTCATTATAGAAACACACACACACACACACACACACACACACGCTTCATGCAACAAGCAAGTATGGCGAAATGGGTGTGTGCCACGAATGGCCCTCTGGACTTCTTGCATTTGCCGCAGAGGTGCACAGCCCACTACATTCCCTTGGAGAGCCCGCTTAGACATTTCCTCAGGTGTCGGTACCTGCAAACCCAAGCAACTCCCTCGTGATTGGTCTGCTTTTATTTTATGGACACTGTAAATCCTGGAATGAACCTTAGTTTGCATTGTTGCTTTGGCTGTAGATTTTTGATGCATCCAGAGCTATAAGGCAGGTCACTGACAGAGCTCCCCAGAAGGCAAGCATACAGGTCTGTTGCAGGGAGTAAAGACACTGAAGTCTAAATGCCTATGCTCACATCTTCCTTCTGCCCCCAGCAGCTGTGAGGCCCCAGGCAGCCACTGAACTCTGGCCCCTTAGTTTTGTAGCCTGTATAATGGGCTTGCTTTCTTCAGAGGCTTCTTGGGAGGTGAAATGACTGAGTGCCTGCAAAGTGCTTAAACTGTGCTAAGATGTTAGTAACAGTCAACTAATAGTGATTATTCCTTAGGATTATTATTCTGTCCTGGTCTTTCCTCATTTATATTTTTCACTTTCCTCTGGTGTTTATCTCTATAAGCCATTCGAAAGCCCTTTCAGAACAAAGTGTAATATGAATAGACACCTAAGCCAGATACAATGCTGGACAGTAAGTGGGATAAAGTGTTCAGAAGATGAGGTCCCTGCTGGTTGAAGAAAGGGTTATGATTTCTCACTCACATTCCCACCCACTTCCCAACACATCATTTACCTTTTCCAATTAAGCACTAAGTGGCAAATCCCTTATATATTGAGTACCAACTACTTGAGTCAAATCCCCTACTTCATGGACCCTTAACCAAAGGTCCCTGAGTTTCCCCAATGTATTTTCCATGTTTCTTGTTTCTGTGTGTATATAGGTGTTTTTCTGGGAAGAGGGTCATCAAGTACTTCCATTCAATTCTAAAAGGGCTCCATGACCCTCTAAAACCCAAAGCCCTACTCACACCTGTGCTCAAGGTTCCCTGGCTTGGTCCTGCCTCTTTCAGAGGGATGGGCTGGTGCCGATAAGCTGGGGGACCTTGGGGGGGTTGTGTCCCCTCCCTGGCCTTAGCTTTCTCACCTCCGAAAGAGGGGGATGGACTTGAAGATTGCCAACACACTCCCCGTCTCTAATGCCAGGATGGGGTACTGCTTCTTACCTCAAGGTCTCGGAGGACAGGGTGGTCTTCAATTCCTGGGAACAGCACCCGCATGGTATAGGTTCTGTAGTCCAGGAAGGGAATCCCAGCTCCATCCAGGTCACTGGTCAGCTCATGGATGTCCGTCTGCAGCTCGGCAAAGGCTGTCATGAAGAGAAGCCTGTGAGATGGCTGGATGGGGAGGCCCCAGGAGTCACCTTCATTTCAGAATGCTCAGAACCCAAGCCCCTAGGAGACTTGAGCAGTGGACCCCGATGGGCAGGAATAACTGGAGAGGCTATGTTTACACAGCTGGGATTGGGATGAATGGCATTAGCATGGGAGAAGTACATAGTGCAAGAAACCGTGCCTTGGAGCTAAAACCTTTCCAAGGTATGGGTGGGGTGGGGTGGGGGTGAGGCTGTCCACAGGTCTGGGCTGCTGCTGGGCTAGGAGAGACTCCCCATATGAAGATGAAGGTTTTTGGTTTCCAAAATATGCTGGGGAGGGGGATGTAGAGGGATGGGTAAGAGAAGGAAGAGATGCTGTGAGGAAGAGTCCATTCTTGATGCTGCGTTTGGTAATAGATTTCCTATTGGATTCCTGGGTGAGTATGTTAAGAACAACTTCTGATAAAGAAAAACAAGTTTAAAGACACAAGTCTGGACCATGCAGCTGATCAGAGCCATCAAACCTCCAAATGGAGCAGAGACGGAGGCTCACACACACTAATAGAGTCCTTCTGTAAAAATCGGCAGGGTATTTCTTTGTCCTTCCTTCCTAAAGGTGATGCTACTTGATGGTGAATTATGACCTGCATGTGGGCGTTGCTGTATGTGGTGGCAGCTCAGGCCTCCAGATGAACAGAGTGGCAAGACCTCTCAGGAAAGTCCAGCATGCGGTGCAGCCTGAAGTTGTTACATAGCTCCAAAGCTGTCACCACGTTCTGTCCTGGGCACATCCTCCCCCAGGGCCACCCTCTGCCACGGGGGTACTCAGGGGTGAGGCACCAAGCCCTTCCCTGCTCCACCTTTCTCTTTGCTGTGTGCACACCCACATATGTATGCATGTGTGCACACGGACAACCAGGACAGATTAACACATGCTGGCAAAGAAGAACAGCAGTGGGCACTGACTACTAAAAGATATTTTTCTATTTACATAATCCCAAAAGTAGGGGGGAAATATTTTGTGAACTCAGAAGGGACAAACAAGCTCAATGTGGCTCTAGAGCCTCAAAAAGCAAGCCTAGCACCCAGTGAGCATCATGATCACAGAAACACAACACAGCCACCCTAGGAACTGTTGACAGGGACCCCAGTCCTGCCCTTCCTCATGTGTTGGGTGGAGCTCCACCCAGCAAAGCAAACTTCAGGCCCTCAGATTTAGGCTTTCTGTGCCCAGAGAACACCAAGACTGCTCGTTTGAGAGAGCCAAAGGGATGTCACCTGGAGAGGCCTCTGCAGCCTCTCCTGCTGCTCGTCTCTCCCTGCACCCCTGCACATCTGTGCTGGCCACACAGACACAGGGGTTCCTGTTACGTAGACTGACCTCAATAGCAGCGAAACCAACTGCATCCAAGTGGAGCCTGCACCAATGTGTGTGTTTTTGGCATGTGCTGTCACCAAAAGCCCTGGGGAACACTCATCATGTATGTCCTGAATGAGGAAATACATGTGCACATGCTTATAGAAAAGTGGGAATATGTACATGAGCATGGGTGTGGGTGCATGAGCATATTCTGAGTGTGTAAGCATGTCAGGGAGTGTGAGTGTGTGAATATGACCATGTGTGAGCATGTCAGGGAGTATGTCTATGCCTGTGTATGAGCATGTCAAGGAGTATGTGAGTATGACCGTGTATGAGCATGTTAGGGAGTGTGTGTGTATGACAGTGTGTGAGTATGTCAGGGAGTGTGTGTATGACTGTGTGTGATCATGCCAAAGAGTGTGTATTACAGTGTGTGAGCATGAGTGTGTATATGACTATGAGCATGTGTGCATGAGTGTATGTCAGTGAATGTGTAGGCATGTGTGAGTGTGAATGTGTGTGTATGCATGTGTAAATATGAATGCATGGGGCTGTGAATGAATGTATGTCAATTAGTGTGTATGTGTATGAATGTGAGTGCCTGCGTGTGGGTCTGAGTATGTATGTGTATGTGAGTGCATGAGTGCATGTGTGTGTATGCATGAGTGTGAGTGCATATGTGTGTGTTGGTGTGTATGCAAGTATGAATGTGAGTGCATGAGTGTGAATGTATGTCAGTAAGCATGTGTGACTGCATGAGGTTTGTGCGACGCACATGTGAGTATGAGTGCATGGGTACGTGAACATGTCAGTGTGTGCATATGAGTTGACTGCATGAGTGCATAAGTGTTCATGCATGTGTGTATGCATGAGTGTAAGTGTATATTTAGGTGTATGTGTGTGAATGTGAGCACGAGTATGTGAGTGCCTGAGTGTATGTCAGTGAGTGTATGTGAATGCATGAGTGTGTGAGCATGTCAGTGTGTGTGGGCATGTATGAGTGCACGAGTGTATTGAGTATGCATGCATGTGTGCATGTGAGTATATGTGTGTGAGTTCATGAGTATATGTCAGTGACTGTCTTGTATGAGAGTGAGTGTGAGCATGTCAGTGAGTGTATGTGGGGATGTGTGGTAATGTGTGTAAATATACGGGTATGTTTATATATATATCAGAAGCTCAGGCCCATGAAGGGCCCAGCTGGGTGTCTTCTAAGTTTGTGTGAAGGATGTCCTGGCTGGCTATGAAGCCTTCAAGGAGACCCTTTGGCTTGGCCCAGTGCAGCTGGCTCTGGGCACCCTGCAAAGTGCTTCTGTGGCTCGTCTGACAAGTCCTTAGCTGTAAGACCCCCTCTTCCTACATGCATAGCATAGCTTGCCCCTAAAGTCTGAAGCCAAGGCTCCCTCCTGGGGCCTCAGCTGATAATCCTGGGCGGGAGCTCCCCTTGGCTGCCCCTCCCAGGTGGGGTGCTTGGCCCACAGGGAGGAGAAGGAGGGGGTTGGCTTTTTATCAGTCTGCAGCTTTCCTTTAAGTCACCAAGCGCCTCCAACATTCAAAGCTGCGTGCCTGCCACACATAAAAGAGATTCTAATCACTACACCTAATTAGAGGAAAGAGTACATTGCAGAGAAAAAAATTAAGCAGCGTAAATATAATAAAAGGCAGTAATTAACAGTCCCACAAGGCGGATGCTGTGTTGACAGCTGAAGGATGTAGAGAGGGATGGAATGGATCCACTTCCCCATCAAAAAGAGCCGTAGCTGCCCTGGTGGGAATCGGTGTGATGTGAGAGCTCCAGGTACAGGGCCGGATTTACTCCATGTATAAATCTACAGCAAAGAACCGGCTCAGATCCTCCCAGGGTGAGTCACAAAATGATATCCTGGGGATTACAAGAGTCTGACTCCTAAATTTCCTTCTTGGATTTTGTGTAGCTGATTTCACTTTATGGTGGTGTTTGTAATTTTTTTTAATCAAAGCTGTGAGACACCCTTCCTTAAATCACAGATCAGCCCTACAGCCTTACCTTCCTGTTCAAGGAAGAAAGCTGAAGATTGCTGAAATGTGTCACGTTAAGACACCCCCAGGTCTCCCCTTGACTACGCTGCAAAACCCACTCAGCCAGGATTCCAGGTCTGGAGGCTGCTCTAGTGAGGTGGAGAATGATCCTAATCTGACACCTTCAAGGAGAGCTCGAGGAGGCCTCGGGTCTCTCTGGTGTTGCCAGGGTGGGGCCTGCTTGGGTACGGGTGTGGTCTGGGACACAGGCATAGGGGCTATAGAGTGAGAGGCTTTACAGGTAGGATGCACAGCCTCCAGCACTGCTCACAGCTGCCTGGCCTGCTTGCTTGTAAACAAAACACCTACAAACACACACATACACACACACGCACACACACACACAGCCTCCAGCAATGCCTGGCCTGCTTGCTTATAAATGAAATGCATACACACACATATACACACATAAACACACACATACACACACACACACACACACACACACAGCCTCCAGCACTGCCTACGGCTGCCTGGCCTGCTTGTTTGTATATGAAACATAAATACACACATACACAGATGTGCACGAAACATACACACACACACACATGCACACAGAAACACATGGCCTCCAGCAGTGACCACTGCTGCCTGGCCTGCTTGCTTGTATGTAAAACATATACACACACATACATAGACGAACACACACACACACACACACACACACACACACACACAGCCTCCAGCAGTGACCACTGCTGCCTGAACTGCTTGCTTGTATGTGAAACATATACACACAATGTGCACACACACATACACACATGCATACATGCATACACACAGACACACACCTCCAGCCTCTGGCACTGGCCACTGCTGCCCAGTCTGCTTGCTTGTATATGAAACATATACATACATATACACAGATGCGCACGTGCACACACACACCCACATGTGCACACACACACATGGCCTCCAGCACAGGGCCTCTCAGTACCTTCCTTGCACTCCAGGGCCACGCGGGACTCCAGGTTGTCCATCTGCATCTGCAACCGCTTCAGGGTGAGGTCACTTTCGCGGGACTTGCGTTTATAGGCGATTAGCACGGCCACGATGAAGATGATGAGGAGGCCGCCAGCCACCGCGATGCTGACGATGGCAGGCAGGCTGAGCGGGCTGTCGGGGGCGATGTACACCATCCCCGGGGAGTACTCCATGCCACCAACACGGGCCTGGGGCACACAGGGCAAGAGGGAGCTGGGTGTGAGGACACGGAAGCTTTGGCAACAGTCTCGAGTTACCCATGAATTGGTGACCAGGGCAGGATGAGGGAAAGAAGACCAATCACTGGTGTTGAAATAGACAAGAGAGCATGAGGGGCTGGAAGTGGACAGGCACAGCTCAACAGAGCTCACCCCCACCTGGAAAAATCCCACCTCTTATTCAGAAGGGAGTTTTGTCATCTTCATAAGGAAACAGCATACAACTGGGACCTAAATGCAGTCTGCCACCAATGACTGGCTCCCCTAAGATTTATACACATTGTAAGGGTGGACAACTGAGGCACAGAACATGATATTCAGATATTACAGACTTCCCTGAGCCAGCAAGGGCCTTATTCTTGATTTGTGACCGGTGATTTAGCAACTGCTTAACGCTATTGTGCATTTTTCTTACTGTTGCACCAGCCAGCATAGAAAGAATGACAATACAGAAGGGAGCAGCTCAAAAGTGGACATGAAGAAGGAACTTGGGGTGTGGGGTAGCTAAATGGAAGTTCCCGGTGGGCCAGAATCCCCTCCTGGAAATCCCTGGTGGCTGAGATGGAGCTGGGCCGCTCACATCCGCATCCCTCATGCCCGCTTCAACCAGGATGGGGTTCTGCCAGGCTCACCATCACTTTGTGCCTGCCAATGAGGTTAGGGGACTCGCAGAGCAGCTGCACATCCGACACGGTCACGGTGCACGGCTTCTCCCCAACCAGCACGGTGTAGTTCAGCTTCACATTGCCCCCAGCCACAGGCGGGATCAGGTTCTTGCCCTGGACAGATGGGAAAGCCCCAGTTCCCACCCCAGAGTGAGGACCACAGCTACCAGCTGGCTCTCACATCCTCCCACCTGGAGATCCCATCTTGCCGGTAAGCTGGTGAAGAAGCCACCTTTGGCAATAAGTCCGAAAAAGAAATCTGTGGCACGTATACTATCATTGACTCTTCCAACAAGTGGGTCATCAGCAATCAAAGCACTCCTTTCAGCTTATCCCATTGAGAAGCAGCCTCGGAACCCTTCTCAATGCAGAGTTGGAGTCAGTAACTATCAACTGATTTGAATTGTCATGAGTTTTAGTTAACTGTGACCCATGTTCCAAAGGAAGCCTGTGCTGTGGTTAGCACAGGTTGCCTCAGAGGAAGCAGTGAGCCCCTGACCTTCCAGTACCTGGACTGTCAGAACAGTAAAAGCTTGAGAGTCAAAGAGCCTCTCTCTGACTGGATCTGCCTGCCCTGGCTAGAACCAGCCTGTAAAGAGAGTTTTCTTCACAGTACAAACTCAGAGAGAACATGCATCACTCTGGGCTATACTGCAACCTCTGCAAGAGATGCCGGTTGAGAAAAGTGGCAAGAGCCAGTGACTTGAACACCCCCTTCCATGCGCCAGCCCCTCCCCGCACCTGCCACCCACCACCCTCACTCCACCTTTAGGATGATGGGTGTGCCAGGCTTGAGCTCCAGGATTCCTGAGGGTCCAAAGGCCTCAAACACTGGGTTGGGATAGTAGGTGAAGTTGGTCTTATTGAGGATGAGCAGGGACTGGACATTGTCCAGGATGAAGCCAAACTCCTCGGGTCTCTCAGTCAGGTCTGACTGGTGGTCAGGACCCAGAGCGAGGGCTGGCGCCTGGCAGGTCATCTCAGTAGCATTCAGAACCTCACAGATCTGTGGGAGGAGCCACAAGGTGGAGTCTACGCAGTATCTCCACATACCCACAACCCTTGTGTGTGTACTGGGCCTCCCTGGATGCCATCGGGATAGCACGGGGTTGACAAGAGGATTAGGGATGGGTCAGGACCACACAAGTGGGCCCTCAAGGAATAGGCTCTATAGCTTGCATTCAGCTCTGGTTTTGCCCGTAGTGGGTGTGCAATGGCTAGGATCAGAAGAATGGAAGAATAAAGGTATAAAACCCCAGGTACCTCAAAAGTAATTGCTCCTCCGTGCCTGTATCCCAAGAAGTAAAAATACGCTTATGTCTGCTCCCCCATCCCACTATCCTAGTACTCAAGGGTGTCACAGGCTGTGGATCATCAGTTTATGGGCAGGGAGTCACCTGAGTACTTGGGAAGCCCCACACCCTTTGGGGAAGCAAAGTGTCGCATGGGCAGCCTCCATGAGCCCTGCCAGCCTTGCACTCACGTTGATGTGCTCCTTCCCTCCATGCTTGGCACGGATCTGGGGGTTCTGTATGAGGTCCAGGTGAGTCCCCCATACGGCGATGGGTGTGTTTCCACTGAGCAGGAAGAAAGGAGGAGGCGTATAAATCATAAGTTCAAGAAGAGCAATGACATTCCACAATGATGACTGACTGAGCTATATGACAATAAAGACAGTGATAGCCAGGCAGCAGGGTAATGTTCATGGGGACAAGGATGTCAAGCTGACTGCATAGTAATGAGGACAGCCTCTCAGCAGCCAAGGGGAGGACAGTAATGATCAGATGTCTGTGGCCATCCTTTGCTGAGGTCGTTCAGAGCATGGACTCCCCATGGAGACCTAGTTGGCAACACAGGCCCCTTGGCTCTCCAAGACCTCCTCATCTGTACCAGCTGCTTCTCTGCAACCCCTTGGTGCTTCTTCCTCCATCCTTCCCCTCGTCCTCACCAATCTTGGGACTTTTTAAACATTAGCTTTGGCCTCATGAAAGCCTAGCTCCAGATTGTCCCCATCACACCCTCCAGGGGCTGAGCACAGTCCGTTTCCCCCAGGCAATTGTTCTACAAGTTTCCATCTTGGAGGCTTCAGTCAGGCTGAGATCTGGGAAAGGTAGAGGACCCAAGAATGCAAATGTGAATGCAAATGCGAAATGCTCTGGGAATCAGGTCTCCTGCACCCTGGGGTGGCACAGGACCGCTGATGGGGAGGGCTTAGGAGTTTCACCTCGTGTAGACTTTCAAAAGAAAACTGGATACCATTGCCCATCCTTAGGGCAGCTGAGAAGTGGGCATAAAGGGGTGGGCAGTACTGTAGGGGACTGTGTCCTCCAGGGGGGCTACTCAAAGAAAAATGAGAAATAGCCTGATCCCCAATCCGAGGAGCATCTTCGAGAAGAATCCTGCTAACTAAAACAGACTTTAGCAAGTTAATTAGCTATAAGTTGATGAGTAAAGAATCCTTGACACACACACCCACGTTCATTTCCACCCATCCATGCATCTGCCTGTCTTTACACTGCCAGTTGCTTCCCCACTCCTTGCTCATGTGCTCGTGTGCGCACACACGCGCACACATACACGTTCACGCACACACAGAGGAAGATTCCTGTGAAACTCAGAGAGGCTCTTGCACACATGACAGTTGTGGATATGACCTTCTGGGCTATAGTCATCTTCCCAGTCCTCTCCATCACCAATTCAACACACATTTATCAAATGCCCACCATCACTGTTCACGAGTAACCCAGGCTGCTTATAAGAGCAGAGCCTTACCCCCATCCTCAGACTTTGTTAACTTAAACAAAAGCCCTGGAGCTGGCTGGCAGACCCAGACCATGTCTGTCTCCAACCTCTCTCCTAGTGGGAGCATAATGCAGGAACAGCACCTGAGTGCCAGGAAGGGTGACAACTCTATTTCTATGAGGATGGCACAGAGAAGAACTGAATGACACCAGGCTGTGAATTTCACAGAGTTGCAAAGTTTGTTGACTAAGACACAAAGGGCTGCATCAACTTCCCCGGGCCAAATCCCGGCATGGCTTTCTACAGGCAATTTTCTCCTCTCTGTGCCTTCTGGTCTTCATCTGCTTTAAGTTCATGGCTAAAGCTTAGAAGGTTTGAGCCTTGTAGAGTAAGCTTAGAGGTTTGGCCTGCTGAGGACGGCCAAATCTCATCTCAGCAGGCAAAGGCTGTCTTTCTTTCGGGTTTAAGGCAGAGGGTGGTAAACTCTTTCTGTAAAGGGCCAGATAGTAAATATTGTAGGCTTTACAGACCATATGGTCCCTGTCGCAGTTACTCAACTCTGCTGTTATAGTGAGAAAGCAGCTATAGACAATACATGTACGAATGAGCATGGCTGTGTGCCAATAAAACTTTATTTACAAAAGCAGGTGGCTAGCCAGATTCATCCTACAGACTGGAGTTTGCTGATCCCTGGATTATAAAAAGATTATTCCCTGGACTGGACACGCCCCTGCTCCCTACCGCATCCCGGAGAGCCTGCTTCTGCATGTACTTCCTGCTCACTCCCCCAGACCCCTGGGAACTGAAGCAGACAGTGAGAGGCCTGGACCCAGCAGGGCACAGGGGGAGGGGCTGAGCCAGGCACTGCACTGTGCATGTACATCTCACTTTAGTCTCTCAACTGCCTAGGAGGGAGTGGGCAGACGAGGGCCTCTGGCCTCAGGGAGGTGAGATCACTGTTAAGGTCACTGGGCTGGTAAGCAGTGGAGCTGGGCTGAGACCCTTCCCACACTGCCCCGACACAGTGATTTCCCAGTGACCTCTGTGGGCCTTGTTGTGGGGTCCCCTCCGTAGCATCATCTCATTCCTATGTGCCATCCAGGGCCTGGAAAGGCAGACTCATGCCATGTGCCTGCCCCTTCTCCTGTGATGGGAGACTTACCAGTCCAGGAACCCTAGAGATACTCAGATTTCAAAATCCATGGGTGAATCACTGAATAGGCAGAGGCCCAGAAAGAGTACCAATTTTCCTAAGGTAAATGAAGGTCCCCAAGTCCCTGACCCAGGGCCTTTCTATACCAACATCCAATGCCTGGTCTCTTCCCTCTGGAACAGCTGTTCAGTGCATCTGGCTGGGCACTGGGAAAGAGCAGGGAACAAGACCTCAACTCTACCCTCGAGGAGTTTACAGCAGAAGGGAGGAGAAATGTAAGCAGGCAGCCAGGAGCAGAGAGGATGGGTGTCCAGATGGGGCCTCCAAGCTCAGGACACAGCTTCCCCCAGTAGCAGACCAAGGAGTAGTCAGGCCTGATCTAACTCCTTCTCCCACAACCCTCAGCCTGAAGGTGGGATCGGAATTAGCACCTATGTTTATCAGAAGAGAGAAAAGTAGTCTGGCACCCCCAATGGTCACTGCAGCATGGGGACATGGCCTCTAGCACAGTGCCTGTCCTTGAATTGGAAAAGGTGGGCTCTTGCTGTTCAGAGATTGGCCTTCAGGCTGGGCTTGGCACAGAGGTGCTGTCAGTGGAAGGAGGGAACCACAGTAGTAGGAAGGTCTGATTTGGGGGTGTGTTTGGAACCAATCCCAGCGCATCAGTCACCCAAGCAGGACTGGGCCCCCTGAAGTCTCCTTGACTTTTGAGAGTCAGGGAAGGGAAACAGAGGAGCAGAAGCATTAGGTCTACTTGGGCCAGCTCCTACCTGACGATGCTCCATTCTGGCTCGATCCTCACGATGGTAGGGTCTTCCACATACTGGAAAACCAGGTCCTGGTGGATCTTGGCCCTATCCACTTGCACTGACACCTTCATCTCCAGCACCTCATCTGAGGACGTGGTGTTGCAGACAATGTAGGATGGAGATCGCCTGAAGGGCAGGAAGACAGAGCACTGGGTGCGTGGTGTTGAGGAGGACAGAGGAATTGGCATAGCCCTCAGCACAGCTCTCTCAGGGAGGAAACCTCTCTCTAGGGAACTTCAGGCCAGCTGAGGGAGCATCCCTAGCTGCATCATCTAGAGTCCTTCACTGGTTGTACCTCCTGCCTTGCTCCTACCCCCTAGGCTCCAGTTCATGGCAGGTGTGCCTTCTAGGGCTGCACAGTGCCACCAGGGGAGGCAAGGTCATCTGGTTGCAGGCTCAACCTCAGCCACTGGGGTGGTTGCGCCTACCATCTGTGAGCAGGTCTGGCTGGCTCTGCAGCTCCCAGAGTGGATCTGATCCTGGTGAACAGGCTTTAGTTGTAGATTCCAAATTGCATTCTGGGGTATCCTATGGTTCTACCGAGTGGGTGCTATCAGGGGGCACCAGGGGCCAACTGCTGGGCCATGCAGCATGATGGGACCCATCCAGGGAAGGGAGGGCTGACAGGGCTCCGGACCGAGCTCAAATCCTCCCCCAAAGAGCATGTCCACTTTGTTAGGCAGGAGGAGTACTTCTAAGCCAAAGGTGATTGAAACCACCTTTGCAAAAATTATGACAGTGAGGAAAAGTCTGACGTAGAGACATATGACAGTGGAAGTCTGACCCTATCTTGCTTTTACCCTCCAAGCTACCCTTGTTCATTCCTGAGTGCAGGCCAAGCCAACTATAGGAGGAATTTAGTTTATAGTTTAACTTTGTAACAAAGATGATAACAGGCTCTTCCTGAAACAAACCCCCTCCTTGCCTGGGGACCAGACAGCCCACCTTTGAAAAACTAATTAGCTACAAGATCAGAAATTATGAGTCAGGAGAGATGTAAGCAGCCAGAGGCCACAAGATTCCAAATGTTCCCAATTGCTCCTATGGATAACATCCCTATTGTAAAACCTAAGATTAGTGTTTGAGATATTTTTCAGATCCTAAATTCTGACTGACCAGCTGGTGCCACCCAGATCAGTAATGTGCCTCAACTAGTTCTTTCGTCCCACCCAGGAACTGAAGACAGCAAGAATAACCTGGTTCAACTTCCTACGATTTCATCTCCAACCCAATCAATCAGCATTTCCTACTCCCTAATCCCCTGCCTGCCAAATTATCCTTCAAAAACCCTAGTCTCCAAATTTTTAGGGAGACCAATTTGAGTCATACACCTCTGGTCTCCCATTTAGCGGGCTCTGCACTTATTAAATTCTTTCTCTATTGCAATAATGCTGTCCCACTAAATTGGCTCCATCTGTGCAGCTGGCTAGAAGAATCTGTCAGGTGGTTATATCCTCCCCACTCTCTGCAACAAAAACAAAGCTACCCTAAAGTCATTTACCTGTCTAACCTTTTCCCCTCTGGTGCTGCAGAAAGGGGACCTCTGGGTTGGTTACCTGTGGAAGAGACAAGGTTGCTTCCCAAACATCACCACCACGTTGCTTCCGGCATTCAGGTTGGTGCCTGTGATGGTCACTTGGGTTCCCCCGGACATGGGCCCCCGGCTGGGCTTCAGATCTGAGAGAGTCAGTGTCTGTGTAGAAAGGATGTGGCCTGAGACACAGCCGGGAAGGTGTGGAGGAGGCTTCTGGGCAGGTGTAAGGCAGCATCCCACTCCCCCCAAGCTGCTTTCTGGAATCTTTGGTAATAGTGATCTCTCAGAGAACCAGGGCAGTTTTCTTAGGCTTGTGTGGATAGGCAATGTTCCAGACGCTGAGAGTCTGCATGTCTACCTTAGTCATAGTAATAATAATAGATGCCATGTACTTATTTTTAAGTGTCAGACTGTATGTCTTTATATTTATACATGTATGTGTATATATCCCTATATACACAAAAATATATAATATATAAGTTAATCACCAATCAATTCTATAAAATAGGCATTACTATTTTACAGAAGAGATTCAGTGATGTTAAGTTAGTTTTCTAAGGTCACACAGCTAAAAAGTGGCATAACTGAGATGTGACCCCAGAGCTCCAGTGCTCAACCCCTCTCTAACCTACAGCTCTGTTCTTGGGTAGTAAACTGTCTCTCCCACAGGTCTCTACAAAGAGCTGCCCGAAGCACCCAGTGGCGGAGCAATGGGATGTGACAGCCCCAGGGAAACTCCGAGAGAGAAGCAGAAAAGAATCAGTTGCTTTCAAGGGCTGTCCCCAGCCTTCTGCCAGAATGGGACCAGTGTGGAGTCCGGGTTGGGGGCAGGGCAGAAAAAAGCTCTTGACAGCTGGGGATTTGGAGTTGCAGTTTGTTCTTTCATTAGCATTTTAATGGAAAAACTTTCCTCAGTCCCAGGTGAGAAGCCTGTATCTGCATTTAAATGAAGATTTCTCTCTCCCTTCCCTAGCTACCTCCTCCTTAAAGAATTCAGCACCAAAAGTTGAACCCACTCTGTTCCTCGGAGCAGGCTGGCAACCTCCCCTTGGAGATGCTTTGATAGGGAAGCCCCAGAGCTTCCTTATCACCTGGCACATGTGCCTCCAGGTCCAGGAGCAGGGCACACAGGTGGGGACACACAGAGACCACAGCTCCTGACCTGCCTCACCAGGTCCCAGCACCCTGTCTCTGGATCCCAGATCTAGCATCCCTGTAACATGGACCAAGCCAAGGAATAGCTTGTCATTTTGGCTCAACTGGAGACCAGGAAGAGGGTGGGGTGAGGCTGTGGAAAGAGCCCTCCCTTCTCAGCTCTGCCTGGATCTCGCTGTATGACCCTGGACACGACATTTAACCTCTCTCATCAACAAAATCAGGAGGCTGAGCCAAAAAGTGGTGATCTCCAAGGCCTCTGGCAGTTTTCTTGTTCTGTAACCTGCAGTACCTCTTCAAATGGTACCTGTGCCCCACCTTAAAGGAGCCCCACCAAACTTCCCAGAGAGAAAAAGATGGGGGTGGGTGGGGTCTGCACACATAGGCTTTGGTGCAGGGATGGTCCTAGAGAGACAGAGTGGAACTCAGGGAAGTTAAAATAGATGGGGGTGGTTGCTCCCTGGCAGCCTGTGGGTGAAGGTTCTTAGAAGGGGTAGGGTGGGTAATCCCTGCAGGTGTTACCAGGGCACTATCAAGGGTCTCACTGGTGGGGAGAGGATGCTATGGATACATGTTTTAGAGTTGTGAAAAGCTATTAATTATTCAAGCCATGCTTCATAAATATTTCACGGTGAGTTTCCACGGGAAATCAAATTCTGCATTACTTGCCACCTTTTCACTTGGCTCCATGAATAGAGGTAGAGGGAAGAGGGAAAGCATTCCCTGCATGGAGACTGCTAGGAACAGCTAGTGACAGCCCAGGGTGCTAAGCTGGGGCTTCTTGGCCTTGGCATTTGGGTTTTTGGTGACTAAACCCACACATTGGATTCTGTCCTGATTGTGGGAGAGGGCGAGTATGCCCCAGGTCTTGGGGAAGGGGCTCTCTGGCTATCTCAGAACTCCAGGGAAACTAGGGGCTTCTGTGTAGAGCCCACAGCATGTACCTATAAGCTGCCTGGTGGAGGAGAAGGCCATGAGGGCTCAGAGACACTGGGAAGTCTGATGTGGGGGGGGGGGGTTCTGTCCCTTCTCAAGGGAGACTCTGGGAAGCCTCATGGGGACCTCTGTCCCTCACTTCCACCTGGAATCCCTGGAAACTATGCAGGGGACGGGGGTGGGCCTCAATGATAAAACTCTTAAATGCAAGGGGCCAGAGAAAGAGACCGGGGTCTAGCACTATTCCTCCTCCCTAAAAGTCTTCCCAAGTGGACATGTGGCACCAGAGCCATTCCTCAAAGATATTCCTTAAGTAGAAAAATGACAGAAATGTTTTTTGGTTTTTGTTTTTTTTTTTTTGAGATGGAGTCTCACTCTGTTGCCCAGGCTGGAGTTTAGTGGAGGATCTCGGCTCACAGCAACCTCTGCCTCCCGGGGTTCAAGTGATTCCCCTGCCTCAGCCTCCTGATCAGCTGGGACTATAGATGCACACCACCATGCCCAGCTAATTTTGGTATTTTTAGTAGAGACAGGGTTTCACCATGTTGGCCAGGATGGTCTTGATCTCTTGACCTTATGATCTCCCTGCCTTGGCCTCCCAAAGTGCTGGGATTACAGGCATGAGCCACCTTGCCCGGCCAATGCACATCTTTGAGCTTCCGGGCCCCACCAGACCTCTGCATATCTGCCTTGTAGCAGCCTCTGTCAGCTGTCCTGACCTGCCTCTGCTTCAGCCTCTCCTCCCCGCCACCCACCCCCTTCCCTCTCCCTCTGATTCCCATCTTTTGGTGCACTACCTTGTCACACCTTATGCTGGGAACAGCCTCCCACCACTCTAGATCCACATGGAAAATTACATTCTATCTTGTATTATACAAATCCCATCTTTCCCTCCAGCTTTTGCTGGGAAGCCTCCCTTAATACCCTAAATTCAATCACACACCTCTCCAGGGTGGGAGCAATCACACAGGCAAGACTGGACCCTTCCTGAGACTTTCCAGAGATGGGACTTTCCAACGTCTAGCACACAGGCTCATTATAAGAATAAGAGCAGGAGCTGAGTGCATCGGCGGCACATGGGAGCTACTCAGGAAACGTCCTTTCTCCTAGGTCAGGGGACCTCAGCTTAGTCTGCATCTCAGAATTACCTGGGAGCTGTAGCATTGGATTTAATTAGTCTTGGCAGGAGGTGGCAGGGAGAGGTCCAGAGCATTTTGTTTAATGCCCACCCACCCCCCACCCCAGGATACTCTCCTATGCCCGGAGGTTTAGTGGTCTGTACATTGTGGGGCTACCAAAGAAAGGAAGGTCCTGGGCTTTGTCTGATCTTTGATGGAGCCTCAGAGGTGGGGGCCTGGCTGGCAATGCAGGGCAGAGGCAGAAAGGCTTAAAGGAAACATCAGTTTAATGAAGTGGAGATGACTCTAGCCCTGTCCATGTTGTCTTCCAGGGTCCCTGCCAAGGACCACAGGATGGAAAACTGCTCTGGGCAGGTGGCTGGCGAAAGCGTGTGGCTCCCAAGACTGACTGGTTTGACAAGAGGGACGGAGCACAAAGAGGATCCACTGAGTGGTGCAAGGCAGGTAGACGCCTGAAGTCCCAGTAAGTGAGGCGGGGCGCAGGGGCTGTGGGTATCCACAGCTCAGGCCTGTGCATTCACAGACAGAGGACTGGGTCCCGAGCACAGCTTTGAAGAATGAGGAAGATATGGCTCCTGCAACCAGGGGAAGGAGATGGAGAAGGTAAGGGGGCAGACAATGCAAAGGCTGGAGAAATAGGATTGAATGGGGTGGGGGGCAGATGGAGGAGCTCAGATAATGTCTCACAGGGAGGGGGAGCCTTGGCTCTTCTTGAGGTGGTGGCTGACATGATGGTAGATGGATTACAACAGGCTCAGAGGGAAAGGCAAGGGAAGGATTTAAGGAGGTCATTGTGATGGCAAAGAGAATGGGAAAAGGAAGACTCCGGGACATGGTGACAGACTGATGTCAGGAATGAAGGGACGCTGAGCCACAGCCCAGCAGGATTGCAGGCCCAGGGGATGGGCCACTGATGGGAATGTGCAAGAGAGGAGGACACACTGTTCATGGGAGCTGACAGCCTGGCTGGGCCAAGTGGAGACGATGGCAGGATGGAGCCACAGGAGTGAGGGGCCTGACTGGGAATGTGGAGCAGAGTCAGCTAAAGTTCAAAAGAAGCAACAGCTCGATGAGATGGAAGTGGCTCTAGCCCTGTCCACTTTGTCATCCAGGGTCACTGCCAAGGACCACAGGATGGAACGCTGCTGTGGGCAGTGGCTGACCAATGAAGTCCAGTGCTTGTTTTGGCCACGCAGCAGTTTCCTCCCACTTCACTTCGGCTGCCAGGAAATTTCAAAGCCAAATTTTATGCCCAATTTTAGCAAACACCTGGCGAATGTCATCTCTGCATCTCAGTCTGTCTCTCTCTCTCTCTTTATCTATGTCTATATCATATACTACATACACACACACACACACACACACACACACACACACACACACACACATATATATATACATGCTTTATATGCAAATGTATGCACGTTTCTCATCAGTTTTCTTTAAGTCTATTGGGGTAAACTTGGAAATTCCCTCATATGCTTTCAGGAGAAGGCGGTGGGTATAAATCCTAAACAAATAAGGAAAACGACTCTTCCATGAGCCCCATTATACGTGCATGTTACTCTCATTTTATGAGTTCCCATGTACGTTCAGTGACAGCCAACTGCATCCAGAGGGTGTCTGGCCCTCAGAGAGCAGAGGTGGAGCAGATGCAGCCCCAGGCCCATCTGGCTGATCTGGCAGGCAGGGAGCAGCTCGACACTCATGTTTCTCTAAGGTTTGGCCCTGACCGTGTTCAAGTCTGTGTCAAGTACTTGAGCTCAGTTGTTTCCACCTCCCCTTCGAGTCTGTGGCACTGAGGGAGGCACTATGTTGGGTCTTACTCATCATCCTAACCTTCACAGCCACGGCCATCAAGTCACACAATCCAACTCAATTAAACAAGCACTCATTAAAGAATCTAGTGAGAGGCACTGCAAGGCGATCGATGGCTGCCAGTTGAAGAAGGAAGGAGGAGGAGGAGGAGGAAGGCAGATGAGATGAGGAAGGAAGGAAGCAAAGAAAGAAGGAAGGGATGGAGAAAGGAAGCAAGGAAGGAAGGGAAAGAGGAAGGAAGGAGAGAGAGAGAGGAAGGAAAGGGGGAAAAGGAGGAAAGAGGGAGAGAGAGAGGAAGGAGAATGAAAGCCAAACTCCCTACGACATATTTCAGGGCATTTGAGGGCCAGGCATAAAATCCATCACTTCAGGCTTTCAGCCTCCAAAAGCAGCTCAGAATTATGAGGAAATTATTACATTACAGCTGTCATTAATCTGAGAAGTTTAGTTTTTAGTTCTTATTTTTTATTTTTTTTTTGAGACAGAGTCTTGCTCTGTCACCCAGGCTGGAGTACAGTGGTATGATCTTGGCTCACTGCAACCTCCACCTCCTGGGTTCAAGTGATTCTCCTGCCTCGTCTCCCAAGTAGCAGGCACCTGCCACCATGCCTGGCTAATTTTTTGTATTTTTAGTAGAGATGGGGTTTCACCATGTTACCAGGATGGTCTCTATCTCCTGACCTCATGATCCACCCACCTTGGCCTCCCAAAGTGCTGGGATTACAGGTGTGGGCCACCGCACCCACAGAAGTTTAGTTTTTAAAATGACGGCTGTGTGTGGCAGGGAATGTGTTCATGTCTCCACTATCTCCAAAAGCCTCTGTCCCCTGGAACTACTCGACAGGCAGCCTTTGAAGAGATGATAGGATCCAGGCAGGAAGGAATTTAAGGACTGGGGAAAGATCCTCAGAGAGGCCACGGGATGGGGAAAGGGGTGGTGGGGTGAGGGGTGGGGGCAATGGTGTGGTAGAGGGAAATGGATAGGGTATGTAGGTGGGAGGTGGGCAGGGGTTAATGAGGCCATGAAATAGGGATAATGGTGAGTGGGTGCTTTGGTTTAAATGCATCTTCCAAAGTCATGTCTTAAAAGCTTAATCCCCAATTCAACAACACTGAGATGTTGGACTTTTAAGAGGTGATTAGGTCATAAGGGCTTGCCCTCACGAATGAATTGATGCTACTATCACAGGAACGTGTTTATTACCAAAGAGTGGGTTTGTTATGAACGGGACCTCCACTCTCTCCTGCTCTTGCTCTCCTGCACGCAGTCTCCTGACTTCGCTTTCTGCCACGAGGTGCCACAGCAAAAAGGTACTTGCCAGATGCGGCCCCTAAACCTGGGACTTCCCAGCCTCCAGATCAAGGAGTCAAATGAATGACTCTTCTTTATCAATTACCCAGTCTCAGGCATTCTTCTGTAGCAGCAGAAAACATACTAAAACATTGGGGCGAGGGAGAAGTGTGAGGGCGATAGGATGGCATTACAGGCCACGAGTGTGCAGGGACAGTCCAGGGAATGGAAGCAATGGTGGCAATCATAGAAATAATAAAACAAGTGATATTAGCAGTCATAAACACATTGATATGATTTTCCAGAAGATCAGGGGGTTGATGCCATTATTATCCTCATTTTATAAGAGAAGAAACTGAGGGAAAACCAAAATGTTGAGCAACGGGCCCACGTTCACCCAGTTAGTAAGTGAAAGAGCCAGGGATCAAATCCTAGGAGTTGCCTTTTGAAGTCTAAGCTGCTGCCTACCTGCCATGTCACACTGCTGCACACCCACCTGGGGACTCTGGGCCCTGAGCTAAAGCACTTACCTGAAGCCACACAGCCAGGCACAGCAAAGTCTGGATTTGAATCCAGGTCTTCCAGACTTCAAAGGCTGTGCTCTCACACACTATAAGACAGGACTCTCATGAATTTAGGGAGGTTGCAGGGCAGGTCCTTTCCCCGGGGTTGCTGACAGAGCTCTCGAGGGTCCAGCAATCATGATAATGAGCTCTGTCGCCTGTACCCAGTGAGATCACTGCCCGCCAAGACTCACCATGAAGTAATAGAGCTGCGAGGACCGGGCCATGAATTCAGGCCGACACACAGCCACACAGATCTCCACGAAGCCTGCGTGCTGGCTGGGCTTGGCCTCCCCCATCTCACACACGATCCTGCAGGGAGGAGAGGAGAAACCCCACAGGTCACAGGACTTCCAGCCAGGACCCCGCACCCCACAGCACCTACCTGGGTCCCTTTCTCCACAGTAGGGCCTGAGGGATGGCCAGGCAAGGGAGGAAAGATGAGATACCCCAATTCCTCCTAGCAGGGGCTCCTCCTTAATTGTCAAGCAATGGGGAAACTTGATCTATGGGGTCTCCTTTGAGGGAGCCTAGAAGAGGGTCCCTGTGTTCTGACCCTAGATGTTGAGCGACTAATTCATTATTATCTACTCAACTGTCAACTAGACTGGAGGGCATGTTCTAGCCAAAAAACTTAGGGAATAGAGCTGGCTGAGTCCAGAGAGGCAAAGTGACTCACCCAAGGGCTACAGTAAGTCAAACACAGACGCTGGAGCAGATCTGAGGTTTTCTGGTCCCAACCTGGGAGCTTTCTGCTCCCAATGCTTGGGCTGCCTCAGTGAAGTGCTTTTGGTTCCTAGCCAGCCTGAGATTCCAGGCTGGTGAGGGGATATTGAGTGTGAGTGTGTGTGTGTGTGTGTGTGCGCGTGCGCGCATGTGCATGTGGATTTTTTCCTTTGTAAAAATTTTTATTGGTTTGTCATAAAATTTGTTTATATTCTTTGAAAATAATCAAAGAGTCAAACAGTACAGAATGTGGCAGTAAAAAGTGAGTGCCCCATTCTCCTTAAAACTTAAAATTATATATATACCTAAAACTTTAGTGTGTGTGTGTGTGTGTGTGTGTGTGTGTGTGTGTATCTCCTTGCAGACATTATAAACATATATGTATATGTATGTATATATGTATATATGAATTTGTATTCTTCATTTTACAAATGAAGAAACTGGGGCAAAGAAAAGTTAGCCTACTTGCCCATATATATATATTTGCATACATATAAACATATATTCATACACACATATATTTATGTTTGTATTTCATATGCAGGCACAAACATACATGTGTTTTTACATATATATATACAATTACAATTATAAACACACATATGTAAGGAAAGATGTATGTGTTTTTTTAAAATAAAAGCAAACGTAACACATCCACTGCTATAATCACTTCCGGTTTCACTCAGCACAACAGCCTGGACCTTCCTTCCTGTAGACATGGCTTGACTTTTTTTTGTAAAGACTGTTTTCTTTTCAGCAGCTTCACAGTATTTCATCTAATGATTGCACTATCATCTACGTAACCATCTTCCTACTGATGAACTTTCAATTGTCCTGATTTTTCTGCTATTCCAAATAATTCTGCAAAATGAACCAACTGACACCTACATTGTCAAGCACTGTACAGTAGGATAGATTTATAAGGAGGGAACCTGTTGGGTCAGTTTGTGTACTGAATACTTGGTAGGTAGAGCCAAATAATATTCCGACAAGTTTGGACCATGCACTTCTATTGATGGTCTGCTCTTTTGATATGAACACCAGATAGGAACAATCCTTTTAAGGTTCTTCTAATAGGAAAAAATATTATTTTAATTTTTACTTTGCAAATTACTAGTGAGTTTGCACATATTTTCACATGCGTATGTTCTTAAAATCTTGCATAGCCTTTCCTTTGACTTTTCTGTTGAAGCCCTCTTTCTTGCTGATAGACTGTCTGAATTAGGAGTATTAACTTCTGTCTGTTATAAATATTGCAATTATTTTCTCCACGCTTATCATCTTTCAACTGTGGTTCCAGTGTCTGTTGCCACACTAAAGTTTAAAAGGATCTGAGTGGTTAAGCTGGTTGTTCTTTTACTTTACGGCTTCTATGTTTTATGCTTTTCTTAGAAACAACTTCTGAGTAAGGGTCCTGGACAAACAATACCTTTCCATCCAGATCACATAATCAATGCATGTCGGGTGTTTAAAAAAAAACATAGAAAGTCCATAAAAGCACTTGTCATACAAAACCCCCAGTTGCACCATTCAGAAGGTAATTTTCCTTAAGACCATGGGGGAGATGCCATTATTATCCTCATTTTATAAATAAAGAAACTGAGGCAAAAAAAGGTTAAGCAACTTGCTTACATTCACCCAGTTGGTAATTGGCAGAGCCAGGTCTCCTAGCCTCTGTAACATGCCACACTGCCCTACACCCACGTGAAATATCCATTGTCAACATTTTGATGTTTCTGAGGCTGGTCTTGCTTTTCTTTTACAAAATTGATTTGAAACTCTATATTATGCTTGTAACCTGTGTTCCGAGAACCTGTGTACTCGCTTAATATGCTTTGAGTATATGCCTGACTATGACTCTTCCACATTGAATGGCTATGTCGTTTACTTTCCTGTGCTTTCGCAATGATTTATTGAATTGATGAATTTCCTATTTTTAGACATGTAAGTCACTTCTGAGTTTTTACTTTTATAAATAAGGCTGAAATAAGCATTCCTGAAAATAAATATTTGTGGATTCTGGTTATTTAGGGAAAGTTCTAGCTGTCTGGTGGCCAGGCTAAAGGCTTTGGACCCACATTTCCACATTTCCTTCCAGGAAGTTTGTCCCAGTTTCCCCTTGCACCATGAGTGAAGGAGTCAGCTACCTCTCATGCCTCTTTTGCACTGGGCATTAACTTTCACAAACCACTCCCTCTTGTTTTGATTTGCATTTCACTGATTACTATTGCTGTTGAACATTTATTTTTTGTATGACTTTTGGTTTTTTTTAATCTCATAAATTGTACATTCATGCCCTTTGATCATTTTGTGATCTTTGCCTTTTATTTATAAAAGCTCTTTATATATTGAGAAAAAGTATCTATTAACTGTAATAGGGTGTAACCATATTCCCAATTTATCATTCACATATTTATTTTGCTTGCAGTGATTTTTGATGCACAAGTTTTAAGGTTTTATGTACTCAAATCCCCTCATCTTCTTCTATATAATTTCCTCTGTTGCAGTTATATTTGGTGCAAGTTCCCCTTCTTGAAATCAAATAAATTTTCACCTGCATTTTCTTCTAATCCTTTCACAGTTTCAATTTTTTAAACTTAACTCTAATCCACCTGGAATTTATTTTGGTGTGTAATGTGGAATAAGATCTGCTACTGTACTTTTTTCCAAGGCATTAACCAGCATCCATTATTGAATGATCTTTCCTTGGGTGATTTGAAATATCAACTCTATCACATACTAACTTTGTACACATCAGCATTCTTTTTCTGGGTCCTCTATCTTATCTTACTTTACTGATCTAACTGGTATCATAATATTTTCATCACATGGCTTCATAATAATACTTTTGATATCTGGCTATGTAAATTCAAAGTAGGCTATTTTAAAATTCCCCAAATCACAATATATTAGCAGTGGCCTACTTTGGTCTCGTTCTAGAAAGTTGTCAGAAAGTTGAAAGAGCCATGGAAAGATCTTTCCGTAGCTAAGTGGTGATGGACCAGAGAGGCGAGTCCTACCATGACTGGGTCCTTAAACCATCTAATCTACTGTGAGCATCTCGGAGAGAACTCATGGAAATCAGGAGGAAGTGAGGATGGCAGTGCTGATGGTTCAGAAAACCGAGGCAAGACCAGCAAGCAGAAATGGAAACTGCACTCACATACCTAGAGAAGGCCTTGTGAAGAGTCAATAACTTATGCATACAGCACAAGCGACAAGATTTCACTCCAGGAGGTGTGACAAAGATGGTGTGGAATACAGATATTATATATTTTGTAGCTGTGTTTGCTGGGCTGGAAAATGGTGCTTACTTATTTACAAGGCCATGCATGATTCACGAACCTCCTCTACTAGGTGGGTTACAGGTCAAGGTCATTTTTTGAATGACCCATTCTGTGGGCCAGCAGACTTTCCAAAGAGAAAAATAATCGAAGGCACCCACAAGCCTGAGAGTGGGTGTGAATTTCATTGTTGATCTCCATAGAGAATAGCACAGGATCAGCTCTGGTGGGGATGTGAGTGGGAAGTTGGGGGCAGCAGAAGGAATTGGACTCACACTTCTCTTGTAGGTTTTCATTTTGCTTTGTCTCCCCTCTGTGCCTCCCCCATACCCCAAGTAGGTAACAGTCACCTTTCTCTCAGTTATTTCTCCTTTCCCTCTCTACACTTTCCCCAATATGGCAGGTAGCTAGCTGAGCAGGCAGGAAGTTGTGGGAGTCCACTCTCCAACTCTAGAATATTATGGAGATTCTCCTTTTCCCCCCACAACAAGCTCTGAGAGCATCTGCTGCTGACCAGGACATCCCTAATGCTAACCTATCTTCCCTCCCCTGTGTCACAGGCAGCTTCACTTACTGTTCTGCAGGGATGTAGCCATCCACCAAAGGGCTGCACTCCACACCGGCCACCTTGACATGGGAGGCAATGTCCCGAAATTCCAGGCCCAGGTTCTCCCCTCGGATAGTGACCTTGGTGCCCCCTTCCCGGGGCCCTGTCACTGGGATTATCTGGAGAAAGGAAGATAAATAGACAGACACCCCATCACTCACTTGCTGATGAGGCCAGGAGAGAGGCTGCTGGCTCTTCTCTCATCTGCCCCAGAGACTCTCAGTGGATCCAAGTCCCCAGGGGCACCCAAAGCCTGCAGTAATCAATGGGTAGTTGCTTCTAGGAAAGCAGTCCGTGTTTGTGTGTGTCCCTAGGAGCAGTATTCAAAGCCCATGATACATCTTCCCCTTTCATAGAAGAAGAGATGAGGGGAAGCAACATGACCAGCAATGCAACTGGATGATTCACAGAAAATTGGGATTAACGCCTTCTAGCATTTGCTTGTGTTGGTTCTACTCCCAAGGAAAATAAAAACACCTACCAACCCAGAGCTCTCTACACCTAAATGACCCTACCCACCTCTCAAGATCCTTCTCAAATGACACTGCCCCATAACCCAGTGTTCTTTCTCTCTCCCCACTTAAATTCCAAGGCACCTTCTTTGTGACACTTTCATGGCAAGGATTCTTCGTGTCTTGTTCCTCATCCTTCCCACTCTTGCTCCCTCCTCCTCCAATCCTGAGTCTCTGGGAGCAGGTCTGTCTCACGCCCCCTTGTGGCCTTTTCAGGAACAATACTATCTTTATGTCTTGCATTGTAACTGTCATGAAACCTACAACGGTCCAAACATCTTTCCGGAATTATCATGAGCAATTGGCACAACTCCTTTGCCTTTATTGTTTGGCCTGGTACAGTATGGATTTAGGTTTAATTTAAATTTTACCCCTGTACGCTGGTCAAAGTATACTGGCTTTCCCTTCCAAATCAGTGCCAAAAACTCATGATTAAAATGTGAGGACTCAACATCTAAGTAAGTACCTGCTCCGAGGTGGGGGCTGCACAGTTAACACTCAATCTCATCCTGACATCTCATGAGCCAGAGAAGGGCATGCTTCCATTCCTGGTGCCTCTGAGCACCAGCACCTGGACCTTAGCCAATGTCAGCAGGATTGGAATGGAAGGGATCCCATTTCTATCCCTTTTCAGCATGTTCCACTCTCCTCACACTGCAGAGACACAACTGGGGATTCCATCCTGGAGTGAGGGTGAAAGATGGGAGAAGCAGAAGAAACCAGGCTGTGCTGCCCTCCCCACCAAGTGGCAGCTTCGCCAGGTGAGGCTGCTTACTTGCCACAGTCAAACTACCTCTTGCCTCCTACACATCCCTGTGCAGGTGAGTGTGATTGTTAATAAGTGTGGGCAGGGGTGTGAGCCTGTGCACAAGTCTATTCCCACTGTAATGGAAAAACAGCTTCTCTGGAGACACAGGCCCATTTCTACGAGAGGGAGGTGGACAGACGTGGGGAAGGTAGGAGAGAGAGTCTGTGTTCTTCCCAAATGCCTGCGTAGCCAGTCCCCAAAGTGCCACTGGCACCTGGCAAGTAGGGTCCCCATGATATTCTAGCCCTGGCTTCTCATTCTGAAAAAGGAGTTTTATCTTTGGCCTGCTCCTTGGTTCCTCAGGTTTCCCTAGGGCCATCGCCAGTATGAAGGCAATAAACAGCCTCTGTCACAGGGAGATTTGTTTAATTTGCCATCTCCTCCCTGTGATTTTCTTGGACCTAGGCCAAGAAGAAAGCAAGTCCCACCAATTGCACCAGACACGCTGCCATGCGCAGCAGCCCTCCAGCATAGTTTCTTGTTGGGGGTTCTGGGAGGAGCTGTTCCACCAGGAGGTGTGAGGGTGAGGGGTGCGGACTGGGAAGAGGACATGGGCTAGGTGTGGGGTCGGGGGCAGTGATGGGAGGAGAGGTCCACCTGTCCTCCTATTCCAGATCATGCTGTAGGTTAATTCTGCAAATATTTCCTCCAAGTCTGAGAATCACTGTTTAGATTCCTACCATGCAACAGACTAAAGTGTGGACTGAGAGAAACCCTCAGAGCCTGCACAGCCAGGAATGTGGGGGGTAAAGGGCCTGAAGCATTGGACACATTTTGAAGGCCACTCCAAGGAGCTGCTTTGCTGGGTGAGGCTGTTCACCCACAAAAGCCAGGATTCTTCTTGCTTTCACACATCCCTGGTGCATGTGCACAATTTGTGAGTGGGGGTGTGAAGTCTCACATTGCAGTGGAGGAGAACAATGAGCTGGGAGAACATGACTCAGGAGACCTGAGATTTGGGACCATGTTATTGACCCTTGGGTTAGAGGATGTGTTCCTCTCTGAGCATCAGCCTGTCTATCGGGAAGACAGTGATCATCATGACCTGATAACCCTGGTCTCGGGAGACTTTATGGGTTTGAATTATGTTTACATCAAAGTCACAAAATGAAGTCTTAGCTCCAGTGTCTTAGAATGTGACCTTATTTGAGGGTGACAGGGTCTTTACAGAGGCAATCAAATGTGAAGGAGGCCATGAGGATGGGTTTTGGTACAATATGATCTAATGTAAAAGGGAAATTAGGACACAGAGGAATGCACAGAGAGAAGACGATGGGAAGCCACACGGGGAAAAGATGGCCATCTCTAAGCCAAGGAGAGAGATGGGGAACAGATGCTTCCCTCACAGCCCCCTGAGGAACTGACCCTGCCAACACCTTGACTTTGGCTGTCTACCTCCTGAACTGCAGGATGATCCATTTCTGTTGTGCAAGATGCCTCATCTGCAGTATCTTGCGACGGCAGCCCTGGGACCCTAATAGAACAGGTGGTGGTTTGGACTGACAAGGTAAGAGGTGTAAAGGTGTGGGGAATCCCACTAATATATGGCCAATGACTGTGCCTGCCACTGTTAAGTGATCATCTACTGTGTACGTTTGTGAAACTGTGCACAAAGTCCCTTACACGTATGTCCTCTCCTGTTCACTGAGGCAGAGACTGAGCCTCTGTCTTCTCCTCTTCTCCCTCTTCCAGATGCTTCGTGATCATCACCAGCATCCACAATGGTAAAGAGGTATTGAGCACCTATTGTGTGCTCAGCCCTGAGCTGGCGGCACAGATGTAAGACATGGTGTCACAGGGGAGGAGCATGTGGAGAGATGGATGCAGCCCTCTTTTTTAAGAGGGGAGCAAGGGACTCCGGCCATGCTGGAGGAGTACAGGAGTGGGAGGAGGAGAAACAGGACTACCTAAATTAACTCTAGGGGCAGTGATTTCCTTGGCTTAGACATCCCTGGGAATGACTTTATCAATGATGAGGGGTGAGGAGGCTGGTGAGATCCCCATGTGCTGGGCCCAGAGTGAGTTCCCTTGCCTGTATGCGCTTATGGAATTCTTCCAACTCCCCTGTGAGAGGATGCTCAGGCCCACCACACATGTGAGGAAGGTGAGGTGTGGGGATGGTGGTGATTTAGCCCCAAGGTACCCCAAACAGCCAGTGGAGCCTGGATTCAAAACCTGTTCTCCAGGACCCAGGGTCTGCATGTCTAGCTCTTCCTCATGTTTCCTCACTGGCTCTTCACTCCATGGCCTGTGTCCCCCTGGAACCCCTAAACTGTGCTCTTACAGCTCAGGGTTTGCTTTTTTTTTTTTTGTAAACAATGATTTATGGGGGTAGGGTGGGTGCTGGACAGGCCTCCAGGTAATAAATAACAGGTACTAGCAACAGCAGGGCCAGGTAGGAAGTTGGGGACAAATTACCCTGGTCTCAGGCTTTGGGAGTTCTTGGGGTATGGTTAGGGATTCAGGGGGACAGAGGTTAGTCACGACAGAGGAAGCAGCAGCAGGTACGGGTTCCCCCTTCCCCTGTGGCTCAGTCTTGCCCCAAAATCAGCCCCCACCAGGCCAGGGAGAGAGAGCTCAAAGGCCTCTCTGCTGTGCCCTTTCCACCTCCCCAGAGCCGAGCTGTGCCCCCATGCCCATGCATCTTCCAATCATGGGCTGACACTTGCTGAGGGTGCCACCAGTGAAACTTCAGGCCTTGCCATTAAGGCTCATAGAGACAAACGAAGGGGCTGGCGAGGACCGAGTCCTTCTTGATACAGCTCCTCGGAGGCTCCAACAGGACAGTCGAGCCCCTCATGATAAAAGTCTCTGATCCAAGCCTAAGCTTCCAGGGAAACCGTGAAGGAAAACTAGGGTGCCACCCAGCCAGGCAGAGCAACCAAGTCTACCCGGTGACCACTGGGTGACGACACCATGGCTGGGCAGACATCCCCCACACCACCAGCAGAATGCGGCGCAGCAGCCTAGCCTGGAGCCTGCCTATCTGGAGCAGGAGGCCTGACCCCGGCTTACCTCTGTGATGCGGGGATTCGTGCACTTGCTGTTGGCACCAGACAGCTCCAGCCACCGGCTCTCCTGGGCAGGGCAGTGCTGACGCAGGGTGCACTGGCCTGGGCCCTGGCACCAGCCGCATGCGAAGTCTGGGTCGGCCTTGAGGCACAGCCCGCAGCTCTCACGCATGGCTCCACACTTGTAGAGGTGAACTGCAGGGGGCAAGGGCAAGGGGTGCTTTGGAACGGCGGTGGGACCAGGAGAGGCCCAGAGAGGGACAAAGAGTACAGTCCCAGCCTGGGGTGACGGCGCACAAAGGCAGTTTTGCCCTCTTAGCCATTCTGATGCAAAAAAGAACCAGAAAGGAAGTCCAGGCCTGTGCAGAGGGACCAAAACAGGAAGCTCTGGGGGTCTCCGTTCACTTGGCGCTCAGCAGGCCTTCCCAGGAAGTCCACCGCACGCCGCCCCCTCCCAGAAGCCACCAGCCCATGTACGGAGCCCATGCTCAAGAAGTAACGGAAAAGCATGGATGATGGAGAGGCTGTGAAGGAGGAGCTCAAAGGAAAAAGGACAGCCCACTAGGGGATGGGGCAGAATGACACCCACGAGAATGCAGAGCGGCTCCTTCTCTCTCTACCCCGCCCCTTCTCCTCCCTCTCCTGCCAGGCCCCAGCCCTTCCACACCTTTATTCTGAGCTGGGTTGTCAATGTTGAAGTGCCCATTCCACACGACCGTCAACTCCACTGGCAGGTTGTTAATCTCCATCCCTTCATAGGAATACTGCAGCCAGGTTGGGGAGGAGGAGAGAAGAAAGCGGGGTCAAAGAAAGTTCTGGAGAAGGCCCACATGATCAGCCTAGGGCCATTAAGAGTTCATGGGCTAAGGACTGGTTCAGATTGTGCCTGTGTGCACCCCAGTTCACACAGGTGCATGTGTGTCCAGGCAGGGAGGTGCATATCAAAGGGGCTGAAAGATAATGCAGGGGTGGACCAGGCCTCCGAGCATGCCCTTATGGATGCCAGCTCACAGAGCAGATGGGAGCGAGCCACTCGGTCATTTCCCGTGGGTCTCAGGCAGGAGGCCTGTTCCCACACCCTGGATTTTCCTGCAAAGTAAAACCGAGGGAGGAGTCCACTGCCTCCCTGGCTGCCCAGGGAAACCCTGGACCTTAGGCCCTGCCAAGTCTGTAATTAGATTGGGGAACTCTAATTTCCAGGAAATATCCAGGATAGGTAGATGCTTTACCAAAGACCTGGGGAGGGATGATCACTTAACAGGCAGGGCGGTAGTTGCAGAGACTAAGAAATGAAGGAGCTACATCCTAGAGGGATGAGCGGCTAGGGGTTAAGAGATAAGAGGGCTAGATGGGAGCCTGGAGGTGAGGGGGAAATCCTGAGGACCCTGGATGACAAATCTGGGAATCGGGGTCTGGATGCTGCAGGCAGTCACCAGCTCAAAGCCAGGCTCACGCCCAGATTCCTGCTGTGCTCCTGTCCTGGGAGGGTCCCTCAGGGTCCTGCTCCCCTGCCCGGCTAAGGGATAGGAGGTGGAAGGTAGAGAGTAGGGGGAGGCGCTGGCTTGAAGATGCTGATGGAGAGGGCAGTGGCCAGGCATGCTGGCCCCTAGTCTGCCTTCTCATAGCAGACCCCTCTCAGTCCCCAGAGAAAGAGGATTAGCAGAGGGAACTTAGAGCCCAGCCTGGGCAGCAATTTCCAACCCCTACCTGGCAATTTTCCTGTTACTCCACCAGACTCTGCTCACCACAGAGGGTGGGATGGAGAAAGGAATTGAGACTGACTTTCTGCAGAGGAGGGGCTGAGGCCTGACAAATTAAATCTGAATTAAAAATTCGAGGGCTGGGCTAGGGGGATGTTGATGGATATCACAGGAGGCCAATGACGCGCCCCACTCCAAGTTGGCCATGGGACCTCCATGGACAGGCAGGGTGGCCACAGGACATGGGACAACACTCCTGGGAGAACTTCAGAGGGCTACCGTCCACACCTCTGCCTCTGGGGAGGAATAGGTCCGCACTGTATTTATAGGATCTTCTAAAGGAGATGTTACATCCTCAATGCAGGAGATCACCCTAAATTCCTGAGTTACGGAATGTGCTTCCATGAGAAGAGACTGTGACTGTGACGTTGCTCTCACACAGCAACCCGGGAGCACGTGCCTCCAGCCGCTTCAGGCTCTGCCCTAGTGTCCAGAGTTCTAACTCCCTCCCTGGCAAAGTGAGCCAGGGCCAGAGAGCCACGTTCGGTGATTGTCCCACAATGGAAGCGTTCTCACTGCATCCCCCTCATTGAATCTCTCTTGTGACCAATGGCACCAGGACCAGGGTCTAAGCTCACAGAGTAAAGCAGAGGCTCCTAGCCCTGCAGAAACCACAGTAGAGACTGTGATCATCGTAGAATTCAATCATCAACTCCCCAGAAGTTGTCTCTGCAGCTGGGTCAGGCTGGGTCCTCCTAAGTTGTCCTGAAAATATCTTCTACTTGAAACTGGTGGTTCTTAGAGTGGTCTATGGACTCCTTCATCAGAATCAACTGGCGGGGGTGGGGGGGCTAAGGGGCTACTAAAATGCAGATTCCAGGGGCCATCCCAGATCTACTGAACTGGAATCTCTGGAGATGGGGAGCATTTTGAGAGCTACCCTGTGATCCCATTGCTGGTTAAAGTTAGAGAATCCCTGCAGTCCATTAGAAGTAGGGAGGCAGATGACTGTCCGCGTGGAGAGAAAAGGGTGTAATAGAGGATGCCCTCTCTCCCTCCGTGTGTGTGTGTATGTCTCTGTGTGTGAGAAAGAGAGAATTTCTAGTCTTCCAGTTCCTTTCTCCAGCCACATTCAATTTCTTCCCATCCTTCCCCTCCCTCTCTTTAAAGGTCCCAGTGGGAAAAGGCGATCCCAACAGGTTCAAGCTGCTGCCTGGACAGCTCTGGGCAGGGCTGGCTGTTCTAACCCAAGCTGAGCACCATCTGATCACCTGGAGGCAGCGCTGGGGCGGGCAGAGCTCTGACCTTTAGGAGGGATGCTGGCAGTGGCTATGTCAGGAGGGGAGCCTGGGTCTGGCCGAGACATAAAGTGAAAGCAGCAGGTGGTGACCAGGAGTGTGCTGGCCAAAGATCAATAAATCCTCAAGCCCCGTCTCAAGAAGGACCTGACATCCCACAGGGAGGAAGGCAAAGAATCCTATATGCGTATGTGTGTGAGCATCTGTGTACACAAATGCGTTTACATGCATGCTGACTTGAGGAGAGGTCGGCACACATCTGTGTGTGTGTGTGTGCCTTTCAGTTCCTTCCTCCAGCCACATTCAATTCATGGAGATGAGGTTAGCACACGTCTCCATGTTACCTGTGTGTCCATAAATGCATGCACACACACACAGACACACACAGTTCCACAAAGTGGTTCTGCCAGTGACCAACTGTGTGACGTGAGCAGATGATCCACGTCTTAGTTTTCCCATTGGGAAAGTGGAATTCAAAGCAGTTCACGTCTCCTCGGATTGGTGTAAGCATTCGAGATCGTGCACAGCATGCTCTGAGCATAGTATTCGTCATAGGGTCTAAGCACTGAAATGCGATTGTGTATTTTAATCTATGTGCATACATTTGGGGATGCTATGCAGAACTATATTCGTGTTGCCTCTGTTTGTCTGTGCAGAAGAAGAATAGCAGCCATGCATTGAGTGTTTCTGCGCCAGATCTTAATACGTATGGGGATGTATGCATATGAGAACGCTTATGTGTTTGGTACGTGTGTGTGCGTGTGTGTGCAAGCATGAATTTTCCCTTTGAAGACAATTGAAAATACAAAAGACATTAAGGCTCAAATGTGCTGGGCACTGCTTTCTCTTTCTCTCCCCCAGTCCCGGGATCACAACTATGAATATTAGAGAAATCATTAACCCCATGTGCTCCCCCTCCTCCCCACCATCCCCTCTCCAGGGAAGTTTTCATCCTTCCTGGAGGCTCTCTTTCCTGTGGTTGACCTGCAGTGCGCCTGGGGCAGGGTAGGGGAAAGGGGTGGGTATGGCAGACAGTTGGGAGCCTGGACTGAGGGCTCCCATCCCCCAGGATCCCCCCATCTCCACTCCACTTAGCATTTATATAGCTCTCTGTAATCAGCAGGCAGTTAATCTGCACAAAGCTTGGAGCCCAGGGAGGACAGGCTCCAGGCTCCTGGAGGCCGGGAGGTTAAGTGTCTCAATCAAGGTCTGGCACACCATGCAGGGCTAATGGATGACTTTCCCCATAACCTTGGGAAAGTGTGAACCTCAGCTTCTACTCCTTCTAAAGCAAAAATGAGACCTCTATGCAACTGAGACATTCTCTCCTCCAACCAGTTCCTTGTCCCAAGATCCGAGATATTTTGCCAGAAAGTTCTGCCATTTGGGCAAACAGAGCTCAACAACCTAATGCTACACGAGAAGCTGGTATGTACACCGTGTCCACCTCGAGTCCCGAGGGCTCTGCTGACCCTTTTTCAGCCATGTCCCAGTGAAGGAGAAAGGGAACACGCTCTCTTCCTACTGCTCCCCATCCTTGTTTTGCACATGGTAGATAAAGGTTCCAAGAGAAAACCAGAGGCCGGCATGAGTCCGCAGAAGCAGGGCCTGGGCCCCGGCCCTCACAACCAGCACTTCAGCCAGCCAGATGCCCTTTGCAGCCCACTCACTGGTGTGATTTGGCAGCCTCTGAGGGCTGGTGGTCACACACTATTAACAGCACTTGACATTTTCCTAGAGCCTTGGTCTAAAGTAGGCCACGAATACCCACAGTTGCTTCCCCTCCACTGCTGCCTGTGAGTTCTCCCTGTCCTCCTCCCACCAGCCTCTGGGGGCTGCAGTCATTGGCTCAAGGCCTGTCCCCACATAATGGGGAAGTGGCTCCACCACCCCAGAATAAAGTGAATTTTCTTTTTTTTCTGTTCTCCTCTGAGACCACTTTATCACCCACCTCCCTCTGCCATCAGAAACTCAGGGATTTCTCTGTTAGATCCCTTGCCCAAGGCTGTTTCAGATTGTTTACGGATTTAGGAAACAAAACGATTTCCTCTTTCACACAATCCTCTTTGAGGCTGATCAGACCGAACTCCCAGGAATAACACCGAAGCTGCGGTAGAACGTGCTTCGCTGCTGTTCTTTGCTTAACCGTTCATTAGGGGATGTGTTATGAAAGTGGATTCAAGTTCTGAACTTGTGCCTTACTTGCTGTGTGATCTAAGGATGGTCACTAGACCTCTCTGGGCCTTAGAGACCTCATCTTTAACGGGATTAAGTAGATAATCTCTCAGGTCTATTCTTGCCTGATGGTACCCTGTTCTCTGCAAGTATGGTGGGAGAAGGTTGCCCCTGATCATGACCCCAAAGATATCTGAAGGAATCACTCGATGGCAAGCAGCAACCTGACCTAGACTAGCATTTAAACTGGGATTCCATTGCCCTCCATGAAAAGAGAGGCTCCTGGGAAATGTCAGAGCTGAGCCCTCCAGAACCATGTGATTCTCTGTGATTTCCCTTGGGTGCCGACCAGGGTGCTGGCACCAGGTACCCCATGGGACACAACGAAGGAGGAGACAGCTCTCACCTGCCTGGGGCTGCTGAGACCCTGTGTTCCCAGGAGGCTCTGATTTCACTCCCACATTCAGGGAGTTCCCTGGGATGGCTACAGACTCATTTGGTCAGGCAGCTCTCCACCTGGGAAATGTTGAGGACATTTCAACACAATCTACTTCCATTTCTGGCAGTCAATAGAACAGCACAGGGTCCCAGGGGGCTTCTTAGAAGCTAAAGTTAGTCCCCAGGGCACAAAGGAACTTCTGACCAACAGGTTTAGAAGACTAACTTGAGCTGTTGTCCGGGGCATCTTTGTCTATTAACAGAGTCAACCAAAGCCCAGGCCATGGCACCCAGTTTTATGACACCTGTGCCCCTCTCTTTGGGAACTGAGGGCAGCAGCAGGGTCTCTCCACTCTCCTGACATCCTCAGATCCTTGGGGCAGCTTCTCTGAAGAAATGAGGCTATTTTCCTCACAGCTTGAGATCCTCACCAGCCTCCTGCAGATTCAAACATGAGGCCCAGATGCGGGTCTCTTTCTGTAGGGAGCTTCTTGTTTTGGAGAGAATGGCTTGAGCCAAACCCTTGGGGCTGATCTACTTGCCCTCAGAATTTATGAGGAAACAGGAGGTGTTTAATATCCCCTTTGCTTGCAGGTTTAGTCTGGAGTGGTGCAGAAATCTGAAAAATAGCCTGGCCCCCAGGGGATGAGGGGGATGGGCACACAGGATGCTGTGGGGACAACATCTGGGGTTAGAGAGGTTGTGAGAGCAGCGACCAGTTCTATTCCTGTAATGCTGAGTGACCCAGGGCAGGTGCGTGGGCCTCTCTGAGCTCCATTTCCCCTTGGACTACTTCCTGCAGGAAGAGTGGGGTGTCCCATGAAGTCCTTTGTCTGGGACTCTCCTGTCACACATCACCTCTCCAAATACCTCTCCTGGGAAGACACTGCATGTGAGTTCCCAGGAGCAACTAGAAGCATCACAGGAAGCAGTGTGACTCAGGAGGGGTCCTTGAATCCAGGCCACCTCTACACTCAGTAGTTGTGTAACCCTGAGCAAGTCACTTACCTTCTGACACATTTTGGGGTGCATTACCCCAAAGTGAGCAGAGTTTCGACTTTCTGGGCCGGCACTTGCACACACAGCCCCGTCGAAGGCTGCCTATGTATCTAATTTTGTACTTATGATGTTTTGGTCTCGAAGAAGTTTCCCAAATCGTATGTCTCGCCCCACAAACCTAGATCTGCTCCTGCTTCTGGGCCTCTGCTTTCTCTTTGGTGCAGTGAAGAAGCACTTTAAAGTTCCTTATAACTTGAAAACATTCTGAGTCTATACCTCTAGTTGTTCGTCTCCAAGCATCTGGGCACAAAGAAGGAGCCCAGAAAGAGAGAGAGAGAGACCAGAGCAGTAGCTGGAAAGGCAGCACAGTGGGCGCGGAGGGAAGTGGGCAGGACAGGCGATACACAGGTGGGGTTCACCGTGGGATACCTAGGAATTAGGTAGACAGCTGTTGGCAACCTGGGGGCCGCTGACCACTCACTGAGAGATTAATGTGGATTTGCTAGACATTGGGCAGGGTTTGTGCTGCTCTAAGCACTCCCCTGGCCTGCTTCTTCCCATTTGTCGTTCCCTCCCACTGATGCTTGGTCTGTCTCAGAAGCCTTCTCTGTTGTTTCTCTGTTCCATGCCCTCTACGTAGGTATGAAAGTGGTGAGAGTTCTTTGGGGGCTCAGATGAGGAACTCAGATCAGACCTGTTGAGAAGGCAGGGTGCAGGGCCTCCAGAGCTTCTCGGGAAAGAAGATGGACACGAGGGTTGCTGGAGCCCAGCATCTGCCCACAAACAGGGCTCACAGCTCCGCGGCTGGTCCAATATCCCTTCTAACCCCATCTTGCATGGACAACCTTCATCAAAAAACATTTACAACTAGGGCCAGGCCCTGGGTGACCTCAGAATGCAGCGTGCTGCTGGGGCAGGCGTTGTGGGGCTGGGATGAGCCAGCAGGCATGGGGGACAAAGGTAGGCAGTTTTGTGCATGTTGGGGAAACGCCTGCAGGGCTGAGCTGATTTGGCTCCTAGAAGACAACACTGCTGAGGGTGGGGCTGGGGCCTGGCCTGGTGGCGGGCAGGGTTGAGCGACTCACAGAGGTGTTCTGGCACTGCACGCTGGAGCTGTTGAAGCGCAGGGCGGGCACCCGCTGCTCGCTGCCCTGGATGTTGAGGATGCATTCATAGCCACGCTGCCCAGACTGGGGCTGGGGGAGGTTCTTGGCCTTCAGTGTGATAGGCTTGATCACCTCCACGGGCACCAGGATCTTGTCCACTCGCAGCAGCTGGGGGCAGTCCTGGGGACAGAGGGCATGGCTCAGGCTGGACAGCCAGGAAACCAAATGAGCAAGGACCTCTGCAGATATAACCCAGATGTTCCCGGTCTCCACCCTTCCACGGACACACCCACAGCTGATCCCAGAGGTGCTCGTGCCCATCCCGTGGGCAATGCACCGAGAGCAGAAATGAAACAGGGATCTGGGGTCCTAGTGTCGTATCTTGAGATGGTCCCCACCTTCTTTGGGTTCCATGAATGCCTTCCCTGTGCAGTCTGCATTATCTGACACTCCCGCAGCCTCCTTCTGGCACCCTCCTACCGTAGTAGAAACTGCCCCTGCTGGCTGGGCCTCCCCTCCCACTGTGGAATGATGACCTCTTTGCCTGCTAAGTTCCAGGCTGTAAAGAATTGGGACAGGCTGGGCACGGTGGCTCACGCCTATAATCCCAGCACTTTGAGAGGCCAAGGCAGGTGGATCACGAGGTCAAGAGATCGAGACCATCCTGGTCAACATGGTGAAACCCTGTCTCTACTAAAAATACAAAAATTAGCTGGGCATGGTGGCGCATGCCTGTAGTCCCAGCTACTTGGGAGGCTGAGGCAGGAGAATTGCTTGAACCCAGGAGGTGGAGGTTGCAGTGAGCTGAGATTATGCCATTGCACTCCAGCCTGGGTAATAAGAGTAAAACTCCGTCTTTAAAAAAAAAAAAAAAAAAAAAAAAGAATTGGGACAGATGACCCCGTGAGAAGCTCTGCAGAGGCAAAGCCCTAGGCCTTGCTCTCCCCTGGAATATGAGTTTGACTGCAGCAGGGGTGTTGGGAGGGCCTTCTCTACCTGGGCTGAATCTGACGTTTGAGAATGTTCCAGAATGGGCCCCAGAGGCCTTTTAAATCCAGAAGCCTCTGACCAAGCTCTAGGATGTTCTGACCCCAAAGAAATGTCTCTCAGAGTAGAAATGCACTGAGCTCTTTCTGGATGCTAGCAATGGGCATGCTTAGCCCTGGAGCCACAGGAGCCCAGGTGGCCTTTGGGATGGAGACAGTGAGTCACTGGGCCCCTTTTTCCTGGGGCTGTCAGCCTTGTCCAGGGAGGGCTGAGGACATAAGGAGGTCAGAAACAAGACGGTGGGTGCTCTGCCCAGTTGAGTGGTAGGAGCTGCTATGTTGCTGTATTCTTGGAGCTGGGTGGAAGACAGTATTCTAGCTTCTGCTGATGGAGGTGGGCAGGGGTGAGGACTTCCATAACACAAGCATGGCCTGGGCACCCCCAGTGCCAGGCAGGTCTCACCATCCCCTAGATTCCTCCATCTGTGGCACTGTCTGGGGCATGCCAAGACAGATGGCTCCTGGGCAGGTTGATCATCAAAAGCATGACACACATGTTCTTTCTGAGGGTGCTTCATCATGGGCTCACCACTGACTCTCAGCAGAGGCTGCTCTCCCCCTACCCTAACACGTGTCCTCAGCAGAGTCAGGAAGAAAGAAAGCCATTGGGGAATGGTGGAAGGGAGGGGTTCCAGGCAGTTAGGCAACTGGCAGCTATCCCTCCCAAGTCCCAGAGCAAGCACGAGCCAAATATCTCCCTGTGCCATTGCAAGCTGCACCATAACAAGGGAGAAGGCTTGAGCCAGCTCTAGCACCCCTGAGCCGCCGACAAGCTCTGGAACTCTGAGGCAAGGAGGGGAGAAATAATGGCTCAGTATCAGCACATGAGCTCGTAGCTGAAGAACTCAGATGCCAACTGCCCGAGTTGCTGAATTTCTGCCTTTCATGAAAGAGGTGAGTTCCTACCAGTGGGCAGGACCACCTCAGGATGGGCTGGCCAGTCAGCAAAGGCCCCCCTGAAGTTCCCAGGACTTGGGAGCTCTGGAACCCTCCAAAGCTGGGCTGGTACCTTGCCTGGGGGCTGAACTGTTCTCCCAGCCTCTCCTTCTTGTCCCCTGTAAGATTCTCAGTGAGGCCTGTGATGAGTTCTGTAATGAGTCCTGATTACTAGTAGCCCCATAAAGGCCTAGTTTGCATATAAAAAGGTTGGCAGCTCTGAGAGTAAGTTCATTAATAATAATTGGAGAGGCCCAGGGCTGGGCTGGGCACATTTTCCTCTAGTGGTGCTGCTGATTGACCCTGTGTCCCTCCTAATTGAAATGTAAAATGGCAATTTCTCCCTAGGCAACAAGGCGTGAAGGAATGACTTCCACCATCCCGACCCTTCCTCCCACCCCATCATCCCAGATCCTGATCTGCCTTGTGCTCAGATTCCAGATACAAAATCGCAGACAGATCTGATACCTAAGGGAAACTTCAGAGAAACTTTCATGTTTCTCCAGGGCATGAGCCAGAGGCCCTGTTTCATGGCCCAGGGACTCAGAGCGCCCAGACCTTGTCTTCACCTCGAAGGCTCCTCACCCAGCAGGAGCCTGGCTCAGAGTCCTGTAACTGTGAGAGCAAGTCTGTCTTTCTCTCCCCAGTTCCAGAGTCTTGAACAAGTGCTCTCATCATTGCTTGGCTTAATAATGAATAGGGATCGAAAATTCCTCTTCCAAATGACCGTTTTGTGAATTCCAAAATGGTCTATACTATTGAACTAACACATATAAAGCATCTGGCCCATACCATGCGAACATTCAGCAAATGTTTGTCCTTTCCTCCAAGCCCAGGCTGCGTCTGGTCCCTCATCTGCTCCGTCTTCCCACCTCATTTCCAAAGGACCCATCTGCCTTGTTCCCGCCCCCATGCAATTTTCTGCAATACACCCAGCTCCTTCCAGTCCTCTGGGCTCCACATCTTAGGATCAGCCTAACTTAAATAGCTCTAAGTGTTCCAATCATAGGGGAGACTGGCAGGGAGGTCCCAGTTCTGGCCACTGCTGTGACGTCGCAAAGTTGCATGCTCCATGTGCCCTGAGACAGGAGATCTGCCAACCAGCCATGTGGCCTTGGGAAAGCCCCTCAAACCTTCTGGGTCTCTTCACTCATAAAATGAAGGGTTGGTTTGGATTAGATAAATTGTGTAGTACCTGGAATACTGTGATGTAAGAAATATATATTGGGTCTTTTCCTCTGGCTGCTGGCATGGTGCTTCTAAAACCTTTGGAGTTTTCTGAACGACTGGGCGGAAAGGAGCATCTTTTGTTATACACAATAAACCCTTTTCTACTATACCTGAGTTTATGTTCTGAGGTGACTCCTGGAGGGTTGGGGTATGTTGCCAGAGGAAACAAACATGTAATTAGAAGGTGGCACTTCAGCCTCTCTCCTCTGGGGAAGGGGGAGGGGCTGGTGATTGAGTTCAACTGTCAGTGGGCAATGGTTTAATCAATCATGCCTACATAAAGCATCCTCCTTCAACATACTAAGCAAAGGGGTTCAGAGAGCTTCCCTGGTGGTGAACAGATGGCAACACTGGGAGGGTGGTACCCAGAGAGGGCAAGGAAGCTCTGTGCCCCTTCCTACACCTTGCTGTAGGTACTGCTGCATCTGGTTGTTTATCTGTATCCTTTACAACACCTTTTCAAAAAAGCTAGTAAATTTAAGTGTTTCCCTGAGTTTTGTGACCTGTTATAACAAACTATCCAATCTGGAGGGGATTGTGGGAGCCCCTCACTTATAACTGGTGGATCAGAACTGCAGGTGACAACCTTAGACTTGCAATTGGCGTCTGAAGTGGGGATAGTCTTGTGGGACTGAGCCCTTTAACTTGTGAGATTCAATGGTTTACCTGTGGCTACATTCTGCAGTTCTGAGAAGGCAGAGGCGTGGGAAGTGGCAGGTAGTATCAGAAATGAATTGAGTTCTAAGCTACCCAAGTGGTGTCTGCTGAGGATTGGAGAATGTCTTGGTGTAGGAAAAAGTCCCACACATTTGGTGTGGTGAGTATTAAGTATAGAGAAGACAATTTGTTTTCCTTTTAGTCCCAGGTCTATTAATAACCCAGTCAATAATCTGGGATATAGAATTGTATGATCTCTTTGAAGCTCGGTTTTCCCATCTCTAAAATGAGGATAATGATGCCTGCAAAACTAACTCAAAATGTAGTATTCAGTAAACCAATGCATGAAGACTGGAGGCATGGGGAGCTGAGCCTCCGAGGGATGGCTCTTCACCTATCAGCAGGGATGTATTTTAATATTTTAATAAGGCCGGGCACGGTGGCTCATACCTGTAATCCCAGCACTTTGGGACGCCGAGGAGGGTGGATCACGAGGTCAAGAGATCGAGACCATCCTGGTCAACAAGATGAAACCCCGTCTCTACTAAAAATACAAAAATTAGCTGGGCATGGTGGTGCGCGCCTGTAGTCCCAGCTACATGGGAGGCTGAGGCAGGAGAATTGCTTGAACCCAGAAGGCGGAGGTTGTGGTGAGCCGAGATCGCGCCATTGCACTCCAGCCTGGGTAACAAGCGAAACTCCGTCTCAAAAAAAAAAAAAAAAAATTTTAATAATTGATATGTTGCAGCCTGGTATGGTTGACCAGTCGAGTAACTGGCTCAGATAGGCAGCATGGGATGCCGCTGTGATTCTAGTTAACATGGTTAATGTGGTACAAGCATTTAATTTAATGTCTATTCCACTACCTCCATCACCTTCCACATATTTCCCATGTGCTATACTGTATCAGACACACACACACACATTTATAAGATCACTCCCACGTTCTGCACAAAGACACTAAGGACGCTGTTTACCTCACTCAGTGCCCATGACAATGACGGACACAGTATTTTTACCCAATCACCGTCCTGACCTTTATCCACAGATGATTATCCAGCTTCCATCCAAAACTCCTCAAAAACGTACTGCCCTTCTCTTTTCAAGGAGGCTATTTCTCTGAACTATCACTTGAAAGGGCCAGCTTTTGGAAGATGGAAAACACCTGTATTTAACAAGATTCTTTGGAGACACATGCAGATCAGAAGAACCCTGCTCTCTCGGAGGCTGTTTTGCCTGTAGCTAGGTTCTGCAGTTCTAAGGCAGAGGGGTGGGAAGTAGCAGTGGCTCCAGGCACAAGCACACCTTGAAAGGCCTGGCATTCAGGAGGTCACTCTAGCGAGCTCCAGGCCAACTGTTCAGCCCCATGCACATTTTGGTCTCCACTGAAATGCACACAAAATACAAATCACACTGCTAATTGCAGAGAGCAGGAACACAAAGACAAAGTATAAAAGTGAGAAGGATGACTTTCTCTCCACCATGTTCTGCACATTAGTGACTGCTTTATACAGAGGCTTCATTGCATATTTAAATAATTGAACAAGGACATAAAAAATGCTGCCTAGCTGGAAGGGGAAAGGCTGCCTTCAGGGCGGGTGCTGCCTGCAGATGGGGGTGATAGGCCCTTGAATTTATAGCCCCCAGTGTGTTTACAAAATGAGGGCTCTAATTCTCCTATTGTTACAGCAAGATTGGGGAAAACAGAGCTCTGGGGAAGAACAGGGACGGGGGGGGGGCGGGGGGGGGGGGCCGCGGGCAGCTAAGGAATAAATGATTTGCAGGTCACCTCTCCTCCCTCTAAGTCACCTCAGACCTCATCAATCCCAAAGACAAGCCAGTCCTAACCCCAACCAGCCCCCCAAATTTACACTCACCTTCTCAGAACCACGGTGCCCAATACAAAAATGTAACGCATCATATATTTTCTTGCTATTCCCCAAGTTTATAATGCCATTAGCATGATCTACGACAGGCTGGTTTACAGAGAGAGCAAAGTAATAATATAAAAAGGAAATACCCATAACCTGAAGCGGGGAGGGGCAGGCAAGATTGATGGAAAGTGCAGTTGTCTGGAGGAATGGCAACCTAGTAATTGAATACCTGGTGTGGGGGCGGTGCATGGGTGGGTAGCATGTTCTGTAGCTGGATTTGCTTTTGTTTTTTCACAGGAATGTGAAAGGCATGGCAGGGGTTTCCCATTCCCTTGGGTTGGAATGCCTTCCCTGCAAGAACGGAAGCAGAACTGCTGACGAAGTGGGTTGGTGATTTCCCTCTGGAGTCCAGCTGGTGGGTCAATGCTCTTGGTCTGCTCCTGTCTCAGGGTATGGGGCTTATTTCAGCACCAGGAGCAAGCGGCATTGACCCTTGCTCCTGGTGCTGAAATAAGCACCCATGAGCTAGGACTTTCTCAGCCTCTCCCAGTCTTTAGTCCTGGAGAGGACTTGATCCTTTTGATACCAGATTTTCAGTCCTGGCTCTGAGTTTCTGTTCAGGGGTGTTGGGGCAGTAGGGGATATTGGGAAAAGCTTTCAAACACAGCTTTGAAAATCAAATAGAATTCATTTTGCCTCCACTGATCTTACAACTGTTCTCTGGAGTAGTCAGGCTGGTTGAACTTCAAGAAGAGAGGCGTTCCTGGGAGCCTCCTCAGCGAGCCTGCGCACCTGGGGGCCAGAGGTGCTTCGCCTTCCTCGCAAAGCCTGGCTAGTCTGATGCCCAGAAAATACAGCTTCAGCAGCAGCTCACTTTGCTTTTCAATTTAGGCAAAAAAAAAAAAAAAAAACAGCAAAATAGTGCACCAAGGACAAATTCTGGCCGATGGATTTGCTTTTGCAAGGAAGTTCACCTTCGTTCCTCAAGCATCATCATCGTTAAGTGTGTGCCTGGTGGGAGGTCCAGGTTAGCCTGTGGAGGAGCTGAGGAGGGATTCTGAAGCCACCTGGGGACCAGTGGCTGCTCCAGCTCGGTAGAGGGGTGGGCATGGCTTTGTTAATGGCTACCCAGGCTCTGGCGGCCGATCTGAAGGCCTAGGGCCGTTATCACAATGCCATCATTAGTTGAAACAAAATCATTCCTTGTAACTGGAATATAGTTACTATAAACAACATATGTTATGGGCATTCTATTTCTAATAATTGTAATTACGGTGGAATACTTGCCGTTAATATAACAACAATAATGATTGACCAGTTCTTTGTTCCAGACCAGTAACTTCACCTGAATGCATTCTTTGTTCAGAAAAAAAAAGAGGTAATTCAATATCCCGGATAGTCAACAAAGCTGCTGTTGAAATGGAAGACGCACAGATGAAAGCATTCCTGGGATACAAGATGGTGCTGGGTAGATGAAAAGCCACCTGTCAGCCTCACTCTTAGCTAACAAAAGGACATTGTTTGCATCCCCTCACTCAAAGGGTAAAAGGAAATAAAAATCCCAGAGATTTCCAGAAGTGACCAGGGCCTGGGTACACCTTCATTCCAAGAGGGTGGGCCCTGGGCTGGGTGTTCAGGGGGACAGCAAGCCCTGAGGGTAGGGGTCACCTTGTTATTTAAAGATGGTTGATCTAAGCCTTGACTCAATCCTCGCCCTATAATTGCCAGCCCTGCTTCACCACATTTTGGGCATGGATTTATCTCGGGGGCTTTCCAGGTTATTTCTACTTACAATGGGAGCACTTTAGAGATGATGCAGACCCATGGCCTCTTCTTACAGATCTCTAAACACAGATCTCCACAGATCTCTCTCACCTTTACACCTCTCACAATGTCTTGAGTATGGGAAATGCTTAGGGTAATGAAGAATAAACACTTAAATCATAACAAAACTTCAGAGTATCATGCTGTGAATAAGCTCTTCCCCTAGAGCAGTGACAGGACACAAAATCACCTTTTAATCGGGCAGTGTTCCTTTTACCCCTTACTCCTGCTACTGTCTCTTCCCAGAAACACACATAGTAATGTCTATGTTCCACATAAGGATGGAAACATGGAAACATCCTTATGTGGAACATAAACATTACTATATGTGTTTCTGGGAAGAGGACCTCCTTTCACTGACCCAAAATGTCTATATATAGACAATGACAAACTATATATAGGACAGCTAGCAGTCTCATAAGATTATAATATTGGTCAGGTGTGGTGGCTCACACCTGTAATCCCAGCACTTTGGGAGGCCAAGGCGGGTGGATCACAAGGTCAAGAGATTGAGACCATCCTGGTCAACATGGTGAAACCCTGTCTCTACTGAAAATACAACAAATTAGCTGGGCATGGTGGCATGTGCCCGTAATCCCAGCTACTCAGGAGGCTGAGGCAGGAGAATTGCCGGAACCCAGGAGGCGGAGGTTGCAGTGAGCTGAGATCGTGCCATTGCACTCCAGTCTGGGTAACAAGAGCGAAACTCCGTCTCAAAAAGAAACAAAGATTATAATATTGTATTTTTACTGTGCCTTTTCTATGTTCAGATGTGTGTAGATACACAAATACTTCCCATTGTGTTATAATTGCCTGCAGTATTCAGTACAGTTACCTGCTGTACAGGTGTGTAACCTAGGAGTAATAGGCTGTGCCATATAGTCTAGGTGTGCAGTAAGCTACAGCATGTAGGTTTGTGTAACTACACCCTATGATATTTGCACAAAGACATAATTGCCTAATGACACATTTCTCAGAGCGTATCCCCATCAATAAGCTGCCCATGATTGTATATTGCTAAAATAAGTAAATGTAGAATGTAAAAATATAGCAAACAAAACAAAACAACATAAAACAACATATTTCCATTAGCAGCCAGGAACTGTCTTTGGAGTTCTGGGGACAAGGACCTCCTTTCACTGACCCAAAATGTCTGGAGTCAGTCAGTAGTCCACACGTACTTCTTTATTTCCTCTTTGCTACATTCACTAGAAAGATGCTACAGTAACCATCACCAGGTGGCCAGCTCTGGTTCACCTCTATGCTCATATTCAAAATGGCCCTGGGACTGAGCTGGGTAGAATGCAACCTCCGAGCCTGGATTAGTAGCACACCATTAGAGCTTCCTTCTCTTAGAATAAATACACATCCAAGGTAAAGAAGAGCCAAAATGTATTCCATGTGATAAGGGAGGCATGGGTAATTCCAGAACTATCCCAGAGTTCATCCCTGCCATGGCCTGCCAGGCTCACCACACCATAGCTCATGGGAAATGGAGAGGATTTCAGTGTAGCAGCAAGAGCTTAGAGCAGCTCCATATCCTCTATCAGCCATTTCTTCCAGGCTAGTTCTTTCACTGGGGCCCAGGCATCCCATCCTCTGCAATGCTGTCAATCCCTGGCAGTCTTTGCTTGTATCAGGTATAGAAGGGTGTCCCACCTGACTTGGAGTCTGGGTACTTAAACTCATCATTCTTCTAATGGGATTTCTCCATTGCCCTGGGAAACATGGCGGGCTCTTATTTTATTATTTTTATTTCCTTTTTTTTTTTTTTTTGAGACAGGATCTTGCTGTGTTGCCCAGGCTGGAGTGTGGTGGCATGATCATGGCTCACTGCAGCCTCAATCTCTCAGGCTCAAGCAATCCTCCAATCTCAGCCTCTTGAGTAGCTGGGATTATAGACATGCACCACCACGCCCAGCTTATTTATTTATTTTTACTTTCTGTAGACTGGGGGGTTTTACTATGTTGTCCTGACTGGTCTTGAACTCCTGGGCTCAAATGGTCCTCCTGCCTTGGCCTCCCAAAGTGCTGGGATTACCATGTCTGGCCTTATTCTCTTCTTGTTCTTTTCCCTCTTTCTGTGCAACAGAAAGATGCTCCTCTCCTATACTTAAAAGAAAGAAATTTGGTACAAGAAGAGCAAACAAGAAAGAAAAAGCAGAAATTCAAAAGCCTCCTTCAAGGTAATTAAATGATTAGAAGCCTTCAAAATCCACCAGCTAGCTCAATTGTTTTTGCTTTCAGTTTACTCTTGGGCCTCTCTGCACGTAGAACCTCTGCCCATAAGGCAGTCTGGAAAGCTGGCGAGAAACTGAAAACCACTTTGTCTCAATTCCCGTCAAGTTATTTGCAGGTTTCAGACCGGAACAAGAAAAGGATGCTTCCCACATCCCTGTCCCCAGCCTTGGTGGGTCAACCAGCCCTCCTACTCCTGACACCACATCCCAAGATGCTGGCCTGGCCAGGCGGATGAGACTGTGAAGCCTTTTATCAAGGATGTGCCTTTGCTGTCCGACTCACATCTCTCTTGCCATCTTTATATCCATGTTATCTTTGTTAAAGTACAGAACTGACACATAAGCATGAGATTCACACTCCTCTCTTTCCCTATAAAGGGACAGTCTATGCCCAGGTCTCTTTTCCTGACTGAATCCAGAGTAGCCAATTCCAGGCATGAACAGATTCCGATGGAGAGGGAGAGGGTCTTGTGTCTGAGCTTCTATAATCTCTTCCTGTTTCTGTCTGAAACCTGCAAGGAACTTCATGGGAGCAGAGACAAAGGTTCTCAGCCTTTCACCAGCTTTCCAGACTAGCGTATCTAGCAAAGGTTTTATCTAACAAAGAGGCCCAAGAATAAAATGCAATCAAAACATTTGAGCTACATGGAGGCTTCCAACGGCCCCTAGTCATTTCACGATCTTGATGAAGGTTTTCAAATTTCTACTCTTTCTTTCTTCTTTGCTCCCCTTGTCTGTTACTCAATCAGGACCATCCTTTCCCTGACAATGTCTCCACTCCTTGCCTTTACTTCTAAAATGAACCACCCTGCCCGCTGTCCACCTGTAGAACTCCTGCTCAGCCATCAGGATGTGAGCAAAATGGGATTTGGGGCCTGGATTTTCTGAGGGCTAAGCACTGTGCCATCACTAACCCCTGTGTAGGGTAGCCACATGCCACAGGTGTTAGCATGGGGTGAACATTGACCTTCCCTTTCAGCCTCAGACAAAAGACAGCTTCTCTCCTGCTATGAGGGTTTGGCCAAAGGTAGGGTTCTTAGTGGGGTATGAGTCTGGGATGGGAAGGGCACTTGATGGGTCTGTTCTCTTAATGCTCCCCTCTCCCCTCCCCATCCCCAAATACTCTATGCTTCCTGCACCTGGACAGGCCCCTTCTTTCACAGCTGTGGGGCTGGCCACATAGTCATGGCAGCCCCATGGCAGTCACATCAGGGTGGTGTGTAAACGGGTCTGAACGATACATCCAAGACTAGGGGTGGGGGTGAAGGTGCTGGAGGCTGCTGAGTCCAATGGGAGCTGAGAGAATGCAAGAAACACTGCCGTGTTTGAACAATAACAGACTTTCCCAGAGCTATACCTGTTATCCTTGAAGTCCTTGACCACATTCTGACGTTCTAAGAGAGGTAACAGCATAGGCAGAAAGCATTTTTTGTTGTGGTGAAGATGAGTTTTCAAGGAGAATAAAAATTTGGAGGGAACAGAAAGGCCACATTTTAACCTTACAGCCGAACAGTATCTCAATGACTCTTCAACCTGAACCGAGCATCAGAACCACCGGGAGGGATCATGTAAGCCTGAGTTGCTGCACCCACCCCCGGAGCTTCTCATCCAGTTGGCCTAGGGTGGAACAGAAGACTTTGTATTTCTAGTAAGTCTCAGCTGATGCAGATTCTGCTAGCCTGGGAACCATGCTTTGAAAACCACTGCTCTAGCTCACAAGTTGACCATTCTTTCCTCACAACTTGTCCTCTTTGGGGGTCTCAGTTCTCCTCTGCAAACCGTACCCTGAGGAACAGCCAAGGAGCCTGGACACAGTCCGGCTGTGTACCTACAATTATTTCTAGGAAACATCAGCACACCCATCTCTTTGGAATCTTTCTAGAGCCCACCTAGTGGGCGAAGGATCCTTCTGCCTGGAGTGACCTGGAATATACCTTTGTCTGTGACAGAATCTCCAGGGCAGATCCAGAACCCACAGTCCCAGCACAGAGCTTGGTGTATTTCCTGCTTTTATCAAGTGGTCCCTTAAGAGTCAGGAGGGAGGGAGTGGTCCTACACGGTTCTCCTTTGCTTTCTTCTCTGAAGGGAACACCTCTCCTCTGTGTCTCATGCTCACAACAAGAGGCACTCACCACTCTGGCTGCCAGGGACCTACCTCAGGCAGCTTCACTCGGCCTTCCTGGAAGGAGCAAGTCTTGGGGTCGTGGGTGCAGACGTGCCGGTATTTACACCAGTGGCAGCGGTACGGACTCTCCACACAGGACAGGCACCTGGGCACAGAGCGGGGAGGCACAAATCTGAAAACCTGGGTCAGCCCAAAGCAGAAGACTTGAGTCTCTTGGCTCTAGTAAAACATTTTTAGTATTAAGAGAAACCACTGTCAAATGCACAGGAAGGGTGGATCTTAAGCACAACCATCCCTTTACTCCCCAAGACCTCAGGAAGTTAATGGTCTCTGGGCTCCTCCCTTTCTCATATGTAGCTGACAACCCTGGTCCCCCCAGGTCAAATGAGTCCTCCTCCATCTCCATGGGATAACCCTCCTTTTCAAAAGAAGAAATGATAAGGTCTGGAGCAGAGGACTTATGTAGAGAGACCTAAGAGTTGGGGCAAACAAAAGATTAGGTTGATACTCAAATTGACTCTGGGTCTCTGCTGCCGGGAAGCCACCTGGACTCTGCCTGGGGCGGAAGTGGCTGAGGCAGCTCTCTCACAAGGAGGGCTCCTCTGTGGCTGGCAACCCCACCTCTCACCTTTACCCCAGGAAACCAAGACAATTTTATAAGAGTTCCTGATTGCTTAAAAGTCCAACATGGTTCTCTTTTTCCAAAAACTCAACTGCCTCTCCAATACAGGCTATGCCCTTCATGGCACCCATGACTACTGGCCGCCCACATGGGTTGTGCTTTGGCCACGAACAGGCCACACTCTCCCCACAAGCTGTTCCTCCCCTCCAGAGCACCGTTTCTTGTTTCTTCCACCTGGCTACCTGCTTGACCAAGGAAGAGCTGGTCACCCTGGGCCCTTCTCCTGGGAATCTCTCGGCTGACATTGCTGGGACAATCCTGGCCAACTTGTGTCATGTCTCACTATTACCTGTCTGGCTCCTCTACTGGTCCCTAGGCTATCAATTCCTGGAGGGCAGGGATTGAGTCTTTATGTTGCATTGATTTTTGACTCCACCGTGTCTGATGAGCAACACATTCCCTTGCACATAGTACATGGTTAAAATCATTTTATGGACTTAATGGAAGCTTCACACATGATTTCACCTATTTACTCTGCTTCCCCAGAGGGGAAAGAGAGGAGGGAGGGATTAGGCCACCAAGTAGTAAACAGGGACAGCTCTGTCGCAAGAGGCAAGAGGAGAATCCTGGGGCTGGAGCAACTCATTTTTGGCTGGGAGGGCTGGATGCCTCCTTCCTTGGGGCCCCACAGAGAGCTAAGTTCTAGACTCACAGCCTTCATAAGCAGATTGGTAGACCTTAAAATTCTACCAGCCTAGAGTCCCAAACTGTCCCTGGTCATGTCAGCTACCTATCGTGCATGGAAGGCAAAACAGAGGAGCATATTAAAGCAAGCAGCGTTTTTGAGGTCAGGTCCCATGGTTTGCTCTGTGGAACACTGGGGATGCCATGGAGCTCCCTTAAAGAATGTGTAAAGAATGTGTAGAGTTTTATGGGGCTCCTAGAGGGGTTCCAGGCCTCCCAACCTTTAATCAGAGGAGCTTCTGCTTCCATCTATTCTGTATATTGGGCATCCACACCCACTTTCAGTTTAAAATTTCTACAGTGAAAAGCAAAAAAGACTGGCCCATCTATAACCTGGTCCAACCCCATCATTTGATAGAGAAAAGATAATATAATAATGGCAAGAAGGTGTGCAATGTCTAAACACTGGACCAGACATGGCTCTAAGTGCTTCTCCTTAGCATGGCCCTTTTACCCCTCGTGGCTGTCCTGTAGGGTAGGCAGAGCTGATACTCAGGGCTAGCAGCCAGCACAGGGTCCCAGCCAGTGACTGCTCTGATAGGACAGTGCTCCTGCCACGTCAGTTGGTAAATATTTGCGTGACGCCCTTGGAAGGAGCACTATGATTTCCCTGTTGATAGAGGACACTGGGGTACAGAAGGGTTGAGCTTCCCAGCCAGTCTGGCTGCAGAGTCAGGGCCCTACCCTTCCCATCTGCTGCTGGAAGTTGGATGTTTAAGTCAAACAAAGCTGGAGCTGGAGTCAGGCTTCCTGACCCCTGAGCCAGAGTCCACCTACCCCATTCCTTTCTGCCTTCCTCTGGCCCTTACCAATCTGTGTCCCCACCCAGCCTGGGGGCCCTGTGGGGAGCTGAGCATGGAGTGAGTGACCACCTGCCCCCACCCTGGACATACATCAGGACTTCTCTCCCTCCTCAGATCCCTCCTGTGCCCACGGAGCTTACTCCTCTGTTCTTCACGTGGGATGCACCACCCCACAACGGATGGTGGAGATGGAATTGAGTTGAAGGACTGATGTCAGGGAAGATGTATGCGCTAGGGATGTGAAGAGCCCCACTCCATAGGTTCTCACTCTCTGCTCTTCTAGTCTCTTTCCATTAACCCTGTGGGTACCAGAGAAGAGGGGTGAAGGAGACCTCCTCTGGGGCTTCTACATGGTGACTCCCTGGGAACAGTGATGGGGTTTTCTGATCTTTGGATGAACCTTGACCCCAGGAACAGGAAGTGGGATAAGGCCAGGGCCACTTACGAACTGTGGACGCTGCAGTTGTAGAAGACAAAGCTGGTGCTGGCGAAGGTCATGCCAGTCTCCTTTGACTTGAGCTGCAGCCGGACGACATGATGGTCCCCTATGAGGAGAGATGGCTCAGGGGTCGGGGGGTGCTGAGGCCCCAAGCCAGGGATTCCTTGACCAGTGACACCTGCTGAAAACGGAAGCCTGCTCCCCAGTGTGCTGTTGGCTTAACAGGATTCTGACTCAGCAGGACCCAGTCCCAGGACAACCCTGAGAGCAGCTGCAGAGAACAGTTCTAGTCTATTCTCCCTGCCCACCATATCACTGCCCCTCCTCCACGTGTACACACACAGAAGCACACAGCCAGGAATTCAAATGTGCATTCACATGCATGATGTCCTGGTCACTCACAGAATTGATTCACAACCAGGAGAAACACATATGCAGACTCCTAGGAATGCTGCCACAAATTGCGCAAGAGGTTTTGCATGTATGTGTGTGTATACATGAGCTCGTTCCCTGTCTCTGTCCAGAGAGCTCCTGTTCTGACACCACCTCCTCTCAGGGGGCTCAGGGCTCCTCTGGGGTGGGAGACCTTGGAATCCTCAGCTGGCGCCAGGGAGGAGCTGCAGCCCATGTTTAATTCACAGCCCTGACCCTAGGCCCCCACTTCAAGCCTTGTTCTTTGCCTTCCCTGAGAGCCTCATTAATCAATCAGCTCCGAACAAATGTGACAAGCCCAAATGGGAGGGACAACATGGAATCAATCTGCCCAGGCTGGGCCTGTCCCTCACCCACATGGAGCCTCTGCCCACTCCCGTCTTTCCCAGGGCAGCTGGCCCCCAACAACAGGCAGCTATGGGGAGACCGGTAGGGCAAAGTCATGGAGGCAGTGGTCCAGGGTCAGAGACCTGCCATGTGAGCAACCCTGCTCCTCCTCAACTGACCCTTCAGACCAGTGGAGAAGGCTGAAGTTAACCACATGTTCTGCTACTGTCCTGGCCTGCCCCTCCCCACCCTCTCTGCACCTGCTGCTTGCCCAGGATGAAGGTGACTCTTAGGGGCTAACCTGGGGCTGCAACAGAAGGGCTGTAACAGTCAGTGCCATGGGCAGTGGAGGGAGAGTTCATTCCCCTCTTCCCATAATACACCCACCAACCTACACCCCTTCCTCTGACCCTCCCCTGCCTGTAGGCTCCCTCAATCCCCCTACATCTGAGTTCTCCTCATCTAGCCAAGAGGGAGGACGTGCCACTCAGTGGTGCCTCTGGGATGCTCACCATTCTCTGTGATTATCCTGGGCACCTCCTTGGCTGCAGGGGAGTAGCACTGGATCTGATTGCCCACCACCAGCCCATCCATCTCTGACAGGTCCTCAAAGGTGCAGTTGACGCCAGCTGACAGCTCCGGGACATTGTACGTCTCCAGGACCAGCTGTTAACAGCCAGGCAGGGGGAGAGAAGGAAGAAGGTGAAATGGGAAAAGGACGGGTATGGAATTAAAAAAAAGAAAGTGGGAGAGTGAGAGAGATCACAGGGAAAGCAAAGACAAGCAAGAGGCAACATTAACACAGAGAAGAGACTCAGGTTATTAGGAGAGCAGCACAGAGGCAGTGGTGAGATGCAAAGAAACAGTCAAAAGAAACCTCATTCGGACCGAAATGGATTTGGCCACATGAAACAAGGAGACTTAGGGGATTTGTGTGCTGAGAGAACGTCGGGCAGGACTGAGGCATGGCTGGTGGAGCACCTTTTCCATTAGGCCCAATATTGGAAAAACAGAAGCACCAACCACTAAGTGCCCAGTGCTAGCACTTGGAAGTCACCCGTGCCCCTTTGTCTCTCTCTACATGCATCCTTCCCATTTTATAGTTGAAGATATCGTTTCAGCACCCTTTGTCACTCTGTCACCCTTGGATCATATTTGGTGACAGTGCACCTTGTCTTCCTACGCTTTATGAATAGACCTTCTCCCCAATATTCCCGTTCCTGTTCCCCTCTAGCATCTCCCCAAGGACACTTATTCTTTAATATCCTGCACCATTCTCTGAAGCTGCTTCTGCTGGCCACTTTTTGGTGAGAAAAGAGTTCTCCTTACATCCCTGGACCCCAGCCCCACCCCCATGACCCTTACCAGCACGTTGTACTGAGAGACGGAGATATTGTTGGGATGCACCGTCAGCCGGACACACTGCTTCATCTCCGAGGCAAACCTGCGGGGCTCCTTGGACCGCTCACACCGCTCCTTCCGGGTGCAACTGGGAAGGACATACCCTCGAGTTACTCAGGAGATGGCCACTTGGTCCAGGGAGGGTGGGATGCTGAGGTCAGGCGTTTCCAGAAGCTCCCAGGATGTCTCCGAACTCAATGCACCCAGAGCTGACCTTTTTGTGTCTTTCCTCAAGCTTGGTCCTCCTCCATCATTCCCAAATTTAGATACAATGGCAATTCCAATCACCGCTTGCCAAAGGCAGAAACTTGAGAGTCATCCTAACTCCCCTCATCCTCTCCAAACTCATATAAGGTTCTGTCTATTCCTTAGCCCTTGCCATTCTCTTCCCCTCTGTAGGCAACCTGAGATTTGTTTTCTTCATATGGAAAACACACTTCCTTGTCTTTGAACATACCAGTTACTCTGCTGGACTTCCCCCTCCTCACTTCTCCACCTGTCCAGTTTCTACCTTTCCGTCCAGCAGTGGCTCAAGATGCACCTGCAATCTCTCCTGCATACCCTGGGCGAAGTGAGGAGCTGCCTCCTATGATTCCGTGGCACCCTGGAGTCTCCTACTCCAAGAAGTCTGGATCTTGTTAGATTACATGACAAGTATTGGGCTAAGTGCAGCTCTCTCCTACCAAGTAGGAGCTTCTCAAAAAAAAAAAAAAAAAAAAAAGCAGTTATGTTTGATTAATTTTGGAATCCCCTCGGGTAGGCAGGTGGGAAGGAGGGAAGGAAGGATCAAAGGAGCTAAGAACTATAGTTAAAAACTTGCTCTAGGCTGGGTGTGGTGGCTCGTGCCTGTAATCCCAGAACTTTGGGAGTCTGACGGGGGCAGATCACAAGGTCAGGAGTTTGAGACCAGCCTGACCAACATGGTGAAACCCCATTTCTACTAAAAATACAAAAATTAGCCAGGCATGGTAGCACTTACCTGTAATCCCAGCTACTCGGGTAGCTGAGGCAGGACAATTGCTTGAACTCGGGAGGTGGAGGTTACAGTAAGCCGAGATAAAAAAGAAAAAAAGCTTGCTTTGAATCAGAATCTCTGCTCTATCTAAGGTTTGCTGTTTAGTGCCCTGTGCTATCCAAAGTGCATGGTGTCACAGGTGGACCATGTCCAGTGTAACCTGGGATCTTGCAGGCCTAGCTGATGAAGGCTTGTAAAAGATGCATGCAAAAAACATGGACCTCTCTCAAATGCTGGCATCCCTTGAGGTCACTGCGTCGAGGTGTCTGAATTTCAGGGAACAGTATTTAATCCAAGCAGGTGAACCTTGTGGACATGGGGCTTCACCAAGTGATCATGATTTGGAAACTCTGGACTACAGATTCTATTGTGGGGTTGGCACAAGAAGGGTCCTCAGGAGGGACAAGATGAGAGAAGATGAGATGGCAGGGAAGTCACTACAGAGTTGCTGATCTCTTTTGATTAAAGAGAAAAGATTTTGCAGAGAAAGGAAGATGTCAGGAGCTACTGCAGGGCAGGAGGGAGCCCCAGGCAAGGAGTTTATTAGGACACAGAACAGCCAGGGATGGGGAATCCATATGGGGAGGGGGGCTTGGGGAGGGAAAGACTGTCTCAGGAAGCAGACAGGTGTGGTGTGGGGCAAGGAGATGAGGGAAGGGGGCACCTGGATGCCCTGAGCCGCTCTTGGGGTAACTCAGGTTCAGAGGAAAGCTATGGGGGTTTCATCTTCCACCTTTGGCAACAGTAGGAGGGACAGACTGGGTGGAGATCCTGAGAGAAGAATCTTGCAAATGAAGGAGAAATCCCTGAAGGCTATGGACTGAAGCTGTCCCTCTAAAGATGGGATAAATGGAAGGACATGGGAAGAGAACACAGGACTTCAGAGTAGATTGGTATGTCATGCAAAAGTAAAAAACAACCCTGAATGGTACATTCATGGCTACGAGGTATGAGTGCTTACTAATAGAAACATGATACCTTTACATTCACTAGTATTTAAGTCTCATAACGATGCTGTCATAAACCTCACCTTGTCGGGATGTGCTGGGACACAGATGCACCCTGCAGCCTGGGCTCCACGACGGAGCTCTGAAGCTTCCAGACTGAGAAGTCAGAGGCAGACCCCTTGCTGCAGACTAAGCCAGTTCTCCTTGCCATCCGGATGCCCCCTTCACGTCCTTAGGGCAATTCAAACATTTCCCCCTCCATCTTTTTGTCTAGGCTAATCACGATTTTTGCTTGGCACTGGGAAGCACTTTGAATGTTACTGCAACTTGTTGGATCAAGATACATTGTCCAGAGTGCTTCTAGGAAACCCCCTCCCAGGAGTGAAGGATCAGACGTGAGTGTCGTCACCCCCGTGGCACTTCCTCACTGCTCCAGCTGACCGATGGCAACAAGAGTGTCTGCCTAAAAGACTTGGAAGTTAATTTACCAGGCCAGCTCCTCTGCGAGGACTCCATTACCTTCAGCCATTAAGCTAATGTTATGGACTTTTCCAGAGTGTCTGCACTGACATCGCTATTAATAGTGTTATTACTCCCATTAACAGCAGACCCGGAGAGCTGGTATGGGCCTAAATTATTCACTGACTCCCCAACTTTGAAGTTCCTATTTCTAAGAGCAATCAGTAGGTCTGAAAAATGTCTTTGATTAAATTATGAAGAGAGGGAAAAGCAGAGCTGTTTCCAGGCCAAACATCACCTGGAGTTACCAAATAGAGATCCAGACAGAAAAGACAGAATTCTATCTTTCTTCTGGGGATGGGGGGGGGGGGGAGGTGGCACACAGGTGTTTGTTCAGAGGATCTCAGGTCAAGTTCTACCCTCACTGCTTGCTGCTTCCAAAGTTCATGTGGTTGCACCTTGCCACTGCTCCTGAGAGCTCCAATGGAACTACTCATCACCTTCTCTCAATTTTACGTTTTATAGGGAAGCCACCTATAATTTGCAATTTTTTTTTTTTTTTTTTTTTTGAGACAGAGTCTCACTCTGTCACCAGGCTGGAGTGCAGTAGCGCGATCTTGGCTCACTACAACTTTTGCCTCCTGGGTTCAAGTAATTCCACTGCCTCAGCCTCCTGAGTAGCTGGGATTACAGGCGTGTGCCACCACGCCCGGCTAATTTTTTGTATTTTAGTAGAGATGAGGTTTCACCATGTTGGCCAGAATGGTCTCAATCTCCTGACCCTGTGATCCGCCTTGGCCTCCCAAAGTGCTGAGATTACGGGCGTGTAATTTACAATTTCAAATGTCACATTTAACTGTATGATCTTGGGCAAATTACTTAAATCTTGGTGCCTCAGCTTTCTCATCTATAAAATGGGACAAAACAATATCTACCTAATAAGGTTATTATGAGGATTAAATGAGATTATGTGAGTAAAGCATTTAGGGCAGGGCATAGCTCACAGTAAGTCATAAATGTTAGCTAGTATTATCATTCTATCCTTTCTCTGGTATCCTCATTTGACCTCGTCAAACTGTAGCTGATGCAGAACCACAGATCTCTTTTTTTATTTAGAATGAGCATTTTTCATTTTTAGTTATTATTATTTTTGAGACAGGGTCTAGCTCTGTCCCCCAGGATGGAATGCAGTGGCATAATCTCAGCTCTTTGTGACCTCCATCTCCTGGGCTCAAGCCATCCTCCCACCTCAGCCTCCCAAGTCTGGGACTATAGGCACATACCACCATGCCCGACTAACTTGATTTTTTTTTTTTTTTTTTTTTTTTTTGTAGAGACAAGGTTTCACCATGTTGCCCAGGCTAGTATCAAACTCTTCAGCTAAAGCAATCCACTTGTCTCGGCCTCCTAGAGTGCTGGGATTAAAGCTGTGAGCCACTGTGCCCAGCCCAGAACCACAGATCTTCTCTAAGACCGGCCCTTGGGGCAAATCAAAGACAAAGAAAGACAGGGCTGCAGCAGTTTTCCTCTTAATGAAGGAGAAGGACAACCCAGAGGTCAGGAGGGAGAAAAGAGGGAAAGAATGGTCTGAGCCATCATTCTGTTTTCTTAATAGCTATATTGAGAACTCAGCTATCTTAGTGGAAAGTCAAGTTTAACGTCAGAGCCAGGGGTGTTTTGACATTTCTACTATCCCTCAGGACTCATGAGGGTGGAGGCTGCAAATGTCCAAAAGCACAGACAATTGACCTTAACTGTGATAGGATAATGGAAGGGGAGGTGTGAATTCCTGCTGGTTTCTTCTGGGGTCTGTCAAGGCCTTCTGCTTTCTTAGGACTGAAATTCGAATAGCCCAGACCAGAACTGGGAAATGTGCAAAGGGTTAATCGGTGACCTGAGAGGCAGGGAGTGGTGGCTAAGATGTTTCCTTCCAAGAGGCTTCAGGGACTCCTAAAGCATGTCTCTTAGCTCCACTGTACCTTTGACATGAAGGAATCCCTGCTTCATCCATCTCCCAGGTAGGAAAACTGGAGCTGATACGGATTCAGAGAGTGTATATGCTGTGTGACTTGGAATTTTCTGATATTCTTCTCTGCATGCCAATGTCACGTCTGCCCCAAATACAAACCCGAAGATGCCAGCAGGAAGCAGACCCCAAGAGGATACACCAGACCCCCAGAGGTTGAGTCCCGCCTCTGACCTCTCTTCCTCATTCAACTTCTACAGTTCATCTTGTCCAGCCTCAGATCAGAGGTGCAAGAAGCCCTTGTGGAGAAAGGCCCTAGGGTCCCTGGAAGGGCTTATTATTCAAGCCAGTGGTTCCAATGAGATTATCCTCTCTAATGAAGCAGCTACCTCCGCCCTCCCCTAAGCCTGAACTTTCACTGCTGGAGAATTCCCAGCCAAGTGGAAAATTAGAAGGGAGAGGAACGAAGGAAGGAAGGGGGTGAGGGAGAGGGAGAGAGGTGGTGATTAAGTTCTCTAGAAATTAATTCCTAAATACAGCGATAGAAATATTAACTCCCGGTGCTGCTGGCCAGGCAAACAAATTTCAATTTGGAAACAGGGCTATCTGTGAGTCCAGCCTGAGTGAGCCTCCAAGCTTGAAATGGTCATTGCTGGTCCATCTCCCTGGTCTTTGCAGCATATGTTTATCAGGCTTAGACATCAGAACTTGCTCCTTATTTCTCCCTGCAGATGATCCCCAATCCTCAACATTTCACACTGACCATGACCTATGCTTAAGGTGCACCATCTGTGCTTAGAATTGAGAAGACTGAAAAAGAAAGCGGGTAAGAGTGAGGGCCTTCCCCACTCTTATAGCAAAGTTAAGAGAATTTAGAATACCTACTCAACTAGGAGATTCTTGGAGGATTTTGTCATTGTCATCATATCTGGGGACCCTGACAAGGGAAGGGACTAGGATTCCTATTTATTATCCTTGTCCTCCTTGAGAAAGGCCACAGTAATGGATAGATGCATGTGTGTGGCTTGGAGAAAGTGGAGTAGCTAGTATAGGAATTCCTAGGCAGGTGGTTGTGTAAGAGGTTTCTTATATGAAGGGGTAGACCAGGGGAGTCCTTTCAATGTTACAATTCTAGGATCTAGTGACTGACACCATGGTCTTGTGGAAGTTGAAGTATTTGGGCTGTGCCATGTAAATACTTAGGATGAATCCCAAGACAGGAAGCCCAAGGTTCTGCTGTAATTTTCCCTCTGCCATCAGTTGCTGGCAACTGGACCCATAGTCCCTTGCCATCTCTAAAGATCCAAAGATCCAAAATCAACCTAAGAAGCACCTGAATCAGATTTATCCATGCCTCCCACAAAGGGGGAGGGCACAGAACTCAGAAGAAACCAACAGGCTCAGGGGTTGAGTGGAGGCCCAAGAACCTTTCTGGGCTTACGTAGCAACCAAGGCGTCCTGTCCCACCACAATCAGCTCAGATTCTGGGCTTGCAGCCTGCACTGAGGAACCACGTGCTGCCCTGGGTCCCTGACTGGATTCTGACCTTGGTAACCATGCCTTGAATGAATAGTCTATTGAACAAACCCTTAGATGAGAGGTAAAACAACCTGGAAATGTCCCTTTTTTTCCAGATGATCCCAAAGCAAACCAAATTACTTGTAGCAGCTGCCAAAAGAGAAAGTGAGGTGGGCTTGTCATTCTCTTCTCTTCGTCAGTGGGCCTATTAATTTTCTACTAAGGTTGAGGAGAGGTTAGGAAAGAAAAGGTGTGGAGCAGAGCAGGAGTGGAGGGAGGAAGAGGGAGGGAAAGGGAGGAGAAGGATAAAAGGAGGAGGAGACAGCAAAGGCATCACTGCCGGCGAAACTGTTCTCTTTCTAATCCAGTCGGTAACAAGGAGAAAGCTGCCTATTACCTGAGACACATTCCAACAATTACTCCAGTTGATTCTGATCAGCTTTATACTAGACTTTATCCAACGGCCTGGTGTCTTCATGTCTATTAACATCACCAAGTCCAACAGGCTTGGTGCAAGGGAGCACTTTACTCTGTGCCCGCCAGGCTGCTCCATCCTATGTGGCCCAGGGCAGCATGATTGAATGAGGTATTTGAATGCTGGAATGTGGTTGTGTATGTCTGGAGTGAAACCTCAGAAGTAGGCCAGCTCCTCAGGGATTCAAGTCATTAGACTGGGAGGGGCATTAAGGGCTTGAGTAGACCACAGGTCTTTTCTAATTCATATGAGAAGATCGCATTTTTGGCTTACCATCCTCTGGTCATCAAGCATGTGGGCTGTGTGTGTGTGTGTGTGTGTGTGTGTGTGTGTGTGTGTGTGTGTGTGTGTGTATTGGGGGCTTGGTGGGAGAGGCAGGGTTAAAAAAGAAAAGGTCCATTTCCTTAAGTCATACTATGTTTCTGCTCAGCCATGGAGAGGAAAATTCCAATGTACTAGTATCTAGCCTGGGAGTCATTCCTTTGAACCAGAGGCTGATAACGTTTTGGCAAAGAGTCAAGGAAAACCCTCACACACAGACTGCAAGGAGTTTGCTGGGTGGAAGTGGACATCAACCATTCCTCAAGATTGTGTAGGCCTTATGCAAGCAGCCGCAGGAGAGACCACTGACCTAGCAGATTAGTGTTAAGTAGCCCTTTCAATATAGGTTTAAAAACTGAGAGAGCAAGGCTGTGGGATGTGCTCGGGAGAAGCAAGGCAGGACATGCCCTTTGCAATCAGCTTGTGTCATGAAGTGGACACTGGCATGGCTGGTTGAAGCCTTCCAAGAGGAGGAAGACTTCTCAATAGTAGGTTGGCTCCAGCACCAGCCATAGCCCTCCAGTCCTGGGAATGCAAGATGAGGGGGACCAGGAGGAGGCTCTGTGGTCCAACTCTAGCCTCTGCTCCCACAGTCATGGCCACTTGGGCTGTGTGAGGTGTGAGGACCTGCTGCATTGCAGGCCTGGTGAGGAGCTTCATGCAGGTCCCCTCCCTTGCTTTTCACAGCATGGCTATAAGATAGTTCCTTTCATCCACACTTACAGCTGAAGAAACTGAACCCAGACGGGATCTGTTCATAGACAGGTCCTTAGTTGTAACTAAGTTGTAATCCGTCCTTTCTGCTCTGAAACGCAGTGCCTTTCCTGTCTTTCCACTCTTTCTCACCATCTTGGAAGAAACCATATAGAAGAGAATAGAAGTGACTTCCTGAAAAGTAACCCCTGCCAACCCATCCAGAGGAGGGCATTCTTCCAATAGAAGAAATCTGGGAAGAGGCAGGGTCATGAGGGGGTGAGAGTGAGACTTTATAAAAGCTGATTTTATCTTTCCCCTGTGATGTCTTGGGTTACATGAGCCTCCCAGGAGTGACGCTGATGACTTTTCTTAAGAAAGGTAACGTCTGGGCCAATCGATATGGCTGGGTCTGCTGGGCAGGATCCCATTACCTGCTGAGACTGAGACAGGCTTCTTTGCCTGGGCATGAAGCCATGGGAGGGGAAGATGGAGAGGGGGCTGGGGACCTGCCAAGCCTGGTCACTGGAAAAAATGTTTCTGGCCCAGGACAGGAGACAGCTGTGATGGGGTGAAAGCAGAGTGGGCTTGCAGGCTTTCCTTTACCTTCACCCAAGTCAGAATGGGTCAGCTCAGAAACAAGGAATAAAGGTTCAAAACTCAGGGCCACCTCAATACTCAGCATTGTTGAAGCTGTCATTGTCATCAGAGATGGGCAAGCCTGTGGGCCCAGGCCAGCGGCTACAAAGGAGAGTGACTGAGTAACCCTCTGTGCTACCAGGTTGGCAGGTAGGTGTTTCACGATGATTGAAAATAACAGAAGAGAGGATTTAAATTACATGAGCCTTTCTTAAGCATGCTGTGTGCAACCCACCTGTGCCTTTGCTGCTACAAACAGCCCATTGAGCCACATGAGCCACCTGTGTACAGAGGCCCTGCCCTTGCACTGCTCGGTCACATGTGCTCACTCTCAAACCCTCTCTCTGCCTCTTTCCCTCTTCCTCTCTTGCTCTCTCTCTCTCTGTCATACACCCTTCTGCTGCCCTTCTCTTCCACAAAGCTACCACCACCTCACTCCCTTCAACTCTGGGGAAAGTTGGCAAAAGGAACTGAGACAATGGACTTCTCCTGACCCCTCGAGGAACCCTTTTCCTGCTGTCCTGGTCTTCCTGCATGAAGATCAGGCTTGCTGGGGCCACTTAGCAAGCGACAGAGTCACTTGGCACAGGGTCTTGCCCATGGTGGGGGCCTAACAAATGCAGTGATTCTAGTAAACTCCCAGCCTGAATCCAAGGCCTGGTTCCCCAAAAGCTTTAGGGTAGAGATGACCTAACAGAGTCGCCTTCATATCACTGAGCCTGGCACACTACCAGGCACGGAGGGAGAAGGGCAGGTCTGAGAGATCTATGGATAAATTTGTGAGTGTGGACACAGCACTCCCTGGAAGCAATTAAACCTGCCACTCTTGCCTCCTGACTCCCTTCCCAGCAAATGTAGGCCCCTCAGAGCAAGCATCCATAGGCTCTCTCTGGCTGCCCTCAACCTCCTGCACTGACCTGCCAGCCCCCAGCCTTCTCCTTTCTCTCCTGCTGGGCCCACTTCCTCATGTGTCTCTCCAAGCCATGGACATTCAATTTACTCTCATGAAAAGTGAAAGGGAGGGCAGATCAGGAGGAGCAATACCTGGCTTTGACCTGAACCTGAGGAACTAGGGAAGAAAGGCCCGCTGGGAAGCACTGGGAAGGAGAGAACTCTCTGGATGGATTAAGGAAGTGTTCCATATCTTGACAAACATGTGGATTACAGGGGTGCTTGCATTTATCAAAGCTTTGAAGCTGTACATTTAAGATCTGTGCATCTCATTCCATCTAAATTTAAAATTGTACCTTTATGGAAAACATCTTAGAAATTGAGGGACCTATTCTACTTATCCAGGACCTGAATTTTAGAGCCTGGATTTCAGGACCTCAGAAATCCATACCTGAGGGATTTCAGGCCTTCCCTTAAGGAACTCAAGGACTCATTATGCCTGAGACTGCCACCAGAGATGGGGACGGTGCCTGCTCTTGTAGCAAGGATGTATTCGAGTTTAAGAGAGTGTTTCTAACTTCTAGAGGCACTTTTTGCAAGGGAGCTGTGGGGAAAGCGGGTGGGGAGACAAGATTGTACCCCTACCTTCTTATAGTTGAAAAGGACCTGGCTCTATGTGAGCCAGGGGGCCCTCCTTGGTCATAACTTTGAGAGGGAGGGAGGATGGATTTACTGAGTGTCTCAGTGGGAAGGCAGCCTTGGCCTATGGGGGCTCTTGAGCTCTGTCCTGGAAGAGTTGGGCTTCACCAACTATGTTAGTGCAACTCTCATACCTGTGTCTGCCTTCCTCAGGTCATGGACATAACAACCAGGAGACTCAAGGCCATGAATGACAGCACCTTGATCTGGCAGAGCATCTTGGACCTCTGTAACATCCCCTATCAATCACCTCCTTTTATCTTCGTGCCACCACTGTGAGAAGGTACTGTGCTCCCTCTTTAACACAAGGATGCCAAGTTTCTGACATATGGAGTTATCGTGGAATCTATTTGCAAATTCAACTAACTGCTAACGTTTATTTGTGACAAAAATTGGTACCTGTGAACACGCACAGGGCAGTGGAAAATCTGAGTGCTCTGGCACACACTGCCCGCTGAGGTGGGACAAGGCAGCCTCAGCTTCTTGTTTTAGCTCTGGCTCAACAAACAAGTGTCCTCTTCAAGCCCTATTTAGTGCCACATTTTTCCAATGTTGTTGGTGATGTTGCTGTTTAAAATAGTCCCCGAGTGTAGTGCTGAAGGGCCGTCTAGTGATCCTGAGTGCAAGAAGGCCATGGTGTGGCTTATGGAGAACATAGCTGTGTTGGATAAGCCTTGTTCAGGGACGTGTTATGGTGCTGTTGGCAGTGAGGTCAAGCTTCACGAATCAACAATATATATCATGTAAGATGTCTTTAAACAGAAACACAGACAACACAAGGTTATAGATGGATTTGCTGATGAAAATGTGACCAGAGGCTCCCAGGAACCTAACCCTGTATTCCTCCTAGGAGCAATGGGTTGGTATTCACTAACTCTGTGTTCTGGCGACTTTATGGAACATAAGTACCATGTGCAATGAGAACTGACTGCACTTGCCTAAAGCCACACAACACGTTTCCAAGGCATGTAAACTTGAGTCCACTGATTTAACTCCAGTCTCCCAGTGCTTCAACTCGCTGGCTCCACTGTGGCTCCTTGAGTAAGGAGGTGCCAGCAGCAGCAGCAGCAGCAGCAGTGATGACCACAAAGAGAACGACACTTGCACAGGCCCTGCCTTCTGCAAGCCTGTGCTTAACAAGGGCTGGGACTGCATGGACACAAGAAGAAGATACACATGTGTCAGAATAAAACATGGCACTGGGCTAAAGGGGTGAGGAGGGTCTAGCAGGAACACCTGCTACTTAGACAAAGGGTGGGAAGCCCCCAGGAAGAGAAGCATACAGTTAAAGCAGAGCTATTTGGAAAATCACTGGGGATCTGCAGAGTCACAAGAGGTAGGGCACCCATGAACTCATGGTCCTTCCCCAGCTTTGTCAACACTCCTGCCCCACCCTACGCTACATTTCCCAGTGCTCCACAGCCCACCAGGCACTGGCACTCACGCCATCTCATTTGATTCACCAGTGACTCAGGGACGTGGGGAGATAGGCATCATCATGTTCAATTCACAGAGTAGGAGCTGGGATGAGGAGTCTGGCCTTGGGGGCAGGTGCCCAAGTTCATGTCCATGGCTGTTTTTATGCCATGCTGAGACTGGAACAGCTGGCTTGCCCAGGCAGGCTGAGGGTCCACTTCATGAACTGCCCAGACTTCACCTTGGCCTCCATCCACCCATTTTCTGCCACTTGACAGGAGGCAGGTATGATGCTACAGAAAAGGAAACTGAGGCCAGACAGGAAGTCGTGTCTTGTGCCTCCTCCTCTCATGCCTGCTTACCTTGCAGCCTGGCGGTGGGAGGTCGGGGTTCTTACAGCCCCTCTGCTGCTTTCTCCAAACCTCAGAGCCCCCTCCGTTCACAGGGCTCCATGCTCTGTGGGGCTGGGAAAGCACTGTGGGCAGAGACCACAGCTGACATGGAAACTGTCATTGGGCATGGAGTGTCAGGGAGGGACCAGATTTTCCGAATGCCTTTAAATTATGCCAGATAGGAAGGCCCCATGTCAGCATCAGCTGAGCTATCCTCAGCCAAGCAGAAAACAGGGTAGTCAAGGCCTCCAAGTAAGGCAATGAGTTTAGAGCACAGTCCCTTCCTGAGAGGCCTCACTGGGTGAAACAAAAGGAACACATCTCCTCTCTAACTTGCAAAGTATCATACAGGGAACTCTTCCGGCCTGATCTGAGCCAATCTGCGTTCTGAATGCAACCTCTGCCATCCTCTCCTATGCTGGCCACTCCTAGGCTCCCTTGCTCTCTGTTACCATGCAAACTTTTCTCTACACTTGAGTCCATAGTTTCTGATCTGTCTGCGAGTTATATATATTTCAGAAAACGCTGGGTGCATTCAGGGTGGTACGGCCATAGACTGAGTTACGTATATTTCAGTGCAGCTCAGTAGTTCTTGTCTTTTTTCCACCACACCCTGCCTGAGGGATTTCAGATCTTCCCTTAAGGAACTCATGGACTCATTATGCCTGAGACTGCCACTCAGAGGTGAGGAGGGTGTCTGTTATCTTAGCAAGGATGTATTCGAGTTTAAGCGGGTGTTTCCAACTTTGAGAGATACTCTTTGCAAGAGAGAGAGGGAAAGACAAGGTCCTACTCCTACCTTCTTATAGTTGAAAATTATTGGTAAATGCCATTGGTCATCTCATGCAGTTCAGGTTCTTAGTAGGAGGACTAAATTACTTCTTAATTTGTAATGTTTGTGTCCAGCTCACAAAGTGGTACATTTCGAGTGTTGGCCAGAAACAACAATAGCTGGACTGGAACCAAATTTCTTTAGAGTGAGGTCCAGCCATTGTTGGCTTCTCCAGGTACTGAAGGCAAGGGTCTTCGGATCCCCAAAGAAAAGCCTTCAGCTTTCTGGTTGTCTCAGCCCTATTCCCACCCCTTGGTTTATTTACTGTTTACCTCCATTATAATGCCATTGCCTCCTTCTCTCTTCTACAGGATAAAACGGAGCCACATAAAAGGAGGCACATTGGCAGGTGGCCAGCACTCAGGCCCAGCTTTACTGGTCCAGTGACTACAGCCCAAGTGCACTCACAGCTGATGGCTGACCCCACCTCTTGTGACTCTGTAGATCCCCGGTGATTTTCCAAATAGCTCTGCTTTAACTGTATGCTTCTCTTCCTGAGGGCTTCCCACCCTTTGTCTAAGTGGCAGGTGCTCCTGCTAGACCCTCCTCACCCCTTTAGCCCAGTGCCATGTTTTATTCTGACACATGTGTATCTTCTTCTTGTGTCCATGCAGTACCAGCCCTTGTTAAGCACAGGCTTGCAAAAGGCAGGGCCTGTGCAAGTGATTGGGGGGCTGCAGTTCAAGTGTGTAGCACCTGAGGACCCCCCCTCTGCTGTCAAACAGACCCGTCATCATTGCCATCCCTCTGCTGTTTGACAGCAGAGGGAGAGGGTCCTCAGGTGCTACACACAGTTTTGACAATAGAGGGAGGTTCCTCAGGTGCTACACACTTGAACTGCAGCCCCCAATCAGAAAATCTTATGGAGATGTTGAAGGAGATGTTAAGGAGATGTGGAATCACTAAAGGGACAGCATATATCTTGTTCATGGCTTTGTGGCCAGCATGAACTTGGAGGAAGAAAATATCCAATGCCTTTTTCCTGTTGTTCAGTCTTGGAAAGTCAGTCTCCAGCCCCCTAAGCAACAGTCAGGTAAGTCCAGGAATCCCGCTTCCTCCAGCCCTCCAGTGTATAATTACCCACCATGACAACCATATCCTGACCCATCATCATTTCCATCCCCCCATCACCATGTATTTCTTATGGGAATTTGGCAAATTTAAAGTGAAGTCAGAAAGAATAAAGGAAGGGAGATAACATTTGGAAAGAATGCAAGGAAGGAAGAGGAAGAATAGACCAGGAGAAAAGACAGATCAAAGGAAAGGGCAGTGATGACAGGGAGAGGAGGAAGGGAATCACTGGAGGAAGTGGGAGGTAGGAGGCGGCCTCCCATGTACTCACGTGTTGTGCAGCACACACCAGCCACAGTGGGGGTCTCCCGAGCCAAGGCACTCGCCGCAGCTCCGATACTGACCACAGGACTCCACAGGGACTCTGGTGAGCTAGGACAGCAGGATAGGGAGAAGGTGGTCAAGATTTTGCAGAACCCGCAATAGTGCACTAGAAGAGATGTTGCTCTAAATATCACATGTATCACCCGAAATGTTGCAGGAGCACAGAAGTGCTTCGAGCTCAGTGTGGGAAGGGACCTTGAGTGACTGTGTGTGAGTAGGTGGCCACATAGGCATCCAGGGAAACAAGCAGCCGTGTGATTTTCTTAGAAGTCTCCATGAATACAGACTCCATACAGTCCACACTAAGTTGTTAGAAAATATATTTATAGAGTGTTCGTTTCTGAAACCCCCAAATATCTCTACAAATGGTCAATTCATCATGTGTTTGTTTCCTGTGGATGTAATAAATGCAAATGTTCATTCTCACTCCCTCATGGTTTCTTTTCCTATAGTGTTTCCCCTTCTTTCCAGTCCTCCTTCAAGTTTCATCATTTTTGCTGCTCCAGAGAGCATTTAGCCTGAGACCAAGACCCTTCTCTTTCTCTTCCTCCTTGCCATTTACCAAGATATCAGAAGCTCACTCTGTAGCTGTTGCTTGCCCGCTCTTCCTTTCCCATAATGTTGGCCAACTGGCTCTAAAAGCTTTCACTATGGTGCTTTCAAAGAGCAGCTGCTGCTATTTCTCCTCCTACCCACACTCTTTCAAGACTAGAGGCTTCCTCTCCAACCCAAAACTTTATATTAGCTTTCACCAGCCGCCTGTTAATGTAAAATGTTCCACATGACATTTTTGCTTAGCCCAAATGCTTCCATTTCCTGCATGCGCTTAAATATCTTTTGAATTTCTTTGTTCTCCAATGTAGCTTTGCCTTGATGTCTCTTTACATGACTTGCCAGCACCTGCTACATAGTAGGTACTTAATAATGATATACTGGATCAAACAGAGTTATTTTCTTTTTATAGCCTTGGTCTTTATTCTCCATTTTTCCAGTTTCTTCTTTACAAAAAGTTTTTTTTTTTTTTTTTTTACATCATCTTTTTCCATTTGGGATATTTTTTTTATCTCAATGGAGAATCCTACCTGATGTTTCAGCTTGAGCTAAGAGAATTTGATGTGGCCGTCCTTTTGAATTTCTTGCCATCAGACGACAGGCAAAGAAAACTATCAACTGTGCTGACCTGGCTGAACTCTCTCTGTTACATGAGCAAATTCAGAGGCCGTGTTTCCCCTGCTGTTTTATGGGGCATATGCCTCTGTAAAATGATGTCCGCTTGGCAGGGGCTACTTGTAACACGCACAGGCAAACTGGCACCAGAGCAGCTCAATTAGTCTCCAACCCTTTTTTGGAATTAATTAATAATTAATTCCAAATCCCACATGATCTCTCTTCCCTTAACTTTCTTTTTCCGTTTATACATCTTTTTGTTCACCAAAGTACACACTGAGGGTTCTTAATGACCACACTTCGTTTTCACTTCTTTCAAGCAACATTTAGCCTCCCTCTCCCATTCTGACGGCTGTGACCTTGACCTTGGTGGCCCTTCCTCCACCTTCTCAGATGTCTTTTTTGCATATTTGGAATTTTATCTTTTATTACTGCTCATGTAGTCTGCATGGGCCATGCCTGGAGTCTGCGTACACACAACCTTCCTACCCTTAACCTAACAATTAGTTCCTTATGAATTACCCACACTGGCTCCACACCAGCCAAGAATTTGCCCTCTTCCTATTGCATGTTTAATTTCTCTTCCTACCCCTTAAGTGAGCACAGACATGCTAGTCATGTAAGCATATAAATAGTTTGGCTCCTAACCCAAAGTACCCGGACTCCTAAGAATTCATGAGGGGTATTGAGGTTCACAAGCTATTTTCAATATTTCCCAAAGCCTAATGGAAATTGAATTGTTGCTGTTTTGTGTTTTTTTATGCATACTCAGTGATGTACATCTCGTATTAAACATAGAAAATATATTATTTAATAAATGCAGTTTGTTTAGTAGACAGATTCTTTCAAAACATAATGCACAGAGGGAAAAAATAATAAAAAGGACCATAAATGGTGAAAGTTGGGAACCATAAGCACACAACAATGTTTTCCTATGTTCCAGCTGCTTGTCTAGCACTCCATATTTTGCATGGGCTTAACCGGAAAATCATGCCTTGCTCAATCAAAAGCATTTTCTTGCTCTAAACTTAATTACCATCCTCCCCAGTTTCTCTCATCGACAAGTTCTGTAATCTGCTTTGGATGGAATGTGCCCGGGGGTTCCGGGATGTTCCACATCAAGTCCAGAGCCAGCTGCTTGGTGAATCCGAAATTCTCAAAAACGTTTGCATTGAGAATCTTAGAAATACCTTTAAACTGGTGTTTTAATAATGTCTATACCCTGGAATTGTCAAGTCCCTCCCCTTGATTTTAAACATGAGTCATTTTTTTTGTTGTTGTGTTGGAAAGAATGCAAGAGCCCTCAGAGCTACGTTCAAATTCCGGCTCAACATGGAGATGAAAATCCCCCTCCCCGCCCCAACCCAATTCAGTTTCCCAAAGCACAGGTGAGGATACAATGGTTTCGTAAATGGTCTGGCACTTCATAAGGGACAGCTATGGTGGTATACTGCTATCCTCGTTATTAACATCTCAATCCTCCTTGTACTGTCAGTTACCTCTCCCCTATATCCCAGAAGACTGCTCTGACAGTCATCCCAGGCCTCGGGAACTCTGTTGGGAATTCAACAGACCTGGGAGAACTTTCCTCTTTTAGTGTCTTGATGATGGCATTTCCTCCTTGAACTATGATATTTGCCCCTCAACCATTCATTGCTTCACCCTTCGGATGAAACCTGGACTACCTCATTTCCAGGATGTATTCACTATCTTTACTAGCTTCTGGAACAGCTATCTGCTTTTCTTAGCTTTTCATGTGGGTGGGTCCTTATGAGACAGGAACACAGTCCTGCACAGGTATTATGAGCCCTGGGTTCCACCACAGCTCTGCCCCCAGCTTCCTGAGTAAACCTGGACAAGTCTCTCTCTGGGCTTCTTTTCGATCATCAAATGAGGGACTGGGCAGGTTAGTTCTGAATTCCCTTTCAGTCCTAACATCCTAAGTTCCTTGCCAATGCTCCAACAAAGTCTCTCAGATCAACCTCATCTTACTTCTTTGGTTTTCATGGACATGTGTAAGAATGGAATCAGGTCCATCTTCAAAAAATGTTCTTTTAAAAGCAATCATCCAGACATTCAGAGCTTTCTCATTTTGAAGGCAAACAATCCAACTTCCTTTAATCTTTCCTACAGAATCTTTCTGTTTATGCATTATGACTCTCTTCTGAAATTGATCTAGGTTTTCTTCACTCTTTTTAAAGTGCGGACATTCAAACTGGGGACCCAACAGGATTCTGACAATCCAAGTAGAAAGGTTACCATTATTTGAGAAGTAGGTACCACCTCCCTCCCTTTGCCAGGATCTTCTGAAGGAAGGCCAGGACCAGGCAACAGTCTCCAGCATTGCCAAGGCCTCCCAGACTGCCTGCTTACCTCCCAGTCTCTATCACTGCTTTGCCTCACTTTCTACCCCATGGTTAATTCTGCAAAGCATCAGAATTTTGTCTAATACTTTAAATCACTTTTGAAAACTGGATTTAGTCCAACCATTTAGCTCAATATAAATGTATTCCCTCATGTCCTCAGTTACCATCCTCACCTTGCTAGTACGTTGCACAGGTGGCCAGATGGCCTCTGAGCCACCTTGCCTCTATGATTCTCTCTCCCCATATACCTAGACTTACCACTCACACCCTTATGCCATACAAATCTGCCTCTCCCATTCCCTCATCTCCAGCTCCTCTCCTGACCCTGGAACACAAACCACTCCAGATGCAGAGCCACACGATTAATTAAAACCACCCCACGCTGATTAAAGTCTTAAGCTGCAGTGCCAGGCATGCTAATTAACTGAGTGAGGGAATTCAGACCACAGGAAGAGGTGAAAAAAGAAAGTAATAGGGGTGGGAGAGGGACTTCTGTTTGGAGAACAAATCAGATGGTGACGTGACCTAAGCTCCCATAACGATAGATTGCCTCAGAGACCACAGAATATTGAGGTCTGTCCCCTGGCCACCAGACTCTAGCAAAGGTGTTGATTGATGTGGCTGCAACTTCACTCTCGCTGCGTCTAGAGATGGGAGCCCCATCACCTCTGGGGACCTTTTGTGCATAAACTGTGCTGGGGGAGCCTTCCTTGGGTGCAGGGTTAGGGTGGGGTCTGCACAGCATTGTCTCAGCACATTGTCCTGGTTCTGTACAAAAACCTATTAGGCAGCTTAGCAGTTCCTCAAAAAGTTAAACAGAATTACCATATGATCCAGCAATTTTGCTTCTGGGAACATCGTAAAACCACCAGAAGGATCTTAAAGAGACGTTTTCATACTGAGGTTCATAGTGAAATTATTCACAATAGCCAAAAGATGGAAGCAACCCAAATGTTCATCAACAGATGAACGGACAAACAATAGGTGGTATATCCATACAATGGAATATTATTCAGCCTTGAAAATAAGCAAATTCTGACACAGGCTACCACATGGATGAACCTTGAGGACATGATGCTAAGTGAAATACGCCAGACACAAAAAGACAAATACTGCATGATTCCACTTATGTGAGGTACCTAGAGTAGTCAGATTCATAGTGACAGAAAGTAGAATGGTGGTTACCAGGGCCTGGGGAAGGGAGGAATAAGGAGTTACTCTTTAATGGGCAAAGACTTTCTGTTTGGGCAGATGAAAAATTTCAGGAGAGGGAGGGTGGTGATGCTTACACCACAATGTCAGGGTATTTGCAAATGCACACTTAGAAACAGTTAACACTGTGGATTTTGTTATGTATATTTTACCACAACAAAAAAATTTAAATAGTCCTTCTGAGTGGACTTCACAAATGACTTCATCTTCAGCATGGCAGTGTGGATATGAAAACACCCATTCTCACTGTTCACAATAGCAAAGACTTGGAACCAACCCAAATGCCCATTAATGATAGATTGGATAAAGAAAATGTGGCACATATACACCATGGAATACTATGCAGCCATAAAAAAGGATAAGTTCATGTCCTTTGCAGGACATGGATGAAGCTGCAAACCATCATTCTCAGCAAACTGACATGGAACAGAAAACCAAACACTGCATGTTTTCGCTCATAAATGGGAATTTAACAATGAGAACACATGAAAGCAGGGAGGGGAACATCACACACCAGGGCCTGCTGGGGGTTGGGGGGCTATGGGAGGGTTAGCATTGGGAGAAATACCTAATGTAGATGACAGGCTGATGGGTGCAGCAAACGACCATGGCATGGGTATACCTATTTAACAGGCCTACACATTCTGCACATGTACCCCAGAACTTAAAGTATAATAATAATAAAAAAGAAAACACCTGTTCTCCGCTTAGCTCCTTGGGTCAAAGGGGAACAGCTTTCTGCTGGTAGACTAATTCTGTCATGTTTATGAAATATTCTGAGATCTTCCAGTGAAAAGGTAGGCATCAATACTCTCTTCAATGTAATCTCAAATGGACAAAGCGTTCTGGATAAATGTCTCCTATCATGTATCATTACATAACTGGCCCTGTCTTTCTCAAGCTCTGTATACCTGTTTCCTGATTTGGAAAAATAATGCCATAGCCTCGTTCTTCCTGGAACTTTTCCTTACCTCCCACCCATTCCAAAAGGCCTAGATGAGGAGCTCCAATTCAAATAACTCACCCGAGGCCAAACGGTCCCCGACTTTAGAAAATTCTCCTGCTATTGCTCCTCTGCTTTGGTGTTTTTCATTCTCAGTTATGGCCGGAAGTCACCCGTGTTCCCTTCCCCATTTACACTTCCTTTCCCCCTAGATCACCTTTCTGGGAATCAGGGTGGTTTTATCCTCTTGCCACCAAGGTAAGCTTCCTTAAATAATATAATGTAGTTTGGTCTGGTTTTAAATGACTGTAAATAGAATTATCATTTGCTGTTGTACATGCAATCATCGTCATCATCACCACCACCATCTTCCTAACCTGTCTAGTCCCAAAGGCCAAAAATTTACAAAACAATGGCCTAGCATTAGAAGGCCATGGATGGCTGAGAAGATAGCAAAGGGTCCCACATCAAATTTCAAGTCACAGCCTTAGTCTTCATAAGTCTGTCTGATGAGCTGAGCCCACTGCTTGGGGACCTGGGAACCTGGGGGTCCTCCATGGCAGCTGGAGGAATTTTTACAGTTTCTGAATCCTGGCTCCCACTGCCCAGCTCCCGCCTGGTGTCCCTGATACTTCGAACGATGCTTTCCTCTGGCAATAGGGTCCCACTCTGCCTGTTGCTGCTCACGTTCTGAAGGGTGCCTGCTGTTCTGCTGATTACATTCAGAAATGGTCCATAGATACAGCATGCAGTCTTTGTGTGTATCTCTAACTTGTTTGAGCGTTTGACATTCTGGTCAAAATGTGAGATATGACTCCATTTCTACTCTTATAATTGGATGCTAATGCCACGATGGCTACACTGAGCCTGATGGTTGGAGTTAATTTAAATATCCAAAAGGTTTCTTAAGTACCCAATTTCCTTCAAAATTGTCAAAAAAGAAAGAAGAAAAGAGGCAAGATGACCCATTAAGAAACTCCAAGAGGCTGCTGGAGAAACTGTCAAGCTGTGCGATGAAGTGCTGTACCTCATGCTGTCCTTCCTTACCGCTGTCCCCAAGCACAGGAAGTAGAGTTGAGAAAAGTGAATCATTTTCTGGCAAATTCTGAGTTCAGTAATACACATGGATCTCAGTGGCATGGTCTGGGAGAGCTCCTCAAAGCATCTCCACCAGCCTTGATTTCCTTCGGTTACCACTAGCTGCCTTTCCAGGCTTTATTTCTGCTGGCCTGGGACCACACAGAGGTTTTGTGGAGTCTCCCTGTGATAGCTTGAAGGCCCTCACTGCCAGGGCTGCAATTAGTGGCTGAGCAGTGGCTCAAGAAGCTCTGCCCATGTCAAGTCACTCCACATGCCTGGAACCGTGTCACTCCCCCTCTCTTTGCTCAAAGGTGGCAGGTGTTTCTGAACCTGGCTAACTGGTAAGAGGGGCAGATGCCAGGGGGCTGGTCCCAGGCTGTGGCAGATTGTATTATGAGTCTCAGTTCTTCACTCCCTGAAAAGAAGACTTTTATGTCCCCACCCCATGGCCTTGTGGAGAACAGAGAAGTGGCATGCATTTCCCCACTTTTTGGCTTGGGGCAAAGCCTCAGGACTCGACTGGCCAATGGGGTGGTAGGAATCATGAGGCAAATGAATGCTGCAGATGTGCTCATGTGCTTGTCTTTGTCCTCCGTGCTTCTGTCATTGCCATGAGAAGGGCTTCTGAGGTGGCTGTTTCCTCTTCAGCCTGGGCCCCAGACGAACCCATGTTGGGAGAGAACTGAGCCCAACCCACAGCCAGGCAACAACCCCAGCTGATGTAGCAGCTTGAAGCAGAACTGCCCAGCAGAGTTGAGCTTATGGAGCTGACATGCAATTGCTTTGCAGAGCCGTGAGTGTGAGAATTCATGTCTATTGTATGCAACCGAGTTTTGGGCTGGTTTGTTACAAAGCTTTATTGTGGCAATAGCTAGCTGATACACAGGTGCTGGGCAGAAAGTTACACCATGATGTGAAGGTCCCATGAGAGGTAGAGGGGGAGGTCAGTCAAATGGAGAAGGGGAAAGGTTGCAGTGTGGGAGCTTCTTTCCACCCCGTGCTTCACATAGGTCATGCAAACACGGAGGGCGTATAAACCTGGAACAAGTTCAGAAATTATTGAAAGCTGGCCTAACATGATAAATGACCCTTCTCACTACCTCCCATGCTGGCCAGGCTCTCTTAACTCTACCATCATAGATCCATAGATCTCAGGAAAATCCAGCCCCTGAGCAAAGTACTGAAGACGACTTTGGAAAGAGAATGCAGCCCTCCAGATGTGGTCAGCTGACCAGAAGCGCAGATGTGCTTCAGACCCCCTGTACTGACCGTCTGGCTGCCCAGTGTCGGCAAATGATATTTTTCTACTTGACAGCAGTAAAGTCTCCTTAGGAATGGTTTGCCTTGAGCTCTGCAACTCCTCCTGCTGGTGCTTGGGCCATGGGGGCTAACCCAGCTGGGGCCTCACTTGAGAGCAGACAGAGGCACAGGGTCAAGGGCAGCGGCCCTGGCTATCACCACTGTCCCTACCTGCCTCTAGGTAGGACCTCTGGGGTCAAGGCTGATGATATTTAGAATAGCAAAGGCAATCGCCCCAGGACATGAGGCTTGGGGAGCTGAGATTCCAAGCTGTAATCTAGTCTGTGTGTCTGGGTGACCTTGAACAAAATCTTCCCACTTATTATGCCTCACTTGACTCATTTTCAGATTGGGGAACCCAGTCCTCAAGGAATTGGTCAGAAAATACTACCAATACAAATGATTTAAGAAGCTTCTTGTAAACGAAAAGTAGCAGATGTTGCGGAGGGCTGCAATTTGCTGCTATTAATAAGAATAAATGCCTAATGGGAAGCCAGTTTGCTCCGGGAACCCGGACAGCCAAGGAGCGAGTGCCGACGCCGGAATCATCAACATATGTTGGTCCTCATTAGCAAACGGCAGTAGCTGGGAAGCTGGGCAAGGAGCTCTCAGCGTGCTTTCTGCAGAGCCTCGAGAAATCACCCCATCATCAGGCTTCCCAGTGTGGGCTGTGCTGCAATGGCACGTGACCATTATTAGCCAGACCCTCTCACCGAGTGGGAGAGCAATCCCCTTCCCTGCTGCACAGATGGAGAAGCTGTAGCCCAGAGGGGCTGAGCAGCTTGCCCAAGGTCATGCAGTAGGGGCGGTGGCAAAGGTGGAAACTGAAATGAAGCTAGGGCTGGAGCCTGCCCTCCAGCCTGCCAGACACCACTGGCTCCTGGAACATAGCACAGGGGATTGAGAAACCTGTGGTCCCTCCACTGAACCCAAGTCCTGTGTTGAAAACTTCACAGCATTGCAGGCTACTTACTATACTACCAAGAAGGTCTGGCTGAGTTCAGGGGCTCAGGAGCCCCTCCTGTGGGCAGATCACCAAGTAGCAGCCCCAAAGAGAGAATGACCATTGGTCTCAGCACAGCCTACTCCTCCAGGGAGGCTTCCTTGCTCCTTCAAATGTGGTTAGGGAGAAAAACAAAATGTGAAATAGCTTTTTCTCTGGGACAAGTGAGAAGGAAAGATCTGGGGGAAAGACAGACCTGGGTTTGGATCCTGGCTCTGCCATCACTGTGTGACTTGGAAAACTCATTTAACTCCATCAAGCCTGTGTTTCCTCATCTAAGCACCCTGATGGGTTGTTTTGAAGATTAATTGGGATGACACATAGGAATGTGTTAGTGCTAATGAAAACTCTGTTGTTCCAGCATCTTCCTCAGATAAAACGCCCCTGCGATGGGTGGTGCAAAGTCGTCTCTCTTCATTTCACTATACCTAATACTCAGCTCATGCACAGCAAATGAGGAAAGTGAATGAATGTTTGCATGTATGCATAAATAAATAAGTGAATGAATGAATTTGTTTCCTGTTATGCACCTACATACTCCAATAATCCCCTGGAGATCATTTATTTGGCAATCTAGGCTCTACTCTAAAACCTATCATTTCTGGATTACTGCCACAGATTAATCTCTCAGTGTAAAGGTTAAATTCTCTCCTTTCTCTGAGCTCTCATGCTCCCATTCATTCACAGGCTCAGGGGGCCCAACTTCCTGACTTCCGGGGCTGTAGGGTTGCGACGGGTGAGTTTCTTTAGGTAGGCAGATTCCATGCATTTGACAGAGGAGACTACAGCCCCAGAGCAGCCCCGCCAACATGGAGATGAAAAGGAATGGAGGATGGGAGGAGGGTTCTAGCATTCACAGGGTTAACAAGCTGAGCGGGACCTTGGAAACACTAGCTGACAATCCTCTCATTTTTCAGGTGAAGCTCAGTTGCTGCAGGGATTTGTCCAAGGCCACATGGCTACCAATACTATTTATTTGATACCCAGTCCCTAGATAGGGACCCCTGGCCAAGATGCTCATTCTTGACCCAGTGTTAAGGTCAGGGCTGAAGCAGGGGCCGAGCATCAGGGGCCCACATCCCAGAGAAAAATGCAAGCCTCCCTCCCCATTCCCAAGCCCAGCAGGTGGGAAGGGGACCTTGTCCTGGGGATCAAAGTGCTGCTCCTGTTCCAGCCATCTTTTAGCAAGTGACACAGACAAAGACTATGGCCCCTTCTGAACTGGGACCGGGGACCTGCTGTTGGGAGTTTCCCAAGCACAGCCTGCTCAATGGAAGCCTTTGTTCCTGCAGCCAAGACGAAGGCAGGGAGGGGCTGGCATGGGAACACCTAACTCCCGGCCCAGGCAGTGGAGCCAAGCTAGTCCCCAAGCATATGCTGAGACTCCCTGGCTGGCTGGCACTGGCTCCTTGTGGAAAGTGGCAGGGCAGGCTGAGCGGGCACTCCCTTCTCCATCTAGCACCTCACCCTTCTCTCTTTCTTCGAGCAAGGGCTCTGCTGACCAGAGCTGTTCAAACCATAAAAACAGCTTGTGTAAATCATACATCTGAGAAGTGGCGTTTGCACACACCTGTGGGTAGAAGTGTTCTGGACCACAGGAGCATGTTTGCAAATAAACACATCTTTCCCCACAGGCAACCCTGGTTGGGTATAAGGCTTCTCTGGCTAGGAGACAAACATCTTTTTTCAAAAAGGGATTTGACTCTGGGACAAGCCATGGTGCTCAAATGAATGGAAACTGATAGCCCTCAAGGAGAACCCTCTAGGTCCATCAACATAGGGGCCCAGCTCTCAGGAGACCAGGTGCTGCTGGCTTAGAAAGGAGGCAGAGATGTAGGATAACCTAAGGGATCCTGAATCATTTTCCTTTTCACCTATCTCCTGCCTCAAGGCACCTGCTTAACTCTCCTGAACTTACATGAGCTTCCATTGCGGGATCAGGGCCCAGCCTGCTGCCAGGGAAAGATGAAGAGGGCCCACCCTCTGGTGTCTGGGTCACCCTGGACACAGGTCATCTTTGCCTACACAGCCAAAATGCATCTTCTTCATCAAGCGATATGGCTTTGAGGGCATTTTCCAGTAATTATTCAAATATGAAAGGACAATAGCTAAAGTAGCAGCATTCTAAAAGGTTTTTTTTTTTTTTTTTTTTTTCTTTTTTGAGATGGAGTTTCCCTCTGTCACCCAGGCTGGAGTGCAGTGGCACGATCTTGCTCACTGCAACCTCCTCCTCCCAGGTACAAGTGATTCTCCTGCCTCAGCCTCCTCCTGAGTAGCTGGGACTGCAGGTGCCCACCACCACACCCAGTTAATTTTTATATTTTTAGTAGAGACAAGGTTTCACCATATTGGCCAGGATGGTCTCGATCTCATGACCTCATGATCGATCCACCTGCCTTGGCCTCCCAAAGTGCTGGGATTACAGGCATGAGCCACCACGCCTGGCCTCTAAAAGGTTTTTATGCCTTATACACTGTTGGTGAGAGTTTAGATTAGCGCAACCATTTTGAGGAGTAATTTGGCAGTTATTACTAAAACCTAAAATGACCCAGCAAGTCTTCCTCTTGGAATCTTTCCAGCAGAAATACTAACACCTAGACACATATGCTTGGCTGTGGATATTCACTGTGGCTTTGTTTGTAGCAATGACTGTTTGGAAATAACATGTAGCTTTGTTTGTAGCAATGACTGTAAATAAATAACCATCCATTAGGGGCTGGCTGAAGAAATTGTGGCACATCTACCCTCCAAGATAATAGTCTGTATATACTGAGATGGTTGAATGTCTATGATTCATCTTTGAGATAAAAAAACAGCCATGCCTGGTGGCTCATGCCTCTAAACCTAACACTTCGGGAGGCCGAGGTGGGTAGATTACGAGGTCAAGAGATGGAGACCATCCTGGCCAACATGGTGAAACCCTGTCTCTACTAAAAATACAAAAATTAGCTGGGCATGGTGGTGCACACCTGTAGGCCCAGCTACTCGGGAAACTGAGGCCAGAGAATTGCTTGAACCCGGGAGGAAGAGGTTGCAGTGAGCTGAGATTGTGCCACTGCACTCCAGCCTGGTGCCTGGCAAAGGAGTGAGACTCTGTCTCAAAAAAAAAAAAAAATTGTATAAAAAAGATATGTTAAGACTCAATTTTTGTTTTCAAAAGACAACTGCATAGCTCTGTGTGTGTGTGTGTGTGTGTGTGTGTGTGTGTGTGTATGGGGGGGAGGTAAGCATGCAAATCCTCTCTGAGAAAGTCATACACACACACACACTGACCTTGTGCAAAGAATAACTTCCAGAGAGAGAGTAATATATCTAGTATCTGCTAACAATGGTTAACTTTGGGGAGTTTGAATTTTTCACGGACAGGGTGTTATTGACTTGGAAAATTAAAATAATATTTTAAAGATGCCTTAACCTTTAGTCTTTAAAACTAACTCAACTGTGCAGCCCAACATGAATTTATTTTAGGGTAACAGCTTGAATTTTTTTTCCTTTTTTCCCAGACAGAGTCTCATTCTGTTGCCCAGACTGGAGTGCAGTGGCACAATCTTGGCTCACAGCAACTTCTGCCTCCTGGGTTCAAGCAATTTTCCCACCTCAGCCTCCCAAGTAGCTGAGATTACAGACATGCACCATCATGCCCAGCTAATTTCTTTTTTGTATTTTTTTTTTTTTTTTTTTTTTTTTTTTTTTTTTTTTTGTAGAGACAGGGTTTTGCCATGTTGGCCAAACTGGTCTTGAACTCCTGACCTCAAGGGATCTGCCTTCCTTGGCCTCCCAAAGTACTGGGATTACAGGCATGAGCCACCTTGCCCAGTCCAATTTTTCTTTATACCCACACAATTTCTAATATTCTGAAACTATGGAAAGGGCTCTTGGTTTCTTGGTCTCTCCCTCTTGGTTCACCTGCTGACCAGCAGCACCCTGGAAGTGAACCCTGGGCTATGAGGGAGTTTTCTCCTTGTGAAAGTAACTATCCCATACTGGGTAGGAAAGTCATTGTTTGGCAATGTACTTATTCAGTGACCTCACCTGCCAACCCAGAAGCTTCCCACAGAAAAACCACACCAATTCCACCCAACAAAGAGAAGACTCCATCTCTCCATGGAATTTACTGGGCAAGGACCAGGGCACCTCTGCCTATAGTCCCCACGTGTGCAGACACTATCACGCACTGTTGGCATCAGTTTAATTTCCAGGTGGAGGAGTCATGGTGTGCTGGGACATCACTGGGCTGGGGGTCCTAAGACCTGGGCTGTAATCCTGGACCTGTTCCTTATTTGCGGCAAGCCCTTAGCAATTGTCTTCACCTGTCCAGCTTTCAGTGTTCAACATAAATTGATCTCTATTGTCCCTTCTAGCCAGAAGATTCCATCATAACTATCTTAAGGCTAGAAAAATCTCCAGGAGTCTCACTCCAGGATCTCCCTCAATTTTATTCTCATCTTGGTTACTTCCTCTACCTACATGATAGGGACTCTCAGCTCTGCTCCTTCCTTAGCTCTTGTGATCTTGAAAAAGTACAATGATATCATTCTGAAATATACGTTGAATTCTGCGGAAGGGAATTGTCACAACTTCTAATGATGGACTATGAAACCACTAGAGTTTACTGCTACCATTTCTACCTACCATTAAATTAATATAAACAATTGCGTGAGTGAGTAGAGGGTTAGCATGCAAATCCTCTCTGAGAGAATGGAGAGAGAACAGACTTCTGAAGTCCTAGATTCAACTCCTGGCTCAGCCACTTGTCAAAAGTGTGTCTTTGAGCCTCAGTTTCCTCCTATGCATAAAGGGAGTAGTAAAGATACCCCCATCAGGTGACATCTTGTCAGTGCCCAGCAATGTCCCTCCTTGCCTTTCTGTGTGTGGCTCAGGGAGGACAGTCAGGGGACCCAGCTGTGCCATGCCAGCCTTCAAGCTTTCTAGGCTGCGGACATAAGGTAGAGCTTCCCACGTCCATCTGCCAGGAGCTGACCCCACTGGACTGCAGTAGTGAGTCAGTTGCTTTCCATTAGGAAGTTCATTTTCAAGGGGAAGTGGTGGCAGAGGTAACACATCCATTTCACATTTTGTGCAGCTGGGGAATCTGATCTATACACAACCAAGGCTCAGAATAGATTCCCCATTCTGAAATGAGAAATAGCTATTAGAGCTATATTTAGACTGGGGGTTCAGTGAGCTCAGAAATAATTGCTGGCCCTGGGTTGGATATGGGGTGGGAGGAGGCTAATTCCAGGCTAATTAGGGTCCACTCTCAGACATGTGTAGGGTGGCCTGGGGTAAGGCCGGGAGTCTCAGCCACCCTCTCTGTCCATTCAGGCCTCTGTTACAGCAACAGACAACCCCCAATACCAAAATGCCATTGCCTATAACAGACAAGCTCAGTAGGTGGAGGACCAGGGAGAAGGATCTATAAGTGTAGCAGCCCACAGGGAGGGGCAGTGGAGAGGTGGAGAGGTGGAGACTCTCGATAACTGAGTGCTAGGTAGGAATCTGTGGGTCACAGGGGACCTGGCACCTGCTGCTGCTGCTGGGACCTGGGCTGTGCAGGCCGAGAGCTGATGCTCGGATCCTAGCTCTGCCACTTGAGAGCTTGGTCAGGCCCACTCAACATTCTCAAGCCTCCAAAAGCTATGCAGATTAAGATGTACTGTACAATGCTCAGCTGTTATGTCATTTAACGTTATCAGGTTCATCTGTTTACTGAGCTAGAAACATAGTGTGTAGTTTCACTTTTTTAAATGCAACAGCTGTGCTGAGTTTTATCATTATCATTTGAAGTAATAAAATAGGCTTCATTTATTACTAAAAGAATGTAATATAATACACGTAAGACACTCAACACAGCCCTAGACCATCCACACCTAACACCCCGCATCTGTCCTTACAGGCATGACCACCATGGCCGGCTCATCTTTTGAGTTTGCTTTTTCTGGGACAAATTTCCCTTAATGCAAAGTTCAGTTTTAAAATTCAACTTTAAAGGTTTCCAGACGTGTCCTTGTGATCGCTGAATCCTTCAGTCCTTGGCTGCCTTATAAGTAAGTGCTGGAAAAGGAGTTAGAATGGAAGAGAGCTTGTGATGGGACCTCATGGTCTTATGCTTAACCTTATCACTGACTCCAGTGAGTGATGTCCTGTGGTCCCCAGGCCTAAAGAACCCCTTCCTATCAACAGAGCTCTGGCCACACAGCCAGCCCCAGAACTTTCCCACCAGTCCCCTGTCTATTTCTCTCCTCTCTTCAGCTATTCTGAGAGTTTTTCCTCTGCTCTTGAATTGCATAGGAAGGAAAAGAGGAAAACCGTGGCAGGTAAATTTTATTGCTCCTGGAAAAGTTAAGAAAAGACAGGGAGCACTTCTAACTCTCTGATGAAATGAGGCCAGGGTTATCTGTTTTCTTCATTTAATCAGGGTCTCCCCGACCTCTGTAAACAGGCATAACCAAAAGCATGCTGTGGGTCTGAGATAGGAAACTGTGCTGGCTCCTCGCCAAGCACAAGAGGCCGTGCTGCTTGCCGGTATGTTGGGACATGAGTTGGCACGGCACGTCTGGAAGGCCAGGGTCAGGCAGCCAGGCCCAGCATGGTGGTATTTGGCATAGAATCCAGCAGCCCGTGCTGTGACAGGGACACGAGGATGCAGCCTCTAGACACAATTAAACATGGGGCATTTGCTGAGTTTGCAAACAAATCTGCAGGATACAGGGCTGAGGCAGCAGCAAGAAAATGGATGTGACAATTCAGGGCAGGTAGCATGCCATACGTGGAATTCATTTCCAGATGGCTTTTTCCTCCATGAAGCCTGCTTCGGATGTTGCTGGGAATATAGCTTAACCTGGACCAGAGTCTGGGACACAGTGGGGGCTGGTTTGGGGGCTTGCTGCTTCCCCAGGCAAGCTCACTATGCCACTGCTTGCCGAGCCAGGGGCCACTCCTCAGGGACGCTCATGGTTAAAGGAGAGAATCAAGGCACTTATAAGGTGCTAAAGAGCAGGGAAAGGCAGGGATTTGGGGTCTAGGTTAATCAGCTCCAAACTTCCCTGAAGATCACAGAATCAACAGTATAGCCCTTAAAATGCTGATGCCTGGGCCAAGCTCTGAGCAGCAAAATCAAAATTCTCAGGAGCTGGGCATTGGTATTTTCTCAAAGCCCTGTAGTCCTCCGCTCATTCCCCCACCCAAGACCCTGTTAATGGGCTGGGTTTGGGACAACTGGCCTTGACCATAGGGAGCAGAGGAGTTAGTGATTTGAGGATTATGCATTTTGCCCTGGAAGGTGAGCGATATGGCAGGTGGAAGGCTATGGGTGCACAGGGACAGGGTGGGGTCGGGCACAGTGATGACAGTGGACAGCTGTGCATGGCTTCCCCATTCTTAAGCAGTTTCACAGCCATGATTGCCTATGACCACAATCTGGTGAGGTAGCCAGCTCAGGGATGACAGCCTCCAGTTTACAGATGAGGACACAGATTGGGAGGAGTTAAATGACTTGCTCAAGGTCACGCAGCCTGTGAGTGGCAGTGCCAGGACTCTAACACAAGGCATCTGTGACCAATGGCTGCTCTGTGGCATGGCATCAGCCTCCTTTCTGCTCTCCAGTCCCCGCTCTTGCGGGGCCAAGTGGCCGTAACTACCCTGAGCAGCAGCTGTTTAATTGGTTGCAGAGGCAAGTTGCCCCAAACATGAACAATGATGAAGGCAGAGTTTGGGTTAGAGAACTTCCATTCAAATATATCTCACAGTCACTCTTTGGCCAACAAGTTTTGCTCACAAGTTCTGTCTGATCCTTCTACATGACACACATCTCCAAATAAGGGTCTCTGTCATCTGGGGCCGGGCAGGATTCTAGACAATCGCTCAGTGTGGTTGCTGCAGAGGCACCCTGGCCAAAGCCAGCAGGGGCTGGTATGTCTGACTTCATGAGATTTTGCCAATAATGGAATTGTTTTCCTGACTTCAGGGCTGGCCATGTCCTGAGGCAACTGCCACCTAGAGCTCGGTAGGGAATCCACATCCTGTCTTGGGGCCAAGGGTACGGTCTGGGAACACAGAGCGGCAGGAGCCCACAGGCAGGCCAATTCTTCAGGACAACCTGACCTCCACAGAGCTCCCAGACTGCTAGAACGGAGTGGGCCATTAGTTCTGACCCTGTCAGATGCTCAGTTGTGACCCTGTAGATTTGAAGGGAAGATCATGGGCTGGTTTCCTATACCATGTTTTCTGAGGGATCTTTCCAGCTATATTGAAGAATCAGTCTGACCTTGCAGACTGTCTGTAGATGCAGGAATTGGAAGGATCCGTCCTGGCTTTCTGTGCCACTCACCCTGATCCTGCCAAGGGACAATCCAGCAACACCACTGACACAGAAAGGCATCTTTGGCTAGCACGGGCCTTAATATAGCCAGCTCTCTGAGGCGGAGGGTGCAGCTGGGAAGGGATCACTGAAGGCAGAAAATTTGGAGAGAAAGTTCCACCACATAGGTCCATCTAATCTCTGTAAGAGCCCTGGCCTGGAAGGCCACTTTGGTCTGCCCTCGCATCAGGTCACTTAGACTCAGCAAAACCTGGAGAGGACCTCCCCACCCTAGTGCTTCTCTAGCCAATGCTTCTTCAAGGAGTGAAGGGAATCTGAAAACAGTGCAGACCAAATAGCTGCTGTGTCAATGAAGGGTGGGCTGGGAGCTGAGCAAAGGGTGGCACTGGTCACACCACAGGGTATGAAAGGTTAGCTTTGCATGCCTCAGCACCCTGTTAGATTTTTCCCTTTTCTTCTTCCTGCTTTCATTCTTTATTGGAAATCACCTAGTGGGCTGTTTCTCACTCATACTTCAGCATGAACAGGCTGGTGTCAGGCTGTTCCTGGCGGTGGCTGCGGCAGGCTTGTTATTGGGCAGAGTCAAGGAGCAGAAATGAAAGTCCTGTGTTCCCAACGACTCCAGGAGCAAGAGACCCTGCCTGACTGCAGCCCCTGCCTTTGGGGCTGGCCTTTTCTCCTGTCTCCCCACTCTCGTACTTCCCGTCCCCTGGGATTGGTGTCCCTGTGACTCTAATGTGCACGATTCTGTATGAGCTGATGCTTACACCTTTTGTGATGCTTAGAGATACCACCCACACCCATCTAGACCACAGATCCGAGGAAACACCTGGGAAGAAGACAAAAATAACTACAAAAGCATAGGCTGGCAGCACTAACCTAATTCTGGGACCAAAGAATCCCAGAGTTGGGTGAAAACTTAGTTGCCTAATCCAACCTTTTATTGGATATAACCACTCAATGCTGCCACTGATGCTATGTGTTTGCCAGTTACACCCAATTTGAAGAAAAATAATAAGAATAACTTCAATAAATGTAACCAGACATGACTTATGAAAGGATTTGATGCAACATTAAACTGTGTTTATTGGTACTGTTGCCCCAATTTATTGCTTGTGTGGCATGATAATCTACTCATAATTACAAAAACAAAGAGCTGGGAGCATTCTTTACATCTCTTGGTGACTTAGCTTCTAAAGAGGCCATTCCTCCATTCCTAGCAGAATGGAGTTTAGAGTTCTTAGGGAACCCTAAGGTGAATAGCACAGAAAGCTGGGATGGACACTCCATCTATGGAGCATCTGGAGGGTCAGAATTATTCCTCAGTACAGCTGGAAAGATGACTCAGAGAACATGACCTAGAAAACCACCCTATTTAGCCAGATGTGGTGGCACGCACCCGTAATCCTAGCTATTTGAGAGGCTGAGGCAGGACAATCACTTGAACCCAGGAGGCAGAGGTTATAGTGGGCCATGATTGTGCTACTGCACTCCAGCCTGGCAACAAGAGCAAAATGAAAGAAAGAAGGAATGAGAGAGAGAGAGAGAGAGAGAGAGAGAGAGAAAGGGGGGGAGGGAGAGAATGAGGGAGAGAGAGGGTAGGAGCGTGTGTCGGGGGGAAACCTGCTCATGGTATTTCCTTCAAACCTCCAGGCTTGGTACCAGTAGGATGAGGTGTGCACTCCCATAGACCCTCCAGCCAGACGGGACTCACTGAAGCCTTTGTGCATCTTGGGTCTTCTATAGTGATGGGTAGTCCATCTACCACCCACCAAATGAGACCTGCACACAGATGTTTATGGCAATGTTATTCCTAATTGCCAACACTTGGAAGCAAACAAGACACCCTTCAGTAGGGAATGGATAAATAAATAGTGTGGTATATCCAGACAATGGAATATTATTCAGCTCTAAGAAGAAATGAGCTATCAAACCATTAGGACATATCAGGGAACCGAAAATGTATATTATTAAATGAAAGAAGCCAATCTGAAAAGTTTGCATTGTGTATGATTCTAATTATATGACCTTCTGGAAAAGGCAAAACTATGGAGCTAATAGAAAGACCTGTGGCTCAGTGATCTATCATCTCATAACTGTCAGAAAGGCTATTATTAAAAAGATAAAAAATAACAGATGTTGTTGAGGTTGTGGAGCAAAAGGGACACTTATGCATTCTTGGTGGGAGTGTAAATTGGTTCAGCCCCTGTGAAAAACAGTTTGGAGTTTCTCAAAGAACTTAAAACAGAACTACCATTCGACCTAGCAATCCCATTACTGGGTATCAACCCAAAGGGAAATAAATTGTTCTACTAAAATGACCTGTACTTGTATGATTGTCAAAGTACTACTCACAATAGCAAAGATACAGGATCCACCTGGATGCCCATCAACAGAAGACTGGATAAAGAAAATGTGGTATGTAGATACCATGGAGTACCATGCACCCATAATAAAGAATGAGATTATGCTTTTTACAGAAACATGGAAGCAGCTGGAGGCCATTATTCTAAGCAAATTAACACAGAAATAGAAATCCAAATACTGCATTTTCTTACTAATAGGTGAGAGCTAAACAGTGAGTACACGTGGGAACATAAAGATAAAGATGTGAACAACAGACACTAGGGACTGTAAGAGTGAGGAGGATGACACAGGGGGTGAAGGCTGAAAAACCACCTAACTGGTACTGTGCTCACTAACTGGTTGATGAGATCATTTGCACACCAAACCTCAGCTACATGCAATTTACCCATGCAACAAATCTGCACATATGTGTTTTGAACCTAAAATAAAAGTTTTTTTTAAAAAAAGATCAGTGGTTTTCAGGGGTTGGGTGGGGTTGTGGGGAGTGGAGAGAGGGATGAACGGGCAGAGCACAGAGGATTTTTAGGGTAGTGAAACTTCTCTGTATGATAGCATAATGGTAGATACCTGTCATTACACACTTGTCCAAACCCATAGAACGTACAACCCCAGAGTGAGCCCTACCGAAAACTGTGGACTCTGGGTGATAATGATATGCCAATGTAGGTTCATTGACTGTAACAAAGGGACCACTCTGGTTGGGGATGTTGATAATGGGGAAGGCTGTGGGGGGATGGTAGGAGGAGGCAGGGGGTCTATAGGACCTCTTTCTGCTCAAATGTACTGTGAACCTAAAACTGCTCCACAGAAAGTCCATTCAAAAGTAGTAAGTTAGAAAACAGGCAGCCCACTGCTCTTTTATCATTCCTTTAATGAATGCACCTACATTAAAATGTCCTTCCTTGCTCTCATATAGCCAAGTGTGGACATGTCCAGGGAACATGGAAGAAGGGGAAGGAGCAGAGCTGCCACCAGTACTTGGGCAGCTGCAAAGGCTGAGGGATGCAGTGTGGAGAGCCAGAGGTCGGGGATGACGCAGAGCCCTGTGGCTTCGATGCCTGCTGTGGGCTGGAGCAGAAAAACGCTACTCAGTGAAATTTGGCAATGGACACGAACTCACTGCCTCTCTCCTAGCTGTGTGGGAGTGCCAGCAGCACCAGCCCAATCCGGATGTGCTGGGCTCATGTGTGTGTGCATATGCAGACACACTCACACTATTTATCAATTAGTGTCTGCCACTGCCAATGTCACCGGTTCTCTGCCTAATGAATGACACTGCGCTGGACATGCTGCACCCCAAAGTATTTCCACTGTCTGCAGTGAAACTCACCAGTGGCTGTCAATAAGCAACCCCATGATAGCCTCTAGTCACTGAACCATGGGTGTGGGTCAGATGGGCACAGCCAGTCAGGACCCAGGCAGCTGATGGCCAACCTAGAGCTGTCCACTAAAAGAAAGTTCCAGATGGTGCCTCTGAGCACATCCTCTGGGTAGCAGCCACTCTCCCCTAGTGAACAGACATGGCTGGATTTCAGCCCCTACTCAGCCCCATGGTGAGTTCTTGTGCGGTGAGCAACCTACACAACAGTATACTGTGGCTCTGTGAGCACCTACACACACAGTCCTAGGGAAATGAGTGTATCTCAGAGATCTAGGAAACCCAAAGTCAATCTCACCTCTGCATTATTCACGAGCAGAGGTTAGCCAAACAGATCAACTTCTCAGGGCTGCTGTTTTCTCACCTTTAAAATGAGAGGCTACTTCCTGCTCTAACAATCCAAGATATATGGGAAATTGAGAGTTCATTTCCCTTCCTTCCCCTGGGTGGCCCCCCTTTCTCTTTTTGAACTTGACCCAGCCCTTCCAGACAAGGCTAAAACTGAAAATCAATTTTAATTATAAAAATCCGTTTACTGTATGAATAAATCATTCTAGCCCAGCTTGGTGGTGGGAAGAAGGTTACACCTGGAGCCAAGCTCATAAGTCACTCTCTCCCTCCGCCTCGCTGCTCAGGGGGCCACCATCTCTCTGCTCCCTGCTCCAATATTCATCTCCGTCATTAGGCTGTGGATTATTAATGATGTCCTGGGCTGATGGATCAGAGCCCAGATGCTCTGAAACACATTGTACTGGTTGTAACTTGATTTCCAGTGGACCTTTTGACAGCAGACCTTGATAGGCTTTTCCCCCTTTCCCTGGTGGGAGTATAGAGGGGAGTGGGGCTGCCCTTCAAGGTGGTTCCATGGTTGCAGGTAGGAAAGAGCTGGTGACACAGACAAATGGGGCAAGCCTACCTCTCCCAGCCCACTTACTAGGAGACAGCCAGTGTTATGTACATATCAGGTTTCCATGGCAATGAGTCTTTCAAATTAATTAACTGATCAATTAACATTGTTTTTAGGGTTATTCCTTATGTGCACTAAGGACAGAGGCACCATCTGCTTTAGACGGCATTTCGGGGGAAGGGAGAGCTCCTCTGCTGGCTTGAGCTCAGTGGGAGGCTGGGGAGGAAGGCAGAGACGCTGGATCTAAGGGGTCTAAACATCAGCAGACTGCCAGGCCCTAGAGGCCACTTGTCATTTACAACTCCCTAAGGGTGGTGGTTCAAGTTCTCATAACAATCAATCTCTCATAACACCACAACCCAAGGTTTGGATGAAGCTGGGGGAGGGAAGTCACAAACAGTGGGTGGCTCAGTGGAACCAATTTCTTTCACCAGTGGGGTCAAAGCCTCCTGCCCTCATAAGCTTCCAGTGCTTTATGTTGAATCTGGACCCCTGAGCCTTACATCCAGGCAGCCTGCACAGGACCACTGATGAAAGCACAAGTCCAGATGAGAAAGGGAGGCTGAGCTTCTCCCCTGGGTACCTACAACTTTCCTGTTCTCCCTCATATCCATCTAGTTGGCAGAGATGCAAAACGGAAATGCTTCTGTGGAAAAGAAGCTGGCATGGCTGGCCCACCTCCAGTGGGGCAGGCACTGCAGGACTGGCCATGCCAAATGTGTTCTGGCCATTCCATCCACACTCACCGCCACCCTGCACAGGCTTACCAGGAGGCAGACATCTGCAGCACTTCCACCCTGCAAGCCAGCAGCCCCATGGCACCCCAACAGAGCAAGCTGGGGCAGCAGCCTACTGTTTGCTAGAGACATGCCTAGGCTGAGTTATGAGTGCCAGTGAGCCTCAGCTTCTTCACTGCAAAGTGGGGGTAAGAAACCCTACATGGGTTGTTCTGAGAGTTTGTCACACACCAGCTCTGGTTTGGAAGACTTTACCCATAGCCAGAAGATGGAGTGGAGCTGACACTTAAAACCCAGCAAATTGCCCACTGTGCACATTGATTTTGTGGGGGAGAAAATTAAAAGTAACACCCCAGATGAGATTTTAGGATTGTTTATGGAGCATCAGACTCAAAATCAAAAGACCTGGATTTGAGAGCTGACTGCCACATATGGGCTGGGTGATTTTTGAGAAGTCATTTAACCTTTCTCATCCGTCACATCAGATAACAGTGCCAACTTCAAGGAGTTGTAGGGCAGGTTCAATGAGAGATTGTGTGGAAAATCGCTCGGGAAATAGCAAGTGCTAAACAGATCCATGGCATCATTTCATTTGCTACCACTGTACCATTAGCAAAGATAATTTAGAGTTCGCCTGTATCAGGCTTTCTACGGTGCATAAATGATAGTAACTATTAACTTCTTGATTCAGTTCTTTCACTGCCTTCCATTAAGGCACCAGAAGAGAAATCATTTTTCCTTTTTTTTTCATCCACTCATCATTATTTCAGATATCCTGCTGTACTCAATACAAGACTGAAGAAGCAAGAACATTATAAAGAAGAAAGAATGAAAAGAAAGAAGAAAAGCAACTGAGCCCAGAGATGGATCCCAAAGCTGAAGAATTGGTTTAATTAAATTGAAAGCTCTGGTGCTTGTGGTAATTCTTAGGAAGGAATCCATATCCCATCAGAACCCTCTCCCCTGGAGTTTGCTCCCTCTATTTTCTCTAAAGCAGATACTAAAATCGCTTTTATCTTTAGGGAGGTATAGCCTGCAGGGCCCAGAATTTACTGTGGGGTCAACTGTCTAGTATGGGGTTTGTGGAGTAGTAGCAAATAATTTGGTCCAAACCTGGCTTTGTCCTTGAATTTCCCCAACTTAGACCTCACTCATTTTTTTCTGCAAAGAAGGCCTCACAGGCCCTAGTTCGCAGAGACACTTAAAGTAGGCAGTGCTTGCTTTTGTGGCCCCTCTGCTACTTCTGCTATATGCAGGGTGAGCTGGGTTTATAATACCTCCTAAACCACAGGTCATGCTGCGCTCCTCATGTGCTGAGCTACCCCCACCTGCTCTTTGGGCATCATTTGGATGTGGGAAATACCTGTCTGTTCCCCCTCCCTTTTTTTTTTTTTTTTTTTTTTTTTTTTTTTTTTTTTTTGAGATGGAGTCTTGCTGTGTTGCTCAGACTGGAGTGCAATGGCACAATCTTGGCTCATTACAATCTCCACCTCCTGGGCTCAAGTGATCCTCCTGCCTCAGCCTCCCAAGTTGGTGGGATTGTAGGTGCTCACCACCACACCCAGCTAATTTTTGTACTTTTAGTAGAGACAGCGTTTCACCATGTTGGCCAGGCTGGTCTCAAACTCCTGACCTCAAGTGATCTGTTTTGACCTCTCAAAGGGCTGGGATTACAGGTGTGAGCCACCATGCCCAGCCCTATCTGTCCCTTTTGATGCTGATAGAGAAACTTGATCCCAGAAGTAGATAAAATCAACTTTTAAACAACAATAAATGCAACAGGCAATGGCAGGCCACAGGAAGCAGTTTGGTATAGTGGGAAGAGCCCTGAAGAGACCTGGGTTTGAGTCCCAACCACACTATACACCAGGTTCATAACTTTGAGAAACTGTGTTTTGAGTTTAAATTGTGCTTTGTGGTCAGCTGGGTCCTGCTTGATTATCCATGGTTCAAAACCATTCTAAAGCATCTAGATCACAACAGGCTGTTCCCATACTTTAAAAAATACTATTTTGCTTATTAATTATTAAGCATTTGTTGGGTGTCTATCCCAGGCCAAGTACTGTGCTGTATTGGTCATGCCAGGCAATGCAGCACCTTAAAAGTTGAAGAGAAGCCTTTGGAACCATTATTCATTCATTCAATTGAATGGTCAGTTGGCATCATGAATCGAACATTAAGAATTGGGTAGCAATATGCAACATGTTGTATAGGAAGGATCAGGCGGCAGGAGAAACAGCAAGAAGACCAGATTGGCATCATTTTTGGTCCTGGGCAAAGAATTGAGCAAGGATTCAGGCAGACACGATTAGTGTGGTCCTTCCTAGGTATTTATGAATCTCTGAATCCCAAACTGAATACCCTGTGCAGCAGAAGCGAGTGTATACTGACCCTAGCAGATACACATGTGAACCTGGGTGGTCCCTGAAGAACAGAACAGGGCTCATCTTCAGGTACCATGCACTGTGACCCTGCCAGCCACACACATGGGCACTAGTATTCTGGGCAGTCATCTAGAAGCCAGCATCCAGTGCAGAATGGGGGTCCCAAAGGGCTTGGAGAATCCAAAGACCACATGGTCACACCCTTAATGCTGAGGAGCAGGGGAAATGGAGGTGTACACAGGTTCTAACTATAGCATGAAAAGGGATGGGTGAGAATAAGAAAAAGTCGTCAGAAAAGAGGAGTTCTAAAATGGCTCAGAATCAAGAAAAAGTTGACTCAGTATCAACGTGTGGCTCAGCAGACATCAAATCCCATAATGAAGCCTTGTTTCCCTATGTTCAAATCCCATAATAAAGCCTTGTTTCCCTATGTTTCCTGGGCTGGAACCCAAACTGAATCCAGCTCTAGGGAGAAAGAGAAGGTTTGGGATAAGCGTTTGTATGTACACATGTGGTGTATGTGTCTATGTGTTTGGGTATGTGTGGGAGAGGGTGAGGAGCTGAAATTGAAAAATCCATTACAATCAATTATCACAACTATGTCCATTTTTCCAGCCTGCCAGCCAGAGTCAAAGACTGTGTGCATTTGAAATCTCCAACCTTTTAAAACATTACTGTGAAGTTGAAAGTTGCTGGTGTCTTTTGATTAAACATTGTGCTAGGTAATTACTGTTTTACTTCTTATTCTTTTTCGCCCCCTTCAAATTACTGATTGTTGTCTGACATTAGGGCCCCATTTGCTCTTATGAAATTAACAAGCCTACGAAACTCTTAATGCATTGAAACTCATCAAATGTTTGGAAACTACAGCAGTCTTAAGATTCTTTCCCTTTTAATCTATCGCTCTGTGAAATGTCACATTTTTCCACATACTCACTTGGGTTCAGACAGCTGCACTTCAGGAATTAGCTTTTGAGTCTTAGCTTATCTGAAGTAGCAGAGAGTCAGCTGCCCACAGAGGTGCAAGGGCTTGAGAACTTGGGTGATTTCTCCAACCAGCAATGTGCTTACTGGCCTTCTGCATAAGCATCGACCTGGCTGTACCAAGGGATTTCTGCTTTCTGTCCAAGGATGCCTTGAGAACTTTAATGCATTTGAAAAGACACTTCTAGGGTTGCAGTCCTGTGGTCATCAAACAGAACTACTTCCCTTTTCGAATAAAGCGACTGCTAGGGAGTTGTGAGGTAATGGTGCGCATCCTTGAATCCCATCTTATCTGGATATTTTCTCCTTTTCCAATGCCATCCTCATCTAGCAGCAGACCATCTACAGACGTTCCAGTTGAGACTTTCAGCTTTGTAAAGGGTAGGAATTCCTGAAACCATAACAAGCCTTGGGGTCTGATGAATGCATAACCACCCAAGTAAGGAGCACCCAGGAGCAGATTCCACACTGTCTCTTGCCTCATAAGTCAGGAAAAACAATCAGCTAATTGGGAAACCTTGAGCAAATTTCAGTCATCAGTTCACCTTGGGAAATGGGGTTATTATGTGAGTGCTTATGTTCAGGTGTGTTTGCAGAAGGATAAGAATGATGAGCATAGCCCAAGGGGAACACTTTCCTCTCCAGTCAACAACCACTTCTCAGTGTTGGACATCCAACCACACAGTCACAAAGCCAGGTGTCCTTGGACACATGTGAATAGGGAGAGAGGTGTGCCAAGGTAACAGAGCCCTCACCCCTAGAGCAGCTCTGACCTTGACTTAGTACATCTTCCAATTGATCATGAGTCTAGACACACATGCCCCAAATAGTCTTGGTAGAGGCTTTCCAGGGTGTTCCACTGCTGTTAAGCTACATGGTGGAGCTGGGAACCACATGGCAATCCTTGGCAACGTGATTGCATCATCTCACGGTATTTAGATCCTCCATCAGCCCAAAGCTTAGAGCTCTGTCATTGGCTTGTTATACAATATGGATTCTCAGCTCTTCAATCCTCAGAATGTGGGAAATGTTTTTTTTTTAAATATGTATTTGGAAAACAAGCATACTTTGCAAGACAAATAACACCTGAAACCAAATGGAGGTTGTTGCAAGTCCTCACCATAAAAAAGCAAAGGAAAGAACCTGTGGGATTTCTGCCCATGTCTGAGAGCTGAATTTTGGCTTCCTTGCTCCTGCTACTTCTCAGCAGCAAGACCTTGGCCATCAAGAGTTAATTCTATCTGACTCTCATGCACGCCCTGCCACCTAGAACAATAAGCTGGGCAGTGGAGAATCCTGCCAGGACCAGTATTGATTGGCTTGCTTGATTAGTTGGTTAATTGAATATCACTGCTTTCTAATATAATTAAAACAAGATAAATACTGGGGCTTCATCCCGTAAGCAAGTGCCATTAGTGATCATTGTGCACAGCGTGATTAAAAATGCAATCGACTGGGAGGGTAATTTACGAACTTGCCAGCCTCTAGTGCCACTCCATGGTTTGCAAGGCCTTGAGACACAACGTGGCTGGCATAGAGCTCCCTAACCTGTCATGATTGTGCTGGTCTCTTAAGAAAGGAATTTATTACACAGGGGAATGCATGGGATAGTCTCCCTTTGCAGGTAGAACTACATGCTTGCCTCTAGCTCCTTTGCTTTAAAGTATCAGAGAGTGAAACTACAGCACCATGGAAATACCATGCATGAGAGTTTCCTCCTCTGTCTCACTTTCCTCAATCTGAAATACAAGACTGGCTCCCTGCCCACTCTGTGTAATTCTTTATTTTACCCTCATCTAGTTTCATCATGAGTTTGAAATTATGTCTGGATCACTGATCTACTCATGAAACACTTATAAAAAATTACCTGAAGCAAGGCTATTTGGAGTGTGGCTGGTAGGAGGGGCATGGGACTTATTTACATAGGAGCAGAGGGGATCATTCCACAGGCTGCTAAGAGAGAAAGCTAAATGCCTCATGTGAACAGGCGTGGGTGACTGTGGACTAATCTACTCCCACATGACACCTCAGACAGCTGATGCCTCCAGGAAGAGGAAGGCTGCCAGCCTTCCTGGATGACAGATCTCAGCCCTCTTTTCTTGGATAGCATCTGTTGCTTCCTCAGTTGACCAAGGAATGTTTCTGGCATGTGAACTGCTGGTCCTCCTGGTGAATGTGTGGTGTGGGGAAGGAGTGTCATATCACCTTTCCTGAGTGCTGATTATTGATGTCTCAGCTGTCCCTGCTTCTAGCAAGGGGGCAGGGTAGTCCTTCATTTAGGGCTAGTGAAAGTCTCAGTTAGTAAAGCACTTGGAATACCTCCCAATAGGGGGCTATGTAAAAAAAAAAAAGGTATTATTATTCTATTAGCTTGTGATCTTAATATTTGGAATGTGTACAGATGTGTTGACCAGTGAGCAAACATTACAGATCAGAAGAGAGTGAAAGGATGCTGCTCATGATGCCCAGAGTGGCATGGGACACCACATCAGCTCTCTTCAGAACTGGGTAGAGTTTTGAGGACAGGTTAGGTATGTCAGAAATGATCAGTAAGATCTGAAGATGCAGATGCACTCCTACTGCAGAAATAACAAAAAGCTGACCCAGTGGTGGGACTCTGACACATTTATAATTTTTTATGCCAAAAAATGACTTTAAAAAAAATCTGCCAACTTTTGCCCTTCCAAAAACATACCCCTCTGCAGCTTTTATTTTATTTTTATCTTTTTCTGGGAATGAGGCTTCATTTTGTTGTTCTTTTCCCTGAGTGGCTGCCAGGTTTAGATGAACAGGGATACGCTGCTAGGATGTCTGATATCTGATATTTCTACTGCTAGAGAGAACAGAAAGGATTGAGGCAAATAGGGAGTCCTGCAGAGGGGAGAGGGAGTTGTCCCTAGTACCTTATGGGAAGTCAGTGCTGAGTCCCCTACTTTTAATGGGAAATCACAAAGAAACGTGCTTGAGGGGTTGACAGGAATAATAAAAAAAAGACGAGCATGCTTAGAATTCATTCGGTTCACCCTCAGGTTTCTAAGAGCTAAACTCATCGTCCTAAATACTTCCTTGGAGAGAAAACACTACATATAAAGAGATATGTATATATGAATAAACAAGGATACAGCCCTACCTACAGTTTTATTTTTACTTTGCCATAAAATAAATGTTTATTAATTTCTATAACACATGGAGAGAGCTGCCACATGTGAATTTCTTTTAGCAGTAATTGCCGTGCCTGTGACTCCTTAAGTTATATGTACCATGGGAATAGTTTCCAAATAAGAACCCAGAGACAGGAAGAGATTCACAGATAATAGCTTTAAAAAGTCTAGAAATTATGGACCGATTGAGGTCAGCAAGAAACAAATTATTCAATATATCCCCTGAGGGATAGAGCCAGACTTTCCCCCATGATTCCAAAATTACTTTGCAGTTTCATTAGGGTGAAGGCAGTGCAGCTTCCTAAGTGCAGAGAGTTCCTTAAAGTTTAGATGGACTTGTCAACCACTTCGTTTCGACATTCTGTCCCTGCTCATCAAAGAAGTTGCTCAAATTTGTGGGATAGAGGAATGAGAGTAAGAAGCGTTTTAATTACAATATTTTATGCTGTATATATGCCAATACCTGTATGAAAATTCAGGAAATCAGGTCTGTTAAAAAAAAAAAAAAAAAAAAAAAAAAAAAAAAAAAAAAAAAAAAACCCTGGTGTACTTTTACATCTACTGATAAGTAAATGATTCTAGCAGAATCATTTACAACGAGGAGGAGCTGTCCTCAAGTTCTGGTGCTGAAATACTGAACCAAAAGAATTTTATCATTTAAAGTGCCTACACAATATGAATGAATGTTTTCTCCTGGCTCTGAGTAGAGTTGCTGCTCAACCATCTATGACCAATATAAAGCTAAAAGAGTACTTGTTCCATTGCTAGAGAATTATAGGTAAATGCTTTTTGAACCTTTTCAATGCAGTGGAGATTGGTAGTACTCACTTATGTCTGGTTCTTATTTTTTTCTTAGACACATACAAACGGAGCTTCCCTACCCCCTTGCAGTTATTTGAGGCCATATAACTATCTAGTGGGATGTAAGTAAAAGTGAAATATATAGCTGCTGCACCAAAAGACTGAAGTCACTGTGTAACTACCCAGCTCTTTTCACCTGCAGCAACAATAATATTGAACATGTTTGAGATAGCAGAGCCACAGGAAGGAATTAGCCTAAATTCCTAAGTGCCCACCTGGAAAGGATCCCCTTTGTAGGATCTGTCAGATCCATAAACTTTGAATGAATGAGAAATAAAATGTTATGTGTTAAAGTTCCTGAATTTTTTATCCTATTCTATCCTATCACATCTTACCATACTAAGTTATTAATTTTATGCCTAAAAACATGACCATCACAATAAAGTCTTACACTGCTATCAAAGACATCAAATAAATATGTAGGGAAACAAGGAAGTTTAGTTACTCAGGAAAAAAAAATGAAACATACCTAACAATGTCCCCTCCCTCCACCCTAGTGGTGACTGGTACATAGCTTTATCTGGAAAAACTATGAAGAAAATATTTCCAGAGCCTGAAGCACCTCTTTGGTATAGAAGTCCACTTCTGTTCTGCCTTTAAAAATGGTCAAGGAATCCATGTTGAATTTCTGATAATCAGAGTTCTATGTATAAAGAAGCCAAGGTCAAAATCACCATCATGAAATGATGGATGTAACTATCAAGCAGAGGTCAAAGAGGATGAGAATTCAACAGACACCATAGAATGTGATCAACAGGAGGTCACAGGCTAGCTTTTTAAAAGAGTAGTTTCATTGGAGAAACCAGATTACAGTGGGTTGGGGAAAGAGAGGTGAAAAAAATGAAAGTAGAAACTCTAGACTACAGACTCAAGTTCTGTGGTGGTAAAGGAAAGAAACAAGGCTGGAGTTTAAAAGAGAAAGATAAAACTTGAGTTTGATTGAAGACAGAGGTAAACAAAAAAGATGATAGGAAGAAACACAAGATTTTGAAAATGTGGACAGAAAGTCCCATGTATGTTTGAAGGAGGTAGGGATCAGAGCCCAGGTGGAAGATCCTGCTACCAGGAGGGGAAACACACAAGGGTTTAGGTAGATTTTTCCTCTGCGTTTCTCACTTGAGTCATTGCATCAACATACAACTAATTTCGAATGGCCAAGAACTCCAGGAATCATTGTGAACACGTTTTATGTCCTTCAGACTTCCCTGCATTCTATTATCATCACTGCTATTTAACCTCCTCAGTATCTCTTAACCGTTACCTTTGTCTCCATTTCTACAGCCTTAAATCAGGACCTTAATTTTGGTGGAGCTATCCAAATCACAGTATTACAAGTACATTACGAATGCATCAGCTTTTCATCTGTAAAATGGAAATGAAAACAACTAATTTTTTTTAAGCACTGCTGTGAAGATAAAATTCAATAAGCACCTGGCAGTGGATCACAAAAACTTGCGTGGTCTCCCTAGCCCTGGATTTTCTAGTTTTTATTTATTCTCGATTTTGTCACCAGAATGATCTGTTTGACAGTCAAGACTTGCATAGTTTCATTACTGATTAAATCAAGTCAGTTGATCTCTATTGTTTATAGAGTAAAATCCAGGGGTTCTTTTAGTATGGTATTAGGATACAGTATGGTAAACTTCTTGAGTTACAGAGTTCTCCCCATTTTATGGATGGGGGAAACAAGCTGAACTCTTCAGTCTTCACCAATCTTTCATCTCAATTTATATCCCAGCAACTAACACTTCTTACAGCTCCCCTTAAGACACCATAATGTTTCAAAGTATCTCATGACTTTGTAATGCTGTTATTTCAGCCTGGAATGTCCTTTTTTCTCTATGGCTTTCTCAACAAAATCCTATTCATCCTTGAAACCCAGCTCATATTTGGCCTCCTTTACAGCCAGCCTTCTTCATCACTCCTTCTCCATGTTACCTCTCCATAATATATTCATTTTGGTTGTCACACTTAACTCATTATATTGTCATTTGTGTTTTTGCATGTCAGCTTTCAGTAACCATGAATGCTTTGAAGGACAGGCTGTTTTAGTTAACTCTGTGACTCTCTTTCCTAAAGCCATATCTATGACCTGGAAGGTATTCATCAAATGTTTGACAAATGAATAATTGAACAAATGCATTTGCCTGTATGGAACAAACATAAAGTGATCATGAAGATCATGCCTACATAGCCTTCATCTTCATGGAGCGGAGGTCATCCACTCTAAGTGATGTCTATCTTTCTGGAATTGTTCAAAGTGGGAGCATTGGAACCTAACATTGGGGGAATATATAATACACTAAATTCATGCTGGATACTCTTTGTTTAGAAATGGAACCCTTTAATTCCTGTTTCATTCATTTTAAACACACACACACACACACACACACACACACACACACACACACACCCCTCCTCTCACTTTGTCTCCAGAATCATAACATCATAGGCTATTTCAACCTTGAGAACTGCATCCACCTTTGCTGACTGACCTCAACTATGTACGGCTCAATTTTTCCTCTGACCTTGGTACTAGAATATAAGGGAAGCTGTACTGATGAATAGCAGGATCCTCAGTTATCTGCTGGGGTATCTCATGCTGCATAGTAGTTCAGCCTAGAGGCAAAGAGGAGAGGGGAGGTAGATCAGTGAAGTTGATGGCCATAGTGCTGACTGAGAACCTATGACTCCCTGGATGAATTTCCCCTCCATAGCCACGACTTGCTGTGAGACTTCAGCTTGTTTCCCCCATCTATAAAATGGGGAGAACTCTGTAACTCCAGCTCTCATCTATATACAAAAGTAAAAAATAGAAACAGGCTCCAGCTTTTAAAGTACTGAAGGGGCTTTAAGTGGCAACTGAAGTCCAGAAGTCTCACTGGAGGAAATGAGAATTTATGCTCATGTAAAAAACTGGATGAGTGTTTATAGGAGCTTTATTTATCATTTAAACTGGAAACAGCTCAAATATCATTCAGTTGGTGAATGGGTACACTGATGTTTACCCATGTCATAGAATGCTACTCAGCACTGAAAAGGGGCAACAACATGGATAAATGTTAAAAGCACCATGTTGAGTGAAATAAGCCAATAAAAAAGACTATGTATTGTATAATTCCATTTCCATAAAATTCTGGAATAGGCAAAACTGTGGTGACAGAATACAAGTCAGCGATTTCCAGGGGCTGGAGGTTGGGAGAGAAGACTGACAGCAAAAGAGCATGAAAGAATTTTGTGGAGTGATGGCAATGTTTATGTCACAAGTGTAGTGGTAATTATACTATGTTATATATATATACACATATATATGTGTGTGTGTGTGTGTACATACATATATATATATATATATATATATATATATATATATATATATATATATATACCTATTGATTTTGAAATAATTTTAGGCTTACAAAATGTTGCACAAATAGTACAAAGAGCTTCTATATCCCCTTCCCTCAGCTTTTCCTAATATTAAGAGCATACATAACCATGTCCTATGCTCAAAACTGGGACAGTAACATTGGTATAATACCGTTACCTAAGCTCTAGGCTTTATTCTAATTCACCAGTTCTTCTACTTAATTTCTTATGCTTTTCCAGAGCATTCCATTTAGTTGTTATAACTCTTTTGTAATCTCATCATCTCTAATTTCTACCGAGTCCTCAATCCTTCATCATCTTTATGACTTTGACACTTTTGATGAGTAGTAGTTAGTAATTTTGTAGAATGTCTGTCAATTTTGGATTGTCTGAGGTTTTCACATGATTAGAATGAGTTATATATTTTTGGCAAGAATACCACAGAAGGGATATTGTGCCCCTCTCAGTGCATCTTTTTTTTTTTTTAAGACACGATCTCATTATGTCACCCAGGCTGGTCCTGAACTCCTGGCCTCAAGTAATCCTCCTACCTTAGCATCCCAAAGTGTTGGGGTTACAGGAGTTAGCCACAGCACCCAGCCTCAGTGCATCATATCAAATTGTCATGATGCTGTCAAGTCTTGTTAGTGATGATATTAACTTTGATCACTTGGCTAAGATGGTTTCTGCCAGGTTTCTACACTATAAAGTTATTATTTTCCCTTTGTAGTTAATAAACATTCAGGCTCAATACTTTGAGACTATGCAAACATTCAGTTTCTCCTCAAACTGTTGCCCACTAATTTTTGTAACCAGTAGTGAGTCTTCTCTATAATTATTACTGTAATATAATTAAACAAATTTTCTTCCACATTTTAAAATCTTGATTTTGTCTTCTAGTTGTTTAAAATCTTTTTATTTTGAAGCAGTTACAGAACCACAGGAAGTTGTAAAGATACTACAGAGATGTTCCATGTGCCCTATACCCAGCTTCCCCCAGTGGTTCTATTTTACAAAACCATAGTATAGTATCAAAATCAAGAAATTGACATTTCTTAAAAATGTGGGTATCGTTCTATGTCATTTTATCAGGTCTAGTTTCATGAAACCACCACTGCAATCGACATCCAGAACTATTCCATTACCACCATAAAATCAGACACTTAAAATTGGTGATCAGATGCACATTATACCTCATTAAAGCTGGCAAAAGACCAAAAACAAAAACCACCCAAACCCTGCCAGAAGCACATTATACTAAGCACTCTATCACTATCGCTCTCATACTGTTGCTGTTTTATCACAGAGAAAGACTGATCCAGGCAACAAACAAAGGGGCAAGGGACCTCTCCTTTTGCACGACTTCCTGATTGTTGCTATTCTGGTTGGATTAGATGGAAATGAGTGTCCAGCACCTGGGCCTAGCACTCCTCTGGCTCTATTGGAGTGACTCCCAGAGCTGTGACTCCCATGCATGTGACAGGTGACTCTCATGCATGTCAGCATGGGCTTTCCTCTACTCCCATTTTTCCTCTCTGCAGTGACTATCTTTTGTTATTTGAATATACCAAGTGTATCTTGCATCTGAATCTTTTCTGTTGCTATTCCCTCTGTCTAGAGGGTTCTCCTTGAAGACGTCCATCCAGTGGCCAGGTCTCATGTCATTTATTCAGAAAGAGCTTCCTGGGACACCTAGTCTGAACTGGCCCCTTCTTGCAACACTTAGTCCCAGTTTCTTTCTATCATGTGACTCTATGTTATTCCATTATAGCACTTATCACTAGAAGAAGCTGTCTCGGTTATTCTCTGCTGTGTTTACTGTCTATCCCTGGTCCCCTCCAGAATGTAAGCACATAAATGCATGAGCATAGCCTGTTTGGTCCACTGCTGCCTCCCTATTCTTTGTCAAAGGAACAGGAGTGGGGACTTTCTAAAACTGATCACACACCCAGAATAATTTTCCTGCCACCCTCCTCCTCATTCTCTCTCCTCCTTTCTTCCCTTTCAGCTCTTTCTGTATCCACCCGCTTCCAACACACACACCTATTGAGATGGAAAGTAAAGTATAAACTATTACTGGTAGAATTGCAAGCAAACCCAGCGATGTCCTCCTACTCCCAGCCTTTCCTGCAATGACCCCTTCCTTCCCCACCCTTTCCCTTGGCTCCCTGCCTGTTGCTGATGGATGCCTGCAGGAGGAGTGCCGAGAAAGCAGGGCTCTCCCTGAGCTGTGTCTAAGCGGCTTATTCATGAACTGCATTTAAGCTAATAGAAAAGGTTTCCCAGGAAATCTGCAGGCTTCTTGCCGTTCCCACTCTTCCCCTTTGCCCTGCTGCAATCTGGTTAGCCCTGTTATTATTTCTGTGGAATGGCATATATCTGTGCCATTAATGCTACATATTTCTAGGGGAAAAAGGTTGGAGAGGAAGAAAAGACTGATTATTTATCAAAGAAAAGACAATTTTTCCTCTCTTTAGACAGCCAGCTGGATTTTCTGAACTCATTTCTGCCCTGGAAATGGGGCTGCTGCTTCTGAAATGAGTCCTCTGTGTTGGGGGTGGACTCTGTTTTTATGGCCAGTGGGTAATAGCATTTTCTGATTTATGAATTGGCATCTGGGGGGTGGGGTGCTGAGCCCTTAGATGGATTCATCATGGGGAAAACAGACATATAAATACTCCTGTCACATAAAATTATTGTTCTCATTTTGATTTTTAAAGAATTTTCTTTCATAAGATGGTGGGACTGAGAAGATATTAGTGAGGAAGCAGGAGAGGAAGGAGTCACCTGTCCTCTTTTTCCTAGAAGGCAAATGTTTTGTCCAGATAGTCTCAAGAAACAATGAGTTGCTTAGAAGTCAATTATCAGAATGGTTTATTTATTCAGGGAATCCTTGGCAGTGTGGCTTAAGTGGGGGAAGTCAGATCTCAGGAGTTTGACCCAGGCTCCAATTGGGACTTTTTTTTTTAACTGGTGAAGAAAAGGTCATTTCATATAAATTCTTCCCACCTTCCCTAAATCAGTGTGAAGATTCATTTAAATGTACTAGATGCTTATGAGTATCTGCACGGTACCAACCACCATGTAGGTCCTGTGAGGGCTGAAAGCCAATTATAAGCCCTAGTGTCTGCCCTGCAGGAGAGTGCAGTCTGGAGGATGAGTGTGACGAAGACTCAGTATAGGACACAGGCTTTGAATCACACACAGGATTTCCCTGGGGAGATGAGTCCCACGGTGTCCTGAGCAGATGGCAGGATGAAAGCAGAGGCTCAGGAGGGAGGACACATACCATGCGGCTGCCCAGAAAATAAGACACTGTTGGCAGTTTATGCTTTGTGTTTCAGACTCTTCTCTCCAATAAACCTATAACCTTTCTGAGGACAAGGACCCTGCCATGAACTCGTTGGTTCCTACCCCTTTTCTTCCCTGACCTTGAGGCCTAATACCTAGCAGGCAAGAGAAACCACACTGTTTTCTAAGCAAGGCCAGATAGCATATCTATTTCAGACTTTGCAGAGCCCATACGGTTTCTGTCTCAACTATGTAACTCTGCTATTGTTGCGGAAGCAACCATAGACCATACATGTAAATGAATGGGTGTGACCAACTTCCAATACAACTTTATTTCCAAAACCAGGTGGTTGATCAGACTGAGATTGTCACTTGCCAGCCTCTCTACTAGGTGAACAATAAGTGCCTGCTGAATTGAGTAAAAGGGATGTCAGTTAATAAGTGTACCTCACTTTTTAAAAAACGTCAAATATGACCTGACAAAGTACATAAATGCAGAACATGTGAGAAAAGCATTATTTTCTCTGCAGAAAGTTCCTGCGGTATGCATAACATACAATCTGTTCTATGAACACATGTCAGGAAATGGTCCCTTACATACAATCTGAATTTCAGAATATCCTCCCGTGTGCAAGATATTGCACAGACACTGTCTTTTTCATGGCGCCAGGCTTCAGGGGTCAGTAAAAGGCAAAGAATCTGTCTTCTCATTTCATAGCCCTGAGAAGAAGCTGTGCCAGAGTCTGGGACAAGGGGACTGGGAGGCAGATTCTTCTGGGTGAGAGCAGCCCAGGCTGTTGGGCTGTCTCTAACCAGTATATCTATGGGAGGCTTCTGTTCCTTTATTTCTTTGTTTTCATGGCAGAATAAACTCCAAATTCCAAGGGTCAACTAAGTGCCTACCACCAGCCCATGCATGGCCAAAAAAAGCCCTTGTGTCATCAGTCAATGCCAGCTAGTTAATAATGACTGGCCTCTTAACTAATGGCCCGAGGCAGGGGTCCTCAGGGCAGCAAAGGCCCTAGGAGAGAGACTTGCCTGCAACTACATGGGGAGAGTGGTTTGCAAGAAGCGTATCTGCTGGCCACTATCAAGGGCATATCCACCCATGCTCAGCTCTTTAGAAAAGCAGTAATTAGTTTTTCTCCCTTCGGTGCACACAGTGAATGCAGCAGAATATGGCATTTGGAGAACCATTGGAGTCTGTCCCTCTCATCTTGATTTGCCTGAGGTTAATGTCTACAACTAAGAAATATCAAGATTGCAAGGCAGTTCAGGGGTCGTGTTTGGCTCCCAAGGAGAGAAAAGAAACTTTTCACATGCCAGGGCTTCAGGCAAAGAGAGGCCAGTGCAAAGGAAGGTTGATCATGACTTAGCTGGCTGGACCACACAGTGTCTCTTGCAAACTGCACGTGGTGATCACAATGACTGAATAGTAAGCTCCCAGAGGGTGTAGAGCTTGTCTTGTGCATCTTTGGATGTTCCAGCATGGTGACATATGCACAAAGTTACAGGGACAATGATTTCTAGGCCTACAGAGTCCACTGTGGTCATCTGGAAAGTCCTTCCTAACTGATGAGTGGTGCACACTGTGGTGGACACCATAGCGAAACTTTCAGCCATTGGGGGAGCTGGATGAGGGTACCTCCATCACTCCAGTGAGCTACACAAACACATTCATTTTCCATGTGTGCCTTAACATAGTGACAGGTTAGAAAGCATTGATCTTCTCTGCATTAGAGAAAATCGAGGCTGGGCATGGTGGCTCACACCTATAATTCCAGCACTTTGGGAGGCCAAGGTGGGAGGATCATGTGAGTTCAGGAGTTAGAGACCAGCCTGGGCAACACAGTGAGACCCTATTTCTACCAAAAATTTAAAAGAAAAAACCATAGCTAGGTGTGGTGGCATGGACCTGTAGTTCTCAGCTACTTGGGAGGCTGAGGCAGGAGGGTTGTTTGAGCCTGGTGGGGTTGAGGCTGCAGTGAGCCATGATTGCACCACTGCACTCAGCCTGGGCAGCAGAGTGAGACCCTGTCTCAATGAAGAAAAAAAGAGAGAAAATTGAGACTTGAAAGTCAAGATCTCACAAGGCAAGAACTTGAATCCAGTTTGCTTTACCCTGTGTCTAATCCTTCACCTGCTACTCCACAGCCACCACAGTAAACTGTCAACAAATAACTGTGGCAGACAAGTTGCTGAAATTGAGAAATCACTTAAAAATTAGTAGAGGAAGAGATGATGACATCAGCATGGCTTGAAATGGGAGCTGGATGCCCAAAGCTGAAGTCAACATATTGCCAGCATACACAAGGCATTCTTCCCTAGGTGAGTGGCTTTCATTTTGATCATGACTCATGGCAAGAGATACGTTTTACACTGTGACTCAGGGCATATATACATGCCCATATATAGTTTCCACAAATAGTGGTTATCCTTACTGTGTTTGATGGACACTATTCTACTCAACTTTATTCTATCCCATTAAAAAAAAATCTGGTCGTGACCCTTTAAATTGATTTCATGACCCAGTAAATTGATTTCTCAACCCACTAATGTGTCATGACCGGCAGTTTGAAAAACACTGGCTTGACCCTATTCCAGCTCCCCCTCCCTCCTCAGAGGCTGAGAGAATGGAAGGTGAATGTGGAGAAAAAGAGTGAGACAAGAAATCAAGAGATTCAGATAAAAATAAGGAAGAAGGTGGGAGAATTATCAAAACGTAGTGGAGGGGATAATGGAAAAAAATGGAATTAAATGAGAAGAAGGGAGAAATGAATGAGAAATGGGAGGCATAATGAGAAAAGGCAAACCCTCTACTGACAGATTCATATCTATGAAAACTGCTCTCAAACTACACAGTCATTCTGGCCATACTTATACAAGAATCTCCCCTGTCAGTATTAATGGCCATAGCCTTGATAATGCTACCTGCTTGTCTGGGGATTTCATATCTGTCAGCACCATCTCAAATTCCTATGGTGACTCTCAGAAAGACTCTTCCATCTGTTCTTCAGGAAAAGAACAGAAAAGTCTCGAAGGCATTGGGTAAATTACGAAGGAACAGAAACCGACCATACCCACTCTACCCACTGCTTTGCACCGTGGGTTCTACAGACTTCTGAGTCTACAAGACAAACTCTTGGTATGAAGGAGATCATTTTAGAAGATAACAGGAAAGTGAAATTCATAGATTGAGATAAAGTTAATTTATAAAGAAGCTGCAGGTTTACATATTTCAATAGCAAGATGTCTCTAACTGGTTTTGACTGCACACGTCATAGTAAAAAATTCTTTGAGCATGCACCTACAATGCACATGTATTTATTTATAAATAACACATACATTTTTCTCATTAGCATCATAGCACTATCAAAGTTTTAGAAAATAAGGAAATGAAGTGAGATAAAGATAAAATAGCATCTTACTTTGTATTTGATTTTATTAATGAGTGATACAGAACATTTTACTATCATCAAGAAAATTATGGTAATGGTAAGAGTGATGTGCTAAATTGGCTTTATTATTGTTGAGTACATTTGTTTAGCACCGAGTGATACAAGGCCCTAAGGTCTAAGGTTCAATTTATTTCCATACTTGGTTTTAATGGCTGTCATAACTGAAAAGGACATCTCACACAGACCCAAAGATGCAAAAAAGTGCATTGTTGGCTATGCTGAATAAATCAAGATCTTTTTTTTTCAGTCTCAAGCACCAATTATGTGAAGACTGTTGTTGAAATTCAGCTAGTAGATTTCCATCTTCTCTGATGTCAATCAGCTCTTGCATCTAATCGGAGGGTGCTGAATTTTTACACTTTTTTAACAAAGGGGTCAAAATTTTCTGAAACTCTTCATTTGGAAGATTTTTAAGCAGGTAGAAAATTCTGTTTCCAAGTTTTCAAAGTTTTTAGATATGAATTTTTAAGGTGTCACATTTACTCATTATCGGCAACAAAATCACATAATGATGAAAATATTTCCAAACACCTTTTTTTCTCCCCAAATAATCTCTCCATGCCATAAATCCTTCTAAAAGTACTTACTTTCTTACCCACTATGAATATATTACCTTTATATTGGAGGGAAAGATTAAGTGTTTATTTTTTCAAAGTTACCAGTAAAGTGGCATACTCTGACAGCTGCTTGTCAGAACTGAAAAGGTCAGCAAATGTGGAACATTTTGGTTCTTTTTGAAAAATGATTTTGTTTCCATAAGCAGCAGACCTCTGTGTTGTACAAAAAACTTCCATGGTCACTTGTACATCATTGCAAAGTATTAGAAAGATTTTATTTAAAGAATTGTTTTTATAACATTGATAGTATCTGTCACACAGAAATTGCAAATTTGTTGTTGTATGCTGAAACTGACTCAGCCAGTGAGGATGCCAGTGTCAAGTCCTCTGAGATGTAAGTTTCCCAAGCATCTCCGTGCCTCTCTAATGTATGAATGACTGATGTATAGACCAAGGGAGGCAGACACTAGCTAGTATCAACTCTATATTAAATACAAGTAAGGTCAAATTTCTTGTTTTAAATAGAAAAAACAAAATTTCTAGGCCAGGTGCAGTGGCTCACACTCCCAGCACTTTGGGAGACGAAGACAGGTGGATTGCTTGAGCTCATGAGTTTGAGACCAGCCTGGGCAACATGGAGAAATCCCATCTCTACAAAAAATACAAAAATTAGCTGGGCATGGTAATGTACACCTGTAGTTTCAGCTACTTGGGTGACTGAGATGAAAGGATGGCTTGAACCCAGGAGTTTGAAGTTACAGTGAGCTACAATTGCACCACTGCAGTCCAGTCTTCTAGCCTGGGTGACAGAGCCAGACCTTGTCACACACACACACACAAAAGTAGTAGTTCTAATAGTTTCTTCCCTTGCTCCATTGTAGAGTATTCCTTCTTAGCAGCCCTTGGCATCAAAATACATAATACTAAAGAAGCAAAAGGGAGCTCAGTGTTTTAGAGTTTGGTCTTTGGTATTCTGGAGCAAAACAACAAATAAATAGCCTCCCCTAGATCATTGTGAAGTTGGGGCTATTGGGTTATCACCATTCAGTTTTATTTTTTTTATTTATTTTTTTGAGACAGGGTTTTGCTCTGTCACCCAGGCTGGAGTGCAGTGGCACCATTATAGCTTACTTCAGCCTTGATCTCTGGGCTCAAGTGATCCTCCTACCTCAGTCCCTAAGTAGCTGAGACTTACAGGCACTCACCACCACACCCAGCTAATTTTCGCAGAGATAGGGTTTTGCCACATTGCCCAGGCTGGTCTCCAACATTTGGGTTCAAGCAATCCACTGGCCTCGGCCTCTCAGAGTACTAGGATTATAAGCATGAGCCACCATGTCCAGCTAGCATTCAGCTTTAATTGTGGAAGATAGAGTAATAAATATTTGATAATAAACAATGGCTCCTAAATTAAGAACATCTGAGAAGATGCAACATTTTGCATGAATTCCCACTGAGAACGGTGTAACTGGCAGCAGTAAGAGGAAGAACTTTAATAATAGTAATAAAATGTGTACCTTTTAGAAAAGAAAAGTGAATTAGAAATTAAGGTCACCATCCTGAGCATTTGTGTGCGCATGAGCAAGCCAGACGTCAGTTAGCCTCAAAGGCAACAGCTGCCCTGACCTCAAGGGGTAACCCAGAGAATCTGATTGATGAAGAGAACCCTCCCTTCCCCAAATTACAAGAATGAAGACCAAGAAGTACTCGGCCTATGCTCACACACACAAAAGGGGTCAGGCCTACAGCCAGGGAGACTAGCCAAGGAAAAGGGAGAGGAAACCAGAAGAGCTGGAAGAAGAGAGCTAATTCTTTCCTAGTGAAGGTTCCACCAGTCACTCTACATGTTCCTGGTAGCATGACTTCTGTGGCCGAATGAGTTTGGGAGACACTTCTTCCTACATTTGTCATCCCACTCAGAGCTCAGAGATTCATAATACTCATTAGCATATTAAATGTACTACAAAAGGCTATAGTCACTATATCTGTTTAACTCAAGGGCTGGGCACGGTGGCTCATGCCTGTAATCCCAGTCCTGTGGGAGGCTAAGGCAGGAGGATCACTTAAGCCCAGGAGGAGCCCAACCTGGGCAACACAGCAAGATCTCATCTTTAAAAAAAAATTTTTTTTTTTTTTTTTGAAACAGAGTTTTGCTCTTGTTACCCAGGCTGGAGTGCAATGGTGTGATCTCAGCTCACTGCAACTTCCGCCTCCTGGGTTCAGGCAATTCTCCTGCCTCAGCTTCCTGAGTAGCTGGGATTACAGGCACACGCCACCATGCCCAGCTAATTTTTTGTATTCTTAGTAGAGATGGGGTTTCACCGTGTTAACCAGGATGGTCTCGATCTCTTCTTGACCTCATGATCCACCTGCCTCGGCCTCCCAAAGTGCTGGGATTACAGGCGTGAGCCACCATGCCCGGCTCCCCTAAAAATTTTTAATTTAGCTGAGAGAGGAAGTGTACCTATAGTCACAGCTACTCCAGAGGCTGAGGTGGGAGGATCATTTGAGCCCAGGTCTTTGAAGTTGCAGTGAGCTATGATGGCACCACTGCACTCCAGCCTGGGTGACAGAGAGAGAGACCCTATCTCTAAAAATCTCTACATATCTATATATCTGCCCAACTCAGATTTTCTCAAACGTATTTGACTAAAGAAAGCTTTTTAAAAAATATCCCACAGAATTTTGGTTCTGAGAAATAAAGTTTGGGAACTGCTGGACTAACTGATGCTTAAATCTGTACCAAGGCAAGGACTGGTGAGAGGCCTCCTACACATCATGCTTCATTTTCCTCTTGAGACGCCCGCACTTTCATGAGAGTGGACATTTATCTCCCAGCTTGTGAACTAAAAGGGGTTGAGTGAACAGAACTTTCTCGAGAAGGCTTTCCTCTCCCAGTGGAAGTGATCTCAGGTCTGAGTGGTGGCCCGAGACAAAGACCAGGTCTCAAGGAAGGGGGCTGGGCACCTCAGTCCACTAGAACACCCAAGGGGCCTTGTAAGCTGTGGACTCAGACTATGAGGCTAAAGCCAACAGGAGCGGGGCCGATGGAGGCCTCCTGGTCTGTTCTCTGTCACTCTTGGCACCAAAAAACCTAATATGCCCCAGAGGATATGGCAGTGGGTCTGTGAATGATGGAAACCAAATATTACAGATGGATTTTTTTTTCCTTTTTTTTTTTGAGATGGAGTCTTGCTCTGTTGCCCAGGCTGGAGTGCAGTGGCGCCATCTTGGCTCACCGCAACCTCCCCCTCCCAGGTTCAAGCGATTCTCCTCCCTCAGCCTCCCTAGTAGCTGGGACTCCAGGTGCACACCACCACACCTGGCTAATTTTTGTATTTTAGTAGAGAAAGTTATGCCATGTTGGCCAGGCTGGTCTTGAACTCCTGACCTCAGATGATCTGCCTGCCTCAGCCTCCCAAAGTGCTGGGATTACAAGTGTGAACCACCACATGTGGCATAGGTGGATTTTGTTTTAATAAAACATAGACACTCTTATAATATTCACCAGCATACTGAAAATCATAGAGGTGAAAGCTAAGCCTCATTGAGTCACCATTATGTGCCAGGCACCACATTAAGAATTTTATGTGCAGTTTTAAATTTATTCATTGTAACCACCCAGTCAATGGGCACTAGGGTATTCCCATTTTGCTGATGAAGAAACTGAAGTACCCACAGATTAAGTAACTTGTCCAAAGCCAAGTGGCAGAGCCACAATCAGGAAGCAGAGCTGTGATTCTAGCCCTGACCCACCTTCAAGCCATCCAGCCCGTAACTGGATAGCCTCCTGCACCAGCTGGAATCCTTTTGGAGGAGAATATATTCTCTACCTGTTTCTCCACCCCTTATTGTTTCTCTGGACTTTCTCCAAGTATTCACATAATTTCCCCTCAGCTATGGTTCATCCCTTCAAAACCATCGCACACATCTCTGAGTCAGTTTCAAATTGATGTCTCCATTGTCTGCCTGTAATATCTGAAATGCACTTGAAAGACTCATATGAGATATGTAAATAAATCCCATTTATAATTTACCCTTTTATACCTATATTGCATTTAGGAAAGTCATGTGACATCATTAATGCCAACTAGTCATCTTGAACAAGGGCATAAATTAACGTGCATCTACTTACTTTTGAAAACATCCCATTGATATTCAGACGGAGTGTAACATTTACTTGAGTATCAACATTTTCGGTCTCTTTTCCACAGAACTAAGTGCAAGTCAATGAGTGCTCATGGAATTTAACTATTTCCATTAGGATACCATCCCTAGGGGACAGGGAGGGGGTTGGAACCGTGTGCGTCAATTTCTACCAACACCTGGCCTGTGGAGAGGGTCACGGCGGTCAAGGCCCACCCCTGCCACCTTCAACCAGAAGTGAGGATAACTGGTAGTCTTAAGAAAGACCCCAAAGGCTCCAGCCTGCAGACCAGAATCCTTGTAATACCTCACCCCAAAGCGTGAGGAGAATGTGCTCTTCAAACTGACATCTTTTTCTTCCCTGATCCCTAACTCCATGAAAAAGTTGGGTTTCTGGAGTAATTCCCACAGTAAGACCACACTCTTTACAACACCCTTCGAGCTGGAGTTTGCTCTCATTTAACCACAGCAGAGCTTCCAGAATGGGGCCTTCCCTCAGCCCTTCTCTGACTGTGCACAGGGACTGGCTCTGTGTGAGGCATGCGGTGGGCACTTACCAAACAGACGTGGTGGGGAGAGGAGCTGGAAGCTGCCAGAGAAGCAGCCCTGGCCCTGTCTGTCCACCCTGTGGAGTCTCCTCACGTGCCGCTAAGTGGATGATTACAGGTGGTTGTCTCTAAAAATGGCATTTAGAGTGGCCCAACAGTACCAGGACACCGGCGCTAAGTTAGCAGAAGGCGCTATGACTGTCAGGGCAATTGCTGGAGACAGATGCTTAATGGAGTTCAGGATTAGAGAGCTGCCAGCCAGCGCTTCCCTTAACCACTGACCCTTGGGCTTCCTCGCTTTCCTCCTGCTCCACATTCTCCCTCAGCCACCCCTGCTCTACCTCCACATCCTAGCTCTTCTCTATTCAGGGGCAGAGAGAAGGAAAATGAGCCGCTTTCCCCTCTGCTCTAGAAGTCCTGGAAGACAAGGGAGGGACCAAAGCTTCCTCAGCTGCTCAGTCCGTGATAACTTCATATATCCAATGAGGCTGAACTCAAATGGATTCAGACTCCTTCCATGGAGTGGAAGCAGAGTTACAGAGAAAAACCCAGAGGTGACACAGTTCTCTCTGATTAGGACGGGAGACCACAGCTCCCGGATCCTATATCCCCTGGAAGTTAGTGCTCCTTACTATGAAGGGAGTCTCTGCTTTAGTACTTTCCAGGGGCTTTGAGATGGATGGGGGAAGTACAAAATCCTGGGTAGCTGGTGCCTGGAATTCAGCTGGCCTTTCGCCACCAAGCAGTGGTTTGTCTAGGCTTCCCTGCTCTTAACAACAATATATTTTCTTTTTCTTTTTTTGTTTTTAATTTGGACATAGAGTCTCACTCTGTCACCCAGGCAGGAGTGAAGTGGTACAATCTCGGCTCATTGCAACCTCCGCCTCCTGGGTTCAAGTGATTCTCATGCAGCAGCCTTCCAGGTAGCTGGGACCATAGGCATGCACCCCAAGGCCTAGCTAAATTTTGTATTTTTAGTATAGATGGGATTTCACCATGTTGTTTAGGCTGGCCTTGAACTCCTGACCTCAGGTGATCCACCTGCCTCAGTCTCCCAAAGTGCTAGGATTAATAATACATTGTCCAATAGTAATAAGAATAATGATAATGATGATGATGGCAAGCCTACTACATGCTAGGCATTTTACATATATTAACTTCAATCCTGAAAGCACTGAAAGAGAGTTACCATCACTTCCATTTTCTACATGAAGAAACCAAAGCATGAACTGCTGGAGTGAGCTGCTCTGGGTGGCACAGCTGGTGAGTACTGAGGGCAGGTACAAAAAGCCAAGCCCATGGTCTATTCATGACTCCCCATGGTTTCCGCCCTGTAGCGTGGTGGAGTCTCACTATGTCACCCAGGCTGGAGTGTGTGTGCTTTCTGGTCACTCCCGTAAATTGAAAGATGCCAGGCCACTGTCTTGATCATACGCAGATGTCAGAGACTCTTTTGCCTACACCAGTCACCATGTAGAAGTACACCTGTCAGAAAATAATAGTGGGGGTGGTGGACTGCCTCCCAGCCTACTCTCTCTGTGAGGTGGGGCTGTTGCTGCCCAGGGCTGCATGTACCCCAAGATGCCCTAGAGGTTGCAAAGGGGCTCTTGTCCCACCTTGCATCAGGCTACAACAAAGGAGAGGCAAACCAGGGGACCTCCTTCATGGGGCAGAGGCGGGTTCTGAGTCCTGATCATACCGGCACTGCTCTGTCACCCCAGCCCGAGTCCTCCTGCCTTCTACGGCTGGTTCTGGCATCTGAGAGTGGGGCGCAACACTTTCTTACTAGAAAGCCAAGACAACGGATAGTATCTCTTGCTCTCACAGGGAGCTGCCTGTTCCTTATCGGAAGAGAGGGTGGGGGAAGGCATTGCAGAAGGAGCTGAGCCCTGGATTCAAGCTCAGCTCCTCTCCCAACCTGCTGTTGACTCTGGATGAGCTGCTCCCTCCTCTGGGCTTCAGTTTGCACACCAATCGCAGAGGGAAGTACAGAAGGAGCGTGTTGCACTGGATAATCCAGAAGCACTTTCCAGGTCTAAGGTTTTAGGGTACAATGGACAATCCAGCCCCTACTGACTGAAGGAAACTAGCGAGGGAAGTCACTTCCCCTCTGGTTCCTCCGGTTCTGCCATGGTAAAGTGGACTTGTCCTGCCTTGATTGAGAAGGAGGTGGAGACATCTCAGTAATGATATTGTGGAAACTTTAGGATCTGTCAGAAAAATGGGAAGGCGCCCACCTGAGTGAAATTGGGTGAAACACTGAAACAGCTCTTCTGTTTTTGTGAATGTCTGAGGTGGCTCCATTTCCTGTCACTCACTCCTCAGCCCTGTGCTTCACGTTTGCTCTCCCACGCGCTATCAGACACAGGCCAGCCTGGGTGCCAGGAGCACACATACTCATGGGCTTGTCACAGCGTCAGCCATCCAAACACTAACTGGAGTGTACAGCTCGGCCCCGGCAGGGGCAGAGAGGATGTCAGAGAGATGGCTGCGTCACCATCCAGCGCACCTCACATGAGACCTGTGGCAGACCCAGTGCTGAGAGCGGGAATCATTCTCGCAGGAGCCCAGCACCTTCGGCTACAGACAGTATCTCCACAGCAGCATCTTCTATCAGATCAATGTCTGCAGACCTCCAGAACTGCCAGACTCCACACCAGCTGCCCTCAGAACATCCTGGGAGGCAGGGTGGGGACAGCGATGGACACTGAAGTGCAAAGAAACAGTAATGACTCCTTCACGACACAGCGGGTGCCTGGCAGAGGCACCATCCACTTAGGGGTCCCAGGCTTCAAGCCAATGCTGGCCTCTCTTAGACCATGATACCACCTTCCCCTTGAACTGTGGCTTCTCCTGAAGCTCTCAGCAGGGTAAAAATCATGATCAGGAAACCTCCTTTCACCTCTTCCCTCTCTCTGGAGAGGCAGGCTTCACCATCTTTCAATTTCACAACCCCAAATAAAGAACTTGCAAACAAATAGAAAAGGGAAAGGGACAGGACAACATGGGCAGAGAACGTTATAGGCAGGCCACCCCTTCTCTTGTATGCCTGTGCCTCTCCAGGGCCCACCTCTGACAAATCTATTTAAAAATCCAACCCGTTCGTCCTACCAGTATCCTGACTCAACTTAATCCACTCGATTTCCTTTTTCTGGAGTGTTCATCACCTGCTAACCTACTCTCTATTTATTTGCTTATGTTTTTATTTATTTTTGAGATGGAGTCTCACTCTGTCACCCAGGCTGCAGTGCAATGGTGCAATCTCGGCTCACTGCAGCCTCTGCCTCCCAGGTTCAAGCAATTCTCTGCCTCGGCCTCCTGAGTAGCTGGGATTACAGATGACCATCACCATGCCCAGCTAATTTTTGTATTTTTAGTAGATACAGGGGTTCACCATCTTGGCCAGGCTGGTCTTGAACTCCTGACCTCATGATCCACCTGCCTCGGTCTCCCAAAGTGCTGGGATTACAGGTGTGAGCCACCGTGCCTGACCCTCTCATTTATTTCTTAGGTTGGTTCTTTCTTTGCTGCTGCTTCTTGCTAAAATCATAGGGACATGTCACTGTTTCTTCACGGTTGTATTCCCAATGCCTTGACTGGTGCTGGGCACATGGTAGGAGGGAGCTTACGGAATGTTTCTTTTTTAAAAACTTTATTTGTTTTTTTAGAGAAGTCATCTCCCTCTGTTGCTGAGGCATGACCATGGCTCACTGAAGCCTCAACCTCCCAGGCTCAAGTGATCCCACTGTCTCAGCCTCCTGAGTAGCTGAGACTACAGTTACACACCACCATGCCTGGCTAAGTTTTACATTTTTTGTAGAGATGAGGTTTTGCCATATTGCCCAGGCTAGTCTCAAACTCCTGGCCTCAACCAATCCTTCTACCTCGGCCTCCCAAAGTGCTGGGATTACAGGTATGAGTCACGGTGCCCAGCTAATTAAATATATATATTTAGAGATAGGGTCTCTCTATGTTGCCCAAGTTGGTCTATTTCCTGAATGAATGAATGAATCATGCCTGAGTAATATGCTATAAGGCAAGGTGGCCCTCGCCACTTCACTACTGGTCGGTGCTAGAAGGAGCCAGGCAGAGCTGCTGTCCTGGGCAATGCCTATGGGCAGGGGACCCACCTCCAGCCCCACCTCCTGATTTTTAGCAAGGACTTCAGCACCAGCAGCTCAGGAGGACAGGCTGCAAGAGTCCCCCCTATACCTAGACGCAGACCCACTATGAACAGGAGTCAGTAAAACAAAGGACGCCATAAAAGATGGCTTTGGTCCAAACATGGCTAAAACAGATCCCCAAAGCAGAACCGTGCATTTGAGGCCTCTGGCTTCCGGGCAGGGAAGGGCGAGTGTATGGGGAGGCAGAGGCATTGAAATTCACCGAGAAATCTGCCACTTCCTCTGGACCTATCAAAGAAGTTACTCGCCTTGTCTGGGGGACAGCTGCTTCTCCCCTGGTGGGGGTCACTCCAGGGCACCCAAGAACAATGGCGGTCCCAGCTCTGCCACCTCATCTTCTCATTTATCTGCCTCACTGACATTTCCTCTCACCTCCCTCCCATTGGCTTGGCAGGTTTTTATCACGCTGGTTTCAGTGCGTACAGACATTCCCTTGGGGTTACTGGAATTTTAGTAAATACACACCACGCTCATACACATGCACACACACACAAAGCACGAAGGAGGCTAACAGACACAAAGACAGAGACAGACATGGGAAGGGGTGGGTATGCATGTGCACATGCAGCAGAGAGACATCCAGAATCATGCAGAAGAAAGAAAAGAGAGAGAAACGTAACACAGCTCTGAAAGAGACAGGTAAATCATGACAAAATGACACTGACACTTCGCAGGGCACACTCATACACTCCGAACAGACCTGTACACGGAACACGGCGCTTGCTGCACGAGCTCACAGAGGAACTCACCCGTCCATCATAAGAGAAACCGTATCCAGGCTATAGAACTATGTAATTTTCAAATAGTCTAATTTGCTGAATGCTCTTTCTGAGTTAAGTTCTTTTACCTGGAATATCTCATTGAATCCTCGCTCACTCCAGGTGATCAATACTAAATCCCCATTTCACAGATGCTCACAGAGGCTGGGGTGACCTGAACTGGCCTCTCTCTTCAGCTGCCTCACTCATCACTTTCCCCTTTCTCCTCTCCTGGCAGCCCATTCGGTGTCCTCAGAAACACACATCACATGCCCGTCTCTGGCCTCTGTGCTTCCTGTTCTTTCTGCCTGGATGGCTTTCTCCCCAGAGTGTCCCCTCCCGCCACTTCACTCTCTTCCTCCTTTTGCTCAAAAGTTCCCTCCTTGGAGAATTTCCCTGACAACCATCTTTAAAAGAGCACTCTCCTACGCTTTTCTGGCCATCACCTTATTATCCTTGAGTAAGTTTAATTTTTCACTGTGTTCACTATCACCTGATATAAGTCATTCATTCATTCCCTCATTCTCTCATTCACTGTCTCTCTACCCAGAATGTAAGGCCTATACAGATGAGGACTTTGCCTGCATTGTTCACCATGGGATTCCTGGTAATCTAGAAGAATGCCTGGCTCAGAGCAGGTACTCAGTAAACATTTGTTGAGTTTTGAATGAATGAAGTGCTGAGGGAATGGGTGACAGAGCTAGAAAATATGTAGCATTTGTGTGCACAGATATGTACATGTGAACACACACACTCCATTCTCTACCTCTATTAGTCACATAATCCTGACTCTGCATGCCGAGAGCTGGCCATCTATTCATCCTCTCTACCGTCTATTCATCCTTCCACATGCCAAGAGTGGGCCTCTTTCGGCATATGGAATGAGGAACACTGGAACCCAAGAAGAGTTTCTGTTTTCGAGTCAGAGTCTTGCTAGGTCACACAAACTGGAGTGCAGTGACATGATCTGAGCCCACTGCAATCTCCACCTCCCAGGTTCAAACGATTCTCCTGCCTCAGCCTCCTGAGTAGCTGGGATTACAGGTGTGTGCCACCAAGCTCAGCGAATTTTTTGTATTTTAGTAGAGATGGGGTTTCACCATGTTGGCCCGGCTGGTCTTGAACTCCTGACCTCAGGTGACCTGCCCGCCTTGGCCTCCCAAAGTGCTGGGATTGCAGGCGTGAGCCACCATGCTCGGCCCCAAGGAGAGTTTCAAACAGTGGTGGGGAGTCAAAGTTAGTTGATCTCTCTGAATACTTCTTTAACTATGGATTTATTAACTGTTTCACAACTACTAAAATATGATGCAAAATATCTCCCCAGGCTGTCAAATATCTCTTTCCTGTACTCTCTGTCCCCCAGTGTCAGGTAAATCAGAGGGAGGGTGGAGGTGGCAGGGACAAGTGTCTCCATCCACAAAGAAGCTGGGACAAGAAGGGATGAAGGAGTGTTTAGAAGAGAGAGCAGCTCCTGCCTGCAAAATGGTAAGGAGGAACATTCCTCAGGACAGAGGCAACACCCTAGAGTTTGCCACGTTGCAGAATCAAAGTTATCTCATTCTTAACAAAACACAGAATCCTGCCATCTCTATTTAAGTCATCAGGCATCATCTCCTGGCAGGAGGTCCCAGCCTCACCAAAAATCAGAGTGCTCTCAAAGAAGGGCTGCTCTTCATTACAAGCAGATGAAGTCCAAAGCTCATTCACACATATTAACTCTACAAGACCATAACTGGCCCCTCCTTGGGGTGAGGTCTTCCTCTACATGCTAGACACAAAAGAGACAAGGTCCCTGCCCTCTGGGAACTTATATGCTAGTGCATAGAGATGAGAAATAAACAGGTAATTTTCATACTGTGGTGGGCAGCAGAAGGGAGTACACAGAAAGACTCAATAGGAAGAAGACAAGATGCCAGGGTAAGGGACATTTACATAGGGTGGCCAGTGGAGGCCTCTCTGAGGACATGATATTTGGGCAAAAACCACAGGCATGAGAAGGAACCAGCCACAGGAAAAGCCAGAGAGTTTTCACAGCAAAGGAAGCAGTGAGTATGCAAGTTCTGCAGCAGGAAGGAGCTGGGCTCAGGGACAGAACAGAGGCCTGTTTGCTGGTGCACCGGGAGCCAGGCGCCAGGGCCAAAAAATGAGCTTGCAGAAGTGGGGAGGAGTCACAGGATGGGGCCAAGGGGCCATGCCAGGAGCTTGGGCCTTACGCCGAGAGTGATGAGATGCCCCTGATGATAGGAGGGGTCCATGAAGACCCATTCTGTTAGCTTGGAAAGTGCTCACAAGCCTCCTGATTCAGTTGCTCATCTCAGCTCTCTCTTCACCTGTTGTGTTAGTCCATTTTCATGATGCTGATAAAGACATACCTGAGACTGGGCAATTTATAAATAAAAAGTTTAATGGACTCAGAGTTCCATGTGGCTGGAGATGCCTCACAAACATGGTGGAAGGGGAAAGGTACATCTTACATGGTGGCAGATGAGAGAGAATGAGAGCCAAGTGAAAGGGAAAACCCCTTATAAAACCATCAGATCTTGTGAGACTTATTCACTACGATGAGAAAAGTATGGGGGGAACCACCCCTATGATTCAATTATCTCCCACCAGGTCCCTCCCACAACACATGGGAATTATGGGAGCTACAATTCAAGATGAGATTTGGGTGAGGACACAGCCAAACCATATCCCCAGGACCAGAAAGTCCTTTAGGCCACTGCCCTGCTACAGGTCCCAAAAGACCAGAGAAGAGAGAGGCTGGTATCTAAGAATGGACAGCTTAAAACACACCATTTTCTACCACCAGTTTTATACACAGTGATCCCTGTTAGAAAATTGTCCTTCAATCCAATACAAGCCTCTTGGGTTATCATCCAGACTGCCACTCTCCCATATATTTAGGATGGGAGAGTCTCCCCTTCCACTAAGATCTGGGAATACAGATGCTAGTACATTTCATGGTTGATTTCAGTCTTCAGTGATAGGAGCAGCTAGAAGAGTAGAATTGAAACTGCAGTTCTCTCGAGCCCAGATCCATTCAGTCACTCGCTCAACAAACATGTATTGAATATTTATTTGGTGTCAGTGCTGTTTTAGGGGTCTGTGATACATGAGTAAACTAAAAAGTCTAAAAAACAAAAATGTATATTCCATAGAGTTTACATTTTAAATAAGGAAGACATATAATATAGAACAATTATAAGAATCATATAGCAAATAATAAGAGACTAAGTGCTATGGATAAAAATAGAGCCGGGAGAGGATACTGAGAGTTTATGAATCTGGGAGGAAGGCAATCTAGAATTTTACAGTGGTGCTCAGGGGAGGCAGATGCCTGAGTAGAATCCCAGGCAAAGGGGAACAACCAGAACAAAGATCCTGAAGCAGGAGCCTGGCACATTGGAGGAATGTCACAGAGGATGTCTCTGTGTCCAGAGGGAGAGCACTCTCTTTCTCCCTGGCCCTGCAGAGTAGGGGAGGGGAGCAGAATGAGCAAGGGGGACATGGCAAGTGATGAGCTTGGACATCTCACGGGGACAGAACATATAAAGCCATGTGGGTCTCCATAGGCACTTTGGCCACTGAAAGGATTTGAATAGAGGAATGACACTCTCTAACTCAAACTCTTGAAGATTAACTGCTGCATGGAGAAAAGACTGGAAAGACAAAGCTGCAAAGAGAGAGAGTAGTTGGACGGCTAATGCAAATATTCAGTCAAGAGACCATGGGGGTTCAATCCAGGTGGGTAGCAATGAAGTGCTGGGAAATAGTCATATTCTGGAAATAGTTTGTAGAGCACATAGAATTTCCTGACACACTGGATATGGGGTAAGAGATGAAGAAAGGAGTTAAAGATGACCCTTAGGTTTTTGGCTTGAATGGCACAGTTGCCATCATCTGCCATCATCCCTATCATCCGAGATAGAGAAGACTACAGGTGAGGAGTATCAGGAAGACCAATGAGGAATCTGGCTTTAGACATGTTAAGATATCTACCAGATGTCCAAGTGGAGATGTCAGACAGCAGTCAGATATGTGGCGCTGGGGTCCATTCTCACAGGCTGTGGGATTTTCTCCCCACACTTTATGTGATCTGTATGCAGTATAACTCCAACATCTTCAATGCCAGGCTCATCCTGTAACACATTTTCACTGTAGGACTGACTCAGGGATTGCAAAACTACTGCTGTCCACCTGTTTGTGTGAACAAAGTTTTATTGGCACATAGCCATCCCCATTTGTTTACATGCTCTCTATGGCTGCTTTTGTGTTACAACAACAACACTGAATAATGGCAACATATGGTCCATAAATCCTAAACTATTCACTATCCGACCCCTTACAGAAAAAGTCTGTTGACCCCTGGACTAGCTCATTGGTACTTAATGTCACTAACTCACATCTTTCAGAAATATTTAGGTCTTCACATCGTGTGAAGAAAAGGTAATAATCTGAAGGTTACCAGAGGTGACTCTTGTGTTATGTGAGCTCTGCAATGGAAGAAGTTTATCATGATTATCTTCATTTTACAGATGAGAAAACTGAGACTCAAAGAAGCTGATTGACTTGTCCAGGGTTATCAGCCAGTGGAGTACAGGTCCAGGCCTTGAATCCAGGTCTTTGGAAGTCAAAACCCAAGCTACAGCCAATACATCAGTGGTTCCCAAGGTAACACACAGTTCATTTTGTGTGGATGTAGACATGGATTTTCAATAATTTTAATAATTCTGTTTGATGTGTTGGTACATTAGGCATACTACATATGACGAGCACATTAGACCCATATTATTACTATTTAAGAGACAGTTAAAGTAGGTTATCCAAGCTGAAACAGTAAGTTAAAACAGAAACATAATATAAAAAATAGGTCAGGGCATAAGTCATGATGGTAATGTAATGGGCTGAATGGTGTCTCCCCAAAACTCACACGTTGAAACCCTAACCTTCAGCACTTCAGCATATGACTATATTCAGAGAGAGGTTCTTTAAAGAGGTGTGTATCAATCAGTTCTCACTCTGCTAATAAAAACATACCTGAGACTGGGTGATCTATAAAGGAAAGAGATTTAATGGACTCACAGTTCCACATGGCTGGGGAGGCCTCACAATCATGTCGGAAGGCAAATGAGGAGCAAAGTCACATCTTACATGGCGGCAGGCAAGAGAGCATGTGCAGGGGATCTTCCCTTTTAAAAACCATCAGTCTTCATGAGACTTACTCATGATCATGAGAGCAGCAAGAGAAAGACCTGCCCGCATGATTCAATTACCTCCCACAGGGTCCCTCCCATGACACGAGGGAATTATGGGAGCTACAATTCAAGATGAGATTTGGGTGGGGACACAACAAAACTATATCCAGGTGTTTATGTTAAAATGAGGCTGATAGAGACAGGCCCTAATCCAGTCTGACTGGTGCTGTTACAGGAAGAGGAGAGTAGGACACAAGGAGAAAGACCAAGACCATGCACACAGAGGAAAGGCTATGTGAGAACACAGTGAGAAGGCGGCCATCTGCAAGTCAGGGAGAGAGCCCTCAGAACAAACCAGCCCTGCTGGCACTGTGATCCTGGACTTCCAACATCCAAAGCTGTGAGAAAACAAATTTCTGTTGTTGAAGCCCCCCGGTCTGTGCTATTTTGTTATGGCAGCCCTAGCAGATGAATATAAGTGATAGATTACTGACATGTAGGAAGTGCTTCCTTTATCTGAACTTTAGTCTTTCAGTTATTTAAGTTTGAGCTTTGAAATTAACTGAAGCAATAGGTTATTTGTGTTGGATCCTCTCTAATTCTGGTTCAATGAAGGTACTGTGGACTCATTCATTAAAAAATTTTCAGGGGCCTATTAGATGAGGTTTAGGCTGGCAAGGCATGGGTTGCTCTCAAGAGCTACTATAGACATGTCTAAATGCAGGCCAGGAATAGCCCAGTGAAGAATGTGATCGCCAAGCTAAGTTTTGAAGGACAAGAAAAAATTAGATGAGAAAGGAAAGTGCTTTCCAGGCCTCACTGACATCATAGCCAAGTTATGCCCTAAGCCTGCAGACTCAGTGTGCAAAGTGTTCTGACCCATCATGGCCGAGGGAGACCCACCACCTGAAGGAGGCTGGAATTAGTCTTGATGCCCTGGATCCGAAGAATACCAAGGTATATTTACCAAGCTGCTTTGCCCTGAGTTCTACTCCTCATGCCCAGTCTGTCCAACAGGCATGGGTTCCTCATGTGCTCTCCCCCAAGACTGGATTTCTGCTCCCTGCCTACCTTGGCCTCACCTGGGCTGCTGTGCTCCAACCCAGATGGACCATCTAGAATCTCAATGCCAGCATCTGCCTGACTCTAAGCACGGCCAGTGTCTGGAACCTCCGATTACATAGTCATAGAAACAAGAGCCTCTCCATTTAACAAGTACTTACTCTGTGCCAGCCACGGTTCTAAGTTTATTATATGCTTATCTCATTCAATTCTTGGAACAACACTATCTGATATTATTGTCACCTACATAGGACAGTAAAGAATGCCGAATCTTAAGGAGGTTAGGAACTTACCAGAGACCATACTTAGTAAATGAGGTTTAAGATTCATGCTCAGACATTCCGGTGGCAACACCTGTGGACTTAATCATTGCGCTGTTCTACAAATCTCCACCAAGATTCCACAAGCCCAGTGGAGACCAGTGTTGGCCTAGGTGTTAGGCCTTTGGGATGGTGATGTGGGTGGCAGGCCACTCTCCACATCTGTGTGGAGCAGCCCCAGAATGGATGAACGTCCTGGCTCTACTCATTCCTGCCTTCCTTTCCAACACACCCATAATCTGGAGCTCTCAGGATGCCTCGCTGCCAAGCCTGAATGGGTACTGACCGCATTACCCATCCAAACAGAACCAGCTGAGGAAAAAGAGGTGAACAAGGATTCAGATGGGGACTTCCAGGAAAGGAGTAATGCTCAGAATCCTGACTCAGTTCTCAGAGGGGGCTGACGACTCACATTATCAGCTTATACTTTCTAGTTTTTTTCTTTCTCTTTTTTTTTTTAGAGACAAAGTCTTGCTATGTTGCCCAGGCTGGCCTTGAACTCTTGGCCTTCCAGCAATTCTCCTGCCTTAGCCTCAGAGCAGCTGCGATTATAGGTACAAGACACTGTGCCTGGCTCTGGTTATGTTTTCCATCTTTGAAAGGCTTTTTATGTTTTAAGTCCCAGGTTCAGAAATGCTGGCTTTCAGATCAGGCAAGAAATCCTGAATATACAATGCCTTGTGCAGATCTTCTCCAGATGATTCATGCCACCAAGGAAAGCTGCTTCCCCTCAGCTCCTAGGGTCTCAGAGGTAGGCTGGGAGTGGGGAGTGTGGACACTGCTATAAAAGCAAGGAATGTAGACAAATGGGAAGCCTTGTGCCCTGCTGCAACCTCCATCTCAGTAGTCTCCACTACCAGGAAAAAATACTTCACTCTGCACCCCGTCTTGGGAATGAGACCATTCCCAAGCCACGGCAGCCTCAGCCAGGGCACAATGGGTCCCAGTGTGGCTGAAGTCAAGAGAACGGGGAGTCCCACACTAAGAGAAGATGTCATCAAGCTTTTGGGGAGGGCAGAGCTCCTGTGGCTGCTAAGGCATAATGCACAAGTCCTGTGGGTGGCATAATGTGGAATTCATCTCCCCCACAACACCGAGAGGGTCCAGGCAGAACAATCCAGACTCTGTCAGCAGGGTCCTCCAGAGAGTTCAGGCCACACTGACGAGGATGAAAAAGGGGGGAGATCTGCCCCTCGTGGCTGCTGCCTCTGCCACTCAGAGCTAAAGCATGCATATTCATGGGCTGGAGAGATGGCTCCCAGGAACGACTCATCCTCCAGAGGCCAGCGTTTCTGAACCTGGGACTGTGCCCTTCAGAGGCCACAGGGCAGAGGTACGGCAGTGCTGAGCCACACTTGGGGCGGGCTGTGTGTTGTGGGGTGGAGCACTCCAGGTAATGAATTAGAGGACTCCAGAAAATACCCTTACATATACGGATGTCCAAGGTGAAACCTCTTGTTTGCCTGCTGCAGACATATGACTCCTGGCCTGAACTCAGGGACTCCAGAAGAACTTACTTTGTTCTCAGCTCAGTTTGAGAACCAAGCCCATGTTTTCTACTTCTCAGCATCAGCGAACCTGCACCATATCTGTTCTTCTTGGGTGGGCTCCATGGCATTTGCTGGAGTTTCCACAAAGAGTTGTATGTACACACAAAAGTTCCAGGCATGCACTACCCCATCGCATCTCACCACATAGACTGTTTTCTGAGTCCTGACCATGGTGTTCCTTTAACTAGGCTCTTTTGGCAGTAAATCCTTGGCTCCCACAGGCTTCTGGGGGCCAGGAAGTTGACTCTGGTATGAGATCACATTTTGCGTAGGGAAACGTGGACCCGCAATTTGGGCATCTGTATGACGTTTCTTCCAAAGAAAGCAAATGCTGGCCTTGAACGTATACATACGATTATACATACATACAAAATCATACGATTTTGAAGTTAGTGGATTTGTCCTAGACTCTCCAATATTTTGATATTTTAAATGTTTCTTTCCTGCTTCAGAACACCAAGCCTCAGTCCCCAGGCAGCATAACTGAAAAGACACACACTGCACCAAATAAATCAAATCACCTCTCTGCAGCTGGCCTCCTAAGGTTTGTACTGAGCCACAGGCTAGTATTTAGCTATAAGACAAATGTCTAGCAGAGCCCAAAGAGCCTTACCTGCCTCTCTGACATGATGTAGAGTTGCTCATGGTCCTTGGAGAAGGCCATATCCCGGAGGACAGGGCCAGGATCCACCACCTGCACAGTCTCATACTGGAGGGCGTTGCCCCTGGGTCCATCCACCCGGATCTGTGGAGAAGAGGAGGAGAACCAATGTAAGTTCAGATCCTGCACTGCCCGCAGCCAAACTTCAGCCAGAGACCCTGTCAGCAGCCGAGGGAGAGGGCACAAGTTCTATCTCTATGGTGCTCACAGGCTAAAGTCAAGGAGTGGAGTGACATAAGCTCACCAAGGGCCTCATGGTGGGAGTGACAGAGAGGGAAGCAAGAGAGAAAGCAAGAGGGGGAAGCAGAGACCAAGCTGGGCTTCACCAAGGATCCAGTCTTGATCTCTTCGGTTCCCTGTGCCTCAGGCTCAAGTATTTGATGCCTTCCTTGCAGATCTTTGGAGAAAAAGATGAGGCTCTTAGGCTTGGAGGAATAACAGGTAATTGAACCTGACTCAGATCAGAGTATCCCTCTGCATCAGAAAGGCAATATTATTTGCTGCATTTGTTAGCAGAAAAAAAATATCAGTGTAAGGATGGGAACTGCTACCCCAATGTCATTACTGTACCTTAAAGGGGAACCAGGCAGGGAGCCAACCCCAGAGGTCTCACACTAAGGGTCTCTTTTTGGCCACTGGAACCTACTAGAGGTTTTGTTCCTGTCCCCAGGGAAGGGGATGTGGGAATTACAGGAAAATGACTCATGCTTCAGGCATGAGTCATCTACAACCTTCTCCAAAGACTCAGCTGAACAGACCATCCCTGGCTATCCACAAGTCCTTCCTAGAAATGCTGGGACAGCGTGGAGACAATGGAAAGAAGATTCTGCCTAAACACCCCATGAATGAGAACTAACTTAGAAAAGACGTGAGCTTTCCAACCCTATGTGATGCTCGTCTGGCCTCTGGATGTTGGCCAAGGTCTCTGGAACCATCCTGAGTCTGAGTGAAGAGACCCAACATGACCACTGCCCACTCAGTGCTAATAACACCACCCCCATGAACCCGGAACAGATGTTACTGAGAATGTGGTTAGGCCAGAGCTAGGGGATCACCACACTTCCCCACCACAACACAGGACTGTAAGGTACACACAGTGTGCGTTTAGATATTTCAACAATAAAACTAAAGAAAAAATTATATTCCAAATATTCCCATTAGGCACTCTTATTTTTAATTTTTAATGTGTAATTTTTAACCTCTCACAAGATCAAGGAGAATAAAAAGTTATTCTGAGGAACTAAAATACAGAAAGAACACCATGTTAATGACACCAGACCACACCAGGTCCTCCAGAAGTCTCCTTCCTCTCATTTCTCTTGAGTCCACAAACTCTGACGCCAGGTTATTTTGTGGTTTGTGTGCTTGATTTTAGGTTTGTTCTGGATTCTAATTTTTTAGATTTCCTTTTAAGAGTTATTTTTAAGTGTTATGGGCATTAGGTACTGGGAGATGGTTTTGCACCTAATGTAATCCTGTCAATCCTGTGGGTTAAATGTTCATTTATCATGACTCAGGTGCCTCTCCAGCATCCAGTCCACCCTCTCCCACCTTTTGGGTGGGACTGAACCCACTCCCTGCTTCCCAGGTTGTCCTTGATGAGTACAAACAAACCAGCTTGATCTTACTCTCTCGCCATGGTGATTGAGAGAAAATAGGCTCAACCCAATCAACGTGAATCAGAGCAAAGCAAGGAGTCACTCATGGCATGGGGAAGAGACGATCTCTCTTCACCCTCGAAGAGGTAAAATGAACTTGAAGCTCAAAGATCTGTGGGCAGCAGTCTCATAACAAGAAAGGGAACTGGAACCAGGGCAGGTCAAGCACAGAGATGGGAAAAAATTGGTCTTTGGTGACATAGCTGAGCCACTGAATCAAAAATAATCTCAAAGCCTGCCTGACACTGGGACCTTCCAGTTACTCCAGATGTTTTATTTTGGTTAAAGTAATACAAAAGTTTTTTGCAACATCAAAAATCCTGATGGATGCACTGATAATAGATGAGAAAAATGATACCCAGGTACATTAAACAACTGGGCTGAGCCATAAAATCTGGGGACAGAATTAGAATTCAGTTTGAATCTGGAAGTCCATGCTTTTCCTACCCCCAGTTACACAAGAGTCCTTGCTCCTGAAGGGTTTCCTGTGTATCTCCCAGTGGCAGCCACCTAAAGGCAAGGGGCCGAGGTCAGGGTCTGTCTCTAGTCTCTACAGTTCCAGAGGCTTTCTCTAGTTCTAATTTTGATGCTCAAACACTTGAACTTGACAAATATTTATTTTAAAAATTAAGAAATAAATAAATGCAGTTAAAATTCCTCTTTGATTTCCCATTAAGCTCATGAAAACAACAGTTCAAGGATTTAAGGAGCCATGGTTAATGTTGAGAATGGAAATGCCTCTGATTCCCAGAGCCCTCCTTCTTCTGTGCCCATCCCCAAGCTACCAGATGTCCACGCTGGCCAGGTCCTTTCCTAATCTGGATGAAACAGGAGTTCATACAAAACCAATTGGGATTACCACCCAAGTCTGACCGCACGATGATGGCCTTGGCCCCTGGCCCAGACAAGCTTCATCCCCAGCTGGGAGGCGGCCCTGGAGCGGAAGCAGAGAGTGATACTGAATGCCCTGGCCGGTCTCCAGCCCACTCAGGCCACAGAGCAGGGTTCCCAGTGGGGGGATGCTGGCGGAACTAAGCCCCATCCAGGGCTCCTTGGTCTGATCCCCAAATGAAATTGCATTCAGTGCCTGAGCAGCCTCCTTTATCTTCTGACTCCAACTTCCCTGCTCCTTAGGATGAGGGGTGTGCTGGGTGTGGCTGGACATCAAAGGAAGCCAGATGACCTGGGGCAGGGACAGAGGGGTGGATGAGGAAGCACCAATAGGACAAGTTTTCACAGGCCTGGCCTTCTGCAAGGAGGCTGGATGCACCTAAGTCTCCACCCTCTGCACTCTGCCACAGTAGGAAATATGTAATTGGAAAGGCTCCTCTCGCTTCTCACCTCACCCTCTAACGACTTTTCAGAAAGCCAAAGAAAAGCATTATTTATTCATCTGCTGGAAAAATTCACACAAGACATGGATAAAGGAGTTTATGGTGGAATTTGCTGAATGTTTGATGGACAATCCAAAAATTTAGGTAGAATGGACCAGCTGCTGGCTCTTGGACTCTTACACAGACAAACAGAACAAGGGCTGCTATTTATTGAGTGGACACTATGGGTCTGGTACAATGCTAGGCATTTTATATATTTTTATTTTCTCATTTAAATCTCAGAACTCAGTAAAGTAAGCATTAATATAGTCCTCATTTACAGGTGTGGCACCAAAAAAGGTTAAATAACTCGTTTAAGGTCACACATCTGGTGGATGGCACAGGCTGCAACCATGCCAAGGTCTGATTGATTCCAGTGGCCATGCTTCTGTGAGTTCACACCCTACACCAAAGTCTCACACTGAACCCGGCACTATTGTTTATGTAGACCTGCATTCCTTCAAGACGTCAAAGGAGTTGATTTTAAACAAGCATCACCCCAGGGGTGCTGGAGGAGCCATGTCTTTATCTACTGCAGTTCTTTTGGGAGGGAAATGTGCATGTGAATGAAGAGGCTGTTGTAAATTTTCTAAATAATGATCCTTTGTATTTTTGTTTTATACCTTGCAAAGCATTCTTAAATAACACTGTCTCAGCTGATGGTTGTAAAATTTTTATGATGTTGACTGCCAGAATATTCATTCTCATCTTCCTGATGAAGCAGCTGAGATGGAGGCTGCTCTGTGCCTTGCCCCAAGTTCAATGATAAACCAATGGCAGATAAGACTAGAACCCAGGTCTCCTGATTCCTCGCTCAGCGCTTGTCTCTTAGCTATTTAGATTTTCTAGAAGTCTTTGACAAGGTTCCACATGAAAAGGTATTTAAAAATAATGAGTCTCCATGGGACTTTGGGCAGTTTGGCCATGGAGAGAGAGAACTGACTTAGAGACAGGAAAAGACAGGTTTCTGCGCAGAGTAGTAACTAGTGTTCTGACTAGTCTCATAATATTTTTTTATAAATGGTCTGGAGGAGGGGCAGGAAAACGTGCAAATGATTCTAAACTCTTTGGGACAGCAAGAAGTCCAGTAACAAAGGTGAACTACAAAAGAAAAAAAAAATAGTCCACCCTCTGCAGGGGCTGAGAGTTACCACATGGGCAAACAGCCCTGGGACCATGAGTCTCCCAGGGAATAGGTCATGCCTGCTGTACTCAGCTCAATCCCTGATACATGGTTGGTGCTCAGTAAGTAATTACTGAATAAATATAAAACAACCACAGTCTCTAATATCTGAGCTGCTAGATATAATCGAGGTAAGAGTCAGGATCAAGGAAGGGATCAGAGCCACCATTTTACTACTTCTAATACTCAGGCAGCCAAAAGGGCCAACAAAATGTTAGGCAGTATTTAATAGGATTTCATAGAGAAACAGACGAGCTGAAGACTTCATCCTGGCCAAGTTCACCTGAACCAACGAGATCACATTCAGTCCACCCCTCCTAAGGCAGAAACACAATCCAGATGCCTGCAACTCAAGAACAGCCTGGGAAAGACAGCCTAGGCCAGAAAACAACGGGTGAGATGAAAGGACACAGACCGGGGCCATGGTTCAGTCACCAAGGCAGAGTCCACCCAACGCCTGTAACATGACAGCTTGAACAAATTAGATTTCTTATTTTACATAGTACAGATGAAACTTGTGGATCACCTAAGCAGTGAGAAAGGATAAAAACAGAAGTTGATTTTTTTTTTTTTTTTGAGGTGGAAACCAATGTAAAGAAACCAATCATGGGTCACCAATGTACACAAATGTTAATCTCTGAGGATGACATCAAGGAGGAAACCACACCCTGATCCTGTATGTCCCTTAGTGGAGTGACACATCCCACACCCGCCATGCGCCTGCTGAACGCCCAGTGTTCTGGGGTCTCTCCTTCTGGAGAGGCAAGGTGGTAAGTGCCAACCCTGCCTTCCAGGAGGCCTGTCTCCTGGAGGGCTCAGATTTCACAGAAATAATGCCAAGTGGCAAATGCTATGGCAAAGGGGTGGTCAAAGGCCTCTATTTGTTCTTCTCAGTAGATCGGGTCAACTGGAGTTTAACCAGGAATGATCAGCCCGACTCCAAGCAAGGCTAGCAGGCAGGCAGTGTCATTGCAGAGAGCTGCCAAGATGGCGCTGCGAGTGATGGGAGCTTGACTAATACAACACAGAGCAGGTAATGTCAGGTTTACTCAAAGACACCTTAGGGGACAAAATCTTTTAGATCAGTAGGAAGACTGATTTGAAGTAGGAAAATTAGCAGGACAAATAGATTTCATAAAGACGTAACATACTGAGAGGAGGGTTGGAGTAAAAATTGGAAAAAGAGTGTCCAAGGGGAAGAATTTTATCATCTTTCTGCAGCATCTTGAGAAGAGAGTAACTAGAGCGGATCAGAGAGCCACTGTGTCCTCTGTGGTAGGGAGGGGTGTCCCGCAGGCCTTGTCTCAGCCCCAGGAGAATGTTCCAGAACAGCACTGGACAACAGAAGATAGATAGTACAAGCCACAAATGTGGGTCACATATGTCATTCAAAAATATCTAGTAGTGGCCAAACTTTTAAAAACAGGTAAAATAATTTTCATAATGTTTCATCTGACCCAATGTACTCCAAATATGATCATCTTAGCATGATCGTATTTCTACAAGCATAAAAATTATGGCCGGCCACGGTGGCTCACGCCTGTAATCCCAGCACTTTTGGAGGGTGAGACGGGTGGATCACGAGTTCAAGAGATCAAGATCAGCCTGGCCAAGATGTGAAACCCCGTCTCTACTAAAATACAAACAATTAGCAGGGCATGGTGGTGCCTGCCTGTAGCCCTAGCTACACGAGAGGCTGAGGCAGGGGAATCGCTTGAACCCAGGAGGCAGAGGTTACAGTGAGCCAAGATCACACCACTGCACTCCAGCCTGGCGACAGAGCGAGACTCCGTCTCAGAAAAAAAAAAATGATTGAGATATTTTACATTATTTTCCTCATACTAACCAAACCTTTGCCCCCTGAGGTGCATGTTACACTTACAGCACAGCTCAGTCTGGAACAGCTACATTTCAGGTGCTCACCATGTGGCCAGAGTCTACCATATTGGGCAGCACTATTGTAGAAGCTTCTCTTCCCTGCGTTTTGATTCTGCACTCACCGAGTGACCTTGTCAATAATTTGGTTTGGTGACAATACTCCTGGAAGCACACTCCATTGAGATTTTGCAACCACCCCAGACCCCAACTGGCCCTCCCTCCCCCTTGTCCTCTGTTACAACACCTTTGTGTCTCCCAGGGACCTTCAAGCTATAGCACAGTGCAGTGTGCCCCATTGCCCTTACGTTTTGGGCATTCTTGGGCTGGTTGGTACGTTCCAACCAGCTCTGTGGTCCCCATCAAGTCAGAATGCTGCTGCAGGGGCCTCATTCCGATCCAGCTAGCACTTGGCAGGCTCATTTGATGCACCCATGTCTTCTCTTCCCACACTCTGGCACACCTCCTGTGCAGCAGGACTCCTGGTACCCTTGCTCATGGGAGAGGGCCAACCAGTCAGTCAGAACCATTGTATGGGAGCAGATTCTTGGAGGCTCCCACGTGCACCAAGTAATACTGCTGAGGGAAGAGAGTGGTGATGAGCGGGACACCTAGATGGTGGTGGGCATCTGGGGCTGGGGGCAGCAACTGACTACCAATTGCATGGATGCATTTCAATATTAACAACTGGTAAAGCCACAGGAGCACTTAAGGACTGAGTATCATCTCTGCCTGTGTCACATAGAAACCTCCACTACAGCGTTCAGTGTGCATTGAACTATTCCACACTACATGTGGCTTACCAAGAATACACACGCACACTCACACACACACAATCTACTCATCCAGGCATCCCCAGACACTGAGTCCCCTGCCCGGGATCTTCCAAGGCAGCCAGCCCCTTTCCTCCAGCCCTGCTGGTTCCCCGCAGATCCACCAGCGGGCACCGCCACCTATCTCCATCCCTGGCATGGTGAGTTTCCGCACTGCCAGGCACACTGCTATTAAAACATCAGCAGCGTGGCCTCCGCAAAGGTCAGCCATCCGGGGAGTTCCTGGCAGCTGCTTGTTTGTTTATTGGAACACTATCTGGGCTGGGCTGTTTATTTACATCCACTGAAGGATTGAACAATAAATATCGTCTCCCAGTAGCAGGCAGATGCTTGCACTAGAGCATTCTGGCTGCCGTCTTGCTTGGACTAATCTCCCTAATGAGCAAACAGTACTATTCATCTCTAAAGACGCAGGCCACTCTCCCCTTCCTCTACCCCTTCACATCCTCTCCAGGCTTCCTAGAAGAGGTCTACACCTTCAAGATGTGGAAGCTGGACCTAGGTATAAGAAAGTAAGGGTGGGGTCTTATCCAGCAAGCTGGGGAATAGAGCTGGAACTGGAGCTGAAGAGGGAAACAGAGCAAACCTGGAGGCAAATGTCTCAGGGCCAGTCTGAACTTCCCACCTAGATCCTTAAACCTTAAACACAGAGGCATGTGGCGAACCAGCTGGTGGTCAGGAGAGAAGGAGGTCAGGCCTTGCTCACAGGGCCAGGGGTGGTGGAACTTGTGGAGAGGCACTCCACATTCCTGCCATGCCAGAGACACTTAGGTCTTGAAGTGCCCAGGACTGGAAGGAGATCCCTTGTAACAAACTGCAAATTAGTCAGTTTGCAAAAGGGAGACCTCATTGGGCAGGCAGGGGTAGGTGAGAAGAGCAAGGAGGGAAGTGAGGGGCCAGGTTTGGCTCCTCTCAGAAGACTTGAGCACATGACTTGAGCTCTCCTAGCTGTCCTGGGTCTCTCTCCTGGCTTTGACCTGGCTCCCAAGGACGCAAAAGTAGGAGCAAAGATCCTTGGCAAGCAATGACTGACCAGGATCCACGTCCCTGGCACACAACAGGGCTATCATGTCTCTCAGGAGGGTGCAAACTGTGAGCCATTTGGACTGCAGATATGCAGTCTACTCAGTTGGACCCACAAGTTCTAAATGATGTAGCCCTGGTCACTGTCACTTAGCACCTGAAAGGAAGAAGTAGCACACCATAGAGGGCTAGAACCGGGCACAGGGTAGGTACTCACTGTTAAATGAATGCATTCATTCATTTAATGAACTAATGAATGAACTAATTAGCTAATTCATCAATGAACTAATGAATGAATTAATGAATGGCCTGAGAAGCTGATTCTGGGTCCAAGTTGCTACAGCTGAAACCAGAAGACACACTTGCACACTCACAGACACATGTATATACGTGTATACTCTCTGGCTTTTTTTTTTTTTTTTTGAGACGGAGTTTCGCTCTTGTTACCCAGGCTGGAGTGCAGTGTTGCGATCTTGGCTCACTGCAACCTCCGCCTCCTGGGTTCAGGCAATTCTCTCGCCTCAGCCTCCTGAGTAGCTGGGATTACAGGCACGCACCACCGTGCCCAGTTAATTTTTTTGTATTTTTAGTAGAGATGGGGTTTCACCATCTTGACTAAGATGGTCTTGATCTCTTGACCTTGTGATCCACCCGCCTCGGCCTCCCAAAGTGCTGCGATTACAGGCTTGAGCCACCACGCCTGGCCCTCTGGCTCTTAAGATGGGGCCACATCTCAGCTCAAACACAATCTCTAGAACTTTCCCTTTCTAATTCTGTGAAAAGGGAGAGAGGCCAGGTGACGCAACTGTGTCTGGGACAGAGAGGAGCTGGGAAGGGTGCAGCAAGCTGGCAGGAGGAAGATGAGAACATGGGCATGAGGTCTGAGGATCTTGGCAACTGGCTGGTTGTGGGTCAAACGTCTTCACAAGGGGGCCCTTTCCCTCTCCACATTCTTGAAGAAGAGCTGCCTCGTTTGCAGGCCGGTGGACTGGAGGATCTCTCAGTTCCCATTGGACTCTGATGTGCTGCAAGTCCATCTCCCCACCAGAGGAGTTCCCTCAACATCCCAAGCTCCCACTGCCAATATCCCTACAATCACACCCCAAGGGCTTCTGAGAATAAGACTGCATTCATAGAGGCACCTTGCATCTTCCCCAGGGCTTTGGTTTTTAAAATTATTCCCTCCTGCCTCTACCCTGGATTTCCAATCCCCTCTCCCCTCTGCTTTTGCTTTTTTTTCACAGCACTTTTTTTGTTGTTTTTTGTTTTTTTTTTCCACAGATACAGTTCTTACATACTGTATCCTGCATTCATTTATGATGGTTATTGTTGACGCCCTTGCTAGACCACACCACAGGAGCAGAAATCTTCATCAAGGGACATGTCTCAGAGTCTTGAACCCTGCCACAGAGTGGGTGCTTGATAAACATTCATTGAATAAATGAATGAATGAATGAAAACACTCTAATCATCTTCATGTTTCTTTATCCTCATGGCGCAGATATCCCCTATTTTACAGTGAGGGAACCAATTAGGGGTGTTTCTTCACTGTAACTGGGAGATTCTGCAGCAAAAGTCAAGCAGAAACTGCCCAGCCAGGACCACGTGGCTGGTAGGTGCCCTGTTCAGCCAGCAGGATAGACCCTGTTCCATGCCACATCCGCACCTCCCTGCCTTGAGTCTCTGGGCTTGGAAGGTGGGCGTAGACCCTGCTTCTGTGCTCATGCTGGGTAAGCTGCCCCTGAATAGCTCCATGAGGCTCTCTGTTTTGATCTTCCGATTTCAGCCAGGAGAAAGAGGATGCAAAGGGAACTGCTAGAGTGTAAACAGTAATTAATTAGACAGGCAGCGCGTGTGCGCGAATCCTGCACCGTGTTACCAAACACTGCCGTGACTATCGGTCCCTTTGGGTCTCCCATTACACACATTCTCAAAGCCAAATAATGATTTCTACGCTGCCATTAGGTACTTCTTGCCCTGCCGTGTCCAAACCAAAGAAACCAGGGATGACAGCCTCCAAACCTTCCCCACCTGCTTGAGCGCTGACACAGTGAACAAGCTATAGAAGAGAAAAATGCTGAAGTAATAAAAAGGGAAGTCAATAGGACTGATATCAAGAACATACCAGGAAAAGGTTCAAACCAGCATATTTTAAATGTGGAATATTTTGAAACAGCCTCATTGATTGCACCTTTCCCAGAGACTCATCAGACAGTACCGTGTGCTAATGTCACAGGTTTGAAACCTTGGTGGGGCAGCCACCCCGTGACCCCAGAGCCACCACTTCTTTGAATAGCCTGCTCCCTAAAATCCTGGTTGGCCATTTCCCATGTGCTTCTGGTTAGAAAGGAGCCTGGGCTGCTCCCACTCCTAGAAAAACAAGTTCCCATAAATAGTTAATTCACCACCTAAATAGTCAATTCACCACCTGCCATGTGCCACACACCATGCCATGCAGTTTCACGCATCAGCTCCTTCTGACACCTGGCAGATGGACCACGCTCATCCACGTTGCACAAGACCAGAGTCCTGAGCTGGGGTACACTGGCAGCGCACGAATGGTGAAGTCCAGGGGCAAACAGCCCGACTCCCAACTCCGACTAGGAACTGTCCGGCCTCAGACCATCCACTAAACTTTCCTATCACTTTCCTCATATGAAAGACAGAAACAATAACAATACTTCATTGTTACGATTATTGTGTAAGTATGATAACGTCTCAAGCATGGATATTACTTAGCAGAGTGAGGGAGTTTTAATATTAGCAATGATTAATGTGCAGTTATTACTATTCAAATAAAAGGATCTCTATGATTTTCATTCATGCCCACTGAGAGCACAACCCTGACATAAAGAGGTTGGAAAGTTTTTTTTTCCAACTTGCTGATTTTTATTATGTATTTTTAAAAATTTATTTATTTTACTTTAGGCACATACTATATCTGTCATTTCTCCCCATGTTACCCCTCCCCACCCCCCACTGTCTCTCCCTTCCCCTCCCCCACCAACTGCCCCCAGTGTATGATGTTCCTCTCCCTGAGTCCACGTGTTCTCGTTGTTCAACACCCACCTATGAGTGAGAGCATATGGTGTTTGGCTTTCTGTTCTTGTGTCAGTTTGCTAAGAATGTAATGGGAATGCTGGGTCAAATGGAATTTCTATTTCTAGATCCTTGAGAAATCACTGTCTTTCACAATGGTTTCTACATGTGCCATAGGTGGTTAGAAGATGTGGCTTGTAGACTGGACTCCCAATGTCTGACAAGGTCACCTAAGAGCAAGAGAGAAAAGAGGACACACAGCTTAGCTCTGGGCTGTCGGAAGCTAACAGAGGACAGGGAGCCAGGATCAAAGAGTCTGTGTTCTTTAGGATACACTGTGCAGATTGAATTCCACCAACATGGACCCAGAGACCTTCCCACAGCTGCCCCAAAGCTACAGAAATTGTCCAGGAAACCCTGAGTCTGCTTTCACTCAGGAGAGACTCAGAAAGCCAATGACTTCATGCAGAAAGAGGAAAGCAGTTCCGTGCCTATGATCAGGAAGTGGAGAAGCACAGCCTGGCCTCGCTGAGAGAGGTGGCATCTCTGAGGACCCGGGGAGGATGAAGGGCAGAGGTGGGGCTGGAAGAATGCCGGGGAGAAGCAGGGCCTCTTCAAAAGCAAAGCCAGTGGCCCCGCACAGTGTCAGGCACAGAGATACAGGCCAGAACGAGGACTGCCAGCTCCTCATCCACATGCCCCTATTGCTTCATCCTACAGCTTGGATGAGCCATGCTCATCTCTGCACCCTATGCATAGGGAGGCTACCTCCTCTCCTCTCTGCCCACACAACTGTAACAATGACAAAGGGTTGATGCCTGTGGGACAATGAGGACTGGGAACAGAGGTATGCAAGGAGGCCGGGGCTGGCACAGTCCACATTGCTCTCCTGCTGGAAATCTGGCCTCCTCTGGAGTGGAATCCAGCAGGTGTTTCGTGCAGCTGCACCAGAACCAGGAGAAAACCCCTGTCCAGCTGGAGGCCTAAAGGAAACAGATGTAGAGAAGCCTGGGAATCCAGGGACTCCTGTGTGAGCTGCTGCTGCACCTTCAGGAGTCAGTCAGGTCCTAACTCAGAAGAAGTATGCTACCAGCACAGAGCAGAGACTCAGTAAGTCAACTGCACTAGTAAAGGGGGTCTTCATCGCAGGCTCAGAAGCAGCTTCACCTCCCTCCCTCTTCACATCCCAGATTTACGAGGTGTCACTGTCACCCTAGAGCAGCTCCCCTATAAGCTAAGGCCTCCTCTTGGCCCTTCTGCAATTTCAGAAGCATCCCTCATCTTCTGCCTCATCAGCCCAACAACTGCTGAACACAGACCTCCCAGGGCACAGTGGGCACAGTCTCCAGTCATCCCTCCACGCGACCTTGCCCTTCTTTGCCGAGCTAGATGCTTTTCTGTTTGCCCCAGGACTCAGCTCAGTTCCCCACTCATAGTCCTATTTGTACCATTTCCTTCCCTCTTCCCTCTCCTTCCATTTCCTCTCTGCTTCCTCTCAGCCAGACCATGCCCATCGGTCCCTCTGGACCTGCCCCAGGCCACTCCTCTGGGGGCTTTCACCATAACACCTGCCCACTCCGATCACCCTCTCACATCGCGTGCAGCCTCGGCTCTGGGTCCAGGCACTTAGGATGTGGAAGCCTAACATTCCTTTCATGCTTTGAGCATGTTTTGTTTCAGCCTTGAGAGTGTCAACATCCTGAGGGCAGGTCAGTGGTATAGAGCTTAAGCCTGGGACTGTGCAGGCAGCCAAGGTCGATTGCTGATTCTGTCTATTATGGATATTGCAACCTCAGGCAGGACTTTTCAGACTTGCTAGGTACCTCAGTTGAAATACAGGTCTCAGAATTTCGAGCCCAGCGCAGCCATGAGAATCTCATCAGGTGAATTCTGAAACTCTCTCAGTTTTGTACCTGGTGCGTGCTAGTCATAAATGTACGTGCCTGGGAGTTGTGGCTACTTAACGTGTAGCTGTGCCCGGTTCACCAATATGAAGACGAAGATAAGATAATGTGATGGTGATGATGACGTAGCAGAGCACAGCTCCCTCTAGCAAGGCTCCCTGACAGCTCTGGGAATACCAGTTGCTTAATAGATGTTTAGTAAATTAACAAATGAACACATGACTCCCATTAACATTGGAAAGAAATCAGAAGGGTCCCTACATCCTCAGAGACTATCTCCCAAGCTTACATTTCTTTGATGTTTTTGTCCTTATAGGACCACCAAGCCTCTTTCTAGCACTAAGGGCATCCGCAGCAGCCAACACTATGTGGCTCCCATCTTCATGCTGCCTGCAAGAAGCCGCATGGGTCTGCAGCTCAGCCCCCAGGCACTGTTCTGCAATTCCTTTGACAAATAAATAATCCTGGGAGCATCAGACAAGTGCGTATTATCTCAACATCTGCTCTCCCTGCTGGGCTGTGCTCTAGGTTCTTCCCCTGCAACCTCATCAAGCTATTGGGGCACCAGCACTTTCAAGGGGCACTGAGGCTGCCATCCAAGGACAGCTGTGTGTGTGAGAGAGAGAGAGGCTAAGCACAGCCCACGTTCACCTATTGGGGCACCAGCACTTTCAAGGGGCACTGAGGCTGCCATCCAAGGACAGCTGTGTGTGTGAGAGAGAGAGAGGCTAAGCACAGCCCACGTTCACCTATTGCAAGAGGCAAAGGTACAGCTTCCCAGAAGGCAGAGAAGGCAACTTCAACAAGCCTGGGGTGTCTCCCTCCATCCTCTCCTCATCCGCTTGGGAAGCACACGGGTCAGAGTGTTGCCACCTGGCTTCTGGCCGAAATGATGGAGTTTCATTTTGCAATATCAATGCATTTGCAAAGCTCTGCAACAGGTGGGGGATTCCAGTTTTGCTCAGCTGAGATCTACACCAGGATTTCAAAGTAGCCCCAGTTCCTGAGCTATCTAGGATAATTTTGTGTGTGTGGGGGGGGGGGGTGTGGGTGTGTGTCCCTAAACGAGGATCAGAGGGAAGTGAGGAATGCCTGCAATATTACCTAAGATCCAGCTCAGGCAAAACTGAGAGTCTCAGAACTCTCCCCATAGTCTCTCAGGATGATTCATCGCTCCTGTGGGCTCCATCGGCACGTCCTGCAAACCTTGCTCATGGCACTTACACACACTGCTGTGTGGGGTCATGAGGGTACACTGTCTTCCCCACTCTCTAGGAGCTTATTCAGTGCAGGGGCTACATGTGATTCTTTTGACCCAAGCTCACAAGGCCAGTAAGTGGAGCCTCACACTGAAGTTTACATTTTCTGGCTTCAAACCTGTACATGGCAACAGTTCTAAAAGTAGGCGCTGTAACGTTCAGTGTCACCAGCAAAAAAGTTCCCAGAGCTTCTTTGAAGAGTGAGCCTCACTCAGGGCTATCTGAGGGCTATGATCACCACACCTCATTGAATCCTTCCCCTCCCCATCCCACACATCTCTCCTGCACAGACACTGCCCACATCTTACTTTTTAGAAGCAGCAGCTACTGCAAGAAAGAAACACTTGGAACTATCACAAATGAGGGCGCAGGAATTTGTGAGGCCTGGGGTGAGGCATGTGAATAGTTTACAGTCAGAAAATCTGTTCACTGTGGGGACAGCCTTCCCAGGCTTAGAACGCTGGAGCTGAGAAGGGCATCCGTGTCCGGGATGACATCACCAGACGTCGCTGGAATGCACAGATGCAGAAAGCTGGGGGCTCTGGGGCCAGGAGAGAGCTTGGCTGCGAGACCACAAAGGGGCTTTTGACCACCCTCATCCCAGGAAAAACCACAGAGCCCCGGCTTGAAGCCATCCCTGCTCTCAGTGGAGGGGCCTAAAGACATGCTCCTCTGATGAGATGCGTGACCTCTGACCCCAGTGAGGGAGGCACCAGAGCCGAAGTGCCTTGAAGGAAAAAAATAGTAAGTGTCTGTATGGGTTACTCCTTCCGCCGGAAGCCTGTTGAGTTAATTGCAGCAAAATGCATTTTAAAATAAGATATTGGAAAACCATTCTCTCCATCACTGGCCACAGTTAATACAATTATTTATGCAGCATCATCAAGGCCTGGGTGTTTCATAGCAGTTAAAGTATTGATCTCCCAGCTCCGAGGCGCGGAGGAAAATCCCTCAGCCACTGGTTCTGGTCCTCTGGGAGTTGTCTCTCCCCATGTTTCAGATGTGAAAACTGAGCCCAGTGGGGAAGCCACCAAGAACAAGAGTCAGGGGATGGAACATTAAAATTAATTATCAACACATTAATATAATATGCTAATGGTATATTGATATATCAATAGTAATATATCCATGTATCCATTTGGCCAGCACTTACTCTGTCAAAGTGTTAGATTTTAGGTTTGCCCAAGAAATAAATAATGTAGTGATTAAAAGCATGGGTTCCAGAGGCCCTTAACAAGGCCTCCAAACCAGCTCTGCCAGGACCTAGCTACATGACCTTTAGGAAATGAGTCAATTTCTCTAACCCCTGGTTTTTTCATTTGGAAAATGCAGATAATAACAGTACCTACCACAATCAGCTGATGTGAAGATTTAATGAGTCAGTAGATGAAAAGCATTTAGCACACCACTCAGCACATAATCAGAGATAAGCTACAGCTGGTACTTGTTAATACTGGGGAGGGGGATGTCTATGGCTACTCACTGACCCATGACACACCTCTTGCCGCTCATGTTGCACAGGTGCATCATTGGCAGGGGAGAGAGGAAAGGCTTGCTCTCCTGTGAGCCTCTGTATGGAGATTTGAGGGACTCTGCATTCTTTTTTGATGGCCTTGAGGCAGGGGCTGGACTTGGAGCTCTGCCTGCAGCTGCCCCTGGATGGGCAAGGGGGTGGTCCTGTGCTCCAACCTCTCTCTGCCTGCCTCACCATACCTGTGTACTCATCACTTTTTCTCAAGCCTAGAGTCAATACCGAGCTAGTAACAGTTACACAGTCTTTTTTTTTTTTTAAGATGAAGTTTCACTCTTTTTGCCCAGGCTAGAGTGCAATGATGTGATGATCTCAGTTCACTGCAACTTCTGCCTCCCAGGTTCAAGCCATTCTTCCGCCTCAGCCTCCCGAGTAGCTGGGATTATAGGCATGCGCCACCACGCCCAGCTAATTTTGTATTTTTAATAGAGACGGGGTTTCTCCATGTTGGTCAGGCTGGTCTCGAATTCCTGACCTCAGGTGATCCACCTGCCTTGACCTCCCAAAGTGCTGGGATTACAGGCATGAGGCACTGTGCCCTGCCCACAAAGTCTTATTTATGAAATGCATTTAAAGTAATATTATCTTATGTGTTTCAAGGACGTGTTAAGGGATGAAATGTATTGGCTGGTGGGAGTCTGGGACTGGTTTGGAAATAATTCTCCTTCCTGAACCTTTCTGCTATAGGAAGTTTCATGTGCTTGGAACATACTCTCTTATATTGCATGGTGTAGACAGAGAGAGACTGAAGTAGGGTGACAGTAAAGAACTGTGATGCTTAATTTGGTCTAGCCATAAGGCGGTGGGAATAGAGGGTAAGGATGGAGGGAGAAAGGGATGGGGCTTGAAGAATGAGGGACAACTCTGGATTGTCACACCTGGGTGGCCAAGGGAATGGTGAGCCCAAGGAGCAAGTTGGAAGGGAATTCTGTGTGGGTGGAAAGACGACGTGGGAATCTGAGAACTGCTGAATTTCATTGGTGGGAGTGTGGCCGATTGACGGTCTGATTGGTTTTGGACATTCAGGACTGGTGCTTCGGCAGAAAGTCATTGCTTAGGACAATTGAGTCACTGTCATTTTAAAGGTGGATTGTGAAATCATGACATCAAATCACTTCCCAGAGCCAGAATTTAGATGACCACCATGCCAGGCTGGCCCTCCTACCCTCTCTCTGAGGGTCACGTCAGACACATTCCATAGATTACAGAATACAGATTGGAAAAGTGCCGGGTGAAAGAAAGATCACAGATCACAATTTCCTACTTCCCTTCACGTTGCCCCTACACACTACAGAAGGCTCTCTCAGCTGAGAAATAGAAGGTTCTCCCACTTCCCATCCCAGTGGCTTAAATAGGTTCCATGCATTACCCAACATAAACTTGCAGATGAACAGGCAGTCACTTTGAGAAGCACAGGAAAGAGTCACCTATTTAATTACCTTCTCTACACCATCACCAGGATCCTTCAAGGAACTTTTCTTTGGGTTAGACAGTCTCAGGGAACCAAACAAAATTTTCACAATTTTTGTTTAGGGCTGGTTCAGGGACTTCTTTCCAAAGTCTATGTCCATTTAAAAATCCAGAAATACCTACCATTATTTAAAAAAAAATGGCGGGGTTTATTTCCCACACCGACCTAAGACTTAGGGTTGAGTGTGTGGTGTGGCCCTTTCTCCCCACAGACCCCCTCCTTGGGTCAGACCTTTTAGTCAGCCTCATGCCAAAGCCCACCACCAGGGGCCGCTGGTTCCCTTCTGCTTCTTGGGGCCTTCCATGGTTCACCCCATCAGGGTCAAGAAAGTGAGGCCATGGGAAGTAGAGAAGAGAGGAAGGAAAGGGTGAGAGAACTGAGGGGTGGGGAATACCGAGAAAAACCGATTTTACAGGTTGTTATTATGGGCTTCTAAAAGAGGTCCTCACCAAGGTTTCACATCACCAGACCATGGGTCCTGTATCAGAACCGCCCTGGCTCTGCACGCTGGAGTTCGCTGACTGGACTTCCAGCTGCTTTACTTCCCATCCTCAAGGTAGACCAGGAAAAGGCAGGATGGAAAGATGTCTTTGTTCCTCCTCAGCCCAGCAGGACTCTGATTGTGCTGGCTCGTTGTGTTGCAAGACACTAAAAGAAGCCAGCAGCAAAACTGTCTTGCGTCACTTAACTTCCTCTCAGATTTCTAAGAAGGGAATTATTTCCTCTCCTCCAATGGACTGCAAGCCCTTTGGAGGGTTTTGATTACAGACACTCCATAAATAAAGGTGTCAGCTTATTAAGGATAATCTTATCATCCGTCCTCCTAAGCAAGTTGTTTATCCAATGGAATACTGTGCTCCTCCCCTTTGGCACTTTCTTCCTTGACTTTTCCATTTGGCACCTAAGTGAGCCAGGGGGAGGATCTGTGAGCAAGGGAGACATTTCTGCTACTGGGGCCTGGGAAACAGGACCAGAGGGACTTTCACACCTGTCAGCTGTGTGTGACTTCTGGGAGGCTTGTTTTCTCTAGGTCACTCCATTGCTGCACATGAGTTGAGCACCTGCTGTGTTAAATCCATCCAGAAATGCAGAAGTTTCCAAAGAAACTTGGCTGGGTTCTACCCTCAAAGACTTCTTGTCCAAAATAAGATTCATAACAGAATTTAAAAAGCAGTTTCACGTTGACTTTCTAAATTTAATTCACATGACACAAAGTAGGGACATGAGAAACTTTATTGAATTAATAAATGAACCACGATTCCAGTGAGGGACAGAGGATGTTATTTGTATTCATGTTGTATCTGTGAAAAAACTAAGACTCAGATGGGCTACATGATGCCCCAAGTTAGATTCCAGCTAACAAGGGCTGGATCTCATTTTCGATCCGATCTTCTGGTTAAAACTCAATATACCTTGCCCCACACCTCCAGCCCCTCCCAAGTGAAGCACATTCAAATAATTGGTTTCCTTTCTGGTGGCCACAGAAAGGAAGCAGTGGTCAATTCTGAGAAGTGTGCTTCACAGGAGAATGGCAATGTTAGCTGAGTTTTAGGAGGAATAGGATTCAAATAGCAGGAGCGGTGAGGAAGGAAGGACATGACCTAGGAAGGCTGCATGAGCAAAGGCAGAGATGGAGGAAAGTGCTGGGTATGTGCAGTGCAGGTAATCAGCTGTGGTCAGGGCATGTGCCTGATGGTACATGGTGGGAGGGAAGCTCAGGGGTGGTAGGTTGGATGCAGGTGCAAAAGACCCTTGAATGTCCCTCGAAGCACTGGGTTTTAACCTGTAGGCAGAGGGGAAGTGTTGCGTGTTTCCAGGATGGGGGAACTGATAGGATCTGACTTTTGTAAACTGGAGACCATAAGCAAAACTTACCTACTTTTTGAACTTGGAAAAACTGCTGTAACGCCCTCGAAGAGGGGCACTGTCATTCCTTTAACAAAGGTGACCACCTTCTTATTGCTTTAAATGACTAAACTAAAGAATGCAAGTCCATTGCCATAAGCCTCTTGGGAGGAGGATTATATCGAATTGTCCGCATTCTCCCAGTTCTCTTCTAGTCAATGTTTCATGTTTGGGTTAACGGAACAATACATTTCTTTGTAGCAAGCTCTCTAACTAGAATTTTGGAAAACCTTGATGTTCTTAATATAAACTCAATCAACCCATTTAAACTCATGGGAAATGGTGGACTTAGGAACAAGATTTCATTCTGGCACCTTACTGATCAAGTCAGGATGGGATAGAGACTCCAAACCCTCACAAACTTCCAGGTTAAGATTTTAAAACACAGATTTAACACTTGCCTATAAAATACTTAGTCAACAACAGCTTGGTGCCTCAAACTCTGAATGGGATTTTTATGTACATTATTTCAGTGTGTCCTCCCAGCAGGGCTGTGAGCTGGGTTTGGGAAGTGTCCTTAGGCCATAGCTCCCAGCAGAGAAAGAACAAAAGCCTGGATGAGAAATGACTCTCCAAATTCATGACACCACCGTCGCTTCACTAGGCCTTTTCACTTCTGAACCTATTGTCCTTAACATGCTGCCTTGGCATCCAGTTCTTTTTAACAGCCTATGAACAAGGGAGTGGGCTATCACCAGGAAGGTACCCTGTATAGTCCCCCAGCCCTCCGGTTTCATCAATGCAGAGTGAGATGAGTAAAACAGCGTGTTCTCAGACTGCCTGCTGCCTGAGCTTAGTTGTGTTAAGGTTGGGTTGGATTGGATTGAGTTGTATCATGCTGCATTGGGTTAGGTTGGGCTGTGTTGTGTTGTGTTGGATTGGATTGGCTGGATTGGGTTGGGTTGGATTGGATTGAGTTGGGTTGTGCTGGACTAGATTGGGTTGTGACTGAATTTACTTGGGCTGGGTTAAATTGTGTTGGTTTAAATTTAGTTGAACAGGTTGTGTTGGGTTGTGTGTGTTGTGCTATATCATGTTAGATTGGATTGGGTTGGGTTGAATTGGATTGGACTGAATTGGGTTGAGTTAGGTTGTGCTGAATTGGATTGAGTTGGGTTGGGTTGGATTGGATTAGATTGGGTTGTGTTGGGTTGGGTTGGGTTGGATTGGGTTGGATTGGGTTGGGTTGGGTTGGGTTGGGTTGGGTTGGATTTGACTGGATTAGATTGTGTTGTGTTGAGTTGGGTTGGATTGGATTGGATTGGATTGGATTAGAGTGTGTTGGGTTGAGTTGGCTTGGGTTGGATTGGATTAGATTGGGTTGTGTTGTGTTGTGTTGTGTTGGGTTGGGTTGGATTGGATTAGATTGGGTTGTGTTGTGTTGGGTTGGGTTGGGTTGGGTTGGATTGGATTAGATTGGGTTGTGTTGTGTTGGGTTGGGTTGGGTTGGGTTGGATTGGGTTGGGTTGGGTTGGATTTGACTGGATTAGATTGTGTTGTGTTGAGTTGGGTTGGATTGGATTGGATTGGATTGGATTAGAGTGTGTTGGGTTGAGTTGGCTTGGGTTGGATTGGATTAGATTGTGTTGTGTTGTGTCGGATTGAATTGGGTTGGGTTAAACTGGGTTGGATCAAATTAGGTTGGGTTGGGTTAAGCTGCATTGGATGGGGATGGATTGGGTTGTGTTATAGTGCATTGGATTAAATTGGTTGACTTGAATTGGACTGAACTGGGTTGGATTTACTGGTCTGGGATTCACTAGCACAAAATTCAAAGTCTTCCCCGATTGCTTTCATTCTGTGGCATTCAGTGTCCATTTGCCTGTCCTTGCAAAGTCACCGTGAGTTTAACATGACCAGGTTGTGTGCAGCAAGAGCAATGTGGAGCAGCACAAACAAAATTCAGCACTGCCTTACGGAACACCAGTTGCAGGGAGCCTCTCAGCCTGCTCGCTCTGTCAGCTGGCTCAGGTTACACCTGGCCAGGCAACTTCAGAAATGGGTAGGGAAGAAATCCAAGAGCAGGGAGTAAAAAGCAAGAGCCAGGCAGGGCAAGGGTGGGGGTCCAGGCAGGCAGTTTGCAGGCCAGAGAGCATTCTCTGAGAGCACAAGAATCTACGCCTCCTGGGAAAGGCTGTGATCCATTTTCCCTGAAGACTTGAGTAACGAGTCAAAGAAACTCAATCCCAAGTGGTTTTGACATGAGGTCATGAACCGAGACAAGGCAATCTCAGCAGTTCATCCCACACAACAAGCAGGCCTGCAGGCAGGGGGACTGGAACGGAGAGGGCGGGGCAGCATGCCTCTCAGGGCCCTGGTTGCAGGGTGAGGGAGTTGGACCCCTCCTAGCCAGACAGGTGATTCCTGTGGACACTGTCACCCTTCTGAGCACCAGAAAAGATCATGCCTGGGTCTAACCTTCTGGCAACCCCATCTGCTCACTAAAGGGGAAACTGAGGCGGAAAAGAGGGCAATACTGCCCAGAACCCAGAGTGTTAAGGAAAGGGGGTGATATGTGTTCACTTGGTTTGGACACCGGGGAGCACTGAGCTGGGGGAGGGTCGGCTTCTCCAGCCTCCTGGCTCCCTTCCTCCCTCCCTCCTTTCCCTCTCCTTCTCCAGGGCTGGGAGCCAAGGGATGCCTCAGCTGCAGGACTCTCCCTCCCCACCCCATGCAGAGTGAGCGTTTCCACAACTGCACAACATCTTGACCTCCCATGTTTACCGGAAAACAGGAAGGAAAGAGGGAAGAGGAAGTCTTTTCAAAGCCTCTGGTGATCATCATGTGCTTTGCTTTTTTTTTTTTTTTTTTTTTTAATTCTCCCTGACTCCAACCTCATCTGTCCCTGAAGGGAGAAAATGAATGCATCTGTAGTTGTTACACAGATGAAATCACAGATGCTGCTGTGGTCTAGCCAGGGTCGGAGGGGCCCTGCTCAGTGGTGTGTACATAGGTATGTGTGTGTACGGGTGTCTGCTTGTGTGTGTGTTCTGAAGCTGGTCTTAACAAGTGTGGACTCTCCGTTGAATTCTGCATTTTTCTCCTGCAGCCAGTAGGTGGCAGTGCTGCGACAGTTGGGTGACTCCAGTCCTGTGACGCCCGGCCCCACGGCACTGGGAGGGAAGGCGTATCCACATGCACCCCAAGGTGGCTCACACAGAGGTCCTGGGCAAGGTGATCTGGAGGAGAGCCATCCAAAAACTCTTCTGAAACCTCTCTCCCTCTGTCTTCCATTCTTCTCTATTTCCCCTAATTTAACCTATAAAGGGGGGAACCTACTAATGTTTACTAAGCGCATGCAGTATGGATTTCAACTTAGCATAAAACCCCTGCAGGGCTTGTGAAAATGCAGCTTCCCAGGCCCTATCCACTGACACTCTCATGCAACGTGGCTGAGGTGGAGCCCAGGAACTTGCATTTTGAATAAGTGCTGCTGGTGAGGCCCATGCAGTCCCCAGGGAACTCCAAATTGAGAAGAAGAAAACCAGCCTATTCCAGGTGCTGTGATGAGGGCTCATGTGATTTATAATTCTCTACACCTCTTTCCTACTCTTTACGCATTGCTACTGCACTCCTCTACCATGAAGTTCTGGCTCTGGATTCTTAAGGGACCATTTTGCTGGTCCTTATGCTAATTTCCTGGTGCTCTGAGATCACCATACTCCCTGCTCCACAAGCAGATTTTCTTACACTGGCTCCCTGTCATCCTAACCTTTCTTTTATTTGGTGCGAGTTCCTGAAATGCATAGTGCCTCACCCTGCCTTCCAAGCCATGGGGCTCTGCTGGAGCTGGGCAGGGCAGTGCCATGCTTCCATGCCTCTCCCATGCTCTCCACCCTGCCTTCTTGGCCACCTGAGTTGGAATGCCCTGGTGAAAGTCTCCAGAATCAAGCATCCTAGACATGTGCAGAGAACAGGCATCTCCCTTGAAAGTCAGCACGACACGAGACCTACCCACAGTGGTCATACTGGGTGCTTTTAAGATGGCAACACAAACAAACTCTGGAAATGCAGTGTATTCATTGGCTGGGGCTGCCATAACAGGTGGCCACAAACTGGGAATCATAAAACAATAGAAATGCATTCTGTCACAGCTCTGGAGGTTAGAAGTCTGGAGTCAAGGGGTCGGCGGGACCGAATCATTCATTGCCTCTTCCCACCTTCTGACTGCTGGTACTGCCTGCTGTTCCTTGGCTTGTGGCAGCATCACTCCAATCTCTGCCTTTGTCTTCAAATGGCCTGTCTACATTTCCCATTCCTTTCTCTCATGAAGATCCCAGTCACCGGATTAAGGCCCACCTTCACCCTAACTTGATCACATCTGCAAAGACCCTCTTTCCAAATAAAGTCACATGCACAGGTATCAGAGGCTGGGACTTCAGCATTGCTGCTGGAAAGATACAGTTCAACCCACAACACCCCATGAACCGAAGATTCTGCTTTCACTTATTACCTCCTGCCTGGAGAGAGGAGAGCAGGGTCTCAGTGCTTCTCCAAGCACTGAATGACTTTCCCATGAATAAAGTTTTTGCTCTTGGTGGATGCCATATTGGAAGAGCTTAAAGCAAGTCAGCCTTGGGCTTCCCTAAATGTGCCAACGCGCCCGGTAGTGGTTCTCAGAGTTTGGACTCCTGACCAGCAGTATCCAGGAACCTGTTAGAGATGCAAAATCTCTAGCCTTGTGTAGACCTACAGAATCAGAAACTCCGGAGGTGAAGCCAGCAATCTGTATTTAATAAGCTCTACAGGTGGGCTGGATGTATCCTGAACACTGAGAATGACTGCCCCCACAGCAGGGGTCACACCCAGCACATTCCAGCAACTGCCTAGATCATTTGTTGCCCCAAATCTCCCTGTTTTTCTGCCCTCCAGTTCCTGGCAATCCCTTGCCAGCTACCCTTCCCTGATGGCTGTCGGATGCCTGGCACATCACCTGACTCCACGCTCACCGGCCAGCTTTCCACCACTGTTTTCCTCTGGCTGGCTCTCCATCCACCACCCCCTTGAACTTACTTGCGTCCCTCACTTCCCTCCGACACTGTCTCCTGACAAAAAGAAGAGCTTGGCAGGGGTTGGTTAAGTCAACTCTGATCACACACAAAACAAACCGTTATTTTTCTGTCTGCCAAGCTGCTGAAGGCAAGGATGTCAAGCCCAGGGTGTGTGTGAACGTTAAGATCTGCAGTTACCCTAGCGTGTCTGTGTTCCGGCAAGTTTTTTCCTCCTTTTTTAAAAAATCATGGTCCAACTCCCAGGGAGATACCAGTGACAACCTCTTGGATGCTCATTGCACTGGCTGTGACAGTCTCTGTACACATTCCCTGACCCAGGGAATGAGCAACTCCCATAAACAGCAGACGGTGGGTCACCTCTGACATCTGCTGTCCACATGTCTGATCCCCTGGAAGGCCTTGTTCAAAGCAGCACTGGGCTGAAATGTTGGTGTGCCATGTGTGTTTGCTGTGTCGGTGCACATGAGCAGACAGACCTGCAGGAGGCAGAGAGACAGGAGGGAGCCCTGGGGGACATGTGGACATGTGTTAGAGTCTGGTGAACATTCAAGACAGGGTTTTAAAGATGTGTCTGTGGCTGGGGGTGGGGAGGAGCACAAAGGAGGCCCTTTGGAGAGGACCACGGTGCATTACCAAGGTCTCTGTATGCAGGTGGCCAGCCTCCCGGGAGAGTCCCGAGGTTCTGGGGAGGAGGGAAGCCCGTGTGAGGAGGAGGTGGCACAGGAAGTCCTAGAACTCCACCCCGAGAAGAAGGTAGACACTGGCAGAGCATCTGTGCAAGTTATAACCAGTTTCCATGCCTTTTTGTCCCAGTCACCAAACTGGGCATCATTATAGTAAAATAGTAGTGAGGGAAAAAAACAATAAAAATAATTATGGTAAGTAAAAAGGGTTGAAAATGGAATGTGCCAGAGAAATCTGGACATCTTTGCATCAGGCACTCAGGTCTGAGACCAGATAGACCAAGGCTAGGGTTCAATTTCCCTAAAATGGCTGCCCTTCTCTTTCTTTTTTTTTTTTTTTTAAGGAAGAAAGAAAAAACAGCTGGAGTGCAATGGTGCAATCTTGGCTCACTGCAGCCCCCGCTCCTGGGTTCAAGTGATTCTCGTGCCTCTGCCTCCCGAGTAGCTGGGATTATAGGCACATGCCACCACATCCAGCTAATTTGTTGTACTTTTAATAGAGACAGGGTTTCACCATGTTGGCCAGGCTGGTCTCAAACCCCTGCTCTCAAGTGATCTGCCTGCCTCAGCCTCTCAAAGTGCTGTGATTACAGACCTAAGCCAACGCGCCCGGCCAGAGGGCTGCCCTTTGAATCTCTATCTCCTAGATGTTGCATAAGTTTTAAGAGGCCATGGTTCCATTCTTTATCCAATACAGCAAGAAGATTGCATGACTACACGTCCTGGTGCAATTTCAACCTCTCAGGACCATTCTCTAGTTTCAAACCCCAAAAACTACCTGGCCACATAGGAGGTGAGTTGTTCCATCACTATCACTCATTTAGTTGCAGACATTTGTCTCCTCTTGTTAAGCATCTCCTGTGCTATATGTATTTCTAAACTATTGTGACTTATTTGCTTTGGAAATTTAGGAGATCATTGGGTCACTCTTTGAAACAACTGGAGATGCTCAGGAAGAAAGGGATGTCACAAAACCAGGTTTGAATCCCACTGTTCTGGGGTTCAGCGTCCTGTGACTTAGACATCTGTTCAGATTTTAAGCAGGACAGTTGATCCACTATCTTGCTGGGTCCCCTCTAGGCAATATAAGCCAGAGAGGCCTTAACATCAGAAATACAAGGGTTGGGGAGGAGTGTTGTGCATTTATATCAGTGTATTCTCCTTTAGCACAGATGAAATACACTGGGCTACATAATGGAAATTCACAGAGGGGAAGATCTGTTGGGGGAGAGACTCATAACTCAGGTGACCACTGAGCTGTGATCCCCATGAGTTCACCTTGTCCAGCCTGTCTTCCCTTTTGCCCTCTCCCAACCACCAGGCCTTAAATCACCTTTACGTGTGCATTGCTGGATGCCAGCGGATTATTCATGAAACTCAACAGATCGACGCCCTGGTGGGCACAGGAGACTGAGGGACTGAGACATGCGTGTGTTGATGTGCTAGTAGTGACAGCCATGAGTACAAAGTCCATTCGATTTTCATTTTACAAAGTGGACTGTACTTCCATCATCTCATCTAGTCCTTTCAGGGATCTGAGGAATTGGGCATTACTACCTCCACAGCCTAAGAGAAAGTAGTAAAAGCAAAGCCTTCAACAACAAAATCCCAACCCAGGAGGCCTGACCTGGATCCACCTACAATCTCCCAGGACAATTCTAAGCTCTCTCCCTCCAAAATAGATCTGCTAAGTCTTCCTCCTACTCCACAGCTCTGCTGTGCAGGGTGTCACCAAACCAGGGATGGAGTCCTCTGGCACGACTCTCCCAGGCCATGGGAGAACGTGGCACTTCCAGGCCACTATAATGTCGACTGTCCTTAGGTTATGGCCGCTCTTGCAGGTTCTGCAAAACAATCTGAACCCAAGATTGAGAAACCTGTGATATAATGTACACATCTCTCATGCTGAGAAGACTTACAGGTTTGATTTCTTCTTCTCACCCTTTGGATATCTGGGTGCCTGCAGGAAACAGATACCACCCTCTGTGCCTCAGTTTCCTCATGTGGAAGTGAGGGCCTCATGTCTCTGTGGTTCCTCCAAGCAGAAAAGATGCAATTCTACATGAGGGGCAAACTAATTTACTGCCGATCATCACAAAACAGACCTAAGGATGGAGATGGCCCTGGACCACACTGAGCTAGGCAGGGATCATCAGAGACAGGCAAACCTTGGGTAAGGAGGGACCTGGAGGGACTTATCCTATTTACAAGAATTAGGTTCTATCTAAAAACTTAGCGGACAACTGCACGCAAGGATGTCGACCAGTGAACCCCAAAGCGGATGCCAAGATCCTTCCAAGAAAGTGAAGGGAATGGATGAGAAGGGAAGAGGAAGAGAAAGAAGGAAGGAGTGAAGGGAGAATGGGGGAGGAAAAAAGAAAAATTTAAAAGATCTGCCAGGCTTGACACTCACATGAAGATGTCTCAGCAGATTTGCATTTCCTAGTGACAATCATTTCTGCGTTTATTTATTGTGGCAGAGTTTGCACGTCATGTAATCACTGCTTCAGTTCATCCCCCCCCCCACCCCCAGTGATAGATTGTGATAAGTCAAGTCGGTTGTTAATAATGCTACAATTTACCTAACAAATTTTGAGCTTGTAATACAGCTTCGTTAATATGTTTAATTTATCATTACAGTTCCTTCAGGTTAATGGTTTGAGAGTATGCTGGAGTTTAATCTGAGCAGCTATTATAAAGTGCTTGTTTCTCATTAAAATGTAAAACTGAGATACCCAAGATTTACTTGGGATAAACTGGCCGGAATAAATCTCCCTCTTCTTTGCACTGGGAAGGGAATGAGAGTCAACTATTAAAGTGGCTAAGCATTGGAGAGCCCCTTCAGTCAAGTTTAAAGTAATTCTGCAGATTAAACAGCCTTTCCCTAGGGTGAATGGGAGCGATGCCTGAGGCTAGAGTTTATTCTAGAAGGATTCTCTGGATGCTGCAGAGAGGTAGGGACATCAGAAAGGGGATGGGAACTGAATTTTGACAAAATACAGTGTAAGCATTGCAGGTGCCTGAAAAGGTATCTGAATGTTGGGTGATGGGTTATAGAAAGCAGAATCCACAAAGATTAAAATCAAGAACACAAGCCCCCCAAAAGGCACAAAACAGAGGAGAGCAGTCTCCTCTCCTCTGCCTGACAAACTGCCTCAACACTCCGGCAGCGAGTCAGACACATGCCCCCACCTTCCTTCACCTCCGGGCTCCTCATACTGGTTTATTCTCCTGGGTAACTTTTAGCTTGGTTCAGAAAAAGAAAGAAATCCTCATTCTGTGGCTCAGATTTTACCACCCAGCTGCTCAAGTGGCTTCTAGGGTGCCTAACACTTCCTCTGGACTTGGGGTATGAGCGAGGATGCCCCAGAACTTTGAAGAACCTTCTGGATACAGGGCCATCTACAGTTAGTGAGTTGATAGCTGAAAGACAACAGTAAAATTCTTGCCATTTCATTATTATTTCTTGAATAATCAGGGCTCCTCTGGACAAGTCTCTAGCACCCAAGGGCATCTCAGAAAGACAGTTGTTACGGGTTGAATACTGTGTCCCCCAAATAGATATGCTGAGGTCCTAAACCCCAGTACCTATGACTATGACTTTATTTGGAAATAGAATATTTGCAGATATAATCAAGATAAGAGGAATTAACTAGGATGGAGTCTACATTGTATCACTGGTGTCCTTAAAAGAAGAGAAAAATGCCACATGGCGAGGGAGGCAGAGACTAGAGCAATGAAGCTGCAAGCCAAGGACAGCTGGCCACCACCAGCACCAAGGACAGGCAAGGAAGGGTTCTACACAGGGTCTCAAGGAGCATGGCCCTGCTGACACCTTAATTTCAGACTTCTAGCCTCCAGAACTGCAAGAGAACAAACTCCTACTGCCCCAGATCACCCAGTTTACAGTGTTCCATTACAGTAGCCCTAGGTAACAGACACACACGAGCCCAGTGGGTCATTCTTGGTGCTATAAGGAGCCGTGTAAAGGGAAAGGTGGTCATGGACCTTGCAGGGCCCCTGGCCCAGCAGGCAGCAGATTCCAACACAGTTGAAGGCCAGGATGCAGCAGCCCTTCCCACCCTGTGTCCAGACCTTGCGTGATCCTTGATCCTATATGTCAACCTGACTGGGCCACAGGGTGTCCAGAAAGCTGGCTAACGGTTATTCTGAGTGTGCCTGTGAAGGTTTTTCAGATAAGATGCATATTTGAGTGTTTGCATGAGTGTGGCAGACTGCCTTACCTGTGAGGGTGGGCCTCTACCAATCCACTGGGCACGAAGAAAACAAAAAGGTGGAGAAAGGGAGAATTCCATCTCTGCCTGCCTGTCTTCCAGTAGGGACACTGGCCTTCTTCTGCCTTTGAACTTGGACTCAGGCTGGAACTCACACCATTGACTTCCCTAGCTCCCCACCTTGCCAACTGCAGATCAGGGAACTTCCCAGCCTTCATAGTCCTATGAGTCGATTCTTTACAACAAATCTCTTTATGTACATAAATAAATGAGCACATGCACACATAACATCCTGTCATTTCTGAATTTTGGTAGAATCCACATGGAATCAGATGTCCTGATGCCCTTGAATGGTGGCCCCTGGTGCTCCTGTGGCCTGCATGGTCTGCCCCCCCCGCCCCCACCGCCCTACTCTTGTCCCCGCTCCTTTCCTGCCCTCCCCCTTGCCGTCCCACTGTGCGTCCTCTGCCTGTTCCTGTGTCAGGGTTGCTCTGCCCACTCCGATAATCTCATGGAGAACCTCTCAAGGCTACCCCTGTGCTTCCAGCAGGCCTCCATACCCTTATGGCATCTTGGAGAGGCCTTCCCTGCCTCCCAATGCTGATGGCTCACATTCCTCTAACACTAGGTGAGGGCACAGAGATGTGTTATTTTTTTTATAACACCACCGGAAGTTATAGCTGTTTTTTTTATTGTGTTTTTCCCCCAATAGAAACTAGAAATTCCCTAAAGGCAGGAATCACATCTGTCTCCCCAGTGTCTGTGCCCAGTGCCTGGCTCAGAACTGGTACTCAGTAAGTGTTGTGGCAGGAAGGGGATGGGAAAAAAAGAAAGAAAGGAGGGAAGGGAGGAAGGAAGGGAGGGAGGGAGGGAAGAAAGGGAGAGATGAAAGGAGAAAAGGAGGGAGGGAGGGGAGGAAAGAGTGAGAAAGGAAGAAAGGGAAGGAGGGAGGGAAGGAAGAAAAAGAGGGAAGAGAGGAGGGAGGAAAAGAAGGAGGGAGAGAAGAAAGGAGGGAAGGAGGACAGGAAGAAAGGAGAAAGAAAAGTAGGAAGGAAAAGAAGAAAAGAGTGAGGGATGGGGGGAAGAAAGGAAAGAGGGAAGAAGAAAGGAAACAGGAAGAAAAGGAAGGCAAAAAAAGGGAGGGAGGGAAGTGGGCCACTTTGCAATCCTAGGCTCTAAGTCCACCACCCAAAGATGGTCCCTTGGGTCTGCTCATGCCTGGAGCATCCCATCATTTGACACTTCCAGGGGAAGCTGCCATCTAAGGGTCAGAAGTACTAAGAAATAGGTTTGTCATGAAAATTAAAGTTAAATATACAGATTTTTAAAGATAAACTTTTACTTGAAGGTTCAAGGAAGGTAATAATTGCTTATTAAAAATTCTATAATACACGGAATCTCTCATTCTCACCCCTATCCCCAAAACTGATTAAATGGTAGGTTCTTCTTCCATAAGATCCATGTATAACTTGTCTGCCTGGAAAGGTAGGTCCTCCCTGAATTTCACTGGCCACCCTTATAACACGCAGGTCTGCACCCCATGCAAAATATGCATCAAGGTTCTGCTGTGCCCTGGGTCCTCGGACACAGAGGTGAACACTGTGTGAGGAAGGTCACATCTGGATACCATGTGATTTATTCATCAAAGTATACCAAATTGAAATCCTCTCATAAAATTTTTCATATGAGAGTTAACAAATCTCTAAAATAGAGCAGAGCACATGGTCCACTGTGCCCCATGAATGCAGAAGGGACACAAAGCCAGTCCCTGCAGCAGAGAGATTTTCAGCAAGTCCTCCCTCCACCAGCCTCCTCCCCCATAGCTGGGTGAGAAGGTTCCAGTCCTTCCCATTGGTCCCTGAGAACAGGCAGAGCCGTCCTGCGTGAGGACACAGGTGAGCTCCTCTGCACATGTGAAGGAAACCAGCAGCAGGGAGCAAAGAGAACTTCCGGTCTCCCTGGAAGGGGTTGCTGGATGGACAGAGCGGTGCCTTTGAACCGTCTGCCCAGTTCCGCTCTGGGAGCCCATTTTCCTTTAGGCATCTGACCCTGCTAATGGGGACTTAGCATTGCCTCCCTGTTTCTACGTTAAGTGAAGGGGTCACTAGGTCGGGCAGGCGCTGGCTTCCCTTCCTCCTGACAGATCCAAAATTAGAAGGAGACAGAGCATTCAAAGAGGAGTGTTGGCTCCAGGCACACTTGTCAGCCTGTCAAGCAGAAGCCTGTTCTCCATGAGCTATTTTGAGCCACCTTCTCAGCTGCATTTCTGATCTTCTCGGCCTGTGTCGCCCTCCCCCACCCCACCGTCTTCCTCCCATCAAGTCTCCGCTGTGACATCACTGAGGCACATGGGCTTGGTGGAGGGCTGGACAAAAAGGGCATTCTGTGCAAGCTGCCTGGGGCTAACAGGAGCAGGGGGCCTCCTGCCTCTGCCACACACCTCCACCACCTCTGATCCAGTGGAATCAGATGCAAGAACCAGAGGGCAGGCGCTGCTTACTCTGGGAGTAGTTACGACCAGCCATGAGGGCCAACAGATTCCTCACCTTGGAAAAATTAAGGGTAATAACTCCTTAGAGAGGATGTCATGGTGGTGAAACTGGAATGCAGAGCAGGAGAGTGTGGGCTTGGTCTCTGTCCAGGAGCTGCCCTGAAGGATTTCTAGGCCTGGAGCAAACCAGGTGGCACCACAAAGACCTATGCATCCTTCGGGAGACCCCAGTGCTCTACTGATCACTCCCTCTGCCTGCAGGTGCTCTGGAAGCACAATTTCCTGTCCTGCTCAAGTTAACTCTGAGAACGAGACCACTGCAGACGAGGAGGGAGTGTCTTCTCAAGACTCAGCCACCAAGGATGCCCCGTGTGGCCTCATGTCCGTATGGTCTCAGTTCCTGAGGAAGCTCAGTTTGCTTGCTCTGAGGCTGTGGTTCTCAAAGTGTGGTTCCAGCACATCATCATCACTTTTTCAAAATGCAGATTCTCAAATTCCCTCCAGACCTCCTGGATCAGAAGCTCTGGGGATGAAGCTCAATCATCTGTGCTTTGAGGAGCACTCTAGATGATGTGGATGCCCAAGTTTGGGAACTGCTGCCCAAAGGACACCTTTGTGTTAGCCCATGAAAGAAATCTCTAGAAGTCCAAATGCCCGCACTCCACACCTTCCTGTATATGAAATCTGTCTCTTGAATCCAGCTCCAGCCTTACCCTTCTGGCACTCACCCCAAGCCGTTTCAGTGTATCCCCATCATCTCTGGGGAATGCTCCCCCTCTCCCTGTTGGAAGACATTTTTTATAGCTTTAGGGTGTGTGTTTTTGTCTTTTTATAGGAAGATAGTGGGTGCCTCCTGTTTGTGTCCCCCCACGACTCTGCCCAGCGGTGCTTAGCCCTGTGCCTACCAGGGCCTCAGGGATCCAGCAATTGTCATACACTGGCTGTGCAGAAGCCAAGGATAGTTGATTAACACCAGCCTTAATTTTGGCCTCACTGCCCAAGAGCCGGCAGCCAGTTCCAGCTGCTTTCTTTTCCTTGTCTGCATCATGGACATCCAGCTCATTTGGATAATTTTTAAATATCCAAAGAATAACTCACAAGCCCTTTGCACTGGCCATTCTGAAGGGATAGATGAACAAGGAGGAAAAAATGGGTTGATGCCTAGTCTCTGGAAGTCCTCAGGAAATCTGGTGACACTGACGATCCGTGGGGCCCCAGCCAGAAATGAGGGCCACCGACTTCTAGTCCTGCTGCCCCTGCATTTTTATCTGGTGACCTTGGCCTGGTCATTCTGAGCCCCGTGATAAATATTTTTTTGCTTACAAAATAGGGAGGATTCCATCAGTTAGGCAACAGGTATTTTTTGAGCCCAGAGGAAGCCAGGTGCTGTCCTGGGCACCACATACCATGTCTAAGAGAACTTAACTCTTTAGAAGGGTGCTGTGCATTGTGTGTTGAGGGCTGGCTGAAGTCCAGAAAGTGCCAGGGACACACAGGAGGCAAGGGGAGGAGAACAGGGCAGATTTCCTTGGGCTGATTCTCAGGGAATGAGTGGGCACTCTGAAGATGGAACAGAGAGGGAACACACTAGTATAAGGCACGGGGAGGACCTGGATTGTTTGTTGGCAGTGAGGTGCTCAGTTTGGCTGAAGCTGAGCAGAGACATGGTGGGAAGAAAGTGAAGCTGGAGGGAGAGTCCCTCGCAGTGCTAGCCACCTTGCATCGGGAGACCTCTGGGACACCAGCAGTGACTTAATCGATTGCTCACAGTGGCAGAGTAACCAACAGAATCAGGATTTCAAGCCCTTCCAGTGATCACCACTCAGAGTGAAATATCACCTGCTCACCAGTGAGTGATCCAGAAGGGACATAAACAGAAAGAGCGGAAAAGGTCCTCAGGCTTTAAAAATAAAACCCGTCTTCTGTCCTGTAGGAGTCCCAAGTACTTCTTTACAGCACACTTTAAAATGTGAACACTTAAAGAAGTTGGCTAAGCCAGGGAGTGGCACTGGGGATCCTTCCCAGCTCCCAACTGTGCCTGCATTTGGCCGTAGGAGGGGAGTGGCCCAGATGGAAACTCTTAGGGAAATGACATGCTGGTTAATGGCTGAGTGCCCTGGCTGGGCTATGGGTCTGATCTTGAATCTACCAGACTCACAAGGATGGACATATCCAAGGTCACAGACAGCACTGGTGAATGTGACCCAGTGCACAGTGTATCTCTACTTATCACAAAAGCAACACCTGTCATAAGGGATTACAGGTACTGCTTATGAGCATAATCAATATGTTTTTCTAAATAAAGAAGGCTAACCAAGGGCAGTAAGAAAGCAAAGCTACTCCTTTGACTGTAACCTCCCTGGTCACCTTTGACTTCCAAGTCTGCCAGTCATTTCCCCAAGTTCAATGCTCCATTCACGTCAAGACAGAGTAGAGGGTGGGGGTAGGATGGGACACCAGGGAGGGGCTGCTCAACCCTGGCAGTAGCAACAACTCATTGGCCATGTTAATGAGCAGCTTTGTTCTGCATCACCTAGCTGTATAATAACAGCAGGAATTAATACAACCATAAATTAATAGCACAGAAGAGCAATCAGGAGGCAGAGATACATTCCTAATGCGCTCAGCTGAGAGCAGGAAGAAGATGGATATGGGAACCTCTCCCTGTCTTGGCCCCTGAACCTTGCCAGCTGGGGCTGGCAGAGGGGCTGAAACACTGCTGCACACAGCCTCACCTTTGCCAAGGACAGAGGGCTTGCCTCCGCCAAGGGTAATCAGGGCCTGCAGCGTGTCCTGCAACCCCCACCTGCTCCTCCCACTCAGAGCCACTGTCCCAGGAAGAAGCAAGACACAGTTCTCTTGCTCAGGGACCAGGGGCATCAGTTCTGAGTTTTGCCCATGTCACTCCCCAGGGAAGGTGAGAGCATTTCTCTTGATCGTTTTCCTCCAGATCCTGTGGTTATGGGGGGCGGTCAGGAGCAATTTTCTATTAGGCCCAAGTGAATGGCTCACTCAGCCATTGCATCTAATAATAACCTCAAGTATACAGTATTTTTCTCATAATAATTATAACGGTGGTTACTGCTCTTGGGCTTTCCTTCCAGACCACCTCTCCAGGGGTCTCTGTCTCACCTGTCCCAAGCACCATGGTTGAAAGAGGTGATGGGCAGAGCCAGCCAGCCTGTGAGGTACAGGGAGGGTTCTATAGGATGGGGACTCTCGGTCCTCTCCTCTCCATCCTACAACCACTGCTGTGGCTACAGACATTCAAACATCCGTGAGAAAGCAGAAGGGGCTTTTGAGCACTGAGCTCTAGTTCCTAAACCCGGCTTAGCTACAGCCATCTGGGCAACCTTTGGCAAGGCAGTGAACTCTCATGGACAATGTGTATGCCATCTATGTACAATGCAGGCTGCGAACAGATAACTTCTAACTTCCCTTCAAATACTCACATTTCATTAACAATAAAGTCATTGTTCACTAAGGGAATATCCTGAAGCCATCTGGAATTCTGCCTCTTTCCTCTGCCTTCTTGTACCTGCGAAGGGAGTGGAAGGAACCCGTGATGCCCACTCTGAGTGTGGGAAGAAACCTGAGATGTTTAGGCCAGGGAATGGACATCATTTCAGTGGAAACTTTGGGTGATGCCCCACCAGGGTCGCAGCCTTTTCGTACAGTTTCTCTGGGACCTGTCCACTCTGAAATCAGGGCGATTCTTTCCTCCCACTGTCCTTTTGCGACTGCTGGTCTTCATGGCTATGTCTGGAAGCAAGAACATCTCTAGCCAGGTGTTGTTTAACTTGAGTCTTGTCCAAGGCTGGCTGAGATGGTGTGAGCTACGGAAGCCAAGGGGAAGGGCGGGAAAAATCTATGGGAAGTCGGCCAAAATCTTATCTGAGGAACTGGGCTTCCTAAATTCCTCACTGGGAGAGTTTATTCCAGTATTGTTCCATGGGCTGGGTGTGGTAGCTCATGCGTGTAATCTCACCATTTGGGGAGGCCAATGTGGGAGGATTGCTTGAGGCCAGCAGTTCGAGACCAGACTGGGCAACATCATGAGACCCCGTTTCTAAAAAAAAAAATACAAAAGCTATCTGAGTGTGGTGGTGAGGGCCTGTAGTCCCAGCTACTCAGGAGGCTGCAGTAGAAGGATCGCTTGAGCCCAGGAGATGGAGGCTCCAGTGAGCCATGATCATGCCACTGCACTCCAGCATGGGGGACAGAATAAGACTCTGTCTCTAGGAAAAAAAAAAAAGGACAGAACATCCATGTTTATAGACACAGAAGTAGAAGTTTCACTTATCTATTACATGATTTCTGATATTTTCCCTTCTCTCTCTCTCGCTCTTTCTCTAAAATAAAATGCTGTTTACAACCCATTAAATTGCTTTCATAATATATTAATGGGTCTCACTCCACAGTTTAAAAGTCACTGGACGAGATGCACTCAAAAGGACATTCCCTGTTTCTGATGCTGTGGTTGGAAACTGGGATGGCAGCTCTCTGACTCCTCTTCATCAACTTGTTGCCTGCAGCAGCCATCCCTGGGCGTGGCTGGTGGGGGGTTGTGGGAAGTGGTCTCCAGAACCAAGGCTTGTGGGGAGACTCCAGACCAATTCCAATTTGGCACGTGTGTGCCGAGTAATCATGGGCTCTCCCAGCTCCCCACCATGCTGCACCTGCTCCCAGATCTGAGCTGGAGCTCCCGTGCACCTTCAGCGAGGGGGGAGGAAGAGGGAAGTGGGGAGGTGGGAAGGTAGCATCAAGCACCAAGCAACCATTGGTAGCCTAGGCCGGGGCCAGTGTCAGGGGAGGTGTGATGGGAGGCACCTGGGCCTCCTCCCCCGACTCCTGCTGCTGACAGCCCCACTGGGAGCTGCAGTGGTGCTTTTAACTGTGCCAGCTCCTCAGCTGCTGGGAGGACAGGTCACTGTGGGGTGCAATCCAGGAGGTGTTTGGGTTTGGAGGGGTGCTTCTCCCAGAGGGTAGGCTGCCAAAATATGAGAGTCAAGGCTTGGGGCACCCCAGGGGCCAGTCCCAAGAAAGAGACATCATTCCCCTTCAGTGAGGGGAACCAGCTCTGGGCTGATTGTACCTGGGGAGTAGAAGGAAACCAGGGGAAACTCTGGGCCCCACTTCCTCAGGGTCCCATGGGGATGAGATGCTTCCACGGCTTTGTCACGGGCACTTTGAGCAGGAGGGACTCATTCCAAGCACTGGCCCTGCTGATTTCTTCTCTCTCTCCTTTCTACACAGAGAGAACTCACCTCCCTCTCCAGGGTCCTGGAAGACCTAATTCTCCCTGTTTATAAGGTCCTTTGAAGAACATAGCATTTTGTACACATATTTAGCTACTGTTATTATGCTTATTAAATGCATCTAATAATTGTGATGATTTTATACCATCTGTAACTTCTTTTTTCTTTATACTACATATAATATCCTTAGTGGAACTCTGCGGTCCAGTGTAAAATGTGGAAGTTGTGGGAGGGGAAGTAGTCATGTTTTTATTCAGAGAAGTCTCATGATTACATCCAAACAGAGGTGTCTCCTCGTGCTTTAAAAGATTCATTTTTCTTTCCTTTTTCTTTTCTTTTTGGAGACAGGATCTCACTTTGTTTCCCAGGCTGGAGTGCAGTGGCACAATCACAGCTCACTGCAACCTCAACTTCCAAGCCTCACATGATCCTCCTGCCTCAGCTTCCTGAGTAGCTGGGACTACAGGCGTGCACCACCACAGCCAGCGAATTTATTTTTTTGTAGAGATGGTGTCTCACTATATTGCCCAGGCTGGTCTCAAACTCCTGGCCCCAAGCGACCTTCCCTCCTCAGCCTCCCAAAGCGCTGGGATTACAGGTGCCCGGCTTACAGGTGCCCAGCTGAGACATTTTTCTTACTCTAGAAAGACACACTGCAGATTCTGTGGTGCTTGCAAACAACGAGGAAGTCAAAATTCAGGGCCTGCACATGACATCTGGGCCAGAACTTCATGGATTAAACAACAAGGGGGAATGGAGGCCCCTAAAGCCCTTTTCCCGTTCATGTGGATAACAATTGGACTGGAGAAGAAACGCTCTTCCTGATATTTCTACCAACGTGCCCTCAGGTACCTCACCACCCAGTGCGCAGGACGTCGGCATGAATGGTGCCATAACAGAAGACTCTCCCCCGGGTCTAATCCTAAAATGATCAAATTCTTTCACTAAAAACGCAGGAGTGTAAGTTGCTTTTGCCGTCCTATTTACCAGCACGTTCAATTACCCAGAACATCAGCATATCTACGTTGACAGGCTAATATTTGGATGATGACTCAGCTCTGTGAAAATCCCGACTGCTTTCAAATAATCTTTAAAAAATTTATATTTGGCATAACTGTCTTGTGAAGCCAAACTTGCTGCTCTTTAATCTTTTGATAAATCTTTTGATTTATCACCCTCGTACAATATATATTGTTTTTCGCCCAAATCTATTGTTTAGTGACTCACAGCAATTTATTCTCTAAGCATAGTCCTCATAGCTGAGCAGTTTCATACAGCAACCTCCGTGGGGCCCGTGAGCTATATCAGAAGTTAGGATTCTAGCGATGATGAACAATATGAACATTTTTATTCTGGAGCAAAGATACTAAATAAACAGTGTCCCTTTTCTGTAATAAGGGGCATGGTTTAATGACTGCTAAAATCTGACTATTCTATAATGCTATGACTCAGAAGTCTGTGTTCTCTGCCAGAGGTGGTTCATCCTCAAGTCCTACCTCCTCTTCCCACTGCCCCAAATCACAAGAGTTCATTCTCCTTCAATGAGTCAGCCTTGTTTGGTAATTTTCAAGTATTTTCATGCTGGGGCTCCCTGGGCCAAAATAGAAACTTCTTTTTCTTTTTAGCTTTAAGGCTCAAGGTCATCCTATATTAAATTGATGGGTTCTGACATTATCCATGAAATAATGAGTTACTACTCAGGAAACAAAGACATTATTATTTGCTCTTATTCAAACCATCAGCAAAAATGAATTCATGGCATCTCCATGCTCCTAGAGCTCTTCGAAGACAGGAAAAGGCAAAGAGGCTTCCAGAAAACACATTACCAAAGATGAGAGACTGACTCAATGAAAGACTAAAGCTCACCCATGGATCCGCCTGGATCTGCAGATCTGTCCCCTGTGTTGTCACCATGTCCCATGGATCCGCCTGGATCTGCAGTTCTGTCCCCTGTGTTGTCACCATGTCTCATGGATCCGCCTGGATCTGCAGTTCTGTCCCCCGTCTGTGTTGTCACCATGTCCCATGGATCCGCCTGGATCTGCAGTTCTGTCCCCCGTCTGTGTTGTCACCATGTCCCATGGATCCGCCTGGATCTGCAGTTCTGTCCCCTGTGTTGTCACCATGTCCCATGGATCCACCTGGATCTGCAGTTCTGTCCCGTCTGTGTTGTCACCATGTCCCATGGATCCGCCTGGATCTGCAGTTCTGTCCCCTGTCTGTGTTGTCACCATGTCCCATGGATCCGCCTGGATCTGCAGTTCTGTCCCCTGTGTTGTCACCATGTCCCATGGATCCGCCTGGATCTGCAGATCTGTCCCCTGTCTGTGTTGTCACCATGTCCCATGGATCCGCCTGGATCTGCAGTTCTGTCCCCTGTCTGTGTTGTCACCGTGTCTCAAGACTTTCTTCCCATTCTTGGAGGGAAGTGGGGGCCTGCCAGTGGTCTGCCCCAGCCAGCACATGCCACTTGGCAAGACCACCAGAGTTGCTGGGCTACTATCTGCTGAGAATGAAGGGACCACCAGTAGAGAGAGAAACAGCCTCCCAGTCTGGGGAAGAAGTTGCCAGAACTTGGAGGAATGATAGCAGAGCTGACATATTCTCTGTCATCTGCTTGCCCTACCATGGATGGCAGGATTCAAGGCCCCAGCTGAGAAGAATAACGAGCAAAGCCATGTTCTTATGGAAATAGCTTCTGCTCTCTAAGTATTCTAGTCCACACAACTCTGTTTCTGGATTTAAGATTTAATTAGCTTCATTAGTAGTATGAATAAGAATGTTAATAGCTTTGCTTCATTCACAGTGACTGATGACTTAACTCCCAATGAGCTCATGGGTTTTAGTCACATCCTGAGTCAAGGTGCTGAGCATCTGATCTGAGCAGCACACACCTTTATCCTGGGTTTTCCAGAGTAGCCCTTTCAAAGTTCTCACATTGTATGTTCTCATATAGCGGTTCAGAAATTATGGGCACTATCATGTGCATCTGTAACCTCTTCCCACTTGGGACTCAGCCTGATCTCAAAACCCCAATTGCTTTGCCTTTCTTTCTCCTCTAGAGATATTCCAGAACAGAAGGGTTTTCCTAGGCAACAAGGGAGACGAGGAAGGAACACCTATTGAGCACCTACTATGTGCTAGGTTCCAAAACCTCAGAGGGTGGCCACCAGTACCCCCCACTCCATACATGAAGAAGTGAAGGTCAGAGATGGAGGGGCAACTCACTAACAAAGCTGGGATTTGAACACAGAACATTCACGCTGCAAAGCTCTCTTCACCAAAACATCTTGCTCTACAGCAAAAACACTTGAGCAACCGGTTGCTTTCTCATTGTCCTGTGAATGTTCCTCTGATGCCCTTGACCAAAATATACACTCCGTAAGCATAGCAGCCAAGCCTCTGCTGACTAATTAACTAACTCCTGTAGTTAAAAAGTTAAAAGCCAATTGAAACAGCTACTCTGCTTCTGCGTGGACTGTTTCCTACCACTTCCAGCTTCCTGCTTTGTTCACTCCCATCACACCCAGGAAATCTGGAACTTGGAGCCAACAAAAACTGCCTCTCTCAATCCACTCTGCTGTTGTAATAATAAACCATAAAATTAACTAAATTTCACCACGGTGTAATGTGCTGCATAAAAGCGGTGACAATGTGTCTGCAGGGCAAAGGAACATTCCATTGAAATCAGTTTCTCTTTATTGCATTGCCAATGTTCAACAATTTCTCCCCCATAAAGGCAGGGAGAATGGCATAAGCAAAAATTGAACGGACACTTGCAAACGTGCTGTAGATATCTGTGCCTGTGTGAAGCTGTGAGTGATGTCTAAATAAAAACTGACAATGGCCACATGCACGTGCATGTTCATACACACTTCCCATGTTCACACATGTCCCTGGCTGTGGAAGCACATCAAACTGTGCACATGAATACTCAGATGCAGACACAGAAATACGTGACTAAAACAGGACACATATACCTATTATGAACATTCATACTTGCTCAACACAGGTGTGCAAATGGGAAGTCATATGGAGAGGGTTGTGCTTTATTCTCTTTCATACAAATGCCACCAGTAAAACCCTCCTGAAATTCTGCAATCAACTGCACCCCAGTTGCAGCAAGTTAAGCCCACTTCTGAGAAACAGTGTTTACAACCAAGATGTTAAATGTTGGAACATGTTCTTCCTATTGCTGAGAAAAGACAGCCAAGGTAGCTTCAGTAGTTTTTGGCAGGTGTGGCTTTCTCCAAAATGACACAACCAGATTATGTTCAAAAAAGAGTAGGGCACAATGAGCTTAAGTGGGTATGACACTCTCCTTGTAATGTATTTCTAGGCTGGGTAAAATGTGCCTTGCTCTCTAAAGGGCCTTTTGTTGCACTTTTGGAGAAAACAGAAAGCCACTCCCAGTAGCTGAGTGAGTCACAGATTGATGGGATTTGCCTTTGCCCAGTCCAGTTATGGAAGAACAAGAAAGTTCTGCTGACTGTCTGCTCTAAGTTTTTCCTGCAGCAACGTAAATTCATCTTGTCTTGTGGTGGGGAAGGCAGCTGCTCACCACGCCCTCATGTCTCCACTGTAGAGCGCTGTTACATACTCACCCTCAACTTGGGCAAGGTCTGCTCTCAAATTCACTATGACTTTCATCCTCTATGAATCTCACATTCTCAGCTGCATACTGTGCTGAGGGTGTGCTCTTAAAATTTCCAGTTTCTGAAAGGACCGCAGGATGGAAGGCTATTGTGTGTCTTGCAAAAAGCACTGGATCAGGAGTCAGGAGAACTGGGTCCACTCTAGTTCTGCCACCAGCACAGGAGTCGTGAACAGACTCAAATTCCTCTCGGCCTCTAAATGAGTAGATGATACTTGAGTGGGTCAGTGAGCCCTCTCCAAACTTATGACTCCCAAGATGTTTTGAAATCCACTGATGAAAGGCAAAAGTCAATCTTGCTTTTATGGAAAATGGTGCACAAAAAAGAATACCTCTGACGTTGTCAAAGCCAGCCAACTATTAAGTTGAAACGAGATGCTGGTAAAAATGAGTTGCTCCACACTTTCAGGACAAATTGTCTCACAAATGCTGCCAGCGCAGCAATTACTCAGATATTTACACAGTGATTAACATTTTCACCCTTCAAATCATATGAGGATGTTCTATAGACAGCCAGATAGCTTCTAATCTTGCCTGGAATGTCTTGTAAAAGAGTCACAATGCTCAACATCCAATCAATAATTACTTAGTGACCACGTTAAAAATATCAGGAGGTGGACAGTGGTCTGGCTTTGGGGATACAACACTCAACAAAACACAGGACCCGCCCTCAAATAATAATGGTGGAAACTGACAACCCCAACCACCCACTTCCCTCATCAGGCACCCATCCTCTGGACAGGAAAATGGTTCTTTACTTCTCCAAGAAGACAAATTTCTGGGCTGCAGCAGCATCCTAAAGTTATGAAGGAAGGATGGCTCATGTCACTGCTGGCAAGATGACACAGACCACTTAGCACTGTTTTCCATGACAGCTCCTTTCAGGGAACTGCAATGACTGAAGAGGAGGAATGGAAGCCCATGGACCCTTCGAAGATGAGATGCAGCTTCGTCCAGAATGCCGGGGAGCATGGGAAAGACAAGACCCCCACAAGGTTTCTGTTCTGGCTCAGGTGACTATTCAGCTAGTAAATTACAGGATAAATGGCATTCTTGCCATTTTACACACCACGCAAACTGAAACTCAGCAAAACATAATGATTAACACCCGGAATCACAGAACCTTTGAGCCAGACTAAATGTTAGAGATTTTTCTATTCACCTCACCTTCTGTGAGTCACAAAGCCTGTGCCCGAGAGGTGACTCGGCCTATTCTGCCTCATCCCCCATCTAATGCTTCTTACCACACATACCAGGCCGGTAAAGACGCTGTGAAAGTTTATCTCTGGAAATAAATCTTGCAACTTAAATTTAACATCAGTTCTCAGTCACATATTCTACAGAGCAGTTTCCCATATTTTATCACATGCAAAGATTTGTTTTAATAAAACCATTGAACTAGAGATTCCTTCCATTTCTCCTTTCCAGGATATGTATTGTGTACCTACCATATGTAAGGCATCAATAAAAAGGGGAAGAGAGTGTTCCATTTTATGAAAAGTAGCAATTATGAATGCATTTTATCATATGTAAATAAATAAACCAGGAATGCATTTTATTCTATATAAATAAATAAACCTTAATATAATCTCTCTTCTCCCACTTTCTCTCCTTGCCCCACCCTGAATACAATAATTGGAAATGTTTAGGCCTGAATTTTCCATCTTTTTAGATTAGGATGGAATACTCAGGGCCCCCACACTTAGTTAGATGCCAAGTGACCTAGGATGCCTGCATTCAGGAATTACTATGACTAGATTATAGAAGATTTGATTTTAACTGGAAGTTTCTTTATACTAATTGTTCTTATCTAAAAGGACTGAACACAAATGCTGAACCTAATAGTGAAAATGTTTTTTAACCAAAGACACTGTAATCTACACACACAGCATATAATATAGATCCAGACTGAAAATATTTACTCAGCTTCCCTGCCTAGCTAGCCATAGAAGGGAAATGGGTATATGGGTATACTGTAGAATTACAGTCCTAACTTTTTTTAAAACATATATTCTCTAGGTCTCATTCACAACCTTTGCCTTTGACCAGTCCTCGAGGGAGTCTGTGGCAGTTGAGACAGAGACTCAGTGGACTGGACTCCAGGTACGTTCTTAGTGGCCTGCTTGGAGTTAAAGGGTTGAAGGACTAAGAAAATAGTAAACATGCCTCCCATCCCTCTTCACTGCATTGCTTATTAAAGTTTAAAACTGGATAAAAATCAACTTCATGGACTCGTCTGAGGGAAAACAAGATATAGAAGATGCTGAAGAGGATGTGTGGAAAGAGCAGAGGGCACTGTTGCTAGGCAACCAACCCTGGTCCACCAAGGAGGGGGCAGGGCTTCCGTATTACCCGGATGTAAATGACCTCCCATACTTCTGAGCATCAGTTGGTGGAATCTCCAGATTCTCTGTCCCCTTCTACCTTCCTGTCCCTGTCCCCGCTGAAGAGTGAGCCGTGGATTTAGTGTACCCCAAGGACAGCTTTACTAAATAGAGAGAAGCAGAAAACAGAGGCATAATGCAGAATGGGAAAACACAAAATAACTGGGAAATTGGAAACAATAAAGTATTTCTCTATCCTATCCCGCAAGTTCAATTTTCTTGTTATTTATTCATTTAAAGACAGAGTCTCATGCCCAGGCTGGAGTGCAGTGGTGCGGTATCTCAGCTCTCTGCAACCTCCTCCACCCAGGTTCAAGAGATTCTTGTGCCTCAGTGTCCTGAGTAGCTGGCATTACAGGCATACACCACCATACCTGACTAATTTTTGGATTTTTAGTAGAGATAGGTTTCACCATGTTGGCCAGGCTGGTCTGGAACTCACGACCTCAGGTGATCTGCCTGCCTCAGCCTCCCAAAGTTCTACAATTACAGGCTTGAGCCACCATACCCGGCCTCTACCTAGGTTCTTAACTCATCCTGAATAACCCATAGCAACGATGCACAGACAGAACCAGTCTCGGAAGAAGCTGTAGAACATTTCAAGTGGCATGAGGGTAAGGACTCACCCCTATCCAGGCCCCACCACTGAGACAATGACTGCTAAGAGTTAGGGAGACTCACGTCCTCTCTCAACTGAATTCTGAGGACAATTGCGCATTTACTTACTAACACTGAACAAGTTTCTAGAATGGCATAGAAACAATAGCAACATGAAGCTTTCTCCAACCCCTGGGTCTTGCAGCCTTTAACACACCATATTTTATCTAAGGCACCAATTGTACGGTACACTATAATTTTATGTACTACTAAGAAAGAAAAAAAGGCGGGCAATTAACTATGACAATACATTGATTGTAAGAAGCATTCAATTTCAGAGATGTTAGATCGTGAGGGAAAAATGTGTCTTAGAATTGTTAATATATAGTAAAATCTCAATCCCTTACGATGGCATTCAAGCCCTTCCCAGAATGGCCCCAACCAATGTTTCCAGCCTCATATCCTGCCTTCCTGCATGGACCCGGGATTCAGCCTGATTCTCCTTGGTCAGCACACTCACACCTTCCCATTCTTGGCCTCAGCTGTTACGGCCCCTGTTGTCTGGAAGGTAGCCACTTGGCCCCAGCCCTTCTACCCTCCCTGGGCTGGCCCTCACATTCCACTTCGTCCTCATCATGACCCTTATCCTGAACATTCATAGCACAGTTCTGGGTATGTTAGAGTTCAGTTCTTTCTCCAGATTATTAATTCACTGAGGAAGATAAAACAACACTAGTTAACATGTTGAGTGTTTACTGCATGACAGTTATATAAGTGTAGGCTACATCGATTTCATATGCAAGAGGGTGCTATTACCTAATGAGGAAAATAAGATATAGATAGCAACTTTGCCAAACTCATGCAGGCTACTGACTTAGTCACAATAGGATTCCAACATGCTTCTGGGCAACACCGTTGCCCCATTTGTAACCATTTAAAGTGGATCTTAATGGTCTAAGCACTGGCATCATGCCAGGCAGGGAATGACATGAATGAACCAACCCATCATGGATTTTCCTCTGGCATCAATCTAGCTTGGAGGAGACCACCTAGGTCAGCTCTATCTCTTACTGTTCTTCCACCCCACAACATCAGAAAAAGCGTTTCCTGCCACTTAGGGAATTTATGATTACAAATAAAAATAAAGCCTGTAAGACATTACTGAAAAGTAAAGAAAAAGGCAACTAGATAAAAAATAATAAAGTTGAATAAAGGTATGAATAACAACGCCGATAATAAGAGAATTCACGAACCATAGTAATGAGCTTGATCCAACAAAGGCTCTGTGAATATAATGAGTTACAAACAGATCCATCTTGGCCATAAAATAAGGAACTTCTGTGATTGTTATTATTGTTATTGTAAATTAAGCTGGGCTTAAAAATATCATGCTGTAGACAAGGATGTGTTTTAATAAACCTGAAACCACAACCCCAAGCAAGAATTCTGACTTCTGTTTCTCTAGCTCAAAGACTTTCTGAGCACAGGTGAGAGGCCAGCAATCCTGCAGGTCACTTCTCAGGCCAGAGTGTGGCTGACCTCTCACCACTGCAAGCTGGCTTAAGGAGAAGGGAGCTAACGCAGCCTCCTTAGGCCACTATATGTTTTCCCTCAGAAGATATTTACACGAGACTAGGCATGGTGGCTCATGCCTGTAATCCCAGCACTTTGGGAAGCTGAGGCAGGTAGATCATCTGAGGTCAGGAGTTGGAGACCAGCCTGGCCAACATGGCAAAAACCTGGTCCCTACTAAAAATGCAAAAGTGAGCCAGGCATGCTGGTAGGTGCCTGTAATCCCAGTTACTCGGGAGACTGAGGTGGGAGAATGACTTGAATCTGGGAGGTGGAGGTTGCAGTGAGCCAAGATTGCACCACTGCACTCCAGCTTAGGTAACAGAGTGAGACTCTGTCTCAAAAGAAAAGCGGGGAAGGGAGGGGAGGGGATTTACACAAGGACTGGGGGATACCAGTATCTGGCAAACTCTCTCTCCAAGACCAAGTCCTAGGAAAAAGTAAGAAGTGTCCCAAGTTCTAGTATTGAAGATCAATTCAACAGATAAGATTTTTTTTTCCTTAGGAAAACCCACTACAAAAGGAAGAAGGAAGCTACTTCGAAATGATAAAAATTAGACTAGTAAGATATTTCCATGGTAAAATCTTCTTTTAACAATTTTAAGTTGCAGTAAAATATTCCTAACGCTGACCATCTTTAACACTGACAGTCATTTTTAAATGTACGGCTGAGCGGTGTTAAGTACATTCACGTTATTGTGTAACCATCACCACCATCCATTTATCCATGGAATGCATTTCATCTTGCAAAACTGAAACTCTGTGCCCATTAAATAACGACTCCCCATTCCCCTCCCCCAAGGCCCTGGCAACCACCATTCTACTTTCTGTCTGGAAAGTCTTTTTTTCATTGGACCATTTCATAATCAGTATCTCAGTGTTCTTTCAGAAGGCCTTCTGAAATTTGTGTCCCTTGAAAAGGGAAGAACCATCCTTCCAGAGCCCTCTGGCTTAAAGTCACAAGTGGGAAACTGAGGCTCAGAAGAGCGTAAGAGATGGCTTTCCTTAGAACATGCAATGTGGTTGGACCTGGTGGCTCATGCCTGTAAACCCAGCTCTTTGAGAGGCCAAAATGGGCCGATCACTTGAGGTCAGGAATTTGAGACCAGCCTGGCCAACATGGTGAAAAACCATCACTACAAAATACAAAAATTAGCTGGGTGTGGTAATGCACACCTATAATCCCAGCTACTTGGGAGGCTGAGGCATGAGAATTGCCTGAACCTGGAAGGTAGAGGTTGTGGTGAGCTGAGACACTGTCTCAAAAATAATAAATAAAAATTAAGTGTACAAGCAGGTACTACATCTCTGAGAGCAAACACTTCATTTAGACACATAATTGCCCACACTCACCACCCCTGGCCAACTTGAATTACTGTCTCTTATTGGGATGACACCAGTGCATTTGTTGCCTGCAGGTAGAGCAGGTTAAATGCCTTCTTAAAGGCACCTGTCCTTTCATAGAGCAGTAATAAGCTCACCTCGACTGTCCATAGCACAGAAGGGATGCCATAAATGGGCCATGGGTGTGTCAAGCCATGGATTCTTTTCTTCCCCTTAGCCCTTGGGGTGTCAGTCTCCTGCCACTGTGTGCAACCTCAATATGCCCCACAGATATTATCATTTTCTACATGTGCCATGAGATGACTAATGACTACTGAAATTTGGATTTTCCCTTTTCACAAGACAGGAAACTTAGAAAAACTTTGAGTTCCCCAGAGGCAAGGGTAGGACCAGTGCAATGAAGGGCTACCTTAGGGTCTTCACCCATGCAGAACAGGCGTGGGGTCTCATGGAGCAACTGCACGTGCCTTGCCTACTTCCTGCACCCAGAAATAGTCACCACTAGCTCCTGTCCAATGCAGGCCGGTGACCACATCCCTTCCCTTTCCCTCTAACAGACATCCTTTAAATCTCCTGGAGGTTTAGCTTCCTCCTTGCTCTTCTCTAAGTTGTTCCATTATCTACACGTGGGGTTGGATGCACATTTCCAACAGCTGTTCATCAAAACATCTACTATTTGTACCTTTGTCCTCCAAGTGTTGTCATGTCACTTCTCTGTACTACAATTTAATTAGGTGTCAAGGAATAGATGAGTTGAGAAGGTCTTGCCTCTCAGTGGAACTAGGGAATAATAATATCTGCAAGGCTTGCAGGCACCCAATGTCTAAACCCAAAGCAACACATGTCATAGCAGGAAGGACCTTTCCCCACCTCAGTAAGAGGTTGCTGTGGACTAGCAGTGCCCTGGAGAACATCTCTTAGCTCAGCTTTCTCACCAGGAAGTTGTAGATAATACATACTTTCCCCAACAGACTAGGTGCCAGTAATTGATAGATGTTGGTGAAATGAGTTAATGCAAACATACATTTTAGATCCTAGATCTTTAGATCTTTGGGTCTGGGTGTAGGTGTGAAAGTAGGAAATCCACAGATGAGCAGAGTGTTCAATAACCAACAAAATGCAGGCATCAAGTCTAGACTCTTAACACAAGAAGACTGGTTACTCTGCCAAACATCAGAACCGCCAAAGCACACACAACTGTATGAAGTTGGTTAACAAACTTGTCTTTTAGATCAACACTCCAAAGATCGTCATTAATCTCAGTAAATGATTAACTCCAAGAAATCGTGTGAACAATGGTGAACAATAATAATCTGTACATCCGTGGGGACATGCCATACGTGCATTAAGCATTAACACTTCATTCTTGCTTATTTCCTAAGGTCAAGAAAGCTCATCTGTACCCAGCACATTGATCTCTCATGCAGAAAAGCACGTTACATCTCACAATTATAACGACTACCTGGCTTGCTATGTTATTGTTGTCAGGACTAGTGAGGAAGGAGATGATATAATCCATGGTTCTAACATGCATGAGGTCAGGTCAGTCGGTTGCTCTGGGAACTCCATAGAGTCGAGCTCCCTAAATCTTCTGGACTGTCCCAGCCAACCCCAGTTGGGAACTCCCCTCCAATAACCATGACTACATTATGCTCCTGGCAGGGCCCCAGGGGCTTCAGTGTCTCACCCCAAGAGTTACTCTTCTGGCACTGGCAGAACAGCCCCAGCCTCACGGAAGAGCCCAGCTGGACCATAAATTGTCCAGACAAAGATAAAGACACACATTTTCTCTCGGTTCAAAGGACTTCAGCATGGCACATTACCCACCCTCTCCCAGGCCAGCACGGCCGTTCACAGGACTCCCCCTTCTCTTCCACTGTTTCTCCTCTCCCACTCTATCCTTTTCTCCTCTTTCCCCATCTGCTGCCTGAGCTACAAGGCTCCTATCAGCTCTGGTCACCAGAGCTGCATATCATTCCAGAGCTGGTACAGCAGGCTGTTTGTTGGGATGACCTTGAAATGACCTTCTCTCTGGGTCTTTCTCAGCACTGGCTTAACCTTGTTCCCACAGACAGCTGTGGGTTAACGACAAGCATACCCTGATCCAGATACTGCTGCTTGCTCTCTGTGTGACTTTGGGCACTTGTTTGATGTCTCCAAGCCTCATAAAATAATGCTAACTTCATAGGATGGTTGCAAGGACTAAATGACATATGTCATATAGCTTTAATGAAACCTAGCGTGCCTTACAGGGTACAAACGCTCTTCACATCTTTGGCCCACCTCCAGGAAGGCAGGTAGGTGTTTTAACTCAGTATTTTAAGAAAATAAAAATAAAAACAAAGTTCAAAAATGTTAAGTGACCTAGTTAAGTCAGTAATTGAGGAAGTAAAAACATAACCCAGGTATAGCAGGTTCCTCATCCACTGCTAATTGCACTCCTCTCTATAAAGCAAATGCGGTAGAATTTTTGTGCTAGCCCTGCCTTCCACACATGCTGGAAAGGCCACAGAGCAGCAGGAAACCTACACTGTTTTCCCTTTTTGGCTACTAGATTTCAACCTGTTTAATTTATTGGATTTCACAAAAGAACACACCATCCTTCATTTATACATTATATTTCAGTTTCTCCCGTCTGTCTACTGAGGCAGGAGGTCTTCTCCTACTGAAAATGACTAGAATTATGTAAGGTACTATTTAAAGTCTTTTGAGATGCTTAGAGATGAGTTCTGGATAAATTACACATTTACACACACTTTACTAGAGATTTGGATGAGTCCAGGCTCCTAGAGAAAGTGGACTTGCAGAGATTCAGGTAGATATTATTGATGAGCTGTCTATTCAGAGCCTTGAATGAAAAGGTGAGGTATTTTTGATGTTGGTATCAATAGGCAGTGAGATTTGATCAGTAGTGAGAGGATGACATTAAACGAAGGGTCAGAGAAATAAAAAACCTGCATCCCTTTGCTGAGCTTGGCAAACATGGATGTTACTCTGATTCCTTTTTTTCTTCTTCTTTCTCTGATTGCCACTTGAGATAATTAGCTAATACAATAGGGCAAATAGAAAAACTGCCTGGATTTTTTGCTAGCCCATTTCCCTCTCCCCAGTGGAATAACTTGGATTAAATAGCATCAAAGCACTCTAGCTGAATCCTCCCCACCCCGCCCAAAGAAAGGAGATACAGAGGGCAAAGCTAGACCTTTCTTCCTTTTCTAGCCCAGAGAGGTTGCTGGGAAGAGCTCAAGGGCCAATATGAGGCGGGAAGCTGCAATGCGTCTCCATGACAACCACCCAGGCCCAAGGCCACTTTCATCACCTGAAAACTAAGCAAGACACGAAAGGAGGGTGCATCTGCCAGCAAGTTTGGATTTCCACAAGGGCGAGCCTGTTCGAACGCAAGCATGTGTTGCAGCTGAGTGGGATGGGCGAAAGGGAACAAAAGGATCGGGGAACGGACCAAGAAACTGACCAAATCAACTCCAGCTCAATGAAGAGGCATTTCTGGAGAAGAGTGTCGGCTGCCCAAAGAGCCATCCAAGATCATTCAGTAGGAAATGGTAGCTGGTCACAATCCGAGAGGCAGTCTGAGGGTCTAGTGTTGAGTTGGTCACAGAGGGAGACAAGTGGTTGTGTGCTCCTAGAAGAGTCTGCAAGCCACCTTGGAGGTCTGTGGAGGGAAGGCAAGTGCCCATGATCACAGAGACGGTGGCAGAGCCCAGACCCAAGCCCATGCTTTCTGACTCAGTCCGGAGCTATCTTTCTGTCTTCCACTGGCTGCACTTTTTCCTTCTCCTGTTTAGTACAATCACTCCTGCAGCAGTTGCTCTTTTGTGCACGTTCATGATACCAGCGTGTTCACTGTAACCAGATTTTCCCTGCAGAGGGGCAAGGGCACTGTGGTTTGAGTACCTTTCCAGGAATGGCTCTTCTGGGACAGCTGTGGGAGGAAGGATAAAAGGAAAGGGGGGAAACTTTCCATTTACCTCCCACTTGCTCTGTAGGCTGGTGCTGGAGAAGTGGTCTGTGGGGCAGGAGATGCCAGATATCAACCTGGCCTTCCTTCTCCCTGCCTGCCCATGACTCAGGTGGAAAGATTAGGGTAATGAAGCTGGACTACATAGGTTAAAACTCTGGCCCTACCACTCACTAACTGAATAACCTTGCCCAAATCCCTTAACTTCCTTGCCTCCTAACATTCTATACAGAGATCATATAATAATCTTCCTCATTTTCTATACAGAGATCATAACGATACCTACCTCCTAGGTTTTACCTTAGAAAGGGGACCCACAGAACTAAGACCTAAGATGTCACTACCATTTCTCCTGCATGCTTGAGGGAAGCCCAGCCTGGGGACACAGCTGACAAATCCAACAGTTTGTGAGTGAATGCATGAAGGAAGGTTAGTCTATCCTCACTCCAAACCTGTTCTCTCTGGGCCCAGTGTTTCCTAACCTTTCCACATTGGGACACAAAAGATCACACTATTTGTACAACAGGCTGAGGTCAATGGAGAGGTCGTTCCTAGCTGCAGGCACATGACCCTGAGGCTCTGGCTGCCCCATGCCCCTCCTGGTGGCTCCCAGGGCTGTGGAGATCAATATTTAGGTTCCTGGTAACCAAGAGGTAACAAAGTAAGCACAGCCTGAAATTAGGGTGGGGGTGACCCCAGTCCCTGAGGCCAGAGGACATCTGGACACTAATCGCTTTAGGAGTATCTGGACCAAACCGTTGAGTGCCAAGAATTACTGTTTAGCTCAGGCCAATGGGAGCCCACCTCCGGCCCTAGGGGTGGAGGCACTTCTTATTACACTTCCTGGTTACTGTGCTTCGGGAGAGAGGTGGAAGGAATTTTTGTTGAGGAAGCTACCACCATCCCCACCACACACCAAATGGACAGAGGAAGAGCTCCTAATGGGGGCAGTGTCCCAAGTCTGAAGCTCCCCTTCATGATCCCCGTTACATGCCTCCCCCATTGTGTACTTCTGTTTGCTCCTCCATCAGACACGAGTAGCCATCCAATGCTGAAAGACGGGTCAAGGACCATAAGGGCCTCAGTGAGCAAACGAAGTGAAGAACCACACATTTGGCTTTTCTCAAAAGATTTTTTTTTTTATTTTACTTTAGGTTCTGGGGTACATGTGCAGGTCATGCAGCGTTGTTGCATAGGTGCATACATAACCAGGTGGTTTGCTGCCTCTTTCCTCCTTTGACTATTTCAGGCATTCCTCCCCATTTTATCCCTTACCACCCCTCACTGTCCATCCCCTAGACCCCCCCCAACTGCCCCCAGTGTGTGGTGCTCCTCTCCCTGAATCCATGTGTTCTCTTTGACACCCGCCTATGAGTGAGAACATGCAGTGTTTGGTTTTCTGTTCTTGTGTCAGTTTGCTGAGAATGATGGTTTCCAGATTCATCCAAGTCCCTACAAAGGACACGAACTCATCATTTTTTATGGCTGTGTAGTATTCCATGGTGTATATATGCCACATTTTTTTTGTCCAGTCTATCATTGATGGGCATTTGGGTTGGTTCTAAGTCTTTGCTATTGTACACAGGGCTACAATGAACATTCGTGTGCATGTGTCTTTATAGGTCTTTGGGTATATACCCAGTAATGGGATTGCTGGGTCAAATGGAATTTCTATTTCTAGATCCTTGAGAAATCACCACACTGTCTTCCACAATGGTTGAACTAATTTACACTCCCACCAACTGTGTAAGTATGTTCCTATTTCTCCATCTTCTCCAGCATCTGCTGTCTCCAGATTTTTTAATGATTGCCATTCTAACTGGCATGAGATGGTATCTCAATGTGGTTTTGATTTGCATTTCTCTAATGACCAGCGATGATGAGCATTTTTTCATATGTTTGTTGGCCTCATGTGTGTCTTCTTTTGAAAAGTGTCTGTTCATATCCTTCACCCACTTTTGAATGTTTTTTTTTTTTCTTGTATATCTGTTTTAGTTCTTTGTAGATTCTGGATATTAGCCCTTTGTCAGATGGGTAGATTGCAAAAAATTTTTCCCATTCTGTTGGTTGCCAGTTCGCTCTAATGATGGGTTTCTATTGCTGTACAGAAGCTCTGAATTTTATTAGATCCCATTTATCTATGTTGGCTTTTGTTGCCATTGCTTTTGGTGTTTTAGTCATGAAGTCCTTGCCCATAAATAAAAAGGTAATTTAGCTCTTTTTTCTCCCTCCCTTTCTCTTAACAGCACCTTTCAACCCAGGAGCTGCCAAAGAAGTTATAAGCTGCAGCTATGTATAGAAACCACATCACTCACTACTGAAATAGAGAAGAGGGAACAACTGGGTCCAGCCAAAACAGGGCATGGAGGTGGAGCACTGGCAGGGGAGGAGGAGTCACTGCAACCCTGCCTGGTGTGTTTAGGGGGCCACACAGGGAGGGCTACCCAGGGAGGGCACTGCCAGGAATTGCAGCATTTTTGTGCTGGAAAGAGCTGCCCCTGGGCATCTCCTTCACACTCCTAGATACAGTTTATCATATTTGGAAAGGCCATCAGGGACAGAAAACTAAATTCCCATTCCAATGTCTCACAACCCTGACAGTGAAGGAGCTCATCCTAATAACTAAGGTACAGGCTGCTTCCCACAGTTTAAATACATTTTCCCTTCTGATGTCCTTCGTGGAGCTCAGGAACAGTTGGTCACCCTCCTCCCCATCATAACCCCTCTTAGATAGAGGATTGGTATCATGTTGCTTTTCACTCCTTACTGCTGCTTATAAATATTAAAAAATAAATAAAACTCCAATTTCTGTATCTTATCATCAAATGCCCTTTTCCTCTGTCCCAACTCAACCCATCATCACTGTCCACTTTTTTTAAGTATATTTTTTTCTTCTGATCTTGTTGCAAAATTGATGGCACATGAGTAAATATTATTCCCATTGTAGCAACCCAGAAATGGAGGCATACACATCAGGACCAGGTGAAGGGAAGGAAATGAATGTCTGCTATAACCCTCCCCTTTGTAAGCTGTTCCCTACATTCTCTTGGTGAATCTTGGAAATCCCAACCTCAAGTTCACAAATCTAGAATTTAAGATTCAGAGAAGTAAGGGGTTCAAGATATCTGGTTAATCATCACCACAGCTGAGGCTTGAATTCTGTTCTCATTGTTTATTACCTTGCAGCCCAGTTTAGATCAAGAATATATTAACTTAGGGCCAGGGGCTGTGGCTCACACCTGTAATCCCAGCACTGTAGGAGGCTGAAGCAGGCAGATGACTTGAGGTGAGGAGTTCAAGACCAACACGGCCAACATGGTGAAACCCCTGTCTCCACTAACAAATACAAAAATTAGCCAAGTGTGGTGGTGCGCACCTGTAGTCCCGGCTAGGTGGGAGGCTGAGACACAAGAACTGCTTGAATCAGAGAGGCAGAGGCTACAGTGAGCCAAGATCATGCCACTGCACTCCAGTAAGAGTCTGTCTCAAAAAAAAAAGAAAAGAAAAAGAAAAAAATAGAATATATTAACTCCATTCAGAGAAATGCAAATCATAGCCTCAATGAACGGGAAATGCCATTTCCCACCCTCTGGGATGGCTAGAATAAAGGACAGAAAATGCCAAGTGTTGGCGAGGGTGTGCAGCAACTGGAGCCCTCACACAGTGCTGGTGGGAATGGAAGTGAGGTAGCTTCTTTGGAAAACAATCTGGCACTTTCTCAAGTAGTCAAATAGATTTACTACATGATCCCAAAATTCCGCTCCTGGAAATATATGCAAGAGAAATGAAAACACACATCCAGACAAAAATGTATACACAAATGTTCAAAGCAGCATTATTCAGAACAGCCAAAAAAGGAAACAACCCAAAAGTCCATCAAATAAAGAATGGGTAAATAAAATATGGTATATCCATACAATGGAATATTATTGGCAAGGAAAAGAAATGAAGCACTGGTCCCTGTTACAACATGGCTCGACCTCGAAAGCATTGTGCTGCATGAAAAAGAAGCCAGACGCAAGGCTGTATAAAAGATTTCATTTATATGCAATGTCCAGAATAGACAAATGTACAGAGAAAGATAGATTAGTGGCTACCTAGGACTGGGGATCATGTGGGGCTGGAGAGGGTGATGGCTAAGGGATGTGGGGTTTCTTTTGGAGCAATAAGAATGGTCTAAAATTGATTGTGGTGAGTTGTGCAACTCTGTAATTATAGTAAAAGCTATTGAATTGCAAAACCATTGACTTGTACTCTTTAAGAGAATTATTTAAAGCAACTTATATCTCATTAAAGCTGTTTTTAAGAGTACATTAAATCCAAAATCTTTGCTTTTTAAATGTTTGCGAATCCTTTGCCATTCAAAGAATTGGTTCAAAATTCCATAAAGTGGACTCAGTTTCCCAACTGTGTTGGTAAGACTTGCCCATGGTCGGCTACCCTGTCATCTCTAGTGCAGGATGCTCCAGCATCCTTGGAGGAGAGACCCAATGCCCAGGAAGATGAGGCCTCTCTCATCCAAAGGCGCACACCCAAGATATATGCCTTAAGGTTCTTCCCATCTATCTTCTCCATTACAATGGAAGGCAACAAAGCCAACAGGAAGCACCTTGTCTAGGTACACCATGAGCCAAGGCACATGTAGGACCCAGCCAAGGACCTGGAGTCCCTGCTGCATGCCAGAACCACACTCAGGTAGCAGGTGCCAGGGTTCTGAGCTGGAAGCGATATGGGGGAAAAAGCGCCCACCTCCTGCTCACTCCCACCTCGCTTGGTCATTCCACAGAGCTCCAGAGAAAGAGAAAAGGGAGACAAAGAAAGAAAAGAAGAAAAGAGCATGCAGAGACCAGTTGGAAAATAAAAGGGGGCCAATTCCCTCTTATTAAGCCTGTTATTAGGCTGCGAATCAAATTAAACCACAGGGCTTTCCACTTACAGAGTGCTATTTTAAGGCTTATTAGACTATATTAGGATTGGCATACATTTCCACTGACATAATATCGGCCTTTAATTGGATTTAAGGGCGAGGAGGCTGCATTCAGCTGGAATAGGGCCCCTGCAAGGAGAAACTTGCTATTCTCCTCACAACTTCCCCACTTCCCCTGCTGGCTGCCATCCCAGGGGCTGAGCAGGCCCTGTAACCCCTTCAGATCCAAAACACAGCTGTTTTCCTCCTCCTCCTCCTTTGATAAGTGCCCTGAGGCCAAAGCAAGCCTCCTATCTCCCATACGTGTGCCCATCCCTGCCTGGCCGGCTTCCGGTCCTTGGTGGGGCTGTAGGAGGTGCAGAGCTGTGGGTGCCTGCTGAGGCTAGGCAGCAGACTTCAGACTGTGAGTAGAGCCCCAGAGAGGGAGGCCAGCCTCACTGCTCCTGCTTCAAAGCTGCTGTGGATAAGATTGGTAGCAGGAGGTACAGGGTTTTTCCTGGGGCAGTGAGGAAGGGGAGACTTGGGATTGGAAGCAGAGTTTGCCTTGACCTTTGAATCTCCTCCAATCCCCTGCCTAGTGAATCCTTGAAAGATCCTCAGGGGCAGATGGTAGAACCTGAACAGAGAAGAGGTATGGGAAAAATTCACCCACTATGGGAAAGCAAACGCTCCTGGCACTGGTGGCCATTTCTGCACTTGTGACCAACTTCTCAGAGCTGTGGCGCCCTCCTGCATAAAATAGGAATGCTCTTTGCTTCCACTCAGGATTGCTCTGAGAATTAATTGAGATAATATAAGTAAAGTGGTGAGAAGGAGGCTTAATAACGTTTAGTGCCTTCTCCCCTTCGCTGTACACATTTCAAATTTTTCTACCAAAAGGCATCATAAAAGTAACAGACCTCACCAGTCAAGTACATTACAAAATAATCTTGGGAAGGGAAATATCTTGGTACAGAGACAAGTATGTATGAAATACCACTTCCCAAAATATTGCTCAAACACGAAAAAAAAAACCAAATTCCTTAACATTTTCCACTAATATATGTGAACATCGCCTGCTCCCACTTGCCAAGATGTTTCTTGGCTATACTTTGATGTCTCCAATTTCCACACTTGTTTTTAGCTCTTCTGCCAGAGCCATGTGCTTGTTTATTTTTACTACATTTTTATGACGTTTCTGCTATAGCAATAAGTTTTGCATTATTAGTTTTATCAAATAACAGAATGTCTGGTTGGCTGGCTGAGACTTATTGGCCCAGTTTTTATGGCTCCATCCCAGAACACTTTTTGTGATTACTTTCTAAGTTGTTCATAGATCCATTCTTAAATATGTGCTTACTCCTTTATTAAATCACATCTGAGGGCTAATTGTTACGGTATAAGCTTAGCATCAGTGTGATGCCAATTGCTATAATCTTACTGTTATTACTTAATCACAGGTTTGTGTACTCGGTTCTATGCAATGGAGGGTGTGTGTGTGTGTGTGTGTGTGTGTGTGTGTGTGTGTGTGTTGAAAAAGTTGCTTGTAAAGCTGAAATCTACAAACTGCATTTCTTTCTATATTCACTAGGAAGTTCCTCTTCCTAATACATATTATCACACCTTGAAATATCTGTTTGGCAAGTTCCGTTTATTTTGGGATATTGAGTTTCCTGGAGCTGGAGGGAGACCTTATTACAAAACAAAAATAAAAGCCCACAAGCATGATTTCATCCCTGCATTAGCTTCCTCTGCTGTTCTTATTTGACACAATAAGTCTATAAATGACTTGGATGTATGGTTGAGAAGCAGAGAGAGCATGAATTTCCACCATTTATCATGGGGAGAATCTGAGGTGAGAGGGAAGCAGTATCTAGCCCAGCCCTGCAAGGAGGTGTCAGCTGTCCTGTTTTCTGTAGAAGAGGTCCTCATCACGTGGTATTAATGAAGTCTGTTGTGCTTCTTGAAAGCTGTGCAACCCCTGAAAGTCTGAATTCTTTTCAAGTCAGATCTGTTTCCCTCATGGAGCCTGAGCCCAGGGATTTTTTTTCTCCCCCCCAACCCCTAACACATGTCCTCATTGCTCACTGACCCCCAGAGAGTTCCACATCAGTAAGAGTGGGACCTCCTGGAATGTTCCCCCAAGGGGACATCAAAGGAGCAACTGTCCTGGTGGGTTTGGATTAATGGCATCTGAATCATTACAGCCAGTAGCATGCCTGCCTGTAAGCCTGGGGCACCAGCACTGTTGTGTGTGTGTGTGTGTACTGCACACTGAGCCTTTGCAATATTAAGGGGTTTAAATCAGGAATGAGCTCAAATCCACAAAGATGTATCCCTGTGAACTCATGGTACTCACAATTTAGCCATGAGGAGTTTTTATTTGAAACCCACTGGGGTCTAAAATCTTTTTAGGGCTCAGTTACCTGGAGTTGAAGTGCTTTATATTCCCATTTCCACTCCTATTCTACTACAGTTCTTCTTTCTTTCCCCATCAGGGAATAGACTATTCTGATGGCAGAGGGTGGTAGAAAGGAGCCTTTCGTAAAAATAACTTTTGATTATAATGCATCATCATTATCATCAGTGCTGCTCAGCACCAACATAGGTAGGTCACTGGGGAAGTGGTAGCTACTTGGTGAATGGCTCTTGGATATGCTTGTCTGTCCACATATGTGTGTCCTAATGTACCCCTGCTCTGCAGATGGCTCTAATTAATCAAGACAGGGAAAGCTCTTGGAGAGGGATTCTTTTTCTTCAAAAGGGAAGATGCTCTAGCTCCTCCCTCCACTTAGCAACCAGCACATACAAATATGGCAAAGGCAGAGAATGAGCGAAGTGGTGGGAAGTTTCACAAGGGCCCTATGGGAGGCAACTTGCTGACAGCCCCAGGAAAATGTGGAGAAGGTGCCTGAGCCCCTTTTCAGCAGGAGCATAAATAAGTCTAGTGGTTTTGAAACACAATTCACAAAAGATGAGGCAAATACCTACTTTCTTCTACTGGTCTTATTTTGGGGGTACTCCAGGATCCAAGCACTCCTTCATTAGGTAAAACCCTCCACGATGGGAGGTCTTGTTTTCAGACAGGACCACGTGCCCCACTTTGGAAGTTCAAAGAACCAGATGCTCCCTCTTCCTGCCTCTGGTGATCAGGGCCCTAGGCTGGTCCACGAAGACTTGCTCCCAAGCCTTCAGATCTCCAGCAGGTAATGCACTGGTAAGGAAGGCTGCTTAGATACTATTCAGGATGTTGGTGGTAAGTCACTGCAGGGACAGCACTTCCTGCTAAAAGATGACTATCATCCTTCCAGCTTCCTGTGTCCCAATTCCTGAACTTCATCCAAGTCTGTTCCTCCAGCTAGCCATCAATTCTGGGAGGCCTTGATATCCTTCCCCATAAATTCCTTTTTTGATTTAAGATAACTTGAGTCAGTCTCTGTTAGTTGCAACCAAAACATCCTAACCAATAAATCCCTCAAGACAACTGACGTCAGATTTCATTAGCTGAAAGGGGCGAGCCCCACTGGCTGTGAGCAAAAAGTACAGCCAGAGTGATCCCCACTTTCATCACAAGTCTGGATAAATGAGACCACTGGGTGCTTGGCAGACTCTTCCACACAGCCAATTAATATTTACCTGGTGCTAACCATGTGCGGCACTGTCCTAGGAACAAGAGGTACAGCCACAGATAGGAGAAAATCCCTGTTCTCATGTCGTTTGTATCCTAGTGTGGGATAAGACAAGCAATTACAAATAGGCATAGAAATCCCTCTGCCTATGCCTATGAAGAGAAAGAGGAAGCGAGGAAAAGGGTGGGGTGCGGGGGGGGGGAGTGGAAAAAAATCAAGAGACTTTAGGGAGGAAGAGAGAAGGAGAGAAATGGAGATCATCTAATGCCAACAGAGAAAAGTGTTTCCAGAAGGAGGGAAACTTTACACTTGTTTTGTAAAGTGGATGAGGAGGTAGGAAGTTACCATTTTGTTGAATGAGAGAGAGTAGACAGAGTAGGATGAGGCTGAGAACTGGTCCCAACATAGCAGGGGGCAGCCTATGCAGGTTTAAGGGGAAGAGGGAGGAGGGGCTCGGGGATAGGAGGGCAAGCAGGGAGATACTTGATGCTTGTTTTGAAGGTGTATTAATGGACTTGGGATGTTCAGTTTCGAAGAACTGCTTTGGAAAGGGAAACCACTTTACTCATACAAGGTGAAGATATCTTGACCCAGATCTTCCTAGAATCGCTACCCAGCAGATAGGTAAGAAACTAGGGTTCTATCTTCCCAACTGTGCCCCGGAACGGGTCTGTTTTTCTACCCAGGTGCTCAAATGGGAAAGCCTGAAGCTCAGATTCAGCTGTTTGTGTAAATGGCAAAGTTGGGTTTATAGCAATTTAATCAGCAGCATTAATAATGTCACCTAAGCGTAATGATACCAATTATAACCATGGTAAACACCGCTGAGCCGTTTATAAACAGTGATGTTCAAGATGAACTTCCTGCATTTGGTCAATGCTGTTGTTTAAAAACAAAACTAGAAGGTTCATGTTTTGAAGATTCCCATATTCTCACTCCTGTGCTAAACAGAAAGCACCATACAAGGGCAAACTCTTGCAAGGATGTTGTCCTGTTCCTCTTTAGCACTTGCTTTGGCCGTTTCTCAAGGCCAGATCTGCATCCACCGCTGTTGGCCGCCAGAACAGAAGGAAGAGTTGGGCAGAAGTATTATGGACCTAACCAAGCCAGAACAAGGACAGAGTTGGATAATTATTTTAGCCCAGGCAGTACTGGTTCCCTCTACTGAGCAAGTTCTGAGATGTCCAGGGGAAAACAAAAGGGATTTTTAAAGGTCAGGTAGAGAACCCATCAAAATTCTAATCAGAACGGAAGCTGGAGGCAAGACTTCATAAGAGATTTCTCTCCATGGGTGGCTCTCATATGAGCGATGGAAGCCAACCTTCCAACTCTGAGGAAGGAGTATTAGAGAGCCAAAAATACTCCCTGAAGGATTCTCATTAGAGGATGAGGAAGACAGGGGGGCCTGGGGAAGGATTCCTAAGGAAGGTTGTGAAACCACCTGTTTCCAAAGGGCTGTAACATTAGAGGCAACATCTCTGCCTATGAGACGTGTGGTGTCCAAATGGAGAGATGGGTGTCAACTAAGGAATGTCCACCAGCCAGAGTCTCTTCCAGGCACAAAAGCCTGGAAAAATGTACATGTGTCCAGAGACACCATCTCCAAATAAAAACAGCAGAACTTTCCAACCTTTTTTATGGGAGCCACAGGAAATGACAATCTTTGCAGGGCACATGGAGTAAACTGAGGAGGGGCTGGAAAGCCAGCCTGCTCAGCTGACAGCAATGAACACTGAGTGCCAAGCTCTGCGCCCTGCATTTCACTCACCCCTCCTCTTTCCTTTGCACTCTTCTTGCCTTCCTAGTCTGCCTTAGCAAAGGGCTTCTTGCATGATCTTTTCGTTTTCAGGAGTGCACGTCTCAATTAAAATGGCTCTTGACCACCGTCTCAGCCAAATGAGAGAATCTATTCATTTGTTCATCGTAAATAGTGCCCCCCAGAGTTGTGCAGGCGTTTGGTCCTGCATCCCTGTCCATTTTGGAATCTTAAGATGCAAGATGCCAAAATATCCGCATGGCAGTGTGTTGTCTTTCCCCTGATCGCCACGAAGAGAGGATCCGCCGGAGCCACTGACATTCCATCTCAGGTATGTAGGGGGCTCAAAACTTTTCCTAAGAGGAATTAAGGCCTGTCTTCATTCAATTTGTAGAAAGCCACTCGGCTTTCTCCCTACCGCCAACACAAACCTTCTTTTCAGCCTAACCTCCCCGAAGACAGCAGAATCTTCAGGGGAAGTTTACTGCAGTGTTTGGAAATTGCATTGTGTTTTTATAGATTTGTGCATACACCTGGTGGTCTTAGAACTCCGCAGGCAACTCTAGTAAATAAATACCGGTGCTGGGCTGAGCCCCAGTTAAAGGAAAGGATTTTGTTAGGCCAAAGTCAGAGAAAGGAATTACAGAGAAATCCATGCCAGAAAGCAGGAGGTTGTTAGACAGAGAACTCTATTCAAGGGAAAAGACAACAATATATTTTTTTCCCCAGCCAGTGTGTCTCAATGGAGATGAGGATTTGTGAATGAGATTCAGATTCCACTGCCACCACTAACTTGTTTTATCAGAGTCCAAAACAAAGTCTTTCTGTGACTGCATCTATGTGGCATCAACTATCTGGAAAGGAACTGAGAAGTTTATTTAATTATCCCAGATATTTTGAAATATACAAATCCTTTTTGTTCCCCACTTCCAATTCAATCCAGATGCTTGTCATCTATAGCAAGTGTGTCTGACTCAGGTTTCTCATCTGAAACCAGGGTGGGGGTGGGGGTGGAGGTTCAAGCTCACTTGTCTACAAGGATGCCCTTTCTACTAACAAGTGATCCTGAAGCCACATACCTCTACTCTTTTTGGGGAGAGCAACATTTTAAGAAAAGGTATAGCCTGCCCATATAGCTGGAGAACAGCCACTCTCAAATGGTCAAGTAATTTGGAGGAGAGGGTTGGTGGAGAAGGGAACAGAATGAGGATATGACTGTGTTTTATTAAATTATCTAGAAGTAATTAGCCATATGGAATCTTCGAGTATGGCGATTTAGAGGTTGCAGGCCATTATTTACTTACAGTTAATTCCTGAATGCATGTGTTCATTCCACAAATATTAAGTTGATGCCTACTCTATGACAGTGACTCAGGTAGGTGCTAGGAAAAAAGGGATTAAAAACAAGCCTTTCAAAACAACTTCTACAAGTGAGTCTTTAATTACATCTGTGTCAAGTTCTGTGAAGAAGATGAACGCAGTTATGAGCGAGTATCACTGGACACAATCTCATAGGTAGGGCTAGGGTGGGCTTGCTCAGGACAGAATAGGGTGATGGAGACTTGAAGGCTGAAGACAGGCAGAGCCAGACAAGGCAAGGCCTGGAAAAGTCAGAATCTTGCAGGCTACATAAGGGGTACTTGATTTTATCATGGATGCAAGGATAATCCACTGAAGAACTTAGCATTACATGGAGGAAAAAGCACCAGAATCAGACCACTTGTGCTCTAGACCCAGATGAATGGCTTGACTAGTGAAGTGACCCTGAAAAAGCCATTCAACCTTCCTGTTCCTGACTCAGTTTCTCACCTATAAACAGGTAATACAAAGAGACTCAAAGATGGACCTGGAAGGCACCTGAGAGTTTTGTTTTGCTTTTTATGTTTAGTTCCCTCCTATTTCAAAAGGAAAAAAGTCAAGACTGCTTTTTTTGCTTTTTTTTTTTTTTAAACAGAGTCTCCCTTTGTCACACAGGCTAGAGTACAGTGGCGCAATCTTGGCTCACCGCAACCTCTGCCTCCTGAGTCAAGCGATTCTCCTGCCTCAGACTCCCGAGAAACTGGAAACACAGGTGTACACCACCATGCCTGATTTTTGTATTTTTAGTAGATACGGAGTTTCACCATATTGGCCAAGCAGGTCTTGAACTCCTGACCTCAAGTGATCCGTATGCCTCAGCCTCCCAAAGTGTTGTGATTACAGGCATGAGCCACTGTGCCCAGCCATCAAGGCTCCTAATACCTGTTCACTTCATTTGACTGTGGCAGTAATCAAAAGAAATAATACGTGTAAACATATTTTATAAAATAAAGACATATACCTAAGGTCTTAAATTATTATTTCTGATCTCTCCCACCCTGGCCACAACGACTCATACATCTCAGTGTTCCTAAATGTTAAGACAAGAGAGATAAAAACAGAGCTTTGCCTGCATGTGTCTGCGGGTGTATATCTATGTCTTCGTATCTAAGTTTTTATTTCATTATCTATATCTATAGAGAAAAGAGAAAAAAAATTGAGAAGCTGGATGCAGTTCTAGGGCATTACTTACAGTGGGGGTGGCAATCCTGAAAAATACCTTATCCTCTTGGGAACAGTGACCTAATCAAGATGCATAATTGCCTGTCTTATCTAAATGAAAGCATCATTTGAGAAACAGTAATGGGCCTCAGTGTGGTTTCAATTGCTATATAGTTCTCAATTGCTATTGAGTTCTCATTTGCCATGGAGTTCAGCAGCTGAAGGGTAATTATAATGTTTAACAAATATACTCCCTTTAGGGACCCGATATTAAAGACACAACATCCCTTTTCTTATCCTACCAGATTACACAGCTCCCCGGACCACTGCTAGGTACCTTGGAGGTATGGGCACTTTTTCTCCCAAGCTTACCTTTCTGCCAGGCAGTCACTAAGAAACACAGTCTCAGAGGGTCGGAGGGACCAAGAAGTCAGGACCTCCAGGTGGGCCTGTCCCTCATCCACATGTAGCTGCCATGAGAGCTCTCGTTGTCCCTCAGGCCTTCCTAATGAACCCCAAGACAGTTTAGGAGAATACTCGCTGTCAATTATTCATCCCCACCAGGTTCCAGGCATCATCCCTGCCTATCCTATGACACCCAGACAGGAGATTATGAGGATCAGAGCAAAGGTGGCACTTATTAAAAATACAGATTCTCGGCCGAGCGCAGTGGCTCAAGCCTGTAATCCCAGCACTTTGGGAGGCCGAGGTGGGTGGATCACGAGGTCAAAAGATCGAGACCATCCTGGTCAATGTGGTAAAACCCCATCTCTACTAAAGATACAAAAAATTAGCTGGGCACGGTGGCGCGTGCCTGTAATCCCAGCTACTCAGGAGGCTGAGGCAGGAGAATTGCCTGAACCCAGGATGCGGAGGTTGTGGTGAGCCGAGATCAGGCCATTGCACTCCAGCCTGGGTAAAGAGCGAAACTCCGTCTCAAAAAGGAAAAAAAAAAAAAAAATACAGATTCTCGGTTTCTCTTCAGGAGTAGGAGGTTACCAAAAAACAAGGCTCCAGTCCTATCCTTTCCTTAGCAGGAATACTGGATCCTCATGACAGGTCTTGTAGTGATCTCTGAGCTGAATGATGTTCTCTCAATGACAAAAAGATAAAAATGGACCAATTTGGAAGAAGAGGCCCCAAACCCTCCATAGAGTTGTTGCAGAGTGGCCAGTGCCTCTGTCCACCTTGGGGCTCAGAAGATGCCACAGAGGCCTGCCTGCTTATAGGAGGAGACAGTGGGTACTGCCCTCTGCTTTGGGCTGGCTGTAGCACACACAGTCCTGCACAGCACCCTAGATAGCCTCTGTCTTGCTCTTCTCCCGCCTCAAGCCTACTGAGGGCATCCCGCTTGAAGATGGGGCCACCTCTGCTGAATGCACATTTTATCCCTGATGGTGGCCCTGTTCTTAATCCGGCATAGGAGCTCACTAAATGTTTGCAGAATGCATGGTAAATGGAGCGAAGAGATGAGTAAAAATGATTGTATTACTTCCAGCTGCCTGACAGTTTGTTTGAAGATACTGGCCTTAACACTGGATGTTAAGGATCCAATATTGGATCCTCCGTGCCATCCCCTTCCCCAAGGACTCAGCTGTAATGAGCCCTAGGGGGTGGGTTGCTGCTGTGTTCCAGATGTGAACTCATGGGATACCTTCCAGGGAAAACTAGGAAGAGCTAGGAGAGAGAGAAGTGTCCCCGGTTGGCAGATGACAACCATGAGGGCTATCCATTGTGCCAGCCCAGTGACAGAAGCCAGCCTCTTCAAAGGTCCCTGTAGGCCCACGATGCCTTGTGTGCCCACTCCCTGCTTGGAGAACAGAGCCCATGTGTGTTGAACTGTAGGTACCTCGTGAGCTACAGAACATGATGCATTGATTGATTTGCTTATTGGGCCTTTTATTTATCATGCCCAGAGTGATGAATGATTTTAGTAAAGAGGGAAGGAAGAAAGAGACAATCAAGTTTGGAGAATGGTCTGTCAGCTGCAGAGAGGCTGGGCCGCAACCAGTTATTAGCTCAGAAAGTAAGATTTCTCCCCAGTCCTCACTTTCTATTTTGCTAAGAGAGTATTTTTTCAGCCCACATTAATAAAAGAAAAATTAAAAATGTGGAGAGTGGGGCGGAAGGAGGAAGGGTTAGAGCAGGAAGGTGAGTGAGGCCAGAGATTTATTTAACAGAATCACTTCTGTGCCTCCTCGAATACGTTGATTAAAGCCAGGGGGCTAAATCAAAGTCCCTGAAAGGAAAAATAAAACGATGTCTGAGAACAATTTTGTTTGCTGGAATTTTCCCTGTGTTCTATTATGATGGGAATGTGGCTGTGTGTGTGTGCGCACATGCAAGCACACGTGCGTGAAAAAAAGTTCTATTTGGCCCTCCTTTGATCTTTCAAGGAAAAGAACATTTTAAAAAGGAAAAGAAGAGAAATTGATGCCAATCTTGTTCCCTTTCTTCCCTTCACTTGTATCAATAACTCACCTGGATCTAAAGCGAGGTATGAATAGCTATTAAGCCCAGGCCATCCACAAGTGAAAACCTGCAGCATGTAACAAGAGGGGGTTTCCAAGGCCACTACAGCCAACAGGGGTTCTCTCAGTCATAGGTCCTCTCCCCTCCCCTGGGCCCACGTAAGTCATGAGACCGTCCAGAGGCCTTGGTACATGGTCAAGTAAGGCCAAGATGGGAAGAGAAAGATGGAGTGTCTCCAGTTCATACTTCCATCTTCAATGGGTTTGCTGTAGAGCCACCTGCAGGGAGGGATGCCACTGATGAGGTAAGGCTGGTACAAGCTCAAAGAGGTGGCTTGAGATAGCAATATTCAAATGAGACAAGACCGCAAGCACTCATTTCTGGCTTGGGAGTTGGTATCACTAGCCCCCTTGCTCTCCAAAGAGGACCACTACACCAGTCTCATGCATCTTCAAAACTTCACACAAAATAGTGATAAATCAGGGGCACCCAGACTAATGCTAGAAGTGCAGAGATGGGAGTGAGCTGAAGCTTTCATGCTAACTCTGACTGACTGACAGTGACTTCCTATACTGCTGGGTTAAGAATAACTATGGGGTTGAGTTTTCACTTAGAAAGTATGGGGACCCATTAACTGATGTCTGCTGTAAGGGTTAGAAGCCCTGGTATCACATGCTATGTGTATGCCAATCTGGTACACTTCAGAGAACACTTGACTTGAAGTAAAAAGACTACAATCCATGACTTTGGGTAAGACATGGAGCATATCTGAGTCACAGTTTCCCTATCGTTAGGAATAATAACAGGAAAATTCATGTATGTATATGAAGCTTGCAATCTGTGAAACATGCATGCATGCCACCTTTTTTGTAGTAAAATATACATAACATAAAATTTACCATTTTGGCTATTTTTAAGTATAGAGTTCAGTGTCATTAAGTACATTCACACTGCTGTGTACCTATTACCACCATCTATCTTCAGAACTTTATTTACTTATTTATCCATTTATTTATTTATTTATTTATTTATTTATTAAGACAGAGTCTCACTCTGTTGCCCAGGCTGGAGTATAGTGGTACAATCTCACTCACTGCAACCTCCACCTTCCAGGTTCAAGAGATTCTCCTACCTCAGCCTCCCGAGTAGCTGGGAATACAGGCATGCACCATCACACCTAGCTAATTTTTGTATTTTTAGTAAAGACAGGGTTTCAACATGTTGGCCAGGCTGGTCTTGAACTCCTGACCTGAAGTGATCCACCCATCTCGGCCTTCCAAACTGTTGGGATTATAGGCATGAGCCACTGCACCTGGCCCCCAGAACTATTTCATCTTCCCAAACTGCAATTCTGAACCCTTTAAACAACAACTCTCCATTCTCTGCCTCCCCCAGCCTCTGGCTACCATCATTATACTTCCTATCACTAGGAGTTTGACAACTCTAGGAACCTCATATGAGTGGAATCATACGATATTTACCCTTCTGCGTCTGACTTACTTCATTTAGCATATGCCTTCAAGGTTCATCCATGTTGTAGCGCATAACAGCATTTTCCTTTTTTAAGGCTGAATAATATTCCATTGTATAGATAGACCACATTTGTTTATCCATTCATCTGTTGATGGACATTTGGATTGCTTCCATCTTTTGGCTTTTGTGAGTAAATCTACTATGAATATGGTTGTACATCTGTTTGAGCTCCTGCTTTCAATTCTTTTGGGCATTACCCAGAAGTGTAACTGTTGGATCATATAGTAATTCTATGTTTACTTTTCTGAGGAACTATCATCCTGCCACCATCTGTTTTTACATTTCAATTAGTAATGCCTGCTTGAAAAACTTTTTAGAGAAGTTGAAGGGTCACAAAGAGATAAAGGTTGAAGAAACTCAACTCATGTGGCAAATTGCCCTCCCCTCCTATTGCCCGGGCTGCAGCTGGCAAGCTGTCTTGCTCAGCAGAGGACCAGGGTGGAGGAGCAATAGCTTGAACCTGCCCCCTTTGCCACTGGCCTGGTGTAGTCCTTGGGCCAGGACCAGTGCTCTAGTGGGGAAGAACATTCTCACTCATTGGTAGCAATGTTTCCCTGGGCAGAGGGATGGCTCAGATGCTGCCCTCTGGAATGCAGACCCCTTTGTAGGAAAGGCGGGGCTGGGCATGGGGAGGGATGGGCAGACGTGGTGGGAAGAAGCCATTCACATTTTGGTTATGACATACTGGTATCCAGACTTTGTCACATGGAGCAAATGACAGAATATTTGGATAGAAACTCAGCTTTTAAATAATGGGCGAACAAGAAAGAAACTCATTGCCTTTCTTTGTTCCCCAAAGCCCTGACAGCTGGTGAGATCAGAGCTAGCCTGCCAGAGCACAGAGCTTAGAGCTCTTGTCCTCTCTGTGCTGGGGCAGTGGTTTCATGCCAGCTCACAGACATTCAGAGGCTGCGCTGCCTGGATGAGACCCAGCCCAGGGCACTGTTGATCTGACATTGGCAGCCAGCTTGAACAGGCTCTTCCTTTCTCCATAAAGTCATTGAGACGTCACTGGACTCCAAAGGGCCCATGGAAGGTCATTTAGCCCCCTTTCTGCCTAGACTGGACGTTAGTGAAACCATCCAAAACCATCAGGGGTTTTCCTTAAAAATACCCATTCCGTGGTCTTGCTCAGGGGATGTGGAGAATGATGGTTCCTTTTTCTCACTATGTTCATAGTTTAGTCCTATGGTTAAGCTAAGTGGGCTTTGGAATGGGAAAAACCCAGTTTGACTCCCAGGGCTGATACTTCCGTGTGTGTGTGAATTTAGGAAAATTATTACAATTACTATGTCGCTTAATCCTCATGTTCTTCATCTGTTAACTGGAGAAATCAAGAATGCCTGCTTTATCTCTCAGTCAATGATATCAGGAGCCTGGCACCCGAAAGCACAATGCGAGCTCTCAGGGTTACTGTCCATGCTAACGGAGATGTCCTCCCTCCCTGGGATGTCTGCACCAAACCCTCCCTGATGGGCCTCCATCCTCATGAATGCCCTTCCTACCAGTGCTCTCATCAACTGGATTTGGGCACTTCTGGGTTAGCAATGGCTTCTCACCAAATTTGAAGGTTTAAGAAACAAACTTAAAGGCTCATCTCATTGAAGTCTATGTCTGGTTCATTTAACTGCTCCATCAATAAGCTGAGAGAGCTCAGCAGTGAGTCAATAAAAAGCACTAGTGAATAATGGTCCTTTGAGTACACCGGGGAAGGTATCCCTCCAGGGTTTCCATGTCCTGCTCCCCTGGTCTTTCCCATGGCGTGTGTGTGTGTGTGTGTGTGTGTGTGTGTGTGTGTGCGCGCGCGCGCGCACTTGGGGCAAGAGTGTGATGGTGCGTGGAGTTAGATTGAAAGTCAGAAAACTGGATTCTAAGCTCACCTCTGTAATCAGCAAGACCCGCCCCCCCGACTTTGGGGGCTCAGTTTTCTCATCTTTAAAATAAAACTTGCGCAATTTCATTTCTGGAGTGACTCGTGGTTCAGTGGATCCATGATTCCGGAACTGTGGCTGATGGCTAGGAAAACCGAAATAGAGAAGGCAGGCAATTTTGCACAAGACAGAGGGGAGAAGTGAAGAGCAAATCCAGGGTTTCTGATACCCAGGGCAGAAGAGGAGATTCAGAGAGGGAAGTCAGGCATCAGCAAATAAATCTTTCCTCTGCCAAGTGCTCTTAGATATAGAAACCCAGATCCCTGAGGAAATTATTGAAACTCAATTCCTTTGAGAAACGTTAAAATGTGAGCTAGCAAAGCACTCTGTGAAGAGGAAATCTGGGTGGCCTGCCTCCTCTGCTTTCACGTCACTAACCATGGGGGGACGGGACTCCTTCACCTTCTCAGTCCCCAGGGTGCTTTCCTGTCTTTCCAGGAGATTGGGGACTCCTCCAGAGAAACAGTGAGATGAGTTAGAAGCTGTGAACCTGTCTCAATAGGACTGTCTGGCTACAGGGAGCTCCATATTGAGAGAAATTAGAATAAATCTGTAATCCGATCATGAAGCTGGGGTTGATGGCAAGTTATCTCCCGAAACAAATGCAGTACATTCAGAGCTCCAGAAAACATTTTGCAGGGACCGGAGGTGAGAGTCTCAGTTCTTTTCTCACTTCCAGGACCAAGAGGGTCTGTCTTTTAGGGTAATAGACCTTGTGCTTTCTGAGTCGTGATTTTCCTACCATTAAAAAAAGAGAGAGAGTTAAATAAAAAGTATTTCTTTCTTTTGGCAATCTCAAAGGTAGGGGCTCTTCGGGAAATCAAAAGCAACTATCTGGGAAGAAGAAGAATGACTGATGTTGCAGAAAAGAAATTCCAGCAAAGGGCCATTTATAATTACCTTGGAAAAATTAGTGGGAAGAATCATTGACATCTGCTGTTGGAATATGATGATAAGAGCTTTAATTTTTTTAAAAACAAAAACTTTTTTGAGTCAGAGTTTCGCTCTGTCATCCAGGCTGGAGTACAGTGGTGTGATCACAGCTCACTGCAGCTTCAAACTCTTGGGATCAAGTGATCCTCCCACCTCAGCCTCCTGAATAGCTGGAACCACAGGCACTTGCCACCATGCCCAGCTAATTTTTGTTGTTGTTATTTTCGTAGAGGCGGGCTCTCGCTACATTGTCCAAGCTGGTCTCAAATTCCCATGGCTCAAGTGATCCTCCAGCCTTAGTCTCCCAAGGTGCTTGGATTACAGGCATGAGCCACTGTGCCTGGCCAGAGAGAGTTTCAAATAAGCTAAGAAAGAGATATCTAAGATTACCTGGAAATGAACCCTTGGTAAACATGGGCTCTACATGTAGATATACAGTGACTGAAAGTTGCAAATCATTAACTACATTGGCTATGTTCAAGAAACAGAAGTGAAAATGCACAGGTGAGTAGCCCTGGGCTGGGCTGGACTGTGGTGGCCACATAGACTCCCTTGCCTAGATCCAGAGACTGCTAAGGATGATGTTCTAGCAGCTCTGCCATGGACTATGATCAAAGAGGATTTCCAAAGGATTGCCACACTGAACTCTTCAGGTGTGATAGCAAGTGGGCAGTGTACCACCCTCAAAAAGGATACACACATGGGGGTGAGGTGGCAGGGAAGGAGGGATATGCAGAAGGAACTGCCTTGGAGTCTGGAAGAAGAAAGGTGGGTGGAGGACTTGGGAAAAAAGGATGAAGGATGGAGGTGAGGGGTGGAGCCTGCAGGTATGGGGTAGTGTGGGGAGGGGGGATGAAGGCAACACACAAGAAGACAGAGAACCCAGGAAGAATCACGAGTACGGAATAAAACCAATAACAAGTCCCCCTCTCATGCAGGGGACATTAGAGATGATATGGTCAAGAGGAAGGACACATCTGGCCAATACAGATGACCACAGGCTGGAGCAGCATGTCTCTGGGGAACATCCATGAAGACCAATAGAGAATGAGGACAGAGCAGGCAAAGGGCACCTGCAGGGATGGAACAGCCACAGGAACCCGGTGCTTTAACTGAACTGACTTGAGTTGAGCCCTCACAACAGACCTGCAGTGCAGGTACTTATTAGATAAGAGAGCCGAGGACCAGGAAGGCCAAATAGCTGATCCAGTTTCCCCCAGGTGTCAGCGGTAGAACTGCAATTCTGCTTGTCAAAGTCCTCTCTCTTCCTACTGTGTCACTTTTCTCTTAATGCTCCAGGCCTGATAGAGGGCAGAGATCACAGGGGGTGTAGCAAGGAGCTTTCTGTGATGACATAGAAAACACCCACGCACCATGGGGGCAGTCGGCAAGAGAGGAGGATGTCTTGGAAATGGGCTGGACAGCAGGGTGTTGATTGGGGCCAGTGTCAATGCTGAGCGTGATCGAAGTAGGAGCAGTGTCCGCCTCCATAAGAAGAGAAAACCAAGGGCATGTAGAGGGAGTGGAACAGCAGCTTATTTGAGTATTCTATTCTGGTTAGTGTTTTTCCCTTAAGTTAACTATTTGATCAACTACTAAGGTGTGACAGAAAAGAAAAGCAACAAGGACACAAGGAAAGGGAGAGTGGGTGGGAAGGGAGAGCGGGTGGGGTGGGAGAGCGGGTGGGGTGGGAGAGCGGGTGGGGAGGGAGAGTGGGTGGGGAGGGAGAGCGGATGGGGAGGGACGTGGCTGTCCCTGAACAGGCCCTGGCTCCCTGGCTCCCTGTTGCTCTCCTTCCTGCCAGCAGCTCCTGGGCCTGCCAGACATCCAGAGGAGCAGCTGTCTGAGCCCAAGCCCAGCTGGCAGAAACCCCCACTGACCTGGGGACCACAGGCGGAGGTGGGCTCTGATCTCTCCTGTCACCCTATTTCTGCCCAGGCTGATACCTGGGGTGTCCAGGGCGGGGCCTTCAGCTGCCTGCACTGCAGCTCACAGCACCTGATGGATGCACAGGTGTGGCCCGTCCTGCCTGGCTCAAAGACACCTGCTCTGGGCACTGTGCCCATCCCAGTCAACAGTTGCAGACCAGGCTGGGGCTGAGGAGAGCTGACAAGCAGACGTCTGCTGAGGAGCAGAGCCCCGCCCTGAAGTCAGGCAGCCCAGCCCTCCCAAAGCACACGGTTGCCAGCATGAAATTTGCAGTCGTCAGCCGCTAGCCTTGTGGCGACAGTGGATTTCAGGTGATGACCTTGGGAACCCACATTGCATCTGCAGAGGGTGTCTGCATTCGCCTCACATAGCTCTCTGAAAATGTCTGCTGCTGTCAGCACCCCCTGAAGGGGCTTCCCCTGTGGTCCTCTTTCAATCCCCCTTCTGTAATTCATACGATGCCATTTCTCCATCCTCCTGCACACCTCTGCATTTGAGTGTTCCTGCTTGGATCTGCCTGGTCTGATGTGCCTGGCTGCTCAGAGCCTAGAGCCTCTCCCAGCCCTTTCACAGGAGATGAGAGAAGCCCTAACGCCTCTGCCGTTTGACCAAGACAGCTCCTTTCAACTTTCTCTTCCCCTCGGGCAAAATCAGCAGCAGAAACAGGACTAAGCTGAGTGGCCTAAGCCCCTCCTTTGATTCTCGGGCCCCCAGAGCCACCCAGGCACCAGATGCCTGCTAAGGCGCATCACCAGACCCCTTGCTGATATCATAAGCATTTTTTCACCTTCTCAGCAAAACTGACAGGGTATGGCTTCCCAGAAAGGAGGTGAGCAGAGGAGTCCTCCAGCCTGGAAAGAACAGAGGGGGTGCCAGTCGATGGCCCCTGTCTCTCCACTTCTAGAACAAGTATCCTTCCAAGGGGGGAAAATAATGGCTGCACTGGCCCGGCTAACGGAAGAAACCAGAGGGCTGCATGGAAGGAATGGAAGAGCCCCCAGTGGGTGTAACATACACCAAAAAGAGAGTGCACCGGCCATCTGTGTTGACAGAGAACATCCCTTAGTAGCCTTCACTGAAAAGCAGGCACTTCATGTCTGCCCTGAAACCATCACATTGAACAAAGAGCTCATCAAAGAAAGGGAATTTTTATAGACAACCTATAGAGGAGTGATTCTGATTCCTAATCTGTCCATTACAGACTCCTAAGAAGTAGGTATAAAAAGATGGTATGCAGCGTGGCCGGCCCCCGAACAAGCTTGAGCTCCCTTGCAAGGAGGACTCCAACATTGAGGAAGAGGCAAGAGTCAACTTGGGTGTCCTTTCTTTCCAGTCTTAGCTCTGAGTGTAGACAATCCAGGTGCATTCCTCCTGAAGTGCTGTTCTGGTGGGTGGATGCAGAGAGGCTGCCCATCACCGTGTTATCACAGATGCCGTGCTGGCATGAGACGCGAGAGAAGTAGAGGCAGCCAGCTGGGGACGGGATTACTGAGAAGTCCACAGGTGTCATAAGCCAGAGGCATCATGGTTTTTTGACTTGGATGTAGCCTCTCAAATGCTGGAGGATGTCCAGCCCACAGCCTTTGGTGATGTTCTCCTGGCCTTATTTAGAATCCTTAATGCTGACAAATAACTCTTATAAAATTACCCATTTGTATTTGGATACCTACATAAAAATATCCATTATCTGTATTTGGTTAATAAAACTAGCCTTGCTTTGCCTGTATTTAGTGGTGCCAGATCTCCTGGACTCTGTGTCTGCGTGTGTGTGTGTGTGTGCGCGCGCGCGCGTGTGTGTGTATCTGAGTGTGTTTTACCTATTTCCATTCTAATCATATCACCAATAAATGTATGTATAACAAACTTACGCAGAGAAGCAATGAGCAGATTCTTTTCCTGCATTCTGTTGACTCCTTCTAATCACTCCTTTTCCCGCCATGCTCCAGCCCCTAGATATTGATGGGTATGACTGAGCTAGGCCATCCTCTGCTTTTAGACAAAACTGTGTTCCTTTGTGGGCGTACCACATCCCAGGAGTCTATGCTCACTTTTTGCCCCGAGGGTCCCAGTGAGGATGCATTTATGCCTATGGCAGGCAGGGAGAGCAGGTGCCTGGTTGGCATGAGCACCTGAGTTAGTGTCAGCCACATGTGGACGGCTACGCTAGTGGGCAGAGGCAAAAGTATGGAGGGCACAAGAAGAGTGGAAAGGAGGCTGGGCATGGTGGCTCACGTGTGTAATCCCAGCACTTTGGGAGGCCGAAGTGGGTGGATCACCTAAGGTCAGGAGTTTGAGACCAGCCTGGCCAACATGGTGAAACCCCGTATCTACGAAAAATTTAAAAATTAGCCAGGTATGGTGGCGGGTGCGTGTAATTCCAGCTACTTGGAAGGCTGAGGCTAGAGAATTGCTTGAACGTGGGAGGCAGAGGTTGCAGCGAGCAGAGATCATGCCACTGCACTCCAGCCCAGGCAACAAGAGCAAGATGCCATCTCAAAAACAAAAAAAGAGTGGAAAGGAGATCCCAGAGAAGGAAGGCATGCTTCCAGGTTAGGACTGGCCTCGCAGATGTGCATACCCTGTGGTTGGGCTGGGGAGACAGGTTGCGATAGAGAGGGAAATAGGGGTGGGGAGGAACACGTGCAAAGGTGGAAATAATGAAGCAGGTTTCAAGTCCTTTGCCTCCGTGTTATGTATACAGAAGGCACAGAGGTGAGGGCAGGAAAGAATATGGTAAGTTAAGACTGGGCCGTTTGGGTGGGCGAGGGAGGAACTGTGCCAGGAGACTGTGTGAGATGGCCTAAGACCCTCAAAGGAAGTGGACCACCATCTTCAGCTACCTCTTCTCCAACTTTCAGTGTCTTACAGCTATTCCTATATCTCAAATCACTTCTGAGAGTTTCTTGCCAATGACATCAGTATCTTTTAGATGTAGGAGAGTTTTTTTGGACACAGTTCCCTGAATAAAGCCTTGGGATAAAAAATTAATCCTCCCCCTAGGAGTTCATAAAACTAGGGCACCGAGGGGCCTGGTGGCTAAAACCAAAGTCACAGTAACCCTCGAAGGGAGGCAGCCACTCGGGTGGGAGCCTTAGACTCGGGTGGGGACGGAGACAGTGGCCAGAGATTTTCACAGACGTCCTTGAAAGGGGTGAATTAAAGAGAAGGCATCAGGGACAGTAACTCCTTTATCACAGCCCATGGCTGGGGCCTCTCTGTTCTTCTCCTGCCTCCTGAAATGAACACACACACACACACACACATACACACACACACAAAACAAAACAAAAAAAACACAAACACACACACTCAGTCTGGGCCACACCCAGCCACTGAAAAGTGCTTTAATCCATGAAAACACACGGAGAAATAACTCTGGGAAAACTTGATTGGGAAGGTAAATCTGATGTGAAAAACTACAAACATGCATCCAAAGCCAAAAAGATGCGATCTTTTGATCACCTGTGTCACTACTCTGATTGATTGTTGGCCATCGCCTCGAGATTGATAACTGCATTATTTTTGTCCCAGCCTGGCTTATCTCCTATCAATCAACACATCACGCACACTCCCACCAGCTGTACTCAAGCTGGTCAGGCACATGGGAATGCTTTGAAAAAGATACGTGTCATGTGACATGTCATGTGACACTACACTCGGGCTTCAGGATGAGGTATTGAGCAAAGGCATCCTCCCTTCCAGCAATGAGCTTCAATTTTCCAGTCCAAAAGCAGCAGAATCAAATGGCTAAAACCAAGTTAGAGATGATAACCTTGAGTGGCTCTGCTGTTTTGATGTTTAAATTTTCCCCAAATAAGCCGTATAGCGTTCAGTATCACCACATGGATCACACATGAGGCATGGTCTGGGCTCTGTTTACTCAAGCAGTTTCTTCTTCATTGAAGGTGTCCCTCCTGTTCCCTTAGGACTTGTGGGTGACAGTTCATTGAAAGTGTCCCTCCTGTTCCCTTAGGACTTGTGGGTGACAGTCCTCTGCAGGAGGTCAGGGGGACTCAGGCAGATCCTTCCTCCTAGAGGCATCAGCTTAGCTACTGCACCACAGCCTCCAGGCAGGAGTGGGAGCTCCTAAACCAAGCAACATATCCTCTCTATCTTCAATAACTCCCAGGTCGGATGTGACTCACCCCGTCCCATACATCACATACTGGAAACCAGCATGGCGCATTAGAGAGACGAAGCCCTTTAGAATCAAGCCCACAAAGGTTCAAATCTCCAGCACCTAGTAGTGTCTGACATAAAACAGGCATTGCATAAATATCAATAAAAGAAATTCTGGCTCTGTTACTCACCAACAGTATAACTTTATACAACATCTGGAAGCCTCAACTTTCTCACCTATAAATAGGGAATGTTCAGGGGCTTAAAGAAGATAATCTTTGTGGCTTCCACAGAGGGCTGGCATAGAGAGCAAGGAAGTGCCTTGGAAATTGGCATTTCTCCAGCATTTATTAACAAAACCATAAAATAATTTAATGCAATGCCAACTATATAATGCCAAACATTTACTGAGTGCTTACTACGTGCCAGGCACTTTTCTAAGGACTTAGCATCTATTACTCTTTTAAAATCTTCAAAATATTATGTGATTGGTAAATACCACTATCGCCATTTTGCATGGGTACTAATTCCAAGCTTGGAGAATGGCCACGGCATCATGTGGTCAGGCAGTAGAAGTAATGAGGAAACCAGTTGAGCAGGCAAGACAAATCTTGGCTGCCCATGAATCTCCAGCTGAACTTCATTGCCAAGTTCATCTTTAGCTCCAGCAACCAGGGACACCAGTACAGCTTTCTCCAGAGGACCCAGTCTCGCAATGTTCTTTCCAAAGTCTGGAAAAGTGATGAGGAAGGAAAGGAAATGGAGAGGCTTCCAGGCCCTAGTGCCTTATGCCCTAGGATTCTACAATTGGAGCCAGGCCTCCGCCGTTCTGGATGTGCATGGTTGGTGAAACCAGTAGAGTAGGAAGGTTAGAGTTTGTGTGCCTGGCCATCAGCTCCTCCTAGACCAAGGGCTACAGATGCACACATTTTTCTGGATTGTCTTATTTTCCACTGGCAATCCAGATACCATCAATGCTCTAAAGCTGGGAAGCCTACTGAAGTCACTGGGTTCAAACTTGAAAACACATACACTCTAAAGCCCTGGGCCTTCACTGCGGGGGAAACAGCCATTGGATGGTTTGGCTACTAACTAATTTTCGGCTTTTTAGCCGTGGCTTTAAATAATGAGGCACCCATGGAAATGGAGGGGTGGAGGAGGAGCAATACCATGACAACCAAAGAGAAAAATCTGGGAAAATGGGAAACTTTCATCGGAGATAAGAAACCTTTCCGCCCTTATTAGGTTTTCTGTTCTATGAGGGAGGTCTCCTGGCTTTAATAAAATCTCATTTTCCCTTTAAACTCTCGCATGTGTTGGGGCCTCATATTTAATGGGGATGTAAAAGAGGATTCCAACCTGAGGCTCAGGTGGCCGGGGGCTGCCCACCCTCCAGTCCAGCAGCTGGGATTGATTGCAGAGCTGCCAGTCCTGCAACACACAAGTTGCTGCGCATCAGAAAGTAATCACGAGCCATTTGAAGCTGACCTGGGCCAAGTGAAGATGGTAGCTTGGCTCTCATTCATTCCCATTTGGACAGCGAAGCCCATCCTGGTCCTTATTGAAAGTGGACTGAAGGAGTAAGTGATGAGTTGCAACGTGTGATGCATTAGGGACATCTGCATTTGAAAGCCTCCGTGGCCTTCATCCATGCCTGACTCCTTAAGGTTCCCATTAGCACCAGGAGATTGTGTTCATTAGGAGCCGCTGATGTTGATACATTCATCTCTCCTGTCACATGCAATTCTATCCAGGGTCTGGCTCTCAGTTCTGAGGGGCTGATCAACCTCGCCTTAATACCACACAACAGGCTCCTTCACAAAACAAGGAGGGTGTCAAAGGCTAGCTGTTGGGAGATGCCAGGTCTACACCAGCAAAGACTGGAGGGAAAGTGAGGGTGAGCAGCTTGTAATTAGAAGCTACTGGTGGGAATCAGAATGCATCCATCAGATGTCGGCAGAGAGGAACACACCCTGGGCTCTTCTTCCATGATTGCCAAAGTCACCACTTGTTCAACCCTTGAGTCCTAACCACAGTTCCTAGCTCTACCAAGCTCCTGTTTTGCTAGCTTTGCCCCAAAGACAAACAGAAAAGCCATGACTAGCAAAATGAATCAGTGTGAGGCACTTGCACCAACAGAGAGCATGTAACTTTTATCTAGCAATTTCATTATCAACTCAAACAGACTCACTCTTAAAGCCAGAGAAACATTCCAGCTTTCTTCAGGGAAAATGTATGTGAGAAGGTAAGCCACAACTAGCCACCCTGTCTGCTATGGGACAAGCTCTCTGTCCTTTTCAAGCTGTCAGAGAAGATCAAGAAAGGCAAGGCTGCCCCACCCTCCCCATTCTCATCCTGGATATCCCAAGCTCAGGTTAGCAAAGCCTCTGAGGCTGAGGTACCCATTTCATCTATGAGCCTTACTCCAAGACAGACACTTTAGCTGAGATTTTGAGTCCTAGTAGAGGCTCGGGCAGGGGCAGAGTAGGAGAGAAACCTGGTCGGGCAGAGGCTGGTCAGGCTTTCCAGACCCATGTGGCCTGTGCGTAGGCATCTTCCACATCATTTTGGTCCTTCCCCTTCACTCCACACAACCCAGCCCTCAGAAGGACTTGGGACATTATTAAATTCACAAACACCTTCCTTAGGATCCAGAAGCCCAGTTGTCCCCCAAGAGGTAGAAAGGCTCAAGAATAATGCCACATGGACTGGCCTCCTTAGCTCTAATTCCACTCGTCAAAAGCAAATAACATGTGCACCTTCTGTATGTGGCACTGGAGACCCATACAGAAAAACTGTCCATGTCCCTGCCCTAAAGGGTCTCATGCAGAACTCAGTATGAAAAGAAGACAGTTGATTAAATCACCACGGCACAGTGTGATCCATGCCAATGTGGACGTGCTAGAGGACCCAGCAGCAATCCAGGAAAAGGAGTGATTCTGTCTGCTTGGGGAAGGGGGAAGAGGAAGAAGGGAAGGACAGATCAAAGAAGGCTTCCTGGAAGAGGTGACATGTGAGCTGAGAAGGAGCTCCTAGAGCAGTCGAAGTGGTGGGGAAGACACTGTAGACAGAGCAACATGTGTTCCATCGGGGGCGGGAAACAGCATGGCATGTGGGGGAACAAAGTACAAGTGGGAAGTGTCAGCAAGAGGGACAGAGTGAGGAAGAGCTTATGTGGAATTCAGAAAGGAAAAAGGCAAATAGGAGCCAAGGAGAGTAGGGAGCAGTATTTCCTTCCAGTCCAGCCAGTCCCTTATGTGAACAGAAAAGAGCAGACAGTAGGGTTTGAGTCCCGATGTCGTCAGCATGACCTTAGACCGATGCCCTCACCTCAGGGGCCTCACCTTCCCCATCTGCAAATTTGGAACAGCCCCACCTGTAGCACCTGTCCTACAATGTCGCTGTGAGAATCAAATTCCGAGCAGGTTCTCAAAGCGTTACTACTCTGAAGACGGAGGAGAGCTACGGTGATGTGAAAAGGTCTCGTCAATCACCACCAGGGATCCCGGCACTGGCCAAGGGCTGTACCAACTTTGCTGAACGTCCTTGGAGTTCACATGCTAACGGCAAAGCATCTATTGCTCCGTAAGGCAAAGAACCTGCAGCCAAGGATACAGGGGAGGGAGGAAGAAATCTGTGTCTCTGCCACTGCTCCACATGGAGCAAGACGCTGTGGTCCCTGTGCCACTGCATCCCGATTAAGTATCTGTTTCTCCTCATTTACATCAACTCAGCTTTCCAAACACCTTCCTTTCAATAGTTTTTTTAAAGGCCCTTCAAACTCAGCAACTATAAACAGTGATGTTAGGCAAGACATTTTCAGCAAGAAGCAACCGTAAGGAAATAAAATTGCTGCTGTTAAATCTCTACTCCCAGGAAGTTATTTGCTCAGCGATAACCATTTCTCTGGAGCCCTGATCAATCACTGTTCAGGCAGGAGAGAAGGCTTCCCCAGGCCTCCTGATTTCTCCAACCTGCAGTGAAGGCAGTGCCCATCACCTTTAATTTCATCCAGCAGGCCCTGACGGTGGTTTTGGGCTGGATTTGGAACCCAAGAAATTGTCCCTGTGACTGTCCTAGAAAGGACATGGGGTGGCCCTCACTCTGACTGGGCCCCACCAGCACCTGGTCCTCAATCCTCTCTGTCTTCCCAGGTCAGCCTTCGGTGCCAGGCAGGGTTAATCCTCTCTCTGCTTTCAGCAGGAGGAGCCAAATCCCTCCTACGGCAAAGTTTGCTTATGGAGAAACTTATCTTCCTGCGTTGCTCTCTCTTCATCAAACATGAATGCCAGCAAAAACTCCTCTCCCAAGCTCATGAAATGTGTAAAAAACAAAATACAGAAAAAGAAATCCTACACTAGATTCCCCAGATGTTCTCTGCGAGACAATTAGATCCCCCCCCACCCCGCTTGAAAAGGCTATTTAGGAAAAGCTGGAGAATATGAGATGCTCATGTTACGAAGTATCAGTCCAGCAGTCTTGTTTACTGGGACCCAATTGGAAAAAACCCAGATTCCCAAATAAACAAGTTCTCTCCTTTTCCTAGAAAACATTGCTTCAAATGATTTCAATCCTAAAGATCATTTTTCCAACCCAAATGACCTCTGCCTCCTTTTTATGGCCTCCCCTAGGATGGCCTGTACAGAAAATATTTCCCTGATAAGCCCAGAGCACAGTCTTCTACAAACCCAACAGAAAAAGAAAAGAAAAAAGAGAGAGAGGTGGAAGGATCACCTTCGCTGTGCAGGTAGGAAAACTGAAGTGTACCATGTGACATTCTCTCATACCTCTGTGGCACCCACACATCTGATTGGGCAGCACAGAAGACAGGGTGCCACAGCCTACCCTTCTACACCATCCCTCATGAGTCCAGAGGAGCTGCCTCCCCACCTTGCTGCTTGGAGAGATCATTTAATTTCCTTGTTCTCCTCAGTGGCCCCCAGCACCAACTCAGTAGATAGGTTCTGCTGCCTACTTGCAAATCACTTTGCTTTCCAGAAGCTGTCTGTGAGCAGGAAGATGTGGCTGGTGGTAATGACTGAAATACAGAGACCTAGGGCTGAGGAGAGGAAAGAGCCAGGATGGATGGCAGGGGAGAGCACTGTCTCTCAAAGCACAGCCTGGCACAAAGAACAGGAACGCACACCCACATTCTACTGGAGGCCGCAAGCTGAAACTGTGGTATGGGAGAGACAGTGGATGGGGCTTTCAGGAGCAATCCTCTAACTTCAGCTGACACAGCACTGTTCCCACAAATATTGGGAGAGAGGGTAGGAAGAGCACTCCAGAGGTTCCATCACGCACCCTCACCCCTACCATCACATGCTCCTGGTGAAACCATCTATGCTGTTCCCCAATTATATTGTTTCTGTCAGAAACATGTATGTTACTATCCAGAGTTGTGACGGTGCCTGGAAGGGAGCACTAACTGTGGCGGCTTTGTGTTTCACACCGTAGAAGTGATCGTCGCTGTGTGGGCCAGAGGTCTAGTGTTCTCAAGTCATGGAACTAGTCATTCTTCCCATTGAAAACTGAAGACGTGCTTTAGAGAAAAGGGTAAGAGTATTTAACTCAGAGCTCCAGCTTCTCACTACCCCTGGCAGGTGGCTGGCACAAGGTAGGTCCTGGGCAATTATTTCTTGAGTCATTGGTTGATGCCAAACTTCTCTAATAGGCAACAATCCCTAGCGATTAGAGAGGCATAAAGCAGACTGTGTCCCAGATTGTCCCCTCTCCACTAGTGGGTCATAGTTCTGAGGATTCTGCCCATCCATGAGGTGTTCTTACGAACTCCTTATTCCCTAAAAACTAAAAGACATCCCAAGAAGTTTCACATATGGCAGCCATAGCAGATGATTAACTTCCTCCTGTCATTTCACCTAGGTCTGCGATCTTTCCTGTGTGAAACAAGGTTCAAAGAGAAAGAATGATGTAGATTATGGAAAAGTCCCTTTCACCTATGATACTCTTTGAGCTGCTAAGATTTGAAATTCCACTCAGTGGTGTCAGGATATTCTGCTAGTTGAGATTTAGCCTACTTTAAACCAATGATGACCAATACAATCTGAAATGAGCATTAGATCTTTTTTTGTTTTGTTTGAGATGGAGTCTTGCTCTTGTTACCCAGGCTGGAGTGCAATGGCACGATCTTGGTTCACTGCAACCTCTGCCTCCCAGGCTCAAGCGATTCTCCTGCCTCAGCCTCCCAAGTAGCTGGAGTTACAGGCACATACCACCTGCCCAGCTAATTTTTATATTTTTAGTAGACATAGGGTTTTACCATATTGGCCAGGTTGGTCTCAAACTCCTGACCTCAGGTCATCTGCCTGCCTCAGCCTCCCAAATTGCTGGGATTACAGGCATGAGCTACTGTGCTCAGACAGATCTTTTATTTATAACAGATGCCATAACATTTGGTACAAAATTCCCTATGATTGGAGATTTTCAAGTGGAGGCGGGACAGAAATGTGGCTGGCTTATTGTGTGTGGGCAACAGTGGGTGTGTATTGTGGAGTGGGTGTGTTAGCATCCAAAGAGTGATTACACCAGGCAGCATTTCATGTCCTTCTTCCTGTGGAGCTGACCATGCAAGGGAGAAGAACCAGGACTAGGCTGATACGACCTGGCTTCTACCAAACCCCTGGGGGAGGGAGAGAAATGAAGGCAGAATGGAAAAGTCTTGTCTGAGAAGCATTCTTTTCTCCAAAGCATCTGAAGCTCCATCTTACAGATCCCCATGGACCTTGCATACCTCCACGGAAGCCTGTACTTTCTGTATTGTGATCTATTTACAAATATCTGCCCCACTCAGACTGTGGGCTACTTAAGAACAGGGCTGTGCTTCTACTCTTTGATGTACGATGTACTCTGAGCAACCAGCATAGCGGCAAGAGCATCATCAACATCAGTCACACGTTGAAGAAAAGAGTAAAAGAATAAATGAAGAAATAATCCTGCCCAAAGTTGCAAACCACCAGTGACAAAGCGAATCTTAAAACCCGGGCTTCCAGAGTCTCACACTATAGCTCTTCATCGTCACTCTGCAAACTTCACAAACAGTGAAAGATAACATCCAAACTATGACCCTTTTTGGTGTACACACACTGTCTCTAGACTTGAAGGCCTTTGCAGCAGGGACCAGTTATTTAATTCTTGTCTGGCCCTTACCAGTCAAACATATGCTTTTGGACCTGCCACCACCATCGCCCCTCACCGCCCCTGCACCTCATAATGTAACAGTGGCTTAATATAACAAAGGCAGGGCTCACCACGTTTTATAATGGTGTTGGCTTATTTATGGCTTGAGAATTGCTCGAGATGCTGAAACTGGCCCCATATGGGATTCCAGGAGTAGAAGCAGCCCCTCCCCTTGGGGCTTTGGGAACTACAGATAACTTTTTAAATGAATCAAAATACCAAAGAAATAACCCTTCCAACAGTTGTTATCCATTGCTCAACTCCCTGTAGAGAGCAGCCTGTGGAATTTGCAGCACTGTGGTCACGTGCAGAGGGCAGCGCCAGGCCCCGGCGGTGATAACAAGGAGGCATATTTATCCAACACTTCTCCCCAGAGAGCCTGTTTTCCTCCACTGCAATACTGCTGCCCTCTTGGCTCACCCTGCCTGGTCCCTGACATGGCTGTGGAATCAGATGGGTGGAACCAGAGAACCTGCCCAGACACAAGGGCCAAGGCATCAAGGGAGACGATAATAATGTGATCCTGTATCTCCTGGGCTGTTGCTTCAGTATGGAAGATTGCCAGTCTCAAAGAATTTCACAATCCCGATTTAAAGAAACTTGCCAACATTCCAGAAACCCAGAAAATAGACAGCAGTCCTCCATGGGGAGGCAGAAAAAAAGAGACTTATAGATTTAAAGTATCAGGAACATGTTCTCATGAGAGTGAGCTCAGATTGTGCTCGGCAAAGACAAAACAGATGATGCTTGAGACCAGTAGTTTCCAAACCCTATCACCCAAAGAACTTGCTGACGTGCTGACTGCTGGTCCCCAACTCAGAGCACCTGCCTCAGTAATTCTGGGTCTATGTCTATCAAGTTCTCAGGTGATACTGGTCCAAGAGTCATGCCTTAGGGGGAAATGGCATTAATTCCAACTCCAGTAAATTAGGCAAGATACTAGGAAGGACTTTCCACTGCCAAGGTTAAACATGAGACTATAAGATCAGGTTACTAAGGACAGTTGTGGAAATCTCCTGAGCCAGAGACTCATGTTTCTGAAACAGATCTGAATCTGTTCTGCTTAGCTACAAGGTAATTTTATCTACCATGGATTATAATCGGTTTCAATACAAGATTATAGAGCATCTCCAGGATTCCAAGCACTCTGCTTGGAACTGCCACCTGCAATAAGAGGCACTTGCAAATTCAGGGCTGGTTGGTTTATAACATATCCTTGTTATAGATGAGGAAACTGAGGCTCAGAGCTTCCTACAAGGTCTCACAGCTGGCATGAGGCAGAGACAGGACTCAAACTCACATCTCCAGTCTGATCTTGCCTCTTCTAGATATGAGGTAGGGGCAGAGCTGCACATAACAATATTTTCCTATATTGAACACTTGGGATGGTGTCCTACAAGATGTAAGATAAAAAAGAACTGGTTCAAAATGTCAAATGGCCAAATAAGTTTGAAGAAAACAAATGCAATGAGCCTGCTAGACTTCTCAGGTATTTTAATATACTTAAGTGCATCGTGAATCTCCAAGAGGGGGCTATGTAGCATTTCTCAAATTTGACCAGATAACCTTCTATTCAAAAACATCTACTTAAATTTCAAGTGACATTCCAGTTGTGAGGAACACAGTCTGGAAACATCTGGCATGGATATCAACAAGGCAAAGAATTTATACCCCTAGCCCATGTTCTACTTCACATACACTCACACATTTGGGATGAATGCGGAGCTGATATCTGGTGTGATTCAAATCAGATTGGAACGGAGGACTTTCCAAGATCCTGCACCATTCGCCCAAAGCTGAGGCTTTAATGGAGAGCGCCAGGAGCCCTGAGTGGGGTCCAGACACAGCCAGGTGCCACTGGCCCGGCAGGCACCCCGCCGCAGCCTGCAATCCCTCCAGGGCAGGAGCCAGAGGGGTCTGGTCGTCATCTGTGCAGCCCGCAGGCTTCCTGATGTGAGAGACGATTCCCACCAGAACTGCTAGTCATTCCAGTTTCTCTCAATCAATTATTCACACTCCTGTTTGCTTGCTTTGAGAGAGAGGCGGGGGGAAAAAGAAAAAGAAAAAGCCACAGGAAATAATAAAATACAAGGGAGAAGGGAGAAAAGGAAGGCAGGGAACTTTTCTAGGCTGCGTATAAGTGTAGACCACTAGATGTGCTTTCTAATAGGTCACCTGCATTTGTCCTCTTGGAAAAAGCACACAGGCTGGGGAGGTCTCCTCCTTTCCCTGAAACCCAGAGAAGAGGAAGTGAGAAGAGGGTGAAGAGCACAGCCAATTGCAGGAGTCAGAAAGACACATTCCAGGCTCCAGCATGAGCCCTTCATGGTTGTTTGCCTTGCCTGCTTGGATAATATTTGACCAGCTGAGGAGTACAGTGTAGATACAAGAATCACAGCCCCTGCTGCTGCTGGCTTCAGGCTCTCATTCAGCCTACTCTAGTCTCAGTTTCTTCCTTGGTAAAATGAGGACGGCCGTTCAAGCTCACCTGGAGGGACTCAAATGAGAACCACACGTGACATCCCTGTGGCCGAGACCTCAAACCTCTACCAGCCTTTCACCCTAAGCACGCACAGTCAATTTTAGCAAAAGGATCAAGATTTTTAAATTGCCATGTGTGACATTTTGCAAATGGAGATTGCTACAGCATCAGCTCATTGATAACAGAGCGTATTGGCACCGGCACGGTCTGCAATAATTGTTATGGCTATAAAAATGATCAGCAATGATACACTGTCCTTTGTATTCAAAGACAATCCTAACACAGTACAAGTGCTTATTTTCCATTGCACAATTATCATATATTGTCTGAGCTACCAATATATTTGAGAGAGTATTTGCAGTATGTGTATGTGAGTACATAGATGTGTGGGTGTGCATGTGTATATTTATATATACATATAGAAACACACACAAGTATATGCATACATAAATGCAGTTATATATTATGTTCATGAACTTTTTTGTGTGTCTATGTCTTAGTGTCTTATTCCAAAATAGGAATATAAGTTCTTATGGGCGACGATTTTCCTTTGTACTTCTTCTATATCATCTTCAGTTCAAAGCAGGTGCTTTGTAGGAAACGCTTAATACATTCCTGTTGACAGTCAGTTTGTCCCAGCAGTGGGGAAAGGCTCATATTGATCCCTCCATCCACGCTCCCTCTCTCTGAAGCCCACTCATGGTATGTCTTGTGAGATGGCCAAGCCACCTAGCAAACCATACAACCCACTTGGAAAAGGAACCCCTCACTGCCAAATTAATTAGCAGACTGGCTGCACACCCCGGGGCTGTACATGGATATTTCAAAGAACCTTCACCCTCAGACTTAAATGCTACCTAAAGCATCCCCTGGGATTCTATTTTTTATATTCTTTTTTTTTCCAACATAAAAGTGATAAATGCTCATTAAAGAAAATTAAGAAAAAATGTAAATAGAAAACAATAAATAAACCACACCTTGTCCCATTTTCCAAGCACAATACTGTCAGCACTTTGGTGGTTCTCTTTCTAGTTTTTATTTGATTCATTGTATTGTGATTTCTAACTGTCTCATGCTTTTTCACTGAATGTTATCACACAAGAATCAGTTACAAGATTGGCCTTTATAAACTGAATTTTCAAGACTACATAAATATACCAAATCTACCCAGTCATTCCCCTATAAGTGAGTGTATAGATCAATTCCAGTTTTTGATAGGCTAAATACTGAAATGTGTATCTTGGTAATTATTATCCTTTAAAAAACCTAGAATTGATTCTTAGAAAAATAGTCACTAGTTCAAAGGATTTGACTATTTTCAAGTTGCTTCCTAATTTTTTTTTTTAATTCTACTTTAATATTTACACATTGTTTTGCAGGAGTGTTGGACCAGTTAGAATTCCTAACAGCCATGCTTCAAGCACACGGAGCCAGTTTCACGTGGCACTCCTGGGACTCGTTTCTGAACAACTGTTTATAATGCTTTTCAAGTCTTTCAAAGTCCCTGCTTTACTCATCCCTATGCAGGTGCACATGGCCTGTTACAAGCCCCTGCCTCCAGAATATGGACAGTCAGACACAGAGGGGATGCCCACTCTCACTAAATCTCCAGCATTGGGACTTACTCCCAGAGCAAGCACACAGATGAAGGTTCTCAAGAGCCCTCCCGATTCATTCCCTCCCACAGGCCAGGAGCCTGTAGCATATCCTAATGAGAATTACACTGTTGTGCATCTCCCAGGAACTATGTGAGGTTTCATATGGTGGTTCTTAGCAATAGAACAAATTTGCAGCACTTTCACTTGTATTCGAGTAAGCAGATTAGTACCAGTTCCTAATTTTACTCCGTGTCTTAATACACTCTTGACTACACTTTCCTTCCCAGTAAGCTAGTAGAAATGATGGGAGCACATGACACCAAGTGTTCTCACTTCCTTTGCCACTCACCACCAGCTTTGTGGGGAATTACGGAATCATGCTGGATACTGGCCATCCAAGAGACACTGCCCATGCTTGGCTGTAACCATAGTCTTAAAGAAAGGAGACTGAACACCACCAGTTAACTTTTTTGGGGTGCTCTCCTGAAACAGAAGCCAACAGAGCTTTTGTACACATGATCAGCTCAGCAGGCACTGCTGGCTTCCTTTTCTCTTTCCTGCAGAGGCTGGGATGGTTCTGAGCACTGAGTTAATTACAGGATGCTTCAGTAAGGTGGGCTTCATCCTCTCTGACCCATGTATGCACACACACCCTTAAACACAGGTGAGAGCACACGTGCATGTGCACACGGGCACGCGTGCACACACACACACACACACACATACACACACGCAGTAGCCAGGTGGCTTGGCTGCAGAAGTGGACAAATGAACATGAGGTTATCCTATCAAACTTCAGGAAAGAAATAGACCAGGTCCAAGAGATAAGTATATTCCGAATGGAGAATCAGTTAGTTTCACTGACATTTACAAGTGATAACACCTCAAGAGTCAAACATACCTACATTCCATTGTCCAAGAGCTCCCCTGGGATGCTTGGGGCAGAAAAAAGAGACCAACTGCCTAACCAAGCTAAGGAGAGACACATTCTCAAAAGTCTTTTCTCCCTAAGGACTTGGGGTGGCAGGATATGAGCTACAATGTATGGCTGGGGTCACACTGAGGTAGATGTCTCATCTGTTTCCATTTTCCAATATCCAAGGCTGATAACACACTAAATTAGTCTACACAGCTCTCAAGTTTTTCTTAGTGTGATGAACAGCTGGAGAACAGAACTTCCAGAGTCACTGTGGCCCTGTGGGATTGGGATCCCATCTGTAGCTCAAGGCTAGGGCAAAGGCTGGTACCAGGCATCTAGACAAGATGAAGCCTTAGCAGACTCAGACCGTGGCGCACAAGATGTTTCCACAAGTCCCCTTATTCTCCTTCTTCTTTCCATTTTCAGTAAATATGCACTACAGTTCAGCTATTCAAAATGTATTAAAAGGCTCAATGGCTATAGAGAACTAATGAGGCCACAGCTGGGAGTTCAAATCCTGGATCGACCAAACAACTTTGCTTTTGTTCCCTGGCCATGGATGTAACACCCAGCCCCAGGCACCTGGCTCAGCAAACTGTGGTGGCACATGTCTTAGCGAAGGAAATGACCAGAATGGGATCCCTCACCTATATCCCTGAAAGAACAACCTCAAAGCCCCACCTTACCAAGTATCACTTTTAACCAAAGGCGAGCACTGCTCATACGGTGCGCGCGCGCGCGCACACACACACACACACACACACACACACACACACACACACACACACGCATTCTCAGTGACAAGTTCTCCTGTGGCCAACCTCGCCCCTTGCTAATAAACTGCACGAACTAAAAGATAAAGCAGCTTAGGGTCATCCAATAAATCATAAGCACAAATCAAAATCTATCCACTCAATTAAATCTGAACCCTAGCTGAAATCATATCATTTTTGAACACTGAAGTGGCGAATTTTCAAAGGATGTAAGATCATTCCACACATAGTTATTCAATATCAGCCCCTTTTCTCTGTGATTTTTAAACTTAATCAGCATTTAGTAAAGATGGCAAGATGTTCCATAGAGCTGCTATCTTTGAGGGATTACCTCCAGCTCAGAAGGGGGGAATATAAAACCAATCAGTCCATTGATAGAGGAGGCCTGTGAGCTGGCCAGCATTGAACCAAGCACCAATGGTGGGAAATGGAAGAAAAGAGTGAATTTGAAAGGAATCCTGCCAGCTCTGTATCCCCAGGGTCATCCCCACCAGTCCTGGCCCACAGTGGTCCAAGAACAACAAAGACAGCCTCTGCAGGGAGAACACCAGGCTGTGTTTGCGTCTCTGACCACTCCCCCGGCAGTCTGGATCCTGCCAAATGACCACTGGTCAAACGCTGGCGGGCTCCAGCTGGTCTCATTCCTGTTATGACTACACTTGGGTTCATTAACACCCAGCCCTCCCCTGTGGGCACACAAGGCAGGAAGCCTTCTCACCGGCTTGTTTTGCAGCCTGGCTTTTTCTTTCTCAGAAGCGGGGCAGGTGGTACTACAGTGAAATCCTGCTTAGGGAGGAAGGGAGCAGGCTGCCCAGGCTTGGGGGGCACACCTCTGGGTCCGCATGCTCAGAGGCTGTCCAGCTGCCTCTCTCTCTTGTTAGTCGGCCTTTCTTGGCATATCCCTCTGGTACGTTAAACCCTCATCTGAAATACCCAGCATGCTACCTTGGAAAGAAAATACTGAGCTTGGAAAATGGTGGGATGAGGATATGCCAGGGACATGGCTCGAGATCCTCAGCAGAGATCATGTTCCCCAGGGTTGCCCCCAAAGACATGACACTTACGTGCACAAGCTGCAGAGCATCAGAAAATCTCAGTGACTGCAAAGCATATCACATGTCATATAGGCCAGTAATTCTCAAACTGTTTTGAAGGGCCATTCTGTAAAATTTCCCATCTATTGTAGATGGATACTTTTGTCAAATACTAGAAGAACAAATTACTAGAAGAGTGAAACTTAAAGCCGCAAAATACAAATGCATCGACCATGTCCTGGGATGTTGCATCAATATCAAATTGCTGCATACATTTCTAACTGCTCACTCTCAATGTCTGTACCCATCTCAGCCCAGACCACTAACACCTTGTTCAGAGTATATTCTGAGTTGCAGTGGTCTAGACACTTGTAATCCAATGTGTGGTTCAAGGACCAAGATCATCACCTGGGAACTTGTAAGAAATGTGGAATCTCAGGTCCCACCCCAAAACTACTGAATAAGAATCTGCCTTTGCAGGTGATTCTTATTCAATTCCCAGGTGACTTGTGTGCATGAGAAAGTTTGAAATTCACTAGAATAGATCAGGCTTCTTAGCTAATAGATTATAAATGTTTTCTTCCCATCCAACCTTTACAATATCTTTGAGTAAAGGAGATACTTAACGTTGAAGTGTCTTAACTAAGTTGGAGAGCAGAGTGGGGTGTAAAAATTGGCAGGGTCTGCAGGCTGAAATGTTTTATGGGAGTTGAGTAACTGGCAAGAGTGAAGAAGAAAAGCTGAGAAATTTGGATAGCCCACCTGTAGCCAGATAACTCTGCGGTTCAGAAGCCATCAGAGAATGACTGCACTCACTTGCCAGATCAAAAGTGAGCCCAGAAGAGTGAGCACAAAGGGCGACAGACATTTATGAATCCAACATTGGGAAACAGGCATTGTACCAGGATGAAGCACAGAGTCCAGGGTCAGGATGCTGGAGGAGACAACTTGATTCTGTAATGGAGATCGTGGCCAGCCTCAGTGGAGATACAAGCATGTTTATTTTGATCTTGTATGCTTAGCTGGTTGACTGGCTGCAAGTCTGATTATCATTTACCAGGCCTCTGTGCCCTCAGCCGGAACCATGTTCCTAATCTGCTTGGCCATTAAGGGCTCTCTGCACCCTGCTCTGTCTCCAGCATGGAGCCAGAGAGGCTGGAGCTCCCCAGGGTCTCTTTCTCCACCTCCCTCCTGCAGCGTGTCTCTGCTTCTGTCTGGGACTGCAGACCCACTTCAATCAATTCCCACCGACCAGCAGCCCAGATCTTAATTAAAACATTCAACCTGCACATAAGTGAGGAGAGAAGTCACAGCCCCCCTCAGTTCAGCTGAAAGAACTCACAAGGAATATGCACAGATTCATGAGAGACTCCTATCTCAGGGTACAGGTGGGGTATAGCCATTCCCTGGTTCCCTTTTGAGAGCACCTGTCCTCCCCTATTCCTGTCCTGCCTGCGCTGTGACTGTCACTTCAATCTGACTTCCATAGTAGTTCTCTCCCCTTCCACCCAAAATCACTGTTGGAAATAGATGCTGGGTGCCACAAAGAAAAAGTAGTACTGGGACAAAGGATCTCCCAGCAAAGCAATTTTTTTTTTTTACTTCCTGCAGAAAGGGTACTCCCATAGTAATCTTGCCACAAGAGTATAACGAACAAAGGAAAGCAGACATATTTATTTCTTACACATTGGGGTCCTCCTTACTCCTGTGTCTGATCTCTGTTGGCTGGAGCCAGACCTTACAATCTAAACTGAAACCTGATTGGTTAATAACTTGAAACTTTTCTAAACAGGTAAAAGCAATGGAGAGCAAAAAACGGGAAGTCCAAATAAGGAATGGGCATAGGCTGTGAGCTGGGACATGCCTGTGAGCACATTCAGCACACATATCTTGGTTAAAGTACAAGGACATAAAATGTACTACGTACCTGTAAACATTTCTAACAGCTACATAGTACAGCACTTCTAGCAAAATGGCAAAAAGGCTTTTAAAGAAAGTGTTTAAAACAAAGTATTATGTCTAACAATCACCAATACACAGAGCTGGGGAGACCCTGGAAAGTGAGGAGCCTCATGGTTAAGTGTCTCACCCAAAGTCACCCAACCAGTGTGTCCCTGCCTGAGATTAACACAAGAAAATTAATGATTTGTAAGTCAGTCATTCACATTAGTCCTACTCACCAGCTATTCCTCCATAATGACAATTTTGTACTCATTATTATATTGTAATAGTCTACTCAACTATCAGATTTGGTTTGGAAAAAAATTGTCTTATTAATGTTTTTTCTGTGGTCCTGACCATGTATTTTGACCAATCCAACCAAGGGGTTCCAGCTGTTCGACTCTTTGGAGAATAAGTACAAATCAAGAGTTTCATCCAATTACTTCTTCCAGAGGTCCTATGAGGCTTTAGGGCCTCAGGTTGGGGCTACCTTGGCTTCAAGGTGGGATAAGACAGAAACCGTCTCAGCCTTTGGGTTGTGGAATTCAGAGTAGGACCAGCTCAAGCCTGGGGTTCATGCTCTCTCCCAGGATCAGCCCTCCCTTCCAATTCTGCAAGATTCTAGGAAGCATTGGCCTTCATTATTCTATTCCTCAAACCAGGGCTTCTTTCTGTCAAGTTCCATAACACATGACAGGAACCTGAATCCCACAAGCCATGGCTGGCAGCTCAGAGCAAAGGCGTGGCCTTCACAGAGCTCTGGCTGGAAGCAACAACATTCTCAAAAGAAAAGACTCTCCGCTGAAAACACAGCCAATATTAGCTTCTCCCTCTGGCAAGTGAGCCTCAGGATGTGCCACAGCATGGCCCTTGCTTCTCTGCCCCATGAATTCCAGCCCCCTTCTGCCCACCAACCACCCTCCTCTGTGTTTCCTGAGACACACCCAGCCACACCCTGCCTTTCAGCAGGCACTTGTACTCCTTGAAAGTCCCAAGGAGCTTGTACTTCCTCACATTGGTTGGGCAGGAGCTGGGCTAAAGCTTTTCCTTTCTCCTTTTGTGCTTTTAATGTTGAAAAATGATGTCTGTAATAAGACAGGAAATTCTTTGCTGGTGACTCAAAAGCCAGTGAGCAGAGAAAGCAGTGGATGGGAAGGCTCGCAGAGGGCAAACTCTAGTCATTCCTCCCCGCACCACAGCACCACAGACTTAGGGAGTTTACCTTTTACCCCGTCCTTTTCCTTTTGAACAAAGCAAAGGGAGGACAGAATCTAGTTTCTGCTTCCCTTCAACGCCAGTTAGCATTAGTGGAAAGGAGATTCTGTGCCCAGCCAGGAGGATGGAAGAGTACCAGTGGCTGGCAGGAGCAGGCATGTGCACGTGTGTGCGGCCACGCTGCAAGGCGGCATCAGGTAGGTGAAATGGAAAATGCAAAGGAGACGCCCAGCATCAGGGTCGGGGCAGGAAAACTGGGGCCAGGGGAACCCACTTCCCTTCCCTTACTTGATCTCTCCAATAAAGTCATGACTGACAAAGCATGTTGAAGAAGAAGTGGAACTTCCCTGTGTTTGTCTGTTAGTGAGGACAGCTTGTGCTGATTTGTTCTAATTGCTTCTCTACTTCCCCCATGTGAACTAACGGGCAACTTCAAAGGAGAGTGCAGGATTCCAGAGCTAGCAAAAGTAAAGCACCCTTACACCCTTTAGCCTGAGGTAGCAAGGAATGGTTACAGGAAGTTGAAAGGAGATTCCTGTAGGGCAGATCACTTTGAGAAGTAAAGGATGCAGCCAACCCCGGGCTACCCAGCAGAGGTAAACAGTGGGTGTTGTGTGGGGGGTTGCTAAAGGTGGGGAACTAGTGTGAATTAATCCCCAACCTCTATTTTTTCAACACCACCAGTCTCCTGCCAGGATCCTCACTGTTTAGCTCATCCAGTAGTCAGATGCTAGGGAGGCCACTGAGGCAGACTCCACAGTCTTTGGAGGGCGCAAGGCTCTGGAGCACCAATAAAATATTGCTGAAATGGCCAGGAGTGGTGGCTCATGCCTGAAATCCCAGAACTTTGAGAGGCCGAGGCAGGTGAAACACCAGAGGTCAGAAGTTCAAGACCAGCCAGGCCAACATGATGAAATCCTGTGTCCACTAAAAATACAAAACATTAGCCAGGCATAATGGCAGGTGCCTGCAATCCCAGCTACTCAGGAGGTTGAGGCAAGAGAATCACTGGAACCTGGGAGGCAGAGGTTGTAGTGAGCCAAGATTGCACAATTGCACTCCAGCCTAGGCAAAAAGAGCAAAACTCCCTTTCCAAAAAAAAAAAAAAAGATTCCTGGAAGAAGCACACATCAGTGTGTACATGGGAATTACTCATTGATATTTCTGTCCTTCTAGAACATAAGTTTCTGGAGGGCAGCATCCATGTGCCAAGGGCATGTTGGGCACCCGATAAATCTTTAATATATTAACAAGTGTATCTATGAAGAAAGGGAGAAATTAAAGGGCATCAGGGAGGGAACAAAGCTAACTAGCCCTTATGTGGTCTGTAAATGTGCACCTGCTATCAGGAGGTCCTAGCCTTTCAGACTCAGTCTCTGAAAAGTACAGACATTGTTTCTCCTAATCTGTACTCACAATCTTTCCAGGGCTGCCACTCCCTGAGTTTCCCAGGTCTCCCCGCTTCACATTCATGCTACTCCAAGCTGGCAGGAGGCTCAGCCCTGGCGGGTGATGCTCTAGACAGGTAGCTGGGTGCCCCAGAGGTCCTGGCAGTTACTGTCTGGCCTCCACGCTCTTCTGCAGTTAAGTTCAGTGCAGAGCTGAGCATTGTGCATTGCTGTGTGCCCTGTTCAACAGTTACTGTGGCAACAGCCAGGCTTCAGCCTCCACTAGGCTGTCCTGGGGAGGAGGGGCTGCTGTTGGAGCCATCCTGTAAGCCACAGCCAACCTGGTAACTGTGCATGCAGGTCCTCAAACCAGGGAATAGACAGACACTGGAGTCCTGCTGAGCCCCAGGCTGGCCAGGAGACAAAACAGGTGTGATCTTTCACAAAATCCAGCAGCCCTAGGAGGCACTGCCTCCCTGTGTCCATTTGAACCCCCAGGCCCTACAGCAGAGGCTTCCCTCCAGTTAGCATGAAGGTGCTTCACAGCTTCCTCTGTAGCCACACCCTAACCTATCCCACTACCGCATGCTCCAGCCAAATAAATCTATTACGGTTCCCCACACCAGTTGTCAGTTTCCTCCTCTGAATTTTCTCATGCTACTCCTTGACATTTTCACTGGAAACATCCATTTATCCTCAAAGGCCTAGCTCATGCTCACCTTCTCTAACAGCACCATTGGCCCCCAACACTCCCATCACCACCACTGACCCCGGTCCCACCCAGCCAAGAAGACTCTCCCACTCTCTATTCTGGGCTCCTACAGAAGGTGATAAATCCCACTACCCTGCCAGACTATGCCTCTCATCTGATTATCAGCCCAGCACCTAAGGCAGTCAATGGGTTTTACCCTCAAGAACCCACCATCCAGAGAGGGTGTATTGGCTTTAACCTAGGTATCAAACTATTGAGTTAAGAGCAAACAGCCCCACATATGGACGTGGATTTGGGCATGGCTGACTTTCACGGGGCCCTCCATCCCCCCGCCAACAAGCTTATCGCTCAAGTCCTAAATTTGTTAGCTAAACATTCATTCATTCATTCATTCATTCATCTATCTGAGAGATTTGATGAGCATAACACTACATAACACTGTGCTAAGCACTGAGAATACAGAGCGCAGCAAGACACAGTCCTGGCTCTCTAGAAACTCCTAGGCTAGGAGGAGAGGCAGAAGAGTAAGCGGACAATGAAAGGGAAGTGGAGAGGATGGTGGGAACCGCAGAAGAGGCCCCTGACTCCATGTAAGAGAGAAACTAAACATTTAGAGACTTGACGTTCAGTCTGGATGAAACTGGGAGAGTGGGGCAGCACCAGGACACTGAGCCATCTTCAGAGCATGGCAGCAGAGCCCAGGCTTGACTCAGAAGGAGGGCTGTGTAACAATCCAGGCTCCTCTGCCAACTTACCACGAGACCCATTAGCGATTCCAGGCACAGTGCTGTTGAGATGCAGGCCACTAATTTGCACCCCACCCTCTTTTTTTTTTTTTTTTTTTTATGTTAACTGGCATCTCTGCCCGACCTTCCCCGATCCTCTGACAACCTGGGAGTCTGCCTGGCTAGCAGCCATCCAGATTTCTCTTTTTTTTTCTCCAAGCCCTGGCCAAGACTCACGACACATGGGAGAGGGGGAAGGGAACAGTTTGTGCTTATGCAAAGCTTGCTCTTGCATTCAGCCCCTGGGCCAGGATGGGGCCGAGTTTCCTCTGAAGTGGTGCCCAGCCGGTAGGGCTGCCTCTGCCCTACCCCCTTGAGACACCCAGGCCGATTTGGTGCAGATGGCACCAGCAGATGCCAGTCCCTAGGAGGGTCCCTCCTCCCTAGCTAATGAGGGGAGCAGGTGAAGGGACCAGAGAATGTTGATCAGGAATGAGAAGTGAAATAATCACTAGATTAAGAGTTAGGAACCTGGGTTCTAGTCCCAGCTCTGCCACTAATAGGCTGTAAGACTTTGGGCAGATCACTTCACCTCTCTGGCCCTGGGCATCCCTGTTGTTTGAGTCTATGAAGCTGTCACAAGTGCATATACTGCTTTCAAAGAAAAGAGAAGTGCGTTTTCACTTCTACTCCGCTATTAACCTACTGTGTGATGTTGGGTAAATTCCTTCAACAATCTGTGCTAAATTTAGCCATCTTGTAGAAGTCACATTGCATGCAACATGAAATTAAAACTGAATTAGTGTGAGGGCCAGGGCCATGAATGAACCCAGGAAGAAATCATGAGAATCCATGAAGAGCTTTTTCCCACTGTCCCTGCCCTGGGATTCTAGTCATGAGGAAGCTGCTGGTCCACTGAGTTTTCAGTCCTGCTCTGAGCTCCTGCCCTTCCTCCCACACTTAAAATATCCCTCTGCTTGGCCAGAATTCTCTGAGGCCATCTGTGGCTCCTATCCACCAGCTAGGTGAGCTCTGGGATCGGCCCTGGGGATTATCAGCCTTCAGGGATCCTGGGCCTCACCACCAGATGTAGTCCTTTCTGGGGCAGGTGCGGCTGCACATGCCAGCAAAAGTGAAGCTGCCTCTCTCTGTATCCTTACAGCAAATGGGTAGCAACCACAGCTGCTCAGAAGCAGCTACGAGAGCTATTGACCAAATAACCTACTTCTCACTCTTGGAAATAATGGGGGAAACACTCAATTAGGCGTTCTGGTCTAGATCTGGACTTGAGTGGAAGTGGGCCACAGCCTGCCCTCCAGGCTCCTGGAAAACAGAGGTTTGTGGCTGTTGCAGGATGCAGGACCACGGGATTTATGGGGGCAATTTGGTATGACTGAAGATAAGTGGCTGTTCAGGCAGAGAGGAAGATGAGGACTGGGGACAAAGTGAGTGAGAACTTTCTTTGGAGTCTGAACTTTATCCACCCTGTGAGAAGAAATCAATGGAAACCTTGGGAGGGACCCCAGAGAGAGTCCTGCTGAGAGAGGGCGTCAGCCAGATAATTTTGATGATGCAGCACTGAGAGGGGGCACCAAGTCCTATTCAAAGTATTGCCTCCCACCTGCTTATTTTATGGCTGGCCATGTGGCCCCTGACATGCTGCTGAACAGAACCAGTGGGGAGCCGCAGCCAGTTAAATCCTGGCACCCATATAGGCTGCCTCTGATAGCCTGGAATGGGGAGCCTCAATTAGCCTCCTGAAAAAAGAGGAGAATATTACTCGACTTTGTTTGCCTCCCAGAGAAAGCAAGAAGTGCAGATACAAGTGCAATCCGTAACTACTTGCTCTAGAAGGAATGGCCAGGGCCCCATGGCTGGGAAACAGATGATGAAGCCAGTTAGCAGTCTGATTCCAAATTGGTGTTTTTCCCATGATACCTCTGCCTGTACACATGTTCAAGACCAGGAAAGCTTTTTTGTGGTATTTTGTTTTCTCCCAAATTATGGGCAACTGGTATCCTGAAAGCTGCAATAGTTTGGTGAGCTATAAATTCCTGAGCCTTTCAGCCTCACTGGAGGTTGACAGTGATGTTGTCTGAGGACTTCCTGGGACACACAGCTGAGCCAAAGTAGGCTTAGGTCAAATGCACTCTAGAGATAGGGGAGCTGGTGGTCAAAGTGATCACACATCAAGAGAAAGCCTTCAGCCAGCCCCCTGGGATATCCCCATCATGGATGGGCAGGGGAGGACTCTGGAGACTCAGTCCAGATACTGAAGAGTATGCTATGCCAGTTGGTTGCTTTGAAAACTGGGGAGTTCATAAAGGAAATGGGGAGACCTGCAGGTTCTCTAGGTGTCTATGGAAGTTTCTGGAAGAGAAAAGAAGAGCCAACACATATGTATCACTCATATATATATTAACTCTAATTTTCACAACAGTACTGTAAGAGAAGCACTGCTTTTTTTTTTTTTTTTTTTTTTTTTTTTGAGACACAGTCTCACTCTGTTGCCCAGGCTGGAGTGCAATTGCACAATCTTGGTTCACTGCAACCTCTGCTCCCAGGTTAAAGCGATTCTCCTGTTTCAGCCTCCCGAGTAGCTGGGATTACAAGCATCTGCCACCATGCCCAGCTAATATGTTGTATTTTAATAAACATGGGGTTTCACTGTATTGCCCAAGCTGGTGTTGAACTCTTGACCATGTGATCCACTTGCCTCGGCCTCCCAAAGTGCTGGGACTACAGGTGTAAGCCACTGTGCTCAGCCAGATAAGCACTATATTTATCCACATTTGATAGATAAGGAAACCAAGGCACAGAGAGGCTAAGTAGCATGCCCGAGGTCAAACAGCTGATTAGTGGCAGGGCCTGACTTTGGTTTTGGGGGTGTTTTCTTTTTGACAGAGTCTCCCCCATCACCTAGGCTGGAGTGCAGTGGCACAATCTTAGCACACTACAACCTCTGCTTCCTGGGTTCAAGCAATTCTCATACCTCAGCCTCCCAAGTAGCTGGGATTACAGGTGTGTATCACCACGGCCAGCTAATTTTTTGTGTTTTTGGTAGAGGACAGGGTTTCACCATGAGCTGGTGCTGATTTCAAACTCCTTGCCTCAAGTGGTCCACCCGCCTTGGCTTCCCAAAGTGCTGGGATTACAGGTGCAAGCCACCACATCTGGCCAGCAGGGCCAGACTTTGAACCTCAGGAGGCTTCTCCCAAAGCCTGTGCACTCTTAACCACTATGCAGAGCAGCCTCTCCAGAGTGAAGCAGGATGCTGGTTTCTTTAAGAAAGACCCTGCCTTGGTGTGGGAATTAGAGCCTCTGGGGCTGGCCCTGCCCCACACCTGCCTGGAGCCGAGGGAAATCCTGTTTCAAGATCCAGTTCCAGACATTCGCCACTCTGACAGCTGGCCCAGGGATGGGGGCTGGGGACCTCACACCACCGCATTCTTTGCAGGGACACCCAACCATCCGTTTAAGGCTAAAAATCTTCACGTCTCAGCCTTCCCCAAAATTTTATAAATACTAGAAGACAAAAGCGCAGGAACCGGCATGAATGAAGTTGGTTTTTAAGAGACAGTGTTTAACATCAAGATCCTTCTGATGTGAGTAATTTGGATTCTGATGCAATTCTGGATTGTTTGTTGAATTATGCATCAGCAGCTTCTGTTGCCGTAAAACGTGCCACCACCACTCAAGCTGATCTGAAACCTGCAGCAATGAAGACAGTTGGGTTCACAGTTTGGGTACTGAGATGCGTCTTTGATGAAACTGAACCAGGAGGGAAAGGGAGAGAGGGAGAGAAAGGGGGAGGGAGGGCGGGAGGGAGGGAGAGAGAGAGAGAGAGAGACAGACAGACAGACAGACAAGGGGAAATGGAGAGCAGGTAGTAGAAGAATTGGGGAAACAAGGTGGGATTAGGTGCTTTATTTACTACACACTCATCACACTCATGAGAGCCCCATGCCAGGAGAAAGAAAAGACCCAAAGAGGTGAGCAGACATTGCCTTCCCAAAAATCCAGGAAATTCCACAGGACACAGAAAGACAAGAACAGAGTGAACCAGGGGAGATTCATCCTGGCAAGGGATGAAGCAGCTCCTGGACTGTCAAATGCCCACTGTCTCTACCACCTGAAACACGATGCTCTCCTGCAAGCTCTCCATCTATGTTGGGGGCCCGCCTACTGGGCCAAGGGCAGTCATGGTCATCATTATTAATTATTTTCTCAGTGTTTTAATATTTATTGCAGGCTGATACCCTTATTTAAAAGCAACAACTAAGGACCGAACACCTATGTGACAGAAGGCACAGAGGAGAAAGGTGATATACCTAAAGTCACACGCTGCTTAGTGGCCAGATGAAATTAGAATCCCAGTCTCCTGACTGCCAGTCACCTTCTTTTCCATCACCCAGGGCTTTGACATCTTACTATGAAGGCTCCCAGGATCTCTGACAACCCATCAGACCCACTGCTTAGGCTAGGAACGCCTAGTCCTGTGCCAGGAGCAGTAGAAAGCAAAGGCACCAAAGCCTCCACCTAAGCCACCTAGCCCAAAACCACACTCTGCCTCTAGTACACTGTGCCCCTGAGCAAGTTATGGAACTCTCAGTGCCTCAGTTTCCTTATCTGCCAAAGAGACCTGATAATAGTTCTTACTTCATTGAATGAGATGATCCATTTGAAACCTTTAGATTAATGCCAAGTAAATGTTAAGCAGACAATAAATATAATCTGCCTTTTTCACTATTGATATTCTCCTGCAAAACTGTTACAACTTCAGAGGACTGATCCCAAAGCTGTCCAGGAAGACCCTGCCAAGTGTCCTGCTCTCCTGAAGAGCCCATGTCCTCACTATCACAGGTTTTATTTGGTGTCCCAATGAGGAACCACATGTCCATGGCTGCCGAGCCAGGAGGTCCCCAGGTGTGCAGGAGTGAGCTCTGTGGAGACACCGTCAGTGCCAGTCTGGTGGGAACCCCAGCTCTGCGTTTGTCCTTTACATGAAGCCATCGAGCCAAAACCATCCTCCTGTGCTGGCCCAGTTTAAAAGCCTGGGCTCCAGGGACGAGGAAGACCCCTCAGCCCAATTACAAATCAATCTAGCAGCCTCATCGAGGCCATTGCCATAAATGGCTCTAAAAGCTCAGCCTCTTTTGGCTCAGCAGGCTTGGGGCTCCAGGATTAATGAGCATCAGCTGCCGGCAGGCTGGTGGGAACAGATGCCGACCTAATAAGCAGGGTGGCCCAGCCCTCGTCAGCTCGAGGTGGACAGGGATGATGAGCAGGTGTCATTGTCATGATGACCCTTTGCCAAGTGTCACTTTGAAAGGCAGGGCTGTTGTCATCAAGTGGCATCTTATTACCCCACCTCAGGATGCCCACAGGAGATTTTAAAGATGGCCTTTCTTGCTGCCACCTCCACTCCTTGGCTGGGCCTGGCACAAGGTTCTTCTCAAGGCCTCTCAACCGTTAGGACTGGAGAAGGGTGTTAGAATCCTGGGCATCCCCTCCTACCCCATACCACTTGATTGGTGCTGTGTTTAAGTACAAAGGTCCCTACTAGAACTTCCGTCAGTCATGTCTCTTCTATACTTACGGGCTTCAAGTTTGCCTGGAGTATTTACACACAGTTTTGCAGATTTCAATGGATTCAAATGGGCACAAGTGCCCAGCATCACATTGGTCACCAAAGGGACAGAACCCAGTCCCCAAAAGCCATATCAACTTGTATGTCAGTCAAGGACACAGGCCCCAGGGGGACTGATCGTAAGCATGAAACATGGCAACAACAAAAATAGTCACGATCACTTCTTGAGCATTTATTTTGTGCCAGACACTGTTCTATACTCTTTATAAGTTCTGGCGAATCTAGTAAGTATGAATAAAAGACTCTGAATAATAAGAGTCACATTATATCAGGGCAGTTGATGCAGGTGAAGCAAAACAAGGAAAGATCACATCGACTGACTGGAGAGATGGAGAGTGGCTTCATAGGGGAGTTGGGACCACACTGGGCCTAGTGGGATCTGGAGGAATGTTCCAGAAGCAGAAGCAGGCACACCCAGGCAGGGCTGCAGTGAGTTTGCTGAAGCTCACACGTCTGTGTTCTGGAGAGCAGAGCTGTGGGGTCTCAGATATATTCAATTTAGTGGGCTCTGGCATCCGAAAAAGTTGTTAGAATGAAATTTCAAACTCGGGTTTTCTTCTGATGAGAGTGGACTTCACTGGGGCTTCACTGCTTCTTTTCCATTTCTGTTTGGAGTGTGATTTTTTTAAAGGTAAAATTTACACGCAGTGAAATGTGTAGATCTTCAGAGCACACTTTGATGAGTTTTTGACAAATGCCTTCACCTGTGTAACTAACACTCCAGTCAAGATCTAGAATGCTTCCATGGGCATGGAGGAGGAGGCATGTGGCCTTTGCGATCTGATTGTCCTACACCTACATCTTCTGAGTATTCGTAAAATAATCAACTTCCTCCCTTACCCAATCCCAGTCCACCTCCTACCCCAGGAGAAAAAAATAAAGTTCAGCCACATCTAAAGAGACAAATGCCTAGTCTGTCTTTGTGTTTGACACATTTGTGCCCCAGAACCAAGCTTCATACCAGGCACAGAGTGAGTGGTCCACACATGTTCCTTTAAAAGAAAGGAAGGAATTAACATCCTCAGATTAAAGTCTCCCAGGAAATAAAGGACTCCACTTTCTCTAAGTTCTCGTGTGACACTGACAATTACGCTTTCTTGTCCCCTCTCCTGAGATTAGGAAAGAGTCCCTAGGAGGATGCAGAGGAGTATCCTCTGTCCCACCACACACCTGTCTCCCAGAACCCACCTCTACAGCCAGTCCATCTCAGGCCTCAAATTCCATGTTTGATAAAAGCAAGTGGGTAGCTCCAGGTGCACTTCTCTCCTCCCAGCTATTCAGCAGACAACATCTGAGACATAATGGACCCCAGCCTCAGACAAGCTCACCCTTCCCTCCCAGGCCCTGTGCGAATGAGCCAGGCCACTCCTTGGTTTTCAGGCAAAATGCCTAAGAAGACTCCTAGTAAAAAAGAGAAGCCTCTAGGGGTACCATCCGAATGCATGCCACGCATTTACTTCCTAGCCTAATCAGCACGTGGGTGTGGCCGCAGCTACTCGCCAAAACTCGCCAAACCTTTTATCCTGCAAGTCCCTAGATGTCCTCCTCGGGAAAGCTCCCTGCACACAGCTTGCGGGAGACTGCAGGCTTATAAACAGCATAAGCCAGCATTCCAATCAGATTATCTCTCACTTGCAATATTGTACAAAGAGAAAAAATAATGCTGAACATTCTGTTCGTGGAAGAAAAAATAGCAGGAGAAAACTGTCACATTGTTTGGTCTATTTTCAATTTCATTCCCGAGCCCTGCAAATAGCTATCTGTGCAAGGAGGCCAGAGGAGGACTCCAGCAACCTGACACGCAGAATCTCAAATCGGGTCTCCAGGGCCTGCGGAAAAGGAGAGACCTTTGGCTGGCACATATCTGCACATGTGATCAAATTGCACAGAACTAAATACACACACCCACCACTGCCAAAACTGGTGAAGAATGAATGGATACGCTTGGTGGGTTGTACCAGTCAAGTTTCTATTTGTGATACTGTACTATAGTTATGCAAAATGTTGCCATGTGGAGGGGAGAACTGAGCGAAGGGTACAAGAACCCCTCTGTACCATTTATTGCAATTGCATGCAAATCCACGATTATCTCAAAAGGCAAAGTTAAAAAATGTGCTGCCAGGGTCTGATTTAATGGCACTAGGGTTCAGCCTGAGCATCAAGAGTTTGTTTTTCTGTTTTTTTTGTTTTTTTGAGATGGAGTCTCACTCTGTCACCCAGGCTGGAGTGCAGTGGCATGATCTTGGCTCACTTCAGCCTCTGCATCCTGGGTTCCAGCCATTCTCCTGCTTCAGCCTCCTGGGTAGCTGGGATTACAGGCACAGGCCACAACCCCCAGCTAATTTGTGTGTATTTTTAGTAGAGCCTGGGTTTCGCCATGTTGGCCAGGCTGGTCTCAAACTCCAGACCTCAGGTGATCCACCTGCCTTGGCCTCCCAAAGTGCTGGGATTACAGACGTAAATCACTGCGCCCGACCGCATCAGAGTTTTAAAAGCTCCCCAGGTGATTCTAATATGAAGCCCAGGCTGAGGACCTCTGCTCATGGAGGGTGGGAAGGTAAGACACACACATGAAATCCAGAAACAATCAGCATGTGATACCTTACCAAAGGCTTCATTAAACCCATTGAACAAATCAGTGAGCTACTGAACAGATGCATAAGAGTAGAGGAATTCATGTAGGATAAGAGAAGGCTTCATGGTGAAGTGCGATTTAACCAGGACGGGGCAGAGGTGGACAATTCAGAGGAGGGGGAACAGCCCTCTAAGCCAGTAAAGCGGGGCTCAGAGATGGTGTGGCCATATCAGGGAGGAGGGGAAGAACTTGGAGATAGCTGAGGAGTGAAGGTGGATAAAACTTTTCATAATAAACTGGCTCGATCCCTGCACTTAGACGAGTGGCTCTTTCAACCTCCTGAACCAGCTCTAAGTCCCTGCAAATTGCCAAGAGCAATTTTCAGCAAAAAGCCAATTCCCCAGAAGGCACTTGGCATCTCCCAGATAAGCAAAAGAGAGGGATGCCGAAGAGGCTTCAGAATATAGTATCGATGGGTATAAAAGTAAGCAGTCCTTGTTATGGCTCATGTCACTTTGCCTGACTGCGCTTCAGCTGGCCTTAGATTCCCCAGTCAAGAGCCCAGCCAGGCACTAGAAAATGCCAGAAATGACCTGGGAACGGCTAAAATAGAAATCTCAATGCCTACGTACCAAAGTGAATGCACTTGACTCAGCAGGTCCTTGGAGTAATCATGCAATGCCTCTTTATTCTTATTTTATACACAAGTCTAATAAGCTTGAGTATTGGTTTCCAAGCCCACAGCAAATTAAAAAGAACAAATTAAATGGCAGCAGGAGAGCTGCATCAGACAGAATAGTGACAACTGTGAGAAGTTAACAGGTGACAGACACCCTGACGGTAGGTGGGGAGACAGAAAGCTATAAAAAGTAACTTGGGGCACTTACCTAACATGAGGAAGCCACCCTAGAGAGGCAGAGGGGCTCCATTGTAAAGGTGGCGAAAGAGTAAGATACTCAAGTCCAAGTTCTAAATGCCATAGAGAACGTCTCTTTATTTTTCCTGTTATTAATTAGTCCAATGTGTACACAGAGGAGAGTGGCAGTGTGCCACTGTAGGCTGCCACTATGGGAGGGGCAGCTGGCTAAACATCTCATTGCAGGAAATACCCTCTGCCAAAAACACAGTGCCCCTCTCAAAGCCTGCTTTCTCATATTGTAACACTGGCTGCTGCCATCACAGGGTATACAGTGCAAAGGGCAGTCTTCTCCCGAGCCGCTCAGTCCATTGGATTTATCAGGCTTAATAAGGAGGCATCTGAGGACCAGGCAAAGCACTTCCTACATTATTACCACGGCACCATCACTTCACATGTGACGGGTCTGGCTGTGAACTCCACCTCCAGCGTGGCCAGAAACTGCATGTCCTTGACCCAGTTGCTTCATTTACTGTGCCAAGCACGCCCACCCATTGACCCCCAATCCAGAGAGCTAGTGCTGAAGAGCTCGTTAACAAAACACAAAACACTCAGCTGACCCACCGCCACCATGCAAATGTGTAATAACTGGATCTCTCTTCCCCTACAGCTAACCTAAAGCATCTCTTCTGGGCCAGCTGCATTGCCTTGCCTCTCTGTGTGGTTCAGGGCCAGAGAGGGCAGGCTGGACAGCCTTCCATGCCAACATCCCAGGAGGCAGTACTTGGAGCAGGGAGATGAGAGAAGATGGTCTCTCCCACCACACAGGGCCCAGGTCCCCTTCTCAGACTCAGAGGCCCAGACCTCTGCTATGGTTGGCCCCCAAAAGCAGCAGGGAAGGGGATGGAGGTTCCAAACCCAAGTATCCTATGCTGGCAATGCACTGCCCCCTCAGGATCCAGCATGCAATAATGTTCTCTCTTGGGAATGCCAGTGTCCCATTTTCATTCCAATGTGAAAGTTGAAAAAGAGAAGTTGGGCAAGGAAGAGAGGCTTTTAAGAACTCCCCTACTCAGGGGAGAAGCTGGCAGCGTGAGCCTAAAACCAGCCAGGCAGGTAAGGGGAGGGGCCCTAATTGCTGCTAAAGATCATGGGTAGCCCTGATGACACCTGGAAGTCTTCAGTGAATCCTCAGGCACGAAACATAAATCATCTCCTTCTCACTTCTTGCTGATGGCGTTTGCTTGCTGTGTCAGCTGAATTCTCGAATTGGCCTGGGTTTAAATAGGGACTCTTTTTCCCTGCCTGGCCTGGCTTTTTCTACACTCTCTCTCCAACCTCCTCCCACCCCACAGAGAGTGATGACAGAGGAATCTGCCTGCAGATTCCAAAATGCAGGTTTGTGGCTTTACTTTCGTGGGTGGGAGGGAAGAAGCAGAGAGAGAAGAGGGTATTTGGGGGCTGATGTCAGGGACAGGACCTAAGGGATCAGGAGGGAGAAAGCGGCCATCTGGACCCACTTGCTGACTTTTGGGGTCCAGTCCCCCTTCCAGGCAAACCCCCTCTTGGTCCCTGAGGCAGCTAGACATGCTCCATTCCCAAGAGGCATGACTCAGGAAACGCCACGGGGAGGGTCAGAGCAAGATGAGGGGTCTGTAGTTGGCCCTGTCATTCTGGGGAGCAGAGGTTCACCCGGGCTCTGTGAGCAGCCAGGAGACAAGGCTTTCTTTTTCTCACTTCCTTTGTTTCCATGGGTCCCCAAGCACCTCCATAACACAGGATGGGTCAGAGCCCCTTGAGGAATTAACCCAGAGGCCTTGACCCTACATAGCTCCATGAGAAGCCTGAACCTTACTAACCCTCCAGGAGGCTACACACGATGCCACCAGCTCTAATGGGGCCCACCCAGCACAACCCCAGGAAATGTCCCAAGAAAGCTTTCTGAAGGCCCCTTTTCCTAGACTATGGGAGACTCACCCCAGTGACTTTATCACCCAAACCCCATCCAGGATGAGATGCAGCCCCCTTAGCCTTTGTGAGGCAGAGGAGGAGGCTGTGGGCAGCCTCTACCACTGTCACTAACCAGCCGTCACAGGCCCAGAGCCAGAGGTGACCCTCCACCAGTCACCAACCAGCCGTCACAGGCCCAGAGCCAGAGGTGACCCTCCACCAGTCACCAACCAGCCCTCACAGGCCCAGAGCCAGAGGTGACCCTCCACTAGTCACCAACCAGCCCTCACAGGCCCAGAACCAGAGGTGACCCTCCACCAGTCACCAACCAGCCCTCACAGGCCCAGAACCAGAGGTGACCCTCCACCAGTCACCAACCAGGCTTCACAGGCCCAGAGCCAGGGGGCAGGGGGCAGCGGGCAGGTGGCCTCCCACTGGATGGCAGAACAGGATGGCTACATGACCAACATGGCTTGCTGGTGTCACAGTGTCCCTGTTACATGGACCTGGCAGTGCACCTGGTGACATGGAGGCCACGTGCTATAAGGTAGTGATTAAGAATGGGGCTCCCAAGTCACACTGCTTGATTGGCATCTTAATGAGCAATGTGATCATGTTATTTAACTTCCCCAGGTTTTTTTTTTTCCCTAGTTATAGGGGTGATAGTGACAGCATCGCCGCATAGGGTTGTAGAGAGTGAGATAATTCATGTAAAGTTCTTAGAACAGTGCCAAGCCTGAGTAAGTGCTGGTGCATGCTGTGATTACTATTCTGATTCCTACAACTACAATTATTATTATTACTGTGGCTCAGGAGACCAGAAAGCACAGCGGTGGAAGGATGAAGCTGCAGGGGGAGTAATGCACGCATGAGGTGCTGCTGCCTTCCTATCACCCCAGGGTCCCCACTGGCTTCCCCAAGGCTGGTCCTACTTGTTGTGAAGGGACCTGAGTCTGACGTTCTACTTTAAAAGAACATCAGGGGGATCCATTGTTTCAGAAAAACATGAGGGGGCAAGTGAGGGTATGTACATATCTGTGTGCATGCATGTGTGTGTGCATGTATGTATGTGTGTATTCATGCATGTGTGTGTTGGACACATTCTCCTCTGAGGGATGTATATTTTCCACTCCATAGCTCTCAGAAGCCATTTTCTGAAGCATGGTGCTCCCAGATTGGCTGGAAGCAGGAGGCAGAGCAGTGGAGCCTGGGCCTTGGTGATTAAAAGTCTGGGTTTGAAATGGGCTACAGTGACGCTGAGTTTGGGGTTCCTTGTTCACTGATAACACAGGACTAGGCTGTGTCTATAGCTGTTCCTACTTAGGAAATCCTAGGAATTGTGATTCCACACCTGCCACCCTGGAATCACCAAGAGATGCTGAGACAGTCACTCCCTCTTCTCTCTGATCTCACTCTTCGTTGATTCAATTTCCTTGATCTTCAAGAAAAACAGCCAGAGGAGCAGGAACGACGCGAAATCATTACTGCCAGCCTTGGAAACATGGGTGACACTCTTGGGCCTCCCAGGGGAGGAGGTGTTGGCTTAGCAAGTGTCCTCAATCAGGAGCCCAGGCTGCAAAGCCAGGGACACTGGGCTGAGTGGATGCTCCACAGGACCCGCAGCCCATCACTTGCACAGCCAGGTGGTATTTCTGGTTTTTACTACACGTACCCATGTGATGCAAAACATACATTGTGAGGATGTGCAGGGAGCGTCTGGATTCCTTAGACCTCAGATCCCTATCTTTTAGGACAGTTTTTAAAATGAATTTCAGGAGAGATCCAAGATGGCCGACCACTAGCAGCTCAGGCTTGTAACTCCCAGTGAAAGCACAGAGAACGAGAGGACGCCACACTTTCAGACGAATCTTTGTTGCTCAAGGACCAGGAGATTCCCAGTGGAGGAGCCCCACAGGTCGCCAGTGCGACTCCTGCAGCCAGCGCTGTGGTTTTGCTGGTGCCCTGGCACAGCGGTTCTTGGTGCAGAGTAAACGGGACTGGTTCCCCTTTTGGCCGACGTTTGGAGCTGACTGAAGAAGGGATTCAGGAGGGAAGCCAGACAGGAGACTACCGGACAGAAAAGCACCAAGAATCTTGACGCCACTGTTTTAGCCAGCGCAGTGGGTTGCTCAGATTTTGGCCCTGGGAATTAACAAGTTGGACGTCCACTAAGAGACCTAATTTGAAAGTTAGTAATTACAAAGACGACAGGTGGATAAATTTACAATGATGGGAAGAAACCAGCGTAAAAAGGCTGAGAATACTCAAAATCAGAATGCCTCTCCCTCTGCAGAGGATCACAGTTCTTCATCAAAAGGGGAACAAGGCCTGATGGAGAATGAGTGCATTCCATTAACAGAATCAGGCTTCAGAAGGTGGATAATAAGAAACTTCTGTGAGTTAAAAGAACATGTTCTAGCCCAATGTAAAGAAACTAAGAACTTTGAAAAAAGATTTGATGAAATCCTAACGAGAATAGACAATTTAGAGAGGAATATAAGTGAATTAATGGAACTGAAGAATACTATATGAGAACTCTGAGAAGTATGCACAGGTTTTAACACTCGAATTGATCAAGCAGAAGAAAGGATATCAGAGGTCGAAGACCAACTTAATGAAATGAAACAAGAAGACAAGATTAGAGAAGAAAAAGTAAAAAGGAATGAGCAAAGTCTCCAAGAAATATGGGACTATGTGAAAAGATCTAATTTACGTTTGATAGGTGTACCTGAGTGTTATGAAGAGAATGAATCCAAGCTGGAAAATATTCTTCAGGATATTCAGGAAAACTTTCCTAACCTAGTAAGGCAGGACAATACTCATCTCCAGGTAATACAGAGAACACCACAAAGATATTCCTCAAGTAGAGCAACCCCAAGACACATAATTATTAGATTCACCAGGGTTTAAATAAAGGAGAAAATTCTAAGGGCAGCTAGAGAGAAAGGTCAGGTTACCCATAAAGGGAAGCCTATCAGACTTACAGCAGATCTCTCAGCAGAAACTCTACAAGCTAGAAGAGAGTGGGGGTTAATATTCAATATTCTCAAAGAAAAGAATTTTCAACCCAGAATCTCATATCCAGCCAAACTAAGCTTTATAAATGAAGGAAAAATAAAATTTTTCACAAACAAGCAAGCACTCAGAGATTTCATCACCACCAGGCCTGCTTTACAAGAGCTTCTCAAAGAAGCACTACACACAGAAAGAAAAAACTAGTATCAGTCATCCCAAAACCTTACCAAAAGATAAAGAGTATCTCCATAATGAAGTATTTATATCAACCAATTGGCAAAATAGCCAGCCAGCATTAAATGACAATATTAAACTCACAAATATCAATATTAATCCTAAATTTAAATGTATTAAATGCTTCAATCAAAGACACAGACATGCAAACTGAATAAAAAGTCAAAACACATCAGCACTCTGTATCCAGATCCATCTCATAAGCAAGGACACACAAAGACTCAAAACAAAAGGTTGGAGGAAGACTCGCCAATCAAATGGAGAGGAAAGAAAAACAAAAAAAAAACCAGGAGTTGTAACTTTCCTCTCTGACAAAATAGACTACAATAGTAACCAAGACTAAAAGAAACAAAGAAGGACATTACATAATGATAAAAAGATCAATGCAACAATAGGAGTCAATGATCATAAATATTTATGTACCCAATATAGGGGCACCCAGATACATAAGACAAGTTTTCGATGACTTATAAAGAGACTTGGACTCCCACACTAACAGTGGGAGACTTTGACACCACATTGTTAATATTCGACGGATCAACGAGATAGAAAATTAACAGAGACATTTATGATTTGAACTCAGACCTCGAACAAGTAAACTCAGTGAATATTTATAGAATTCTTCACCCCAGGTCCACAGAACATACATTTTTCTCAGTATCACATTACACCTATTTTGAAAGTGACCACATAAATGGAAGCAACTCACTCTTCAGCACTTGCACAGCATTTCACAGATTTAAACGAAATATTGGTTGGCTGTTCGTTTTTTTCTTTTCTTATTCCCGTCTCCGCTGTTAAGCACAATCTTCAGCATAAAAGAGGTTTTTAATATCTATTTTTAGATTGCATTCCAGCCTGGGCAATAGAGCAAGACTCCTGTTCTCTCTCGCCCTTTTCTCTTTCTCTCTTTAAAATAAAAAAAAAATTATTTTGATGGAGGCCTGCCCAGGAGATCTTACTCACATTGAAACTAGGATAAAACAACACATTTCAGGAAACAAGTCTCCCCCTCGTCACCAGCAATGCACTCAGATATTTTCCTTTCTTAGTCTATTCCACTTAAAAACAGTGGGCCACAGCTCACTAAATTGACTTAAAGCCACACAATGAGTTTGTGGCTCCCTGGCTTAGAAAGCAGGGTTTGAGTGGCAGGGCAGTAACAATGACTCAGTGTGGCCTCATTGCAGGCAGAAATCCCATTTTGCAAAGGGACAGACTACCCAACCCAAGTCAGAGTCCAGATATCTCCAGGCTTACATCGCAGGGTTAAAAGGACTTTTCAGATCCGAGGACCTCTTCACAGAGAAGGATTTCTGTATCCTTCCAGTGACTAATTCTCAGCCCAGACAGAAGCTGGCTCATTTGAAAGGGATAGCACACCCTCCTGCCACACAATGGTCTAAGTATTTTCTCCATGGCACATGAATGAAGCTGACATTAGATAAGGCACTCATGCACTCCAGGAACTTCTTCAAAATTGGAGTCAGCTACTCAGCTACTCCAACTGTGGCTTATTTCCTCACTTCCGAGATTTTTAGGAACTGAGTAAACTAGAGCATGTTCTAACTCGCCTGCTGTTCACCTTTAACTCTCCCGTCTTTGGATGCTACAGGACACCCAGGAGCCTCCTGACCACATGAATGAATGGAACAGGACCGCTCCTTTGGCCTCTTAGATTCAAAGCATCCTCTCCCTTCTGGACTTATTTAGGCATATTTGATTTTTATCATATCTCAAATCCATAAAACTAAGAAAAAAGGCGGGGGCCGGGTTTTACCTCATTCAGCCTGTTTCACAGCTTAGAAGAGCATGACCCAGGGATGCTTATGACTCACCTGCAGCCACACAGATTGCTAGAGTGAGGGCTAAAATTTGGGTGATCTGTCTCCCAGGAGCCACGCAACCTCTGTGAATGAAGGTAAGAAGGGCCAAGTTCAAATCTCTAATGTCCTTGAGCTTCCCCAACTCTGTATTTGCAGAGAAGGTTGAGTGGGCACCAAGAGAATCAAAATGGAGTAGGTGATCATTTTGAGGGGAAAACTCAACTTTTTTTTTTTTTTTTGAGATGGAGTCTCACATATGTCACCTGGGTTGGAGTGCAGTGGCATGATCTTGGCTCACTGCAACCTCTGCCTCCAGGGCTCAAGCGATTCTCCTTGCCTCAGCCTCCCAAGTAGCTGGAATTATAGGCATCTGCCACCATGCCCAGCTATTTTTTTTTGTTTTTAGTAGAGACAGGGTTTCACTGTGTTGTCCAGGCTGGTCTCAAACTCCTGACCTCATGATCCGCCCCACTTGGCCTCCTAAAGTGCTGAGATTACAGACATGAGCCACCACACCCGGCTGAAAACTCAACTTTCTAGGCCTCTTTTGCCCCGTTTCTAAAGATCAGGAAAACAAGCCCAAGTGGGATTTCCACTTATAAGAGCCTTTCATCTCCCATGTTCTTATCTGCCTTATGGAGTCTGGGGAAGACAGGGATTCTAGGAATAGCTACACTGATGGTCCTGACTGCAAAGACAGATATTGACACTCTCATTTATTCTGGTGGTCCCGCCTGCCAGGCCGCCCTAAAATGAGCAGGAGCTTATTATCTCAGCTGGCCTTCTCCCTAAGCCAGGCTGAAATGACCCAACCCTTGCTGGGACACCCCAGCCCTGGGACTGGAAGGGCCTCTGAACAGCAGGGCTGAGATGGACTGACATGGATTGCCAGAGTAGCCAAATGAGCCCCCAGAGTGATTTTCACAGAGAGGTGCCTGATCCCCATTTTCTAGGGTGAGAAGTGTGTTTATGAGTTCATTGATTCGGAACTCTGGATTTCCTCCAGGGAAACAGATGAATCCTATGTGCATGCACACAAACGTGCATGTACACCAACACACAAATACACACATGCAAACACATGCACACATGTGCACACAAGTACATAGCTGCTCAGGTCCTACATCTCAACATGTCCCCTGGAAACCAACATACTTATTTTTATTCCCGGGGACTATGTCAATACATCTCTCCTGGTCTGGAGTATGGGCATCAGTTTGAGGGCCTTGTCCTAGTCAGTTGGGCTAAATGGGGCCAATTCTTTTGCTTTGCAGGGTGGATGCAGGGCTTTACTGAATTTTCAAGAATGTTAAATGAAGCTGTTTATGCATATCACAATCTCTGCTATGTCACAGAACTTGAACTTAGAACACACAGATTTTATACATCTGAAACAAGACATGTCTACCACATTAGCAAAGATTTAATAAAATTTTACAGCTTTCTAATGGGAACATAAATTGGAACAATACTTTTGGAAAACAATTTAGTAACAGATAGCCAATCTTTAACGTGTTCATACCCTCTGGCCTAGAAATACCGCTTCTGGGACTCTAGCCAGAGGAAATAGTCTGAAATACAGGGATTCTTTTTAAAAAGACCTTTATGCACAATAATTTTCATATTAGCATTATTTATAATTTGAAAATGAGAACTAACAAATATAAAACAGTAGGGGAGTGGGTAAGTAAACTACAATGTATTTGCATAAGAGAATATTAAACAGATGTTTAAAATTATGTTTTTGAGTTTACAAGTGGGGAAGTTAGTTGAGTTATGAGGCTCACCAAATAGGCAAGAAAATCAGATTTATAGTATCATCTTATCTATGAAAAATTATTAACAAAAAATTGAAAGGAAATATTAATGATAGTTGCAGGCGGTGGCATTCTAGTGTGCAGTTTTTACATTTTTTATACATTTTTAAATTGTTTAAATAAACAAGTATTTTCAAATTCTTTTTTAGCTCTGAAAACAAAAAAGCTTTTTTTTTTTTTTTTTTTTTTTTGAAACAGAGTTTCACCCTGTCACCCAGGCTAGAGTGCAGTGGTACAATCCTGGCTCACTACAACCTCTGCCACCTGAGTTCAAGCAATTCTCCTGCCTCAGTCTCCCTAGTAGCTGGGACTACAGGCACATGCCACCACACCAGGCTGATTTTTTGTATTTTTAGTGGAGATGAGGTTTCACCATGCTGGCCAGACTGTTCTCAAACTCCTGACCTCAAGTTACCTACCAGCCTCAACCTCCAAAAGTGCTGGGATTATGGGCAGGAGCCACCGCACCCAGCCAAAAACACATTATTTATACGAGGTGGCCCAGTCACATCTGTGCCTCTACCTCTGCAGGTGACCACAGGGAATTGACTTCTCTGCCTGCCTCCCTCCCCTCTCGCCCCCTCCCCCACCTCATGTCATCATCTCTATGGGGAATGTGTTGGATCACATGATCTCTAAAACCCACTCTGCTCTCACATTCTGTGTATTTAAATACCATCCCCCTGTGTTTGAGAATGAGGTCTCAAAAATGGGTCCAAGGGGCATAACTATGTTGTAAGTCAAACAGTGTAATCCTCCTGACAAGCCATGGACTTGGATGGTCTTTGAGAAGATGCCTCTCTTCTTTTGCAGTCCACAGAGAAAAGTGCTGACTTGATGTCCTTGGGACTGGACATCTGGAACCAAATATCCAAATTAAAGGAGTCACTGGCAGCTGCCCTGTGAAGCCAGAAATCTAGGTTGGGAGGTAGGAGCTCAGCTCTGTGCCTCCATCCAGGCTCTAGCTGGAGATGACCTTCCAGGGTACTGCAGTAGATGGCTTTGTGGCCCATACCAAGAACAGATCCCATGTTCAATAACCCCCTATGGCAGCCCCAGCTCCAAGACGTCTCCCCTCAACCAAACTCCACCTGATTTTGTCTGAGCATGGGGCACCTCCTCACAAACTGTCTGATGGTCTCATGATTTCAAGTTCCATTTCCTCAAAGGCGTTGTCTGTCACCCCTGGAAGTCTGTCCCTCCTTGGATAATCCCAGAGTGGTTGGATGGTTCACAAGGGAGGGGAAATGAGAATCCACACACTGAACCAGCTTCCCACCCTGGATGAGAGAGTTAATCAGATTTTTTACTCTCTCACAGTGGAATTCCATGATTTGACAATTACATGGGATTATATCTCTCCCCTGGACCTCGGCCATCTTTCCCACAGTTCAGAGAAAATACGACTTGCTTCTAGACCTGACATTCAGCCAGCATGCACCAGGATGGATGAAAGATAAAATGTTAAAATGTTTCCACACGGGTTGGTAAGTTGCCATCACCTTCAGGTACCTCCCCTGTAGTCCCAGCAGGCCGGCTCTTCCTCTGGGAGATCCCCCAATGACCTCCCTAAGATGTGACACCTAAAGGATTAATGCCTGGCCCAGCAGGGGACCCCCAGGCTCTTCACCCCGCATTAGGCTGTGTGCCCTTGAAGTTCAAATATTTTGAATCTCACCTCTGCCTGCTCTTTCTGAATTGAGTCCCTTGGGTTGGGAGAAGGTGACTACAGTTGCATGGGATACCCACAGTGGCTGAAATGTAATAAGGGCGAGTTTAGGCTTGGATCCTCACGCTCTCCCTCCTGCTTCCAGGGGTGAAGGTTGGGGGATGGCAACAGTGGTGGATAAACAGGTGGGAAAGGGAAACTGTGCCCACCTCCCCATGCCCCCTGTGCAGTTCTCGGCATTCACAATTCCTCTTTACAGACAGGGCTGAAAGTCCTTCTGAGCCAGTGCTGCAGAATTCCAGAAGCAGCACAGTGCTTTCCTTCTGAGCTTCTGAAGTACATTTCACACATGGCACCTTCAGAAGGGACGGGAAGGAGAGACCTTTTTCCTGGCTTCGTCCAAAGGGAGAAGGAAGCACAGAGATGTGAACCTGTCTTGTCACTTACACAGCTGAGAACAGACCCCAGCCGAGCCTTCCCCGCTCCACAGGGATAGCCGTTACAACTGCCACCTCTGTCCCAGTGGGCAGTGAGATTTGACAGGATTACATCGTGTGCTCTGTAAGTGGGAGACACGTTTATGAGCTGACTATCAGAGAGGCTGGTGTCATGGAGGGAGGAGGGTTACCAAGTGCTGCCTTTTGATAATAAAGGTTCTGTCTATCTATGCTGCATTTCTCCAAGCACTTTGCAAAAAACACAAGGCACCGGTGGGGAAGGCTGCTATCATTTATGCTTTTACTCACCTCCATTAGGAGGTAAGGAAGGTGCCATGAACCTGCCTCGACTCCAGCTAGTTCCCCTCCTGACAGTGCATCCACCCATCTGTCCATCCCCTACAGCAGGCTAGCATCCATGCTAGGTGGAAACCCCACTGGGAACCCAAACTTCAGACGTGAGCCCCAGGAGATACCAGCCTGCACAGCAAGCCCCAGTCCTCAGCAGCATCTTTTAGAAAAAGTTCTCATGCTTTGGCCGTCATCCTGATTATGTTTGCCCATGACACGATCGGGCTGTCATGGAATAAAGAAACATGAGGGTTTTAATGCAAGGAATGTTTAGAAATAGAACGAAAGGAACGTGCTTGATCTCATGTTTTCACTTTAATGTATTCAGAGCTGGCAGAGAAAGGGGAACATTTAACTTCTAATTAATAAGTTGCTCCATGTGTCCAAACAACTCTCCCATCCCTTCCCTCACTGCAGATGAAGGCCCAGGTTCTCTTGGAGCTGGGTGATTCCCTGTGCAGGTTACATTTCCCCAGACTCTGAGTGCGTACCTTCCACCAATCAGATTGGGCTCTGGCACCCTGCCATCCTGTTTGGGCTTCACCCCAGAATCCCTCATCAGCAACTACTTTGACATGTAATTGACAAGACCATAGCTGATGAAGGGCGTGTTATGGGCTTGGCCTCAAATCTATCTTCAATTGAAACTGCTTTCAGTTTGCTGACACCAGGAAGCCCAGAAGGCAAGAATGGGCTGTCATTGCCATTGTTAGGATTGTGGTTGTTTTTGAAACCTGGGTCTTTTCAACTTAATCACAAGGCTTCAGCAACTGATTTCAAGTTCTGCCACCAGCTAAGCACAAGACTGCTGAAGTCCAAATTCCTTGTTTATCTTGATGTCATCTTGATAAACATTGAATAACAGAGGACATAAGGAAGTGAGCCTTGATCCATGTAAAAGAGAATGAAAGGCCCAGAGATTCTGGCATCCCCAGTTCAAATTCTACTCTTCACCAACTTCACCCTGCATTTCCACACCACAGACTTCCCAGGGCTCAAACTCTCGTTCACATGAATTTTACGCTTGGAGTGTGAAGGATCCCAAATTCTACGTCCAGTCACACGATCACAGCCCTGAATGCTCTGACCACCTCAGACATATCTGAAATGGCCTAACTCCTGCCTTCCTCTCCAAACTCAACCAATGCCCCTGCTCTCTTCATGAAGGTCTATCTACAGGGAGTCTTTCCCAGGTCCTCAAAGGTGCTGAGTTTGTTCTCTACTTCACGAACCCCAGGTACGGCTGTCTCCTTATCTTAGAACGCTCTTCCCCCCACCTTGACTCCTGTCATTCTTTAGATCTCAGAGCAAACATTCCAGCCTTCCATTCTCAGTAGACTCCAAAAACTTGATTATCCTCTATTTCAGCACCCTACTTATTTATTTCAAAGCCCTGATAACTATTTATTATTTCATTTGTTTGGTATTTGGTGTACTCCCCCTCTAGACCTCAGCTCTATCTGATGAATGAATGAATGAATGAATGAATGAATGAATGAATGAAGTGGTTGAATGAAATGGCATGCCTGCTATGCTCCAGTGCTTCCAGTGCTGACAATGCGACAGTCAACAAGACAGATGCTTTGCCCTCATGGAGCTGATGGCCTTGCAGAGACCTGCAGGAAGCTGAAATCATAGGACCCCCTTAGGCAAAGACGAAGTCGGCAGGAAACAGGCAGAAGGAAGGGAATAGCATCTCATGAGCTGACAACAAAATCCTGTATAAATATCACACAAAAATCTATTAGTGTTACCAGCATAGAGGGCAATTGCTTTTTAATATAATAAGATCTTCCTTGGAGGCGATTATGAGGCAGTGATAAGGATCAGGTGACATGTTGAGGTTTGGCACAGATGGATTAATTTCTGTTTACATCTAGTTGCTGGCAGCATGGGGGAGTTCTTCGTTTTCAGGGAGGAGGTGGGAGAGAGGACCTTTGGAGAAAGCAGCCAGTACACAATTCTTGTAGGTGTTATTCTAGAGAGCTCACTGCCTGCTGTGGATCCCAGGGTGAGCTTGAGAGAAAACCAGGGTCTGGAGCACTGGGGAGGGACCTCCATGCAGGACATGTTGGCCAAGCTTTGGATTGATGACCCCTCTCCTTTCCTCCTAAACCTCAGGGGTGCCATGACAGAGGAAAACTATAATGTGGAGGGATTAATGACTAGGAAACAAAGATCTGAGGTCTTTAGAAGCAAAGTCACTTGATACACAGCAGAATGGTAAGGATAGTGGGTGGGGAGAGAGGGAAGAAGGAAAATGGAAAAGAAGACATGTTGTTCTTATCCAGTTCATTCCCAATGCTGTCTCAAGCATTAACACACAGTAGTAGATACTATTCTTCCCTGAGTGTTATACAGAGGTAAACTGAGTCCCAGGCAAGTCCAGGACAGACTCAATATGCTGAAATAGAGTCTGTCTCCTGACTTGCTGCACAGTGGCCCCAGGGCACACAGCAAAGCCTGGAGGCAACTGAAGATTTCCTCAATGGGGTCTTTCCCTCCTTCCCAGACATGAAGGGAGCAGCCCAGGGGTTTGCTCGATACTGGCTGGGCTTCCTGTCTCCAGTAATTCAGGGCTCCTGAACTGAACTCCAAAGTCCCCCAGCATCAAGACAGGGGCACACAACCAGGACATCTCTGGCCCTGGAGCCATGGGGCTGCTTTTTCCACCATGTGGCAGATGTCATGATTATCCTACCACCAAAGAGGCATTGAGCACCAACCCCAACAGACATGGCCTCAACCTAAATCCAACTCAGGGCAAAACAACGGAAAACACACCTAAGCAATTCAATGATGTCTTATAAATGGAGTTACTCCACGATCCTGGTTGCCTGGAACAGTGCTGGTTTATGTGTGTGGCCCAGGCAAAATATTAGCAATGCCCTCTTTTACTTTTAAAACTCTTCTAGTTTGGACAATAAATTATAGGGTCCTACTTGTGAGGCACCTGGAAATCCAAATGTTATAGAATACACACAGAGATGACACTATTTTAGTGTATATACACCCAGTACCACTATACACTCCTCACTCCCTCCCCCATATCAACCACCCAGTAAACAAAACTCTCACCACCCCATTCACAACATGCAACCATCAATCTGTGCTCACAAAAAATGTATGCACTCAGTAACCAGTCAAACCCTTTATTTCTAGTCCCTACCCAAGTCTCCCAATCATGGCAGATAGAGCTATCTCTCTTCCACTATTCTGGCCTAGACATGACTACACATATCTCATGATTTGGGGGAGTGCTGGGACACATACACCCCCTTTAACATCCATCCAAGTCAACTAAGCCTTCAGGGATTTTAAATGGAAAGGCCCTGGTTGCTGTAATGGCTACAACCTTGTAAGGACACGAGCCCAAGTTCATTAAGAAGCTCGGTGCAGACGAACCCTGTTGCTTGTGTGATTAATAATCATAATAGACAGTTGGCTGGAGGGCTTCCCAGCTGTGCCTCCCAAGTCCCGGTTCTGGGATCTCCTCTCCATCCACCAGTGAGTAATGGTTTGGTTTATTGGAAACTCTCTTTTCATTTTTTATGGCTTCAATTAAGTGATGGGGAGAATCCATCATGTAACCTTTTTGCTGCACTGTTAAAGACTTCCAGAGGGGAAAATATTTATCAAACCCCAAACCATCAGAGGAGAGCCTGCGGTAAACCTAACAGGAGGCTGAGGTGGCAGAGAGGTGACCACGGTGATCGGGAGGGGAGAAAAAAATATCCACAAAGAGGTTTTATGCCTGGACAAGAGCCATACTCTCTGTAAAATATCTGCTCATTTCACAAATATCAGGCCACTCTTCACCTCAAATCCCATAACCCCAGAAAGTGTTCTACTGATTGTGGGGGTGGCTAATTAATCAGCCCCAGTCCCTAGTCATGTGGCTATTCCTATAGCCCAACGGGTTCAAGGTGGCAACAAGAACAGAGACACTGGTGAGAGGCATCCTTATCATGAGAGACATAGGATGTGCTATGAGTTCCACAGAAACATGGCACCCACACGCAAACCTCCCACACACAATCCCTATATTAATAAGAATGCCAAAGGACTATTTCCCGGTTGTAACTACAAATTCTTCCCAATGCCAAGGACAACAAATCCTCTCCCAAATCAATCCGTTGGAATCCACGGCCTCCTATCCTTGGCCCTACACTGGCCCCTACCCTTTCCCTGACCTCTACCAGGCAGCCCTGCTGCTAAGCAGAGCCGTCTCTTATTCTACCCTTTAAATTATTCACACCCTAATCTTGGCCACTGGCATTAATCTTTCATTTGCTATTTAGACATCTGATTCCTGGGGCAGGATTGAGAGATGTCACTTGGGAGATCAAGTTGGCCAGAGGGGAGGTTTGAAGGGAGTTGGAGGCCTGCAGAGCAACAAGGGCCTGCCTGGAATTAATGGGGTCATCACCCTGCTCCCCATTGCCCAAAGGAGGAGGAGCCACAGCCAGAAGACACAGATGTCTGAAGGAATGAGATCGCAGCTCTGTCTCCTTTGTAAGATATGTGTGTGTGTGTGTGTGTGTGTGTGCGAGCATGTGTGCAAGACCAGGGATACAGCCTCTCAGCTTATATCAGTGTAGCTTCTGTTAGGAGAGTTGTATCTGCTCTGCTTCAGCGAGCAGAGGTATCAGGAGAGCTGGGCAAAGAGATGAGACTCAAATAAAAAGGATACACATGGGTCCTGGGAGACAATATTGTCTCCATATGCTAAGTAGTAATACTACCGGTTAGATAGTCTGCAAGACTTAACTCTTAACAGGAGATAGATGGTGGGAATACATTTCCCTCTCTCCCTCTCTCCTCCTCACTCTTAGCTAACCTTTATCAATACAAAGTGCCAGGGACTGTGCTAAGTGCTCTATGTTCATTATCTTCATCAATACAAGAAGCCCACAAGGTAGGACTATTAGGACCTGCATTTTACAGGTGAGGAAACTGAGGTTTGGACAGGTTAAGTAAACTGCCCAAGGTCCTGCAGCTGGTAAGTGGTCAAGGAGAAATCCAGCCAAAGAAGTTTCACTACAGATACCAAACTCGACAAATGATTGAGGAAGAAATGAACAGATAAATTTGATATTGACCAGAGAGCACTGGGGAAAGAATAGATTATAGCTATGCTGTCTGTTAAGGTAGCTACCAGCTACTCATGGTTCTTTAAAGTTAAATTAAATGAAACTTAAATTAGGTAAAATTTAAAATCTAGTTCCTTAGTCATCCTGGCCACATTTCAGGTGCTCAGGAGTCCCATGTAGCTGGTGGCCACCAGAATGACTAGTGCAGATATGAATGTTGCCATTGTCACTGAAAATTCAATGGGTAACACTGGTTAGAGGATAAGGCTAGATGTTGGCAAATGGAAATGCTCTTCAAGATAACCAGCTGGAAGAAGGATGGCATTAACTTGTGAGCTGTTCACATCTAGAAAGGACAAGACAAGGATGAGGAGCAAAGAGGAGAACCTAGGGCAGCATGACACGGATCAATTGGTTGGTGTTGTTAACAAGTGAGACTTCATGAAATGCCACAGAAGGAAGGGGCCTTGGAGATTAGCATATTCAACCTCTTTTCATTTATTACAACAAGGCCAGTGACAACGGGGGAGGCCAATGGCCCAGGTCACATGGCCAGTTATGTTGAAGGCTCTTCCCGTCCCTCCCAGCCTGTGACTCTGGGTTCTTCCCATCATCCTCATCCTTGATCTTTTCTGAGATGTGCACAGAAAATACCAGAGTACCCAGAGGTGATTTTCAACATGTATTCACACTATTATGATGCCTAACAGGTAAGTCACTAGCCCTGTTGCTGCATCTTCCTTTTTTTTTTTTTTTTTTTGAGACAGATTTTCGCTGTTGTTACCCAGACCGGAGTGCAATGGCACGATCTCGGCTCACCGCAACCTCCACCTCCTGGGTTCAAGCAATTCTCCTGCCTCAGCCTCCCGAGTAACTGGGACTACAGGTGCGCACCACCATGCCCAGATAATTTTTGTATTTTTAGTAGAGACGGGGTTTCACCTTGTTGACCAGGATGGTCTCGATCTCTTGACCTCATGATCCACCCGCCTTGGCCTCCCAAAATGCTGGGATTATAGGTGTGAGCCACCGTGCCTGGCCGCATCTTCCTTTCTTATAATGGCACAGGGCTATCCAAGAATGAGACATTGGACATTTGTAAAACAGCAGCAATTGAAAAGGTAAATGGCAAACCTGGAGTTTGGGAAGCAGCCCAGTAGGACTCTCTTCCCGATTCAGTCTCAGTACATACTTCTTGAGTAAACCAATGGATATCTGGTTGGATGGAAGAGTGGATGGATGACACCTAAGAGTCCTTCAACCACTTTATGGACTCCTGCCCCGTTCTCCCACCCCCATGCTGTCAATCACAAACTCACAGCTGCTTCTCCACCAGCTACTAAAAAGGGAATACATCTCAGTATGTAGAAAAATTCAACTGCGTTGCAGAAGTTAGGGGAAAAAAAGAGAGTATATCCTGCTGTGACTATATACCAGGACAAAGAAGGGGTTTAAATTCTGCAACGGAATGTTGCTGAATGCCTTCTTGCCTGCATTAGAAATTCACACTCTCTTAAACTAAGTTTATGCTCACTTTACGGGGACCTCTGCTTCCCTTCTGGCCTCAAGGATCATTACCTACCTCACTGCATGAGATCAATCTATCCTACTGACATCTCATCTACCAGTGACCAGGGCTGTGGGGGAGCCTCTGACAGCCAGAGATGAAATGGCAGAAGGGGCCCCTTGTCCAAAGGTTCTTGGGCATCTCCTACCTGCCACAACATTATTGTCTCCATGCCCAAGTGTGCTCCCTACGTCATGGGGCCTGCGCTTGGGACTGCAGCTACCTCCTCTGCTTCTTCCTTGACTCCGCTCCATGGTTGTTCCCTCAAACTACATATTCGGTCACTTAAATGACACAATTGTGGCCAGGCATGGTGGGTGGCTCATGTCTGTAATCCCAGCACTTTGGGAGGCCAAGGCGGGTGGATTACCTGAGGTCAGGAGTTCAAGACCAACCTCATCAACATGGAGAAACTCCATCTCTACTAAAAATACAAAATTAGCCGGGCATGGTGGCACATGCCTATGATCCCAGCTACCGAGGAGGCTGAGACAGGAGAATCACTTGAACCCAGGAGGCGGAGGTTGCAGTGAGCTGAGATCGTGCTATTGTACTCCAGCCTGGGCAACAAGAGCAAAATTCCATCTCAAAAAAAAAAAAAAAAAAGATGCAATTGTTTTGAGACTCAATGGAAAGAATCTCAGGATATAGACTTTGTTCAGTAGATAAGGAATGAGGTAATGCTTTAGTTCACAAATTCCATGAGGGCAGAGATTTTATTGTTACATCTTTTAAATCTGAATTCCCAGTGTATAGAAAAATGCCTTGCACAAAATAAATAATCAAGATAATAGATTAATGAATGAATGTGCATATTTGTGTGAAGAAAAGAAAGAGAAGGAAAGAGAGAGAGAAAGGTGGGGAGAGAGAGAGGGAGCAAGGTACAGGAAGAGACAGAGGGAGAGGGAAGGAGAGAGAGATCAACCAACGCCCAATCTGTTACTCTCAGTCCTGCCTGAGTGGCTGCTGTTTCATCCCGGGAAGGCTGGCTTACTCCTAGGCCCCTGAGTCACTGTTCTCGCTGCCTGAGCGGCTGCTGTTTCATCCCGGGAAGGCTGGCTTAATCCTCGGCCTGAGTCACTGTTCTTGCTCTCTGGGCCGCCTATCTACATCCTTAGCTTTATGGGGAAATTGTTTTCTCTGCAACTACCTGATATCCATCCTCTAAAGTCTCTCATCTTAGGTCACTTTGCTTTATTTGGACAAAACACTTCTAATTCATTATTCCTCCTGTGGAAGACTTTTTGAGTTGATTTAGAATGAGAATTCTGGGCATTGAGTCTTAATGACCATCCACAGCCAACCCCAGCCAACCCCAGCCCTTTGCTGAGTCCTTCTAGACTTTTCAGCAGCCCTGGTGGAGGCACTGCCCTTCTTGCTGCTGCTGTCAATTTTATCTTATTTTTTAAAAGAAGTATTACATCCCTTTCCTAGGCTTTAAAGTGACCTGAACTCAGAAAACGTTCTCCTTTTCATCCATCAAAGTTCATTCATCCTTCCCGCAAGTTTCTCCATCATATCTACACCAGTGGCACACTCACCTCAACTTTTTGGAGTTGTGCCTATTGATTGCTCCTGTTTTCCACCAGAGTATCAGGGTTCAAATCTCCCTGCTGAACATAGCTCCTCGGCCTTCCAAAAGTTTTCAGGCCCAGATAGATCCAACCCAGCGTAGCTCTCACGTCCTGGAACACCCTGCTCAGACAAAGCATATCACACCCTAATGCCCTGTGTGGAGGAATGCCTATGGTTAATGTCTTTGAGAACATGAAGCCTGGCTGAAAACTGTTTCACAAACTCACTGCTTGAAATTCAACAGGCATCCTGGGCACAGCCTGGAGGAAGGAAGAAGAAAGCAGAAGCTCTGCTCAGATTCTGCCTCTAAGACCAAAGCAGAGGCTTTGTAAAAATCAGTGGTTTTCCTTCCATTGTAACGGGGGCAACTGGCAGTGATGAGCAGAGGGGCTGAGCAGGAGGTGTGGGAAGAAGGACAAAGAGTAAGCAGGAGGGAAAGACGTGAGAGGAGAGGGTGTAAACCATGCTCCCATCCTCTACAGATTCTTCTCCTTCACTTCCTCCAGACCTGGATTCACTTTATTTTATAATGGCTGGGGCCAGTGATTTGTCCCCATTGATCACTATTGATGTTTTTCAATTACATCCGTGACACTTTTGGCAACATGTTTGTAAACACAGGGTCTTCTCGGATCTCACTTCTTGTCACCTGGTACGGGTGCTGTCCGTCGTCACTGAGTATCAGCTGTCAATGAAAGGGTTGGGAAGAGAGCTCTTTGTCCTTGATCATGGGACATGCTTCTTTTTCTCTTTCTGCCTGGAAGTGAACAGTCCTCATTCATTCCCAGTGGGAAAATGGAAACCTTCCTCTTCAAGTAGGAGAAAATTGGGTGAGAACAAGGAAAGGGTTCTACCTAGGGTTAGGCATTGTGTCCTGGACAGAGGTAACCACAGTTCTTCCAGGGAGAGAAATGTAGCAGAGAATCTTGTACCCATCAGTTTAGCTTGGATCTGGGCTGCAGGAACAGAGAACTGTCTTGAGCACAGATAGCTCAGCAGCCTGCATCCAAATTTTATCCCTGGTATCTGGATGAAAAACTAGAAATTTCCCAGGTTTACCTAGACAAGTAGCTTTCCAACTTTTTTTGATCAACACCCATAAGTAAAAAAAATAATTCAGCTCATGATCGAGTGTTCACATACATACTTAATTGAAACAAAAGTTAAAGGAAATAAGAAAATGTTTAAAGAGAAACACGGCCTTACAACCAGTGATACACTCTGATAGTTTCTGTCTATTCTTCTATTTTTCTTTTTTGAATGCTGGTCATGTTCCACTAAGTTGATTCATGACTGGATGTTGTGACCCACAGTTTGAAAAAATACTGGACTAGACTAGAGGTCAGCAAACTTTTCTGTAAAGGCCAGATAAGAAATATTCTCAGCTCTGCAGGCCATATGGTCTCTGTCGCAACCACTCACCATTTCCATTGTAGCATGGCAGCAGCCACAGACAATACATAAACAAATGAGGGTGGCTGTGTTCCAACACATCTTACTTATGTACAGTAAAATTCAGATTTCATGTCACTTTCATGGGCTATGACATAGCCTTCTTTTGTTTTGTTTTTTTAAAACCATTAAATATGGGGAAAAAATCCTTAGCTCCCGGGCTGTAGAAAATCAGGGGTGATCTGGATTTGGCCTGGGAGCCAGAGTTTGTCACCCTCCAGACCTCACCGCATAAACCAATGCTTGTGGCATGTTGCCAGTCCTTCTCTTCAAGGCTCCTGGAACCTACAAATAGGTGGGAGTGAAGGGAGCCCCAACGACCTCTTCCACAGCTGCCCACAAGTCAAGGTCAAGTCTATATTGTTCCCATGCCTCTGTATTAGAGCATGAATTCTAATGTATTTAACTGATGGTCTCTGTTTCCCTGAACTGTGTCCTCCAAGAGGATGCACTTCTTATAGCACAGGTTTCTCACTCTGCCTTGAAATGTCTCTGCTTCAGCGAAAGAGCCTCTGCCCTTTCTAATACTTTTCTTGGCTCATGCATGGAATCTACCGTGGGGCTCATCCTCGGGTGCTCCTTGGTGCCTCACCTAAGGCTCCAGCCTCCACAGCCTCCTCAGCTAACTAAAGCCACAGGGCTCCTACCTGCCCCACGTGTGCTTCCACACAACGCTCTTTGTGTTCAAGCACCTGAATAGGAAGAACACTCATTTCTTTTAAAATTTACCATTTTAACCATTTTTAAGTGTAGAGCTAAGTGGTGTTAAGAACATTCCTATTGTTGTGCAACCATCACACTGATATGGTTTGGCTGTGTCCCCACCCAAATCTCATCTTGAATTCCCATGTGTCATGGGAGGGACCTGATGGGAGGTAATTGAATCATGGTGGCAAGTCCTTCCCATGCTGTTCTCGTGATAGTGAATGAATCTCACGAGATCTGCTGGTTTTAAAAACAGGATTTCCCTGCACGAGCTCTCTTCTCTTCCCTTGTCTGCTGCCATGTGAGACATGCTTTTCACCTTCCACTATGATTTTGAGGTCTCCCCAGCCATGTGGAACTATAAGTCTAATAACCTTCTTTCTTTTGTAAATTTCTCAGTCTCAGGTACATCTTTATCAGCAGCGTGAAGATGAACTAATACAACTGCCATCCATCTCTAGAACTGTTTCATCTTCCCAAACTGAAACTCTGTCCCTGCTACACACTAAGACCCATTCCCCTGTCCCCCAGCTCCTGGCAACCACCATTTTACTTTCTGTCTTTATGAATTTGACTATTCCGGGTACCTTATATAAGTGGAATCATACCACATTTGTCCTTATGTGTCTACCTTATTTCACTTGAACATCATGTTTTCAAGTTTCATCTACATTGTAGTATGTGTCAGAATTTTCTTTTTAAAGGCTAAATATGAGAACACTCACTTTTGAAAAATGGGTCCCAAATTTTCCTAGAATGTAAGAGGGGTTTTGACATATGACAACACTGATAACGAACTCTCTTCATCTTTCCTCCAACAATACCAAGGTCGGACTTCACTCCATCTTCTTATTATCACTCTGCCCCTAGAACATTCTGCCATCCTGCTCACCCTCTCCCTCTTGTCTACTATGGTGTCAGGAAGTCTGAGTGGGCTTTATTTAGGGCTGACATCCCTGAATTTAAATCTTAGCTGCTTCTTTGCTTTATTGCTAAAAGTTTTGACCAGAGCTTCAGTTATAAAGTGAAAATAACTACCTTCTTATCATGATTGTTGTGAAAATGAGAGAAGATGACAGATACAAAATATCAAACACAAAACTTAGAACTTAGTGTTCAAAATGGTAATTACTGTTATTAGCCCAATTAATAATGTTTTCCAGGGTCACAGTCTAGTCCTAGTATCCCAAACGAACTCTAGGGATCCCCAAGAGAATCCCAGAACCTCTTTTCTGAGACAGCAATTGAGTTACCTGGAGTCCCACAGTGGGAACCCTGGCTTAGAACTGAGATGTTGAATACATCACTGCTTCCCTGCAATCCTGTGCAAGCCAGTGTCTTTCTGTATTCTTCACAATCCTTGGCTGTAAAATAGATCAAATGATGCCTCTAAAATTCTCCCAACAATGAGATAATGTCTTCAAAGTGCCCTGAGCCTTTCACAGGGAAGTCATTGTCAAATATACACCTGTAGTCACAGAAAAACACTCATCCTCTGAAAATGATTTGCTCAGTTGGTTACCAAATGCTCTGAGTCTATGCCTTATGCAAGCCCCACCCTAGGGACTGGAAAACAAGGGTGTAAGCCCAGTACCCTCCTCCACCCTGCATGGCTCTGCATAGATGGGTCACAAACGATCTGACTCCCTGAAGAACACTGGATGCCTTACGCAAACCAAACTGACCTCCCACCTCAGAGAGCAAGAAGGGAGTAGATGAGCATCTGCTGGGGATCTACTGTGTCTCTCCAGATTTTCTACAGCCACAATGGCATTTAGTTCTTCCCATGTACATGCACATGCAAAGAAGCACAGAAGAATATGCAACTTACCCGCAGTCACACAGCTGGTGCATCATTAAACCTGAGATCAAAAGCATGGCTGCCAATCCCCAAAATCCATGAACTTGCCACTCTTCCAAGTAGTCATTCTAATAGTGGCCATCCTAACTGTCCAGTAGTAATTTGTTCAGAGACAGACTCATGTTGGCCATATCTAATGGCCTGGCTCTTGTTCCCCTTGTCTCCTTTATGACTCAAGCTAATTCGCGATGTGCTTAGTCAGACGTCCAGTTGCCAGTTTATTGGCTATTAGGTTCACAGAGGGAAGGGATGTAACATTCAATGAGCACTTTCCAAGGCCCAGGCCCTGTTCCAGGAGCTCCTGGCCATACATAATCTCTCTTAATCCTCATAATAACCCTATAAAGGGGTTATTATTACCCCATTGGGCAAAGGATCGTAAAGATTAAGTAACTCTGGATAACCCCAGAAGATGGACAAATGAGCTGGCCTAGCACCTCGGGAAAACTCTGAAGGTGAGATCTGCCAAGCAAAGCTTCCCACGTCTGAGGGAGCTGGGCTTCTCCACCTCATCAGAGGCGGAGAGGCAAGGGAGAGCAGAATGGATGGTGTGGCAGGTTGTGATTAAGAACATTCATCATCCCTGCCCCACTGGCCCCTTGGGGTAGCACAGAATTCATTACAAGACTCCTGAGCTGTGTTCATCCTCTCCAGCCTCCACCTGTGCAAACACTGTAGAATTAGCCAAGAAGAGGTAGCAAAGAGATCAGATCTGCCCCGAGGAGGCTCTGCATTCCCAGCACCGTGCTGGGTCCTTCGCATGCTCATCTTTCATTTTTACATCAATCAGATTGAGTCCCTATTTCTATTGTGCACAATTCATGTATATTTCATTTAACTTTTCCCAACCTGCCAAAGCTGACACAGTGAAGGGACTCTCCCAAGTTCACGCAGCTAGGAAGTGAAAAGCCAGGATCTAGACTTTGTTCTGTCCTCCCTCAGGGCTCCAAAGAATCTGTCACACTGTGGCAAAGAGAATGAAAGGGTTTCCCTCTTACCATTTTGCTGATCGATAAACTGAGTCTGCGAGCAATGTAGGGAAGTTGCAGAAGGCCAGTCACACGTCCATCCAGCTTTTCTGGAGACAGTCATGAAGCCAAAGAGAGGAAGGGACGTCCCTAGTAAAGCCTATTTTGACAAACAAGCTGAGGAATCTGTTTAATTGTTCATCACTCCTCCCTTCCACAACAGCAGAGGGTTTTCAACAGAACTGGGCTCCCTGTCTGGAATTCCCCCCGAAACGATCCGATAACAACGGAGCTGATTGTGGCTGGTCCTCCCTCCCCTTCTCTCTCCTGCAGAATGTTTTCCTTCATCCCTGCTTTGTGTCTTCATAATTGCGTTACTCACATAGCAACACATGGGGATGGCCACGCTACAGCCACCAGCGTCGGGGCCACAAGCAGAAAGCAACAGTGTTCTAGGAGAATGCACCACTCCCCACCAGGCCCCCTTGTACCAGGCGGGGCTGAACAGAGGGCAATGCCCCCAGGACTGCCCTCCCCTCTGGACCAGCTCCCAGAACATGCCCTTTGCCTCTAACCACGAGCAGAGGTCACCTGAGGCCCTTGATTCTCACTCCACTTTAGCTTTCCCACACAGAAGCCTGATACGTTGAAAGGAACGAGCCCATGCCTCCTCCTCACCAGGGTCTCAGTGACTCCCCAGACCCAAAAGGAAGAGCAGGGAGCCCCCTCACCCAGCATCTGGCCCATGCCTTGGAAACGCAGGGCTGTGGATTCACATGCTGGCACTGCTGGGCTGCCCCAGGTCCCTTGTCGCCTGGGTTTTGCTCCATCTTTGAGCAACTTTTGGAAAAGAGGCAGATCCAAGAAATCCATGCCAAGTCCCAAGACACACTGTGGCTGAGGGGGCTGATGAGGGAGCTCAGCTAGAGAGCCCTGGCCCAGGCCCACAGGTGAGGAGAGGGGACACCACTCCCTGCAGACATCTAACCAGGCTGAGGTCATCTCCACCCTTCTATGGGGACCAAGATCCTGGTGGAACCCCCACCCTGCCTGGCCAGTCAGGAGGTCAGTGGAACCCCCCAGGCCAGCACACCTTTCCCAGCCTCATTCCTGCCCAGGGGTCCCTGTAACCTGCCCCTCCCTCACGTGAGGACGTGACATGCCCTGGAGGCTGTCCCCTTCAGTTCCACTTGTAATTGTCCCTGACAGAAGCAACCTCCTGCAAACAGCAAATTCTCACATCAATGTTTGGGGTGATCCATATCCCAATTACCCTGATCGGATGGTTACACATTACATCCATGTACCAAAACATCATATTAATATATCAATAAACATTCTGTACATAATTCTGTACGTAAATAAATAAGAAAAAAAGGCAGGTTCTGCTAGTATGTGATTTTGCAGCTGTGAAATGTTGGTCTAGAGCTGAGTTCTGACCAGAGTACGGGCTCCACGCATCCTCCAGCTCACCCATCCTCCCAGGAAGGCCACCCCTCTGCTGGGGGTCCACACCATGGCACCCTGGTGGGTGGGCCCCTCGCTGCCCCCCTGCCCCAGTCCAGCTGCCCTCTCCAACCCTGCTGTGCCACATCCCCTTGGCAAGGCCACTGTCTGGAACACAGAAAACCATTCCTACTCCCTCCGCACTGCCAAGTCCGTAAAAGAGCAGGCGCCTGGCCTCTCTCCTCGGAGGCTCAGGCTGTGTCAATCTCTTCTACGTCTCCCCAGTGCCAAGATAATAAGGGGGAAAGTTTTTTTTCTCCTCCTTCCAGAGTGCAGACCAATTAGCATTTTAAAAATTACCATTGGAGAAATACACCTAATTAGCCACTTTAAAGGAAAGCTTTAAAAAAAGTCATAAATTTGTAACTGGCCACAGCTCGGAGACACTTTAAAGCTAATTGTGTGTTTCTGGCACTGACAGGGGAATTGGTGAAAGAAAGAAACAGATTTTATGACCTTGGTGGGAAAGAGTAGGGGAAGACTAGTGACCTCCTTAGGCCAAGGAAGAGTTAATGTCTGTGTCCCAGAACCCCAGGCTCCTCCCGGCTCCTCCTCCCCTTCCTCCTCCGCCCTGATGCCACCTCTCTCTACCTTGAGCCCCGCCCTGCCTTGCCTGGGTCTGGAGTACTTGCCTTAGAAGAGGCAGACAGGCAGGCAGACGAACAGGGCCACACACAGCCAGAAAAATCATAGGAGGAGGAGGAAAAGGGCAGAGGACAAAGACTGAGGAGAAGGAGAGGGAAAACAGAGAAGAAAGAAACGTTTGAGGAAACTGACAGAAAGGAACCGAAGCCAAATTCCAGAAGGCTGTTTCTCATTTGTGCTTCCTATTAAACCCTCCATCGAGGTGGGGGTGGGAGTGGGGGGCTCTGGCCTGTTCTTGAACATAGTGCCTCCCTCAGACAGTTCCAATGGAGGCAGGCAGGGGCTCCTGCAGCCCTCGGGCCTCCTGCCCAGGCTCCCTGACCCTGCTCAGTGGCCACAACTCCCTGGCCCTGAAACTGAGAAAACTCTTCATAAAGTACAGGCACAGGACTCTGGGGTGCCTCATTTAGGAGGAAGGCGGCACAGGGCAGTTTCTGGTTCCTCCCAGCCTCTGCCACTGCTGTAGATTCATTCCTGCCTTGGAAAAGGGGCAAGAGGGTCTCCCCTGGGGGGAGGGGGAGCTCAGTGTACAATTTGGGGAACGTCAAGAATGGCCAAGCAAGAGAAGATGTCCAGAGCCACTGCGCAGAGCTCCGTCATCCCCCAGAGCCCACTGCCATGGCTCATCAGCCCTTCAATGCCCCCCAGCGATGACCCAGCAGAGCGGCTAAGGTGACGGGGGTGGGGGTCCTCTCCCACAGGGACACCCCTCCACTGGCTGGGTTGCCAGGCAGAAGCTAGGGTGGGAACTGGACAATATAAATGTCTCATCTCTATCTCCACCCTGTGTGAGGCACACAGTGTGACCAGCGATGTCAGGCCTGCCCAGCCCTAGCTCAGTGACACACCCACCTGATAGTAGGTGTGCCCTCCCTGTTGGGTGAATGGGTAGCAGTAGGTGTTTGCATCCCATACAAGGAAACGCAGAGTCCCAGAAACACCAAGGCAAATGTGCTCCAGGAGAAGATTTAGTACCAAGTGTTACATCTAAAGTCCTGGGAGCCGAGCCACATTCTTCATTCATTGAGACCCTTTCTTTCTTTCTTTCTTTCTTTTTTTTGAGACTGAGTCACTCTGTTGCCCAGGCTGGAGGGCAGTGGTGCAATCTTGGCTCACTGCAGCCTCCAACTCCCAGGTTCAGCCTCCGGGGTAGCTGAGATTGCAGGACTGCGCCACATGCCTGGCTCATTTTTGTATTTTTAGTAGAGATGGGGTTTCACCCTGTTGGCCAGGTGGGTCTTGAACTCCTGACCTCAGGTACTCCACCTACCTCAGCCTCCCAAAGTGCTGGGATTACAGGTGTGAGCCACTGCCCCAGGCCTGAGATCCTCCTTTCTATTGTTTAAGTGAGATTCTGGAGAAATTACAGTTTCAAAACACACAGTCTTCTGGAAAGCCCAGGGGATGCATTCTCAATGGGGGCAAGAGTGCTCCCCAGAAGGTGAAAATTAGAGGGAGAAAAAAAGAATCTTAGATACAATGATTTGTGGCCCTCCAAAGGTCAGCATGACTAAACAAATTCACATGACATCTCATTAATTTAAATTAAATTTAACTTTTCTCCAAGGGGCAAAATGATTTTTTTTTTTTTTTTTTTTTGAGATGGAGTCTTACTCTGTCACCCAGGCTGGAGTGCAGTGGCACCATCTCGGCTCACTGCAACCTCTGCCTCCCAGGTTCAAGCGATTCTCCTCCTCAGCCTCCGGAGTAGCTGGGAGTGCAGGCACACGCCACCACTCCCAGCTAATCTTTGTATTTTTAGTAGAGTCTGGGTTTCACCACGTTGGCCAGGATGGTCTCAATCTCTTGACCTTGTGATCCGCCCACCTGAGTCTCCCAAAGTGCTGGGATTACAGGTGTGAGCCACTGTGACTGGCCTGAAAAGGTGATCTTTAAAAAGCTGAAAAATGCTGACCTAGGGCAGTAGCCCCCTCGGGTCCCACAGGCCAGGGCTGGATCCACTCGCCTGCACCCCCTTGGGACCAAGCTCAGCATACGAAACAAGAAACGGGGCACAGGAGGGGACTCTCCCCTAAAACTAGTCAGTGACGCCTACCGAAAGCATTCACAAGCTTTAAAAGTGGTGGGAGGCCGGGCGTGGTGGCTCAAGCCTGTAATCCCAGCACTTTGGGAGGCTGAGGCGGGTGGATCACGAGGTCAGGAGATCAAGACCATCCTGGTCAACATGGTGAAACCCCGTCTCTACTAAAGATACAAAAAATTAGCTGGGCATGGTGGCGCGTGCCTGTAATCCCAGCTACTCAGGAGGCTGAGGCAGGAGAATTGCCTAAACCCAGGAGATGGAGGTTGCGGTGAGCCAAGATCGCGCCATTGCTCTGGCCTGCATAACAAGAGCGAAACAACGTCTCAAAAAAAAAAAAAAAAAAAAAAAAAGTGGTGGGAGATGTGAGCAACCTAACAGGGCAACTGGTGAGACACTACAGTGCCATCTCTTCTGCCAGGGCAGAGGGAAGAGCTTCCAGCACACAAAAGACCTCAGGGCCTCTTCCTGCTCCTCACCCCAGACCTTAAAGCCTTCAGAGAAATGGCACACCAGACATCCATGTTCTAGGAGGCTGACTGAGGGCAGGATGCGAGTGTGGGGCTGGAAGGATTCATGATCTTCAGTACAGCCAGGGGAGCTGGAGTGCTCCAGGGAGAAGACCAAGGTGGAATAACCATAGGGTCCGCAGCACCCCACTGGCACCCCTCACACTCTTCCTCTTTTCTCCCCTCTCTGGTTCCAGAAGCTGGGAAACAGGAAAGAGAAAGAGCTGCACAGCAGAATGGACAGGCCCCACCCAGTCATAAACTCATGGGTGACAATTTTGGGGGCTCTCTCCTCCACACCTAAAAGAATTGAAGCTGGGCTAACTTCAATTCTTCAAGCAAGTGGTGCAGCTTCCAGCCTAACAAGTATCCATCTTATCTGGCAGCTTCAGGGGCTAGTGGAAAGAGATTTGGGGTCAGACACGCTGGGCTTTGCACACCAGCTCTTCATGGTCTGACCATCCCTGTGATGTTGGAGAGTCATGGTCCTTGGGAAGGGGCTCTGTCTTACTCCATTCTCCTCCCCAGTGCCTTCTCTAGAACCCATCGTGCACTACATGCTTCATACCTGCTTGTGGAATTCCATGTGATTCTTCCTTTGCAAATGTTTTTGCAAAAGGCAAATGGGAGTGACCATCTCCCTGCCTCAGGAGGTTGTTGGGAATGTTAAAGAGATGGTGTGGACATGCAGGAAGAACCTGTGCATGACAGGCAAGGTGGGTGTCCCCTCCCCATCCCCTCTCCTCTCCCCTTGCTAGGAAACCCATATGTTTCTGCAAAGTAGGTAAGAAGAGTCATGGGGAAGGGGAGGACATCGACACAGGCAGGGAAACCAAGGGACACTGCAGGAAAGCCTCTAAGTGACATGGGAGACCCCATGTACCCCAAGTGCCCTGCATGAGCTGCCCTCTGCCTGCCCCCACCAGAGAATCCCATGGGGAGGGGACAAGCTCCTAACCATGAGGACATCCCAGGAGGGTCCCTTTCCTGGGGCTCTGGCCCAAAGAGGCAGCACCTTTGAGGCTCCAAGGATCTCACAGCAGAGACCCCATTCCACCCAGTTAGGCTCAAATCAGCAGGAAGTCCCCACGCTCTCCCCGCTCTGGCTCTCCCTGGCTTTCTGGGGGTGAAGGATAGCTCGAGTTCCAATTTTTGCCCATTAAGAAAGCACAAACAATTGGATGCCAGGAGGACAGGGCCTTGCTCCCTGTTGGTCCCTGGCACAATCCCCAGGGAGCTCTACCAACAACAGCAGAGAAAGGGAAAACAGCTGGGTCTCTAGGACCCAAGAGCAGGAGGGAGATTTATCATTTTGGGGTGATTAAACCGAAACTTCCAACACCTCAATGAGTATTTCCTGCTGCCCCTGTTGCTCAGACACAGGAGCCGTGTGGGGTAGCCTGGTCCCTGGCGGTCCCCTCCGTCCCCACCCTTGTACCCACTGCCAAGAGACTGCCTCCATCAGTCGGCTGGGCTCTAGCCAGATGCCAGGTCCTCACCTACCTCCCACTCCTTTCCCTGTCTGCGATTGTTTCCAATCACTTTAGGAAACAGCTCTGAGAACAATTAGAAAAGATAACAAGAAAGAATTACATAATTACAGTCCTCCTAGATCTCAGGCACTTGGGGAAAAAAAAGGCTGAACTGAGTCCAAACAGGGACCAATGTGAGGAAAAGATGGTGCTTCTGGAAAGCTTTCATGGTGCAACGGCTAAGACCCTGAGGGAGAGTGGGGAGGGCAAAGGCTCTCCTATGTCTGTCTCCTGGTAAGCTGGGGGCATCACTGCCTCCAGCTCAAGGCCTCCGAGGATGGCTCAGAAGTCCTCATGCAATGCAGACCCCTCTGTGGAATAGCCATATACACTAGAGAACCATGTCCGCCTTCAAGATCATGCAGCCCAAACTTCTCATGGTCAAGATGAGAAAGACCTAGAAAGAAAAGGTCTTGCCCCAAACCAACAGAACTCAGGACTCCACGCCCCGGGCCAACACTGTGTCCATGAGCAGGCTCCTTAACTTCTGCTCTGGTCTCAAGGTCATAACTGGCCACACCCACCAGACCACCGGGAAGTTCTACCTTCTTGACCAAAATGGATGGATATAGGAAGAACTTGGTCCTCCAGCATGAGAGTGGGCAAACTTTTCCCAGAAAGGGTCAGATAATGTTTTTGCAAAAGGCAAATGGGAGCGACAATCTCCCCGCCTCAGGGGGTTGTTGGGAAGGTTGAAGAAATAGTTTAAGGGTAGTGGGCGATGCAGTCTCTGTGGCAGCAACTCAGCTTTGCCGTCACCGCATGAAAGTGGGCACAGACAGTATATAAACAGGTAAGCATGGCTGCATTCCAGGAAAACTGTATTTGCAGACACTGGAACTTGAACTTCCTATTATTTTCACATGCCATGATATATTGTTCTTCTTTTGATTTTTTTTCCCAACCATTTCAAAACATAAAAGTCATTCTTTACTTGTGAGCTATGAAAACAAGTGGCAAACAAGATCCAGCCCATGGGCTGGAGTTTGCTGATGATTGCTCTAGGATGTTGCTAGAAGACTTTGTGGTTCTCTGACCATTCCACACCCAGAGTTCAATCATTCCTTGACTCCATAAACCCAGCATGGTATTTAGAACAAGGCTTGATGGTCAGTCTGTGCCAGGTCACATCGGCGTGGTAGGCCAGGCCATCACCAACCATAGGGGCCCTCGAGAAATCACCCTACGAGCTTTTCTCAAGACACCTCTGATGTCTGTGAGAACCCAGTCCCTGGGAGCAGGCTGGGCAGCTGGATGACAGCTTTCCCCAGATGGGCAAACAATCCGTCCCCAGAAGAATAAGAGCAATTGTGTTTCAATTTGTCCCTCTATACATAGAGGGGATCTCTGGCATATAAAGTAGTAAGAGACCAACATCCTGACTTCCTGTGCAGCACAATCCAACTTACCACTGTCTTCTACTGCCTCTTCATTTAGCAACAGCAAATACCAAGCATCTTCATTCATTCAAAACCAGTATACTGAGTGAATGCCTACCATGGCATCATGCCAGATGAAAATCGGCATGATGTCAGACACATACAGACACCAAGTCTCCATGCAGTTTGTAACCTGACAGCAGGGACATTACTCCTCTTCTGCACCCAGCACCCAGCACTGCCTAAGGCACACAGGACAAGCTCAGGTAATGCTGAGCGAATTAGCAAATCAACGCGCAAGATGGAAATGGTTAAGTAGCATAAGACAGATCAAATCCTATGCAAGCAGAAAGGAGGGAGAATTAGGTCCAGCTGAAGAAGCCAAGAAAGGCCCAGTGACAGAGGGGGAAGTTGAGCTAAGCCTGACAAGATGGGTGGGATTAGGGTATGCACAGTTGGAGAGAGAAAATTCAACCAGAAAGAACCACCAGCAAGGTATGATGGTGTCTATGAGAACATGAATAGCGGAGGCTGCAGTCTTCATACCTCTTGAGGAATAATAGCTTGAGTGCTAACAGTCCAGAGTTAAGCTGTTTCCAGATTGTTGAAGGCCAAGAAAGTCAGGCAAAGGAGTTTAAATGTCTTTAGACTAGAGGCACTGGATCTTCTGAGCAACGATGGTTGGATGGCAATGTGAACGTGGCGGCCAAGTACATAAGGACTAGAGCAGGAAGAGTCCCTTTAAAGAAACCCTCAACTAGGACAGGAGCAGGCAGCTTGGGCCACACCATGGGGCAGAGAGGAAGAGTGGCCGGCTGTGGGCCAGCGGGAGGAAGTGGGACTTGTAAAGTGATTTGTGGTTATGAGTACAGACCCAGGAGTCGCAAAAACTGGACTCAAGGCCAACTCCAGCACTTGCTCCCTGTAAATGATCAGTCCTTTCTGGAACTCAGTTTGCCCATCTGTAAAACCAAGGCAAGAAAATGGAGTCATCATCTCAGAGGATATGTCTGAAGCTGAGATGTGGTTAAACACATGAAATGCTTACCCTGGTGCCTGGCACAGAGCAAATTCTCAATAGAAATTTGCTAATCCTGGTCAAATTCTGTCCATTGGCCGGGAGTCCCAGTCCAGCCAGAGAAGCTTGTTTCTGGCAGAGAGGTGGAAGGGTAGCTGACCACAGTCTACGTCCCCCACCCCCCACCCCCCACCTCTCCTCTCACCCTCCCAATCCTGGGAGGCAAGGCACATACCACATCCACATCCTCATCCTCAGAAGCTGACATACACCTTCCCCACCTCTCCTCAGTCAGCTAGTGGCAATCAACAACCAGAAATGTGCAGCTCCACGTGGGGACTTCCGTCAGCCAAGTCAATGTGTCAACAGAAAACTCATAGCCCCAACACTGTGAGAAGGACGGAAGAAGGGAGGAGGAAGGGAGGAGGAAGACCTGATTCAGAAGCTAAGTGCCTTCTTACTTAGAACACAGAAGTGTGGCAGAATTCAAGCCAAGACCTCTGACCTGCAAGAGGGCTCACTTTGGGGAACCCTTATGCTCAAGATTTAGGCCTCTGACCTGCTAGGAACATGATCAGCATCATGGCAGAGAGAGTACAGGCTCTACATCCAGGCAGCCATGAGCTCCGGTTTCGGCCTCGGCGCTCCCTGGTCATGTGACTATGTAAACAAGGACATCAGTTAAATGAGGGTACCTGAGATAACGTGTGGTCAGCACAGACTGCACCCCAGTGCCTGGGACCTCTGGTGTAATGACAGAGGAATCTGGAATTTGGAGACATGGTTGCTTACACCTGATATGAGGATGAGACCTTGCTTCTCATAATCACTGCCTGCCAGAGGCCTTGATTTCTGCTTAGGCGGAAGTGGTTTTAACTAGGCTCACAGCCTCCCTACACTCCCTGCCCGTGGCTTCTTGGTGAGCTCTTCCCATACCTCTTTAGACAGCTCCTCTGTCTTCCCTTGTTGGGGGTTCTGTGTTTCTCCACAATGGTGGTCTGGTCTCTTCCCTGGTCCAGTTACAGCCCACCCTCACTCCAAGAAGCTGGATATCCCATCCCTGAATCTCAAGGGGGACCAGGACTGGTGACAGAAGACTCACCAGTCACTCATGGCATTCCCTAAGAAGCTTTTAGTTAGTCCTCTTTGCAACTCCCTTTGAATTCCATTTATGAGTGACCAGTCTCCCAAAAGCAAGAATGCCAGCTCAAGGAAGCAGGAATGTGGATTTGAAAAACAGAAGAAGAAAAGAAGTGTGTGTTTGTGCTCAGGGAAGCTCTCCGCACAACGCAGCTCAACTTCCTGCTCCTGCATTGCCATCTGGTTGCTATGGGCAACCAGGCAATCATATTTTTCTAGTCCTAGATATAATCATCATAATCAATATAGGGTATTTATCCCACTTCTTGGTTCCAAGGAACTCAAAGATTTTTCACATCTATTATTCTTTCTTCACTAACCTGAGGGAGAGAAGGAAAGAAGGTCTGCTTGTTGATGGGCTGTGGAGAAGGACTATTTAACAGATGGAAAAACTGAGGGAATGGGTAAGAAGGGAGCTGTGGGAACTTCTCATAAGAAAATAGGATTGTTAAAAGCAGTCTGCATTTGAATAGTGTGTTCACTTTTATCCTCTCATCGAATTTTTACAAGATCCCTCTGAAGTGGGCTCATTTCATTTATCATACAGACAAAGCCCCCAAAGAGTAAAGGATCTTTCCAAAAACACACCACTAGAAATGACATTGCCTAAAGTGAAATCTGAGGCTTTTGAGTCCCTTTTAGTATTTTTTTCCACAGCATCTCTGCCAACAAGTACAGTACACTGTTCGAGCATCATGTCTCTTGTACGACTACCATCCCACCATTCTAAGTGTTTCTCATTCTGCTCACATTGTGCATCACAGTGGCTCTTACACATGTGATGTTTCTGTCTAGTTTCAGTTGATATCCACACCAAATGGGCAACAGGGCCAACAAAAATGGCTAGATTGGTCAGGCGCGGTGGCTCACACCTAACCCAAGCACTTTGGGAGGCAAAGGCGGGCATATCACCTGAGGTCAGGAGATCGAGACCAGCCTGGCCAACATGGTGAAACTCAGTCTCTTCTAAAAATACAAACATTAGCTGGGTGTGGTGGTGTTCACCTGTAATCCCAGCTATTCAGGAGGCTGAGGCAGGAGAATCACTTGAAATTGGGAGGCGGAGATTGCAGTGAGCCAAGATCACACCACTGCCCTCCAGCCTAATGGAGTGGAGACTCCCCCTCAAAAAAAAAAAAAGATTTGATTAAAGCACTTGATGGGTCAGAAAACTTAGAAGCTATATTTAATTTCCAAATTATATGAATGTTCCCTTACTAGAATAAAAGTTTGGGGGGAAAATCATTATTTTTGACTTTGAGATCATTCACCACTTTTGACAATTCTGTGACGTTACCTGTTCCTACAGCCACTGGTTTGAGGTCACCTTTTGGTCACAGTAACAAAGCGATACCAAAAACATACTTTGGGGGCCCCTAAAGTGTACAGGAAGTCTTCCACCCTATGCACTCGGCAAAGGCTTCAGTGTGCCCTTGCTCATTAGTGCTAAACACAGGCGGCTGGAGGTAAGACACTCAGTGAAACACAACTGCAAGAGAAAACATGTGACCACAGGCCACGGCAGAACTGTCGTAAAATACCATGTTTTTCTGAGTTTTGTGCTTAGTGTTCATTTCCGTTTGGTGAGAGCACAAACACCCCTGAAAAGAAGAGAGTGGCTGGCTTGTGTACAAAGCTTCCTCTCTGTTCTCAGAACAGAGAATAAACTGGACACCATCTTATCTTCTGTCATTTTCTACTTAGAGAGGTGCACAATTTACCACTTAAAGGAGAGGCCCCAAACAGAAGACTTGACCTGTGATCCTGAGACCTACAGAGCAAGGCAATAACAGGACTCAGGTCAGCCCTGACTTCCTCACCTCATCTGGTGCCTCTCGGGATTCTTCAGAAGCACCATATTGGAAAATTCTCTCCATATCCTCATTTCATCCAGTTGAGTAGGCAGAGGAGGAAAATCAGAAACAAAAATGTCTAACATGCTAACACCAGGCTAAGGACTCACAGAAGGCAAAGCTGATGACCCCAATCCCTAGAGATGGATGACCGGTGTCAGCCCATCAGTGAAAGCATGTTCAGCACCTATGAGGTGCAATTACTATGCAACTTCTCCAAGCTGAGCATTGAAACCAGGCTGGCCTTCCCACCACTGTGCAGCCTTGCCCAATTCCAAGTGCACTTCCCGCCTTCAGTTGCCCTCCCTTTCTGTTCCTATTTCCTCAGTTTTTGACATTTTTGCTTTTGTCTCTCCTTCTCTATCCCCAGTGCCCTCACTGGCATCAAATTTGGCACTCCTGGCATAGGCTTTCTTTATTTATTAGACTTTAAGTTCTGGGGTCCATGTACAGATTGTGCAGGTCAGTTACATAGGTATTACACATGCCATCGTGGTGGTTTGCTCCATCCATCGCCCATCATCTACATTAGATATTTCTCCTTATGCTATCCCTCCCCAATCTCTCCACCCCCTGCTATTCCTCCCCTAGACCCCCACCCCCCATACCCCAGTGTGTGATGTTCCCCTCCCTGTGTCTGTGTGCTCTCATTGTTCAGCACCCACTTATGAGTGAGAACATCCAGCAATGGCTTTCAAAGCTCTCTCTTGGCCACAGTATGCACCCAGCTCCTGGTTCCATGGATTTCTAGGCACCATGGGGTACCCTCATTGCTGTCGCTGGGGCCCAGCTCACCTTACCCATCTTGGTTGGCATCTCTGCCTGTCCCAGCTGCCCACGGTGGGAGGCAAGGAGGGAGGAGAGAGAGGTAAACACTCTGTGCATACTATACTGTCTCTCCCCGATGTTTAGCAAAATTCAAACTTAGAAGTTCAGATTCCCTCAAGACACAAATCAGTTTGTGGCTTTTCTTAAGTCATGCTGTTTCAAGTCTGTCTTAAAGTAGATTCCCAACTATAACTATTTCTTTTCTTTGTGTAATACTTGCTATTTTCCAAGGAGCTTGCCATCTGCTATCTCTTTTTAGCCACATAACATCCTTGGGATGAATGCAGTCAGATCAAAGAACAAGAATCCCATTTTGCCTCACTTAGGGACACAGAGCACACAGCCCATGAATGATGTTATCCTAAGTGTAAGCTTTGCAGTGTATCCTGAATGGTAAGCTTTGCTTTGCTCTGACCACCTTCAGCCATATAAGCTGGCATGGCCTTGATGGGTACAGGTGCAGGGAGTTAGAGGGTTAGTCTCTTGTATGGATGAAACACTAGCCTTGTTGATGGTGCTTACCAAAGTCCCCACTCTAATGCTTTTCACCCAGGATGAGGAACCCAAGTCCAGAGGCTCAACACCATCTTTCCAGGTCTCTGATCTGGGGCCACGCTGGGAAGAGACAGGGCTGAGATCCAAGTTCCCAGCCTGCTCCATCTCTCCCCAGCCCTTCTTTACGCATAAAGGACACTTGTTGGGGCATCAGTCTGTGCTTCTGGCATCTGGACACATCAGCCTATACCTCTGGGACTCGAGCAGGAAGTACGTGTGCCTTGCCTCAGGCTTCATGGCCACACAGACCCACATCCTCATTTAGAACGGTCACATCGTGGAGCCAGCTGAGATCTGCAGTCTTCACTCTCACCTGTGGGTTCACAAACTCCTACTGAACATGTACCCATATCCCCAGGGAAAAAGAAAGAAAAAAACCAAGAGAGGAAAGAAAATAACCAAGGTGGGGAGAGGGGAGAGATTCTGGAATCTAGACAACATCAAGAGGCTGTTTCCATGACAACCACTCCTTAATACAGTTGCTCAGACTGCAGCTTGTTCTAATCAGCCCCATGGATGAAGCCTGCAGACCCAGAAATGGCCTCCAGCCAGGGGGCTCCCCAGCAGCCTGCAGACCACCACCATCCTCCAACCACCCAACCTCCTACGAAGAGAACAGAGGGCAAAGGAGGGGTCAGGGCTCACAGGGGAGGTGAGAAAGAACAATGAGGAGTGTTGAAGAAAGTGGAAAGTGAAAGGAAGGAGTCAGAGATGCAGCTGGACATTCAGGGAGTTGTCTGCAGACGTTTGCTGGGGCCACCTGTGCTCAGCGACACTTGTCTTTGTGCTGGTGAGCCTCTGAGCACCCACGTGATGCATTATAGCCTGTGGCCAGCGTGTGAGTGTGACCATCCATGGCACATCTACTGAGCTCATCTCCCTTCCCCTTCCTACACACTGGAGTGCCCTCTTCCCCTCTTCTCTCTTCCCCTACAAAGCTCTAAGCTAAAGTCCAAGGACAACCCCTTTGAGGCAAAGGCCAGGGTCAGTGCCCAGCCTGAAATAGGTACCAGCAGCTTCCAACCATTTCTCAGTAAATTGTTGGGATGGAGAGAAAAACTGTACTAATATTCTCTAAATTAGAGGTCTCTGGCTTAGGGACACTCCCTGTCCTGCTCCCTACAGACTTCTCAAGTTCCCAGAAAATGATGGGTGACTTCTAGGTTTTCTTCCAATCCACATGAGGCCTCAAGAGGCGGGCAACTTGTCAAAGTCACCTGCTGGGTCAGGTGTCAGCCTGGAGACTGTCCCTGGAAAACCACACATCTCCCTGCACACTCCAGGCTGCACTCTCCTTCTTCCTGTATTCATCTGGCAATCACCCAAACACGCTGCAAATCAGATGACATATGACACGCTGCACACTCCGTCCCACTCTGAAGGGAGTCTGTCTATGGGGACAACGGGTCTGGTTTGTATTTTAAGCAGCTAGAGTGAAAAAGAGGGATGAGGTAAGGCCATGGCAACGAGCACCATGCCACTAGCCAGGATAATTACTTGGCCCAGCCATCCTGGAGCCAGGCGGCGGAAGGCTTGCCCATAGATTATGAGCAAAGAGACAGAGCCAGCCGGCTTAGGAACTCCCTTCCTCCACCTGCACCTTCAACTGCAAGTGGAAACACAGCAGAAGGAGCCAATGCAGTGGGAGACCCCAATCAAAGCAAGATGACCTGTCCCTCAATTTCCAATCACTGGAGAAACCCAAAGAAAAGTCCCTATGTGTACTCCTCCTCCTCGTTGATACATGCAAAATCAGGGCTCTGAATTTCATTTGATGACTGCTGAGCCAAGAGAAAAGGAAGACCCGAAATCAGCACAGGACAGAGACAGTGAAAAGGTCAGTGAGCGACAGAGGGGAAAGGAGAAGCTGAAAGATGTTTGCCATAAGCGAGGAATGACCTATTAAATCCCCAGCCCCTCCCCCAAGCTGGGATGCAGCGTCTTTAGTGGCTTCACAGCTGCTGTACCCCACCCAATGCAGGCTGCTTCAGGGCTCGAGGATACTTGGACTACCGGCCAGCTTAGATGCCACCTCTGCAGGAGCACCTGGAGTCGTCTGACTTGGCTGTGACTGGGCTTCCCCACTGCAATAGGTACCAGCAGCTTCCAACCATTTCTCAGTAAATTGTTGGGATGGAGAGAAAAACTGTACTAATATTCTCTAAATTAGAGGTCTCTGGCTTAGGGACACTCCCTGTCCTGCTCCCTACAGACTTCTCAAGTTCCCAGAAAATGAGAAGCCCTATAGAGGCTCCGTGGCTACATACACATGCCTTGCTCAGGGATCATGCCCATGTTGACCTTGGCCCCATAAACATGAATGGGAAGGAGTAGGCCCAGGGAGCATCCTTAGATTTTCTTTTCCTTTGTTCCCAGAGTCCTCAGATAAAAATGGCTACAAGCTGAAGGTCTGGAGAAGAAAATCCAACTCAGGTGCCTCACCAACTAACACAGGGCATCCACTTCACTCTCCAAAGAGAATCAGAAGTGCAATAGTCAGAACAGGGTGCATAGAAGGACCCTGAAAAGTCCAGACCTGTGCCAGCTGCCTCGCATCGTGGCCCTAAGTGCAAAGTATCAGAGGAAACTGACTCCTGAGGGGCAGAAATCTAGCAGGGAGGGATGAGACCACACGTGTGCGTGTTTGCATGTAAGCACGTGCACACACACAGACACACACACACTCTCACAAATGAAACTGATCATGGGTGACATGTGGGTGTATGTGTGAGAGCTGGGGGTTGTGCATGTGACTATGTGAAGCTGAAGATCACAAATGGAAGGAGTGCTGCATCGGAGGAAAAAAAGAAAACAAGGAAAAACAGGAAAAGTCACCAGCCCAGTGCCCGCTGCACCAAGAGATCCTTAGCCTATTGTGCTCTCGTGGGCCTCTTCAGACTCTCCTATTTTCAGCAAAACTCTCCCTTGTTTCTCCCACCCCAGGTTGGCCCCAGACCACTAAATACATACCACCTGGAGATACAGGAAAACCTGGAGGTGACGACCACAGCAACATGAGCACACACTGCAGACTGTCAGAAGCAGGAGGGCCACGTCATTGCAGAGGGCAGCCTGACAAGCCCACCTGACTCCCTCCACATTAAGTGGAAACCACTGTCTCCACTGAGAAAGAAAGGTGAAGCATTGGGAGGAGTGAAAAGTGAAATTAACTTGAGCCAAGATTACGCCCATGAGTTCTGTGGAGGCCAGGGCGGAAGTAAAGCCAAGACGGGGGCGGGGCAGGAACTGCATCCAGTGTGTGGCTGTGGTTCTGAGAGGATGGAGCTTTTGAGAAGCAGGTCTCTGTCGCACCCTATGAAGGAAAACCTCAGCATGATTTACAGGTGCACAAGCACATGCGTGGGTTTGCACACAGCATGCAAAAAGCATGTTTATAAATTGGGTTCAATGGTGGTTAGGACCACAAATTCTGGCTAAAACATCAGCTTTAGAGTATATGACCACTTAGAGTTTCAATGTCCTCATCTATGAGGTGTAGATAACAGTAAGTAACTATCATAGGGTTGCTTTGATATCATCCATGATAGAGCATGATATCATCCATGATAGTGCCAGGCATGTAGTAAATGCTCAATAAATACTAATTTGGTCTATTATTATTTGACAGTCCCCCATGATCTCAGGTCTAAATTAACATAGCAAAAACAGGGAAGGTAGATACATAACATTATCATTTGCAACAGAGCTATTGTTTATATTACCCAGTTAAACATGGAACTGCTAACTTTTCAACCACACACTGAATATCAACATAGTATGATCATTCTAACTGGATAATCTCAGTATTAGCCTAACATATATTTAAAAGTATCATATCATGTCATGGTAAAGCAAGGACTTTGATATTAGATTATGGAAGTATTCTATTTTTGTCACTTGCTGGCAATTAGACTGGCTTAACCTAATGCCCTGCACATATTAACACCTTAACAGCTGTTTCAAAATATTACAGTTCTGTAGAGTTTTAGATGTGCTTGGTATTGACAATTCTACTTGGTCTAATGTTGTTGTTTTTTTTTTTCAATTATCCTTATAGCTAATTGTCAACATAACAAAACAAAAAGATTTGTTCCATACCGACTGCCCACTGCTCGACAGTAAGTCAGTGATGTACTCTCACAGGTTTATATGAAACATGTGGACATATTCATTCATCAAGCCACATTGAGATGAACAGTCACATCCCATTTAAACTCCATCCCAGGCAGCAGGTATTAACCGGCAATTATTACCGTGTATAACGTGCTTTACAATGGGCAAGAACGCCAGCGGTCCCTGGTTCATTCAGCAGCCCTGGTATCATTCACAAACTACAGTTCTCATTTTTTTTTTCCTCAGGCCTGGAGGGAATTGAGAAGCAGAAAATAGTCTCAGCCAGATCCAGCTGCCCTGACACTCACAGCACAGCTGGCAGGTGCTGGAGCTTCAGACACATGGCCCACAGGTGCAGCAAGCTCACCTTGCTCATGCTCTGCAACCACAGAGGCTTGCCCTGGCCAATGAAGCCATCCCCAGGGGCCTCTGAAAATTCTCCAGGCTGTCTGCAAACTGGTCTCTCAGAATGTATGGCCATCTACACATTAGAATACATGAACGAGCAATTTACTTGGTTGTTCCTATTGTACATACATGTCTACACACACAGGTATACATGGGTATACATGCACACACATATACCCATACATACACCTGCATGCATATACACACATATGCACATATACACGCACAGTGTGTGTATCAATGCATGGTCTTCCCAGTCACCTTAAGTGACACACTTTGCTAGTGATCTTTGTAGGAGAAGGAGGGCCATTTACTGCTACTCAAACAACATTTGGAACCAAATCATTTGCAAACCACTGGTTTAGGGCACACGATCTGAACTCAGAGGTTCGCACAAGAGGTAACCAAAGTTTGCGGTCCTCATTATTTCTGCTGTCTCTTCTTTCCCTAAAGGGCCTGGCACAGTTTCCTCTGCACCCATGGTCCTCTAGGCCCTGCTGACTAGGGCATTACCAGAGAGAAGCAACTGGCTTCCTGGCCCCAAAAATGTCCCAAAGGTGAATGAACAACGTGGCACTTCGTAAAACTATGGAATTGGGATAAATGCTTCTGGCTTGCGATTAGAAAACCTTATTATACAGGTACACACATGTGTGCATGTCCATGTGTGTCTGTGTGTGTGAGATCTGTGTGGGCTTGTTCTATACTGCCATAGAACACAAATTTATCTTCATAACGGAGTCAATTACATTCTCCCATTTCCCCACAAGTGAGGCAGCAAAAACAAATTTTGAGCTTCAACCTGCAGGAGAATGCCAGGGTCTCTGTGTTGAAAAGGAATTCTTGGTTCACCTTCCCCCTGCCTTGCACAGACATATGTTGCACAGACAAACACCTGGAAGGTGCTTCTTAATTCTTTGAGGTTTCTGCCTCTCACGTGCAGCTGTCAAATTGCACCTGATCAACATGACACAGCAAATAACACTACGACACGCAACTTTTGAAAGTACACTCTCCCCACACCCAGCCCCCTCTGCCGTCTCCAGCGTGGGCTGCTGTCTTCAAACTAACCATCCTGAAACTGCTTAAAAGAGCCTGACAGGTAATTTATTCTGTGGCAGAGGATAGCAGTTTCATTGTCCAGAGGCAAGAGATTCAACCACATCAGAAAATTCGTACTCTCAAGGAACACAGGTTTAATATGATAACGATTCCAAGGGTGTGTGTTCATAATTCTTCCTGTTCTTTCCTCTCCTTCCCTAAAGCTGGTAGCAAATACTTTTGCACAGTTTATTTAAGGGCCCTCTAATGAACCATCATAGAATAAATCAAATATTTGTCCAGGAAGGGTGATTATCAAACACTTATTTGTGTAAAGAGCCAACCAGATGGGTCAAGGCCTAGTTGCTGTTATGGGATCTTTGCCCATAAGTAAATGTTTTTAAAAATTGCATCTGACTCTCTCTGAAGAAATCCTGCTGGGATCTACAAGGTTTCACTTGGGCACCTGGTAGAGAAGGGGATGTGGAGCAAAAAAGGTTGATGGACACCTGCTTCTAGAGGCAAAGTCAAGACTGCTATGCATTTATTTTTGCAAAATATTGTGACAGTTATTCTCACATTGTATTTGCTAAAATCCATGCAAAGTAAGAAAGTTTTCAATTATTATTTCCATTTTACATATGAAGAAAGCCAAAGCTTAGGATATTGAAGACTCAGCTTCCTCAAATATATATAGGAACAATGTGGATCCTGGGTCCCTCCCATCGGTAAACCACAACTTTGCATGGCAAGTTCCCATCAGAAATAGAGCTAGAACTGAAGCCTCCTAACTTTCAGTCCCTGCCAGCTAGCCCCTGCCCCATGTGACTGCATTGTATCTGCACTGCAACAAAAGGTAAATTCTATAGGTAGGTGATTTTTAAACTTGCCTTTGTCATACCAAACCTGTTATGAGATCTTGGACAAGATGCTTCCTTCCATATATCCTAAATACATTCTCTGTAAATTCTCACTGCATTGAATTAAGAATAACAACAAAATTCTCTTAAACCCCACTAATGTTCCCTAGCTAGGAGTACGTTGCTCTCCAAAGCATAGGGCATTGCCCATAGATCCTAAGGCTATAGGACCTAGCATTTCCATGAGCTCACTGCACTAAGCTCAGTTTTTTTAGGTAGTAATGAATGGAATTCTTTTTTGAGCCCTGCTTTTGGAGTCTATTTCATGCCTTTTTACATTTCATATTATATTTATATTTTTTTAAATCATGACTGTACCACATTATAAAAACCTATTCAGTCAAATAATAATCCTATTCCTTGGCTGCCCATCAGGGAAATGAAGGTTTCTCAAAGAGTGATTTGCCCAAGGCCAGCAAAGGCTGAATATCAGAGAAGGATGATCCCAAAGGTAGATCCAGCTTAATGAGGACAGAGGTCTGTTGGGGCTTCACTTTGGAGAGGCCCTTCAGGGTAAGAAGCGACAACTGCTTTGTGAAGTGGCATGCCACCAACACTCGGAAATCACATGCAAGAGTGACACTCCTGACCTCAAGTCACCAGCTGATCAGATTCAGGGGCAAGACAAGGGCACAGATCTTCTGAGGCTGAAAAACCATCTGTTCACCCCATCTGGGAGGAGCCCCAAGCCCTTAATGATCACACGTGGCCTTCAGGGCAGCCCAGGTGCTCCAGAGACCAAAAGAGGGGACAGATCCAGATCTGAAGGGGGCACAGAATAAGTTATCAGTCAGGAGCAAAGAGTAGGAGATGAAGGGAACATGCTGAGTGTCTATCGCCAGCCTGGATTCTCATGCCAGGGCCACAGAGGTCCTGATACCAGAAGCTGGGATGAGCTTGCAGATTGTGTATGAAGTTACTGCTTGATGCCACCAAGCACCGCAACAGGCAAGTAAGAGGGGAAGCCTGTAAAGATGGAAATGAGGCATCTCCCAACCCCCATCCCACTTTCAGAAGTTTTAACAGATGTCCTTTCCACTTTTTTCTTGGGAATGCCTCAGGATTCTTAATTTTCTCAAACGGGCAACTTTCCCTACCACCTACGTGTTCTTTCTGGATTCCAATCTGCTGCTTCTCCGTGGGGTTCTTTCTGTTCTTTTTTCTTTTTTCTCTTGCTGACCTTTGTCCTCACAAATGTTATCACAGAAGTCCCCCTCCGCAAACTTCCCCACTTCAGTGTGCTCTGCCCCCAGGCCCTGGGCTAAGCACCAGATGCGGAATACTGACCAAGACGAAAACAGTCCCAGGCCAACCTAAGCTCACAGCGTCAGGCATTAAACAAGAAGCCTCGCTGCTCCCATCAGCAACACCTTGTGGCCCCTGATTTTTCTGTGTCTGTGATTTACCTTGCCCTGATCTAACAGACTTAAAGGTATAGGTTGCCGGGGCTGGCAGGGCTTGAGAGATCAAACCCCTGCCTGTGCCCAAGGCTGGCTGGCGTTTGATGGGGTGGCACCGGTAGGATCCCATTGGTTGCTGACAGTCCGCTCTGCTTACCCAGCCCAGTGCTGTATCAGCTTCCATCTGAACACCCTTCCTGCTGGCTTCACCATGAAGGAGATCAACCAACCAAAGCCTGAGATCATGGGACAGCCACGCCCAGAGCCAGACCCCTCCATGCTTTTTCCACTTCTGGTGTCTTCAGGGCCCTAGCTCCCTCATATCTCTTGGGGAATGAAAAGTTTTGCCCAACTGAAGGATGTTCCTTTGCTGATGCTCGGAGGCTTCCCTTCCTTTTTGTGGCCTTGTTCCTACAGCCAAGGCAAATCCAATCAGCAGTACCATCCTTGTTGCATCTTGTTCTCTTTGTGGGGGGCTTCCTGGCTTCTAGGCTGCTCTCCATCTGGTCCAAAGTCCCAAGCCTTCCCAGAGAGCAGTCATACTGCCTGAAGTTTAAATCAACTGTGCAATTTGCTCTCTAGAACCCAATTCTGCAGATACTCTGTATAGCCTTTCTTTCCTCCGCGCATATGAGAAACCCATGGTTTTGTGACTGTGATCTCTCTGTCCTCTCTTCCCAGATGTTTCTGGAGACCATTTCCAGCTGCCAGCGAACCCTTTGTTCACTTCCTGGCATGTGCTCAGTCAATACAATGAAGACGATGAGGCGACACTGCGCGTGGTGGTGACCACGTCGCCCCGGATTGCCCTGGACTCCGTCTTCTTTTACACACTTCTCTCTTCATTACCCTCAGGTCTGCATCCTTTCTTTATCACATAGAAATGAAAATATTCTCATGGAAGGATTCAGCAGGGAACATTTCCGAAGACCCAACATGTGGCATCTCCAGGGTTCCCCTTCATTTTCTAAATTGGTACTTCTCCCAATTTAAAACATTTCTGGCATAACTTCTTTTCAAAACCTGTGTGCTTCCATTCCAAGCAAGACAATAAGAGGCCAATCCTATCAGTGAGCAGAGGAGGGCCTGAATTCCTTTGGCTCCTCCGCTGTCATTCAGTGCTGAAACAGTGGCCCACAAGGCCACACCCACCTCAGTGAACTGGGTGGGATCCTCCAGACTTTGTTCTTTCTCCCCAAATGCCTGGCTTACAAACTGAGCCTGATTGAAAACCTGGAGTCTGACGAACTTAAGAGCATTATCTTGCTGAATTTCAACCTTCGTTAATACCCTTTCCTAGAATGTGAAAGGCTTTTGTTTCGAAACTCTACCCTACACTTACTCCTGTCCTTCAAATTTGGGAGTTGAACTAGATACTTTCTCTCTCTTTTTTTTTTTTTTTTTTTTTTTTTTTGAGACAGAGTTTCACTCTGTCACTAGGCGCCAGGCTGGAATACAGTGGCGTGATCGCAGCTCACTGCAACCTCCGCCTTCTAGGTTCAAGTGATTCTCCTGCCTCAGCCTCCCGATTATAGGCATGTGCCACTGCACCCAGCTAATTTTTGTATTTTTAGTAGTGATGGAGTTTCACCACGTTGGCCAGGCTGGTTTCAAACTCCTGACCTCAGGTGATCTACCCACCCTGGCCTCCCAAAGTGCTGGGATTACAGGAGTGAGCCACTACACCTGAATGAAAGTAACTCCTTTCTTGACAAAGAGGACCCAGTTTTGTTCTTTGAGCATCCTGAACAGCAGGTGTCACCTAATGAACACGTAAAGGGACCTATGTTCCCATAACCCCAGGCAGCCTGGTACACATCTGTGTTAAGGCATGTGTGGGTTGGTGTGGGAGGGTCTGTGGGTTTTGTGTGAAGCTGTGCCAAGCTGTAGGTATGCAACCATTCACCCTCTCCACTTTCCCCACCCGAGTGTTCCACTGGTCACCGTCAGTAGACCATGCATGCAAAATCATTTTTCCAAAAGTGCAGGAGAAACTGAAAGCCAGCACTGTCAGATCTGTTAAAAGGAATCCCCTTAAGATTTGGTTCTCATAAACCTCCTGACTTAGCCAACCACATCTACCCTTCCATGTGTAGTTTAATATTCCCAGTCTGCCACCTGCACCTCCTCCTATGTGATTTCTGGAGCAGATGCAAAGAGACTTGTCTGGGGAAACTCACATCCCACGCCATCTTGACTTTTGTCTCTTGGGTCTTCAAAGCCCTCTCCTCGCAGCAGCCAAGGGGGTGCCCTGCCTTGGCATCCACTCAACTGACCATCATCAGTGCCCTGTGGATCTTCCCCCAAAAGCATCTCATGCCACACGTCTAGTTGCCTACTGCCATGGGCTACAATAGATAAGAGACTTGTCCCCATGGTGTGAACCAGAATTTATTGCATCTGAGCAAACCATGGTCACACCTATGTAATTCGGACATTCAGTTCTAGATAGATAACGGCATTTTCATGCCAAAATTCTTTGAAAATTCCTCCAGTTGTAAAAATATACATATATTTACTTATATTTGTATATATTTTATATATAAATATATATTATATACATATATAAATATATATAAATTTATATAATTTATATATTTTATATATAATATATATAAATTTATATAATTTATATATTTTATATATAATATATATTTATATTTATATATAATATATAAATATGTAAATATAAATATATAAAATAAATAAATAAAAATATATAAATACATATTTATATGTAAATATATTTTATATATTCATATATATTTTATGTAAATATATTTTTATATATTCATATATAAATATATATTTATGAATATAGAACTTTAGATATATATTTGAAACCAGATCAGTTGAAACATTTCACTTCTCTGTACAGAAAAATAAAGGTGAGAAACACAAAAAAGCAGTCCCAGAGACACCACTGACGCCTCCCTGTGGATGAAGGGCCAGGGTGGAATGGGACTGAAGGGTGCCAGGAAGCTCTTCTCTCTGGAGGCTCTGCTCAGCCCTCACTGTGTCCTCCCTCAGAGATTCTGGCTCCTGACACAGCCTCTCAGGTTCACATGACAAAGTGGGAAAATGAAGGCCAAAGTTAAAGAGCAAAAACTCCCAAGACCTTCTTGATGAAGGAGATCGTTTGCTGTGCCCTGAAAGTGGAGCTGATGTCTCCCTCGTCAGCTCAGCTCAGCTCTGCTCCAGGCTAACACAAGCCCAGCAGCCCCAGTGGAGGAAGGGAAGGCTCAAGGTGGGGCAAGACCAACACAGCCAGGTGTGATCTCAGGGACAAGCGGTAGACTGACCCCCTAACCTCCCTGAGCTGTATGTGGATAACCGCGCAAACCCCTTACAGTTGTTTGTGGTTAAAAGAAAAACTTCACGCAGCATCCTCAGACCAGAGGCTTCTCTTCATTCCCATCAGTAAAAATTAGGTAATATTAATAACAACGTATCAACAACAACAAATACCCCATTATACTTCTCTTTGCCACCTCATAGCCTGACAAGCTAGGCACAAGCACTGTCACCATCCCGTTATACAAGAGGGGATCCAGCCCTTGTGCCATTAACTATCTGCCCCAAGTCTCACTGCTAGAAGAGGAATTGAAAGGGGAATTTGAAAAGGGTGAACTCATGGATTCCATTGGAGGGGCCCAGAGAAGAAACCCGGTAAAGGTTTTAAAATGGCTCAGCTGCCCAGACAATGCATGAAATCTAACACCAACGCTATCTCTTAGCGTTTGAACTTCCTCCTTGAAGAGAAGGGAAAGGAAACTTAATTTTATGAACCAGACACTAAGATGCATCTTTTCAACAAGAAAATAGAGTAGCTGTTTCCCTATATTAAAAGCATCAACTATCCAGGTACCTGTGTTACCTCATTCTATCCTCACAAATACCCTACCCTGTCTGTATTCCCGAGGGTTCCATTTTACAGAGGAGAAAACAGAGGATCAACAAGCTAAGGTAATAAATAAGTCCATGGCCATACAACTAGTAAGCGGCAGATTTGGGATTCCAGCCTAGAGCTAGCTGGTCTTTGGCACCATTCCCCTTTCCAGCAGGCCTGCAGCAGACACACACACCTTTGAATTCCTTGACAGGCCTATGCCTGGATCTTCCATCCTCCCTTCTTCTCCCCACCCACCCACATCCATAATGCACATTTTCATTAGACATCTTTGCCCAGTGATCTGCTGATTTGTTATATTAGCATTGCAAACAAATGCTCTCATTTCATCCTCCTATCCCCTCTCCTGCCTTCCTGATATCTGAAATTCAGCATTGATTTTTCTGGCCCCGCTCCACTGCCTGACTGACATTTCTGGTTGATTTCTCCTTAGAGGCTTGCAGCCAGCTCACCAGGTTCCCACTAGAGCCCAGAATGGAATAGCGCATCACCTGGGTAAGCAGAACTGGACCTCATCCCCCTCCTTCCTACTCTCAGCGCTCTCACTGTGTCAAAACTCAGTGTCCTCTAGACTCTGTCCCCATTACCCAATTGATGGACATGCACACCTCAAGTCCTTCAAGATTCTCAAAGGGAAGGGGAGGAGGGGAAAACTTTGGAAAATGCCCTGGGAGGTGGGAGCAGGTGAGTTTTGACCTAAGTACTGATGTTTTCAACCATAGCTGGGGTAACTGAACCACTTGTGGAGGAGAAAGGGGATTATGAGGAAGACCAAATGGACTCAGAGATACAGATAGGAAGGGGACTGTGATACCACATCGCAGAGGGCCCCTCATCTCTTAATCCATCAGAAGACTTCATAGAATAACTTTTCTAAAATGGGACTTAATAGTCCCCAGGGGTCATCTAAGTCAGTCTTTTGTCCATGCCACATAGCACATCTTAGGAAAATGAGCTTCTCTCGTAAGTTTAAGAACTCACGCTGGGCGGAGTGGCTCACACCTGTAATTCCAACACTTTGGGAGGCCAAGGTAGATGGATGGCTTGAGCCCATGTTGACCAGCCTGGGCAACATGGTAAAACTCATCTCTACTAAAACACACACACACACACACACACACACACACACACACACACAAAATAAGTTAGCCAAGCATGGTGACATGTGCCTGTAGTCCCAGCTACTTAGGAAGCTGAGGTAAGAGGATTGCTTAAACCCAGGAGACAGTGCTTGCAGTGAGTTAGGATCACAGCACTGCACTGCCCTCCAGCCTGGCCAACAGACTGAGATCTTTAAAAAAAAAAAAAAAAAAAACCCTTGAACAAATACATATAACCTCTCTCTCATCTTGTAGCTTCAGTCTCTGATAAGTAATAGGAGTACTAGGTTCTAAACGGAGCTACATTTTCCTTTCAGAGCTTCCCATTCCTGGTGGGTGCTGACCAGTGGGTGTCCAAGTTGGTATTTTTATAGAAGCTGCCATCTTGTCAATGATGGATAGACCCAGTGTCTTGTCAAGTGGTCAGTGGTGACCAGCTCCACAAGGAGAACACTCACGGTGGTACGCTAGAGCGGCCACTGCCAGCTCACAATAGCTGATCGTTATATTTTATGAAGGTTGTTCTGGTTGTTACTATTGGTAGCTTGCGAACACCAGGGTAGAAGTGCTTACACCATAGAAGTTGGCATATGCTACAGATCAGGACTTCTTTTTTTCTGTAGAGCCAAAAGTTTCATAAAGAGGTGCCCAGTCATGTGGTCAACATAGATAGAGCCAAAGACATAGAAAGGATGGGTGAGGAGGACAAGGTAGAGGCAAGTCAGGGAATCCACATTCTTCAGTATCCTGGGAAAAGCAAACTCACAATTACTTTTCCTTCTTTCCTTACCAGGCAACATCTTCTCTGATCTATATGTAATTTCTTCTCTAAGGAAAGCAGTTATTGTTTCATGTTCTCAGACCTAAGGTGGAGAAAACTGAAGAGACAGAACTTCAGAACCTGTCATTTCTCAGAAGCCATGAGTCAGAGATAGAAGAACCAGCAAAGAGCTCTGAACTGTAGACTGAATTTCACACGTACATTTATACATAGCCCAGTTCTAGCTGTCTCTAGATATTCCTTGGGTAGAAATATCCACACAAGACAACAGCTAACTGCAGAGCTCATCAAAATCAGGGACTGTGCCTTTCATTTCTTATATATCCATGGTTGTACCTGGTAAGACATTGATGTTAAAAAATGTAATTAATAAAATATTGGTTTATTGGTTGAATCACTTTGAATTGAATTGAATTGGTGGGAAAACAGTGGCTTATTATCAGATGTCAAGATTTTTCAAATCCCTTTTCTAAGAGGTCAAGTTTAGCTGGCCAGCTGGCTAGCCAGCTAGACAGTCACTGATTAGGCATACACATGACCATATAAGTTATCTTGAGCTCATAATCCTGGCTCTACTCATTCCTGTATTGTCTAGTTGACTGGCTTTGCTTCCTTCTCCAGAGTTCTCTTGGCTCCTGGCATCTTACTCAATCCATGTGGTTTGGGATTTCGGTTCTTAGTAAGCTGGTAACTTGGTCCCTGACAACATTCAATTATACACCTTGAACAACCCAAGTTAAAACAATCCAAAATCTAGTCAGGTCAAGGCAATGAAGCTGGTGCCACCATGTCCACATTAAGAGGTGGGCTCAGAAGCCAGGAGGAGTCGTGCTCTCCGAACTCCCGCCTTAATCAGTGCTTCCCACTGCAGATGATCCAGGATCCATTCAGATCCTGGTCACACGGCACCAGCTCTACTCCCACAAAGGGCTGAGAGACAGAGGTATCTCATTTGGAAACCTGTCCTTTTCTGGGATCCTCTGTCACACGTGACTGCCTCCATTTCTCCTGCTTCTCTCTTTCCTGACAGCCTCACCCAGAACCAGAGGCAAAGCTCCTGCAGTGCCCATGGCCTGGACAAAACCCAGGTTTGCTGGGCTGGGGCGCTGCCTTTGCAGAGAGTCCTGTCCTCCCCAACCTAGTGGCTGAAGTCCAGGCTACTTCCACATAAGTTGCCGGTGGGTGTTCACCTTGCAGGGAACCAAGACCTGTCTGAGAATCTTCTCAAAGATTTTGGAAAATGCTCATTCATCCATTGTTTTACAGACAACTTACAGAGTTGAAAGGCTGTGACAGCCCCCTGGGGGACCTGGGCTAATGGACTCTGATGAAATGCCTCTCCCAGTCACTCTGTCCCTTTCCTTCCTGGACACCAGCTCCTGTTTTTCATTTCTCAAGTCCCCTCTGTCCTCCAGGAAGGAAGATGCCCACTCTACGGGGCCCCTCCACATACAGGTGATGTCCACAGAGGCTATGCAACCCACTCAGGCTCACACAGAAGTGACTAGGAGAGACAGAATTGGAACGTAGGTCCAGGAGGCTGTGGCTCTTTCTGGAATCTAATGCAGCCACATAGTGCTGTTTTTGTGGATCTCAGAAGCAACCACTTCAAAACCCTGGCCCCTACTCCTCCTTGGCTATGAAGGAGGTATGAAACTTCAAACGGGAAGCTGCAAAACAGGAGGGAGTGCTCCTCCAAGGAGGCAGGTGGGTCTTCGCACCGAGGTAGGCGGGACATGCGATTAGCTCTGTGTCCTGGGCTGACGTCTTGAGAACCAATATTGTAAATGCCTCTGACACACCATTTCCACTGTTAATGAGAGAGCTCTAAGAGCCATTAATCTCATTACAGCTCTATCAGCAGCCAGTGATCATGTTCACTTCACTCCCCGACCCCAGCTACTCGGTCACTTGGCTACTAAGGAGAGTGGACTGGGAGGGCCGGAAAGGCCGGGACCCTGCCCTCAACTGATGTCAGGGGTAGCATCAGTTCCAAATTCTTGGAGCAGAGGAACCTGCTCGGCCTGCTAAAGAATAATGGCCAAGGAGTCAGCTGAGTGTCCCCAGGGACTCCCCTCCCCCTTAGTGGGCCTCTTCAGCTCTCTCTCCCAGATTCCATAAGTGGCCTGGACCTCCCTGAGCAGGTTAGAGGCCCAGTAGGCCCACATGGATGAATCAGTTCCTAATTCTCTCATTTTACGGCTCCAGTTCTCTACAGGGGTGAAATCTTTGACCCAAGGCTAAGGGGCTCAGGAAGATGACTCAAGCCAGAGAAAAATCCCAGGTCATCGTTTCTTCTGTAGCCACACCCTCACAGTGTAGATTATGCAAACCCAGAAGTCCTTGTTACTCACCAGCCCCCAGCCACTTTTGTGAAAATGGCACTGCATTGCTTCATGGAAGACCATGTCTAAGGAAGGAGCATGAAGCCAGGTGCAGTAAGCCTAGACCACGAGGGACTCAGGGCCCACCCTCCACAGCCAAGTCCTCATCCACGCTGGTCCAGAAGTCCTCCCCTCATGAGCATCTCATCTTAAGGAGTGGCTGGGTTGTACTCCAATCCTTCTAACTGAAGTCTGCACCCTGGTCCTCCTCTTCACTGCATCCTTGCCCTGAGGCTTCTTGAGGTTATCACAGGAAAAGGGTTGGGGGCAGCAGCAGCCACAGACTTCACATCATTATCCCCTTTACCAACAAGAGCCAATGTGCTGAGCAGCTTAGTGGGTATTTGGGAAAGCACATCCATAAGGGCAGATGGGTCCAGTCCTTGGGAAGTTGGGAAAATAGGAATAAACAGAAGCCTGGTCCCAAGTCAAAATTTCAGCAAGAGCTCTCCTGCACTGATGTCTAGCAAGGAAAGGCTTTTTCCTTTGCAGGGTCTCCTGAACTCTTGTTGTCAGCCCTGCCTGATGGGCCCAGTGGGTAAAGGGCAGTGAGCTGAGCTGTCAAGAAAAAATCCCTGCACATACAGAGTCTTTCTAGAAGGAGGCAAGAGCTTGGTCCATGGACCCCACGGGACACCAAGAAAAGAGGGCAGTGCCAGCCCCTGGAAGAGAGCAAGCTCACACTCGTAAGCTGCCCCAGTGGCCTGGGAGTGATTGACACAGGGAGAGGTTGGGGCTGTGTCGGGGGGCGGGGAGGAGGGCAAGTTCATTGGTAGGCATGTCCCTCCTAGACATGACAGTCAATGATTCCCACCTTTCTTAAGTCAATCAAACTTCTGCTCTCTTTAGGCAGTCTGGAAGTTCTTCCCAAAAGGAGGCTCAAAGTATCAGATGCCAAAATATTACACCACACTCCCTGCCCTCTTCCTTCCCCAAGAGTCCTCTCCCATCTCACAAAGGGATGCTAGAAGGACTCAAGAGTTTCTTGCCCTTTTCTTTTGGTTTTATTTTTGCCTCAAGTCTGGCTTAGTCATGGGAGTCAGAGTGGAGGCAAGAAGATGTTTTCTTCCCCTGCTTTGACCAGGAGGATAATTCCAATGGAAATCAAAAGCCTGTATCTGTCATCATCTCCCCCAGCAAGGCATCCCAGCACCATGCAATTAATAGAAAGAGAAATCGCTCCAGCATTGAGAGATGGAAGAGACAGGAATAAAAGACCAAGCTTCTGCCTCCCACGTTAGCATCCCGCCCATCAGGACACATGCCAAGTCACTTCAGGCCTTCTCAACCCAGGGGGCTATGGCATGCCCATCTCTACATCAAGTACATGTTAGCAGGGCTCAGAAGACCAGGAAAAGAAGAATTAACGTGGCCAACACAAGGAAAATAGTGGCCATGAGGTCTTGGGAAATCCAAAAAGACACAGCACAGAGTGAGTTTCTAGTCTCAAATCGCTCCTTGCAAGGCTCATCAGTGAGCACTCACACACTACAAGATATGGTCTGAAAGGTGTAAGGGTCCCGCTCCCAGCTCCCTGTGGGGACTGATGCTCTATCCTCTCGCTTCTGTGGGGAGAGATGCAAAGAAAGGCAGCATGGGCATCTATTCACAAGCAACTCTCTCCCAACCCAGGCTCTCTGGTCCTCAAAGGGGAGAGGTGGGGTTGGATATGAGTGTCAGTGCAAGAGCTCAGAGAAACGTATCAGCTGCAAGACAGCTCCCAAGATGGTCAGAAATGCAGGTCCTAATTATATTCCTCCATTGGCTATGACCTTGGGTCACCACGCACCAGCAATTATTTACTCTGGCAAAGTGATTAGGGAATTGGGACCAGGGAATGGATATGTGTTGGGGTAGAGGCACCTGGGGGTTCCGAAGATGAGAACGGCCATGGCAAAGATGCTCCTTCTGCATCTGCCTCCTCCTAATTGGGGTCACTGCAGACAACAGTTAAGGAGCATGCACCACATTCTACTTTTTGGTCATGGGGAATTACGTAGAGGCCCAAAAATGACAAGAGAAGTGGAGGAAAAGGAGAAAAGAAGGATAAGGACCACCAAAAAACCAGTTTCCCATGAACAGATGCAAATCCTGCATCAATCTGGGAGAGGATGGAGGCCAGTCAAAAAACCTGCCCTTCCCCCAGAAAGAGGAGAAGTCAGATCAGGCAGGCAGGAGAGCAGCAGAGATGGGAAAGGCTGGAGAGAAAGGTGACACAGGCCCTACACAGGGCCACGGTTCTCCAATCCTGGCCCTAAGACGAGCCACAGCTGCATCATTCGGCACTTGTGAGAAATACCACTTTTTGGATCCCACGCTAGCTCTATTGACTCAGAAATTGTAGGGGTGTGTTTTGACAAGCTCCCCAGGAAATCCCAATTCACATTCAGGTCTGAGAACAGCCCCTGGAAGAAAAAGGAATTCCAGTTTTCCATTGCATCCTCTGCCCACAATGAGTGTTTTTAAACGCTGTGTCCAAGTTCCCCTTCAAGACCTCATAGCACTTTCAGTGACTGTAATAACCATTTGTATCCAGAGATGTGGTCTTTGATCCACCATCAGCAGAAAGGACACCTGAGTGCGGCTTATTGTGAAAGAGCAGAATGAAGTTTGCGCCACGTGCTGAGCACACCCTCGTCCCTGCTCTCTGGTGTGGGCAGATGTTTGCCCAGCAGCGCACTGGGTTTAGTGTGTCTGTCGTCACCACACTTTCCTGTGCAGGAACAGCAGCAGCATCCATGCTGTCAATGAAAGTAAAGGGAGCAAGTAAGCTTTGAGCACCACTGCATGTTGGGCGCTGTCCTGAGCATGTGATACACGTTCTCCCACCCAGTCCTCACAATGCACGCCCCATCGTATAGACAATATGTTCAGAGGGTGGAAGCCATTTGATCAAGGCCACAGGACTCTTAAGTTTCATCTCAAAGTTCTTGTTCCTGCTACTGCATTGCCTTCTTCTTAAGAACAGCAACAAAGAACCTCTCTGTTTTCTTTGCAGTTAATTTGCAAGCCACAAAACCCAAAGCTGCCTTATCACCCATGCAAGAGGAGGGGCTTGGGTTCTGTGAGGGGTTCTTGGCTTTAACAAGAAGCTGGCTGGGAAACGGTCCTACAAAAGGAGGCTGAGTAGAGTAGGGCAGAGAAGGGATGCTGTTCTGAGCTGAAGTGTGCCCCCCAAACCCTACCACTGCCTTTCCACAAATTCATACGTTGAAGTCCCAACCCCCAGTATCTCTGCATGTGACTGTATTTGGAGACAAAGTCTTTGAAGAGGTGATTCAGTTAAAATGAGGTCAGTAGGGTAGACCTTAATGCAAACTGACTTGTGTCCTTATAAGATGAGGGCACAGGGAGAAAACAGCCAGAGAAGGCTTAGGAGAAACCAGCCCTGCCTACACCTTGAGCTTGAGCATCCAGCCTCCAGAAGAGAGAGGGAATCAATATGGGAGCCACCCACTCCATAGTACTGTGCTATGGCAGCCTCGGCAAACTCGTCCAGATCTCTTCCTGTCCCACGGTGGGCTGTCCACCTTCCCATAGCTCCTGCAGCACCCTTGATGGGGCCAGTGCTGGCCAAGAGGTACAGGTTTTGTGCATCCCTGCCCTAGGTGGGGGCCTGAGGCTGCAGAGGTACCACCCTGACTGAGGAGGTAGGGAGACCTTAGAGAGACAGGCAGCCCCAGCTGTCAGCCTGCAGCCTCACCTGGGCTCTGTTTACTCTCGCACACACTGGCAGGTATCTGTGGCCAGCACTCTGGCTGTTCCAGTGTTTGCCTCCTTCCTGGCAGGTACCTGAAAATAGAGCATGAAGCCCAGACAGCCCAAGGATAGAAAACCACGGAGCCGAGACAAAACACATATTTGCAGAGAACAGGTTCAACTTCAGGGGCGGGGAGAGGCACCCGGCTCTCAGGATGATGCAGAGGGAATGAGATAGAGGAAGGTATCAGCTGTGCAGCAAAGCAGAACATGAGAAGGAGAAAAGAGCCAGTCCACATTCAAGTGTGCCCAAGTATATGATACACACACACACACACACACAGAGGGCTGCTCGAATTGACAATTGGAGACACGCCAAACCCCAATGCACTCACTCACACATATGCCTGCATGCAGACTCTGGGTGACACACACAAGCAGTCTTCCTGTCAGTTGGGAGCCCCTGCAGTATGTTTGCCGAGTGAAAATGCTCCTCGGAGAATCCTCCCTTTGCATTCTCCACACACACCCTCTCTTTCTGGGCTTCGAAATTGTGCAGCTGTGAAGAGGGCGATACAAGCAGAGAAGCCTGCCAGGGTGCTCCAGTGGCCTGGCGTAGGGGCGGGGGAGTGGGGCCCAGAGGGTCCTCAGCCAGTTTGAGGGCATGGGTGCCTGGCTCCCAGTGACCTGACTTGCAGCCTCAGTCCCTCTGCCCACCCTGCCCAGACCTGACCATCATCCCTTCTGCCCATCTCCGGAGGCCTGGGAGGACGATGCGGGGCACACAAAGTTGTCAGGTGAATGCAGGTGAGGTCAGCCTTCTGCAGCTCACAGCATAGACAACAGAAGGTGCCCCTCCCCTGCCTCTGGCTCTGATGGGCCTGACACGGGGCGGCTGGGAGGGCAGGAGGGAGACGAAACGGTTGATATGTATTTCTGGTGGATGTGTTTGGGGGTCCCGCTTCCCATCCTCTCTGTTCTCTTTTTATAAGGCCAAGTGAGAGCTCTGAACTTCCATCTCAACCAATTTCCTAGAAGAGGCTGGAGGTACAGAACTGAGCCAAAACAACCAGAGGGACTAATCAACCGGGTCTGGACAGTGACGGGATTAAAGTCAGTGACAAATTTTATTACGGAGCTCTAACCATGCCCAGATAAGTGTGTGACGAGAAGATAACGACTCAGCTGTGAGCCGACAGCCACTGGGGAGCCCTTAACAGGCTGAGCCCAGGACGGGCCAGGAAGAGAGCAGGGCAGCAGAGGGGAGGGAGGAGGGCTGGGGAAGTGTTGACAAATCAATCAAGAGACTGAGGGCAGGGCTCCCTCTCCATTCATGCCCAGGGACCACCCTCAGCCCAGCCCGCCTGGGAGACCTTGGATGGAACTGGTTCCTACATCCCCATAGAGATAACCGACACCATCTGATCTGTCTCACAACCATTAGAGTTTCCATTTATACTTTAATGGGTCTGTTTATTTTTTAACTTCATCGTTACCTTTCAGATCTAAACTCATTCTGCCAACACAGAACCCTGTCTCCCATGTCACATAAACATAAGAAATGTGGAGCTTTTTCTCTGGTACCTAAGTGGGTACCTTGTATTCTTTTTAACTATTTTAAAACAATTTTAGATTTATAGCACAGTTGCAAAGTTAATAGAGATTCCTGTATATCCCGCATCCAGCTCCCCTTCGTGTTAACATGTTGCACATAACCATCGTACAACTATTGAAACAAACTTAATATTGTACTGATAACAAAACTATAGGCTTATATTTGGAATTCATGAGTTTTGCCACTAATGTCCATTTGCCATTCCAGGATCCAATCCCAGATCCCACACTGCACTGATATTTTTCTGCCTATCCATTTTAGACTTCCATACTGCTGGAAGTAAATGACAACTTGATGAAACAAATCTCAAGTCATCTACCCTTTAAGCACACTTCTCCCATCGCATCCATCAACCTTCCCTCACAACGTGAGAAGCATCACAGAGAGGCGCTAAACAACTGGGCAGCTTGTGGTGCCATTTATGTTTCACGAAGGCAGGTTCTGAGGATGACATGGTAAAAATGGAGAGACGATACCTCCCTGTGTGGTTGGCCAGATAATGGTCCTCAGAGATGCCCATGTACTAATCCCTGGGATCTGTGAATGCTACCTTATACGTTACCTTCTAGAGCAAGAGATTCTGCAGATGTGATTGAGTTTAGGACCTTGAGATGGAGGAGATTATTCTAAACTAACTGGTAGGTCCTAAATGCAATTCCAAGTATCCTTATAAGAGGACAGAGGGAGACGTTACCACACAGAGAGGAAGGCAGTGTGAAGACAGAGCAGAGAGATTTAAAGATGCTACGTTGTTGGCCTTGAAGATGCAAAAAGGAGCCATGAGCCAAGTAATGGCATCCCAGAGGCTGGAAAAGGCAAGGCAATGAATTCTCCTTTGAAGCCTCCAGCAGGAATGTAGCCTTGTGGATATCCTGGTTTCAGGCCAGTGAATCCCATTTTGGACTTCTGACCCCCAGAGCTGTAAGAGTATAAATTCGTGTTGTTTGAAGCCACCAAGTTTGCAGTCATTTGTTAGAGCAGCTGTAGGAAACCAATACATCTTATCATTTAGAACAGTGGCACCACAAGACATACTCACTGAGCAAATATACCCAGGTTTATCTCCTTCCAAAACCCACCACGCCATGCAGTCTAAAAATGACAGGGTACCCTCTTCCTGCTATTTTCTGGTGAGTATATTAACCAGACTACCAGAACCAAAAAGTCCTTTAAAAATATCTAGTATAAGGCCAGGTGTGGTGGCTCATGCCTGCAATCCCAGTATTTTGGGAGGCCGAAGTGGCCAGATCGCCTAAGGTCAGGAGTTCAAGACCAGCCTGGCCAGCTCAGTGAAACCTCATCTCTATTAAAACAAAAAACACAAAAATTATCTGGGCGTGGTGGTGGGCACCTATAATCCCAGCTACTCGGGAAGCTGAGGCAGGAAAATTGCTTGAACCCGGGCGGCAGAGGTTGCAGTGAACTGAGATCACACCATTGTGATCTCAAAAAAAAAAAAAAAAAATTCAGTATATGCTTGGCAGGGTCTACCAAAGTGGCACACATGCTGTGACCCAGCAATTTCACTCCTAGCTATATTTCCAAGAGAAATGTGAATATATATGGTCACCAGAACACCCACATGAGAATATCAAGGGCAGCACTGTTCATAGAAGGCAAAAATTGAAAACCATTTCAATGTTCATCCACAATAACATGGAAAAAAATCAATGCTAGTGCATCCACACAGTAGAATGCTACATGGCAATAAGAATGAACCAACTACAGCTGTATAGAGTGAGTTGAGTTTCTCCCACAAACTTCAGTAGAGCAAAAGAAAGGAGACACAAGAGAGCATGGACCACGGGATTCCAGGCATAGGAAGCACAAAGCAGGTAAAGCACAACTGCGCTGTAAGAAGTCAGGCTGGTGGCTGACCCTGGAGGGAGGGAACAGAAGGGGATTTCTGGAGCATGGGAATGTTCTATTTATTGGTTTCAGTACAGGCAACATGGAGGAGTTCAGCATGTGAAAACTCACCAAGGTGTACGCTTAGCACATGCACACTTTGCTGCCTGAATGTGATAGTGCAGTAAAAAGTTACCCAAGAAATCCAAGTTTGGAAACGGTCCCTCTGCCAAGCCCATCCACTCCCAAGCTGCGTGCAGTGGAGAGCTGGGCGGAATGCCTAACGGGACAAGCACTGCAGATGAGGTTTGCCTATTACCATAATTACATCTCTGGGAATGTGCAAAGCCCTCATTTTCCCTTCATGTCTATAATATTGTGGGGACACAGGATGCAATTACAGCCTGAAATATGCAGCTTAGGAAGTGTAAATGCACACATCTACGTAGGCCTAGGTAAAGCGTGTGCCTTTACATGGCACGACCAAACCAGAGCCCATGCTCTTCCTCCTGCCACCCAACCGTGGAGCATTCGGACCCCTTGGGCTGCTGTCTGATCAAAGACAATAGCTCTGAGGATCAATCCCCCTGAGCAGTTTTCTGAACCAGAACCCCTAATTTAAACACTGCATGAAGAAGCACAAGGTAAGAACTGGAGGTGTAGTAACCGTTATCACTGTTGATTTTAACACAAACAAGATTTTACATTTGGGGAAAAGGTCTCCCATCCCTTTTCTTATTTGAAATAGTCTTCTTGGTCATCAACTGCCATTCAAGAGGAGCCGGATGCAAATGGAATGGCAACAGGAGAGGAACCCCAGGGAAAGCCCAAAGAGCAGTGAGCAGGCTACGGTCAATTTGATTTTGTGGATTCCACCAGGGCACAGCACATTAGGGGGTTAGAGATGCCGGATGGGGTCCAGGTCTCAGGCTTTGTGGGTGGTTTATTTCCCTCGGGCATTTTCAATTCATATTCCTGCTCCCCCAGAATCCCCCAGATATTCAGACCCATAGCAACATTTCAGCAAATCTGGGAGTGTTTCAACACCAGCCCAAGCAGGCACAGACCAGAAGGGAAATCTACTAGGGGATTGCTTGGGGCAGGGAGCCTGATCTGAAGTGAGGAGGCTCCCTTGCTCCTAATATACAATATCACAAAACAAAGTGAAAACAATGTCTAAATTATCTTCTGGTTTCTATGACACACATCGCACCTCCCTTACGGAAGTGTAGATAATTGGAGTTGACTAAATTGAAAGAATATCTGATTTTTTAAATTCATTTGTGTAAAAAACGGGTGCCCACACCCTGCCCCTTCTCTTCCCCATGCCCCTCCTATAAATAACCTATATGTCAGCACATAATACGGTACCCGATGCAGTCACAACAGCAACCGATAGGAAGAATACTTATGGCTGTGTACAACTCACATACGACAGTTTAAAAATTCCATTTGGCTGGGTGCAGTGGCTCACTCTGGTAATCCCAGCACTTTGGGAGGCTAAGTTCAGGAAATCACTTGAGCCCAGGAGTTTGAGAACAGCCTAGGCAACATAATGAGACCCTGTCTCCACCAAAAATTCTTTAAAAACTTAGCCAGGCTCGGTGGTACACACCTGGAGTCCAAGCTACTTTGCGAGGCTGAGGTGGGAAGACCCCTTGAGCCCGGGAGGTCAAGGTTAGTGTGAGCCATAATCATGCAGCTGCACTCCAGCCTGCATGACAGACTGAGACACTGTCTCAAAAAAAAACAAACGAACAAACAACAAAAAACCACTTCAAATCGTAATTTCTCTAAATATTTTCAAAAATAGTTGCGTGGAAAAAATTAGCTGCATGCCCACCCTTCTCTCCTGCAGCTCCAGGGGGTCCACTTCTCAAGTGACAGCGTCACAGGCTTCTCAGAGCTTCAGGTGCCAAAGAACCTTGGGTGATGTTTTGCCAGCTGGAAACCAAATCAAGTCAGAACAACTGGAGATCAGGCCGCCAGCTGAGAAGTGGGACTGGGGAAGTCAAAGCAAGCAGGTGGTGTTTAAATTCAAAATTGAGCACATGTGGATACAGCCTCACTGAGCCTCAGTTTCTCCCTGTCTTTCCTTTACTGCCTAAGAATAAATCCTACCTTCTGCTAATCTCACACATCACCCACCACAAGGATGATTTTGGTTTTTCAGTAAAACGAAAGCAGAGCGGGGGATGGGAGCAGAATCTAAACATTTCAGAATGGTGTTCACCTCTCTCTCTCCTAGACTCACAGTACCTCTGCACACAGCCTCTCTTTGTAAGGCTGAACAAACAGACCAACTAAGCAGAAAGATACTGCAGCCCCGAAAAGTAAAAAATAAAAAAAATGAGGATGATCACAAGAAATATTTACCTATGAGATAGATTTACTAAGAGGAAAAAAGAAAATGTCTGGGAAATATTGTTTTTCAGTAAGATTCATGAGGACTTTTGTATGAAAAAAAAATCAGTCAATAAATCTAAAGCAGAGGTCAGCAAACTTTTCCATTAAAAGGCGAGACAGAAAATATGCACAGCTTTGAGGCCACGTGGTCTCTTTACAAGGCTTCCCTAAGCAGAAACAATATGTAAATGAGGGCGTGGGGCTAAATCTGGCCTCTTCCCCATCCAGAGGGAAGAAACTGCAGTCAGGCAAGGTTGCATGAATGGCTGAAGCTAAAACACCACTATAAGCAGCAGGAAGTATACTGCAAAAAAATAAAGTGACAGACGCACTTGAAAAGCTTTCTCAGAAATCAGATGACAGGGAGGAAAACAAAATAAGATCTGGACCACAAAACCAGACACCCCAATACAGACATACAAGGAATCCTCCAAGGAGAAAACAGCATCTTGATGAGAATGATAATAATAGTGATATAAAAGCCTTTCCTGCAATGAAAACTGGAGGCCACAGATTGAAAGAACATATTTAAATGCAAGGCAAAAGAAATTAAGTCAACACACATCCATATCCTGATAAATGTTTCTGATATGTGGAGAAAATTCTGTGAACCTTCAGACAAAGGAAAGGAAAAGATTACCCACAAAGGAATCAAAATCAATGGGTCTCAGCCTCCCCTCCTGTATTCATTGCTCTGAGACAATGGAGTCATTTCAACAACTTTGAGGGAAAGAAAAATAGTCAAGTCTCCATTTACATTTAAGGTTAACAGAATGACAGTCTCAGATATCCAAGGGCTTTATTATTCCCTTCATGGGAGGAAAAAAAAGTCTTAATGGGGAATGCTGATCTACCAGGAGACAAATCAAAAATTAAGAACCCACAGGTGGAAAATTTGCAATGTTACAGATCTATGAGCAATGAAAAGCTATTAGAGTTGTCCAAATACTTAGTATAATTTCAATTATAACATAGTAGAAATGTCAAAAACGGTGTTTGAAAGGGATGAATCAATGTTGAAATTATCATAATGTTAAAAAACTTAATACAGATCTCAAAACCTAGATCATGTTAATAAAAATTGGAAAGTAGGGGGAGGGGAAGGACATAGAATCATACTGTTTAATTCTTCACTTTGATGCTTTAGGGAATGGGGGTTTAAATGTGCTTTCAAAATTTTAAGGGTAAACAATATTAGGTTAAAATAGGATGAATCCTTTCCGAATCACCAGAAGGAAGGAAAGCAGAGAAAATCCAACCCACACAGCACGATTAACAGGTGATAGAAAGAAAATAGGAAGTAAATATGCCAAAAAGAAAACCAAAAAACTTACAGACAAAAAGCAGAAAAACAAGTATTGTGCTATGAAATATTAGGCTGCCACTGAAAACCATGTTTGAAGGATATTTAATCACACAGGGGAATGCTCACGATAAAAAGTAGGAATGAAAACATAATATGTACATATGTAATCTCAACTTTGTCTATATTTAAGGTACATGTTTGTAGAGAAAAAGGCACAGGGATAATTGTAAGTATCAATTTTTTTTATTAAAGAAAAGAATTATTATTATTTTGTACAGACAAGGCCTCGCTCTCTTGCCCAGGCTGGCCTCAAACTCCTGGCCTCAAGTGATCCTCACACCCTCAACCTCCCAAGTCTTTGGTATTCACAGGCACGAGCCACCACACCAGGCATTAATAATTTTTTGAAAATGGTAGGATTTCAGGTTTTTTTTTTTCTTGTTTATTCTTGTTTTATAGTTTCCACAAACAATATGCATTTCTTTTTTTCTTTTTTTTTTTTTTGAGACGGAGTTTTGCTCTCGTTACCCAGGCTGGAGTGCAATGGCGCGATCTCAGCTCACCGCAACCTCCACCTCCTGGGTTCAAGCAATTCTCCCGCCTCAGCCTCCTGAGTAGCTGGGATTACAGCATGCACCACCATGCCCAGCTAATTTTTTGTATTTTTAGTAGAGACAAGGTTTCACCATGTTGACCAGGATAGTCTCGATCTCTTGACCTCGTGATCCACCCGCCTCAACCCCCAAAGTGCTGGGATTACAGGCTTGAGTCACTGCACCCAGCCTCAACAATATGCATTTCTATAATAATTTTTTTTTTTGCGGGGGAGACCAAGTTTCACTCTTTTCACCCAAGCTAGAGTGCAGTGGTGCAATCTCAGCTCACTGAAACATCCACCTCCTGGATTCAAGCGATTCTCCTGCCTCAGCCTCCCAAGTAGCTGAGATTATAATAGGCACACACACACCACCACATCTGGCTAACTTCTGTATTTTTAGTAGAAATGGAGTTTCACCGTGTTGGCCAGGCTGGTCTCTAACTCCTGACCTCAGGTGATCCACCCACCTTGGCCTCCCAAAGTGCTGGGATTACAGGCATGAGCCACCACGCCCAGCCTATAATAATTTTTAAAAATAATCAACATTATGAAAACTAGAAGTTGTAGGGTACCATGAAATGAAGCTGATTATTTTTCCCATGGGAGGAAGAAGGACTGGAGAGGATTTCGAAGGTACAATCTGGCACAGGTTGGGTTTGAGCAGTCAGTGGATTCTGCTGGGCTGGAAACTGGATTTTGCACCTTCCAGTGCTTCTAGCACACTCAGCCCTCAGGATTCTTGTTGTTGTTGTTGTGGTTCAGACAGAGTTTTGCTCTATTGCCCAGGCTGGAATGCAATGGTGCAATCTCAGCTCACTGCAACCTCTGACCCCCAGGTTGAAGCAATTCTCAGCCTCCCAAGTAGCTGGGATTACAGGTGCACGTCACCACACCTGGCTAATTTTTTGTATTTATAGTAGAGACAAGGTTTCATCATATTAATCAGGCTGGTCTCGAACTCCCGACCTCCAGTGATCCACCCACCTGTGCTTCCCAAAGTGCTGGGATTACAGGCATGAGCCACCATGCCTGGCCAGCCCCTTCAGGATTCTTACAGCACATGAGGGAAATAAAAATAACTATTAAGCTTTAATTTCCAGAGTCCTTACTGTGTGCTTTGTGCAGTGTGCTTTATTCTCACAGCAACCCAGAGATAGAAGTATTTTAGCCTATTTGACAGATGAGGAAACTGAGTCCAGAGAGGATAAGAGACTTGCTTCAGATCACGTAGCTGGGAAGGCAAGTTGCCAGGGTTAGAATTTAGCCCATTTGTTAAATCCCTACTAATAATCTGTCCCCTTTCTTCCTTCTGGAAGTTAGGCAGAATTTATATGGACTTCACTGCTATTATTTTTTAATCTGCTCATTCTTCCCTCTGGCTTATAGGGACACACCATGCAGGCTGCTGTCTCGTACATTCAGCTGGACCATGAATCCACATGCCCCAGATTCTTTCACAAAGATCCTGCAAGCCACCTCCCCATGAGTGCTCCCTGAGCAGACATCCTACTCCTTCCAGCATCGGTGGATAAAACAGAACAAAAATCATCACTATTCCACCCACCCCACTTCCCTCCTTCATAAACTAGCCACAGAGCAGAGGCCCAGAAGCCTGTTCAGTACATGTCAGAGTCCCAAGTACTTCTCCCCACACACCCAGCGCCAGCCTAGGAAACCAGTGCTGGCTGTCAGCGAAATGAATAAAATCCCTATCTTTGCCTAAAAGGCAGGGGAGGGGAGTAGGGAGCTTACCTCTGAATTGCAGTGTTACTAGGACACAGTTTGCTGTAATAATACCAATTAACATTTCTCCCCACTTAATAGTTTCTAGTACAGGATAAAAATAGCAATACACGTGGTGCTGAGATGCGAAAAATAACAATGGAAATCTCTGGAAGAGTCCTGCTCTATCTCAGCAGGAAAGGGCGGGGAGGTGAGCGGGAATATTAGGGGAGATTAGGAGGGAGCTGCAGAGAACCTGCTACAAATTAAGGCTCTGCCATTGTCTTACTCCCCCTCTGTCCTCAGTCCCCAGATAAACCACCGGAAGGCCCCTGTGGCATAGGGAGATGCCATCCGGTTTGTAATGAGAAGATCTGATTGTTAGGTTCCTAGCCTGGCACTAACCAGTTTTGTAGCCTGGCTTGAGTCAGGAAACCTCTTTAAGCTGATTCCTTATCTGTAAAGTAAGACTCACAGCACGTGCATCTCGGGTGGGTGTGCATTGAAATACAGTGAAAGGGCTTTGCAAAATATGTGAAACATGAGAAACATATGTCAAAATGCTTTGCAACATACGTGAAACGGCTCTGCAAAATGTAACCTGAGATTCACATGGGAGGGTAGGTCCCAAAGAATCTGGTGGAAAAGTAGTGATGCAGGTGGCATTTGCCAGTACAATGTTTACTGATCAACAAAATGAAAATTGCCAGGAGTGAGCCCCTCCCCGCAGCAGGACTAAAGGATGCCAGTGGTTCAGACATCCTATGGCACAAGTTTGGAGGACCTGCCTTCAATGGCCAGCACCTGTCTACAAAAAGATTCCTCAGATGGAAACAGCTTTTCCTAAGGATGAGGCTGGCCTGGCCAGAACCCTGTATTCCTCAAAGTTCTGATCTGGAGAAATTTCCTGAAGGCTGGCTTCTCTTCAACGACTGTTACTCAGAGCCTGACCCAGCCCCAGGGAGCCCAGGTGCCACCTATGGGGAAGGTGAATGGTGAGGCACTGGAAAGTTCCCTCCCTTCTTTAATTCCCCCCACCACTCACATCCCCCACTCCCCAGACCTCACCCCAACAACTGGACACACAACCGATAGACAGGGTGGTTTCACGATTCAGTCTAGACCACCCACCAGGCAGTGTGGGGGGGGGGCTCTTGCTATGCTGCACTGGGCCCTCTGAGCTTCCCCGGGGTACCCTGAGAGTCTTTGGGGAACACTGGGAAGACTGAGAGGGAAGGACTGAAACCACCTCATACCTGCCAACATACACCCTCAACCTGAAATGATTTTTATCAGTTTAATATTTGGCTTCCACATAAGATTTTATATGAAGAAAAGGTTCTCCCTCTAAAGCCTAAAAAAGGTTTACAATCTTTGTTCCTGAGGTTTATAAAAATCCAGGGAAAGGAGACCTTGGTCCTTGGATTGGAGTGAAGTCACCTAAGGATCCATCCAAACAACAACCATTTTTATTCCTAATGGAAAAAAATGTAGTCCAACAGTAACGCCATCCAGAGTCTCTCTGGGCATGTGGCCACCAACCCTAAGGACAACGAATTTTCTATTCCATGGGAGAAGCCCTTCATCCTCTCCCATGTGCTGTCATCCCAGAATCATGGAACCTGGGATTGTCAGCTCAGGCCAGTTGAGCCCAATTGAGCAGTGTGTTATCACAAACTTGGAAGGGGATGTAGGCAGCAGGTTTGGTGGGAAGGAAAGAAAGCAGAAAGACCCAGAGGAGACCACTCTTCCTGCAGAGCTGGAAGAGAGAGGGGCTGGAAGAGCACACAGAGACCCATCTGTGTTTTTCGAAATGCAGTTTTGGAAAAAGAGGAGGCTAGGGAAACAGAGACACACCAGCTTAGGCCAGAGAACATTCCCTTTGAAGGGATTCAGAAGCACATGGGCAACACAGGCCACTGTGCCAGGCACCCACACAGGTCAGGGGCCTACTCTCAACCCAGGAAACATCAAGAGGTCAGCAAGCTGAAGCCACTCAGTTCAGCTTCTCCCCTCAGAGATGAAGCTGGAAGCCATCAGCCATCTAGGCAGAAAGGGGTCTATTATTGCTTGGCTCTGAAAGATCTTAGAGCGAGAAGGATCCCAGAGAGAGGGCCAGTGTGAAAGGGACAAACACGCAAGAGAGATAATGTCTGACATTTCTGGGAGGCTGCAGGTCTGGGGCAGGAGTCGTGGATGACACTTGGCTCAGCCTGAGCCCAGCAGAACATGATGAGGACAAGTATGGACTCTGGAGCCAGGAGCCAGGCCCTGCATTCAAATCCTGCCTCCACAGCCTGAATCATGTGGCCTTGAATTAGCTCTTTATCCTGTCTGGATCTCAGTTTCCTTGAGCAGCCTTAGCAATAATAAGCATATCTCCTTGGTAGGGCTGTTCTGGGGGTTGAATGAGTTAACAGATGTAAATCATGCAGAGCAGCGTCCACACTTGGTAAGCCTGCAGTCAGGGTTGGCTGGAGGAGTCGTGGGGAAGTCCCCTTCACGCTAAGCCCCATTGGTCCAGCCCTCCCAAGAAGCAAGGATGGAGGTGGGTGGATGAAGTTCCCGGGTGGCAGTGGGATGTGAACAGCCACCCCACAGCAATTTTCTCTAGGGGTAACACCCTCCCTCAGGGCATTCTCCCCACCTCCATCTTTTCTTTTCTCTTCTCTCTCCATTTTCTTCCTTTTGAACATTTTTTAAACATTTTCTAAGTTCTCCCATGTTCTTTTAGCAGATTTGCAGAGCCATCTATCAAGAAGCTTAAATAATGTAGGATCATCATTGCAGTTGGCTGTTCACAGGCTCTTGGGCTTTCTGGGTGATTAGCAGGAGACTCCTGCTGGGGGAAGCTGCCTAACTAGAATGTTTTCTAACCTCTTAGAGAAGCTCCCATGGCTGCCACGCCTAAGCTGGCCTCCACGATCATTCTCGAGTCCCTAAACAGCCCCGTCAGGTAAACTGCATGCTACTTGCTCCACACAGGGAAAAGCCTTAGACTGAGAAGTCGCTGGCGAGATGGTGACTGAGAATCCAGAGCCCCTGAAGCTGCCTGTCTCCCAATTCATCAAAGTCACACAAGATGACGAGCTCCTAGCCCACCTCTCTGGGGTCATCTCCACAGCTCTGCAGTCTTGGTGTGAGGATAACTGACGCATACTGGGGGGTGAATTTGCATTATTTTTCCAGAGCTGAGTCAGTCACAGTCTCTCACAGCCAAGGTGACCCATTAGGCAAGAGCTCAGGGTTTTGCCTGAGGCCACGGGCCAGAGGTATTTGCTGTCCCCCTGCAGGGGACATGTGAAAGACCTTGGCTTTGTTACTATACTGCTTCATACACTCAATCCTCTCATCTAGGCTCTGAAAACTGGTCTGCTCACCAATGATACTCACCAACAACTTCCTCAAAGCTCCCACGTCTTAGCTGAGCATCATGTCCCAGCACACGTCCCAAGCACATGTCCCAAGCACCCATCCTATCCCAAGCACATTTTCTGGTCTTCAACACAAAGGTGGGAAATTAACACACAGAGAGAAGACAAAGTAGCTGCCCAAGGTCACAGAATTAAAAGGCACTGAACCTAGAGACCCAGGCTCCCAGCCTATTCCCTATGATGGCCCAAGAGAACATTCCCATGGGTAATATGGGAGTAAGTTGTTTCAGTCTTTCTAATTCTTCAAATAACCTCATCACTCAGGACCAGTGATATAGAAATAGTAAAACAGACCATCCTGGATGGCAGTGCTGCCGAGAAACACACTTCTTGGCTGTGGGATCCTTGCTGGCTCACTTTGGAATGCCAACATGTTCCAAATCTCTCCAACTTAATGAAACACCTGTCCCCTCTAATGCCATCAGCAGTAACTGCACATGGTGCTCACACTTGCACACACATGCACACAGCTCCAGCTGGCTCGCTGGGCGGCTCCTTGGGTCCACCTGGCTGCACTCCCCAATCCACCCTGGTGTGACCGAGTTGGAAGAGACCACTCCAGTCCTTAGCTATCTGGAAAAAGAGAAAGTTTTACCAAAAAACCTGTCATCTGGTATCAACTGGGCCTAAGATAAGCCTCAAGTAATTATAATAGAGATAACTAAATCTTACATTCAAATTTCCAAGGCTTTAAACTATACACACACACACCACATACATACACACACAGATGGTATTGTTGAAAATTTAAAACATAATTCACATCAAGAGGACACAATTTAGAAATTGTCCCGGTTACTATTTTGTAAGTTGGTGCTTATACATATACGATACATATTCTATATCAATAATTTTTCCTAATAGTGTTATTAGCTTGCACACTCAATCCCAGGGAACCCTGAATGAAAAAAAATCTCATCTCAATAATCCAAAGAGCTGAGGTCTGGTGGGGTAGTCTTAGCCTTATGGTGAAAAAGTAGAAGAGGCAGTCGAGGGGGCAGGCAATGCTTCTATCATTCCTTTCTAGAACACTGCTCTGTGGCCCTCTCACTCTTCCTGCAGAAGTATAAGACTGAGATGAGGAGAAAGGGAGAAGAATGCTTTGAAATAAGTCATCCAAAATGGCAGACAGGTCCTCCTCCCTTTTCCAGGAACACCCCCCTCCCTTACACACACACACACAATATACACCCACAATATTTATGCATGACTGTTATATACACACATTTGAGGAGAAAAGGAATTATGTAACACATCAGCTGTTCATTTTCACAGACCCACTTGAAATGGACTGCAGTCCTATAAGTATAGAAGTCCAGGGTGAGATTCTAGGAATTTCAACAGGAACTAAGAAAAAGCCCACTCTGAAGCACAGAACATGGCCTGCGGAAAGCTTGGAAGCTTCCAGCCTAGAGGGTGACCTGAGATGTTAGTACCAAGTGCTTCCTCTCCAGAGCCTCAGTCTCCACATATCCCCCAGACTAACCCCTACAGAGCTGGGTATTTGGTAGGGAAAATAAATTCAGCTCTGAAATGCACGCCAAACCCCACCCCAAAAAAAGTGTTTTAGGTCCAAAAGGAAGCAGTGGCACAATGTCACGATGTAATACAAGGGCACGGGTTTTGGAGTCTGTGGATGAAGACGTGCCTTACCTCCCTGGATGTAAGTTTCTTTATGGGTGAATTAGAGCAATGATCCTCACCTTGCATGCTTGCTCTGGGGCCTTAGACTGTGCATATGTAAAACACTGGTAGCCCAAGGCTCACCATGCAGTAGCTGCTCACTGTTTTCTCATTTTCCATTCTCTCTCTTCCTCTCTCCAGCCCTGACTCATTAGAAGTGATTTCCACTTTTGCAGCACATCCAACCTCAGCTGATGATTCACTTGGTTGCTAGTAGTTAGTTCTATTTCTCAGCTCTGGGATTAAAGACTGACTTTCAATAATTTGATTGTGGAGCTTTTAGCCTTCCTGAAACAGGGCTCCATTTGGATGCTTTGCAAAGCCAAGCAGAGAACATACCCTTCCGATAAGAAAGTAGCCTATGGCCCTCATTGCAGGATGCCTCTGTGGTTCCTCGATGCAGTCGTCCATTCTAACTTTTTCTGTCTACCTAAAATCTCCAAGAATAGAAAGATCTTTTTTCCCCCTTACTTGATCATCTCACAGTGCCTAATATCACATCTTGCTCAACAATAATTGTTAAGGAGAAGACGGTAGTGCTGCCAGGAAATTGTAGGAGGAAAACAGAGACAAAACACATAAATATAAGCCTGGTCAATCATTGTTTCCCTTGACCAGTAAATAACTAAGGTCAGGAGTGACTCCCCTCTGGGAGAGAGGACATCATTTGCCACTGTCACAACTGGCCCTGTGTACTGTGAGGTTCAGCCTAGATCTCCTCACTAGGTTCTATAGCTGCTCCACATGCCAGAGACCCCAAAAGCCTTTCTACCTTGTCCAATTAAGACAAAGATGAACTTCCCAAAAGTTTCTGATGCCTAAAACTCTTCCAAAACCAAGGGGAAGAAACTCTGTATGTAATGAAACCTCAAATAAAGTCATTCACACTGACGTTTATGGAAGACTCCTCTCAATAAATATCCATGGGGAGAGCTAACGATTGTCTTGGCCAGTGCAGCTCACTGGGCTCAGAAACATGGGGAGGGGGGACCTGTCTTTGCCCCATCTGGCTTAGATCAGAGGACCTGAAGTGTTCTAATTGGGAATGATGGAAAAGTTTGATGGGATTGTCAGTCTTTGTAAAGACTTCCTCATCTTCTCTTTGGATGTGGACTTCTCAGTGGCTCTATCTATTCCCAAAACGTCAGTCCCCAAAATTCCAACTTCACACCTATCCCCAAACAATTTTGCAGATGTTTTAGAGGAATCTCCACTTGTATAGGTAGAATCATGCCCCTCCCAAAGATGTCCACATCCTAATCCTCAGAACTTGTGAATATGTTACCTAACATGGCAAAAGGGACTTTGCAGCTATCATGAAGCTAAGAACTTTGAAAGAGAGAGATGAGCCTGGACTATTCAGGTAGACACACTCAAATCACATGAGTCCTTAGATGCAGAGTTTTCCTGGCCATGGTCAGAGGGAGGGAGACATGGCTGCAGAAGAAAGCCCAGAAACATGCATGATTGCTGGTTTTGAAGATGGAGAAAGAGAACGGTAGCTAAGGAATGTGAGTGGCCTTTAGAAGCTGGAAAAGACAGGAAATAGATTATCTCCTAGAACCTCCAAAAAGGGATGAGCTCCTGGAAAGGCATGAAGCCCTGCCAGTGCCTGGATTAACACAGTGAGACCCATGTCAGATTTTGACCTATAGAACTGTGATACAGCTTGGATATGTGTCCCCACCCAATTCTCATGTTGAATAGTAATCCTCAGTATTGGAGGCGGGGCCTTGGGAGGTGTGACTAAATCATGGGGTAGATTTCTCACGAATGGTTTAGTACCATCCCCTTGGTATGGTTTCTGTGACAGTGAGAGAATTCTCTCAAAATCCGGTTGTTTAAAAGTGTGTGGCACCTCCCTCCATCTCTTGCTGCTGGCTTCTCCATGTGACATGCCTGCTCTCGCTTTGCCTTTTACCATGATTGTAAGTTTCCTGAGGCCTGCCTAGAGCCGAGCAGATGGACAGCCTGCAGGACCATGGGCCAGTTACTCCTCTTTTCTTTATAAAGTATCCAGTCTCAGGTATTTCTTTACAGCCATGCAACAATGGTCTAATACAAATAGTAAGGCAATAAGCCATGTTGCGTGAAGTCAGTAAATTTGTGGTTATTTGTGAAAGCAACAATAGGAATGGAATACACTGCCTGTCCCTGGTGAGGTGCCCTCTTCCTTCATCCCTCCATGGCCCAACTTCTCTGAAGGTACTGCTGGCTGAGTCCTCCACAGGGGCAGTCACATGTCACTCCCACAGAGCACCTTGGCCCTGCTCCTCATCAGTCCCCTCTCCAGGACAGCAGCCTGTCCTCTCCTCTCTCCAGTTGAAAATGGCCTTTTTCCTTAAGGGACCTTCTAGATGTCGTTTCTAATCCCTGTGATCCTTCGAGGTCCAAACATCACTTGTCAGAAAGATAGACTTCAGATGCCTCAGACTGGGAGGAGGAGCGGGGGCATTCTTTCAAACTCTGGTCTCTTCTTCACCCACTTCCCCACATGTGGACTCGCAAAACACCAGCCATCTCGCTTCTCCTGCCAAACAACGGGGCACGCAGGAACAAACAAGCAGGGCCACGGCCTTTGCTACCAGAACCAGGTATGCTTTCCAGCTTGTTTGTTTTCTCAGAATTTTAAAATACATCAAGTGTGCTTTGTTGAACTCCACAAAAGGGGACACACAGGCAGCATCTGGTAAACATGTTTGAGCAAACAAACAAAAGCCAAAAACACTTTTCTGATGGAGAATTTCTTGGAACTTGTATTCCGCAGAAAACACTTTGTAAAGTTTGCTTGTAACCACGCTCCATTATCTTCTTCTATAAGCCTCAGAAGTCTGAGGAATCTGAGGCCACCCTGACCTTTCTTTCCTCTTCAAATTCAATTTATTTTCCTGCATACTTGCTTTTTGATCACGGAAAAAAAAAAAAAAAAAAAAAAACAATGCCCTGATACTTTTTTCCCCATATCTTTTATTTTTCTTGGGGGCCCAGCAAGGTCTTTTGGCATGAGAATCTGGATCTTTTCTCTCTCAGAAATATTTTCCTTATTGGATCCTGCTTGTTTGTTTCTTAATTTGCTCTGGTCAGTTGCACAAGAGCATCAATTATCTATATTTTGCTGGATCCTTCATATCTACCATGACTTCCCTTATAATGATCATATTTTTAATTTCCTTTTTCGGGCACAAAAGCAAATCTTTAGAACAAGGAAACTGGGAGTGAAAAGAGAGAGGTAAGAATGTCAGAGGAAGAAGCCTCTCTCAACAGACAGCGGCAGGGGCGATGGCCAGAGCCAGGGCAGCCCGCAGGACACGCCCCACAAGCCTGTTGGGGCGGTGGAACCCAATTCCAGGCTGTCAGCAGAGACAGATTTAGCACCAATGATCTCATCTTGCAGAATAGCTCCAGGGCTCAGGGAAACATCACTCGGACAAGCTGGGAAGTGGACGTCATTGCTAGTCCCATAATGTAGGTGAAAGGCACAGGGCCCCTCTCTTAGCTCACCAAAAGGGACACCAAGACCACAAGGGGCAGCAGGTACAGGTGATGGTGAGGGCATGGCTAGCAGGGAACAGGCTGGGGGTTCTGGGGCCTTACTAGCCTGCTCTCCTCAGCGTCCCTAAGACCCCAAGCACAGTGAACTTAAGTTCCAGGACAGGTCCACAGATACCAACACACTTCATTTGAGATGAGTGCCAAACTATTAAACATTCTTATTGTGGAGTTATAGCTTCTCCTGTCATGCCCACATCAGGACGTTATGCGACAGAGTATTTATAAATGCAGCAGCAGGCAGAAGGTAGAGAGGGTGGGACACATTCCCTCTTATTTACTGAAAATAAGACCAAATCCCTGCTAAAAGGGGCAAGGTTTCCCTGTCTCTTGCAGTGAGTCAGTGGCAGAAAAAGATGAGAACTTGTCACCTGGTGCAAACCCCAAATCTTGCCACTGGTCCAGGCTACCTCTCCATGGCGCTGAGGTTGCTTTTCTGGCTTCCTTAGCTGCAGACATTTGCTGGTCAGCTTCCCTGCAGTTTCTTAGTGTATCTGGTAGTCAGATTCTCCCTCCAGTTCCTGGCACAGAGGCCCCAGCAGCTCCCTTAACGCTGCCCAAAAGCAGTCCCAGGAGGGCAGTGGCACAGGTCCTTGGCTGGGACGGGGACCCCTGTCTCTGCTTCCATAGCCAATGGACAGCATCCCATGAACCCTTGTGATGAAGGAAGGTGTGAAAATAACTAAGAAAAGCAGACTTGACACCTCTCACAAAGAAATAAATACGTTTCTAAATGTCAAATAAACGTAGGTACTTATGGAGGGCAGGACCCACCGAAGACAGAGGTCCATATCACACTGCTTTTGGTGATGGATAGTGATGGTGAATAAATATTGTCACATAAAAAAGGCCAGGTTTGTATTCAAGCACACCAGGGCTACTCCCATGTCAGTTTCAGACGTATTAGAGAAGATCAGCTCCCCGAGAACAAGGGCTGGGAGGCTCATAAATTCCATCCTGGAAAGTGCCAAGGGAATGTAATGAGGGGTTTTCAGAGAAATTAAAATGTACGAAGAATTTGGGGTGGCCACCAAAATAAAATCTCTCCCACCAAAGACAGCATGAACATTCATTGGTTAAAGGAAAGAAAGTTCAACAAGCAACTCAGAATGACAGCATCCCTTCAAGTGAAGACTTTAGAGAAAGCTTCAAACAGAAATGGCAACAAACCAGGACAACAATAAACACCTAGAAGCAGGCATTAGGGCTGTTCAGCAGAGCCCAAAGGGCAGGTGCAGCTTTAGCTGTGGGAGCAAAGAATCCCTACGGGGTCAGACCCACAGGGCAGAGCCAAGATCAGATCATACACACACACACACACACACACACACACACACACACACACACACACACGCTCACTCACTCACCATCTGCAGCATTGGGGCATTTGGGAAAGACACAAAATTAGTTTAGATGGTAAAACATTTATCCTGTAGAGGCAACATGAGATTTTTTTTTCCTGCAGTTCTTTTAATTAAAAGTGAGCTCATAAATCAAAGCCCCTGTTTCCAGGCTGCAGGAGGTAGGAGGAGGAAACCTAAGCATTGTAGAGCTGAGCCTTCCCCACCTGTCCTGCTTTCTCTCACCCAGGTTATTCACCTCAATTACAGCCTCACACATGTTATAGGGATTCAGTGAGTAGCCAAGGGTGGCTCTGATGAATTACATCTTACCTTCTTCATTGGGATCTCTGAAGTTCTTCCAAAGAGATATTGAGGGTATGTGCCTACACACACACACACCTACACACACACACAGTTAAATCCCACGATAACTGGTTAGTACATCTATTTGGAGCATTTGCTGTTTCCCCTTCAGAGACTCATCTATGGAAACCTTCCACCCTCTGCATTTCTACCTTGCCTGGGCTCACACGGCTATCTGGATCTGTGAGTCTGAAGACTCTTCTTAAAAGTTTCCTAAACACAGAAGGTAGGGATCTTCGCCATCTTCTTAATTTTAGTTTTTTCCTCCTGGGTGAATCAAAGAATGCTCTACAGATGTGAAGACACAGTATCCTCAGTTCATTCATAAGAGAAGTGGAAGGAGGGTGCCTACATTCCTAGGCTCATTACTCCAAAGGTGACGTGTGTGGATAAAGAATTTGTCCCAAATCAGAAGTGCAGCCAACAACAAAGTTAAGATCTCCTGGATGTCGGTACCGAGATTTTAAGCCACACCTAACTCTCTTACTGGCTCTTAACAGTTTAGAGGGACAGATGGCCTCAGACACACCAGGGCAGACACCTGGGCCTAAGGATTGCAGGGGTACCTAGGAGCAGGCATGGGAGGCAGCAGGGTGGCCCTCAGTGGCTCCCGCGGCCCCTCCCAGCCCTCCTTGGGCTTGAGAGAGCAGTTTCAGTGACCACTGGAGGAAGCACATTGATTTCCCACTTTCAAGCTGCCCTCCGGCTCCAGGCATCTTAAAGCTCTTTATGTGCCCACACTCACATGGCTTCACAGTTTTAGGGGGAAATGAGGACAAAGAAATGAAACCCCCTCTAAGAGAGAAAATGTTAGAGATAGAGATGAACGTCATTTCAGCTTCTTGCCCAGTATCTACCCGTGATGCTGGGGACCACTCTGTCACTGCATTCCCTAATCCCACTGCTTCCTTCTGCCCCTGCCCCCACACAGAACAAGAATCCAGACAAAAGCACAGGTCAAGGGAGAAATAAAGGTCCCCCTTCCTCTGACCCAAGTCCCTCAGAAACAATCAGATTTAAGGCAGAGAGATTAAATTATCACTAAGCTAATTATGGGACTCACACTTACGCTGGCTGCAGGGAAGAGAGGTCAGCAAGCAAGAGGCATTAACATGAAAATTGAAGGCAGACACAAGGAGCACTTAAAAAAACAACCGGGAGACTGATTCCCCCCACACCCGGAGGAGAAAGAAGCCACTCTGGTGGTTGAGGCGCTGTCCATCTGGGCAATGGTCAGGACGTTTGACAGCTAAATAGCTCCACTCTGTCATCATCCTGAAGCCAAGTGAGCGAATCAGAGGTAAACTGATTAGATGGTGTGCTGCTGATCTCCCAGAGAGAACATGAGGGATGTGGACGCTCCATCCAAGAGGGCAGAGCCCAGTGGGAGCAGCCCCAGGCTTGGGTGCAGAAAACACTCTGCCAGTTCCTATGTGTGCATATGTGGGTGCCTCCCTGTACATGGGTGAACACAGCTGTGTGTGTCAGCTGGGTGTATATGCATGTTTATGACTATGGATGTGTGTATGGAGAGGGATACATAGTTATGCATGTGTGAGTATATCTTACCTACCTGAATATAGAAGGTGGAGAGCTTAGAAAGAATCAAAGTGCCCCTCTCACATAGTAGCAACTGGGTAACTCCTTATGAGCTTTCTGAAATTGTCGAGGCCCCTGCAATTGCTGTCACCAGCTCAGCCATGAAAATACATATTATGATACCCAGTTACAGATGACTGATGCTTCCCAGGCATCATCAATACTATGCAAGTTTAAGACATGTTGGCCAAAAACTTGGCAGTCTACAAAATGACTTTGAGAGACAAAAATCAATGTTTTTCCTCAATGCAATCTGCAGGATGGCTTCCTCCACTCAGGATTCTGACCCTGCAAGTCTCTTGCCTTTTCCAGAGAGGAACAGGCTGACAGGAAACCTAACAAGGAGATGTACAAGCTTGTTTTGAGTCAGTAGCCAGCTTTGGGTTCCTTGTCCTGAGAAATTGAATTAATGGACAATATCCTGCCTGTGTCCAGAGTGAATTTTTGGAACCTATGGTTGGCAAAGTGGGTTCAGAGGGAAGTGGGGGAATCTTTGAAGCTTAAATTACTTAGGGAAAATTCATTTGGAAACTTTATTTAATTATAGGTAAAAGAAATGCTTTCATAAATTTGGGTAATTTAATTATCCAAGAGACACCTGCTGAGCACAATCTAATCATTGTATTTAAGTAGAAAAGTGCCCTCACTCTTAACAAAACTAAATCTGGGGTGATACAAACATTCAGCACCTGACTAATGAAAGAAAAAATGAGAATTTCAGTTTCAGTTTTAGGAGGAGAAAAGTAAATCACGGGAAAATCATCCAAGAGAGGATTTACTTTTTTAAAAATATTCAACACTATATTTGGGGTTGATGATATAAAATCAGCCATATCCTGTTTTGTTTTGTTTTTTTTTTCTTGCACATTTTCTCTAATAGTAAGCAAAGAAGAGATCATAAGTTCTTTAAGTCAAGAAGCATCTAGTGCATTACAGATGACCAAGAAGATAGTTCTTGACTAAATGTTGATGTTCACAAAAATAATCCTTATGATAAACTGTATGGACAGAATTATCCACAAAATATTCATTGCCTTTCTCTCCCACCATACATACATACCAGCCCCCTTCCCAGACTCAAGGCAGGATTACCTTTTTCACACCATTCACTTTGGCTGGGCCAATAAAATGGGCTGTTGTCAGCCCAGGGTGCAAGTGAACGTGAGTTGAAAATAGCCTTCATTGTTGTTGTAAGCCACTTAAACCTGGGGATCATTTGTTACTACAGCATAATGCAGTCTAAGCTAGCTGATACAGACACACATGTACACAGGCACTGGAAGACCATAAGCCCCAGTGGTCCATCTTCAAATACACTTTTTATTCATCCCTTGTTACCTTCAGGGCAGTACTGTGAAGGCACCTGCAGTTTAATTGCGACAAGATGTAAACACACTGGGGAAATAGATCCAGCTATATTAATGAACTGTATTTTCTATGTGAAGAAAATGAACAAATTCCTTTCAGAAAAACATATCAGCTGCAATGTTCAAAGCTTCTATTGCCTGTAATTTTGGGATAATCAGAATATGACTAAATAAAAACTCAACTTTATAAAATGGACACATTATGAGGCTATGAATTTTAGAAAATAATTCTCCATTTTAGAAAGATTCATTAGTTTCCTATGATGAATCCACATTTCCTACTCCAAATAAGATAAAGAAGCCCACAGCCTGGTTGAGGCAGGGAAGCTATCAGTACTACCAGCATCCCTCCAGCCATGGCCCTGCCTAGATTACGGAGACTCTAGGGTCCCCAGCTGCCACACTAGCTCTACTTGAGGTCAACAGTGTACAAAACACTGGCCCACCTAGGGCATAAGCCAACACTGCCTAACTCAACCTCCCTGGATCTAAGAAAGACTCATTCTCCCTTTTTAAAATTATTATACTTTAAGTTCTGAGGTACATGTGCAGAACATGCAGGTTTACATGTGCATAGGTATACACGTGCCATGGTGGTTTGCTGCATCTATCACCCCATCATCTACATTAGATATTTCTCCTAATGCTATCCCACCCCTAGCCTCCCCCACCCGACAGGCCTCAGTGTGTGATGTTCCCCTCCCTTTGTCCATGTGTTCTCATTGTTCAACACACACTTATGAGTAAGAACATGTGGTGTTTGGTTTTCTGTTCTTGTGTCAGTTTGCTGAGAATGATGGTTTCCAGCTTCATCCATGTCCCTGCAAAGGACATAAATTCATCCTTCTCATGGCTGCATAGTATTCCATGGTGTATATGTGCCACATTTTCTTTATCCAGTCTATCACTGATGGGCATTTGGGTTGGTTCCAAGTCTTTACTATTGTCTCTAAGTAAGTTTTAAGATGTAGTTTTTTTCTCCCAAGTCCGGTATGTCTGGAGAAAAGGCCCAGAACAACTTTGATCATAAAGACTGAATTAAATAAAATATTTGAGGTATGCTAACCTGATGCATTTAAAATATGGTTATTATTACATGCAACTTAAAAAAAATCTGTTTACTCATCACAGGAGATGCCTGTAGTACAGGAATCCTGTTTCAGACCAAAAAAATCATGGATAATTTATATGCTCTGTGGGGGAAGGAAGACCAAAATGGAGAGAGCTGAATTATCACTTAGCTGAAATTAGCTGAAATATTGGTCAGTTGCAAAAAGACCAGGTAAAGAATGTATTGACTTGTAGATTTTTAAAGGCACACTGAAGATATCTAATAATGTTCATTATTATTAAAAAACCACAATGTATATAAGACGCCCATATGAGATTTTAGGTAGAATCCTACTTGGAGGCCAAAATGGCTATTTGCATCTGAGACCCCCACGGGAATACCTGGAACAAAGTAGGATTTGGTTTAAATTTGGGACACAATGAGGAGAGCAGGTCATCAGGTGGCTTCAACATCATTCTGGCCTCTCAGGTCCAACAACACCTGGGAACACTCAGATGTAGCCACCTCCAGCCCCAGAATACTCATATCTTGGTGGGAAGGTAAAGGTACTTAAGCAGAAAAACAACCCATCTCTTTCCTTCCAACCTCCTTACCACCAAAGCCTCAGAATCCTTCTCCAGGAGGGGCAAAGCTTTCTGGAAGACAGCTCGACAAAGGTCCCATGGCCAGACATGGTAGCTTACCCCTGTAATCTCAGAATTTTGGGAGGCCAAGATGGGAGGACTGCTTGAGGTCAAGAGTTTCAGACCAGCCTGGGCAACATAGCAAGACCCCATCTCTACAAAAAGCTTAAAAATTAGCAGAGCATGGTGGTACATACCTGTAGTCCCTTCTCTGAGACAGCTGGGTCACTTGAGCCCAGAAGTTTGAGGCTATAGTGAGGTAGGATAGCACCACTGCACCCAGCCTGTGCGACAGCGCAAGACCCTATCTCTTTGAAAACAAAAAACAGTTCCCAAATGAAAAACTAAGACCAGGACTAGGTGAGGCACTAGGAATGTCAAAGGGCAGACCCAAGGAAGAGAGAGCCTGTGGGGTGGGGTAAAACCCCAAACTAACACCCACTTCTCACAGACGCAACCCTTGGAGAGCCTTTCCTAAAGGGACTCATAAAGGAAACCCAGGAGACCAACAAAATAGAGCAGGGTCCCCAAGGGCTGTGCCATAACACAGGGTTTGGGGAATACGGTCTTTGACTGCACCTCAGTGAGCCTGAGACCCCAAACGGAGCAAGGGAGAGAGTGCTACCTGGCAGTGGGTGTCCAGGGGTGGTTTTGAGGGAAAGAAGATTGCTCTTTGTAGATTCGTTGCATTATTTTATTTTATTAATATATATATTTTTTGAGACAGGGTCTGGCTCTGTTGCCCAGACTGGAGTGCAATGGTGCCATCTCAGCTCACTGCAACCTCCACCTCCTGGGTTCAAGCAATTCTTCTCCCTCAGCTTCGAGAGTAGCTGGGACTACAGGCACGCACCAGCATGCCCAGCTACTTTGTGTGTGTGTATTTTTAGTAGAGACGGGGTTTTGGCATATTGCCCAGGCTGGTCTAGAACCCCTGGCCTCAAGTAATCCACCCACCTCAACCTCCCAAAGGGCTGGGGTTACAGGCATGAGCCACTGTGCCTGGCCCCTTTGCATTTTTTTAAAAGGAGATTTGACTATATAAAGAACTATCCCACTTCCGAAGGGCAGTCTCCCTCACCTCCCATCCAATCGTACCCTTGCCCCAAGTCCCCATATCTGTAAAGAAGTAGCAAAGCCAGCACTGCCTCGGGCCTTCCTAACCCCACATCATCCCAAGCAAATGAACTGGTCAAGATAACATTTGTGGGCACATCTTCACTAAGTTAAAAGCACAATACTACAGAGCGTCAGGAAGGAAAAGCAAGAGTGGAGAGGGTGAAAGTGAGGAAGGTAGGCCAAGGACTGGGAGAAGAGCCAAGGAGCTTGGGTTTGGGGCTGGACACTTAGAAGGAAAAAGTAGGCTGGATGTGCCGGTGGCGACAGGTGCTCCCGGTGACTGGGAGTCACTAGGAGACTGACTAATTAGGCCTTCCGCTCCAGAACACTTGCAAAGCAATCATGGCCCATGACTAGGGAGAAGCTGCCATCCTCCAAATGGGTCAAGACAGGGACCCTGGTACCCTGTCACAGGAAAAATCACCCAGACCCACAGCACACAGTCCCTTAGGTTCTAGGAGGGCCATTTGTAGTGAGAAACCAAGACAAAGATAAGCCCAGTCTGTCCCAGGCAGCAGGCCAGGGGTAAGTGGAAAAGCACAGCTCGGCTGCTCCTGGAAAACCTCCTGCCCTCCCCATGGCTGCCTCCCACTCGGCTGTGGGATCTGAGCTCCGGCATAACTACTCCTGGAGAAGGAAATTGCCCATGGAGGCAGGTTGGTGATGTGAGAGCAGCCACAGAGGTGGGAGCTTCTTCCTTGGTATTTAAATTTAGCCAGGGCTCCTGAGGACTTAAAACCACAAGGCCCAGGCGGGCAGCCAGCCGAGGCTGAAGGGCTGAGCCGGGGACCTGCATCCTCTGCATGTCAGGGCCACTTCCATGCAGGCAGAACTACGGGCAAGGGGCTGCAGAAGGGTGGATGAGACAAGTCCAGTTTTGCTTGCCTTGGTGACGGGGGTGAGAGGATTGGAGCTGCTTTAGGAAGCTGAATCTGCCATCTAGGATCCATCCAAACTGCTTTTCCCATCATAACCCAGGAAGATGGATTAAAGAGGGGAAAATCAGTTTCAGCCGCCCTAGCATGGACACTGGGACCTGGGGCAGGGGTGGAGAGAATGAAAGGAGGGTTCTGACCAACAGGCTCCGGGGTAGGTACAGGAGATCTGGCCACCACCTCCTCCCTCCATTGAAGAGGTGACCTCCCCTACAGCCTGGGAGCCAGGCCTTAGGTGAGTCTGATATTACTGTATATGTGTCCCAGGACAACCTCAGATTAGACTGTGTGACCTCTGGGGAGTTACCCAACCCCTGGGTAAAATGCAAGGCATAACATTTACCTCAAAAGAACACACTGAGGATTGCACACAACAATCAATGTAAGTAATATGCATAAAATATCTAGAACAATCCTGGTGTCTACATGGTATTCAAAGCTCAGCAGTTCCCTCTGCATCACCTCTTTTCTGCCAGCCCCAAAGTCCAAGAAAACGACCCATTCCTAAGATGCTGGGTGCTGCTAACAGAGGCGGAAGGCAGAAGGCATGGATTCTCCATGGACCTCTCCCTAGATGAACGGAGCACCTGGGACTGCCTGCTGAGCCCCAGGCCTCCTTGTTGAGGAAGGTTCCTCACCCCTGGTCCTATGGGTGTGGCAACTGCTTTGCAGCCTGCTGCTTATCCTCTGGATTCTCCACTGCGTTTGCACAATCAAAGCTGCAAGCCCAAAGACAGGATTCAGCACCTGGGCCACTGGTGTTCCTGAGGAAGGCCGTGCCCTTTCCCACACCACTAAAAGTGAACTTGAAGTTTGAAAGTATGGGTTCAAGTCCTCTTCATGGCTAAGAAACAAAGCCCTTGTGTGGAAGGCAGCCTCCACCATGGCCCCCAGTGATCCCCACCTCTGGGTATTCATGACCTACAGAGCCCCTTCCTGGAATGTGAGCTGGACCTGGTGGTGGCTTCTAAGACAGAATACAGCAAAGGGGTTGGGGTGTCACTTCTGAAACCAGGTTTCAGAAAGACGATGGTTTGTACCTTGCTCCACCTCTTTCTCACCCCCTCTCAGACGTCTTGTGTGTTGTTGCGTAGGTGGCCTCATGGGGGGTGGTCCACGTGGCAATGCAGGGATCTCTTAAGGGAGGACCTGAGGCTAGCCGACAAACCTGGGAGTGACATTGGAGGTGGACTCTTCCCCTTTCTGGTCCTGAGCTGTGGGATGACTGCAGCCCCAGCCAACACCTTGACCCTAAGCCAGAGGATCCAGCTGAGCTGTGCCCAGATTCCAGACCCAGAGAAACTGTACATAAGATAACTGCTGTTCAAAGCCTCTAGGTTGTGGAGTAGTTTATCACATGGCAATCGATAACTAATACACCTGTGTCCCCTGGGCCAGGAGAGAAGGCATGGCGTGAGTGTGGGAGACTTGAGAGACCACTTTTAAAAAGTCACCATGGATACTTCTATGAGAAGCCAGAACTGCTAGGAAAAGTAGCACCATGACATCACCAAGAAGCAAGCCCAGTGGACACCTTCCCAGGAAGTTCCCTAAGAACAAGTATGGACCCTCAGCAGACCCGCAATCAGAACGTCAACTGGTGGACTATGAGTCCTTCCAACTGCTACTGCCTTCGCCATCAAAGTGGCTGAGGAAGTCATAGCAATTGCTGATAACAAACGCCTCCCCTGGCTCTACCCTCTTCTAGGAGACTTCACTGGTATTGACATCAAGATTCTATTCTCCTCCCATCCAGAGTCTAGCAGGTGTGAGCCCAGCAGTAAGAGGGCCACGTACGGTCAGGGGCTCACGCCCTCTTCCTCTGCCTCCTCCCTCTTCCTCTGCACATCATGTCTTTCATCCTTTGCCATCCTTGTTGTCTTGGTTACATGGCCAGACTCCTGATGTGCTGCTAGTTTTCATTTTAATGATATGTTCTTGTAAAGCACAATATTTTACTTCAACTGCATGTGTCACTGGATAAATTCCTCCAGCGTGTCTGACATTTGTGTATCAGCTGACTGAATGCGCGCTGTGATTGGGGTGTTTCTGCAGCACTTTCTTCGATTTTAATGTTTTGCATTTTGATTTATGATCAGGATCTTTCTATACCAATGTGTGTATATATACACACATGATTCACAAAAGTGGTACATGTGTCAATGAATCTCGCATTGGCAAAGCTCATTTAAGACAATCTCTTTAAATCGCGCTCACTAGCAATGATCACTTGGAAAGCAGAATGACAGGTGTTCCTAACAAACTCTTTGCTGGGATCTCAATGCATGTTTCAGGAGGAAGCCAGGAGGAGAATGCAACAATGCCTAGCTACTGGCTGCAGCAGAAACTTCAGGATGAGAACACCTCCCTGGGCTTGTTCAAGTCAGTGTGGAGGGACCACTCAAGCTCCCCCAGGGACATTCGGGGAAGGTAGGTGGGCCTCAGGGCAGAATAGTGAGAAATGAAAAGAGGGCCCATGTGGCTACACTTAACATCAAAAGGATGATTGAGTGAGGACTTAATAGTGTTCAAGAATACAAAGTATGTCCAAGAGGACATCAACCAGTTGCTCTTCTAATCAACTTAGTACAACTTGGGGAAAAGGCTTAAAACACAGCAGAAGAGATGGAAATGAGGTGGGAGGAAGGCCCATGAGAAGCAGATGCATTGGCCTAAGGCAAGATCAGTCGGACAAGTCAGTCTTAAGACTCCCAGGCTGGGAGTCCTAACAGCAGAATATCATCTCTCTGTCTGTGGTTCACCATGAAATCAGAGGAGGGAGGGCGGCACCGCAGCACATCTGTGCTATCTTCTGCCTGGAACCCTTCAACCTCAGCCTCCCCTTCACACAACCCACAGGGTAAGGTCTATGGAGGCTTAATATTTGCAAAACTAGGGATGGAAAATGCAGAAACAGTGTAGCAAATAGATGGTCTTTTCCCTTCATGGAAATCGGTCAGCCCTGATGCATCTGCATTTCTTTCCCTTTCTACTTGTGATCAATCACACATGAACCCACGGCAGTTTGGGCTGGAGAAAGGTATACCACGTCACAGCTACCTGACCAAACTCTGTATCAAATGCACACACCCTCTGCCCTAACCACAGGTTCTGAGTCTATTTGGCATCCCAACATTGTATCTCCATTTGATTTCCTGACACTTCCATCCATCTGCGGGCTTTCTCTGCCATGAATATTTATTTTTAGTTAAAGTGGATTCAAATTTCCAGAGTAATTTTAGGAAGAATTCCAAGACACATTTAGGAAGTAGCAAAGCAGCGGCTGGACTCTCTGATCTGGTATTGCTTGGTGACTCAAGCACTGAAGACACACACATAGCATCTGTTCCTGAGAAGCAATGTTCACCCCGGGTGGGTCTCCCTCCACTCCACTCCTGGCTGATTTCCCCTTTGTGGACCCATGCTGAGGTCTAGGGAACACAAGCAAATTAATTTTAAAACAGGCTAGAGAAAAAAATTTTAGGAAGATTAAATTTATCTGCATGACCATTCCCAGGAAGAATGATTTTTGTATTGTCTACTCCCATTGCCTCTCCAAGGGGACAAGCGCCCAATTCCTATCCAGAGAGGCTGCTATGGATTAGTCTGTGCACAGACACGTGGATGCACATCCTACAACAGGCTAACAGCAGGGCCAGCCAGAGTTCTGCTTAACCAACATCCACACAGCGCTCTACCCCCTTAGGTGTGAACAGTTTACTCTAGCCAAAACATTCAGGGAAGATGCAATCACCAGTGAGAGGAGCAATCACACCTCAAGTGGCAGTTTATAATGTTTGGTTCACAATGAACATTAGTCTTTCCCACTAATGTCAGGCAGTAATTCACCGCTGAACAGCAGCCACAAAAAATGATCGCTTAGTGAAAGGAAAGCAAGAGGCAGAGAAAGAGAGAGGGGGAAAAGATTCCAGCAGAAATATTCAAGCAAAGAAATCTCGTCCTTCTGAGACAACACTGACCTGATCGTCCCAACTCAAGTCAAAGGTTTCAGTTTGCTTGGCCCCAAAGCCAGTCAAAATGGCATTTGCCTTAAGATTTTTACCTATAATGAAAATTTTAACAGTCTGTGGGTTATTGCTAAGTCCCTAGATGCCTATTCATGACTGTAGCATTTATAGGCCACATTTCTTAACACACGTACCTTTAAGGCTCGCCACAGGAAGAGGCTGCCAATACCATCTACAACACACACAACAGAAAACATCAAAGACATCTAAATTGGTACTCTCCTCACTTCTTTCTCCCTGCCTCGTGTGATGTGTGCAGTAAAGGAGTGAAATTATGGTTGTCAAAGACAAGGTTGCAAATGATTGGGACTCACGCCTTTCATACAAAATAAAAAGTCAGTAATTTTGAGGCCAGCCCACAGATAGCTCAGTCTAGCTCCCGGGCCCCTGAAACTCACAGCAAACACTCTTACTCCCAGCATCCCCCCAACCCCCCTCCTGCCCACCCACCCCCATTTCCAGTCTCTCGTTATACTGTAAAGAGCTCTGGAAGGCCCTTGATACACAGGAGATTATTACGGGGCTCAGAGAAACCAACTCTGTAATTACGGCTACAGTATGAGTTCCATTATTCTCATGCCCTGGCCTCTGTCGTTTGCAAAACTTCCAGCAAAATCCTCCTGCAGCTCCATGACTTGTCCTGGCTGGGGCTCTGCCCAAAAGGCGACTGTGGTCTTGATAACCTCTAGGAAAAGCGAGTCGGAGTTATTACAAGGAAAGGGGAGTGGTGCTTAGCGAGTGAGCAGGGGTGGGGAATTCTATTGTTCAGAAATAAATAAATAAATAAACCGGCCACTGTAGTTTTTTATTATTTCAAACGACAGACTCCAAGGCCCAACCTTCCTTTCCCAACTCAGACTGTCCCCCTGGGCCAGCTGTGCTGAGTCTGCAGGCGCGGGAGCCAGGCCTGAGCAAAACCATTAAAAGGCTGCCACTCGTAGCCTGCAGAGCAGAAAGTTTGGCCACCCCAGTGGCCCGGCTTTCCCCAGGAGGACTGAAGGCTCATTCCCCCCACCTGACCCTGGTGCTCTTACCTTTCAAATGTTTCTGCCTCACCAGCCCCACCGCTGCTCTGGAAATTAGATAGAATGCCCCAGATGGCTGAAACAGAACTGTTCCTCTATCAACCCACCGAAGTGAAAGATGGGAATGCCTGCTGTTGATGAAGCCCCAGCCTCTTGGTGGGGTGTTGCTTGTGTCACCTGTCACTGCCTGCCTGATCGAATGCTGGGCTCTGTCCTCACCTGCCTCAGGAGGGTTGTCTCTGAGCGCCTTGCTGGCCCAGGCTCCTGGGGGTGTCCTCATCCCAAACTCACAGTGCTGCATTTGACCTCCCTGTCGGGGAACAGATTTAAACAGGCTTCCACAGGCGAGAGAGCGCCAGCCACCAAATGTCTCAACCCACCCTTGGACCAACAGCACAAAGATGCAAGTTGACTATCTTGGGTTTACAATGCAGCCATAGTCAGGAAACACCTTTCTTTTTTTCCAAGAAAAAATAACTGTCTGTTTTGTTATGTGCACTGAACTCTCAATGTTCATTTCATTGATAACATTCACTACCCAACCAGCTCAGACAATGACAAATTAAAAAAAAAAAATCTTTATCGGGGTCTACTCCATCCTGCCAGTTAGTAAATGGCCCTCTGGCAGCTGGTAGGAAATTCAGTGGGTAGGACTCTTAGAGCAAGGCAGGAAGTTACTTCTCCATTGCACTGAGATTGAGCTTACTGGAGAAAAGTCAGCAAGGCACCCCCCATACTGCCTTGCTAACTTATTTACTCCCAACAGTGCTCATTCACCCACTGCAGCAGGCGAAGCAGGTCTCGGTGCATGACTTGTACATGGTGATGCCTGTGGTATTTAGAATTCACTTTTCCAGCAGACCCATCTCACCACATCCTAGTGAATAATTGAGCTATCTGAGGTCCCTGCCCAAAAGCGTGTGGACTGACGCTTGTCAGACACAGTTTCAGTGAGTTTGGCTATCTGGTTTCCTAGCCCACCAAAGCTGGAAGCCGCAGAATGAGGGAGGAGGAAAGGTGCTGAAGCCAACCAGGATTCCTGGCAGCAAACGGAAGTGATGAGTGGCCAAGTGCATGAGAGGAAGACCCGGGAAGGCACAACAATCAGACACGGGAGCTGTGCGGGGACAACAAGCCCACGCCTCACAGTATCTTCCCTGGGCATCCAAAAGCTCAGTTCAATGTGTGAGCAAAAATCACGAGGAGTTCGAGGCAGCAAGAAAAAATTCCATCGTTGTTTACTGTCTTCTTCATTGAAAGGAAGTATCAAATAGAACTCTTTGCAGGGAATGATGAAATACAGTTCTTAAAGATATGTATGTAATGGTTTTGCTATTTTTTAGTTGTGACACTGAAGGCGGTACATTCAGATTAGGTGGTTACTTCCTCCTGGGCAGTCCTGGCTACGTGGCACATCGTGGACACCAAGCTTGCAGAGCCCCATGGTGTTTGCCCAGTGCTTGTTGCTTTCTTTCCCAGTCACTTCCCATATAATGACACCACACACAAGTTCCCAAGTCGCAAACACACACCGGGGTGCCTCTCATCCTCCACATGCTCCCATTCCAGACACACCACCTGTCCACAGACATGCCAATAGAAACGACTGCTGGCCTGTTACCCTGCAGGATGATAAGGTAGGCACAGTCCTCTAAATATGCACAGAACACTTCCTCTTGACCATCCAGAGCTACCAGCCAGAAATACAGCAAAGGGAGATGGAGGGATTAAGGCTCAGTCACAATCAGGCAGTGCCTCTTTACTCAATCTGCATCACACAATGTCCAGGGAACTCCAAGAGAGGCCAAAATAAAGCAAGCAAGAGCTCCACATGTAATCAGCAATGTTTTCTGGGAGAGGACTGTAGTGCAATTACCGGCCAACAGAAAACAGGACCTCCTGCCTACCATCGTAGCAGGGCTTTTAACCCAATCAAGAAAGGCATGCGCTGTAGGGCCAGCTCCAACTCATCAGATGAGGAACACCCCTGGGTGGATGACGGCTCCCAACACAGCTGATGAGCCAAGATGGCCCAGGACCCCAGAACCTGCCAGCTTCTGGAAGACGCAGGGGAAAGATCAGGTCCCCAGATCATACCATCCGACCTCGCCAGAAGCAATTTCCATGCTCCCATTGTACCCGAGGTTTTCTCATCCCGCAACTTGGCTCTGGGCCCCATTAGCAACTCTAACAGGACCGTGCCTTCCTCCATCTGTTCCCTGAATGGATTCCAGATGACGCAGCAGCCAGAAGGGCTGGAGCAAGGGGAACAGGCATGTCCCTTCCCCCTGCCCACCTTCCCAAATTGCCCAGACCTAATAAAACCTTTGCCTTAAGGGCACAAGCCCAAATAGAACACAGTATGTGCCATTTAGAACAACCCTGCAAGGCTGGTCTGACACCTCTCATGGACACACAAGCTCTAGGAAGGAGGTGATTCCACACACTCACCCCACAACCTCAGCACAGAAGCAGAGAAAGGACACAATGATCATCATGACCTCAACAGCAGCATATCTCCTTAGCTCAAACCTGGATCACCTGCCCACACACCCAAGGTAGCGAAAAGACATAAGATAATATCCGTCCCAGAGGGACAGTCCAAAGGGACCGCACCTCATTCCTACCTTCTTCAGCTTGCCACTTTTGGTGCCCACAAAGGCCAGAGAGTGATTCTTGTAGACATACGCAATGACAGACGTCATGCGGTCCCTGTCCTCCGTGAAGACGGGAATGCCGCGCACCATGTCGGACACTCCCAGGGGGGCATTCATGTCCAGGCCACAGAAGTTATCATCAATGGTTAAGAGCTGAAAATTTTAAAAAGAGAAAAATTAGAAGGGCGCGTTAGGGAAATTGGCAGAGATATCAAGTCAGGAAACTATAGCAGAAGAAGAATCCCTAGAGGTGAATCATCTGGTAACAATCCCTCTTTTTTACGTGAAAAACATCACTCTAGAGAAACTAGGTGACCTGTGAAGAGGCACCTGAGTGGGCAGGTGCAGGTACATGGCAAAAAACACAGATTCCCAGCTCCTTTCCCCCGTAATCTGTGTGTCTCTGGCCCTCCTCCAATCCCTCCCAGCACCATCTTGGGAGCTTTCCCCCTACCCCTACCCCTACCCCTCCTCCTCCTCCTCATGTGGAAAAGCTCCGGGCCAGCCCACATGAGCAGGGGCTCCAGGCCACTCTGCTCAGGCACAAGAGGGATGTGGTCTCCATATCTACACACAAGGAAGGATGTGGTCTTCATCTTGAGCAGACACATACACGAGGACTCAAAAGTGTAGACTAGGCCGGGCGTGGTGGCTCATGTCTGTAATCCCAGCACTTTGGGAGGCTGAGGCGGGTGGATCACCAGGTCAAGAGATCAAGACCATCCTGGTCAACATGGTGAAACCCCGTCTCTACTAAAAATACAAAAACATTAGCTGGGCATGGTGGCACATGCCTGTAATCCCAGCGACTCGGGAGGCTGAGGCAGTAGAATTGCTTGAACCCAGGAGGTAGAGGCTGCGGTGAGCCGAGATCGTGCCATTGCATTCCAGCCTGGGTAACAAGAGCAAAACTCCATGAAAAAAAAAAAAAAGGTATAGACTAGGGAGCTGGAAGCATTAGTACGTAAGTATTACTATCACGACAGAGGCATGTACAGGCAGTCGGTCAGGTAAAGGAGCAATGGGAGAAGGAAGGTTCCTGATTCAACTCAGTGTGCCACAGCAAGTGCTTCACGAGCTCCAACCTCAGGCTCCCTGTGTCTTTTAGAGCATCATGAAGAGGAGCAGCCCTGGTCCTGCCATGCCTACACCAGCACTTCCCAAAGTGCCATCCATAGAAACCCAGGTCCCTGATATGCCCTATGCAAAAGGGCACCACAGGCAAATTTCCAGGAAAACCTTCTACTAACACCATCTAGGAGATTCATAATGATTAGTTACGTGAAAGGTCTGAAAAGTCCTTTTAAGAAGAAACGCGTTTACCCTTATCTCAACCACTCCTAAGCATTTCGTTTACTGGACCGTTTTTGTTGTTGGTGATGGTTGGTTGATTATTTGAGACAGGGTCTGACTCTGTCACCCAGGCTGGAATTCAGTGATACAATCATGGCTCACTGCAGCCTTGACTTCCCAGCCTTAAGCCATCTTCCCATCTCAGCCTCCCAAGCAGCTTGGACCACAAGCGTGTGCCACCATGCCTGGCTAATTTTCGCATTTTTTGTAGAGACAGGGTTTCACCATGTTACCCAGGCTGGTCTCAAACCCCTGGTCTCAACCACCAGCCTCAGACTCCCAAAGTGCTAGGATTACAGCTGTGACCCACCGCACCCAGCTACTAAACCACTTTTTACTGGAACACCTACTAGTGTTCCTTAAAGAGAATATTCTCCAGATATGCCATGAGATATTGACCCTGACTTGCTCGCTCCTGACTCCAGGAAGTAGAATTTCAAAAGTCAGGAAGGTTTGGGGCCAGCTCCCCCACTGTATCCAGTGAAATCTCTCCTGCTCATACCAGGTCATCAGGTCCCCCGAGAAACGGAGGGTCTCAGCTGGGCTCTGTGGTGCTGGGGAGTGGTGAAGACCCCGGCAGTAGCTGGTGAAAAGCCCTCGGCACTCCCCACAAGCAGCTTGGGTCTGGCACACACCCCTCCGGAGTGGTGTGTTGGAAGGACTATGTGGTCTCAGAAGAGTTACTCCGTTTTCCTGCGCTTTTATTTTCTGCTCTATAAAGATGAAGGAAACAATCCCTGCTTTTTGATGGGCTACCATAAAGCCTATTGCACTCGTGCCTGTAAATGTCTTTGGACTTTTCAGAGAAAGGGGTGAAATAAAATACAAGGTGTCACTTTTTTAAAGCCTTCAGCTCGGCCAAAAGAAAGGGCATCTGGAGAAAAGCAGGCAGGCTCTTGCCAGGGAGTATGTGAAGCCAGCCCACAGGCCTTCTCCAGGCCCCAGAGGGCTCCTCCCCTCTCTCCCAGAAGTGGGGCAGGCAGGCACCGTCCCTCCAGAGAAGGCGATCTGCTGAGCATCTGAAGCCTCTCTGACCGCTCCCCTTCTTCCTACAGGGTAAAGACAGCCAGAGCGAAAAGCAGGAGAGCATGGGCAAGCCTGAGCAGGCCACGTGCAGAGTGGATATCTGCTCCAATCTTACCATGGCCTCTGGCCTCTCTTGAATGGCCTGCACCATCAGCCCAGGACAAACACAGCTCTCTCCCCTTCCCTTAAAAAAAAACATAAATAAATAAAGTATTGGCCAGGCATAGTAGCTTATGCCTGTACAATCCTGCCAGAGGCAGGTGGATCATCTAAGGTCAGGAGTTCAAGACCAACCCCATCTCTACTAAAACAAAACAAAACAAAAATTACAGGAGTCAAATTTACAAGGGAGCTTTCAAGATTTAGTCTGATCTTTAACATTCTTCCCTAAATAAGGAGATGGGGAAGTAGACAGGAGGCGGAGGACTAAAGGGAGGAGCAGAAGAAAAACAAATCCAGGCAAAGGGGAGAAGATGCCCTGTCCCTGCTGGATGTGACCACGGCAACCTGCCAGGCCTTCCAAGGGCAGCCTGGGTGCTAGGCATCCTCGTGTCCCTTGAATGTTTCTGCTTCTGGTTCACAAGGAGTTCGCATCTCTGACTTTTTCAGGCCTAAACTATGCTGCAGGGACCTCTGCCATCACAAACTCTGTACATCACCCATTCTGGTCCATTTTCCCAGTAGATGTGGCTGAATGATTGTCCACACTGCACAGGGTGGGGACACTGAGTCAGGGAGAAAGGGAGTCCATGTTTCACAGTTCCCCACTACCACAGACATAGGCCTCATTAGCCTGGGGAGGCTTCAGGCCTCTCAGCTCCCCAAATTGCATTTCTGAGTGGTCAGGGTTACCGAATACAGTTCTTCCCTTTGGCTGAGCACACACAAGTGCATCAACAGCCATGTACAAAAAGAGTATACATTCAGCCAGTGGCATCATTCACTCACCAGAAGGTCAGGGACCTCTGTGAATCTCTTCCTCTGCAGCACCTCACGCAGCAAGCTCAGGTGAGACTGGACAATGCTGGCTTTCTCCCTCTGAATGGAGCTCCAAGTGATAAAGGTGGCATTGAGGCCTTTGACCAAGCACTGTCCAGGTCTGCATGATTGCTGAGGTCCCCCAGCTGTGGCAGGAGGTGGCACAGCTTTGTTTCCTCGAAGCTGGGGTGATGGGGGTGGGATTTTTAAGGTTGAAGCAATGGAAAATTCTCAGGACTTGGGTTCAAATGGCAGTTCAGCTTCTCCCCAATTGCACAACTGGCTCCCACTGTTCTCCAGCCTGACTCTCCCTGGCTTTGGAGTAGGTAAGCTCACAGGAGCAAAGGCACCTGGTGAGCTGGGAAGCACTTCAATGTAAGATATTTCATGTTGATTTCTTGTGAATGGAAATCCTACCTGGAACAGGGGTAGAATGGCTGCAGGGCATGGCCCTAGCATGCCTCTTGGCCACAGCATGCACTGCAAACACAGTATGCATTGCTGGGTCTGAGCTGAAACCACCAGGTAATTATAGTACCTGAAGCAGGAGAAGGGAGGGTCCCCCAGGGCCTATAGACCTGGGAGGTGAACATATAGGGAACAGATGCCAGGGCCGCCTGCGCCAGGAATGGTAGGCTAATTGGTTGAAAGCCTTCAACAGGTGAGCATTGGTGTGGCTTCCTGGGCACCCTGGGAGATGGGGGAAGAGAGTGTTTACTCTAGCCCTGGCTGAGCCTTCCCCTGGGCCCCATTAACAGTGAGATCAGAGTCACAGCCAGAGGAGCCAGGTCCAGACTCTGCTGTGATCAGGAGCCCGGCCATGCCCTAGGCCCGGGGCTGGCCTCCTGTCACTCTACAAATATACAAAATCTTTGGTCATTTATGATAATGCTTATTAGAGAGCAACTCCACTCTCACAAGGAAAGGAAATAAGGGCCATTACATGGGAATTTATGTGGAGCCCACTTGGACAACCCTGTGGACAGACCGAGAAGTCTGGACAGGGCCACACTCTCTGGGTCCCTATCCAGAAGACACTCGATCTTTTTTTCACTGGGTCAAATGTCCTCATAGAAGGCACTGGGGTACAAATTAAGATGGCTGATCCACTGTGCTCCAAGGACCATGAGCTCAAAGACAGGGACCATGTTTTATGCATCTGTATCCCTAGCTTAGTGCCTGGCTTATAGTAGGATAATAATAATACATGTGTATTAAATAGATGGGTGGATGGATGGATGAATAGATAGATGGGTGGGTGTGTGGGTGGATGTATGTATGGATGAATAGATAGATGGGTGAGTGGGTATGTGGGTGGATGTATGGATGGATGAATAGATGGGTGGGTGGATGGATGGATGGGTGGATGGGTGGGTGGGTGGGTGGGTGGATGGGTGGGTGGGTGGGTGGATGGGTGGGTGGGTGGATGGGTGGGTGGGTGGGTGGATGGGTGGGTGGGTGGGTGGGTGGGTGGGTAGATGGATGGGTGGATGGGTGGGTGGGTGGGTGGGTAGATGGATGGGTGGATGGGTGGATGGGTGGGTAGATGGATGGGTGGGTAGACGGATGGGTGGATGGGTGGGTAGAAGGATGGGTGGATGGGTGGATGGGTGGGTGGGTGGATGGATGGGTGGATGGATGGATGAATAGATGGGTGGGTGGGTGGGTGGATGAATAGATGGGTGGGTGGGTGGGTAGGTGGATGGATGGATGAATAGATGGATGGGTGGGTGGGTGGATGGATGGGTGGATGAATAGATGGGTGGGTGGGTGGGTGGATGAATAGATGGGTGGGTGGGTAGGTGGATGGATGGATGAATAGATGGATGGGTGGGTGGATGGGTGGGCAGGTGGATGGGTGGGTAGGTGGATGGGTGGGTAGGTGGATGGGTGAATAGATGGATGGGTGGGTGGGTGGATGGGTAGGTGGATGGATGGATGGGTGGGTGGGTGGATGGATGAATGGATAGATGGATGGGTGGGTGGGTGGGTGGATGGATGGATGGATGGATGGATGGATGGATGGATGGATGGATGGGTGGATGGATGGGTGGATGGATGGATGGGTGGATGGGTGGATGGGTGGATGGGTGGATGGGTGGATCAATAAAAGCCTGAGTTTCAGTGGCTAATAGTAGTGAATCAGAACCAAAGTGCTTAGGTTTGAATCCCAACTCTGCAACTTAATCCTATGTGACCTTGAGCAAGTCACTTAACCTCTCTGTGCCTTAATTTGTTAACTGTAAAATAGGGATTAGAACAGTAGTACATACTGTATAGTACTGTGGTGAGGATTAAATAGAAAATTCATGGTGTCTATCTCAGAGATGTCATCAAGATTAAAGGGCTAATGTTGTGAAGATGAAATAGCAAAGGTAGTTCTTCCCAAAGATCTTTCAGAATCACACAGACATTTAGCCACAAAGCTGAATGAAGGAGAAGGGGAATGGTCTCAGATCCAGAAAATTGATAGCTGTTCATTAGAAATGCAGATTCTTGAGCTCTACCCCAGATCTACAGGATTAAAAAGTCTGGGGTTGGGGGCTCAGACATATGTGTCTTCACACCCCTCCAGGTGATTCCAACCCCCTCTTGCTAAGGTTTAAGAAGCACTGGCCTAGATCACCATGGAGGGCCCTTCCTAGCTGAGGGCACTGCAGAATACAGCATGTGCCAGCAGCACCCTGAGCTGGACCTGGATGCAGAGAGCCCCCACAGCAGCTTCCCTGGGGACCTGCCACGCAGCATGGCGGTGGTGGAGGTGCCGTGGGGAGCTGGAGCTGACACTCCAAATTACAATCTAATAGCTTACCACGCTTCCCTCGTGCTCCGCAGCAAAGGTTACTGTGCAATTACGTGTCGCCACATACAAATGACAGAGCAGTTACGGTTACTTTACCAATTACAGGGAAATTGCTCCCACACTGCAGAGAGACTGGCACTCTGAAAAGCTCTATCATCTCCATGAAAAGGGGATTTTAAATGCAGACAGTGTCCTTCCTCCAGCAATTCCTCATGCTCGGGGGCAGAGCTGCAAAGCCACTGCCCAAGGACTCCAGAAGCATCTGGTGGCCTCTGTGGAGACTCCTGGGAAGGGCTAGAGGAGGAGGCAGACCTGAGGAACAGTGGGGGATATCCCCAAGAACCCTCAGCATCACCCCCAACCCTAGGCTTCAATGACACACTCTTAAGAAATCAACTATCACCCACCCCGACAGACACACCAACCCATCTTGAAGGTCACAGGTGATAAGGCATGGTGGGAGCGTGATCCCCAAATCCTCCCCTGACCCCAGCCTGCACAGCCCCTGGCGTAATTCCTGATTGCACCTACTGTGCCAAGCGAAGCTATTTTAGCCCCGGCCCTGGTTTGCCTCACCTTTACAAAACCCTCACATTGAGTCCTTATTATGGAAAGGTCAGAACCAAGTCAGAGCTCAGTGGCCCAAATGCAGTGCTAATGAAGTGAAGGTTAGCAGGTCCATCCCCCTGTGGGCCAATTAGCTTAGCTCTGGGACACAGTCTCTTCCATAGCCACAGGCTGCCCTCTTACTGTAGGCATCTGCTGTTTACAAACATCCTGAGCAGATCCTAAAGAGGCAGACCAGGTGACCAGCAGAGATGGGCCATGCAGCCAACTCCCCCAGCCTCCTGTGTACCTGCCCAGCTGCTCTGGGCCAGCAGCAGCCATCTCTCAGCTCCAGGATGGAAGACAAAGTCAAACCTGGTCTTCCCATTGCTCTGTGGGCAACTCCTGTGGTCAGAGAGAGAGGATTTCTCTCATGTGGGAGAAAACCAACTCTCTTGCCCTTCCTGAATGGAAAAGTATCATCTAGCCTCGTGCACCTCCACAGCTGGGAAGCCCCCACTCCTGTCCATTGCATGGGGTAAGAAGACATCAGATTTTCCCAAACTCACCCATGGTGGAGTCAACTGGATCTTTAGACCAAACTTTTACCACCAAACCTTTGGTTCCCTGGGCTACTGGAACTGCCTGCATTCAGCAAGGGAAACAGGGATTGGATAGAGACAATGCTATTTACTTTTCCTCACTTATTAATTTGCTTAAGAACATTTATGAAAGAGCTAACTAAGCACCAAGCACCCAGTGAGGTCCTAAGAATGAAGGTGGAAAAGTCTCGGTTCCTGCCCCAAAGAACTGCCTCTTTTCCAGTGTGGAGATGAACAGACCTGGGCCATGACTAGACAAAGACATCTGGATCCTGCTTCAGTTAGGTGCATGGGGGAGTCCAGAGAGTGGGCCACCAACTGCCTTGGGGAGCAGACATGACTTTGAGGAAGAGGCAAGGTTTAGGCTCACATCCAAGGTCTCTGACTTATGAAACAGTATTCTGCCCCTCTTTCACATGTCATATTTCAAATGCGGAAAATAACTCAGGATCATAAAATCCAACTGCCCCATTTTACAGAAAGGAATAGTAGGGTCTGGAGAGTGAGGTGCCTCCCCAGTTACCTATTAAGTTGCCGAGAAAATAGGTACCAAAACCCCAAATTCCCGGATACAGGAAAAAAAAAACACTGATCTTAAGTAGGGGTTTCCTCTGGGGTCACTAGAGGGTGGTCCCAAAGATAATCTGCTCCAGGATCAGAGGAAGGCAGGGGACTGCTGGGGAAGAGCCTATGCATCCACTCTCTATCCCAGAGCCAGGGATGAGAGCTCTGCCATCTCCAGAAACTGGAGGCAACCAACTCTCCTCTCCCGAGGAGGCCCTTGGCCAATCATCCAAGCTGGGCTTCTTCCTTTCCTGGGTCTGTGCATCCCAAAGGAAAGTGAGAGTTGACATTTTGAAAAGAAATTCAAATTAGAAGAAAAAAGGAAGTAAGTCCATGAGCTGCCTGTTGATACAGAAAAGAAAAGTTCTTTATATTCTCCATATTAAGCAGCCCTATATTTCTTCCAATTACACTTACACACACACATGCACACACACACACACACACACACATCCCAGGAGCTGACCATAGCACACCTCCACTGGAAATGGGGAATTAGTGAATTACACATGTGGGATTTCTTTTTAAAGGGAGATATTGACCAGATAAACTGTAATCGCTCATGTCTAAATGCAGACTCCAGTTGTAAAGCTCTGCAGTACAGGGAGATAATGATCACCCACTTATTGGGAACCATATCTCAAATATGACAGCTGACCCCTAAGGTGTTCATAAATACACAGAATGCATCCACCCCTTGAGATGATGCCATGTTTACTCCACACTACCTCCTCAGAGGTAGAGGTAAGAGGAGAGGTTCCACAGGGTGGTAGAAATATCTCTGGGAGTCTCTAGCAGGTTTAGATTTGGCTTGGCAGAAAGCCTATCATTCTATAAGATATTTCCATGTGCTTGAGTGATCATTTTTGTAATGATCAAAAAAGAAAGAAATTACAAAGACCTGATATCCTCTGATTGCTTTACTGTTCTGCCTAAACTATTCTTTCTCTTTTATGACTTCTAGCCCTCTCCACAAGGTCTGCCTTCAGACACGGGACCTTCAGGCACATGACCCATGCTGGCCCTATGAGATTGAAGTCTCTCGAAAGCAACCCAGAGAAGTCCTACAACAGGTGAAAGTTGACCCCTGAATCCTGGCTGTGAGCACAGGCAATGGAAACCATGCTGGAGTGAGTGCTCACCCACTCAGTTACTAGTGCTTCATCTCAGAATGATTCTTTCTGGTGTCGTTTTCAATGAGATTGTAGGGAAAACAAATGAGTACAGAGAAAGAGAGGGAAAGCCAGCAAGCCACAGCCACAATAACCCAGTTAGACAAACAAGTCATTGCAGGGCTTAGAGCACTAAAGAAAAGTGTTTTGGGGTTGGAAAAACAACCCAACAAATTACAGCAGTTCCCTGATCCTGGGCTTCACTTTCCATGGTTTCAGTTACCGCAGCTTCAGATCAACCACTGTCCAAAAATAGGAGAGTGGAGCACAGTAAGAGACTTCTGAGAGAAAGGAGACAACACTCACAGAACTTTTATTATAGTATATCATTATAATTGTTCTATTTTATTATTATAACTGTTAATCTTCTACTGTGCCTAATTACTGATAAATCAAACTTTATTATAGGTATGTATGTACATTAGTCCATGTTCACACTGCTGATAATGACATACCTGAGACTTGGAAGAAAAAGTTCAATGGACTTACAGTCCCTCACGGCTGAGGCCGCCTCACAATCATGGAAGAAGGCAAGGAGAAGCAAGTCACGTCTTACATGGATGGCAGCAGGCAAAGAGAGAGAGCTTGTGCACTGAACCTCCCCCTTACAATACGTCAGATCTCATAAGACTTATTCACTATCACAAGAACAGCATGAGAAAGACCTGCTCCCATGATTCAATTACCTCCCCCCAGGTCCCTCCCACAACACGTGGGAATTCAAGATGATGTGAGTGGGGACACAGCCAAACCCTATCAGTATGCATAGAGAAAAACACAGTTTATATGGAGTTTGGAACTGTCTGCAGTTTCAGGCATCCACTGGGGGGCTTGGAACGCACCTCCCAAGGATAAGTGGGGACTATCATATGACCCCGTTCTCAAGAACCAAGAGCTATGCTTCTGGGCTCAAGCAGACCAGAAAACAGGATAGAAAGTCATTGTGTTCTAGGAGGTGGGGCTGGGGCTTCTGATGCAAATATTTGTTGAATGAATACACTTAACTACCTATGGAACAATGGAAGCCATTAGCTAAAAGCAACGCTTCTTTTAATACTCATTTTGAAGTTTCTTTGTGTGTTTTGAGACCATCTGTGGCCCAAACCCACCAGATATCTAAGTGGTCTTTCATTTATCATCAAAACATGCTATACTTCTAATAGGAAACTAATGTCACTAAATTGAGCAGTTTTCCCTGGAGAGGGGCATTAAGCCAAGCACTCATTCTGCAGGCCAGGCTGTAACCAATGGCGAGCTTTAGCAATGCACCCCATCTAGGGGTTGCTGAGCATAGCAGCCAAAGACAAGCTTCATCTCAGAATCCTAGGGGTTGAACCCATGACCTTCTCCTCATTAGCTTAGCTGCCAAGAGCCTTGTGTTCCTCCCTCTGAGAAGCAGACAGGGACATGGCACAATGACCTGGGGACAGTTTGGATGAGCCAGAGCTCTAGGCCAGCCCACCAAGAGAATTGGAATTCTGCAGACGGCATCATCACTGGGGACTGGTCTAGCAGCCAAAACCAGACCCATGGGAAAGTAAAAGTAAAACCCATCTGTTAAAATCCAACTAGGTACACCATTCCTTTATTATTCAGGAGGTGGGGCTGGGGCTTCTGATGCAAATATACATTGAATGAATGCACTTAACTACCTATGGAACAGTGGAAGGCATTTGGAATGGCTCCATTAACTTGATTAGTTAACTCCTTTAACTAACATTCTCTCCACTAATTTTGTTGATAAAACAAACAAGCCTGATATGATGATGGGCAGCCCTTCCCTTCTACCTTACAAAGACTAAGGGACCCGTGAAGGTAACAGCAGCAAGCACTGGCTCAAAATGCATCTTGTCATTCAAACACATTCTCTTATCCATTGGAAATCCCAGGGAAGCTCCTCAGCATTGTGAATGGTAACAACCAAAACCTACTGGGGGGCCAGCTCTCTCCTTTTGTACTTAAGACTCCCTCCCAGGGTCTACGGCAGACAGTCTCAGCTGCCACAAGGGCTGTAATTGACGTGAGGAACACCATGATTAAGTTTGGGTGTTTTCTGGTGGGTGCTGGGAAGCAGTGTCCCTGCTCACCAGGCTGAATTATTATAGGGTAGGTCATTCCCTGGTTAGTGGGAATAAATTTTATTAGCCCCACTCTCATGGTCCTGTATCTTCCTCTCTTGCTCCTCGGGTCTGCATAATGTTGCCTGCATGCGGGATAAATCAGCTGAACAAATCCCATCATATTTTGCAACACTGACAGAGACACAGTAATGACACAGAGACTGGGGAAAGGTGTGGGCTGCTTCTCTCCCACTGACCCCATTTCTAGGGAAAACATGTAAATTGAGAGGCCGGAATGGAGAAGAGCTCTCTCAGTTGTCTCTTTTTCCTTCTCTCCACTCACTTTGTTCATAAAAGAAACAAGTCTGATGTGACAACGTGCAGTCCTTTCCTTCTGCCTTACAAAAACTAATGGACCCACGAAGGTAACAGCAGCAAGCACTGCTCGAAACGTGTCTTGTCGTTCAAATGCATTCTCTTATCATTCATAACCTGCACTGTATAGCAAGGAAGGCAATTGGAGGGAGGCCAAGGCAGGTGGATCACCCAAGTCAGGAGTTTGAAACCAGCCTGGCCAGCATGATGAAACCCCATCTCTACTAAAAATACAAAAATTAGCTGGGCATGGTGGTGCATTCCTGTAATCCCAGTTACTCAGGAGGCTGAGGCAGGAGAATCACTTGAACCTGGGAGGCAGAGGTTGTAGTGAGCCGAGATCACACCATTGCACTCCAGCCTGGGCAACAAGAGCGAAACACCGTCTCAAAAACAAAGAAGAAGAAGAAGAAATAAAGGCAATTGGAGCACATTCTAGGGCCTGAGATACCAAACGTCACACCTGCGTTAAGCATAGCCCAAATCTCTCAAAAGCAGATATTAGTGGAGAAAAAAAAAAAATCTAAGCATGAAATCGCCGCAATATTATTATGCCCCTTTCTGTCTCCTTGGGTGGTTTCTATACTCAAAGGAGGAGACACAGAATGATGCTATGAACGTGTGTGAGTGTCCTATGAATATAAGGGGCTGTGTGTCTATCATTATTAACATCTGTATATTTCTCTTTCCTTATGAACCTCCACACTCTTTATTAAAGGAATACTTTTTCATCATCTCCTTCTTGAAGGTAAAATGTGTGATTCAAAGCAAAAGGGAAACTTCTTGCCCAGTGACCTCTCACAGGCTGGGACTGGTTGAGACCCAAAGATCCTGATTCTCAGACCAGTAACCCGGCCAAGACGCCACCGTGAGAACAGGAATTGAAGGGAAAGCCCAGAAATCCAGATCTGGGGGTTAAAAAGGGCTGAATTTATCGTCTGGCCCATAATACCAGCACAATTAATATTTGCTGACTAATTAAATGAGTAAAAATTAATTTTTGCATCCAACTTTTCCCTTGATAAGGAACGCTTTCAATATCTATGTGTTTATTGAACAAGAGGTTTGGCTTCCCATTTGGGCAGGGCTATCTCATACCACATGAGGCACGTGTGTGTGTGTGTGTGTGTGTGTGTGTGTGTGTGTGTGTGTGTGTGTGAGAGAGAGAGAGAGAGAGAGAGAGAGAGAGAGAGAGAGAGAGATCTCCTTGTACTTACTGCTGAGCAGAGTGTGTGCGGTGAGGGAGAACAAGTCACAGAAAGAGGGAGACAGAGAAAGGCTAAGAGAGGACCATGAACCAGGAGTGTGAGTGAGAACAGAGAATGGGTGTGTGCATGTGGGTGCACTATGGGTGTGCACACCGCTGCGCTCGGACTCAGGAGGCATGGTCCACATCTCAGTATTCTGAGGCCCCACATCCTCAACTCTAACTCTGTGCTGAGCTCTCCTGGCAGCTGTCTGTGTTAAAATTTAGTCTGTGTGACTCCTGGGTCCCACCTTACTCCCTGCTCTGACCCAGTGGCCTCCAGGGTGGGCACCCTGGGAGAGTACCTCCAGCCTAGGAAGCCAATCTCAACTTTGCTCTCACCAGACCCAATACATTGCCCAGGGCTCAGCCACCCATCACACAAAGCACCGTGCACACTAAGTTGGGATGGGACTTCACTGCAAACCCTGCTGGCTGAAAAGAGGGAAGTGGGTGGGCCTGTCACCTACATATCTGAGACAGGAGCTATCTCCGAGAGTGAGAAGACTTGATTCTATAAAGATTGGGTCTGTGACATGTCAGACACCCAGTGCTAAATAAGAAATCTGGAGTACAGGGTCATGGGCCGCGACAGGTGGACGCTCAGACCAACGTGTGAGATGTTTTGATGCGTGTATTGGGACGTGAGTGTGGCATGGGCCGCACTGTGTGGCAAGTGTAGTGGAGACGAGAGAGGTGGGATGGGGCAGGGAAGAGGAGGAGTTTCTAGTATGAGAGAGGACAAGGGCTGTGCAGAAAGAGAAAGCCTTGTCTAATGCTGTAAACAACAGGATACAACTCCATCGAGTCTGAGCTGTGCTTCCTGCTGACAGGGAAAAGAAAACACCCCAATAAGACCTGCAGAAGCCAGGCCCCGGAGCCTGGGATGCCTGCCTGGCCATTCCGGATGCTCACTTGCATGGAGTTTCAGGATCTCAGGCGCCAGACCAACCTGAGCGACCATGCAGACTGGGACATGAGGCCAGCCTGAGTCCAAGGGGGTGACCCTGTCTCCTGCTCAGGACTGCCATGCCCAGGAAACCAGTGAATCAAAGGAACGGCATGTGGGAAGGGGACCCCTGTCACCACCCAGTCATGTACATAGCAGGGCAGGAAGGGGAGCTGTGGGTTAAAAAGGAAGAGCTCCGTTTCCTGTGCCTGTGTGGCCCTTGTGGGACTGCACAGGGCTTGGGGGTAAACTCCAGAGTCAGGTGGGAGCTGGGTCTAGCAATGGTTCTCAACGAGAGGCTTCTGGGAATGTGAGAGACTTTCTAGTCTCACGGTGGCCAGGAACTTCCACCGGCACTCAGCACTCTAGGACCCTGGATCACAAATACCCTACAATATCAGCCAGTCCCCTGCACCATGAACTGTCCATCCCGGATGCCACCAGCACACCCTTGTCACACCTCTTCCCATCACCATGGGAAGACGACCAGGCTGAGAATTAGGATACAGAGCAGCTTTCAGGCTACTCATTACGTGACCTTGACTGAAGCACTTGAGTTTTCTGTTTCTCCGTTCCCTCAAATGCAGAGGATGCCTGTACTTCCAGGAATACTGTCACGAGAAGAACAGGTGTGATAAAGCCCTCATTAGCCATCAGGTATCATGCAAACTCTAGGGTGTTATTTCCAGACAGCCAGGAGGCCTCTGCCCTCTGCTCCCACCAATGGGGTTTGACAGGTGTAAGCTGATGCTTCTGGATAATAGTTTCTACTCCAAGGATCCAAATTCTGTAGTTGAAGGACACTCAGGTCAAGGCTTGACAGGGACACTGAACAGCTGATTTCTGCACCTCCTGCATGCCACCTTTCTCCATACAGCCTAATTGGTGCTATGGCCGAGACTACCTGACTCCCATACCCATGGCTCAATTGGTTCCAAAGTCAGGGAAGATTGAAGTGGAGTGGACGACAGTAACTCCCATGACCACAGCCATTGTTCCCATCACCCAGGCCATAATGACCACTGGTGTGCCTCACTCTCCTCCACTGTATGGCTCCTGGAGACAGATGCCATTCCCTGATGCTTGGTATCCACCAGGAGGGAGTGCATTGCCAAGCCCTTTCCTAGGACTTCATACATGTTTTTCACCATTCATTCATTTATTTGGAGGCACTAGTTCATTAGTGTTGGGTGAGGTTGCCCCAGAAGGCTGAAGAAGTGACAGAAGGTATAGATAACCCTATGACTGGGAGATTTCAGGATGCCAGGTGCCTGGTCAAACCCAGCATCTTCTCTAGCCAGCTGCCCACTCCAAGTCAAGAGGGTCAGGTCCCCCAGAGAAGGACAGAGAGCTGTCACCTTCTCCTGCATAAGGCCCTGGCACATGACAGAAGCCACAGGCGTGGGTTCCTCAGCTTTACTGTCTGTCACATGCTCTGCAGACAGGGGGTCTCAGGAAGCCCAGGGGCAGCCTTCAAAGGGGGCTGGGAAGAGAGATGCACCAGGGATAAGCCACAGAAACAGAGACACGAAATCACTGCCATTCCTCACGTGAATGCTCATTAGCAAACCAGTCTCAGCTTGACCTCTAGTCCCCTGAGTCCCAAGACAAACTGGGGCCCTGACAGACCCTCTAGGTCCCCCGCTCATACCCATGTCCACATGAGATCCTTAGAGTTACTTTCAGATACTAACCCAGTTGCTCTGGGAGACCTCTCCCCACCAAGGCTGGAGAAAGGCCAGGATGGGGATAAAGAGGGTGAAGGCAGAAGCTGCTGCTCCAACCCCCCCAGACACCAGAAAGTCCCAGCTGCTTCCCCCACCTCCACACCCAGTGCCCACTTAGGGACATGTATTTCCAACAGACCTGTTTATGTCCAGAGCAACACATTCCCACGAGGAAGCCACTCCTGGCTGACCAGCCCTCATCTCTGACCGGAGCACAGCTAGCCTTCCCTGATTCACCTGGAGTTGGGGCACCGTTGAGCTCTCTGGGGGCTGCAGGTCAGCAGGTTCCACCCCCACAGTCCAAGACTTTTCCATCTGCCTGATCCTCAGGCTCCAGCCTGCCCAGTGCTCTGTGGGTGCTCCCTGGCAACAGGGGCTTTAGAGTAGGCATTCTTCTTCCCGTTCCTTCCTGTCCCCCAGATGAACACGGCCCAAGCAGATGCTGGGACCTTGTGAAGTAGGCAGGTGGCCTGGGAGTTACGCAGATCCCAGCTCTGATTTCTGGAGGCGTGAGTTCACGGGGAAGAATGAGAGTCTCAGGAGGCTGAAAGGGCTAGAAAAGCCTGAAGAGCCCTATGGGAGGCATTCCAACTTGGAGGGATGCTACAACATGGAGCACAGTTGACATCCATTGCTGGTCACATCCCTCCAAGCTTTTAGAGTAGTAACTATGATAAAACACACAGGGGACCCCTTACCCTACAAAACACAAGTCCTAAAAGCCAACCTCCTGGGCCTTGCCCTTCCCTCTGCCATCTTCCTACAGCAGAAACACCACAGGACAGAGGTCATCTGGGACTGGGTTCCCACTTCACAGGGCTTGAGGGAGCGTCAGAATCCGTGACAAGAGAGAACTCCAGACTTCATCTTGTTCATCCTCCACCTCTAGTCAGGAAGGGAACAAGGAAACCAACCCAGCAGCCTTGCGAGTGGGTTAAGGTATAGCTGGGTTTGCAAACTATGCCAGCAGGGCGGCAGGGAGCCTGGCCTGGCTGATGTCACATGAAACACGTGTGGTCTGAGCCGAGTCCAAACGAATGGTCACAGGGGGGCTGGAGCAAAGGAAATCGGGTATCTGCCAAATCAAAGGAAACTGATGCTGTGCATTAAAAGCCAGCCTGGCCTTCTTCATACTGGCTGGGGAGACAGCCCCAGCCCTGTGCAGAGTTTCTGGCCTCCTTTCTGCTCTCGGCCCTGAACTTGCCTGTAACTTGAAAGGGCTAATTAAAGCCAAAAGAAAAATCAAAAGCTTGTTATCTGGGCTCCATTACTGCCTGTCCTGGCATTAGCCTGTCTTGCAAAGCTGTTTTCCCTCTGTTCTCTCCAAGGCTACCACACGGTGTTAGCACCTGCAGCTGTGCAGACTTCCATGATGAACTTGGCTTTTTGTATTGTGGCGGGAAACAAGGGCAGCACGAACACTTGCCCACGGGCAGCTGGACGGATCCCTGCAGCTGATTTTGCTCCCAAAAGCATCACCCAAATAGGCAGGGTTTGCAGCAAGTTTTCTACAGGAAAGTGTCAGAGATATCCAACCCCTCTGAGCTCAAAAGAACTAGTTATTGTTTAGTATGCACACAGCATAAACTTGCCATTTTCTAACATAGGCCTGCCTCTGTGTGCACACTCGCGGGAATTTATCACATGTGTGCATGTGTGGGTGTCCTGCAGGCAAGGGGAATTCTTTTCAAGTGCTGGCTCTGCCACTCAAGGTCCTAGTGTGACCTTGGGCAAGTCATTCCCCTTGCTGAGTCTCCAAGAGCTCAGATGCAACATGAAATGTTAGGCCAAGGCTCTCGAAGGGTCTTCTCAACACCAACATTGACACATCTCACCCATGTAATTGTGTTTGCGTGTGTAATAGACATATGTCCAGCACAGCCTCCATCATTAGCTACAGCCTCCATCATTAGCTGCCTTCATCTGGGAGCAGTCCATGCCCCTACAAGTTCATAGCCCTGTCTCACGGACTCTCTTAAGTGGCTCAGCTACGGCCCCAAGCAAAGGGCTCCACGAGGCATTCCCAAAGGTTGAGACACCTGCTAGGAAGGTTCAGTAGATACAGTGGAGTTCCCTCCATTCTCTGGTCTGTCAACTTTTTGATGCCCTGCTTGGTCCAAAGCACCTCTCCTATTTCCTTTGTGATATCAGGGGACTCCTAGCTTTTCAAGACCTCTGAGAAGAGATAACGTCTTTTAGTTTCAGCCAGCCCAGTGGCTGGAAGACTGGACAATGGAAAACAGCCTGAGCCTAAGCACCAGGGCACCAACTTTCTCCTCTCTCTCCCCTACCTCCAACCCAAATCCCAAAGACGGGAGTGATGGCCTCTCCACACTCTGGCTGGGGAGGGTGCCAGTCCCTTCCAAGATCTGCCTGGGGTGTAGTCATGCTTTATGAAGAGAAACTTATGCTTTTTAAATCAACCAAAATGCATTTCCTAATATGGAACTCCACTCAAGTTTAAGGAGTCAAGAATCACATCATATAGATGCATACTTCTGTCTGATGAATACATTTTCCTTTCTTCTTCTCCCCAAATTAAAATTACAGAATTGATATTCTGAAACTAGGTTCATAATCTTTAAAATGCACAGTTACAAAAGGAAAAGGACAAGAACACAGAAGATGCTGAGAGCTGAGCCTTCCAAGTCATGCAAAGAATAATTGTGAAAAAACAGGACCATTGGATGTATACACCACTGCGAAGACACAGAGTCAAGAGAGAAGGAGGCAGAGTCAAGACAGAAGAAGGCAGATGATTTTCATGGTGGGGCACAGGTGAGTTAGGCTGTGACAGGCAGGAAGCTGTGTCCCCCGCTTCACCTGGGGTCACCCAGCAAGGCCATACCCACAAGCCATGCAAAGGCCCCTAAGCCAGCCCTTCTCCTGCTCTCCCTCTGGTGACCCGCAGCTCTCTCATCGTCCATGCTGCTCTCCGGCTGCTTCCTGACCTTGTCACATGTCTCTTTCAAGGCACTGTGCACATAGAAGATGCTCAATAAACACGATCTGTCCCTTCCCATCCCTTTTCCAAGTTAGCTTTGCTTTCTCTATGTGTTCACTGCACTCTTACCTGACTGTGCTCTCATTTTAGCATTTCCTAAAGACACACAAAGAGCTACAAACACACCTTTCCTGAAATTCCGTATCTATCCCAAATGTAGGATGACTCCTCACATTCGCCTCTCCCCCTACCCTATGGTTTTATTTAAGCTCCCAGGAAAGTTATTTGGAGGCTCAGTGAGTGCAAAGGGCATGTACACATCGTGCACTGTGGCACACTGTGATCTAGACTCCAGCCATGCCTGGTCCCTGTGACATCCATTTGACACAGTTCTTACCTCTTCCCAGCGCTCCCTCTCATAACCAGTGAGCCAATATGGCGCAGAGAAAAGTACTCTGATGGGAATTTGTTTTAGCACCCACTCAATGTCATAGTTGCAGAATGTTTTGGACTCTGGGTCCAATGAGACTCAGAGGTGGGATGGGATATACTCGCCTCATCTGCAAAAGGGGAAGGAGGTTGATACACACCCCATGTGGGCTATAAGGCTGGGGTTCTCATCCTACACTCCCACCATCCCAGCCCGTAACCCTCCCTGGACTCACCGCACTGCTGCAGGGGATGTCCTTCACCTTGAGCCAGGCCAGGTCCAGCGTGCCCTCGCCCCGGTAGCAGGACTGCAGCCGCTCCTTAATGCGGTCATTGATCTGCTTCAAGATGAAGATGCACAGGGCCGACTCATCCAGGGATTTCATTTTCCGCTTCTGGCCCTTGGAGAAGACAGTGAAGAGCAGGTCATCGTCTGGATGAACTCCAAGGGTCCTGCCGAGCATGGCCCCCGCTTTGGACAGGTAGGCAGCCTGCAGCAGGCGGTACTCCACCGCACTGCGCTCACAGCCAATGGGCACCTCTACGTAGGAATTGAAGGCCGTGTCCTCCTTGCAAAGCCTCACGAGTTTGGATGTATACACCTGCTCCTTGGTGGTGGAGCCTGGTGGAGACACCATCTCAGGTTGGAGGGTCAAAAAGTAGACAAAGTTGCCACTGCTAAAACCATAGACATAGTAGATATCAAAGTCAGGGATGATGGTGAAGGTGTCCGAAGGGATCTTAATCATCGAGGCCACAAACTCATCATGGAAGACGTACGCGAACATGCCATCCGCCTCGGAGTTCTTGGTCAGTTTCCGGCTGGAGATGGTGGGAAAATACTCGGGCTTCCCATCCACTGCTGTGGCAATGAACAGCTTGTCATCCAGGTTGCTGTAGGAGACAATCACTCCGAAGACTGAGCCGCTCTCGTTGACGCCCGATAGATAGTGCTCCTTCTTATGATAAGGCTCCCCCAGCTTGAAGAGGTCCTCCAGCCTCAGCAGCTTACAGATGCCTTGGTACAGGCTCCCACAGGCAATCAGCCTGTTCTCCTTGTAGTCTATGAGGAGCATCTTGTTGACATTGTTGGTGGTGGTCAGGGGCTCGTTGCAGGTCTGGACAATGCGGGGTGGGTAACACTTGGGGTTGTCCTCGTCCGGCCCTGTCTCATGCGTCACCAGGACCTTCAGGTCGCTGGAGAGCTTGTAAATCCGATTGACAGCCCCCAAGTAAATGTGTCCCGTCCTCTCGTCCACCACCAAGTGATTGAAACCCTCAGCGGGCTCCCCTCGGAATGTGACAAATGACCGCTGCTTCTGGGACAGCGGGGCTGGCTGCCGGGTGAGCAGAGTGGAGGAGCCCATGCCCACCATGAGGAGGTGGGAGAGCAGGCAGGTCCAGTTCCAGGGCATGGCTCTCATGGCAGAGGCGGGTCCCGGCGGCACAGCAGCACTTAGGCACGGTCGTCCCCTTGGAGGGCCAGGACTCAGCAGTGCAGACTCCCCTACTGGAGAGAGGAAAGGCTGTGAGCTGGATAGCAATGCCAGTGGCTTCATTTCACCCCACAGCTTGTCCGCCTGGACTTTCAGAACATTCTGCACACACTGAGTGGAGCTGCATTGGGGGGTGCCGGACACTGGCTGAGTCAGCCCCACCATGAGCATGTGACAGAGCCGGGTGGCAGCAGCCCCAGGAGGACACATCAGTAATGATAATGGTGGTGATGATAATGACATGATAATAATAGCAGTGATGATCATGATCAACAGCCATTATCCACTGAGTGCCTGAATTTGTGTCAGACACTGTCCAGCACTGTCAGCTGGGTCAGGTGCCACCAGCAGGCAGCATCCGCAAAAGGCTGACTGGAGGAGGGGAGGGAGGGAGGAGGGAGGGCAGGCAGCAGGGCTGGTGTACAGGCTGCAAGCTTTGTCTGGTGTTCCCCACAGGAGGTCTCTCCACACCGTTTCTGTCTTCAGGCTCTGTGAACCACCTCCTGCTGGACCCCGTCTGACCATAGAGGTGGTAATAGGGACCTCACGGTTACTGTCCCCCCGTACTGCACTGCCCCTTAAAGAGCCACACTTTGTTTTCTTTTGCTTTTGTGAGGCGGAGTCTCGCTGTGTCTCCAGGCCAAAATGCGGTGGCATGATCTTGGCTCACTGAAACCTCTGCCTCCTGGGTTCAAGCGATCCTCCTGTATCAGCCTCCCGAGTAGCTGGAACTACAGATGCACACCACCATGTCCAGCTAACTTTTTTATTTTTAATAGAGATTGGGGTTCACCATGTTGGCCCGGATGGTCTTGATCTCTTGACCTAGTGATCTGCCCGCCTCAGCCTCCCAAAGTGCTGGGACTACAGGCATAAGCCATTATGCCTAGCCTAAGAGCCACACTTATGAACCCTTATCAACCTTTTCTCAAAGGACCAAATCTGTGTGTGCTGTCTATTACCTGCTGGGACCCTGACCGGCAGACCTCCGAAGTACGTCCTATTGTATCCACATTTTACAGCTAAGGAAAGTGAGCTTAGGGAAGTCATGTACGTTGCACAGCTAAAAGTGGTAGATGTAGCTTCAAATCTGAGTAGTGGGAATGTGTGCAGCTTCACAATCTTAACTGCTAAACCATCTCGGTTCACCCCAGCCTTGCACAGATGGGGCTGTACTGTGATCCCTTCCCGTGCAGCAGAAGAGTTAAGGTTGATTCCTCCCTGGGCACTATCCATTATGGCCACTGCCTCTGGTTCTCTGTGTCTGTATCTACCACTGCAGGAGAAACCATTCCTCTGTGCCTCCTCTGCTGGATGAAGAGGCCAAATTTAAAACCCACTGCAGTGGCAACCAGGTCCTCTAGTTTCGCTGCCCAGCCCTGAGCCCTAATGCCATTTTAACAGGGCAGATCTTGGCTTCCTCCCCGAGCAGGGCCTCCTCTGAGAGGTTTTCATTAAAGGGAGAGAAGAAATGGTTTAAGAAGTGGTCAAGCAAACAAATAAATAAACTCCCTGAGGAAAAGATCGCCTCCCATCCTGAGGGTCTCCTTTTATTCAAGATGCTTTCTGCGTGTGTTCCCATGAACACAGCTTCGTGTTTCTTCCAGTTTGGGAGCATTCAGGGCAGGAATTGCCAGCATACTATATGGGGGCATCTCAGGTCTATGGGATTTTTCTCATTCACCTCCAAATACTGCAAAAATGGACAATGAGAAGAGGTAGACCACTAAGCAATAGGAAATTCCCCAGCAGGGAGCAAGCCGTAGGTTAGATAGAAATCAAAAGAAGGAATAAAACCAAATAAACACTTTGCATTGTCATCCAGCACCCGAATGAAAAGCACAGGTCTTCTCCAGTCAGTATCAGAGGAGGAAGACCAGCTGGTGGAGCACACCACAGCTAATAGCAGTGCTGCCAGCCAAGGGCCTTCATTCATTCACCCACATGGGAAAGGTTTGCTCAGAACACTCAAAAAACGTGCAAGATGCTGTGGGACCCAAGGATTAGATCCTCAAAGAACGCACAGTCAAATCAGGCAGATATCCACAGAATCTGAATTGATGCGTGTGATGAAAAGTCACATGGCATACAAGAAATGCTTTGGAAATTCCTAGGAGGAAAGACGACTTCTAACTTGAGAGAACAAGGAGCAGGCTGCAGGAGGCCTTGGGGAGGGCATGGAATTTGGGCTGAGCTGTGAACTTGGAGAAGACAGGCAGGCCATAAGGAGAAAGGCCTTCTAGGGGAGGGGTCCACACAGCAGAAGCTTGACATATCACACCGGGGTGTGTACAAGGAAGAATACATCTGGGAACACAGTTCATGAATGAGTCAGGTAGAAGATGAGGCTGAAAACAGAGAGCCCGCAGCCTTGCCAGGATGTCACTGGGAAGTTGAGGCTGAAACGCACAGTGTTGAAGAAAGACATGAAATTGTAAAGGAAAAGAACAAAAGCCCCAGAGAGGAGCCTCTCTCTTTCCATTTAGCCTTAGTCTGCAGAAGGAGAATTTGGAGCTGAGGGTTCCTTGAGGGCAGGACTGGATCTGTCTTGCTCATCAACACTTCACAGCTGGACATATAGAAGAGGCTCAGCAACTACTTCTTGACTGGTGGAAAGAGGGGCTGGAAGCATAGAGGAATATCAATATTTGAGGGGCATTTGCTGCACCCCAGAGCCCATGCAAATATTTTCACATAGCTTGGCTCACACAATCCTCACCACTGTTCTCTGAGGTGAGGATTGATTGTCTTATTCATTTTTCAGGTGAGGAAACTTTAGCTCTGCAAGGACACTGGCTAATGTGTAGCAGAACTGTGTTTTAAGTCCGGGTTTCAATCACTGCAAAACCCATACTTTTCTAGAAACACACAATCCCAGAGCCCAGAACATGGAGCACTTAGAAGCCCCTGTTAACTCATGTAAGCCCAAAACACAGAAATCCCAGGATATCACCTACCAGTATCAGGAGAAAACCAAAGCCCTCTCTGACCCTCAGGGGCTAAGCTGGTAGAGAACACCGATCAGGTGAGTTCTGTGGTTTACCTCTGAAACCAGCAGCTGCACAGAGCCTCTCTGCCCAGCACAAAGTAAGTGCTTAGGAAATGATAATTGCTCTTGTTATTATTGTTAGCAAGATTGAAACAGGATTAGAAGGGTTAGGATTATGATAATGAGATGGTACCTGGTGGTACATCTCAAGACGAGTGAAGAGTCAAGATGGTTCATCTTGAATTGCTTGTGCAAATTCAAAAATATCAAAGAAGGATCTGGAAGTTTTTGATCTGAAAGAGATAATCCAATTTAGTGATTCCCAATTCCTGATTTTAGAGACAGAGATTGAAATCCAAGAAGTCAGATGAAACTGTAATGGGTCACACATTGAGTTGAAGGCAGCATAAGATCAGATCTCACACTGTCTGTTTCATGCTCTTTCCATCACCCCGGCCTCTCTTCTGACTTCATGTGAACTCACTCCAGCAGCTGCTCCCAGCTTTTGTCTCAAAGAGACTGCTCTGCGCACCATATGCTCTGCTGGCTAACAGGGCTCTCAAAACATCTCTGCCAACAACCAAATTCCAGCAAGGCTGATAATCCCCCTTCCAGACAGGCAGGTGCAGGTCGGGACTCAGCCACCAACTTTTTGGAGGAGGGAACTTTGCACAGTCTCCGTAATGGAACCTGCCATATGCTGGGGAAAGGGCGCCTACCCCACGGCCCACCTTACTGTACACACACATGAACCCAGGACCAATCAACAGCTCCCTAGTCTGCAAGAGGCAAGACAAGGAAGCCTGCAATTATGAATTTACCGAGCAGAAAGGTGCCGTGGCTCATTCTGCATCTTGTATTAGGCACCGAAATGAGACACAGTTATGCATCTCAAACATTCATCACCCTCATCTGGGGATGACGAGATCATGATACCCAGGGAGGAGGGGGCCACAGAAACAATAACATGTGCTAGAAATAACCAGCCTCATTTTACACACCATGAAAGAGACTGATTAGAAAACAAATAAGATGGAGGAGAAAAGGAGAAAATAAGGATGTGAGCTCCAGCTTGCCTCACCAAAGACCCCACAAGGCACCACCACAGAGGTGATCTCCCCACACAGCTTGAGACACACGGTTACACAGAACCACCAGCCCCCTGCCTCCCGAAGCTGTCTAATGCTCTCCAATCTAGCAAAACGAGAGCCAGATTGGCGAGGGGCGAGGGGCGAGGGGCGAGGGGCGAGGGGCGAGGGGCGAGGGGCGAGGGGCGAGGGGCGAGGGGCGAGGGGCGAGGGGCGAGGGGCGAGGGGCGAGGGGCGAGGGGCGAGGGGCGAGGGGCGAGGGGCGAGGGGCGAGGGGGGTAGAGGGTGGATTCCCTTCCAGGACATCAATTCTTGTAAGCAGTAACCCCAACCTGGAAAACCCCACCCCAATTTCAGAGCCTACCCACCGTTTCACAAGAGCCAGATTGGCCCCCGGGGTGGCGGGAATTCCCTTCCAGGACATCAATTCTTGTAAGTGGTAACCCCAACCTGGGAAAAACCCACCCCAATTTCAGAGCCTACCCACCATTTCGTTCTCAAGTCACCATTTAGCTAGTTTCAAAATGAAGTATTGGAAACTACATTCAGCCCAACTCCAATTCTTAAAGGCAAGTAATGGGAACAAATAACCCTCAACAATTGCCCCAAAGGATTCACCGAACTACATAGCATAGGCCAGAAGGCAGGATAACTGAAAGATCCCCAAACCCAACCCAAACACACTAAGTTTTCCCTTCTTGGAAATCAGATTTTAATTTGGAGTAGTCTTAGGGGAGATGGGACTCTTTTAGAAGCTGATCATTATTTTGATTAAAGAAATTGGGGTTGTCTTTGTTTTAGGCAGCAAGTTTCAAAGAACTGAAACTAATTTTCGTGAAATAGCACCATCCTCCCAGATTCCTGAGTGGTAGAGAGGAAAGTTATTATAGAGTCGTTTAAAATAGCAATTACCCTGTGAAATTACTTTAGAGTTTACAAAGTGTTTTCATGGATATTACCTTGTTCTGAATTTCTTGTTCATGACAACCCTGTTAGGTGGATGAGGTATTTATAAGTAATGCCGCCTTTAGAGATAAGGAAACCGAGGCTTGAACAGGTACAGGTCTTGGCTGAGGTCACACACAGTCACATTGGGCTTTGGAGAGCTGAGCTCTTCAAGTCTCACTCAATTATTCACAGTACATTTCCTGGCCCCCTGGATAAAGTCCTGATCCTCAGACTTTTGCTATGGGGTAACAGATTCTCAGAAAATGTGTCCTAGGATGGCATTTCAAAATTCAAGTCACAAAAGCCCATGAATTAGGTGAGTTACAGGTGCTTTTCTTTTCTTTTTTTTTTTTTTTTTTTGAGATGGAGTCTCCCTCTGTTTCCCAGGCTGGAATGCAGAGGCATGATTTCGGCTCACTGCAACCTCCGCCTCCTGGGGGTTCAAGCAATTCTCCTGTTTTAGCCTCCCAAGTAGCTCGGATTACAGGTGCCTACCACCATCCCTGGCTAATTTTTGTACTTTCAGTAGAGATGGGGTTTCACCATGTTGGTCAGGCTGGTCTCTAACTCCTGACCTCAAGTGATCCACCCACCTCAGTCTCCCAGAGTGCTGGGATTACAGATGTGAGCCACCACACTCAGCCAGGTACTCTTAATGAAATAAAATAGAAGGGGAAATATTAGTATGTCACATAGAAAAGATAAGCACTGTTTGGTGAGACTTGTTTTACCCAGTATATGGCATACTACATATTGAATGTGATGTAAATATGTTTAATGTAACTGGGTCCCTGGGATGGTTAATTTTATTTGTCAATTTGGCTGAGCCATGGTGCCCAGATAGTTGGTCAAACATTATTCTGGATATTTCTGAGAGGGTGTCTTAGGATAAAATTAATATTTAGATCAGTGGACTTTGAGTAAAGCAGACTGTGCTCTATAATGTGGGTGGGCCTCATCCAATCAGTTGAAGGTCATGAATAGAATGAAAGACTGGCCACCTCTGAGCAAGTGAAAAGTTCGCCAGCAGATGACCTTTGGACCTGGATAGAACAGTGGCTTTTCTCTGAGTCTCCCATCTATAGGTCCACCCTAAAGGTTTTGAACTTGGTGCCTCCAAAATTGTGTGAGCCAATTCCTTAAATCAATCTCTGGCTCTACACACACACACACACACACACACACACACACACACACACACACACACACACACACACACACACACACACACACACACACACACACACACACACACACACACACACACACACACACACACACACACACACACACACACACACACACACACACACACACACACACACACACACACACACACCCTCTTGGTTCTGTCTTCTTTGAAGAAGCCCAAAGAATACAGTCATGGTCAAAAAAATTTGAAACACACTTTCAGAGACAGTGCATGCTGGTTGCTTTTGCTATCATTTATTTATCCTCTGGGCATCTGTGTCTTTGCCCTCTCTCAGCCCAAACACTTCTGCTGGAATTGACCTGACCTCGTTCAAGGCCTGAGCCACTCAGCACAGAGCAGGGGTGGGGAGAGCGTAGTGATTGGCTCGGGAATGAGAAACTAGTGAAATCAGATCTCTGACAAGCAACAGGCTTTGGATGGAGATACCGGGGAAGAAAGTTCTAGCTCTCCCACCAGATGTGACCTTGGAGAGACAAGGGCCTAAGAACCACTGGTGCCATCTTGTAATCACAGGGGTGGGAGCAGGGAACAGGGGACAAGGGACAGGATCCTGGAAGAATGAAGCCAAAGTACTGAGAAGAGCAGAACTAAGCCAGAGGATAGAGAGTACTGAGTCCCAGGCCTGGGCGACATCCTATAAATGTCTCGATTGTGTCCACTGAAGCCAGCTCTCTGCCTGTACTTTCCAGTTACATGAGCCAAAAAAAAAAAAAAAATTCCCCTTTTGCAAAAGCCAGTTTGGGTTCAGTTTTCTGGCACCTGTCGATATAAGAATCCTAACCCGTACACAGAAAAAGCCCAAAGAGTACAGTGTCTCCCACCACAGCCTCTCTAATAGACTATTATCCCATGTGACCCAGTGAGCAAGCCAAACAGATTTGTGCCTCCTGCTGCCCACAGAGATAAACTATGGTTTTACAGATAGCAAGGCATAATCCCAGGTGATGTTTGAGTGTATATGCATGTGTGTGCATGTGTACATACCAGCTTTCAGAATCAAACACAACACTTCCCTATCTGCTGAGCATTTGCCTTAAGAGCTGCACCTGGAGGGCTCTTGGGAAGTCTTCACCTATTTATGCCTCCATGCCCTGAGTTAGACTCATTGTTCACATGAAACCTCCCCTGATCAAGCCACTACTCTAAGATGCCCCTACTATACCTTAGTGCAGGAACCAGTACTACCAGAATCTCACATTTTACAAACTGTTATATTTGTCCATTGATGCTGTCCCCAAGTCTAAAAACAGGAGGTCCTAGAAGACAAGGATTATGTTTTACCACTCTTTTCTCCAGTTCTAAACTCAGAGCCTGAAACACAGTAGGTATGCAATAGATGTTTGGGAACATGTGAATGAATGAATGAATGCTCCATAGCAGAGTATATGAGATGGCAGTGGGTATCAGGTACGGCTAAAGAACAAAATAAATCTTGGTGCTTCAAGTAAATCTTCAAGCCAGCAGTTTAAATAGAGACCAACCTAAAAATTGGTTGTACCCTGTTCTAAACCAGGGCTTATAAATGCTTAAAATACTCCATTTTGTCCTTTTAAAACATGAGTTCAAAGGCATCAGAGAAATGACATATTTTGTACATGATTTCATTGAGACCAACCAGTCCACCAGCTGGGATAGCATAAAAAGTCATCTTGTGTTAGTAAATTGGGCTTTGAGAACCACTGTCCTATGCAGCAAAGGAAATCAGTACGGACCTAGTTGAATAGAAGAGGCTGAGCCTGAAAGTCAAAATGCAGCATGGAAAACAGACAACAGAAAACAGCCACAATGCAGGAGATGCCAGGTGCTAGAAGTCAGCATGCACTCATGTATTCAGCCAACGACGACTGATGGAGCACATACCACATGAGTTCTGAGCTAGGTGTAAAGGGTAGAGACAGTCCAGAGCAAAAAACAGTGTCCCTGCCAGGCATGGTAGCTTACACCTATAATCCCAGCACTTTGAGAGGCCAAGGTGGGTGGATCACTTGAGGTCAGGAGTTCAAGACCAGCCTGGCCAATGTGGTGAAACCCCATCTCCACTAAAAAAGAAAGAAAAAATACAAAAATTAGTTGGGTATGCTGGCACATGCCTGTAGTCACAGCTACTCGGGAGGCTGAGGCAGGAGAATCACTTGAACCAGGGAGGCAGAGGCTGCAGCAGTGAGCCGAGATTGCGCCACTGCACTGCAGCCTGGGTGACAGAGCAACGATCCATCTCAGACAACAACAAAAATGTCCCTGCTCTCCAGGGGCTGAGGGACTTCTAGGGGCCCCTCTAGCTGTCCCACTGGCGATCTCTGCAGATCCTCCCCTTCCCAGCCGCTGCTAAAAAACCCTGAACTTTATATCTCCATTAGTCCTTCCTAGAACACTGTACAACAGATCACTTGATCGCAATTGTGCAGGAGGGTTGGGGACAGGAAGTTAACTTTTCATCAAAAACATGGCACGCATGAGGCTGCTAGTATGAAGTCAGTGAGAGGTGGCTACCAGCTATGGACGACATTTCCCAGCCTCTCCGTTTCCACATGGTATCCAGGTGTGACTGAATAGTGAGGTCGTGGTGACATTCCACGTCAAAGCGGGGAAGAAATAAGTGTGTCTTCTCTACAGTTTCCTTCACCACCCAGCTAGATAAAGAGGACCCTGAGGCCCTATAGGATGGTGGAGCCTCCTGATGAAAGATCTATGCACCCACTAGGAACATCGGACAGGAGAGAAACCTTTACTGTGATAATCCTGAAACTGTGGATTTGTGTGTGACGAGTTAGCCTCACCCTAACTCACAGACAGAAACACAGAGAGTTCACTGCCATCTCAGAGCTGGGATTCAAACCTAATGCTGGGGCCTCCGGGTCTCTGTTCTTTGTAGAACATCAGGCTCTGGCCCTAGGGAGAGCTCTCTTTAGGTGTCAGCAGCCCCCTCCCTTGTTCCCAAAACCAGATTGCAAGCAGCCATGCCCAGAGAGAGAGGAGACGGCTATGCTAACATCTACAGAATAGAGAAATCTTCCATGTTGCTCGATGGCCATTTCCAAGTTTGGGGCCCAGGGAGACAAGTGTGTGCGCAGCTGAGGGCAGTGAGGGAGTTCGGGAGCAGCAACAGGCCTCTCTTTCATTTCATCCAAGAAACTCTAAACATCCATTGATCCACACAAACAAAACGGAAACATGCCATTTGCAGGTTTCTACTCCAATCTGTAATCCATGCATTCAGAATAACATCTTCAGTAAGATCGGTATTTTTTCCCCCATCTGCGTTTTTTCACTTTAAACACTTGGTTTCTAGAAGTGGGAGCCATGAATTATTTTACATCTTTTCCTGGAGAGTTCTATTTACACCCATCTATGGTCCAATCATGCAGCTCACTACAGTCTGGGGCCTGTGATGGACAACTGACCTCATGTACTTGGCCAGCTCACTGCAGCCACATCTGCCCTGGCCTTCACTGTCACCCCTGCCCCTTGTTGCTAGCCATCTCAGAAATGAGTGTCACATTCATCAGAGGAAAGAGCCAGAGGGTAGGGATGATACAGTGCAACCCTTCACTACCACTAGCGGGGAAAATCAAGTCAAAACAACTGTCTTCCCAAGAGAAGGTCACTGCTGGCCTTAGGCAGTCTCAGTGTGGGTGAGGCCTCGTGGGGTCAGCTCAGCCACAACCCAGCCTAAGTCTAGAAAGCAACAGTCCAGCAGGGGCCGTGGGAGCCCTCTTCCAGGATGCTTCCCTCTGCCTCTGCTTCTCTCCTGAGGGACAGGAACTGTGAAATTGATGACTGATGGAAGGGCTGGAGAAGGGTATAAGAGATGGGGAAGAGAGAGTGACGGAGGGCCAGGAACTGATGTAGTCTTGGCACCACCAGGCAACCAGCCTGGTCCCAGGGAAATTCAGCACCAAGCTCAGCTACACAGGGCTCCCTTAATCCTTACTTTCCAGTTTATGAAAAGGGGCTGAGGAGAAGTGATTACCATGGACAGAGCCTTTGGACCCAGTCTGGAAGAAGCCTCTGCAGGAGACTGAGTCTGTGAGTCTCTCCATTCAGAGATCAGGTCCCTCAGCTGGACCTCTGAGACCTTTATCCACAATTTCCACACCCTCCTTCTTTTCCCTCCTCCAGGCCTCCTTGTCCTTGGCCTGAAGAATGTTCCCCCAGGGTATAAAACTACCTCTCCCTGGCCAAGTCTGCCATCCCCAGCAGATCTGAGCAGGAGCTCCAACCGAGACCTAGGCAGCCCCATGTGAAATTCTTCATTACCATGTGGAGATGGCCTTGAGATTCCAGGCACTGTGCCTCCGGGAGGGGGAGTCGCTAGGCAATGGCCTTCTTTTCTTCAAGAGTGGCAGCAAGGCTTTAAAAAACACAGCACTCTCAGTGGGATCTTGGCTTGCGGAGGACAGAATCCCAAAGTTCTTTCCAGCATCTCACTTAAAGAAACAGGCCAGCCAGGAATTTGGAGTCAGATGCCCCATCTGGAGTTGATGTCAAGAACTGCTCTGCAAAATGGCACAGCCTGGCACCTATGTGGCCACTGTCGCCTGCCCAGTCCATGAAGAACACTCTATCCAGGGTCTGTCCAGGAGTGCTGGATCCTAGTCTTCAAAAAGGACCCACTAGTCTCTGGGCACACAGAAATAGGGGGATACCATGGGAAGTTGCTAAGCTGTAGCAAAGGGAGACTTGCTGTTACTTTTGCTGCCCCAAGACCTGGGTGGACACTGGGACCACAGAAAAGGGGCTTGGGATCACCATAGACTGGGGACAGTCACCTCTCCAGGAAGCCCTGTCTTGTGCATGTGACCTGAGGCTTGCCCAGCTGACATTTTCATTGGGATGGGAGGTTCACTGGAACCCTGCCTGCTACTCCAACCTACACTCCCCGTAGCCTCTCCAGCCGCTCGTGCCTGGCCCCAATAGGCAAAGCCACCCAGATGAGCTCCTTGCTCTCCTTTCATAGTCAGGGGAAGTAGTGGGATGTTCTTAGCTCGCAGCCAGTCATGCATCAGCCGGTGTCACTCATAAAAGCCATGGCCAAGGATACTATAGGCATTAAAAGTGGTCATTCTAACCAGCCACGTCCTGCCAAGTGACAGCCCTTCTTTCTTGTTGTCTCAGTTTCCCCTTCTGTAATATGGTGTTTCTGGAAATAGGATGAGGAAGAGAGATCACCCAGTTTCTTCTTGGGCTAAATCCAGAAGTGAGAGTGAAATGTTTTAGGCTTCAGAGAACACAGGCCACCATCGAGGTTGGGAAGTTTCCACAGTCTTTGCAGAGATGCAGGGCAGAGCCGCATGATGTGATGATTACAACACCTGGGGTGGGGGCATTCACTGGGAGACAAAAAGCTGGTGCTGAAGTTTCTCTCCAAAGACTCTTTGCATCTTTGCCTAAGTTGCCTTTTTAGCTGCCTGAATCTCAATTGCCAGGAGCCTCAGATTCACTGGGAGACAAAAAGCTGGTGCTGAAGTTTCTCTCCAAAGACTCTTTGCATCTTTGCCTAAGTTGCCTTTTTAGCTGCCTGAATCTCAATTGCCAGGAGCCTCAGGAATGCCTGCCAGGGTTGAATCCCACAGCCTGCCCTCAGAGAACCCGGGGTACTCATCTATCAAGTGGATCTAATTCACACTCTTGGAGTCTGTTTTCTCCTTCAGATAAGAAGGACCAAGGACACTCTTAACAGCTCAGGTGCTGGTCCATTTCACAGAGCCTGACCAGCAAGTTGATCTTTCCAGGAAGGGCCTCTGAGGACCTCAGTCCACAGCAGGAGGCCTCCATGCGTTGAAACTCCCCCCAACCCCCCACCCAACCAAGGGCTTAATTTAGACCCCTCAACAGGTTGACTCTGCCAGCATGATCTGACCCATTTCATTTCCTACTCATAGCAAGTAAGAAAAAGAAATGGAAATAATCCCTTTCGCAGCCTGGCATGAAATCTCTAGCTAGACTTTTCTAACTGTAAAAACAGTCAGTGGGTTTACAAATGATAATGCAAGGTTTTGGAAAAACCAAGCTGAAAGTCCACACACTCAGATCCTTGGGCCTCAGCATCTTTCTGGCCACCCCTCCACTCATAAAAGACCTGACCACTCCCACCCGCCCTTGTCACAGCCGCCCCCACAGCTCAGCCACCTGCCTTCTGGTCCCATGGAGTCTTCACTTGAGGAAGCCTGTAATCCCACCAAACATTGGCACTGTGGGGGAGTGGGCTATTTGGGGCTTACTCGGCCAAATGACAATGCTGCTGTTGTCACCAGCATCGAGTGGGATATTGGGCCCCAGGCCCCCCTTGCCTCTCTACCCCTTCTCTTCTTTCTCAATTCCAGGGAAAATCAGGAAGTGAACAGTTGTCTCCCTTGCTGGTCTATATTCATGTAATTAGTGCTATTTAATTCCACGAGGAGCCAAAGCTCATAAAATACAAAACATATTTCAGCTGTGTGCCGAAAATCTTGGCAGAAATCTCTGCTGCAGCCGGAAGCTGAACAGAGCTATATTTGCTCCTTTAAAAAAAAAAATAATTCAGAATGACTGCAACAAAGTTTTGGGGCCAGGCAGTACTACCTGAGAATATGTTCAGGGATAGCAGAATAAGGGATTTTAGGTCATAAAGTTTGGAAATAATCTCTATCATCAGGACAACACTAAATTTAAAAAATATTTAGCACTGATCAAGTAACATGTGTAATAAATATATAGCGTACCTGCTGGAAGAACAGGTCATACATCGTAAGAAGTATGGGTCCACTCATTCCTTACTCTCAAAAATTCACTTGTGTCTTAAGGGCTTGGGTCCCAGTCTCCAAGTCATCCTCCCTCTCCCATGTACTGGGCACACACCTATGAGTCAAATGGCCAAGGAGATGTGCAGTTTCTGGCAATGATTCCAAATTAACTAACACATCCCCATCTCCTAGCTCATTTTCCCCTGACCCCTGCACTGTGATAAGCCCTCAACCTATCTCTGTTTGTGCCAGCAACACATGGGTAAGGAACAAGAAATCTCATCCCCTTCTTCCCCAACTTCACAAAGCCAGGAACAGAAGGGTGAAGTCCCAAGGATGCCATCCTCTTAGGTGCCCATGACTGTAAAACAGTAATAGATGTATTCTCAACAAGCCAACCTCTACCCTTGAAATCAACACCAAGCCCTCTCACCACTGCTCCTAACATGACGAGCTCCCTCCCATGGCACCCCTATGACTTGGTCATGCCCTCTTCCTCTTTCAGGTGACAGGAATACAAAAGGGAGCATGTTGGTGGAGGGCCTGGAGTGGGGCCAGGCAGAGGAGAGATTCATGTTGGATGCTGTTGACATCCCCCTTTCAGGACCTGCTCAGAAGCTGTATCCATGAGGAAAAAGAGGCCATAAGGTGAACTGAGGTGTGATAAAGGGTCAGATCCATTGCAAAACCCAGGAAGCCTTTCGTAGACTCAGCAGCTCTTGTGTGTCCACTCTATAGATCAGCCCCATGGACAGAGATACAGCACACTCCGTACAGAGGAGAGAACACCTGCTTCCTCTTTTTATGCTGCCCAAAACTCCATCAACACAAGCATCACCACTTCTCATTGGTGGAACACTTTGCCTTCTCTAAGCCCCTTCATAGGCAACAAACCATTCATGACTCCAAACATATATGACCAGCCCAACCCAGCCCATTGGGACTATTGCCCAGACATGACTTTGGGCAAGTTAATGAGATTCTCTGATACCCAAAGTCATGCCTTTCTTCTACCTACACCTCCGGTCTTCTGTTGATTGATACTTTCCTATAAACTCCAAAGCTGGCTGGGCATGGTGGCTCATGCCTACAATCTCAGCATTTTCAGAGGCTGAGGCAAGTGGACTACTTGAGCCAGGAGTTCAAGATTAGCCAGGGCAATTTGGCAAAACCCCACCTTGACAAAAATATTACGAAAATCAGAAAAGCATGGTCATGCACACCTTCAGTTCCAGCTACTCTGGAGGCTAAGGCAGAAGGATCACTTGTGCCCAATAGGCAGAGGTTGCAGCAAGCTGAGATCGTGCCAATGCACCCCAGTCTGGGGGGCAGAGGGAGACTCTGTCTCAAAATAAACAAACAAACAAAAAAACCCCAACACCACTCATCAGAGTCATCACTGGGGATTGTATAGCAAAAGTGGGAAGGGAGATTGGTTTAGAAGGCCCATGATAAATGCACAGGTATTAACTGGGAAGAGAGAAAAGCCTTCTAACCTATTCTGACCTGTCACCTTGGCAGGCCTTGATAACTTATGCACAATGGAGCTCAAGGAGGTAGCACCAATGGGCAAGCTCTCAGGGGCCAAGGGCTGGTATGAAGAAGCCAAGCAGGAGGCAGGAAAGATGGCCCATGTCTTTATGCATTCATTCACCAATACTTATTCTGCTCCCTAGACTCTACACCAGGAACCTGCATTCTGGGGGTGCAGCAGTAAGACAGCAAGATTTTGGGTCTCATGGAGTTTACATTTTATAGGGAGAAGACACAATAAACAAGAAAATAACTAGTTTCAGATAGTGTTAAGACCTAAAAGAAAAAAAGAAGCAAAGTCATTTGCTACAGGGCAAGTATTGCAAGCATGACCTCAGGGAGACCAACCCTGACTTCTCCAGTTGGAATAGCCACGGTTGGCATCTCTGAGGTGATGCTTGCAGGGGGACTGAATGGCCAGGGGGAGTCAGCCATGCAAAGATTTTGGGAGAGGAGCTTTCCAGGCCAAAGGATATGTAAATGCAAAGACCCTGAAGCAGACTTGGCAAGGAAAAGGCAGAAGGTCAAGGGGCTGGACGGCCTAGATGAGCATAGAAGGATGGGTGATGGGGTCGGAGAGAAGGGAGACAGTGGATGCCAGAGGGTGTATTCCAAGTGGCAGGAAAAGCCATGAAAAACCTCTAAGCAAGGGAGTGACATGGTCAGGGTCTATGGCTTTCAAGCTCAGTCTGGCTGCTGTGTGAAGAATGGTTTTTGGGTGGAAGAGGAGACCTGTAGGAGTTCACTGAGGAGTGACAGCAGCCTGACTCACGTGACAGTGTCAGAAAGCGAGACTGGTAGCTCCAGCAGAGGTTGCTGGTGATTATGGAAATGAGAGGGGCAGAAGAGAGGGACTTAGTCACACCTCCTTGATTTTTGATGGAGGGTCTGGGTGGGTGCTGGTGCTATTTAACTGACATGGGGAAATCAGGGCAGGGGAGCAGAGAAGGCAAGAGTCCTTTTTGGATGTCAAGGGCAAGGTGTCTGCAGAGCCCACCCAGCCCAGGTTGATGCTCAAGAGAACAGTCAAGGGAGGTGGCTCACGGAGAGCCACACTGCGTGTTCTGTAGAAGGCATCTCATGTAAATACTCCCAAGAGGATGCTGATGTCATCCTTATTCTCTGGATGAGAAGCTGATTCTCAATACCTACAATGAAGTGAAACTAAGATATGAACCTAACCCTGCAGAAAGCCCCATAGAGACGAGGGCCTTGCAACTTGGGTGGGCCCTGGATAGATGCAGAGATTGTACTAAGGATTCTTGGAGGGAAGAAGGGGATGACAATGAAAGTATTTTACCTAGGAACCTAGAATTTGACGCTTATTGTTTGTGAAGGAAGAACTGGCACAGTAAAACTTCCATTTTACCAAAGGGAAATTAGAGATGCTTATTGCAGTACAGGCTACTTTGTAAACTTCATAAATTCCCAGCCAAAGTTAATAATATTAATGGATTGAAAATGGCAAAGGGGAAACAGCATTATCATATACTTCTTAGCAAGGAGACCTCTCTTTACTCAAGTCAAAAAGAGTGTCCTGGGTACTCCGTTATATAAACCAGTGAAGGGCTAAAGGCCAGTCCGAAGGAAATTAGACTGAAATCAAAAGAACTCAGACTAAGGGTAAGACTTTAAAAAAAATATTAACATGTTTAAAAATCATGATAAAACATACATTACATAAAAGTAACAATTTTAATAATTTTTAAGCATACAATTCAGCAGCATTAAGTATATCCATGTCAGGGTGCAACCATCACTGCCATCCAGAGCCATTTCATCTTCCCAAACTGAAACCCTGTACCCGTCAAGCACCTCCCCATCCTCTCGCCCGCCCACCCCAACAACCTCCATTCTACTTTCTATATCTATGAATTTAACTATTCTAGGTACCTCATATGAGTGGGATCACACAGTATTTTTCCCTTGTGCCTGGCTGCTTTCACCTAGCATAATGTCCTCAAGGTTCATTCATGTGGTAACATGCAGGCAACATGGTGGTTTTTCATTTTTGTTTTTGAGAGACAGGGTCTCACTGTCGCAGAGGCTGGAGTGAGTGCAGTGGGGTAAACATGGCTCACTGCAGCCTCTAACTCTTGGACTCAAACAATCCTCCCACCTCAGCCTTCTAAGTAGCTGGGACACAGGCACAGGCCAACACACCTGGCTAATTTTTTAAATTTTTGTACAGTTGAGTCTTGGTATGTTGCCCAGGCTGGTCTTGAATTTTTGGACTCAAACAATCCTCCCACCTCAGCCTCACAAAATGCTGGGATTACAAACATGAAAGATGGTTTTTAATAAAAGATCCATTTTGTGGGAGCATCAGAAACTTCTGGGTTTTAAGCAACACCTATTTACAGTTGCCAGTTCATGGACACAGGTGAGAATGGGAAGACCGGGAGAAAACGTGTGAACAAATGCCTGTCAAACCTTTTTGGGTGAAAACATGTCCCTTTCACCAAACTGCATCTCCAGACCCACAGGATTATAATATAGCACTGAGTCCCTCCCAAGGCTCTGCCCTGAAAGGGTCCCCTTTTTTTTTTTTTGAGACTGTTCAGCTCTTGTTGCCCAGGCTGGAGAGCAATGGCATGATATCTTGGCTCACTGGAACCTCCACCTCCTGGATTCAAGCAATTTTCCTGCTTCAGCCTCCCAAGTGGCTGGGAGTACAGGCATGTGCCACCACATCCAGCTAATTTAATATTTTTAATAGAGTTGGGGTTTCTCCATGTTGATCAGGCTGGTCTCAAACTCCCAACCTCAGGTGATCTATCCACCTCAGCCTCCCAGAGTGCTGGGATTACAGGTGCGAGCCATCATGCCCAACTGAAAGGGTCCCCTATTAAGCAAGTGTGGCCAACACTGCATCACCCCCTTGGAGAGCCACCCCCTTGGAGAGCCATGATTCATGTCGGCTCACTGAAAGCCCTGAGAGGTGGTGCTTTGATAAACAAACCCTGAACCCAGGGTCTGTGAACCAGGGTTTCTCAAACTTGTTTGACTAAGGAAGCTTTTCTTGCTTAACCCCTACTATGACCTCCGGGAACACTGTTCCATGGTATACACCTTAGGAAATACTGGCATGTTGGTTTCCATTCCTCAAAGTACTTTTACATCTATTTTCTGAGTCTTTATAAAAACCCTGTCAAGTAAATTGAGAAACTTAAAGCAATTTGCTTCACTTATTGAAACAAAAACCCAAGCTCTCTAGATTTAGGTCTGGAAGGAAAATCTCTAGGTGAGAAGTAGTAATGGGAGCAAGTGGTATAGACTCTGCACTTCTTGATCTTCCCTTCCTACTGAAGGCTCATTCCTGTAACACATTGCATCCTTCAGCACCATGGCCCCATGGAGACGTAGCAGCCCTCCCCTTAATCTCCTGGCAGATGCCTGCACACCTGTGACAACTGCCTTCTCCTGATCCTCTTAGCACAGCTGAGAGAGGCCACAATTTTCTCTGATTATAAGAAATCTGACAGGAAAACAAATGTAGAGAACAGAGGAAGGATAAAACAAGTCTATCTAAAAGTGTGGGTTTCTGTTTCAACCACTCCTAGCTGATTCCCAGACCCAAGGACCCCACCAATCCTCACATCCAAAGAGCTGATTCAACTTGTAAGGTGCCCTGCCTGAATGACTCACTTCCTCGCTGCCTCTATGCAGGTACTCCAGGCACCCCTGTTGGGGCAGCTGTTTTATTTGAGGATAAGGACTCTTTTGTCCTGGCCTATGGGGTAAGGCTATGCTTGTGAGAGTTGGGCATGGCTTCTCAAGAAGGAGGTGAACATTTATGGTGGCAGTCATCCAGGTGGCTCCCAAAAAGGTCACTAGGACTGACGGTTTACCTTCACAGGTAGGACAGGGACCTCCCATCCCTCTCTGGTACATAGTCTTTATGCCTAAACTTTAGGGGGTCTTGAGGGTCTGGCAAGTGGTCAAGGATAGACCCTGCCCCATGGTGGCACAATGGGTGTTAAACAGGGCCACTCTACAAGAGACACAGATGAAGCAAAATAAGCCCTAACTTGGAAAACCCATTGACTTGTTATAGTAACTCTTATTTGAGTTTATCAAACTGAAATAAATAGAGTTACTATAATCCCCAAAGAGCAGCCAACCCACCAATGTGTCTTTTGTACTGGAATATTCCCAACTGTATTCAGGAGTTTACCCTCCACAAGTGGCCACACCCCAGGAGGTGGCAACCATGATTGGAATAAGCCAATGATTCGCAGCCCCAACCAATAGTCATGATCATAGTGGTCAAGGGCGCTCCTCGTTAGTATACTGGTGAGTATCCCCACCTGTCATGATCATAGTGGTCTCCTTCCACCTGCCAGTAATAACAACTGTGCCACCCAAGCCTGACCAACGGTACTGAATGGGCCCGGGGTAAAATCCTGTTAAATGCCCAGCCTTATGTTAGCCATGCTATTAGAAAGTAATGGACAGTTGTAAATCTGAATTTAGGATGTGGATTATCGGGAAGATGCATTCCATTCCCTGGACCCAATGTGGCCTTAAGCTGCAGTTATTGGCAGAAGAAATTGAGATCTTTAGACAAGAGCTGAGACTGCAGGACTTCAGCACCTCCTCAAGTAGAGGTTCTTCCTCCATTGCCAAGTCTAGAGTCTGAGTTTTATTTTGCTTAGCAAGGTAAGAATCCCCTTACTGAGAAAATCTTGCTATCCACCTCTCAGGAGCTACTCTCCCAGATACCCAACTGCCTTCAAAGCTCATAGGCATTTTAGGCAGGAATTACCCATTAAGGGGATGAGGAAAGTGAGGCTTAATGAGGCTAAATGCCTTTCTCCAGGTCACAGAGATTTTCCTAGGAATCCACAGTGAGTAAGGGCAACAAAGTAGCACAGTGTCAAACAAGCTCAAAAAAAAAAAGAATTGGAAAGAAATGAAGCAATCTCTAGTGAATGGATGAACAAGATTCAGTCCAAAGTGAAAAATCAATGAGGCAAAGGCTCAGCCTGCAAAAATCGATGAGTCAACCGACCAACGACCTGTATTCCCAGCTGAATTGACACCCGACTGCATTACGGTCATATTTGTATTTTCCAAGACTGACTCCCCATGCCACCTGCCAGCATACTGCCCACATGCCAGATGCAACCTCCACACACATGCCCACCTGATCCAATCCTGAAGAGCATCTTCCAACAGCCCTGAGAAGTAGCTGATAGAGCCTGCACACAGAGGCAAGAGAATGGAGCCCCTGGAAGAAGGAGATAAGGTGAACTTCTGAGAATTAATTTAGTAACAATCAAGACATCAGCATGGAAGTCCCTGTTATCTGCAGAAACCACTTTACAAGGGCAAGGTGTCTCCAGGTCCCCATTGAAAGAGTGGGAAAGTGAAGCCTAATCAGGGCGACAAGGTTTCTTCCCCAGGACAAGAATATAACTTAAGAAGGCTATAATCTAAACAGCTCGAATAAAGAAGGTATAACCAACTCAGGGTGGTCAACACAGAGTACAGAGTAAGCAACATGAGTGTTTGGTTTTTAATCTCACACCAGCCAGGGAGGGAGAGCTGTGGTTGACTCACCAGGAGAGTGAACTCCCAGGAGGGGCAGCAGTTGGACACGAAGCTTCTCCATGGTACAGATATTGTTCTTAAGAAGAGCCTCCTGGTCCCGATCCATGCTCCTCTAAGGAGCAGCCAACCCACCTATGAGTCTTTCTTACTGGAATATTCCCAGCTGTATTCAGGAGTTCACCCTCCACGTGTGGCCACACCCTCCACACGTGGCCACACCCTCCATGACTGGAATAAGCCAATGATTCCCAGCCCTAACCAATAGTCAGGATAGGATTAAGCTGATCATGGTGGTCTCCTTCCACCTGCCAGTAATAACAACTGCCACCCAAGCCTGACCAATGGGACTGCATTGGAAGCCTGCCAGGCTTTAAAAGAGGCACATGTGAGGGAGCACCTCTCTTCCTTGTCCACCTGCTTACGAATGCCTGGAACTGTGGCAGACTTCTTGTGCCCATGAGGGAGGCACCACTAATGTGCCCGCAATGGCTGAACAGAGAGAAGGGAAGTGCCAGGAGTAGGATGATGCAGGGGAGCCACTGAATGACCCCAGTCTTGGACCCACCCGACCTGGGTCTTGTGTGAGGCCATCATGCACTTATGGTTGACACTATTACTGAGTCCTTCCAGAAGCTGAAAGCATCTCACTGACTCACCCAGTAATCCCTCAGGCTACAGCTGTGCTCACTGATGATACCTTGCTACTATGAAGACTATGAAGGGTCTCTAGGACAGCAACAGTCATTCTTTCATTAACTGAATAAAAGCAGACTCCAGCAATGAATTAGATGGCATTTTATCTTAAATAACAATATCCTTGGGAGTAGAATGAGTTAGTTCTGAGAATCTGTTCGTCTCTGGGTACACACACTGGCAAAGTCCCACGTGGACTTTGCCTGGAAGGCCCTACCTGGCGGCCACTGTTTGCCCACCTTTGCAGGTTGGTGGCACCTTGTTCCACAGCAATCAAAGGGAATAACAGAAATAGCAGAAAACACCTGCTACCTTCTCACCCTCACTCTACCTCACATCTACTCAAATCCTCCCTACTCTGCATGCTTATTTTCATGGCTTTGAATGAGCTATGTCTTTCTTGCCCAACTCGTGGTGTTTTTGAAAGAATAAAACTTAATCAATGTGAAAAACCAAGGTGTTATAGAAATCATGGAATATGGGATATGAAGGCTGTGCTGGAAATCTTCTCAACTCACTATGCCTTGGATTCACAGGGAGAGTTTTTTAAAAACACAGATTTCAGCACCCCACCCCCAGAAACTCTGTTCTAGAAGGTCTAGGGCAGATATTAATATTTTTTAAAAGCTTCCCAAATGAGTATTCTTTTATGTAGTCAGAGTGGATGAGAACGACTGACAGTGAAACCCTGTCAGGTGAAGATGAGGAAGCAGGCCCAGGGTTCAAAATCACCCATCTGCTGGCAAGAAAGCCAGGGCACTCAGGTTCTGATCTCTTGAGTCTCAGACTGGGTATCTTCTCATCATACTTCTGTATCAACTGCAGGGTATTTAGATCAGTATCATTAATAGACAGAGAGGAAGCACAGGAGGAAGGAATCACTGAGGGCCATGAGGAAGCTTCTAGGGGTGATGGCTATGCTCACTACCCTGATTGTAGTGATGGCTTCACATGTCAAAACTCATTCAACTGTCTAGACATGCAGTTTGTGGAATATTAATTATATCTCAATAAAACCGTATTTAAAAATAGACCTAAAAGGCAGCAAATATCAAGGAAAAACGTATTTGCAAATCAACTGTCTGATAAAAGTCTAATATCTGGAGTATATAAAGAATTTCTACAACTCAACAACAAATAGATAAACCACTTTAAAAACGAGCAAATGACTTAAAGAGACACTTCTTCATAGAAAATATATAAATGGCCAATATGCATCTCATTCGCCTTAGGGAAATGCAAATCAAAACTACAACAAAATACAATTTCACATCCGCTAGAACGGCTATAATCAGGAGAACAGAAGATAACAAGTGTTGGTGAAGATGTGGAGAAATGGGAACTCTTGAAGACCGCTGGTGAAAGTGTAACATGGTTCAGCCACTGTGGGAAACCATCTGGTGTTCCTCAAAACGCTAAACACAATCTAGCAATTCCACTCCTAGTATATTCCGAAAAAGATTTAAACCAGAAGTCCAAACAGATATTTGTATAACAATGTTCATTGCAGCCAACGTCCGAGGGTTAAAAAACAGAAACAACCCAAGTGTCCATCAAGAGATGAATGAATAAACAAAAAGTGATATATCCTTACAATGGAATATTATTCAGCCATAAAAAGAATGAAGTTTTGATATGTGCTACAAATGAGTGAACCTTAAAAACATTATGGTAAGTGAAACAAGCCAGCTATAAAAGGACAAATATTGTAAGAATTGACTTATCTGAATATCTAAAATAGGCAAATTCCTACACAGAAAGTAGAACAGTGGTTACCCAGAGCTGGGAGGAGAAGGGAGTAGGGAGCTATTAATGGCAACAGAGTCCCAGTTGGGGAAGATGAGAAGTTCTGCAGATAGATAACAACAGTAGTTACACAACATCATGCATGTAATTAACGCCACTGAATTTTACACTTAAAATGGCTAAAGTGGAAAATGTTATGTTCTATGTTCTCTACCACCACAAGAATTCTTAAATATAGACACACTGTAGTCCTCTGCCATCCAACTCTCACAGTTACTGTATTTGTAAAACATGTTACAGATTAATTAATAAGAAAAAGGCTTATGAAGGTATAATGCACTCAGAACTCTGCATGAGTTACATATTTTATTTCTCTTAATAGTCTATAAGGTAGATACTATTATAATCTTTATTTTATAGATGAGGAAACTGAGTCAGAGAGAGCAGGAAATCTGTCCAAGACCACAAAGCTAGTATGTAATAGAGTAATGCTTTTCATCTGGTAACTTCCTAGAAATGCAAATCCTCAGACCCTACTCCACACCTAAGGAAGCTGTGTTTAGACAAGACTGTCAGGTGATTCCGAGGCATGGTCAGGTTTTAGAACCACTGTAATAGAGCCAAAATAGAGATCAGATAAAAGCCTGAACTTTTGGATGCTATGACAAGCAGCAGTCATTCTCAACAAGCAGCTGTGGCTCTTTAACTTAACAGTGCATCAGAATCACCTGAGTTGATTTTCTACCTGAGTCATTCTCACCTGGAGCCCATTTTGAGTAGGCTGACTTCGTGTCTTGGGCAGGGCTCGGTAATTTGCACTCCTAACGAGTTCCCAGGTAACACTGGTAGCCCAGGAACCACACCAGAATCTCATTATTACCCCCATTTTACAGACGCGCAAACTCAAAATCAGGCATAGTAAATCCGAGAACCACAAAAGGAGTTAGTTATCAGCTGGGCCTAGAGTGTCAGTCCAGTGCTCCTTTCAGTACACCATAAAGCCATCACCCCAGTGATCCGGATGCTTCCAGGTGCCAGCTTTGCACAACCACAACCTCCCTCAAAGTCAACACAGGTCTGAAGGTGTTAAAGGCACTTTTACCCATTCCAACAAACTGCCACTAGAGTGATCTAAAAAACTAACTGGCATTTGTGCCAAATAAATGCGATAAGAAGACAGAGAAAGGACAAAAATAACTAGAGCCTAGCCTGGGGGGTCAGGATCTAAAACCGGACCATGCTTCAGAATCACCTGGCAGTCTTGTATACACACAGCTTCCATAGGTCTAGAGTGGGTACCAGAGTTCCTGTTTCTAGGAAGTTTCCAGGTACAATGTGTGGATGCAGCTGGGAGGAACTAGAATATGGGTCACTTTTTCTTCATTCTTATGAAATCAGTTGCCTCTTATGAAAGTGAAGGAAAATTTTTCTTTCCTGCCTTGTTTGAAAAAATATGACATCATACCATTCTCTGTGCAGAGTGTTCTGTTACAGTATCTGTCACATGTTCTGTTATAGTCACCTCTAATGTTCTATACATCTGCAGATTCTCCTCTTGCCAAACCATTCATCTTCTCTGATCATACCACTCTCCTACTCAAGAATCTTCAAGTGCTCCCTATTGCCTGCAGAGTGAAGGACAGACTTAGTGTTATATTTGAAGTCTCCATCATCTGGCTTCATGATTTCCACTCTAATAAAACTTCTTCTCTATTGCCCACGCATGTCCTGTACTTTCCTGTTGTCATGCCTTCACCCAGTCATTCCCTTTACCTGAGATTCCTTTTTCCTCCTTCCTTCCCTATCTCTACACTTACAAATGTGACCCGACACTATTTAGTCCCTCTAGGCCTAAGTTTCCTTAACCATAAAACAGAGATGACAGTAGGATCTTCCTTGCAGGTTGTGATGAGGAATAAGCAGGGCAATCAGTGGAACTGGTTGCCGCCACCACAAATCCCTCCTAACTTCCAAATCAAAGGGATTTCTGTCCTTCCCTGAAGTTCCAAAATAATAGAATCTGCACACACATTGTTGTTATCGTTACTTTGCACTTGCCATAACGTTTATACCTGTATTCCCTTTGCTGCTAAGGAAACCCCGTTAAGGTGAAAATATGCTTATTTTCAGTTTCATGCACAGTACTCAGCACAGTGCAAACACCCACTTAGAGTAGGAGGAACAAATGATCAGACTGTCACCTTAAATCGCCCCCTAAAGCCACCCTTGCAGTGCTCCAAGGTCCCATCGCAGGTAGCCAAATCCTTGGGTGGAATACAAACTCAGGAATTGGAGAGGTGCAAAGCCCCCAACATAAAAAGATTTAACTTGTCCCCAGATACCCCCTGTTCAAAGGGTTCCCCGGAATCCACAGAGGCCAGCCTCAGCCCAGTTTTCCATCCCAAGCATCTTCCAATAATTCAAAGATACCCATCCACACCAGGACTCCCCTGTGCTTACTTAAAACAAAAAAACCTTGGCTCCACAAGAAAACCATTTTTCTCTATTTGAAGCTCTGGGCCTCTGTTCACTCTTTGCTCTGCTAGTCTAAGAAGCGGCAGCTGCGGTGCCCACCTCGGGGAGCCCTCATCAGTGGAAGTCAGGCTTCTTGAGCACACAGGCTGCAGGCCCAGAGAGCTCTGTTCTCCCTTCCCTGCCTGCTGCCTGCACCCAGCCCTTCCTCCCTTCACTGCCCACCTCGGAGCCATCACCCACCCATACCAACCCACCTCCATGAACACGGCCACCTCATTCCCTCATCTTAGAACCAAGAACTCTGGTTTGGGGCCACTTTCCACAGAACCAGACCCCTGTGGGGTTTCTCTAAAGGACAGAATAAGGATATTGTTATTATTATTATTATGTGAACACGTCACTAGGCAACAGAGGCAATGAGACTGAGAGACATCCTTGGGGGCTGAGAGAAGGCTGAAGAAAGGGAGTCTGGGAAATAAAATGGCTGCTTTATGAGAACTCTCAAAGCCAGTAAAGAGGAAGAAAAGGCCAGTGAAGAGGAAGCTGCAGCTTGAATGTGCGTAGTAAAGAAAAGAGGGGAGCAGAAACCCACACTGAAATGGAAAACTGGTCAGCTTCAATGAGGAGAGGATACAAGACTGCTTGGATGGAACAGGGATATTTGGTGAGAAATCCAATAAGCAATTCCAGATCTTCCCTGACTCTGCTCCAAGGCTCCCCAAGTCACCAGCTGCAGGGCCATTGCCCTTACAAGCTACTTCCACCATTAGACCCCCTCCCCTCTGTAGGAGGCCCCATGAAACAGCAGCAACTTCCAAGAGAGAAGAGGGTAGGAGGGGAGAGAATCCAAGTGAGAGACCTGAGGTTCCTTCCACCCCAGCCCCACTTCCCTGGCGTCCACATATCTGCGCCTGGTGCAGAGGCTGAGAACCTGGCTCCAGGGGCCCTGTCCACAGGGGCCTACCCATGAGGTTGTGTGTGTACAGATTCAACAGTGGCGGAATGGGGTGAGGAGGCACAAAGAGCCTGTGGCCTGAGAGCAGCCAGAAGCTGAAGCAAATGGGATGAACACCAGGTTGGCTGGCACCCAAAGCCTTTTATTTTAGTGGTGTCCGAAAGAAGAGCTATGGAGAGAAAATGCTAGAACTTCTATTTAAATCTACCTGTGTCTCAAAAGAGTGAAATATAACAACCCTACTAATATTTGATATAGAGAACAGACGCCATGACCGGGCTGGTGCATTGAGGAACGTAGGTCCTGCAGGTGCCTGAGAGCAGACAGCACCATGATGCCAAGGCTGGCACAGGGCCCTCATTCCTCAGTCTGCCATTGGTATTTAGCAAGATATGACAGTATACCTGAGCCAATTCAGGAAACTTATGATTTACTGCATTATTTTACTTCAGTAATCCAGTGTTTTAAAAACTAGGCAAGTGGCTTTAAGGGCTTCCTATCAGGAGAATAGAAAATAATGCATAAATAATGCAGGCACTGGTAATCAGTAAGAAAATGAAGAGGTGATCCCTTGATGCCTAGTACAGCTCTTCATCATCCCAAGCTGCAGGACCAACTCATCAGACCAGAAATCACCCATGTCCAAAGAGAAGGGAAATCAAACATATTAGAAAAACCATTTTGATATCTGGACTTATGTTCACCATCATTAATGATGAACCTCCCAGTGAACACTGACTTACTTCCAGACAATGCCCAGTGGATGGAGGCACATGCCAACAACATTCCAGACCAAACGTCATTCCCCCACTTTGCTGGAGGGTTCTCCTGGCTTGCAGAGGCAGAGGAGGAGCTGTGGCCTGGTTGGTGGGTTTCCATGGGAGAACAGCAAGAGGGGGCCACACTCAGGAACCTCAAGACCCAGCTCAAGCCAAATGGCCTTTTGTGGCTGAGGCCAACGAGCTTATCTCCCCACCTATCCTCGACCTCATATCAGCGGTAGAGTTGGGGCTCCAGAGAAAAGGAAAAGGGTCCCTTGGTATTCAGGACCCTCATTCATCTCACTTACCTCAATGGCAGCCACCCCATAGCCCATACCTCACTGTCCCATCAATTCACTAAGAAAGCAAAAGGAAACTGTGACCCCAAGAGAAAAGAACCCAAATCCTTTTGTTCCCAGGCTCATGCTTTATACTTTGGCCAAGATCCCCTCTGCAGGCCACACAGGCAAGATCTTTTCCCAGTGATTGAAAACTCAAGGCGTCTTCAGGAGCTAATTACTGAGAACTTGCCACAGGCCAGGCACGCGGTGTATACTTGACCCCCATCACCTCCAGAGGCCAGGCATGCAGCTGTACGCTTGACCCCCATCACGTCCATTAATCCCCACCACAACCCTACAAGGTAGGTCTTGTTACCAATAGACAGAGGGAAAAACAAGGGTTCACAGAGGGTAGATCATTTTAAAGGCTGCAGCCCAGACTCAAATCCAGGCTCCAGAATCTCTGCTCCCCACCTCTCTTCCACTTCCCACAGCAATCGGGCATGCCAAACTTAGAGAAAAACTTACCTCCGCCTTGTGACCTTGCATGAATTACTCTGAACCTCGGGCCCTTGTGTGTAAAATGGGGTAGTAATAGGACATACTGCATGGGGCTTTTGCGAAGATTAAATGAGTTAATAAGTATAAATCAAACGGTGCTGAACACATAGGAGCTGCTGTATTCCTGTTTGCAGTTATTATCATCATTATGACTGTGACATCGTTCTCCCCTAGTAAGGTCAGTGTTTCTTCCTGTTATTCCCTTTAAGTGACTGATTTTTATCCTTTTATCCCAATCTTGACCCTTGCGACAGACCAAGGGAGAAGTTGCGCACTACAGAGGGCAAACACTAAATTCCCCTCCCTAAGCCTACCTCCACCTCTGCGTACACCCCAGTGACACATCAAGGTCTCAGGAAACAGAACGAGGACCTGAATGTTGCAGAAGGAAGGAGAAGGAGGCGTCTGAACAAGGCTTCCTTCAGCCCCTGCAGGGCCCCACGCTGCACGGCCAAGCTTCTCCTCTGAGTAAACCTGCCAGATATAGGCTGCTCTGCCGGGGCTCCAGACACCTGGAGATTAATTAGGCAACCAGTCCTTGGGCAAATCAGCCCAGAGGACCCAGCCACAAGGAGCTGCAGAGAGAGGCTGGCAGGCTATAATCCCAGAGCCAGCCACGGATTTGCCTGGTCCAGCAGCTACGGCAACAGCAGCGACTCATACGCCACCCCCAAGCAAGGAGACGCTTCCCTAAGGAGGTGGCTGACTTTGAAAAGTCGAAGGTCCCAACTCCAAGAAGTCAGGGCGGAAAGAGATAGTCACGAGCAAAGCATTTCTGAAGAAAAGCAGATTATTTTGAGCATGAACTGCTGAGTCCCCACTCTGTCAGCCTCTGCTTCTTGCCAAGGAGGGTTGCTAAGTCAACCTTCCTCCCAGGGGCATTAGGCTGTTTTAAAAGATGACAAGGAAGCAGGCAACTAGAGAAGTCCAAGAAGTCTTGAAGTGACAGGTTACATATAAACTGCACTTGGGGGCTGCTGCCTGGAGGAGCAGGCTTTCTTTCTGGATTCTTCCAAAGGGCAAAAGCAGGGCCTTCAAGTGGAGGTCAGAAGACAGAGATCCTGATCCTCTCTGAGAACTTGCCGGGCAATGGCTCAAGCTGCCCCAGACAGATCCAGGCAGCAGCCAGGGGCCCATTTCCTGTGCACAAGACCCCCCACTCCCCACCCCAGGGCATGAGGTTGGACCACGTGATACCTAAAATGAGCTCTTGGCTGTGTCTGGCATCTACCACCCACTCAACAAATGAAAACTTTGGGTGGAATTAACAATCTAATGATAAGATTTGGTGGTTCTTTTTTTGGCCTGAAACAATGAAAGTAGCCTTTTGGGAAGGAGCCTTAATCCTTTCAGTTCATCCAATGCCCGAAAGGGGTCATTTCAGCACCCAAGGCACTATTTCAAAAAAGCTAAGACCCCCCTTTAAGGGCTTTAGCTAGGATTCCCTAGTTAGAGACAAACACCGAGGCACATGTGCCTGACCAGACCCCAGAGAGGGTGGGAGGCATTTATTCAACATGCTCTACTGTGCTGTGTGGAAGAGGGAGTGAGGAAGGCCGGAGAGGAAGAGAGAAGTGAAGCCAGGCCCTCTGAGAGTGAGGTGTCAAATCCACAATGATAGCAAAGCCTCTGGTAAGAATGGGAGCTGGCAAATTCTCAAAAAAAGATAATCTTTATCTGAATCAAGCCGTTCTTCAAGCCATGACCTTCTGTTGTCAATTTCATGGGGAAATGCATGGGCAGTGGGGGCCACCACGACCCACATGCTCAGCCTGGACACCCAGCCTGGGATCATTTATCAAACCAGCAGAGGGGAAAATCCCCCAGCGCAGAGCAACTCCTCTGCGGAATGCAGAGCTCCAGTGATCCTGCCCGACCCCAGACCTGCTCGCATTTCAATTCCTCCGAGAAAAGGGTCAGACAATCCAACCACTGTCCTTTCTTGCTTCCCCTTCTCCAGTCCTCCCAATACCACCACCCACATGGAGGAGGAGAAATGTGCACCAGGCTTGCAGACACAGGGTGGCAGTGGAGCCCTTTCCCACTTTCAAGAGGCCAGAGACAGGTCAGTGTCCACACAACAGCCCAGCAAAAGAGGAAAGGAGTCCTGGTTCTCCCCAGCTGGAGACACTCAGGTCCCATGAGGTTATATGATCAGCGTAAGTTTCACCAGCAAGGTCTTAGGCAAAGGCAGTCTGAAGCCTGGAGCATCACCAGCTTCACAGGAAGGGAATACCTACATCTGGGCAAGGTGAATGGACCTGAAGTATCCTCACCGTCAGGAATTCTGACAGAGTACGCACCAAGATTACATGTGAGCATTAGTGCAAAAGCATTAACGGTGCCAACTGTATCTAAGGCTGCCCTGGGCTCCAGGCCTGGCTCTGTCATTTGCTCATTGTGTACACCTCTCAAATTTCTGAATCTCTCAGACTTACTTTATCTATAAAATGGATTTCAAAAATAGGATCCATTCGTCACAACGATGATAAGGTGCCTAGCATATGCTCCTGTGCATGGTAAGCAGTGGATATCACATTACGACTGGAAGCATCTCCAGGCCAGGAGAGCCTGGACGCTGCAGGCTGCTGCCTTGCTCCTTATCCATGCTCTCTGGGCTTCCCTTACTTTGATTCCCCTCCTAATATTCTGCCCCAAGCACGGAGGAAAGAAAATCCCTTTCCTATAAGTTATCACAAACAGCAACAAGGACCTTATAGCTATTTTAGAAAACTGTATAGCTGGAACTTAATTCTAACAATCTCACTCGCTCTCACTTGCCACTCACCATCCATTTCAAATCAATGTCACAAACTCCAAAAGGCCAGGGGAGTAAGAGGGTGAGGAGTGGGCCAAAGTGGTAAACACAGGGCCAGTTCACAGGTGATGGACAGAAATACAGCTCTGGAGGAAATCAAAATCAGATGCATTCTTACAGCTAAAGTCAAGGAAAAGCCTATGGCTTTTTAAAAATGACTTTTCTGCTGTTGCTGTTTGTGATAACTGTTTAGAAACTCATTAGAAACGTGCATACATTTATATTCAGATGAAGTTATGGTTTACACTGTCTATTTTAAATATCTCAATTAATTTCCATCAAAAAAAGAGAAAATGCCTTTCCTTGGTTCCTCATTGCCCAAGTTGACATTGTGGAAAGCAAGAAATGAAAATCTGATAGTCACAGAAAATACAAACACAGTAGAAATAATTAAAGCTCCTGAGTACAGGTCTCAGATCCTATAAGAACTCACATCTTTCGTGACTTTTTAACCTCCCAGCCCCTGCCTGTTTCCCTGTGACTGCCGTCACCCCCTCACCCACCTTGCTCTTCTCTCTCCTACTATAAAGCCCCACCACCTATTTGTGCCTACTTAGGACCCTGCCTCTCCAGCCCAGGGACTTAGGACCCTGCCTCTCCAGCCCAGGGACTTAGGACCCTGCCTCTCCATCCCAGGGACTTAGGACCCTGCCTCTCCATCCCAGGAACTTAGGACCCTACCTCTCCAGCCCAGGGACTTAGGACCCTGCCTCTCCAGCCCAGGGACTTAGGACCCTGCCTCTCCAGCCCAGGGACTTAGGACCCTGCCTCTCCAGCCCAGGGACTTAGGACCCTGCCTCTCCAGCCCAGGGACTTAGGACCCTGCCTCTCCAGCCCAGGGACTTAGGACCCTGCCTCTCCAGCCCAGGGACTTAGGACCCTGCCTCTCCATCCCAGGGACTTAGGACCCTGCCTCTCCAGCCCAGGGACTTAGGACCCTGCCTCTCCAGCCCAGGGACTTAGGACCCTGCCTCTCCAGCCCAGGGACTTAGGACCCTGCCTCTCCAGCCCAGGGACTTAGGACCCTGCCTCTCCAGCCCAGGGACTTAGGACCCTGCCTCTCCATCCCAGGAACTTAGGACCCTGCCTCTCCAGCCCAGGGACTTGGGACCCTGCCTCTCCAGCCCAGGACATGTGAGTCTCAAGAGATTGACAGTGAAGCACAACCCAACCTGCCAAAGGGTCTGTGCCCTGTCCAAAGCCACATACATCCATATGATATCCCTTGATGAGTGCGCTGTGTGTACATGGAGAGAGGGACAGGCCCTCCACCTGTCTTCCCAGAGTTCACCATACATTCCAAATTCCTGACAGTTTTGACTTGGAAGGCTCCAGTCAGCGGTTCTCAACTTGCTATTGGTCCCCCAAGCAGCAACACCTGGGAACTTATTAGAAATGCAAATCTCAGGCCCACTCCAGACCTACAAAATTAGAAACTCTGGAGCTGGGTTCCAGCAGTCTCTGATTTTTTCCACGCCCTCCAGGAGGTTCTGAAGCACGCTGAAGTTTTAAAAGCCGCTGACCTATGGTATAGTCCAGACAGCTGCACAACCTTGAGTAACACACTGAAGTCTCCGTATCTGAAAGGCAGGACCAAAACCAGTTTCATCATGTGTAAAATGGGAATGACGATGGAGCCTACTTCATGTGGTGGTTGGTTACAAAGATTAAATGAGACTCTGCATATAACGTGCATAGCAAATTGTAAACACTCAAATATTTGCTGATATTAATGTTCCCAACAAACCTAAGAGATGTGTTCTTCTATGATCACCAGGCAACCATCAAGGACCTCAGTGAAGGCTTAGAGAGTTTTTGAAAGAAATCATTCAAGGTCACTCAGCTGTCAAAGATATCTTAGCAGCCATTCCCCAGAAAACAACACAGTGTTAACTGAAGGCAAGGTGTTAACAATGCCCTTCCTTCTCTCAGACTTGCAGAAGGTCTCCTATGGAGCCACTTCCCTTCCCCATGGGCATCTAGCAATGTATGGAGACTTTGTGGTTGACTGAGTGCTCTTGGCTTTTAGGATCCAGAGGGTCAGGGATGCTCCTCCTGCACTGTGCAAGATGGTTCTGCATAATGAAAAAGTATCCTAATTCCTATGCCAATGGCAACTCCACTGAGAAACACTGATCATCCCAGCATTTTGGAGCTATCCAGAGCATGCACCTTGTCTCTGCCTGGAGAATCCGTTAAACAATCACAATAATTGCAGTGGAGGGCTGGAAGTCTCATGGGACACGTTTCCTCCTCAAGTCCTAGAGCGGGTGTTGTGAGGACCAGCCTTCACTCTAGATATTTCATTGTCTCATTTAACATGCAATTGCTTCAATTGCCCTAGCTCCCATCACCGTTTACCAAACCTGGACTAGATCTCCAGCTCCATGGGCGCAAGCAAACATTTTTCAACACAGTGTTAGCAGGAATTCTCCCAATTCCCCAAAATCTCATGCAGGAAATAGATGTTGGGTCAAGAGAGCAGAAGGTATGGTGTGGACTGTTCTTACATTCTTTGTGCTGTTTATTTGTTACTCAGAAAGGGAGAGGGAGGTAAGGAGGAGAGAAGAATGTTGGTACTGTTTAGAAAGTTAGCAATCCTGGCTGTCAAAAATGCAAGGAATGAATTTAATCAGTAGAATCAGTAAAGATTTATTTCAAAGGATGCCCAAGGAAAAAGTGCCAGGCAGAGAGCCAGAGGGGAGAAAAGTAACAGCAGCAAAAGCATGCACCACTCACAGGTTTCCTGAAGCACTGGATGAACTGCGGGGGGATGAAGTTGGCCATTTCCCCTAACTTAACACCTTTCTTCCCATACATAGCCCCTTTCTCTAGAGACTCCCACCTAGTGCTTTCACCAGTTTCCCCCTCCCTGTAAGAGTAGCAACTGACTGTGCTAAAATGTTCCTTGCCCCGCAAACCATTAAGCTGTCAAGCTGAGCTGGTGAACAAACCCAGGGAGAGCCGGTGCTGGAATGCTAATGGTGAAAACCGCAATTATTCTTTCTGCTCTGGACAATTCCTGCTTCAACTTTACTGGCCCCAGGTCGTATTTTGTGATCTTTGGATGCTGATGGAAGAGAGACGGCTTGATGGAGAAAATAACCGGGAGATCATGCCTTGATAGAGATGTAAGTAACTAGTAGAGGTTTTCTCATTGTTTTCCTTTTGACATCCACATAGGTGTCATATAATAGCTTCTGGTTATAAAGCCCCCTATCCAGAGGAAAAACAACTTCTCCATAAATACCTTGCCCACATCAGTGAAATAGCTGTGTTACACAATTGAGCACTGTTTCCGAGGACACTTTAAATAGAGCATGGTTTGCTGCTTTCAATTTAACGTGTGAATGGGAACCACTAAGGCAGGCAGAGATGATAAGGTGTGGGGATGGCCTCCGTTTCCATTGTTGCATCTGCTCAGATTTTAACAGATCTGCAAGCATATAAGGCATCTCAGGGACAAGCCAGGTAAGCCACGTGAGAGACTCACTCAACAATGAATGAGTACCTACTAAGCATGAGCAAAGCCAGATGCTAAGTACTTCCTCTAGATGAAATGGGCTTCACATACAAATTATAATCGTTCCAGGAAAATGTAATGCATGTTTAGAATAGATGCTTTTAAAAAAAATGAAATAGGGGCTGGGCATGGTGGCTCACACCTGTAATCCCAGCACTTTGGGGGGCTGAGGTGGGCAGATCATGAGGTCAAAAGATTGAGACCATCTGGCCAACATGGTGAAACCCTGGCTCTACTAAAAACACAAAAATTATCTGGGCGTGGTGGTGCACACCTGTAGTCCTAGCTACTTGGGAGGCTGAGAGGAAGGAGAATTACTTGAACCCAGGAGGCAGAGGTTGTGGTGAGCCAAGATTGTGCCATTGCACTCCAGCCTGGGCAACAAGAGCAAAACTGCATCTCAAAAAGGAAAATGGAATAGGTGGTACATGATAGGTAAAATGCTAGACAAGTTCAGGGGAGAGCTGGGTGGTCTTTGTGTTTTCTTGTGTAATAACTCCTGCTGAGTTTTATGAGAATGAAAAAAGATAATGTATGACTGGTGCCAAGGACAATGCCTGGAACTAAGTAAGCAGGCATGCTTGATAATGAGAGCAGTAGTCAAACAAGTAGGATTAATGTGGTTGACATTAAGTTATTATTGATAATTTTAATTATAAATCCAGTTGGAGGTAAAGACAGGAGGATTATCAGATAAACCTTGGTAAATAATGGGTAACATCTGAACAGATGAAGATGGGGGGTGGGGGAATACTATATGCCAAGGTACAAATGCAAGAAAATTAAAGACTCACTCAGGAAATAACAAATACTACAATGTGTCTTCAATTTTCTATGTTTGTATATGACAGGTCTGAATGTGGATTTCTTCTTAGTTACCCTGCTTAGAGTTTACAGACCTTCTTGAATCTCTGTATTGACATTTTCTCCTCATTTTAGAAAATTCATAGTCATTACCTCTTCAAATAATACTTCTTCATTTTCTCTTTCTTTGTAGAAATCCAATTAAATAGATAAGACTATTCTCATTGTAACCTCAATGTCTCCTACCCCCTTTTCTGTATTTATTATACTTCATTTTGGATGATTTCATTTGCCCCTACCCTACTTCATTAATTATCTCTTCAGCTATTTCTAAATTATTTAAAATACATCCATTGAATTCTTAAATTCAGTTGCTGTATTTTTTCAGTTCTAGGATTTCTTTTTGGTTCTTGTTTGAAATCTACTATGTCACTTTTATAGTTTCTAGTTTGCTGCCAAACTTTGTAATCTTGTCTTATTTCTACTTGAAAATAGTAAGCATGGTTATTTTAAATCTATGGTCTGATAATTGCACTGGAAATTATCCAGAAAACCTGTGAATCTATTATTTCTGCTGGTTCTTGGTCATGTTGACTTATTTCCTCATGTGCCAGCTTATTTTTGATTACATGCTGGACATTGTATTCAAAGATTTCTTTGTAGAAATAATGTGATGACTAGGATAATGTATCTTTCTCCAGATAGTATTGTTTGCTTCTACCAGGTAACTGACTTGCAACATAGCATAACATTAATCCCATTTCAGAAGCTGTCATTTTTCTTAGCTACTCAAGAGATTGGAAGCCTGAATTCATGACTTGCAAAAGCTGATTTACTTGTAGTTCCAACCCAAAATGTTCCCATGCTTGATAGGTCCTGGACTCCAGCCTGTGTCCTCTAATGCCCTGATGCTGTCGAATGCAATGCTTAGACCCTCTGATGCCTCTTTAGAAGCCAGCAAAGCCTAATCCCTCTGATTAATCTCTTTATTTCCAACTTCTTCCAAACTTTGGCCCTCTCAATATTTACCACCTTACTAGCTTCTATGTGTCTTCAAGCATGATTTTAAAAATATCTTCTCCACTTTCTGAATTTTTAGCAGTAGGAAGGTCAGTCTGAATTAGCTGTTCTGCCTTTACCAGAAGCAAAAATCTCCCAAGTAGTACATGATTTGACTGGAACATTGAATTTGCTTTGTTCAATGTTCCAGGGAGGACATAAAAGATAAACCCAAACAATAGGCCAATTCTAAAACATTGAATGCTAGGCTAAAAAGGAAGGATCTTCAATAAGCTATGGGGGATCCACTGAAGGTTCTCAAGCAAAGGAGTTCTACTTGGGAACTGTACTTGAGGAAGATGAATTGAGCACTTCTGTGCCAATCTGATTAGACGGGGATGAGACCAAAATCAGGAAGGAGAGTTGACCCCTTTTATCAGAATTTCAGAGAAGAAGGAAATCTGTCTGAGCGAGGGCTGGGGTGGTGGCAAGGCTAGGAAGACAGGAACAGATGGGAAGTCCAGCGTTATTGCATGAGTGAGGCACACCAATTAGAGGACAGAGACAGAATTCAGAATGGGGAAAGAAAACCAGATAAAGGACAATGAGAGAAAAGTAAAATGATACGATTTGCCAATTAACTGAGAGTGAGACTGGAAGAGTAAGAAGAATCAAAGATGATAGTGAGGGCTTGAACATGGGTAGCTCAGCCAAGGGAAAGAGATTATGAATGAGGTCTAAGCCACAACCCATCCATCCTCCTTTTAGTCATGAGACAGTGCAAAGAAAAAATCTCAGTTTGAAGTGAGTGACAGTGGCCACTCTCCAACCCAAAAACCTCCCAGAGGAGAGATGATTTCATATAAAAATAGAGAATCTACCCCTGGAATACATCTAGATATGGTGTCACTACACTCAGGCAGGTGGGATAATCTCTTGGAGTCAGAGGGCAGCCCATTTTGTGACATTAGAGATTCTCTAAGTGAAGCTGGCTGACAGCACAATTCTTGTTTTGAGGAAGGAGAAAGCTCCCAAAGCCACTTGTTAGTATCCTGGAGTATTGGAATACAAGCCAGGAAGTTCCAGAGAAAAGAAGAGGCACACAGAAATAGACTGAAGTGTGAAGAGGGTGAGGGGCACACCCTATCACTATGTGACAGGTGATCCATGTGGGCTTCCAGGATTCTCACCATTGGTTCTACAGAGTGATGAAAAGGTACCCATTAGTGTTAACTTCTCAGGTTTTTAGGAAGGGTCTGAATGCAGTGGAAATACAAACCTTTAAATAATAATTATGCCTTTCTTGGCCTAGATGTCTGTCATGTACTCCAGATATTTTTCCCCTTCCTCCCTTACATGTATATGAATGAATATCAAAAGTAGGTACCTGTGAAAAAATAAAAATAAAATTTCACTTTCATTGTAAAGACCTTAGAGATGAAATAAAAGTAAAATGTGACTTGGGGAAGGGCTATACAATTTCATAAATAAAGGACCGAGCCTGACATTGAACTGAACCTGTGTGACAACAGAGGGGACTAGTACAGCCACACCAGGCAAAGCTCACCACCCGACACGTTTGCTTTTGCCTTTCTTATTATCTACATCAAATCAATAAGGTCTGCAAAAGCAAATGTATTTTTTTCTCCCTATTCTATCCCAGGACTCCTCTCCCACTTCAGACCTGGAATTTAAGAGGATGACCACCCCTCTCCCAGTGTCCTCTGGGCTTCTCTTGTCTTCCCCAAGAAAGCTCCTACTAATTCTTTCAAAAGGACCCTACCTCCTGCAGTTACTTCTTCACACGCTCCTGTGGACAGCTTTAATTTACCCCAGTGGAAGTCAGGATGTAGGTGTGGGTAGAGGCCTGGAAAACCTATCAAAGCACAATGAGGCTGAACAAAAATGTCCCAGGAATAGACTCTCAGCTCCCTGTAGGTAGGACCGTGTTTGCCACTCACACTGTACCCCTAGCACCTGGCACAATAGCCGGCTCATAAAAGACACACTATAAATGCTTGTTGAATTGTTGAACTGAGAGAGCTGGGATGAGAAAAACAAGCCAGGCATCCCTTTCTTGTCAAATAATCCTCATACATTTGCCACCCAAGAGCAGGGCAATGGGTTGACCCAAGGATTTACTTTCATGACACAGCCCCAAGGAGAATCCTCCCTATAAATGTGCTCACTTTTTCTCTCCAAATGACTTTATTCCAGAAGAAAGCAAAACAGTAAGTAGATGACTTCCCTTTGTTTTTTGCGGGAAAGAAAACAAAAAGTGAGAAGAAAGATAATTTGAAACTAAGGTGTTAAGAAGTGTAATAGGGTAAAGGAGGCCAAGAAGAACTCAGTGTTGCCAGAGTAGGGAGAGGTTTGACTGATTGGCTGACACCATCCACCACAGTCATCAGGCACCTGTGGGCCTGGACCCTGCAGGAGGCGGCTGGGTGTATTCCTGCTGACTGAAAAGACAAGTTTGCACATTCAAGGCTAAGAAGGGACCAGCAGTTACCAGCCAACCCCAAAGACTGACTAAAGCTGAGTGGTCAGTCACCTTTGATAATCACAGTCATCATTAATGAGTCCACCAGGGTACTGGCTGTAACCCCAACCCCAGATGGTTCTCAGATGGGTGCATTTGACTAGCTTAACCTATGTCTGGTTCCCCTCTGTGATGTTCTGGCCACCACCCAAGAACTTGGGATCTTTGCCTCTAGCTAGAGCTTCAGGAATAGAAGCTCACCTACTCCCTAAACTAATCTTCAGAATGAAGAACAATGGTAGCACTGCAGAAATAAAAGGTAGGATGTGGAAATGCAGGAAGAGATGCTCACAGGACTACAAAAAAATGCAGCATCTAAGAAGGGGCAAGTATTAAGGATCCCTTTCATATGGCCTCGATCTTCCCTCCTGCTTTGACAGTCTTAGTGGGTTCAATATGCTATCCTGTTGGGATGTAAGAACTGAGAGACTGAAATTCCCAATGCACCAGTCAAATTTTTTAAATCCAAAGAAAGTAGAACTCTGGTGAAAGCCATTTGTAAGCATATCTCCAGAATCTAATATATCCAAGTGGCCAATACCAGTTAATTCACAACCAGACACTTACGGAGACTCAGGAACAGAAGGGGGCAGGTGCTGGTAATCCCTTGAGTGCTAAGATCTTTTTAATAATACACTGGAGAGCAGAGGGGAGAAGAAACAGCATTAACAGAAATGATTGAAACAAATGCCCCACTGGTGAACAGTGATCTCGTTTTGGGCTTCCAAAACTGATTGATTATCAGATCCACCTTAAGCCTCTTTTGAGAAGGTTCTCCATCCCCACTGCTGCTCTCAACACCCTTGTCGATTCTGATTACACCCATCTGGAATGAGGGTAGGGAATCTTTAACTTTCAAAAGTTCCTCAGGTGAATCTGAGGACAAGCAAGGCTTGGAAATCATGGGTCCAACCCATGAGACTCACAAAATGAAAATATGCAAGTCAAACGCCAAACTGGCCCATCTGGTTTCACTATTCCAGGAAAGGGAGCCCAAAAGGATGCTAATCTGTTACAAGTGGCCTGAAAAATATATCTACGTTTTAAATACTTCCTCTCTTGAAATAGTAAACTGAATTACAGCGAGCTAGCTCCATGGTGATATTTTCCCTGATTCCAGCTCACAGAGAGAATTTAAAGTGAAAAATCTTTTCAAAAGGAAGATACAGAATGCTGTGCTCCTCAGTGATGCTTGCTCTGGGCCCAGTGCTGGTGCTGACCACTTCACACATGTCATCTCACATAACCTGTAGGGAAGGCACCATCACCCCCATTTTACATATAAAGTCATTGTCTCAGGGAGGCTTAAGTAACTTGCCCAAACTACAAAGTAGTGGCATGTGAATTGAACTTAAATCTGATTCTAGAGCCTTTACCTTGAAGCCTAGAGTATGTTGCTTTCTTAAACCTTCCCACATCTACATCTCTGCTTAAGTTTCTAGGTCTTTGAATGTCACTTAACAAGCAGCCCCTCCGTGCCAATGTGGTTGCATCCATTTCTTTGCTAGAGCGCTCCCGAGTGCATGCAGCCATGGGTAAGGACCCAGTGGGTAGTAGGAGTCAAGAGGAGAGGCTGGGAACTGTCTGGGGCTCCTCCTGGGATCTCCTGGTGGGGTGCAGAACTATACCAGGGATTCTGACTTGCCTACTGAGCAGAAGAATCAAAGGACAGACGTTCCAACAGCCAGGCAAACCCAAACCACAGAGAAGAAAGGGAGGCGGTCAAAGCCATTAGGACCCCACAAATATACCCACCGGGAGAATCAAATCAGGGTTGTGAAGGCAACAACAGAGTTTGTTGGTGGCCTAGGTTTTTATTCTTTGAACGGCTCTGTATTTCAGCTTCATGCAGCAGTTTGCAAAAGAGCCCTGGGGATGGCAAGAAAGCAGAGAACACCTCTCTTTGTAGCCACAACTATAGATCCCAAGATCACTATGACCAAATTAGGGCAGAAAGCCTTCAGTGACGCACACACAGGCCCTGGGGAGTCTGAAAGTGAGCACATCTAATGCTGTCGAACAAAACGTGAAACCGAAGAAAACACCCAGCCACACAGAGCCCTTTGAATTGGTGGCTTCACTCCAGGGCTGCAAGTGGGGAGAGAGTGGAGAGAGACAAAGCCTGGCTTTGGAAAGCCTCAAAAGAGTTTCTAGGAATGCCACGTCCCAAATCCGGTGGGGTTTGTGAGGGGTTTGGAGAGTCTTGGTTGTTAAACAGCACTTAGTTGTCTCAGCTGGAAGCGGAGTTCTAGACTTGCCTAGCGCGAGTCACAAATCAAATCAAATCCTAAAGCAAAAGTAATTCCGAGTAGAGTCTAATTCTAATTGCAAGATGACTGAGAAGGGATTTTTATGATCAGCAGATGAGCCTAGGGCAATTTCAAGTACAAGTAAGGTTCTTATTTATTTGCTGTTTTAAAAAATGTCCCACCACCTTGTATGAAGGAGGGGGTTCTGCCTGGTGGAGAGAGCCCAGCAGTGGGACGTGGAAATGGACAACACCAACAGCAGTGAGGGAGGCTGCCAGGCAGCCTGAGTTCTCTGCTTCTAGGACCAGGCCCAGAGAAAGGTGCTCTGACCCAAAGTTGGGCACGTTCTCACCCTAGACCAAGACCAAAGGTTCTCCTAGACGTTCTGATAAATACCCAATGTAGCTTTTAAATCTTAATCTGTTCTTTCTTAGTTTGCACAGTAAGATGTACCCCTGTCAGAGGCGTTTGAACCAGAGCAACTCCATCTTGAATAGCAGATGTGTAAAATGAGGCTGAATCCTACTGGGCTACACTCCCAGAAGGTTAGGCATTCTTAGTCACAGGATGAGATAAGAGTTGGCACAAGATACAGGTCATAAAGACCTTGCTGATAAAACAGGATGCAGTGAAGAAGCCCACCAAAACCAAGATGGTGATGAAAGTGACCTCTGGTCATCCCCACTTCTCCTTATATGCTAATTATAATACATTATCATGGTAACAGACACTCACGCCAGCACCGTGACAGTTTATACATGCCATGGCAACATCCACAAGTTTCCCTATATGGTCTAAAAGAGGGAGGAACCCTGATTTCCAGGAAACCTCTGCCCTTTTTCTGGAAATCTCACGAATAATCCACGCCTTGTTTAGCATATAATCCGGAAATAACTGTAAATATAATCAGTCACGCAGCTCATCCTGCTTCTTGGCCTATGGAGTAGCCATTCTTTTATTCCTTTACTTTCTTAATAAACTTGCTTTCGCTTTACTCTGTGGACTCACCCTGAATTCTTTCTTGTGTGAGGTCCAAGAACCCTCTCCTCTGTTGGGGTCTGGATGGGATTCCCTTCTGGTAATACCCCTATTATCATTCCACCTAAGAAAACAGGAATCCCGGGAAACCTAATTTCCACATGCAAAATATTTTTTAACTACTCACACTCTCTGAGATGTCTTGGTAGGAACTGGACCACTTAGTTCAGACACTGAAAATGATTCCAAACTTGGCTACTCATGAGAATCACCTGAGGAACTTTAAAAAATCCTGGGTCACAACCCCAGTGACTCTGATACATTTGGGCCCTCCCAAGGTTTCTGAAAGCTAGAACCATAGATGCAGGAATAACCTGAAAAGTGAGTGGACCCTAAAATCTTCCTGGGGCAGATTTCCTTGGTTCTGGGAGAGTCATTTGCCTGAGTCACTACCCTTCTTGGTGTTCTGGAAAATGGCAAAGTACATCAGACACAGGGAGGATTCCTCGGCAGTCATGTCAATTGCTATTTAGGTTAAGTTACTGCTACCTCTATAATATTCCCTTTTGGTGGGGGGGGGGTTGTTTGTTTGTTTGTTTGGAGAGCAGCATGGGGGCTAGGATTTTTTTTTCTTAAAATGACTTTAGAATGCTCAGCTTGTTTTTATGGAAGGGCAGATGAGTTATAGTTCAAACCAGTTTGAACATTAGGTAGAGAGAGGTAGGGTTATGGGTAGAAGAAGGCAGCACAGGTGGGTGAGATTCTCACCTGTGCTGAGCCCAGGATCCAGTTGCAGTTTGGACCACCAACCCAGGCTTTGGGGGATATACCATATTGGAACCCTGTTCTGCTGCAATTGCTCTGTGGGTGCTTTAAGGCTAGGGCGATACCCTATCTGCTACCCAAGGGTAAGGTTAATCTGAAGGAAATGAACATTCCCTAGGAAGACAATGAGGACTGGAATGTGGAAATGAACATTCCCTAGGAAGACAATGGGGACTGGAATGTGGAAATGAACATTCCCTAGGAAGACAATGGGGACTGGAATGTGGAAATGAACATTCCCTAGGAAGACAATGGGGACTGGAATGTGGAAATGAACATTCCCTAGGAAGACAATGGGGACTGGAATGTGGAAATGAACATTCCCTAGGAAGACAATGGGGACTGGAATGTGGAAATGAACATTCCCTAGGAAGACAATGGGGACTGGAATGTGGAAATGAACATTCCCTAGGAAGACAATGGGGACTGGAATGTGGAAATGAACATTCCCTAGGAAGACAATGGGGACTGGAATGTGGAAATGAACATTCCCTAGGAAGACAATGGGGACTGGAATGTGGAAATGAACACTCCCTAGGAAGACAATGGGGACTGGAATGTGGAAATGAACATTCCCTAGGAAGACAATGGGGACTGGAATGTGGAAATGAACACTCCCTAGGAAGACAATGGGGACTGGAATGTGGAAATGAACACTCCCTAGGAAGACAATGGGGACTGGAATGTGGAAATGAACACTCCCTAGGAAGACAATGGGGACTGGAATGTGGAAATGAACACTCCCTAGGAAGACAATGGGGACTGGAATGTGGAAATGAACACTCCCTAGGAAGACAATGGGGACTGGAATGTGGAAATGAACATTCCCTAGGAAGACAATGGGGACTGGAATGTGGAAATGAACACTCCCTAGGAAGACAATGGGGACTGGAATGTGGAAATGAACACTCCCTAGGAAGACAATGGGGACTGGAATGTGGAAATGAACACTCCCTAGGAAGACAATGGGGACTGGAATGTGGAAATGAACATTCCCTAGGAAGACAATGGGGACTGGAATGTGGAAATGAACATTCCCTAGGAAGACAATGAGGACTGGAATGTGGGTTTTCATTGCAACTCAGAATACCCCCAACCCCACAGCATGGTGGTGAGACTGCCCTTCCTCTAGGGATCAGGATGCCCAGGAGTGGGGCAGGAGGCACCCAAAGTGACAACAGGTTTAAGCCTGGACGTGCCTAGAGTGGCCACCTTTTAAAGAAATGTGAGTTACTCTCTGTTTCCTTTTTAACCCTTGACTCATCAGAAAAAAGTTGCATTCAAATATACAGCCTGATCTCTTTGTGCTGGAAGGAATCTGGGGAAGAAACTCTTCCAGGCTTGGATTAACAGGAAGAACAGCAATGAGAGGGAGGGGTCACCATTTCTTCAGCTGCAGGAGGCAATTAGTAGACACTTAAAGAGGATCTGAGTGCAGCTCAGCTAATTTAAAAAATCAACTTAATTTGAGTTTTAACCAAAATGTGACTTTATTTTGTATTTGCAAGGCACTGAGTTCTGCTATAAACAATTAACCTCCCCCATCCTCCCCACCCTCAAGGCTTCTGTCTGAGAGACTTACTGGGAAGAGGAACGGAAGAGTCTAGCTCCTCTGCCACTGAGGACCCTATTAGTCCACCTTGGCCCAGTGCTGCAATCACCCAGCCCACTGGGCTGCAATGACCACATCTGTACCTACAGCCCCTCATCCAATTTTTAGTGCAGACCTCAATCCCCATCTCCCCCTGACCTCCTGGCCACTCACGCACGCAGTACATCTCCATGCTGTCCCATAGACACTTCAAACACGGCTCCTCAAAAGGTCCCATTGGTTCTTTCACACCTGTTCCTTCTCCCTTTGTAGAGCACAACAATCCACTTGGTCCTCCATGCCCCTCAGCTGCCTCATCTAATTCTCACCAAAACACACTTCTGGGCCTCTCCCTTCCCTTCCATTTTAGTACCTCAAGCCCAATCCCCATCAATTCTCCCCTGGACCACAGCAGCAGCCTCCTGACAATTCCTTACACTCAAAGTGCAGTCCCAGCACTGCCAAACTTGGAGACAGAGAGCTTAGGTGCACACCCAGGTCCCCTGAGCACTCAGCAGCTTCTTTCACAGATTTTCTCTTCCCTTCTCTCTTGACCAGATACAGAAGAGCCAGCGGGAAATTGAGAAGCCCTCAACAGGACAGTGGGGCCACAACATGGAAGGAACCTGGGTTCCTGAATGACTGCATGGAACAAAATCCCCCCACCTACTAACCCATGTTAAACTGTGGTGGTTTGTTACAGAATGAACCAACCGTGATTAATAGTAAGCAACTCAAGAACAAAAAGAACAAGACTATTTAATAGAAAAGCAATGCTTTTCCATTCACAAACCTTTCATTACAACATTCAAGTTGGATCCTACAGCCAGAGTAGTAAGTATACCTCACTGATGGCTGCAAGGGCCAGCCAGTGCCCATACACAATCAAAGCTGTCTACCAAAGACTTTATACCACCAGCCCTGTACCCTCTCAATTGCCCTCTAGTTTCTCTAACCCCAATATTGGAGTGTCTATGATCACTGAAGGAAAATGAAATATGATTCTAGGTGTCACGTTTCATAGGGTGTGACTGTCAGCTAATGTGATTTAAGCCCTGGAAAAACCCCTGTGTCCTTTTAACATCCAAAACTAATCCTCTTCATACCAGACATAGATGTTAAATAAACAGAGATTTCCATTAACCTACACCTCTGTACATCTACTTTTAAAAAGCAGTGTCACTCTCCTTTAAATGAATATACTAATTAGTGTATTAATAAATAGCTGAATGGAATCAATGAGACATGTAATCAAGGTCTGACCAGGAGTCAGGGCCAGGATGAAGGAGGTGGGGGGAAGGAGAGGAGGGAAAAGAATCTTATTAGCAGGTTTGCTAAGGAGGGACAAGTAAAATCAATGCCACACATGCAGCCGAAGCACAGCCAAAGTTGACAGTAGATGGAAAGCTAAGTGCTTGCTCCACCTCCTTCCTTTGACAGGAAAGCTCCCAGTGAGAGTTAATGTGATGAGCAAGGAAGACATTAATTGGGGCAGGAAAAGCCATTCAGAGATGGTGTCCAGGATCACAGCTGGCAAAATTACCCAGAACCTCAGTGCTAGAGCCCTGACTCCTAGATCTTGATTTAAGATACTGAGAAAGAAGGAGAGTTGATTTTGTCCTCAGCAAACACTTGGTCTAAAAAAGAAACCACAGTGGGAGTTGCTTGTTTGGGACCCTCTGTTACTCTCATCCCCACTCAAAAATTCTGGTTCACAAGCAGTAGCTGTAAGTACCTTTGCCCCAAGGTGCTAGGCACTGGGAAGTGAAGGGTCTGGACTGTACAGGCAGCCCCGGGGGTGGGAATGGGGCAGCTCACTCCTTCATCAGCTCCCAATTTCCTGTAGCACACCTCATAGCTAGAAGACTCTGGAAGGTGAGAAGAAAGAATCCTTCTGCAGGTGTGAGGTTTCCAGCTAAAATGGTATCTGATTACCTCAGCCCCTGCTCATTGGATCTCAAATTAGCATTGGTACTCCATTTCCTTCATCTGGAGACACACCCTCTCTGGACCACAAAACACTGGACAGAAGAAAAATGGGCTTTATTTCCTTGAAGATTAATATCAGGAGAAATGTCCTCTGTATAAAATCAATTAGGTGCCTGCGACCCTCACCCCAAAGCCAGCTCAGTGATACTGGTTGAAATAGAAGGTATGTTAGGATAAAAGAAACTCAGAAAAAACTCGTCTAGGGGCCAGTACTGCCCATGATAATCCCTGTTAGGGGTGATTCTGCCAGGAGGGAGGGTTTGGCTCGTGAGCAGTTAGAATATTTGGCTCAGGATTCTGGGGTGTAATGGGTTCCCATGCCATGAACCTGAAGCTCCTCCTAATTCTGGTTGCTGGAGAAGCCAGTCTCTCTGGGTGGACCTCACATGCAGAAAGCCTGCTGCCCTGGATGCCTAGCTCTGGCATGATACCCCCACCTGGATGATCTAGAAGCCTCACAGATGTGTCCTGAGATATGTTTCTGCCAGCCCCAGGCGTGGCCTGCAACCTGCTCACCCTGAGGTCAGCATTTCCTGGAATAACAGGGAGGACATACATAAAGGAAGTGTGGGGACATGGCAGGAGGTAGCAGCTCTCAGCAGCCCCTAGGCTATTTCCCACATTACTGCAAATGGTATTTTGCCCCAGGAGGCTCATAACACTGTCAGAAGGATCTCTAGGCCCCCCAGACCTCCCCAGACCCATCAGAAAAGCCAAGGGGTGATGGTCATCAGCCCAGACCCATCAGAAAAGCCAAGGAGTGATGGTCATCAGCCCATGGGGAGAGCTTCCTGACAGAGTAGTGAAAATTAAATGCAAAAGAGGGGCCAGAGATAGCTGTCCCTGAGCTCAATCTGAAGCACAGGCACCTAGAGCAGTGGGGACTCATAGGACCTTCCTGTGTGGTTTGAGAGGCCCTAGCAAAGTTCCCAGTCCACATCTTACTCCCTCCACTGACATGCTGAAAGTCCACCATTGCAACATGGTCTCTTTGAGGGTCAAGCATCAAGGCTTCTCTTTCTTCAAACTACTCCTTAGTGTACCTCGTTCATCACCTCTGTTTCTCTGTGGCCCAAGGCTAAACACAAGACAGTGGAGAGGATGCAAACAGCAGGGTCCCCACTGGCCTACATGGTTATTTACTGAGAATTAGGGAGTGCTGTCCTTCCTCTCTGGTTGGCCAGAACTTGGTAAACAGAAGGCATCTTGGGGGAAGAAAAGGGCAACCCTTTCTGAGTAAGGAGATGCAGCAAGCCTTGACCAATAAAACATGAGCGGAATGTCAGCTCTTAGTTGCTCCCAGCTCACAGGTATACACACTACAGTTTATAGCACCAAAGCCTCTCTCTAAAGGAAGAAGAGAGGTCGAGAGGAGATATCCAAGTACTTGGGGCAAAATTCAACTACTTCTCAGTTGGAGATACAGAGATAGAGATAGAGACAGAGATAGAGATGATAGAGATAGAGACAGAGACAGAGATATGACTATTTTCAAACCAAAAGTATCAGGACACCTACTCAACCCACAGACTGTTCTAGTAAACACAGGGCCTGTGGTCACTGTAGATGGGAGGAAGAGTAGAGGATGGCAGTGACAAGGATCCTGGGGGGACAGTGTGACAAGGTGCCCCTTTTCCTTTAGGGGACAAAGAAGCAATGGCAAATCTCCCCATGGTGTACTATGCATCGGAAAGACCATCTCCAGAAGACCAGAGCAGGACTCTCTGCTCACAGAGGTCCCATCATCCTCAAAATACACTGACACACTCCGTTTTCAGACTCTCTGAGCTTTTGTTACCTCTCCACAGTGGCAAATCACCTTTCTCCACAGTGAACCGGTGGTTCTTTCCTCTCTCAGCCAGAGTGTTGCTGGGAATAATTGCAATGTTTCCAGCTTAATCGTTCGTCCTCATGCAGAGATTTCACTGATTTCGAAGCTAAGGTGCCTGGAAGAATCGAGCATGCTCTGAGCCAGCGTGCCGCAGGGCAGAGGGTTCTGATTGGCTGGCTGGCTGTACATGATGAAAACCACACAGGAGGATCCCAGAGACCCTTACTCACCAGTTTAAGGCTATCTTTCCAGGAAGCCAGGGCCTGGGGCTGAAGATAGCTGAGATGGGATGTGTTCATAAACATCCCCTGTTGGAGGTAGGTGAGGACATCCAAGTATGCAAATACCGTGTACACTAAACACACCTCCCTGGTCTCCAATGGACCACTTCCGCTTTCTGACTTTGTTGCAGGCAAACATTAGCAGATGCCCCATCCTGCAATGCTTGGCGTAATTATCAGGTAGACTCCAGGCAATAATTACTCACTAGTGGTTAGCCACCGCTCTGAGCCAAGAGTCTCCTATCTGCTCTCCCTACACCGAATTCAGAGTCTTGGGTGGTAAATCTGAAGGAAAAATAAAAAAGGAACCATCACCATGGCCTGGCAAGAAAAACACATTATCTAAGATATCACGGCTGCAGGCCCTATAAAAATAATGTATGTTTACATGTGGATGGCTAATCTGAGCACAGATTGAATATATAAACATAGCTGTTAAATCTAGACTCCGGGAAAATTCTGAGTCTTCCAAAAATAAAGGAATCCCTACAAATATTTTTAAATCTTTTTTAAGAGGTCATACTCTGACAGAGAGCTAGAATTAATGCAATGAGACCAGCCACCTGCTCTTCCTCCCTTCCCATTTGCTTATAGAACCTCAAGGCAGTGGGCTTGTTGAAGCCCAGTGTTAGAAACAGATGTGACTATTTATAAACCAAGAAAACTGTAGTGTTTAAACCCAGCACAGGATGGCAAGAAAGAGAATGACGAGGTTTATGAATCTGAAGACCAGGCAACAATTTTCAATAATATTATCTTTTCATTTATTGAGCATTTAATATGGGTCAAGCAGTGAGCAAGCTATTTCCCATGTATTATGTCACTTAATTGTTAGTCTCTTGTTTTACTCTTTTAATGATAAGAACACTGAACATCAGAGAAGACAGGTAACATGCTGATGCTGATGCTACACAACTGAGTAGCCAAGGCCTGAGGCTGTCTGTAAATTACTTTAAAATGCGTCAGCTGAAACAGGGTGGGATAACGTAAGTTAGTTCCAATCCCCACCCAAGGATGCTTAGTCAACATCTGAAGTGTTGTAGCTAACCAGGGCTGGTGACTTAGCCTTTGAAAGCCTCGTATCAGAGTCTACACTATTTGTTAAAAAGCATAAGAGATGTTGGAAACAATTTATCAATGGGAAATTAAGCAGTGTCAAAATTGGATAATTGGTTAGAAATGCCATCCAGACATCTCTGCCCTTTGGGTATAAAAATCTGACAAGCCTAGACCCCTTGGGGCTCCATTCTTGGCCTAGGGGTCCTACTAGGTCTCTTTCATCTCTCAAAGGATGCTGTCCTCTAATCCCACTAGAAGGCAAGATGAAACCTACAGCCACATTGCCACATCTGCCTCAAATAAATCTTCCTTGAAATAAACTTGTCAGAGTTACTAAGTCAGTGTTTCCCAAACTTTCTCATTTTCTGACACTTGCAGAAAGTGATAATATTTTTTACCACACCCTGGGGCCAGAGAGGGAGCCTCTGCCTGCTGCATGCCCCTTGTGCCCTCTGGCTGTCCACCTGCAGGTGTGAGGTAACCCACTACATCAGCAAACTTTGAGACCCTTCCCTGACACACTAGTTAAGGCAGAGAGCAGGATCCACACTAAGCTTCAAAAACAGGTTGTATGGCTATTTCTATGCCCGGTTACTAACAAAGATTGGTAGGTAGAGTAGAATTGAGTCTGCAACTTGCTTTTGCAGGAAGGTTGTAGAGGAGAAGGCCCACAGCTCTCACTTGCCTGTAATCATTGGAAGTGAGTCCCCACATAATCTGCCCATCAAGCATGGCCAAGTTGGCGTAAGTTGGGTTGCAGTGCCAGGCCTGTCTGCCTCCAAATACTATCCTGGGTCCTGGGTGCTCCTTTGCTTCTGGAGCCTAAAGAAAGTGAATCAATAGTTATTTGTCAAACCCAAAAGGGAAGCTCTTCAGAAAATGCCATGTCAAAGGGTTCTATCCTTAGTCCTGCACTGTTTTGTACTTTTATCGGTAATTTGAACGAAGACTGAGAGTCACATTTATCAAATTTGCAACTGACAGGTTCCAGGACTTGTGAAGGTCAAATTAGATAACATGAGAGAAGTCATTTAATACTAGAGTAAGTCTCAACCCGTTGATGGAAATGGCACAAAGTTTAAATACCTTAGCAGCGTGAAGCAGGGTCAAAACTGGACCCCCAAAATGAAACTGAAAGTGACAAATATAAGTTGAGATTTTAGGCTTCAAAAAATATTAATGGATAAAGTACCAGATGGCAGAAGTTTGTGTAAAACACAAATACAATGAGGGCAGGAGAAGCTTTGAGACCCACTGGTTACGAACCAGCAGTGGGATGGGGGCTGCCACAGGATCTTACAGGAGCCTCTGCCCAGCAAGTCTGCCACACGGATGAATTCTGACATTGGGCTTTGCTATCCACACCTCCTGCAGATGGTGACTTGTACCTGTGATCAGTCACACAATCAGATGTGGAGTCAGACCTACCTACACCATGAGCAGAAATGAGCTCTCCATCAATGCAGAAAGCAGTGAAAAGAGAAAGAATCCTCCATCGCGTGCTACTGAAGTTGAGTTGTTCCCATTCCCTGCAAAAGCTCCCAACTTGCCAGCACAGCCAGGATGTTTGGCTCAGAGAAAAGAGGTGGGAGAAGAGTTTATCAAAACCTACAACTCAAGATATCCTTCACAGAAGATGGAGGAAATGGAAGGAGGGGGGCATAAAGATAGGCAATCAATTACCAAGGAGCAACTGTTTGTGCCCTTGAATAAAAATCTCTTTATTTCCTTGAATTTTCCTTTAGTTTACCTTAAAAAGTTTTCACCTTTGCAAAACCTTAGGACCTTTTGACCAAAGACAACAGGAAGCCAGCCAAGTTTAATGGAGTTTTCATTTTGGAAAGGATGTTATCTGCAGCTCCTCTCTGCCTACCAAGCATTATAGTAAGTCTGTGGTCTAGAGCCCAACTCGTTAGGTGCTCTGTTTACCATCAGCTGATGCAAAATGATAATCATATGGAAGAAAAAACACCAAGACATGGACATCACTGCCTGCAGACTTCCCCAGAGAGCTACCTCCCACTTCCTGTAGATCCACAGTTGTTTCAGGATGTGTAATGCCCTCTACTGTCAGACCATTCAAACACGTCTCTTTTCAAGCTCAGAAAACCAAGTTTAAGGTAGAGAGAGGGAGAAAGAAAAATCAAACAACCCAACACAACCATATCGAGTCCAAAGGGAACTGCAAATGTGTCGAAGACAATGCCTGCTTTCAAGAAGCTTGCAATTAACTGGGAATATGAGATGTAAATACTGAAAATATAAGCCAATAAATAATTTATTACGAGGAAATTCTTGGCAGGCTGAATTTTCAGAACGTCTGTACGTATACTACTGTCTTCACACAAAAATGCCCCGACTTGGCTAAGGCCTGGTATGTGGCTAAGTCTACTTGTAAAATTTGTTACCTGGTTAAATGCCGTTCCATACATAGCAATATTTTAAAGTTTTCAAATATAAGTTTTAGGTGAAAATACCATTCTTTCAGAACAGTATGTGCTGGAGAAATGCCTTTTTTTCAAAGTGAATTTTCTATATTTGGTCATGTGATATTCTGCAAGCTTTTTTATAAAAGCTCTCTTGAACATTCCAAAAATGAGCATCATCAAATTAAAACAAGAGAACGTCTATTACATTGCTGCAAATCCTAGATGTAAATAAAATACCATTTCACTCAAAAATAATTTCCAGAAATATAAATACAGTTTAGAAAAATTATTTAAAGTTTATTTTTAAGGATTTCCCAAGAAGGCTTTGGCCTTGCTAGTATTAAGTCAAGAAAGAAGGAATGAAGGAGAGTGACATGAGTTAGAGCAACTTCATGCAATTAGGCCTAGGGTTAGCAAAGCTTACTCTCCACCCACCGCCCCCAACACCCGGCCTGGGGCCAATGACAGCCAAGATTCTTTGTCCAATTTGACAGCATGCACAGGGTCAGGACTCTGCCTCTTTCGCCTTTGCCTGCTCTCTTAGATCTAATCATCCAAGCATAAAAGCAGCAGCAACTTTGAGAATCCGTCATGACCCCAGGTCAGTAGGTAGTCTCTAAACTAAAACTATGAAGGTGGTTCAAGAAAACGGAAAAGCATAGGGATTCCCTACCTTCATTGCAGGCTCCGAGACAGCCTTGGAGAGGGCTCAGCTCACCAATCCCAAAGGCCTCACCTGCAGTGGACAGGGGCATGGTGAGGGGATGTAAGGAGGACACCCCCAGGAGGCGTCAACTGCTCTATTCCAGTCCTGACCACAGATCGCTGCGGTTAGGTTACTTCTCTTCTTAGAGTCCCAGGCCCTGCCCTCTGCCTCCTAGTAAGGAAACAATGCGCCACCAGATAAGCTGGGAGAAACTACGGAATTCCCTGAGACCAAAAGTGCAGCTCCATAAATATATAACGTGCTGAGAGCAGTTGATAAAATGTACAAGGGCTGGGAAAAGAGGCGTGAGGAGGAATGAACAGAAATCCTGCCATGTCTGTGGGGTTTTTGAAAGGTTAGAGCTCAAAAGCACTTGCCCCGCCCCCCGTTTCTTCCCAGAAGACAGCCCGAAGTACAAGCCAATTTTATTAGCAGCTCTGAGATGCCCAGAAGCAATTCAGAGAAGTGGATCCATCGTTTCACTTGACGTTGTACTGCAATTTTGCAGCTAAAGGCACTTCGGGCCTGAACTCCCTGGGTCCCTCCGTCTTGAAGAACTGGTCTAAAGGATGCTGGGGCTAGTCAGAAGCCCAGCATTGTCTGGGGCCTCTCCACACCCCCAAGTCTCACTACCTTCCACAGCAGCACAGAGGTTTGAAAGCATCTGGAAGACTTGAAGGAAGTGGATATATCTCTCTCTAGCACTCTGCTCAAACCAATGGCCTGTTCTCTGCAGTTTCTATGGTATGAACACAGTAATGGAACACAGGAGCCCCTGTCTACACTTCCGGCAACAAATGAAGACCACTAAATTATAAAGCTCCCCTGCAGAAGTCGAAGCACCTGTCACTAGTATGCTAACCTGTTCATTTTTTTTCCCCCACGTATTGGAAAGAGAGAGAACAGATACTGCTTGAGTGTTTACTAGGCCCTTGGCTGTGTCTGGTATTTTAAAAATACCTTCATCATAGATGTGTGAGGCAAAGATATAAGAAACAGGGGGTGGAACCTGGAGACGGACTGACCCACCTAAAGGCATTCCAATTATAAAAATTTTTCGTTGACACTCCTTGACGCTCCTGAACCAAGCCAACCCTATCTAGCGGCCAGGTCCTACCTGCAGGCCTTGATTGTCCTACCTCCCAGAATGTAGGATTAGACCAACAAGACATTATTCCTAATGGGCAAGGTCAGTATTTTAATCATCAATCTCTTAGTTCATGGTGAAGCTCATTTCCCTAGACCACACTGTCTTGAGCATGTGCTCACTGAAGTTGGAGACGCACTGAGGAAGGGAACGAGCAGAACAGAAGTCCAGGCGTGCTCTGTTCCAAGCTTGCTCCATAGCACTCTGAGTGCTACTCGACCTCCCAGGACCGTTCTTTTTCCACTTGAAAGTAGTGGGACTCTCTCCTAAGGGAAGGTGAATACCCAGGATGCGTTCAGAACAATTTCAAGTACATTGTCCAAGGCAGTATGCTCACATCAAAACACGAACCACTTGAAAAATGTAAGAATCTCTATGTGGATCTTCTTGCTTCTTTGTCAAGTTTCTGCCAGATCCCAAAAGGAACTTCTAAGTCTGCAACTGGGACCAGAAGTAAACAGCATTAGGTAAGCACGAAGATGAAGCTGCCAGAGACACAAGAGCCTTGTATCCGCCGGCCTCCAGGTCACCTCCACCTGCAAATCCACATGTGCCTCAATTCATCTTGTCCAGAAAAGACTGCAGCACTCCTACCCTACCCCTCCCCGAACAACCTGTCCCAGCCCAGAGTTCTCCAGCTCCACAAATGGCATTACCTCCCACAAGCTGCCCAGGTGGGACACCTGCAGGACGGCCCCACTCCCTGTTCTTTGCTGCCCACCACCTTCACCACCATATCCACCATCTGTCAATGCCAACTCCTATGATGTACTTCTCAGATCAGCCCTTTCTCTCCTTTGCCATCACCTTTGATCAGCCCTGGTTCAGGATGCTCTGATTTACTGCAATGGCCTCCCTTCCAATTGTTCTCCACCGAACCTTGCTACAGTACAAATCTGGTCTTATCGACTCTCTTCTTTGGAGATTCCCCAAGGCCTGATGGATAAATCCCTTAGCCAGACACTGACAATGGTCCTGGTGCAGCCTCTGCCATGTCGCCCCTTGCCCCACTTGCCATCTCTGCCTTGATCTCCTGCAGACCCTGAGGGCTGTGCTCTCACCTCCCCATGCTGCTTCCTCCAGGTGGGACCTCTGCTTATGAGCTCACAAATTCAACCTGAGGGATCCTTTCAAACAACGTCTAAAACTCAATTGGATGCCCCTCTTCCTCCTTTTCTTCCTCCTCCTCCTCCTTCTCCTCTTCTTGCTCCTCATCCTCCTTCTCCAGGAGGCCTTCTTCATTTCCTGCTTTTCATAACTGGATGTATATCCCTCTTCCTATTCCCAGAGCACCTCTTTCATGCCCCAATCTCACTTCCTGCCACACTGCATGTAAATTCCCTATTCCCACATATGCTGTGGCCATACTAAGCCATGAGCTCCCTAATGGTGGAAGTAGATCTTTCATCTCTGCACAAATTCTCACATAGTGCCTAGCTCATAGTAGGCACTCAATAAATATTGCTTGAATTGACTGACTGATTGATCAATTAATTGGTTACATATTTCATACATCATAGCAACCTCTCTTACTAAAATATGCAAATATACATGTATGGAGCTTGGTGAAAGGTAGTCATTGAGGAATGTTACAAACCCTTTTCTGCAGTCCCCAACTGAACCTACTACTACCAGGATCGGGAGCCCCCTGGGGACCCAGGCCTCTGGACTCCTGCACTGACCGTCCCCTGCCACTGTCTCCTGCCATTCCTGCTGCATTCTCCTTTCTGATCCTCTGCAAGTGGCTTTTATCACTTGCACCTCCTCACCAGATCAGCAAACACACCAGAGCTGGCAAAGGTGTGACTAGAGGCCTGAGCTCAGTTTTCATTCTCTTTGTCTTGATTTTCTTTGACCTTGTGTGTAAATAGACTCTTTCTTCTGATGCTCACCCAGCCCTTTAATATGCACGGCCACATTCATCCTCACCTTCTGCGCTGCAGGTGGGAAAGAGCAAGGGCTTATTCCTGGCTTTAAAGAGGAGAAATTGAGGCCTAGCCCAGAGAGGGAATTCACTGAAAGACATTCAGCAGACCTAGGATTAGAAGCTCGGGCTCTCTATTCCCTGGCCAGTATATAATACTTCTTCAATTGCTCTGAAAATGAAAACCTCGGGATTATTTTGCAGAAGGAAACAGAAATAGGCCTGGAGAAGCCATAGCCACATTTCCAACAAGCTCCATTCAGAGGGCACCGTAACTTACATAAATGATTTCCTATTACACCGCAATTATCACTGCAACACGACAGCCTTGCCGCTTCCTTGAAGTGTTCTCTTTGTTGTTTTTCTGTATGAATCCTCCAGGATGGAGAATCAAACACGGTCCGAGCAGGAAAACAAACCACATGAGACCCGCAGACCCAGATTCCCCTTCCGCATGACTCTTCCTGAGGACCAAAGAGAATGCCATGAATAGCTCCCCGTGGGCCCAAGCCCTCTCCCACCGTCTTCCTCCCAAAGCTCTGCTGTATCCCTGCAAATAGGATCCCTTTAAAAAAAAGAAAGAAAGAAAGAAACAGTTTATGAAGAAGAAATGAAGAGGCAATTTCCCAGCATGGCTGGGAATCAATACAAGCTGTTGTCAGAGTTTTCCTTACACCTCTCCAAAGTCAAGAGCGACAGAGCTCCAGCGCTCGACTTACAACCGCTTCACCATAGCAAGATATTTTTAATTTAAAACTCACTGCAGTTGGGTTCGAACTCAGCTGGGACTTGATTTACTGCTAATTCATTTCTCTGATTCCTATAATTCTAAGCTCAGTCACCAAACAGTTTAATGCTGATAGAATCACTAGTGCAATGCTTTATGAATGGGCGTCAGGGGAATTTTGTTAGTGTGTGTTAGCAACTGTTATGCACTCTGGAAAGGAGCATGGTGCCTGCGTCAAGTATGGGGAGGCTCTATATTTGGTCATGTGGATTACCAGACAGTGTCCCCAAGTGATTCAAACCCAAAAACCATTGAGGGGCTACCCCCTTTTACCCCAACCCACACACACACTCACACGCACTCTCTCTCTCCCTCTCTCTCTCTTTCTCTCTCTCTCTCTCTCTCTCACACACACACACACACACACACACACACACACACATCATTACCTATGTAAGTTGAATGCAGTGAAAATGCTTCCCACGGGAAATGCCTGACTGTACTCTCTGGTCACTATCCAATGGTGGCAAAGTTTTCTCTTCCCAAGAGAAAATTTGTTTCAACCATCCAAAGTTTAGGGAGGTGTGTCTTAATGATTCAGGCTTCCTTTGTTAATTTGATAAAGAACATTTACGTTTGTCAGATATATGAAAGCCTCTTATTCAAGCAGTATGGCTGAGAAAAAAAAATGGAGAAGGTGAATGTCATTACTCACATTTTGCAAACATCGATCTTGATCTGTTATGTGCAACCAAAAAGTGCCACTTGTGGAAAACATGTCCACAAACCTGTCAGAGCCGTATTCACACTTCTCGAAATGGTTTATGAATTACACACCTGAAGGCAGAACACTTGGCCACGGTCACTCAAGTTTTGTGAGAACTCGCAGTCATTTCTGGGAGTCTCCAAAGCAAATGACAAGGACAAGAGACAGGCAGTGCCTCTCAAAGTTGGGATCACACATCCCGATTTTATCAGTACAGTGAATTCATTCCTCTGCTTTATTCACCTCTGAACTAAACTAAAACCTGAAAGCTTCCAGTTGAAGGCCACCATCTCCCATAATGCCTTTCTATGGAACCCTCTTTCCAGGAGACATCAATAGGCTTAAAAACACCCACACAAAGGGATCCCCATGGCCCAATAACCTGAAAAGCAGTGGGCTAAGAATAAATAGGTTTCCCAAGAACAGGTCTTCCTCATCTTTAATTCACTCTTGTGTACCTCCAAGAGGAGGACGAAAGAGAGGGTGTCTGCAAACTTATTTGGCCAAAGAATGCTTTTTCCATGGAGGGTTTTATGGACTGGTCTTTGGAATGTTCTGCTAAATTCAGTTTAGTCTTTGCCTGCAATCTATCAGTGCCTAACCCATAGGGTTTTACCCAGAGAGAAAAAATTCAATTCCATGTGTTTCCATGTGCAAAACCACTGCACCTACCTGTCCCCAACCACTATGACCCAGGAGACGCTGGAGGGTAACTGAGGGGTTCAGCCTGCACTCATCCAGGTTCATCTGAATCCTCTGGAATGGCCAGCTAGCCCGACTTGATGTGATCCCTACTCTGTCCCTGCTGGAGAGCAGGGACCCACCATATTAGCCTGGTTCACACTTCCCCAATCTTGACATTTTTAAGGTCATTCTTCTTCACCTTGTCCTGTTCCATTTATTCCTTCTATTTTTACAGCAAATATTTATCAATTGCTTCCAGTAAGATAGGCTCTGAGTTGGGTACTGGGTATACAAGAAGTAAGCAATTGTCCCTCTCAACCTAAGACATAAGGAAACACACAATTCCCATAGTTATCATTGCCACTTCCCTAGCAGCTTCTTACTATTATTAAAAAGCATGAATTGAGTTCTTGATTAGACAAAAGACTGCTTGAAGCAGGGGCTGACCCTACCTTCTGGGAGCTGCAACTCTCAAGCAGACACCCTAATGCAGGCTCACGGCTCTAGGTCGGGTGAGTTGCTCACATCAATCAGTAGTTAGGGGCAAGTGCACTTAAGGAGGAAGACAGGGTCAGTATCTAATGGACAGAGAGCTGGGAAAGAGGTCACAGGCACAGCATGACCATCAGTCCTCTGCCTAGCCTGACCCTAAAGAGCCTTCAAATCAGAAGAGTAGTAAAAAATGTCGATGAGGGGCAGGACTAGCTAGAGGCAATGACTTACAGGAAATATTTTATGCAGAAATGTCCCCTGTTGCAATATATTTCAATGCTTTCATTATTTATGAAAACTAGGAGAGTGGCAGGGGTCATGATGACCTCTCCGTGGTCCTCAGCAGCCGCTCCGTCCCTGAGATAGTCACACACCACTCTGCGGAAGGCTTGCCGCTGTTTAATAAGCCCTAAGATGTTAGGAAAGCCTCCTGAAATCGGGCTGGCACCCATTCTTAACGCGGTTTCTATTTTGGGTTTAAATTGGGTAACCCACAGTGTAGTCGACTAGTGTTGACATAGACTTATGAGTTCTGGGGCTCCTAATTGGAGTACCCTGCCCCGTCTCGCCATCCGACTCTGTTCTGAACAACTTTACGTTGCTTGCATGAAAACCATTATCCCAGACTCCTAATTGATGTATCTGCCCATATCTGCTCAGTCTCACCTGACATCACCCCACCCCACCCCAATTCTGAGCTGCAGTCATTTTCCTGTTCCAACTGTTATCATTGCCACTGCCGGTAGCAGCTTCTTTATCACTATTAAAAAGCATGCATTGAGTTCTTGATTTAACAAGAGACCGCTTGAAGCAGGGGCTGACCCTACCCTCTAAGAGCCACAACTCTCAGGCAGACACCCTAACGCAGAACCACGTCTCTAAGTCAGTGAGCTGCCCACATGAATCAGTGGTTAGGGGCAAGTGCATTTAGGGAGGAAGACAGGGTCAGTATGTAATGGACCAGAGAGGCCCTAGTGATGCTTTCTGTCGTTCCTCCGGTCCTAAAGTTCTCGCTGTCTTTTCTTCCTTCAGAGGCAAAGGCTGGGCTCCAGCAGGGGTAACTCTGGCATACCTACCACAGGGAGAGTGAAGGAAGCCCTAGTCCTAGGGCCTGACCCACAGAGGCTCTAGCTTGACCTGGTATCCCAACCCCAAAGTGAGGGGAGTTGGCTGATGCCTCCCAGGGTGACCTGTGACCAGTGAGCTACAGCAGACAGAAGGACCCATGGATTAACTGCTGGCTGTGCCTCCCCACCACAGACTATTCTGAGACATGGTGTTCACACCAGGCTTCCCTGGATACCTCCTGAGTGACGGAACCACCAGCTGCTTTTCCCTGGGAAGCCGAGGCCAGCTTGGTAACTCACTGTTTGTTCTCCTTCCTTCCCTCCCTCTCCTTGTTTGCTTCACTCTTGCTTCCTAGGACTCCATCCCTCAATAAAGTTGTAACTCACAGCTTCTGCCTTGAGCTCTACTTTCTAGGGAACCCAGGCTGTGACTGGGGTGAAGGACAGACAGGCAGAGGGGGCAAGGCCCAGGCTCTCCATAGCTTTGACAAGAACAGTCCTGCTTGCATCTGTTCTGTGCATTAGAATTCCAAATCAAATCTCACTGGAGTAGAGACTTTCACTGTATACATATTAAAATATGTTTAATCACCAATCTAGACCAAAACCAACCTCCTCACTTTATAAACAATAAACTAAAACATAAAATGCTTTTCCCAAGATCCTTTAGCTAGTGTTATCTACATCTATCTACATCTCAAGTCTAGCTTCTTCCACAATAGTGGTTTTTAAGCAAGGGGACATACAGGAATCATCTAGGAACCTAAGAAAATGAACACAAGCCTGAGTACCTCTCTCTTTCCTTGGAAAGACAAGGGCAAGATAGGCTGTGGAGAAGGTTGAGCAAATGCTGAGGCCAGAGGTGGACTCTCTGCCTGCCTGACACCATTCTGCTTGAGAACCTATTGCTTACACAATCACCAGAATCCAGTACTTGGTTTATGTAATACAAAAGCTCAGTGGAAATTTTCACTGTAGAAGCCACCCCTTTATTCACATTTGAGAGTAGACATAGGAAAGTGCATGTCTTAGTGCAGTGTTTCTCTATGGATTCCAGGTCCGCTACACAATATATCTACTCTTGTGATTTCACAATCCATGAGATCATAGTAAAGGCTCTGAGAAGTCCCGCAGCAAGGAGTATCTTTAGCTTTGCTTTACGCTCAGGGTTCTGCAAACTTGTCTGACTGTGAAAACTTTTTTGGATGTAATGCCTAGTCACTCCCCCGCAGCATATACTTTGGGAAACTCTGCTCTATTTTAAGTATTACTTTCAGGAAAGCAGGTCTGAGATGGAGAGGAAGAAAATGAACTCCAACTGACTCTAGCAACGTTAGCTGACATTCCAGGCAGGCTGCTTCGTCTGCACATCCTGATGCTGCTGCTGTCTCCTCTCACTCTCTAACCCCGCCACAAGAACGGAAGCAATCCACCAGCCACTTGCTGACTTCTTTCCTCTTGGCCTCTGGGCCAAAGCCAAGGAATGACTGGTTCACCTTCTAGTTTGAGCGTCCACATTACCAAAAGGGAAATCCAGCTGTGCTCATTTGAGAAGCATTCAGTGAGTACGTCAGATAAGGAACTGATCTTGAGCGAAGACCAGGAAAAGCTCTGAACTGCCATGTTTTCCTTTCACATTTCCAGTGACCTCTTCCTCAACTGCTTCTCCCCTCGCATTTCGTAATGAAAATACTCTACCCTGTAAGACCCTGGGAATTGATTCAGCGAGGCTCTGTTCAGCGCATTGACTGCGGAGACTCTATCCTCTTAGTTAGTGATCTGTTTTGTGTTGGAGTGACAAAACACCCCAAAATCCAATTTGCTGTTTCGAATCCTGGTTCATGGAGGAAATGCTCTGGAAGGGGAGGGAAAGATCCAAGCTTAGAAGGAAAAGAAGGGATGCCTGAGATCTCGCCAACACCTGTTGGTTTCAGTTTGCATTTACCTCGCAATGTTTTATCCACTCATTCGTACTGCTGCCCCGGAGGGGAGGTGATGTGATTCCAAGTGCACCCCTTCTAGCCACCTCAAGTTGGACAGAACCTTCACTTACCTCACAGTGCAGAGAAGTCAAAGAAATAACAGGATAAAGATTTTTTTCTTTCATTTTCTTTTGGAGAAAATGCAAAAAAAAAAAAAAAAGGCAAGTAACCAAATTTCCTCACTTGTGGCTGTTTCCTAAAATGTTCAGACCATTCCAATGGTCTGAGCTTAGCCCTGGCTTTGGAGTGGGACAGAACCCAACCAGGCCTATGAGCTCCTTCAGGGCACCCACGCCTTTTTGCCTCAAGATGTAATTCCTAATGCTTCACCTCAGCCTGCACCATCTCAGGTTTGAGTTATTTTCTTCGTACAAATGAGGACCTATTCAGTGCTACAGGATATCTATCCCCTGACACAGTCCATTGGCACCAACATCTGATGAGTCTCTGCTGCAACCACCACAGGATCCAGGCACCCAGCATGGCATGATGTCCCCAGGCACAGATTTCTTCCCTGCTTCTGGATCCTGAAGTCGGAAACTCTAGGGGTAATGAATGAATGAATGAAAGAACAAGTGTCAAGTACCTACCGTGAGCTGTGTAATGGTAAAAGAATCTTCGCTTAAGAGTGAAAAAACTCTCTATCCCTTAGCAACCTGGGGCCTTGGACATGTCACCTAAACTCTCTTCTCAGCCTTAGTTTCTATGCTATCAAAATGGGAATAAACAATACCTACCTTGCACAGCTCCTTTAAAGATGAAAGGAGAAAGTGTTGTTTCCACAATACCAGCAATTTGAAGCAGTCACCAGGGAGAAGTAGACTCCTATCAGAATCGGAGCCTCATAGAATCAAAAGCGAAGATGAGGACTTCACTCATTCATTCATTCACTTACTCCTTATTTTTCCCCAGGAGAAAATGGGAATTGCCAAATGAGGTGACAGGCCCCCTCAGGACCTAAGCACTCTACTAGAATGATCCATGCAATTTTATAACCCACCAACAGCCAAGGAGACAACTCATCCCCCTTGATGAATGGGGAAATCAAGGCTTAATGAATAAACACATTTGCCTGACATCACAGAGGTAGTGCAAGAGACTAGGGTCAGAGATTCTAAACTTCCTCCCAGGCACTCACCCACAAACCTCCCAAAGGGGCAGCAATATGGTGAGCATGTAAATTCTATGGAGGCAAGCAGCACAGTGATAAGTAAGGTCAGATTGCTCGCAAGTGAGATTTGGCTCCTTCACTAAGTGGCTGTGTGATCTGGGACAAAGTCCTTAACCTCCTGCATCTCACTTTCCTCCTGGAGAAAATGAGGACAGTAATAGCCTATTTGGGTTGTTATGAGGCAAACTACTTAAATAGTGCCTAACCCAAATGAGTGCTCAATAAATATTGGCCACCATCATCATTAATTATCATCTTCCATTCCACTGTGTTTATAAGAACTGAAACCAATACTAACGTCCTCACAGCCTCTTCCCTTGGGAGGCTGATGCCACAGGACAGAACAGGGTGTGGGAGCTTACACAGACTCAAACAGGGACTCGGGAAGCTCTTCTTCCAGGCTGCTTCATATCACACAGGGAAGCAGCCTCCTCCTTGGGAACAAGCCCTGGGCTCTGGGAATCAGGACCCCTGCCTGCCTTTTGTTTTAAGATCCATCTCTTACTACTTAGCAGCAGAGCCCCCTTCAGTCTCCCTGCAGGCTCCACCTTCCTGCCACAACTTGAACGCTACAGCCTGGTCAGTAAGGACAACGTGAAAGAAGAATGAGAAAGTCTGGGCAGCTAGCGGGCATCAGGTGGGAGTCTGCGGAGGGAGCAGTGGAGCTTGCGGCTTTTAAAGAGACAGTGTCCTGTCTGCAGGGCCCCGTGTGGACCAAGCATAGCTCAGTAGAGCCTATAGGTCAATTACCCTCATCATGTGCATCTCCCAAACAGCCGTTTGATTTATTAGTGAGACGTCTTTTTAAAATGCCGCTCTTAAATATAAATAACACTTAATCATCCAGCTGTCGTTAAATTCATGTTATATTGATTTCTTGGAGTGCCGCAAATTTGAGGGCGAATGGGCTGGCGGATGTGCGCACAAAGCAAAGAGGTAGATTAGCGAGTGGTGGGGGCAGAGAAGTGGAGTTTGGGGGAAGAGAAAGGGGGGAGTCAAGGGAGGGAAATGAACCTACTCAATAACCCAGGGCCTGAGCCAGGTTCATATTGGGTAGCGCTGGACAAAAATAAGAAGAGAGGAGAACGCTGGCACATCTGTCGCATAGTCTAATGACAGCCAAGATCATGGTCATGTTTTCTGTATTGCTGCCGCCCCCTCCTAACCCATCACAGAGCCGCTCCAACAGGTCTCTGATGTGCATTGTCTGCGAATGCCTTCTCTAGCTGAGGATGGGGAGAAGCCGCTAAGAAATGCCCCCTAGCTGGCTAGGAGGAGAGAGATCCGCTGCGATTTCTTTGCATCAAAGCCTGATGATAACTATGAGCCAAGAGCGGTTAATGACCCAGCCCCTTTAGCTCTCTCCCATTTCAGGACTGCTGCCATCCTAGAAAGCCCCCACTTCATTCCCAGCAGCCCTCACTGTGATGAAAAGGATCCCGAGGCCAAGTGTATGTAGGCAGACTCTGCCATGCAGATTTCCCTGTCTGCAGGGAGTAGCAGCAGCAGGCGACAGAAAGGCACAGAGAAGGAGAAAGGGAACACGTTGACTGCCTTGGAGTCCTCCAGAAATGTCTGCAGCATCCCGGTGGGCATTCAGGATGAAGTCCTGGGAGGACAGAGGAGAGCCCCGGGAGGACGTGACTGGGCAAGAAGGAACAGCTTGTAGGTGACCCACACCTAGTGCTCACAGGACAGCTGCCTTAAGCACAGTCTACCAGGCAGTGAGAGTCTGCTGAAAAGAAGCATTCGTGGCTGGGGTTTTTCTAGTGTGACTCCCTTCCCAGTGAGAAAGACCTCAGACAACTTAAAAGGAAGGGCACAGAAAAGTGGCAGAGAGGGTGAATGACAGCGTGGCATGCTCCAGGGCTGGGCAAGAGAGCCAGGAAAGCATGATGTATACTCCGCTTTACAGAGATGTTAATTAATGCCTGCCTTGTCCTAGAAACCAAATTGGTACCTAATGCTAAGTGCAGAAAGTGCAGGGATTTTTTGAACCCAGATGTTTAGCTTATAACCAGCATAATGACTGCTGGCTTTGCATTAAAATGAGGGATCCTGAGGCTGCAAATACATGAGAAAGGAAAGAGGGTAGGGAGGAAAGGAGAGAAAGAAGTGGGGGTCTACAGGGAAGATGCAGTCATTTCAGGAAGATCCTATACCCTGGTCCTTTGCCTCTTCCAGGTCCCAGGAGGGACTTTTTACCTTGGAGGCACCCACTGTTGCTGGAGCTCATTATTTCTGTTGCAAACCATGTGCTGTTGCACAAGTAGGTGGGACCTGCCTCTCCACGCCCTCGAGGGCCATGTGGAGAGAAATGTTCCATTTCTTCCACAGCCTGGAAGACAGAGGTGGACCCCATTGTCACACATGGCTGGGGGAGCTGACCACATTTAGCCAGACTCTGAGAATGCCTGTGTGTATATATCTGGGTGTGTGTGTGTGTGTGTGTGTACACACGCCCACCATTCTTTAAAAGCAAATAAGGTTTCTTCCCCCTACTGGGGTCTCCCCATTGTGAGAGATTTGCTTTATTCCATCTACCCTTTTCAATCAATCGAAGGGCAGCTCACACAGCACACAGCAGGAATACAATCTCCCTCCTAAGGCATCTGCGTTTCTCCCCAGCCTAGCCAGAGACCTTTGCAGGAGCTGAAAAAAAGTTTGGAAATAGTGGAGTCGGGGTGCTGAAAAAGCCCTTTCATTCAGCACCCATCTTCTGGATTTACAAAAACAACCCAAATTCTGCGCCTAGCACTGAGGCCTCCTTGTTCAAAAGAATGTTTGCTCTTCTCCCATCGCGTTCTGGAAGACTCCCAACATATTTTTCCCACTGGTGGGTTTGTGGGTTACTCCGAACACATCATCTTGGACAGAGGGTACAAGCTTATTCAGTTTTTGGGGGGAATGATATGGTCAGGTTGTCCAAAAAGCTACGTCAAAGGGACAGCTCCGGAAACACAGGAGCTTGTACATGTATATTCAGTTCCAAAATACTGTTTGATTTGGATCTCACATTCTTCTCCCAATGACAACTGAGACCCTAAATGAGTTGTTCTTAGACCCCAAGAAGGGAACTAAGGAAAAGCCCCTTAGAATCCCAACCACTTCCTACCTCCTCCAGAAAAAGTTAAAATGAGCAGCCTGTGAAACTCCAGCCAGGGAGAACAAGAATGAAAATGTTTTCGGGAAATAGGATCTTGAGGCATGGGCTTTTGGAGAGTGATTCTACGCTCGGAGCAGCCGGGCTCTGGGGGACGCTGGCAGACCCATGAATGCCTTGCCTCCTCCGGTGGGCATTGCCACCGCGGTCATGAGGGTGGGGAGGCCTACACCCCTCGTGCTTCCCCCTTCTAGTTCTCTTTCTCAGACACCTCGAAAGACATGTGACAGGAGGAGGCACCGGGAAAGGCAGCCCCACGTGCCCAGGAAGGGTAGGGAGGTGAGAGGGGACCTAAGTCCTGTCTGCTTGCTGCTAAGCAGGGACTGAGGCTGTGAATAAGGTCATACCTTTTAAGGAGGATCTGGCCCCCACCCCTTCCCTAGGCAAGCAACACACGTGGTGATGCCGTAAGCCCCTTTCTGCCTGAAATCTCGGCGCATTCCCGGAGAAGCAGTGCACGCTTCAGAAAGGCGTTTGTGCTGCCTCTTACTGGGGAAACGCAGTGTCTGTTCCATATGCGCCGCCCTACAGAACTGCAGCCCCAACCGCTTATGTGGCCTCCTCCCCGCGCGCTGAGCCACCACTCTCTCCAAATATGAGTCCGAATATCTGTGGGTCTGTCTCCCGTTGGAATCCCTGGGTGTCCAAAGGCCACGGGGCCGCGATGACACTGGGTGGGTCTCCGGAGACCTCCCATGACTTCTCCCGTTTTAAAGCCCAGCTAGGGATGAAAGGGTCTGGGAGCTGAAAATTCGCTCCCTTAGCCTCCCCGGGTGGGAGGCACAGCCGGTAATACACAGAATCCCACCCCGAAAGTCCCGGGGAAGGGAAGGAAAAGAATTCTGAGTCCCGGAGCGTGAGAGGGGAACGCACCCGGGAAATCCCCGCTCCGGCCGCTGCACCTCCGCGGGCGCCCAGGTGGGACGTGGGCAGGTGCGCGAGCGCCGTATGTGCCTATGTAGATCTGTGTGTGTGCCCGCGTGTGTGCGTGTGCGTGTGCCGCGGGCTGGCTCTGGGGCACCGAGTACTCCCGGGCCGGCCCGGGTCTCTCTGGCCGCGCCGCCCTAGCCACCCGCCCGCCCGGCCCCGCGCCCCAGCCGACCGGCTCCTTACCTGGACGCGCCGCGTTTCCCTCATTCAGCGGGAGCGCCGCATTGACACTGCAGATGGAGCCCGTGCCGCTGCCTCTCGCCCTCCTCTGAACGTGTGCGTGTGCGCGCGTGTGGCTGCCTCCTCCAGCCCCAGCCCCGAACGCAAATACTCCACCGAGGCACTGGGAAACCGCGAGCAGCCGGGAAACGCGGAGGGCGCCGAATCAGAGCCTGCGGGGCTTGACAGCTCCTCTTGCAGCGTCCAAGGTGGGCGTAATGTCCAACAAAAAGGTCGGAAAATGGGGATTGATTCCGAACACTCCTTTCCTCCACCCAGCCCTGGAGCCCGAGCAGCGGCGGCGGCTGCTCTCGGGGGCTGCGGTGGCGACGCGGGGCTGCCCCCCTTCGTCCCCACCCCCGCGGGCTGAATGTCCTTGATGCCAAGCGGGCACGGCGGCGTCACTCCGCGCCGCCCATGCTTGCCCTGTCGGGCTGCTGCCCCGGCGCGGCGAGTGCACGGGGGACCCGCCGGGGAGCGCTCTCCGCGGCTCTGCGCGCCTCTCTGGGCAGCAGCGGCCGCCCCCCTGTAGCCAGCGGCCGGCCACGCCGCGGCAGCCCCCACCCCTGCCGGGGGACTCGCCGGGCAGTGCCCAGGGGCCGGGGCTGGGGGGCCGCGGGAGCCGCCGGCTGCTCCCTAGGGAGGCGCGGGGCTGCGGCGGTGGCAGCGGCGGCTGGCGCTGCGGCGGCGGAGAGCTCGGCCGCTGGCCGAGCCGGGCCTCCCGGGCGCGCCCCCAGCCCCCCGGGCTGGCTGCTAGCAAAGTTTGCAGGGGGCAGGGAGCGGGGCCGCCGCTGGCTCGGCCGCCACCGGAGCTCCCGGGCTGCCTGCTGCCGCCGCGGCTCGCTGCTGCTGTGCATTGAAGCCCGGCCAAGCGCTGCAAAAACTCCAGCTGCCTGGCGTTCTCTGGGTCCTCCTCTCCTCCCTCCCGCCCTCCCTGCTTTCCCTTCCTCCCTCCCTTGCCTCGCCTCCTCTCCTCCCCGCCGCCCGCCACCAGCCGCCCGCCGCCGCTCCCTCTCTGGCTCGCTCTCGCTGGCTCGGAGCTCGCGGCTGACATCCAGACCGAGGGAGAGCGGCCGGCAGAGGGGGCTGGGGGCGCCTCTCTACACACGCTCCCACCCGCCGCCGCCCAGCTCGCTGGCTTTCCCCTGCCCGGACGTTTGCCGACAACCCCCTGGGTACCCTCGGCCCAAACGGAGCCACCCTGGCGGTGGCGATGGGGAGCGGAGAGGGGCGCATACAGGGGTGACCCGGGCGCACGGCTCGCGCTCAGAGGGAGGCCCTCAGCCGCCTCCCTCGGAAGGTGCAGCTCTGGGCGCTGGCCGTCGGAGGGACCCTCAGGTGCTAGGAGCTGACACAAGCGCATACTGACACCAAGGAATACACCCATTCCTAGTCAGAACCCCTCCCACCACCCCACCAAGTTACCCTCACACGGAACCCAAAGAGGCCAAGGACACCGACGGCAGCAGGCCTGCATGAGGGAGCATGAGTGGCCAAGTGCCCCAGAGCTGGCTTGGTAACCTGACTTTTCCAGTCATGTTTATACTGAGTGGCTGACCTGGCTCCTCTCTTTTCTGAAACCCTAGATCCTAGACTACATCCAGAACAGGCCATGCCATCATCAGGGTGGTTACAGAAGGCCAAAGAAAGAAATCACCATGTGGCTCTGGCTTAGGCAGTGGAGATGGGGAGTGGGTGGCACTACCTCCCATACCTCTGCCTAGATCCCTCCAGGAATGGGCCCACTCACCAAGAGAAACCGAAGGGATTCCCACCTCTATTAACTCAACTCTCTGCATACCTCCCTCATCCGCATCCCTGCTCCTACCTTAGTCTCAGGGAAGTGGCACCTTCAACAGTAAGCATTCCCTGGGATAGGCAGCCATCAAGGATGACCCTCTAAAGGACCCATGGCTCTTGGCCTCCTCCCTCCTGTCCCTTCTCTAACTGTCCTCACACCCAGCAACTTCCTGCCCATTACTATCCTTCCCATCGAAATATCTCAGAGCCTCCTTATTAGGTGGACGTGACTGATAATGGCATAAATTCCTACACCTCCCTCTAGGGGTTATATTCTCACAGAAATCAAAGTTGTGTGAATTGGGGAGCCTTTGAACCGAGCTGTGAGATGACAGCTTAAACAGGCCCCAAGGTGAGCAACGCATGTAGGTCAGGCGTGGCCCACCCAGAGAGGAGCCCGCTGAAACTTTGCTCTCACCAGTGAAAAGATGAACCAAGCCCGAACGAGGAGGAAACCAGATGTTTGATATTCCAGGAGACAATGTGGAGCCCTTTTAGTCTCTGGTTCTCTGCTGAGTATTGCATGGCCCAGAAAGCAGCAAGGAGTTATCTTATTAGGCTTACTTGAATACATTGATCTGGCTCCACTCTTCCCAGAAACCCAGACTCTAGATAAAGCACACAATATCAGGTTAGTTTCCAAAGTCCAGAGACACAGCACACAATATCAGGTTAGTTTCAGAAGTCCAGAGACACACATAACAAAATCACTCAATGCTGCTGCCTCTTGGACGCCCTTCTGGAGGGGAGGAAGCCCAGGGCCAAATGTCTCTTTATGCAAGTCTGGGATTGGCACGAGGTCAGCCAGGCACTGAGGAAACAAAATTGAAGGAGGCCCTTACCCCCAGGTCCATGTAAGGCCTGTGTCACCTGGTCCTGGCACTGCTTCTAGGTGTTCCTTTTTAAATTGCTGCACAGGACCATCATGGGCCATTCCCAGAAGTGACAGCCCAGATAGCCCCATGGAAGTCCCTAATGGGTTACTTAAAGAATATCGTTCAATAAAAGCAGGGGAGGGGGGACTCCTTTGGAATGTCTGTTGGCTGCTCAGCTTTCAGGGTATGCCATAAAATGCTGAAAGGAAGCGGGGAAGGTGAGAAAACAGCTCTGTCTCCATTCTCAGTCATTCCAGCATGTATTTTTAATACAATCTGATTGTCTTTTTCCTCCTCGGATCGGGCGTGTGTGTGTGTGTGTGTGTGTGTGTGTGTGTGTGTGTGTGTATGTGTGTGTGAATATGGCTTGAGTTCCAGGCCCATTTCCTGACGGATGGACGGGAAGTCAAAGACCTTTTTTTTTTCCCTTTTTTCAGAGGTGGCAAATAAAATGTGTTTATTATTCTTTATCTCCTGTCTAGTGTGTGGTGTCATTTATTTTCATTCAGAGAAATGAATGCCATGTGGTGCCTGAAGAGTAATAACAGAGCCAAATGACAAGGAAGATGTACAGCAAAAAGCTGGACCAGCAGCCATGGGCAGGTGAGGGGCCCAGCCAGCTCTCCCGTTGTTAATGGAGCCATATCTCACACTGCCTTTTCCCTGCTTTCCTTCCACTGAATAACACAGTGAAAGGCCTACTGAAGGGGCAGTTATCACATCATCGGAGGGAGTAGCAGAAAGCGTCAAATTAGCAACAGGAGAGGGTTTTTTTCTTTTCAGTGATGGCCCATTGGATTGACTCTCTTAAGTTAGGAGAATGGAATCGGGTGGGATGAGTATGGCCTCTACACTGAAAGTTAGAAGACGCGTGTCCTACTCCTGGCTGTGCCATCGGCCAGCTTTGTAATTTGGAGCAGGTCACGTCCTCTTGATGATACCCATCTATCACCTGACACATATGCCCCCTTAGAGTTGCAATGACTTTCAAAGGACATACCATCTTATTAAGGTGTTTTGAAACTCTAAGGTAAGTACAAAACACATGTAAGGAATTAGGGTCACTTTCCAGATGAATGTATCTTTTTTTTTTTCCAAATAGATCGATATAAGGAGGGTAGGCCTTCTGCTATCTCGCCCCTACCCCATGAATAAACACACAGGCAAAGGCAGCATCTTATCACAGTTCAAAACATGTTTCTGCATTAGGCCTTTGGTTCTAATGCACACCTCCTCCACCCCCTCCAACTGGTGAGGGCTAAGGGAGACTCAGGTAGGGCCATCTAGCTGTCTCCTGCTGACAATGGCTCTGTGAGTCCCTCCTTCAACCCCTCGCCTGGTCGTGAAGCTGGTTATGTTATTGTCTGGACCCATGGCCACAAGAGGGAGAAGCTAAATGGCAAGTTGCTTCACAGAGTCCTGTTTTCTAAAGAAGCTATGTCTGTGGGACTTGGGTTGGGGTTTATTGCTGAGTTGAGACAGAAAAAGTATTGGCTCATCTCTCACGGCTGAATAAAAGAATCAGTTTCATAGGAGAGAGGAGAAGAAATCCTCACGTTTCCCTTCACTTAGCTACCACCATTTTATTAGCCTAGGAACAGTGCTGCTATTTAAGTTGATAAAAGCCAGATTTGCTCGTTAAATAAATTACCAGAGCCTGGTGGTGCTAGAGAGACGTTTTCTTTCCCCCAAGAGCTGCCCCCATGACTGGGTCTTGTACCTGGCACTGGAGAGAAACCACAGTCAGCAACTTAAAAACCTACGTTGTGGCGCCACCTGCAGGACAGCAGAAAAATCATCGGTATCCCACAGCTCAGCCGAGGAGGCAGGAGGAAGGAGCCTTCCGCAGTGACATGGGTGAGGCCAGAGTCCCCTCTGTCTCCTGCTTTCTGAACGTGTCACCAGATGTCCACAGCACACTCCAGCAGCTTTTAATCCGCATCCTCCTTGAATGCTGCCATTTCGAGGGATGGACATCAGCTCTCAGGATTCTCAGTTCATTCAAAGTAGCTTATTCATCCCTCTGTCTCCTAAGAGACTAAGCCAAGGGTTCTGTCTTCGAGACTGGACCATGGAACAGTAAAGCAGAAAGGAGAGCTGACTGTCTTTCGAGGAACGGGAGGGGAGGAACATCCCTGTGTCACCACAATGCCTACTAGTAGATTGAACTTGGTGGCTGCGTATTCTTAGTAGACCCAACTGTTGCAGGCTTCCCTAGCCTGTGGGTGCAAATGAGCACAGAGATATTAACATCTGAATCTCAACTCCCAGCCTTTTCTGCCTAGATAAGACTTTGGCCACCACTGACAGACCCCTCCCTGTCTCCTCCCATTATATCAGAGACCCCCGCTGGTGGGTATGCTTAGGAATAAGTCTCACCACTTCATTCACCACAAATGCCCTCTTGGAAATCCACTGCCCATGAGGCATTTGATGGAAGGACATCTGCATTGCCAGCTCCATGATGCCCTCTGTAAGGACACCTCCATCTGGCTGCACTGCCGAACTTGGCAAGCTCTGGTGCCATGTCACAGCTTCCCAAGCCACACCATGGGGTTGGTGTTTAGGTGGGGAGGATGCCCCTCTCCTCCTCCACACATACCCTGTGGATCTTAATCCTCTGGACACCAAAACAGCTTCCATGCCTCCTATGCTCCAAATCTTCCTCCCCTTCCTCCCCAGGCCCTTTCATCCACTATCCCCTCTAGAGAATTCTTCCTTCTCTTTCAACTAACCAAAAAAATTGTCTTTTCAACCACAGAAACCAGAAGTTCAAGGATGCTGTGAGGTAAGGGGAGATGGAGGGAGGGAGGGGGTGTGACCTAACTCCATTGGCCAGAAAGTAACAAAGTCCCAGATCTGGCCAGAGCCATAACTATAACAAGAAAGTAGAAACACTTCAGTGTAACTCTTCTTGGGATTAAGTCCTGGGAGGCACAGGGTCCCATAGTATGCCTGAATTCCGAGGATGGCATACAGTTCATGTGTCCCACATGGGGTCTCTCTCAGCACTGCCTAGTACACTGGCAGTAGTTTAAATGAGTCACTTGGCCCCTCTAACTGGGGTGCGCATAGCAAAAAGGCCTCGAGTTGTTTTCCTTGTGATGAAAATGTATTTGTGCTGATGGGTTGAATGCTCTTGCCTGATAACATATTTACAAGATGGTTGCCAGGTGGTCTGAGTGTAAGCTGTTCTAAGTAACTGTGGTTGCCAGCCTCCAAATGGCCCCAGTGACCCTCAGCCAGAGGTATTCATGCCCTCATGCAGTCTGATCCCACACCGAATCAGAGCTGACTTCAGTGACCAAGAAGAGACAGTGTCCAAGGCTAGGTCAAAAAAAGACATTTTAGCTTCCAGCTTGATCTCTGGGGTCCCTCGGAGCTGCCTTGTGGTGAGAAACTGAGCCTACCCACCAACCACCAGTGCCAGCTTGCCAGCCCCATGAGTGAGCCACCCTAGACGCCCATCCTGTAGCCCCAGTTAAGCCTTCAGATGATTTCAGCCTTCAGAAGCTTCCAACTGAGGTCCAGGCATCATGGAGCAGAGATAAGATATGGTTTTATGCCAGTGATTTGGAGGTGATTTGCTATGCAGTAGTAGATAACAAGTACAGTGATTTGCAGGGAAGATATCATTCCTCTGACCTTGACCTCATTAACCTCTTACACTTATTATTTGAGCCCACTTGGCTTTAGAATAAGGAAAAAGGGGGGCATGCTTGATGCATGATAGTCTCATACTGGGCAGGACTGGGCACCAATAGATGTCCTGCCAGTCACTCCCTTCAGAGCTCCTGGGATAAACCTCTTAGCACATCTCAGTATATTAAATGGAAATGAGAAAACCCAACTAAGAGACTAGAAAGCATCCACAACCAGAATGCTCAAATTCAGTACTCACTAGAAATAGGCTAGCATCAGTTCCAGGGTACGGGCCATCAGAGACATCCAAGAGAGAGGCAGAAAGTGGTGCTGGGTCCTGTTCACATTCACAAGCTGTCTGTCACCTGCCTCTGCCATGGAGCCCTCTGGAGTTTGGGTTGAATGGGGCTCCAGGGTGAGGCCTTGCACCTGCAGAGCACCAGGCCCAGTGGTGCTGAAATGTTCCCTGCACCTGATCCTGACCCGTGCTGCACCACAGGGCAGGAGGGAGGCCCAAGGATGCTTCTTGCAGATGGAAGGTTGAGTGAAAAGAAGACTCAACCTTTTGAAGTGAGATGTGATTGAAAGCTGATCGTCCACTTTCCCTCCACACCAGTCCCCATGAGGACTTCTCACATCACCTTCTCTCCTCTGCCCTCAGCAGCTTCCAGAGAGCTCAGTGGAGCCTGCAGGTTTTCAGCAGGGCCAAGGAATATACAAGTGTTAGCATGAAAGAAGAAGGGAAGAAAGAGGCCAAGAGGAAGAAGAATGAAGGGACAGAGGTGCCTATGCTATCAGCAGCGTCAATGCATACACAAGGGTTGGGATGAGAGAAGAAGGGAAGAAAGAGGCAAAGATGAATGAGAATGAAGGGACAGAGGTGTCCATGCTTAGGGGAAAAAGAGAACCACAGACAGTTACCCAAGAATCCCCAAGATTCTGAGGACAGCGCTTAGGCCCAAGGTGACCTCTCCCCACTTTAGTGTGCCACTCCAGGACTCTGCGGCCTGGCTCCATTCTCCTCCTGACCCTATTTTCCTGGCCAGGCCCCATATTCTTCCTCTGTTTTTAAAGGACTTTCTCCTAAAGCACCCCTGCTGACTGTAACCTTCACAGATGTGAGATGTCCCTTGTGGGGTCCAGAGGGAGCAGATACCCTAGGAGCCTGAAGTCCACAGACGTGTGTGGTAGCACATGAGGGCTGAGGAGGGCCAATCAAACCATCTCTCCCCAGCTCTGCAGCCAGCGATGCCAGGCCGGCAGCCGGAAATCAGCCACTGGGGATGTATTCACACCATGGGAATCGGCACATGCTACAAATCAAGACTTTTATTTTTGTAGAGAGCTGGTTGTTAAGCACCTGCCAGTCCACCCCTGGCAGGGCTAATGATGGGCCTGCATAAGGTAGGTCAACCCAGGCCTGCCCAGTTCTCGAATGATTGTTCATGGGAACCCATCAGACACATGAACTGCATCAGCCCAGTTCAGGGTCAGAGTAAGAGTTTCTTTCTGTCCATACCCCACCTTTTGATTATAAGAAATTTATTAATACGGACTGTTTCTATTAGCTGTTCTTTTTAAGTCCTATAGTCAAGGAGCCTTTACTCTTGGTTTTTGACACTAAAATCAAATTGTTTTTCTTTCCCTGCTAGGTAAACTAAGGCAAGGGATGTTGGCATGACCCATGAGTATCCAGGGGGCTTGAAATGCAAATCTGGTAACACCTGTCATTGACTCCCTCCACCTCAAACTTAAGATTAATGCCCTGGGTTTGACAGAAATTCTATTTTCACTTCCTTAAAGCTCTGCTGTTAAAATTACCGTACATCCATACAACAGAACACGGTGCAGATGTAAAACAAAATGGAGTAAATCTACATAAGCTGCTCTGAAAAACAACAGCAAAAGGCAGAATGGTGTATTCATGTATATCTTTGCATATTTTGAATATACAAAATATACAAAATAGGCTTGTACATGCATAGAATGGTTTAGAAGAACACACACAAAACTTAGCAACAGAAACCTCAGACTGAGAGACAGAGTGATATGGTATTTTCTTGTTTTGTTGCATATTCTTTATTCTTTTTGACGTTTTACCACGTGCAAGTACTACATTCTCCATCTTCAAAAAGTTTGTTGAAAATGAACAAAAAAATACTGCTTCTGAAAACGTCCTTCTCACACCGCCAGTCCTCTGCTCACTCACTCTTCTGGAATCCAGCCAACCACTCCTCCACCCCATCTGCATCGTATCCGAGCTTGCCTTGCTCTCCTTTCCTACTAGATGCACCCTCTTGCTCCTCTTTTGTGGGCTGCCGTGAAGGTCACACAGCAGTCTGTCTGCCCAGACATGATCCTGTAAATGTCCCAGAGAATGAGACTTCATCTCTCAGTTCCTAAAGACCAGCCAGGATCCTACTTGGCTGGAGAACTTCTGTTTGGCTCTAAATTGATTAGCGGGGGATTCCAGCGATGCTCCAGAACCTCCTTTCCACGCTGAAGCAGGCAGCTTTAGATCAAGTCAAAGAAAATATGCCTCTACCCTGGAGTCAGGAAACTCATGAAAACTAACACCCAGACATGGTACAGGCCAAAAATACGACGATGCCAGGAAACATTTAGATAGCAACGAGTGAAAGCTCCACATTGTTATTAATGTCATCAGGAGCTGTGTAGGGAGAGGCAAAGAAAGACCAGAGACAGGCAAATGGCATTCCAGTTCTGCAAAAGGGGAATCTAATCTGAATTCTGAAAAACACCAACAAGTGAGCACGGCCCCCAAGTTGACCATTGCATCACTGAAAGATAGGTGTGTGATTATTTAGAAAAGGATGGGACTGATCACTAGGAATAAATCTGGAATCACTGCCCTCATCATTTTGGGCTGCTATCTCACTGGGTGGCTTCGACAACAAATGTGTATTTCTTATGGTTCTGGAGGCTGGAAATCTGAGATGAGGGTGCCACATGGTCAGGTTCTTGGTGATGGCTCCATCTTGGTGATGCCCTCAGATGACTCTTCTTTGGTCATTCAAGCAGAGAGAGATCTCGAGTGACTCTTCCTCTTTTTATAAGGAGTCATGGGTGGGGGCTCTACCCTCATGACCTCATCTAAACCTAATTACCTCCCAAAGGCCCCACCTTGGGGCTTAGGGCTTCAACGTATGAATTGGAAGTGGGATGACACATTTAGTCCTTAGTAATCACAAAGGACAAACTTTTTTAGTCTGGTCTTGCTCTCCAACTCAACAAGGCTGTGAGGCTTTTAGATCAAGGAAACGTAAGAGAGAACATCTGAACTGCATCAAGGCATTTAATAGACTCTTTAATAAAATCCTTGTAGAACACCAGGCAATGTCGGCGAGTGAATTAATTGACTCAATGGTTAAACCCCAAAGATGTTCATTAATGCATCAAAGACAACATGAAGGAAGGTTTTCTTAGGGTATGTGTCAGAGCTCTGTTCTCAGACTAATCCTATTCAACAAAATTACTAATGATTTGGATAAAGATAGAGGAGACATGGTCATCAAATTTGTCTATGACTGCAATAAAAGAAAAATATTAAATATAAGTATTTGCAATCCTGCTCCATCCTGAAGAAAAATAAACTTTTGCTGAATGTTGGGCATTTTGGGACTTGACAAGGCATTTGGTGTTGCCTTGAGTCACCATTCGAAGGAATGTAAAAGGTGAGAGGGCTTAACAGATCTACATTTGAAAATATATGGCACTCTCGGACCAGGCACAGTGGCTCATGCCTGTGATCCTAAAACTGTGGAAGGCTGAGGCGGGTGGATTTCTTGATCTCAGGAGTTCAAGACCAGCTTGGGCAACATGGTGAAGCCCATCTCTACTAAAAATTCAAAAAAAAGAATTAGCTGGGCGTGGTGGCAGACGCCTGTAGTCCCAGCTACTCAGAAGCTTGAGGCAGGAGAATCACTTGAACCCAGGAGGCGGAGGTTGCAGTGAGCAGAGATGGCACCAGTGCACTCCAACCTGAGAGACAGAGCAAGACCCCATCTCTTAAAAAAAATAATAAAAATTAACTGGGTTGGTGGCATGTGCCTGTAGTTCCAGCTACTCAAGGGGCTGAGGTGGAAAGACTGAGCCCAGGGAAGAGGTCGAGGCTACAGTGAGCCGTGATTGCACCACTGTACTCTATTCTGGGTAACAGAGTGAGACCTTGTCTCAAACCAAAAACAAAGTATGAGCTGAAGTTGACAATGAGCTCAATATGAATCAACAGTGAAATGCTGCCAAAGTCAATGGGATCATAAGCTATGTTAAAACAGAATGGAGTCCCAAAGGAAGCAGTCCCACTCAACATTGAGACAGGCAGACTGTACCTGCAAGATACTGCGTAGAGCTCAAGGCCCCACATTTTAAGCATTTTATGACAACTTTGAGCGCATTCAGGAGAGAGTGGCCGAGCCCAGAAGGGAATTAATTTGAAACAATCAAAGTAACTGGTGATGTTCAGCTTTGAGAAGTGAAGCTCAAGGGAATGTAACAGCTTCAAATATTTGAAGGGCTGTCAAAGAGAAGAGCTGCTGCATTCCTTCTGTGTAACTTCAAGATGTGAAAGTAGGATCAGAGAATGGAACTTATCTTATTTAGACGTGTTTTGGCTGATGTGAGGAGTATCTTTCTAATAGAGTTCTCTAAAGATAAAATAAATTTCCTTGAGTGGTGGTTTGTTCTCCATCACTTCGCATGGTCAGGCAGAAACCAGGTGATGCTCCAGTAAAGATTAGCGTTCAGATTGAATGACCTCTGGTGTCTCAAGAGGTTTGAGATTTTTGTTGTTCTGTATTTATCACATATGCTCTACAGTGTCATAGGCTTTGCATTGACTCAGTAGATACTTATTGGATTGACCTGAATGCTTGGGGGGTAATTCCTAGGGAAGAGAACCAATATCCAACCCAAGATGATTACCAAGGAGGGAAGTCAAGTACAAAGCCAGAAACGTAGGGTCAAGGGTGGAATGAAGAGAAGGAGCAGACCAAGCTCGATTAAACACTGCCTCAACCCACGCTGTGCTGCACACCTAACTCATCACATGTGCCATCTTCCTCTTGGCGTTGGCCCATATGAATTCATTTTTCATGTTTCCATGTTCTACTGGATGTTCATATAATCCAGGGTTCTGATTTTTATTTATTTTTCTCTTTGGTCTTCAAGCCCTCTTCCCATTCCACACTCCCCAGCATTCCCAGTCCGTCTTCATTCTATGTCCAGATTCCTTTTGTCTCCCTTTTCACTAAGTGGTCTCTCACTTTCCACAGGGAACCCTTCCCATTTCTCCATTTCTACCCCCTTAACCCTGTGAAGGCTTCAACAATAAGGTCCTGAAGACCAGGCCAGAGATCTTAACGTCTCTGAGAGGCCTCAGGGGATGAACGCACTGTCGGGTAGTGTCGTCTCATCCTATGGACTGTGAACCTGGGGGCTGGAGGGGTTTTTGTCCTATGCCTAACGACACTGTGGACATTCCACAAACTAAAAATAATGATTCCTCTTCCCTCCTCTAGTTTGTCTTAAATGACCTGAACAATAGAATTCTCATCGCTCCCCTGGGAGAAATTATTCTATCATCAGTGCACCTCTCTGTGAAAGAATGTATGTTTACTTATTCTGCAGGAGTCCCAAATTTTGTCTAAATATCTTTTTGCCAGTCCCAATTATGCTTCCTCCTGTACTGCAATCAGTATCATCAGCACTGACATCATTTTCTTCTCCTGAAAATAAAACTAAAGCACCCATATTTTCCTCCCTCCTGGCTTTATCAACATCTTTCAGACCTGATCATAATTTCCCTCCCTAATTCTTCATGCATATTCAGGCATAAAAACTACAGAAAGAGAGAACACACCTTGAGGAGGAGAGGAAGGAAAGAAGGAAGGGAGGGAGGGAAGGAGGGAGGGAGGGGAGCAGAAGGAAGGAAAGAAAAGAAAGAAAGAGAGGGAGGGAGCAAAAGAGAGAGAAAGAGAAAGAAAGAAAAAGAAAGGAGAAAGAGAAAGAAAGGAAGGAAGGAGGAGAGAGAGAAAGAGGAAGGGAGGGAAGGAGGGAGGGAAGAAGAGATGAAGGAAGGAGGGAAAGAGAAAAGAAAAGGGGAAAAGGAAGGGAAGGGAGAGAGAAAGAAATGAAGGAAGGAATGATGAAAACTGATAAAGATATCATAAAAAAAAAACAAAAGAAATAGCACAGATTTTCATGGGACTATAAAGATTTTTTATTTTAGAAAAATTTCACTGTAATTGTAGAGCAAAATATGCCAACAGGATATTTTATGTAACTCATATCATGTTTAGAATCATCCATTGAAAAAAACATTTATGGAATGCCTACCATATGTCACTATGCTGCAGATCAAAGCTGTTTCAGCCATAGTTGCTACCCTTAGGGGTTTTCAGGTGAATAAGGGACAAAACAGTAAACAAATAATTGTAGTAGTCTGTTGTTAATGCTAAGATATAAGTATTCGCCCAGTAGTGTGGTATTGTAAGGGAGAGAGTGTCAATTTAGAATATAGTTCTTCTTGATTTTGATCATAATACTATATTAAATTATAACTATGTATTTTTATTAATATTGTCTCTGCTATTACAATGTTTTAAAAATAAGACTCATCTCAGTGAGAAATAATGTTTATATATATTCTTCTGAGTCAAGATTTTAAGTTATAGAAAGTCAATGATTGCATATTATTTAACTAGCATGTTGCACAGGAAGTGCTGGTTGTTCTGTATATGGCTTTCAGTATACCCATTTAAAAACACTCAAATATACCCTTGTGGAAGAAAACCAAGGACTCAGATGAGTGGACACCTCTTGTCTATTCATTCTTTCTTTATTCATTTATTATACAAATACACTGTGAGCTCCTACTGCATACCAAGTGCCATTCTAGGTGCTGCAGATACAGTGGAGGTCAAAGCAGACAAGGTTCCTGCTCTTGTGCAGCATGCATTCTGGATGGGGGTGAGATGTAATGAGTGACAAGAAGTAGCAATAGAACTTCTTGCAGTGGTAATTTACATGAAGGAACTTCACACATGGTGTTGTGAGAAGTGGAGGTACACAGGCTAGGAACAACTTTCTTGAGGTGGTGACTGACCTCTGGACTGAGACTGGAAGGAAAAGAAGGAGGCAGCAGATGAGAAAAGATGAAACAGAAGTGACCAGTGCAAAGGCTGTGAGGTGGAACACAGAGCAGGGAAGATACTTGGTTCCAAAGAACCATAAAAGGGTCAATGTGGGTAGAACTATGCAAGGAAAAGAAATGGAACACACAAATACACACATAGTAATACAATTGAGAATGATAACATAGAAAAGAGTTAGGAAAATCTGTAGCTCTAAAAGGATCTCTGAGTCATCTGGCTTCTTATGCCATATGAACCAAGCCTGGTTCCATAAAAGTTAACTGAGGCATGGGCACAGAAGGAAACTGAAGAAATGAACTGAGGATGGAAAGTGTTGACTAGAAATAGAGACTAAGTCAGTTAGGAAGGCTTCTGTCTGCAAGTAACAAAATGCCTATTGTATTAGTCAGGGTTCTCTAAAGGGACAGAACTAATTGGATAGATGTATATATAAAGGGGAGTTTATTAAGGAGTATTGACTCACATGATCACAAGGTGAAGTGCCACAATAGGCCATCTGCAAGCTGGGGAGCAAGGAAGCCAGGCTGAGTCCCAGAACCTCATAAGTAGGGAAGCCAACAGTGCAGGCTTCAGCCTGTAGTGAAAGTTCCAAGAGTTCACAAGCTGAAGGACTTGGAGTCTGATGTTTGAGGGCAAGAAGCATCCAGCATGGGAGAAAGATGTAGTCCAGAAGACTAAGCCAGTCTATTCTTTCTACATTCCTCTGTCTGCTTTATATTCTGGCTGTGCTGGCAGCTGATTAGATGGTGCCCACCGAGACTGAGGGTGGGTCTGCCTCCACCAGTCCACTAACTCAAATGTTAATCTCCTTTGGCAACACCCTCACAGACACACCCAGGAACAATACATGGCATCCTTCAATCCAGTCAAGTTGACACTCAATATTAACCATTACACCCACCTAGGTGCTTAAGCATTTAATATCTCAGGAGAGCAGTCTGGAAGTAGGCAGCTCCTGGCTTGGTGCAGCCTCAGTGACATTATCAAGAACCCAGTCTCTCTTCTTACTTTCTCTGCATCTCCTTCCAAGTCCTTCCTTCTGACAGCAAGTGAAACCTCTCGGAGTGCTCCTGCATGTCCGATTGGCCAGAATTCGGTCACATAGCCACTCCAAGCTGCAAGGGAGGCTGGGAAAATGAATCTGGAAAGGAGATATGGAATCACTACCACTAATTTGGACTAATCAAGAGTCAAGGTGTCATCCCCTGCAGATGCAATCAACATGGGGAGCCATGGAACAGGAGATGGAGGGGAGGGTAGACCACAGAAATGCAGGGCCCACGTTGAAGACAAGAAGGAAGAAAAAGGGAATGCACTGTAATGGATTCAGAAGACGTGGTTACTGTCCCAGCTCTGATCCAATCACTCAAACAACCTTCACCACAGTTCTTCATCCATATGATGGAAGTGACAACACCTGTCTGTCAAGTAGGCTGTGAAGAACACAATTGCCAGAGTGAATTGTGAGCCCCTAGTGTCTGCCCATGACTCCACAAGGATGCAGGGGAAAAGTATTATGACTTCTATTTCTATTTATTTTTCTTGTTATTTTAAAATATATACAGTTGTACATATAATATACATAATGCATTACAACAATAGAATATATATAACTTATAAATAAATACATGTGTATGTTTTGGAAACACTCAAAAAATTTACTGATAAGGGTCCAGATTTTATTTCTAAGCTTGGAAACACTTTTTTAAAAACATAAGACCTATAAAGAACTTAGCACAGGATTGGGCACATATTGGGTCGTTAGCCAAAGGTTGTCCTGATCTCCCTTTCAGATGCATTAGTGTTGCCATTTTTAATGGCAAGGGTCGGCATCTGTCACAGTCCCTCCCACCTCCATTCTCAAAATGCTGCATATTATCTGTTCTTTGGGCATATCCATCTCCCAGAAAACAGGATTACAGGCTCTGCATCCTACAAGCAGCTCGCAGGAGCTATTATCACATCACTACCCCCACCCCCAACATCTTCTCCTCTTTCCACCTGCTGTTCATCTTCCATATGTGTCTTGGCTGGTGAGCACTTCTGCGAAGGAGTGAACAAGAGCAAGGAGAGGAGGAAAAGCAAAGCCAGCCAGAGACGTGACCCTCCAGCCCATGAGGTGAAAGGCCCCTCGGGGAGGGGAGAGTTAAAACTCCAGGTCCAGGCATTCTCTGTGCAATTCCCTTCTCCCTGGGCACCCTGCCTCCCATTAGCATGGACAAATGAGAATTGCCTGTATCTACATTCCATCTGCCCTCATCTTCCTTTGCAGCAACTCAAAGCACTTTAGAAAGAGCCTCTCTTTCTTCCTCCCAGCATCACCTCTGCGGTGGGCAAGAGACAAAGATGGGAGTGCGGTGCAGGGAGAGAAACAGAGTCATGGGGTCACTTAGTGGCTCCGCTAGAATGCACCCAGGAGTCCTGACACCCGATCAAAATCACTCTTCTCATTAAAAGCACAAAGATAAAACCTCCTTCATAAATCTGAGGCCCGTCCGCATTATCCTTGGCCATCAGTTATGCTTGCTGTGGGCCATTGTTCATTTATTTAATTTAACCTTTTTTTTTCTGAAAAGCTTTTGGGTTTGCCTTTAAAAACCCACATTAAATTCTCGTTTAACGATTTGATGGGATCCCCTTTAGCTCCCTTTAAACGAGCTGCCGATAAAGGAATAAACTTGCTGAAGAAATAAGAAATAAGCCTCTGGAACGCTGTAGCCCTTTTATGCCGTGTCTGTCCAGGCTGAAGCCCCTCTCAAATGAATTGAGAGATAATGCTAATGGAATTACACATTGTGACTAGATCAGGGGCTGCCACAGAAAGATAAATACCAAACCAAGGCTAAGGCATTTAATCAAAAATAAACCCCTATGTGTCTTTTTTTTCCCCTGAAGCAAAAAAAAAAAAAAGGCAGTAAATCCAAGACCTTGGTTTGCCACATGCATTATTTCACCCACCTTGAAGCTATTTTTCCAAATAATTTGGTTTAGTGGAGGTCCCGCACACACATATACATTTGAAAGCAAATTAAATTAGTTCAGAGCGACCCACCCGACCTATGTTTACAGTGACACAAGTGACAGGGTGCAAACCTCTCAGAAGATAAACCAGAGGCGGACTAATTCGTGAGGATGATACAGCCCTTATCTGTTTTGTTTAGGCTCAGTTTTAACAAGATAAAATCGCTAGGCCTGGTGTTCTGCTGGGGCGGGAGGGGGAAGCTGTTTACCCACATAACTGACACGCAGCGTGGGCTGTCACGGAATCTAAATTAGCTCCTCTCCCTGCCTACCCCAGCTCCAAGCTGGCTGGGTTAGTCACACCCTCAGAGAACAGACCTCACGTCTCACTTAGGGAAAAAAAAAAGTCACATAATGGTCATGTGTCACCTTTTGGGTCTCATTATTTGTCCTGGCTCATCCTATAATTAAGATGAATTTTGTGACACCACCCCAGGTAAGTGGTGTCGGTCACAAAAATGGATGCCATCTGTCTCTCCTAGGCAAAGATGGAACTTACCGAAAGGACATCAGGGATTCAGAAAAGTGAGAAGGCAGAGAGTTCTGGAGGATGACTCAGGAGGAGGCCCCACAAGGTCACCCTACAGGACAGGCAGGTGCAGGTGTGGCTGTAGCTCTGGAGCCAAGTGGGGCCTCCATATCATGCCATCACTCATTCCAGGGACTGGAGCCAAATGGGGCCTCCACATTGTGCCATCACTCATTCCAGGGACCAAGTTCCAGGCAGCAGGTCTCACTGGCTTAGCCTAAGGCATGTGTCCACACGGGCTCCCTGGAAACAGGAGAAGGAGGATCTGCCCTTTCAGTCCTCAAAGAAAGAAACAAGCACTGCCTGCCATGGAAGGGCATTACAATAGAGAATTCCCCAAATGGGAGATCAGGAGCTCAAAAAAAAGAGGTTGAATGAGGGCACCCCAAACTGACAAGCAATTCCTATGCTAGGGCTGAGAAAAATGTGCCTGGGCATCCTTGTTCAGCCGGAGCATCAGGTGGAAAGCAGTTTGCAGTGATGAAGGGAGCTCCAGGTGATGGACCAAGAGACTCAGACCCAGGCATAGGGCCATGAGCAGGTAAGGTTACTGGAGCTAAGGCAAGTCTATGCCTCTCTAGCTCATTGTTATGGATTGAACTGTGTCTCCCCAAAATTCCTGTGTTAAAGTCATCACCACCAATACCTCAGAATGTAACCTTTTTGGAATTAGGGACATTGCAGATGTAATCTGTAAGATGAGGTCATACTGGAGAAGCATGGGACCCTAATCCAATATGACTGGTGTCTTTATAAAAAGGGGAAATTTGGACATGGACACCCATACAGGGAGAATGCCATGTTATTCTGTCTCAACCCAAGGAACTACCAGAAGCTAAGAGAAAGGCTTGAAACAGATCCTCCCCTGGTGCCTTCAGAGGGAACACGACCCTGCAGACACCTTGATCTCAGACTTCCAGCCCCCAGAACTGCAAAACGGTAGATTTCTGTTAAGCCACTCAGTTTGTGGTACTTCATTATGGCAGTCCTAGGAAACTAACAGGCTCATTTTCTATGAGGTGACTAGCCTGGACTCGATTTGCAGCTTTCAAACTGTTAGAGTCTTGACTTGCATTTGAACTTTCTCAGAGTCCCACAACTTCATGGTAGCACCCTTTGAAAACCATGGTGCAATCTCCGAGGTCCCTCCAGCTCTCACCCTCTAAATTAAAGCGTTTTTCAGTTTTGACAAAGAATGGTTGAAAATTTGGAAAAGGCTGTACCGGGGACATTTTCTTCTTCAGCTGCATGGATAGGCTGGTCGCTTGATGGAACCCTGCTGAACTTCATGCCACACAATTCTACTCTGCTTCATCAAGCACTGAGCCCTGTGAGAAGGTGGCTACTTAATGCAGGTGCTAGAAAGCACAGAGATTTCTGGGTCTAGTCCAGTAATGTTTCCATTCAGACATAGCTAGCTAGCCAGGTGGATGGATGGATGGATAGATACATAGATGATGGATAGATACATACATACATACATAGATGATAGATTAAGAGATAGATAGATACATACATACATACATACATAGATGATAGATAGATAGATAATTGATAATGGATAGATAGATAGGCAGACAGATAGATCATCTTTGCTAGGCTTAGATCCTGAAGACTGAGTCCCATTCTAGACCCTAGTCAGCACCTCAAGTTCTACAGTGGAAAGATTGAAAGATTCTGTGATCCACCACTTCCTCATCTTCTCACAGAGGCCCCCAGCATCTAGCAGTGATGTCTAATGCCTCACAGAACAATAAACAACACTCTGAGATGTATATGACGCCCTTGTTGTCTATCTTTAAACAGAGAAAGAAGAATCATGGTATCACCAATATTGGAGGGGCACCAGGCATCATGGCAGACTCAATATACACGTCAGAAGCCTCTGCGTGGGATGACGCCTCGTGAGGACTGACCACCTAACTATCTGCATCCCATGCTGGACTGGGAGCTCCAGAAGAACAAGGACTTCTGTGCTCCTAAATCCTCAGATACAGGTGGATCAGCCACAATTGCTCCAGAGGGAAGACCTGACTAATTTCCTTGTTCTTAAAGCCCATAGTATTTTAAAGCCTGGAAAATGGGTACATTCACAACACCCAGGCACTAAGTTACAACAGAGAGGAAAGCTTGTCCAGATATACTGGCCCCATCCTGATTCAATCAGTACATTGGTGAGATCCACTTGTAGAGGAAGATCAGATAGAAGTTACAAAGAAGCTGCCATTCTTTTCCCCCCAAAGTACTGTTATAAAGTTGCTTCACATGTATATAAACTGTTTAAGATTAATAAAATGAACACTTGGTGCCCTCCGCCTGTACCCAACAATTGTTATCATCTTGCCACCTTTGTAGACATCATGAAATTTCACTTCTAGACCCTTTGGCAAACCTCTCTCGAGAATAAAACATTATCCTACAAATCTTCAATGCCATTATTGTGCATAATAAAATTAATAATATTCATAATATTATCTAACATCAAGTCCCTATTCAATTTTTCCATCATCTCAAGAAATGTATTTTATAGGTTTTTTTCAATTACTAAAATCCAATCAAAATTCATACACTGTATTTGTTTGTAGTGTTGTTGAGTCTCCTTTAACCCAGTACAGTCCTCCAACTTCTTTCTTTCATAACACTGACCTTTTGACCAACCCAGGCTGACAGTTTTATAGATGTTGTATATCCTTGATTCATCTGACTGCTTCTTCTAGGTATTGTTTGACTTGTTCCTCTATCCCCTAGAAATGGCTGCCATCTTAACCTACCAAACACTCTGAGTATGGGCTGAGGTTAAGAGAGAAGCAGAGCAGGATGTTCCTGTTCCAAGGTCTCCTGGGCCTCTCTGTCCACTGAGTGCAGGGTTCATACCAGCCCCTCCATCACAGCACAGCCACCAAATGCCTGGCTCTGCCAAGCCATGGCTCCAGGTCACTGGAGAGCAGCACTGTCCCTTTCTGGACTCTGCTGCCTTTGAGATTGGAGTGAGCACAGTTGGAAACACATACAATGCCACAAAAGATTATGAAGATTATAAGGTTTCTCAGTGATGTATGTCTCTTTAATTAAGGGCTTTTATGCTTTAATTAAAAAGTTGCAGAAGTTGTCTTTACTTCTGAAAAATGCATTTATGGTTGACTGCCTGCATGAATTAAATAGCATCAGACCCCTGGATTGGCTTCATGCTAGAGTCCTAGAGCTCATTTTCAGGATAGGGGGAAGGAGGTCAGAAAGAAATACCATTAAGAAGGAAGTCTGTGACAACTTTCATTACTTTTTGATGATCATGCAATAATTTTCCATGATAAATCATCTCATTACATCCACAAACTTGGAAACAGAATCTAAATGCCATGGTCCTGAAGAAAAACAAACAAAAAGCATTGGAACCTGGTTTCAAAGGGATTCGCCTCCTCGCTGAGAAAGCAAAATAAAAGTGTATATTTTATTACTAATCGTTTGATTGGTTCTCAGGTCACACTAACTACATTAGGGGTACAATTGTGTGGAGCTTTGATTTGAGCTCCCATGCATAGTCTACCAAAGTCAGTGGCCACCTCTGGACCTAGATGTGACCCCAGACTGGCTGATTGCCTGAGTCATTGCTCTTATCTCATTTTGAAATAAAAACTACACTAACTTCAGGCCGGGTGCGATGACTCACGCCTATAATCCCGGCACATTGGGAGGCCAAGGCGAGTGAATCATGAGGTCAAAGAGCAAGACCATCCTGACCAACATGGTGCAAACCGGTCTCTGCTAAAAATACAAAAATTAGCCTGGCATGGTGGCACGTGTCTGTAGTCCCAGCTACTAGGGAGGCTGAGGCAGGAGAAACTCTTGAACCTGGAAGGCAGAGGTTGCTGTGAGTCAAGATCACACCACTGCACTCAAGCCTGGTACAGAGCAAGACTCCATCTCAAAAAACCAAACAAACAAACAACAAAAAGCTACACTAACTTCAACTTGTATTCTTTTTCTCTTTTCTTGAGAAGAATATGTAAAAGTTAGGACTTCATTGTTCTTTGTAAGTTCGATAGAATGAACCTTAAAACTGTCTGGGCTTGGAGTTTGGGGAGATTAGATGTCTTTGGTTATCATTTCAATTTCTTTAATATTTTTGGTCTCATTATGATCTCTAACTTATTTTATTTTGGGACAGGGTCTTACTCTGTCACCCCAGCTGGAGTGCAGAAGTGCAATGGTGTGAGCATGGCTCACTGCAGCCTCAATCTCTTGGGCTCAAGCAATCCTCCTACCTCAGCCTTCCCAAGTAGCTAGGAACACAGGTGAATGCCACTATGCCTAGTCAATTCTTTTATATTTTTTGTAGAGACAATGCCTTACCATGTTGCCCAAGGCAGCCTTAAATTCCTGAACTCGAGGGATCCCTGGCTCCCCCGGCCTCAGCCTCCCAAATAGCTGGGATTACAGGTGTGAACGGCACCGACCTCTCATTTCTTCCTTGTACCAATTTTGGCATTTTATATTTTCTAAAAATGTATCCATTACATCTAGCCTATAGTTACTCATAACACTTATTCTTTTGCTTCCTGATTTGTCTATAGTTTTTTTCATTTCTTATTTTATTATTTGTATCTTCTCTCATTTATCTTGATTAGTCTCATCAGAGGTCTATTTTACCAATAATATGAAAAAATTCACTTTGGGTTATATTAATCTTTACTATTATTTTTCTTTTTCATTGTATTGATTTCTGCCCTCATATTTATTATTTCATGTATTCTTATTTCTTTGGTTTAACCCCATAGTTTTTTTAATTTGCTTTCTATCTCCAGAGCTTAGTACATACTTAGTACATAGAAGCTTTTTTCTCTCAAATATTTATTGAATAAATTAATGATAAACACCTTGAGATCAGAAAATATAGCACATGGAAGGCTTCAGTAAATACTGAAAGAATTTTTGCTGAAGGAATATTTAATATAAAGAAATATATACCTCTCTATTTAGAGAAACCTCCAGAGATTATATAATTGAGCCTTCTGAGTCAAAAGAGAAAAACAAAGAGTAAACATTTCTGATAGTGTGGTAGAGCTCATTAGTGATCCCCCCATTGCTTTATTCTTCCTTAGTGACAGAACCCCTAATTTTAGCTAGGCACACAACCATCTGGAATAAAGACCAAGCGATTATCTTCTGGTCAATGGGGTATAAGTGAAAATGGCGGGTACACCTTGAGAAAGTGTAAAGGGAAAAGATGTGTCGTTTTTCCTCCCCTTTTTTTGTCTTGTATTCTTGAATCCGCATCTCATGATTGAGGTTCCAGTAGTTAGAATGGATAAGGAGATGGCCTTGGGAATGGAAGCCCCACACGACAGAGGAACAAGATAAGTGCCAGGATTCCTTGTACACAGAAGCTTTCATGGTAGCCCAAGATGATAGCTTTTGAATGTCTTTATGAAAGAATGCCTCTGTTGTTTAAGACACAGTTTGGGCTCTTTTTCTATGGTGGAGAGAGGGAAGTTTCTGTCACATGTAGGTGAACATACTAAGTGATTAGAATAGCATTAGATTAGCGATTGATTCAGTTGGTACATGTTGATCCTTTTCCGAAAGATGTCCTTGCACATACAACAAAGATCTAAGAAAGAAGCTGATGTTAAAATCCCCATTTCACACATGGGGGAAACGATGTGGGAGCTCAGACTAAGATGTCTCTCTCATTCTTACTCAGATCTCAATTTGTTGGACAAATTTCCCTCTTATAAATCAATGAGGGCTGGTCCCAAAGGTTCTTACCATAGAAGAATCTAGCTTTACTCATGTAAACATCCAATAATTTTCAGTTCTAGTGATTGCCCGGGCAAAATCCAAGTAAGCCTCAAATTTTTTAGACTCTGGTACGATTTTTCTCAGGTTTGACTCTCTAGCTAGTGAGGTAATTAGACTCCCTGTTCTTTTCAAGATCAAAGACCATTGGACAAAAATATGAGAACTTTGTCCACCCTTTGTGGCTAATGAGTTTGACTCTCAAAAGGATACTTCAGCTCCTTCATATTTGTCATTTGGAGTCCACCCTCTCAGTTATGGCTTTGCAGGGCAGTTTGGAGCTCAGTCCAGAGCAAACTTCCCAGATGACTGCTACATGCTCTACAACCTGTACGACCAAGAGACTGTGTTGCCTCTGTCTATCAGCTTCTTTATGGACCTACAGTCTCCTTGTTGTTATGGGGACTTTCTCAGAGTATTCTTCTCAAAATCACCTTCAAAATCACCTGAGTTCAGTTAAATAAAAATATTTGCTTTTGTGACCAGCAGAAAAGTTTACACTCCAGACCCAAATAAGCTCCTGAGTCTTTCTTTCCAAGCCCCAACCCTGGTCCTCACACACAAGGAAGGTTTGAGCTTGCAGAAAAGACATTTATCCAGCCACCAAAATAGTTACCAGGGATGACATGGACCTGCCTCCAATCTTATCCAGGAAAGAGAGTACAAGAGGGACCAGAGATATGAGAATCAGCCTTTCATACAGATCTGCAGTGTGAAGAGACACAGGCCTGGTGAGGTTGTCAGACTATCACTGTCTCACCTTTCCATGGATTCTCCTCTACCCTTGGAGGAGTCGCTGAGAGGTGGAAGGATCTCCTTAATGCCAACAGGAAGTGTTGGTGCAATTCTATGAATCAGAAGAAACATGGAAAAAGAAAGAGAACCTCTCCCCTATCATAACCAAAACTTTCCAATACGTATGCCTATCGACCACTTACAACCCAACAATCGATCAATTTAAAAAAAAAAAAAATCAAAGAAATACCAAAAGTACCCAGAAAAGAGCTGCTGTTAGCCTGGAAATAAAAGCCTTCAAAATTTTCACTATTTTTCTTCCTTTCCATACTATATAGTCTCATAGCCAGTTTGCTGGTTTCAATTTTCCCTGAAGAAACTCCCACACTAATGAGATTGGTCATTTAAATATCTCCAAGAAGCAGCATAGACTGCTGGGACCTGTATTCTCTTTATTGAAAAAAAAATATCAAATGGACTGCAGAGATTAAGGTGGAATTAATTCCACCCTGGGAAGAGAGGAGCTGAGCTGCTTCACTCTCTTGGTTTATAAGGTCACCAGAATCCCTTGTCGGGAACTATTCCTCCGTAAATCACTTCTGCCCAGCTACTCGGCAGCCCTGAGTTGCAGATAATCCAGACAGTGATTGTGTCTGGTCTCTAAGCAAAAGATTCATTCACCTCCCTTAAGAGGATTCTGGTACCAGCTTTGGCTGCAGGAAGAAGTGAACGAGCCCAGCCTCTAATATGCACCAGCTTTTTGGACCACCTGCGGGCCAGGATTCAGTCTCACAGTAAACATCTTGAGTAGAGAAGCCACTGCTGAAAGTACAGATTCTGCTACGGGAGAGGGCTCACACGTCCCACGAGACAGCTCATACAGCATGCTAAAGGGCAGGGCTGACCTTAGGACTTGGGAGTCCGGTGTTGGACTTCAACCAAGTATATTAGACTCCCAGCTGTGAGGACTGGCATATATTTATATTTCTTCCTTGGCTATGGTTCTGTATTTTTAAAACTGTATCACACTGACGAGTGCATATTTAGCTATCAATTAATTCTGGTCTTGGGCAAATCATATAATTTGGGGCAGGGTCCTTTGTTTCAAACAGATCTAAATTAAAACTCTGAACCCACTATGGGTTATTGGGAAAATTAATGCATGTTTTGCAAGGTCGTGGTGGGGATTTAAAAGATAACATGCCTAAAGTGCCTAGCAGACCATCCAATTGGGTTATTTGCCCAGCTGTGCCCACCACTGTCCATACCCCTGTTCTCAGAAATTCCCTGTGTCTCCAATCTGCATAGCTGCAGGGATGGGTGCTAAGGTACCTGACTCCACTACCCCTCTGTGTTCCTGGGAAGGAGAGGGGCACCTAACACAAGTCAGGCCAATATGCATGCCTTTCCCCAAGACTTTGCACTGGATGAGTGCTGAGAGAAATCAATCTCTCTGGATAGTGGCCCATGAACTCCCACTAGCTCAGGAGCTGATGGGGACCCGGTGCTCTGCCAGCCAGACTGGAACAATGGGAGGAGCTAGTCTTTAAATGAAGAGATAAAAGAGGAACACAGATATACAGAGAGGAAACAAGAGACAGAGGGTAGATATCATTCAGGGCTCTGCTTCTAATTCACCTCTGCCCCTGGGTTCCATGAAACTCACACACTTGCATCCTCAGTGGCGTGTGCCTATAGTCCCAGCTACTCGGGAGGCTGAGGCAGGAGAATTGCTTGAACCCGGGAGGCAGAGGTTGCAGTAAGCCAAGGTTGTGCCACTGCACTCCAGCCTGGCACCTGGCAACAGAGAGAGACTCTGTCTCAAAAAAAAAGAAAAAAAGAAGAAAGAAACTCACACCTTTGCATCCTCATAATAAGGTTCCCTGTCTTGTGAAAATTAGCTTGTGCTGGTTTTGTTACATGAAACAGAAGAGTCTTAATAATCTGGTAAACAGTTGTTTTTCAATAAGCAGTAAACACCAATTTACATAATATAAGAGAATTGGCCAAGGGATGCCACAGGTTCTCCTGCCTCCCCACCTATCTTACTTCATATAATTACTGTGACGTCTTCCCTATCTATAGCTCCTTCTACAACTACTTCGAACTAAACTTATCATTATTCATTTGAAAAGCTGTTTCTCTGTACAGGCGCAGGGACCATGACATACCTCTATTTACATGTGCAGATAGTGACATCTCTCAGTCCTGTCCCCTAGATATCTGCTTGCACCAGACTCTGCCCCTAGCCACAGCCTTTCCCTGGGACTCAACCTTCCTGGTCCTGCACTTCCCTCTTGTCCCAGCCCTAGATGGCCCTTCCTTTGTTGACTCCAGTTCTAGCAATACACACCAGCCCAGGCTCAGCATCAACCTAAAGAGGAGTGCTTTTAAAAGGCAAGTGTCCTCAGTACTCACAATAAAATTAACGAATGTGTAGGCCCCATGCTGAGCACTCCACAGGAACCATCTCATTTAATTCTCACAACTTATTAGACTGACACTGTTCTTATCCACATTTTATTGATGAAGAGGATGTAGCATGGGGAATATAAGTCATTTTATTCAAGGTCACACAGTAAGGAAACAGCAGAACTAAGATCCAAATCCACATGGTGGTATGTCAAGGCCATACACTTTGCCTCGTAGCCCTGGTCAATGAGACCCTTTGGAGTAGGCATTGCCTTTGTTATTTACTGTGCTGATGAGGCTATGTCTGAACAATAGCTGTAAGAATTTAGAGAAGGGATCCAGTGATAGAGTCATCAGATCTTTGTCCCCAGGATTTGGGGACAAGGCAGAACTAGACTTTGGCCCTGAGGAACAGGTGGGTGATGTGATAAGTGGTGGAAAGATCAAGGGCTTGGAAGCATGACAGTGCAGGAAGGGCTTGTTAGGAAGTGGGTAGGTGGCACTGGCAGATTTGGGCCAATTCTGGGGACACAGGAACCCAGGCAGAGTTGGAACTTTGTTTGGTTATTGTTAATAGGTTAAATTGTGTCACCACCACACACACAAAAAGAATGTTAAGTCCTAACCCCTAGTACTTGTGAATGTAATCTTATTTGGAAACAAGGCTTTGCAGATGTGATCAAATTGAGCGGAGATCAGACTGGATTAGGGTGAACCCTAATTCAATATGACCAGTGTTCTTATACAAAGAGGGTAATTTGGACACAGAGAGGCCCACAGGAAGAGTGTCACGTGAAGATAGAGGCAGAGACTGGAGCCATGCAGATGCAGGTCAAGAAATACCAAAGGCCGGCCGTGATAATTCACACCTGTAATTCTAGCACTTTGGGAGGCGTAGGCAGGTGGATCACTTGAGGCCAGGAGTGAAACTTTGCCTCTACTAAAAATATAAACATTAGCTGAGTGTAATGGCACATGCCTGTAACCCCAGCTACAAGGGAGGCTGAGGCACAAGATTCGCTTGAACCTAGGAGGAGGAGGTTGCAGTGAGCTGAGATCGCACCATTGCACTCCAGCCTGGGCAACACAGAAAGACTCCATCTCAAAAAAAAAAAAAAGAAAAGAAACACTGAGGATTGACAGCCACCACCTGAGGCCAGGAAGAGGTAAGGAAGGAGTCTGCTGAGAGTTTCATAGGGAGTACGGCCCTGTAGACACCTTGATTTTAGACTTCCAGCCTTTAGAGCTGTGAGAAAATAAATTTCTGGTTTTTTTAAGCCACCTCGGTTGTGGTACTTTATGTCAGCCCTAGGAAAATAATAGTCATCATCATAAAAATCTCTTAGTTCCTTGAGCAGGTCAGGGCAACAAAAGGGAAACCAGCTGAGGTCACTGGGCCACCTTTGAAGTGTGTAAGCGTGCATTCTATACATTCTCATGCCGCTCAGTTCAGCTGTACGCAGTTTTCTGCATTCACCTACTGTTTCTCTAGGCTAAATTGCATATAAGTAAATGTGAAATCTGTGTTATGCTCAAATCATTCCCTAATCCATCAATTGCATTGGAACAGATTTGCATTTCCAAAACAAGCATTATAGCAGAACTGACTGAACCATGAAACTCACACAGAGTTAGCAACAGGGTTGGGTGCAATTTTACACATAACTCTCTAGATTCACAGGACCACCCCACACTTTAAGCCTGAGAAAAATAATAGAAAGGAGGGAGCACCTGATTTATGGCAAAAATTTTCATTCATCAGAAAGCAGCTTGAGCTCTCATATATTTAGAGTTCTCTGCCTTCAACTTTAGTAGAAGCAAATTATGAAAAACAAGCTGAGATCTGGAATTTAGCCAAACAAAATCAAGAATGCCTCCCAAAGTGAGATACACACAGTTTGCTGAGCCTTCCACACCTATGGTCAAGTATAATAAAAACTGGCATTTTGGAATGGGGTTTCTGAATCATGATCCTGGATGCTTTCTAAATCACCAAATCAAAAGTAAATAGTGTTCAACATTCAAACATCTGAGGGAGGAAAATGAACTGAAGTCTTTGAAAAAGTTTAATGCCACTAACCAAAACAAGGATTTTCAATAATCCATGGTTAACCAGAAAACCCACGCCTGGAGCATTCCATTTCCCAGAGGCTGACCTGCACATCCCCACAGAATATACACCTTCTGAGCATGGCTTCAAACTCTAGAGCAACTGCCAGTATGGCTCAAGTTGTTTAAGGAGAAGCAGCCTCTCTCATTTCTTCCCCCTTCTGCCGCTCCTGCCTCATCCCCCAACCCACCAATCCTGGATCTCCTCTTGCCTCCTCAAGGGCGGACAGGGCCTCTCACACCTAGCCAGGAGCCGCCCAGAGCACAACAGAAGAGTAGCAGCAAATCCATACTGTGCAGATGAGCAATCCAGGGAAAATGTTATAGATGGAGAGACGGGCAGTTCTGAAGTGTAATAACCAGCCTAAATGAATTGATTTTATCTATCTTTGATAGAAGGATCTTAATGGGGCCCCTCATGAGGAGCTATGAGAGCAATGATCATGGTGTAAAGAAGATGTTCCCTGAGCCTATGGCTTTTTGCAGCCTAGAAGTTCCAATCAAATCACTTTCCTCACATTAATTAATTAGGCCTCCTGTATTCCTCAGGAAAATTCAGAAGCATTATGTTCTGGAAAGAGGAAGGTGAGCAGCACCACATCATCACTATCACCAACACCACCACCATCATCATCATCATCATCATCACTATCACCATCACCATCACCACCATCACCCCCATCATCACCATCATCATCATTGCTGTCACCATCACCCCATCACCGCCATCATCCTCATCACTATCACCATCACTGACATCATCATCATCGGTATCACCGTCACCACCATCACCATCACCGCCATCATCATTATTGGTATCACCATCACCACCATCATCCTCATCACTATTACTATCACCATCACCACCATCACCCCCATCATTATCATCACTATAATCATCACCATCATCCTCATTATTCCATGGGGATAATAAGACCCCATACTGTAATAAGCCAGCCAGGCACACACTCTCCTGGCAGGATTGTGCAGTATAAGGCAGAATGAATAGTCCATTTATTCATTCATTCACCAATATATTAATTCTAAGCTTGTTAGGCCCCTGCTCTGTATTAGCGTGAGGGCTACGGGTAGAATGAATAACACAGAGTCCCCGCATCCGAGGAACAGTCCAATGGCAAAGGAGAAGTATGCTGCAAGCATTATAATGAAAGTGCTCTAAGAGAAAGCTGGCCCAAGATTCTAACTGCCCAAGAAAGCCATAAGGCATTCGTCCTCGGCCCTCTGACACTTACACCATAGCCAATTCATCACCAAGCTTTCCCAGTTCTCCTCTCATGGGGACTTAAGTTTGTTCCTTTTGCCACTCCTTCCATTCAACCCCTCCCTGCATCCCCGACCCCCGCACTCCTGCAATAGCCTAAAAACTGGTCTCCCTGCCTCCATTCTTGCCTCTCATGGTCCTTTCTCCCTGGTGCAGCCAGATGGATCTTCCCAAATTGCAACCCTCAGGGATTACTCACTCCACTGACTAAAAATTCTCCTTGTCTCAAGGCCCATATTCAAACTCAGAAAAGGCACTTCAGGGTCAGAGGCAGCCCTGCTTTGCTGTGCCTGGTCACCCTGAGGGTGGGACTGACACTGGTCACCCTGCGGTGCCCACTCTCTCTGGGAGAGCCAAGCACTACCACCCCGAGGCCTTGCTCACATGTTGTTTCTCTGCCTGGGGTGCCTTTCCTTCCCCAAAACTACCTTCTGAAATGCCCCTCATCCCTAAAGGCCCAGTTCAGTGGCCACGTGAGTGACATTCCACAGCCCCCTCCATCCCATTCTCAGTGGAATTCATCACACCTTCATTATAGCATTTTACACACTTTGTCATAATTATATTTCCGTATCTCCCTTTCCCCCAGAATTGCAATTCCTTGAGTGCAGAGCCAGTCACCTCAATGGCAGAGCAGTGCTTGACATCAAGTAGGGCCACTCAATAACAGTTGGTAGAAAGAGTGGTCAGTGACTGTTTCCAAAATGTGTCCAAGGCTGCCTTGGAAGTGAGTTGCTCTATCATGTGATTGTAAGTTCTACAGAGTAAAAGCCTCATCTTTCTTTCACATATGGCTGACCACAAGAACATGTGGTTCATGGGCAATGTCCTGGAGTGATGGGGAATTTGCCCTATACCAGCCTTCCCCTTAGTCCCCTCCACCACCTTTCTTGTGTCTATTGTCACATGTAGGTGATGACTGAATGGGGGTTGGTGGCCATTACCAATGAGCTATCACCGCAGATGGCCAACTGCAACCTGTTCATTTACTTTTATTTACCTAATTAGACTAATAGATACTATTGTCCTCACTTTCTAGGTGAATAAACAGCATCTCTAGTGTTAAGTTGCCTGAGACCATACTAGTCTAGTAAGTACTAGGGTAAGAACTAGTAAGTACTAGAGCTAAGATTTGAACCTCTGGCTGTCTGACTCCCAGGTCTAAGTTCTTCCCGTTACACTGGGCTGACCCACTGGCGGTGGGAGGGGCAAGCCTGTGGGCTGTAGAGCAGTAGCTGGGACAGCATTGCCTCTGCGTCCCATAGGGCCAACACTCCATGAGCACTGGCTTTTATTTACCTTATATGGTGAAAAGAGAGATGCCCATTTTTTCCCATTTCTGCAGACTCTAACAGACGGGTGCTAATTTGGTAAGTGCAAATTATCTGGCTTCGGTTCTATCCACCATCTGCCTGCTTGAACTAGTGAAACCAGGGTGAGTTGTAATTATGCCCAGTTCTCTTCACAAGGTCCTTCCATTCCTTTAGATGAGTTTATCCTCTTCCTATTTTAAGAAAGAGTTTCACATAGCAGGGCATTTGTGGAACACTTCCAAGAACCCGAGCAGAAAGTGATATAATGAAGGCAAAGCAGTCATGCAGACAAAACCCTTACACGAGATGCCAGGAGCCCCAGGCTGGCCCTGCTCCTCCCAGGGAATTTCTGGGAAGATGGAAAACAAGTCACTACAACCCCCGGGCCTCAGTTTCTCCACCAGAACACTGGCAGTAGGAGTGCCTGAGACTGGGAATTGGAGCTGTGCCGTGTGCGACGAGGCTGCCCCGCTGTTGCTGCTGCTGCATTGGCAAGTGTTTGGAAGGCATCCCTAACCTTCCCATCCTCATCCTCCAATCCCCTCTTGAAGGTTCTCCCTGGTACCCCCATCCCTGCTAAAAATAAAAGGCTGAATTTCATCTTATTCAGACCATAGCTAGAATACAGCTGCTTAAAGCTCCCCCCCTACACCACTGTGCTCTCTGCAGCAACCCCCCTAACATTCAGCCTCAACAAATGTCTTAAAAACTAAAACATGCATGCATGGTAAGAGGGTCATCAGGCTTAGGGAAGCCACGTACCCAACCCAAAGTGCATCATTTAAATCCCAGGTGTCATTCTTATCTGAAGGAATCCTTTTCATTCATTTACCCGAGGCCCCTCTTCTTCTCCCAGTTTCTGCCTCCTGGAGAGAGCATCTCTTAGGAGATAGCCACCCATGTGGCACAGGGATGGATTCCCCCTTGAGTGCCATGATACTGCCTCTTGGAGGAGCAGAGGTTCGCCACTTGTGACATGGATGAACAGGAGGGTGCCTGGCCCATGGAGCAGTTCCCTGTCTGTCTCCACAAGGAAGGGAGTCTTCTCTGTGTTCCCAGGAACCCCCATATCCCCTCTCTTCCAGTCACTGGTCTCCCCAGTCTCAATCCCCTTCCCCCATCTCTGAGACTGGCAAGTGAGCCGGTCCCCACAGCCAGCAGCCAAGTGAATTTCTAAAAGTCTCCCTTTGACAAACTAAGAGGGAGAGTTGGCTGTTTCATTTGGTGGTTTTCTTTAGCAACACTGAAATGTCTAACATCTAAATGTGTGGTGTTTGCGAACTTAAATATGTCGCCTCTGGACCTGCCATTCCTTAAGAAACATCTGCTCCCCAGAAGATCAGAAGTGAGAAACTGCAAAGTTGCATTACTTATCTTTCCCTAAAGAAATGAAAGGTGTTTTTCTCCCCCTCAAAGTAACAGCTCTTTCTCCACTCCACATCAAAACTCCAGCCTTTGGCAAACATATCTTAAAGCTTCCAAATCCACGCTCCGACACAGAACTTCAGACTTCAAAAGTGACAGCGGTGGGGCCAAGCCCGGTGCACACTCCTCAGTACCCAACTCCTTCACAACTTCTGAATGTCTCCAAGAAAGATCAGAGGGCAGCAAGACTACTGTGCTGTGCCCATGCCATAATGTACACCCAAAGGTGGGGAGTTTATTAAATAACCCGGGGTGTGATCCTGGAAGATGGGCTACACACAAATCTCCCCATAGGTAGAGTCTGGCCTAGAATTTGAAAAATGTGAAAACTGTATCTGAGGCTGACAATTTAGCAAGGGAGACCAGTACCAAAAAGAGGAATGCAGATACCTGTTGTGAGAGAGAAGCAGTAGAAAGGGCCCTGGACCTTCAGCCTTCTCTGTGACCGTGACACTCTCAGCTAAAAATAGATGCAGCTGCATATTACAAGCAACTAAAGTAACAGAAGATTTAACAGTCAGGGCACATTCTTTTACCTAAAAAAAGTCCAGAGAGAAGAAAAGAGTCCAGGGGCTTGATGAAGCCATTGGAGGCCAAGGCTGCTGACTTTGTGCTCTGCCACCTTGAAGGTCACCTCAAGGCTGCTTCACAGCTTGCTTTCATTCTCAAGGTCATGAGTATGTCAAGATTGCTGTTAAGAGCTCCTGCTATCACACCACCTTCTAGGGAGCAGGAAATCAGGAAAACAAGAGCAAAATATCCCATTGACAGCAATGCGTGCCAAGTCAACTCCATTTTATCAAACTTCCCAAAAGATAGCACATGTCCACCTATATCTCAGTGGCCAGGACTTAGTCACATGGCCACACCTAAATGCAGAGGACACTGGGAAATAGCACCTTTTAGCTGCATGCATTGTGTGACCTTGCAAAAAATTGGGCTTCTTTTACTAAGGGTGGAAGGAACAACGGATGTGATGTAGCACCTGGCAGTCTCTGTCACAGATTCAACTTTCTACCTATCAAAAGAATGTGTTCACCCTGGCCAGGCACAGTGGCTCTTGCCTATAATCCCAGCACTTTTGGAGGCCCAGGTGGTAGGTAAGCAGATCACTTGAGGTCAGGAGTTTGAGACCAGCCTGACCAACATGGTGAAACCCCTGTCTCTACTAAAAAATACAAAAAGCAGCCAGGCGCAGTGGTGTGCACCTATAATCCCAGCTACTTGGGAGGCTGAGGCAGGAGAATTGCTTGAACTCAGGAGGCAGAGGTTGCAGTGAGTGGAAATTGCACCACTGCACTCCAGCCTGGGCAGCAAGGAAAGACTCCATCTCAAAGAAAAAAAAAAAAACTGTGTTCATCCTGACTCTTTCTCACTCTCAGCACTATTGACATTTTGGGCAGATAATTCTTTATTGGGTGCAGGGAGGGCCCGTCCTGTGTATTGTCGGATATTTTGCAGCATCTCTGACCACTACCCACTGGATGCCACAGCAACACCTCCCGCCAAGCAGTTGTGACAACCCAAACTGCCTTTAGACATCTCCCAATGTCTCATGGGGGACAAAATTGACTATGGTTGAAAATCACTGATTTCTATCCAAAGGGCATCAAAATGAGATTATACACATGATTTTTATAACAATATATATATACTGCATTACATAGTCACCTAGAGATAACACTACAAGAAAAAAAATGGACTTAATCTTTATGCTTTGTTGAAAAGTATCTTGGAGATATTAAAAGCCCAGTACAGTTCATGATGCTGCTGAAGTTTCAAAGGGTAAACTCAGAAGACAGAGAGGAAACTGACCTACTAGCGATTCCTCTCACACACCCAAAGGTTGGACTGCAGAGAAAATGCCCTTTGGTCTCATGCAGCTTTCCTCCTCCCTTCTTGGGCTTAGGGCCTTTCCATCTCCGGATCTTTCACATCAGATTCTGAGCCTGGGCCCCTCCTCCTCTGCTCTGTACATAACTGCCTCCCATCCCACAGGCCTCTACTTAAAGGTCATTGCCGCCAATTGACCATGAATCTGAATAAATCTGCTCTCCCCCACTGGCACCTCCTCTGAATCCTCCATATCACAGTTCATGAGTCCATGTGGATCTATTCACTTTTTAATGATCACTCTCACATTTAGATTGTGGCTTCTATGAAGGCAGGAGCCGTGTCTCTTTATTCATTGGTGTTCACCCAGATTCCACTAGCACCTGGTACAGGAAGGTGCCATTATGTATTTGGTGGCTGGCCGGGCATGGTGGCTCACGCCTGTAATCCCAACACTTTGTGAAGCAGAGGCGGGTGGATCACAAGGTCAGGAGTTCAAGACCAGCCTGGCCAACATGGTGAATCCCCATCTCTATTAAAAATACAAAATATTAGTCAGGCATGGTGGCGGGCACCTGTAATCCCAGCTACCGAAGAGGCTGAGGCAGAAAATTGTTTCAATCCAGTAGGCGGAGGTTGCAGTAGATCAAGATCATGCCACTGCACTCTAGCCTGAGGGGTGACAGAGACTCCATCTCAAAAAAAAAAAAAAAAAACAAGTATTTGGTGGCTGAGTGGACATGGCAATGGGGGTGAGAGAGAGTGCACCTATATTGTGTCAGTGAGTGAGTGAGGAGGTGATGGAGAAAACTGGAACACAGACCAGGACAAACACGTGATATTCTTTCACAGACTTAATATTTCCAAGTCAGTTACAGGCACTTGTTGGCTATCTATACCTGGAATACAAAAAAAAAAAAAAAACTAAACACAGCTACAAGGACCTACAATATAATACAATAATTATGTGTAAAGTGTACTAGAAGAGTACTTTTAAATCCAGGAAAAAAATAGTAAAAGAAAAAAAGTTCCACAGTTCTGAAGGTGGGCAGGTTACTTCTGCCTGTGGGCATGGGGCTTCAAAGGGCAACATTGGAGGGAGGTTTTGAAGGATGCATAGGAGTTGGGTAGGCAGAAGATGGGAGACCTTCTGGAGGGAGGAACAGCTTGAGTACAGGCAGTAAGTGAGAACACCTGGGCCTTTGCTGAGAATATGGTTTCACCCAGTGCTATCCTGTAGAAATGTAATGTGAGTCACATTTTTCTAGTAGCCATATTAGAGAAGTAAAAATGGGTAAAATTAACTTCAAATTTTATTTATTTAACCCAATATTAATATTCAGTATTTTGGATATCCAAAATGTCATTCCAACAGATCAACGATATAAATGATTGTTGAGATATTTTACACTCTTTTTTTCTAAATGCTAAAAATCCAGTGTGTGATTGACACACTACACATCTCAATTCAGACTAGCCACATTTCAAGTGCTCAGTAGCCACATGTGGCCAGAGGCCCCCCGTACTGGACAGGTCTAGTCCCACAGCTGGAGTGGGCTTGAGCAGGCCCACCCTGGAAAGATAGCAGAATGCAGCAGACAGAGGGTGAAGTTGGAACATGCATATTGAACATCGTTTTCAGCATGTAAGTGGATGGAAATAAAGCTCAAAGGTGGGGAGGCACTGAAGACAGAGAGTGCTGTTGTCGCAGAGGTTTTATAAATGCCAGACCCACAGGGAGGGTGCCCAGGCAAGGCTGGCAGGCACAGACGCGGGCCCCAGCAACCACAGCTGTGTGCAGCGCTCTGACTGCCTGGCCACAGCTGACGGGACAGAAGCACCTGGCCCAATTTGACTAATGAGAAATTTCCAAGGAATTTAGGACTAGTTCAGTGTATTCAGGTCTCTTGAATGGAGGAGATGTAAATACTTGGAAGATGCCGGAGACACCTCCCACTGCAGAACTGAGCCGCGGAGAAAAGCAAGCTGCAGCGAAGGAGGAAGCAGATGTGCAGAGAGGCAGAGATGGAAGAGTGGCTGTGGAGGTCGCCTGTGTCCCGCTGGCTTCCACGTTTCAGATCCTGCGGAGCCTCTTCTGAAAGCCTGTCCCCTGGCTTCCCCAGATGTCCCTTGCCCTTAAATTGGAATCAATCTCCCTCCCCAGCATTTTAGAACGCTGGGTTCTATTCGATAGAACAAAAGATTTGGAAAGTCCTAGGAAATACCATCAGCACAGGGTTTTAGGGCACTCCTTGGTTTTGCCTCCTGACCTGGGGACCAGGCACCGGGAGGACGGGAGGGATCTGGAAGAGCTGAGATTCCAGGGCTCTGGCCACCAGTGGAGTGGGAGGGATTGCGCAAAACGGCTGAGGGTTTGAGCTTGTGGCTGGGAAACTGACGAGTCCCTCCCAGAGAGGGAGGGGTGGCAGAGGGCGCAGGGCCCTAAGGGAAACTGACGCCCGCGCTGCATGACCCCACACGCGCGTCCTGCCTGCTTGGCCCGCCTCAGTGAGGCAGCCTGCGCCCCTGGCGGAGGAGACACTGCGCTGGGGCTGCTCCCGCCACCGCAGGCGGCCTGCAGTGCCCGGCCTCGTAGTCCCTGGGGTTCTGGGTTGGAGGCTGTGGTTGACGGCTCTGGACGCTGGAAATAGTCACTTCCGGTGTTCACTTTGGGTTCTGTCTTCTGACATTTTCTCTCCTTCCCGCCCCCCGGTAGCGCCTGCTCCTTACACTCCTTATTCCTTGTCCCGCTCCCCTCCCTGCTCTTCTCTTCTGCGGGGCATTGAAGTGAGCAAGGAAATGACACTTTCCATGTCCCAAAGCTGGGAGACGCCATTTGAACCAGAGGAAGAAAAACTAACAGACTGTCCACATCAGCTTTCAGCACGGTGCACGCGGGTGCACACACAAACTCATGCACAGGCACACACAAGCAGCCTTTCGCTCCTTCTCCCCACCTCTATCCCTCCCTCTCCCCTCTCCCCTCTGGAGACCTAATAGCTTTTTGACAGATAAAGGATGGCTTTCTCTGCCTGTGTATGTCTCTCTCCTCCCCACTGCACCCCCTTTCTCCCTATCCCCAAATCAGCCAGACTTAGCAACACTCTGCCCTCGGAGTGGGTCCTTCAAAAATTTCCATCCACACCAGGAAACACAATGGCAGATAAATACCGCCCAGACTCCCTGGTCATGTTTTCCCGTGGCTCTCCAGTCCAAGGCCGCATTCTCTACCTGATACACAGATGGTCACCACGCACCCCATACGCCCACTCCACGTGCCATGCGCAGTTACAAAAGCACATTGCCTCTTCGCAGTGCCTCTGCATTTGCTGGCTGCAGGCAAGAGAGGAGAAAATGTATTCAGCCTCATCTGTCTACCCTACCTGCCTACCCTGTCTCAGCCTGTTCTCTGAGAACCTTTGGAATATTGATCCTAGCAGCTTCTGCAAAGGGCATCATGATGGGAATTTCATAGCCAAGAAAACTGAGTCACTTGAGGTCAAGGGCTGCAGGAGCTTTGTTTTCAAGGAGCCCTCAGCACTCACAACCTAGGAAGCTCAGGGTCCTATTCTCCAGCCCAGCAGCCTTCAAACATTTTTAATTGCTAGCCTCATCCATAAAACTTTTTGATCACACACCCCCAGTATATACATATTTATTTATAAATTATAATCACATAAACTACATGTCAACATTATTTATACTATAAATAGACATTATAGTGGATATAATGGACACACTCAAAATATAGAAACTGTAAAAGGAGAAGATAGAGAATAAATATAACTCAACATTCTATTATATTCTTCTTGAGCCCAATGGATCCTCTTGTGTGCCTCCTGGAATATGCACCTTTTTAAAGACATTGCATTTGCCTGTTGGCCCTTTCTCAGGTCATCTCTGTGGTAGACTGTGCTGCTTTCTGACCCTTCCAGTTGCCCTTTCTTTCCAGACAGACAGGAGGATCCTACTCTCCAACCCATGAAGTTAGGAGTGGCTGCATGACTTACTCTGTCTAGCAAATGGGTCTCTTCTGATTAGGAGCATCAAGAATTTCCCATGCCCTCTCTCCTCTCACCACAAAGAAGCCTGAAGCCTCACGTTGGATGCCTCACGTTGGATTGTCATTCAGGTTGACTTGAGCGGCTAAAGTGAGCAGTCATGTTGGATTTGAGGTCTGGGACTTTCATTATTCCAGCACAGCCTAGCTTCTCTTGACTGATCCTCTTTGTAAAGAACCCGAGTGCCACCTTGGATACGGGTTTGTTGTCTGAGGCTTGTTCCCTCCCAGCTGTCACGCTGTGAGGGTGCTTCTCGGTGGTGACAGAGAGCCACAGTGCCATGGAAAAAGAGAAGGGAGTGGGTCAAGGGATGGGATCAAGATGTAAGAAATGGCTCAGAGTCTGAAACTGATCAGGAAGGCACCATCTGGGTAGACTTGCTCCAGGGACTGGTGGCCACTTTCCACTCTTATCCCAAAGCCATCCCTGAACCCTGGGCTAAAGAGCTCCAAGCCAGAGAGTGAAAATGCCTCTGTATTCCCTGTTTCTACATGTTCTAGTCTTCCTAATAGAAAAGAGTTTGATTTCAGGCCAAATACATAAATTATTTTCCTTTAGGCCATTCTTTCAGCAACTAAGACAGTAATCTCTGTCTTTTAGAAATTTTCATAGGAATTAAATTGGAAGAGTACCTACATCACTGAGGCTTCCTCCCATGAAATCTAAAACACTGACAGCCCATTTTCCAAATGCCTCCCAGACTGGTTGATCCAAGAACTGCTACTGAATTAAACTGTGAGATCCCAAGTGGTTAAGAAGAGGAGATCAGAAATTTGGAATTCTCTCTTAAACCTGATGTATGACCTAAAATATTTGTCCAGCTACCAGAATAGAAACTAAATAACAGTAGTTTATGCCAGATAGAATCTTTTTCTCTGCAGGTCTTGGGCTGGTAGGGCAACTGTGCTGCACAGTATTGTTTCTGCCTCATTCTTTCTCCTCTGCCACATTTACCATTGAGCTTCCTTCTCACTGACTAAGGTGGCTGCTCCAGTTACCACCTGCAGGCCCACTTTCCAGACAGGAACCAGAGAAGGAAGGCAGACCCTTCATCTTATGGGCGCAAACCAGAAGTTGCCCACATCATTTCTGCTCAGGTCTCATGGACCAGAATTGAGTTGTATGGTCAAATTCAGCTGCAACGGAGCCTGGGAAATGTAGTCCCTAGCTGGGTAGACATTGGTCAGAAAAATTTAGGTGCTATTATTAAAGAAATATTAATGGATACTAGCAGGCTCTGGCTTCCTGGCAAAGCCCTGTGGCCTTCTTCAGGAAGCTTTTCCTCCTACCTCACGGTGACCAATGAGCTCCTGCCCCACTGTTCTTCAGCATTCATCACAGTGCTGGGTGAATACCTGCCTACTCTGCTTTATGTCCCATTGGGAGAAGCTTCATGAAGGCAGAGGCCATGTTCATTCTGTTTACTATTGTATCTACAGAACCTGGCACTTGGGAGGTGCTTAATAAATATATGTTGACCAAGCGAACCATTTCACAAATGATTATGTGAAAGATAATAGTGATTAACCTCTGGCTGTTCTCTGCCTTTCACTCCCTGCATCCCTCTAGCTCTGCCTAGCTTTGTCTGCCTCTTGGTTTTTCCTCCTCCTTCCCTAGGCCAGGCTTATTCAGCCCAGACAAGTCCTTTGGGCTTCTGTAATCCAAGATTGTGAGGCAAGGAGGAGGAGAAAGAAGAGTAGCAGAAGGTTTATGTTGGGGAGACATAATCATGACATTCTCTGGATAGCCTCTGTGAAATATTTTAAATTCCATTTACAAATCCACAATTTTAATTAGAGACAAGAAGATTATATCATATACATGAAATATAATATCACAACCATGCATACCTGCCCCAAAAGATTAGCTGTCAGATTAAACATAAAAGGTGATTTCTGGTAGCCTGGGCTGCATGAAAGAAGTGGATAGGAAAGAAAAGTAGACTTCAGAAGTGTCACTATGGACATCATGACATTAAGAAAGGCAAGAAGAGGACAGAAATTATTTGGAAACTTTTAAAATTCATTAGACTGTATTTCTATGACCCAGACACTGCCTGGTAACTAGACAAGCTGTGGCTCGGAAGGAAATGACTCAGAACACTGGGAAAATGTCAGTGAAGTGTAAATCCCAAAAAACCTTCTTAACCAAGATTTCTGCCTGTTTCAAATCCTTAGGAAAAAGAACCCTTAGAAAGAGCAAAGTATTAAGTCTATGTTTCTCAAACTTTTCCAGATAGTATCAAGGCTGGAAATTATGACATTCTCTGGATAGCCCCCATGAGATATTTTAAATTCCACTTACAAATCAACAATTTTAACTGGGGACAAGAAGATGATATCATATACATGAAATATAATATCACAACCCTGCATACCTGTCCAAAAAGATTAGCTGTCAGATTAAACATAAAAAGTGATTTCTGAATTTTTCTGTTAGTACTTATTTGCTACTGTTTCATCCGCTTTATTGCTGCTGTCATTTGTGCTTGCTGGTATGTAAGCAACTCAAAAATCAAAGGAAATGTCTGTGGAGGAAAAACTACCAACAGAGAAAATTCTATGAAGTGACTAAATGCTTTGTATTAATTAGGAGAATATCTCTAGATTACAAGCCCCATGAGCAAAGTGGCAATGACTATCTTATTCATGGCTCCGTTTCTGTTCCTGGTTAGTATATCTGGCATATTCTAGAAACTAAACAAAGATGTGTGACCAACTACTCGATTTTAGCTATGGAACCAACCTCACTCCAACTGTCAGACTATGGGAACGTGCTTGAAGAACTACTAGATGACAGCAGCACTCTTTGTTATCCATTTTTCTTAATAAGCTCTTTTTTGATGGTACCATGTTTAAGGCTACAGGGTCATGTGATCACCTACTGGTCTTGAAAGATGGAATGACACACTCAGTATGCGTGATTTTTTAATCACTTGTGATTTCTGAGGTGACCGTGGACAAGTGGCCTGCCTCTGATTAGGATTTCTGAGAAAGTTCTTATTGTTTTGCTTTTTTCTTTTAGGACTTTTTATTTTATTATTTTATTTTATTTTAAAAAATAAAGATGGGCTTTCACCATGATAACCAGGCTGGTTCTGAACTCCCGATCTCAGGTGATCCACCCACCTCAGCCTCCCAAAGTGCTAGGATTACAGGCGTGAGCCACCACGCCTGGCCACGAATAAGACATGTTATTTGCCACTATTATAAGTCTGAACTTTAAACAGATTCTTGGACTGGTGGTTCATATCCATCAGCTCGTTCAACTTTAGCACCTGTCTCATCCCCAGTGGCTTTTCCAGAACTACTGCCTTCACCATGAAGCTCCATGAGTTTTCCCAATTCAAACATGGGCTTCTTCAGCATTTTTACTTTTCTAACGAAGACATCATGGAGAGGATAGATTGGCAAGCCTTTTCTGTCTTTTCCAATGCTGTCTGGAATCAACTTACTGACCATTTCTTTCAAGTCATTTGTCTGCACCTCTCGGGTCATGATTTCCATCATCTTCTTCCGGATTTGGCGGACCTGTTGGTGCTGAGCATAAGAGGTCTTCTGTATCTGATTGTTGCGTTTTTTAGTAAAACCAGCACAGAACAGACGAAGCAAGTAACCATCGGTAGTCTTGACATCAACATGAGCTTCAATCATTGTCTGCCATTTTTTGACCATGGAACACATTTTGTCACGGGTAAGATCCATGCCATGGAAGTTAGTCAGGCAGTTTTTGCCCTGAACATCTTCAGTAATCAGCTTGAATTTCCTAAATGCAACTTCATCATTCTGCAAATCAGCAAGACTAACTTCAAACACTCAACCCTTGAGGCCATCAGATGCAATTTTGGTTTCTTGGGTCCTGGTGACTAGCGTCTTTCCAATATTTCTTATATTGAACATAGCGGGTACTTTCACATCATACCAATCTTTCTTAGAAAATGGATCAACCACTTTCTTCTTGGCTCCCTTTTTGCCGCCTTTTGTAAGGCGCTTGTTCTTGCCAACCGCCATGATGCTGTTCAGAGAGCCAAAAGGCTTTGCTTTTTTTTTCTTTTTCTTTGCTCAAGAATAATAAAACATGATAAAAACCATTGGTATTTATATTTGCAAAGTCCAAAATATTTTGAGTTTATTTATTTATTTAACATCTTTATTTTTATTAATTTGTTTTTAATTATATAAGTAGTACATTGAGAATGCTTTAGGGTTATTAAAATCCAAACAATGAAATCTAAAGTCTCCATAATTACCATGTCAAACCCAGTCCTCTCTCCCAAAGTAACAGCACTGCCCTGGTTTATAACCTTCTAGACTCTTCCCTGTGCTTTTACATATGTAAATGTATATATACTTAAAGAGATTTGTAGTTTTGTCTTGTTCCTATTATTATTTCTATAAATGATGTCATATGATACCTTTTGCTCTGCTACTTGCTGTTTTCATTTGGAATTGTCTTAAAGCCCTGACCACATCTGCTCATATAAAGCTACCCTATATTTTTAACCATTTGTCTTAGTTAGTTCAGTCTGTTATCACAGAATACCAACAACTGGGTGGCCTAAACAACAGATATTTGTTTCTTGTAGGTCTGGGGGCTGAAAGTCCAAGATCCAGGTTTGACCAATTTGGTTTCTTACTTGCTGTATCCTCACAATGCAAAGAGATCATCTCTCTCATGTCTTTTCTTATAAGGGCACTAATTTCATTTACGAGGGCTCCACCCTCATGAGTTAATCACTTCCCAAAGCCCCTACCCACAAATACCATCACACTGAGGCTTCAACATATGAATTTTAGGGAGACAAAAGCATTCAGTCCAATAGTACCATTCCATGCTACTCTGTAATTCAAGTGAACCATAGTTTACTCACGTAGTCCCTTACTGCTGGTCATTTAGGTGATTTTTGGTCTCTTGGTTTCTATTCATTGCTGCAAAGGCATCTTATTTGAGCCCCACCATATACATATGGGTGAGTGTTACTCTAGGAAAAATAGTGAGAAATGAAATTGCTGGGTCAAAGGATGTGAACACTTAAAATTGTCATAAATACTGACAAATAGCATTCTGAAGTGGCTGGACCAATTTACTCTCCCAAAAGCAAGGTATGAGAGAACCAGTTTCCCTAAACCTCTGCCATCACCATCAAACTATAAAACAATTTCATATCGGATGAGTGAAAATGATTTCCCATTGTTGTTTTATTTTGCCCAGGAGTATTCTGAACGTGGAAAGTCAACTACATTGCTGGTATTTAAGACAGTTTTTCTTACCCTATTTCTTGCCCTCCTTTCCCCATAAATAGGAAGATTTTACCTAAGTAGATAGTAGTAGCGGAGACAGCTAGCTATCCTCCAAATCTCTTCTTCTTGGGCACACAGCTAGACTCTGTGTTTCCCAGACTTCTTGGTGGTTGGGTAGAGCCTTGTTACTGGGTTCTAGCCATTGAAATGCAAATAGAGTGACCACTTTCAGGACTGGCCTATAAAAACCTTCCACATACAATCTTTCATGCTTTCCTCCCTTCCACTGGCTGGATATAAACAAACATGATGAGCCTAGAAGCCACACGCTGAGGATGGCAGAAATACAGAGGAAAGAGGAAAGATGCCTGGGTCCTTAAGTAACCACTTGAAAAAGAGCTACCCACCAATCCTGAACACCTGTTTTGGATTTAATGTGAGCAAGATTCAAACTTCTCTCATATTCAAGCATTTGCAGGGTTATTTATTATTATTACAGCAGCCACCAGTATTGTAGTGAGGATTGGCTCATTAAGATGATTGCAGATGCTATAAAAACATTGCGAAAATAATCTGGGAGTCATCCTGAGCATATAGGTATACCTCCCAGCACAGAATACTCCATCTTAGACTGTCTAAATAATTAGGAGCTATCTGAAAGCAAAAAAGAAAAAAAAATCCATGGAATCTTTTACAGTTTGGCTAGAAAAGAGATTTCTTCCACTTTCCAGTCCCCACTGTGACCTAAGAACTACTTCCCAGATGACTCCAATTGTTGGTCAGTGCTTCAGGCTTGGGGGACTCTGTTCCCTTGGAAATGTCCTGTCAGCCATCAGAGTCAATTACAGCAAAGAGCCTAGATGCTGCAGAATTGCTTCATCCAAGGTCAAAGACTATCTAAAATGCCATTTGCTGTTAGGATGCTGCCAACAAGCTCAGGGCCAGGGGTGAAGCTACAACATGGTTACCAGGTCACCATTGAAGTTGACTTTCTGTGGCATGGAGAAATTGCCCTAGGTATAGTCATGCACAGCATTTCTCATGAAGCACGGCTGCCCAGCCAGGTGGCTGTCAAAGCTATTTGTGCAGGCTATTGTTCCATGGCTATGAAAGGAAACCAGCCCACCCCTCCAGGTGGAAGGACCTCCCAGACCCTTCCCCATTGGATATAAGAACTAAAATTGGCCAGATGTGGTGGTTCACACTTGTAATCCCAGGACTTTGGGAGGCCAAGGAGGGTGGACCACCTGAGGTTGGAAGTTCAGCCACGGCCAACAAGGTGAAACCCTGTCTCTACTAAAAATACAGAAATTAGCTGGGCGTGGTAGTGCATGCCTGTAATCCCAGATACTAGGGAGGCTGGAGCAGGAGAAACACTTGAATCCATGAGGCGGAGGTTGCAGTGAGCTGAGATTGCACCATTGCACTCTAGCCTGGGTGACAAGAGCAAAATTGTCTCAAAAAAAAAAAGAACTAAAATTAAAGTCTTCAAACCCTGGTTACATTCCAATAATGACAACAGGCAGTCTATGCCTCTGGCCTTCCCTGGGAAGAGTGAGGAGGAAAGGGACTTTCAAAAAGACTCACCTATAAATCAGATGCAAAAGTTAGAAAAGACCAAGGATCCAGATTGTCTAGCTCCTTCCACCATAGCAGCAGTTTTCAAACAATCAAATAAAGCAGTCAAAGGAAAGCAAGCCTGGCCTAAGGCAGGGGGAGGCTGAAATAGGTCGGAATCCCTCCTGTTTGTTCTACCCCTCACCCATGTAAGTTTCTCCCTGGGACCCTGGGGCTCTACAGAGCACAGTGTAACAACAACCTCTCCAGAGGTCTTTCCAGGTGGCCCATCCAAAGGTCTAGCAGGAAGCAAACCCCAGGGTGTACAGCACCTCACCCAAAGGTAGCAGACCACCATATGTGAACCTGGAAATCTTAATGTTGGACCACAAAGCCATGCTGCTTGGTTGCTTTTTGCTTGCTGTACTCCTAATACCTGGCTTGGTATCTATCACATATCAGGCACTTAATATCCAGGGAATGAAAGAATAAAGGAAGCTTTGTCTTTGCATTGCAACAGTAATAGTCTTTGCATTGCAATCAGTAACAGCATATGGGCCATAAGCACTTCACAGTTTATATAGCACTTTCCCTTACATTGTCTCATTCAACATTCAGAACCTACGGTGATGTAGTCAAGAGAGAGATTGTCATTCTTTTAATAGAAACAGAATTTCAGAGACATTAGGTGACATACTCAGTGCCATAAAGCTAGTCCAAGGCAACTGCAAGGCTGGAACCACATCTTCAGGCTCCAAGTACCAGGTCTCTTTATCCTACCCTCACTGCTGAGACTCTGATGCTGCCATCGTAATGGTAGTACCAGTGGTGATGGTGGGATACTATTCATTAAGATCACAGCTATATGCAAACCACATACAGACTCCAGTCCCTGGCCATAAGCACATGTCTGGTTGGCTGGCTCTCACAGCTACAGGTTCTATCTCTTCACACTGAGAAAGGTGGTCCTTGCTCGTGAGTATAGATCACAGAGCCCATACCGAGCCCCTGCCAAATAGGTTATGCCAGAGGTCACGTGGGGTTGCATGTAGGACTCAAAACCCAAGTCCTACTTCATATGAAAAGTCACATCTAGGGGCTACTCAGTCTTGGAAAGGGAAACATAAACTTGAAAACTACAGTGCCTGGGGCCTGGTATAAGTCACGAACTTGTTCCCTATAACTCACTCGTTGCTGATTTAATGCTCAGTAAGCTTAGAGTTAAACACCAGCCCCACCAGCAAATTTGGCAAAGTCTGCCCTATTTAGGCTCCTCACAACCTGCCATGACCCTTAGAATTAATTTCACCATAAACCTCAAAAGTTCACCTACTTCTAAATCAGTCCTGAAGTCTGAGCAGAAAGCAGGCATACAAAGGGTCCGGGGTAAGAGAATAAACCAACCAAGTCATCGGACTTACTTCTGCTTCTAGATTGCCCAATTTATTCTCTTCGTATAAAGCAGATAAAATAACTCTTCCCCACAGATGGCCAATGCTGTGAATGCATTTTCACTCACAGGACTCTGAGCCCCAAAAATAAAGGAATGTATTTGACCCTCATGATTTTTTCTTCTTTGTTCTTCAAATTTGTCCTCTACTTACTTTTTTCATCTCAAAAGTGAGGATTAGGCAATTTGAAAGAACCCCTACCCCTGATGGGGTACAGACCGATGACTTCAGCCCAGGAGAGGTGGAGAGTACCGAATCAAGCCTCCCTGGGTTGAGGGTCATGCAACCACGTGATGAAAGCCCCTCCTGCCCAGCACAGTGCTGGATCCTGAAGGAGCAGAATCGGGAAGTTCAGGAGATCCCCAACTCTGATCTTCTGATATGTGTGTTCTCAAAATGCGACTACCTCCTTCCCCTGCTAATGCACATAATGTGAGTTCATCTCCAATAAAACTGGCTAATTCTTCAATGTCTCATGGGGATTTCCCCCTGTCTCTGGGCCCCACCATCTTTTCACACCATTAACACAGATCCTGTAGAGCATCTGGAACATCAAAAACCAGAGAGACGATCACAGAAGGCAGGCCTGGGAGGCAGGGTGGGGGGTGTGGAGTCCTAGGCAGCCAGAGGCCTGAGATTCGCTCATCTCAGAGGCCTGAGAACCACCAATCAGTTCATCCTCATGCATTTGACACATGCGTACCAGCAATGTGCTAGGTGCTGTAGAATGCAGAGAAGTAAAATAATTTTCATACTATCACTGCAAAAGGCTTGCATGCTCATGAAGAAGTCAGACACAAAAAGGTGACATGGGAACCTCACACTGGATCAACAACAAATATCCACATATTGCTACATACGTCACACCAGGGTCTCCCCTAGGGACTGGGATACAGGAAAGACCAAGACAGACAACAATTCTGCTCTCATGGAGTTTACATTCTTATAGGAAATGTATTTCAGGGTTCGATTGTGGAATTCAGAAAACGAAGTCATCAGTAATTAAGATAAAAATCTGAATGGTCTGAAATAGAAGCTTAAAGCAGGTCTTCTCCTCCCACAGCCCTCTCTATTCAGTGTATCCTAAACTGAATTCATCACCCTTGTCCTCATACACCCTCTTTCTGTGAGTCCAACCTTACAAGCAAGAAAAAAGGTGTTATACTAGATGATCCTAATTCATTCTCCTTCCCTTCATTCATCACCACCCATCAAGTAGGCCTTGTAGACTTTACCTTCAAGTACCTCTGAAATCTGTTCCCGCCTCCACATTCTCACTGCCACAAGCTAGGTCAAGCCATCGTCCTATCATCATTCCTTACCTACTGTAGTGGACACTGTCATGCACAGCCCAGATTCCCCCTCAGTCTAAACTGAAGGACTTTTGCCTCCGCTTCAGGAGAGCTGTCGGTGCTCAGCCTTCAGCTTTCGAAATAGTTTGGATATTTGACCCTGACCAAATATCATGTTGAATTGTAATCCCCAGTATTGGAGGTTGGGCCTGGTAAGAGGTGACTGGATCATAAAGGTAGATTTTTCATGAGTAGTTTAGCAACATCCTTTTGGTGCTGTCCTTGTGATCGTGAGTGAGCCCTCCTAAGATCTGGTAATTTCAAAGTGTGCAGCATCTCCCCACATCTCTCTTACTTCTGCTCTGGCCATGTAATGTGCCTGCTTCCACTTTGCCTTCCACCATGTGTAAAAACTTCCTGAGCACTCCCTAGAAGACTGAAGAATCATGAACCAATTACACCTCTTTTCTTCATAAATTACCCAGTCCCAGATATTTCTTTATATCAATGCAAGAATGACCTATCACATCTGTCAACCAGTGATGAGATTGCTTCCGCTGCAGAAAACTGTCTCACTCAAGGTGCATGCATCTCAGCCCAACCCAGGACATAGCTCTGGAGCACCCTGTAGGGTCATCTGAGACAGCGAGTGAGCCTGTATCACCGAACAACATGGTCCTTTGTCCATGTCCTTTCACAGATGTTGACCCCAAGGACCCTCCTTAATAAAGAACTTGCATGTTGGAATCCAACCTACGATAACAAGAAATTTTCAATGTCTCCTGACTACCTCCTCTACCTTGGCAGAATCTTTCATCAATCCCCTCTCTGAATATCTATAAAAGTTGTATTTCCAATCTCTGTAGTTTAACTTTTAGTTTTATTAAAGTACTAAAGTTTATGAAACCAAATGTAACTCATGGGTCATAAAGAAGAACGGTATTTCTTCCCAACATCCATCCCATCACCTTCTGGTATTTATTTTTACATTTCTAAATAACATGCTTATGATTCAATTTGTTGATGCTTTTCAGTTTTAGATATCTATCAACTTCCTGTTATGAAAGATGAAGGTTTAGATCTTTTGTAGACACACACTTTTCCTGTCTTTATTCTCCTGAGATTGTTATATCACAAGTTTCACTGCTATTGTTGTTTTGACTCTATAACATTATTCACAGCTGATCCATGGCATATACTATGATTACATTGCTTTTCCTGTAGTTTTGTTTGTTTGCTTTCCCTAGTTGCCTTATGTGCTTAGTTTTTGTGTAGCCCTCAGTTCTATCATTGGAATTTATTTGTCCCCCATACACAAATTCTTATGCTGAATTAAGACCCAATGTGACAGTAGTAAGAGAAAATTATCACTAGGGTTCCACCCTCATAAATGGGATTAGTGCTTTTATAAAAGTGTTCAAGCAGACTCACTAGGCCCTTTTGCCCTTCATCCCTTCTATCATGTGAAGGCACATTATTTGCTTCTTGCACCATATGGGGACTAAGCAAGAAGGCACCATCTTCGAAGCAGAGAACAGCCTCCACCAAACAACGAATCCCCTGGCACCCTGATCTTGGACTTCTCAGCCTTCTGCTATGATAGCATGAATGTCTGTTCTTTATAAATAACTCAGTCTAAAGTATTTTGTTATAGCAACAAGAATGGACTCAGATATCTCATTAATATCTCTCATATCTCTCCTTACTAATATCTCTCCAAACCCTCCACCAGTATATTTATTCTCAATGTGTTTAAACACACCTGGTCATCAACCCTTTTAACATTTTTTTCCTTGGAGACCTCCCTTCTGAAGCTCTCTCCTCCATTTTCCAATATGCACAGAAGGCTTCCAATCCTGCTCAGTAGTCCTCATCCTCGTGGAACACATTTTCTAAGAGCTTCCTGTAAAGAGTACACAGGCAATAATATTTTGAGACCTGCCTTCCTGAAAATTATTCTGTCTTCATATTTGAGGCAGTTTGGCTGGATATAAAATTCTAGGTTCAAAAGCATTTTCTCTCAGAATTCCAAAGATATGGCTTCATGGTCTTCCAACTTTTAACATTGTTGATGAGAAGACCCATGCTGTGCTGACTCCTACTCTTTTGTATTTCTCTCTCTCTCTCTCTCTCTCTCTCTCTCTCTCTCTCTTTCTCTCCCCTCCCCCCACCCACCCCCTCTATCTCTCCCCCCCTCCATCTCAGCATTTAGGGTCTTTATATGGCATTTTAAAAATTCATAATGTTTTCTGTTAGGGTGTTTTTTCTCCTTCATTATGCTGAACATTCAACAGATCATTTTAGCCTGGAAACTCATATTCTTTGAACATGTCTTTTTGTTTGTGGTTTTATTTCTAAAAATGTCCTCTCTCTCTCCCCACCCTCATTTCCTCTCTTCTCTTTCTCTAAACATCTTTTATTTATCGGATCTCCTGGATTTTCTTTATTTTTCTCTTCCATTTCAGTCCCTAGGGTAATTTGATCTAATTTCTAGGTTTTCCTCAACTCTATCCTGAAACTTTTTTGTTAACAGTTATTTCTGTTCTCTTATTTTTAATTGCTGTGATCTTGTTCTCTGAAATCCTTGTTTAACAACCTTCTGTTATTGTTTTATGAATGTAGTATCCTGTCTTAGATCCCAAAGCATTCTCATCATAAGGACATTTTTGTTTTTCTTCTATACTATGCCTTGCATTCATTTCTTCTGAGTTCCTTCTGATTTGCTTAGTTCAAATTCCGTCTCATGTTAAAAATATTTCTTCAGATGTCTTATGTCCTTGGCTGTCTATCTATGTTCAAGAGTGAGGCATTTAAATGCTGACTGAAAGCTCTGTCACTTCCTTTTCCACTAGTTGACCTCACTATTGATTGATCAGATATGCCCAGGACCTTTTGTAAGGTGACCCCAAGTGGCAATACCTTTAGATCTTTATCTTGGGTATATTGTTTTACTCAGAGAGGAATAATTAGAACTCCTGCCTTGGACAAATAAACCTGCCTACCAACATTCTGGAAGCTGAATGGAAGAAGGGGAAGAAGAGGCCTCAGTAAATTGGCTTCAACTCAACCTCACCATCAATTTTATCTGGTGGTTCTCTGAGTCTAGAGACTCTCTGTGTACGACTTCTCCAGAGAGTAAAGCTTCATTCCTCCACTGAAGTCATAGATACCTGAGTATGTAGATTTGCAAAGGGCATATGGCAGCTCCTATTCTAGATGAAAGGGATGCATATCGAGGATTGGGAACCATGAGTCCAATTGCTCCTTATAACTATTTTTAACTATTTCTCCTATTACCAGCCAGTGTCTTAGCCTGGGCTGTTATAACAAAACATCATGGGCTGGGTTTAAATAACAGAAATTTATTTTCTTACAGTTCTGGAGGCTAGAAAACTAAGATCAGGGTTCTGGCCAATTTGGTTTTCAGTAAGGTCTCTAAAGGCCCTATCTACAAATACAGTTACACTGGGGATTGGGCTTCAACATAGCACCCAATCTGTAACAGAAGACTTCAGACTCCATTGCCTCTGATTTCTGGTTCTTTCTGCAAATCTCTTTGCTTCTTGGTTTTTCCCCAGCACAGTTTCAGCTTTCTCTGCACTGCTTAGTCATTTGTCATGTGACTGTTGCTTTCCAGCATCCTCCATTTTATAGACATTGTTTATCCATTTTGTTTCTTTGGCTTTTTTATTTGACTCTTTATGGTTGTGTCAGTGGAGTTTGGGGGAGGGAGTAGAAATAAATTAAGTGTTTGATCTGCAAGTTTATCTGGTATACCTCAAGAGTTACGTTGTTAAACTACAACCTTCATTGTGACTCTTCCCTAACTAAAACCCTTCAGTTTCTTCCCATGACACACAGAAAGAACTTCCAAACTTTTAAACCAGAACTCCCATGGTAGCAGAGAATTAACATTTGTATTCCCAAGTATCTGGGATGGAGTCCAAAAGAGTCAACCACTTGCATAAAATTTCTTTGAAATCTCAGGTTTCATTTTTCAAATATATGCAAATTTTGCCCATGTTCCATAATGGATCTGTTTATTTTAATATAAGAATATTATTTTTAATTACTTGGCATTTAAATTGCTTTATTTTCTTTCTTCAATCTTCAAGTAAAATTGATGCTTTGAAAGACTGATTATCTCATTGCTTTGTATATTCATGAGACACATACAATTTAAGAGGCATAGCCCTTATTCTTAAGGTGCCTTAGTCCTACTGAGTCCCCAAAACTGAGCCCAGTAGCTGGCTTCTATAAGATAATATACTTAAGTGTTTGACAAATAAACTGAACTGAATGATCTTGTAGGAAGAGTATTATTTGGATGGGGAGTGGGGAGATATGGCATTTCCAGTAGACCATTTAGCTAAGCCCAAGCTCTAGAGGGAGGAATGAAGACATTGTCTAGTGAGTGTTTGCTCTAAATGGTACCCCAGGCTGGAGGCTTTTCCAAATGCTCTTATCTGATCTTTTCGCCCTGAGATCCCAGGGTAGCTGTGTCCCTGAATAAGCCTTTCACTGAAATATCTTCACCCTGACACTCAACTCCATAGAATCTCCCCCAACCCAATGGTCTCATCTGCTCCTCACCCACCTCTCCTCATTGTTCCTGGGAAGATTAAATCTATGCTACACATCCAAGCCAATGCTACAAGTTGCATGCTTGGAAGTACGGCTGATCTTACACTAAGGAACATAGATGTTCCAACTTTAAGCACTCTCCTTTCAATTCCTTATTTCTGCTCATTCCTTTCATCAAAATTCTAAAATGCCAAGGAAACATGAGAGGGATTGGATTAATTAGTGGAGGAAGATCAGGCATGGGGCTCATGCCTATAATCCCAACACTTTGGGAGACCGAGGCAGGTGGATCACCTTAGGTCAGGAGTTTGAAACCAGCCTGGCCAACATGGTGAAACCCCCGTCTCTACTAAAAAATACAAAAATCAGCTGGGCATGGTGGCACACACCTGGAATCCCAACTACTCAAGAGGCTGAGGCAGGAGAATTGCTTGAACCTGGGAGGCAGAGGTTGCAGTGAGCCGAGATCACACCATTGCACTCCAGCCTAATCAACAGAGCTAGACTGCATCTCAAAAAGAAGATAGTGGAGGAAGAGCATTCTAAATTTCTTGGGTAGAATTTCTGAAATTAGAGCCCATGGTAGACAAGAACATGATATTTTTAATGATAATCTTTAGAAGTAATAATAACAGAGAATATATATTAACTCATTTGATCCTCACAACCCCATAAAGTAGCTACTATATTATTCCCACTTCACAGATCAGGGACCTGAAGCCCAAAAGTCACACAGTGAGCAAAAGCTAGAGCTGAGTGTGAGCTTAGATGTGCTTGGCTCCAGAGTTAGGCTCTTACCCATTATCTACCTCCTGGGATAGAAATGTAGCATCCATCTCAATAGCTCCCAGGCTTAGAGATTTCACCTGCCAAGAAAAATTCAAAATAATTTGGGGAGGGTAGATAAACACAAAATTGCCAAGTTTATATTTTGCCAAATAAGCACATTAAAAATAAATCCCTTTATCACTATCACTTCATTTTTTAAATGACTTGTTAACACCACAAGATGGAATGAAGATAATCTTGAGATAAAAGCAGAAACTTAAATGGAATAAATTTAGACTCATGAAAAATAGGACAGCCTCCACATTTTCCCCACTTTGCTGAATACCAGTGGAAACTATCTGGGACCTACTGTGATCCTTTTATAGCATTTAGAGCCAGAGATCATCTCTTCTAATCTTCTGTGTTCTCGGGACATAGAGCTGAGTCTCTAGGCCGACGTGGAGTGGAAGGTGGGGGAGACAGACCCCCAGGTTCAATGCTGGGAACATCACAAGGAGGGAAAGCCTGTGTCTGCTCCTATCCAAGGCATTCTCCATCCTAACCAGGCTTTTCACACTCCCTTTGGGCAGTCAGTGTGTAGTGGGAGGTGGGCAAAGAGATGGGGAGAGAGAAATTAAATCAATGAAGCCAGTGTTCTGAGTGGGCTGCAGACAGCAAAAGTCTAAAATTGCCTGAGACAGAGGAGGACAAACACAATTTGCTCCAGGTGATTGAGAAAACAGTGGGGCCTGAGGTTCTCATTCTTGTGCTGATTGTTTCTTCCTCAGTCTACTGTGTCATCAAGGACATATTCAGGAACTGAACAGTTAAAGGTAAGGATCTGGTCCCGACCATTGTATCTCCTAAATATTTTTCACATTTTCCCCCAGCTGCTTCTCTGACTCTGGCCCTCATCAACTCTTTGGTGGACCACTGAAGTAGCTTTGCTCTGGGTCCCCACAGCCCGTCCATGTTTCCCCAGACTGAGCTTTCCGAAATGCAAACCTGTGATTCACCTCCTCCATCCGTATCTCCTTCCTCGTCACCCACTAAATCAAGTGGAGCCCCTCCCACTCAGCACACACAGCAACTCCACCACATCATTCTCTCTCTCTCTCTCTCTCTCTCTCTCTCACACACACACACACACACACACACACACACACACACACACACACACACACACAGTGCATGGCAGATGCACCTGACAGCAATAACTGAAGCATATCCTGAGACTGGACCTGTGGTCTAAGAAGAGTGATGGTTTTGGAGTTCCAAGCTAACAAATCCAGGAGTGGCCAGCCCGAAGCCTCACTCCGAATCCATGAGGGTCATCTGACCCTTGGACTATTCCTTGGAATTCAGGACACACAGGGCATCAAGGCCCTTTGTTAAGGGTTAAATGGAGGATGCTAGGTGGAGGGTGCTGAGTGAATATGCTGTATAAACTGCATGCTTTTTACAAACAGTAGGTTCTCTATCTAGCCCACTGCCACTAGACTGCCCCGTATGTAAGGCCTCAAGAAACCCTATGTCTCATTCACTGGCTCTGGTCTTTTCTTTGGCTTTTCTGACATGGTTCCATCCCTACTGGAGTGAGTAGGGGTCTGGCACAACACACACACACACACACACACACACACACACACACACATCCCTGATATGCACACAGCAACCCTGCCCCAACACATACACACACTATGCACACACATACAGAAAGCCACTCATCCACACCATCCTATTCCACTCTTTGCCTTAAATTCAATACTCCAGAAACAGAACTTCCTCTAGATCACTCAACAAGTGCCCCTGGGCCTTTGCACATGCTGCTTTCTCTGAATATTGCCCTCTCCCTTTTCCACCTAATTCTGTTCACCCTTGCAGGCCTCACTCAGGTCTCAGCTTCTCAAGGAACCCCTCTGAGATCCCCGTCTGGCCACCTCTCACACAGTCTGGGACATGTGGACGTGCATGCCTGCCTTGTCATGATGGCTGCTATGATGGTTAGTACCGAGTCTCAATTTTGAAGGATGCAAAGTATTGATCCTAGGTGTGTCTGTGAGGGTGTTGCCAAAGGAGATTAACATTTGAGTCAGTGGGCTGGGAAAGGCAGACCCACTCGTCATCTGGGTGGGCACCACTAATCACCTGCCAGTGCAGGCAGAAAAATGTGAGAAGACTCGACTGGCCTAGCCTCCCAGCCCACATCTTTCTCCCATGCTGGATGCTTCCTGCCCTTGAACACTGGACCCCAGGTTCTTCAGCTTTGGGACTCGGACTGACTTTCCTTGCTCCTCAGCTTGCAGATGGCCTATTGTGGGACCTTGTGATGATGTAAGTCAAAACTTAATAAACTCCACTTTGTATCCTATTAGTTCTGTCCCTCTAGGGAACCCTGACTAATACAGTCACTGTGTTCTGCTGAAGTCTGTGTCCATTTTTTCCTCCCTGGGGACAAAGGTCATAGCATACTTAGTTTTGTACTCTCAATGCCAGCAGAGCACCTGACACAGAGTAAGAACTTGAATAGATTTTTTGAACTGTATACTTGCATTTAGGGATATGGCCCCTGTCCCCAGGAGATTGTAAATTGGCTAGAAGGATGATAACAGTCACAGGCATGAAACTAAGACAAATACAGTGCTGGATTCAAGATCATCAAGAGCTAGAAGGCGTGGCGGAGCATGTTCCCAACAATTAAAGGAAAAAGCAATGCAAGCGTACATTACTAAGAGGTTTCCTGGAGGACTGGAGAGGAAGAGATGCTGCGACAATTCCTCGGCGCCCAAGGTCGCGTTCTTTCTGGCCCTACTGCCCCGCACCTGCCCCATGCTTTTTGTCAGGCTGGCCTCAAACCCCCAACTAACCCAGCAAGATGCAAAATCACACAATGGCAACAGCATCAGAAAGTTCCACATTTATACTTAACAACAGGAATTTTCCAAGGGCCGGGTTATTGAACTCGAAATCAGTAAATGAATGGCATGTGTTTACATGCAGGCAACGAAGATGGGATGCAATTCCGCCAGGAGGCCGGGGGATGGAGGAGAGGCTGCAGGGATCTGTTAGGAGAAGCCCTCTCAACAGAACTCAGAGGGTAGAGAGCTTCAGGAGTAGGCATCCCCTCCAAAAGGCTCCAATGTGCAGAGGGAGGTGTGAGGAAAAGCATCCACCATCTTGCAATAAGGGTGGAAAATGAGAGCAAGAAACTTCTAGCTCAGAGCCTCCCATCTAACACCCAGCTTGGCTCAGCTCTGGACAAGAACTCCAAGCAAACCAAAGATTTCATAGCCAAAGCCAGAAGAGCTCCTCAGCCAAGAGGCTTCTGGGAGTGCAGGGGCCTAGGAATTGGGGACCACAAGAAGCAGGCAGCGGGTAGAGGAGAGAAGAGGCTAGTCCAAGTTAAGGAGGGAAGTTGAGGCACCAGCAGCCTGGACTTCTAGCCACATGGGTTGGCAGATTCCCTTTATAGTCTGATGTTCCAGGTGTGGACTTCTGGGGTATGGCTTTCCAAGAATCTGTGAGCTTCAGAGACCACGTCAAGGAATGGCCCCCCCAGGAGTGATAGATTGGCTGTTGTCCCATACTCTCAGCTCCATGCTATGGTTCCTATGCAAATTCTCAAATGCCCTGATGCAAGTGGCTTCAAAGTACAGCCATACAAGGCCCAGGGAGTACCAGCCAGTCACTTGCCAAAACCCCGCACTGCTGTTGCCCTTCCAGATTCACATACAGCCTTAGAAGGTCAGATCTCACATGATGCCACCCCACATGCTTTCCCCACTGCACCCTAATCAGGTGACTTTTTTTGAGCAGAGAAAGGACTTCTCAGCCCAGTAGTTCTCTGAGCTTCATTCTCTCCCCGAAACACTGCTGGCCTCAGGCACTGAATCATTCAGGTCTCCCTTGGGCAAACCCAAGCCAGCCCTCTCTTTTGGTATTTGAATGAGGTTGCAGAGACCACCAGCTAGGTGCATGCAAAGGATGCAGGAGATGGGCAGGTGGGGAGAATTCTGCTCCATCCAGCTCCTCCAGCATGCAAGTCCTCCCTCCCAGGATTCCCTTAAGTCTTCTTGGTATTGTTTGATGCAGAAACAGTGCTTTGTAGAAATGCCTGGAATGACAAGGATGAGCGAGAGGGGATGCAGAGATAGACAGCTCTACAAGTCCATTCCCGAAGAGCCTTTCGATCATTCTCTCAGCTCTCAGCTTCCTTACCCTTCCGTTTCTCTGTCTCTCCCCTCCCCCATTCCTCATCCACCATCCCACTCTCAGATCAGGACCACAATCTGTATAAACGATCCTTCCCCCTTTCCTAGCTGTAAAAAGGATGAATTACCTCCTTGACCTTAACGTGATGGCCCTGTCCAAGCAGCCCTCACCTGCTGGGTACATAATTGAAGTGTGGTCTCTGAATCTGCAGCTGTCACAGAGGAACTGACAGAGACCAGAGCAGGGCCCCTGCATATACCACGTTCTCCTTGGCTACCTTGAGCACAGGCGAATGCAATTTTCCACAGCCTGCGCAGGGGGAAGGCCACACGATGCTCTCAGATGCTGGAAGCACTCTTTAACCAGGAGCAAAATGTTAGCAGAGATGTTCCCAGACTTGCTTTCAGCTGCCCCTCATTCCCACTTCTGCCTAAGAAGATTCTGGAAGGCTGACAGAAACCATGCTTGTCTTCCAAGTCTGTGAGAAACTCTTGGCAGCCTTAGCATTGACCTGTCCTATGCCTCAGTTTCCCCACCCATGACATAGTTACTCCAGCAGAAAAATCCATCAACAAGCAAATAACTGAAAATGAGGAAAGGACATCCCGAAACCGCAAGTGTGAGTCTTTGCCTCATCTCCCAGGCCTTTGCCTTCCCTTCTCCTCTGACTGTAGTCAGTCCCAGGCTGCCTACAGGAACTTCCCTCCTCCACTCCCTGCCTAGATCCTGAACTGATCCTAACTGAGACAGGAAACTTCTACAGTAGCTCATTTTCGTTCTCCCCACTATAAAGTTTCCTACCTTGGTTCCAATGCCTAAATCCAAAAATGGATACTAAGCAGGGGTTTCCTGGCCTCCTTCAGTCCTAGAGTCTGCCCACAGCTCCAATGGTCAGCTGGGCTCCACTGTCTTCCATAGCAGAGCTTACTGACAGCCTTTGACCAAAGGCCTGGCTGCAGTCCCGGCTCTCATCCACCCCCAGGCTCTGTGCTGCCATGATGGAGCCTCTGCTCCGGCAGACAGCCTCCTCCCTACACAGCTGTGTGTATAAGAGAGACTGGGGCTGAGTTTCCCCATGTCTGTCCCTCTATCATGGGCAGCTCTCATGACAGGCACAGCCCTGTCCCCATCCCTGTCTGCCCCATGAGGTCATGAGCAGATCAATACACATCATAGCAGGTCTAGGCCTAGGATGGTTGGAGGACTAAGTGAGACAATGTGCGTAAAACTCCTATAAAAGAAAATGCCGGGGCCAGGCACGGTGGTCATGCCTGTAATCCCAGCACTTTGGGAGGCTGAGGCAGGCAGATCACTTGAGGTCCGGAGTTCGAGACCAGCCTGGCCAACACGGTGAAACCTTATGTCTACTAAAAATACAAAAATTAGCTTGGCATGGTGGTGTGCGCCTGTAATCCCAGACACTCTGGAGGCTGATACAGGAGAATCACTTGAACCCAGGTGGCAGAGATTGCAGTGAGCCGAGATTGCACTACTGCACTCCAGCCTGACCCACAGAATGAAACTCTGTCTCAAAAAACAGAAAAAAGAAAAAAAGTGCTGAGCACTTGTACCCATGGTTACTGGACTATCACATCTCCACTCTCTTTTACCCTTTTTACCTTGATCACATGAAATAAAAAAATAATAATTGTAAGGAAGCATTTTGAGCTTAGAGAGAAAAAGAGATGCTCTGGTGTGTGTCTAACCAGAATGTCTTAGCCTGTGGGGACAAATGCTCACTGACATTCAGCATACAAAGAGCAATGACTCTGAGCCCCAGCCTGCTTAATCACAGGACATCTTATCTTTTCAAGTCTCCAGATATCCCTAAAGTCCCCAGGAATTACACCCGTGTCCAGCATGTCCCAGTTCCAGGGGGCAGCCCTCACATGGTGCTCTAGGGTTTGGTGCCCAGGGCAGCAACTCCGCAGCATGTGGGTCAAATCAAAGTTCACCAATCCAAGAACAAACTGAGAACACCCTTCATGGTGCCAAGGTTGGAGCCCCAGACCTTATAACCCAGGCCAGCAGACCCAGAATAGCTTCTCTGTCTGAGATTCAGTGCTGATCCATCCTCCACAACCTGGGAGCCCAGATCCAGGGCTTTTCCATTAAAAGGGACAGTGACATTTCTTCCAGTCCTTGGGCCTTTTGTGCTAATATTCTATAGCAGGGTAGCCTATGCCTCAGTTTTCACCTCCACCCCAAAGGGAAGATCAAACCTCATGCTCTCGTGTCCTCTCTCTGCTCCTATTTTCCTGAAAGCAACTCCCAACCTCCCCGACCTCTCACCATCATGACCATGTATACAATGACATCACTGTGTGTATAAGAAAAAGCAAGAATTCAGGCAAAGTAAAATATAATGTTTGCCGCTCAGTCTGTCCCTCATTCCCTGAAGCCCTGCCAAGAACCAGGCGCCCCCACAATCACCAGTAGTAAAATGTTCCTAAAATGAACATTTATCTTTCCAGGCTTTACCTCTGCATTGAGTCGACACTGTCCGCCACTGCCCTCCCCACAACACCCCTGCCCTCCCCACTGGTTCCCCAGCGTGGGTGGAACGGAAGGGGCCATTCAGGGGGTCTTGCAGAACAAAGGATTAATCTTCTCCAAAATAATGTTAAAGCTTTCATCTATAGCTAGGAAAAAAAATGCATGTAATTTTCCAATGATAAATTTTTGGCTTCTATACTCAAATTGTAAAAGTCTTAAAGGCAGAGCATCCAGTTCCATGTGACACTTGTCAATTTCCAGACCACTGATCAGAGTCATGGGTAGAAAGGGCACCACAGAGGAGACTCAAGCTCCAGCCACAGCCCTTCCTCCAACTGGCTTTGGATAAGAACATTGCTCAGGTTCCTCATCCGTGAGTTGGGGGATTTGGCCACATTTATGAGGATTGCAGAGCTCCAACATTCTAGCATTGCACTATCATTTATGACAGGATTTGGCCTTGACACCAGTGTCTGAAGCATACATGAGAGGCCTCTGACATTCTTTTCCAAAGCAGAAATGGTGCTCCATTCTCGCAGAGGATCAGGAAGAGATAGCAGTGAGCCAACAGACGTTCATGGAGTATCTGCTGTGTGCCAGACCACGTGCTGGGTGCTGGAGTACCCAGTGACCAGAGAAGACGTGATTGATCATAGAATTGACAATCAAAGAATTTACAGCTTTCAGGGATCTTTCAGTAGGTAGGAGAAACTCACACCTAAATGAATGCATATAACCTAACCATAGATTATCAAATGCATTGCACACCCCCTCCCAAAATTAATGTGGTGGGTACGTAAGCCCAAGGTGACTGTATTTGGAGATAGGGCCTCTGGGGAGGTAATTCAGGTTAAATGAGGTTATATGACTGGTTTCCTTATAAGAAGAGGAAGAAAAACCAGAGCTTGCTATCTCTGGACGTACAAAGAAAAGGGGTTATGAGAGCACACAGAGAGAAGGCAGCTATCTGGAAGCAAGAAAGAGAGCCGTCACCAGAAACCACATATGCTGGCACCTTGATTGTGAACTTACGCTTTCCAAAAGGATGAGAAAAATCAATGTTTTTCAGTCACCCAATCTGCAGTATTTTGTAATGGCAGCCTGAGCTAATACACCGTATTTCATCAAATCCAGGACACTATTGACTTTGTGATACGCCGTTGTCTTATGTCTACTGAAAGAAAAGAAGCAGCAGCCGCAGCAGCACAGCCAATTAAACACAATACTTCTTATCACTTAAAACTTTTAAACCTATTGAAAAACTCTTTTAGAATCACTTCGTTTCGTGTTGTTCTTTCTTATACAGGCAAAAAGAGGAATAAAAGCAAAATAAATTAATTACGCTATCCCTAAAACTTCTTATTCAGTGTCAAAGTCTTCTGAATCACTTTCCAACACAGACTTGAAAATGGCACCATGAATGGATGATGGATGAGGCCGTATTTCTTAAAATTGTGCTCCACTATTGCTTCCAAGACTTTCTTCCAAGTTATTGACACTCATCATGCAGATGGATGCTGATGCTTCCATGCTTGCCTGTGACACACAATTCTTGCACACTAATGTAACTGTTACATAGCTTCATCTCCCTGTGGACTCTTTCTTTCTTTGTCCTTACATTAATCTGCTCAGGCTGTCATAACATAATATCACAGCCTGCTGGCTTAAACAACAGAGCTTTATTTTCTCACAATTCTGGAAACCAAAGTTCAAAATCAAGGTGCAGGTAGCTTTGGGTTCTCCTGAGGCCCCTCTCTCCTTGGCTTGCACATGGCCACCTTTCTGCTGTGTCCTCACATGTCCTTTCCTCTGTGCTCACACATCCCTGGTGTCTCTTCTTCTTGTAAGGACACCAGTCATGTTGGATGAGGGCTCTATTCATATGACTTTATTTAACCTTAATTACTTCCCCCACAAGCCCTATCTTCAAATACAGTCACATTGTGGGTTTAAAGCTTCAACATGTGAATTTGGAGAGGATACAAATCAGGCTACTACAGTCTTGTAAAGCATTTTGTTGTTGCTTTGCAAGAGAACATTGACCTTATTTTTTGAATTGTAAAAATTTGCTTTGCTTGCTAGCATCAAATTAACACCCTGTTATTGTGTTTTCTTTCTATATAACCTTTTTATTTCGGTACCAAGTTAGAGTGACTTTTTTAAAAAGATATTTTAAATATAAAGTAAACCCTAGATATGCAATGTCCATCATGTACCTAACTCCACTGGAGGGATGACAACGTAAGCACCCATGACCGGCTGGGCGCGGTGGCTCAAGCCTGTAATCCCAGCACTTTGGGAGGCCGAGGCGGGTGGATCACGAGGTCAAGAGATAGAGACCATCCTGGTCAACATGGTGAAACCCCGTCTCTACTAAAGATACAGAAAATGAGCTGGGCATGGTGGTGCGTGCCTGTAATCCCAGCTACTCAGGAGGCTGAGGCAGGAGAATTGCCTGAACCCAGGAGGCGGAGGTTGCGGTGAGCCAAGATCGTGCCATTGCACTCCAGCCTGGGTAACAAGAGCGAAACTCTGTCTCAAAAAAAAAAAAAAAAAAAAAAAAAGCACCCATGACCAAGTCTGTGCATGGTCAGACAAGGATCACAGCAGTCAGTGTTGCTGTGTAGCTCATAGCATCATAAGATAGCATTTAACAGTGAGACACAGTCCCTTTCAGAAATGTTAAACATGGGGAAAATTGTGTGTGTGTTAGATGAAATACAATAAAAAATAATTAAATTAGAATATCCATGTAATTCTTGTGCAGTTTGAGTTTTCAATAAATTCTCTTCTATATAATATATAAGCAAATTGCAAAGTGTGAAAGGGAATGAATTTACTCAAGATTTCAATGAAATTTTTAATGATTCATTTGTTCTAATTTCTTTCCTTAATTTTCTAGGTAATAAACCCTTCGCTATACAGAATGGTTCTATCCAAATGTATCTCAAATGATGCTGGATATGTTGAAAGCCAACATTTCTAGAATTAAATATGTAAAGTATGATTAAGTTTCCTCTCTTTTCCATCTTGCAGATTGTTTTTATTATAGGAATAAATATATTAAAATTCCCAACAGCATACAAACCTTCGGATCACCCTGTATAGTATTAAGTGATTGATTACAAGTATACAGAATGCTGGGATGAACACAGTTGCCCCTAAGAAAGGATTTTTCAAGCTGAGACCCAGAAGGTGAGTTGTGAGTCAGCCAGGGAGAAGGGATATTCCAAGGAGAAGGAACAGCATGAACAGGTGCGTGGAGGTAGGAGAGAGCAACTAGGGAGGAAGCAGACAGACTTGAAGTTGAGGGCAAGGGAGGGGGGACATGGCAGGACACAGAGCAGAGATGCATACAGAGGCCTTCCTGGGCCCACCTTACCCCATCTAGGCACATCCCAGAGTGCAAGGAGGTTGCTCACTCTGCTTTAGTTTTTATAAAAAGATTGCAAATAATCTCAATGTTTCATCCATTAGGGGCTGATTAAAGAAACTACGGCTCACCCAAACAGAAATTTTTAGAAAGTTCCCAAAAAAAAAAATCAAAAAACCACAACGTGGAACTCTTTATTGCTATGCAGTGATCTCCAAGACAGATTAAGTGATAGATGCAAAAGGTACTAGATAGAAAGTGCTAGATGCAAAACAGTGAGTATGATACAATGTAATTTGTGTTAAAAAATCAATTTACACTTGCTTATACTTGCTAGACTCTTTTGGAAGGAGACACAAGAAACTAGAAGGGCTAGTTACCTCCAGAGAAGGGCGTTAGGTGGCTAGAGACAAGAGTGGGAGGGAGAATTCCAGTCATCTGCCACTGAATCTTTTTCCTGCAGGAGAAGGAGGAGAGAGAAGAAAGATGTTTTAAGTGGAAGGGCAGCCCATATGGGACTACGGCTCTGTTTGTGGGAAGGCTTGCGTGTGGACAGGTAATAATGAAGCTCCTCCATGTTCCTTCAGCTTTCTGCAGGACCCTGTCTGTCTGGTATTGTTTTTTTGCTGTTTTACACAGAGATGCTGTTTGAAAAAGACCATAAACTCCTCAAGGGCAGGAATCTTCACGTGCATGTTCAGAGCACCCACAGTGCCTAACACACATGAAACACAGCAAAGGTCGCCTTAATTCCAGCCACCAGGTGTGCTGGTTCACCTGTCCCCATCCCCCACCCCACAGGAAGCGACCTCTAGAGTCTGCCCCAAACCCAAATGCAGCACAATCAAGCTGGGGGCTTCTCTCCTCCTAGAAATTCCATCCCAGTCTCAGAGGCCATGTTAGAATTGCTCCTTGTGGTTAAAATGGCTTTTGCAGGCATCAAGGGGAGGGGTTTCCAAACTGAAGGTTCACAATCCACCAGTAAGTTGTGAAACCAATTTGGTAAGTCCAACAAGCCTTTTTTAAAAAGAATGAGGGCCTGCCTGCATGGTGGCTCACACCTGTGATCCCAGGACTTTGAGAGGCCAAGGCAAAGATTGTTTGAGGACAGGAGTTTGAGACCAGTCTGGTCAATACAGCAAGACCCTATCTCCACAAAAAAAAACTTTTTTAATTATCCAGGTGTGGTGGCACATGCTTATAGTTCCTGCTACTGGGGAGGCTGAGGCAGGAGGAAAGCCTGAGCCCAGAAGCTTGAGGCTGCAGTGAGCTATGATCGCAGCACTACACTCCAGCCTGGGTGACAGAAGGAGACCCTATCTCTTAAAAAAAAAAAAAAAAATCGAAATTTTCAAAAGTCAGAATAGATGACACACGAGTAAAGGTAAGTATTATTTTAGGAAGATGCTTAATTTCAAATATATGTGTGGATATTGGGTCACAGGTAAAATATATTTCAAATATATGTGTGGATATTGGGTCACAGGTAAAATATATTTCTTACCATGGGTTGCAGCCAAAGGTGTTTGAAAGACAGTGGCCCAGAGGAATGAGTGAGCAAAGGGCTCTGGAGTGGAGTTCAAACTTTACATCTATGATTTTGTCTCCCTGGCAGGTGAGTTAACCTCCCCTTCATGGTACAGTTGAGACAGTATGGAGACAGTAGCCACGCCCACCTCATGGGATGCTTGCAAGGTGCTTAGGCTAAGCTTAAAAGATTAGCTTTCTCAGCAAACTGACACAAAAACAGAAAATCATACACCACATGTCCGAACTCATAGGCGGGTGTTTAACAATGAGAACACATGGACACAGGGAGGGGAGCATCACACACTGGGGTCTGTTGGGGGGAAATAGGGGAGGGACAGCAGTGGGTGGGGAGTTGGGGAGAGATAGCATGGGGAGAAATGCCAGATATAGGTGAAGGGGAGAAAGGCAGCAAAGCACACTGCCACGTGTGTACCTATGCAACAATCTTGTATGTACTTCACATGTACCCCAAATCCTCAAATGCAATAAAAAATTGATAATTGAAAAAAAAGATTAGCTTAACACTTGATAAATGGTTAGCACTCAAGAAATATTCACAATCACTATCACAACCAAAAAGTATGCCCTTCATTTTGCCCAAGAATCCCTGGTACAGAAGCAGACAATAGACTGGGTCATGACCTGTGTTTCTGGCTGCCCCATGACTCTTCTGCCCAGCAGCTTCTCTCCAGCATCCTCCTCCTTACTGCACAGGCAACAATTTGCTCCACAGCTTCCTGCCTCTTCACCACCCAAGGGACTGGGTGACCAGAAAGGTGCATTTCAATTCAGGGGAAAAACATTACCTTACTCTAATAGGACATTTGTTATCCCAGCCCCCTTTCAGCATCGGTTCCAGGGAAATAGATGATCCCCAGCCACTGTAATTCCTTCATGATAGATTTAAAGAGGTAGATGATGAAGGAAATAATGGCAGTTGATCTGTGGTTGGAAAGAATATATGATGTGCATGCCCCGTCCAAAATTAAAGATGATGAATCAATATCTGAGAGGCAGAAACCTCTGACAAAAAGACACCCTTTCTGGCTCCCAGTGGCAGACTCTGAACCATGGGGAGGTTTGGTTCTCAGTCTCCTCATCTGATAAAAATCTCAGAGCCCACCTCCCTCTCTCTCTCATACTTCCCAAACCAACTGCCAACCCTGTGTGCCCAGTTCAAGTACAGGTCAAGAAAGGTAGGCACAGCTGAGAGCCTGAGTGTTTTAGAGAGACCAACAGATGTTTCCCTGGAATTAGGACCACACCCAGTGCCTCGGGCCAGGGATGCCTTCTTAGATGTGTTGGCTTAGTTCGTAGAGCTGAGCGTGGTTCACAGGGGTGAGCTGCCTGCTGCTAAGGATGCCTATTAAGAACCTACACTGTAACCAGATGCCAAGTCTCAGGCAGCTGCTTTCTTCGCCCTCATTTCATGTTCCCAGTCTGATATGGTTTGGCTCTGTGTCCCCACCCAAATCTCACCTTGAATTGTAATCCTCATAATCCCCATATGCCAAGGGAGGAGCCTGGTAGGAGGTGATTGGATAATGGGGGCAGTTTCCCCTATGCTGTTCTCATAATAGTAAGTTCTCATGAGATTTGATGGTTTTACAAGTGTTTGACAGCTCCTCCTTCACATGCACTTTCTCTCCTGCTGCCTTGTGAAGAAGGTGCCAGCTTTCCCTTCTGCCATGATTGTAAGTTTCCTGAGGCATCCCCAGCCATGTGGAACTTTGATTCAGTTAAACCTCTTTTCATTATAAATTATCCAGTCTTGGTTATTTCTTTATAGCAGGGTGAAAACGAACTAATATACAGTTTCTGTAAGAATAGGAGAGTATCTTAGGCAGCTGGGGCTGCTATGGCCCACTGGTAGGGGTTCATCTTATGATTAAGGAAATTCAGATGTAGACTTGCTGAATATATGAATCTAACTGGAACTAGGACCCAATTCCCAAGCTGCCACCAGTTCCACAATCTCACAGACACAAGTTGGGAAAAACACAAAGCGACATGCACATGTAAGGCAGCATTACCATCAAGAGAAGTGAAAGCAGTAGGCGCTGCAATGATTGATCAGAACAGTGAGGAAAAGAACAGGATTGTAAAGAGAGGAGCCAGAGACAGGCTTGATGAGAAACTCAGGTTTGAATTTTGTGCTTGAGCCAGTAGCTGGAATTCCAAGGTCAGAAGGCTTTGTGTGGATCTGAGGGGTCTTCGACATTTGCATTCCTGCTGCTTGCTGCCCCAGCAACTGGCCTGATTTCCACTTCTAACAGTGGCACTTGCTGTGGAGGTTCAGTATATTATGGACTAATTAAGGCTGTTAATTATAGTGGCAATTCAGTAAGTATTATTCTGATCTATCTCTGTCACCTCCTTTCATCAGGCCATTAAGGTGACAAGCTTCATAGAACACGGTTAATCTCCCTTTTGTCAGTCCCTTGGTATTTTTTTCCCCTGGAAGTGCTATGGACTCTCTGAGGATGAGTCATCAGAGGACACAGCTGAAGGGCTGGACTCACCAAGCTCCTCCTCCGCCCTCAGTCTTTTCCACTCAGAACACCTGAGCTCATGGGAAGTCTCTTTCATATTCCCTCCCTGTTATGGACTGAACGTTTGTGGCCCCCTAAAATTCCTATGTTGAAGCCCTAATCTCCAGTGTGATGGTATTTGGAGATGGGGCCTTTGGGAGGTAATCAAGTTTAGGTACGGTCATGAATGCAGGGTGTCCATGATTGAATTAGTGTCCTTATGAGAAGAAGAGAGACCAGAGTGCTCTCTCTGCCCTGTGAGGACACAGTGAGAAGGTGGCCATCTGCAAGCCAGCAAGAGGGCCCTCGCCAGAAACCAACCCTACTGATACCTTGCTCTTGGCCTTCCTAGCCCCTAGAACTTTGAGAAATCAATACCTGTTGTTTAGGCCACCCAGTCTGAGCCCTATCAGTGGGTTTGTCTTATGAAAGAGGAAATTGAGATGTAAAGTTGTTGAATGCATGAAACTAGGCTGGAACTAGGACCGAATTCCCAAGTCAATGCCGGTTCCACAGTCTCACAGACACACGGCCACATATACGAGCACACACTGTCATACACTCACAAACACTCACACATTACTGTATATACACATATACACTCACACATACACCAGCACATACACACACAGTCACACACATACATATACATTCACAAACACATGCTGTGATACACTCACAAACACCCACATGCTATCATATACATACATATACACTCACACATACAGTCACACATGTACTTACATATACACTCACAAACACACATTGTCATACACTCATACACTATTACATATACATATATACACTCACATGTACACATAGTCACACATATTCCCACATATACATTTTTGAACACACACTGTCATACACTCACAAACACATGCTATCATATACACACATCCCCTCACATACACCCACATATTTACTCACACACATACATATACACTCACATACACAAACACCCACATGCTATCATACACACATACACACTCACATACACACACAGTCATACATATACTGACATATATATATTCACAAACACACTCACACACAGTCACACATATACTCACATACACTCACACATGCAGTCACACACATATACACTCACAAACATGCTGTCACATACTCACACACTATCATGTACACATATATACACTCACATACACACAGTCACATACAAACACATACACCCAAAACATATACTCATAAACACACACTATCATATACACACATACACACACTCACAAACACATCTACTCACACATTCTCACATATACATTCATGAACACATACTGTCATACACTCACACTCACACATACACTTACATACACACTCACACAGTCACATATACACTCACAAAACACTCATGAACACACAGTCATATACCCACAAATGCACATACAATCACATACACAGTCACATACTCATATGTGCACTCATGAACTCACACAAACTCACAAACTCAGTGTTTATACACATGTACACACATATGCACTCACACATACACTCACACATACATTTATGCATACATTCACACTCACACATACACTGAGGTACACACACTGTCACACACACATATGCATACATGTACACACTCACACATCATGTCTGTCCTTCTGAGCACAAATATGCTTTCCATTTCCAACAGTAGCCATAATTCTTGATTACAGAGACTAATGACTTACAGAACTTTCCTCTTTTCCAAGTCTTACCAATTTTTCAGTGCCATAAAATATAGGATTTTGCCATATCCTATGGGGTCTCAGCCAAGGGACATCACTAAGAGCTTTTCTCAGCCTCCTTCTGCCTTCACACTCTCAACAGTAATGCTGCTCAGTATCCCCAGTGATCCCTAATGAGGGGCTCCTCCACCCAGTGCTTTTTTACCTTTTTGGGATAATTAAAGCAGAAGCAATCAAGGTTTCAGTCCCCATGTTCCCTCCTCAATCCAGCACAAAAGAGGAAATACTGGTCTGATTGGGCTGTATCCCAAAATGCTGACAGTACTAGTGGGCAAGATCTCTGTACATTGAAATGGTCAGTCCATGTGGTCTGTATCTCATGATTAGACTGGGGTTCTGGAATGCATAACCCCAGTCCAATCATGAGAAATCACCAGACATCTCCAAATGGAGGGGGATTCTACAAAACATGTGACCAGCACTCTTCTAAGGTGTCAAAGTTATGAAAATCAAGACTGGAAAACCATCACAGACTGGAGGAGACTAAGAAGACATGACAACTAAATGCCATGTGGGACCCTGGAGGGGACTCAGGAACAGTAGTAGAAGAGCCGGTGACATCTGAATGAAGTCTGTAACTGGGGTGACAGCACTGTACCAATGTTAATTTCCCTGCTGTGCCAATGGCATGAGGGGTATGTGAGAGGTTAACATTAGGGGAGGCTGGTGAAGAATATATGGGAACTCTCTACTATCTTGACAACTTTTCTGTAAATCTAAAGCTATTTTCAACTAAAACATTTAACTACAAAAAAAGAAAAGGCAGGCCCAGCTTATATTACAATGTTCACTCAGAATATGCTGTAACCACGGACCTGGTGAATTGCTCAGGGAAGGCATGCACTGCAGTCATGCACTTGCTGGTACTGTTTATTAGGTGCAGGCATGCCAAATAAGAGCCGAGTTATAAGCATCCAAATCAATGACATTTTAATAGTTTACGTGTGTGTGTGTCTATCTATCTGTATATATGTGCATGTGTGTGTATGTATCTATATATATACACACACACAAGTGCACACACATAGGTCAATAAGACATTCTAAGATATGTGCAAAAATGAGTTTGCCTAGGAAAACAAATTAACATGTTGAGTTTTAAAATGTTGATATTTGGCATATAACCCATTGGAGTTTTGTTTTTCCTATTACAGTCATAAAAATAGTTTTTGGATAAAATTCAAATCATTTCTGGAGAAAGAAAAGATCTGGGTCCCACAGAACAATTAAAGAATCACTAATGCAGTCCTTCTATTCTATAGGTGGGAGTCCAGACAAGCTTAACCAAGGTCACCTAGCAAGTTAGGATGAGAACCTAGGTCTCCTGGTTTCTGGTTCTGAGCTCTCTGCACCAGAGGGGTCAAGGACAGCCCCAGCAATGGAACCTGAATCCCTGGATGGCTTGGTGCATCACTGCAAAACAGGAAAGGCCAGGTTGGCTGGGGCAGCCTAGAGCACATGGTCCCACAGCTCATGCAGATGGGGCTGGTCAGGAAGAATACAGTGGCATCTCTGAAGAGCAAGTTTCAGGCAGCAGCTCTCTAAGGAGGACACCACAGTCTGCAGGAGGGATTGGATGGAGGATAGGGTGCAAGGAAGCTGGTGAGTAAAAGACCACCTCTAAGAGCATGGAAGAAAACTCCAGGCCTCCACAGGAGAAGGGAGCAGAGGCTCCAACACCTGGGCCCAGCTGCTCTATTGAGTTGCCCTTGTTGAAGGACCAAGCTGAACAGCAGATCTTCCCAAGGCTACCCCTTTCTGCCATTCACACAGCCCCAGAGAAACCTTCCCTGGGTGTCATGCAGTTTTCCTTTCTAGATAACTGCTATTCATAGGTAAGATTATCTGGCTCATTTGTTTAGCTGTTTAATGTCTGCTTTCCCACATTAGAATGTCAGCAACCTGTCTGTTTTGTTCAAGGCCGAATAGTGCTTGGCGCATAGTAGGCACTCAATAAAGAGCTATTGTATGGATGAGTAAATGGACTCTTCCCACACTCAATGTGTCTCTGACCTTGTATTTTTCTACATCAGAGATATTCCTAGATGCATCTCAGAGTCTGTTTGTCTCTGAGAGGTTTTGAGGAAAAGCGCTTTGCTGAGAACATCTCGGGCAGTGTATTTTTTTTTTCAGCTTCATTTTCTCTTCCTAATGTGTGATAGGATGGCACCACCAGCTGCAAGCCATCCTGAGACCATGCTGCTTCCCTCCCGGGACTGTCACATCCACTGCATCTGGTTTACAAACCAAGCACTGATAGTTATCCTGTCCTTGGGTAAACCCTAACATTCCTGTCAGATGATTTTGCTGTCTTAGGAATTCAGCACTTAGAAGGACATTGAAAGTACAGCCCAAGGCTAAAACACACTGGGAATTTCCTACATTGAATTGGGGACTTCAGCATCACAGACAGATGTTTTTGGCATAGTCTACTTGGTGCAGCCTTTATAAACATGCATCAGACACAAATTGTCAGAGTTCTAAGTCCCTGCTATTTATGACCTTGGGCATGGGTACTGCCATCATTCCTCCAGATTAAGAATGAAATAAAGACATTCAAGAATAATGAAACAAGGAACTCGCCTTACTAGATTTCAAGATTTATTAAGTGACCTATATTCTTGATAAAGAAGTGGCTTTTGAGTCACTGGCGATAGGATGAATTTACAATAAATGGTGCCAAGACAATTGTCTATCCACACAAGGATATTCCATTGGCTATCCCCATGGGATATCCAGGGAAATGTGTGAATCACTACTCCCATCTCACATAAAAATCAATTCCAGGTGCACTGAAGACTTAAATACAAAAAGCAAAAAACTTTAAAACACTTAGAATACAAGATAGAGGAGTATTTTTACAAACTCAAAATCAGAAAGGGATTCTTAAAACACAAAAAGATTGATACAAGTCGACTACTCTAAAATCAAGAACTTCTGTTGAAAAAGAAAGAAGAATTTTGAGGTATCAAAAGATACCACTAAATAAGTAAATAGCAACTAGAGAAAACATTGAAAAAATATTTAATCACCCAAGGATTGGTATCTAGAACACAGAAATAATTCTTACAAGTCGAAGAAAAGACAAAGCCCAAAGAAAATTCTTTGACTTGAAAATTCTTACCAGTCAAAGAAAAAAAAAAGCATGAAAAAGAATGCCACTATAGAAAGAAAACATGAAAAACAAAACTAAAGAGAGGAAACATGAAAAGATCAATTTCTTTAATATGAGAATATAAATTAGGAGCACAATATCATACTCACCATACAGCAAAAATTAACAAACTCGAGAATAACAAGTGGTGGTGAGGATGTGAAGATGTGGGAATTCTTTTTTTTTTTTTTTTTTTTTTTTTTTGAGATGGAGTTTCGCTCTTGTTACCCAGGCTAGAGTGCAATGGTGCGGTCTCAGCTCACTGCAACCTCCGCCTCCTGGGTTCAGGCAATTCTCCTGCCTCAGCCTCCTGAGTAGCTGGGATTACAGGCACGTGCCACCATGCCAGCTAATTTTTTGTATTTTTAGTAGAGACAGGGTTTCACCATGTTGATCAGGATGGTCTCGATCTCTTGACCTCGTGATCCACCCGCCTCGGCCTCCCAAAGTGCTGGGATTACAGGCTTGAGCCATCACGCCCGGCCTAAGATGTGGGAATTCTTATGTCAGGAGTATAATTATTTTGTCAGGAGTATATTCAGGCATTTTGGAAAGTAATATGGAAATGTCTTGAAAGTTAAAAACTACACCTACCACAGGGTGAGTGATTCCACTCCAGGTGTACATCCTAGAGAAATTCTTACACATGTGTACCAAGAGACATATGCAAGATGTCCACAACCATAATGCTTCCATTAAAAGCCTGAAACAACCTACGTGCTCATCAGTGAGAGAGTGCATACTTTAAGTCTGGTATCTGCATGCAATGGAAAATTAGGTAACGGTGAAAAGTGAATGTAATACAGACACAAGGATAATCTTAGAAACATAATGTCGAATAAAAAGCAAGTTTCAAAGGATTATCATCAATATGTCTTTTTTAAACTCAAAATCAAGCAGAATGAAACAACATATTGCTCAATAATTCACACAGATGAGGAGGCGAAACTATATTTTAGAAGTTCAGGGAATGACATACATAAAATTCAAAATAGTGGTTATTTTTATGGAAGAAAGAGCAGGGCCATGGAATCCGTTTGGGGAGGGGAATGCAGACAGCATCTATCTTATTGGTATAACTCTGATTTTTAATTTGGGTGGTGGCTTCAGCAGTGTGTACTTCATTAATATGCTTTATTTTTTATGTTGTTATATTCACTCTACATATATTTATTAATACATTTATTAAATATTATATACTAAAATTTAAAATATTAAAAAATAATATGAGGGAAAGCCATCTCTGGTTCCAAGTCTCATTATCTTCTCTAAAATACCTTTGCCCTTTGCAGGCATGTCGAGATTGATTAAGACCAGATTAATTCAAATTGTAAAATAATTGTTATTCATTCACTTGACAAAAATTATGAAGCACCTACCATGTGCCTGCCCTGAGGACTGGTCACTGAGCAGGACAAACTTGTCTCTTGCTCTTGCTTTGACAGAGCTAAGAATCTAGGAGCTAACCTGAGTACCAGAGAAATGCCTCCTTCCTTAACTTCCTTTTGGGCAAGCAATCTCCATTTCCTTCCCCACGGTGCCACTGTCTTCTGAGAAGAGGCATTGGACAAAGGATAAGGACCTGTCTTGGGAGGAGCCTTTAACACAATCTCTTCTGGGGTCTAGAATCTGCCTTCCAAACAAATCTTACTTTGTAATGAGACTTTCTTTAAGTCTCATTGCACTAGACTGTCCCCCTGATATGGTTTGGCTGTGTCCCCACCCAAATCTCATCCTAAATTATAGCTCTTGCAATTCCCATGTGTCATGGGAGGGACTCAGTGGGAGGTAATGAATCATGGGGGCAGGCCTTTCCCATGATACTTTTGTGATAGTGAATAAGTCTCACAAAATCTGATGGTTTTATAAAGGGGAGTTCCCCTGCACATGCTCTCTCTTGCCTGCTGCCATGTAAGGTGTGACTTTGCTCCTCTGTTGTCATCCATCATGATTGTGAGGCCTCCCCAGCCATGTGGAACTGTGAGTTCATTAAACCTCTTTCCTTTATAAATTACCCATTCTCAGCTACGTCTTTATTAGCAGTGTGAGAACAGACTAATACACCCCCCCCCCCAAGTAATTAAAGCCTGAAGGCCATTCTATACATTTGGCTGATGCCATCTGCTTAGACCGCAACAGTCTGAATTTGGATCCTGGTGCCATGGGTGAAATGTGAATGTAAATGGCTTGGAGTTATGTTTTTCACAAGCGTTGGTGTGTCACTTGTGTCCCACCCTATCCTTCTCAGCCCTCTGGTGTGTTTAAGCAACTTGCTCACTCCTGAACACCTGGTATCCCTCAATGTGCCAGTGCCCTCAGTCCCTGCTTGCTTGTCACGTGCTCTCAGAGTCTGGCAACACCTGGCCAGTCCTATATAAAGGGGAAGTGGTGACTCATGGCCTTGCTCTGCCCAAGCTCTGCTGTGAAACCTGCCTGGGAAACACTGACAGAAGCTCTAGCCCTCCCTTGTGCTGAGGAGAAAGGCCCCAGCTCTATAAAGGCAGTGATTATAGGAACAACAACTCACCCCTTCTGTCAGCTGAGCCATTCCCAGCCTGGAGAGGTAAGATGCCACCTCCACTAACTTCCTTTTTTGGCTAGGAATATCCATTTTCTTTCTCACTGAGTCTGAGGAGGTAGCACTCGAAAAGCTTACTTGTGCTTTTATCATTCAGATTTCTAGCTAAATTCTTACTCACCCAGAGAAAAAAAGAACCTGCTCTAAGCTCCACCTTAGATGCAAATATTAGGTATTAATCAGACAAAGAGAAGGCTGAAATATGGGTCTACCTGAGAAGATGGTGTAAGGGGATTGCAAGTGGAGACTGATAGCCACAAAAACTGGGAGAGATCCCAAGACAAGTCAATCAGAAATCCCCAGGGTAACCTTCCTGTAAAATTTTCTGCCACAGTGGAAATGCTCCACAACTTTATGTCCAATATGGTAGCCATGAGCCACGTGTGTCTCTGGAGCACCTGAAACTTTAGTGTGACCAAGAAACTAAGTTTCTAATTTAGTTTGATTTGAATTAATTTGAACTTGAAGAGCCACATATGTATTACTGTATTAAACAGAAAGCTCTAGAAAAACACTAAACTTAAAAAAGAAAACGGGGGTTGTCAGTGAGGGATGACCACCGCAGGAGGCTTTCAGCAGGTTCTGAGTCAGGTTCAGAAACTTCGCATGGGCCGAGCTTCAGCAGGCCAGGGGAAGTGGAGTTTCTACCTGAAGCTGAGGGAAAATCCCAGCTCCATCTCCACAAAAATAGTATTTTCTAGGTACCAAGACAAGAGGGTAAAGGTAGACGTAAAGAAGCCATCACTGTTTTGTTTATTATAACACAAACACTGAAAGTAATAGCATCAATACTATAAAGACTGCTGGGCACATATAATAGAACATTACACAAACATTAAAAATCATGTTTTTTAAAAAAATTATTCAATCACATAAGTGGAAAAGCAAAACATAAAAAATAGACGTGTGATCAAAATTTCACGGAGGTAAATTTACTATGTATATATGTATAGAAGAAAGCTTAGAATGAAATATACTAAACTATGAACAGGAATCATTTCTGGGTGGTGAAATTTTGAATACTTTTACCTCCTTTTTTAATATTTTTGTATTTTTCCAAATTTTCTTTAATAGTCATTTGCTATTTTATGCCAAAAAAAGCTCTATTTAAAGGATGCACTTTTAATGGCGTAGCAAATGCAATTTATTGATAAGCAAACAAAGCAAGATATGATATTGTACATGTAAGTTCTAGCATAATTACATAAGCCATATGTGGAGAAAAAATTGGAATGTTTGCAATGCTCTCATGAAATTACCTACCTTCTACTACAGTACTCTTTTCTATAGCCATCTTTTCTGCAATTAAATATGTATTATTTTCTAACATGGGGGCAGGGAAGTCTAACTCATCTGAATGAATCTCCAACCCCAAATATTTAAACAAGCATGTCAGGCCCTTCCCCCAACCCTGAGTAGACTTGAGCTTTGCCTCTCCCCGCCCCGCCTCCTGGGGACACAGTGGCAGTTTCTCTCCCAGCACCCTCAGTGGGCTTCTGACACTCCCATCCAAACTGGATGCCTATTCACTTACCCTTTGGGGCTGACCCTTTCTCTTCCATCCCCTCCCACTCCATTACCACGCTGATTCATTGAAAGAGATCAATAACTATGAAAAACAATTGATTTTCTACTCCTCTCTACCCCCTTCCTTCTCTGAGTGAGTCTGTCTGGCATGCTTAACGGGAATCAAACCAGAGAGGAAGTGCTTTGGCTTCCCTAGTGGGACATTGTGCTCTCCCTCCCTCTTGGTGGCCCCTCCCTCTGCACTTTCAGGATTTCAAGATCCATGCATTACTCTTTATCAACTTGGCAGATGCTATTGCCTCTTCCGGCTCACAAGCATCCGTGCTGGGCTCTTCTTGTCTGCTTCCTCTCCTGCTAAGATCCCAACACCAGCACCTTACCCAGAGCCTGACAAGATTCAGCTGCAACTGCACTGCCCTGTCCTGGGAGGATAGAAAACTATAGCAGCAGGTTCATCACCCTCGATGGTGCACCCCAGAATCTTCCCTTAAGGAAGAATTCTCCAATAGATTCCCCTCTCAGTAAAAAAACCCCGTTCCCTTCATCTCAAAACAGGGGAGCTCAGAGTTCTAAGTGGAGTCGAGTTTAATGGGAACCCCACCAAACCACCTCCCTCTGGGGCCCAGCTTTATATAGTAGACAGAACATTAGCATTTACAGGTTTATCATTTGCTATTTTGACCGAGGCAGTCTATCACCAAAGTAATTTGCAATTTTAGTGAGGCATGAATTTAAATTGTTTTTGCTGCATGGTTGATAAGGCAAAAGAAAACTGAAGGTGTGTCAACAATGAAATGCCCATTTGGAAGGGAAACTGAGGCATCAAGAGATGAAAGTATTGGTACGATGGGTCCTTCAAAGCTCTAATGTCAGGCCCATAGCAGAGCATTCCGAATGGTTGAAACAGAAGCTGATCTAGATTTATTAAAATGTCTGTTTCTTGATATAGTGGTCTCTTAAGCAAGTTTTAATTGCTAGCCTCCCACCAATTTGGAAAGCACACATAAACACACACACACAGTTATTCAAACCTTTAAACTATGCCTCTGCCCTTAAAGTTCTCCATTCAGTCAACTTCCTAACTGTGAAATTCAAATGACTTCCATTGGGTCCTAATGGCCCTGCCCCCAGATCACCAAAACAAGAACTTCGATGGTTAATACTGACTGTCAACTTGATTAGATTGAAGAATGCAAAGTATTGTTCCTGGGTGTGTCTGTGAGGGTATTGCCAAAGGAGATTAACGTTTGAGTCAGTGGACTGGAGAGGCAGACCCACCCCTCAATCTGGGTGGACAACATCCAATCAACTGCCAGCCTGGCTAGACTAAAGCAGGGAGAAGAAGGCGAAATGAGCAGATTGGCTAAGTATTCTGGCCTTCATCTTTCTCCTGTACTGGATGCTTCCTGACCTCAAACATCAGACTCAAGACGCTTGGACTTACACGAGTGATTTCGTCAAGGGCTCTCAGGTCTTTGGCCACAGACTGAAGGCTGCACTGTTGACTTCCCTACTTTTGAGGTTTGGGGACCCGGATAGGCTTCCCAGCTCCTCAGCTTGCAGATGGTTTATTGTGGGACTTCACCTTGTGATTGTGTGAGTCAATTCCTCCCTTCACGCATACATATATTGTATTAGTTCTGTCCCTTTAGAAAACCCCAACTAATACATCAACCCTCTAGAAACACTGCCCCTGGTGGACATCTGCGAGTATGGCATCGAACCACTGTGGCCAAATGGACCCCCTCCTCATCCATTCATCTTTCTTCTTAGTTCATCTGCCTCAAACTATCTCCATATTTCCTTCCTTACCCATGTTTACCTAAACTTTCTTGGTATGGCTTGGGTCAGCCTGTGACACGTGAGCACAAATTACATCTCAAGGAGGGAGGTCATGCCACCCTGGGCCCAAAGCACAAGACACATATTCTGCAGGAATAGCATGCAACCCATTTTGAATGCAGTGCACAATTTCTTCCTGTGTGTGCACTTGGGACTAGAACTCCTTAATGCTTGGCTTACCAGTTAAGTGGTAAGTGTGGAGGAAACCGAGCAGATGGAAGACTAGTAGGGCCCAGGTGCATGGAGGAGGGCTGAGTCAGGAAGTAAGAAGAGGAAGAGCATTTGAGGAAGAGGCAGGACTTGAGCAGTGAGAGTCATTCAGTGGGATTCATTTCGGGGCAGCAAGTGAAACTTTGCCAGTCCCCCAGCTGATGACACAAACTGCGTCATTACAAACTCATTTCTGCAGCTCAAGGTTTAAATCTGCTAAAATGCAAATGTCTTGGTAACACTTTAAAAAGAGGTCAGTGTTTTCTTCAGCTGTGAATGTGCCTCCGCTTCCTGGAGGCTAGTTTCGATCAAGAACAGGAGAGGAGTAGGCACCTTGAGCGAGGAGGGGGCCAATAACCAGGAGAGCCAAGCAGCAGGGAAGGCCAGGGAGCTCGCTCTCCACCACACAGCTGCTCCCCAAAAGTCAACCTCGACCTCTTCATCTTTTGCTTTCTTGTGATTCCTTTTCCTCTGCTCTGCATCTTTTCCCTTTCTCTACGTAATAATCCCCATTCCAGCCAGGATGGCTACAGGTTTCCCAACTTGTCTACCTCATAGGTTAACTGGGACATGTCCTCAGGACTTCTTGGGGCTGTTTTTAAATAATCTCTCTCTCTTTTTTTTAGACAGAGTCTCACTCTGTCACCCAGGCTGGAGTGCAATGATGCAATCTCAGCTCACTGCAACCTCCACCTCCTGGGTTCAAGAGATTCTCCTGCCTCAGCCTCCCGAGTAGCTGGGACTACAGGTGTGTGCCACCATGCCCAGCTAATTTTTTGTATTTTTAGTAGAGATGGTGTTTCACTGCTTTAACAAGGATGGTCCACCTGCCTCAGCCTACCAAAGTGCTAGGATTACAGATGTGAACCATCACGACTAGCCAAGCTCTCCTTTAACACTCTCCAGTTCAGTAGATGTGTTAGTCTGTTCTTATATTGCTACAAAGAACTACCTGGGACTGGGTAACTTGTTAAAAAAAAGAGGTTTAAATGGCTCAGTGTTCTGCAGGCTGTCCAGGAAGCATGGCTGAGGAGCCTTCAGGAAACTTTCAATCGTGGCAGAAGGCAAAGTGGAAGCAGGCATGTTTTACATGGCCAGAGAAAGAGGAAGAGAGAGAAGGGAGAGGTAGTACACACTTTTAAACAAGCAGATCTCATGAGAACTCACTCAGTACCACAAGAACAGCAAGGGGGAAGTCCGCCCCCATGATCCAATCACCTCCCACCAGGCCCCACCTCCAACATCAGGGATCACAATTGAATGTGAGACTTGCGCAGGGACACAAATCCAAACCATATCAGTAGCTTTGTCTTTCCTCCTTCCCAATTTCCTACTTTTCTTTCTTCCTCCGTTTTTTTCCCTCTCCCTCCCCCTATTCATCTTTCCATCAATATTGATTAGGTGCCTGTTTACTTGGTAGGCATGGGGAGGTGTAACGATATGCAATACACAAACTAAGCCTTCATTCTCCTTTCATCCAAAATCTACTTCAGAAGCTAAGCCCAAGCTTAGAAAGCAGTAAACACGTGGGCTTTAATTCTAGTTCCTTCTGTGACTCCTCCACTCAGCCTCAATGCCTTGGTTTCTCTATTCATAAATAGGGACAGGAGTAAAATAGAAGATCCTTATTTTTTCCTTCACAACCTTGAAGAGAAGCATATTCATTTTTCTACAGAAGCATACTCATTTGCATCCCTCTAGGAACTCATAGAAAACCAGGTGGCATTATTAAACATACCAGCAAAAGACATTTCGAGATTCAGAGAATGTCTTTCTATTTTGTATATTAATGCTTTGGTAAGTCTATCCTAGAGATTGTGTAATAACATCTCATTTTAAAGTAAACCGAATTCATTATTGTAGTTTAATGCAATCAAGTATTTAGGTATATATGTGACTTTTGTTTTTTCCATCTCATACTTTGAAAAAGAGCTTTCAATAAAGATTCCAAAACAGGTTGCTTTTTTCCCCCTAGAATTTTCATTGTCTAATAATTATTATATCGCTCCAAGCATGAGTTATATCAAGGCTTTATGGCTTTTTCTGAGTGCAGCATGCTGTGCCAGAGAGAGCATTAGATTGAAAATCCTGAGACACGGATTCCAGGTATAATATTGCTGTTTACTAATTCTTCATATTTTTAGTTAAGGTACTCTTGGTAACCAGTAACAGAAACCAGCTCTAAATGATCTTTTATTTTTTATGAAGAATTCATTGGAAGGCCCCTGGGGTATGAAATTGAAAAAAGCACTGGACAACCAAGACATGTGAAGAAAGGGCATGCAACTGGCTCCAGGATTCAGCATTAGGAGAGCACGGACTTCCTTCCAACTGTGCCACCCTTCACAGCCTTACCCTCAAGAAGCCTTCAGCCTGAGTCCCTATGTCAAATGTCAACCTCTTGGGAAAGAGTCTGATAAGCTCAACTCGAGACCAGGAGAGAGAACCTGCAATCTCTGGGGTCCAGATCAGGAGGAATGACAGCTCAGATGTGGCCCTGAGGCCTCCCCCATACTGCAATCATTCTCAGGAAAGAGGGACATCAGTAGAGCTGGGAAGGCCTGATATGGTTTGGCTTTGTCTCCACTCAAATCTCATCTTGAATTGTAGCTTCCATAATTCCCACATGTTGTGGGAGGGGCCTGGTGGGAGGTAAGTGAATCATGGCGGGGGGGTCTTTCCTGTGCCGTTCTCATGACAGTGAATAAGTCTCACAAGATCTGTTGGTTTTATAAAGGGGGGTTTGCCTGCACAAGTTCTCTCTTGCAGGCCAACATGTAAGATGTCCCTTTCTCTTCTGCCATGATTGTGAGGTCTCCCCAGCCATATGAACTGCGAATCAATTAAATCTCTTTCCTTTATAAATTACACTGTTTCAATTATATCTTTACTAGCAGTGTAAGAATGAACTAATACGAAGCCACTCCAAGAAGCCTCTGCCAGTGTCTTTGGGCCATTACCTGGGCTTCTGTTCCCTGGGCCTCTGTTCCTTCTGTAAATGCCAGAAGTTTGACTAAATTATTTGAGATCCCTGCTAGCTTCTTGACCCTAGGGTTCATGGTGGCATTTCCTAGTACTTCTTGAAAGTAATAATGGGACTCTTTGGACATCTTTCAGTATTTCCAAAAATGAAACAGAAATTTATATGGGCACATTAAAAAAATCATGTTTCAATGTACAGCCTAGAAATTATGTCAACCTAGTAGGATGACAACAGCATTTTATCAATCAGAAGCTTTGATTGGCAGTTAAATTTTGATTAACATAAGATGGAAAAATAATCATTGTTTAATCAATGTATCTTGATTGAAAAAAATGCCTTGTGAGATTACTTAGAAGTTAAAAGCATTGGCATCCTTCATGTATATTGCAAGAGGAAGCTTAATTTATTTTGGGGAAGTTAGAATACATTTCCTCACCCATACCCACAGATACCTACAAGAGAACTTGGAAAACAAGAAACTGGTAGCTGCCTCTACTCAGCCTCCAGAATAAAAAGCCCACGTGTATCCAGTCATGGTGTCAACACATGAAGTTGTTGTAACAGCCCATATGCATTTAGCCATGGTGTCAACACCCAGAATTAGAAGGTGAGTTTCAGCAGCAGGCCTTTGTAAGAAGAAGGCTACCTTTCATTTCAGAAAAATTACCATCAATGTACCTTCCCTCTCTAAAGAAACTCAGAAGGAGAACTTGATGCCTAACAGATATGTGCCACTTTTGCTCACCGTCCGGACGTTAAACATTAAAACACATTTAAAATGACAGTTAACCATAATATATTATTATGTGTTAAATAAAGGATGAATTTGGGGTTGGTCATATTCTTTCTGTAGCTAGTGTTGTGTCCATGGATCAGTCACCTCTGCCTCTGAGCTTCAGTTTCCTCCTCTGTAGACTGAGAAGCTAAATATGACGTTCTTTCTAGCTCTAATTTGCTGTGTTCCTAAAACATGATGCATTACTGAGCTCTTCCTATGTGCCTGGCACTATTCTAGGTGATTGTAAATATACAGTATGTCCTTTAATCTCCAACAACAATGCATTCTTTTAGTCCCTATTTTATGAAAAAAGAAACAGATGCACAGAGAGGTCAAGCTAGGAAGGAAAAGAGTCAGGTGTCTGTATCCTGAAACGTCCTCTGAGCCTGATCTGCTCAGGCACTGGAAGCTTCCCTACATCCCCTTTCTCCCATTTCTTCAACACAACCTGAGCAGACGCTTGCACGTGCAGTTCTTTTCATCTTTCCCCTGACATCACCCCTAATCACCTAAGTTAGTTGTCTCTAAATTGCCTGCAATTTGTCTTCATCTTTCTAGAACAGAAGAGATGATGTCAATGTACCTTCCAGGTGCAGTTTCCTTGGGAATCCCTGAACAAGTAGGCACACTTCTTCCGTGGAAGTTTCCTACAGAAGAATAGAGGGTCTTTCTGGATGGTGCTGCCCAAGAGGCAGGAAACCACAGGACCCAAAAACAATAGCCACGGAGCACCACTGGGGATAAGTGCCTGACAAATGAAGGGGTAGGGAAATAGAACCCAGGGAAGAAGGTTAAAGAAACTGGAATTTGCTCACCTAAACATAACAAAACTGATCAATATTGGGAGACACTTCTCCATGGGATTCAGCTTTTTGCATGTCTTGTAAGCAAGGTGCTAACTTTTGTTCTAGATTATCTTTTCAAGAATATTTGTATAGCAAACATCCCTGAAAGATAGAAATGGGGTCTCACCTCAGAGTGAAGAACAGGAATGTTTACTGCCCATTGGAAAATATTCAGATTCTCTAAGCTCAGGTTTTCTCTCTTAAAATAAAACTTGCTGGGTGTACAGGCGTTATCTGGCCATCTTCATTCCTACCCTGTGGAAACTGGGTCCAGGGAACCAACACAAATAAGCTGACAAACTACTTTTGCTGTGAGTAATAAAGTTGTTCATCTCTGATTCAGGAATCTCATGTCTTCCACCAACAATAATATGCTAACTATTACATTTTAAGTAAAGTAAAATCTGAGACCCTTCACAACTCCCAGTATTAATAGACTTGAGAACAAATTTTAATAAAAATAAGAGTATATTTTCAAACAGAGGTCAATAAGTTTTATTTCTCATTTCCTGGAAACTCCAGAATATCTTCTTCCACAGTAGGAAATGAGATGAGAGATCCAGGCCTTCGAATTGCTAAATTTGCTAATACTTATATAGCTTGCCAATGGCAATTTTGGAATCTCCTATCCCAGAATATTTTAAAGGATAATCTAGATACCTATCCATGTGATTCAAATGTGTCAGGCATAGACACACTTGAATGCAAAGGCAAAGATAGGCACTACCATGGCACTAGGAATGCTATAATGTCTTAAAAAGCAATTCTGTCCATGTGAGGTGCTTAGCTTGGTTCTTTTTTCACATGAAATATCCACAACCCATGAGGCTTTCTCCAAAGAATTAGCTCAAAGTTGGTCAACCCTAATCAAAGTCTTGTTGGTTCCCATGACCCAGTTAGTCTCCTTTTTAAGAATTGAACAAGCCTTCTTAAGAAGTGAATCCTACCACTGTAGCTTCAGGCCTGCCTGGAGAAGCTGCTGATGGATTCAGAAGATCACCAGGATAGGGACTAGATGGTGCCAATCTCCAGGACCTAGAAGCTTGGGTGGCTCCTGCCCTCCTCACTTCATGGTCCTTCCCTATTCCCTTCTCTTCTGTCTTCCACAAAATGTCTTCATAGGGATGGCTTGAGGAATGACCAAGTAAGGGATTGGGTAGCCTCAATGATTCAACATTTCTCAGATGATTAAGTGAATGCTGATGGCATGGAGCTCTGAGCACTATGGGCTGACATGCTCATCTCCTTGCTCAACACAGCACTTCCAGTGGCCATACTCTTATACACATCCTTTCTGATGATGACATCAAAGGATTTCACATGAAACTTGCTACATATGTCTATATAATTCGCACAACTTTACCCTTGTACAAATTTTCTCCTCTTACAAAGCACTGTTAACTCATGTTATTCCAAAACCCTATAGTCATGGCAAATATTAAGCCCATCTCACAGATGAAGAAATTGAAGCGTATAGAGGTTAAAAGTGTTACTTGACGTCACAAGTTTGCTGTTATGCGGCATTGTTAAAACAGAAACTGAAACTGAAGCCCAGGTGCCTCACTCTAGGTCCATGACCTTTTCTGTACCATGCAGAGGCAGGCAGGAGCCAGGGATGAGATGGTGTCACTTTACAAAAAAACAAGAATGATTTGTTCAAGATCACATGTCACGTGAGCTTCACTGATCCAGACACTGGGAAGCTACAGAAGGATTCATCTGTGCTCAGTCTCTAGCAATTTTTGTAGTTGGCAGAATGTTCTAGGGGAAAAGGAGAGGAAAAGTGAATGATTTGGGGACACTGACAAAGCAGCTTGCCCTAACAATCCTGAGCCACAATGCCCAGAGCATGCCGCTGAGAGTGGGGATCAGAAACGCCACTCTCGGCGCTCTGGCCAGGCCTTCCTCCTGACTGTCCAGCCAAAGCTGGCTCAGCTGCCTGAAAATCTTATGGTTCTGGGAAACGGTGATGAGTCAACCTGTCTCTCCCCTGCCTTTGCCTCTGGAGCTTGTTTCTGATGGTGAACTGCCCAACACTATCTGGCGAGCTGCAGGGCTCCATGCCTGTGCCAGCCTCCATCACTACAAGAAAGCTACATTTTTCTCTGTTGGTTGGGGCAGTTGGCTGAGCCCAAGGAGAAGGAGACAGGGAGATGAGCCTGCTGCAGTGGACACTCTGCTTGCCAGGGCCCAAGGAATTAAAATATCCAACCATGTCAAAGAATTCAAGGAGAAAATGTTTACGGACACGGAAAATAGATTGTTTATCCTTCTTCAAACCACTCCAGCTCTTGTATCTAATGTACCATTTCCATAGTATTCACAGAGAAAAAGCAGTGGGAAATATTGGTTATTGGATCCTTTTGTTAGAAAAGGCTAGCTTGAAGCTGGCAGGTTTTATTTTCTATCTACAAGATGAGCCTAGTCTTTAGATGGATTTATTTGCCTGCTAAATGACCAGATGGAGTGAAACTCTGAAAAACACAGCAGTTCTAGGATGATCTGAAAAGTCTGGAGCAACCTACTTCAAACTTGAGCCATGGCTACAGGAGAAAGACACCAGGTAGAGGTCAATGCCATGAACAGCACCATGGATGAGTGCAGCAGCTTGCAGAAGAAAAAAAAGGAGTTCAACACTCCCCAGCACACATGGGCCTGACCACCCATGCCACACACCTCACACCAGCCCTCCGAGTCAATATCACCACGCTGTTTTCCACCTATTACATTATCTTGCTTATTTCATTGGAGCCTCATTTGGCCCAGGTGTCTTCAGCAGCACTGTCCTCGATCGCCAGTGTCCCTCAACCTCTGGTCATTCCTCTGGAAGGCTATTTACTCAGAAATGTCAGAACTAGAAAGGACTTTATAATTTCTTTGCTCCAATTTCCTCACTTTACAGGCAGAGAAGCTGAGACCCAGAGAAGTAAATCAACTTGTTCAAGTTTACCCAGCCAGAGTTGGGAGAATGGTATCTAGAATCCATGCATCCTGGACACAAACCAATTATTCTCTTTCTTTCACAGCTCACCTCCCCTGGGCAGGCCTCCTTCGTGAAGCTGAAATGTGAGAATCAACTGCTGAAAACCCACAGTTCCACTAAACCTCTTCCCCTTTGCCCTGCCCTTAAGGAAAGAGAAAAATGAAGTCAGGTTAATGTTTGTCCATCCCACTACTCTAGAAAAAAGGCTGGAAAGACCAAGAACCCCTCTTTGAAGTATTCATTTCAGCCCCCAGAACCACATGGGCTGTTAGAAATAGAGGTGGACCACCCACATTGTTTAAAGTTGGGCAGGATCTGAAGGAGGAAATCACTTATGTATAGAAAGGGTAATAAAGTCAAGCAGAAGAGCTGATTAACAGGCATCCTTCTGACCCTTAAGTTACATGATATTGTGACTCTTGGATTTATGAAGACTTGGCCTGGAGAACAGGAGGCTGAGGGAAATGAAACAAGACTTTCATAACTGACTTCCAGTTTCAAATGAGCTATAGGCATTGATGCCCCAAGGGAAAACAAACAAAAAAGAAACAGGCTTTTGTTATATAAGGAAGATTCAGATCAGACTCCTTGAGAACTTCCAACCCGTAAATGCAGTAGGCAGGAAATCAAGAAAGAACACAGGGCAGGGAAACCAAATGCCTTGACCTCAGAAGCCTTCTTTTAGCCCAAGGGTGCTGGGACAAGGTGGTCCCATGGTGACAGTGTTGATGATGAGAGGGGGAAAAAAGTCATCAATGTGTGTATCAGGCAATTCTTGCATTGCTATAAAGAACTACCTGAGACTGGGTAGTTTATAAAGAAAAGAGATTTAATTGACCCATGATTCTGCAGGCTGTACAGGAAGCATTACGCAGGCATCTGCTTCTGAGGAGGCCTCAGGAAGCTTACAATCATGGCAGAAGGTGAAGGGGAAAGAGGCATCTCCCACGGCAGAAGCAGGAGCAAGAGGGAGATGGAGGAAGTGCTACACACTTTTAAACAATCAGATCTTGCAAGATCACTCACTGTCGCAAGAGCAGTACCAAGAGGATGGCACTTAATTATTCACAAGAAACCACTCCCATGATCCAGTCACCTCCCACCAGGCCCCACCTCCAACACTGGAGATTACAACCCAACATGAGATTTTGTCGAGACACAGATCCAAACTATGTGAATGTGTTAAGGTTATTGTAAAGCTGACCCTGGAGCCCTGCTTAACTGGCCACACTGGGACCCTATCTCCCCTTGACCAGCTCCTTCCTGGGAAAGATAAAAAGATTGATAGTACCATCTTCTCCAGCAAGTACAGCTTTGCCAGAGGGGAGGACAGGTTTAGATCTCCCTCCCATCATGGACTCATTAAGTCATACATTTAATGGGGGTGAGTCTGTGTCAATAAGATCCGGGTTCTCAGCAGAAGGCTCAGGCACAGGCATACTGGAGTGGCCTGTTTTCTGCATGGAGGCGCCATGTGTGCCAGAAGAGCTGAGGGGCAAAAGAGGGGTGTGAAGCAGAGAAAATCCCAGCCACAGTGCCCTCTCCTTTCCTCTTTTCTCTCCCTCTGTCCCTGCCTGCTCAGTGTCCACGCTAATGAAAATAGGCCTGCACAGCTTCTTCTGCAGCCCAAGAACTCATTCAGAGCAATTTGGAGCCAATTGAATGAACAGGAATAAATGAGCAGATATTGCAGTTTATGGCTGGCTGCTCCAAGGCCCCAGGCAGTAATAAGAGAACTGAGGTCCTTTTTATGCCCACAGCAAGAAAAGGGGTGGAATTTGGCCTCTTTAAGGGCAGTAAACAGGAGGTGCAGTGGTGAGGAGTAGGGTGGGTAATTATGCTCTGTGTTAATACAGGGCTGTGGCCATGCCACCCAGACCTGAGAAATCATTAAGTGATTGAGTAAAAGATTGAAACAGTGGGAGACAAGTGATTGCTTTGTTAGGCCCATGGATAGACAGGGATGAAGTGTCCTCATGGAAGGGAAAGTCGATTGCTACTTCTGTCAACCTTGGCTGTTGCCAGATTCTGTCCCAACACTTTTTCAGTCTCCCTAAGCGGCAGAGAAAACAAGTGTGTCTGTGTCTCTCTCTCCCTCTCTCTCCCTCCTCTCTCACTTTCTCTCTCTCTCCTTCTCTCCCCTTCTCTCCCTCACACAGACACAGATATCCCTGAAATGGTACTTGTCCTGTGACCCCCCTTCCTCCACTACCACTGCTGGGAAGCAAACAGTGATGCTGAAGGCTTCCTTGGAGTTTTCTCTCCTCCCCTGTACAAGGAGAAAGAATGGGTTTGTCTTGTTGTCTGCATGACCTGTCACCAGGTTTCCTTGTGAGCCAAGAACGGTAATTTCCAAGACTGCCAAGGTTCATGGGAACATCTGTGGCTTGGGGATAGAACTATCCTCTAAGCCAAGTAAATAGCTCTTTTTAGGGCTGGAGTCACAGTGTTGGACTCAGAACTAAAGAAAGTGTTGAACAGATATGGTTGACCTTGACCGAGCATCTATACCTCAGTGAAGCATCTTAGGCAGAGACCCCTGGGATCAGCACAAAGAAGAAGAAACAACATCTTTACTAGGACACCCTACATCCTTAGGCATTTTCTCCCCCTCCACTACTCTGAGAATAAAATCAAAGATAGTGTTTTCCTTCAAACCCTACCCCACACACACTTTGTTCTGCTTTGTAGCTGTAGCACTGAAGCTATAAAAATGAGTAAGATTTTGTTCCTGCTCTCAAGAAACTGAAGTCTTACTGTGGAGATAAATAGGTAAACAGATCATTTCTACCTATAACACAGAAGGTTTCATGTTGGAAATGCGTGCAGGGTATTAGAGAAGCCAAAGAGGGTGGCACCTAATCTAGCCACAGGACATCATGGGAGCTGAGACTTCAAAGATTAGGACCAGGAATGAGCCAAGAAAAGGCGAACAGGACCGCACTCATTGTTCAAGGTGGAGAAAACAGCACGAGCCAAAGTGTGGCAGTGGAAAATGGTATGTCTTATTCGGAGAATTACTGTTGACCCAGTATTAGGAAAACATAAGGTGTGGTGCAGATAGATGGGCCAGGTGAGATCAGCCATTCACAGACACCATGCTAAAAAATGAGGCTGTTCAATAAATCATGAGTGCCAAATCATGAGTTGAAGCCCTCTTCAGACTAGTGTGGGAGAGGCGGGAAAGAGGGGGGATGTGGCCAGATTTGAATTTTTGGAGAAAGGGTTTGAGGGAGCCTGGAAACAAGGAGACCACTTAAGAAGCTGTGATTTTTAAAAAGCCCAGTACAGATGAGGCACAATGGAAGTCTGACCGAGAGCAGTTGACTGTAGAGTATAGAAAAGGGGAAGGTTTTAGGGAATTCTTAGGAGAACGAGTTGGTGCTTGATTGGGGGTGGATCAAGTCCCCAAAGCGAGGCTGGTGACCAGATTTCAGACCCAGATGAGTCAGGGTGTGACTGACCTGAAGGAGGACAAGGCTTGGGAGAGAAAGGGATGCTTCCATTTATCAGGTAAAGCCCAAAGGCTTGGAGGTATCCTGATGGAGAAATTTCCAGGAGGCATTGAGTCTGTGTCACAGCCCCCTGCCACTGTGTAGCTTGGTATCTTAGAGGAAGGCATTTCATCTCTCTGGGCTTCAATTCCTGATCTGTAAACTGGAATACTCACTCTCCTCAACTCACCTTCTGTAAATAGATTGCAAAGACCAAATATGAAAATGTATTTCAAGCACTTCGGAAATAAAGCTGCTATATAAACACAATGGATTTAAACAGTCTCTGCACTGGGCATTCTCAGGTTTCCTATTTCAGCGAAATGATTTAAATGGATGAACCCACTTTATAATAGGTCTGCTCTTTTGACTTTTAAGATGTGTTTGAAAGATATATGAGTCGACAAGTGTGATTTGCTGGACTTTAACTCTCTTCCTCCTCGGTGCGGTGGAGAAGCAGGGACGCATGTCACAGAGCACGTGAGTACCTCGGAGGGACCTGGGAGGCCGTGTGGCTGATGCCTCACTTTACAGAAGAAGACACCAGGGCCAGAGAGAGGAAGGGACTCCCTGGGACAGCATGGGCAGCTAATGGCAAAGCCAGGACCCGCATGCCGGTCCCCGTGTGCCAGTCTACGTTTCCCTGCAGCCCTCCCTGTGTGGCACGGTTGGTACCGACTGCGATGCCACAGCCACCGCCCTCCCCCCATCAACCCACTGCTCTTCAAAGGAAGAAAGAGCTGTTTGGGATAATGGTCAAAGAGCCCTCTGAAGTTCCAAAGAGTTGGAAAAAATACATCTATAAGACCCATATTAATGAGTCTCTCCCTCTTCATTTCAAGCCCAGAACATTTTCTAGATTTAAATAATGCACGACTGAATATGGATGGGATCAGTGACTGTGAGCAGCGGGGTAGAGATGTGGGATTGTTAATAAATTATAGCCCTTGGGCCAGAATGGGGTGCAAAAGGAAACAGAAGAAGCACAGAAGACAAGATAAATGAGCCTTCAGATGGGAAGGGATAGGGCTGGGAAACAAGAGGAGGAGGCTGCCTTGGATGTGGGCAGAGCCCACAGCTCCTACCCTGGTGTGAGCCGGGACGGGATGACCACATGGCACCCAGAGGAGTAAGGGGGGACTGGGCATCCCCAAGATGTTGAATCCTGCAGGGCCTGACCCAGTGTGAGGATGTGCAGACCCTTCAGTTATCTATAGGGAGCCCACATGCAGGAAGTTCCCTGAGACTGATCCACAAAGCCCAGCTCTTGGAAAATGGTTTTCCCCTAAAGGGACTATGGGGTGATATGCACGGGCAATGCAGCGCACACCACATGGGCCTCTTGGCACACTCATATTGAAAGGATCAGAGAACTCCTCTATCAAACTGGCGTAAGTGGCTTGTGCCACCTCCCAAATCTACCTAACCACAGAACCACTTCCTCAAGGCCTGGCCTTGGAAGAGACAGCTGGGGACCACGCCCTGGCCCTCCTTCCTGTCCTCAGGTGGCCTCTGCTCTTGAAATAACATCGTGTTTCCCTCTTCCATGGTGGCTCTAGGTACTGGGGTTACTTAATAAGGACTTAAGCAGTTCAACTTGTTTGGACAAAACTTGGGCCACCCCAAGCATCCAAAGTGAAAAGTCTAGATTTCTGGTGAGGATGTAGATGTGAATTCCATTTAACTGAATGCAGCAAGTATGTCCTGAATGCTAAGTACTCAGCCCCGTAGTGAATACAAGACAAATACAGTCTCTGGTGGGACCACAATCTAGGAGAAGGAGGAAGGCTTCTCTTTTGGGGGTCCAAGAGGTAGGTTCTATAGATGTTTAGAGAAGGGAGAGGGAAGTCAGGAAGTCTTTTTTTTTATTGTGCCAAAATACACATACCATAACGCTTATCATCTTACCTGTTTTTACGTATACAGTTCAGTGGCATTAAATACATTCATGACATTGGGCAACCACAGCCAGAATTCTGTTCATCTTCCCAGACTGAAACTCTGTACCCATTCACCACTAACTCCCCACTCTCCGCCCCCAGCCCCTGGCAACCTCCATTCTACTTTTCTGTCTCTGTGGATCTGACTACTCGAGGAACCTCATATGAGTGGCATCTTTCAGTGTTTGCTTTTTTTTTGAGATTGGCTTATTTTACTTAGCAGAATGTCCCCAAGGTTCATTCATTTATCAAAATTTCCTTCCTTTCCACCCGCCCCCCGAGATAGGGTCTCACTCTGCTGCCCAGGCTGGAATATGATCATGCAGTGGCACGATCATGACTCACTGCCACCTTGACCTCCTGGGCTCAAGTCATCCTCCCACCTCAGCCTCTTGAGTAGGAGAAACTACAGAAGCATGCCATCACACCCAGCTAGGATTTCCTTCCTTTTAAAGGTCGAGTAGTATTCCATTGCACGTACAGACTACATGTTGTTTATCTGGGTAGCTTACTTGCAGAGGCAGGAGGCAAGTTTTCCAAGGGGAAGAAAGAGAAGACGACAATCCAGGAGTGCAGAGTTGAGGGTGGGGACCCAAGCTCGATAGGTCTGTGCAGGCTCCTCTCAGGCACATGGAAATGAACTGGCTGAGGGGATGCCCATGCATAGCTGTGTGTGTCCACCAGATCCTGGGCCTGCAGGGGACTAAGGAGGTGGCAGAGTCTCCATAGCCTGGCAAGGACATCATGGAGCAATCCCTCTGAATTGCTTAAAAAAAAAGAACCCAACTAGTGATGTGTGGATGGACAGCTCTCCATCCTACTCCTGGGAGTCTCTGATTCTAAGGAAGGTTCTGGAAGAATTGCTCAATTGAGAGTAATCAGGACATGTTTATGACAGAAGATAGAGTGACCCATATTCAGGGTAATTCCCTGCAAACAGTGGCTTCTCAAAACCTGCCCCGGAAGGAAGTCATCCCACTTGCTAACTGAATAACATAGCCTCCAGGGCCAGTCTCTTTCCCTCAGATCATCCTCCCAGTGAGGCCCTGGAACTCTGTTGTGTCACAGAAAGGACCAGCTGTTCTATGCTGAAAGCATTTAAAATGCAACTTGACCACAACCCCCATGGCCCTGCCCACGGCCCAGGCCAGGTGACTCAGGGACTTTCTCCATCTTCCCTCTGGGGAGCAGGGCTCTGGCCCCACAGGCCTGTCTCCTGCTTTCTTCATCACTGAACAATGGTCCTCTCATTAGTGGGCCAGCCTTCCCTGTCCACGGGCCTTTATTACAGTAACTATGGAGTCAGCCACTGCACTTCTGACAAGAAGGAAAAGAGCAATTAGGGCCTTTAGTCTCTGCCTTGCGGCCTGGCTGACATCATCCTCCCTTCCTCCACCTCCCCTCCTCCACCTCCCCTCCTCCACCTCCCCTCTCATCATTAACCCCCTTCTCTCCCTGCTGCCTCCTAGTCAGGAAGTCGAGCCACGGATGCACAGAGGAAGGAATAATGAGTTGCAGCCCCCACATTCAAAGAGGCCAGGGCCCTGGGGATACTGGGAGGGGGAGAAAATGCCAGGCAGCCCAGAGTCCACAGAGGCCTGGGTAATCGCTGAGGTCACCAGGGCAGCTCACTACCCCTCCCCTGCCAGACCTGGCTCCACGGCCATCACTCACCTGGATTCCAGCACAGTGGAGAAGCCTGCAGGGTTGGGGCCAGTGGCCGCTGCTGCTCTCTGACCCATCCCTACTGCACATCCCACTGTGACCCACCCAGCCCTGTCCCAGGCATGGCCAAGCACTGAGAAGGCAGGAGGCCAAGTGCAAACCCAATGGATGCTGGCTGTTCCCAGGGCACAAAAATAATCACCAGATCTTAGTGGATGTTAGGAATTATTTGAGCCTTTCTTGAGTGCCTACTGTGTGCTAGAAATTGAGGACAAGGCAGAATAGAAGACAGACCCAGTCTCTGTCCTCAGGAAGTTCAGGCAGACATGAAGCCAGGCAGCAGAAGGAGCATGCTCCGTGGACAGCATGGGCAGGATGCCAGGATGGCCCCTAAAAGGGGCATCTAGCCCATGTCGAGCATCAGGAAAAGCTTCCTGCAGAAAGTAAAGCTTCGACTAAAGCCAAAAAGATGAACAGAAGTTAGCTATGGGAAGTGCATGGTGGGGTTGGTGTGTGAAAAGGCCTTAGCACGGGAAAGAAGGTGGCCTGTCTGAGGAGCTCCCAGGGCCCAGTGTGGCTGGAATGTAGCCAGTGAGGCCAGAGATGAAGGCACAGAGGCTATGCCACCCAAGCCTGCCCTCCCCAACCCCACCCACCTCCCAGGCACTGATGGGGAAGCCCCTCGTGGGGTATCCCAGGAGACTTATCCAGCCTCTGCCAAAACACTTTTGGTGGAAGAGCACACAGTGGTCCATTTGTAAAATCTGCATCAGGGTGGTGAATGGGAAAGACCTGGGGCTTTTAATTCAGACGGACAGGATTTGGAGCCTCTCTCAGCCTCTTGCCAGCTCTATAAATATGTCCACATTACATGAACTTCTCTGAGCCTTTGTTTTCTCATCTGCAAAATAAGGAAATCGTTTTACTTTTAAGAGCTGTTGTGAGCACTCACTGAAAGAACAAGAATACAGTGCCTAGCCCAAAGGTCGGCAGTGCCTAGACCCAAGCTCAGCCCTTCTTTCTCAGTCTTCAATCCTCTTTTCCCTCTGAAGTATATAGCATTCATTAGAAGAGATGACCCTTTATATTTGTGAAGCCTCCGTAAATCTCATTATTACTAGTTCCTTGGACCACTCCTCATATCTCATGGTTTTCAAGCCCTTTAGCATCTGGTTGTAAGTCCCAGGATAATTCTGTCCCTGTCAGCTGCATGAGGCATGAGGGCAGTGTTGGTCTGTCTCATTCATTGCTCCATCCCTAGCACTCAGCACAATGCCTAGCATACAGGAAGCAATCGACATATATTTGTTGAGTGGATGACTACGGTCTGGGCATGATGCTTGTATTTATGCAGCCTATGTGTCCTTCATCTTTAAAGAGTCTGTGTCAGTGTCTTGACTCGTAACAGGCTAATAGACAATGAGAGCCCTAGGACTTTCATCCATGAGCTGCTATTGCATGAAGCCTCCCTCAGCCTGTCCTCATTCGTCCTCATTTGGTTAGTTTTTGAACTAAAGGCAAGACTTTGATTTATCCCTCCTACATTTTATCTTGTTAGTTTCAGTCCATTGTTCTGGACTGCCCAGACCTTTCTTGAATCTTCACTCTGTCATCCAACAAATTACCTCTCCCATCTAGCTTTGCTTCGTCTATCAATTTGTTAAGCATGCCTCTTATGTCTCCACATATCTGAGGATAAAATGTCAAAGAAGACAGACACTTGTATTGTTCTTTGGGGAAATGGACAAACCTCCTGTGACCCAGCACTCGGGACTTCCTGGCTGACAATGGCGTGTTAACCAACACACCTTGGGGACAGTTGTTCAACTAGTGAAGAAGCTATCATTCAGCCTACTTTACTCCATTTTGTCCACAACAATAGCATAAGAGGCACCACAAATCCATGCCTCAAATAAAACCCTTGCTATATTAATAATTATCATGTATGAGGGGTCTACAAACTGTCACACCTACCACACACCACCTCACTGAACCCTCCCAACAACACCACAGGCAGCTGCAGTGCAGGGAAGGGAGCAGGAAGGCAAGCCAGGCTACCTGAGTTTCGGTACTGATGCTGCACCCTCCTGGCTGGACAACGGTAGACGGTGAATTGCCAGAGTGAGCCATTTACTACAACAAACAACTTCAAAACCTAAGTGGCCAAATACCATAAAGGTTTATTTCTTGCTCATGTCACAGTCCAATCCTGTGGGTGACCTCCTAGAGATTGTTTGGGGATCGAAACTTCTCATCTAGTGGCTCCTTCTCAGATGCCTCCACTGGGTCTTCTCCATTCAGCCTGAGTGCAAAGAGGTGAGGGAATTCCAAGGCAGGTGCAGTGACTTATGTCACTATGCCCACATTCCAGGCTAGTCACATGACCCATCTCAGGATGTGGGAGGCTAGTCACGTGACCCATTTCAGGATTGGCCAGGCTAGTCACATGACCCATCTCAGGATGTGGGAGGCTGGGAAATGTGGAAAGCATAGACTGAGGACCACTCCTCTTCTATGTCATTGACATGATAACATTCCCTGTCTCATAATGTCTGTATCAGTGCAGAGCCAATAGATGAGAAACAGAGAGATTTACTTTAAGGGATTGGCTCATATGATTGTGGTGCCAGCAAGTCCGAAATTTGCAGAGCAGGCCAGCAGGCTGGAAGTTCTGGCAGGAGCAGACATGTGTGAGGGCAGTCTGGAGGCAGAAACCCTTTCTCTAGGGGGACCTCAATCTTTCCTCTTACATTAAAGAAGCTCCTAGTGCTGGGTCACAGGAGGCTTGGCCATTTCCCCAAAGAGCCATACAATGTGTGGTTCTTCTTTACATTTTTTCCTCAGATACATGGATACACAAGAGGCATGCTTAGCAAATTAATAGACAAAGCAAAGCTTGATGGGAGAGCCGGTATGTTGGATAATAGAGTGAAGATTCAAAAGAAAAGGTCTGGGCCAGAACAATGAACTGAAACTAACAAGATAAAATGTTAGAGGGATAAATCAATTGACTGCACGAGGCCCACCCACATTATGGAGGGTAATCTGCTTTACTCAAAGCCTTCTGATTTAAATGTTAATCACATCTTCAAATAAAACTACCTTCACAGTAACATCCAGACTAGTGTTTGATGAAATAACTGGGCACCATGGCCTAGCCAATTTGACATGTAATGTTAATTCTCATAATGTCATTGTGAGAATTAGATGAGCTATGCCTGAAAACTATGTGTAATTCCAATTAGCCCGGTTCCCAATACAGAAAACTCGATAAATACTTGCCCAGTTCCCAAAACGTAAAACTCAATAAATACTTGCAATTATTATTACCACATATTACAGATGAAGAAATTAGGGCTCAAACAAGTAACGTAACTTGCCCAACACCACCGCTGCCAGACTCCAGAGCTGATTTCTCTCAATTCCTCTCCACATTCCTTAGGACTGATTAATTAAGAGTAGCTGCAACCTCTGGGCCGACGTGAGGACAAGGGTACAAGCTGGTTAGTGGGTAGGCTACATGCTGGCAAAGGGTCCAACATGTCAAAATGTGGTTTGTACTCATAAAATCTTGCCAACCAAAATATAAATGCATTGGTGAAAAAAAAAAATGCAGATGTGATACCAGAGATAGAGCTGGTTAGTCTCCCGATGAAATGTCTAGGGCAATGCTTTTTCTTCCTGTGATTTCGTAGGCCTCTATGTTCACAAGCATCAGTCTAGGTCAGTGTGATTGGACCCAGGAGGCTCTAAGTGGCAAGGCTAAGTCTGCCGACTCATGAAAGTCCATTCTGCCACATGCAACAGGCTCACCTTTGAACATGGGGCAAGAGCCAGCTGATCAGAAGGTGGCAAAGGTGAACCTGAGACCTCAGATTCTGTTCTCAGACTGTTCACAATGGATGCTTGCAGAAACAAGGCTAGTCAGTGTCCTGCAGACACACGCAGGTGATCACAGAATGTAGAACCCAGCAAGACAGGGTGACTGGTGGTACACACACCTTCCCCACAAGGGAGCAACTGAAGCCCCATCTTGCAGCAGCGAGCCAGACGTGCAGAAAGCAGAGAACGACAATGCGAGTCTGAGGTCGATGCTGTTCTCTGCTCTCTGAAGTTCCTTGCAGCCCTCAGGCTGACCTGCTGAGCCCTTATCTAAGCCAGTCCATCAACACCATCTCTAGATGCTTTTTCCTGCTGAACAGAGCCTTGGACTGGAAATTAAAAGTACTAGATCCTAATCATAAAGCCATCAATGACACTGGGGCATAGCACTGACCCATCTCAAGCCCCAGTTTTCCCCTCTGCAACATGGATCTACTTTCTTCTAGTCCAAACAGCTGCATGCTACCCTGTTTCAACATGGCTTTGAAAACCATAAAGCACTGTCCATGTGCAGCACTATCACTGGCATTACTGTTTTCAGGAAAGAGATTCAAGGCAGCTCTCATCCAACAGGCTTCTCTCTCCTTCCATCCCAGCTGGTGCAGACCTTGGCAATGACACCCTCAGATTCCAGTTCCTCAGCATCATCCACCCACGGTCATGCATCCCAGGCTGCAAATACTGATCACAGCTGGCTCCATCCTGGTCACCAGACATTTCAGCCAAATGAAGGGGCTCTGAGGAACAAGCCTTCAATTTCTGCATGCTGTAGTAGGCAATGATGGCCCTCCAGAAAGATGGCTATGCATGAATCCCTAGAATCTGTGACTTTGTCACCTTACATGGCAAAAGGGACTGCAGATATGACAATGGTTAAGGCCCTTAAGAAGTACTCAAGCCTGTAATCCCAGCACTTTGGGAGGCCGAGGCGGGTGGATCACGAGGTCAAGAGATAGAGACCATCCTGGTCAACATGGTGAAACCCCGTCTCTACTAAAGATACAAAAAATTAGCTGGGCATGGTGGCTCGTGCCTGTAATCCCAGCTACTCAGGAGGCTGAGGCAGGAGAATTGCCTGAACCCAGGAGGCGGAAGTTGCGGTGAGCTGAGATCGCACCATTGCACTCCAGCCTGGGTAACAAGAGCAAAACTCCGTCTCAAAAAAAAAAAAAAGAAGGGGAGAGTATCCCAGATCATCCAGGTGGACGCTGTCTAATGACCCAAGTCCTTAAAAGAGGAGAACCTTTCCCAGCTGTAGTCAGAGGAAGATGCAGCTATAGAAGAAGGCTCCGAGAGATGCAGCAATGCTGGCTTTGAAGATGAAGGAAGAGCCAAGACGCAAGCAATAAGGGAGGCCTTTAGAAGCTGGAAGAAGCAAAGATGTTGCCCTCACCTAAAGCCTCCAGAAAGGACCACAGCCCTGCCACACCCTCATCTTAGCCTGGTGACAGCCAAGTCAGACTTCTGACTTAAAAACTGCAGGGGAATAAATTTGTGATTTTAAGCCTACATGTATGGGAATTTGCTATAGCAGAAATCAGAAACTAATACACATGCCAAGAAGAAGGTGGAGGAAGCACGCTCCTGTGACCTGGAATGCAGGGAAGAAGGCAGCAGAAAAGGAGAGGCCCTGGACAAATTCCCGGACTCACTCTTCTGCCTCTCCTCCCTCCTTTATGAAATTACCATCTAGGTTTGAGGAGTTCATGAACTGGGGGGTGGGGGGTGTTAGTGAAGAGAAAGTGATTAAAATCTATATCCATTTCTGAGCTGGACCCACCTTCATGAGCTCAGTGTGCTTCTGGGTTTTGTGTGTATGTAAAATAGAAAAGGGGAATGTGAATGTCTCTCCTATATCTATCCCCCTTCAGAGAATGGAGAACATCCCTTCTGCCTCCTCCTTCCTGCCCTGTTCAGCCAGCATCCACAAGGGACAGTCCATCACCACAGCCTCTCCCCGGTGCCTCCTTCCCACCCCAGCAAGAGCCAGCAGCCATCCATTCTTAGCTCTTACTCATCTCTTTATAGCGATGAACGCCATCGTTAGGAGCCTTTCATTATCAGCGGCTTTGCACGCAGCTGATGTTGATTTGATAGAATCCAATTTAGCATCCCACTCTGGGCTCTGCTCCATAAGCGTTTGGGTTTAGCATGCACAGGCAGTTTGATGCTGTCTTGATGGCCTTTTAAGCGGCTGAGAAAATTGCTGGCATGGCAATTCAGTGGCAGGCAGGCTCCTGACGGGTGGGGCTGGAGGAATAACGGAAGGAGCAAGAGACCAAGGGGACATTTCAGCCCATCATTGTAAAAGGCAGCTAAGTGTTTGGGAATCACACGTTGAAAGTGAAGCAGCAACAGACAAAACCTCCAGAGTGTCTGAAGGGGCTTGGCCTGATGGGACCATGGTGGCTTCTTCTGGCAGGCCCAGGACTGCCCCCAAAATCAAAGTACCTGTGAAGGGCACTTAACCATCCACATGCTGCTTTCCTTCATCATCTGCCAGTTCCCTGCAGAATGGATAAAGTTCCTAGAGAGCTGTGCTGTGCTGGTAAACCTTTAACCTCTGGATCTCCAAGTTTAAAAGTCCTGATTTGTAACATTTGCCCTTTAACCTGGTGTAAATACTCCCACTATGCCAATTTCAAGCTACTAATGAGATGCCACTGAATGCAGACTTGGGAAGAGATGTTCTCGATGAATTCTGTGGGTTTGAGGGTCATGAGGTTATTCTGAATTTGAGCCCATTTTATAATTGAACCAGCCCAAGTCCTGAGTGGTTCTGATTTCGTCACGAGCTAATGGATAAAGCCTTTGCCCCAACAATGGGCCATAGAGGCAAGGCCACTACACCTCTTTGCTATGGACAGATGCGTGGATCTGAAAAAGCACTGTTTGGGCCAGAGCCGGAAACGCAATAGACAGGCAGCCACACCCTCTTCCCCACCCGTAACCCACACACTGTATTTGAATGTGTGCCTTCTCCCGGGGAAGGGAGAGGCATGGGATGTGAGGGTGAGGGCAGGGCCACCTGCTCCTGGGAGACAGGGGACAGGAGAGCTCCTCTTTCCCCTGCAATCTGATTTTAGTTCAGGAGGCTGGATGACCTGAGAAGTCTCTTTTTCCTTCCTACCTGGCTCCTTGCTTTCTCTAACCAGAAATCTCAGAAAATCTGTGGCTTGAAATCTTCCCCCTCCTGAGAGGTAGGGAGGTGTGTGTGTGTGTCCCTCTGGCCTCTGGCTCTCTTCTTCTCTGCTCTAATTGGGCACTAGGTTTTCACCCCAGAGGTTAAAGGCATCTTTAGGGGGATGCAGCAGTAACCCAGGGTCCCGCATCCCTCCTTGGCCCACCTCTGATTGCAACCACAGCTGCAGTGCAGAGTTCCAGGCCAGCTCAGACTCACCCCACTGACAGCGTCCTACTTTAGCAACACAACACTGGGCTCACCTCCTTCTGCCCCCAGGGCCTTCTCTGTCACCGTGTGTTAGACCCGCTAGCAGCAGCAGCAGCAGCCTGAAGCACAGGGGAGTTTATGCCCCCAGGGCAACAACCAACCAAACAGGACAGGCACCAGTGGGAAAAAGCCTCGGCCTCCCAGTCTTCAGGCAGGCACTTGGGGCATCCTCACGGAGTTGCTCCAGAAGCCCCAGCAACACCAAGACTCCATGGCCTAGCTTTTCTCTGCTGCCCCTCCTGCTTCTTGAGTCACCTCCCACATAAACTACTGATACCAGCAGGAGGCAGCCAAATGCCTAGGCAGGTAGGGTAGGTCCCCATTGAAACCCCACCACCAAGGTGGAGACAGTTTAAAGCCTGAAAGCCAAGTTACAAGTCAAATCCACAGGCCAGATTGAGATCCTGTCTTCCCATTTGGTGCACTTTCCTCCAATTGATTTCCACCCTTCACCTATTTTATATCTACCTACCCTTTCCTCATTGGTTTTCTACACCGTCATGCCCATCTCTGAGTGGCGTCTTCACTTTAACCTTTTTTGCTTACTCACAAACCAATGAGCACAGACTTCCCATTCTGAGTCCATAAAAGGCCCTGGACCCAGCCACACTGAGAGAAAAATCACACAACTGCTGGGGTGAAGGACCTCCCCCACCCCACTCCACATGCCCTCTCCACTGAGAGGGTTCCATAGCTCAATAAAATCCTTCTCTGTCCGTTGTCACCCTTCAACTGTCAGTGTATCCTCATTCTTCTTGGATGCAGGACAAGAACTTGGGAACCACCAAATGTGCATACAAGCTATAGTACCGGCAGCGGGGTGGGGAGGTGCATTGCTGCCTAGAGGTCCCAGCTTGCAAAGTAACCAAGAAAATTCCTGGGTCACTAGCTGTACCAACTCCTTGTCTCAGGCTCTGCTTTCAGATATAAATGCAAACCTTCTGAGCTGATGCCATTATTCTTCCCATTTTACAGATGAGGAAACTAAGACAGTCACCAGAGTAATTGTCTATGCACCCACTGTGCCCATAGGACAGGGGTTCTTGGAGCTGCAACCACAGCCCACATTCACTGAGATGGCTGGGACAGGGCTGCCCATACCTGGAAGTCACCTCAGTCAAAAGAACGCCCCATGACCAGTGAGTGGCTCTCTGTGTTTGTCCCTGAATTGTTATCTCCGAAAAGAAACCCTCTCAAAGTTTGAGCTCATTTGTGTTTTGCTTTTGTTAATATATACATATATGCATATACACAACATACATATATGTATATAAATCTATATGTAAATATATATGTGCATAAATACATATTAACAAATGTGTCTGTGTATGTGTATATGTGTGTGTGTAGTTAAAAGATTGGAAAGAAATTTTCCAAAAAGACAACAGTACTTATTCCTGGATGGTGGCACATGATATTCCTATTTTGTGTGTGTTTTTCTGTCTTTTCTAATTTTTTTCACAATGAGATATTATCCTGGTAAGAGGCAAAAGCATTATTGTTTTTAAAAACATATCAAACCTCTTTGAGTGAATTCATCATTAAAGTAAAACACTGACTGCTAGACAGCAGGGGCCCTTAGCAGGCGCGTAAAACTCCATCCCAGCAGCAAGCCCATCACTTCCAAGGAAACTCAAACAGTGGAGAGGAAAGAGGGCAGAGAGAAAAGGAAAAGGTGAATGTGGAGGAAGGGAAGATTTAAAAGTCAGACAAAGTGCCCTTCCCCAGACATGCAGGTGCACTGGGGTAGGAAAGGGGGCTGGGAGAAGAGGGATGGGGACCCAGTTACCATATGGGGCATGGGTATGCACGAGCTGTGGGACAGTGGTGATGATTTAAGGACATAGAGGACTCAAGTTTGAATAAGATGCTGACAGAGAGCTCTACAAGGAATGGGCAAGATCTTGGCCTTCGCTAAGCTACTGTAAATACATTAGGCAACATCTGCCATCCCATGTTTGGGAGATGTCCATTCACCTTGGAGTGCTGAGAAAAGGAGTATTTGTCCCAGGTCAGCCAATTCCCCTTTGTCCATTCATCTGACAAATTTGGATGGAGCACCCTGTTCCTGCCACTGCGCTGTCAGCTCCAGGAGTTCAGGACCACAATGGCCTTCCTTACTGTGGTTCCCCAACAGCTGTTGGCACAGTGACTGGTGGACATCTAATAACTGGTGTGAATAACAGAAAATCCAACCAGCACCCCACCTCATACAGAAGAGGCTGTCAGTCTGGGTGGAAAGAAAAATTAATCCAAAGACCTGAGTTTTTATCTCTATCCTTCTAGCAAACCACCTCACGAACCTTGGGAGGTCAGCTATTTCCTTTATGATTCTTCTCAGACGCAGGACAAGAGCTCCAATAGGAAGAGCCTACGTTAAAAGAAAATCCAAAGAAAGAATACACACCATCTGTTATATACTTGTTGTTCTTTAGGATAAAGAACTGGCATAAATGTAGGGCATAAATCCATCCTGCCCTCAAATGCTAGAGCCATGGGAGAGTCTAAAGAAGTGGCCCAGGCAGACCATGGGGCTCGATGAATACTGAGATGAAAGCGGTGGTGTTGGTGGGGGCTGGGACAGCACTGGGTTGAGTGTGGATCCTTCTGCTTCTCTTCGATGGCCTCTCCCCTGAGATCTCGTGGTCTTAATGGAGGCTGCATTAGCTAATCTAGTGATTCAATTAGTTCTAAATGCTCCGGGCCTAAGAAGGAGGGACAGGCAAGGTGGGGATTTGCTGACTCCTATTTGCCGGAAAGGGTTTCCCAAGACAATGGAGATGCAATTTGAATTCCCAAGCCCCCCCTTCTTTCTCCATTCAAGAGCCCCTGGGTCATCCACCCAAATGAGATCATGCCTGTGAAAGCACTCTGTAAACTCTTTTTATTACTCATTCCCTCCTGGGGGGAGAGCCTCCCCCCAACTGCCTTCTGCAGCCACTTTATGGCCCAGAGGTAAGGGAGTTGTCCTCAGACAGAAGGACCAACAAGTTTTTGAGGGGAGACCCCAGATCTAACCCCAAGAAATACCAGGCTACTGGTTTTTCTGACTTTGTAGAATGTAAATGATTTGTTGATCTTCTGTAGCAAACATCAACTTTTTCTCTTATGACAGCTCTGTTCAGTTCTGGGCCACTCAACTCAGATGGAAAACCCTGCATCACTCATGTGGGAACACAGGCACAAACTGTCTCTACCACTATTTCCTCTGGTGACTTTCTCCCCACAGGGAGACCTGACTGTGAAAGCAAGGAGCACATCTTAGGTGACCGTTCCTAGAGAGCTCTGCTCAGGACCTGGTAGGAAGAGACGGAAGAAAGAAAACGTAGAAGAGAGGTCAGCAAAACAAAGGACAGCATGGCACAGAAGTGAGGCAGCCTCTGCCATCTGGAGGTCCTTATTCTCTTTGAAGGCAGATGTGCTTACTGTTGCTAGCTCCCTGGAAGCTATTGGAACTAGGAGGAGTCACTTTACCCCTTTGGTCTCAATTCCTCCTGTGTAAATGCGAGGATTCGACTAGAATAGAGATTCCAACTTTGGTTGTGTGTTGGAATCAGCTAGAAAGTCTTTAAAACCATGCAGGCCTTGGCCCTACACACAAAGATTCTAAACTAATTGGCGTGGGAGTGAAGTCTGGGCATGAGATAATTTTTCTTTCTTCGGGTAGTGATGTGCTGGGAAACCTAAACACACTCTCAAAATTAAAAAAAAAAAGATCCAATTTGTAGCATTTGATAATTTCCATAGTGTAAATATTCCCACTCTGGCACCAACAAGTGTAAAGACTGGCACACCGCTGTCTCTTGGGGATTCTGAGAACTGCTACATCAGCTACTTCTGGAAGAGGCATTTACCTGGGACCAGGGAGCGTCAAGTCCTCAGAGAAGAAAGTGTCTTGTCATGACTCCCATGGAAATGCCCCCCAGTCAACCGCTTTCCTCTCACCCCCTTCTCCCCACCAAAGGCACTCACAGTGGTTTGTGGAAATAAAGAGCAAAGAAGGAATGAAAGTCCCAGTGGCCTCCAAATGCTGTCAAGGCCACTTCCAGGAAACACCTCTTAGCTGTTCATCTCCCTTTTTTTCCCCATATAGAAAATCTCTTTAACACTGAAAACAGCCAGTCATCTGAAAGGTCAATTTTTCACACATTATCCACTTTCATTAGCAGTAAGATCAAGAACTTTTTTCCCAGAAGACATTCAGAACCTCTGTTAGAGCCAGGGTGGGAAGACAAGGGGCAGTGGGAGGGACCAATGGGAAGAAGGAAGACCTCCGATCCTCCTAAGAAACGGCAGGGTCTTGGACGTTTCACCTGGGGCCAGGTCTCGGCCTCCCTTCTTCCTCCTCTGAGGGCGATCATCTTGTATTCAACTACATTTAGCCGCATTTGTTAAGTACATTCACCATTTCAGTTCTGTGCTATTTTGAGAATTTGGTTTTTTTTTTAGTGGAAATGACTTCCTTTGGGACTTTAGCAACTAGTAGGAGAGTCTCTAAGTCAAGAATCAAGGGAGAAACCAACAAGCTGAGGAACACTAAGTCATGTGTCAATCAGTATCAGATTGGTGCAAAAGTAACTGTGGTTTCTGCCATAAAAGTTGATGTAAAAACCTCAATTGTTTTTGCACCAGCCTAATATGACAGTTGGGTACAGGGTCCACATATGAGTGTTGGTAAAATTCAGAGTATGTTGATAAATGTATTTTTTTATATCCCACCAATTTCCAAAACGCAGTGTAAGTGACGGGACCTAGGAAAGGACCAGCACCAGCACAGATTCACACTGCAAGCCCTCATGAGGGGAGACTTGTGATACATAAGGCCATTGGGTGATCCCCTGGGTAAGGCAAGCTCAGGTCTACTGGGCCTCTAGGCAGCCAGTGTCTCAGTCAGATGGCCCTCAGTTTGGGGCAGACAGCTCTTGCAGGGCCACGAACTTGTCAAGTTATAAACAATAGGTGGGGCTGCCTCCACTCAGAGGGGGCACCTTCGGCTAATGTGCTCAAACACATCCAATTGGCAAGCAAGAGACCCAGAACCAGTCCATCCTACCAACATCACAGAGCCAAGCGGGGCCTCCCTAGCATTCAGTCAGACCTGAGGCCTGGGTTCTAGTCCCCACTCTGTAATAAACAGGATTTACTGCTAAGATTCATGGATGCCCTAAAGGAGGACAGGAACATGCACTGGGATAATAAAATAATCAACCAACACTTACCATTTGGGTCTTTGGCCATTGCTGTCTTGGATTTATATTAGCTTTGGGCCAATCTGTTATATCCTCCAAGCCCACATTGACCTGGTGGTGGTCGGTGGCCTGGGCAAGTCATCATGAAATATAAAATTAGATGCAGAGATGTTTTCTGCATAGGTAGCGTGAATATTCACAGTCAGCAAAGTGCCCTGAACCACTGAATTGACTAATTTTGAAGATAAAGGGGAGCTTTGAGATGGTCAGCTCAGATCATGAAATTTTACAGATGAAAAAAAAAACACTAAAGAAGTAAAGTGTGTAGGTCAAGTCACACAGCTTCTTAGAGGTGAACCTTTGTCTGAGAAAGAGAAGGCGTGGCCCCAGCAATCACCACCATTCACAAGCCCACACACTGTGCCTGAAAGGATATGACAGGGGAAGAAAAGGCTGAATTGCAAAAGAAATATAGAAATAGACAGTAATACGGATGCAATTCAGTGGCAGATCGGGGGGCAGAGGAAGGAAAAAATAGATTCTAGAATTAGGCAAGGACCAGATCAGTCAAGGGTGAAAAAGGAGAATTGTGAATGAAAGATGAATGGGGTACAGACTGTGGAGAAAGATGAAATAACTGAAGTATGAAATCAACTCTCCTTTGGCCGCACCTTCCAGGGCAGCCTTGAAATATGTCACTCACTCCCTGTCACTTGCAGGTAGAGAGGAGGTGAAGTCGGTGGGGATGGCTTTCTGTGCGTGGCCAGATCACAGCAGAGGGTCTTCAGGGGAGACTTTCGGGAGGGAGCAGTACTCCTGAAAACTTAGGGGTTAGTAGCAGGTGAGTGGATGAGTGGAATCTCTTCTTCACCAGCCAGAATGGGACAGCGTCTGCCTTTCTTCTCTCCCTGCTGAACCGCTTTCATATGTACCTGTTTTCTTCTCTGACCTGGGTCTTGCCTCCTTGAGTCCTGCGTGGAGTGCCGGACCAAGCTCCTGGTGTAGGCCAAGTACACTGGCTCTCACCTGTAATCCCAACACTTTGGGAGGCTGAGGCGGGTGGATCACCTGAGGTCAGGCGTTCAAGACCAGTCTGGCCAACATGGTGAAACCCCGTCTTGACTGAAAATACAAAAATTAGCTGGGTGTGGTGGTGGGAGCCCATAACCCAGCTGCTAGAGAGGCTGAGGCAGGAGAATCACCTGAACCCAGGAGGCAGCACAGTCACCATTGCACTCGGCCTGGGCGACAGAGTGAGACTCGATCTCAAAAAAAAGAAAAACAACAACGAGCCTGGGAAACACAGAAAGACTTTGTCTCTACAAAAAAAAATATTTTTTTTTAATTAGCTGGGTGTGGTGGCACGTGTCTGTAGTCCCAGCTCCTGGGGAGGCCAAGGCAAGAGGATTGCTTAAGCCTGGGAGGTCGAAACTGCAGTGAGCAATGATTGCACCACTGCACTCCAGCCTAGGTGACAGAGCAAGACCCTGTCTCAAAAGCAAAACAAAAGGGCCTGATGCAAACTCTGCCTCTGCCTCAACTGTTCTAATCCCACACAGGTGTGCACAGCAAACCCAGGCCTGAGAGCCCAAGTTGCTTTAGAACGAGGTCCTGGTGATTGTTTAGAAACACGAACCTCTGCCCCTCGCCTTCCCTGTCCTCCCTGATCCTCTCCCTGCCTGGGTCTGAGAACAAATCTTCATGCTGAATGCAACTCCAAGCAGGTAGGATACACCAAACTGGAAATCAGTGTGCATTTTAGACAGACACTTCAGGAAGTGAAAAGCCACACCCACCCCTGCATTCCGGGTGGGGACCGTTTGGACCCACAAAAGGACCCCTCAAGCCACACAACTACACAAGCCTTCAGCTTTAGGAGAAAGAGGAAGACTTGGTGAAAACTAGTGATGACAGCCCAGGAAGCCCAGCTCACAAAACCAAGGGGCACTGTGTCCTCCAGCCAAGCGTCCCTGGACAGATCCAGGCATCTCTCCTGCCTGTGAATGAGGCCCTGAGACTCAAACATTCAAGGGGCCCAGCAGCATCACACGGCAAGCCTGAGACACTGCCAGGCCCAAATCAGTGTTTCCCAAGTCAGCACCCCATCTCCCAGAAGGAGGCTGAGCACACTTTTGAAAAGAGCGAGAGAAGAGGCTGGCATGGGTTTGCCTGATCAAGCTAAACACGGGTTCGATTTGTCAGGCTCAAAGGAAATACAGGGGGCTCAGGGATTGCTGTCTTCACAACGTCAGAGCCAAGCCTAGCCAAAGGTTTTCACAGTCTGCTGGCCACCTGCAAAAACCAGACAAAGGAACACAAGCAGCCACTCACTCCCTTTAACCCTTCTTTGCCAAGTCTCAGAGAAGAGAAACTGGGGATCTGTAAGTGAGCGGGGAGTTGAACTGCAAATGCCTGGACGGGAGAGTCATCCAGGGAGCACATTAAAATGCAGATTCCTGGGCTCCCGACTCCCCCAGGCTCTGGTCTGGGGTAGGGCCTGGCAATCTGTATTTGTCACAGCACCTTCTGCTGTGTCTGATGTGGTTGGTCCTTGGACCACTCTTTGGAAATCCCTGGCAAGAGTTATTTAAGGAAATAGCAGTAGACACACTGTCAGGAAGGAAGAGGCAGCTGTGAAACAAATAGAATCATTGGTCTCACCCCTGGCATGATTTCATTGTAATAAAATGATGCTTCAGGTTCCAAGTCACTTTCCTACTCATCTGAGTCGATCTTCCAAGCTACCAAAGGACGCAGCCCATGCAAATGTTATTTGTGTCAGATTCACAGAGGAAATGAGGCTCGAGTCAGGGGCTTGTCTGGGGGTGCACATTTAGCTATGCAGCAGTGAGAATTTGAAACCAGGACTAATCCCCCACTCCTCCAACTTCACCTGGAGTCAAGTCAGCACTCAGACATGGATGGAGGTGAATTTATAAACAGGAGTAACCAAATTGTCCTCAGAGGTCACAGCCAGAGACAATGTGACATATCACAGGCATCAGCCCCGGGTGCTAGTGGGGGGCTGCTGCTCCTCCAGGGACCCTAAGTTGCCTCTGCCCTGTAGCTTCCACTGTGACACCATGCTATCCCACCCCTCCTCACCCGCTAAGGGCCAAGTCCATGTCAGAGTCACCAAGGAGAGTGGAGGGGAGGGGAACAGTGGCAAATGAAAAGAGCATCTGAGTTTAAATTCTCCCCTCTGCAATTTAATCTCTGCGTGATCTTGAGTAGGAATTTAACCCTTTCCAGCCTCCCCTTCTCCACCTGTATGACAAGGATTCTAAACACAGATCTCTTAGGTTCCTTACAAAAAGTGAAGGAAAATTCCAGGACACAGCAATTTGTGTTCTGCCCTTCCCCTCCTCCTCACTCTTCCAAAGGGACAGCACGTGGAGAGGTCTTGGTGTTTCCCTGAAAGAGGAAATGGTATTGTCTGAAAGGAGAGAGCCGGGGATGGAGAAACTGGACCTGGCTGATTCTCACAGAGCCTCCAGCCTAGGTGAGCTCTCTCGCCGTTTACCCTGTGACTCCTGCCCCTACCAAACAGGAAAATTGGGAATCTATGCAGCAAGATGCTGGCTCAGCAGAGACACCATATATAAAAATTATTCTTGATGGCTTCAATGGAGTCTGCACTGTCCAGGCCAAAATGAAATATGAAGATGGGGCAGTGGAGGATGACTTGGGTGACACCGGGGAGCGGTGATTGAATACAACCCATGAGTTACATTCAATACTTATTGAAGGATAAAGATGAGGTTATTTCTCCTCGGATCTTCCTCATATTGTCTCTGGCATTGCATTATGCGATTCCCTTTTTCTTTGCTCTCTGCAAGAATCTCCACATTGCTCTGGGTCCTGATCTGGTAGATCTCCCTGAGGGAGGGCATGTCGCAGGGAAGGGAAGCCAGGAACTCAGGTGGGGAAGCGGGAGACCTGAGTCCCCCTGTCTGTCCCCTGCCTGGCTCTGAGACCCCAGACAAGCCACTCACCATCCTGAGCCTCAGTTTCCTCATTTACAAAATAAGAATGCCACTATTTGCTCCATTTCAGTCCCAGAGATGACCAGGTAAAGGTTTCTCGATGCAGCTGATGGAGCAGAAGTTTGTCAAGACACCTGGAAAAAACTAACGTGGCCCACAATGGTTAATTTGGTGGCTCCATAAAGAGGCAGCCACAGAGGCAGAGGCAGGGACAGGGCCTGGCAAAATTTTCCAAGAGGGAGTCTCTTTTTGACCCAGGGCGTTGTGGGAAAGTTAGATGTAAACGGGACTCTTTGCTCTCTCTGCCCAGTGACAGATCACAGGTGAATATCATTAATTTTGGAGGCTTTGTTTGTTCAAAAGTGAGAAGCCTTTTTGCCTAATGAAGAACTCTTAATAGGTGTTGTTTTTCCTAAATTATCATATTAACCACAGATAATTAACAAGCGCATCCTTAGTGCCGCAGGATACTGACAAACCCACCAAACGCAGCTCGTTGCCTATAAATCATCCAGCCATCCTTCAAGGCAGCTGTTTAATTACTCCCGCATTTGGGAGGCACAATATTGAGGCTCTCTCTAAAGCTGGTTGCCAATGAAAATAAAGTCAGCAACATTCCAGCTCTTCATCATCATTGTTCCATCTTAAGATGTCGCTGCCAGTTCTACTTATAATGGCGAAAATTGGAAACAATGCAAATGTCCAGCAATAGGGGAATCGCTTGGCTAAACAAATTAAAGCATCTGAATTTAATGGGTTCTCATACAGCTACCTAACGGCAAGACTCAGTCTAGAATACGTGGAAAACGCGCATTCTAAATCATGTTAAGTAGAAAAGCAATATAAAATACTATGTACACCGTGATTAGAAGTACATAAAAAGTACATAATTATTGACAAATAATAAAAAATTAGGTTATAGAGTGTTGTGTTTAATGCTTATTTTCTATTCTAAAGTGGACTCAGTTTATTTTTTAAGACAAAAGGCAATACTGTGGTTCAGGCTGTTCTTATCGAGCCAGAGTGCTGAGGTTCTATCTGAAAAAAAAAAAAAATTGGCTCAGTCCTTTCAGCCCCACATCCCCCTGCTTGGGCCCCTTCTCTGAAATGAACTTGATGTTTAGAGTTACCGATGATGGGACTGGTGCTCTTAGGGTGGAAAGCAGCTCAATGTGTTTCTTCATGCCTCATTGTTCATGGAATCATAGAACTCCAAGCTAGGAGGGATCTTATTCTCAGCAGTGGCATCTATTCTGCTCTCTTTTGCCAAAATTCTCTCCCATGAGCTAGTTCAGCTGCAGTTAGAACTGCCCTGCCGGGCTCTCAAGCCCAGCAGAGGACTTAGCCTGAGATCTGGCTATGGGTGGGAGGGAGAAGTGGGGGAAAGAGTGAGGGGAAAAGGAGCGGCATCCATGTGCTACTCACCTACCAACCCAGCAAGGTGTGGGCCAGGAGATCCACCAGGGGTGGAGGGGCAGGGGGCCTTTTCTCAGTCTCTGAATCTGGGAGAGCCCCCCCTACTCAAAGTTTACAGGAAATGTATTCATCTGAATCTGTCCTTGACAGCCATTCCACTGGGACCTTTTTTTTTTTTTTCAAGAGAAGCTTTTCTCTTTTTCCCCAAGGGTAGGTAGGAAAGCAACGTGGTAGAAGAAGGCAGTTAGGGGCCTGAGGGGCTGCCTAGGGTGGCAGGAAGCCACAGTTGTGTGAAAATTGGGGTGCTGGGTGGCAGGCAACCAGCCAGTCAGCTAGCTGAGGTGCTCTGCCTGTTCTGTCTCCATGTCTCTGTCCTGTCCTGTCTCTGGCTTTCTTAGGCCACTAGAATGTGTAAGGAGAAGGGAAAGGGATGCAGAGGGGCCAGGCACAGTGGCTCATGCCTGTAATCCCAACACTTTGGGAGGTGGAGGTGGGTGGATCACCTGAGGTCGGGAGTTTGAGACCAGTCTGACCAATATGATGAAACCCCATCTCTACTAAAAATACAAAAATTAGCCAGGGGTGATGGCATGCACCAGTAGTCCCAACTACTTGGGAGGCTAAGGCAGGAAAATCGCTTGAACTCAGGAGGTGGAGGTTGCAGTGAGCCAAGTTTGCACCCCTGCACTCCAGCCTGGGCAACAAAGCAAGACCCTGAGGAAAGAAGGAAGGCAGGGAGGGAGGGAAGAAGAGAAGAAGGGAGGGAGGGAGGGAGGGAAAGAAATGCAGAGCCAAAGGCATCGGTCAGTCCAGGGATCCCAGGACCCAACCTGTAGCTCTCTGGTCTCTTCCTTGCAGCATTTTACTTCTTAAGTGGGAGGACTGCTCACTAACCCAGCAGCTCTGGGAGCTCACTTTGCCATCAGCCCAGACCGATGCGTGGTGTGCCACAGGGACACATGCTTCTGCAGAGGCAGATGGAGGACAGCACCTTCTCCCTCCCACCATCCCTGCTGTTTAGAGAGGTCTCTGCCTCTTCTCCCACTCACATCTGCTTGCAGTGCACTACCTCATCGGCTCTCATTCTCACTCCCTGCTTCCTACTTCTAGTTAAAATTTTATTTCTGGTCCTCATTAACATATTCCAGCAAAGCCGAGGCTGAAGTCCTGAGGTGACCTGAACCACGATGCTGTATTCACTTCCGTCCCTCATGGTGTGTGTAGGAAGCATTTAAGCCAAAGCACTTTCCGAGGAGCTCTTTCAGCCAGAAGTACCAATAGTAAGCCCAGTTAGAAAGAGGAAGGCCAAACCATCATCATCTGCACACTGCCTGAGGCTGAAAAGCAAGGCCGATGGGAGAGAGTGGTGGGAAACCAGGCAGCTGGACACTTCCTTTAAGTGTGCATTTAAGTACGGTCATGGAAATACAGGCATAGCCAAAGCACTGGTGTGATGCGGGCACTGGTAATATCCTCGTTTTGCAGAAGAAGACGCTGACGGTCAGGAGAGTCCAATAACTTCCTCACACTCACACAGCAGGTAGGTAATGACACCAGGATGGAAGCCCACGTGGACTCCAGACCCGAGCTCCTACGGAGTGTTCTATTCTGCCTCACTGATGACCCTTACAGGAAGGAGTAAAGGGTGAATGAAGGACAAATCAGAAAAAAGCACCTTTAAAATAAAGTCAATGACCAGCCAGGAGGAACACTGAAGTGTCAAAATAGTAACCTCCCATCAGCACAGAATCTAGGACATTATTTTCTAATATGTTCTGCTCTGGTTCTGTGTCCCTGAAACGAGCTTCTGAGCTGCCCCTTGGTTTTCTGGAAGGGCCTGCTGACTGGGGAGGCTGTGCCTGGAGCAAATAACCTGGCAGGTTCTCAGGCCAGGATCGTTTATCCACTTCATTTCCTGGTTGGCAGGGCAGCCTCCCAGGGCTCAGGGTGAGTGGAGCGCTGTGGCCCACTTCCGTCCACCTCGGGCGGGCCAGATAGCCAGCGGGGCATCTGCCCAACACAGCGGGGGGCCAGGGACTGTGCCCGGGTGCCGAAGGGCGTGCAGCCAGCCAGCAGATCCCATAGAGAACTCTGGAGGGTTAGAAGGAGGAGGAGGCTACGCAGCTCTTCCCATGATCATCTACTTGTGCCATTTTCTTACCTGCCCTCTTGTCTCCAACTTACATCTTTACTAGAAATCCATCAGGAACTTTTTCTACATCATCCCATGCTTCAACTCCAGCCACACAACCCCTTTCCACCATTCCAATAGTTCCCCCAATTCCCTCCCCAAGGGAGCCACACAAAGGAATGTGACATGGATCATATAAATGGAGATTCATAGCTATTGACAACAATATGAAAAAATTCTACAAATAAAAAATAGGGTGCAAGAGAGGAAGGGGAGAAAATATAAAGAAAGCGTATGCAGCATGACAGGATTCCACTTGCGTAAAACTTCTAATCACACATGTTTATTTGCCCAGAGGGAGATCTATGGCTGCCTGGGGTGTGGGATGTGAGATTCCAGAGTGGTTTTCTTTCTTTTTTATACTTCCCTGTATTCAAAAATATCCTATACTAAACATGCATTATCTCTCCAACGAGAACGATATTAACAGCTCTGATTTGTGGGGTTTTTTGTTGTATTTTTTACTTTAATGAAGACAGTGTCTCTCTCGGGCACCCAAGCTGGAGTGCAGTGGCACGATCACAGCTCACGGCAGCCTCCAACTCCTGGGCTCAAGCCATCCTCCACCATTAAAACAAATTCAATGACCAGCCAAAAGGAACACTGAAGTGTCAAAACAGTAACTTCCCTTCAGCACAGAATCTAGGAAATTATTTTCTAATATGTTTTTCTCTGACTCTGTGTCCCTAAAACGAGCTTCTAAGTTGCTCCTTGGTTTTCTGGAAGGACCTGTTTACTTGCCTCAGTTTCCTGAGTAGCTGGGATTACAGGCATGAGCCACTGCACTTACACACACCAGTAAAAAAAAAAAAAAAAAAAAAAAAAAACTATCAATTTTAACCCAAACCTCCCCTCCTTGACAAAACCTTCCCAGTTTGGCCCAGGGAGAAGCAACAACTTATTTCGCATCCTATTGAGGCCGTTACTCTTATACTCCCCTCCCCCAGACCATGCTACTTTATGCTCCTGGAAATCTAAGTGGATCAAGGCTAGCTCAGAGGAGAATCACCTCCCACTGGACCAAGTAGATGCTCCTTCTCCAAGTGCCTCTGAGGCTGCCTTATTTAGAGCTGCTTAGATGCAATGTGTCGACTTCACTCAGACTGCCAAGTTACTCTAAGGAGGACTATAACGAGGATGTTTTCTAGACATTCGTACATTCTAATTAAGAGAATATGTTTTCATTACCTCCGTATCCCTCTAAGGCAGCCTCGGGAATGCCAGTAGGCCCAGGTCTTGGCTAACAGCTCCTCTGGGGAAAGTCAACAAACCTCTTCTTCACCTGTCCCCACTATGCCATGACAATGAAACTTCTCTTTGCCAAAGCTGAGCTTGATCAGAACTCTGAGCTCCTGTGTCTTATCTCTGGGCCTGTGTCTGTGACTCAGCTTCTCAAAAGGCACATCTTTATATCCCCATATCAGTCACTTCTGATTTCCTCACGCAGAAGCCCCCTTGTCACCCATGGCTCCTCTGAATCCCACTCAACTTCAAAATGATACATCCGTCAGAAATGTGTTCAGTTAGAAAGGCTGGCTTGGCCGGGCGCAGTGGCTCACACCTATAATCCTAGCACTTGGGGAGGCCGAGGCGGGTGGAACACGAGGTCAAGAGATCAAGACCATCCTGGTCAACAAGGTGAAACCCCACCTCTACTAAAAATACAAAAATTGGCTGGGCATGGTGGTGCGCACCTGTAGTCCCAGCTTCTCGGGAGGCTGAGGCAGGAGAATTGCTTGAACCCAGAAGGCAGAGGTTGCGGTGAGCCAAGATCGTGCCATTGCACTCCAGTCTGGGTAACAACAGTGAAACTCCATACAAAAAAAAAAAAGAAAGCCTGGCTTAACAATGGTTTAAACAAATTGAGTTTTATTTTTCTAAATAGCAAAAAAGTCTGAAAGTAGGTAGAAGATGACGCTGACTTGGCAGTTTAATGATTTCAGAGTCAGTGGTCTCCATCATTCTATTGACCATTGCTTTCGTGGGCCCAAAATGGCTGCCCCAGCTCCAGACATTGCATCTATAGTCCAGGCAGGAAGAAGAATTGATGGAGGTCAGCCATGACATCCTTTTTTTCTAATCTGGAAAGCAAAAGTTTTCCCAGAATACTCAGAGCAGACTTCCATGTTTATCTCATTGGCTAGATTGTATCATGATTATCCCTGGATGCAAGAGAAACTGAGTGAGCAAATATTTAGCATTTCCAAGTACCTAAAGTAGCCTATTGTGAAAAGCCATAGGGTTAGCAAACTTGCAGTCTCTTTCACATGCGTCAAACTCTTTCCTTAAGTCTGACAAACAGAATCACAGAAGCAAACTTTAACCAAGTGCTCACTCTGCCCCAGGTCACTACGTGGTGGTTTCTTTTAATCTGCTGTCTCAGGTAATCTTTCCACCAACCCCATGGCAAAAGCAGGACTATTCCTCCATTTTATAGATGAGAAACCTGAAACTCACAAAGGTTAGAGAACTGACTCAAAGTCACCCCGCCAGTAAGTGTCAGAGCTGGGATTTAAATCCCTCTTAGCCAGGGATCGACAAACTCTTTTGGGAAGGGCCACATAGGACATCTTTCAAGTTTTGTGGATCATACATGCTCTGTCACCCTACCTCTGTTATTGAAGAGAAAAGCAGCCACAGCCCATGTGGAACTGTGTGCCAATAAAACTTTATTACAGACACTAAAATTTGAATTTCATATCACTTTCACCTGTCACAAAATACTGTTCTTTTTTGTATTTATAAATAACTACTGTATTTAAAAATGTGAAACCATGCTTCATCAAGGGCAGTACGAGCCAGGCCTTCACTCAGATCTGGCTCACAGAGCCAGTTTGCCCACTCCCGCCATTGGCCGGCACTGTCCACATTTGTGATTCTAAGCTTATGCAAGTTTTTAGTTGTTTCTGTTTTTTGTTTCTTTGTTTTTTAAGACAGCGTCTTTCTCCGTTGCCTAACCTGGAGTACAGTGGTGCAATCATAGCTCACTGCAGCCTTGACCTCTCAGGCCCAAGTAATCCTCCTGCCTCAGCCTCTTGAGTAGCTGGGACCACAAGTAATGCACCACCATTCCCAGCTAAATTTTTAAAAATGTTTTGTAGAGATAGGGTCTCTCTATGTTTCCCAGGATGGTCTCAAACTCCTGGCTTCAAGTGATTCTCCCCACCTCAGCCTTCTGAGTAGCTAGGGCTACCTGTGTGTACCACCATGCTCAGCTAATTTTTTTAAAATTTATTTTGTAGAGACGGGGTCTCACTATGTTACCCAGGCTGGTCTCAAATTCCTGGGCTCAAGTCATCCTCCTGTCTCAGCTTCCCAAAGTGCTGGGATTCAGGCGTGAGCCACGGCCCCTGGCTTTATGCAGGGTTTAATGTCCACATTCACCCCAGCTCTCTGCTTGCCCAAGCTCCCTTGAACAGACCTGTTTGTTCTGCTGTCTGTGGCTCCTGCACCCAGGTGCCTGGATCCTGAGGACAAGACAGGATGGCCCCCCACCTCACCTCAGGAGCCTCCATGAATTCCTTCAGCCATCACTGGTGCCCCTGCTGGTGATTTTTGTCACAAGAGAGTTGGCACTACCAAAAACCCTGGCCTGCCAGCATTGGAGCTCACCTGCCAAGGACTGGAGCAGTCACTGGGTGGTAACTTTTGTCATGTTTTAGAGCATGGGGTGACATTTTTCTCTCCTTAACAGCAGGCACTCCACAAGCTGTCGGGAAATAAGAAACATGGGAATGGAAGCCTGGGTTGCTTTTCTTTGTCTAAGTAATATTAGATCTCTTTTTAACTGGCTGCTTAAAGATGTGTAGAGGGAGTGGGGAGCAGATTTGGGCACTTATTTGTGCTATTTTCTCTTCCTCTCAGGTAGCGACACACTCTCTGCACCGCACAGGCCTCCATCACCCTCACAAAAAGCACCCAGGAATTTCCTTCGGGCTCTGTAATTACCCCTCTGTAAATGGCATATTTGTTCACAAAAGCCACTGCTGCCTTGAACTACTTTGCTCGCCTCTCTGCAGCTCATTGGCCAAGGACAGAGATGTGCCCATCGCTGAAGATTTCCACAAGGTCCCATTGGCCAGGGAAGGTGGCCCTGGCTTATAGGAGCTTCCTCCTCTCCTAGTGCTTAATTCTCTTGGAGTAATTCCCAAAATAGTAGAGGGATTTTTTTGACTTTGACTCTGACGTTGTATAGTCCATGAACATTTGAAAGCTCGCCCAGGTGATTCCAGCACCTTGGTCAGCCTTGCCGAGCCTCTGTTGATTCTGCTATAAGAATGATGGCCACCTGATCTACTTGGAAGGCTTATTGTGAAAAATAAATGAGATTGTTCTGTGTCACCCTTCCCACAACCCTAGCACATAGCAAGTGCTCCATCAGTGTATGGTCCTTCTTGCTTTAAAGTCTGAGACCAGATCACTGAAGTTACCCTTAGGGACACCATGTTTGATACCTCACGAGCACTTTAGATTTGTTCCTGTCCATGACTCCCAGGCCTGCAGCCATGAGAATGGGTTGAGTGTAGACGAATCAAAGGCACCAGGCTCTTTGCAAGATAAATATTCCATCAGTATAGAAAGCCCATGGACATCAACTTGGCTTTGTGCAGGGAAAATGGGAGCTTTAGCTGATGGCTTCGGGCCGTATTGGTTAACTGACCTGGAGTTCATGCTTGGCTCCTCCTTAGCTCATATGCTTACTAGAGGGGGAAAGTTTCTTCTAAAAGAAAGAGAAAATCTGGCCAGGCACAGTGACTCATGCCTGTAATCCCAGCACTTTAGAAGGCGGAGGTGGGTGGATCACCTGAGGTTGGGAGTTTGAGACCAGCCTGACCAACATTGAGAAACCCTGTCTCTACTAAAAATACAAAATTAGCTGGGCATGGTGCTTATGCCTGTAATCCCAGCTACCTGGGAGGCTGAGGAAGGAGAATCACTTGAACGTGGGAGGCAGATGTTGCAGTGAGCCAAGATCACATCATTGTACTCCAACCTGGGAGAGAAAAGAAAGAAGAAAGAGAGAGGAAGGAAGGAAGGAAGGAAGGAAGGAAGGAAGGAAGGAAGGAAGGAAGGAAGGAAGGAAGGAAGGAAGGAAGGAAGGAAGGAAGGAAGGAAGGAAGGAAGGAAGGAAGGAAGGAAGGAAGGAAGGAAGGAAGGAAGGAAAAGGGAAGGGAAGGGAAAGGGAAGGGAAAGGGAAAGGGAAGGGAGAGGGAAGGGAAGGAAGGAAAGAAAGAGAAAATCCTTCCGTTGGCCCTGACTCCCTTTGAAGAAGGTGCTGGTCTCAGGCTCAGAGTCTGCTCTGGTTTCTATTTCATTGGCTGCAAAGTTATGAATGGAGAAGAATGAGAACAGAAACAAAGACGCTGAGGACGGCAAACATGAAATCTCTCTTGGCAGGCAGAGCCTTGAGGTTGAGGAAGAGCGCCAACCGCGAAGTGCACTTCCTCGATTCAGTTCTCCGTTCCCTCTCACCCACATCACTCAGCTGCAGAGAGCAGACAGCACCCGTGCTCCTTGGAGACCTGGCCAGCTCTGTGGCTCTGAACAGCAGCTCTAGAAGGGAACCCCTGAAAAGGGGCTTACGTCCTCTTGGAGTCAGAAACAAAAGAGAACAGGGACAGGCTTATCTTGAAACCTAGACAGCTTTGACTTCATTTCTCATTCATTCCAGCCAGGGAACGGATGGGGCTGTCAGCACAGCCAAGGTGCCCAGTGCCCATTTCCCTGTGGCCCAGGGAGACTTGGCCAGCCCTGAGGTAATCACAGTCCTTCTCTCCAAGGACACAGCCTTATATGCAGAGGGAAATGGGCAAAATGCTTGTCTCCCGCCTCCCCAAAGGCCTTAGGCTATGAATGCTGTCCTTGTAGGATGGCTCCCCTACCACATTTAACTCCTCAGCACCCAGTTTTGGGCTCCCACATAGTTTCTAGCAGTTTTCACCAGTGCCAGTACCTGAGGGGCCTCGCCCCTTGAGCCCACGGCCCTCTGGACACACTCACTGGGCAAGGCTTTTCCTCTGAGATGAGCTCCCTGGCAAGTCCCAAGTCTCATCCTGGGAGGCACCGAGGGACACACAGTTCCCATTTGGAAATGAGAAAACTGACTCTGCAAGAGGAAAACAACCTGTGTGAAATCCCAGGGCCAGGCACAAGCAGATGAACGGGGGTTTTTTGTGGTTTTGGTTTTGGTTTTGGTTTTTGGAGATGGAGTCTCACTCTGTAACCCAGGCTGGAGTGCAGTAGCGTGATCTCAGCTCGCTGTAGTCTCCGCCTCCTGGGTTCAAGCGATTCTCATGCCTCAGCCTCCTGAGTAGCTGGGATTACAGGTGGGCACCAACACACCTGGTTAATTTTTGTATTTTTTTTTAGTAGAGACAGGGTTTCGCCATGTTGGCCAGACTGATCTCGAACTCCTGACCTCAAGTGATCCACCTGCCTTGGCCTCCCATGGTGCTGGGATTACAGGTGTGAGCCACCGCACCCGGCCGCAGATGAACCTTAAAAAGGACTTCCAAAGCATCTTTTTAGACAACTGTGGTAAAACACACACAATATAAAATTTACCACCTGGGTCAGGTTTCAGCGTGCAGCTCTGCGGCGTTCACATTGCTGTGTTATCATCACCCCCTCCATCTCCAGAACTCTTTTCATTTTTCAAAACTGAAACTCAGTACCCGTTAAAAAACAACTTCCCCCCTCCCACCACTGCCCCAGCACCCACCATTGCCAAGGCACGGTCATGTACTCAGAGCCAGGTGTAAGGACAGGGCACTGGGCTGGTGGCTTCGTTCTTGTCCATTTGTCATGGAGTGCACGGGCGGTGATAAAGCCTGAGCTGCTTTGTGGGAAACTGGGTGTGAAAAGAAAGGCAGCTGCTGGCATAGGGGGCTGGGAAGAGAAGAAGTCTAATCAGGCAATGGCCTACGCCAGAAAGTAGCTTTATTAACTACCCAAGTGCTGTATTTATAGAACCATTACGGATCTGAAAGAGGCACTAGCTTTTTCTATTATACTTTATTACCTTGTGGGGTAGAAATTATATGACTTGATGTCATTCTCAAATTTGGTAATTCACTAAGGTCCGAGGCCACAGCCTTTAAGAATGTCAAGGGTCTACTGTGTGACAATAAGATTCCACTGTATTTTCTAAACCTTTTTCCTTTAGGTAATAGGCTTTCCATAGACTATAATTGTTGCTGTATCCTTAAACCATGGGTAGAGTAAAAGGTCACTTGTGTGGTATGATTTGGAGTGATTCTGAGAAGAATTTTGCACTAAATCACCCATTCCTCAGCACATTTTCCCTGCCACAATGTACACCCAAGGCCTGAAAATCCGCCACTATAGATGCATGCCTTTGAATGAAGAGATGGCCTCAACACACCCATATTGTGAGGATTTAATTATTGATAATCACTTACTCCTCAGTATGAATGAGTTTGCCAAGTCTAAAACCAGCCTGACCACAGTTGCTAAGAGAGGAAGTGGGGAGAGCACCGACCACCCTGGCACAAGCATCGTGTAGACATCGCCGAGATTCGCCCTGACAGTACCGTCCTGTGTAAGGATGGGAAGGGGGCTCCGTGCTGACTGGAAGCCTGTGAGCCTCTCTCAGTGCAACTGATGTGGCGTAAAGAGATCAGAAGAGGGAATTCCTCCAGTGACATTCGCTTATTGGAGCTATGGGCTGTCGTTGTTTCAGATAAACTCTTATAACCACACAAATTAGCTATAGTGTAATTAATCATCTGTTGTGGAGAAAGAAAGGCATTCAAATATCCTGGAGTATCTCTAAGTCTTGACTTCCAAGACAATGTTAATGGATAATGGATTTCTCGAGCTCTTACTCTGCCCTTCAATTCCCTCTTGGTTTCCTTCTTTCAGAGTTCCATCCTTCCCCGCCATCTCTAGAAAGCTTTTAAGGTGATTCTAAAAACAAAGTAATGTCAGTAAACACATGGAACTGCCAGGCTGTCAGATAACCTCATTGTTCTTTCCCCAGATGGCCACAAAGACCATTATTGAAACAATCTTGGGTTTGTGGAAATAAGGATTAAGTTTGACACAGAATAGCCAGGGCATGCAGCGTTCACACCATTATGGAGCCTGCTGGTTAAGCACAATCACTGAGGGGGCACAGCCTCGACTTTCAGGCTTTTGTCTGTCTCTATATTAAAGAGATTTTTTTTTTTTCATTTTGCATTTGTGATTGGTTAGAACCTATACTCTTTCCAGAATCGCCACCACAAGGGGGCTCTGCAACCAACTGACATTATTGTTATTATTTTATTTTTATTATTATTATTATTGAGATGGAGTCTTGCTCTGTCACCAGGCTGGAGTGCAATGGCACAATCTTGGCTCACTGCAACCTCCTCCTCCTGGGTTCAAGCGATTCTTCCACCTCAGCCTCCCGAGTACCTGGGACCACAGGTGGATGCCACCACACCCAGCTAATTTTTGTATTTTTAGAAGAGATGGGGTTTCACCATGGCCAGGATGGTCTTGATCTCTTGACCTCATGATCCGCCCACCTTGGCCTCCTAAAGTGCTGGGATTACAGGCGTGAGCCACTGCGCCCGGCCTGTTTTATTATTTTTTTGTGTGTGTGTGTGTGTGTGTGTGTGTGTGTGTGTGTGTGTGTGTGTGTGTGTGTATTACAGCAGCAGATATTAAACACTTAACTGCAGGCCAGGTGCTAGGCTAAGGAGTAGAGACCATTATTATCACCACTTTACAAAAGAAGAAACTGAGGCTGGAAGAGGATAAGAAACTGGTGGCAGGGGGTGGAGCTGGGGTAGAATGTGATTCTGACTTTGGAGCTGAGTTGAACATCAAAACCATTATGGAGACTATCTTCAAGGGGATCGAGCTGGAGTTTGAGGAGAGAGAGACAAGCATCACGGTGTGGTTAAGATGTGCTGGGATGGTGTAAGACCTTGAAAGCTGTGTGTCTTTTGGACCAAAATAGGGTGTTAGCATGTTTTCTGAAACAGAGCGATATGACGATTCTGCTGTTGTTAAAAGATATGTTTGGTAGTGGCCTAGAGAAGCTCTCTCCCTACCTTCTAGAACTCTTTTTTTTTTTTCAACTGGCAATCACATCTAGTTTGGAAAGCTGATGTTCCCTAGGACAGATCCACCATCATGACATCTTGCATAGACTCCTTTTAACAGGGCCTGGTGGTCCCCATTCTTCCTAGAGAAACCCATAGCAACAATGATCCATGGACTGTGGGGGTCCCCATGGCTATCTGTCCCTCCTCTTGGCTCCCCTCTGATGGGCAGGCAGGGTCCCAAAAGGACTGAGCCCTGTGGACCTGGCAGCACCTTAGGCATTACAAATTTGAATTCCTCTAACCTAGGCTGCAAGAGTACAGCACTGCTGTTTTCTTTACCTAAACTTGTATGGGGACAGTTTTTCCCACTAAATTGCATTCCAAAAGTATAAATGTGAATATAAGACTAGTTCGTGAGAATTCAGGAAATGAGGAGCCCCAAAGGTCGCTGTGAGGTTTATGTCTCACCAGACTGCACCCAAGTCCACTGGGCCCAAGCTTCTCCAAGAAGACAATGCACTTCTCAGAGCTTCCTCCACTTAGGGAGCTCTGGGCACCAGACATCCAAAGTAGCCAGGGCCCAAAACACTGAGCCTCCTTATGTGCAATTCCACATAAAAATAGCAAGGGTAGGAACGTCCAGCCTGGTTCCGATTTTTTCCCAGGACGACTACTTCATACTGTCAAGCATCTAAATATCTTGTAAGAGTGTGAGAGTGTGTGTGTGTGTGTGTGCACGCACGCATGGGCATGCAACTAGTTAGTCTGCCTTTTGGGACACCCAACACTGAAAGCTATTCAAGGCTTAGTTGTGTGGTTGTGTTCTCTATCCCAGAACTTCTAGGTATGCCAAGGCTTCACGGCAGATTGCGACGATGCTTTGGGAAGCAGTCCATCTCGTCAAGTGGAAAAACTCCCCAGGTGCAGCTGTTCCCTTCCACTCACTGAAGTCAGAGGAATCCTCTATTAATATCTACAGCTCTCGAAGACCCAGGGAGTAACTGAGGACTCAGACACAGCCACCTGCAGGGGTGAGGTAGTTACAGCCAGTCCAGCTTTGGGGTCTCACTCACCACTCCACCTCGCTGCCCCACCCCAGCCCTCTGTCAATATTAAGGGGCATAGGTCCACATACTTGATTTGACTCAAGGTCATTAGCCCATCAATAACTTATCTCCGGATAAGACAATCTCCTGTGATCTTTACATGACTGAAGGAGGCTGTCCTCCTAGATTGCTATACAAGACAATTTGAGGCTTTAGGGGTCTGAGAACCCTGCACTAAACTACTCCATTTCTAGCCCTTTCCCCCTGCCATGGTATATACCAAACATCAGGTATTTTAAATTCAACATTATAGATTCTGGCCCAGGCATGGTGGCTCACCCCATAATCCCAGCACTCTGGAAGGCTGAGGTGAGAGGATCGCTTGAGCCCAGGAGTTCAAGATCAGCCTGGGTAACATGGCAAAACCCTGTCTCTTGCTAAAAAAAAAATAAATAAATACAAAAATTAGCCAGGCATGGTGACACATGCCTGTAATCTCAGCTACTTGGGAGGCTGAGGTGGGAGGATCACCTGAGCCTGGGGAGGTCCAGGCTGCAGTGAGCCATGATTGGACCATTATACTCCAGGCTGGGTGACAGACTGAAACCTTGTCTCAAAAAAAAAATTATATATTCTTCCTTGCTCATCTCCTACTTCAAGAAACAAATATTGAGTCTGACAAGAGCCCTTCAGTCTCACTCCTTAAGCCCCGGGGCCTTGATGTACTATATGCTTTCCAAGATGTTCCCTTACAGTATCTTATTTCAACAGTGACCCCACTGGGGAAGGTCCCAGGAAAGATGCTTGGTTTTGCATGCGAGTGCTGGAGCTCAGTCAACTGACATGCAACTTTCCATCTTTCTCTGTCAGAAATCTTTACACAAACATGCACACTCACACACACCCACACACATCTCTATACCCCATTCCAGAGGGAGCATTCATTTTCCCCATAATGCTCTCCCATTTTGAGTGGTGATGGGCAGTAGAGATTATGTAATAATAATTTTATTGGATCAATATATCATTTAGAAAATAAAAGCTCTCCCATTCACTGGGTGATGACCACGAGGGGAAATGCCTGTGTCTGGTCAGTAATTTATGTCTGTCAAGCAGAATGAATGGGCTCTCTAGCTCAATGCACTTGCCTTTGTGTTTTACTGTATCCTCTATGTTTCCAGCAGTGTCCATAAAACATCCCTCTGAAGGGCTCTCCTTTGAGCAGGAGGCAGCTCCTTCCCCCCAGGGGCTTAGATCCCAGTCAAGAAGGGAGCTGGCCCGGCCATGGCTTTTCATTTCTTTCGCAGCTGATGGTAAGGTTAGTTTTGTTAGGCCAGTGTTTGTGAAGGCACTTCTTGCCTTCCTCAGCAAGCATTAGGAGACCCATTTTACGGATGGGGAAAACAGGGGACTAAAAGAGTAGACCCTTCCTGCAGCCCTTCAGGTCAAAAAAAAAAAAAGTCTTCATTTTCAACTATAATAAAACACTCTGTCCATGACTCTCTACAACTTTGTGGCTGGGATCAGAGCAGGAGGTGGATAGGAAACCATATCACTCTGTCATGACAGCTTCATCCAAGTCCAGAACACACAGCAGCTCAGCTCTCTCTCCCTTCCCAAGCCCTTTTTAATCCTGCCACCACATCCTGACCCATGGCCTCTCCGCTTCCGGCCCCTCTTCCCTCTTCAGTTGGCAAACCCTTTGGAGCTGGCACTTCTGTGCCATATTGCCTGGTACTGGGTTCATGTGCCACTTTGTTTTGGTTCAAGCCAGCTCCGTGCACAGTGAAATTAGAATGCCCAGGTGCCGGAGAGGGAGTGGGGGGAGAAGAGCATGAGATTAAGGGCAATATGCAGGGAGACATCTGATCAATCAGGGGCTTTCTGAAAAAACAAAAAGACAAAAATGAGAGAACGAAGGAAAGCACTATTTAGTGTGTGCTGGGCACTAGGTTCAACCACTAAAATACAGAAACAAAAACCACAAAGGAAATTTATGTTGTTGAGGCGGTGTTGACAGTAAAACAGATGCTGTCTTGTTCTGATATATTTATATATGGCATTGCTCTTCGTTTGTCTGCTGATGGGCTTGAGTCATTTCACCTACAGTGGAGAGTGGGCTGAGCTAACCTTCTGCACTCCCACAGCAAACTCACTTCTGAACAGGCCATCCATCCACGGACCCGTCCACTCGCTCAGCTTTTGTCGGGGAAAAAAGGGGATGGGCCACATGATTTATGTATTCAGAAACAAATCCTATAACTGAGAGACACATTTATGAGTGACTTATTTATTGGTATCTGTGATTTTAGTATTTGGTTGGTACAAAAGTAATTGTGGTGTCTGCCATTAAAACTAATGGCATTAAAATTAATGGAAGACACCGCAATTACTTTTGCGCCAAACTAATATATACTACAAATTACTTTGCATTTGACAATAATTTGTTTGAGCCTGGAACTATTCTGAACACAGGAGGTTCCGGGGTAAAAAAGACAGGAAGTCTTCGTCCTCCATAGACACGACTAACAGTCACAACACAGAACTCAGGGGCTGAGTTTTATCACTTTGGCCCTGTTGACCCCAGCTGAGTCAACTACTCTAGAGTTAAAATAAATGGTTGGAGTCTTTAAATTTGTTTTATTTTTGTTTTTATAAACAGCATTCAAGCTTAGGAAAACAGGAAGGCACTCAGTTTTTATGAAGCAGGCCAGGTGTGGCAGCTCACACCTGTAATCCCAATCCCAACACTTTGGAAAGCCAAGACAAGAGGATCACTTAAGGTCAGGAATTCAAGATCAGCCTGGACAACTTAGCAAGACCCCACATCTACCAAAAAAACTTTTTTTTTGTAATTAGCTGGGTGTGGTGGATAGGAAGTCTTATTTATTCCTATATTATCTGTAGTCCTAGCTACTTGGGAAGTTGAGGCAGGATGATTGCTTGAGCACAGGAGTTCAAGGCTGCAATGAGCTACGATTGTGCCACTGCACTCCAGTCTGGGCAACAGAAACCCAGTCTCAAAAAATAAAAATAAAAAAGCAAACCTATATCCTGTTTTTCCATCAACTGGCATATCCGTACTTCAGTGCAAAAGCTAAACTCAAGGTCATATCATCAGCTTTATTTTCCAGCCATTTTCAGGACATTCCCAAGCCTATGACCCCACCCTCAGCCCTTTCTTCTACCATGGCATATACCAGATACCTGAAATTTCATGACTGGTCAAAGATGTACAAACATGGAACGTTTGTTTACCTTAGAAGCCCCTTGCCCTGAGACCCTAACCAGAGAGCTCCTTCCCCAGGAGGGCAGAGGGCGCTGAGTGGGGAGAACAGTCTGAGCTGGACTCACAGACATCTCTCTTTGAGCGTTAGTGAAACCCTAGGAAACACAGCCCTTAGATCTCCTGACATTCAAGAAGAATTTTTGCTTCTATTATTGTCTACCTTCCAATCACCAGTACCCTAGTATGGTACCTGCCACACAGTAGAAATTCAATAAATGGGCTTTTACAGTTCTAATTTTTCTCAAAAGGATACTCATACAGGAACAAAGCAAATCTTACACAAGTGCTGTGTTGTGCAAAGGGGGTGTAGGACATCCACAGCTTGCGCCACGTGGCGTAAATATACAATAGGGGTTATGAAGGGAACATTTACAAGTCAGAGAAGCAGCAGAGTGTATCTGGTCCCCTGGGCCCTCATCATTCTCAAAGAGGTGGGCTTAGGCTGGGCCTGGCTATACCGGGTACTCCAAAGGGAAGAAATGACCCCCAGGGCCACTCAGATTAGTCGCTCCTCCAGCTTCCAGGCACAGCAGTGGTCACTTTGCACTCTCGCCCACTTCACTTCCCAGAGGCAATTCCTAAGTCCAATCTGTGTTTAATTCTTTTGGTGATTATTATCTTTTTTTTTTTTTAAGAGCCATATGTATTCAGGTCGCCCAGGCTTGAGTGCAGAGGCACAATCACAACTCACTGCAACCTCCTGGGCTCAAACGATCCTCCCACGCCAACCTCCCGAGTAGCTGAGGCTATCAGTGCACACCACCATGCCTGACTTCTTCTCTTAATCCTATCAAATTTTAATAAAAGCAACTATACCATCAATGAAATGACAAGCATTAAACTAATACTTCAAAACTTTTACTGCAAGAACACAAGCAAATGTCTTGCTGTGGTCAGCTGCTGGGAAGGTTGAATCACACTGAGCTGTGACCCTAGATCCCTGCACTCCCACAGCTTTATCCTCCTGTTTCCTGGGCGACCTGAAGGCCCATGTCCTCCTCGGATACATCCAGGCCTCTGTGGGCTTTGTGTGGAACGACAGGAGCAAAAGGGCCATCGGGGAGAGAGGCTGGGACTCAGACACAGCATTAGCCAATATTTGCTGTGATCATTTTCTTTTCTGAGCTTGTTGAGGTTTCTCTCTGTTGACAGAGCTACCCATCCAACTTTCTGGAGTACTTTTCTTGAAGACAATCTGGTTTTGAAAGAAAGAACAGGTTCTCTCCAACCCATTGTCCATATCTTCAGCCATCATCTGCAGAGGCCGCAATTCCAATACATGTGGCTCATGTTTCTGCATACACTGTGGAACGTTTCTTCTCTGTTTCTAGGTAGTATGTTTCCTCCTCCATTGATTTTCTCTGAAGTTGCATTACATGTTCTTGATGTATTTCAAGTTCCAGCAGAAGCTTCTAAATCTCACTTCAAAGCTGTGAATTTTTAGTCGCCAAAGATGCTTGCTTAGTTTGTAGACTTTGTTTGTCCTAGAAGCTCCTCATTCATTTGATTTTCTTCACATAATTTCTTGGACTTTTTTTTTTTTTTTTTTTTTTTTTGCTTTTCCTTTTCAAATCCTCTAAAGAAAACATTTAATTCAACAGCATCCAGGCGTCTCTTTAAATCAACCTGTAACTGATAGACCTAGTGATCTCAAGTTCTTTCTGCTTTCTTCTTGTTCCCTAATTCCAAGCTCCCAACAGCCATGTGATCTCTAAAGAGACAGACACACCTATGATCTTCAGCCACGTGATCTCTAAAGAGACAGGCACACCTATGATCTTCAGCCACGTGATCTCTAAAGAGACAGGCACACCTATGATCTCCAGCAAGGTTGTCGTTGAGATATTCACTGGCCCACTTTATCACCCATGACCTATTTCGTTTCCGCATTTGCATTTGCATTTTCAAGCAGGTTTTCCGTTCCTTCAGTTCCTGCACTCTTTGCTCCCATCTCACATTTTTTTGGCAAACAGTTCTAGACTTGCCTGAATATGAGTGTTTTCATTCAAACTGTCCATCATTCTCTTCTGATGTTGTTCTCCATTTTTCTACAATGCTTTTAAGATGCTTTCTGAATCAGTCACTTAGGAGTGGAGGGATTCTGATGCCTCTTTGAGTGACAATGTCTGTCCATGAAGTGAAAGTTCAGCGAGCAGGCTCTTCTGTCCTTTTCCAAAAAAAGTCTACCATGTCTTCAGGTGAAGGCCTGTTCTGATGTTTATTAAGTGCTGCCAAATACAAAATTTGTCACTGCAAAAGGCTGACCTCCACTGCAGGTGACTTGAGGGCTTCATAGGCTGTGTCATCAGCCCCATCTTCTCACTGACTTTTCCACACACTTTAACTGAGAAGAAGACCTGGTTCTTTCTCCCTCCTTAAAGTATGTCGGCTCTTTACCATAAAAACAACCCTAGCAGCAGCGCACACCAGGACCTTCTGGAGAAACCCAAAGAGACTGAGACTTGCTCAAGGGCTCAGAGTTCACCAGCAGAGGACAATACAGCTGCTCCAGGCCCACCTGGAGAGACATTTCAGTGGTAGATAGCAGGCTCTCCATGGGTCTGAAGGGCTCCCCACCTCTATTCAGATTGCTGATATCCTGTAGGCCACTATGGATCACACAGAACTCTTGGAGGTGTGGGTGTCTATCTCTAATGCAAATAAATGCCAGGCAACAAGCACAGACCATCAAATGAGAAGGAGGTGCAGGCCAGTCGGGTTCTATAACACAGTGCTCCCTAACCTTGCTCTGCTCAATGCACAAATAGAAAATGATACTTAGTGCATGTGGGGAAGCAGAAGGTGCTGACTGCAGCCAGAGATGAGGCTGGAGCTTGGGCCTCTCCTGGCTCCACCTGGCCCTCCAGCACACTTAGAGGATTGAGCAGTGCCATATTGGTGGTGATTGCCTTAACCATAACTCCACTTCTTGGTTTAGCCACTTAAAATGTCCTCCTTTAAAACCTAGCTCAATGCGTGGTTTCATATTTTTTATTGATATATTTGGTTACTTTAATAATAAAATAACAGTACCTCCATTTACTGTGCCATCAACTTTAGTCAGTATTGTGACTCCCTTCAGGTAAGATAGGAGTATGTATGCCCCTCCCATCCTTCTCCCTTCTGTCTCCAACCTCCTCTCATTTAAATTTCACATTAAAATGCTGATATTAACATTTGCATTCTGTAACTACAGTGCCATCCTCTGAGCTCCCAGAGATGTACTCTAAATATTGTTGTTTGTCTGCAGCAATTATGATCACAACACACACTGCCCTGCCCAAACAAGCGGGACCAGTGTGTCGGTTTCCTTTCTACAAATCTGAAACTGCAATCCTTAGGCCACTCAAAGAACAGTCATCCCAGCATAAAGCTCGGTGCGTTTCCTTTCTTATATTCCAGCAATTGCTTAAAATCATGATACATTTTGCTCATTGGGATACTGACTTTGTGGTACAGCTACTTATTTATTTAGGTGCTTCCAAGCACATTTTTTCCTTTGACTAATGGTCATGTTTCATGTTTTAGGATGTTCCATCCTTGAGAGGATATTCCTACCAGAAGAATTTCCTTTCTTCTCATTCTCCCTTGAAAAGCACTTTGCTCTTTTGCTCTAGTCTGGATTACTCGTCCTCCAGGATCAGCCTGGCTGTTACTCTGGGGTCCCCTCAGCTGTTCTCCTGGATTGGACCTGATCTCTTGTCTCCTGGATTCTATTCTTTCTCTTCCTCTGTTTACTTTCCCATCCCACTGAGAAAGGACCTCAGATACTTCCTAATAGAGGGTGTAAGGAAGTTAAATGGCCTTATTTTCCTGATATTTGATTAACTAACCTAAGAAAAGTAATTTAGGTTAGGTTCTATTTTCTCTGAATTTTGAAGGTATTCTTGTATTGTCTAACACTGAGAGTTACAGATGACAAGTCAGTTGCCAGTTTGAGTGTAGTTTCTTTGAGATAACTTGCATAGTCTCTCTGAGAGATTGTAGTATCTATCAGTTGTCTTTGGTGCTCTAGAATTTTGCAGAAAAATGTCTAAGTGTTGGGTTGCTTGTTTTGCTTTGCCTTGTTTTGTTTTCCCATTTACTATTCTGGATACTTGGGACCTTTTAAAAATAACATCCTTCCTCAACCCTGATACATTTTCTTCTACTCTTTCTTTGCTACTTTCCATTTTTTCTATTCTTTCTTTCTGGGATTCATCTTCATTTTACGTTTGACTTCAAGGATGAGTTCTTGTGTCTCTTACCTTTTCTCCACTATTATTTTTCTCTTTATATTTTTTTACTGCATTCTGAGAGATTCCCTTGACTTTATATTCCAAGCTTGTTTTGAACATTTGCAATTTTGATAATCAAGATTTTTTAAAATCTCTAACAACTCTCTCTTTTTCTCTTTCTGTTCCTCTTTCATTGGATCTTATGCTTGTTTCATAGATGTAATATACCACTGAATTTGAGTACATAAATTACAATACTTTTTTGGAGATGGATTTGGTATCCAGTGGGTCCATCTTGGTCTGTCTCTTTCATGCTCTGGTTCTTCTCTAATTCTTGTGGTTCTTGGTTGCATCATTAAAAAGGACAAGGTAGCTGATGTGAGATTTTTTTTTTTTTTATTTTGTTGGAACCCAAGAGATCTATTTCTTTTTTCCAGCAGTTCTCTTCCTTAGAATCCTGATTAAGAGCTCTCTGTGGGGTGTGAAGCATTGCCTGGTAGCATGCTGGTGGTTTTGGCTTTAGGAAGAATGTATGAGGCTCTCACTTAAAAACCAAGCCAAGAATTCCCCAAATGCCAGAATATGGAGGGCTGTATTCTGGACCACCAAAACCTGCAGTAGCTGCCTTAGCCTTCCACAGAGGGCTGATTTAAACTTAGATACACCTTTTACATTTTGTCTTGAAGCAGACACCAGATTATCTGTACCAAAGTATGGCAGGTGGGCCATACCAACCATAGCAACTTTTAACCACTCCTCCTCTTACGAGTCCCATTTCTTTCGCTCCTGTGTTCCACTGCACCTGCCAACTCTGAGCCCAGAATCCTTTTTGCTTTCAAACAAGCATATGGATTCCCACATTCATTCCAGCCCCACTTTTATTCCAGGTTATACCTTTTCCCAACAGCTGCATGCATCAAAATCCCATTCATTTCATCTTCCAGAAATGTGTTGTGATTTCTTGCACTCGACAATCTTCCTCCCGAATTTCTTTGCCATGATAGACATCTCAGAAGTGACAAAGGTGAAAGTATGTACTCAGCCCACCATTTTGAACCAGAACTTCTCATTAAAAATTGGTTTGAAGTCTACTACAAATTCCAACCAGGAACACCATTCTTCTATATTCCAAGCATTGTATCTGACTTTCATGGGACACCAGTATAAGAACTGTTAGGCTAAAGATTATATTTGGTCTGTTTTTATTAAAAAGTTACTAAAGAAAATTCAAAGTAGACTTGAGAGAACAGTTTCAAAGAGTTTGAGGGCAGAAAGGCCAAGGTTGGCAGCTTCTGCCATTTCCACTGACTACAGCTGCTGGCGCACACAAGGTGTGGAGGCCACCTCAGCTCCCGCCGGGAGGAGGCAGTGGCTGTCAATCAAGAGCAAGAGGTGTGCACCAGGGCTGTGACCCCCAGCTCCTCACCAACAACTTTTTCTCCATGTCAGCTCAGCTGCCAACTTTGCACACACCTGCTTCCTTCTGACTCACCGGCTCAGAAGAAAGGAAGGAGGTAAGGCCAATTCCGGACCAGGCTTTGATGTGCTGAGCCACCTCTGATCTTTGAGTTACAGAGGCACAGGGCTTCTCCAGAGTATTACTGTGGACTCTAATTGCCAAACAGAAATGAATTTGAGATAGCTTAAGCAAAACAAGGTGATTTTATCATAAAGGTTTGAGAATAACTAATGAAACCCAACAGCCTTTAGAAAGGGTGTAGAGGTCAGGCACAGTAGCTCATGCCCCTAATCCCAACACTTTGAGAGGCTGAGGCAGGAGGATCACTTGAGCCCAGGAGGTAGAGACCAACTTGGGCAACAAGGCGAAACCCAATCTCTACAAAAAATATTTAAAAATTACCTGGGCATAGTGCCATGTGCCTGTGCTCCCAGCTACTCAGGAGGCTGAGGTGGGAGGATCACCCAAGCCCAGGGAGGTCAAGGCTGCAGTGAGCTTTGACGGCATCACTGTACTCCAGCCTAGGTGACAGAGGGGGACCTTGTCTTAAAACATAAAGAAAGGCTATTAGACTGAGGCCTCAGAGCTATTGGGATTTGCCTCCATATCTCATCTCCTATCACCGGCCCTCTCTCTGTTCTGTCTCTCTCTTCCTGAAGACTGGCCGTCTCACCTCGCCTCGCTTTGCCTCTCCTGTCCTCTCCTCTCCTCGCTCCGCCCCGCCCCACCCCGCCCTCTTCTGTCCACATAGCAGAATATGGCTACCCCTCAGACTGGAGGTTCACATACACTGCTTTGGCCATGCACAGAGACTGACATTTCCTTAGACCAAGAACTGGAAAGTTTCCATAAAGGTCATAGAGAAAATATTTTCAGCTTTATGGACTTAACAGCCTCTGGTATGACTATTCAACTTGATCATTGTTTCATGAAAACAGCCACAGCCAAGTTGCAAAAAAAATGGGCATGTGGCTATGTTCTAATCAAATTTCATTTATAAAAACGGGAAGGCAATGAGTAGAATTTGGCTGGATTGCTGAGCACTAACTTAGACACAACCCAGATTTTCAGAAAAATATGAAGTTTTCTTTCAGTGTGGGTCAGTCATCAATCCCTAAGCTGGTAAACAAGAGGGGCAGGAAAACACAGCAGACACATGGCCACTGGAAGCCTGGGGTGAGGTGTGCAGTTCCCAGAGGAGAGGCGAAGACAATACCCCAATGAGGGGGCACTACATCCACACCCCCTTTAGAGAAGCCATAAGCTAGGGATATTAGTCATTGCATCTTCTGACTTCAGGGTAATCTCGAAGAATAGCATAGCAAAAGGCCCTTACACTATCTCAAGATCCTCAGAAATGAAGTCCTGTTTAGAATGAGACATTTCAAAATTCCTCCCAATAAAAAAGGGAAATATGCCAAGAGCAGTGGCTCAAGCCTGTAATCCCTGCACTTTGGGAGGCAGAGGCGGGTGGATCACCTGACTGAGGTCAGGAGTTCGAGACCAGCCTAGTCAACATAGTGAAACCCCATCTCTACGAAAAATACAAAAATTAGCCTGCTGTGGTGGCACATGCCTGTAATCCCATCTACTCAGGAGGCTGAGGCAGGAGAAGCATTTGAATCTAGAAGGTGGAAGTTGCAATGAGCTGAGATCTCACCACTGTACTTCAGCCTGGACAACAGACAGGGACTCTGTCTCAAAAAAAAAAAAAAAAAGAAGTGAAGAAATACTGTAAAGCAATTGGCCCTATAAAGAGTATATATCCCTGGATCTCAGACAGCTTATTCAAAACTTTTATTGTTTCTTAAATGGGCATTTAGGGGGAATTTTTACATTTAAACCCAAGGCTCTGAAATTGAACCAAAGTAATTCTGAGCTACCGTTGGCTGAGAGATTCCATGACTCCCTGCTCCCCTGGGGCTCAGGGCTGTGCAGCGCTATGGTTGAGGCTTGAATGATGTGCCCGGTGTGGCTGTAACTCAGTCTGCATTGTCGCCTCCCATGGTGGCCCTGCAGCTTACAGGCATATCATAAAAACGCTGTGGTGGCTGTGAGACAGAATGGAAAATGGTGCCGCCACTATGGAGGCAGTCTGGTGTTCCTCAAAAAATTAAAAATAGAACCACCATATGATCCCGCAATTCTACTTCTGGGTATATACCCAAAAGAAAAAAAAAAAGGTCCCGAAGAGATGTTTGTACACTCAAGTTCATAGCAGCATTCATCCCAATAGCCAAAAGGCAGAAGCAGCCCAAATGTACGTTGATAGGTGAATGGATAAACAAAAATACGGTCTAAACATGCAATGGAATATTATTCAGACTTCAGAAGGAAGGAGATTCTGACACACTCCCACATGGATGAATCCTGAGGACATTCTGCCAAGTGAAATATACCTATTCTAGGTGCCTCATATCAGTGGAATCATGCACTTACATGGACACCTAGAATAGGTACATAAAGACAGAAGCTAGGGGGCAGTTGCCAGGGGCTGGGGACTGGGAGCTGTGGGGAGCTGTTTTTCAATGGGAGTAGAGCTTCAGTTTTGCAAGATGAAATGAGTTCTAGAGATGGATGGCGGTGGTGGTCATGCAATAACGTGAATGTACTTAACATTATTGAACTGGATACTAAAAATAGTTAAGATGGCACATTTTATGTCATGTGTATTTTACTATAATTTTCTTTAAGTCTGTAGTGGGAAAGGCTTCAACCTCCATGAGCCCTACTCTATTACGGCAGTACACAGCTGTGGCCCCTCGGGCCAAGTAAAACGTGACTCCTCAGACCACAGCAACGATCCCCAAAGGCTTTCCTAGAATGACCTTGAGTCTCTGCCTTCTATTTTCCTGTAAAGATAAGAGGTTTTGTTTTTCTAGCCACAGAAACAAGGAACAGGTGTTTAGAAACACCCCGCTGTCTGCTCCTCTGTGGACCACTCTGGGGCTTTTCTCTTGAAGTGAGCCTAGAACTGTCCACCCTAAGGCCCTGGCCTTCCCAGCAGCCCTGGAGCCCAGAAGCTTGAGTAAGTGCCCAGACAGCACCACGAGGGGAGATGTTCTCACAACAGCAGTTCTACTGTTGGCCACCCGCATGTGATCTGCTGCAAGAGCTGTGTACTCCTCCCACGATGGGGGTCAGCTAGCAAAGCCCCCTCCACCACCCACACCCCCCACCTCCTCCTCCGACATCAGGACCTCCAAGGGAGAGAAGGAGCTTGTGCAATCCCCAGAACCTCTCTCTAGCAAGACAAGAGCCATGAGCCTCTGCTTTAGGTACAGGCAGACCTTGCCCCAGCCTCCTAAGACACTTCTTGCCTCAGCCTTGTCCCCTCCAGTCCCGTCTCCATGTGGCCATCTGCTGGCCTCTGCTCACACATCCAAGTAGGCCACTGCCATGCGTTGACCTTCGCTGGCTCCCTGCTGCACTCAGAAACAAAGGCCCAAGCCTGTGTGAGGCCTCCAGCTTCATTCCCAGAAGCTCCCTGTCTTCATGCTCCTAATCCCCACACAACTCTGCCTTTTTCTAAGTGTATCCGCTTCGAATCCCAGTTGATCAATAAAGGACCTTTTCTACAGGATGCACATTGTTGGACTGTTCTCAACGTGGCATGGTGACCGGTTTGCTCCGTGTCCTGCTCACCCCTCCAGGGGCCTCCAGTTTGCTCATATCCTCGATACAGCAGGACATCCAGGACTGACCACACGTCAGGGGTGACCCCAGCAGCACAAAGAACAGCTGACAGGTTTAGGGAAGAGCGTCACAGGTTTGAGACACAGTAACTAGGACAAAGACCAACCAAAGACCATGGATCCAAACTGTGGAAGGAGGGATTTAAGATGAACTTCCAAACATTTGCATGAGCTCCAGGAGAAGGCCATCTCTTCTGGAAATGCCCACAGGTAAGTCAGAAGCGGACCTGGCTGGGGGCAGTATGGATGCAGCCCAGAGGAAGGTAGGAGGATGACTGCCATCTAGGATTTCTTCCGTCCCTGTGAGGTACAGAACCCCTTTACTGGGATCTCCAGTTATTTCTTTATTCTGACCATTACAGATAAGATTATTCTTTCATTTTTTTAGTAATGGTGGGGGAAATCCTTAAAAAGTAACCATCTTTTACTCTGGGCAAATTGCCAGCCCACTGAAGAAGAGGAGCTGATGCTTATGCCTACCACCACGTGCCACGTGGCCAGTGCCACCAAGAGGAAATCAGAAACTAACAATAGAAGGGAAGGATGGAGTTTCTAATGCTTCTTTAGAGTCCTGAGGAGATTGTGAATTAGGCTGTTCTTGCATTGTTATAAAGAAATACCTAAGACTAAGGTTTTGGATTTTTTTTTTTTTTTTTTTTTGAGACAGAGTCTTGCTCTGTTGCCCAGGCTGGAATGCAGTGGCACGATCTTGGTTCACTGCAACCTCCACCTGCTGCTGGGTTCAAGTGATTCTCCTGTCTCAGCCTCCTGAGTAGCTTGGACTACAGGCACCCACCACCACACCTGGCTAATTTTTATATTTTTAGTAAAGAGGGGAGTTTTACGATGTTGGCTGGGCTGGTCTCAAACTCCTGACCTCAAGTGATCCATCCTCCTTGGCTTCCCAAAAATGCTGAGATTACAGGTGTGAGACACTGTGCCCAGCCAGAGACTGGGTAATTTATAAGAAAATAGATTTTATTGGCTTATGGTTCTGCAGGCTATACAAGAAGTATAGTGACATATGCTTCTGGGAAGGCCTCAAGGAGCTCATGGCAGAAGGTGAAGGAGCAGCAGGCAGCAAGAGAGAGACAGACAGAGAGACAGAGAGAGAGAGAGAGCACGCAGGATGGAGCAGTGACGTGTCATATACTTTCAAATAACGTGTCATATACTATTAAATAACCAGATCTCCTGAGAACTCACTATCACAAAGATAGCACCAAGCCATGAGGGATCTGCCCCTATGATCTAAACAGCTCCTGCCAGACCCCACCCTGGCACTGGGGATTACACTTTCACATGAGATTTGGGCGGGAACACACATCCGAAATGTATCAGATGGGATGCATGGAGTCCATGCCAGAGGCCAGCATCTGTGAACCGAGTTCGGAACTGCAATACATTTCCTCATTTCCAACCAGGTGTTCCCTTCCAGCAGCCTGCTCATGGCATTTAACCTCTCTGAGCCTCAATCTCTTCTCCTGTTAAATGGAGATGATGCTACTAAACATGTACATGAAAAGATTTTGCAAACTGCAAAATATATATATAAAAGATTATGTGTGTGTACATATATATACACATATGTATACACACATGCATATACATATATGTATATATGTGTGTGTGTGTGTATATATATATATATATAAGTTTTAAGAAGTTTCTAGAGTAAATAAAAGTGGCATAAAGCTAAGAACTTGATTTCAGTGGGAGAATGCATAACTCAAGGCAGATAGCATTATTATTTAGAGAATGGGGCTGGGCACTTTGGGAGACCAAGGTGGGAGGATTGCTTGAGGCCAGGAAGCCAAGAGCAGCCTGGGCAACATAGCGAGATCCTGTTTACAAAAACAAATTTACAATACAATAAACAAATTAGCCAGGCACGGTGGTATGCCCCTATAGTCCCACCTACTCAGGAGGCCAAGGCCAGAGGATTGTTTGAGGCCAGGATTTTGAGACCAGCCTGGGCAACATAGCAAGACTCCATCTCTATAAAAAATAAATTTCAAAAAAAATTAGGCAGGTGTGGTGACATGTGCTTGTATTCCCAGCTACTCAGGAGGCTGAGGTGGGAGGGTCACTTGAGGTAAGCAAGGCTACAATCAGCTGTGATTGCACCACTGCACTCCAGCCTGGGTGACAGAGTGAGACCCTAACTAAAAAAAAAAAAAAGTCAGGGGGAGAACGAAAACAAGAAGTGCCCAAATGGGCAAAGAGGCAGGAGGAATGGGCTGGGGAGATGCTGAGGAATGACCATCTTGAAAACAGCTCTGGAGAACCCAAGAGCATTAGCCGACCCCCAGGCTGCCCTGCCCTTAGTCACCTTGAGTCACAACCAGCACTTGTGCATCATCACAAGTTCAAGGCCTGGAGCTACTACCCCCGCCCCCTGCAGGACCTGAGCCAATAGCTCAGGTTCAGCCCATCCATGAGTGGCCAGTGGGCAGCAGAGAGACAAAGGCACAGCAGCCCCTCTCATCCAGCCCTGCCGCATAGTGAGGCCGGGAATTCCCTCCCACTTCCCACTTCAAGTCACCCTGGGGTCCACACCTCAAGAGGAAGATGCTCAATCAGGTGGTCAGTTTCTGGGAACCAAGCATCCCTTTTCCTGGGCCCTGGGGACTCGGGCAATGGCCAAGTGCCACAGTCCCTACTTCCCCTTAAGTGTGATAGATGGACTGAGTTTTCCTGGCAGTTGAAACACTTTGCATTGATTTGTGTATTAGTTTATATATTGTTTTGAGAGAACAATTTCAAGAGAAGCTGGGCCCGTCGTCCATCAGAGCCCCGCGGTACTTTATCTTCATTCTGAGCTGGCTGCTCTTCAGATGCAGGGCAGGCTGCTGCCAAGAGAGCCTGCTGCCGGGGACCTCCATCTATCACCGCCCGGGGACACGGTGTCTTGGGATTGTTCAAACTCCAGGGAAAAGACCGTTCCCTATACCCACCCACTGTGCTCCTTAGAGAAGATCTGAGCTCTTTCGGTTGCAATTCTTGGGTCTTCGGGATTCTCAATATTTACAAAAGGATGAGGAGGCTACAGAAACACAACCATTTTACAGATATGGAAACAGAGTCAAGGGCGGTAAAATGGACACATACAAAACTCTCTCAGGAGCTCGGTCCCTAAGTTACAAAGAGAACCAGGCTTCCCTGGTCTTAGTGGATCGCACAGCCCCTTCGCCCCGGCCTGCAACGCACACGGCCCCTCCAGACCTTCCTCCACCTGCACCATTGTGTTTTTGCTAGAAGGTTCCCAATGTGTCCAATTCTAAGCAGCCTTTGCTGGGGGAGATGAAGGAAAGGGGGACCTGCCGAGAGGTCACTGAGGTGGAGGAATCCTTAGAGACTAAAGCGGCAGGAGTTGGGAGAACCTCTTTTTTTTTTTTTTTTTTTTTTTTTTGAGAAGGAGTTTCGCTCTTGTTACCCAGGCTGGAGTTCAATGGCGCGATCTCGGCTCACTGCAACTTCCGCCTCCTGGGTTCAGGCAAGTCTCCTCCCTCAGTCTCCTAAGTAGCTGGGGCTACAGGCACATGCCATCATGCCCAGCTAATTTTTTGTATTTTTAGTAGAGATGGGGTTTCACCGTGTTGACCAGGATGGTCTCCATCTCTTGACCTCGTGATCCACCCGCCCTGGCCTCCCAAAGTGCTGGGATTACAGGCGTGAGCCACCGCGCCCGGCTGGGAGAACCTCTTGAAAGGAGACAGGAGAAGCAAGGCTGTGTAGAGTCAGGGAGAATGGGCATGGTTTAAATCATTTTTCTTGGAGGGTAAACATTGTCACATTTCTGCCTCTGCTGCTTCACAGAGGATGTTCCTCTCTGGACACCCCTTCAGGCATCAGCCTGTTGGCAGCCACATGTCCTGGAATGTGGGGTCACTGGACATAAATCCATCTGAGCTGGCTGGGGCTAACAGCGACTGTCACTCCCCAAGACTGTGTTACCACCTTTCTCTCCCTTCTTCTGTCTCCTCTTCCCACTGTTTCAAGGACAGGAGGGTCCTAAGGATTTTTCTTTTCCTGTCTTTAATGTACACAAGGTCTACGCCACCACAGCAATGCCACTGTCTGGTGTCAAGAGGGAGGTGGAGAGACAGGCACTGGATGAGACCCAGGCTGCTCCTCAAAATTCCTCAAGACCCAGGAATTTTGATTCTCCAATGGGCATGAGAACGTGGGGGCCAGAACACACAGCAACCAGGCTATTCGCTGGGTTTTTGATGGGTTGCTCGGGCTTGCCTCATCAGGGAAACCTCATCTTGGAGGATCTTCCAAGAAGCCTGAGGTCTCTTACTAATGGAACTGTGACTAGCTCACCCAGAGGGGGTCTGGTTGGGACGCTGGGGTGGACACTAGATGAAGCCAATGAGATTGACTCTAATAAGAACATGGAAGAAAAAAATCAAAGACTTTCAGTTCATATCTGACCCTTGCATATTCCCATTTGAGACCCCATAGCCCTTCCTCTTACCTTCCACAAGGTGTATAACATTCTGGATCCTTCCATTCTCCTCCCCTCAAAACCTACCTATTCAAAATGTAGACAGTGCACCAATATATGAAAAGATGCTCAACTTCATTCAGAATAAAAGAAATACAAATTAAAACTACTCTGAGATCCCATTATCCCTATGAAGTTGGCAAAAGGGCTGGGCACGGTGGCTCACGCCTGTAATTCCAGCACTTTGTGGGGGCCAAGGTGGGAGGATGCCTTGAGGCCAAGAGCTTGAGACCAGCCTGGGCAACATAGTGAGACCCCATTTCTGCAAAAATAAATAAATAAATAAAATATATATTTTTAAGTTGGTAAAAGGCTGGAAGAGTGATAACACACAGTGCAGACAGCACTATGGGGAAGGACACTGGAATTCACTAAAGGTAGGAGTAGGAGCGATTATTAGGATGTTTTGACTGAATCTTTCTGTGTTATAATAAAAACTGCATTTGGTCTTTGTCTCCTGTTCCTGGCACACAGGTACCAAAACCCTTGGGATTTTCAAAGTGTCTTTTTTTGTTGGTAGGAGTTCCCTGTTAACCACATCGGAGTTGACGCAAGGCGGAGCCCCTAGACAGCTTCTGGAGCCCCCAGAAAGACCAAACACGTGGTCAGAGGGTGAGAATCTTCAGCTCTATCCCTACCCCACCCTGGCCTCCCGGAAGGGAGGGCATCTGGAGACTGAGCTCTAAACACTCTTGAATGAGGAGATCCTGCGAGTTTCCAGTTGGTGAACATGACGATGTGTTGAGGAAATGGCACCTGGAGGATTCAGGGGCTCTGCCCAGCACTCCCACCATGCAAGTGGCTTCCACTTGGTTGTTCCTGACTTCTGTCCTTTGTAATAAACCAGTAACAGTCAATAAAGCACATTCCTGAGTTCTGCGAGCCATTCTGGGGGAAGGGAAGGAGGCATTGTGGGAACCCCAGAATTTACAGTTGGCCAGGCAGAAGTATGGGTAGCCCAGGCATCTGAAGTGGGCGCAGTCTTGTGGGATTGAGGCCTTAAACCTGTGGAGTCCAGTGCAATCCTTCAGTAGTTACTATCGAAATTGAATCGAATGGTTGTACACACAGTTGCCGAGAATCAGAGACTTGGTATTGGAAACCCGGGATACATTTGATATCAGAGGTGGTGTCAAGAAAAAATATATCACACTTTCAAAATTACCAGAATGTCTATCTTTGACCCAGAAACTCCACTTCTAGGAATTATCTTACTGACATACTTAGCCGCGTGCAAAATGATATAAATACAACCTTATACATTTTGGCATTGCTTTGAGCAGTAGAAGAATGGAAACAGCCAAATTGTCATCTGTATGGGAACTAGTTAAAGTATTGAACATATGTTACAATGGAATTCTACATAGCTATAAAAAATTGAAGCAGCTCTATATTGACATGGGAAGATACGAGATACATTGCTAATTGGGGGAGAAAAAGCAAGATGTAGAACAGTGTTGATAGTATGCCATATCTTATGTTAGATGAAAGAGGGGGCTGGGCACAGTGGCTCATGCCTATAATCCCAGCACTTTGATAGGCCAAGGCAGGAGGATCACCTGAGCCCAGGAGTTCAAGACCAGCCTGGGCAACATAGGGAGACTCCATGTCTTCAAGAAAACAAATTAGGCAGGCATGGTGGTGCACGTCTGTTGTCCCAGCTATGTGGGAGGCTAACATGGGAGGACCACTTGAGCCCAAGAGGTCAAGGCTGCAGGAAGCTGGGTTTGCACCACTGCACTCTAGCCTGGGCGACAGAACGAGCCCCCGTCTGAAAAAGAAAAAGAAAGAAGGATAAAGAATTTAGATTTGCATTAGCTTTTAATTACATTTCTTAAATCTCCGAAGGATAAGAAACTAACACCAATGGTAACTGCCTGAGTAGGGATAGGAACAGGTGAGGCACAGGGAGGGAAGGATGTTTTGTACTGATGTGTGAACCACACGGATGTCATATCCAACCAAGAGAAAGAAACACTTGTATACTCACAGCAGGCAAGCCTGGAAGGGACTTTAGAGATCCTATTCCACCCCTTTCCTACTCTGAAGATGGGGAAATAGTGGCCCCAAAGGCTCCCTAGCTCAGCCAGCTCTCAGATCTGGTACAGGGTTGGCACCAGAATTCAAGGCCCACAGCGCCCAGTTCAGTGCTCTCCCAGACATACTCCTACACTATGCCCCTACCTAGGGCAGAGCACAGCAAGATGTGGGCAACATCTTTGGATCACTAGTTCCTAACAGAGCACATGCCCCCTCTTTATGTAAAATTTTCTGAATGAGCAAACATTGTGTTGCACTTTCTGCGAGCCTTGAAACTCTGGCTAAGCTAACTAATTAATGAGTCATAGCCTGAAAGTGATGGCAATTTACATTCTCCAATCATGATTGTCACATTTTCCCGGAGGCCATGAATAGTAGAATCACAGGCCCTTCAGTTGAGGAAACATGTCTAGTGAGGGGCCCTTTACCACTTGTCAAGTGAAATGTCATTAGATAATTTCCTGCATTTCACTTTCTTGCAAAATCAGCCTATTTTCAGAACAAGAAAGGGAAGAAAACAATCAGGTGGATACAGCCAATGTTTAATATACTTAACATAGCAGCTCAGGAGAAGAGAAATTATCTATTTGCACAAACATTGGCTAAGAAAACCAATGCCCAAGGGGCATGGCCTTTGAATTGCATAGGCTGCAGTGGTGATTTGGTGGGTTGCATCTTGCATCATGCTCACACTTTTTCTTGGTCAAACTTAGCAATTTAACTCCAAACATTCTTACAAGATGGCTGGCAGATGTACATTTCAAAACCTGGATGTGAAGCAAGTGAGGATCATCCTCTAATTGCCTGCTACCCCACCCAGACAGACACGGCACTCACACTGGCCAGGGGCAAAACCTCAGAACCTTCCAGAACATAACCATTCATCATCCATAATGTGTGACAAACCAGGATGCGTGGAAACTCTCCCTAACAGGCCGGGAGAGTTCCGAGGGGGACAAGCTTAAGTAAGACAATAAACACATTGTGAGGCAGATTGAGTGAGGCCATCAATGATGGATAAATGTTTGGTAAATCAAAGAGATCTAAGGTTTTTGAGGACAGCCCCATTGGAGAGCTTTTGGTCACAAATTAGAGGCACGCTTGAGTCCTTAGCCATGCTGGGTTGACTGCTGCAAAGGGAGCAAGAGCGATCAAAGCAGCCAGAGGGAGAACGGGTAAGTGAGATGAATGGAGATCAAATCCCATTATAACCAATTCTATTACAAAGAAAATTTCACCTTAACAAAAATATATCCAAGCCCCAGGCATTGGCCCATAACAATCATATATTGTTCAAATAACCCGGTGTGAAGCAGGCTGTTCTTTAGTTCTTCCATAACGGTCCCTAGCTATCACCACCCTCCAGCTCACACGTCCCCTTTTACCTCATGATGAATTACTGGCCGCGTGTGACAATCCCCACATTTTTTTCCAACCCCCTGACTGAGGTGGCTTTTGAAATGCCCTCTTGGAGGGCAATGTTCTGAAAAACTTTAAGGAACTGGTCTTCATAAGAATCTTTACCTCATCCCATAGTGTCCATCAAATGAGCTGCCTAACTCCAGGATCATTAGGAAGATTATTTAAAATGTTAGATAAACACCTCCATTGACGTGGGAAAACATTGCAGGGGAGGGGGTTATAAACCTTGGTTATTTGATTATGTTTGAACCCAATCTTTTATTTACTTTTTAATTTCTATTAACTTTTTCACAAGCAGAGTTTTTATTTTTAGGGAGTTATAAATAATTTATAAATAATTTTTAAGATTATTTCTTCTTTCTTTTTCTAATTTTATTATACATAAAGTACAGAACATGCTTTAATACACATATAATGAAATATTAGTAATTACTGTAGTACATTAAAATATCCATTTTCCCATGAATTTGCCCAGTTTTTTTATATATAGTAAGAGCACCTAAAATCTACTCTTCTGGGAAAAATCCTGAATGCGTAACAATGTGTATCATAGCTTTGCTCTTAACCGAAAAAGACTTGGAAACAGCACACATGTCTATCAACAGAATACATAAATAATGAAACAATGTAAAAGTACAGAGTTGTCAAAATTAAGGAACTAGGGCTACATGTGTCAACATGGATCCATGGTATGAAAGAAATTTCAGGAAGATATATGCAGTATGATACCTTTACACAAAGCTAAAAGTATACAAAGCAAGATATTAAGGACATATGTGGCCAAATGCAGTGGCTCCGTGGGATTACAGTGGCCTGTAAACCCAGCAGTTTGGGAGGCCGAGGACAGAGGATTACTTGAGGCCAGGAGTTTAAGAGAAGCCTGGGTATCATAGCAAGACCCTGTCTTAACAAAAAAAAATTTAAGAATTATCCAGGTGTGGTGGCACATGCCTGTAGTCCCAGCTATTCTGGAGACTGAGGATGGAGGGTCACTTGATCCCAGGAGTTTGAGGTTCCAGTGAGCTGTGATCTTACTCCTGCACTCCTGCCTGGGTGACAGAGCAAGACCCTGTCTCTTAGAAAAAAAGTACAGAGGCCAGGCGCGGTGGTTCAAGCCTGTAATCCCAGCACTTTGGGAGGCCGAGGCGGGTGGATCACAAGGTCAGGAGATGGAGACCATCCTGGTCAACATGGTGAAACCCCCTCTCTACTAAAAATACAAAAAATTAGCTGGGCATGGTGGTGTGTGCCTATAATCCCAGCTACTCAGGAGGCTGAGGCAGGAGAATTGCCTGAACCCAGGAGGTGGAGGTTGTGATGAGCCGAGATCACACCATTGCACTCCAGCCTGGGTAACAAGAGTGAAACTCCATCTCAGAAAAAAAAAAAAAAAGTACAGATATTAAAAGTATAAATACATGCTGCAATGGAAATGAAAACATCAAAGTTAGAACACTTGTTTCATCTTGGGACAAGATAACATAGTGACCTTGGCTTTCAACTATACTTACATATTTTGTTCTTCCACTCAGGTTAAGAAACAAAATATGTAAGTATAGTTGAAAGCCACCATGGTTATCTTGCCCCTTCCTGTCATTTAAAGGGACCATGCCCTCCCCTTCCCAGCACTCCTGCATTATATCAATGCATTATATCAATGCAGGAGTGCTGGGAAGGGGAGGGCATGGTCCCTTTAAATGACAGGAAGAAGGGAAGGGAAGTGCTGGGTAGAGGAGGGCACGGTCCCTGGTTAGGGCCCTACTCTGCAGACCCAGGTAAGGACAGGCACTTCTGTCTTCATGCCCAAATGTTGCATTTTCCAAGACCACCCTGGCTCACCACACCCCCATCCTGGGCCTATAAAAACCAGGACCCTAGCAAGGCAGAGACAGAAGCTGCAGACAGTGAGAGGAGCACATCAGCAGAACAAGAGGAAGAAGACAAGGAGCTGGACCTCAAGATGATGTCGAGGGGAAGCACGCTGGCAGAACAGCACACCGACAGACAGACACCTGCATTCTGGCTGGTCTCAACCCTCAGGAAAAGGCAGAGTTTGGCCAGGGCAGTCAGAGGAGAGCTGGGTCTGCAGAGTGGCCCAACTCCAGGGAAAAACGATCTCCCTCTGGCTCCCCCATCGGCGGAGAGCTGCTTCGGCACTCATTCTCCAAACCCGTATGTGATCTGATTCTTCTGGTACACCAAGGCAAGAACTCAGGATACAGAAAGCCCTCTGTCCTTGCAACGAAGTACAGGGTCTCAGTGAGCTGGTTAACACGAGCCACCTATAGACAGCAAACTAAAAGAGCACTCTGTAATACACGCACACTGGGGCTTCAGGAGTTGTAAACATTCACTCCTAGACACTGCCGTGGGGTCAGAGACCCACAACCTGCTCACCTGTATGCTCCCCTAGAGGTTTGAGCAGTAGGGCATTGAAGAAGCGAGCTACCCCCCTGCCCCATCCCCCGACTCCCCTCCACCACCCTGTCGCACACCCTTCAAGGGGGACAAAGGAACCTTTCCAGTTTCGGTATTCATTAAAAAGTCTTTGCAGTTTTTTTTAAAATACCTAATTTTTTTCCCAATTTAAAACAAAAAGGAGTCCGTGACCAAGAAAATTTGGAATACAAAATTTTGCATTTGCATTCCTGGCCCCTTGAAACTAAACCAATGTGTCCAGCCCACATTACCCATCTCTGCTCCTCATCCCAGACGCTGGGAACTGGGTAATTGACAGTCAGTTAAGAGAGTAGAATCGCTGTATCAAAAAGGGGTATTATATGTTTATTTGACAGTTACCGCCCAATTTCCCTTCAGAAGTTCATAACTTACATATGAAACATCAACCTAAGGAAAGGGTAGTTTCTCTGTATCCTGACCACACAGAACATTGCATTTTTCTCAGACTTACAAGACGTTTGCTAATCTATAAGACCAAAACAATGGTATCTCATTTTCATTTTGATTTGCGTTCAATTACTAGGAAAACTGAGCCTACTTTCATGCTTCTTTGGCTGTTCGTGTTTGTTTTTATGTTACTTCCCATGCATTCATTGACCTAAGTATGTTTCAGAAATTCTTCACTCTTCTGGCTGGGCACAGTGGCTCATGCCTGTAACCCCAGCATTTTGAGAAGCCAACATGGGCAGATCACCTGAGGTCAGGAGTTTGAGACTAGCTTGGCCAACATGGCGAAATCCCGTCTCTACTAAAAATATAAAAATTAGCTGGGGGTGGTGGTACACACCTATAATCCTAGCTACCTGGGGGGCTGAGGTATAAGAATCATTTGAACCTGGGAGGTGGGTGTTGCAGTAAGCCAAGATCACACCACTACACCGCATTCCAGCCTGGGTGACAGACTAAGACTCTATCCCCAAATATACATATATATATATGTGTGTATATATTTTTCACTTTTCTGCTCTCTCTCAGTGGTACCCCTCCCAAGTCTTAAACCTTTATGACTTTTTCCCATTTCTTTCACTATCTTCATGGATATCAGGAAGGAGGCGAGGTAGCCTGTGTATCTTGTCTGCCATCCATTTTTCCCAGACTTTTAGAATCCATAGGCTTATACAATTTAAAAATAGGGATTATCAGTTCTTTGTTTTGCTAAATTAGAACATTTAAGGAGGAAAACCTACTACCAACCACTTTGACCATTATTTTATTTAAAAAGGAGAGAGGAGGGGCAGATGGGCGAGTCATGGGGGAGCAGGGAGAGGACATGTGAATATATTTACTAGAAAAGCAAGAGCACAATTTCAAGCTAAGGATGGCCCATCAGAAGGACAGCTGCTAACCTTACACCAGTGTCTTTACTGAGAAGGATGAAAGCTTTGCCATCTGTCTCATGGCACCTCTCTACGGACTGGCATTTGGGAACCTCTGTCCCAGGAACCCACATTGTCCACTTCTCTTCCTGGAACTGCCCCTCCCACCACCACGAGCACCCACAGCCCTGGGTGCTAAGCATCCTTGAGCACTTTCACTAAAAGGGAAAACTTGTGCTTGATACAGAAACCAGGTCAGACGGCTCCCAGGGTTTAAAATAGACTACAGGAAGGCCGAGAGCCTTGTCCAGTGGGGCGATTCACATGGTCCCATGCACAGAGTTAGAACGAGGCCCCGACTTCCTCGATCCAAGATGGCTGATCGCTAACAGCTCGGGATTGTAGCTCCCAGTGAAAGCTCAGAGAATGTGAGGACGCCACATTTTCAGAGGAATTTTCGTCGCCCACGGACCAGAAGATTTCCAGTGGAGGAGCCCCGCGGGTCGCCAGCGCGACTTCTGTGGCCGGCGCAGCGGTTTTGTCGTCGCTTCGGCGTGGCAGCTCTTCGTGTACAGTGAGCGGGACTGGTTCCCCTACTGACTGGTGTTTGGAGCTCCGGGAAGGCAGAGCCGCTTGTTGCGGACTCGAGAAGGAAGCCAGACCGGAGATTCCCAGGCAGAAGAGCACCATCAGTCTTATCGCTGCTGTTTTGGCCGGCGCAGTGGGTTGCTCGGATTCCAGCACTGGGAATCAATAAATTGGATGTCCTCTCAGGAACTTAATCAGAAAGGCGCTAATTGTAAAGACATCAGATGGATAAAATCACAATAAAGGGGAAAAAACAGCCTAAAAAGGCCGAGAAAACTGAAAGTCAGAACCCCTCTCCCTCTACAGGGGTTAGTAATTCCTCATCAGCAACGGAACAAGCCCTAATGGAAGAGGACTGTGTTCCAGTATCTGAAGGAGGTTTTAGAAGGTGGATGGTAAAAAACCTCTGGGAATTGAAACAAATTGTTCTAACCCAATGTAAAGAAACTAAGAACTTTGAAAAAAGGTTAGACGAAATGTTAAAAAGAATGGACAATATAGAAAGGAATATAAATGAACTAATGGAGTTGAAAAATACAACACGAGAACTTAGCGAAATATGCACAAGTTTGAATAGCCGAATTGATCAAGCAGAAGAAAGGATATCAGAGGTCGAAGACCGACTTAATGAAATGGAACGAGAAGACAAGAATAGAGAAAAAAGGATAAAAAGGAATGAGCAAAGTCTCCAAGAATTATGGGACTATGTGAAAAGACCTAATCTACGTTTGATAGGTGTACCTGAATGTGATGGAGAGAATGAATCCAAGCTGGAAAATATTCTTCAGGATATTATCCAGGAGAATTTTCCCAATCTAGCAAAGCAGGACAATATTCAACCCCAAGTAATACAGAGAACACCACAAAGATATTCCTTAAGAAGAGCAACCCCAAGACACATAATCATTAGATTCACCAGGGTTGAAACAAAGGAGAAAATACTAAGGGCAGCCAGAGAGAAAGGTCAGGTTACCCACAAAGGGAAGCCTATTAGACTTACAGCAGATCTCTCAGTAGAAACCCTACAAGCCAGAAGAGAGTGGGGGCCGATATTTAACATCCTCAAAGAACAGAAATTTCAGCCCAGAATTTCATATCCTGCCAAACTAAGCTTCACAATTGAAGGAAAAATAAAATCTTTTATGAACAAGCAAGTACTCAGAGATTTTATTACCACCAGGCCTGCTTTACAAAAACTTCTGAAAGAAGCATTACACACAGAAAGGAACAACCAGTATTAGCCTTTCTAAAAATATACCAAAAAGTAAAGAACATCAACAGAAAGAAGAATTTACATCAACAAATGGATCAAATAGCCAGTTAACATCAAATGTCAGTAATCTTAAATTGAAATCGACTAAATTTCTAATTAAAAGATATAGCCAAAATCTAACGGTATACTATATCCAGACCTATTCCATATCCAAAGACTAAAAACAAAGGGTTGGAGAAAGATTTACCAACCAAATAGAGAAAAAAACAAATAAATAAACAAAAAGGAGTTGTAATTATAAAACAGATTTCAAACCAAAAAAGATAGAGTGGTATAAGGATCAATGCATCCTAACACCCAGATACGTAAGACCCATAAAGAGATTCAGACTCAACGAAACAGAAAATTATTAAGGATATCCAGAATCTGAACTCAGATTAGTAACAAGTAAACTTGATAAGCAAACTCTCCACTTTAGATAAATAAAATATACATTCTCCATTTTAAATACATAAAATAATGATCGGCCATTATTAATAGCCATTTATAGAATAAAGCAATATTTCTGTTCTCTCTCCCTCTTTTCTTCCTTTCTTTTCCTTTCCAAAAAAAAAAAAGAATCTGACTTCCTCCCAGGAGCCATCTACCCCAAAGTGCTGAGCACATCAAACTCAAAATGGCTGGTGAAAATGCTCACCTCTGGTAGAAGAGCTGCATGTAAATTGGATAGCAGAAGGAAAGCAATTTAAGTCATGCAAACACAACTCAAGCAAAAACTGAGATTAAAGAGAGAGCGGCTCTAACTCACACCAAATATTTAGTAGCTGCAATTTTCATTTTTTACTGCCAAGTTCAATTTACGAAAACAACAATAAAATTTATTTAACATGTGTTATGTATCAACAGTGTGGTAGTCGTCTTTAAGGCTGTTAAGCATTCAAATAAATTGTAGGAGGCAATGAAATTTCCCTTCTAAGAAATCTTTCTATTTGGATACAGAACGTATCTATACAAAATGAAATATGTATAGATCTTCCAAGACAAGATCTTTGTCTATGACATTTTTTTTATATATTCAAGCTTTCATAGCCATGATGCCTTACATAAAACATTAATTAATTACAGTACAGTTCACAATAGCTAAGATTTGGAAGCAACCTAAGTGTCTATCAATAGATGATTAGATAAAGAAAATGTGGTACATATATACAATGGAGTACTATTCGGTTATAAAAAAGTAAGATCCTGTCATTTGCAACAACATGCATGGAACCAGAGGTCATTGTGTTAAGTGAAATAAGCCAGGCACAGAAACGTAAACTTCATATGTTCTCACTTATTTGTGGGAGGTAAAAATTAAAATAATTGAACTCATTGAGATAGTAGAAGGATGGTTACCAGAAGCTGGAAAGCATAGTGATAAAGTAGGGGGAAATGGGGATGGTTAATCAGTTCCAAAAAATAGAATGAATAAGACCTAGTATTGGCTAGCACAACAGGGTGACTATAGCAAAAACTAATTTAATTGTACATTTTAAATTAACTAAAATAATATAAATGAATTGTTTGTAACACAAAGGACAAATGCTTAAGGAGATGGATACCCCATTTACCCTGATGTGAATATTATGCATTGCATGCTTATATCACACTATGTCATGTAACCCATAAATATGTATACCTATTATAAAAAAATAAAATAAATAAAAAAATAAAAAAAAAAAAGAACGAGGCCCCTCCATCTCCACTCTAAGCATCCTGCTGCCGCCTGTGATCTTACCCTGCTCTTAAGTCTAAGATGACTACAACACTTCTACTGGTCCCCACTGTCAGTCCATCCCACACTGCCCCTAGAATAATCTTGCTGCCTTGACCCTTTTGCCCTGTGCTAAAAGCCTTCACTCCCATCTCCTTTTCCCTCCTCCCACCACACCCCCCCACTCCCTTACTCTTGGCCCAACCCATTCTTCCAGACTAATCTTCCATAAGATGCTTACTAGGGGAGTATGGCTTTTTACTGCCCAGCATAACTTACATGCTTTATATTGTATAATATATGAATTCTTAGATGCCTGGCACCATTCTAAGCACTTCTCACATGTTTCATTATTACCCTCCCCTTCTTTCTGCAACAGACGCCAGAGGTGGCATCATGACCCTCCCTCAGCCATCCGTGCTCTCTCTCCTTGGAGCCTGCATGTTCAGAGACATTCAGGGACAGAAGGGCCTGCAAGAGGAAGTTCATGAGCAGCTGCTGCTGGGAGTTCCCAGGGCTTCCAGTAAATCCTCCTGGGACTGAAGCTACTTGGTGCTATTGCTTATCATCCCCAAATCTCCAACTCACGTGTGTGTGTACTTGGGGGAACCTGGCCCCGGTCTTGCGTCCCATGGCCACTCCTTCCATTGTTAATCCCCTTCCCTGACTACCACCCCCAATCTCTTAGCCATCCCAAGGCATGGTTCACAGGTTGCCCACTCTTTGAAACTTCTCTGGGCACCTCAGCAGAAACTGGTCTCTCCCTTTTCAGACACTCCCAGCACTTTCTTGCCTCCATCCGTAAGCACTCTCATATTTCTTTGTGCACATGTCTTCCTGGATTCTGAGGTCAGGACACTGTTCTTTACCTTTGATCACTCATTATTTCCTACTCACTGTAAATGCTTGATAAATATCTGTTAAGAAATCAATGGGAAAAGAGTCCCTCCCTGGGAGTGAACTCTTTTTGAGGAGTTGTCCATGGCAAGGCATTCACTAAACAGAGCCATTCCAAGTTGTAACGAACTACAGGAAGCCTCCTATCACCGAGGCACTCACACACAGGCTTGTCAGGAATGCTGGGGGTGACTGACATCTCAGATGAGGCCTGGAGAGGGTAAGGCAGAGGGTGATGGTGGGGGCTAGGAGTGCATGAAATCGCTTCTAACTATTTCATACAGTGGAAAGCATCTGGGCTTTGAAAGTCACATGGATGCAAGATCCCTAAGAGAACGTTTGACTCACGTAGCCTCCGTTTGAACACATGGTGCCATCTCCTTTCTTGGTTTTCAGGTTTTAATTAAAGAGGAATGGTGCCAGGAATGGCACTGTCAGCCTGACTTCTCCATCCTCCTGCACTTAATCAGGACTGACCTCCCAAAGAGATGAGGTTTGGGGTGAAACATCCTGGAGACCCATCAACTTAGAGCAGTATTTCCCAAAAAGCTGCTTTTCAGAGGCCAATTAGAAGTCTTGTAAATAAATAAGTAGAGGTTGAGGTTGGGGGGTAGTCTTCATGATTAAATAGGTTTAGGAAATGTCACATATTATACTCCCCTCTTAGATGTTAGCAGCAACATTTAGAAATAAAATATTCTAAGAAACCTTGCAATGTAGAAATCCGTTTGATTTCATCTATCCCAGCATATTCCCCAGGCTGCTTTTGTCAAGAGGTAATTCTTTCAGCAGGCAGGTTTGAGAAACACTAACCTTGATAAGTAATAACTAAGAAAGCCAAAACCTAGGAAAATGGCTCAACATCTGAGTGTCCCAGGTCAGTGGGTTTAGCCTCTCAGGGCAGACAGAATCCCCATAAACATGTGTCCCTGGAACTCAATGACTTGGGGGATCATCACAGCCCTTAACTGGGGCTGACACAGGTTCACACCCTGTGCCTTGCATGATATCAGTAACCACCTGGGATCCCTTGGAAGCCGTCAGAAATCCACAATTAACCAGAAGCATGTGGGGGGAAACAGAGAATGTCCTCTTTTCTACTTCTCTTTCATCTCTTTCCCCATTTCCACTTCTAGTTTCTGGTTTCCTTTTACCACCTGTTCCATATGTATCTGCTAGACATCCACAAAGTTACCCCTGAAGAGTCTTCCTCTCCCCACCACCTCTCCAGATCAGCAGAAACATTCAGAGACCAAGAAAACATTACAAAGTCCTTGTTGACTCGGTCCGCATTATCTCACAACTCTCAGTAGAATTTGGGTCCTCACAGAAACTAACTTTAAGATGATCCAATTTAACCTGCCTCCTCTCTGAGGTCCAGAGGGGTAACATGGCTTGCCCAAGGTCATACAAGTAGTGTGTGCAAGAGCAAGACTCCAACTGAGGTCTTCTGCCTCCAAGAATGGTGTGATTTCTACTGCACTGCAGGAGTCTGTTCATTATGTAAATCCCCAGAGCATCAGCTGGAGTCCCCAAAAAAGATCAAATCATGATTTATGTCACTTTCAAGTTTACGGAGGATTACATTCAGAATTATCTTCCCTATGAGGTCAGAGCCATGCTTCCCATCACAGACTGGGATGATACCCAAGCCGGCACAGTTGTGCATGCCGAATGACAGCCTCCACATTTAGACAATGACTCATCCCTTCGAATGTCACTGGGCTTGGAACGACTTGAAAGAGAGGGAAGGGAGGATAGCAATGTTGAAATCTCAGTGGCATGCTGATGGAGACCCTCTCCTACAAATGAAAATCAAAAATGAATGCTTCCGTTCCCACCCTCGCTGGCTGATATCCAATTACCAATAAAACTCTGAGAGCCAGGCATCGCTTTAATGAGGAAAAGACTGAGTTAAACATGCAGGAAAATGTCTACAAACATCCTAAACTTGATTGCTTTCTGGGTAATGCTAATTTGTGAAGCTCCGTGAGAAATGCACAAATGCACATGGGATGTAAAAATAAGTTAGTGGTCCACATTGATGAACAGAGAACTTTGCTGCTGATCCCTGCTGAAAACCTGGGAAATAATCTGCAGTCACTGCCCTCCAAAAGGAAAGTGAAAAGCCAGAATGAACACTTGGCAGAAACACACAAGTATATGGATTTTAATTTAAAGAGAACACCATATTCTGGCACTGGAGAAAAACATCAAGGATGATCCAGGTGAGATGGGGTTAATCAAAGAGAACTTACTGAAAAGGTAAGAGGTTTGTGCCATGAGATTTGGAAGGAAGGAAAGGCCAGATGGCAAGAAGGCAAGGAAGCAGATGCCCAAAGCAGGTGAATGGCTTGTGCATACACCCAGAAGAGGGGAAATGGTGATGACAGCAAGTCTTCACATCAGGAAGATAAGGCTGTTTATATTCACACGTTTCTCTCCACTCTTCAAAGCAAGTTATCCCATTCAATGTGGACAATGACTTCAGGAAAGAGGTAAGACAGGGATCAAGTTCATTTTACAGAGGGAGAAACAGGCTTAGTAAGACGAAGCCTGCCTTCGTGCTGACAGCCAACAGGTGATACAGCTAAATCTGGAACCTAGATCTTTGGACTCCAACTATAGAGCATTTGGGGGTTCCTTTAACAATCCTCTTAATCACATAGACAAATTAATACCTTTTAAAATATCCCAATCAGGTGCAGGTATGGGATGAGGGAGTATGCTATATACTTTCCAAGGTTATAAATAACCTTCTTATCTATAAATAGTTATAAATACGACCTGTTCAATTTGTCAGTCAAGAATCATGGAAAATAAGTTAATGGGGTCAAGATCAGTTTCAACATCTCAGGAAGAAAGGTCAAGAACGTAGCTGTAAGCCACTGATCTCTTAGCTCACTGAAGTACACTGGTCTGCAAAAGTTCGAGGTAACAGGGTAACAAATAGACATCTTGATATTAGAAAATGAATCTCTGAAATGCACAAATCCCCACAACTGAAAAAATACCTCCAAATACCTGCTTAACAACGAAGTGCACGAAATGTTTACACATGCAAAAATCGGAATGCTATTGTTAACTTGGAGTTAACTAGGCTGGATACTCACTCTTTTCCCTCTTACAGCCTGACTTCAGAGACTTCCAGCTGGAATCCAGCCACGTCTTTGCACAAAATCATCCACTCTTAAAGAGTGTCAGATTCAAAATTGCTTAACTTTCATCCTTAATTAAAAAGGCCAGAAGAATGCTTGGTAAATACTTTGGGTCTAATTAAGTCTGACTGCCTTGCAAAATGGAACCTGTGTATTCAATTTTTTACATTTTGAAATTCCAAGGTTATCTATGCTCTTCATTGGCCACAAATGATAACCTCTGTATGTGGAATTCAGTGGCTCAAGAGCACACAAACCACAAGATCAACCAAATTCTCAGGTACTGTGAAAGAAGCTGTGCCTTCTGCCATTACTTTGTCTTTCTGCAACACTATGATCCTTTACCCTCACATACATGAAGAGGTCCCAGGATCCCTTCTCTTCTCACTGACATTTTCTACCTTGTCAATGGTTCTCCCTTGCCAATGGTTCTCATACTTGGCTGTACAAGAAAATCACTAGGGAGCTTTAAAAAATACTCATGGCTGGGTGCCACCCCCAGAGATATTGATTTCATTGATTTGAAGAATGGCCTGGTGTTGGAAGGTTTTAAAGCTTTTAATAGGCAACTAAGCTTGAGAATGACTGCAATTCAGTGATCTTGTCCAGTGCCTAGGTTTTAAATTCATCCATAGGCTATGACTCCCAAATATAATCTTCTGTTTGAGCTCTCCCCTGAGCTCCAGACTTATTCATTCAAACTGCTTATTTGACATGTTCACTGGATATCTAAAATGCTTCACAAACTTCAGAAGTTGAAAACACAACTCTCAATTTCTCCCAGCTTTCAACATCTTTCTCATCTAGTGGCTCCCATTGCATTAAGTAGCTCAAACCAAAAACCCAGAAGCTATCCTTGGTTCCTTCCTTTTCCTCATATCCCATAACAAATTCATGAGTATAGTCTTATTTGTTCTACAATCAAAGTAGATCTCACACTCATTATGGTAGGCAGCCCCAAGATGGCCCCCAAAGAGCCCCACTTGCTGCTATCCATCCTCTGCGTAGTCTCCCCGCACATTGTACAAGGGTTGGACTGTATGACCAATAATATGTAGCCGAATTGATGATATCTCACTTATAGATTAGATTATGGAAAGATTGCTCAAGTGGCAGGGAATGAAAGCCTCTGGTCGACAGTCCACAAGGAACTGAGCCTTCCAACAATCACACAAGTGAGCTCCGAAGTGAATTCTTAGTCCAGTTTAACCCTGAGATGGCTGCTGTCCCAGACAATGATTCAATTCAGCATAAGAAACACTGGGCTGGGAGCAGTGGCTCATGCCTGTAATTCCAGCATTTGGGAGGCCGAGGTGGGTGGATCACAAGGTCAAGAGATCGAGACCATCCTGGCCAACATGGTGAAACCCCGTCTCTACTAAAAATACAAAAATTAGCTGGATGTGGTGGTGCGTGCCTGTAGTCTCAGCTACTCAGGAGGCTAAGGCAGGAGAATTGCAACTCGGGAGGCAGAGGTCGCTGCAAGCCAAGATCATGATTGTGCTACTGCACTCCAGCCTGGCAACAGAGCAAGACTCCATCTCAAAAAAAAGAGAGAGAGAGAAACAGTGATTTAGAAACACCAAGTTAAGTTGCTCCTAGATTTTTAGTCCTCAGAAACTGTAAGATCCACTCATAAGTGGGTATTGAATAATGATAACACACAGACACAGGGAGGGGAACATCACACACTGGGGCCTGGGGGGTGGGGAGCTAGGGGAGGGATAACAGGGGGTGGGGGGGGATTGGGGAAACAGCATTAGGAGAAATACCTAGTGTAGATGTAGCAAACCACTATGGCACGTGTATACCTATGTAACAAACCTGCACAATCTGCACATGTACCCCAGAACATAAAGTATAATAAATGCATTTTAAAAAAATAAACTGAGATACAAGTGTTTATTGTTTAAAGCTGTGGAATTTGGTGGTAATTAGAACCACAGATAATGTACCCATCTACATTGTTGTATCTCATGATTACCATGCTACCTCAAGCTACCCCCATTTCTTATCTGCACTCCTGCAGTAGCCTCCTAGCTTGTCTCCCTTTCCCACTTCTGCTCTTCAAGAATTTGTCATCCACAGTTGTATTTTTTAAATAAAATTAGTTCACATCCCTCTCCTGTTTAATAGCCTTCAATGGCTTCCCAGTTGACTCAGAATAAAAACCAATGGCCCCTGAGTAGTCTTTCACAATCCGATTCCAATCTATATCTCGAACTTATCCTCATGTCTCTTTTCCCATTTCTTATCATGATCCAGCTATATTGATCTTACACTTGATACCAAGACTCTTGATTTTCTTTATGGGTAGAGGAGCTAGGAGAAAGAGGGAAATTCTAACAACAGGGGAACAGGATCCTGGTAACACTGCTCGTAACGGAAATGGCTTTTGGCCACATCTCTGAATGTGTTCGCTGGACTTGAAGGCAAAGTGGTGTAGAGTGGAATAAGAATAGGTGCTTTTGCTTCTGGCAATATGTTGAACTAAATGAGGAGAGAACACCTTCCCAGTATAGAACATCGATAATGCTAGATAAAACATAAAACATATTTTTAGACCATGGCTGAGTTACCAGGAGAATAAGGAAAACAATCAGAGGAAATAAATGTAAGGGAATAAAACTCAATGGGGATAAGTAAGCTACAGAAGCATTTTCCTTTAGGAAATCCTTGGATTTCCTAATGGCCTAGAGACATATAAGACACATAAGAGACGAGAAAAAAAAAATCCTAGGACCCAAGTGGAATGGGATTTTTATTAGCAGGAATGCCCATGAAATGACTCCTCAGTGGCCCCACAAAAGAGGATTTTTCTGATTCAGCCTTGGCCCTTAGAGAAGGAAGGTGGCAGGGAGAAAAACATCTTACCTAATATTTCCTACCACAAGCTAATATTTATAAGGCTTCAAGGCTGGAATTCATACCACCTGTGGGTCCAGAAGGAAAAAATTAAAAACTCCAAACTTAGTTTGAAGTGCTCCCAGATTGACAGCGCTGTAAGCATCTGGCAAAATCAACACAAATTCTCTCTTAAGGAATGAACCCTCAAACTTAGACCTCTTGTAATTTTTACAAATAAAGAGCAAATCCCTACATGCATGGGGATACAAGCCAACATGAGTAAGAATCAGCAGAAACAACAAACTGCAAAATCAGACCCATAGCACCTACAGGTATTAAATTATCAGATAAAGAATTGTAAATAAGTTTAATATAGTTAAAGAAATAAAAGGGAATTTATAACATTACAAAGGAACAAGAGATTATCAAAGTTAACCCAAATAGTTTTAAAAACCAAATACAACTCCTTAAAGTAAAATTATAATAAATTAAATTCAAAACTCATTGGATAGGTTAAACAGCACATTAGAAACAGCAAAAGTATATCTGGCAAACTGGAGGATATAGCTGAAAAATTACCTGGAATACACCAGGGAGAAAAGGTGAAAAATATAAATAAGCAGTCAGAAGACAGGAAAGAAAGAATGAGAAGATGCAACACAAGTATCACTGGGGTTCCAGAAGATGCAAATAGAGAGAAAAAGGAAGGAGAAATATTTGAGACGATCATGGCTTAGAAGTTTTCAGAGTTGGTATCTGTATTATATTGCTCTCATGCTGCTAATAAAAACATACCCAAGACTGAGTAATTTATAAAGAAAAGAGGTTTAATTGACTCACAGTTCTACATGGCTGGGGAGGTCTTACAATCATGATGGAAAGCAAAGGGGAAGCAAGACACATCTTACATGGCAGAAGGCAAGAGAGAGTTTGTGCAGGGAAATTTCCATTTATAAAACCATCAGTTCTTGTGAGACTGACTTACCACCACAAGAACAGTATGGGGGAAACCACCCCCATGATTCAGTTATCTCCACTTGGCCCCACCCTTGACATGTGAGGATTATTACAATTCAAGGTGAGATTTGGGTGGGGACACAGACAAACCACATCAACACTACTTCTCAGTTTCAGGGAATTCAACCAATTCCAAGCAAGACACATCACAATAAAATTGTAGAAAACCAAAGTCGAAAAGAAGATCTTATAAACAGGGAGGTTTTTAAAAGAATAAGGAAAAGCACTACTCAAGAAATCATGATTACAAATATTAGACTGACAGCTGACTCCAAAGCAACAATGAAAGCTAGAAAGTAGTAGAATGATATCTTCAAAATGCTAAGAGAAAATCACTGTCAACCAAGAATTGTATTAAATATATGCATGAAAACTATATTTCAAGAGAAAGGGAAAAATGAAGCTATTTTTAGACATATAAAAAGTTTATTACAACAGACCTCCACTAAAGAAATGTCTGAACTAAAATATGTACTTTAGGAAGAGGAAAAATGATACTAGAAAAAATGATGAAATATAAGAAGGACTATTAAGCAACAAAAAATAATAAGTGTGTGAAAACAAAAATAAATATGACTATATAAAGTATAACATACATATCTGATTTGTGAAATTAAAATCAAACCGAGCATTGAAAAAAGAAAATGAAATCTTATAGTAATGAAGTTTACTTTCTAGTTGGGGAAATTGACAATCATTAATTGAGGAAATTAAGAAAAGAAAAAAAAATCAGCTCATCTAAACAGTAACAAGTGATACACAAAGAATTTAAATAGGATGATATGAGAGCCAAAGACTTGGAAGCCATGTTGGGCTTGGTGATCAGGGAATATTTTTCTGAGCAGGTGACATTCAAGCTGAGATCTGACTCACAGGAGGGAGCCAGCCACATAGCTGTGGAAAACAGCATTCCAGGCAGAGAGAAGAGATAACACAAAAGCACCCTCTCTGTTGGAGTCAACAGCTCTGAGTTTTAGTTTCTTTAGCTATAAAATGAGAGTAACAGTTTTCTCAAACTGTAAAAACCAACTTGGATGAATGAGCTTTTATATGTGAAATACTTTCAAATTTTTCAACTGTAATGTACATGGGTAGTTTTATGGAGGCAGCCTTGCTTCCTGTGAGGAATATACTGTGGACCAGCCAGAGCAAGACTTAAGTTTTAGGTCAGTCTGACAATTCTTGTGTGAACATACTGAGATCTAGTGTCCTCACTTGTTAAAAGGGAGCGATGCAGTTGTCATGAAGATTCAAGGGTGAAACATTCATACAGAGCCCGGAACCGTGCCCAGCACACAAGAGAGCTCATTAAGAATTAGTTTCTTTCCCTCTCCTCTGCTAAAATATTATCTCTTCTGTGAAGAGGCTAGTGACCTCCTCTATTTTCCATACCCCGACTCCATCTAGAAACTCTCTCTTCTCCACTCTCCTACTGCACTTTACTGTAAGTCCCTCTCAATAACTCCTTCCCCCATTTCTCCCAGTGGTCTGTAAAAGTCACATGTTCACAGACCTTATTCTAGCCATCTTTTATTCTTCATAGTAGGTGGGTAACCCAGTGTCTCACACAACATAGGTATTTAATAAAATGTTTAAGTGAATAGGAGAATGAACACATGAATTCAAGTTGGAATATCTCTACTACTAGAGAACCAGCTATTCCACAAGCTAGCTAATTGCATGGCTATAGTTGCTTAAAAGTTCTCTCTCATATTGAGTTGAAATCTGTCAATGGTAGATTTTGCACTAATGGTCCCCAATGAATCACAACTGTGGAATCCATACCCTTATGTTGTCTTCTACCTTGACCCAGGGCTTGCTCATAAAGCTCACTTTAGCTAATGGGACAAGCATGATGCAAGCAGAGGCTTGATAAGTCCTGTTTTGAGGGGCTTACACTCTTGGATCACAGCCATCACCGTGCAAGGAAGCCCAAATTTTCCTCCTTGAGAACAAAAGGCCTCCTGGTTCAAGGGACTCAGCTGAGCCCAGAGACTTGCCAGTCCCCAATGGGAGTGTAGACATGTCAGCCCAGGCAAAGCAAAACCAGCAGAACAACTACCTAGCCAGCCCACAAAATTGTGAGAAATAATAAATCATTGTTTTAAACCACTCCCTTTCCAGCATGGTTCATGATCCAGTAACAGATAACTGAAACACTTCTCCCTTACCTTTATAATCGATTTGTAAAAGCAAGTATGAGCTCTCTTCCATGTGACAATCTTCAAATGGCTGAAGGCAGATCTCTCCCTCCTGGGTCTTCTCCAAGCTGAACACATTTTATTCTTCAATAGATTTTTACTATTGGAAAATTTCTCCAAAGATGCTCTGGTTTACCCTTCTCTTTTACAAGCATAGGGCTCAGCATAGTAACATATTCATCATGTTCTAGCAGTGTGACCCTTAGGAACACTAATTCCACTGCTCCAGAGGCTCTGCTTCTTTGAGGAGCCAAAGCCAGTGTCCGTGTGCCTTTCTGATATCCTCACTGTGCAATAGTTCATATTGCACTAAGGGCCATAAATCCCAGGCTTTTTCTCATGAACTGTGTAAAGCCACATCTTTCAAATCCTGCACATAAAAAGATTACCATTTAAATCTGCATGTGGGGCTAAGTGCAATGGTGGGTCTGCAATCCCAACACTCTGGGAGGCCATGGCAGGAGAATTGCTTGAGCCCAGGAGTTCAAGATAAGCCCTGGCAACATAGCAAGACCTCGTCTCTACAAAAAATAAAAAAATAGCCAGGCATGGTGGCATGTGCCTGTGGTCCCTGCTACACAGGAGGCTGAGGTGGGAAGATCACTTGAACCTGGGAGATGCAGGCTGCAGTGAGCCATGGTCACATGACTGCATTCCAGTCTGGGCAGGAGAGTGAGACTCCACCTCAAAACAAACAAGCAAACAAACGCGAGTTCCCACTAAATTGATCACAATGGTTAGGAACTTTCTAAGCCAAAATTCTACATACAACAATGTTTTTTCCTAACTTTCCTCATCACACTCTTCCAGCAAAATCTGTTCATTCCAGCTGTGGCCACTTTTCCTCCACTGTCTCCTAGCCCACCATATTAGTCTCCTCAGCCTGCCATAAAATGTACCACAGACTGGGTGACTTAAACAGCAAACATTTATTGTCTCACAGTTCTGGAGGCTGCAAGTCCCAGGTCAAGGTGCCAGCATATTCAATTTCTGATGAGGGCTCTCTCTTCCCGGCTTGCAGACAGCCACCTTCTGTGTCCTCACATGGCCTTTCCTCTGCATGCATAGGTGGCAGTGGGAGTGGCAAGCAAAGCCCCCATCTCCAAATATCATCACATGGAAGTCAGGGCTTCAGCCCATACATTTTGGGGGATACAATTTTCAATCCATAATACTCATTATAATCAGGCTTTCAATTGGGTCACTCAACTGCAACTGCCATTGATGACCTCTGTGTTGTTGAATCCAATGGACGAGTATCCATTTTCATCTTACTTGATGTATCAGCAACATCTGACAGAGTTGGTCATTTCCTCCTCCTGGGGATGCTTTTCTTTCCTTGTCTTCAGAGGAATCCCCCTCTTGGTTTTCTTCCATCCCATCAGCTATTCTTTCTCACTCTTGATGTATCAGCAACATCTGACAGAGTTGGTCATTCCCTCCTCCTGGGGATGCTTTTCTTTCTTTGTCTTCAGAGGAATCCCCCTCTGGGTTTTCTTCCATCCCATCCGCCATTCTTTCTCACTCTTTGCTGGATCCTTGGACTTCCTCCCTTCTTTACCTACACCCACTCTCTAAAGTCATCTGAACAGCTTCCAACATGATTTCTCAAGGCCTAACTTCTGCCCAGAATTTTAGACTCATAGATCCAATTCCCTACTACATATCTTCATAGCACAATGGATGGCCTAATTTAAACCTATTTAAATAGAACTCTCGGTTTTCCACTCCTTCCCAGACTACTGCCCATCTCCATAAATAATAGCTCTATTCCCAATGTTTTTGATTCCTTAGTCCAGAATTCTTAGAATCACTGATTCCCCTCTCCATTCCATATCCGATTCCATAACAGATTCTTACAACTCTACCTGCAAAGTATCATCAGAATCACACCATTTTCACCACCTCTATCACTCAGCTACTCTAAGCCACCACAGTCCTAATCTAGATTATTAGAATAACTGCCTAACTGGTCTCCCACTTTTTGCCCTTGACCCTCATAGTAGCTTCCTCTGCACATGGCAACAAGAGTCATCACATGAGACATAGTTGATCACACCTCTCGTCTGCTCAGAACCAGCCAATGGCATCCTATGTCACTCAGAGTAAAACCCCAAATCATGACCATGACCAGAATGCTCTGCACGATCTGGCCTTAGCTGCCTCTCTGCCCTCTCCTCCCACCATTCTTGCCCTCACTCACTTCACCCCAGCCACACGTGGCTTCCTTGCTGCTACACAAATACTCCCAGCATACTCCTGCCTCAGAGACTGTGCATCTGCTGTTCTCACTGCCCAAAATCACCTGTCTTCTGAATCTTAGTAGATGCTGCCCTTCATTTTATATAGGTCTGCTCTCATAGACCACCTTCTTAGAGAGGCCCCCTTTCTGCAGTCAGGATGACTCTCTGTAACACCTGACCCTCCAGACACGTGGGTCTGTCTCCCCTACTCGCATACAAGCTTTCCATGAGAACAGGGGGGCTTTGTTTCCTCCTCTGCTACATGCCCAGTGCTAGAACAAAATCCAGCTCAGCCTAGGTGTTCAACATTAGTTGACTAAATAAGCTCATTGTTCCTCTCATCCTTGGCTTATCTGCAAATTGGTCATGCATGTCAATTATATGTGACCAAGAAACATGTTTTTACATGGTCAAAAGACACAACCAAAAGTAAGCTCTGTGGTAGGAGCAGTGGAGAACACAGCCTTAAAGATGAGTCATCCTGGGTGCAGACCGGGGAGCACCCTGAATGACAAGCCAGAATCTGAATTTATCCCCCCCACAGGCAACAGGAAGCCATTAAAGCTTTCTGTGTGCAAAATGATAGGAACTGTCTCATAAATAACTTTCATTGGGAACATTTTTCAAAAAGTATTACTTAGATCAATTTGGAAGCAACTTGACATTTTCATTTTTTTCATTAATTGGCTTTTAGAACATGTTGACAAGTATGGTTCATTTTGAATGGTCCTAAGTAATTCTCTGGACCAGGGCCGGGACCACTGTGTCACTTACAAACAGATGCACGTGGCTGTGAATAAATAGATTTATGCATCTGGGTCTTCTGACCATGTTTTACACCCATAGCACATGTATTTCTTATGTAACACCTGTGAGCAACTATATATAGCATACACAGAATCTTGTTTTCATATCACATGTATAGGCTCTTGCCAGAACTTTCTTCCAAGCAAGGCAGTCTGAGAAAAAAGCCGACGGAACAGCGTGGAAGAGGAGGAACCAATCTGGCATCAGCTCGGCCACGCACACACCAAACTCCGATGAACTCACATGTGTACAAATACCCCGGCCCGACAGCTGCTTGCATTGACAGCTCCGTGGCAGCGGAGTGGCCGAGAGAATAGAAATCTTTTCAGCAGGAACGGGCTTGTGGTTGAAGAGCAAAGGGAGCAGTTGAGGCCATTCTGAGGATTTGTTCATGAATTTCAAGTGGATTACAGTCCCCCCAGACATTGCAGACAGCAGCAGACAGGGTCTGCAAGGAGCTTCAGAGAAGAATGCAGAGAGCCTGCCCTGCACAGGAGACCTGGAGACCCCAGTGTTCAGGAACTGAAACCAAAATTGTTTCTTTACTATAGCTGGGAAGTGTTATGTATGTGCAGTTTTCCCCTAATTAAATTGTACCTGTCTTGGCCTCTAATTTTCTTACCTCCTTTCCAAAGCATCAGCTAATCTTTTATCTCACGATTCAATCTCACTCTCCCTTTTTCCCCTGCTTCTCTCTCTCCACGTACCCTCTTTCTTCCCCTCTTCCCTTCCCTTCCCTCCACTCCTTCCTACTTTCTCTTTCTCTCCTTCAGCTTTCTGGTTTCTCTGGGTGAGTCCCACGCTGCCCTCCCTCCCCTCATTTATCCATAGCTTATGCCTGAGCACAGATCTCTGCCCACTCCAGCAATTTCTTCCTATGCTACTGATGCATAGTTAGACACATGACTTACCATGTAAACAGTTTCTACTGAGGCTAACTACTCTGTTGACGTGCAGGCTTCAACAGCTGAGAGGCCTCATGAATACTTACAAATAATGCACATCAGTGCTGACAAACACCCTGAGGAGCCCAGAGGTAGGGAGCAGGTGGGCTTCGAGTTGGGCCTTGCAGACAGCCTGTGAGGCACAGAGAAGCTGTTTCTTGGCCCCGGCATGCTTGCAAGTGCTATATAGTGTCTTGGCGCTGGGTCTCTCCTCTGGAAGCCATAGTGAGGCTGGGGGCTGCAGGAGGATTTCTGGGAATGTGCTCTGATCCCCATGTAGCTCCCAATATTTGTTCCCCGCCCATCAGAAAAGACCTCTAGGAGCAGCACAAGGCCAGAGCGGGCAGGGAACAGGTCTGGAGCTTGCACATTTCAGGGGTTGCCATGGCAACCCCCTTCCTATACACCCCCCTGCCTCCTCACCAAATGTTTGTCTCAGAGGCACTTCCGAGTGATGGAGGTAAGCCCTCGGACTCTGCCTGGCCTCAGAGTCCTGCCTTCCAGCCCTGCCTACACCAGCCCAGACACAGCCAGGGACTGCCGAGAGAAAGGAGAGCACAAAGCTTCGGTTCCAGGCAGAGCTCATGAAATCCACTGTGATTTCCCCAGCTTCACTGGCCTGAGCAATCTAAGTGGCACGGGGAAAGGTCATGGTATGAGAGAATCTGTGATTTCGGGAATCTGGAAGGAACAGGACGAGATCAAACCTACACATTTTCCAACCTCTGCATTTTACAGATAAAGAAAGAAACTGAGGCCCAGAAAAAAAGAAGTAGAGGCAGAGCATGAACAAAACCCTTATTTTGTCCATAGTCTATTTTGGTCCTTAACTTTAAATAATTTTTTAAAAGCTTAGTTACAGACTTTTTTAACTAAAGGGAATATACTTCACTAGCTTTTTGGAGAGTATCGGGGGTATGAATGCTAAGTAGTTGCTAAAAAAAAAAAAAAAAAAAAAACAAAACGAAAACAAACACCGGAACAGAGACTGTCCTTTATCTCTTCCTAGGCCAAAATTTAGGCTTCTAAAGGACAATTCGGGGTTTTTTTTCTTTTAATTTCATTTTGTTTTCATTTTTGTTTTCTCCAGGTCACTTTTCAGAGTCTATGTGGATTGAGAAAACTAATTTTCTCACCATCAGTGTATCTTTAAAATCACTGGTCAAGGAGTAATAGTCCTTTACATTGGTAAAATATGTTTTATTTATTCATATATTTCAGGGTAAAAACATTATGTTCTTATTTCAACCCTTGAGCCCAAATATTGTTCCCCTAAGAACAAGTCATCTGTGACATTATAGGTGATGAATGAATGACAGAAATTTGACCCCTTGCCTCTCCAATCATGCAGCAATTGAACTAGAGAACTTGTCTTCCTAGGAGAAGTCATTTTCCTAAGTGGAACACAAGTTATGGGGGCTGAGAGGAGTCTTCAAGTTCACGGATGTAATATTTTCCATGCTGTGTTCTTCCCTACTCATAAAGTTTGATTTTTAGCACCTGGCATTAAAAATAAAAATCCTTCTTGCCTAATGACACCCCTCATTCCTAATCTTTCTTTCCTTCCTTTGGTGAAAATCTTTGGGGAGTATCAGTTCACATTTTTCATTAGCATTTCTTCTTGGTTTCCTCAGATTTTTACAAGTGGTTAAGCAATTAGTATACTTCTTAAGCCTTTAAGCAAATAAATGCTTAGAATAACACAATGTGTAGTCACTATCATGCCTGCAGTGAAGCCGACTATATCATTTTCATCAGCTCATGGGAAGTGTGTACAATCAGTGTCTACAGTGATCATGTGGAAACTTAGAGCTTACATTCTACAATATGAAAAGTACTTTCCAAACATTTGCTCATTGTAGCATAATCTTCTGAAGATTGGCTAGACGGAGCAACTCAAACAGGTCTGTGTCTCACTCATATTATTGCCTTAGTCCTTACCAATGCCTGGTAACTCACAAATGTCTTACAGACTTTGTTAAAGGAATGATGGCTTTCCCTGAACCATTCAGTGGAGATTCAAACTTAGAAGTTATGACGTAGTCATTGTCAGAGTGAGACACAATGCAGATGCTGTGGCTGCTAGGGAGTTGTCCAGGGTACTGGCAGATCATTACGTGGCTTTGAAAGTGGGTGCTGGAGTGATGAAAAAGTATCATCAGGTGTGGCTGTGGCTACCTTGGCCACCTGTGTGTCACTTGCCAATGCAAGGACTCGTCATAGCTACACTGTGGGGTCAATATTAGGAGCTCTTTTGGGTAGGAACAGTAGAAAAAATAGAGCCTGTGATAGCTTTAAAAAAATTGTGTACCAAGGCCAGGTGCAATGGCTCATGCCTGTAATCCCAGCACTTTGGGAGGCTGAGGCAGGCAGATCACAAGGTCAGTTTGAGACAAGCCTGATCAACATGGTGAAACCCTGTCTCTACTGAAAATACAAAAATTAGCCGGGCACGGTGGCATGTGCCTATGATTCCAACTACTTGGGAGGCTGAAGCAGGAGAATTGCTTAAACCTGGGAGACGGAGGTTGCAGTGAGCCAAGATCACACCACTACACTCTAAGCTGGGCAACAGAGCAAGACTCTGACTCAAAAAAAAAAAAAACAAAAACTGGGCCATTGTATCTTCTTCATGGATGACTGTTGAATTTGTATGTATTAATTGTGTAATATCATTCTCTTTGTGGCATCACATATCTTCTTTTTATTTTTTGGAGATAGGGTCTTACCTTCTCACCCAAGCTGGAGTGCAGTGGCATGATCCCAGCTTGCTGCCACCTTGATCTCCTGGGTTCAAGCAAAATTTCTATCTCAACTTCCCCCAAGTAGCTGAGACTGCAGGCACACATTAACACGCCCAGCTAACTTCTATATTTTTTATCCAGACAGGGTTTTGCCATGTTACCCAGGCTGGTCTCAAACTCCTGAGCCCAAGTAATCTGCCTGCCTAGGCATGCCAAAGAGGGAACCCTGCATCTTCTTTTTAGCTATATATTTTATGAATGTCTAGATTGTAACATTCATGATTATTTTTAAAGCTTGATGCTGTGAGGGTCATTCTTTACAGTAAATGTTCTATTTTGGTACCTCTTGTGCAGTTTTTTAATTCTGCTCATTATGATGGCGTCTTACATTGAGCGAATCACAATAAAGATAGCTGCAGGGGGAGAAAGAGAGTCACAAAGAGTTTAAGTGTCCTAGCTGGAAATCTGAGGGATCATCTACAAGATTCAGCATGGTACCATGAAAAGATGAAGCCAGCGCTGTCTCAGACCAATCTCGGCACTGGGCATTCCTAATGCTGCCTGCTTTGTGGTGGTGTTGTAGGCATTAAATGGAAAAGCGTGATGGTGGATTTCATGTGTCAACCTCCCTAGGTTAGGGTGACCAACGGTTTGGTCAAACACCACTCTAAATGTTGCTGTGAGTTTTTATGATTTTTAAATAATTTTCCAGATTTAATTAAATTTAATTCCGTAGACTTTGACTAAAAGCAGATTGCCCTCCATCATATGGGGGAGACCCTTCAATCAGCTGAAGGCCTTAGTAGCAAAGACTGAGGTTTCTTAAAGAAGAAGGAGTTTTGCCTCCAGGGTGCAACAAAATTGGGTCAGTCAAGTGGTTCGTGCCTGTAATCCCAGCACTTTGGAGGCCAAAGTGGGAAGTCGGCTTAAGGCCAGGAGATCAGCCTGGGCAACATAGTGAGACCTCGTGACCACAAAATAAAAATTTAAAAAATAGCTGTGTATGAGCGCCTATGGTCCCAGCTATTAGGGAGGTTGAGGCAGGAGGGTCTCTTGAGCCTGGGAGGTGAGCCATGATTACACCACTACACTCCAACCTGGGCAACAGAGCAAGACCCTGTCTCAAGGAAAAGAAAATAATAATGCCACAAAATTAGGTTTATCTGGAAACCCTGATTATTCCAGTTAGTCAAGCCCCAGCATATTTTTGGCAGAGAAGGTATCCAGTTATACCTTCTCTCCCATGATCCTCCGTGAACCTCATCCCATAGCCCCAGCAACTATGTGAGCTCCCACATTCAAGGCACCAAATGAAGAGACCCACAATATCATTAACCTGCCCAAGGTCATGACCAGTTTGCATCAATATTAGAATCCAAATCCCAGGCTTCTGACTCATCGTCTGTTCCTTCTCTGGCTCCCTGCTACCAACCCAGCTTTCCACCCCTATTCCACCCAGATGCTATGCCCACTTCACCATGGAAATCAGACTCTCCCCTCGAACAAGAACCAACAACAGTCATCATAACTTGTACATGTCACTGAGGATTGCTCTTCATCCTGGCAGCAGTCAGTGCCTCTGCCAGAGCCTGGCTTGCTCAGGTAGTCCCCACACTGGAGGCTCCCATGGCCCATCACATGGGGAACTTCTGTGATGCCTGCTGCTAAAAGCCTGTGTCCCAAGCACTGTTCCCTAGAGTCTCATGTTCAATCTAGTCTCTCTATGGTCAGTTAGCTTCATCACATGAGCCAGCATTTAAAAGGCGTTCAGGTGGAAAATGATTCTACCCACCTGTGTTATTGAAGCCACAGTCATCTGAGTCATCCACAAGATCACCCTCAAATCTGACACGAATGGCAAGGTTGAAGGGGTTCTCAAGACTACCCATAGGTTTGATAATTTGCTAGACCAGACTCATGGAATTCACTAAAAGCTGTTATACTCACAATTATGGTTTACAACAGCACAGGATACAGATTAAAATTAGCAAAGGGAAGATGTCATAAGGCAGAATCCAGGGAAATTTTACACTGGAGCCTCCAATCGCCTCTCCCCATGGAGTCGTGCATGGCGTTAACCACTCTAAGCAACAATATGTGACATATGTATGGGGTACTGTCAACCAGGGAAGCTCACCTGAGCCTTGGTGTCCAGAGTTTTTATTGGGACTGAGCTCCCAGTCAACCATGTGGCTGACTTTTAGTCTCCAATACCTCCAGAGATCAAGTGGATACCAGCTGTCCCAAAGCCGCCAGCGTAAGTCACATTGTCCAGTGGGGCCAAAGTGCCCAGGTAACAAAGATACTCTTAATGGGCAGGATGTTCCAAGGGCCTAGGGGTCACCTCCCAGGAGCAGAAGGCAAAGACCAGACCTCTCCTGGGGTAAGCTGTTTCTCACTACACTTGGCCTCTGTGGCATACCGGGGATGCAACTCAACTCTGCAGCACCCTACAGCCACCTGCCACATTCCTGACTGACTGGTCCTTTTGAAAGTGTAAGCTTCTTGTCTCAGAGAGGACCAGGAGAGGGAGCTGGGGTGACTCCATGCTTATCTTCCCCACAGCTGGCATCTAATGAGATGGCAGGTCCGCCAGGGGGTGCTGTGGCTTGTCCCTCTGCCTTTGTCCCTGGTATACTTATGCAGGGATCTACCCCAGTTCTGAGGTTAGCCCAGAATGCCACCTGCTCCAACACAAAAGCTGACCTGTTCCTTTCTGCCTATTGCAACCCCAGTTCAACAGACAATGGCACCTTCCCTTATTTTAAAACGCCTTTTCTTCCAACTGCCTGGCTTACCCTGTTTGTTATGTCAGAAGAGGTATCTAACAACTGACCAAATTTACAAAATCTACAGATTTCTGACACTCAAATTCCTCTTGGGCTCACATGCCATTGCAAGGCCCAAGGACACATGCTGGTGGGAACACCGGTGTCCAGTTCTTCTACTCTTTACAAGATGCAGGGTGGGGATGAGGGAAATTAGTGCCACCCTCACATCTCTCTCTCTCTCTCTCTTTTTTTTTTTTGTTTGTTTTTTAGAAATAGGTCATGCAATGTTGTCCAGGCTCACCTCAAACTCCTAGGCTCAAGTGATCTTCCCACGTCAGCCTACTGAGCAGCTGGAACTATAGGCATGAGTCATTGTGTCCAGCCTCACCCTTACATCCTGTCTATTTCTCTTATGGGGGAGAAAAGTGGAGAGAAATCAATGAGCCTTTGCTGCCACATTCCAAGGTGCAGATGAGAGGCCACCTACATTGTACAAATGAAGACCCCAGAGCTCCTTGGCCTTGCATCTGCTTTCCCACATCCCAGGAAAATCATAGTTGCAGGGAGGGGGGCTTCAGGCACAGGGGCTGGGACCAATGACCAAGGCAGACGTGGCAAGAGAGGGTGTGCAGGAGGCGGAAGTGAGGAGTGGAGGGGGTCCTGCCCAACAGGCCTTGGTGCAGGGTAAGAAAATGGTCAGCAACCTGGTCCCCTCAAAGGGCAGACATTGGGAATTACCCATAAGGCATGAGGACCCTTCCAGTCCCATCTGATCACCCGCCCAGGTCCTCTAGCAAATTTCTTCTCCACGAGGAACAGGGCAAATGGTCAGGGTACCTTCCTGCCTCCCTTCTCTCCATCTCACATCTTGCTAACACAGGACCTGTCCCAAGTCTCACCCTCCCAGGGTCTTGGTAGGGAAGCAGCAAATCACTTTGATAAACGGAACTAAGGCATTACAACTAATAACATTGCCGGATGGCATTTGCCCTTTAACAAGGCTCTGAGACCTGATGTCGAAAGGGACCAGTGGCAGAAGAGATGCTTCCACTTTCATGGGGAATTACCTGGTGCCACCCCTGCCTGCAGAAGCAAAGAGACTCCAAGAAATTGGCCAGCCAAACAGCTTTATGCCATCTGAACACTCCAAAAATCACAGAGATGTAAAACCAGCTGAAGAGATTCCCTAAGTCACTTGGGGGTGCCATGCTCTAGACATTGTAGAGTCTGCTTCTAGAAGCCTGGAGACGCCCATTGCCTCTGCCTCACCTCTGCCTTACCTTGCCTCAGCCTCTCCCCTCAGGAGCAAAAGGGCCCTTCTGCCCTCTGCCCCCATAGAACCTGTCCGAGCAGGCCCAGATCCTATGTCCCCAAGCCCAGCCTTACCCTGGGAAGTTCGATGGGGGAGGCAGGGACTTCATCTTTTTCAACTCCAGGTACCACAGGGCTCTGTAGATAAGAATGGCATCCACAGTGCTTAGTGGACAAGAATGGCATTGCCTGTACCCCATGGCTGCACCAGCCCTGGTTCTGATCCCAGGCTGCAAAAAAAAGAAAGAAAGAGAGAGAGAGAGAGAGAGAGAGAGAGAGAGAGAGAGAGAGAGAGAGAGAGAGCGCGAAAGAAGGAAAGAAAAAGAGGCAAGCAGGCCACTGGCACTCACTCACTTCCCAAGGATTAGGTCAGCCCCACTTCAACTGTCTTCCAGACCCTGGGAGAGGCCGGGTGCAGACCTCTGGAGATAAAGTGTGAAGCCTGCCAATCTGCCAACACCAGATGTTCAAGATGAAAATCTCATCTTTCCAAATGCTGAAGGGGTCCAGTGGATCAGGGACACTTGTTCCCAGGGTGTCCCAGCAGCTGAGCCCAACACTTTCTCACCCACCTGTTAGCCACAAAGGCAGAGGCACCTAGTATCCAACAGCCAGGAGACACAGCACAGGAGTGGAATGCACTTGGCACAGACAATTACCTTTCAAATGTTCCACCTCCATCATCAGAACAAAGACTAGCCCAGAGGCCTGGACTTCCATTCCCACTTCCTTTATTTAGGGGGCCATGAACTCAGTCCTGCCTCTGGGTTCAGGAACCAAGGCTAGACCTGGTTGCAGCTAACACATGCCATGTGGGGCTTTCATCTCAACTTTGTCACTCACTGTGACCTTGAGCCTTTTAAACTCTCCTCTGCCAATTACTCCTCTCTGAAATGGGAGTAAACTAACTTCCCAGGGAAGTCCTGTAGCAGAGTGAGGTGACACATGCCAAGAAGAGACAGGAACACCTGGAGATGCAGCAAACACTATTTTTATTTCATACCTGAAAGCAACAGTCTCTCCATGGAGTCGGCTGTGTTGGCTTTTCCGCCCATAATGTTTGTGGTCGGATCATGTCTGTATTTAAACCAAACACAATATTTAAGCCACTAGAAATAAGAAAACAAAGAGGAGAAAATTCCATCACATAGGTTTTTGTTTTTTCACTTCAGTCTATTCATCCAGATGGTGATAATTAGCGGGCTCGCCTGTCTGCACCTGTCATTGTTTATGTACACGTTCTACCTATAGGAATGTGCGAGGAACTTTCTAGATGCATAAAGAGTGATGCTGTGGAATCAGATACAGCCTACAGTTCTAGGATTCACCCTTGGTTCTTTGATGGAGTCAAGAATAGTCTTGGTGCTAAAGGGACCAAGTCAAAGATTTGCACTGCCAGCCGTGGGGCAGCTTTCCCTGCCTCCAACAGTTTTGCAGTCACTAAAGCTGCCACACACGCTGAACTTAAATGCCTGCTTAGGCAAAAGCAGCCATGTCAGTCACTTAACGTTTCTTAAAAATCCCTGCCTTACTCCATTTTGTGTTGCTATTTAAAAAAAAAAAAAAAAAAAAAAACTTGCCACTGGATAATTTATAAAGTTTTCTTTACCTCATGGTTCTGCAGGCTGAAAAGTTCACGGGCATGGCCCTGGCTTCTGGCGAGGGCTTTCCTACCACATTGCGACACGGGGAGAAAGGTCAAAGGGGAAGCGAGTATGTGCAGAGAGGGGGAACCCTGAGGGGTCTCCTGGCTTTATAACAATCCACTCTCATGGGAACAAATCCATGCCTGTGAGAACAGCTGCACCAAATCATTACTGCGAGATCCCTCTCCATGACCCAAACACCTCCTGCCAAGCCCTGCCTCCCAGTATCATCACACTGGGGATCAAACCTCAACATGAGTATTGGTGGGTACAAACAAACCACATCCAAACCATTGCAAACCCCATACATACCAGGGCCCCATTCCAGACTCACTGAATCAAATCCTTTGGGATGGTGCCTGAAAAACAATCTATTTCAAACACACGATGGATTCTGACACTTGGTTGAGTTTGGGATCTTCTGGACTGGAAGGAACTCTCAGGCTTTGAGTGGAGACCCTGGATCTGTTCCAGGTTTTGCCAATAAGTTTCTGTTGTCCCTGTGTGACTTTGGGCAAGTCACTTTCCTCTATACTTTTCTCTAACTAAGAATGGTTTTGGGGTTTTTTTTTTGTTTCTTTTTGAGGCAGAGTCTCACTCTGTCACCCAGGCTGGAGTGCAGTGGCATGATCTTGGCTCACCGCAACCTCTGCCTCCCAGGTTCAAGCAATTCTCTGCCTCAGCCTCCCAAGTAGCTGGGATTACAGGCGCACACCACCATGCTGGGCTGATTTTTGTATTTTTTAGTAGACACTGGGTTTTATTATCTTGGCTGGGCTGGTCTTGAACTCCTGACCTCATGATCCACTAGTCTCGGCCTCCCAAAGTACTGAGATTATAGGCGTGAGCCATTGCACCCGGCCTAATCGACTCCTTTAAATCACTTGTCTAGATCATTTATATTTAACTAAGCACTTTCATAAGTAATATTTATTCTTTACAACCCTGGAGGCAGATCTTATCCCTGGTTCGTAGGCAGGGAAAGGACCTCAGCTATGAGTGACCAAACTCACTGAGTTAATGGGAGCCCCTACACTCCAGGCCACGTCCAGTGTTCTGTTTCACCCTAGATTTGCTTCCTAGAGATCAGTAACAGCCACAAGATGCTCTCCACTCAGCCCCACGCCACGTATTGTTCCACGCCTCCTCTATTGGCTTTGCGGTGTGAAGTGAACCATTTGGGGGTTCAGTGTAAAACTGGATTTTCCAAATGGAATTCCAAGAAACCCCAACTCCTAGAAAGATGCTAAAACATGCTGCTTCTTTTTTTCACATAGGATTGTTGCATAGTTGTGTTTGGGTAATGCCATATACAGTCTTTCCTTCTTAGAAAATTATATTAGCAATTAAAGGCTCTGAGAAGTTTTGCAATAAAGATGCTGTTATAAATTTGTTTCATTCAGCATTTGACAACAAAACTGGTTTTTCTAGCAACATTTTGGTCCAGAGAGAAGGTGATACACATGTAGAAATGACTGACTGAGAGTATGGTGGACACTTGTTCACTATGCCAGAAATAAAAGATCTTGAAGTGAAATTGATTAAAACTACGATCATTGTCAAATAATCACATTTAACTCCTCTCTTAAAACCTGTCACTTAAGATGCTCTATTAACTAAATCTCTTTAAAGTATTCATGTCATTGTATGTAAATGCATTTTTAGTTGAAGGATTAGTAGATAAAACACCTATTTTTATTTCTATTTAATCTCATATTCTGTATTCCCCAAGTTTACAAATAGATATCGTTTATAAACTAATACAAAACAAATAATTTAAAATCATCTGTCATCCCACAGTTTAGATTTAATAAAAGAGTGGGCAGTGGACGATGGAGAGAATGGAGGTGGGAGACAGACTGTGGGAGAACCTCAAGGTGTGGTCCACCGCGTGTAGCTATAACCTGCGATGCAAGGTTTTTAAAACCATGGGCTAAAGAATGGTTGTGGAGGTGTGAAAGCGCTGGTTTCAGATAAGCAGATTTCTGGGCCACAGATGTGCCAAGACTGAGCCCCACATCCGACCTCTCTATGTCCCTGTATGGACTGAAGACCCAGGGAAGAGGACAGAGACCAGGGAGATCGTAGAGGAGATCTCAGGCAAAGAGCAGAACCCATCTTCGGAAACTTGGATTCACAAAAGGGGTATAGGGAGAAGACTGCAGTGCGATTGGACACTCTGCAGCACCTCCAGAGTACACAGGGATTGGCTGGAAACAGAGAGAACATGGCGGTAGTGGTAATGGGAACGCACGTGTATGCCCTTACTATGTGCACTGTTCAAAGAGCTTTAAAATCAACTCATTTAATCCACACAACAACCCTATAAGGGACCTTCAATCATCCCCATTTTATAGATTGGGAAACTGAGGCAGGGTGGGCTAAGGAGCTTACCCAATTTCACAGAGCTATTAAGAGGCTGAGCTAGATGTGACCCAGCATCTGACTCTCCTAACAGATCTACAAAGGTTATAGGGAACCAGGCCCCAGAGACCCTGCAAATAGAGGAAGAGAAAGGTGCAGATATCCACAGAGGAGAAGGAGATCAGCTGTGGATACCCAGTGCAGAGCCAAGGGCAATCAGCTCTGCCTGGAAAATGATGTCATGGGTATCAGACTTGGGGGTGGGGATAGGGAAGGGTCTAGTTTGAATCTTTCATGTTATCCAGGCAGATGAGGCCTGGTAGCAAGTTAATTCCCAAGGGCACAGAGGTGGCTTGTGACTCAGCAGGGCTGAAGCCCTAGTGTCCTGGCTCCTCATTCAACTCTAGGAGGGGACAGGTTGGGGCAGATCTGTGATTAAGGCAGAAACTGGAGCCTGGGGTTGGGGAGTGTCTGAAAAACCCACTGCCTGGGGGCTGGGAGCCTGGCTTAGCCCGTCTGAGTTCACAGCAAGGTGCCGGTACGAAAGGCCTATGTGAATTAAGCAACAAGGTGAAAATATCACCTCTCCCATTTTGTGTTCCTCCTTCTCCAACAGAATAAGGCCCTTGCAGACCCTCACATGGTTCCTTCAAAGTGAAAGCCTTGAAGCCTGAGAAGTCAAAATGCAAATAAATCACTCGGTGTGGATAACCTACAGCTGAGTTAGAGGACCTGCTCAGACAATCAGTGAGGATTGGTTGGGCGGGGCCTCCCTGAAGAACTGCAGCATGGTGAATGCCTACAGCATGAGGGCCACCTGGGCAGGAGGGACACACAGGGGCATCAGGAGGAAGCAGAAGCCAGAGAGGAAGAAAACACCCAGGGAGCCCCATTTGCCCCCAGTGCACACATGAGCACCCCTTGGGCAGTCATGGTGGGGAAGAGCATGGCTGTGCACAGGTGCCGTGTAATTGGACACTGCAATTGGACTGCAGTGTGATCGGACACTCTCTGCAGCACCTCCAGAGTACCCAGGGATTGGCTGGAAACTGAGAGAACATGGCGGTAGTGGTAACGGGAACGAATGTGTATATTCTTACCATGTGTTTAAGATCAATTCATTTAATCCACACAACAACCCAATGAGGGATTGTTTCAATCATCCCCATTTTATAGACGGCGTCTGTTCATCTTGCCTGATGCTGAAAGGAGGAAGAGGAGCATTACAGGCCCAGGGTCTGCCTGCCCCTGTCTCTTCTACCTCTGCTTTGCTCCTTGAAGATCCTTATCTGCTCCCCACTCTCTTCCACACCTGCCATCTTCTTCCTCTACTGGCTTCTCTCCCCTAACACCGCTCCCCCGCACTTTCCATCCTCTCCTTGCAGCCTCCGCCCTCCTCCCTGGAAGAGGAGGGCCAGCAGAGTTGGGGCTGTTGATAATGTGCACAGCCAGGAGACTGTGGGGCAGTGCCACAAGTACCCTGAATGTTGCGGGCATGCAGGTGAGACGCCCAGAATAGTGTCCAGGATGTGGGCTGTTTCCCAGGCAGTGCTCTGCCGAGGACAAGAACACAGAGGCTCAACTTAACAACCTTTTTCCAAAGTCCAGAGTGCCTCCCCATGTAATGATGCCCCAGTTTACTACCCGGGAGAGGAGTGGGCAGCAGCAAAAGGGACGTTGCCAGTTCAGGTCCAAAGCTGGTCCCTCCGTGGCTTAGTTCTTAGTCTCACACACATCTCTCCCAAAATGACATCTCAGGTACCACCTCATTTATCCTTAGGTGCTCTGGGAAGTGGGCACAGGCCGGGCACCAGATACAGCCTGACAACCCATGCTATTAATAGAAAGGGGGTCTGAGTTATTTTTGTGCTTTCAAGAAGATAACACACGCAAAAGAATGAAGTTTGACTCCTCCTTCACTTTATGTACAAAAACCAACATACGATAAATCACAGGCTAAATGTAAAAGCTAAAACTATAAAACTCTTAGAAGAAAATATAGGCATAAATATTGGTGACCTTGATTTCTTAGATGTGATACCAAAACCAGGAGCAAAAAGGAAAGACAGATACACTGGAATTCATAAAACTTAGACACTTTTATGTTGCACGTGATATCATCAAGAAGGCAAAAACACAACGCACAGAATGGGAGAAGATGTTTGCAAATCATTAGCTCTGATAAATGATTTGTTTCCAGAATAGAAAAAGAATGCTTGGGACAAAGATAAAAATATAAACAATCCATTTTTTTTTTTGAGACTGAGTCTCACTCTGTCGCCCAAGCTGGATTGCAGTGGTGTGATCTAGGTTCACTGCAGCCTTCACCTCCTGGATTCAAGAGATTCTCCTGCTTCATCCTCCCAAGTACCTGAGATTTCAGGCATGCACCACCATGCCTGGCTAATTTTTGTATTTTTAGTAGAGATAGAGTTTCACCATGTTGGCCAGGCTGGCCTCAAACTCCTGACCACAAGTGATCCACCCACCTCAGTCTCCCAAAGTGCTGGGATTATAGGCGTGAGCCACCGTGCCCAGCCAACAATCCAATTTTTTAAATGGGCAAGGGATCTGAATAGCTATTTTTCCCAAGAAGATATACAAATGTCTAATAAGCATATAAAAAGATGCTCAACATCATTACTCAAAGGAAATGTAAACCAAGATTGCAGTTTAACATTAGCTTAAAGGTCAGAAAGCACTAAGGAGAATGTGGAGAAATTAGAACCCTCCACACTGCCAGTGACAATGTGAAATGCGACAGCCACTTCACAAAACAGTTTGGGGCCGTGTGCAGTGGTACATACCTGTAATCCCAACACTTTGGGAGGCTGAGGCAGGAGGATGGCTTGAGCCTAGGAGTTCAAGACCAGCCTGGGCAACATAGTGAGACCCTGTCTCTTTTTTAATACAAATAAATAAATAAATAAATAAATAAGAAAAACAGTTTGGCAGTTCCTCAAATTTTTGAGCACAGGTATCATGTGACCCGGGAATTCTACTCCTACGTATTGTAACCAAGAGAAATGAAAACAAAGGTTCACACAAAAACATGTACACAAGTGTTCACAGCAGTATTATTCATAATAGCCAAAAAGTGGACGCTATCTAAATGTCCAACAGCAACACGTGATATATTCATACAATGCAGTATTGTTTGAAATTGATTCATGCTACAACCTGGATCAACCTTGAAAACGCTGTGCTAAGTGAAAGAAGCCAATCACAGAAAAATCCCCTACCCTAGGATTCCCTTTATGTGAAATGTCCAGAATAGGCAAATCTCTAGATACAGAAATGAGATCCGTGGTTACCAGTGAATGAGGACTGCGGGTAAAATGGAGCCTGGTTTATGGCCGTAGGGTTTCTTTTGAGGTGATGAAAATGTTCTAAAATTAGATTGTGGTGCAGGTTGAACAACCCTGTGAATATCCTAAAAGACGCTGAAATGCTTGAGAGAGGTGGAATGCATGGGGTGAGAATTGTATTTTAATAAAACTGTTTTGTTTTTGAAAAAAGATTCATGAAATTGGTATAACTTCATTTTAAAACTGGATAGGCCAACTTAAATTCAAGTCGTGATTTTGTCTGACACCCCTCAGTTCTGAAATACTGTGGGTCTCATATGGACTGCAAGTTGATGAGTGAAACTATTCGTGGATGCTTTTCACTCAAACATTTGAGGATTTTTTTTTTTTTTTACCTGCTGTCAAGCCTTGTGTTAATATCAGTGAAATAAAGTCAGAGATAAATGTATTAAGGGGCCACTGTGATCCCACCTGGGTGGCAGAGCAAGACCCTGTCTCAAAAAAAAAAAAAAAAAGAGAGAGAAATGCATTAAGATACAGGTGGCTGCTGGGCGTGGTGGCTCACACCTGTAATCCCAGCACTTTGGGAGGCTGAGGCTCAGCTGAGGCTGAGGTAAAAAAAAAAATCCTCAAATGTTTAAGTGAAAAGCATCCACTAATAGTTCTGCTAATCAACTGCAGTCAGTATGAGACCTGTAGTATTTCAAAACTGAGGCAGGTGGATCACCTGAGGTCAGGAGTTTGAGACCAGCCTGGCCAACATGGTGAAACCCAATTTCTACTAAAAATACAAAAATTAGCCAGGCGTGGTGGTATGTGCCTGTAATCCCAGCTACTCAGGAGGCTGAGGCAGGAGAATCGCTTGAACCTGGGAGATGGAGGCTGCAGTGAGCCAAGAACTCCAGCCTGGGTGGAGACTCCAAGACTCCAGTCTCACAGAGTGAGATTCCATCTCCAAATAAAATAAAATAAAATAAAAGATACAGTGGCAAGCTAGACAATGACGAAAACCTAAGGCCTGATGAAGACATAAAGGTTAGAAAGGTTCTCAGCTGAGTGGGCGCCTTTGGGGTGAACAAGGAGCCAGAACACATGGCCTCTCACCTCCCCAACAGGAGCAGAGCGGCTGTGATGGTGCCTCTGAACCCCCAGCTCAGGCCTGGGGAGCTGCTCCTCGAAAGAGGAAGGGCCAGGCCACCTGGAGATCCAGTGAGATCTTCTCCTTACCTTCACCTGATGCTGCAGCCTCCGAAAGCACGTCTGAAGAGCGCTGAGATTCTCTTCCTCTAGAGCAGGTGCCACCTCCATCTCAGGAGAGGCCTTCAGCTCTTGGCACTGGGGTGCAGCACCCTCAGGGCTCACAGCAGCTCAGATCTGTCTCTCTGCTGTTGCAATGGAGAGCATCTTCCACTCCAGCCCTGCTAATGAGCAGGGAGACGCCGGGTAAACTGCGAGCGATGAAATTCACAGATGATACTAATTTGGGAGGTGCCAGAAACACCAGCTCCAAGAGAGAATGCAAACAAGCTGTGGAGGGAGAGGTTAGAAGCTCAGGCAAGAGCCAGCCACACAAGGTGGGTTGGAAATCCATGAATGCTCGTGAATGCCACTGGCAGAGGGAGGAGCTGAGGCCAGTTTCTCCAGGTTTAGGAGGTGCGAGGGTGGACTTCAGATTGTGGCATACTGATATCAGATTGATATCTCCTGCAAATCAGATGGGGCTGTGCCATGAGAAAGGCCATGCAATTTGGAAAATTCTGCCAGTCAACAAAGCCCAACATGCCAACTGTTCTAGCAGAGATCTTGGTCCTGCCATGATGAGAGCAAAAGTCTTCTTTTTCAAAGCCATTTCTATGTCTGCTGGCATTTTCCCAGCTGGCATTTATAGAACTGGGAACGAAGATGCGTAAGGACCGATGTGAGGCTCTACTCATAGTGCCTACTGCAGGTTGGATCTGCAGGTTCGAATGATCCTAGGTCAGTGAGTAGGGCACAGCACAGATGGCCGGCATCAACAGGTCCCATAATACAGAGAAAGGCTGAGCAGGGCTAGAGGAGGAGTGAGCAGGAGCACAGAGGCTGGTCAGGTGCGGTGGGGAGGCTGGAAGCAGCACAGACATTGGCTGGTGAGCTGCCGTGGGAGGAGGGATGCCAGGGGCTATGGACAGAGCTGTGTCCTCTCCATATGCACATGTTGAAGCCCTGGCCCCACAATGGGATGGTATTTAGAGATGTGGCCTTTGAGAGGTAATTAGGGTTACATAAGATCATTAGAGCGGTAGCCTTAGGATGGTGTATTGGTTTCCTAAGAAGAGGAAGAGAAGGGGCTGTGTCTCTGCAGTTGAGGACTTCCGAGAAAACCAGGCATCTGCAAGCCCAGAAGGGAGCCCTCACCAGGAACCAAATCGGCTGCAGTTCCAGCCTCCAGAACTGGGAGAATGAAATGTCTGTTGTTTCAGCCACTCAGTGCATGGTACTTTGTAACGGCATCCCTAACAGACTAATACACCAGGGGTCCACAGTGGGAGGCAGATGGCAGACGGGGTTACTCCTATTACAGCGGACTCGGAACATTCACTTGCAACTGCTGAAATCACCCTATGTCTCTCATGCACACAACAAATATTTAAGAACCAACTAACCTCCAGACACTGATAACACTACACAGAGCCCAAAGCAGAGCCTTGCTGTCACGGGGCTTATATTCCAAGGACTTCAGCATATGACTAGAAGTTCAATAAAGGCATTTGTGTGTGCCCTGGGCTAACATACTTCTCATACAGTGTTTTCCTAAGTCTTAAGTTGATATCAGGACAGACTTTATAATGTTGACTCCTTCATGCCACTTGGATAAAAGCTTACTAGGTGCAAGACGTGGTACAAAGCACTTCAAATTTTTAAGTCTTATTATGTCAGCCCCTTGGGGTGATCTTCTTATCCCCATTTCACAGATTATGAAACAGGCTCAAAGAGGCTTAAGTAACTTTCCACAGTTTACACAGCTTTCAGGTTAACAGAGCAAGGAATCAAAATAAGTTTTTTTTCGGAGTTTTGCTCTTGTTACCCAGGCTGGAGTGCAGTGGCGCAACCTCAGCTCACTGCAACCTCCGCCTCCTGGGTTCAAGCGATTCTCCTGCTCAGCTTCCCACGTGTCTTGAATTACAGGCACCCGCCACCATGCCCAGCTGATTTTTTTTTGTATTTTTAGTAGAGATGGAGTTTCACCATGTTGGCCAGGCTGGTTTCAAACTCATGACTTCAGGTGATCTGCCTGCCTCGGCCTCCCAAATTTCTGGGATTACAGGTGTAAGCCACTATGCCCAGCCTTAAAATAAGTCCTATTCAAACATCACAGCTGCTCCATAAATATGTACAATTATGTATCAATAATAATTATGTGTACAGTTAGTATGTATCAATAATTATTATGTATAAGTAAATAAACAAGTAAAAGGTCTGACTCTCAGACTCTGCTGTAACCACAGATTCTTGGAACATTGTGTTACAGTTTTAGGTAACACTCAGCATTCTTCCTGCAAATAAATACCTCTAGTTCACTATTCTGAAGCCAGGAACTTTCCTCTGGTTTCTTGGTTAGCGAACTTGAGAATGAACTTGGTGAACTTGTGCTGTTCACTCCCAGGCCTCACTCCAGGTCTCAGGTGATGCCAGGGAAACTTCCCAGGTGATATGTGGGGTTTTTGTTACATCCATAGAAGTAACATTTATTATTATACTATATAGCAATTGTTCAGGCCTATACTATTACTTTTTAACGAGTTAATAGAGTTTCCAATTCTTGTAAATTCAGAAAGCAAAAATGGCTTAATTGCTTTAAAAAATCTTTATTGAAATATAATTTGCAAATCATAAAATTCACCTATTTAAAGTACACAAATCCCAACCTGGGTAACATGGTAAGACACCGTCTCTACAAAAAATACGAAAATTAGCTGAGCATGGTGGCATGTACCTGCAGTCCCAACTACTCAGGAGACTGAGGCAGGTGGATAGGTTAAGCCCGGCAGGTTGAGGCTGTGGTAACCCATGATCATGCCACTGTACTCCAGCCTGGGCAACAAAGCGAGATCTGTCTCAGTTTTTTTAAATGCACAAATTGATGGTTTTTAGTATATTCAGAGTTGTACAATTAATCACCACAATCTAATTTTACAACATTTCCTTTACACAAAAAAAGAAAACCTTTAGCGGTCATGCCTCATTCCTCTTCACCCCTAGCAGCCACTCATTCATTCACTTTGTTTCTGGGGATTTGCCTGTTAGAGGCATTTCATGTAAATGGAATTATACAATGTGTAGACTTTCTGTGAGTAGCTTCTTTTCACTTAGTGTAATGTTTTCAAGGCACATCCATGTTGTAGCATGTAGCATTCCTTTTTGTTAAGTAATATTGGATTACATGGATATACCACATTTTGTTTATTCATTCACTAGTTGATGGAGATTTGGATTGTTTCCACTTGTTGACTATTATGAATAATGCTACTGTGAACATTTGTGTACAAGTTTTTGTATAAACCTATGTTTTCATTTCTCCCGGGTATTTTCCTAGGGGTAGAATTGCTGGGTCATGTTTTAAGTCCAAATTCAACCCTTTAAGGAACTGCCAGACTGTGGTGTCATCTCACATTCCTACCAGCAATGTATGAGAGTTCTAACTTTCCCATGTCTTCACCAGCACTTGTTACTATTCTTTTTTAAAAAATCATCACCATATTAGTGGTTGTGAATTGGTGTCTTGTTGAGGCTTTAATTCATAATTCCCTAATGATTAGTGATGTTGGGCATCTTTTCATGTACTTATTGGCCATTTGTATATTTTCTTTGGAGAAATGTCTTTTCAGCCTTTCCCATTTCCCATGTGATTCTGATATGCCTGGCTGAGGACTTTCTTCATTTAATATTGTTCTACTCCATGACTAGAGATTAGAAGCTTAACCTTAACCAGGCATTTGAGGAGAAAGAGATTCCAGTAAGAGATTATGAAGACATTGCAAAAAACCCATGTCCCTGCTAGCCTGAAGTTGGTTCCCTAATGATGGAAAGAGAACAGGAGTGAGAGAGGGAGAGCACCTCTTTGTTGAATGCAGACATATCAGTTAGGAGGTTTCAGCTCACAATAACAGCAAACCCAATCCAATATAATGAAAAGAAAAACTGTATTGTCTGTCATAATAAGAAGTCTATAGTTGAATAGTTTTAACTGATTAATTCAGTAGCTCAACAATACCAAAAACAATGCATAGATTTTTCTCATCCCCCATGCCTTAGTTTCTGTCCTCAGGCCTGCCACTCCATGTTCACAAGGTGGCCACAAAATCTCCAGGTCTTGTACACTCACATATCAAAGGCCGTCAGAGGAAACAGAACCTAGCATCACTAGTGTCCTCTTTTAACTCTCCCAGAAGCACCCAGCAGACTTCCTTCACACCTCATTGGCCAGAATCATGTCACATGCCCACTCCTGAGCCAATCACTGGCAAGGGAAGTATAATTACTATGATTGGATTAAGTTTACCAGGATTTATCCCTGAGTTTGGGAAGAGGGTCTGCTTTCCCCTGAAAGACTTGTCCATCTGCTCCTTGGACAAACTCAAGGTCTGTCACTAAGGAAGGTATTAACTCTTGGATAAGACACAGTGAACATTACTTACTACTGTATAGGGCAAGAGATTATGAAAAAAAGAACTGGAAGAAATTTGACCCTTTTATACCACCCTCTGCAGATCTATAGAGATGTTCCTGAAGGATAGTAGAGACTGCCTATAAGCTTTAAAGTGTCTAGTAATCCTCACTTTAAAAGACATTATTTATGTGGCTTGAAGCTGTCTATAAAACCAAGAATTGACCCAAGTTCTCTTAGCTCTAAAAGGCTGTCTGGGCCAAATGAATAATATTTGAGAGCTGGAAAGATCAAATGGGTGAAGGGGGGAGTCCATGAACCTTAGACTTTAAGCCCAGGTGACACAAACATTGGTGGGTGAATGGGGTGTCATAAAGTCAAGAGAAAGAGTCAGCTGGGGAGAGTTGAGGGATAGGTGGGAGAATTATAAATAAACAGCTGTTGTGGACAACTTAAAATTATGGTTGCAATTGTCCAGCAAGGGGCCCTGCATGGTGCTTCACACCTGGAATCTCAGCGCTTTGAGAGGCTGAGGCAGGAGAATTGCTCAAGGCCAGGAGTTTGAAGCGGCAGTGAGCTATGATCGCACCACTGCACTCCAGCCTGGGTGACAAAGCGAGACTCTGTCTCTTAAAAAAATGTCCATCACTAGTTGTAGTGGCAGGCACCTGTAATCCCAGCTACTCAGGAGGCTGAGGCAGGAGAATCGCTTGAACCTGGGAGGCGGAGGTTGCAGTGAGTGGAGATGGTGCCACTGCACTCCAGCCTGGGTGACAGAGCGAGACTCTGTCTCAAAAACACAACACAAAACAAACAAAAAATGTTCATGAGAGTATGTGTAAAGTTCTCAAAGTTTGATTTCCTCTTTTCTGCAGTTGTTTATTTTTAATCGGCTAGCAACAGGAAGAGGGTGCTGAGAGAAGGCAACAAATCTCCACCAAATGGGGCCTGAAAGTTCCAGACCGACAGTCACTTTCCTTCCAAACTCTTTTTTTTCTTTTTTGCCTCAGAAGACCTTGGAAACCCAGCAACCACATGGACTTAGGAGTTTTATTTAGAATGGCTGGGCTCTGTGCCTTGCACCCCGGTGGCCCACCTGGGGCCCGCTGAGTGGTTGCACCTGGGACCTTCCGGAGGCAGAGGCAGTGCATGCGCACACAGCCCGGCTCTGTCTCCCCCTCTACCACTTCCTGGGTGGCAGGCCGTGTGGGGGAACACCATGGAGTCAGGCAGATGTCTTGGAGCACAGGGAAAGTGAAAAAGGAAGTGGGGAATTTGCCTGGCAGACCCCAGTGAGCAAAATTAGCATCAGCCACAGGCAGGAGGTTCTCCAGTTATTTTTCCTCTGCTCAGAATCTCAGTAACTTTGCACAGACAAGATATTTTGTGCTACTGCACCCAGTACACAAGAGAAAGCCAATGGAAATGATAGGGCTTTCATTCCTTCATTCGGTTCAACATTTATTGAGGGCTTGTCCTGTACAAATGCACTGTTCCAGACACTGTGGGGATGGGGGAACTTGGAGGTTTATAACAAGGGTTGCCCTAAAGATCTAGTATCAAGATGGGGCTTGGATAGAGAGGAGCCCATGCAGTAGTTAAGAGCCAGACTTTTGGGGCAGGCAGGATTGCATTGCTGTTTATGCACTGCATGACCCTTAGCACGTTATTGAATTCCTCCCAGTCTCAGTTTTCTTACCTGCAAAATGGGAATAATAAAAATACCTAATTTACAGGATTATTGCAATAGGACATTTTTTTTTTTTTTGAGATTGAGTCTCATTCTGTTGCCCAGGCTGGAGTGTAGTAGTGCAGTCTTGGCTCACAGCAACCTCCATTTCCCGGGTTGAAGCAGTTCTCCTGCCTCAGTCTCCTGAGTAGCTGGGATTACAGGTGCACACCACCACACTCAGCTAATTTTTGCATTTTTAGTAGAGACAAGGTTTTGCCATATTGGCCAGGCTGGTCTTGAACTCCTGACCTCAAGTGATCTGCCTGCCTCAGCCTCCCAAAGTATTGGGATTATAGGCGTGAGCCACGGTGCCAGTATCATGGCAACAGGATACTGAAATGCTTAATACACTGCCTGGCACACGAGACCCTTCAACAAATGCAGTTCCTGGTAGGTACTATCAAGGAAGTAGAAATGGCTTTGTTATAGGAATAACCCTGAACCTGTTTGAATTTATTTTGAATCCTTTTTATTCTGAATTATAAAGCACACAGTCAAGTATGCAAAACAAATGTGCAGTAATGAGTTCTCATGAATGAAACATACCCATTCACTACTCAGGCAAAGAGACAGAATAGTAGCAGGACCCTACAAGTCCCATTACTGTCCCCTTCCAATCAGGATGCCCTCCAACCCTGAGAAGGGTAACTGCCATCCATTTATGGTGACACTTCCTTACCTCTCGTAAGTTTTACTACATAAACATGCATCTCTGAAAACTATCCTTTTTGCCTTAAAAATTCCATGTGAATGCAATTACATAATATTCCTTCTTTAGTATTTGACTTCTTTTGCTCAACATTGTAAGAATCATCTGTTTTTATGTGTAGCCATAAGTCAATCATCCATATTATTGCATAATATTCCACATGCCTCAATATATTTCATCAGTTTTACTATGGCACACACTTGGCTGTTTCTACTCCGCAGCTAGTATGAATAATGCTACTGAACACTAAGTACCTAGAAATGGTACTGCTGAGTCATAAGTTATGTATATATTTGGCTTTAATTGAGAATGTCAAATCATTTTCCAAATTGGCTGTACCAATTTATAATCTTACCAGCAATGTATTAGAAGCTAGTTGCTTCATATCCTTGTCAATGCTCAGTATTTTCCATCTTTTACATTTTTGCCACATTGGAGGATAAATGGTAGCATCTCATTGTGAATTTAATTTGCATTTCCCTAATTAGCAGTTCCATGGAGTACATTTCATATGCTTATCGGTCATTTATTTACTTTTTAGTGTGTGAAGTGCTTATTTCAGTCTCTTACCCATTCTCCTATTCAGTTGTCTCTTTCTTACTGATTTATGGGATGTTTTATGTATTCTGGACATGACCTTCTGTTGGTTATCATTCACAAATATCTTCCTCTTAAGGCTTGCCTTTTCATTTTCTTCATAATGTCCTAATGAACAAAAATTCTCGATTTTAAAGGAATCCAGTTTATCAGCCTCTCCCCTTATGGGTAGTGTATTTTGTCTGCTGTTTAAGAAATAGTTCCTCACACTGAGGTCATGGAGCTATTCTTCGATACTGTATTCTTGAAGCTTTGGTGTTTAATTTACTCACTCAAATGATACTCCAATTGAAACTGACTTTGAAGTATGGGGTAAGATAGGGTCCAGTCTTCCTCTCCATGAGGATGTCTAACTGACCTGGCATCACTTTTTTTAAGACCCTTCTTTCCCCTCTGACCTGAAGTACGAACTTCATCATAAATGAACCAACCACATATGCATGGGTCGGTTTCTGGACTCTGTTCTGTCCTATCCATCGATTCCATGTCATTTCACTCTTTTAATTGTGGTAACCTTATCATGACTCTAGCAGAGCAATAACTTCCATCTAGCTCCTTAAGAATGTCTTAGCGGGGCCGGGCATGGTGGCTCAAGCCTCTAATCCCAGCACTTTGGGAGGCCGAGGCGGGTGGATCACGAGATCAAGAGATCGAGACCATCCTGGTCAAAATGGTGAAACCCCGTCTCTACTAAAGATACAAAAAATTAGCTGGGCATGGTGGCACGTACCTGTAATCCCAGCTACTCAGGAGGCCGAGGCAGGAGAATTGCCTGAACCCAGGAGGCGGAGGTTGCAGTGAGCCGAGATCTCGCCATTGCACTCAAGCCTGGGTAACGAGAGAAACTCCGTCTCAAAAAAAAAAAAAAAATGTAATTCTTTTTTATTTTGAAATGCCTTCAAACATATAGAAAAGTTTCAAGAATAGTACAGATTTTTCTTTCTGAACCATTTGAGAGTGAATTGCCAAAATGATACCCCATCAGCCCCAAATACCCCAAACAAGAACAATCTCCTATGTAACAACCATACAATCCTCAAAATAAATAAATAGCATTGCTATATTACTATAATCGAATCTACAGACACTGTTCACACTCTGCCAATAGTCCTGATGTTGTCTTTGATAGTGAAAGGACCCAGTCTAGGATCACGTATTGTATTTCATTGTGTCTCTTTAGTTTTCTACAGTTTGGACCACTTCTTCAAGTTTTTTTTCCCTCGACTTTCATGATTTTGACATGTCAGAAAGCACAGGCCAGCTATTTTGTAGACTGCGCCTCCCGTGGGCATGTCTGATATTTCCTCATGATTAGATTCACTCCACCCTTTTAGTGGGAGAGTCTCAGATGCTGCTGCTGTGTTCTCTGCATCCTATCACATTTTGATGAGGCCCATTCCTGGCAACATGAATGTTGATCACTTAACTTAGGTGGTGTCTGTTCGGTTTCTTCTTTGTAAGGATTTACTGTTTAGTTTTGTAGTTCATAAGTTGGGAGGGAATTTAACATGTAAACTCCATCCTGTTTCTTAAAAACGTACCCATGTTTCTTGGCTGAATTATTACTATGGTGATTGTCAAATAATAATTTCATAATTCTCTCATTCCTTTAACATTTATTAGTTTGCATTCTATACTAAGGGAAAGCTTTCTCCTTTCCCCATTTATTTACCCATTATTTATTACATTAGCACGGACACATGGTATGAGTATGGATCCTTCTTTTGTTATTCAGTGGGTTACATCTGCCCAAGATGCAGCCAGTGATAGCCCCTTCAAGATGGCACTGTCCTTTTGGTATGTTTCCACCTTGTATTTTTTCTACCTAGGGCTTAGCCATTTCTTCAAGAAGTCATCATTCCTTCTAGTGAAGAATGGTGTTTAGAAACCAAGGTCTGGACATATAGTAAGCTCATTGCTATTAGAATGCTGTTGCTTCCAGCTCCTCTCAATGACAGATCTAAGGAATATCTGAATGAATGTACATTCATACATATATATGTGCATAATATATAAGTATGAGTATATACATATAAATATGCATGCATTTATATATAAATTTGTTTCAGTATCTATCACCACACTTTCACTTCAATATCTCCAATTCCAAACCAACGCTACAGAGGTCATTTTAATTTCTCCCTTTCCATATTTGTAACTTCCTTATCTGACAGTAAGAAATCTCTCTCATTATCCTCAATATATTTATTATTGGATCAGTGTCCTCTGTATGTCATCACTCTTTCACTGCTAGAGCCACCCCTCTTCCCCAAGCTGACACAACCACCCTCCTCCCATCACTCAGATTCTAACACCAAGAATGGACACCCTCCTCTTCCTGCTCTGGTTCAGGTAGTCTCACTCTTGGCTGCCACCACCCTCAACCCCTGCGTGGGAGCCTACCTTGCTTGGCTCTACCTAAGGGCTTCTGGATTAAGTTATTCAGGAACAAAGAAAGGCAGTGGGAAAAGGAGGGAACTTGGCAGATTTTGATTATTGCTGGCAAACATTAACTTAGGACATGCCACATGGCTGATCAGAAAATGGAAGCCATCAGAAGAGAATGACCTCATCCTCTCAGAACCATCCACCAACCTACCTGCATCTGTGCTCATAAACTCAACCTTTCTCCTACTACAATGAATAAACTCTCCCTGCTCTGGTCAATGAGGAGCCTATTAGCCTCCTCAAGGACTTCCCACTGAATTAATCATCTTTTTCTGCTTATTTCCATATAAAATGGGCTATATCTTCAATTTTAAAAATAAATCGCTAGGAGGCCACATCTCTTCTGCCTACTTCCCTTTCAGCAAAACTTCTTAAAAATGCTGCTGCTGGCCAGGAGTGGTGTGGTTCATGCCTGTAATCCCAGCACTTTGGGAAGCCGAGACAGGTGGATCACTGAGGTCAGGAGTTCAAGACCAGCCTAGTTAACAGGGTAAAAACCCACCTCTACTAGAAAATACAAAAATTAGTTGGGCATGGTGGTGCATGCCTGTAGTCATAGCTATTTGGGAGACTCAGATATGAGAACCACTTGAACCCAGGAGGCAGAGGTTGCAGTGAGCCAAGATCACACTACTGCACTTCAGCCTAGGCAGCAGAGCAAGACTCCGTCTCAAAAAAAAAAAAAAAAGTGCTGCTGCTTCTCACCATCTTCACTTTCCAAACTCATTCTTTCCTCAACCCTATTCTGACCAGGCTTGCATTCTCCCCAGTCCACCTGCTCAAGTGACTTTCATGTTGCCAAATTCACGGGCCAATTCTGCAGTCATCTTACTCAATCCATCAGTAGCATTGAGTGCAGCTGGGCAGTCCCCTTTTCTCGAAACGCTCCCTTCCCTTGGTCTCCATGTCTGCATTGGTTTGTCTCCCACCTCAGTGGTCATTCTCTCACATTCCGCTTGGCCAGCTCTTCTCCCTCTTCCCCAGCATCCCAGTGTTAGAGAGCTGTAGCTGTCCCAGCCCTCTCTTTACACACTGATCCCATAGGCAAGGACATCCAAGGTGAGTGCCAAGGCTTCATGCCATCTTGACAGCGAGGACCCGAAATCTCCTCTCTAGCCCCAGACATATATCTAAAGGCCTACCCAGCCATTTCTACTAGGAATCATAAATTATATATTCAACTTAACATGATCAAAATGGAACCTCTGCTTCCTGCCCACACCCCTCCCACTCTCACAGGTGTTAAGTGTCTCCATTTCAGTAAATGGCACCACCATTCAGTAGTTGCTTGGGCAAACCTTGGGGTCCTTACATTTTATTCCTCTCTGCCTGACACCCCACATTGAATGCAGCAGACTGTCTTGGTGGGTCTATCTATGATCTACATCTATGGATCTCCTAAATCGGACTTCCTACTTTTTCCATGCTATCACTCCAGTCCGAGTCACCACTTCCTGCTTGGATCTTAAATGTAATAACCTCCTAATACTGGCCTTGCTTCCACTTTGCCCATACTTGGATAGTTCTTTACACAGCAGCCAGAGTGGTTATTTTTGGGGTTTTTTGGTTTGTTTTTGTTTTTGAGATGGAGACTTGCTCTGCCGCCAGGCTGAAACGCAGTGGCACGATCTTGGCTCACTGTAACCTCCGTCTCCTGGGTTTAAGTGATATCCCTGTCTTACCCTCCCGAGTAGCTGGGACTACAGGCCCACACCACCACACCCACCTAATTTTTTGTGTGTTTTAGTAGAGACAGGGTTTCACCATGGCCAGGATGGTCTCAGTCTCCTGACCTCATGATCTGCCCTCCTCAGCCTCCCAAAGTGCTGGGATTACAGGCATGAGTGTTTTCGTTTGTTGGTTGGTTGGATTTTTTGAGACAGAGTCTTGCTGTCACCCAGGCTGGAATGCAGTGGTGCCATCATACCTCACTAGTCTTGACCTCCTGGGCTCAAGCAATCCTCCACCCTCAGCCTCCCAAATAGCTGGACTACAGGTGTGTGCCACTATACATGGCTAATTTTTTTATTAAAAAAATTTTTTTGTAGAGATTGGGTCTCACTATGTTGGCCAGGCTGGCCTCAAACGATCCTCTCACCTTGGCCTCCAAAGCACTATCACAAGCATAAGCCACTGCACCTAGCCCAGAGTGGTCTTTTATAAATGTAAATCAGATTGACTGAGAGCCTGGCACAAAACCCTCCAATAGTTTTTTATTGCGCTCAGAATAAAACTCAAATCATTATCATGGACAAAAAGGTCCTGTCTTTTCTGGCTCCGCTTTACCTCTGTGAACCCACGTTTCCGAGCAATGGGCCTTTTTCACTCTGCTGCGGCCATGAGGGCCTCCTTGCTGCTCCCCTAACACGCTTCTGTCCCAGGACCTTTGTGCTGACTGCTCTCCAATCTGTAATGCACTTTGCTTGGATCTTTGTTTTTTCTTTTTAGAGATGGTGTCTCCCTGTGTTGCCCCAGCTGCACTGGCTGTTCACAATCATAGTGCACTGCAGCCTCAGACTCCCCAGCTCAGCCTCCTGAGTAGCCGGAACTACAGGCACATGACACCATACCTGGCTTCCAGTTCTCTCACTACATTCAAGTATCTATTCAGATGTGATCACCTTATAGCTGTGTTTTCACCATTTAATCTAAAGTAGCACAGCACCTCCACAAACCTCTATTTCCCCTCCCCGAGCTCTCCATTTCCTTACACATTCATCTCTCACATAGCTCGCATCACTACCCGACATCATACGGTTATGGTTCCCTCCCACCTAGAATGTAAACCCCATGAAGTCTGGACCTTTTCTGTTCTCTGATATATCTCTGACACCCAGAACAATCCTCGTGCACAGAGGCTATGCTGAACTCAGGCAATGATTCAGGCAATATCAGTGTGACATGGTACTGTGGCTAAAAACCCCTTCTCCTGGGAACAAGAGCAGGCAGGAGTGGTGAGCTAAGTGGTCCATGCTGAGCCACAGGCAATGAACAAGCTTTTCCTTTAATGAGGAGGGAGTTGAAAGTGGTTATGAAAACTCAGGACAATAATCTTCTGATGTTCCTGAAACATCATCACCTTAGCAGTGATTCATAACCCCTCTTCTGCTTCTATACAATAACATCTTTCTAACTTCACTGATAAATTCATTTCCAACAGAAGAAAAACACCTTCTGCCTTAGTCACTGATACTTCCAAGTTCGGAGTTAAGCACCTGAGGGTGAGGAGTGTGGGCTCTTTTATTTTGGGTTCACATTTAACATGCAGCTGCTGCAAAGGCATTTTAAGAACACGGAGGTGACTGAAAATAAACTCCTGCCAGCAGGTTACCCGCATCCTATTCACCCTCTGCTGAAGTGGAGTTCCCAGCTCCTGCTCTGCAGCCTGCCTTCCAAGCTTGAAATAAAACGACAATGCCACTTCAACTGGAGGTTGAATACTGTTTTCAATGACTTCGTGGTCATGCTCCTGAGACCGGGATGCGCATTACCTTAGGGAGAGGCAAAGCCAAGCTAAACTGTGCAGGTTGGCGTGGCTTTGCTGGTTTGATGCTAACTGAGAAACACGGCCTGTCGCTATGAAATGAAGGAAATGGTTTTACCCTCATCTCTAGAACTGCACAAGCAGCAGATAATAGGCAGTTGGCCCTTGACCTCGACTTAGGAAGGGCAGAGAGAGAGACAGTGAACAGAGGCTTTCAACCTGTGCTATGGGCAGTGGGGAGGGCCCAGCTAGAGCCTGGCTGATGTGCAGACCTGACAGGGAAGGGGACTCTGTAGGAGGCTCCCCAAATATGAGCCACTTGGGATTCAGCTCTGGCAGGCTGCTCTGTGCTGGGGCAAGTCTGGGAAGAAAGGCGCACAGCCAGAGCAGAGTGGTTCCCTGCAACTGACCACTGACCTCCAGCTTCCATGTTTGCATTTCAAAGCAATCATAGAAATGTAACTTACTTTGAAGGCAAGGTTACATTCAAAGCAGACTGGCCTCTCAACAAAGGGACAATGACCAACTGCCTGATAAGCATCCTCCTAGGAGAGAGAGAGACTATCTGCCAGGGAGTGGGGGCAGAAAGGCAGGTAAGTAAAGTTTTTCTGCATAGGAAAGCCTTTGAAGAGTATAGATGTCTCACCTAATCCAAATCACTGCAAGAGTTCTGAAGTTCTCCATTAAATTGAAGCAAAACTGTTTGCCATATAGACTTGACTTGGTTTGAGGAGTTGCAGGGACTGAAATGGTTTCAGTCTCCAACTTTCTTAACTGAAAAGCATCAATATGATGACCATATTTTCTGAATCCAAAGTGGATTTAACCTAGGATCTTCCCCTGAAATAAAGGGCATGTTATCATGGTCTAGAGAAGACCATGGATCTATTTGGAAGGGCAGGAAAAGTGGAAGATACCTTTGATTTGGGTGATTTTTGCCTTCTCTCATAAACTAAAGCAATTCAACTCTTCTTAGGGGCTCTGCCAGCAATATTGAGGCTGGAGGGAACAGAGGAGAGAGAAGCACAACATAAAATATAAAATTCCATCATCTCCATTCAAACATCAGCCTGGAGGTGGGAGAATGAATTAGGTGGTTGGTCATTTTTCTCCCAAACTCAGGATCCAGTGCCTCTGGGCTTTGGAAGGTAATGGAATTGAAAGTTCTGGAACCTGTCTAGTGCTTTGGCCAAAATTCCATAAGCAATCTTATCGGGTGAGGAAGGTGACTCTCATTCAGTGTATGGGAGAACAAATCTACTTTGTCTTTCTTTTGCCAATCCAATCCTCCATCATAGATAATGCAGTGCTATCCAGGAGCAGCAGAGCTCACCCAGGAAAACGAGCAGGGCCAACCTCCCAGTACCCCAGGGGGGCCTTGAAGTTTCCCATTTCACTGACCTTGAAAAATCACCCACCACTCCAGCCTCCCTGGACCATGTGCAGGCTGGGGATGATTGTAAAGCAGACACAGCTCTGACTCGCCTACAGTGGAATAATTAAGTGACTCTTCTCTTCATATATGGTACAGTGAGAATAAGCACCTAGAGGCCAGCTGCAGCGGCTCACACCTGTACTTCCAGCACTCTGGGAGGCCAAGGTAGGGCAGATTAAGACAGGAGTTTGAGACCAGTCTGGCCAACACGGTGAAACCCCATCTCCACTAAAATTACGAAGATTAGGCAGGCGTGGTGGCACACATCTGTGGTCCCAGCTACTTGGGATGCTGAGGCATGAGAAATGCTTGAACCCAGGAGGCAGAGGTGGGCCAAGATCATGCCACTGTACTCCAGCCTGGATGACAGAGTGAGGTTCTGTCTTTAAAAAAAAAAAAAAAAAGAAAGAAAAACGAAGCTCCTTGAGAGTGAAAGGAGCTTCCGGGAACCACGTTCAGTCCTCTCCAGGAACAGCCTTGATCACCACTAGCCTGTGTTCTACTTTATGGAAGGTAAACATGTCCTTATCACTCTGCTTTATTTCCTTTATGTTGCTTGAGTTACTGTTGGTATCTCAAAAACAAGTGGGTCAAGGGAAGGAGGAAAAACTGAAATCTCCTCCATCCTGCATGGTCTTCTTTTTTATTTTGAGACAGTATTTCATTCTTGTTGCCCAGGCTGGAGTACAATGGCGTAATCTCAGCTCACCACAACCTCTGCCTCCCGAGTTCAAGCAGTTCCCTGCCTCAGTCTCCCGAGTAGCAGGGATGACAGCCTTGCGCCACCAGGCCCGACTCATTTTGTGTTTTTAATAGAGATGAGGTTTCTCCATGGTTGTCAGGCTGGGTCTTGAATTCCCAACCTCAGGTGATCTGCCTGCCTCGGCCTCCCAAAGTGCTGGGATTACACTGTGCTGTGGGCCACCGTGCCTGGCCAGTCCACATGCTCTTAAAGGTTGAGAGGGAGAAACTAAAACAGGTGCCAGGAATAAGGTTTTAAACTAAACTGTGGAATCCTTAGCCAACGCATTGTATTCACTGGCCAGTGCAGGCCTCAGAGCACCTGTACCACTGTCCCCTATCCTGGGGGTGGTTTGGACTGTGGGTGTCATCAGCACAAACGGGCGACGTGTCCTAGGGTGACTTCCTAGACTGGCTGTAGCCTGCCCATGGAGTAAATCTCTCAGGGCACTGATGGAAAACAAGAATCTAGTGGGGACCACGAACTGTAGGAAAGGTACCAACAAGGGCACAGAGAACAAAATACAAATATAGTTTTTCTTTTATTTAGAGAATTTAAAAGTTCCATTTACCCAGTTCATAAGAACTGTAGGCATAAGAAACTACTAAACGATAGGAAGTGCTAAATATAGGACTAAAAGATGTAGGAGGCTGGAAGAGAAAAGGGCAGCATCAAGAAACACAAATCATAATGGAAAGGACCCAGAGGAGGCCACTGTACAGTGAAAGACCAGAGGGAGGTGACTTGCCCCCTTTGAAAAATGGAGCAGAGGTGGGTCAAGCGCCCAGGACTCTGCACTCAGGGGATGGGCTGTGCACTCTGGTGTCACTGCTTCTCTGGAAGGAGGCTGGAGAGGCTGAGAAAAGTGTAAACACACAGAGGAGGTGAGAGGAGGGGATGAAGATGGCAGAGAAGAGAGGAGGAAGCAGAGACAGAGAAAACTTGGGAGAGGGAGACGGGAGGAGAGCAGAGAGGGTATGAATGAGCAATATCAACTCATTCACTCACTCACATTAGCTTTTCAAGAGGATTAACTCTAAACAGACTATTTTCTAACTCAACTTGGTTTGAATCACAGATTACTGCTGCCCTTCCAATTGTTCAATTGCTAATTCTTTAAAAAACTTATTTCCAGAATACAATATAGCATTATTAACCATAGCCAGCATGTGTACAATAGAACTCTTGACCTATTCCTCCTAATCTGAGATTTTGTTGCTTTAATTCTTCAATCTCGAGAAAGGGTCAGCTCCTACAGCTCACTGAAATGTGGGTTTCTGGCAAAAGCAATTATGCCTGCAGGCTGGAAGACAGCAAGAACCACACGTTCTCCATTTCTCAGCCCGAGAAGTCAAGGATATGTGACTACCTGTTCAGTTCTAAGCCAAATACTGCTAAAAACCATTGTAGGGAGGCGTCCTGTGGGTTGACCAGCTGGCCACAGGCGTCTGGCTTTTAGCAGTCCACATTAGCTGCTAATCATGATTAGTCAATACTTTTCTAAACTGGTGCATGCGTGCCAGTATTCTGTAATGTTACTGACTTCTCAAAGAGGGCTCTGTGCTGATTCAACTCAGCTGTCTTCCAGAAGTCCATCAAACATTCGTTTAGTGTGATAATCTCTGACCGGCTTTCAAGACCCTTTATTCTTCTTGACTTCGTGAACTAAACTACTGTGGTTGAAAGTGTGTTCTACTTAACGGGGAAACTGACTGATTGGAATGTATCACTCCACAGCCTCATATAAATCACAACATTCTTCCCAAGCAGCAGTCTGGAAAGTTACTGTGGCCTGGCAGAGCTGTGATGCCACCAGCAGGGAACTCTCCAAGGATTAGAGAAAGGCATCTTTTCATCCTTTACTTCCCCAAAGCGCTGGCTTTTCTCTTGCACCTACCATGTTTATCAGAATGATAAATTAATAAGCAATGCTGGGCGAGACGACCTGACGAACCAACCTCCCTTCCCCAGGATTTCGCCCACTTTAGACGCCTGACTCTACCGTGCTGTGTTTCCCTGCCAGAGGCAAGACTGGCAGCCTGGGATGTGCCAAGCGCTTGGCTCTAAGCTGTAAAACAAAACAGTATAGGAGGGAATTTGTGAGTTAGCTGATTTGCAAACACCAGAGCACGTCGCCATGTAAACATTTGTTTTGGTGTCTCTCGGGTTTTTCCGTTTCTCTCAGGCTGCTACCTGGATGCCGCTCTGATGGCCTCAAAACGTGCTGCTCCCAAGTTACTGGTGAACCCTTATTCACACTTAAAAATACTCAGCTTCTTCCACGCCATTAAAAAGAAACCTAAAAGCCCCCACAAAACAAAGAAACAAAAAACCCAAACAAAAAACCTTCATGAACCAGTCGTCACAGAGCATGTTAGTAAATATGGCAGGAGAGTCTCCAGTGTTGCTCAGAATCAACGTTAGGCCAACAGGTATGTCCCCAAGTGTCCATGAACGTGTCCCTTGGAGGGAGCCATCACCTGGGGACCTGAATGAATGAGCAGCTGCAGGCACACTCACACGGGGTGGCTGAGACTGGCCCATCACCACTGCATCCCTACTTTAAATAAAAGGTACCTGGGAATATGTTCTATGCCCCCAGTTCCAAATGCCAGTTTACTGAATCATCACACAAAGCGGCATTTACTGGGTCTGACCAAACGTATGTGGTTTTTGGACTCTTCACCGTAAGCCTAAAAGTTAGTTTTTGCGTTTACCCCCATTTTGCAGTTGAAGAAGTGTGGGGTGAGTTCCACAGCCAGAATCTGAACACTGATTAAGAATACAGAACCTGTAATACACTTGCTTGGTAACAAAATAAAATAAAAATCCTGCATGACAAAAGACACTTAAAGTATACCACAGAGCACTGGTACTTTCCTCCTATTTCCCAAAAGCACCTTCCCACTTAGCTTCAGTGTGACTGCTTATTTCCAACTCATTCAACTCCTGGTAAAAAGAGTTATGATCAGGAAGTCCTGATAAATTGGAAAGAGAAAAAAAAACTAATTTTCTCTATACATTTTATAGTATCGCAGGGTCAGAAGGTCCCAACCGAGGTTATATAATCTAGTTCCTGCCCCAGGCAGGATGACTTAAGTCATCCCGAAGAAAGGAAGGTTCATACAATTTGTAATGATCTTCCCGAATTCTACCTATCTGAGAGGCAAGTTACAAGGATCACTTGCCTGTTGGAGGCTCTGCGAAATGCTCTGGAGCCTTTGAGAGGAAAGGCACAGCACAAATGCAAATTATTAACAATATAAATCAGCTCAATTTCCATAAACATAGCCATGTAACCTGGCCAGAGGAATGTGTGAGGCGTGGAGCTACAATGCGAGTCTTTGTCAGAAAATATATTTATTATGGATAGTGAGTGAAGTAAAGATGTCAGTATTCACTATCGAGGTTATATCAGCCAAGTTTGCCTTCATATTGATAAAAATATCTTATCTCACTGGTAATCATAAACATTATTCCAGTAAAAGAGGTACATTTTCTCTCCTTTTTGCCTGTATGATCGCCACAGTAAGTTAAAATGAAATTGCTCTTATATAAGCAAAGGAGAAAAGAAAGAGAGACAAAACCAACATCCCGCAGCCTAGACAATCCCACCCGCACTGCCGCCCCAAGAGCTATGTTTTCTGACTCTCTCCTCGCCCCACTCCAGTCCCACTTTATTAGGGTGGAGCTTCATCAAATGATGGGGCTCGCTCAGAAGAGAAACATTTTATGGTCAGTGGAAGTTGAACAGAAAGTACCAAAAGGTGGAGCGGGCTGCCCTTCTCCTTCAATCATCCTAAGAGGGTTTACTAATACTGAAGGGTGTCCTCTAATGACTGATGCCTGGTCAAGGCTTTGGCCCTTCATATTGCCACTGTTCAAAATGTGGTATGACTCTGTTGAATCCATTATCTGGTGTCTCTCTTTAGTGGTCTTCTCTTCCAATGGGTTGCTTGCTTACGAGGAAAAAAAATGTTCCATCTCTGGAATTGACGTTGATGGTGTTGTGCTTGTTCTGAGTTTTATCCTCCCTTCTCAAGCATGCTCTGTAAGAGAGACAGAGACAGTGAGTTTCACCACCAGGAGAGGGCAGAAAATAAATGGCAGTAACCATTTAGTATGATTTGTATTGCTTTTCAAATATCTAACTTTTAAAACACATAAAAGAAGGCATATGCTTCCTGTTCTCGAAATACTGCTCCTTTGATCAACAGCATTGCTTTATCACATCTGATCTTTAAATGACCCCTCTCACCACCATACGGGTTGAGACAGCCCAAATGGAAATGTCTAGAAGGAAGCTGCAGGCCTTCTGAGATCAAAGGTCTCTGGACACAAAGATTTAGGGTCAAAACTTTAAAAATAATTGAAATGAAGGGGACAGAACAGAAAGAGTAGAAGTCAAACAAGATGGTTTCTTGGGTCTTAGGAGCAAAGGGTGGCTAGATTATCCTAAAGTGTCCATCATTGTAAGTTTCTGTAGAAGTCTGTGGAGTAGGTTCTATAAATTCCAGATAGATAGGTTTCTAAGAAGCCCTATGGATATCCATAGGGCACAAAAGAACAGATATGACGGCAGGTCAACTTAGACATAACACACAGAGAGTGGTCAGAAAAACAATGATTCTGTCACACAGAAGGTAAATTAGAAAAGCAGATGCCTTTAGAGAAAACAGGAAAAACAAAGTAGGTGCAGGGGAAGATTCCGCTCAGCAGAGAGCGGTCCTTAAGAACTCACACTGGACTGTGAGGCATGAGCGCCATGTTTGTTGGGAAAATAACACGCTGAGCACCCACCATGTAACAGACACCACCTGGCAGTGTCACAGCGTCACAGTATCTCATCTGTGCTCACCCGCTAGTGAATTGATCTGTGTGAGTCTCTCCAATGACATGGATGATACGTTCTATAAATTCCAGATATATAAACAACCTCACTACATCATGCTTTATTAAATACAAAACGGAAGTCAGTACAAACCAGATCTATACTGAACCTATCTAAGGAAATTCAGTTACTGAAGAAAGTGATCTCTTTATAAATGACGCTGAGGAGGGAGACCCAGGCATTTGGGATTCTCTCCCCCTCTGTCATCCACTGTGCATCTCAACAAAAGAGAGCAGGCCAGCTGGCACCTCCTGAATCTCCTTCCTGAAAACAATAGGCTAGGCCTTGGGGAAACTCTCCAGAAGGCACTATTTTTACTTAAAACAAGATCAAACTAGAAACCTTTTCACATGTGAGTCCTAAAACTGTAAACTGGAACCCTTTCATATGTAATTCCTGAAACTGTAAACAGAGACCTTTTCACATGTGAGTCCTAAAACTGTAAACCAGAACCCTTTCACATGTGATTCCTGAAACTGTAAACAGAAACCTTTTCACATGTAAGTCCTAAAACTATGAACCTAAGATTCTTCCACATATAACATCTAAAGTATAAGCCTATATCAAGGCTGAACCTCCCTTTGTTAGAGGAGCTTGGCTGTTAGGCACCTATGCCACCTTGCTCCCAGCTGAAATAAATTCCTTCCTCCTGTATTCAGTGTCCAAGAGATTCTTTCCCATGCCACTCCTGCTACAATGCCACTTTGGAATTTGCATTTGGGGGGTTATAGATTCACTGCTTTCTTCAACACACTGATGGGAGGGCTCTGAGCTGTCATCTGCCTAGCCAAGATTACATAGTCGTGCCCCGCTCTACAATTTTGGGCTTAGGTTTATAAGGATAACCACATGACAACGCACCTCCTTTCGAATATTACAAAATAATCTGCAGCAACGAACACTTAATGAAAGCAGCAGTTAGAGTGTTTTTCCAAAGCCTAGAGATTGTTTTCACTAATCACCTTGCAAACTCAACCAAATATAGATGGGTAATTTTTCAGCCAAATCATATCACGCTAAGAATGTTAGACTCTCTTTCAGAAGGACAGACAAGATGGGGCCTGGCTGGTCTGAGGATGAGCAGCCCAGTATCACATAAAGACACTCAAAGAAATAACATTTTAATAACCCCTTTAACCACATTCACAAAATACCCTGTTACATGCATTACAATTCTAATCCTCAAAGATAGCACAGTGGTTCAGCTGATTCGTGGTGACTCCTTGAGGACATGTGGGACCACAGGAAAGCACCAGGGCTGATCTATAAACATTTTGTCAAACTGCACTCACTTGCTACCAAAGGGTGGCAGAGGTGGTACAAAACCATCTCAATTCTATCAGAGACATTCACAAACACAATGGCAGGTTGAATTTTTAAAAAGTTAAATTCATCTGTCAAACATTCTGGGTTTTATTATCATATTCCAGCTCTGCAACGAAACCTGCTCCAACCCAGACTGCAGAGCCTTTGGCTGGAGGGATCTGTAGGCCTGGTGAGGTCTGTGTTATTTAGCTTCCACCTTATATAGGTTCTCCTACAGTCTCTGTATTGGTTCTGTAAGTAGCTGCTGTTGGGCTGAATTTCAACACTGCAAAAATGTAACACTGCATAAATTAACATAGGAAATTCCCTAAAGAATGAGGGGAACGCTTTGCAAGTTATAAAAAATTGCTTCCTTCATTTAAGGAACTGCGAATACTTAATCTAAATGTAAAGAAAGAAATTCCTTGCATTTGCATCATTTACATATTTGGGCTTGCAGAAACTCCTTTTGTAAACAGCTGGGTAAATCACCAAAAGGACAGAGTGGTTCAGGCATGAACACTGCTCTTTTCCCAAGTCTTTTTCTCATTCCAGCCACTGAAGAACTGGCAGCTCGCAAATAAGAACAGCGCCCCTGGAGGCCTGAGATTGCATGTCACTTCCAGTTACCAAAAAAACGATCCTAACCACTTGCCTCAAATATTTTTGTTATGTAATCTCATCAACTGATTTTTGAATCACGGCTGTCTTGGAGGGGTTGACTATCATAGCAGTGTGCCAGCTACTGGCTGTGTTGATAATTTAAGAGAAATGAGGGCATCCCTGGGTTGCTTACCGATCATCATGAAGAGAATAAACGCGGTTTGCTTTTTAAGATGCCACTCAGAGTGCTTTTCTCTGGATGAGCTTACCCAGCACCTCACCAAGACTTCAGGTCTCATAAAGCTGGGTAGAGAAGCAGGAAGGTTTACTTAAACGTGGAAAAATGAAAGTGGAGATGTGTCCTGGTACAGACCTGGTCTCAAGACATGAGTTTTACTAAGGAGGGTCAGGAAAAGTGGGGAGTGGGAGACACTGGAGCTTCAATGAGGAAAAAGACAGAATGAGAAAACTGTGCATGAGACAGGAAGGAAAAGTAATCTATAAATTGAATTTATGGGAAGCACAAAGCGAGCTTTGCCTGTGCACCAAGTACTATTCTTCACTACCTGGAAATATGATTAGCTAACTTATTTTATTTTCAATATGTGTCTATTCCCTGCAGCAAGAGCTGTTTGTTCTCTGTTCCTCCTGCTTTGGAGGAAATACGAGTTAACTTTTTCTGCCTGGATCTTGCTTTCTATCTCCTATGACAAATGCTCTGTATGATATTCAAATTAAGTTACAAGTAATTAACTATTTATACAGCTGGCTGCAATAACAGACAAAACACTAATGTACTGCAGTTCTAACTTTTGAAGGAAGAGCACAAGAAAAGAAATGCCTATTAAGAAAAATGAAAATCTATTACCATGGTAATATTTCTTCTATTAAACTCAAATTTAAAAAAAAGAGAAAATGTCATGAAGCAATGATTACTCTCAGAAAGTGGTTTAGAAAAGGATTCCTGTGACGGAAGAGGCTGGGGTAAGAAATTTAAGTTTGGAATTTTGTTTGCTTTTGATGTGACTCTAAATTCAAAGGGCCGTCCTACCAAAAGATGGGAACCTATTATGAAATACCCACGTGTCAGTCACCCTGTGAACCAGCATCCCAGCTGGGCGATTAATAAATGTCATCAGGTGATGATGATAAAGCAGCTTTCGAACACAATAAAAACATGCTCCTGGAGGGTTTCCCAGAAAGTTCACCTTCTTGATTATCTTTGTGCTCTCTGAAAGTGGCCACTGTGTACGGGAAGGAAGCCGACTAACTGGGAGCAGTAGAACCAAGGGAGGGTCTGGCCACAGCTGTGAGCTAGCCAGGGGCTGGGGTCACCTACTGTTTCAATGGGAGCAAGAGAAGAGGGGAAGAGGATCTCTTTCAGGGCTTCTAGGCTCTTTCCACATCATCTTCCAATATGTTCCTAAGGCTAAAGATTCATTCCTAGGGTTGGTCTGACGAGACCTCTGCCAGGTAGCTTTGACCTGCAGGGAGTGACAGCTCCCCATCTCCCAAAAGATGGAAAATAAGGACTTGGCAGGACCTCTGAAAGGCCTAAGACCTTTAATGCAATTCAGGCCAATGGGTTCTAAGAGCAATTTTTTTCAAACTTTGCGTAATGAGTCTCCTGGGGAATTTGGTCAAAGTTCAGATGCCCAGACCTTCTGAATCAGAATCTCCAGGGATGGGTTTTGGGTGTGTACATTTTAAACAAACCCCTCAGTGGACTCTGGTGCTCACCCACATCTGAGATCTGATACTACAAGGAAAATATCCTCGTTTTGAATTTAAGAGTGAGTTGTTTGGTCTGGGTTCTGCCCTGCTACAGATCATTTAAATTTTCTGGAAGCTAATTTTTGCACATGAAAAAATGAGGTTGGGTTACATGAGCTCTATGGTCCTTTTAGCTCCAACAGTCTGTAAGTCTACTAAATCATTTGCATCTAATGTAGAGTTCATCTGAAAACAATGATAACATATAGCTTGCTCTGGCAATAGGTTTTTCTTTCAAGAACCTTGATTTCTAAGCAAAAGCTACTATTATGTTTTCAGGACCCCTTCATACTCAAAATGTGTCAGACTTAGGAGCATTGACTCCTGGTCTAATACAAATATAATTCACAGGGAAGATGAAAAGCGCTGTCCCTCAGAAGGTGGACAGAAATTGTGCCAGGGCAAATTCCTCCATGGGCCCTGAGGACCCTGAGGCTCTGATTTAAGAAGCCAACCAAATACTGGAGATGTCAATGATATTTCAGAAATATCTAGATAACTAGATGCACTAGCCTTAAGGTGGAGAGCTATCACAGTAGGATCTAGCCTCATTTACTGGGTCCTGAGCCCATGCTCCTCCCTGTGGCCAGGTTTCTTTCTGACCTCTCCAAAGACATCAGCAGGAAGCATGTAGGTCTGAGGTGGGGTTGTCTCAGAAGATGTCCTTATTGTGAGCTGGGCTCACTGCAGGCATGGCTAACGCCCCACTGCCTGCTTACTGACTGAAACTTCTGCTATGGTTTGGGGATCCCTGGTTGATCCATCATCTCACTTCAGGTCCCACACTGACCTCTGTCCCTTGGACATCTCCTGGGGTTGGTCCTTGCTTCTGGTTCCAGTTTGCCCTTGGTTGACAGGCTCCTGGTTCCTGGCTTCCTGCTCTGTTTTAAGAATTCCTCACCTCCCACAGCCTTTATGTCACAGGATCAAAGGCCTCATGATCCCGGAGAGGCTCACGGCTGGCTGGAGGGAGCCTGCATTTTCTAATGGCCTTTATTAGCCAGCAAAAAGCTACATTCTGCCAGCCAGCGCAGAGACAGCTGTTTTTCACTTCACTGACTTTGGAAAAACTGTGACACTGTTTCTAGTCCCTCCCAGTTCTTTCTGCCACCTTGGCTTCCCCAGGGCTGTCAGGAGTGTGAACCTCAAAGAAAGGGTCCATAGCAGTGGGAGGCCAGGCAGCAGCACTCCCATCAGAAACGCAAGTGTTCTTCCCAAGTGAACGTTTAAGGTGGACAGCAACATTTAAGAGGCAAAGGCACTAATACTGGAGGTCTCAAAAGAAGAGATGCTGCTTTTATCAAATAGGCCGTGTCTCTTCATCTGACTGTGCCTATGAACAGGCATGCTTACGCATATCACCTTTTGCTCTCTATACGTGAAAGCAGAATCAGTCCTGGAATAACAGAGCTAGATGGCCCTCATGGATCACCTGGTTCAAACCTTCAATTTATCAAAGCAACTGAAGCTCAAGTCACTATAATTAGATTAGGATAGTAGTAACAGCATTTCCCAGAAACCCCACCCTCCCAGTGAATACAGAATGTCCCATAAGGGTCCAGCCAGCTTCTGCACTTTCTGTCAATAGCAGCAGGGCTGGGAAAAAGCTGAAATGCTTAGACTAGCTCCTCCCAATGCAGCCTAGTTCTGCGAGTAAATAGCAGAGAAGTGTTATGTCACAGAGCACTGTTCCGGAGGTAATGCAGATGTGACAGCAAACACTTTCGACACCGTTTGCCTTTTTTGAAAAACAGAACTTGGGCACATTTTGTTTTACCCCTGAGCAAATACTATGGCTTCCCATTCCCCCTTCTTTCTATTTCTCCTGTAAGGCGCGTGTAGCAAGATAGAATGGGAAGCAGGTATCAATGGCAAGAAGAGGTAATCCAATCTTGCCGAGCTTGAGAAAGTTATGGTGAGGAAGGACACCCTTAATCCTCTTCAGCTTCTAAGGCCATTTCCCCATCAGCCTTCTACATTGCTCAAAAGGAGGAGTTAGAAGTCAGCCAGAGGAGGGGCCAGTTGGTGCCTCCAACCAGGTTAAGGATAAGACCCCTACTGCTAACCACAATCCCATCTCTAGATCACGGATATGGCATGGAGGAATCTTTCCAGAAGGCATTGTTTTTACTTAAACCTGATCAGACCCCCACCTGAGTCACGTACCCCATGCCTACTTCATGGATGAAGACCCTTTCACTTGTAATTTCTAGAGTTGTAAGCCTTCAAAAGGGCAAGGATTTTCTTTGTTGGAGAGCTCGGCCGTTAAGGTATTTTCACCTGCCACAGCTCCTGGTGAAATAAATCAGCACTTCTTCCCAGTTCGGTGTTTGAGAGGGTTGTCTGTGGTCTTTCCTACTTCAATGAGCAGATATGAGAAGTAAAAGACAAAGAAGCATGTATCAACCGATGTTCTCCTTCATTTTTAAATGCTGCATCTCATATAGCCAGCTGGTAGCTTTTAAGTCTTAGAAGTAATAATTATAGCAATTTAATATCTCTTTACTATCATAAAGAACACGTAACAATATACTAGAAATAACGGTCTAAATGTCTCATGTCAACCCATAAGAAATCGTCTGAGAACAGCTGAAGAAAGACTGATGTGAGTAAGTGGAAAAGTAAGTAGAGAGGAAGAGTAAGGCTAAGGAGTATCTGGAAATTTTCCTATCAGTAAAATCTATTAGTCTCTAGGACAATGTCCCGGGGAACCAGTGAAAGGCCAATCTGATGAGTCATTTAAGAGTGGAGTGGACTTAGCCACTGGAATTACTCCATGGGGGAAACCCTTGCACTGTGTGTCAGATATGGACAACACATCCTAATAGCTTGTTGTCGTGCTGAGTATTTTCCATGTTTAGCGTGTCCAGCTTGTTCTCTGGATTTAACAGGAAACATAAGGAGAGTTGGCCTACGAGGAGCTGCTAAAATAGACCGTCGGGACCATGTATCTTGCTGGAGTCTCTTCTAACAACAGGGGCACAGGTGCGGTGACGAGGCTAGACTAAATTCACCAAGAGCAAAAGGACAACCTGGTATTGGAGGGAAAGTAACTGCTCATGAAACACTGATAGAAGCTCCTTCTGACCTCGTGACACGATCTTAAAATGGAGCAGTGCCAAGCTGCCCCTTTCATCACAGGCTTCATCAACTCAATCCCCACGTGTGACCTTCAGATGCTGTCACCTGCTGGTTAGATAGTCCACAGTTCTTTGCCCTCCCTCTAGCGCTTTCACTTTCCCTTTCCCTTACTGCCTTATTTCTGTATTAGTGGATGATGGCTGGATGCCCCTTCACAAACTTACCCACTCAAAAACCAAATGCCACTTATGTATTTTGAAATTTTTTGTTTCTACGACAAGGTACATCTTGTTCTAGCTGTTAAATTTACTATCGTGACTTCCCTAAGTTTCAATGCTCTCAACTGGAAAATGGTGAAAATAAAACCATCTCTATTTACATCTCAGGTTGTCATAAAAAAAAAACAAAAACAAAAACAAGTGAAAGAACAGATGTGTAATGACCTTGTAATCCTAACGACTGCAGAAATGCGAGGTGGTGCTACTTCTCGGTTCTCATCCATTTCGGTGTTGCCCATCTTAGGAAAAAAGGTTTGAGGGCTTCTATCTTTTTAACATTAACTTGTATTACACACCTCCTGATAACTGAATACAAGAACCATGAATACAACAGGCACTCCAAACATACTACCTGAAAATAACAGATTGGAGAGTGAGGGGGGGAAAAGAGGGTCTCTTTTGAAATCACGAATAATAATTTGATGCTTTTGGCTGAGCTGTTTAGTCATTTCAGCACAATAATGCAACTGAGGAAAGAAGGGGGAAAATTAGATTTACTGAATACTTTATATAAAAGTAATCCTCACAATATTACGCCAATTCACAGATGAGTAAACTCAAGCCCCAAGGTCACAGAGCTAGTAAAAGGAGAGGGTACAAACTCAAGTCTTCCAGATTCTAACTCCCTATTGTGCCATGTGGCATATTTGATTTTGTCACAAGTTAACTCTGCTTTATCCTATAAATACATACCATTGATCTCACAGGACTATGTAGATGATTCAACACAACCCAGACAGGCAGGATGGGGTCGATACTCCCAATGCCCCTGCAGCTGCCACTTTGGTAATGTCACAAACCACACAGTGGAAATAGGCATGTGTGCTGGAGACCAGCATTGAAATACACACTCTGTCACAGCCACTCTTTTCCACTGACCACCACCTCAATAAGGCACTATTCTCAAGTTAGAAAAATCCATGAATCAACCTGTAAGTCCTAAGTCCTTCAGTTTGTATTCATATTGAAGGCTGGGGTTTGTTAAGAGCATATCAGAAGCTGTTTTCAACAAACAATGTACTAACTTAACATTAGCAACATTGCTTCTACCAAAGACCTTTAAAGAAAAGGATCCCTTGCATACTACTAAGAGTTACACAAGTGCTGATACAAGCAAGAAACAGAAAAAAGCTGCAAGCCACTAGGCTTTTTTAAGGGCAACAAATGCTTTTAATAAATCTTGATTATATTTTTTCCACTAATGTTACTGTTATTTTCCAGCTATCCAGACAACACTAACCCTCCCGTCAGATATTTAGAGAGTTTAAAAATTTTACACCAAGTGATATTATTCTAACTAGAGCAAATGAGACTGCAGAAAGGCATGCTGTGTAACTCAAACACTAGATTTAGTTGGATTCGAAGGTCAAATCTATGGAGTTTGTCAGCAGAAGGAATCAAGGTTTCCAACAATTTCCGCCTCTCAGAACAACCTACACCCAACTGTTAAATTGGTTAAATGATAGGCAATTATGTGACCTGCTAGAACTGATAATTTGCTTCAGGGTTTATCATTCATTAGCTTTCTAAAATACATAAATTAGAGAAAATGCACGTCCTGTGAACATCATATTTTTCTGATACGAAGGGTCAAGAGCAGAATATGGCTACGGTCTGTAAAAGCAGTGGAAATTCTTCTTTAAATGCTCTCTCTGGTTTCCCTTTCCCTGTCCAATTAGGTGAACCCCATCGGAAGGGTTGGACAGTGACTGAATGAGGGTTTTTTTGCTGTTGTTTTCACCTGGCCCCTGCATGACTCTACCTGCTGCGCTTGGGCCCAAAGCTGCCAGCTCTTAATCTGTATCCTCTTCGCTGGCTCTAAATAGTGGCCTAAAGGTATGAGGCATGACCCTGAGAACCTTATGATTAGAAGACAAAAGATCAGGGCAAGTGGAGAAAAGTATAATCTTAGTAGAGTCCTTTTTTCTGTAAATAAACGAGTTGCACACAAGGAAGATATGGATTCTTTGACAATGATCTGGATAGAAGTTATGCCCTAACCAACTCATCACAGTAATTCTTGATGATGATGACTAGGGCTTATAAAACTTTTTCACACAGAGTGGTCCACTAAGTCCTCACCACTGCCTCAGGTCTTCCAGCTTTCTATTTGCCCAGTGCCCCCACTGGCCTGGCTGGCACACCCACCTGTTTGGCATGATTGACGCAGTGCATATACTGGCTGGCCAGAGCTGAGCATTTGAGGGTCTGGTGTGTGTTCTCACGGTAGCACTGGAGAATCTTGGCCTGCAGATCAGCACAGACTGGATGAGACTCATATCGCCTGAAAACAAACACAGGAACCGCTGAGACCAATGGTCTTCATTCAGAAGAAAAATCAAGGTTCAAGAACGCATAAAACGTAGTGTAAGACACAGGTGTTGCAAATGAAGAAAACAGTTTTAAGAGAAAGAATTTTCCTTAAACATTAACATTGCTGTGAGTTAGTCTGGACAATGTAACCTTCCCTTCCAAATCGAAACCATATCAATGCTGCCAGAAACCTGGAAGCCCTCAGTTCTCTCTTCCATTCCCACATCCACTTGGTCACAAGGTTGGAGATCCCTGCAGCCTGGTCCTCCTCTTCCACACTCGCTGTCGTTACATGGCTTCCAAGTGAGCCACATCCTGGATTCAAGAAACGACCTCCCAGCTGGTCTCTCTCTCAGCTTTGACACCCTCTACTCCTGCACTTACACATCTTCCAGAGGGTTCTTTCCAATAGTAAATTGAAGATGGTATCTTTCCCCAGCACTTTCTACACAAAATACAAGGGCAGCCAGCTGGTTTCAGCTTCTTGACCAGGTTCCTGACTACCCTATCGCCTTCACCCCTCAACCCTGCACACAGCCAGTGCCTGGACGAACCCAGTTCAGGGTTTGGTTCTTATAGTCTGTTCATGTCTTAGCTCATGCTGCTCTTGATATTGGAAATGCTCTTCACCCAAACTCCCACCCATGCCTATATACCCGGAAAACACCTGCCCATCCTTTGCTACTTCATTCAAGTGTCAACTTTCATCAGCTCTCCACCCCAACCCTGGTACAGTCTATCAGTCCCCTTATGATGACTCCATTGGTCCTATATTCACTTTTCTTGCCATGCACGTGACACTGACTACACCATCGTCTAATACAGTTCAGTAACCCACATTTACTAGAATGCAAATTCCAAGGACTGTGTCTTATTTTCTTTGTCACCTCAGCTATTAGACATGGAAACCCCTATAGGAGTCATGTAATACATTTACCGAATGAATACAAACGGATGCAAAGAAAACATTTTAAAGGCCCCTGAGTGAAAATTTTGCTAATTATACTTACAAATCTCAGATTTTAGTCAGATTGTTTCTCTGTGAATATGTGAGACCAAATGTAAATGTTTCCAAAAAGCTTATAATATATGCTTGAAAAATGATAATAAACCAAATGAATTATATGGATGAAAGTAAAATATTCCTGTTAATACAGAAGGGAAGTTTGGACTGTAAGAACTGAATACACACCGAGAAAAAAAACACACTATTACTACTTTTAATCTAGAAATTCATATTTTTTCAAGTTAGTTTTAATACAAGAAGCTTCCAGTCTTTCTTGTCACTTCTATTTTTGAAATTTAAATTTGTTATTTCCATAGTAATCTTGAAATCACATTATTTTAAATTTAATGGGTTCTAAAAAAAAAAACACCCTAGAGAACATGGGGGAATATTTCTCATCAATAAGGAAACCCCTGGGTGACAATTTGTCTCATTACTTTTATCCAGTACACTAAGCTAATATATATTCTGCTAGAATAGAAATGCAAAGCATGTTAGTGGTTCCCTGACTTCCTACTACCCTCTAAAGAACACAGACACACAGAGAAAAAATATTTCAGCAAATTTTCTATAACATCACTTTTACTTTTTCATTCATTACCTTACTGCTTTGTCAAATACCTAAGAACAGAATTTAAATCTAAACCCAGGAGTCTCCATGCTTTAAGATTTCAAACTTCAGATGTCTGTGAATTTTTCTGGACACAGATTTCCCTAATCCTTTACCGCGAACATCGGGATTTAAAAGGAATCAGCTGTGCTTCAAAGAGTATAGGCACAGATACCACTAACTAATTATAGCAAGACCTGCATCTGGATAAATACTGAATAAAATACGATTAAGCATCAGATCAGCTGAACCTAGCAAATACATGACTAATGACTAATAGCTCATAGGAAAGCAGGGTTACATTCTATCCTAGAGTTGACAACTAAGCGTGTCTCCAATATGTCTTAGATTTAAAAGCAGGGGGAAGGAGGTGAGCAGGGGAGACTAGAACAACCCTGATCAGATACGCAGCTCTTCCTCATTAACATACAGGAAAAGACTGTAAAAATGAGCATCCACACACTGCGTATCATAAAGAAGATAACGTATTTTTTCCCTTAAAAAGACTACTCACCATGGGATAATTCACCTAATGTTACGGACTCATGCAAGTTAAAGTCCATGAGTTATTTATGATTCGAAATGTGTCAAAATATACTTTTATCACCACAAGTCAATACTACTCACTTCCAGGGCTCTCAATTTCCTGTCTGATGGTCTGTTTTGTGTGTGTGTGTGTGTGTGTGTGTGTGTGTGTGTGTGTGTGTGCACGCGCGTGCAGTCTTCTGAAATTCTTTTTGTACACATTCAATCTGTATTAATGATTAGATGGCAGAAACGGGAAAAGAGGGATGGAAATGAGCATAATTGTCCTCCAGTTCCTGGAGTAGACTCTGGACATTTTCTTGGATTAATCTGTAAGGGTAAAGGTTTGCCTCTGTATTGATCTATAAAGCTTGTTATACTGCCCTAATGCACTGTTTTCACTTTGGGAAAATGCTAAATGAGATTGCCGTCTAACATTAGAAAGCCATAAAACACAAGCCATGGCACCTTCCATTCAGGATAAAGGTTTCAAAAACATTTCCAATATGCATTATGGTAAACCCTCCATATAATCATAGAGTCAGCAATTGACTTTTATTGACTGCTTTCATTCCTGCTGATGGAAAAAGCCCCTATTAGGCAAAAATAACAAAAGGCAGACTTGCAAGGTACTTTGGAAGGAAAATTAAATCTTAGTGGCAAAGGACAATTAGGTTAATTTCTTTATATGTAAGGAAGAGGCAAAGAAATGGTGAGAGACAATGTTAAGAGGGAGATGAAATACAGATCTGGAGGACGTGAAACACTAAGAAGTGGGAAGATCTAATAGTTACTCAAAAACATTTTTAGCAAGAAGAAATTGGTGGAATAGAGTCAACCTTTGAAAATATTGATTTAACAAAAACAAGAAAAAAAAAATCCAGTTTTGTGGTCACTTGAAATTACTGTGAACCTTTAATGGATCCTACCATATGTGCGCACGTCTCTTTTTTTTTTTTTTGAGACGGATTCTCACTCTGTTGCCCAGGCTGGAATGCAGTGGCGATCTCGGCTCACCGCAACCTCTGCCTCCCAGGTTGACGTGATTCTCCTGCCTTAGCCTTCTGAGTAGCTGGGATTATAAGGGTTTGCCACCACGCCTGGCTAATTTTTGTATTTTTAGTAGAGGTGAGGTTTCACCATATTGGTCAGGCTGATCTTGAACTCCTAACCTCGGGATCCACCCTCCTTGGCCTCCCAAAGTGCTGGGATTACAGGTTGTGCTCCTGTAGTCTTTTACTCTCAGTTCCCTTCCTCCCCCCTCATCTCCACCAACACTTGCGGCCCTCCCTTTGGCCCTCCCCACCCCCTACAGTGTCACTGAAGGACCAAGGGGTTGCTGGTAGACCTGGAGTCCCAAAGATTTGACCCAAGAAGAAAATCAAAGGAAGCACTTCCTGTAGGTATTCTGTAGCCTGTCACCAGTAAAACATTTTTTGCCTAATGTTCAATGTTAATATTCACTTAAAAGGCATCTAAAAATATATATCCAAGTATTTTTTCTCATTGTACTAACAGGTCTACTGTAGAGACTTTGGAAGACGACAGAAAAGAATAAAGATACACATTGCGACTGTTTCTAATTTTTCAGTGCTTAAAATACATGGTGAAGGCTATAAATTAATACTACCATTTCCGATTATTTCCTTAGGAGACTTTCCTGTAAGTTAAATTAATTGACTTAAGAGAAATGAAAACAGTTTCAGCAAAAACAAAGCCAAGGGAGTATCCAGAACTCCTCTCTTAAGCCCCTATGACACAGTTACACTTGGTTATCTGTTTTAAAACTATCTGTTGGTTTCACTGCTGACTCTACTTTCAAGTCTTAGAAACTTCTTTGATGTGGGTCTGAGCTTTCCATTTCAAGAAAACTACTTACCCATCTTTTTAGTTCTGCTAAATGGCAAGGATAATAAGGTAACTTCAGAGAAGGAAAAAATATGGAGATAACACTCCTCACCCCACTCAACACTCAGAAGGCTAAAAATAGTCATATGATGACAATCAGTTTGCAGCCACACCTCCCCAGGCTCCAGAGGACACTGAAGTCACTCATAATGAGTGCAGGCACTCAAAGAAAGGATCCTTTCCCTGTACCTGGACCAGAAGTACTCTGACAGAGTTCTACAGATACTATGATGAAATACCAGAGAGAGGGAGAAGAGAAGGAATGAGAAGGAAAGAAGGAGGGAGAGGGAGAATAAATATGAGAATGGCCTGTGATAAAAGGAGAATTCTAATATTTTTAAACAGGTTTTGATAATGCATCCTTCATGGGATTAGGTTGTCTCATAAAACCATATTTTACACTAAAAGCAGACACACACACACAGAGTATGGAATCAAAGCTTTAGGTCTAATTCCTATGGCACAATGCAAAAACTCTAATTTTTGTCTCTACCAACTTTTTATTAGCTCTTAAAACCAGTGATCGGGATTTCTGCTTTTCTTTTAAAACGCAAAACTAAAGCTACTAGGCACATTGCCAATATTTAAAACTATGTCAGAATTCACTTTTGTTTCTTTATCACTTAGAATTAATCTATTGTAACATGCAATCTAAAGGAAGAAAATGTTTATCTGAAATGTGCTATGTTGACTTTTTATATAATTTTACCTTAAATCTAAATATTCTGATATTTGTTTTCAGAGTAAAATGTAAATAGCCTCAAACAATGCAAGATCTGTAAAATTCAATTTTAAGCTTTTCTGACATTCTTAATGACGCTAACCATTTTATTAATGATATTTCCATTTGAGCTGTAATCAAATTTCCACAATTAACACTTTAAAGGTCCATCTCTAAAGTGGTCCAAACAGATCCAAAAGCTGCCTGCTTTGTTTCCATGTGTTTTCATACACAAGTTGAGATGCAATTTCTTTTGATTACTAGCATGATGAATGTTAACTAATACGTTTTCTACCACTACGACACAAAATGCCAAGTGGCCTCCACTATTACCAGAGAAAGAAATGCTGACCTGGACATCACCCGGTTCAGCACTTAGCTCAAGGAACCAGTCAAACTGAGAGCAGACCATGACCTGTCATGAGAGCCATACTATTTAATTAAATAGCTTCAGCTTGGGCTTTACGAGAAAAGGTTAGCTTTGGCTAGCTATAAAACAGAGCACATAAAATTCTATCCTGTATACCCAAGGTGTGAAAAAATACTTTAAGTTTTAACATTTTAATTTTAATCCACTGTTGACTTTGGAAAATGATGTCAGGTTCACAGTTCCATAATCTGGATCCACAGGGGATGTGTGACTTGGAGGATAGGAGGGGAATGCACTGCCAGCCTTCCATTCCAGTGTTAGAAAATCCTGAGTAAAAGCCCTAAACCCAGGAAAACCCCAAAGAGAGGAAGGACCTCTGGTTACCTATCCCTGCTAAAATGAGCAGCACAGTACCCTATACACAGATACGCAGTTCTTATGCCAATAGGCCTCACATGCCCTAAACAGATGAGTACAAACACATCAAAATATAAGGTGAGCACAAAACTTTTCAACTTCGCAATATGATTTTCTTATTCAATAATACTGGGTCCTTGGAAATGAGGGGGGCAGGCTGGAAAAACCTAGGAGAGCAGGAATTTAACAACACGTGGCCACGTCACAGCTGGTAGGGGTTGGCAGCTTCTCTGTGGTGCTCAGTGGAGAATACCACGCTCTGACACTGTGGGACTCCTCTGATGCCTGGTTTCTTCTCAAGAGGCAGCTCCCACCCTTTACAGTGAACCCTCAGTTGGATCTCACTGTATGGGCTCACCCAGCACAAATGAAGAGCGGGAGAGTTCCTTTTCCTCATTAGGGGTCTGAACTCAGGAAACTAGGTTTCCAAAGAATGAGAGTCCCCAGTTTTGTTTAGTCGTTTAACAGGTAGAAGGATCTGGGAAGTCAGACATTTGGTATGAGGTGGAAGAAACAAGCCACTGCCTAATTTTTACTTTCCACCATATCTTGGTGGTGTTGACTTATATTTGGGCTACATATCTCTAAAAAGGGAGATAACATTTTTACTTAAGAGATACCAGGACTAAGAGGCAATACTTGTATAGAGTTTGGGGATGCAACATAACTGATGGCAACATGAACTCAATTTGGAAGGTCCCCAAATAAACTTCCAGATCACATACAATTTAGAACAACCAAGTACTCACGAGATGCTATTTTCTCAAGCCTACAAAGTCTTCTCAACCGGCAAAATTCTACAGCTAACAAATTGCACTTTCGTCTGGGTGGAGAGCCTTTATTTAGAGAGATATAAGCTATCTCTCCCTCCCTTTCTTTCTTAATAATGCTTGAAATATTGTTATTGCTTAATAAATGCCAAATAATGCTGTAATAAAAACAGGCACTAGCGGGTTAACAATGCGTTTTTTTAGCAGCAGTTATATTACACAAAGTGTTCCAGGTAGAAACCACCTCCTAGCATGCACATAGTAGGAACAGAATAAAATCACAGTTCAGAGAAGTAGCCCTTGGTTATAAGAATGGCAAATTTGAAGATCATTCTCTTTGTTCTTTCAAAAGATCCACAGGTATTGGAATGAAAATGCTAAATTTCTATCTCCAAAGGATGTATCAATGTGTGAATGAGACCAAGTAATCTTAACACAGATCAAACTTTTTATTTGAATATCTCAATTAGGTTCCAGGGTCAAGAAAAGCATTGTTATTATTATTATTATTTACTCTCTCCTGACTTTGTAAAATAACTTTTAATTACATAACAGAAAAATGTTTACCTTGAGCCATACACAATGTATCAATCACAGATTTTTCCTTAAACAACTATTTTCTTAGATATCTATCTAGATAATGTATTCAACTTACGCTGACACCCCTGAGGCTTTATGAGTTATTTCCAATCCCTCATGATGCTACCTTGGAATGTTCATCAAAATAGGTCTTAGGATTAAAAACATGAGGGTTGGTTGGTTCATTTATTCTTTTATCTACTCAGTCACTCCCACAACAGAAGGAAGACAGGAGGAACTAGGATAAACTGAGGGAAGCAGAACAATCTTAGGAGCAAAAGAATCTACCAGAACTAGAGGAGAAAGGGAAGAAATCAGGAGCCAGATGCATGCAGGTGGAGAAAAGGCAGAGGGACTGGCTGGGCACTGCAACCCCCCAACTGGGAGGGACAAGGGAGAGAAATGGGGAGGTCAAGGCTGGGAACTAAAGCAAACTATGACATCTGACTCAGAAGGTAACTATTAATTTCAAGTTCTTGAAAGGGTGTTACTCCCTTTATCACCCATTCTTCCTGCAGAAAGCCTCGTGTTTAGAAGATGGATCACGGGAGATCCCCAGTGTAGCTGGGGACAGGGCACCAGGACTGACAAGCTACCAGGTTTTTCTGACAAAGGCTACCTAAGACTTAATGAGAAAATTGAAGGGAACACCAAACATACCCTCCCAGAAATAATCCTTCCATATTTGGAGAAGTATTTACTTCGTGGGCCTTCTTACATCACTCTAACTTCTTTCTTCACTCTAACTATGACTATAGCTTAGACTCACAGAGTCTTCTGTTCAGTAGTATGCAGGCAGCATTCTGTGCAGAAACATAGTTGGGCACACATTCATGTGGAGCTTCTATTTTTAGGTGCTTATAATTTTTCACAAAGAATTGCCCTTTGGGATGAATTTTCTATGCTCCTTCTCAGCTGAGGGGTGACTTGGGTGGTGAGAAGTTTGGTTATTCCATTTGAGTCGTCCATGCATAAAAATACATTCCAGTACCCCTACTTCCTCTTCCCTGCTGCCATCAAATTTAAGAGACTGCTTTTAATACCAAGAGAAGTCAAGAACGGTTTAATTTTAAAAATTTCAAAACTGTCACATATCTCAATGAGGACTGTGACACATTCTAAAAAAACTAGGTTAAGACCAAAATTTAAGTCTGTGGTGAGAGAGCGTGTTACATTACTTTACATGATACGCTCTTTCCCACTACATTTTAAAAGCAAGATCCAAACACCAGATACACACCAAGGAATGTGTCTGGCTCCCTTAACTCAAAGAATTGCAAATGTATTTATTTTAGGGACAAGTGAAGGAAAAAAATTATCCATACTGATTTGCCCTTTAAGTGTCAGAGTGCTAAAAATGAAGAGAGGTGGGAGCAGCGGTGGGAGGAGGGGTAGAGTCAAGCCTTTAGTCTGTTTTCCATCCCTGTTGGTTACTTGAAGAGGGGAACGCTTAGGCATTGCCACTGAAGAGGGAAATCCCAAAATGGGGCCAATAGGCCATGAATGCCAAACTTCCTTGGATACAGTGTTGCGAGGCAGAAAATGTCATGTGGACAGCAGAGCTGTGTCACTGTGTACAGACTATGAAGGGGGTAGTAAAGGATGTGCAGGAAGAAAGGGAGGGGAGAGGACACTAAATGCTCCCCCAAGAAGCTTATTTACTTGGGGAGAAACACACACACTCATAAAAATCACAAGTAACACAAGGCAACCGAAGTGTCAAGGAAACAGTACAGGTAGTATACGCTACAGCTGTTCTGAGGGCGTAACCATTCTATGGGGGGTGGGCAGTGTCGGGGAAGGGGTAGTCTGGGGGGTTCCAAGGAAGAGAGGAGATGGGATTTTAAAAAGCTCACAGAGTGAAGGCAGAACTTTAAGAGTCAGAGGACGTTTGAGAGGATCTAGGTGAGCCGAGGTCCAGACTCAATTGCGTCTGGCATATGCAGGGGACTCAGGCTGTAGTGGGTAGTGCTGAGAAGGGAGGGGCTTGGATATGGAGAGTCTGCCAAGAAGGTCCAGCACACCCAGAGTCTGCCCTGCAGGTGATGGCAAGCCACTGGCCTTTCTAAATGAGAGGGTGCAGTTATAAATAAAGGTACCATCTTGGGAAGGTGGATCCAATGTAAATAAATCAGATGGATGGAAGTGGAATTCCACGGCAGGGAGACCAGTGGAGCAGCACCCAGCCGTAAAGATGAAACAGGCTGCTGCAGAGAATGATCCGGCAAGAATGGAGGCACTGGAAAGCCACAATGGAATGATGTGGTCACTGAGAGGACATGGAGGAAAAGAAGAGGAAGGCCTGGGAGAACCACAGGATGGCCTAGGCCTTGGGGATTTATAGAATAAGCATGCTCAAGTAACGACAGGAAGCTCGAGTGGAAATGACACCTTCTCACCATGATCTAAAGTGTGGAGCTGGAGCTCAGCATGATGGCAGGGCTACAGCTACGGTGCAGAAATCGCCTGGGAGATGTGGTGGGGAGTGCAGAGGCAGAAGGCAGGAAGGACAGCAGAGGGCTGGGGAGCAGTTCCTACCTGGGGGTGGCAGGGAAGGAAGATGGAGCAGGAGGAGAACTGAATGTGGAGAGAAGCGCTGGTGTAACACAGCATCACAAGGCTGGGAGACCAGAGTCTCTCATGACAGAGAAGACAGTCTTCAGAATGAAGACCGATAAACGGCCATGGAATGTGCTCCCTGGCAAGTGGAAGAAAGAATCTGAGTGGAGTGCATGAGGCAGAAGCCAGATGGAAACTGGTAAAGAAGGAAGTGGGCAGTGAAGAAATGGAGGCAGCAGGATGAGGTTAATTCAGTGTTCTTCAGAGTACCTGTGAGATACCAGGCACTGTGGGAGATGACAGACAGAAGACAGACCTATCTAGCCCATAAGAGCTGCTTTAAAGGGGCACATCTGGTAATAGTAAAATACAAAAGGGAAGGACTACATCCGGCTGGAGATGACTGGGAAAAGTTTTAGATGAAGTAACAGAATTTCAGCAGGGTCTTCAAGAATGGAAAGGGCTTAAGCAATCAGCAATGAGATAGAAAGGCAATCTAGACAGACAAGTCAATGAAGAAAAGGCAGCAAAAGAAGAGAGAAGGCTAGAGCTGCAGGCGGTGATATCACTCACAGAATTTTTTAAAAACAGATTCACATGGAAATTTACATACAGATTAAAGAGCCAAAACACTTTCATCAAGAACACATTCCGAAAGCAGACCATAACAATCCCATGAAGTAGAGTAACCAGTAAGAGTGTTTAAAAATTAGGATGTAGCCGGGCGCGGTGGCTCAAGCCTGTAATCCCAGCACTTTGGGAGGCCGAGGCAGGTGGATCACGAGGTCAAGAGATCGAGACCATCCTGGTCAACATGGTGAAACCCCGTCTCAACTAAAAATACAAAAAATTAGCTGGGCATGGTGGTGCGTGCCTGTAATCCCAGCTACTCAGGAGGCTGAGGCAGGAGAATTGCCTGAAACCAGGAGGTGGAGGTTGTGGTGAGCCGAGATAGCGCCATTGCACTCCAGCCTGGGTTAACAAGAGTGAAACTCCATCTCAAAAAAACAAAACAAATAAATAAAATAAAAATTAGTATGTCAAGGAAGGTGTGAAAAGGGTGAGTTTTCAATTCTCTTAAAGAAAAGCAAAGAAGGGCAGGCAGAAAGGAGGGCATGTTCCTTGCAGACCTGGTGTGGTTAAGGAATAACACTTTGATTTTCTAGCTAAAGAAGGATGGCCACGGTGAAGAATATTACAAAATGAGGCTGGTGAGATGGGACAGAGTGGAAGGAAATGGTTTGCGGGGTGGGAAACCTGACCAGCTGGGTCAGTCCTCTGACAGCAAGAGGGATTCTGGTGAGTAGTAAGTCCATACATGAGAATAAAGAAGTCCATGAGAAGGATTCTTCTAAAGGAGCTGGACACAAAACAGCAGAGAAGGAGTGTGAACTGGAGGGAGGCCCTGCTGCCTGGGGTATGGGGGACCCCATCATGGGAGATGCTTAACACTGGCAAGGGATACTCCAGGCTCCTCTCTGCACCCCAAGCTGTACTTTCCACTTGAGCACATCATTTTATATATAAGGTAAACATATCTAAGGCAGGAATATATTTACACATTTACTGATGGTCTTCACCTCACACTTACACTGAGTATCCAGTACCTCCAGCCCACGTCTTCTCTTGTTCTCCAAAACAGACGTGCAGTAAAATGAATGGTTAATGGTTAATGGAAAATAGAGTAAGAGTTTATGGATATTGGACAGCAGTGATTACTTATTCTGCATGAGCTCATGATTTCACAAGTTTAATTTAAAACCATATACCATGTATATGCTGACATATACATAAAAAATATATATATACTTGACATAAATATCTACACTTGATCTTAGCCAAAAGGCTGAGAAGTGATTATAAAATATATCTGAAAAAAATACTCTATTGGAAATAGCAGTTGCTTCCAAGGAGGGGAGTTGGCTAGGTGGCCAAAGAGTTATGAAGGAGATTTACTTCTGCATATAATATTTAAATTTTCTGTCATGTGCATATATTGCTTATCAAGAAATAACATTAAAAAAAATGCAGTGGCATTTTATTTATATATATTGTATCCACTGAGAAATTGCTGTAATAAAGTTTGCTTTTCCCCCAGATGCCTGGGCACTACAATTCCTAATGGTGATACCAATTCCACAGCTTTTGTGGCACTAAATAGAAAACTGATTGAAAACGTAAAGACAACAGATAGAAAATCCCACATGCAGACTCTACACGAAGGCAAAAATGTAAACTAGAAAACAATTTGTAATGTCCCCTCCATTATCAGCCTTCAGCACAAGTTTGGCACAAGCCTTTCTGATTTAATATCTCAGCAACCTTGTGAGAAAAGAGACAGAGAAAGCACCACATTATTGAAGTCATGGGGCCAGGCACCGGGTGTGAGGTGTAACACGACCATTTGGAAAGCCTGGAAGCTTTCTCTATAAAATTCTAAGTTGGCCCCATCTCTGTCTTATTCTCTCTCCCCACCTGCTTTCCTCTTTTATTTACTAATTCCCAAAGCTCAGATCTTTGTCCCTACTCCTCCTCTACAGTTCCTGGTGAAAACATTCCTCTTTCTTTAGGCGTACTCCTACGGCTCTGCGTGTGACTGAATTGGGTTTCAAATCTCTTCACTAGTCAGTAGCTTTGTGATCTTAGGTTTCTTTGGTCCTCAGTTCTTCTATAAAATATACAGTCAGTAATCTCAGCCATCTGAAGCCAGGGACTACATCTGATGATCCTCTTAGATTCCTTCTAAGATTCTACATTAAGTATCAACTGGATATGGTCAATGTATTATTTGTTTTCTTATCCAAATAAGATTTTCCTCCTACTTTTTACCAGTAGCAATATTGTTAGCTAATCATCATACATTAATTTTTGGTCTTTTGTTGTTATTTATTTTCCTTTTTAAAAAGTATTATCTTTCTTGAGACAGGATCTCACTCTGTCACCCAGGTTGGAGTGCAGTGCTATGATCACAGTTCACTGTAGCCTTGACCTCCTGGGCTCAGGTGATCCTCCCACCTCAGCCTCATAGATAGCTGGGACTACAGGCGCGCACCACCACACTCAGCTAATTTTTGTAATTTTTTTGCTGAGACGAGGTTTTGCCATGGTGCCCAGGCTGGTCTCAAACTCTTGGGCTCAAGTGATCTGCTCTTCCTGGCCTCCCAAAGTACTAGGATATGGCATGAGCCACAGCACCCGGCTAATTCTTTATTTTCAAGAAGTCACTGAGAGTGTTAGTCCTTGTTTTAAAATACCATTCACTTTTAACCCTTCCTCAGTTTCTCATATCCTTACTGTAGGCTAAGTTATCACTTCAAGCATACACTATTATTACTATAACTTTCAAATAGTCTACCTGCCCTCAGTTGTCCCCTTTTTGTGTTCATCAACATGAATTCTAGTGAATGAAGAGTCTGCAAAATGCCAACCTTTCCAAGGCATCAACCATCACTTTTCCTCCTCCCTCTCCTCCACCTACCAAAGCTAATTTTACTTCCAAAATATTGATCATATCCCTTGCCACCTTTGTGGTGCTGCACGAAAGAGTACTCACCAAAACTTCTGCTAAACCACTATTTACCTATTCTGGCCTCAAAGTGAAGGACAGATGGTGACATTTGCAAGCTTGTTTTCAAACACAATCTAATAGGAACCAGTATAACAGCCGAAGAGCACAACTGCACATATTCCTAATGTCCATTCCCAAGCTATGTTATAAAATTATAAAATCATTCTCTGAATTGATTTTATTTTCTTCTCTTGGATAAGGGCACTATCTACAGCAGCGATTAAGTTTCCATAGGAACTAAATTCATTTCAAAAGGTTTGAACATAGAAGATTTTTAAAAAGTGCTCAAACAACAAACCGTTTTGTACATAGTGCCTTGCATTCTTGAAATCAGAGCATTGTAAATGTTAACCTTTTACTCTCCTGGAAGTTCCTGGAAATGAGAAAATGGTCTCTCTGTATTTGGAAAATGGATACGTTTAAGGTAACTAACTGGTAAGGAAAAGAACTTAAGAGGTGAGCTGCTAATCTGTACTGTCTCATCTTTGGCATTAAACACAACTAATCACACATGATAACACTATTTATTAATTCTTGGAAAATAAGTGCATGACGCATTCAGTAGTTAAAATTTTCCTACTTAATACTCCATAAGTTAAATATAAAAACTGGAAGATAATATACCTTCTAAGTATTTTGTGGCTAATAAATGTGAGAAGTTTATACGGGTGTATAAGCACACTGAACTGCACGTGCCTCTGTGAAACATCCACACGATAACTCTGTAATTTGAAAATTCTAACATGTTTCTTTTTTTATTCTGATTAAATAAAGTATTCAGTACTGATGCCATAAGAAGGCATTAAATTCCAACACATCCCTTTGTATTACATAAATGGATTTCAGCATTTTTCAGGGGACAGGCAAGATTTAGCAAATTGGCTTAACATTCTCGTCTGCTGCTGAGACTAAAATGAACAAGACCAACTATGAAGTATAGAAAACAACAATCTACCACACAAATTCTCCAAATGATTATGATGAGTCTCATACACGAGTATTCCAGAGGTAGAATCTCAATGATTTCTACATAAAGGGATAATGATGTATTACTGTAGGACCAAATAATGCATTTCTCAATTCATGTCTGGATTGGATTCACCATGCTGAGCTCCATTAGTTTTACATCTCCCTAAGGGATCCAGTTCAGCAGTACTAATATATGCCATTACACACAGCCCAATCTTAGAATGGCTGCCTTATGAATGTTCCTTAATACCACTCCCCAGTTGAGAGTTTCTGGAGAAAAATCTCAAAACTAGGGTAACTAGAGTCACTATAAATTCATAAACAGACACTAAATCCTGCCACAGTGTTATGGCACTTCTTTGGTAAACTCACTCTCTCCCCATTACCAGGATTATTCATGCCATCTCCAGCCTCCTCAAAAATCGCACCCTGTTTTTTTCCCTTTCCACCCTTGGCTAACGTGCTGACCTGTTGTTTCATTGAGAAAAAAAGAAGTGAAAAGATAACTCCCTCATCTTCTCAACATAAGATCTGGATCTGCACCCATCTTCCCCCTTTTTACTGTTACTTTTGAGGAAGAGCATCTCTCTCATCAAAAGAAAAGCAATCCCTATGCATGGATCCAATACTTACCTTCCCCTACCCTGATTCTAGTGGGATTTTCTCTGCTGAGATGGTTCTCACCTGCATTCCAGCATTCTCTAGAACAGTGCTACGCAACAGAATCTTCTGCAGTGATGGAAATGTACTAAATCTATCCTGTCCAACATGGTGGTCACAACACTGGTGGCAACTGAGCAGCTGAAGTATGACGAGTGCAACAAAGGAAATGCCTGTTCAATTTTACTTAATTTTAATACATTTAAGCAGTCATAAGTGGCTAGTGGCTACCATGTTGTTGGAAGTGCGGCTCTAGTAAATACTCTTTCAATTTCTGCCTCTACTTCCTTACCTTCCATCCAATCTTTTCTATCCATGCCAAAGTGGCTTTCATTCAACTGTTGGATAGAAGTGCTCCTGCTAAACCAGAGGCCTCTAAGTGGCCAAATCCAGTGATTTTTACTAGACATCTTACAGGGCTCCATCAGCACAGACTTGTTCCAGTAAATTGCCCCTTTCTTGAAAAGCATTTCCTGGCTTCCATAATACTATACTGTCCTGTTTTTCCTCCTGGCTCTCTGGCTCATTGCCATCTAACTGATCCCTCAATGTTCCCTGGGGTGATGGTCCTGGAGGTCTCTCTGCTCTTCTCTCTCCTCTCTCCATAGATACCTCAACCATTCTTATAGCTTCAAATGACATCTGTGTGCTGGTCGCTGTCTAATTTGTATCTCTAGCCCAGCCCTTATAGGTGACTGACTACTGCTATTTACAAGGAAGGCATTATAGGTACCACACATTTAAAACTGAACTCAATTCCCTCCTCTACCCCCGATTTATTTTTTTTCTTCTCTATCTCAGTAAATAGACCCTCCAAAATCCGGAAGTTGTCCTTGCTACCTCCCCCCTTTCCCCCTTTCATTCCCAGTATTCATTCTGTTACTGAGTCTTATCTAAATTCTAAAGCAGATCTGGAATTGACTACTTTTTTTTTTTTTCTTTGATGGAGTCTTGCTGTTGCCCAGGCTGGAGTGCAGTGGTATGATCTCAGCTCACTCACCGCAACATCTGCCTCCCAAATCAAGCTGATTTTCCTGCCTCAGCCTCTCCAGTAGCTGGAATTACAGGTGTCTGCCACCATGCCCGGCTAATTTTTGTATATCCCGTAGAGATAGGATTTCACCATGTTGACCAGGCTGGACTCAAATTCCTGACCTCAAGTGATCTGCCTTCCTTGGCCTCCCAAAATGCTGGGATTACAGGTGTGAGCCACTATGCCCGGCCTGGAATGGACCACTTTCTATCTCCATTGCCATTATCCTAGTCCAAGCCACCATAACCACTTGCCTGGACTATTTCAACAGTCTCCCATGGCGTTCCTTCGATTCCATTTTTAGTCTCCCACTCTCATCTCTACCACAATTTATTATCAAACCAACAACCAGGGTACCCCTTTTAAACTACAAATCTGGTCTTACAACTTCTAGGTCACAACTCTAACCCTCCGAGATTTCCCACCTCTCTTGGGATACATCCAAATACTGATTATGACCTACTAGGACCTCCAAGATGTAATCCCTGCCTCCATCTCTCTACTACGCTTTCCACAAGATGCTTTCCTTCAGACCCCCAAAGGAGCTCACTCCTTCCTCAGAGTCTTAACATGTACTGGGCCCTGCTGCCCTTACCCTAATGCCTACTATTTTGGCCTTTATATCAGCCTCAAGAGGTTGTCTCTAATGCCCCACGGTTGATTCCCTTGGGACATGCTCTCATAGAACCTGTCAGCACTTTTCACAATTGCCATTGTCAAGTATTTGGATGACCAGTTACTTCTCCCATTAGACCAGAAGCTCCAAAAGGCAGTATCCCAAATGCTTATGACATCTACCAAACACCATCAGCTGCTCAAACCCTTTCCCCCAGAGAAGCCACTGGGGGACCCTCTCCACATCTCATCAGCACTGTAGTAGGCAGTGTGTATGTGAAGAAAGAGTGTATGTGAGGAAGAATGGTCCAGCTACACATGTTCTTAACATCCCAACTGGAACTGAGAACAAATTTCCCAATAAACAGAATGACCAAAGTCATTTCAGTTCTAGAATATAGTAATTACTTATGTCTTAGTCATTTAATGTGATGGTTTAAAACACAGGATCTAGCATCTAAAATCTGCATATCCAAAACTGGGGTCTACTTCTTACTTGCAATGGAAGCTTGGGTAAGTTTCCTGATCTAAGATGCAACTTTTTCCTTAGATCGTACTTTTTAACATTGCTGTGAAGATTAGTGAGATAGCTCTCAACACAAGGTCTGGCACTGAGTAAGCTTGTAATAAATGGTAGCTGTTGTTATTATTAATACATATTGTTATATATTAACATTCGTAATTATTGTTAATATATTTCTGCAGGTTATTCTGGGAACCTATTTGTTATCATCTTCTTTTAAAAAAAAAATGAACTGCTATTTTCAAACAGGCAACTTAAAAACCAAGTTTTAGACTACAATCCATCTGAGAGTTGGTAACTGTTCACGAAACTTGAAGGTGCCCACAAAGTGTTCAGATGGTGGAAAAAGAGGAGGGTGCTGCATGTGTTTTTGATGGAGGGATTAAAAAGCTATACTCATGTTAAAAATCACACCTCCAGCATGGGGTACATAATGAACATAAACCTACATATCTTTTCTTTCCCCAAGTAAGTTCTCACAGGGAGCAACAGTCCGCCCTATGAATAAATGGAATTTCATTTTAAGTAATTACACTTGGCATAGATTTGCCCACTGCTGGTGGCAGGGCTGCTACTTGTGACTAAGCAGTGAGGGGAGCTCGACAGAATTGATGGCAAACTGCTTTAATTTTCCTTAATAGTAGCAAAATCTTGCCTATAACAAAGTTGGACATTTCAAGAATAATAAACCCACACAGTTAAAGTTCTATTACTGTTAAACCAGTATTCAAACAGGCCAGAAACTGGTTTTCAGCCTCTTTTAGTGAGTTTCTATATCTTCAAGGTCATAAATGTTATTTTGTAAAGCCAAGCTGATGGTCTTCTGGAGGAGGCCTAGACGTGCTGGTGTTGTTAAAATGTTGGATAACATTTCAGTTTATTCATGCTGTGAGGTCTGTCCCTTCCCATACCCCACATCCCCAAAGCTTTAACCACCAAAGGACATTTAGAAATAATAATAAGAAATGTGAAAGTACTAATAATGATTTCATTTTCAAATGGTCTTAAATGGACAGATAATGATAGCATTGCCTATAATGGCCCTGTAGCCAACTCATAAGCAGGATTGGGGAAGAGGATGGACTAGGAGGATTCTCCTCTCTATGTATAATACATGCACTGTGGCTGAATGTGAAGAAAACACAGATAAAAGTAAAAGGTCTTTCCTGTGCCTGAGTGAGTGGCCTTTGTGAAGGATGAGTGAGAACCTGAAGCCATACACAGCATAAAATCACAGTATGTGTGGACTGATTACCATTCAGAAGTTAATTGCACATTATTAAATGATTATGTGAAAAGCCTCTAAAATCGAGTTTTGTCATATCAGATCATAGATCATATCATGGTACTAGAGGTATGTAATGGCTGTGGCTATAAAGCAGACCATGAAACTGAAATCTTAGACTTAATCAGACTAATTTAATCGACGTCAACTGTCAAAGAGGAGGATTTTGGCCAGCAACTCCAATTTTAGCTAGGACTGAAGACCCTGAAAGAGAAAGAGCTCAAGTACTACTCAGGATTATAACTTTAGTTTAAGGTCTGAATAACTGGTTTTGATATCTAAATTGAACAGGTTAATAAGATCATTTTTATCACAACCACAAACTGTATAATGAAATAAAGCAATGAGAGATTTTTATCAGAGCATTTCAATGTGATGGCAAATCAATTATAATATTAATCTTTACCAGACACCATCAAATCCGGCCACTTTTAGATCTCCAATATTGGTTATAAGCACCAACATTTGGACTGAAGGAATAACTGTTTAACAGATGGAGCATTTCCTCCTTCCAGTATTTAGGAGTGAGGCTATCTGACTGAAGCCTTATTTCCCTACTTATAAACTAAGGCCTTTGCCCAGGAGACTGTTTCAAAAATGTACCAAAGGTTAATATGTTTGCACATATTACAAATGTTAAGCAAAATGGAATGTTAATATATTCTCTTATTCATTACAAAGGAATGGCAGGAATGACTGCACATAAAGGAAATTTGACCAGTTGTTCTTATTCTTATTACCTTTTAGGTCCCTGCAAATGGCAGTCACAGTTTCACTGGTGCTCAGATCGCCTGAAATGAGGGAGAAGTAACGAATTCTCCTACTATGAGACATACTGGCACAAGAGGTAACAAAATAAAGAGTCTTGTTTTGTGATATTTCATTTTGCCAAACCTGCTGGTAGGAAAAAAGGTGAAAGAGAACCAAGAAAAGATATGAAAATGGCACCATTCAGTCCTTTAGGCTTTCTTCCTTTTTCCTTCTCTCTCCCCTACCTCGACCAGATCCTTCCTATTTCTGGTTTAGGCACTGTCAATCCAGGAGTGAACAAATTTTTATATATGCTTCTAAAGCAGGAGTAGCAAATACAAAGGAAAAATGCCAACTCTTTCAATGCTTAAGCCAGTGACAGACATCACTAATCAATCTTGACACTCTCTCAGGCTGACTCTGTCATAGCCTCTGAATCCTTTTCAACAAAATACTGCAGAGAGCCACCACGATCAATTGGAGTTGGTTCCTGAAACAAAATTTATTTGCCTTCCCTTGCACTAAACTTTTCCCTAGTGTTCTAACTTTAGCACTGGGTTGGACTTTCTTGGTTTGGCACTTTCTTACGGTCATGTAGTTCGGGCTGGGCATTTTGTCCGGTTGAAATTCAGGAGACACCTGGCTCTCTTCCAATAAGCACCTTGCCACACAAAATCCACAGTTTCTGAAAATAATAGAGACCAGATAATGTCCCTTTCTGACTCATTCCACATCCTCTAAAAGGGAAGCGAAGCCAGGAAAAATCATCTGGGCTTAGCAGTCTCTTTCTTCACTTTCTAGAGTAAAAGAGTAGGCCTCTATTTATGTTTGAGCCTTGATCTTAGCTATCTCTATTTTTAAAGCTGATTTGAGGTTCAGACTTAGCATTTACCCTTTTAAAAAGAATCTGTTTAAAAGAAAGTTGTATGACAGTCACTAGATTGCCTTCATGAGCACTTTAGGAGTACCATCCCGATATATTAACACACTGGCTCATTTGGCTTCATATTTAATTGCACTATCTCTCCAGAAAGCCCTTAATGACACCATCTTGCATCCAACCTCCATAATTTGGCTCCCCCCAAAATCTGAGAGCAGGGCTTCCCAGGCACCATCTTACTGCCATTGTGGGCCAAATGTGATTCTCCCCAGCTGCTGCTATGCCTCCTCCTTTATGGCAGGGGCTTGCCTGATCACTCTTGAGCCATTCCAGGAACCAGAAGCCTTCTAGGCAACAAGAGGCTATTAGATGCAACCTGCTTGGGCCAGGGCCATATTCTGCTCCCAGTGATAACTACTGCATGCTTTTGCCAGTATTTTTTCATTCTATTGCTTGAGAGGATTGCCTCCCACATTTGCACAAAGGATTTCCCTATTATGATAAAGAAGGTCTGAGAATGGCCAAATCTTGCTAGAATTCAATAAATGGCATATAAAATCCTCAAAAAAAAAAAAACCTGGAGTATCAAAATGGTGGGAGGTTCAACTATGACAAATGTGGCTGCCTGAAAAACAGACAAGAGACACAAAGGGCATCTCTGTCTTCACCTGGGAAGTAAGAGAAAGATGGCGATCTCTCTGCAAATGTGCTGGTCTATAGCCCCCACAGCTGCCTGCTCTAAAGAAAAGGGCAGCACTCATCTGCTTTATAAAGAGGTGAAAAGATTTATGTAATTTTCCTCGGGTCTCAAGCGTGTTTTTTTTTTTGTTTTTTTTTGTTTTTTTTTGGCATTACCCATAATGTATTTGTCCATGGGATAAACAGAGATGCCCTCCCCCAATGATTACATTTGCTTAAAGGAAAACACAGCTGCCTTTCTTGAATATCAAGATGCAACTGGGACTAGTGAGACCAAACAAAGATTTCAAAGGGAAGAGAAGTTTTTATAGCATAAAAGGTACTCCACTGAGATTAAGAAAAAGATATGGCAAAGTGATAACTATTCTCCTTAGGGACAAAAGGTCCAATTGAGAAAGAAGCTTTAGGTGCCATTTTCCAGAAGAGTCACCTGCCACTACTTGGAGCTATTACAGATATTTAGGAGTCAGAATTTTAGACTCCTCCCACCTCTGGGGTTCATGGGGGAGTGTGAGCACACATTTCTCCCCTGAGGCAAAGCCAACAGGTAATTACTCAACCACTGACACCTTGGGATAACTGAACATGAAGTCGATTTCTTAACGATTCTCCCTTAAAGAACCAGCACCACACTGCTAGTTACTGTGCCCATAGTCCTAGCTATTCAGGAGGTGAGACAAGAGGGTCACTTGAGCCCAGGAGGTCGAGGCTGCAGTGAGTTGTGGTCATGCCACTGTACTCCAGCCTGAGTGACAAAGTGAGACCCTGAAAAAGAAAGGAAAGAAGTTGGAAGGAAGGAAGGAAGGAAGGAAGGAAGGAAGGAAGGAAGGAAGGAAGGAAGGAAGGAAGGAAGGAAAAGAAGGGAGGGGAGAGGAGGGGAGGGGAGGGGAGAGGAAGGGAGGGGAAAGGGGAGTGGGGAGAGGGGAGGAGGGGAGGAGGGAGGGAGGAGGGGAGGGAGGAAGGAAGGAAGGAAGGAAGGAAGAAAGGAAGGAAGGAAGGAAGGAAGGAAGGAAGGAAGGAAGGAAGGAAGGAAGGAAGGAAGGAAGGAAAAGAAGGGAGGGGAGAGGAGGCGAGGGGAGGGGAGGGGATGGGAGAGGAGGGGAGGGAAAAGGGGAGTGGGGAGAGGGGAGGGAGGAAGGAAGGAAGGAAGGAAGGAAGGAAGGAAGGAAGGAAGGAAGGAAGGAAGGAAGGAAGGAAAGCTATGGAGAAATATGTGCTAACTCAAGCAAAAGCAAGCGAGTCACCTGTTCCTTTGGTAGTGTACTATATTGCTAAGAGGGCCCATCCATCCCATCTAAACTATGGAAAGTAGCAAGAGATGATGATGAACCTAATTAGCATTAGTTATTATTTGCTATTGTTACAATTGCATTGAATAACGTTGATGCCAGCAGTGCTGTTTTATATGATGTCTTCTTCACGTGGCAACCTTTTCATAAATCAAAGCAAAAGCCAATACCAGACAGTTTCTTGTACAGCCTGCCTGACAATAAAAGTTAACACTGAACCTTAGCTGTTATCCATCTTCATAAATATGTCCACGATGTGGCAAGACTGCTCCACATTACAGTGGGGCTGCCACTAATGCATGCAAGGTAGTGACCCACTAGGTTAATGGGACTTGACAATCAGTCCAGTTTTAATTGAGACAGAAAAAGGAATGGCTCTCTTATCCTTAAAGTACACAGGAATTTTCTCCTCTATGCCGTAGTTCCATCAGTGCTTTGCTCAGAAAATGCCTATAATTAAGTTTAATATAGACTGAAATAACAGACAATAGAAACCTCATGGGGGAAAGTGGGTGGGTGGAGGATTTTATAAGAAGAAAACTTGCTATGAGGTATTTAATTGGTATTCTTGATAGAGAGCTATCTGACTTGAAGAGTCTGTGTTTTCAAGTTCGAATTTCAAACTAGAAAATATATAAATCCGTTTACATGAATTTCTATTCATGTAAAACTATTTAAAAAACAGTCTTTAAAAATAGCAAAGGTCAATAAATTTTTAAGTATCAATAACTTTCCCTTGACAAAAATTCACATTATATAGAAATCTGAATGGAAGGAATTCCCAATTAATGATAAGTCTTAATGTATAAATACTCCATCATGTTTTGAATTTTGCTATAGTCCTAATTACCCTATTGATACTGTCAGGAGGAAAGCCCATCTTCTATCTGGCATGTACTGGAGATGAACTCTGGCCATTAGCTACTGTCCAACAAAAATCAGCCTTGTATTAACAGCCTGTAATGAAGACCATTAACAGCCAGATAAATCAAAGCATTAGGCCAGACACAGAGATGTCAACATAGCCATAGGCGCCTAATTTACAGAACAAAGTTATTGCAGTATGTAGTTCCCAAGCACAGTATATATGCCAAGTGCTTGTGGAGATCGATAGAGAGGACAAAATACAATTCCTGCCCTCAGGAAGGCTTCAGTTCAGCTAAGAATGAGATTCACATGCTGTTAACTGGATGGTGACCTTGGTAATGGGCCCTTCAAACTCCCAAGTCTGTAATTCTTTCTTAGCTTTTAGACAACAGTTTCCTCTAGTGTAAAATTCAGCGCTATATTAGGTCCCTTCTAGAGTAAAAACAGTCTTACTTGCACCTGTGAGTGAGTTAGCCCAGGCTTCTAAACCCAGAATGTAGTTTAAATGCACACACATGAGAAAATGCACTATTTTTTTTTTTTTTTTTTGCTTTTTTTTAAGTTGCCCCTAACCTCTAGTCTTCCATTCTAAACAACAGGAGTCTATGTTAAGAAGCATGGACATTTTGTTAAGAGATCAATTTGGTAAATGGAAATATTGAAACTAATTGAGCACCTGTTAGAAAGAGGTGTGCTACCGTCAAGCTGGCTCAGTTACAGCTTGTGCCTTACACGGCACACGCCTGAGAAGTGAGACAGGGCACAGGGAACACTGGTGTCACGTAGGTTGTCAGAAGGGCTAGAGTTACAGAAACACACAGGGGAACAATTAATCCATTATGGCTTTTTAGTCGGAAAGGAGGTGTCTAGAAAGACTTTACAGAGAAAGCAGAGGAATTACCACATGAGACAGGTCCTAACAAATGGCTGAGTTTATCGGGAGGAAAGTGGTGAAGGTGAGGTGTGCTGCAGCTGCGCAGTTGAGGAGTGGGAGCCGGACCAAGCGTGAGCGCAGAAGGCACACCCTCCCTTGAGTGAATGAACCCTCAAATGCATGAGAGAAGATAGCAAAAGATCAGGCCCAGGAGGTATCCAAGGTTATTTTTCATACTGTGGTTTAATATTTTACATTTTGGCTGTTTGTCCCAACTTCTATATTATGACTTATTAGATAATGTTGATTATTTAGCTTTGAAGGGAAAATTTCGCTTTTAATCATTTGGATCAGACTGATGGATGAGGATATTGTGGTTGCAAGGCATGCTGTTAAAAACAGAAGTTATTACTTGCTACTACTTACCACTGCAAACCAGGATCACGATAACACTGCAACCAAACACATAACTTTGGCTGCTGGGACTGATACAGGACTGCAGCCATCATCCTTAGCCCCTGATTTTTAAATGTTGTATTCATAAAAATAAGCTTCATTGTTCTCTTTACAATGAGCGAAGGTTGAAATAAGCTTATAAACTAGAGTCATAGTAATAAGAGAGCATATTATCAGGTAGTGGGTATTAGGATTCCACTAACTGCTAACAAAAAATGTATGAAAACAGGAGGTACTGGTAGGGAGGGAGGCTCCTCTTTCTACGGCTTCCGCATCCCTTTCTTACTCTCTACAGGGATCTATCTCTTTTCATAGAAACAATGCTGTACCTGTGATTGAGTTAGCCCAGGCTTTTAAATCCAGAATGTAGTTTAAACACACACATACATACAGGAAAATGTACTCTCTTTTTTTTCTTTTTGCTTTTTTGCTGCCCCTAAAATCTAGTCTTCTGTTCTAAACTGCAGGGGTTAAGCAGGCTTTTGGGGACTAACCCAGATACTTATAGCCACACTGTCCTTTTTCTGCTTCTGGGAAAAAAAAAAGGGGGCCCAAATGCTGAGCAACTGACTATAGAACACGTTAGAAGAATCTTATTTGTTCATTATAGACTACCGACCTATCCATTGCCTATAATCTCAAATAAATAAAAATATTCTAAAACTATGACAAGGTTTTAGGTGAAAACTATATCATGAACTAACAATGGCTGCATTCTATCACAGCACACCATTCCATATGTATTCCTAACCAAATTATGCAGTTCTCATGTGGCATGTTAACATATAATTATTTTGAGTAGTGCTGCTAACTGTTGGTTAATGATTTGACGGAAAACATTTGCCTTTAAACACATGCTTTTAGGAGGCCTGGTATACTCTCAATTGCAATTTTGTTTCGTTCACTGATTATCCTCTAGGGAAATATATATTAGATCATATGATGGGCATCAATTAGAAAAAAAAAAACAAAACTCAACAGAAAACTGAACTATTGATGACTATAGTAATTACTAATAGCTCACTATTCAGTAAGGATGTGCTAAAAACGGAAATGGACCTCATTTAATTCTGACATAACATCTCTGTTTTTATCATCATTTCACAGACATCAAATCTAAGGCAGTGTGGGGTGCGGGTGGGGAGGAAAATGAAAAGTAACTGCTAGAATGGGTCTACCACATGATGTGAAGAATAGCTATAAACATATTCATTAAACATTTTACACACCTGGATACTTATTATTTCATTGTACCTATATTGACATTATGGAGTAGAAAAATGAAGAGAAGTCCTGATAAACTTAAAAAAGAAGTCAGGAAGACCAAGAGCCACAGACGAGAGAAAACAAGCATATTTTCTGGTAGACGCCATAGCAAAACCAGTAGTATATTAAACATTTGCTGTTTTTTTAAATCTATTTCCTAGATACTATAGCATATAAAGGGGGAATTTTACGACATGAAGTACAAATAGATGTGTTACTAATAAGAATGGATCAGCCTTTCTGAAGAACGTGGCCAAAAGCTTAGCACTCAACTCTTTTAAAGATCCCAGCCTAATGTACTCTCTGGAGCAACAGTCCTATTTTCCTTGCATCATCAAGTTCTAAGAATGTATTTTTCATTTGTCTTGTCGTCTGTTAGAAAAGGTGAAGATGTGTATACGTTTTGGTTTTCAATTCTCCTATTATATCAGCTTCTCAGTGCTTCACTTTCCAAATGCTCAAAAGAGGTATGGATTGACATTTCTGCCAAAGGACAATTTTTTGCTCTGTAGTTTTTCCCAGAGTTAATGGAAAAAGTTCTGCCACTAATCTTTTCAATTCACCTCTAGGGAATTACAAACTAGCAGCAAAAGCTGCAAAGGTTGTGCCAAAATGCAGTATTTTAAAATTACACCAGTCAAAAAGCCTACTATTTTCACAAAACAGGATTTCCTCTTTTTTTAAAAAAAAAGTCTTGGGAGGCCAATTTTTGATTCATATTGTGATATAACTTCTATGGTTAAATAACCTGGGCCCTGACTCTAACTCTACTGACCCCTAAAAGAAACTAACCTGTATAGAGCTGAGTACCTACTACATGCCCCGAATTTTACCCACATTTCATTAACCCTTACTGGCAACCCATGAGGTATTATATTTACATGTCCTATATCAGCAAAAAGAAGCTCAAGAGGTTAAGTGGCCTAACGCTACACAGTTGGAAGGAATGGTCACAATTCAAACCCCATCCCCGTTATGAAAATAAAAGTACCAGTTCCTTAGGGTTTAGGCATGCTTTTGTTTCACTGCAGCCTTCTTCTACCCTATCCAAAAAAACAAACAACAACAACAAAACCAGTCACTTGAAAGAACCTTTTAGTAGAGGACTACAGACTAATGCTATGAGACATGATGCAGCTATTTAGAATGAGTTAGATTGAGACAGAGTCTTGCACTGTTGCCAGGCTGGAGTGCAGTGGTGGGATCTCTGCTCACTGCAACCTCTGCCTCCTGGGTTCAAGTGATTCTCCTACCTCAGCTTCCTGAGTAGCTAGGACTACAGGCGCACGCCACCATGCACAGCTAATTTTTGTATTTTTAGTAGAGACGGGGTTTCACCATGTCGGCCAGGATGGTCTCGATTTCTTGACCTTGTGATCTGTCCGCCTTGGCCTCTCAAAATGCTGGGATTACAGGGTGAGCCACAGCGCCCGGCCAATGAGCTGGATTTATTTGTGCTGACCCAGGGGGATGTATCCATAATAAATGTATGTTAAAATACATATGGTATAGTCTTAAATTTCATGAAAACAAAACAAAATCTACATTTATTAACGTATCTATTCATAGAGATAAATGTCAAAGGCTAAATATCAAACTATGACTTCAAGACATGCTTTGCTTTTAAAAGGTTGATCTGGAAAAAAAAGGGGGAGTAAAATTACATTTCCCTTGTTACAAGAAAAAAATACTTCCTTGATACATTAAATGAGAAAAAATTCTAATACAGCAGTCCCCCTTTATCAATGGCGGATACATTCCAAGATATCTAGTGGATGCCTGAAACCCTGAATAATACTTAACTGTAGTTAAAAAACTGTAGGTAAACTACGTTTTTCCCTACACATATCTTTATGATAGTATAATTTATAAATTAGGCATAGTAAGAGACTAGCAACAATAATAATAAAATATAACAATATACTAGAATAAAAGTTATGTGAATGTAGTCTTTCAATATCTTATTGTATTCTGCAAAAAAGCAAAATTGCAGATAAGGGGGGGCCACCTGTAGTATTTATTCATTTCATATTCATTTAATTTTCATTACACAAAGTCTCCAGGAAGGATAGCAAAAAAGAAAAAATGTTCCTAAAATTCAATGGGAAGAAGAGCGAATACTTTGAAAGGTTCATTTAATAATCAAGTGGACTAGCAATAGAAAATCTACCTAGGATGTGAGCTAATTTTACCTATTTTGGGCATATTCAATCAGAATTATAGATATAAGTTAAAAATTACACATCCAGAAAAAACATATTTGAATAAACCACATACAATTTGTCTCTAACACATTCTTTGCAGTGACATGAAGAACCTGGTACCATATGAATTCTTAAGACACCATTCAAAGGCATCATGGCTAAGAGTAAAGAAAGCTGATCGTATACCATTTCAATTGGTATGAAAAGATAAGGCTCATTTTTGTCTCATGCCCTAGGATTTCTCCAGGCAGCATCCCATGAACCCAGTCTTTCCTCAACTCTCTCCTCCCCACCTTTTCAGAACTAGTTTTTCCTATGTCCCATCCTCTCAAGCCCCTGAACTTTGCTATCGATCAATATGGTAAGCTAATATGTGCTTAGTTTTGAGTCACATTAGTATATTAATAGAGTGATAGTCATTCATTTGATACAGTAAACTATAATTACTATATAATAAACATCTACGCACCTAATATTATATTGTAGTATTTGATAGAAGACTTCCAGAAACAACGACCAGCTCAAAAGGGATAATCCTAGTAGTGACAATTATGGGCACCAGGGATAGGTGAAAGAAAAAATATCCCAAGTAGGTAGAACTCTAGGTTGAATCTTTATGCACTATTAACTCTGCCCTTTAAATTAGGGCATTTCAAGTCCTTCGAGTCTGATGCCGGTCTTCCTCTGTGGTCTCATATTGCATCAGTCCTCCCCCATACTCTTCCAATCATTTCCAGTATTCAATTCCCTCTTCATGGGAAGGCCATTCTCCCTCTTCTTACCGTAAGAAAAATCTCAAGGTGAGAAGATCCAGCTTATGCCAATCACCACTTCACGCAATCCAGATTCCTCTGAGATTCCCCTCCTATTCCTACTGCATTTTATCATTTGTACCTTCGTATTAGCATTTACCATGTTTTGGTCACTTTTTGTATTCCCAATTTAAAACAACCATATGGAATGTATAAGATACTCAAAACTTTTCATGAACAAATCTTTCAGTAATAATTCCTGCATCAGGTTTTGATACTTCTACAGTCGAGCTAATGATCCCAATGAGCATAAGCCCTCTGAGGGCAGGGACTCAAACTGTATTTCTGTATTTTCAGGGCCCAAAGAACATGGAACATCAGAGACCCTTAATGAACTGATGTGTTAATATTGAGGATGATAAGCTCTTCAAAGCAAAATTGTCACATTAATACCTTAAAACATATATGTAATCGAGCTCACTGGGTGAAGAAACCAAACAAGTAAGTACAAGGTGTCAGAATTCACTAACAGAAAAGAACTCCCAAGACAGAGGAGTCAAAATAGGTCTGCTGGTAATATATAACATCTCAAGTTCAAAGACTTCAAAACCACTCCCAAATCAACACCCAACTAACCAAACCAAAACCACAAATGATTTAAGTTGTGACAAAGCATTTTGCTTCCGCTTCTTGTCAATTAACCGTGATGTCTTAAAGATGTATTCTACACCAGCAATGCTATTTTCTTCATTACACTAGCGTCTTTTGTATTGGAGAAACACTATCAGGAAAAGACAAGAACTGGTTGATTATGAGCAGTACCAAATGAGCTGTAATGGAGGTGTTATGAATGTAAATCAGTGAAGCCTGATGCAGAAAACAGCAGCATCTGGGCATGCAGCTTGCAAAGTAATGAGACTGTGATAATGCACTGGCACCCAGCTTTGATCACTTCATCTTGTTCAAGACATTAGCTTGGGAAACAAAGGTATGAGGCACTGACCTCCTGCCCACAGCTTGCACAAGCACAAAAAATGGTAACAGATCAAGGATTGATACCTTTCTCTTTTCCCCTCCTTGCCAACACACCCCTTTTTCAGAACTGACGGTTTCATGGTTGGGGGCCCAGCATAAAGCAGGATGAGCAAGCTCCTACCATATGAAGCGTCATGTCTGAACATGTCTACTATAACTGGCAATTCATTTTTCATCCTGAAAGCAGGAACAGGTGTATGCTACCTTCGACATCCCAATCACAAACCATGCTGAATGCATCTCTCAGAGGCAGCTTTGTTGAGCTCTATGCCAGTGGTAAACTGGTGGACTTCAGAGTCTGCATGGATGGCTCTGTCTCACAAATGAATAGGTTATTTGTGTAATTTCAGATGCTCAAGAGAACAAGAGGAGGAGCAACTGGTAGTGCATAAGAAATTAAAAATCCCACCACACAGTAGCAGCCGTTGGTCTTTCTCGTGTAAATAATGTAATTGGCAAATAGCGTACTTCTTTGTAATCGCAATATCCCTACAATGCATGTTTAACATACTAAAAAAGGAGGTTTTCGTCCTTGAAAAGGAGTATAAAGCCAGATGTATCACGGCACAGTGTTTCTTGCCAGCTTCATCCAGAAACACTAGCGGAGGTGACTTGTGAAATGGAGCCAAGAGCAAGAACTCTCCTTAATGAGCACATTTATCAAATTTCCAGGGATTCAGTTGATTACCAGCATTTAGATATACACACTCACAAAAGGAACACAGCAATTTAACTATTGGCCACTGAATGAGAAAGCACATGAAATAACTTAAGGCAGGCATGTGAGCAAGCTGGGGATGCTTGGCGACACTTTAACATATGAACATGTGTGCTTTCATTTCAACATGTAAGGAAGGGCCAAGACGAAAAGCTTTTACAAGTTTTCAAGCATTCTGCCAGGACTCAATAAATAGTATGAATAAATTACTGCATATGATTATTATATTAAAAAGTACCAGTGCTACTGTACAAATGCTTCATTCACAAATACTGCCTTTGAAATCCCTCTGTCAAAAGTAACTTTCAAAACTTAACCAAGCCTACCTTCAAGGCTCCTAGGTTGAAGAGGAAGAGAGTACAACAGGCATATGTAACTTTATGGGGTGGAAAACAAACTGATTCTTTAAGAAAATAAATAAACAAAATATAAGCAAGATTTATCCCTCTCTATTTCTATAGTAATAAAATATCTTGAATGAACAGCCCTGAATTTGAGATAAGGGATTCAAATTCTAATGAAAAAAACATGACTATGGATAGTATTAGGAATCATTTATTTAAGACTGTGACTAAACTGAAGAACATTTTACCCACAGTCAGAAGCTGGGAATTCCCAATATTTGTAGTATTTTTTCCTAACTGAATTTAGGGTGTTGTAGGCATAATTAACGTACAGGTTGAGTATCCTTTACCTGAAGTGCTTGGGAATGGAAGTGTTTCTGAATGTGAGTTTTGGCATTTGGAATATTTACATATACATAAGGACATATCTTGGGGAAGGGACCCAGACCAAAACATGAAATCCATTTACATTTCATATATGCTACACATAGCCTAAAGGTCATTTTTTTCCTGAGGGACAGTGAATAACTGCATTTGACTGTGCACCTGCCTTTGACTGTGACCTGTCACATGAGGTCAGGAGTGGAATTTTCAGTTTGTATCAACATATCAGCACACAAAAACTTTTAGATTTTGGAGGATTTGGGGTTTTCAGATTAGGGCTGCTTAGCCTGTATATCATAACATACCAATATCAAGTGTTCATATTGTATTAGAAGTTACATACCCGTATCTACTTGTAAAACCACCACACAGAACACAACAGAATATTCCCAAAACCTCAGAAATGCTGCAGGAGTCTCTTTCCAATCAAATCTCCTCTAGTCCCACCAAAGGCATATTTTTGAGCTTCATTTAAATGAACCACATAGGAAGTACTGTTTTGCGTCTGGCTTCTTTTTGTGTAACATGATTTCTGAGATCCATTCGTGCTGTTACATGTATCAGTAGCTTGCTCTTCTCTACTGCTGAACAGTGTTCTACTGTATGAATATAAAGTAGAATACTGCACATTTCATCCCTGTATTTCAATCAGCTTTGCCATCTGCCCTGTCCCTTTCAGCAGGATTCCACTGAGTTGAGCAGAATACTGCAGGTTTTGTTTCTCCATTCCCTCAATGATGACCATTTGGATTGTTGCTAGTTTTTGATACTATGAATAAATGTGCTATGAACACAGGGGTACAAGTCTTTTTGTAGATGTATATTTTTATTTCTTTTGGGCAAATACTTAGGACTAGACTTGTTGCATCATATAGCAAGTGTATGCTTTACATTTATAAGGAACTGCCAACATTTTTTTCAAAGGGCTTTTGCCATTGTATACTCCCAGCAGCAAAGTACAAGTTCTGGTTTCTCCACAATCTTCCAGACAATTAGTATTGTCAGTCTTCCTGATTTTCTCCATTCCTATGTTTTAAATGTGCATTTCCCTGACGTCTAATGATGTAGAAACCCCTTTCATGTGCTAATTGGCCATTCTTACATCTTCCTTTGAAGTATCCAAGTCCTTTGCCTAGTAAAAAAATTTTCCTAATGATGTCTTAAGATAGGCAGAATTTAAAAATTTCATAAGGTCCAATTTATCAATTTTTGCATTTTGGTTTGCTTATCTCTTAAGAAAAATCAGAAGAGCCAGAAATAAGAATCCTTGATAAAACTGAAACCATGAGGGATGACTTGGTAATTATACATTCATATGAGCAACAAGGATACAAGTTTAAGTACAATATATCCTGAATGTTCTGGTTTCAATTTTAGTATGTGGTTTTATCCCAGGCAGAGTGAATGGGCATTCGCAAGGGAATTATCTGGCTGAAACCAGGGAAGTACTGACAGCATTTGGAATAGGCTTACCAAACTCTGGAGTGATAAAACATAATTAATTAGATGTTATGCTATGGCTGAAGAACCCATGCAATGTTCTAGAAATTATCCTGAGCTACATTTTTATGTGTAGATGACTTCTTTGATACAATTTTTAACTATGCTCAAGTCCTAAGATCGCTAACTTGGCATATCTGACACAAGGACAGAATTTAAATTCGACCTTCTTTCTAGAAGCCTTTCTGGACAGCTTATAACAGGGCAGGTCAGTCAGCCAATTAACTCTAATTGGCCTTTCTACAAGCTTTACTGCTTTCTACCTGTGGCTTAGTTGCACTCAAAACGCAAAATATGTTTTATCTTTGAAAGCATCAAAGAAAAATCAAAGAAATTATTTTTAACTGGAGCCCTTAAAGAGTAAATGAATTCTAGCTGGAATTGTCAAGAGGACAAACGTAGGAATCTCAATCGTCTTTTCGAACTGTGAGCTGTGTAGTTAATTACTGAAGTAAGCAAAGATCAATAAACAAATTCCAAAACATCATGTAACCTAGAACTCAGAATACTCTCATTTGAAATATTATGATACAAGGAAAGAAATAAGCTACCATGTTGGCTGAATCTTCATTTAACTCAAAGTGTGTAATTAATATTTCATATAGTCATGTAGGGTATCCTAGATTCTTAACGGATCATATTGATTAAGAAGAAAGTTCAACAGCAATGTTCCTGTTGGGGAAGACAGAACGATTTGTTAGCTCACACAGAATGAATCATGAATCCAGGAGCACATGGCCACAAACCTAAGGTCACAAGAACGGTTTGATCACTTACATGTTTACATATAAACTGCTCACATGAAAGGAAAGAAGCCACTCGGTGCAGCGTCAACAACCCCAACTGCCATGGCAAAGACAGAGAGGAGCACGCGAGGTCATGGACTGAGGAAGGGCGCGGCCAGTCTGACAGTACCATCAGCAGCTTATTTCACCAGTTGAGATTCCTTCACATCCTATGCTGAAGCAATGAAAAAAGCTTCCAAAGTGATCCTTTTGGTCTTGCGATCATGTTCGTGAGACGACTGCAGTTTGCACTGTCTTTTTAGAGACAATATTTCCTAACAATACTCTTTGTCCTTGGTGCACACTCCTGCCCCTGCCCTTTCTATCCCTATATTCCAGTCAGCTGTGCCATCTCCCCTGCCCTTTGCGAGAGGATACCACTGAGTTGAGCAGAATACTGTGGCGACCAGTCATGGAGCAGAGACATAGTGCAGATGAAAATCTCTCTGGTTAATGTTTCTTGGCATTTACTTCCATTATCTACAGTATTTAGACTAAGCATAGAGATCTAACTCAAGGAACTAACAAGAAATTAAATAACTAACCAGAGGGATCTGATTTGAAGGGCTCCAATTTTAGAAGGGGGGGGGCAGCATTAATCACCAAAGTTGTCTTTGTAAATATAACCAATTCGCAAGAAATACTATCAAATACTGGCATGCTCCAAAGTCGGTTTCATTTTCCTTGGAACTAATCTGTTGCTTGGTGGGAGGTAGACGGACAAACAAACCAGGCAGATTAACAGCTTGGGAGCTGGGACTACTCTGCAGACCCCTGATGAGATACGGAAGGAGCTGCACCTACAACATCCCTAAAACTGCATCATCTACATCATCTACAACACTGAATCAAACAACAACTTAAGACCATGTTTTAGATAAGGATCACAGACAACACTCTCAGTTAACTTTTAAACCTTCTCAGCTTAAATGCCCTACAGAAGATTACAGTTATAATGTACATTTTACAGATGGAAGACATAAGCCAAAGACATAATAAATAACCTGCCTGAGGAACTGGGTATTCTAAATAACCAAATCTGTGTGACAGCCAAATGTGTATTTGCCATTAGCTTCATATACAAAGTGTATTTGTAAGTACATAAGCATCTTTCTTCAATTTCAGAACTGAAATCCTCCTCCAGCAGCATATTCGCAAACTCTGGAGGGGACATGAAACACTACGGAAGCTGATGTAGGTGAGCTGATGTTTTAAAAACAAAAACCAACAAATAACCCTAAACTTCTAAAAACATAATTGTAACCAGGAGGCTCGTGCACAAAGGGTACAGGTATATTTTCTTTATCCAGAATTTTGCCTCTTCCACTACTAAGTCTCTTACTGAATAATCAAGATGTTACTTGGCTCCAAGGACCTTGGGGAATAAAATGTCACCACTGCAGCTGCTATACTTCTCGCTCACAGCCCTTCAAATTAAACAAGGGGGGAAAAAGGCCCAATACAAATGCAGAATTTAATTAGTTAGTAAAAGCCCAAATCCTTGCCTGAAGCCCTGTTCTTCCTGTAATATCACATTCTTTTCTCCTTGTGTAAACTTTTCATTATGAAGGAGACAACTTTATAATACAATAACTTCAGTTATAATGTAACCACTGGTAACATAACTCCTGCAATAGAGAAGGCAGTATGTTCAAGTAATGTTGTTTTAATACAATTTGTGTTCAGCAGAAACCAAGTCAACTTGATCATTCAGAATTTGATCAATGTGAATTAGTGTCTTACTGAGATAAAACATTTGATCATTTCAAAACTGATCAATGAGAATCAGAGCTAAAACATTTATCATGTACATTTGGTATATTAGATCCATTCACACAGCACTAAAGTAGGTTATAAGTAGACATCAATACATGTTAGAGAAGATGTTCAGGGTACCTGTCAGCTGTAGATACAAAGACAGGCACATCAGCATATAATTTTAATACTTTTGATAAGGCAAGTTACTCAATAAGGCAGGTGAAGTCACTGACAAATTGCAAGAACTCAACTTCAGAGAAACTAGAAAGCAAAGCACAGAACTGAAGAGCTCAAACTTTTGAAATAAGTTTTAATTAAAAGTTTAAGAAGAAAGAAAAGTAACATAAATTTACCTGACTAAACTTCTAGAAGAATTTTAAGACTATTAATCAGAGTAAACTTTGTATTTTCAGTACAATTAGTTCTATTAATCTAATATTTCCAAATTGAGGTTGCATTGACATTCAGGCTCACTGGCTTATGCATCTAACAGAATTATAAATTTGCCAGTCAAAACCATATTTAATTATTTTACAGCCAATTAAGCAGGATCTTTAAACACCGCTGCTTAAAACTGTCCATGATACACATGTGTAATTATACAGAACACGAAAAACACCTGCTGATACTATTGGCACGTCTTCCTCAGCTTCACAAATTTATCCATGGCATAGGTATTAAAATCTTACACCGAAAAAAGAAACTAAACAATATTGCCAGTTAAATTGTTACCCTCTTAAAAAGAAAATCAAGGACATTTTAAAGTTAAAGGGTTTTACATTGAAGAAAATCTTTAAATACAGGGTAATACTTACAAAATCCATTTTAACTGTATGAGTTTTGCATAGCATTTCTCAGATACTCTAAAATCACCTAAACTACTTTTACAGAGTAACTAATCTTTTAATACTGTATAAGGATAACCCAAGCTGCTTCTATGAGCCTAAATTTGTAAGTCGGGTTTCAACAACTTCATTCAAGGATAAAAGTGAAAACCCCTCTAAAATCTGGCACGCAAAGGAGTATTACTGGTATTCAAATCCAAGTTCATAGAACTGTACTTCTTTAAAAGTGCTTCTTTCAAAGACACTGAAGCCATGTTAAAAAGTTCTCTCTAACAAAATCATTCCAAAAATTGTCAATAGATCTCTGTCACTTTCCATGCGTATTTTTTCTTTCTTTTATGGAAAATAGGGACTCACCACTTTATTATGTAGAGGACAGAATGAAAATGAAATATCAATTGTCTTTAAAATGCTTTTCATTTGTTTACTATTACATTGTCTTTACTACGTATATTGCCTTTAAACATATCTTTGATATTTGTTTTACATTTACTTGATATTTGCTTTTCTATTTTAAAAACAATTCACGTGCATAAATACTCTAACATCTTCCTTCTATAGGTGTGGCATATCAGCTCCAGTGTAGCCACAGAGATCTGATGCTGACATTGACCAAGGAACAGGAGGCCGGCAACACTCCAGCTTCCTTGCTGTGAGGATTCTCTTACATGCTTTCCCATGAGTGCTTTAGGTGCCGGTCGCTCCCAGCTAGAGTATGAGCTTCCTAAGGGTAAAAACTCCTTCTAATATGCTAGTTAGAGGTAGCATCTAGAATTTGTTTAAAAACAAATACAGAAATTTCTCTGATGGCACATAGTTTCATAACTGTCGAATATCATGATAAAATGTAATATTTATTACTTTGTGCTGGATCTGTGTTAAGAACTACACATGAAACATTATTAAAACAATATTGTGTTTAACTAATTACCTATGAGGTACAATATAAGGATTAATCTAAATAAAATTTGCATTAGGATGAGCTATAACATGGTACTAGCGCCATATAATAGAAACTAGCACCCTAAGCTGCTATAAAATGTGACATGAAGTGTTGATAATTACTGTTTTAGTTGGATTGAGAGAAGAGAAAATATTCCTTTTGAATTAAAGCTACATGTAAAAAGAAGGCTGGATTTGCTCAGTGATTTAGGTTTTGAAGCAAAAATTTTAAATCTATTGTGGGAAAGTAAAAAGTCCAAATTATCTTCAAATCCCTTAATTCCCACTGAAATCGTGGTTAAGTAATATTGTTAATAACTTGATATGCATTACGAATGTAATCACCCCAACACAGGAGAACTAACTTAGGATTTTTTTTAAAAGATCATCATTTAAAAAACTTGTCTTGCTTGTGTTTTTCTCTGATGAACTCAGAGTTCCATGCTAGTAGTAAGATCCTGGTCTGTTTTCTTAGTTGTATATTCAGAGCTCGGCTTGCCCCAAAAGGCGGCTCTCTGTATGAATGATGTGTGGATAAAGGAGGAGAAAACAATCCATTAATTCTAAAGTGTTTTACTGCCAAACTATGAGGGACTTAAGTATGAGTGAATATTTTAAGCATCCCTAAAATAATTCCATTAGCTATTCTGGTAGGTTGTATCAATGTGCTGGTGTTAGTCGCAGGCAGCTTCAAATGCTCTTAGTAACTTTCTTTCTCTTTACAGTGATTTGTGTGACCCCTCATCAGGTATATAATACTGCCTTGACACTGCATTTTCAAAAGCTTCTATCTCCTGTAAGCAAGATGCACACACAAATGAATCCTACTTTCACCAGATAAAATTAAATAAATTCTCCTCAAAGTCCTTCAGAACTTGTTGCCTAAGAGGAACTGTTGAGTTCAGGTTTAGATTCAAGATAGAGCTCTTCAGGGTGGTGCTTACAGGTGCTAAGCTGGTCATACAGATAGGAGCCAGTGAAAATAATCTGAACAGGCAACAAATCCCTGTCATGCAATGCAAATATTATATATTGTCTTACAAAAGTCCTGATTATCTGAGATGGCCAAATTTCTAAGAAGAAACAGCAGTCTACTAAGTAATCTCTGTGCCTTTAAAGATGGTAAGCATCTCCTAGACCCAATGTTCTATCACTTCCTAGGTGTGAAGCTAATAAACTCACTGCAAATCAAAATACAACATTCTAGGAAGTTCAGTCTAGCAGGAAGTAGCTGGGGGTGGAAATGATATAATGAAAACCACTCTCTAAAAATTAGTTATGAAAATTTCTTCACAGTGTGTTAAAACCTGGGTTTGTATGTATTGGAGTTAGTCAAAGTGCAAAATCCAAGGGCACAGTCTCCAAAACTGCCCTTGGATTTTGACATCAACAGCAATGCGGGGGAGGGGGTGTTCCAAACCACCCAAAATTCATGATTAAATAATTCACTGAAAGAACTCAAAACTCACTATAAGCTGTGAAACTCAGTTATGGTTTACTATAGGGCAATGATACAGAAAATCAGTGAAAGGAAGAGATGCATAGGACAAAACCTGGGTGGGAGTTCCAAATGCAAAGCTTCCAATGTCCTCAGGACCTGCTGCCCTCCAGGGATCAATGTGTGACAGTACCCATGGAGTACTGTCAACTAGGGAAGCTCACCTGAGGAGCACTGTTCAGTTTTATTGGAGCCTCATTAAACAGCTTGACTGACTGATGGTCCCCATGATAAACTCACCTCCCCAGAGGCCGAGCTGCTACCACATGGTCCAAGGGGCACAGCAAGAATAGGATTTTTTTTTTTTTTTTTTTTTAAGACAGGGTCTCACTCTGTTGCCCACACTGGAAGACAGTGGTGCCATCTCAGTTCACTGCAACCTTTGCCTCCTAGGCTCGAGTGATCCTCCCACCTCAACCTCCCAAGTAGCTGGGACTACAGACATGTGCCATCATGCCCGGTTAATTTTTTTTTTTTTTTTTTTTGGTAAAGACAGGGATTCCTCATGTTGGACAGGCTGGTCTCGAACTCCTGGATTGCTCAAGCAATCCACCCACCTCAACCTCCCTAAGCGCTGGGATTACAGGCATGAGCCACCGTGTCTTGCTGAGAATAACAATTTCTATCACTTAGGAAATTCCAAGGATTTTGCATTTCCCAGGAACTTGGTACAAAATCCAGACCTCTCTTTGGGCAAGGCCAATTCTTTACTACACAGTTCGGCCAGATTATTAACTCTTGAATAATATATTTAAAAGGTAAGACAGAATGATGCTGTTGTGGTTCTATTTAAAACAAAGTCTAACTTACGGGGAGGGCCCTGCTGACTTGCAGGAGGTCAGTCATCATGGTGTCAACCTTGTGCTTCATGTGGCCTCTCACTCTCCAAGCCTAGCTCAGGCTGAATGACATGGCAGCTGGGCAGAGCTTCAGGATAGAGATTTTTCCATCTAAAACCAGACCTATCTTTCTCTATGAAATCTACTCTCCACCGATTTTCCAATCTGCTATCCTCATAATTCTGTTTCTTTTGCCCCTTTTATCTAAATGTTAGGAGATAAATTGTGTCCCCTGAAAAATTAATAATTCCATTGCTCAATACCTCAGAATGTGACCGTATTTGAGATGAGTGTCTTTAAGGAGGTAATTAAATTGCAGTTAGGTCAGAAGAGGGGATTTAGTCTAATATGACTGGTATTCTTGTAAGAAAGCAAGATTAGCATGTAGACACAAGAGGAATGACCGTATCAAGACACAAGGAGCAGATGGCCAGCTATAAGTCAAGGAGAGAGACCTAGAAGCCACCAGCCCCAACGTTACCTTGACCTCAGATTTCTGACCTCCAGAACAGTAAGAAAATAAATTTCTGTTATTTAAGCCACTCAGTCTGTGGCACTTTGCAGCTCTGGAAAACTAACACACCAACCAATTATGAATTCATGTCTAATCTTTTTTTTTCTTCTTTTGAAACAGTCTTGTTCTGTCTCCCAGGCTAGAGCGCAATAGCATGATCTCGGCTCACTGCAACCTTTACCTCCTGGGTTCAAGCAATTCTCTTGCCTCAGCTACTCTAGTAGCTGAGATTACAGGCATCCACCACCATGCCCAGCTAATTTTTGTATTTTTAGTAGAGATGAAGTTTTGCTATGTTGCCCAGGCTGATCTTGAACTCCTGGCCTCAAGTGATCCACCCACCTTGGTCTCCCAAAGTGCTGGGATTACAGGTGTGAGCCATCATGCCTGGTGCCACATCTAAACTTTCGACATTTTCTTCCTCTTTCACTTGTAGAGACTCCCCATCTAATTTTTTCTCTTTCTTTTTTTAAGACATAGTCTCGCTCTGTCACTGGAGTACAATGGCGCATTCATAGCTCACTGCAGTCCTGGGTTCAAGCAGTCCTCCACCTCAGCCTCTCCAATAGCTGGGATCACAAGTACATGCCCCTACAACTGGCTAATTTTTAAGTTTCTCTTTTGTAGAGACAGGGTCTCACTATGTTGACCAGGCTGGTTTTGAACTTCAGGCCTCAAGCAATCCTCCTGCCTCAGCCTCCCAAAGAGCTAGGATTACAGATGTGAGCCACCGTACCTGACCTTATCTCATTCCTCTGGATCTTATTTTTCATGCCTCCAACTAAAGCTCACATCCACTGTCAGGTTACTTTTCCTTCAGGAACCCAGAAATAAGAACACTCATCTGGTCAAACATCTTCCCATGACTCATTGCTCAATGAAGACCAAACTTCACAGCCCAGCAGCTAAAGACCCACTGACCTTTCCAGCTTTATCTTGCACTAGTCTCTCTGACTCAAGCCACTACTTTCTCACTCACCAACTATAGAGCATAGTTTTCCTTCTGAATATCTTTCCTTTCCACCTACTCAATACTCTTCTTAAAGCCTCAACTAAAAACTCATATTCCTTATGAAAACTTCACAGATCACTCAAGTCAAAACTCATCTCTGATGTTTCTTAAACTTAGTTGTTTTTACAGCTATTGTCTTATAATAAATATTCAGGGAGCCAATTCAAAGGTTCTCATGATACAGAGACAGAAAATGGTTTACCACGTCACTATATCATTAGGGAGAAAAATAAATACGTAATTTAATACATGAAGAGTAACTTTTAAAATAAAATCTATACCCAGTTCTATTAATATGTCTAAATTCTTAAGATCTCACATAATATTTAATAGTGAGATTTGTGGCCCATCCTTAGAAGGTCTCTCTGATGCCTCTAAAGAGATAATTCACCGGGGAAGGCTGAAGTTTAAATCTGTTTAAACAAACTTAAACAGTTATTTGGCTGTTTAAATAAACCTCAAACTATCTTGAATTTTAAAAAATTTTTATTTTAATCACATTATAATAACAGTAATATCCATTACCACACAAATTGTACTGTAGCAGAAAGTAGTAATTCCACCTTAGGGTTTAATCATTTTATCAAATGCTTGTAAACATGTGCAAGGAAGGAGGTCAGAGCCCGATGCAATCTTTCAGCTAAAGCTGTCACAACAACTTTTTTTGCTTCACTAATTTGCACATGTGCTACTAATAGGGGTTACACAATAGAACTATTTATATACTCAGAAAAATTCTGAATGATGTCTTCTTACCTAATGTGAGAACTGGCAGCAAAGGGAAAGTACAAAGCTATGGGTCACGGACACTTTGATCCATCAATTACAGAACATTCATTTAAACGTTCCAAGGATTAAGAGAGGTAGCAATTTAACATCACCTTCATAATCAAGGGCCAGGTAAAGTCTATGATTTAAATGCTTTCAAGGTACATGTGAAGAAATGAAAACAGCCTAACCATGAGAAAGGTGGATACCCAAATTTGGACGTGTCCATCATTTTATTATACAAAAGTGAATGGTTTTTATGTTTCCATTAATAGAGTAGCAATTTAACACGACCTTCATAATCAAGGGCATTCTATTTTATATATTATTAAAAATGAAAATTCTATTACCATTGCTTTCAATTTCCCCCGTTCATAAAATACATTGATTTGTAACAAGCTTTCATCAAATGCCTTTTCCCTGGCATATGAATTCCAGTATAGCAGATTACATGGCCCCATCTCAACCACCCCAAAACTTCCAAGTATTCCAGAGTGCTATATAACAAACTATGTTCTGTTCAAAAAGCACAAAAATTGCCAGATATAGGTGAAGGGGAGGAAGGCAGCAAATCACACTGCCATGTGTGTACCTATGCAACAATCTTGCATGTTCTTCACATGTACCCCAAAACCTAAAATGCAATAAAAAAATAAAATAAAAATACCAATAAAAAAGGAAAAAAAAAAGCACTAGAATTGGGCTTTCATCTTGTTAAGAATAGTAAATAATTATAATGCTACTAAAAACTTACTTGAACTTTGCTTCCACCTCTTCAGCAGCTTTCTGATACTGTTCAGTGGTGACTTTGTAGAACTCTGAGCTCTGTGGACAAAGATTGATAGCAAAGGTTTCACTATCCAAGATGACAAAACGTGAAGATTTACAGCTTCAAAAAATACATAAAACCTTGTTTCAGCCACTCAGGCAGTAGAAGGCTTTCTTGTATAGGTGGTATGGATACTTATGAAACACATGTAAAACTACTCATTTAAATAACAGTAGAGTTGTTGGTATGTGGATTATAATTACAGAGTACATTTTCACAGTTATAATTTCTTATTATTTTATCCTTGGGAGAAAATTCCTAACATTTTGAAAAGATTCTTTAAATCACCATTATTTGGAATCTATCAGATCAACGGATGCCTGAGATCAAAAACTGAAATTCACATACATTCATATTTACCTATTATTCCATTGTGTTCCTACTAGGATATTAAAGATCACTATACAATATATTTGTTGTCAAGATGGCGGCTCACACCTATAATCACAGCACTTTGGGAGGCCAAGGCAGGCAGATCACCTGAGGTCAGGAGTTCGAGACCAGCCTGACTAACATGGTGAAACCCTGTCTCTACTTTAAAAAAAAAAAGTTAGCATGGTGTGGTGGCGCATGCCTGTAATCTCAGCTACTTGGGAGGCTGAGGCAGGAGAATCTCTTAAACCCAGGAGGTAGAGGTTACAGTGAGCCAAGATCATGCCATTGCACTTCAGCCTGGGCAACAAGCAAAACTCTGTCTCAAAAAGGAAAAAAAAAAGATACATTCTTTACGGAGTATAAGTTGTTCTATCATTTTCACATGACCACAAGAACAGCAAAAGTTAGGACTAATCAGTAGGAACAAGGGGGCAGATTTAGATAATTTCAATAAAAAATGTTTCCACTACTAACATGAATGGACACATAAACAACATAAACCAAGATGCAATGGCAAAGTAATGCCTTTCCTGGGGCAGCAAAATGTATCCATTCTGACTTAGCTACACTGGAACTGGTCTTATTGCAGGAGGTAGCCTAAATGACCCCATGGGCCCTGAGACTCAATGAAATGTCCTGCAAAACGCACTGCATTAAAAAAAATAAAAAAAATTAAAAACCACCACAATATAGTGGTCAATTGTGTACCTTTCATCCTCTAAGCACTCAGGTTTCACATGCATGGCTTGGGATCATTTATTTTTTAATAAATCATTCTTGGTCGGTGAAAAAATGAAAGTGAAATCCTCTTCACACCAGTGGCCCCTTTGCGTTTAACAATCTAGGTTGTCCAATGACAGTCACATTCAGGATTCTTGGATGTAGATAAAATCAATAGGTATGTGATTAGACAGCAGACTCAGGGTGGCTGGAGCCACAGACAGGTCACCATTTGAGATGATGAATGGCTTTCTATCAACCTATAGTCCCCTATGATGCTAACATTTACTATAATCTTATTTGGGCTACAATTTATCTTTCTTGCGCCTGATCAATAAAGATGAACAGAACAGTTCTAAGGATCGATTACAATTTTTTATCATTTTCAAGCACAAAGGTGCATTTCTGACATGAAGACAATATTCTAAGTGTACTACTTCTGCATTTTATAAAATTGCAATTTGAGTGATCAACCGCACTAGTCTATATGCTGAGAGCTTTTAATTCCTCTGTAGGTCTCAAGCTATCAAAAAACCATTTGTCACCTCAGATACTTAACTGAAGGTTATGCCACACCTTCCTATCTGTTTCACTTTTAAGATTTTCTTTCCTTTAAACTACACACCAGTCACAACATGCTCTTTTGCAATGTTTGGCTTAGGCTTTCCTTTCAATCATTCTAACAAAGAAGGCAGCAAAAAGGCAGTTACTAATCACTAACAATAGTTACTCTCACTAAAGGTGGGAAACTCCCAGATTAATGAACTGTCAAGTGGGTATTATGTTACTGAATTATCTATAAAAATGCTGGCTAAGCAACAACATCTTAATTAATACTTTTGCTTAGTTTAAGCACTGAAACTAGTATCTGGACAGAGACAGGACTACATTGAAATATCTGGTTTCTGATACTGTTCTGTGACCTTGAACAGGTCTTTAATCTCCACCAACTTCCCTTCCAGTGTTCCATCTATCCAATATTATGGACGAAAATATTGGCATTGCTCATTTCTGCCAAAGCTATTGAAGAAATCAAATAAGATAGGCAAGAGAGCTGTGAAATCTGTTAAATGTTTTTACAGAGTAGATCAACATTTAAATAAAATAATTTTGGAGGAAAATAATTAGGGTAATTCCATTCTAGGTATAAATTCTAAATGGTAAAAAGTAAATACTACACTTTTTATTAAGAATGTGCACAAAATCAAGAGTTTGCCATAATACAAATTAGTCAGTTCCTCTCTGCTTTGCCATACCAAATGCAGGTAAAATTATTATTAATTTTGTCAACTTTCCTATAGGATGTTAAAACACACACACACAGGCGCCCGCACGTGCACACATGTACACCCCGGTACCTACATTGCTTGAAAACTTAGTACATAATTCTCAAATTAAAGCTTTAGGGTTTATTTATGCTCTATACTTCCATCTCAGTGACCAGTTTCTAACACTGCATAAATCTTTCCGACAAAGAAAAGTCCCCAGGAGGTAACATCATGTAACAACCAAGGGAATAAACACAAGTATTCTCAAAATCTGTGACAGTGTTTACTTCATTATTTCAGTATTTACTTATTCATGAAAATTAAATTCTTATTGCCCCAATAACATCCATCTTTGGGAATCAGACCTTCAAGAAGCTTTCCATCTGACATGGGAGAAAAGAACAATTATTATAACGGAAAGTCACAAATACCAAGTTAAAAGTCACAGATAAGTGTTACTGGAGTTCAGAAAGAGTAGAGATCTCCTTTTGCCTCAGAAGACACTTTTAAAAATAAACAGCACCCATTCAAAACAACAACAACCAACCCAACAAAAAATACTCATTATGTTTTCCAGTGAGAGAATGGATAAATACTGGTTATTTGTACAGTGAAAATCTACAGCATACAGATAAGGAATGAATTAGACAAACACGGAGAGCAAAAAACTTGTAGAACTGATTGGTAGGATGCATCTGATGCCAAGATTGGAAAAGTGAAAAATAATGAACAAGAAGAGTAAACATCAAGTTCCACCGATTACCTCTGAGTGGCAGCAGCCACAGGGTGTGGCGGAAGTGCACAAGAGGTGTAGGATGCCACAAAGTATGGGAACACGGGCTTTGCTGTGTTGTCGTATTTTTTCAAATGAGGTGTGGGCATGCAGCTAGTTATTACGTTGGTTTAAAATATTTTATAATCCAGACAAAAATTGTATTACTCTCACTTTCCTCCAAAGGGGTTAAGAATACATGATTTCATTTGGCCAGAAATAAAGTGTATGGCGGGGGCAGGGGGGTGGGTGCATGCTGAAGAGGTCAGCTAAGTGAAGATTGTGTATGTTCTTCAACACTAAACTATTGCCATATATACACAATACTAAGCAAATGTACTCTTTTCATTTTTATTGTGAAATTATAGAAAATATGTACAAAATAGAAGATTCCCATATATCCTTCACCTAGGTTCCCTTTATGTCCACATCTTAGATAATTATAATACAATCATCAAAAGTAATGATGTAACAATGTTACAACAGTAGTAACTGAACTACAGACTTAATTCAGATGTTTCCAGTTTTCCTACTCATGTTCCTTTTCCGTTTCAGGACCTAACCCTGGATCCCATGTTGTATCTAATTGCCACGGCTCCTTAGTCCCCTCTAATCTATGACAGTTTCTCATCTTCCTTGTCTTTTATTACCTTGACCCTTCCAAAGAATACTGGTCAGATGTTTTGTATCACAGACTGGAGATTTGGGCTCATCTGGTGTTTTCTCATGGTTAGTGTTTTTGCACTACTGGGAAGAATTCTACAGAAGATTGTGCCCTTCTCCTGCCTAATTTCAGGGGCTACATTATCAATCAAAAGATCTTTTGATTGATGCTGACCTTGATTATCTGATTAAAGTGGTGTCTGTGGGGATTCTCCACAACAAAGCTACCATTTTTCCTTTTTCTAATTGTTATCTTGCAGGAGATACTTTGTTGCAAACGTTCTGTTTCTTCTCAAAGTTTCATCCATCACTTTTTGGTATCCACTGGTGAATCCTGTCTGCAGCAATGACTATTATGGTGTTCTGATGGTGCATTAATTTCTCTCTTTTTTTTTTTTAGATGGAGTCTCGCTCTGTCGCCCAGGCTGGAGGGCTGGAGTGCAGTGGTGCAATCTCGGCTCACTGCAACCTCCACCTCCCAGGTTCAAGCAATTCTCCTGCCTCAGCCTCCCCAGTAGCTGGGATTACAGGCACATGCCACCATGTCCAGCTAATTCTGGTTGCCAGCCCTTGGTTCAAGGTCTATGGACCACCTGCCTCAGAGTCACTTGCAGAGTTATTAAACTGTAGAGTCTTAGGTCACATCCTGACTCTCTGGGGATGGGGCCAGGACACTGCATTTTTTACAAGCAGCTTGGGTGATTCTGAATACACGCACTAAATTTGTAAACTATGGGGTTTCTAGAACAATGCGAGAATATCATAGTATTTAGCTTGCCATTCAAAATGAAAAAAAATCAGTGTTTTTAAGAATGATGGCAAATAACCACTTTTCATAATTAAATGTAGCTATAATCTTTACAAAGGTACTGCAAATTAGTGATCCTGCCAATGTTGTTGGCAGATCACTGGTGGACCCCAAACTGCTCCGAGAACTCTGTCTTCACCACCCACTGCCTAGCAACACTAGAGTGTTCCTACCCTGAATGGGGACTGAGAGGTAAGAGCACAACCATTTTCGGAACGGTTGCTTTTGTCATCTGTGTTGTCTTGAGATGGTAATAGGCTGCACATGCTGCTATCTTGTTTATTAATTATAGATGACTATTACTTCAATGTCATCATTGTAACTGTTTTCTTTGGTTAACCCTACAGGTTTGTAGTAAGATAGATATCGATTTTTTTGGGGGGTTTGGTCATTTATGAATAGCTAAATTGTAAGACCTGTATGATCTCTGCTTCGAATAAGGAACAACCACATACTCACTTCCAAAGATGTGTATATTTCCTCCCAAATTTGCTAAGGGTAATTCCTCATAGTGTATGGAGCAGGGAAGAAATCCTGTTAAGATGACCTTAAAAAGAGAACTAAAGAGAATAAGAGGGCCGGGCACAGTGTCTCACGCCTGTAATCCCAACAGCTTGAGAGGCTAAGGCGGGAGGATCACTGGAGGCCAGGAATTCAAGACAAGCCTGGACAACATGGTGAAACCTTGTCTCTACTAAAAATACAAAAATTAGCTAGGTGTGGTGAATCCCAGCTACTTGTGTGGCTGAGGTATGAGAATTGCTTGAACCCAGGAGGCAGAGGTTGCAGTGAGTCAAGATTGTGCCACTGCACTCCAGCCTCGGCAACAGAGCAAGATGTGTCTAAAAACAAACAAACAAAAAACAAAGAAGCCCAGGATCTCACAAGGTGATCTTCTAATGTACAATCATTTTGTGTGTGTGTAATGACATACCACTTCTGTGCCTACAAGGTCCTTTACAGCCTAAAACAAAAAATATCTTCATTCATATTCACTCTGCATATTGTCCTGCCCCATAAACAGCAGAAAAAAATACTTGACATGATTTGTCCAGTGGTGCTATTAATGTAAATTTGTGGCAGGTAAATGTGATTTAAGTCAAATATCAAAAGTGTGATTTAATAATTTCTTTCTTTAAAACGGAAAGTCTTATTCTTTGATGTAAACATAAAACGTTTTCCTGCCGGGAGTGGTAGCTCACGCCTATAATCCCAGCACTTTGGGAGGCTGAGGCAGGCAGATCACAAGGTCAGGAGATCGAGACCATCCTGGCTAACACAGTGAAACCCCATCTCTACTGGAAAAAAAAAAAAGATTAGCCAGGCGTGGTGGCATGTCCCTGTAGTCCCAGCTACTCAGGAGGCTGAGGCAGGAGAATCACTTGAACTCAGGAGGCAGAGGTTGCAGTGAGCTGAGATCGAGCCATTGAACTCCAGCCTGGGTGACAAAGTGAAACTCCATCTCAAAAAAAATCCCAAAAAAACCAAAAAACAAATAAACATGTTTTCCACCAAGACTTTAAGAAGGTAGATTTCACAAACTTAAAGTAGAATAAGTAGAATGACAGTAACTCTTAGATGTCTTAGCAGTATCAACAGTCTGATAAAGACTTGTTCTTCCTTGTCAAAGATAAGCAAAGTAAGCTCCTAGGAGGTGAACTACCTCTAAAACAACAATATAATTCTCTATATTTGAAAGATATTTCTGTCACCTATATTAACCGACAAGACATCATTGGAAACAATAGGTATTTTGATTTTCTGTATTAAAACACATTCCAACCTAAGGCACCATGGATCAATTACTGAAAATACAGGCAACAAACTGTGTGGGGAGACTGAATGCTCCATTGTACATAATTTTAAGTATGTTTCCTGTAAAACATATGCATATGTTGTCCGTAGAACTCTGTACTTAGGTGAGCGATTCTTAGGAATACAGCATGGTGGTTAAGAATACAGACTTTGAAGCCAGACCACCAAATCATGGCCCTACCCTTGTGAAACTGAGCAAGTTACTTAACCTCAACAGTTACTCTTCCTCTGTAAAATAGGGATAGTGTAATAATAATTGCCTAACAGGATTCTTTGGGGAATTAATAAGCTAATACATGTAAAACTCTTTGTAGTACCAGGGACTTAGGAATGCTACCTATTATTAAAAATGATTTGAACAGGAAAAAAAAGCTGTATAGTATGGGGTGGTTTTTCTTTTTTTAAAGCCATTTTAATAAAAATTTAAATCTTTAAAACAAAAGCCTTTTCTTCCATTAACCAGACACTGGTGAATGTTGCTCACACTGCTTACCTGTTCTGTTTTTCTGTTCCTTAAGACGAATGGGAAATATGAAGACAATAGCAGGCCGGTGTCAAAAGCATTAATAGCTACAGAATTAAATGACCAGCCCATATAAAAATCAAACCAATAACATTTGACCTTATCACTAATGAAATCCAATTAGCTAAATTAAACAGCCAAAGTACTTTAATGCCAAGACTTCCCAAGGCCTCGAATTTTACTCTACATGATGAGAAATACTGTTCACGATTCTCAAACTGATTTGCTCATGGAACCTCTGGAGGAAACACAATCTCCTAAAATGGGTCCATGAGAAATGCTGAATTAAAGAAAAGTCCAACCACATGTCAATCCTGCGCTTTCTGCCAGGCAACTTTTGTTTTCTCAAAGTGACATTTTCTTATGCGTTATTTTTTAAACTGATGTTCAAAAGGTAATTGGCAATATTGAAAACCGATTCCAAAACTGATGATGACTGATGGGATCACCTTTTATTCAGCATTAATAAAGAAGGGCAGGCTATTATCTTGAATTTTAGAAATCTGAGATGAAATCCTTTAAGAAAATTGTTGCTCTCCTCTCCCCTGTTCTCTCAGTGCCTGGTGGTAGATAGCAAAAAATGGTCACCATGCTTGACTCTTTTCTATATTCGTGCCCTGTGGCAACATGACTTCACAGTTTCTCTCATCATGAGAGTGTGGAGTTTCCTTACCTACCCCTTCCTTCAGTCTGGGCTGTGTTTGTGTCTTGCTCTGTGCACCAGAATACGACAACAGTGATGATGTGCCAGTTTCAAAGCTGGGCCTCTCTCTTGCAACCCTGCATAGAGCCATGTCAATCACCCCAGGCTAGCCTGTGAGAAGAAGAGAGACTACAAGCTATCCATGGTGACGACATCCTAGAGCAGCCAAACCTCAGCCACCTCAGCAGGAGTGAGCCTAGCCGATACCAATCCAAACTGGTAACCTGCAGAATCAGGACGTGAATACATGGGAGCTGTTTTAAGCCACTAAGTTTGTGGCGGCTCATTATCTAGTAAAAGCTAACTGATGATGCTCTTTCTCTGTGCTCTTATAAAGAACAGACTTTATCAGCAAAGTTATATCACACACAAACTTACAGAAATAATGTGAGAGTGACACCTGCAATTCTCAACAGCACTTCAACTGCTGCTCATATTTAAGATAGGATGGGATAGAGACAAGTCTAAAGTAAATGAAATAATGTTATAATGAGGATGAAATGAAATATGACATTTATTATGTCTACTACAAACTGACAAACACTTCAGCCTGCAATGCTACCACAAAAAGGAAATGTGTATCACTTGTGTTCAATTACAGTAATAGTACAGTAACAGTTGAAGCTCCAAATAGTAAACAAGTAAGGGGTCTATTTTTCTCATATAGTAAGAAATCTGGATGGGAAACTAAGGGCTGATATAATTATCTGAGTGTATCAACAAATAACTAGACCCCATCTTCTGTCTTCCCTTTCAGCCACCCTCAGCAATTGACTTTTGTCCTCATGGTTCAAGATAGCTACTGCCCCTCCAGTCATTATGCCCACGTTCTCAGGGTGGAGGGAGACAGAGGTCAAGAGCACTTCCACTCTTTGGCTACAATTATATCATGTAAAGGAAGCTAGGAATCCCAGCTACAAAGGAGGCTAGGAAATTGATTTCTTTTGTTTTCTCACTCTAGGGTAAAAAGGAAGGAAGAAGAATTTGGAATGGGTGTTCACTAAGCCAACTTACTGTACCTGCCACAGAGAGTTGAGGTGACAGCACAAAATCAAGTACAAAACAATATGGTTGATTTTAGATACAATATTTCAATATTTCTTTCCAATCTCCCTTAAACTTCTAATTTGGGGTGTGGGGGGATTTACCCATCTGATATCCTCATACCCAAGAACAAAGTTTCTAGACCTTAAGGAAGGAAACGGGAATCAACAAGAGTTGGCATCATTCCCAAGTTTCTTTGGGCTGGCCATGGCCCAGATTTTGAATGTGCAATACACTGCCATTTTCCAGTTTCAGAAAGTCTCACCTTTAAAAGCGTATATTAAAATGCACATGCACAGATATGCATTATTGCTAGATTTGAAAATTATGTTTCAAGTTCTAAATTAGATTAAAAGAAAACACGCACATACACAGTATTCATGTAATATTTTCTCAGATTCTGAATCTTGTTTTATTATAACTAGTATAATCATACCCGTTGCATGTAAGAAAAGAACAAATCAAAGAGGTCTTAAGAAACATTTGTTAACTGGCTCTTGTCAGTTCTTTTACATACGGAGATTAGGGCATGACTATATAACACACAAGAGCCGAGGTACAATTTACATTCTGGTGGCCTGACACTATTTCCTAGAGGGGAACAATGAGACGACTGCTTGTCCATTCAAAGACTGTGGAAACTCCACAGATCCTCAGCACAGAGTGAATGGTGGTAGGAACAAGACTGGTCTTGTAACTTCAAGGTACAATACCACACTTGCTGAAGGTGAGACTGTCCTGTCTCTAAACTGGTCTACACTTACTGCTAACAACTGTAGGCCTCTTCTCCCTCCTATAACACACACAAACGTAAGTGTCACTCCATGTGGCCGGCCAATTCCAACAAAGGTCCAGGATGCCACAAACACCAATGTCAAAAGAGCAATTCCCATTGCTGAGTAGCCAGATTCAAAAGTCGTAAGTGTACTTTTTGTTATAATCCTCACCCAGAACTATGCTACACCATCAACTAGATGTAGGTAAGTACGTTTACCCAAGGTAAGAGTTAGGTGCTTGGGGACCCAATTTAACGCTGCATTAATGGCAGTGCAGATACAATTCCAGGCACAGAAACTCAGAAACAGTTATTTACTCAGTGGCATCAGGTGTTCAGAAAGAGTTCATGACTTGTCAACTATAATGTCTTTTTACAGAATTACACAGAATCAAGAGATTGACACAGCAATGGAACTACATTTTTTTTTACCAGAGCTTTAAAAGCTATGGTTGTTGTTGTTTTTAATCGGCAATAGTTCAAATTTAGTTTGTCTAGAAGTTTTATTATTTCTTCTATCGGAAAGCCTAATGATTGGTTTAAATTCTGCCTTTCTCATGTCTACACTCTGAAGTCTATTACAGGTGGGCAGAAAAGTAGAAGGAATTTGAAATTCTTGATAAGAAAAGAAGCCCTCCAAATAGAGTGGCCAGTACCATTAAGAACCTTTTATTACTGAAACTCCTTAAACCCATGGCCTTCATTCCACTTCACTGGACTCTCTCCTTTTATCTCCTACCCTCCATTTTTACTCAACACCCCCAGGAGAGTGCTGTCCTCAGATAGCAAAATCAAATCTAATTTAAATAGTTTGTAAATTGCCAGCATCAGTTCAGATTCACAGTATATCAGATCCAGTACTGTTTCTGAAAGGTACACCAAGAAATGGTTTGGGTTATTTAAGCTGAGTCTCACTTTTTTAACATCTAAAACAAGGACTTTATCTTTCTTTATGTTATCAGGAGGACTACATAAGTTCAGTACTTGACATAGAGCCTGGTTTCTCCTTGTGGAAGGCAGAGAGGTTGTCAATCACAGTACCATTCCTGCCAACAACCAATGACTCCCTAGGTAATCCAAAGAGCCTGGATTTCCATTAATTTACCAACGCAACTATGCATGAACCTGAGGAACAATCATAAGGCAGATGGATTCAAACTGCATCTCTAAGTATCTAACATTCACATTGCTATATGTTTTATCTAAGCACTGGACGCAAAAGCCTAGTTATTTATCCCGAGTTCTGCTACTAATCATTTGTGTATATGAACAAGTGAATTTGTCTCAGCCCTATTTTTTTTTCAAATCCATATCACCAGTAATCGATAGTAAATAACCAAGTTAGTAGTTTCTAACGAATCAAAAATCCTCTATCATTCTATAGTCAAGACAAATTAAGATTCCCTATGGAAACAAGACTCTCACTGGTTTATCCCAACATCTCTCGTTCCTCCTTAGATAACCCTAGTTTTAAGCTGGGTATATGGTAAACAAAACTAAAATTCCAAGCTTGCTTCAAGTGAGGCTGAGCTGTTAGCAGAAGTGTTATATGGGAGTTCCAGGTAGGCTGCTTAAAGGTAGCTGATCTAAGCTGACAGGGAATCTTTTCAGCTCTTTATTTCTAGTCTGCAATGTTGATGTGATGGCCAGAGCTCCAGCAGCCATCTTGGGACATAAGCTGACCTTAAAGAGAGAAGGCCTGTGTTAGGGTGTTGAAGTGGAACAATAGGTACCTGGGGCTCTGATGACACTGAAGCCACCATGTCAGCCTTTTATTAAATAAGAGAAAAATCAACTTCTAATGTCAGCTATTCTATTTTTATGATCGACAGGGTGAAAGTAATCAAGAATAGACCTTCTGTAAGCCCTAAGATATTTGCTTTTTGTACACCTCATGAATAACTTCAATAAAGTCAAATGAAATAACATACGAAAAGCATCTTTCTTCTCTGCCATAATGCTTCACTTCTATTTGTCAGAAATCTCCATTTCCTTCTGCCTCTCTCCTTTTCCAACAAAGAAGAGGAAGAATTAAAAAATGTCAAAGCCATGTTTAACTCTGGCATCAAATCTTACCATCTCTGGGAAGTCACATTTCATGAAAACCCGATTGTCTCCTGGGTGCCTTGGCAAAATTAATAAACTGCTTTTGTAATTACCCTTTCGTTCCATCTTTACTATTTCTCATATAAAGAAACAGAGCTATTCAGAGCTTCTTTTGGCATTTCTAGTTTTATTCCAGGAGCTTTAGAAACTTCACTAATTAACAGTCTCAGGTTTTTTTTTTTTAGTTTTCTAATTAGAATAGAAATCCCGGATTCACTGACAGCTCTGCCACTACACAAGGATAACCTTAGTTACCTTACCTCATGCCTCAGTTTCTTCATCTGGGCAATTAAAAAACAACTGCACCAAAAACTCATTTGGCATTCTAAGTTCCTTTTATTTGTTCATGTTTTTAATTCTATTAATACTAACGGTCTGTGCCAGACACTGGGCCAACAACTTGAAATACAATGGTGAGCAAACAGATGCATGGCCCTGCTTTTCTGAAACTTACGGTATCATGAGGGAGACAGACAGAAATTTAAAATCATATAAATATATAATTAGTAAAGAATTATAGTGCTACTGGACCACTATGTGGAATTATTTTATTTCCAGGAAGTAGTTTTTCTAATGAGTCTCTAAAGCCCTATATTTCTCTGGAGTATCTACTCTTCATATTCAGTTGTTAAGTTAGTTGTGATTTTATTTCCTTTAAATTTCTCTAGCGATTTCTGTCAGATAATTCAAGCGTCATCTCTCTATTTGTATCAGTTTATTCTGACACCTTTAGGAATAAGAGGAACCCACCAGTATTGCTATGGAAAGAGGTCCAAGAAGAAAACAGACAAGTACAAAACACTTTGAATAGTTTATTTTATAAAATGATAAGCAAAAATACATGCACTCACATACCCAGAAATGTTCTGCCAGGAACAGTTGTTACAGATATGAGAAGATATCTTTCTTTCTTTTATAGCCTTCTATAACAATTTAAGGTTTTAGCTTGGGCATGTATAATTTTTATTAGAAAAATATGCCTTCATTTCCATCAGGTATTACAAGTAAATTCTTATCATGCATGAAAGTTATTTAAATATTACTGGGAAAATGACTCTAATCCTTTCTCTATTTTCCATGCTTAGATTGAGACTTCTCATTTATCCCATATACTAGGTATAAATTTTTCTATTAATCTTTTTAATAATAATCCCAATAAAAGGCCTCAAATCTTTCTATTAGTGTAGTTCTTCTCCCTGTGATAAAACAGTATCAGTCGTCTACATTCACCTTTTGGACTTCTATATTACACACCTGAGACCTTTCTGCTCTTGATATGGCTGTATGTCTGTCTCACTGTTTATTCTACAAGGGTGAGACAAAGCAATTTCACAGTTATCAGAAGGGTTATCACAAGAATTTACTGTGATGTCTTGCAAGACCTCTAGAGTTAACTCTTAAATTACGGCATGGTACCTGCACAGGAACCTCCCATTCTCTCAACAGCTGTGTGATGTGACACAGTAACTCTCTAGGTCATAAGTCTTCCTTGGGAAGTGCTCAATGAGGTGATGCCACATGCACATTTAACAGCACATCCACTGGATGGCTTTGTACAGAAAGTGTCATATGTGTATTCACATCTCGAGAATGTACTCCATTTTTACCCTTGGTCTCCTATCATCCCCCATGACTAGGAACTCTATAAATCTAACAAACAAACTCTCTTGTGCTTGCTCAACTGTAAGCTCTGGTGCAAGCACATGCAGGCAGACTCCTCCTGAAAATGGTGGGCCAAGAGGAAAGCCATAAATGATCAACCTCACCGTAGACGAAGCAGGCAAACATTAGCTCCTTTAACAGCAGCGCTGTGTAGCCCTGCATTCGTTCATAATTTTATGTAGGTAATTCGAAGGATTTATAACAGATGCTCATTTTGACGATATTGGCTTACCATTCCACCTCCTTCTCCAGGCCTCAGAGAAGCATACCTAAAATTCATTATTAAAGAAGCACAACTGCTGAAGAGCTAATATGGGCCAGGCCAGGGTAGGTCCTAGGAATGGAAGGCTGAAAATACCTCGAAAGGCTATTGGATGGAGAGCTCCAAACAACTAACTAATGATAGTACACAAGATAACTGGCTTCAGTTTGGTTGTCTTTTTAGTCTTCAAGGGCTCCATATTATAGTGTAAATGCCACAGAAAGGAGGTATTTTTGTCATCCAACCTAGTGTTTCTCAAATGTGTAAGGTCCATCCTATTGACTGAAAATTTGATTATAGTAATCATAGAAATAACCACAGGACAGAGAAAACAAATTTTAAAGATTCTCACTGAGAATTAGAAGACCTTGAATTATTTCTTTGGAATCCAGGTTGAGAAACTGAGTGAATCGTTATTACCCTTCAGCTAATATCAATTAACTTCCTTATAGAGACTCATAACCAACAGGTGGGAACAAGAATGCTTTCCAGAACAGAAGTTAAGTGTGTAGACTAAATAAGGAGTCCTGTGAGGAAGGAGAAGTGTTGGTGGAGAAAGGAATCCTGCGAGTAGGCTGGACAGGCCTTCCTCCCACTTTTGCCTAGAACCCAACTTTTTAAAATAAGATTGTGTCGAATCTCTAGCAAGACCAGAAAGAGACATTCTAATAGAGGCCAACACAAATAATTCATTTTGATTCAGAAAATCTACTTAAGAAAAACGTTCCTGAAGATAGAGCAAGCCTCTAAACTCTTTCACAGGCATGATGCTTGCTGTGTTCCTCAGCACCAGCTGAGCTGTAACCCCAACAGATTCAAATCAATTTGCTCAGAAGTAATACTTTCCAGCATCACAGAAAATACACATTTCTCATAAAGGGCGAGTGCCACAAACAAGCTCAGAATCCCAGACTGTGCACACTCTAAGTGAATAAGATGAAACAACTCCGACTCACTGCTGCAGTGACAAGTGAAGCCTTAATGAGGAGGTGCTCTGATGGTGTACACAAGGCAAAGCATCTGTAAGCTCAAAGCATCACTGTGCCTCCGGAAGTTATCTGTGTCACCTTTTGACATATAAAAGGTGACACAAATGAGTAAGACAGATTTACTCATTAAGAACCACGGTGTAATACCAGCACTCTGGGAGGCCGAGGTGGGTGGATCATCTGAGGTCAGGAGTTTAAGAGCAGCCTGACCAACATGGTGAAGCCTTGTCTCTCCTAAAAAATACAAAAATTAGCCAGGTGGTGGTGGCATGCGCCTGTAATCCCAGCTACTTGGGAGGCTGAGGTTGAAGAATCACTTGAACCTGGGAGGCGGAGGTTGCAGTGAGCCGAAATCATGCCACTGCACTCCAGCCTGGGAGAGAGCTCTTTTAACGCACACGCTTAATATCTATATTGAATGAAGACAGTCTTGGGATTGGTGCAGGCAAGGGGTATAGAACTACCATCTAAGTCAGTGTCTCATTTGTGAATCTACTTTTATCACTGGCATCATGCACTATCAGATGTCTTGGATAAATTGTATTATTTTCTAAGCTGAAATTTCACCTAACAGAAAATCCCATTCTTTTAAGTCTCCTGATTGTGGAGTAGGATGGGAAAGGCCTAGACTGCAGGTCTATAGCACATACATTTCCTTGATAGTTGCATTTGAAGAATCTGAAAGACAAAGACTTGTAAAATTATTTGATTTTACCCTATTGAACTGGCTATCTTACTTGGCTTCTTTCTTTTATTACAAAAATGTATTAAGTGTCAATGAGTTAAAGAGGAAACAGGCTCCCTTATCATTTGCCAGTAAGAGTATAAATTGGTACAATTTATGGCAACATGTTTCAAATGCCTTTCAATGATGTGTACTCCAACTCAAAGCCTTCATGTCTGGAAATATGTAAAATAATCATTAGCATATATAAAAATTTGTTCAATGTGGAGTTCATAATATTGAAAAATGAAAAACAATTATGTAGCCACAGAAAATAGCTAAAGTAAGTACTAGATTATCCATATAATGGAATGATAATGCTGCTTAGAATTTGATTTTTTTTTGAATTCCTTTCCCCAAAAGAAAAAAAAGGAGAGAAGAAATGTTTAAATTCCTTTAAGTTTTAGCCCTTGGTGAATAGATATAAGAATAAGGACAGTTACACAACAGTTTCTTATGATTTTCCAAACTGTAACAGCTCTCCTCCAGAACAAAAAAAATAAAAACAAAAATCTACCATTTCAGCACAGTACAAACCTATGCAACCACGAGGTCAATACAGATAAGAGAGCAGAGATTAACTTTTAAAAGGGGGTTGGGAGGCAAACCAATTTTAAATCATGAAGGTTAAAGCCTTATTTATTATTGGTATCTCTGAAATTCTTCTGCCATTTGTTAAGTGGGTCAATGTTGATTTTTTATTCACTCAAGTATTTACTGAAAGCAACTCCTACAGAGTAAGGTCCTAGGACCTGAAGCAGACCTTTTTTTTTTAAATGTAGTTATGTGATTCCAGGGCTTGTGATCTACTGCGATGCATTATAACACTCATATTCAGAAGTCTCTGGAAAGAGGGAAGGCTCTGGAGATTCCTCCTCTACAAGGAAACACAAGTCAGTCAGAGCAAGAGTTGAAAGCATAGGAAAGCTGGTAGAGTCTTGGGAGTGTCTGAAAGCAAATATTGTTAGGAATTAATCATTTCCTATGTTCATATCATTTGATTTTATGATAAAAACCAGCCAAGAAGGAAGTAAAGTCAGGGGCCACTACCCTCATTTTACCTACCAGGAATGGTATGTTTAAGCAAGATTACACATTTCTTGGTGTTCCATAAGGTATTAAGTGCCAAAAACAAATCAGTCCCTAAGTCCAGAGCTAGAAGGTCTTAGGTCTTGAGATTTAAAATATTATAGTTCAAAGCAGTAGATGGTACCCTATAGAGTACTTCACGAAGTCATGCGTTTGGTCAACTGTGGAGGGCTTATATTTATTTCTTAACTGAACCACAATACCCAAGAAAAAGAAGATCCAATGCAGAGGACAGACATATCTGAAGTCTAATTTCTTTTCATCAATCTGAGCACAAATTGACATGTTAATAATGATCAAGACATGGTTTCCTCTAGTGCTAACAACACACGTAAAGTTATAAAGGCAGACAGAAAGGTCAGTCTTAAGGGTTAAAAATCTCAGTTATGAATTGGAGAAAGCTCAAAAGTGGCAAAGGGATCACTGAACAATTTCAAAGATGTGTTTATCTTTTTGTATTTCAAAGGAAAGGCCTTTTTGAAAGATTTGGCAGAGAAATATGCATGTGAATAGAGGCACATTGAAAAGTCTTAGCTTTCAGGTATAATGGCTCTCCCTCAGAAGGCACTGTGCAGGATTCCTGAGTGTCTAAGGTGTATTTCATATGCCGCCAAGTACTCTAAGAGCCCTGCAGTATTGCCTCTGTCCAGCTTCTATTTGGTGGCTCATTAGCATTTTCCTGCATTAAACTCTACCTAAAAGTTTTACCCCCTCAACTGCAGGAAAGCATTTCATTCGTATGGTACTGAAATATGCCAGCATGTGTCATATTTGTTTAGAAAAAAAGGGAGGGGGTGGAATGGGGAGAAAAAGATAGCTATAGAGGACCAGTAAACAAGTCTGATAGTCTTCTAGAAATATTCATGAAAATCTGTCCCTGGAAAGTGCTGGGTTTGGTAGCCAATCTTTGCCACGTGGCTTCTCTGGGAGTTTTAGAAAGAACCCACAAAGGGGTGATAATAAAATGCATCTCATCAAATGATCTCTCAGTCTGGCATGATGTGACTTTCTCACATCTTCAATGTGGGCTGCAACTCTCCTTCCAAGGCCCATCTTTACTGTGTATTCTGCCTACTGTAGGTCCAAGTCGTTCCAAGCCAAACCTATAAGCAAGAATGCACCCATCCACGACAGACAAAGCATATGCATTCTGTGAGTTCCTACAAAGGCAGACACTGGGGATTTAAGGAGTGAGGTCCACAAAAGTGTTTTAAAGAAGAGCATATTCACTATACACAAGAGGTTCTTGTGCAACCCCTGTGATCTGAACACATTTCAAGAGAAAGAAACTAGATCTTTACTTCTGAAAAATATTTTTATTGAAAAGATAAATGTGAAACATTAATGGAATCAGGGGTGAATAATGGGAATTGGGCTCTGAAATGACTCCTTTTCTTAGTACACATTTGCAGAAATTACAGGGCAAAGAAAAGTCTGCTGCAATAACCAGGCAGTGTTTGAATCTTGGCTTATTGCTCAGTGTGACCCAAATGTAACCAGACCAAATCCATCAGCAGCTAAATGTAAATGGCCTTGTGCTAGGCTTAGTTTCAACAGGCATTCTCTTTGCCGGGTGAAGCCCTCTCTCCAACTAGAGGCCAAGTTATTAGGAAACTGTTTGTCATCTTAGATTGAATTGATCATTTGTTTCCCTGAATTCTTTCTCTCATCATTTACTCATTACACGCCTCCTCCTGATAGAAGTAGACATTTATTAGCTTCTGCATTCATTGCATTGGCAAACAGAAGCATTCTGCTGCATTTCCTGGGGGTTCACTCATTTATCTATTGGATAAGAGACTGAAGTTTTCTACAGGGCAAAAAAATTAAAATATCAGTCAGGTTGACAGCTGGGAAAATGAGGGTCTCTCTGTGACAAGAAGCTTGTTGGAGTTTTTGGTTTAGTGAGGAACTGCAATGTTATTTCACCGAGCCACCACTTCATATATAACTAGAATTGTGGGCTCTTGCCTGGTGAACTAAGATTTCACAATAATAATACACATGGTATGCTTAAAGTACCTGAGATGCAAAGCTAACTGCTATTTTAAATAGAAAATAAAAGGATTTCAAAGATCCATTTCTAAAAGGAACTAGGGAGAGGTTGTCTTATTAAATCCATGAAACTGGAGCTAGAATCACCGAACTTCAAGGTGTAAAGACCTTCCAGGTAATCAAATCCTTTTGCAAGAATCTTCTTTACAGTATATCTGAGAAGTGATGCCTTTCATTGTGCCTGAAACACTGCTGATGACACAGAGACTGGCAAATCTCAGAAGGCAGCCTATTTTATATATATATATATATATATATATATATATATATATATATATATATATTTTTTTTTTTTTTTGAGATGGAGTTTTGCTCTTGTTGCCCAGATTAGAGTGCAATGGTGCAGTCCTGACTCACTGCAACCTCCGCCTCCCGGGTTCAAGTTATTCTCCTGCTTCAGCCTTCTGACTAGCTGGGATTACAGATGCTCGCCACCATGCCCAGCTAATTTTTGTATTTTTAGTAGAGACGGGTTTCACCATGTTGGCCAGGCTGGTCTCAAACTCCTGATCTCAGGGGATCCATGTGCCTCAGCCTCCCAAAGTGCTGGGAGTACAGGCGTGAGCTACCGCACTCAGCCCAGGCAGCCTATTTTAGAGCTGAAGATCTCTGGACGGCAGGGGGCACTTCCTAACAGGGGCCTGACAGCTTGTGACCTTGGACAAGCCATTGAATCCCACTGGGTCTGGTTTTAGAAATCAGCTACCTCTGTGTTGAAACAATCAGAGCTGAAGGAGAATAAAGTCATTTAGAGGCTCAAATACTTTATTCCAGCCAAAAGCCTATTTGACCCAGCAGGTTACAGGATAACTCCTCTCTTCTGGGACAGTGCCTCTCCACAAGCTGAACCAGCACACTCGTCTGTATTTCTCTACTCTGAGATGAATTTGAGCTCATTCAGAGTAGGGCTTTCTTCAATTCTTTCTTCCTTTTTCTTTCTTTCTTTCTTTTTTTTTTTTTTTTGAGACCAAGTCTCACTCTGTTGCCAGGCTGGAGTGCAATGGCATGATCTCAGCTCACTGCAAACTCAGCCTCCTGGGTTCAAGTGATTCTCCTGCCTCGGCCTCCCGAGTAGCTGGGACTACAGGTCCGTGCCACCACGCCTGGCTAATTTTTGTATTTTTAGTAGAGATGGAGTTTCATCACCTTGGCCAGGCTTGTCTTGAACTCCAGTCCTCAGTGACCTGCCTGTCTCGGCCTCCCCAAGTGTTGGGATTACAGGCGTGAGCCTCCACACCCAGCCTCTTCACTTCTTTTTTCCTCTTTTCTCTTTAGTTTCACTTCCCTTGGCCAACTTTTGTGACATATCTTTCGTTCTTGACAAAAAACAAAAGTAATGATGCAATGCAAAGTTCTGCACAGCCACGAACACAACCCCTCGAGCAGATGGTGCATGCCAGCCCTGGCCTAATTCTGACACCCACTCTGAGTGTTAGCCCTCAGTTCAACAAAGCATGAATAGCCTTGCATGGTGCCCACTACTGCTTACATAAAGAAAAATAAATTCCTAGTCTTTAGCCCTCTGAGAGTTTGTACATTAGAAAACTAAAGTCTTCCTGATTTAATATTGCTTAGAATATTGCCCATATCCCATCAAATCACTTTGAAAGTAAGAAAGAGTATAAATGCTATTAATAACATCTTTATAAATCAGTGGCACCTTTTAGCTAAGTGTCAATACAGACATTTTTCCTAAATAGTTCTTAAATCTGATCCAAGAACATCCTGGGAGCCGAACTGTTCTATGTAAAATATTCAGACTGCAGCATTCATCAGTTCAGTTAATACCCTGTAGCCTCAGTTTACCAGCTGCAAGAGAGCCTCATTCATGACTATGAAAGTCTTAGACAGCATTGGTAAATTCAGTGGAAGGAAGTGATGTATTAATGTACTTGATAACTTTACTAAAATCCCCCTTGAATGTTCAACCACAGCTTAGCAGCCTGTGAAACACAGCAGTAAAACGTCCCAAAGATTAATTCATGTTTGCCTTCCCAAAATAGTTCATATTAACATAGAGCGAGAGGTGATGTCATTTAAAAAAAAAAAAAGTTATACCTGAGCCAAAAAGATCAAGATGCTAGAGTTTTCCTTACTTGTGTTATCTTCTATATAATCATCTTGGATAAAAAGCAATATAGGTTCTTTGGGATGGTTCACAGGTTAACAATTCCTACAGATTCCATTACACAACACAGGATGTTCAGTATGATTTTTTTTTTTTGAGAAGGAGTTTCCCTCTGTGACCCAGGCTAAAGTACGGTGGCGCAATCTTAGCTCACTGCAACCTCCTCCTCCCGGGTTCAAGCAATTCTCCTGCCTCAGCCTCCAAGTAGCTGGGACTACAGATGGGCACCACCATGCCCAGCTAACTTTTGTATTTTTAGAAAAGACGGGGTTTCACCTTATTGGTCATGCTGGTCTCGAACTCCTGATCTCAAGTGATCTGCTCACCTTGGCCTCCAAAAGTGCTGGGATTACAGGTGTGAGCCACTGCGCCTGGCCTTAAGTAAGATTTTTCCATTTAGTTTCATCACTTATTTCATCCAAGTAAAAGTCTTTCTGAACATGCACTTATTTCATAAAAATAAATTCCTTCAAACTATAGCTCCACTATACTCAAGACACCATAGGAGAACACAAAGACCCACACTACACCGGCCTCTGTCCTCAGCTAATGCAGAACGGGAGAGGAATTTAGATGTGGAACAGCGATACAGAACATGCACTGACACTAAACATGTGCCACGCACTTTACTATGTGCTTTCTATGGATTGTCTCATGCAAACCTGACAGTAACTCCATCAGGTTGGTACTATTATCCCCATTTTTCAGATGCAGAAACCAAAGCCCCCAACAAATGGAGTAATTTACTAGGTCATTTGAGCTTGTCAGAGGCACTGGATCAAATCCAAGTGGCCTAGCGCCAGAGATAATATTCTTAACAGTTAAAGTACAGTGATTTCCAAATCACTGTATTAACATACTGATTTCTAGATCACTATATTAACTTGAATGTCTTATGAAAAGAATCACCATCTATGCAAAACAATTAGAAGGCTTTGTGTAGGAGGTGGCATTTAGCCTCTAACTGAATACTATTATCTTCTCTGAAGCTACAATGAGAGATATTTAAGTTGTTATATATTAAAAATCCTAATTACATATTTTGCTTAGAGTAAGGGGATGGGATTTAAGCCCATTTTAATTACAAACAAAAGCAGATCCACATGATAGCTGTCTGTGATGCCTTTGTGGATATCCAGACACTTGTTCTTAAATCCATATATTACAAACTAAAAAAAAAAAAACAGCAACAAAACCAGAAGAAAAGTAAGAGGAAAAACTGGCTAACAAGTCAATGAACATGTGACTTTTCTGAACCAGCAATTCAAAAGGTCAAAACTTATTTCCACCCTATGCAAATTAAATTTAAATAAACTCCTAAATATACCTAACAAGTTCCAGAATTAAATTTAGATTAACCAAAGGCTTTGTTTTTTGTTTTTTTTTTCAGACAGAGTTTCACTCTTGTTACCCAGGCTGGAGTGCAATGGCGGGATCTCGGCTCACCACAACCTCCGCCTCCTGGGTTCAGGCAATTCTCCTGCCTCAGCCTCCTGAGTAGCTGGGATTACAGGCACGTGCCACCATGCCCAGCTAATTTTTTGTATTTTTAGTAGAGATGGGGTTTTACCATGTTGACCAGGATGGTCTCGATCTCTTGACCTCGTGATCCACCTGCCTCGGCCTCCCGAAGTGCTGGGATTACAGGCTTGAGCCACCGCGCCCGGCCAGGCTTTGTTTTTAGAAGGCACTCTTAATAATCTTTGGCTGTTGTCCAGCCCAGATTCCCACGTCCTCTAAAGATGATGGAGAACTACCTCCCTGGATCAATTAGCACAAGTCCTGTGTCCTTCCCATTGAGTCCTCGTAGAGGAATTCCGTTGGACTTGTCTCCCCCTAAGAAGTAACCCCCATTTCAGACCTAAGGGCCTGTTTCAGGTCCACCAGTCTCACGGCTTTAAATTCCCCCATCACGGGCTGACTACTTCCAGATCTAAATACCCAGCCCAGACCTTGCCGCTGATTCCATATTCAATGGTCCAAATGTTTTATTGACATCAATTTTGTATCAGAAACACCTCAAATTTAAGTTGACTAAAACACAGGGCTGGGCTTAGTGGCTCACACCTGTAATCCCAGCACTTTGGGAATTCGATGAGGGCACACCGCTTGAGCCCAGGAGTTCAAGACCTGCCCAGGGAACATGGCAAAACTACGTCTCTACAAAAAAAAAAATACAAAAATTAGCCAGGTGTGGTGGTGCACACCTGTAGTCCTAGCTACTCTGGAGGCTGAGGCAAGACAATCCGTTGAGCCCGGGAGGCAGAGGTTGCAGCGAGCCAAGATCATGCCACTGCACTCCAGTCTGGGAGACGAAGTGAAACTTGGTCTCAAAAATAAACAGATTTTTTGGCAGACAGACAGACAGTAGATGACTGATAGATAGATAGATAAAAACACAATCCCACATCTTTTTGGTTTGTTTCAATGAACAAACTTATTCCTCTTGGTCTTCCTAGACTTAGTAACTGGTTCAATTTTTCGCACATTTGCTGAAGCTGGAGACACAGGAATCATCCTTCTTTCTTACTCCATCTTATATTCGGTCCATCACATCAGATACTCCTTACGTTCAGGCCTTGTTGGCTTCCGTCCTTCTTTAATAGGCATGTAATGGGTTTGAATTTTATTCTAAGGGCTATGGAAAAGTATGGATGGTTTTCAGCAAAGAAATTATACAATCTGACTCAATTTCTTTTCTTTTTTTCTTCTTTCGAAACAGAGTCTCAGGCTAAAGTTCAGTGGTGCGATATTGGCTTGTCTCCCGAGTACAATAAATTCTTCTGCCTAAGCCTCACAAGTAGCTGGGATTATAGATGTGTGCCACCACAACTGGCTAATTTTTGTATTTTTAGTAGAGATGGGGTTTCACCATGTTGCCAAGGCTGGTCTTGAACTCCAGGCCTCAAGTGATCCACCTGCTTGGCCTCCCAAAGTGCTGGGATTACGGGCGTGAGCCACCACTCCTGGCTCAGACTCAAGTTCTCAAAAAATAACTATAGCGCTTGGTTGGAAAACAGACTGCGGTAGAGGGAACAGAGAATGGACTAGGGAGACAAGGAAGCGATTACAAGAGTTCAGCTGAGAGAGATGGAGGCTTGGTTTATGGTGGCAACAGACTTAAAAAACAGACAAAACTGAACTATGTTTTGGAAGTAGAATCAACAGAACTTCCTGTTGAATTGGAGAGGAAGGAGGGAATGTGAGAAAAGGTGAGAAGTAAAAATATGTCATAGGTTGTGAGCTTTTGCCAGTGAGTAGATAATGGTGCCATTTCCTAAAGAAAACTGGAGGAAGATGAGCCTGGAACACTCAGGACCGCTACCTCTGCTATTCATTTTTTTTTTGAGATGGAGTCTTGCTCTGTTGCCAGGCTGGAGTGCAGTGGTGCAATCTTGGCTCACTGCAATCTCTGCTTCTCGGGTTCAAGCAATTCTCCTGCACGATTCTCCTGCCTCAGCCTCCCGAGTAGCTGGGATTATAGGCACACGCCACCACATCCAGCTAATGTTTGTGTTTTTAGTAGAGACGGGGTTTCACCATGTTGGCCTTGATATCCTGACCTCGTGATCTGCCCACCTCAGTCTCCCAAAGTGCTGTTATTATAGGCGTGAGCCACCATGCCCGGCCACCTCTGTGATTCTTTGGAGTGTGAACGTGTGCTTCTTGAGTGTTTCGTTGTCAGGTCACCTCATCCAAAACAGCCCCTCTTCTATTTTCTCTCGCAGCATTCACGTTTCTTTCATCACACTTTTCATGGTCGACTTTGGCTCATTTTGTTTTCTGTATTGTATTCTGCTCAGCAGACTCTGAGCTCTGTGATGGGAGGGAACGTGTTCTTCCTGTTTGTTGCTGCTTCCTGCATCCCTAGCCCATGTCTTGGCACATAGTTGGATATGTACACAATCGATTATCCTTGGGAACTCCTAGGGGAAAAAAGATGTCTAAAGCAGAAGTTAACAAACTTTTGCCGTAAAAGGCAAGATAGTAAATATTTTCAGCTTTATGGGTCACAAGGTCTCTGTCAAAGCTACTCAACTCTACTGTAGTATGAACATAACCACGGACAATATACACACAATGAGCATGGCTGTCTTCCAATAAAACTATTTATGGACACTAAAATTTGAATTTCATAGAGTTTTTGTGTCATAACATTATTCTTTTGGATTTCTTCCCCAACCATTTAAATATGTACAAATTATTCTCAGTTTTCTGGTGCCTGGTCTATCCAAATTTTAAGCAACAGGTGTCAAGAAATAGGAAGGTGAGAAAATGTTAAAGTAGCTGCATTAGCCCCCTAACAAGAGTCAGCCTGTCCTTTGGAGCTTTGAAGCCAGGCCCTGACTTCTCTCCAGCTATGAAAAGTTCTGGATAGCATCTTCTTCCGATAGAAGGCTGTTTCACCTAGATTGAAAATCTTGTTCAGTGTAGTCACCTTCATCAATGATAGTAGGCAGATTTTCTGGATACCTTGCTCCAGCTTTCACATCAGCACCTAGTGCTTCATCTTGCACTTTAATGTTATAGAGATGGCTTCTTTCCATCAACCTCATGACCAACCTGTGCCAGCTTCCAATGCTTCCTCTGTGGCTACCTTGTCTCTCTCAGCCTTCGTAGAACTTAAGAAAATTAGGGTCTTACTTTGGATTAGGCTGTGGCTTAAGGTAATGCTGTGGCTGGTCTGATCTTCCACCGAACCACTAACCTTCCTCCATAGCAGCAAAAAAGCTGTTTCACTTTCTTATGATTTGTGTGTTCACTGGAGGAACACTTTTAATTTCCTTCAAGAACATTTCCTTTGCATTCACAACTTGGCTAATTGTTTGGTGCAAAAGGCCCAGCTTTCAGCTTATCTAGGCTTTGCACACATCCTCCTCATTAAGCTTAATCATTTCTAGCATTTGATTTAAAGAGGGATGTGTGAGTCTTCCTTTCACTTGAACACTCAGAGGTCATTGTAGGGTTATTAATTGGCCTCATTTTAGCATTGCTGTGTCTCAGGGAATAAGGAGGCCTCTCAGGGGAGGGAAAGGGACAAGGAAACGGCTGATAGGTGGAGGAATCGGAACACACCTAACAGTTATCGATTAAGTTCACCTTTTTAAACGGGTGTGGCCTGTGGTGTCCCAAAACAATTGCAAGAGTAACATCAAAGGTCTTATCAAAGATCACCACAGCATACATAACACAAAAAAGGTTTGAAATATTGTAAGAACTACCAAAATGTGGCACAGAGACACTAAGTGAGCACATGCTGTTGGAAAAATGGTGCTCATCAACGTGCTTAATACAGGATTGCCACCAACTTTAAATTTGTATTTTCAAAAAAGGCGAATGGAGTATGCCTGTACTGTGATTTGCCCATCTGGCATCTCCTGGACAAATAAATGTAACAAAAGTCTGAAACAAAGACAAAAACGTATATTCTCTGGATTCTGGTTGAGATACCAGAATACCATTCTCTTGCCATGCTGAGAAACATATCAATTAAAAAAAAAATAAGTGGCAATATGGCTGGATGTGGTGGCTCACACCTGTAATCCCAGCACTTTGGGAGGCCAAGGCAGGTGGATCACCTGAGGTTAGGAGTTCGAGACCAGCCTGGCCAACACGGGAACCCCGTCTCTACTAAAAACACAAAAATCAGCCAGATGTGGTGGTAGGCCCCTGTAATCTCAGCTACTCGGGAGGCTGAGGCAGGAGAATGGCTGGAACATGGGAGAGGTTGCAGTGAGCAGAGATCACGCCATTACACTCCAGCCTGAGCAACAACAGTGAGTCCCCGACTCAGAAAAAAAAAGCAGCAATATGATGAACCTAGATTTCAAACTAAAACAATAATTCAACACACAGAAAAGATCCTAAAGAAAATGTAAAACTTCTTAAAACTCTTGTATTATCCTGCATAACATCCTTCTCAGAACAAACACTATTTTCAAATACAGTGTCAGCAAGATCTCTACTAACTGCAAACATGAGCTCCAACCATAGACCTCATTCATTAAGGCTTCATTTTCTATAGTCAAACATGGTAAGAGATACCATCAAAATGAATTTTAATTTGTCAGATAAGGAGGATTATGGTACAAAGACGTCTTTAAATACCTAATAAAACTATCCCAAACGTACTGGAAAGCAGTATCGTGTACATGGGGGTCTTACCTTGAGATAGGGTGTGAGAAAAACAAGTGATGACCCATGCTAAGGATGAGAGGTGAACGTCTGTCCCAAAGGTCCAGAAAAGTTACTTGAGTTTTTTAGCTGTACCTAACTGCTGCCACCTCGGCAGGCTGTCCACAGTAGAGAAATCTTCAGATAATCCAGGCATTTTCTGCCTTTTTTTTTTTTTCAGGTGGAGTCTCGCTTTATCTCCCAGGCTGGAGTGCAGTGGCACAACCTCGGCTTACTGCAACCTCTGCCTCCTGGGTTCAAGTGATTCTTCTGCCTCAGCCTACCGAGTAGCTGGGATTGCAGGCGCGCACCACCACACCCAGCTAACTTTTGGATTTTTAGTAGAGACGGGGTTTCACCAGGTTGGTCAGGCTGGTCTTGAACTCCTGACCTGTGATCCTGTGACCTGTACGGTGGTGTGAGCCACCGTACCCAGCCTGCTTTTCCTGTTTTAATGATGGGGAAGAGGTTGGAGGGCAGTAGAGAAACTGCTAACCTAGAAGCAGGAAGGAGAATTCACCCAAAGGTGAGGGGGCGGGCAACAGTACAAAAACTGGGGACTCAGAGGAAAGATGACAGGTGCAAATAACAGCGATCAGGCCTTCTCTGTTTTAACAGGGGAGCAGACCAATGAAAGCAGAAAAGGGACCATGGAGGTGGTGAATACAGATCCGTCAATGGCACCACCTTGTGGACAGGAGCCATTTCCAATCTATGTACAATGTTAAAGGAGGGACTTTCACCCAATTCACATTAAAATATTTATGTGGCCCACCCACATATTGTTTAGCTTTGGTAGAACACTGAACCAAAGGGCCACCCAGCCCCTTTCTGTCTCATGCAATCCCAGGCCAATTATAACCTCCCAAAAGTCTGTACTGTGTGGCTTAGAGAGAATGTGAGCTTAGACTGCCAGGGTTCAATTCCTGGTTTTGCCACTTGCTATTCCTAGGACCTTAGATAAAGTATATACCCTTACTGTGTGTCACTGCACATGCCTAAAACATGAGGATCACACTCCTAGAAGGCTGGAAAGGCCAAATTAAATGACTCAGTATTGCAGTGCTAGCAAACATGTTGAGATACACACAAGTAAAATTGCAATAAAGGTTACTCTTCATTTTGAATAGCTTGGTAGGATTGTTAGTGTTGGCTTGGGTTTGGAAGTGGCGTGGGGAAAGGAGGGTAAAGTCACAGAGGGAATCATGGGTGCATTTTCACTGAATAAGGAATTTTAAAAATACTTTAACACTCGCTGACCACATTCATAGGGCTTATTTACTATTCCTCTAGGAGAAAATGAATTAGAGTCACTCTTGAAACCAGAGTGTCATTTGAAGTCAACGTAGAACTGATCTGCTAACAAAGTACAGACCAAAATAAGCACTGTCGGCCACGCTTGGCAAGACAGATGCTGTACTCAAACAGCAAACCTGGCACTTTCTGAAAAGATAGTGAAGAATACGCTAGAGCAATAAATAACATAGAGCCAATGCAAGAGATGTAGGTAATGAGTGCTCTACAGGGTCTGCCAGCAGGCTTCTCCCCCAGGTAGATGATATGCAAGGCTTTTTCGGGTCCCTGCTCACGTAGCATCTAATCGGAGGCCTCCCTATCCAAAACAGCATCTCCCACCCCCCACCCACCATACACCTCCCATCATTTTCCCTCCTTTTATTGAGTCATTTTTCTTCATAGAACCCATCACCACTTGACATGAAATATATCTGTTATCGCCTATCTCGCATTAATGAATTGTCAGCTCTATGGAACCAGGGGAATTTTTGTTTGCTTTGCTCTCTGCTACATCCCTAGAACCTAAAATGGAGCTTGCCACATAGTATGCTCTAAATGAGCATTTACGAAATGAACAGCTAATAGTGCAAAAATAACACTAAAAAACAAAAAGACATTTGGCGAAAGTCCTAAACTATTAGAAACAAGGTATTAAATTACATTAAAATATTATTAAAGTAATGCCTTTTAAAGCTTTAAAAGGTATTACTTTTTAAAGCTTTATAAAAGTCCAAAATAATTATTTGAAAGTATTCTGCATTACAGATGAGACTAAGAAATTGGAGAATAGTTATTCCTGAATTCAACCAAACATACAGAATTTACAGAGGTAGGTTTTTGAGAAAATATGGTTTAGAATTTTTATTTCAGTTGCTGATTGTCGACTGAAATCAGCAAACACTTCTCTCTCCTTAAAAAGTCCACAGATAAAGGAAGTTCCTAATAGAATAACAGAAATACATGAAAGTCAATATTCCAGATTACTTAAAATATGTGCCATGCACATACAGTATTTTATTGCTATTACTAATTTTAGCGTAAATGGAGGATGAGAAGTGCAAGGCAGAGAGACTTATACCAATACCCTGTTTTGCTATGCAGATAAACTTTAAGAGAGAAAATTTTCTCAAAAGAAAAATGATTTTTTCTGGATAATGAGGGGATTCAGAAAGTACGTTATATAAAATAGGCTACGGGAAATGTCTTAACTGCAGAGGGGGCGTTCACAGTAGCAAGTTAGCAGGTATTTTTACCATATTTTGTACCACAGAGAAAATGAGAAAGAAAAACAATTTAAAACAGTTGTTATGCCTTTATCTTTACATTGTAGCAAATTCAAATAAAAAAGACATTCACCCACAGCTGACAAGCTGGGTTTAATCCTTATAATGCCCATAATTTTATACTGTAACCACTGCATACTTCAGTCATGAACATAATACACTTTGACTGAAGGGATTAAAAATACAAATAAGATCCACAAATATAAAAAATAATTTAAGAGACCTAACCAATATTCATTACATTTTGCATTTTAGGTAGAAGCAGAAAAGCCAAAAGGAAGTTGTGGGAGAAACATAAAAAATGAATTTAAATTACAAGAGAAAAAATTATTAGATATTTATACGGATAGATCTTTTTGAAAAGTTACTGCTTGATGACTTGAAAACTGGAGTTTTTTGTCATTTAATTTTAATCAGGTTAAAATTTTCACAAGATTATGCATTCTCTAAACTCAGAATGCCTTCTGAGTAATTCAGTCAGAAAAATTACATTCTTAAAAAAGGTAACAGAGCCTTCTGTGAGGGTTTTCTGAGCTGGCCAATAATATGCTGAGACCTTTAATTTTATAACGAAAAGGTGATTTTGCTCTTTGGCGAGTACTTTTAATAGACTCTTGCATAAATTGCACACAATAATGAGATGTGACAGAATTAAGTCTGACCCAGTACACTTTTCTTTAGAAATGAAATTTACAATATTGATATCAACATCCCAATGTCATTTTGTCAAAGCCAAGACCCCAGAATTGTTTTCTGCCTCTCAGGAATAGAATCCAAAGTAAAAGCCTTGTTTTTCAAGGAAATACCTTTTAACCAGGACTATTCATAATCATCAATGTCGTCCCACAAAGCTCAATGGCTATCGGGGAGTAACTGCTGCACGACTTACCCCCCAGCTCCCTGTTCTCGCCACCACAGCCTGGCAACCCATCCTCACCCAAGCTTCTGTGTTTGCTTGCTCTTGTTATCCATTTCATCTTAATGGATAAGATGAAAACTATAACTCAGTCTGTACTTATATGATGTTTTAAAAAAAAAAGCTGACCCAAAATTCTTAACAAAAAAGCAAATCCTTGCTCTGTCTTGATATCTTAAACGAGATACTTCTGAAGGAACATTCAAACAGAAAAACTAAAAATTCCAGGAGACATGCTCACAGCATATTACTAGAGGGCACTTGTGTAGCAAGTCTCCTACAGCTCCAAGGTCCCCATGCCCCAGCTACCACCTTCACATTGCCCTCCCCAAATGCCACAACCACAACCTGTAGAGCCTGGTTTCTTCTTCTCTGTGTGCCTATTTCCCTGGTCTGAAGGAAACAGACTGCAATATTACACCACCATAGGATTTAATAAACACATCATAGATTGAATATGCAGAAGTAAAACCAGCTCTGTACTTTTTAAAAAATTTCCCACTTATTGGCTAGGCTGATTCAACTAAATGGATACAGATTCAAACCAGCCTCTGCTCAAAAGATGACAGAAAGACCTAAGTTTATTTTCACTAAATTATCAGACTTCCATCTCTAATATATACAATCTGCCAAATCTGAAGGCAAATATATATAATATATGCACACGCACGCATACACACACACACATTTATATATGAGAGAAATCTGGTCCTCCCACCCCCCATGACTTATTTTGGAGTCAGGATCTCGCTCTGTTGCCCAGGCTGGAGTGTAGTGACATATAATGGCTCACTGCAGCCTTGACCTTCTGGGCTCAGCTGATCGCCCCACCTCAGTTTCCTGAGTAGCTGGGACCACAGGCACATACCACCATATTTGGCTAATTTTTAAATTTTTTATAGAGACAAGATCTTGCTTTGTTGTTCAGGTTAGTCTCAAACTCCTGGGCTCAGCAAGCCTGCTGCCTCTGGTTCCCAAAGTGCTGGAACTGTAGGCATGAGTCACCTTACCCGGCTGAGAAATCCCATTTTATCAAATAAAATAACATACATGAAAGAAATCTGAAAAACCTGAAAGATTATGTAAGCTTAATTGTAGGTTTTAAGAAATTATTGTATCTATATTTTAAAAAGTTTTATAGTTGAGCCAATAATTCCATTCCTTCTGGCAAAATTGAATATAACATTTCAATATAACAAAGTAACGGCTGGGCACAGGAACTCATGCCTGTAATCCCAGCACTTTTGGGAGGCCAAAGTGGGCAGACCGCTTGAGCCCAGGAGACAGAGGTTGTGGTGAACTGATATCACACCACTGTATTCCAGTCTGGGCAACAGTGCAAGACGAAGGAAGGAAGCAGGGAGGGAGGGGGGGGAGGGGGGGTGGGGGGTTGGGGGGAGGGGGAGAGGGAGGGAGGAGGGGAGGGAGGGAGGGAGGATATGTACTTCAAATAGACTTCAATCTGTGTTTCCAGATTCAATCCCTCTACTCTATTCTAGGGCTTTCTCCCCACAACAAGCTACCTCAAACAGCTGTATAATTATCAACTTCCTAGAGACTGGTGCTGATAACTGATATTAATCCTAATTTAGTATGTATATATAAATCAACACATACTATTTTATTTAATCTCCACACCCCCAAGGAAGTATGATATGAAGACTACTTTACAGATGAGGAATCTGAGGGTCAAACAGGTTACATGATTTATCTAAGAATAAACAGCCAATAGGCAGGAGGTCTAATATATGAATCCACATCCAGTTTTCTATATTTGAGAGGGCCACCCCAACACAAATCAATTGTAGGAACCTAAACAGACAAACACCCACTCACTCACCTAGAACTTATTTGATGAGATAATCATAACTAGGTAAACACTGCCACCATTCCCTTTGCCAACTACATGAAACCAATTTTCAAGCCTCTAGGTTTCTGTTTCCTTGCTTGAAAAAGGTTTAGTTTTATACTAGATGAATGCTAAAGTTTCAAAGAGCAGTATACTTTTGTGTGTCTGTAAAACATGCCATTTCATTAACATATTATCCAGGTTGTTGTATAAATATTAGTTTTAATGATAGAGGCTTAAAACATCGTCAGTCTTGTTTTACTGTCTGGCAAGGCTTGAAGCACAGAATTTCATCACAATCACTGCTTCCATTTGGCCATTTCTAGAGTAACATTCATTTAAAACTGTCTATTGCATAATTACTCTTAAATAGCTAGAGTAACCAATATTTCCATAAATTTAGTTACTTTATATAACTTGAGCCTCTATTTAGACTAAAATATACTTTTGTCTTTCTGACGCTAATCTTTTGGGAAGTGAGTTCAGGGTCAAATTCAAATGATACATAATATAATTTTTTAATGTACTCAACAGCGAAATGGCAGTCTCTGTCTTTAATTACATACTATTGAATTTTAACAAATAGTTCTAGGGACGTCTGCCAAATTTCCACAATTTAGAGCAACTACACCATGAGAGAACAGACAGTTCATAATTTATTATGTGTTACTCTTCTTGAACTACAGAAGTGCTCATTGTAGTTCTAGTTATATTTTCATGTTAATGATAATTTGGATAAACAGATAAGCAGACAAATCTTCTCAACACACGGATTGCTTGCCCAAGGAGATAACCCCTCAGTCTTTGCCGTTCTGCTCTCACCCCTATTTTCGCTGTCCACATCAATGACAGATAGCCCATCTAGCCAAGGTGAAACTACATTATGATTAAGTTCTAGAAATTCTAATATTAAGAGGTAACAAGCAAGGAGGAGTGAGTGATGAGATGTTAGAGGTAAACTGTGTCTGCTTCAGTCACTTCGTGTGTCACAGGTACCTACTATGCATAACACCTGCGCACACAGTAGGTGCTCAACATCCCCTCATCATCTACAACTATTCACAAATATTATAAACAGAACGTGGCTATCATAAAAAGAGAGGTATAAAACATTGTGAACGTATTTGTCAGTTATACAAAAAAAACAAAAATAAAGTTGGGAAAAGAAGTAAAACTAAGAAGATGTCCAACACGGGGCAGAGCAATCTACAGAGAGAAAGCAAGCATGGAAATTTCCTAGGAAGGTATGCTGAGGCAGGACATGGACAACAATCTGCCATCCAGGAGGGTCAACAGCAGGGCTGGAGTGAGGGTAGTTCATTGAGGGGGACATGCACTGAAATTTATTAATTACTAAAGTCAATTTTGAGGCAGAGCCTAGGGAAGTTGAAGGTCAAATAGTTCTAGGATAGGCAAAACATTTCTGATCTGAAACTAGAGAGTTGTAAGAAGAGCACACAGTCTTAGAATCGAAAGTTCTTGTGACTAAACCTAAATTTGCAGGAAGCTGTGCCCGGGATTCCACAGTTACAATCCACATAGCAGGCGAAGCGTGCTGGGCTGCTGTGGACACTATGGTTCAAGGCTACTTAAGAGCTACTAGTTGCCGTCACAGAAAGTGGCATCACCTTTACCTGGGCTGATTTAGCTTGGCTTATAACTTCAATTTCTGCTTATATTTCCCCACAATATAGGGCCAGCTGTTTTTCTCTGCATCACCTCAGAGGAGGAAGGCTCAATTCACAGATCCTTTACAATTTCCTTACTTTCAGCAACTCTCCTAACAATTTAGCCTATACAGTATAGCCATACTAATTAACTGTATCTCATCATGCCCTATAATAAAACTGGTTCAGCTTCCCTTTACTGTCAAGACTCACTATTAAATAAAACAATGGGTGCTACGATTGTGGAAGAAAGCCAAGTACAAATGTTGCTGAGGGAAATTTAGTTGAGAATCTGTTACTTGACTCTAGCAGTTCTAAACAAAAAATGTCATGCCCACTTCCACCAAAAATCTTTTTAAAGAGGGGGAGGGCCAGACGCAGTGGCTCATGCCTATAATCTCAGCACTTTGGGAGGCAGAGGCAGGTAGATCACTTGAGGTCAGTTAGACACCAGCCTGGCCAACATGGTGAAACCTCATCTCTACAAACAAATTAGTCCGTCATGGTGGTGCACACTTGTAATCCCAGCTATTCGGGAGGCTGAGGTGGGAGAATCCTGACCTCGGGAGGTGGAGGTTGCAGCGAGCTGAGATCATGCCACTGCACTCCAGCCTGGGTGACAGAGCAAGACTCTGTCTCAGAAAAAAAATAAATAAAAATAAAGAGGGGGAGGATGAGAAGGGGAGTGGAACCACATGATAAACCTGAGACCAAAAGCCTTGTGAAAATTTAATAGTGTAGCACTAGTCACACAGAAGTAGAGGCTGTTGGTGAGAAGAAAGACAGACGCCTGGGTGCCCCAGCTAGGAATCCCAGGTCAAGTTACTCAACGTCTTTGAGCCTCAACAAATCAATTGGCTGTGTGGGGAAGAGAGAAACACCTTCCCCTAATGGTTTGTTCTAGGGATAGAATACTATATTATGTTAACCTGTTTCAAGCACTGCCTGGCTTATAATAATCCCTCAATAGATGGTGAATTTTTTTGTTTTTTTTGAGATGGAGTCTCGCTCTGTCATCCAGGCTGGAGTGCAGTGGTGGGATCTCAGCTCACTGCAACCTCTGCCTCCTGGGTTCAAGCGATTCTCCTGCCTCAGCCTCCTGAATAGCTATCACTATAGACATGTGCTGATGGTGGATATTTTAATGATGACATTGATGGTACTGACACTGATATTAATATTTCTTTGCAGCCAGGTGCAGCGGCTCACACCTGTAATCCTAGCACTCTGGGAGGCCGAGGCGGGCAGAACACAAAGTCAGGAGACTGAGACCATCCTGGCTAACATGGTGAAACCCCATCTCTATTAAAAATACAAAAAATTAGCCAGGCATGGTGGCACACACCTGTAGTCCCAGCTACTTGGGAGGCTGAGGCAGGAGAATCACTTGAACCTAGGAGGCAGAGGTTGCAGTGAGCCGAGATCGTGCCACTGCACTCCAGCCTGGGCGAAAGAGCAAGACTCCATCTCAAAAAAAAATTTCTTTGTCAACTATCTTGGAACAAGGATGTACACAATGCACATTACCCAGGGGCACTCTGTCACTCAAACCAGGTTTTGGGATAATATATGAAGTTGGGAATTCTATTCAGGATAAGGACTGTGGATGAAATTGGTATCATTGTTCACTCTCTCCCCAGTCATGTAAAACTAATGAATAAGAAGATTGGCCAGGCACGGTGGCTCAAGCCTGTAATCCCAGCACTTTGGGAGGCTGAGGCGGGTGGATCACGAGGTCGAGAGATCGAGACCATCCTGGTCAACATGGTGAAACCCCGTCTCTACTAAAAATACAAAAAATTAGCTGGGCATGGTGGCACGTGCCTGAAATCCCAGCTATGCAGGAGGCCGAGGCAGGAGAATTGCCTGAACCCAGGAGGCGGAGGTTGCGGTGAGCCGAGACTGCGCCATTGCACTCCAGCCTGGGTAACAAGAGCGAAACTCCGTCTCAAAAAAAAAAAAAAAAAATCACTTAGACAATAATTTGATTTATTCAAAAGTTTGCTTGAGAAGTAGTAATTACACTGATGTTTAATGTTACATATGTTATATTGGTGCATTCATAGCAGAAGTTAGCATAACTGGAGCAAAAGGACCCTCACCTAAATCTCAGAAAACCTGCAGAATAAGGTCTAACTTGAGACGAGCTGCCCACTAAGCAACCTTGAAGAAGCATCTCTAAGTTACATGACCCTTTTTGACTTGCTAAAAATGCCTTCATTCATTCATTCGACAATTAACAAGCACTTGCTAATGTCAAGCACTGGTCTAGGTACTAGGGATACAGCCGGGAAGAAACAAGGCCCCTTCTCTTATATAGCTTATGCAAACACTACAAGTCACAAGGGGACAGTGTAGTGACCATGCCATTCTCTCTGAACTCCAGCTCTAAATATTTTAAGAAAAATTAAATTATAGAGCATGTGATTACTGACCATCATCAAACTTATTCTCCTGATACAAAGGTGCACTTTCTAACCTATGTAAGCAAACCTTACTGCTTCCTCATAAAATAATAGCAAGTCCTATAAATTATTTCTAGCAGGTCAGAGAAATCTTGAGGCTCTAACGGAACAGAAGATGCTGATTTCTCTTTCACTCACTCCTCCAGCACCATATCTTGGCAACACTTGTGGAAGATTTGTAAAGATCCACAGGGGTAATTTATCCAAGTTAATTACCTTCCTACTTCATTTCATAAAAGGGAAGAATATTCTGGTTCAGACCTTCCATTGGTGGCATTCTGCTGAAACCTGTGCCTGATTCTTTGGGTAAGAATGTACAACTCTTGAGTTAATGGGCATGATGCTGAATCTTGACATAGGAAGATCAAGAAGAAACCCCACTACCCATTGCTCCCAATTCTGAGGACACTAGAATAATGCAAGCTTGTATCAATGGACACCTAAATACAAAAATGAGATGCTTACTATGGGCTACAGTCTTCTCAAAGACTCTTGGGGAGGGTAAGGATCAGAAAGACAATTCAGAGTGAGAAAGAACGCACCACCCCAGAGCACCTTTCAGACCCTGAGACAGGCTCGTCTCATCTGCCTATGCTTTTGGAACATGGTGCAAAGGATGGAAATCCCTGGGTGATTTCAGGTCCTCAGAAGCCCTCAGATTAGGAATTCCATCAGTGAAATTCTATGGCTACTCTACCTTTACATCCTAGGATGCAAGCTATGAAGGACTAAAAAAATGCAGGTACTAGCATTATTCAGGGCACAGAAATCTTGCGTAATATACTGGGATAAATTCACGGCTGTATCTCAGAAGAAAGATTCCATGGTTTGGGTATAAGGCTGAAACACACCATGCAACATCCTCATCCTGGAGGCTCTAAGTGTCCATAATTTCTGAGAAGGCCTGTAGAAAAGAAATCTGTTCAGCTTAGTGAAACCTGACATTCCTCAAAATTATTTGGCCATGGAACCCACCCCATTCCTGGAGAAACACATTAATTTTAAAACATTTATCCAAGGTCTATTATGTGCTAGGCACTATCACAGTGATCAGAGGGGAATGAGTTCTGGTCTTCAAAGGAACTTACCTGTTTAATGCTTATTTTCAGAGAGAACTACTTGAGGCAACCAATGTATCGGGGTCTTTATCTAAGAATTCAACCTGATGGATCTCTCCAACCTACTAACTTTCCCTCCAAATCCCATGATCTTTAGACCCTGAAGAGACAAAGGTAGTAAAAAGGGAGTGTTCTTCACAAAACACACAGCCTCCATGGGTCCACTGCGCCACTGTGTCAACTGAAAGCTCCGTGCCAGACACCAGTGGGCTTTTGTGCCATCTATATTCATCATTATATCTTTGAATAGAGCCTGGCTCACTGTAGGAGATTAATAAATGTGTTTTTGAATGAGTGGTGAATGCCAAGGTCTCCCTCTGGCCCCCAAAATTCTGATAAGAATGACCAAAGTTAAAATCCTACCTTAGTCTACATGGACAAATTGGATTTGGGTTCCCTTCATTAAATGCTGACCTTACTGTGCAAACCTGCTTTATATGCCAAATTCAGATGTGGGCACTTCTTATTTGATGATGTTATGAGCTAATATTATTTGCAAACGTTTTAATGACCAAATATATCTTTTTAACTGAAGCTAATGTGTTGAAATGTAATGCCTTAAAGAGGCACAGCTGTCTCATGGTCTGAACATAAATCTGTGATTGAAGAGCACTCTCTAACACAAGCCTTGCAATTTCCTTTAAAAATTTTCATATTCATGTATTTTAATTTTTCAGTCAGTAAAATAAGGAAATACGTATAGGCTGGTCTGCCTACATGAAGTACATCTGACATTTATAAATAAACAAGATGTCAAGAAGCAAAACAATCACTAACTTTGAAATTGGATGTGAAAAAAATTCAAAGGATTTAGCCAATTTCAATCTCATACACGGGAAACATAATGATTTCCTGGCTGTAATATTCTTATCAATAGCAAGAAGGGAGCTCAAAGAAAGTAAAGTGAGTAAATAATTATTTTTCAAATAAAACAGCCTGCTGAGCCTTCCCAAAATGTACAGAATCTTTAAAAGTGGAATTTATTTTCCCTGGACTCCACAATGCTTTATTTCTTACCTTGTCTTTACACATTCAAGTGGCATATCATTTTTTAAAACCATCAAGGTAAACAGAATCTAATTATTTTATTGTGTAGTCTCTCAAAACGTAAAGGAAATGTGAAGAGCTGAGAAAGTATGCAACCCATATTGTTGGCATCTCAGCACTTATGATCATTACAGGCACTCACAAAAAAGCAATACTGGTCTTTAAAGCTGAACTGTATATTATCTCTTTCTCAGAGCCCTGGGGCTATCACTGCAAAGCACAGTAGTCCATTCTAAGCTCTGAATAAAGAAAAGGAAGAGATCATTAAATTATAATTTCCATGCACAATTGGTACAAGTATTTCCTACCAACAGGATTAATATGAAAGCAAGATCCCAGAATAAAGCTGCTCAGCAGAGAGGATGGCAGTTTAGTGTCTTGTAAATTTGATTTCACTGAAAGCCCTGACACATCGTAATAGTGAAATCCTATTTACTGTAGCAAGCAGGATGGATAATGCTATTTAACACTGCTGTACTGTGTGCCATCAACTCACAGCTTTGTACTCCGTGTTCTCATCTTACCTTAAGGTTAATACTTCTTGACAGCCTACATGGTAAATAGAGCCCCAAACTAAGTGCTGATCCCATGATTTGCAAATCTTTCCCCCTAAAGTTAGACATAGAAAAACTGACTGCAGTTAAGGGGATCATTTTACCTGGATGCACTTTTAAAAGCTCACCCTAGGAAACAAAATAAGTCTCATATCCTTAAAGCCAAATTTAAAAAAATAATTCAAGGTTACCTAAACCACATTTCCCATTCGAAATTTCAGAGAAGTTAACAGAAAAGCCAATGCATTTCAAGGATTTGTTGAATAATGAATCAAAAATAAGACCCCCATATCTACTATATTGTATTGATTTTGTTACCCCAAAGAACAAACTAGGAGAGAAAAAAAAACATCTTGCTTGCTACTTTTGGATTATCTGCAATAATGAACTTCCTTTAGGACAGCAGGTAAAGAGGGTAAAATAGTTCCATCTTTGCACCTAGGTTATAGATGTGTCAATTATGTTAACAAAAGATATGGTGATACTGGGCCTTATTAATTTTTCTACCTATTAACATCTAAGTGCATTTACTTAAACTACCATTACTGGTTAATGATTAAAAAAAAATTAGAGTAACTCAATGTACACAATCCAAACCACTTTACTAAAACTTCTGTTGCTTATGACATTATAATTAAAAGGGATATTGGCTTCTATTAACTTCAACATCCAAACCTGTGGACTACAAAACCTCATCTCTGTTTCTGCAACTCTCGGTAACTATAGAAACGTCAGGGAATCTGCCCTGATCTCCACATGAATGAGGAAGCCAGTACAAAATTTCCCAGTGTCAAAGGAATAGTATCTCTCTCTAGGTTGACAAGTGCAAACTAGTATAACCTACGCAGGTGCATTTACCAGGAAGTTACATTTTTAACTATCATGTTAAATTTACTCTGTCACATTGCATGGCCAAAATGAGTTATGCACATGACCTAAAATCATTGGTAACTATTTAGAAAGCAAGTTGTTTTATGTGTGCGTGTGTGGTGGGTGGCCGGTGGGGGGGAATAGCAAACCGTTTCTTAAACCCACAAACCAAGTTTCTTATCTCCCCATCTTCAAAAAGAATTGTTTATATTTTAGTATCTCAGATGTCAGTAGTCTAATTGTGAATCCATCCTATATTAATCCCTTGAAAAGGGTGACCCAGCTTCACTCACTGAAAGTTTACAATGGCAGACTTCACCTGGTAGTAAAAATAGATAACAATTTCTTCCCATAAGAAGCACACTGGGATGACAATCACCTGTTCTGTTGTCATTCCTCGTCATTACCATTGTTGACATTACTTTTCCCCAAGCTTCACACAGAGGAGCACAGAAGCAAAGGTACTAATTGACAGAGAAGAAGTCACACAATCAAATGCCAATTAATCATACAGATGAGCCCAACACTTTATGATGCAATAAAAGACATGTCATCTGCCATAAGTGAGAGACTTTTAAACATTGCTCATTTGACGTAAGCATGACCTTAGAATTTAATTAGCAACTCTCTCCACAGGTGACAAACTAGTAATATACTTTTCTTCTTAGTGGCAATTTATTTTTCACCATTCTCTTTGATTATTCTCTTTGCCCAGCTTATACAATTCTCTCCCTCTCTTAATTCTACGGGATTTCCTGCAGTGTGTATGCAAATTGCTGCTGAAATCCAGAGGTGTCTGAAAACTGAAAGCAATCCATGCCACACTGGCATTTATTATTCACCAGGTAAGGGATACAGAGGTGTCTGAGACAAAGTTTCTGTCTTCGTGGGACTTCTACCGGATAATTGGGAAGGCGGTCATGATCAAGTTAACACATAATGAGTAAACTAGTTACAGATTTGGAAGAGTGCTTTCAAAGAAATAAATAGGTTGATATGACAGTTACGGACAGGGTTCAGAAGTCTAGTTTCCAATAGTCATTAGGAAAGTTTAAAAACTTGTAAGGCACTCAGAGACAGCTATTCAAAGCTTTTCTGGCACTCAGAAAAGAGTATCCCAGGGAACAACAAAGGCAAAGACCCTGAAGTGGGAAAGAATTTTGAAGGATGGTATACACTTAGCAGATCCTCAAAATAGTCAGCATATGATAAATAATAGGTCATAGGTTTCTAAACAAGGAGGCATCTATTTGATTATATGCCATGGAAAACTAGCCTAATAAGTCTTCCATTTTTTACATACGGCACATAGAATCGTATTTTAAGTGGCCACTCTTACAAATATATCTTCATATTTAAGAATGCAAAGAAATTATAAATGCAGTGAGGGGAGGTATAAGGAGGAGTTGTCAAAGAACAAATGCATGCCACATCACTGGGTTACTCAACATTGTATTACAGCTACCTAAGCTTTCTGATCTCCCTCAGCTCCTCAAGCCACCAAGCCTTTTACATCTCCCTTCATGCAGAGTCAAACCCCATCATTCTTAGGAAAGCCAAGAGCAAAGTGGATTCCACAGAGCAAATCAATTCAAATTCATAATTGAGAAGTTATACGTGCAAGACACATTATCAGAGAGCTCAAGTCTTCAACATGTCCTGGGGAGACAAGGCCCTTCCTCCTGGAAGACCCCTGGGAGACCGAGGGTTCTACCCTCCATGACACGATAACCATGGTCCTTCCCCTCGCTTCCCTCCCACAGGACCAACAGACTCCTGGAAAATACACATTTTCCTGAAGAACACACAACGATCCGGACTCTGATGAAAAACTATCAAAACACTTTATCAAAAGTTGAACGAAGTTTGCTTTCTTTCCAGAAGATGGAAAGAGATGAAAATATGGACAGCAATATTATCAAACAATGAGCGAGTGAATGAAGACCTCAAAGAGAAATTTTTAAACTGCATGAATGACTACAAATTTCTTACTTCAATGTGAAAGAAGTACAACTAGATATTAAAATAACTCTTAGGGGTATCATGCTGTAATCACTAGGTAATACGACCTTATTCATTCCCTTTTGGTCAGATTTTCCCAGGAAATGCCAAATTCCGGGAAGAAAATTATACATTTTTGAATGCTTAACTCTTTTGGGTTATGAGGTAGCATTAATCAAATTATAATGTCAGGACCTAAAAAGTTGTATTAGAAACTGAAAGAGCTAACTTACAACCCAAAGAACGAAACAGAATGAACATCTTCAAGTTAGTACTACACAGCAGCTGAATGCTCAAGCATGGAACTTGGCTCAAAGCCAGGTTCTATCATATTTTGACTGTATGTTCTTGGGTGAATGACTTTAAGCCTTCATCTAAACAATAGGGTGCACAGCCACACAGGGTTGCTGGTGTATGAAGTGAGACAATCCCGGCAAAGTACCTACCACAATGTAAATGCTCAGTGTTATCATTAGCTACTGTTAATGATGATGCTATAAATAATAACGGTGTTCAAAGTTAAACTTGACTTTCACAGCATAGAACCAAATGATGAAATTTAAATGGTTTGTGAAAAAGATGTTAAACATTTGTGTGTGCTTTAAAACTATACACTAATCACATAAACATAACTTCATAGTGTAAGCTTAGAAAATCTAGGATTCATTCAACATGCTACTTGGATATGTAAGTTACAGAAAGTCACAAACAAAAGAAAAAAAATGAAAATACAGAAATAAGGAAATGAGCTCTGTGTCCTCAGGAGTTTACAAGATAAACACACATAACTAATCACAAGCATTATAAACAAAACGTGGCTATCATAAAGAAGTATAAAGCATTATGGATGTATTTGTCAATTATACAACAAACAAAAATAAAGTTGGGAAAGAAATTAAAAATAAAGTTTGGAAAACAAAAAACAGAATTCCCTGGGAGCCTTGGAGACTACTTCTTAGAAACACTTAAGAATCTTCTCTTTGAAAACTGCTCTCAGCTTCTTCCCATCAAATCACCAACCAGGAATTAATACTATGCATGTCTCTTATATCAATAACTAGGAATTAAACCTCTGTAAGTATCTTTCAATAAGGACTTAAAAAATCTTTTCAAATGGCTTTGAAAAAAATGAGACTTTTTAGAACCAGTATTCAAAAGCAGCAACACTTGTCTCAGTAAAGTGTCGCTGCTTTTGAAAACTGGTTCTAAAAAGGGTGAAATCAGTGTCCAGTTAAATTACACTTATTACTTCTAATGAGTTAGTGAAAGAAGAAAATTCTCTCAGACTCCTGGGCGGAGTGGCCAATATAAATACCTGGGTGGAGGGAGTTCCATTCACACATGGGAATTATCTAATTAATAAGTTTATTGACATACATCTAAGAAGCAAACCAAGCTGTATTACAGAAACTGAAAGTACTTCACATTTAGTGGACTTTGATTCATACTTTCAAAAGAAATTTGCATCAAGCCAATATAAATGAGTAGTTCAAGTCATCAAAAATTGATAATGTGTACAATTGCTGTGTTCGTTAATCTAGCTAATGGGCAGATGGTAAGGTTATCTCGGGAATCTCCCTCAGAATGATTCCATAAAAGACTCATTGATGTCACACCCCTCTCCATTAAAGATACACCACCTGGTATCTACTTTATAGTTTCATCATTTCATTTGGTTAAAAGAGGAAAGATATGTGCATATGTCCACTTTTAAACCACAGGCAACCTGGATTTTCTAGTGAGTTAGATGATCTGCAAGTTATATTAATATGATCATCATTTCTTACAATACGAATTATTGGATTCAGCATTTTTACACTAATACCAAAGTGTGCGCAGAATTCCTAACAGAAATAAACATTGTAATTTTCACCGCTGTCACAATACAAAAGAAAATCCCTTTACAATCTTTTGCATTATGCCTAGAAAATGCTCCATCATTAGAGACCTAAATGTCTCTCACATATTCCTGGAAGAAATCCAAATGGACAAAATTCAACTCGGGTACTTTGAGAATGACAATAACAAACAAAAACAGGACTGTACAGAAACGGGCAAAAGACACAAGGCAGTTGAATAATAGTAATTTTATGATTATCAGTATCTTACACATAATGGAAAGTAAGCATATAGTCTTTCATGGCAACAGCTGATATTTGTTAAGCTCTTTCCAGTTTTCAAGGGGTTTTTACATATTCACCTGATCTACCCTCAGTCACCATGAAGATGACAAGGAACATTTTACAGATAAAGAACCAGACACCACAAGAGATTAGGTGAACTGCCAAACAGCTAGATGACAAAAGCATGCCTTCTGATTCCTCGTTAACATCCTTTCTCCCACATAGTACTTAATGTGGCATTATTGAGTATTAATTAATAGTAGTGTATACATTCCACCTTAGCATTTTAAGCTCACTGGTGCTTCTCAGATTTCAGTTTCAACTGCAGGGTAACTACTTTAAAGCCTGATCTTCAAAAAGGAAAACAATATATTCTGCCTATATAAGGCATGACTCACAATAATTTGATCTTATCATATTGTGTCTATCTAATCTTCTACCATTTGTTCTACTTAATGCCAAAAAGCCTAACAGTGAATTAGTCTATGAGAAATGGGAGAATATTTTTCAGTGCCTTTTCTTGAACCTGACAACAATTAAAGGCAAGTTTATAAGATACCTAACACAGTAAAACCTGATGGCAAAGAAAATGTCACTGGGTGGGGAAAAGCAGGTGCCAGGTACATCCCCTCAAAAATTGTCACTTTCATCCATTTATTCAGCTAACATTTACTAACTCTGATATGGTTTGGCTCTGTATCCCTACCCCACATGTTGAGGGAGGGACCTGGTAGGAGGTAATTGGATTATGGGTACAGTTTCCCCCAGGCTGTTCTTGTGATAGTGAGAGAGTTCTCAGATCTGATGGTTTAAAAGTAGCAGTTTCCCCTGCATGCCCTCTCTCTGTCCTGACACCTTGTGAAAAAGGTGCCTGCTTCCCTTTCACCTTCCGCCATGATTGTAAGTTTCCTGAGACCTCCCCAGCCTGAAGAACTGTGAGTCAATTAAAGTTCTTCACTTCATAAATTATCCAGTCTCAGGTAGTTCATCATAGCAGTGTGAAAACAAACTAATACAAACTCCAACCCATGTACAATCTCTAAGCATAGAAGTAAAACAATTAGAGGGTGAGTGGTTACTCTGTGCTACACACTATTACAGGTGCTTTATGAGTATTAGCTCATTTAACAAATTAGTGAGGTAAGTACTATTATATCATCACTTAACAACTGAGAAGGAAAGTAAGATGTTCCACATTACACTGTAGGGAAATGACAGGTCAGAAATTTGAATCCAAGACATCTGACATCAGAGCCTTGTGCTCTAAATCAGAGTTCTGCACACTACCCCCAGGGGGCCAAATCAGGCCCATTACTTGGTTTTGATTTTTCAATTTTAAATGGTTAGAAAAAAAACTTAAAGCAAAATTTTGTGATGTGTGAAAATCATGAACTTCATACTTCAGTGTCCTGCAATTAGAACAGAGCCATACTCATTCATTTATAATTGGCTTTCTCTGATTCCACATTACAAAGGCAGAGTTGGGTAGCTGCACAGAAACCAAATGTGGCATGCAAAGCCTAAAATATTTACTATCTGGCCTTTTACAGGAAAAATTGCTGTCATTCTCTAAACCATTCCACTTTATGCCTATTCAACATCTCTACTTCAATGTCTTAAGTGTCCTAAGCTTATCATATCCATAATCAAACTCCTGATTTCCTCTACCACCAACATCCTAATCCGTATCTTAAGAATCTTCCCCTGTGGAAAAAACCTTCTAGTTATGAAAGCCATAGGGCCGGGCGTGATGGCTCATGCCTGTAATCCCAGCACTTTGGGAGGCCGAGGCGGGTGGATCACAAGGTCAAGAGATCGAGACCATCCTGGTCAACATGGTGAAACCCCATCTTTACTAAAAATACAAAAAGTTAGCTGGGCATGGTGGCGTGTGCCTGTAATCCCAGCTACTCAGGAGGCTGAGGCAGGAGAATTGCCTGAACCCAGGAGGCGGAGATGGCGGTGAGCCGAGTTCACGCCATTGCACTCCAGCCTGGGTAACAAGAGCGAAACTGCGTCTCAAAAAAAAAAAAAAAAGAAAGCCATAAACCTAAAGCTTCTTTGAGTCTTTGCTTTTTTCACTCATGTTCAAAGTCATCAGCAAATCTGGTCAACTCCACCTTTAAAACACCGAACCACATTTCATTACTTCCCCTGCCAGCACTCAGACCCACACCATCGTCATCCCTTTCCCGAATTACTCCCATAATTTCTTAATTCTCTGTTGCTTCCACTCTTGCCCAAGACAGCAGCCAGGGGGCTGGTCTGCTCCTAAACCCTCCAGCCTTCCCAAACATGCCAAGTTCATGCCTGCTTCATGGTTTTGGCAGTGGCTTGCTTCCCTATTACCATAGGCCTCTCTTCCCAAATGTCATCATCTCAACAGAGAGATCTTCCGTTTCTACCCAGCTCCATGACTAAACCCAGTCCTGGGACTTGCTTTTCCCATTTCATTCCTCCTGAAATTACCATAATCTGCCATACACTAGGTATACTGGTTTTAAACTGAATTTAAGCTCCATGAAGACAGATGTTTACCTCATTTTCTTCACCAGCACATAGCTGCTGGCACAAGACCAGGGCCAAACATATATTAGGTGCTTAAGTAAATAATCTGCTAAATGAATAGGAGATTGCACCCTACATTCAAGAAGTATTCAGTTCAGTAACACGTGGAGACAGCAAACACATTTAACATATAAATAACTGTACTGAGTGAGGATTAATCGTTTATTTCTCATTTTTTCCTATTTCCTTACCAAATAACATATTTTCAACAAATAAAATTTTGAGGGGTTCACTCAAAAAAAGAGAGAGCTCACTCTGCAACCTCATGGTCTATGTATGAAATTAATTTAGATAACCAATCCACTTTATTGCAGAGGGCACTGATAGGTGCTCAAACTCCCATTCTTAAACTCATTGTCTTCTTTTGCCCATCTTTGTCAAATTGTAGACCCATGCCGACTGACACCCTATCTCTTTTCTTTCTCCTAACTCATCTTTAACTTCCACTATTCAGCTCCTGTCCCCCTCTCCTGAAGGAGACATTCATTTCTTAACCACAAATGCAGTGAAACTGAGTTTTCAGAAAGAAAATATATCCTGCCAAGTGGAGCAGCTTGCACCTTTAATCCCACCACTTTGGGAGGCTGAGGCGGGCAGATCACTTGAGGCCAGGAGTTCGAGACCAGCCTGGCTAACATGGTGAAACTCTATCTTTAAGAAAAATACAAAAATTAGTCAGGCATGGTGGTGCATGCCTGTAATCCCAGCTACTCAGGAGGCTAAGGCATGAGAATCGCTTGAACCTGGTATATGGAAGTTGCTGTGAGCCAAGATCGCACCACTGCACTTCAGTCTGGGCGACAGAATGAGATTCTTTCTCAAAAAGGAAAAAAAAAAAGATAAGAAAATATATCATTTAAAACACTACCATTTTTAAGAGTGCACTAAAGTTTAGTCAGTGTTTGGGGGAGTTAAGAGTAGCAGTGTACTGTCTGACCTGGAGGCAATGTAGATTCTAAACATATAAGGAAAAGTATCTGGTGGAGTTCCCATGTGACAAAATACATCAATGAACAAACAATGCAACCATTCCAAAGTGCCCAAAGAAAAAATGACATTCCTACACTGGACAAACTAACTATCTGCTTTCCCTCCTCACTTCCTGTCCGCTTGACAACTAGGAAAAGCAGCTGAAATTCTAATTTATTAATTTTTAAATAAATATACAAGAAAGCGGCAGATGTGGTAATAGAACCAATGACGAAAACCAGCCATACCCTCTCCTCCAGTCTAGCCAGCTGTTCTTTGTAGAATGCATCCTGCTTCTTGAGCACTCGGTCTTTCTCTTCCAGCTGCCTAGCCTAAAAAAAGAAATGAGGAATATACTATATCAAGAAAAAGCAGCAACAGCAAAGCAAAAGTCAAGAATAAATTGCATTAGAAATAAGAATACAAATCTGAAGATTTTTGTAATCTATTAGGTCTCTACCATAGAAAAACATTAAGATACTGATTGCTGTATTTAAATGTAAAGAATAAGTCTACATTGCATTGTCTTTCACTCTAACAGCTGTGCCCTATTTTGTCCAAATGTATTTGGAAACGTCAGAATACAGTATATAACAGACTCTTATTTAACTTCCCTACAAAGAGTAATTTCAAGGATTAATATTTTGTAAAACAAAACTTTATCCTGGGCATAAGATACATGGCTCTTAACCTTTTTGAATTAAAAAAATGCCTAAATAACATTTTGTACACAAATCTTGAACCTTTAATTACCTACTGAAACTTGCAAATAAATACATACATTGTTCTGTTTTCCTTTTTGCGAAGAATTAATTGTTATGGAAGAGTGGAAACAAAACTACTATAATTGTTTATTTCAATAATTCAAAATAATCATAATAAATAACAATAATTAAAAGTAATCTCAAAAGCTTTAGCTATTCGACTTTCAATTTACAAAATTTTTAAAAATAAAATCAAAACAAGTAAAAAAAAATTTTTTTTTTTTTTTTTTTTTTTTTTGAGACAGTCTTGCTCTGTTGCCCACTGGCATGCAGTAGCGTGATCTCTGCTCATTACAACCTCCACCTCCCAGATTCAAGTGATTCTTCTGCCTCAGCCTCCCAAGTAGCTGGGACTATAGGCACATGCCACCACACTTGGGTAATTTTTGTTTTTTTAGTAGAGATGGAGTTTCACCATCTTGACCAAGTTGGTCTCGAACTCCTGACCTCGTGATCCACCCGCCTCGGCCTCCCTAAGTGCTGAGACTACAGGCATGAGCCACTGCACCCAGCCAAAAGTGCATTCTTAAACTAATGTTGGTATCTTGAATATTATGTTTAATTGGCCTTTGTCTTTGAGAAAAGGGACTTTCCTATATCACTCTGAGTTAGATTTTGTTTTCAACATATTTTTTGCTCAATGAAGGCTGAATGTATGTCTGACTACAACTTACAAGAATATATACGTATATATATGTATATGCATATGCCTATATATATGTATGTATACATCTTTTAATATATATTAATGAAGTACATATATTACTTTTAATATATATAAAGTGTGTGTGTATATATATATATCTTTTTAAAAATTTTATGCATCCAAGGCAGTCCCATCCATGTATTATATCAGCAAAATTCTTTTGCAGAAGTGATTAAGCATTGCTTGTCTAAGATATCAAGGTACCTGTCTATTCAACTATCTGCTTAGTTTAGGTGAACTACAAACTACTTGCAAATTTACAGGTTATTATTTTGCTACTTACTTTGTCTTCAATATCCTGCAGCATGTTAAAAATAAACAAACAGTTATTTAACAAAATGAGTACTGTTTTTTCCTAATTTCACACAAAGAAATCTGATGGATAATATTTAAAATACAAGCCAAAGAAGGTAATGAGGAAGAAAGTAAAAACGAAATGCTTAACTTGGGACACGTTTAAATGTCACTATGCTGTTACAGTTTGAATAGAACATTTCAATGAAAAGTACATGCTGCTTGAAAGCATATGAATAAATTTTTAAAATACAATGTTAAGATTAGATTAAAATATATCCATATACAAGTATATAATCTATAGCTCCTTGGTATAACACAGTAAAAATTTTATTAGACTGTTAGGAATATGAAACAAAAAGTAAATGAATTTGAAAGCTAATATACATGACTATATACTCTAAAGAGAAAAGACTTCTCTAAATTCAACATAAAAACCCAAAATATAAATAAAGAAAATGGAAAAGAATAGACCCATAAGAAACTCCATAAAACAAAACCATTACAAAATCAAAAGAATAAGCAAGTAACAAAAAGAGGAAAAGAAATTCCAACAGGTAACTGAGAGTTCGTCTTACTTATATATAGAGAACTGAAAAAATAAGCCTCATCCCTCACTCCTCACCCCACAAAAAAAAAATATATATATATATACACAAATAATATAAACTAGAAATTTACACAGAAAAAATACAAATAATGATCACATAAAAAAAATCCAACCCCACAGCAAATCAGATACTACAAAATAAGGTAACATGGTTTCATTATTCATCCATCAAATTAACAAAAATGTAAAATAAAAATACTCAATATTGGCAATGATATAAGAAAACAGGCTCTCCTATATACTGCTGGTCAGAGTATAAATTGGTATACCTATTGTATAAATCAATCAGATAAAATTAACAAGTCTTTAAAATGTACATATACCCTGAGATCTAAAAACACTACTTACAGTACTTAAGTACAATATGCAAAGGTGTTCATTATAGGGTTGTTGAGAACTGCAGAGAAACAAGAACAAACCAACCCAATGGCTAAATGAAATATGTACTCAAAATATACCACGTAAAAAAACAAAAAAAAACCTATATAAACCCAAGGGCAATATGACCTCGTTTCTGTAGAATATTCTACAAAATGTCCACAGAGGTTACAGCAGAAGGGTAAACCTATGGGCGGTTTCTATTTTCTTGTTTTTGCTTCTTTATATGTTCAAAATTAAAAACAAACATACTTTATAGTCAAGGTGCAAAAGGAAGAAATTTTTTAAGATGAGGAAATAAATGTTTCTTGATTGTGATGATGATTATACAATTATATGCATTTGTCAAAACTCATAGAACTGCATATCAGAAAGAACGAATTTAACTACATAAATTTTTTAAATGAATATAAATTAAGCATATTAAAATTTATAATAATAACAACTATAAATGTGTGAATGTGTGTATAAATCATTACTATCATTAATCTTCCTATGTGACCAATTTCACTTCTAGGCATTCAATCCTAGCAAATGTTAAAAAATAAGAGAATTTATATCTAAGAAAATGCAACCGGTTTATTTAAAGCAACAACTAAGAGTGAACAATAGAGGTTTGGGTAAATAAGATATAATCTGACAACAGGATATTGATTATAAAGATTTTGATCCAGCCATATAATTAAACAGTAAGAGTTCTTGAAAGCTGATATTTTAATAGAAAATTTTTAAAAATTCAAAATGTTAGGTGAGAAAAAAACACAATTCATGAAGTAGCATGTGCCCTAAGTTCCTAATTTTGTATGAGAAATGGGGGAGGGAGGAGCAGAAGGGAGGGACAGAGTACATGGAGTGCTTGTTTATATTGACAGGGAAAAAAGTATAAAGTATGGTAAGACCTATACTAGTTATGATATAGGTGGTGGATATATTTTTTATTTGGACTGTTTTTTATTTCCTATAATGAAGTTATTACTTCTGTAATCACAAAAAAATCTTTTAAACATCAATATTACATATGTTTACACTTGATTATGAGATGGAAATGTGGGCATCTATAATTATATTAACAATTCAAAAAATTTGTTTTAACAACTTGAACACTTATATGTAACACGGAAATTCTATTACTTACTAGATCCTGAATGTATCAGCACCTGGTTTTCTCTCCCATCCAATGTATATCATTATCCACCATGGCTATTAAAACACTCCTACTAAATAATGTTCCTTTTGTTCACACAGTGAGATTTTTAAAATGCAAAGAAATCATAATGGATATGCCGTTATCATTATTTAGAAAACACTAAGAGAATTCAACACGTGAGCCTACTGAGAACACTACATAGATCAACAAAGTTAATTCTGAAGAGCTGATTACAACCTAAATAAAGGATGTACAGAAATAAGCTCATTCACTTTTCTAAGATATGATCCTTGAATAATTTTAAAACACGTCCAAAGCTCAGATACGTACACTAAAGACCAAAGAGGGGGATATTTCCTAAGACCCAACAACACCAAATTATAGGCCAGCAGCACACATCTTTCCCTGGACTGCAAACAGAATCAATAGTTTGAGATCCAACGGGAAGAATAACAAAGTAAGAAACATGGCCACAACACTTTAATAGCACATTGCTTTGAAACAGTTAATATGATGGTAGGAGGAAAAGTCACACGATATGAATCCTGAAACTTAAATAAGCCTAGAATACATTGACTAAGCTAATAGCTGCTGAGGATGGAGAGTCACATTCAACTTTTAAAAACTAGTTAACCTACTGCAAGAAAATAAAACTCTATAGAGCTCCCTAACACAGAATCATTGTAAATGAACAAATAAAAACAAAGAGGATTACAACATTATTTATCAATACAGAATCATATCTTGGGAAAAAATAATATAAAACATTTTTCCCCATCTACTATTTGCTATTCCTAAAAGAAATATGTATTGAATAGTTTTTGCCAGATTTTGGATAACATGACTAGGCTGGAAAATGTGACACAATGTACTTAAGTGGATCATTATGGAAAACTAGAAGATCCTATAATGCAAGAGAAACAAAGAAAATATGAAAATCAAGTTCAAGGAGCCCAACACAAACATCTTGATGTCTTCACTTGGTGTTGATAGCTAGATTAAAAGTGAAGTACATATGTTGACTTCCTTAAAGACTTGTCTCTTTTCAGAATGGCCTTGAAGGTGCTCCATGACCAAGGGTATAATAAAGTTCATACTGGTGAGAACTGGGATTATGAGTATAGCATACTGCGCTTTTAGGAACTTTACCTTCCCATGAATAATCCTGGGAAAATCCTTATAGCACAACCTTTTCGACATTGCTGCTCTGTTAGCCTTGGTTGCTCCGGGGGACACAGGTGTGGCACCAAGTGCATGGCTTTGGGAACTCGGAGACATCACGATCACTTAGCACAGATAATGTACTGTTACTTTGTATGTCAAGTACAAGGCATGTTAAGATAAGATTCTGTGCTATGGGAAAGCCTGTATATTTTAAATGACAATGTTCCTTGAAATGTCAGTATTCAATTTTTAATAGCTCAGGGTAAAAAACAAAGCAGGTACCTACTCAACTTTCCATAAGATAACACTATGAAGCCAGGGATTACTAGCATTTAGAAAAGGCAACAACTCTCTAACAACATAAACAGGCATCCCAGTAACTATACATCCATTTATTCTAAATCTTGTAACAGTCTGAACCATACATACAGAGAAATGATAAAGATTAATCTTTCACAATGATATGGATAATCTATGGTAGGCAAAATCTATTTTACAACTCACATAGGCAGATGAGCAAAAGAGTAGGAAAAAGAGCTTTATTTCTTGACAAAACTACATATGAGATGCAATATGTAGGAACCTAATAAAATTATATGCTGACATAAAACAAAGAAAAAGAACTGGAATATCAAAGGAGGTTGAACCATAAACTTGTAAGGTAATATTGCATTTAGAAGCTATAAAACATGATCACTGTGAATATCAATTAGCCGTAACAGAATAATTAAAGTAGCCGTGTATTCAATTAATTGAATTCTGGACTTTCGTTAGGAGAAATTACATAGGGTTCACTGAGCTTTTACCAAGTGGCATTAATAAACAAAGAATTATACTTCTAGCACTGTATTCCAAACCATCCTAGAGGGTGACCTTCAGTAGGGTAACTCATCTAAGTGAACTTAAATGATGTCCAACCTATTATCATACTTTTCAATGACCATTTAGAGGCATAGCATCAGCTTTAAGCAGACCCCAGCTTGAAATGTTTAACTGCACTGATGTCCACTAATGCTCTAACACCTAATACAAGTTGAACACAGACCAGAGAGATGAAAGACAAATGCCCATTCTTCCAATTGACTTATTTAACTGAAGTCCGGAACTCAAACCCAAGCACCCAGGATTATATCAAGGCAATTGGTTTTTGTTTGTTCTGTCATCCCCTTCTCAGAATTTCAATATCCCTGATTGACATTTTAAGCTTTTTTATACTAATAACATAGTAAAAACAGCCAACTGATTATGTCCTTTGCCACCTTGGGATATGACATGGTTTGGCTCTGTGTCCCCACCCAAATCTTATCTTGAACTGTAATCCCCATAATCCCTGCATGTTGAGGGATGGACCAGATGGAAAGTGACTGGATCGTGTGGGAGGTTTCCCCCTGCTATTCTCATGGTAATGAGTGAGTGCTCACAAGATCTGATGGTTTTGTAAGTGTTTCACAGTTTCTCCTTCACAGGCTTTTCATTCAATAGCTGCCTTGTAAAGAAGGTGCCTGCTTTCCCTTCTATTTCCACGATTGTACATTTCCTGAGGCCTTCCCACAAGCGCAATTGTGAGTCAATTAAATATCTTTCCTTTATAAATTACCTGCTCTCTGGTAGCATCTTTACAGCAGTGTGAAAACAAATAACACAGTTTAACTGCTACCAAGATAGTGGTGCACTGCTAAAAGGATACAGAAAATGTGGAAACAAGTTTGGAACTGGGTAACAGACAGATGTTGGAACAATTTGGAGAGCTCTGAAGGAGACAAGAAGATGTGGGAAAGTTTGGAACTTATGAGAGACTTGTTGAACGGTTCCAACCAAAATGCTGATAGGATATGGACGATGAAGTCCAGGCTTAGGTGGTCTCAGATAGAGATGAGGAACTTACTGGGAACTGGAAGAAAGGTGACCCTTGCTATGTTTAGCAAAGAGACTGGTGGCATTTTGCCCCTGCCCTAGAGAACTGTGAAACTTTGAACTTGAGAGAGATGATGTGAAATTGGAACTTATGTTTAAAAGGAAAGCAGGGAATAAAAGTTTGGAAAATTGCAGCCTGACCTTGTGGTAGAAACGAACCTATTTTCTCGGGAGAAATTCAAGCCAGGAGCAAAGATTTGTTAAAGTAACAAGGAGCTAAATGTTAATCACCAAGACAATGAGGAAAATGTCTTCAGGGGATGTCAGAGACCTTCACAGCAGTCCCTCCCATCACAGGCCCAGAGGCCTAGGAGGGAAAAATGGTTGCCTGGACCAGATGCAGGGCCTTGCTACTATGTACAGCCTTGGGACTTGGCACCCTGAGTCCCAGCAGCTCCAGCTCTAGCCATGGCTACAAGGGGCCAGAGAGAAGCTCAGGCCACTGCTTCAGAGGGTGCAAGTACTAAGCCTTAGCAGCTTTCATGTGATGTTGGGTCTGCAGGTGCACAGAAGTCAAAAACTGAGGTTTGGGAACCTCCACCTATATTCCAGAGGATGTATGGAAAAGCCTGGATATCCAAGCAGAAGTCTGCTGCATGGGCAGAGCCCTCATGGAGAAATGTGCAGTGCAGAAGGGAAATGTGTGGTTGGAGCCCCCACACAGAGTCCCCACTGGGGCATTGCCTAGGGGACCTGTGAGAAGAAGAACACTGTCTTCCAGACCCCAGAATGATAGATCCAATGACAGCTTGCACAGTTTACCTAGAAACGCCGCAGGCACTCAATGCCAGCCCATGAGAGCAGCATGGGGACAGTACCCTGCAAAACCACAGGGGCAAAGCTATCCAAGGCCATGCATGGAAGCCCACCTCTTGCATGAGGGTGACCTGGATATGAGACATGAAGTCAAAGGAGATTATTTTAGAGCTTTAAGGCTTCAGGACTGCCCTGCTGATATTCAGACTTGTATGGGCCCTTTATTTTGGCCAATTCCTATTTGGAATGAGAGCACTTACCTAATGTCTGTATCTCCACTACATCCCGAAAGTGTCTACCTTGCTTTTGACTTTACGGGCTCCTACATAGAAGGGATTTGCCTTGTCTCAAATGAGACTCTGAACTTAGACCTTTGGGTTAATGCTAGAATGAGTTAAGACTCTGGGGACTGTGAGGAAGGCGTGATTAGTTTTGAAATGTAAAAAGAACCTTAGATTTGGCAGAAGCCAGGGTGGAATAATGTGGTTTGGCTCTGTATCCCTACCCAAATTTTATCTCAAACTGTAATATCTATATTACATGTTGAGGGATGGACCTGGTGGGAAGTGATTGAATCATGGGGGCAGTTTCTCCCTGCAGTTCTGGTGATCATCAGTTTTATAAGTGTCTGAAAGCTCCTCTTTCACAGGCTCTTTCTCACTCCAACCACCTTGTGAAAAAGATGCTTAGTTCCCCTTTGCCTTCTGCCATGATTGTAAGATTCCTGAGGCCTCCTCAGACATGTGAACTGTGAGTCAGTTAAACCTCTTTCCTTTATAAACTACCCAGTCTCAAGTATTTCTTCATAGCAATGTGAAAATGGACTAATAGAAAGGTATATCTGTTATTCTCTTAAATAAGAATGCAGAGTCAAAAATGAATGATTTTTGAAATTAAAAGGTAAAACCAACATTAAATAAAGAGAGGAGGTTGTTGGAGGACATAACTTTGAATACCAAGTGATCTGGTGGTATTTTGCTTTAAATTTTCCCAGAACTTCTGTCATAACTTTTATGTACAGCATAGTACTTAGCAAAAGGAGCAAAATGCAGTGCTGGATAAAATCAGAACCAATTTTATAAACTTTCTTCTATACCTTGAGAGAGAAGGGACAATTGTAAACTATACATTTAGTCCTTTAGTTTTCTAGTTTTATTTCATAAATTGAAAGTTATTAGCACTATGACATAGTAAGAAACTCAGTGAGGAGAAAGAAGACTTAGGTGCTCATGTCAACTCTGTGGAATCACCACATCACCATGCACTGACCCACCCCAGCACCCATGTTCCAAAACCACTCTTGGTCATTACTTCCAGAGTCTTTGCCAAGTCACACCCTTGTGCTTCTCCTACTTTTGCATCTAATAAAACCTTTCCATATGTTTCCTATGGCACTTGTTTTTGTCTTTACCTTGTATTATTCATGCTTACTTACCCACTGCTCCTCTCCTTAACTATAAACTCTGAGACAAGAGAAGGGCTTTCCTTCCCTTTGTCTGTATCTTTGGTTCAATCTACATCTGTACTTGCCACAAGGAAACACTCAGTAGGTGGTAGCTGAATCAAATGAACTGCACTGAGGGCAAGAGTTTGTACAAAGTAAGTAGGTACAGCTTCTAGGAAGGAAATATGTCCTAATGTCTATGATTTATTTTAAAATACCACATGATATACAGTGTGATTTTATGTGAACATTATTATGTAAGCTCTGAATTAGGTAACGCCAGCATGTAACTGAAGAATGCACAATCCAAGAGCAATCAGCAAGTATTCTTATTAGATGCTCAAAAAGTAGAGGAAGCTACTAGAAGGGCTTCAGTCATCTGTGGCTTAATCAACAGTGATGTTTTGCTAATTAGCAAAATGTCTGCTGGAAATGGGATTTTATTGGTGAAAATGGTCCATTAACTAGCAGGATAAATGTTAGATATGAGTTATTATTAGTAAAATGAAAGCTATCACAAAGATATCACAATTAGCTGCCACAGTATAAAGACACTCTGTATCTGCTGCATGAACTTGTTAAAGAAATCCAATGAGGCCTCTAGCTTTTACTGTAGGGTTAGTGCCTCAAAACTGATCCCTAAAAAGCTCTGTATCCAGCCATGTGTTCAAGACAGAGATTCTCATCTTTGGCACTATCAACAATTTGGATGAGATAATTCTTTGTTGTGAAGACAGGTCTTACATACTATAGAAAGGTTAGCAGCACTCATAGCCTCTAACCCATACAGCCCAGCAGCACCACCCCCTACTCTGAACTAGGACAAGGAAAATGTCTCCAGACATTGCCAAACGTTGCCTAGGAGGCAAAATCACCTCTGCAGAGAAACACAGGTTTAAGAGGTGATATGGTTTGGCTGTGTCCCCACCCATCTTGAATTATAGCTCCCATAATTCCTGAAAGTCATGGGAGGGATCTGATGGGAAGTAACTAAATCACGGGGGTGGAATTTTACTGTGCTGTTCTCATCATAGTGAATAAGTCTCATGAAATCTGATGGTTTTATAAAGTAAAGTACCTCTTCACAAGCTCTCTTTGCCTGCCACCACGTAAGATGTGACTTTGCTCTTCCTTTGCCTTCTGTCATGACTGTAAGGTTTCCCCAGCTACATGGAACTGTGAGTCCATTAAACCTATTTTTCTTTATAAATCATCCGGTGTTGGGTTTGTCTTTATTAGCAACGTAAGAACAGACTACTACAAGAAGATTGTTGGTTGTCTGAGACCAAATACAAAAAGCCTCATCTGTCTCTGGTGGAACTTTCTTGCAAAGAAAATACTTAAAACAAGAGAAAACTGCAACTTCATTGAGTTTTACAAAATAGGTCATATGAATCATCTTTCACCGGCGTTCTAACCAATTTTTGATCAATAAAAATATATATATTGCAGAATTGGGCTTGGAATTATCATCTAGTGGTAGTGTTTTGTTATCATCCAGTGGCAGTGGTGTGTTATCATTTAGTGGTAGTAGTGTGTTATCATCTAGTGGCCGTGATGTGTTATCATCCAGTGGCCGTGGTGTGTTATCATCCAGTGGCCGTGGTGTGTTATCATCCAGTGGCCGTGGTGTGTTATCATCCAGTGGTAGTGGTGTGTTATCATCCAGTGGTAGTGGTGTGTTATCATACAGTGGTAGTGGTGTGTTATCATCCAGTGGCCGTGGTGTGTTATCATCCAGTGGCCGTGGTGTGTTATCATACAGTGGTAGTGGTGTGTTATCATCCAGTGGTAGTGGTGTGTTATCATACAGTGGTAGTGGTGTGTTATCATCCAGTGGTAGTGGTGTGTTATCATACAGTGGTAGTGGTGTGTTATCATACAGTGGTAGTGGTGTGTTATCATACAGTGGTAGTGGTGTGTTATCATCCAGTGGTAGTGGTGTGTTATCATACAGTGGTCGTGGTGTGTTATCATACAGTGGTAGTGGTGTGTTATCATACAGTGGTAGTGGTGTGTTATCATCCAGTGGTAGTGGTGTGTTATCATACAGTGGCAGTGGTGTGTTATCATCCAGTGGTAGTGGTGTGTTATCATACAGTGGTAGTGGTGTGTTATCATACAGTGGTAGTGGTGTGTTATCATACAGTGGCAGTGGTGTGTTATCATACAGTGGTCGTGGTGTGTTATCATACAGTGGTAGTGGTGTGTTATCATACAGTGGTCGTGGTGTGTTATCATTTAGTGGCAGTGTTGTGTTATCATCTAGTGGTAGGGTTGAATTACAAAGGCATAAGGTAAAAAGCAATGAGAGTGGCTCACATCTTTGGTAATAAATCATTTCCCAATAAGGAAAATACAGAAAATATCTACAAAAGCGTGTTCTTTAAAGCTTCTATCACTTATAAGACTTTGAATCCATTTAAGTTATGTTCATATCAGGTGGAGCTGAGATTCCATTGACATGAACTGGTTCTGCTTGTTTAACATTTGTTCTGCTTGGGCAGTGACTATGCCATACCTGTAGTTAAATATTTTATATATAATTCCTGGGAACAAGGCATATTGTGATTCCATTATAACTTACAAGTTTCACGTTACAAAGTAACATGACATTTCAACACCAAAGGTGCTGAAACACATCACCACATAAGTTCAGTGACATATATTCTGTGCTCTCTTCCCAACAACCATTTAAAACAAGAACACTCATCACAACCCCCAACCCATAAGAAACATTAAATAAATGCTGAATCAAAAATGAAATGAACTGCTGGGATTTCAGAGTTCTAAGGCAAGCAGTCTTATCTTCTCTAATGACCACGGCTTCAGCTACTACACGTTTATGAAAGACACAGTGAATATAAACAGCCAACAAGCCTAAAAGAAAAAACCATGTTGAATCAAATTCAGCCACTGAATACAAAATACACCTCCAAAAAAAGCTAAGTTCTATAAAATAAATTAGGACTCTATGTCATAGCATCATTGGCAAGCTTAAAAGCTTTAAAGCTAAGAATTAGCACTGAAAGAGGAAAACGTGTAAAAAGAGGCCATACTCTATAAAACTGGGTGATTATATAGACTAGAGGAGGAAGGGGCTTTTACTATGAAAGTCAGCTCCAGCACAGATTGGTGTTATCAATTACTGAACGCTACCATCACTCGTAAAAGCAGGGTGGTCTCAATGCTAAATCACAGCTGTTGTGAGTATAGAGTGGGAAGAAATACTAAGCATTTTGAGTTACATAACCTAAGGTGCAATCATACTAAAATATCTCTATCTTCTTATTCCATATTGTGGGGAATAAAGCTTCCATTTCCAGGCACTTACATATAATCTTGTTTTACCATGGAGATTAAAAATCTCAGACGCACTCTGACACACAGACGCTAGTTAAACTGCACTATGTGCACCAAGGTATTTGGTGTCAGTGAACTGACAAATAAATTGGACAACAATATGGAGACAATTACTGCACAACTTCTGGATTTCTTTTCTTTGTACTAACTTGTATTTTCTATTTAAATTTAGACTTAATGCTCACACTATTGGGACCAACTGGCCACTCAACCTCTTTTCCTGCAATCTGTTTCACATTCAGAGCTGAAGAAGACATTCAGAGATCACTCAGTTCATTTGGAAATAAGCGAGGCTCCAAGCTCTTTGTCAGCTTAGGGAATTTTGAAGGTCAGAAAGAGAATTGGTTCTGGGACTCCTGCCTCTGACACGCAGTGTACGTCCCATTGCTCTTACTTTATTTCTCCTCATGCCGGCTTGAAGAGCAGAAAATGTGAAAAATCACTAATCAAACGTAGCGATTTTCAGCCCTACTCAACATAAAGATTTGTGTTTAAAGATTTTCTGCAACAGTTACTGCTCACTACACTACAAATATTTTCAAAACCACCTGTATGCCACGTCAGTTCAGGTCTTCTGGGATGCAGATGCTGGGACAAAAAGTTCAAGAGACTGATTATGGATGGGGACAGTCTGGGAAGGGTCGGGGAGAGAAGGGGCGCCTCAGATTGTGCTGCAGATCCAACACCAGCAACAGGAGAGAAGGAAGGAAGATCACCTGCAGCTCTGGGAAAATCTTAGCCAGGCTGATGGGGAGCCCCAGAGCATGTGGTGGATCCCAAAGGTACAGCAGCTTGATGCTCTCAGCTGACTGTGCCACACCCTTTGAAGCAGCTTCTCTTAAAGACAGAGCTAAAGGCCACACTCCTATGGCTGCCACATAATCAGATTTGTTAATTAAGACAAAACAAAACGATGACAACAAACATCAACTTCCACTTTAAGCAGAATATAAACCAGCAGAGAATGAGGTTTACATGTGTTTGTATATAGCAGTTCCCTTTAGAATTGCTTCACTTATGCAGGCCAGGCTGAGTAAATCCAATTGAACTTATGGAATACTATTTGATCCATAAGTTCTATCAAGTAGAAAAAGCAACAAAATAGGCATCAGACAATTAAAGCTTTCATTTCATCTTGGCTGCTAGCTCACGGTCTAGAGCAAATCACCTAACCTTTCTGGATCTGTCTCTTATTTGTACAATTCAGAGAATAGCCTAAATAATATCTAAGACCCTCTAACACTCACATTTCGTGCATTACATTTACCACAACATTTCTTCTATTATTCATTTTGAATCTACTAAGTAGCTAGGCCAGAGGAAATTCAATAAATGCATATGTTCTGCTGCCAAATTGCTAGGATGCTAGGGGCACACATTAAACATTTGGAAATAACCATGTGTATGTGACACCTGGTTGCCAGGGGCAGACACTGTGTGGCAGCAGCCATGTTCCTCCTCTGCCTGACTTGGCACTGGCAGTGGGTTTGCAACCACCAGAACAGGGCCTCAGCAATATTTGCTGGGCTGCCTTCTGAACCTCATACCACCTGCAAACTCAAATAGGTAAGATTGGGGCTACAAGGGGCCACGTTTCTAAAACAACCTCAACTCACTGCTGCTAACCAAATCACACACATTCTTATCTTCTACATAAAAACGAGCAAGGCCAGAAAATAATCAGGCATGTTCATCCTGTTTATGTTTTTTTACAGACGCTGGTACAATTTCGTCGTCTGTATATTTAACTTATGCAAACTCAACTGCCCAGGGTGAAGAAGGGAGAGAGAATAATTTAGGTAGTACTCAGGGCTCCATTTAATTCCACAAGAAAGCCTGAAACAGGAAACATCCATCAGCTCGCCTCTCAATTCGTCTCATCTCCAACATGCCCGTGCAGAGTAAGCATCTCTTCCCAGTGAATGGAACTCTAGTGGTTGAACTTACACAGGTTTCATTCACAAACCTTTAAATGAAGCCAGCACTTTCATGTAGTGCTCAGTGAAAGAAAACTACTGACACAGAATGGAAAAAAAACCTAGCAGAGCTGGCTCCTAAGAATAATTTTGAAAAAAAGAAATGTTTACTTTATATGCTGATTTTAAAACTTAATCCTTAAGTAAGATGCAAGTCTACTATATTCTAAGGAAAACAGAATTTGGAGGCTGGGCACGTTGGCTTATGCCTATAATCCCAGCACTTTCGGAGGCTGAGGTGGGCAGATCACGAGGTCAGGAGTTTGAGACCAGCCTGGCCAACATGGTAAAACCCTGTCTCTACTAAAAATACACAAATTAGCTGGGTGTGGTGGTAGGCACCTGTAGTCCCAGCTTCTTGGGAGGCCGAGACAGGAGAATTGCTCAAACCTGGGAAGCAGAGGATGCAGTGAGTGAGCCAAGATGGTGCCACTGCACCCCAGCCTGGGTGACAGAGCGAGATGCCCTCTCAAAACAAAAATCCGGAGAAAAAAGAAAAACAGGAGTTGGAAAAGCATGTAAAAGATAAAAATTACTTTCTAAGGAAATCTTCCACAATGGCCACTGGCAATGAAAGCACAACAGAGCACTCAGCCCTATACAACATCACGGTTTTCCCCAAACCCAGTAGTGAGAGGTTTCTTGAAAACCTCCAGCCTCTGTACAAAGCCTTCAGCTTACCTAACCAAGAAAAAGAAGTTAAGAGATAAGATTGTAGGAATAACAAATGATAACCTGAGGCCTAAACAGAGCAAGAAGGGAAAGAAGCCTTAGAAGGGAGCAATGGAAAGAAGAGAATGCACTCAAAGCAGGAGTCACCCGAATAGAAAGCAACAGCGAATACAAGACAGGATGCAAATCAGCCACCTCTGTGCTGGGATCAAGGTGATCGAAGAGAGACACACCATTATCTGCCCATTCAAGAACACACCCTGAGCCAAAGGCAAAGGCCACAGGAGGGAGGCAGGTGGTCCTCTTGTCTGACTCAGTCCTCAAGCCTGGCTGGTTTAGACTTAGCTTTGTTCATATCCCTATTTGTGAACAATACTCTTGTGTGGAAAGACCAAAATGAAGCAAAGAGCTACACAATTGCAAGTTCGAGGAACTCTTGGCATACCAGGGTTTTGCTGTCAAGAAACTCAGGAACAGACATGATCAGCACGTCAACTTACAATTTTTAACATCGTTTGTCACCTTGAAAGACCTGTAACTACATAATCACGTAGAAAGCTGTGAGGCTTTCTACGTGATTATGTAGTTACAGGTCTTTCAAGATAAAGTATCGTCTTCCAGTATCTTCAGGGGACTGGTTCCACAACTCCCCAAGACCAATATCCACAAATGCTCAAGTCCCTGATATAAACTGGCACAGTATTTGCATATAAACCATGTACCTCCTCCCATACATGTTAAATCATCTCTATATTACTTATAATATCTAATACAAAGTAAATGCTTTGTAAGTAATTGTTATCCTGTATTGATTTTTTATTTGTATTATTTTTAGTTGTTATATTGGGTTTTTTTTTTTCTGAATATTTTCAATCCTTGGTTGGTTGAATCTGCAGATGCAGAACTCATGGACACAAAGGACCAACTGTAGCACAGTTTCTACATGAGCCTTTTTATTTTTTTTAGCTTACAGTTAAGGAAACAAGTTGCAGACAAGAGACCTGTCTGAAATCCACAAGCTGAAAGAGCTGTCTCATGAACACAGAACTTCTGACTCTTCCCAGGAGAGCTCACCAGGCAGAGCCATTTCTAGGTTCGAACCCAACAACAAAAAGCAACCTCATAATTCTGATTTGGTCTTGCCTTCTGGGAAGTCAGAAAATTATTAACTACCTGGCATGGGTATCCTACCTGCTTTATGGCTATAGTTATTGTTTTAATCACACATTGTCTTTCTGGCTTAAAAATCATCCGACTGTGGGTAGGATTTTCATTAATCGTCATTTGATCAGATGCTAGAAAGCTCTTCGGAACGGTTCAAACTGAAGAACTAAGTGATCAGATTCCAGACCAGAGGAAAGTGATTCCCACCCTTAAGCCTTTTAAACCACATGTGACTATATAGCATGTAAAATGATCTTAATGACAAACCATGAATGACATCTAATGCCATATTTCTCAGCTATCGAAAATACTCAGACAAAGGTGGCTCATGCCTGTAATCCCAGCACTTTGGGAGGCCAAGGTGGGGGATCATTTGAGGTCAGGAGTCCATGACTAGCCCAGGCAACATGAGACCTCATCTCTACAAAAGATTTTTTTTAAGAAATTATATATATCTCAGCCGGCCATGGTGGCATGTGCCTGTAGTCCCAGCGACTTAAGCTGAGGCAGGAGGATCACTTGAGCCCAGGAGGTCAAGGCTGCAGTGAGCTATTATCATGCCACTGTACTCCAGTCTGAGGATCACAGCAAGACCTTGGATCCAGAAAAAAACCCAAAACTTTTTTTTTTTTTTTTTAAAGAATCATACATATTTAAGGTGGAGGCAGGAATATATCCTAGATACCAAGGCCCGTGGAAGTTAAAGACACTTTTAGGATCACAAAGCTAACTAGTCATGAATTAAGAACAGAATGCAGATTATTCTGACTCACATTTTAAAGTTGGCATACTAAACAATACGTCAATATTCTTAAAAACTTACCTGTAAATAAGACTCCAAAAATAAAAATCCTCAATATGTTATTCCAAACATAACATCACCAACCACCCCACCCCTGCCACTACATACACACAGATATATTTAAAAGCATGCATGAACCATCCATTTGCATGGGGTGATCATCTGCGGAGCTTCTAAGATGCAATTCCTTTCCAGAGGCATTTACTAATCAAGATGAGTACACACTGCACTGCAGAGTGGACAAAGATACTGCCACAAATTAAAATAGCTGCATGAAAATATATTCACTGAAAGTAACAGACATACATGTTAAGCATATATAACCAAGACACACAATTCAATTAGTATGGTAAGAGAAATATTTCATTGAAAGCAATGGTCTGATTCTTTAGACATGTACAATACTATGCAAAAAGAGTGGATATTAACTGCACTTGCTACAAAAATTATAACTCTGTGAGGTAAAGCATATGGTAATTAGCTGGATTTAACCATTCCGCAATGTGTGATGTATACTTCAAAACATCACAGCGTACACAATAAATACAATGTTACTTGTCAATTTAAGAAAATTTTTAATTTAAAAAATTTACAAGATTAGCCAGCTATCAATTTTTTTAAATGTTAAATGGTTTGTGATCCTTGCCATTTGTCACTGTGCACAAAATATTCTAGGCAACAGTAAGGAATTAGTGCTTTTTCTAACTGAACAAAAAAGACAGCCTGTTTGCTTTGAAAAATGGGTACCACCTGCTATTAATCTGAAACTGAAAACAAGCAGTGTAATGATAGTTAGCAAGTAAACACCCCCTCCACTTCTTTCCTAAAGATGAGCATGAGTGCCATTTCATAATCTTTTCAAAATTCTTTTCTAAAAAGTTCTAAGAAATAGATTTATATTTTACTACTAATAATGACATATGAGATTATTAAAACCAGACACTGTGCCCCTGCAGTGTGACACGCCTGGTTGAAGTGCTGAAGGAATTCCCTCTCAAACCCCCCCTCTTTTTCCTTTTTTCTTTTTGTCTGGTGTCAGATGAATACAGCGGTAATGATGACATGATCAAGGAAGAGCTGACAACCAGCTGGAATATTTGTAAAAAAAAGACAGCCTAGCAGGTCTTTGCAACAAGCTATCTTTTGTCCTCCTGTGGCTTTCTGTCACCTGAGGTAGCCTGCATCCTCCAGAGATGAAATGCAACACAAAACTATTAATTGATCTACTGTCCAAATAGTTCCTGTAACACTTTGGAGAACTGTTGCAATTTGGTTGGTAGAACGGCTAGAACGGCCAGGCCACCAACTTACTCAGCTCTAAGCACAAAGCCTGATCTAAGCAGAATACACAATTCATGATCACCCATAAATGACTCTGCGGCATTCTGAATGTGTCTCTTCCTGCCAGAAGAAATAAAACATACCCTATATATATGCTAACATGTTAAGTTAAATGCTAAAATAATTTACTCATCTGAAGAACAAAATAAACTTAATATGTCTATTCATTTATTCAATAAGCACTCAGTGAAAACCTATTTTGTACAAGACCCTCAGACACCAAACTAGATGGGGCAGACTACAATAAATAACTTGCCTATTGCATCTCAATTCAATGACCATAAACCACAATCCTAAAGCTCCCATTTACACACAGAGCTATAAAACTACCAAGAATCCATTCCTGTCTAGAGATGCCACGTTTTCGGGAACTTATAAATTGGGGTAGAGGGCAGTGCACAGCTTGTAAACACAAGCAACCATAATACAAGATAATATATGATAAGGACAGTAAATGCTGCTGGGAAAATGAAGGAGTGCATCAACTGGACTAGAACTTGAAAGTCAGATGAGTAGGATTTAGATGGGCAGAGATAGGTCAAAGGCCATTGCAAGAAAAGGGACAAGAAACAGAGACACAGAGGAGGGAAGAAAGGAGGCCTCAGCAAGTCTATCAGTTGAAGAGGGAATTACAGTAAGAGGGCCAGAAAATAAGTGGGAACTAGTCTGTAGGAAGACTTAACTGGCTAAGAGGTCTGAACTTCATCCTGTAGGCTATGGGGGGCCTCTAAAGGTTTTTGAGCACAATGAAAACAGTATTTTGGGAAGATTAATCTTGGTGTGTAGGATGGATTCAAAAGAAGGGAGAATGCCGCTAGGGAGACCATTAAAAGGCCTGTTGAAAGGATCCAAGTGTGAGATAACAGGACCTGCATGAGCTGAATGACAGCTATGTTTCCACCAGCACTTTCTAAATATCTTCTAAAGTAAAGGTATAAATTCTAGTGAGACGGCAGTGAACTGCAGAACTGAAAAAAACAAACCATGGTAAAAACCCAAGGGAAATGTGCAAGAACTAACACAATACATACCGTGACTCTGCCACAGAAAATCTCCAAAAAGAATAACCACTGAAACTATGCAATTTGAAGATAGGCCACAGATACACTTAAGAGATCAAACACACTATTCTACATAAAATTAATTAATTAAAAAGGAAAATATAATTAATGAAAGAGAAGGAAATTTGGTACATGTCATCATGAGGTGTTAGGAATTGTTTTCTTTAACCATGAATCATGGTCTGCGGTTCAGAATCTGGTGTTTAAGAGAATTATGCTGCCATCGCACAGGAAAACATAACTGGGAGTTTCCCTGTGTCCAACTTGACACAAGTACCAATGTCCTTCCATCAAAAATTCAAATTTGCTACAGTGTAGCAAATTTTAAGTTCTTTATCTTAAATAAAAGGCTACTATATAGTCTCCAACCACAGAAAAATCATGGTGGCTCTAGACACAAATTTTTTAATGTCCTAACTTTAACATTTGTTCAGATATTTCATTGAGATATTGTTTGGTATGCCATCTTCAAAACATGAGTCAAAGTAACCTGCACTTTCATCTTAAAAGTATCCTTTCACATCTTAGGCCCTTGGTTTCTAAAGCATGGTCTAAAGGTTAAAACTCTATACTCTCCTCCAATAATCACACCATCCTTTCCAATAACTAGCTAAGATACCCAAGGAAGAAGGTCAGAAGCATAAGCCCTTGTAAGTACTGGGTCCAGGCAAGCAGGCTCATTTAGGTCTCTGTGGACACTTGAAAAAAAATGGAAGACAGAGGCAAAGGGATAGATCCCTGACCTCAAGAGTCTGGGGAAAGTCACTTCTAAATAGCAAAGATTAATAGTAACTAATAGTTGTATAGCACTTCAGAATGTTATAAATACTTATATTCATTATATCATATAATTCTCAAAATAACGATAGGTCTTAATTAAATTCTCAAAGCCATGTCTAGGGATACAGTTTGGCTGTGTCCCCACCCAAATCTCATCTTGAATTACAGTTCCCATAATCTCCACATGTTGTGAGAGGGACCCAGTAAGAGGTAACTGAATCATGGGGGCAGCTACCTGCTTGTGTTCTCATTACAGTGAGTTCTCACAAGCTGTGATGGTTTTCTAAGGGGCTTTTCCCTATTTGCTTGGCACTTTTCCTTTCTGCCACCATGTGAAGAAAGATGTGTTAGCTTCCCCTTCTGCCATGATTTTAAGATTCCTGAAGCCTCACAGCCCTCTAGAACTGTGAGTCAATTAAACCTCTTTCCTCTATAAATTACCCAAGACCAGGCGTAGTGGTTCACTCCTGTCCCCACACTTTGGGAGGCCAAGGCAGGCAGATCGCCTCCTTGAGGTCAGGAGCTCGAGACCAGTCTGGCCAACATAGTGAAACCCCATCTCTACTAAAAAGACAAAATTAGCAGAGTTTGGTGGTACACGCTGTTGTCCCAGCTACTTGGGAGGCTGAGGCAGGAGAATCGCTTGAACCCCAGGAGGTGGTAGTTGCAGTGAGCTGAGATCATGCCACTGAACTCCCACCTAGGCAACAGAGCAAGACTCCATCTCAAAAAAAAAAGACCCATCTTGGGCAGTTCTTTATGGCAACGTGAGAACAGACTGATACACCTACCATACTGTTTAGCAGAGGTATAATAAAATAAACAAATCCTGCCAAAATTGTCACTCCCAACTTCACAGTGGAGCACACTGAGGGTCATAGAAGTGAAAGGAATTGGCACAGTTACACAGTCAGTAAGTGGTCAAGATGATGTTGTATTTAATCAACTACTCTTTCATTATTAACACAACTACCTTTACCTTCTTCTCTACAAAGCCATGCCAGGCTCTACTGGCCATTCACTTTTAGAAACTTCATGACACTTCTAAGTCATTCAGCAATAGTTCGAGAGACACGCCTATGCATGAGGCACTGTACAACGTGCTAACGCTTACAGGCAGGAGTAAGAAGGAGAAACTAATCAAGTATGAGTCTTCCCATGAAAAACTGGTACCAAGCAGTAACACAAGGCATATACACTTGACCCTTGAACAAGATGGATTTGAACTGAGCCAGTGCACTTACATGCAGACTTGTTTCAACTTAAAGTGGATCCAAAATACAGTATTTGCAGGATAGAGACAGGGTCAAAGGCCATCACAAGATAAGGAACAAGAGACACAGAGGAGGGAAGAAAGGAGGCCTCAGCAAGTCTATCAGTTGAAGGGGGAATTACAGTAAAAGGGCCAGATAGCTGCCCCCATGATTCAATTACCTCTTACTGGGTCCCTCTCACAACAAGTGGAGATTATGGAAACTATAATTGAAGATGAGATTTGGGTGGGGACACAGCCAAACTGTATCCCTAGACATAGCTTTGAGAATTTAAATAAGACCTAGCATTATTTTGAGAATTACATGATATAATGAACATGAGTATTTATAATATTCTGAAGTACTATACAACTATTAGTTATTATTAATCTTTATTATTTAGCAGCAGCTTTCCCCAGACTCTTTATACCTGAGTATAAAGAGGGCTCAGTTTTTCTACCCTCAAGTTCTGTAGGGACAACTGTGGGACTTAAATATGCAGATTCCCCTTCTCACTATTGCACTTGACTAGTCTTAAAAAAGTTTTTGAATAAAAATAGTAACATGCATAGATTTGGGTATATAAGGGCGGCCCTGGAACCCCTCCACTGTGTATACCTATGGACAATTGTATTTGTACCAGTAAAACTTCCCCAAGGGCAGGGAGTAGTTCTTATCGCTGTATGATCAGAGCCCAGCATAGTGCCTGCAAGTGCATAACAAGTGCCCTCCACAGGCTTGGTGCATGCCTAGGAGAGCAGAAAGAGTTGCCCTGGCTCCTATACTTGCCTGTATTGTGTAGGCTCCTGAAAGACACAGGTCGGTTTAACTAAATGCATAATCTTTATTCTTTAACTTTCTTATACCAGTAAACTATTGAGAATTCAAGCAGATTTTTCACAGAGAATGGTGAACAGAACAAAGCGTATTTCTGCAGTTTCCCTTTGTATATCTGTCTCTCAGTTTAATATTGCACATTTCTATGTGCCAGTTTCTCCATCTCTCTGTGCCAAGAGATAGCTCAAAGCAGGCAGCGTAACTATTTCCATTTCTCTTCACACAAGCTGACCCCCTCTAACTTTCTCAAACTGAACACAGCAGCACATTACAGATCAGCAAAGGGCTAGCAATTATATGCTTTTAAGACATGGCAGACAGAGGCAAGGGTGTCACTGCTCCTGACTCCCATGCCCATAGCAGACGTTGCTCAGCCAGCACTGTCCTTCCTGACACCCCCGCCCCAAGTCTGAGCAAGCCTACACAGCACACTATGTAAGCACTAATCAATGGGTGCCGGCTGGCAGTTTGCCATGGTACTATCCTGGCTGTCAGACCTGCTATGGATGAAAGAGTAACATAAGGAGAAGAAAAACCAACAGAAAACAAGAGGAGTAAATAAGGGCATAATTAAGGGCATAAAAGGAGCATAATTGAGGGCAGCAGATGCAATAATAGATTAGGCTCAGAAAAAAGCATGGCCCATTCTCAGCCATGAGGAATCAAGGGCTAAAAGGGCAAGAAGAGATGGGAGTTCCACAAACACAGTCCATCCAGTGGCCTCACGAGGCATGCCCAGTGTCTAACTGAACACATCAACACCAAAGCGGGGAGAGAGAGCAGCCCACCCTCCTGAAATTAAAAACTAATAGGAAAAACATAAGAAGGGGTCCCAGCCAAGGAAGTAGCCATGAGAGGATTGGCCAGCCCCATCTACAGAGAGTTAGTGGCTACCCCAGAATATCACTAAGTACCTATCAATGTCATCTTCAGGCACAGAAGAGCAAAGAACACTGGAAGGAGAAGGACTATTCACACGTTATCTTATTGTTCCCAGCAACCACCAGAATGCAAATGGATCAAGGCAAAAACAGATGCTGACAATGGATATATAAAAAGGCCCAAGGGATCCAAACTCTTTTTCTTCCTTCCATAAAAATCCTGTGAGTAAGCAGAATTTTGTTGTAGAAGTGCACAAGAAGTGATTTGGGAAAATACAAGCGGCGTGTACTGTTACATTAAAACTTAACTTGGGTCATCCCAACTTCAGCCTAACTTGTATCTTCTGGGCAAACTTTTGTTCTGCTCCCCATCAATTTAGTGTCTTTTGCGCTGGCTTCATAACAACTGCCTTTCGGTTCTCCATAACCCTTCTTTTATAATCTGTCCCCATGTTTATCATCCAAAGTAGGTCAAATGTTTAACTTTTACTATCCAATAGAACACCATTAAATATAAACCAAATCAGACCTCAATAATTGAACGTACATGCAATGTAAGTTAATAATTAAACATTAACATGTCCTCCATGTCCTTTTTATGTCCTCGTATCCCCTCGACTGCTACTAAGTTTTCTGGCTTTAGGTTACCTTATCTTTGTGAGCACAACAAATGTGACTTATATCAGCCAAACCAGACAGCTGCCCCATCCATAATTCTTCCCCCTCTGTAAGCAACTGCTCACGATATCCTATCAATTAATATGTGATGTATCACCTTCAGGACTTTTGTTACACAGGCCACCATACTGCTATTCATCTGATATTTTTCTTTAAATTAGTTCTATCTCAAAAGTTGAATAATTATAAGAGAACTCTTTATAAACTAATTTTCTAATCCTATATAATTAGAAAACCAGATTCGATTAAGTGGAAGATAATGGGGAAAATATAATTGAAACAATTTCTGGTTAGAAACTGTTGCCTAGCCCAAGGTTCTGATTTGAGACATGCTCCCTTCTCTGAGATAAAAGGACAGATAAACTGCTAGTGGTTAAAGGCAAAGTATCATCATTGACACCGGCAGTTAAGTATGGGAGTAAATTACATGTTAGCCCATAGTCAGAGCTCCTTCCTGGCTTGAAATGTTGACTCTCCCACCTACTAGCTATGTGATATTGGGCAAGTTACTTTAACCTCTTTGTGCCTCAGTTTCCACATCTGTAAGATTTTTTTTTTTAAGACAAAGTCTCATTCTGTTACTCAGGCTGGAGTGCAGTGGCATGATCTTGGCCAACTGCAATGTCCACCTCCCAGGTTCAAGTGATTCTCCTGCCTCAGTCTCCCAAGCAGCTGAGACTACAGACATGCACCACCACATGTGGCTAATTTTTGTATTTTTAGTAGAGATGGGGTTTCACCATGTTAGCCAGGCTGGTCTTGAACTCCTGGCCCCAAGTGATCCACCCTCTTGGGCCTCCCAAATTGCTGAAATTACAGGTTTGAGCCACTGCGCCCGGCCAAAGATGGGATTATTAATAGTACCACCCTCATAAAGATGTTATAAGGTCAAATGGGTTAATATATAAAGTGCTTAAATTTTCTATACGCTTGTTAAATAAAAAGTGTGTAACCACCACAATGATAGTACTTGGTTCTGCTCAACAGCCCACATGCACCGTGCCAACTAGAACATCACAACAAATGGCACTGTCTACTATGTGATGAAAAATCCAGAACATCAATAAATCAAAACTGCAGCTGTGTCAAGGACACATGCTGAAGGAGGCCAGAGAAAAAGAATGTTGAGATTCCAAAGTGAAGGGAATGCACCTTGCATTTCCTCTGCTTCGACTAAGCCAAAAAGTTGGCTATCCCCAAGTTTGACAACCTCTGAAACTGTAGTAGGTATTATCAATAATGAATCCAACCCTGATTCAAGGATCTCAAAGTCAAATGGAGAGACAAGTAGTTTTTTTAAATCACAATATAATATGATAAGGGAGGCATGGAACTTTAGAGACAGGGGAAGTTATGCCTCTGGAGTCAGAAAAGGCTTCCCTAGGGGAGGTAAATTTAGAGATGAATCCAGGAGTCTGAATAGGAATTCATCCATCAGGCAAGAAAACAGGCCCTCCAGGTAGAAGGTATAGAATGCAAAAAGCCCTAAAGGTGGAAGCATAGGCAGCATTTAGGCTCTGGCCACAAATGAGTCCCTGAACAGTTTCCTTTACATTAGCTATGCCAACAAAAATCCCACCAAATATGCACTCCCTTTGACAGGGAAGTCTACCAATTACGAAGCCATGATTTCCTACCACATCATGTCCAGGATGAACAAGCATGGAGAATGAATGGTAAGTGGAATCTGCACAGAGAGACACCGCAGTGGGTTGAGGCCAGGTTACTAGCAGCAGAGGGAAGGAAAGAAAGGCTTTTAAGACTAAAGAGACTGACAATAACGGGACACTGATGGGACCCACTGGGAAGCAACTACACTGAGACAGCACATGGCTGGGCAGCAAATTAAACCAACGGGTGCTTTGGAGCCACATATTTCAACTGAAAAAGGCTCTATAACTTTTTTTTTTTTTTTTTTTTGAGACAGAGTCTTGCTTTATTGCCCAGGCTCCCGGGCTGGAATGCAATGACATGATCTTGACTCACTGCAACCTCCGGCCTCTTGGGTTCAAGCAATTCTCCTGTCTCAGTCTCCTGAGTAGCTGGGATAACAGGCACACACTACCACACCAGGCTATTTTTTTTTTTTTTTTTTTTAAGTAGAGATGGGGTTTCACCATGTTGGTCAGGCTGGTCTCAAACTCCTGATCTCATGATCTACCCATCTTAGCTTCCCAAAGTGCTAGAATTACTGGTGTGAGCCACCACGCCTGGACTAAGGCTCTATAACTTCTGATTAGTTTACCACAAAGCATCCACCTTTTCCAAAGAAAAGGAGTTATGCTTGTCAGTTTACTTCATCAGTGATCTCTACTAATGCCTCAAAGATCCAGAAATGACATTACAACCTCAATTATCTAAGCCTGAGCATACAACTATGTTCATCCAAGATGGCCCATAATTAGCATTATTATGTACATGGTTAATAGAAAATACAGTTTTTCCATAGAATAAGGAAAATAATTATTAAACTTAAAAATATGATCTAGTTTATTTGTTGTGGTAGACAACTCCTAAAATTCAAAAAAACTATAAAAACACTTCTCTTTTCCAGACAACAGCCTTCAAACCTTCTCAAGCATTCATCCTGAAAGTCAGAAGAAGGGGTACCGCTCTGGCAGGCCCAGTGCACCTTACACACCAGGAACAGTGGGGAGATGCCTGGCAGAGATGTGTGTGCACATGTGGTTCAGTGGGAGGATGGGGACTCTGAAATGACATATCATCTAAGTTGGTGTGGTTACCAAAACACACCAACTTAGAAACGATGAGGAAGAAGGCTTCACTGAGAAAGTGAAAATCGAGGATGGGGACTCTGAAATGACATATCATTCTAAGTTGGTGTGATTACCAAAACACACCAACTTAGAAACGATGAAGACAGCTTCACTGAGAAAGTGAAAATCGAGAAGAAGAACATAAACTTAACAAAGAGGCTGGGGTGGGTGGATCACCTGAGGTCAGGACTTTGAGTCAAGCCTGGCCAACATGGTGAAACCTCACCTCTACAGAAAATACAAAAACGAGCCAGGTGTGGTGGCACACACCTGTAATCCCAGCTACTCGGGAGGCTGAGGAAGAAGAATCGCCTTGAACATGGGAGGCAGAGGTTGCAGTGAGCCAAGATCGCGCCACTACACTACAGTCTGGACAATAGAGCAGGACTCCATCTCAAAAAATAATAATAAAATAAATTTAACAAAGACACACTCTGTAGTCCTAGCTACCTCAACAGGCGCTCAAGGGCATCCACTAGAAGAGGGCAGCAAGGATTCTGAGCTACGGTGGGGAGGAATGGACTTCGGGGAAACATGGGGTCAGGGACAGGACAACTGAGGCAAACCTCAGAACAGACTGAGCCCTGTTAGGGGCAAAAACACAGGCTGGGAACCACAGGATAGCTCTTGAAGTAGCATGTGGAGGGCGGATGAGGACAATTTTTCTCACTCCTGCATTGTTTCCTCTGGTCTTTCCTTTTGAACTCTTCCCCATATCTGTCCCCTTCCTTATCTGCCCTTCCACTTTACAAAAACTTTTTTCCATTCTCTTGTCTCTTTTTCTTTGCTCATTTTCTCTTACACAATTTTATTTCCTCACTCTTTATTCTTGCCCTTAATGAGCTAAAACATATGTGATGCATTGGAATTGTTTTATTTTGAAGTTCAAAATAGGTCAATTGAGTATTTCAAATTTCTTACTTCAAAAGTCCCTAAGCATTAATCCCACCCCAACTATTTTACCTGTGCTCTGATTTCTTTTCTTCTCAAGATAATTCATAATACTTAAGACAGAAGATTTCCTATCCCTGACTTAGCAGGTGCATTCTTCATTCTTTTAATCTTTGCTCCTACGGCTGCTACCTTGCCAATCCCTTCACTATATTGTTAATTTTGAACTTTGTGAGCTCAGGGAATAATGGGTGCTAAGGACACAATATAGTTGGTGCATGTAATATTGTGCTTTGTGGTGAGATATTTTTTTTTTAATCAAACTTTTTTTTGTTTTTTGTAAAGCAAAATAAGCACTGTTGTTCTGAGATCACATACTGCAGAATCAACATATCGGTGACGGTTCAGCAAATTACTATGTCTCTCTACCGAAGATAGATTTCCAAGTTTCTTGTGTCTACTGTCTGTTTTTCTAATTATTTCCCAATAATCTGGTTAAACAACACTTCCCACCTCTGAATTCCATTTTGATTTTTGAAATCCACACTTCTAATTTTAAATCCATTGTGTGTAGCTCCACTCTTCATCCTAAGCCATTTACTCTTGTCTGAGTCTACCATGAGAGTGCCCTTTCAGAAAATTAGAAATAATAACTAAATCACTCAGTAGGAAATATTACAAACTGATATAAGTGAAGTATTATTGAGAAGCCTCTTTTTACATAAATACTATTTCATATCACCATCCTTTACTTGCTCTAGAATAAAAAGAACATGGTAGAAAATTACAGTAGTTCCCCTTTATCTGAGGGTCAACCACAGTCTGAAAATAGGTAAGTACTGTACAATAAGATACTGAGTAAGAGGAAGAGAGAGACAACATTCACATAACTTTTATTACAGTATACTGTTAGAACTGTTCTAATTTATTATTGGTTAGTGCTATTAACCTCGTACTATGCCTTTTTTCCTTAAAGACAAGTTCTCACTCTGTCACTCAGGTTGGAGTGCAGTGGTGCAGTCATGGCTTACTGTAGCCTCAACCTCCTGGGCTTCAAGTGATCCTCCCACCTCAGCCTCCTGAGTAGCCGGGACCACCAGTGTACACCACCATGTCCAGCTAATCTTATTTTTAGTAGAGATAGGGTCTCTCTATATTGTCTAGGCTGGTCTCAAACTCCTGGAACTCAAGCGGTCCTTCCACCTCAGCCTTCAAAAGTACTGGGATTACAGGTATGAGCCATCATCCCTGGCTACTATCCCTTATTTATAAATTGTAACTTATCATAGTATATATATATGGAGGAAGGAAAAAAAAAATATATATATATATATAGGGTTTGGTATCATCTGCATTTCAGTCATTTACTGGGGGTCTTGGAAGGAATCCTCAGTGGATATGGGAAGATTACTATATTTATAATAAAGTCTGAGTGCATGCAAATGTTATAGGCTGAATCCAAATTTATGAGTACATTGTTATTTTTAAAAATTACAACCATTAGATATAATGGTAGAACTTTGGGCTTTGTTGGCTAGTTTATTATTCTGAATCTGGACAGAATCTAAAACTGTTCTATACAACCCTATGGAAAAGATTAACCAACAGACTTTCCATCTAAGGGAACTAGTTCCCATCTTTAAACTAAATCCCTCCTGCTGAAATTGAATTCTTTAAAAAAAAAATAATCCCATACGCAGACGTAACTAGAAAAGAGCCAGTCATAATCCTCTGTAACATATTTCTACACTTAGTAGGAAAAAGTAATCCCCTCAACTTTAACTAAATATCTGTATTATACAGCCAAATATTTCTTTATTCAACTTTTCAACTGCAATGTGGCTCTTTCCTATATATTTAAATTCTAAACTCTTGGTTCATTTAAATTTTTGAACCTTAATTTCTTCAGCTAAAAAAAAAAAGTGGAGCTAAAAATACTTGCCCTGTTACTCATCTTTTGAGTATCAAATTAAATTATATACCTAAAAGCATTTTTAAGAGGTAAAAAATGAATATCCATTCCAAGTAGGTATGTGAGCAAACAAAAGAGAAAATTTCAGAATGCAGAAAAGAAAAGACACAGGGACAACACAGTGAAGATTTAAGTCACTTTATCTGTATTCTCTGCACTAAACTAAAGCTAATTCATTCTGTGACAACCTCCAGGTTTGATTCTAATAAAGACTGGCTTAGTGATTCATAATGAGTTAAGATCTCACCTACCACTGTATTCAAAAAAAATCTCCAGCATTCAAAAGTCTTGAGTTGGCTGCTGGCAGGGGATGATATAACTAGGGAGAGAAGGACACTAATCTCCGATCTAGCATTTACTTGCTTTAGGATCCTGGGAAGACTTCACAGGCTACCCAAGCTTTAGATCCCCATTGGTAAAATGAGGCTACCAATTGGACCCTCCTCAATGCTGCTGGGAGAATTAAATAAGAGAGTTTAGGTAAAGTTCTGGCACAGTGCATGACTCATTTGTGAAACACTCAGATACAATCAGGACCAGTAAGCGAAAAACAATTAAAAAGATACATATGTACTTCACATTAAGTTGCGATAAAATATCTAAGTAACAAATTATTTCCCAATTGTCTCATATGAGAATCAGCCCTTTTCCTCCAGTAGGGTTCTGCTGAGTTCTCTGGAATCTTTCCTAACAGATTATCTACATTTTCAACTGTTTTCTTTAAAGGTCAGAGAGAACTAAAGACTTAAAAGACTCAATCTGAGTACAGAACCCTTTTAGATTTCCGCCAATCCTCCACAGTTCTCCTGCCTGTACCTATTTCAAGTACAAGTTTTTTGTTTGTTTGTTTGTTTGTTTTTTGTTTTGAGATGGAGTTTCACTCTTCTTACCCAGACTGGAGTGCAATGGCGCGATCTCGGCTCACAGCAACCTCGGCCTCCTGGGTTCAAGCAATTCTCCTGTCTCAGCCTCCCGAGTAGCTGGGATTACAGGCGCGCGCCACCATGCCCAGCTAATTTTTGTATTTTTGGTAGAGACGGGGTTTCACCATGTTGACCAGGATGGTCTCGATCTCTTGACCTCGTGATTCACCCACCTTGGCCTCCCAAAGTGCTGGGATTACAGGCGTGAGCCACCGCGCCCAGCCCTCAAGCACAAGTTTTTAAGTAAATCACCTTTACAAGTCTTTCCAAAGCATTCTGCTTATTTTTCATAGAAACAGCTCCAGTTGACACGACATTTAATTAAATTATGCAATAGAAACCACTGGCAAATTGGTAAATAAGCAAGCACAACTGACTCTTGGTAAGCATCTGACTTAACAGATAAGAAATGTATAGGAGTGTCAGAAAGTCTACCAGCGATGAGTATCAATGTGCCATGGACACTCCAAAGGAAGTCTTATGAGGAAATGAGAAGCTGTTTTCTCCACAAGATGGATTCTGCAAAGGTCAGAAAGGAGTTTATATCGTATCTCAATGATCATCATCATTAATTTTATTCTAATCCTATATAGATGAGTTTGTCCTTAGAAGATCTCACATAAATTGTCTTCCCTTGACCAAATAGTAACCTAAGACAAGTTGATCTCTCTCCCCAAAAGACTATAAAATATACTTTCGACTTGGCTAAATTCAGTCAAATGGTTCAACATCTGTAGTAATTCTAGCTTGCAAGTGATAGAGACAGGAAAAGATCTAAGAAACACAAGGTACACTGCTGTTGGGCTCAGTTTAGTCACATGCCTCCATAAACAATAAATGAGAGTCTCTTGTGCAAACTAAGCTTTGAGTGGCTTGTGCAGACGCTACTGGATGAGCAAAGATGTCATGCTTCAGCTTTGACAACTGTGTTCCTTGGGAGCTAAACTGTTAACTACAAATGACCAGCCCTCTAACACCACTTCTAAAAGACCATATAGCTACAAGATGCTGTATGCCGGACAGCTGTGAGGAGTCTGACAAGAAATCTGATGCTACTAATAAAGTGCTGAAGATTCCAATGGATTTACATGTTACACAATTCGAGGTTTCCGCAGAGGGGAAATGCCCTTGCTTCTTGGGTTTCTGGGATGTTTTCTTAAGCAAGAGAAAAAGAGGTAGAGCCACAGCTAGCACACTGGGAATGCACATCATCATCACACCCTCCTCTATCCCTTTATTATAACATGAGTAGTTCATGGAGCAGGGCTGTATAAATGAATAGACAAAGAACAAGAATTGTCACTCTAATGCTAACATCAAAAAACTGTGGTCCAAATCTTGCCATTTGGAAATAAACTTTTATTGGACAACAGCCCATCCATTTGTTATGCATTGTCTGTCACTGTTTTCATGCTACAATGACAGAGATAAGAATTGCAAGAAAATCTATGGCAGACAAAGCCTAAAATATTTACTACCTGGCCCTTTACAGAAAAAGTTTGCTGGCCCCTGTTAGTGCTAAGAAACAAACAAACAAATTTAAAAAAAAAAAAAAACTAGAAAACTCAGCCCTCCCAACACTTTGGGGAAGAAAATAAATAGCTGTTCAAAAAAGATGCTTATCTGACATGCGAGTCCTCCCAAAAAATCACAGAAACAGATTATTTAAATACACTATTACTTCTCGGAATGACCAAACACACACAATACAAATATTGTCTCAAGCTGTTCTATTTGTTGTTGTTTATCTGTTTACTCTGTCATCATGAAAAAGCAAAAATAGTCATGAAGTTTCCAGACGCTGACAAAATGCTTTTGTATGTTTCAGAGGCAAGTAAACAAATCTAACACAAGTTCAGGTGCTTGATACTTCACTTAGATTCACAGGCTTGTTATGCCTCAAAATAAGAATATAATCATTGTTCACTTAATTGTTGCACTGTTTATATGCATCTATATTTTTTAAATAGTCTCAGGTTAAAGAAAAAACTATCTACAGATTGCCTTTTAAAAAAATCCAGCCTTGTAATTTATAATGAAAACAGCAAACCCTACATCCTGAAACAGCTCAGCTTCTTTGTTGATAATTCTAAACATCACTTCTTTTCTGTCCACTTACCTCCAGTACTGGCCGGGGAAAGAGTACAGTAACAGGCATTGCTTTGGGTAAAATGGCAATTGATAGAGGTTATTTTCCAGCTATCATGCCCCATTTCCTCAAGATAAATCACCGCCAGGAAGAAGCAAAGCCCATGGAATATTATTAAGTATAGAACAAGAGAAGGAAAATAGTGATATATGTAAACTGAACAATATTATAGCTTTATTATTAAATTTGAGTAAATTATGGCTCCAATTTAAAAAAGATTCGAGAGTCTATGTATGCATTAAGCAAAAAGTTAAGCTACACTCATAATGTTACTATAATTTATAAATTTCTCTCTACCAAAGAATTCAAGCCAATTATATATGCTTGAAATATATTTACACCACTACTTTCCTCCAGGCTCTGAAATTTCATTTAGGAAAAGTAATAAAAGGAAGAAAATTCCAAGTGCCAGGACACGTTTCAGTATTCACTCCTTGAAACAGTTCTTTTTCAAAGTAAAGAAGATTAATAATCTGCAAGTCTCTCTGCATATTAGGCTCATCCTAAAAGTAAACAGTAAATAAACTCAGTATTTATTTGAAGGAGGTATCAAAAATCCCAATTTATAGGTAAATATACTGAAATAAAGAAGAGCTTGAGACCTTTACTAAATACAAAACAGAAATATATGACACACACACAACAACAACAACAAAACACAAGAATTAAGTCATCTTCTGAAGACTAAATTCTAAGGCAACTGTTTAGAATTCTGAATGCACTTTTCGATTAGAAAATGGTCCTAAGGCAGCCTGCAAAGCCTGAAGGGCACTTCTTATCACCAGGTTTCAGAAGTTGATGACACTGGGTTGGTGAGAAGTCTCATTTCCCTACAGAACTTACAATTTCCATAGACAAAGAATTTATTCTTTCAGAGGACTTGAAAAATCATTCCTTTGACGCCACATTTCTATTCAGAGGAAAGAAAGACTTAAGAGCAAATGACTACCCAAGGATCCACAGCTAGAAACAGTATGTAAGATGTGCAGGGAAGAGCTGCCCCACTTCTACAGCTTTTCCTTGATGTGATGTACAGCTGAGCTAGACTTGACCTGCTTTCTTAAGCTCACAAAGAGAAATGGACAGAGTAAAGAAAAAAAAAATTGTTCCCAGCTTGGTAGGCAGGAGGTAGGGGGTGGAAAAGGAGGCAATGGCTTGAGGTAAAGCAGGGGTGTGCATGGGAAGCTGACTGAGGCCTGTGGGTAGACGTGAAGACAAAGGGTGAATGTAGCACAGGGGGACCCTTGAGAAGGAAGAAAGGGGTTGGCCAAACCTCTTCTGACTCAAAACTCTGTTCGAAGGCATTAAATGTGGCCTGTCCCAAGCAAAATTACTAATATCACCACTAATGCCTGTGCTCATGAATCATCAGTACTCAGTTCCCCATCTCCAAATCCCAAACAACAAACAACACCAGAGTTTTAAAAACTGCCAACATCCCACTGCAATGTGACTCATTCATGTGAATCCAAGCCAGGTCCATATCACATATTCTTCATACTCATCAAAACAGGCCTCAATATTGTATCCCTGTTTCTCTTCCTCTCTATACCTTTTTCTTTAAAGCAAACTTAATAGCAGGAACTATTGATATATTTAAACTTTGATCAAAATGTCCATTGTGGCTTTGAAAGGCGTAAGTCATATTCCCCACTTGGGCAAGAAACTATTTTGATTATTTGAGTTCATAATCCAAGGGGGTTGACCAATTTTTATAAAGTTTTATTCACTCTCGGGGTTTAGCCACAGTTAAGGCTCCCAACCTTATCTTTGGTTTACTTACAAAATAGCCACCCTGTATTTCAAGTATGGGGCAACCTACCCGCAAAGCAACTACTTACTTTTCTAAATCACAATCCTCGGCCAATCATGAGGAAACATCATTCCAAACGATGTTGCTTCATCCAACCTGCCCATCCATGATTGTGCTGAGCATTAAAACTTACATGTAAAATCATCATGTTAAAAACCTACTCATTCCCCAACATGCAGGACCTGAAAATGGCCAAGAAGGAACACCAGAATGAAAGTCATTTGGTATGAATGGCATTCAAGACCATCAGAATATTGTCTTGCTCTAATAGGCAAAAGGCATATACCTTGCAAACATATATCAGAACAGATATTGTCACAACTTGATTGAAAATTCAAACCAAAATTAATCAAACTTCAAATGCATCAACATTCAAATGCACCAATAGACCCTTCTAATAATTTTTTAATTTAGATTCAGAAAAACAGTATTTACACAAATAGTCCTTTTGCAAAAGTTGGTTTGATATTTCAGTTGGTTTTAAATGTCTATATGTTTCAGCACAGTTGGATAAAGTATGGCTGTCTATTTATAGACAGGCAGATTTGTGTGACTGGACACTTCAAACTCATCTTTCCATATGGATATGAGGTAAGATTAGATATAGATAAAAGTAAATATGCAAAATATTCAGTGAGAAGAAAATAAAAATATTTCTATTTATATAATGACCATATTTTTGAGACATACAACCAGCTGGAGTATAGTAGTGATGTCGAATACGATTTTTTTAAAAAAAAAAATTCATAGCAACAGGAGTATCAGAGTTTATAAACCTCAGAGTTTACACGGGTTTTAATGTACCTTCAGATCCTCAGCCATAAAATTACATATAAAATAGGACAACATATCAGAACCCAAGTTCTAAATCCAAATAAACATATTTTTTCAAATATGCCTTGTCAATGGGAAATAGACTTGAAGACAGACCCCATCACCAATCTGATTTCCCAGCAGCCAGAAATATTTTTGGCCTTTAGTCCCTAAAAAACTTATATAAACACTTTACTATCCTAACATTAAAAAAGAAACAGATACATGGAAGGTCAACTTGATTTAGAGAAGGAATGAGAAAGATTAACCACAAAAATTAACCCAGAGATAAACTGTTTGAATAACTTATTAGCTCTATGCAGTAAGTGAATGGAATCTTAGATTTCCAAAGAATATTACAATCCTTTGTAGACAACAGCAAGAAACTATGCAATTCATCAGAACAATAAGAATAACATTTGGCTTATAAATCTCGGTAGACATTCAATGCAACTAGAAGAAAAATGGTACTTTGACCACAGCTGGAGAAATAAAGAATGGGAGGCAAAAGAAATTTTGGCATTTCCATGAAAGTAAGATCAGTCAAAAGGATAAGATTACGTGACAATAATGAGACTAGGAACGAGAGAGGCCTGCGTAGTGAAATATGAAATACATTCTACAAAAATTTTGAAGACTAATAATGATCAACAGTAGTGGTATAGTTTTGGCCTAACATTATCTCACACTAGTCTCACAATAATAGTATATGACATGCATACATACATCACAGAATGAAGTACAAAGCAGGGTGTAAAAAGAAAAGCTCAATTATTTTTAATTTATTGATGTGTCAGTGTCTCACAATTAGAGTCCAATTCATTACTCTTGGTTTTAAATATAGGTAATAATTGATCTCTCCTCATCTCTCCCTACCACAACTTCAACTTGAGACTATCAACCACCTAGAGTTCATTTAAAAGGGTCTCATTGGTTCTGGTCATAGTAAAGAATTAGAATATTTTGTAAACCTCACTTTTTTTTTTTTAAGCCTACCAACTATAGAATATACATTCAAAATTTTTATGATACCAGAGCTCAAACTATGGAGCCGGTATTCTTAGATGGGGATCTTTAAAGTACTCCCAACTTAGCTTAAATAGAAACAAGTAACATTTCAACACAAATACATTCCTTTAAGATGTATATCTTTGGGGTATGCATCAAAACGTATGAAACCCAAATTTCCAGCTCTTCCACTGTGTTAAAACACACATGCACACACAGCACTCAGCATGCGGTAACACCCACCATCTGAGTGCCACATGCCTGGAGAGAGATGTAAGGCTGCAACGAATTCAACCAGATCCCATTTCTTTAAGGTCCAGAACTGAAAAGAACTGCTGAACACTAGGGGTGAACCTGTATCTCTTTGATCTCCATTGGAACAAAAAAGCAAAATGACATGCTCAAATGAAAAATCATTTACAATGGATGAAAGAAGGGCTATTCTTTCTTTGAATTCTATCTGTTTGGAGGAAAGGGGTGGGGGAACTTTGATGAAAAAGTAAATTCTCAAAACACAAAACAATCCCTATAAGATAATACCAATAATGGAATAGGGGTGGGAGAAATGGTAGAAGAATAGGATGCTAAAAAAGTTAATTCAGGTCCTATTAGAAAAGAGAGATGTTCTTATTTTCTTAAAAAAAAAAAAATTAGAGGGAGACAGTTTCTCATTTAAGTAAGACTAATTTTAAAAGAACCCGATTATAGTGCAAAGCTGCAAGTACAAGCCACTGATACATCATGCATTAACCCAATACTACTGTGACTCTCAAATTTATTTCAAAATGACAGAAATTTCGCTACCACTTTCTAGCAAGTTTACTACTTCATAAGATGTAAATGTTGGGAGTAAAAATTTGTCTAGCTGCCAACTTTAAATGTTAAAACTGCACTTAATTAAATGCCTTATTCACACAGGTCATGGTTCCCCACCTCATCCCCAAGTTACACCTTCAGGACAGTATTGTGAGGTTTTTATATAGTTCGTGTTATTTATATTTAGTTATTTAACATTTGTACAGACTCAGATCTGTACAATATTCAGCAAGCGTTCATCGCACACGTATATATCCCAGGTTTAACACAAGTATATATCCCAGCTAGAAAAACCGAGGAATACCACATTGTACTTGTCCTCTAAGACCTCGCTGTCCACTGGAGAAGTGGAGCACAGAGAGCAACAAAAACCTCCATTAACAAAAACGTTTCCAAAAGATGAGGCTCAACAATGAGTTGGGGATGGGGGAAAATCCAAATGTGTATCCACAAGGAAAGGTATTAAAGCATGGAGGGATGGCAGCCTGAAAGGGCACAGTAGGTTCAGCACCTACCAATGGTTCAGGGAGGTGAAGTCCAAGCTACACTTAGAAAAATGGCCAGAGATGATGCAGCAAAAGCTTGTCAGACCATGAGGGTGAGCCATCTACCTTTCTGAACTGCCAGATTTAGCTGAAGACCACAATAAGCCACTATGGGGTATCTTGCATGGGAATCAGATACACCATTCCAGAGGCAAGGTGGAACAGAGAGACAAGTAAATTAGACATGCTTGAAGCAGTACGGGCCAAATGTAATGAAGGCCGAACAATGTCGAAGACAGCAAGTTTGGAATCCCAACTTAGAGGGTACTGGTATCAATAGAGTTTCGAAAGGGGTAGAGGAGTAGCAAGGAGGATAACCAGGTTTCGAACACAGATGTCAGTCTCAATCACTGAGAAAGAGAAAACCAGTTTCTGAAGAAGCTGACAGTGGGAAGGGAAGACTGGGTCAGAGTTACATGTTGAAAAGTACAGCATAAGAATATAGATCCTGGGGCTGCTGGTTTATATCTGACGGCTGAGATCTGATGGCTATTGGGTATGGACGAGACTGCACATGGAGAGTATAGAGACTGTAAAGGAAGCTATCTGTAAAAGGAATTTGTGAAGTGCAAATGAGATAATGTACATAAATGCATTCTGTAAGCTGCACTTTTGATATACAGTCACCCCTGGTATCTGCAGAGGATTGGTTCCAGGACCCCTTTCAGATATCAAAGTCCACAGATGCTCCAGTGCCTCATATAAAATAACATCATATTTGTATATAACCTATGCACATCTTCCCATATACTTTAAATCATTTCAAGATTATACCTAATACAATGTAAATGCTATGTAAATAATTATTACACTGTTTTTTTTACTGTATTGTTTTTAATGTGATTTTTTTGTTGTTGTATTTTTTTTTTTCCAAATATTTTTAATTCATGGATGGGTGAATTAAAAAATGCAAAACCCATGGATACAGAGGGGTAACCGTATAGGTATTTTTGTTTTAACAAAACATCAGAATCCATCCTGTTTATCAAGAATCTCTACTGAGTTGTCTTTTTATAAGCAGCTCTCTATTATGGAATACAGCTATGATTAGAATTCAAAGTAAGTCAGAGAGAACTTTAAGGAGCACAGGCTATTAAAATGTCTTCATAGAAATTACATAGAAACCCACGCCCCCAGATTAGAACCACAAACAGTTAAGAGCCCACTGCAAACAAGCCTATAAAATACATATTAGCTCATTCCCCAAAATGCAGTATAGAAAGTAGTTTCACTGAAAACTATAAATTTTCCACAAACTACTAATGCTTCTGGTTCCTTCCTTAGCTGTATTTACTAACCAGAAAGAAGCTAAATGAGAAAGTCCCTTTGCTTTGAACATACACGCCAAGTCTCTAGAACCTCTGCCTACATTCCCAACTTCTCAACAGCCATCAGCCAGATCTGCTCCTCATCCAGAGAAGTAGACATCAAACAATCGAGCCTATCTGTAAATGCAAGGACAGCAGGTAACTTGATAAAACATGTAACAAACCTCAGACTCACCAAGTTTTCAACACTGTACCTCGCCCAGGCCTTTCATAACAGTGTGTAACAGCTGCTGTTATGTTAGATGGAAGGAATTGGTTAAAAACAGCCTGAATTTCTAAAGCATGTGTTATTTTTCAAAAAATGAAAGACGCTGTTAAAATAGCTCTATTGCTTACATATCTATTAAACTGTTTAAAATTGACAATCCTTAATTTAAGCCTATTCTTGGAAATAGAAGTCCATTTCCGCTGTCAGAAAGAACAGATTTCACAAGCACCGGATCAACACAATCTTAGGACTCATAAGTAGGTTTCAGCAAGAAAAAACTAACCTTACAGAAAACAAATCTGTCAGACATCTTTAAGACTTTGTTTTAATTTTTTAAAAGGGAACATCTTACCCGCGAAGTGTCTCAACCTACTCCTAAAGACATCGTTACCCTGAAGGATCTTCTAATATATTCATTTATTCATACAAAAAAATATTGATTTCTATAGTTGTGAAACAGGCCCCATAAGGCAACCTCAGCCTCCTTCTCTCATCACGGCACAGACCAAATCAGGTTCCAGAAGAGAGTCCACTAAGCCCCAGCTAAAGAGTAGGCTGGGGACTCTAGTTGAAGGCTGGAGTCCAGGCCTGATTCAGAAGGAATCCTATCTTCCTAGTTACAATAAGGGAGGAGACAGGCCAGCCAAGACCAATAATATGGAGAGAGTGACATACTGGATCAAGGATAAAAAGTGAAAGAATTCTATGAAGCCTGAGTGAAAGCTGAAGGTAGGAAAGATGTGCCAGGAAGGGGCCAATTAAGTCTGGGAAACAATATCAGTATCTGATAAGCAATGAAGATGCACTTCTCAGGACATCGGAATAGAACTGCATCCCAAGTGTCTTACCTGACTGTGTATACCTTGAACTGCCTTAGCCTCCTACTCTGAAGACTAAATGGGGCCAGGTGCGGTGGCCTATCCCTGTAATCCCAGCACTTTGGGAGGCCAAGGTGTGTGGATCACCTGAGGTTAGGAGTTCGAGACCAGCCTGGCCAATATGGTGAAACCCTGGCTCTACTAAAAACACAAAAATAAGCCGGGCATGGTGGTGTATGCCTGTAATCCCAGCTACTGGAGAGGCTGAAGCAGGAGAATCACTTGAACCTGGAAGGTGGAGGTTGCAGTGAGCCAAGATTGCACCACTGCACTCCAGCCTGGGCAACAGAGCAAGACTCCGTCTCAACAATACATACATACATACACAAATGGACTCAGCATTAACGCAGAAGAACACAAAATATCAATAAATCCCTTAATTTAGAAAATGGAGGCCATTCAGGAGGGATCCTCCCTCCGTTATAAATTTGCTCAGGTCATCCTTGCTTTTCTCCATCTCTTACCTTGAAGCAGGGTTCCCCCACTTCCCTTTCCAAGGACTATTTCTACCCTTGAACCTACTCCCTCCTCATATCCTGAGATTTTGCTCCATCAGCTTATTATCACCTCTTTCCTACATTTTTGATCGTTCTCCTGCCATTGGCTTCTTTCCCTTGACTCTCAAACATATTAATACTTTTAAAGAAAAACTGCTACTTCTTCAAGGTACATAATCTTTATCACCTTTCTTTCAAAGCTTAAAGTCTTCACAGAATAATAACTACCCTGGCTTTTCCCTTTTTTCCCCTTTTTTAACCACCGGAAACCTGGGATGTGATTCCGACACTATTTTTTTAATTAATGTACATACAAAAGGATAGCAACTGATCGTTCAACTGGTTTCTCATTGAGGCGCATTTCACTGGCCGTCTCTGGAAACTTCACTTTTGACAGACCCCTCACTTCTGGACTCTCTTTTGTTGGCTGCTTGAACACTCATGGTCCATCTTCCCTCTGCCTTGCACATGGCTCCTGCACAGTCTCCCATGCAACTCTTTCTCAACCACTTATAGGTATTCTCCAAAATTCTGCCTTTGTCTTCTTTCTTCTCTGCGCATACTATTTCTTGGCAACCTCACTCATTTCCCAGATCTTCATCTTTTTGAGAAGGATTTCTGTAACTCTCTCTATTCCTGGCTGCTCTCCCCAGTTCCAGACATATGTTTCCAATTTATTTAGTGAGCATAGCTATAAGAATGTCTTGAAGAGATCCTAAACATAGGAATATGAAACATAACTTGTCCTTAACCCAATCTAAAGCTGTCAATATCTTGTTAGTCACTGAGCTCCACACTGCAATAATCTTTTACTTCTTGGCATACCTCATGACCAGGGTTATGGTGGGCCCAGAGAGACGGGAAGAGAAGAATTCAGGAGTGGGCACAGGAAGCTTTCCCTTATGGTAAAGGGGCAGATGCTTGAGGGCTGAAAGTCAGAGAACCTATGGTTCTGACTGCCATTAATATGGCATATTATTTCCTGCATGATGGCTGTAATGACAACAGAACTTGGGATTTACTCTGTGAGAAACTACGGCAAGAGCAAGTCTCATCCAGTCACTTGTGTCCTTAACTCATTACATACCCTTGGAATGCTTGTTTGCTGGTTCAATGATAAAGCTAAGTGACAGAAATCTTAAAAAGAAATGTGATTCTTACCAGTCTTCAAGCCAGAGTAATCTATATGGTGATGCCTAACTCACTTCCTCCTTCTTAACCTCCCACTCCTAATTTTATTCCAACCTCAGCAATGTCACTCACATATAATCTCGTCATTTGAATTCCCATGAACAATCCTTGAATGAGGACTGTTTCTACTTGTTTGGAAGACTGTACCACATTTCTAACACATACACCCTTTTTTCTCCCCTACGCTTTCACCCAGCAACACTTCCACCAGAGGCAGTTTGGCTGTTCTCTCCGCTCCACAATTATCCTGTTATCACCCCAGCCCTCTCTCACCCCAGCACCCTAAGTTCTAGCAACATTAAATAACTCAACATTCTAAAATAGAAGCCAGGTTCTCCCATCACTATACCTTTTCGATCCAGCGGTTCTCTTGGGCTGGATGCCAGACACATTCCAAATCCCTATGCCCCTTGCAGCTCAGACACTTACTCTTCTAAGACATTGTACCAGGTTCTCTCCTCATTCACCCCTATGGCTCAGTCCCATCTCTAGGGCCTTAATTACTCAGGCCTTGAACACTTTGTGTTTCTATCTACTCGGGTATCAGTCTTCTAACTGGAATTTAAGACTTAAGAGAGTTCAAGTTTTGAGGTTGCTTTGTAACCTCAGAAGCACTAACATAGCACTCACCACATAGAGGGTAGCATACTTCGTGAAAAAAAAACGCCAGATGTGGAGTAACAAGAGTGGCAAGTAGAGGTCAAGTCTCAATCTACTCAGGTATGTTGCAGCAGTGATCTCCACCCAGTTACTTAACTTTTTGATTCACATTCCCCTCATCAATAAAATGTTAAATATTAATTATTAACGTTGGATTTTTCTAAGGACCACATGAGATAACATATATAAAAGTTATTTGGAAAACCAGTATGATGCACACAAATATAAGACAGTATTATTAAGATATTTTGCACAATGTCTGTTGATGAAGATTGACCCAAACTTATCTTTCTACAAAAGAAAAATTGCTATAAATGATTAAGTACTTTTCTACAGGAACTAGAAGATACAAAAACATCAAAGCAGTTTGCTCATTGGTAATAGTTGATCTCGTTAAGGTCACTGCACTGTTTTCTTATACTAGAACATAAAGCGCTAATCAAAGTATTAAAACTAGATATTAAAATGCAGTACTTTCTAGCCTTCTGTATAACTTTAGGCATTAATATGGGTAAACTAATCATTATATTAGATGATGACTACTCAGATACCTAAATGCTAAGTTATATCTTCAATATAAATGTCAATTAAATGAAATAGCTCTTGAAAAAGAATTTATACCATTTTTTCTTCTGATTCACCATTAACATAAATAGCTATACTCTCACTGACCAATGTAAATGAGCTTTTAAATTTGAAGTTCTGTAAGAAGAATGTGTTCAATGCTGCCTCCCCTCCCCCGCCCCGACACACACATTTAACACCCTGTCTGCATTACTTCTGAAAAGAAGAAACCCACCGTGCAGCAGGCGGTGGGAAATATAATGCAGCTTTACACTGCATCATGAAAGCAAGAAAACAGCCAGCTGTGAGTCAGAAATAGAACAAAATTTTGAGTTGCAAACCCAAGGGACCTTCAGGTAACATTGAAAGTGCTCCTGAATGATGAATAGCTGATTTTTTTTCAGATTCACGATGGACACTGCAGGATATATTTAACATATTAATTTTTAGTTTTAAAAGCAATAAACCTGTTGGTCAGACGGAAGCCTGACACTCACAGCAGCTGATCTATCAATCAATCCAACATGGCCGGGCTCTGCCAGCAGCTCCTGACACCAATTAGGAAACTAAAATAGTGAACTGCTGCTACCAGGTTATAGTTTTGCCAATTAGAGCACATCCTGGGTGAGAGGGACCAATGAACACTAGAACTCAGGGTCAGGAGAGAGAGGTGAAAAGAGCCTCATGTAATGTGACATGAAAAAGAAAGATTGCAGGAGGGACACAGAAAAGAATCAAGACAGTGTGGAATCAAACAGCACATGTTATTGTTCACTTGTCAAACACATGCAGACACTAAGACAAAGCAAAAACAAGGTGCTTCCCTAGGTCTCTACCCTGGAAGGCACTGCTTATTGGCCTAGGCAACTTGCTAGCCAATCACTGCCGCCCATGCACACTAAGGCTGCTGTCTCCCACTGTTCCCCTTTAGTGAGGATTCACAAGTTAAGCCGCTACACACAGTGCCTTAACGTCAAAGGCAGACCACTGATAGACATATATCAAAGTGTTGGAAGGACAATATTTCAAATCAGGCTCATTATTAACATGTAAACCTTTTTTGCTAAATTTTCTCATTTTTACATCCTACAAAATTGTAGGGACCTCCTTTCAATTTTTCCACCTGAGCTCCCCTTCTAAACCATGACTCAGAGACCTGACTTACTCAACTTCATAAGATTTAAGGACCTCAAAATCAGTCCCCTTGAGGCCCTTCATCTAATGACTATTTCCTGCCTCAGAAAACCTTCTCTTAATTCCATTTGGAGCTGGCTTTGAAGGGCTCCCAGCCGATCTTGTCTGTTTTGTGTCATCTGAAAAAGCAGACGGCAAAAAGCAAGGCTGACAAAAAAAGACCTTCCAGTGTATGGAGGTTTTAAACAACCAGGGTCCCTTTCAGATGCAGATGGAAAAACGAGGTCTTGACCAGTTTCATAAATTTGTTAAGCAGATTCCGTCCTGAGTTAGATGAAAACAACAGGCAAAACATCCTGAACTCCTGAGCGTTAAAAGGAACTGTTATTTCTCAGGGCAAAATGCGATTTTCACTTATAAACTGAGTCATAGCTGTTGTGATATATTTTCCACAAAATCAAATGGTAATCTCATTATGGTGACTCAAATTTAACTCTGTTGCTGTCAGCTCTGCCATGGTTTCATAAGAAGGGGCCACGTGACTTCTGATGATGTGTTCAGCATGACATACACATCACGAGAAGTATATATTTCAATGACAATGTGCAAAACATCAGCCGGACTTTATCCTAAGACTCTTCTAAAATGTTCTATGGCCCTAACAACATAAAACAGATTTTCCCTCTAGAATCTCAGCTACCCTTCGGGATCAGTGGAGAGCTTTGAAAAATACTAGGTTCCAATTTGCAGAGATGCTGATTTCACTGGTTGGAAGTGATGTCTGAGAACCAAGATATCTGTTAAAGATCCACTGACTTAGCCCACACCTGGGTACTCCCAACCCCATAAATGTACTCACTATCAAAACACACCATTAAAAAACTAGATGTCATCCGATCCAATGATAGAGCATAACAGAAAGTCTTATTACTCAGGCCTAGGACAGGTGAAAAGAATCCCTGGGCAAAGGGGACCACTGTCAAAAGGGCTCCTGTGTCCGAGCAGAAGAGACAGTGTTCCAGGTCCTGGGGACAAGCATACAGGACCAGAATGTGCCAGTGGGATTTCTGAATAATGATGGCAGAGGACTTATTTCAGGTAGCCCAACTGGGTTGTGGGTGGATGTCAAAGGGAGACAATAAGTTGCCTTGCCTTCAACCTGAATTTACTGGGAACTGCAGAAGTGGATAAAGCTGGGGCAGCTGATGATTTCCACCCTGGCAGATTAAGGTTTAGCTAATTATCATTTCACTGGGAGGGACTTACTGGTCCTAAGTCTCCTTCTCCATAGCAGCTAAAGTGGAGAACCACTACTCCAGAGCAGTACTTCTCAAACTGTGATTTGCCTAAGGATTCACCTGGAGATCTTGTTAAACTACAGATTCTGCTTCAGTAGGTTCAAGAAGGGATGGAGAATCCCACTTGTAATAAGCTTCCAGGTGATGCCAATGCCACTGCTCTACCTACTGCATTTGCTCCTATTCCTTGAAACATCCTCCTGCTGAGTTACAGGCCTTTCACAAATGAAAATCCTATCGTGGTCTTGGGCTCACACACTGAGGATCTCTTTGGAGAATGTCTGTGTCCTACAGAAATTAACAATCCGTGGGGTGGGAAACAGAGAAGCAGAGAAATGCTGCAGTCTATAGTTCCCTCTCATCTTACCCAACATCGCTGTTCTTCATAGGCTTACCTGATTCTGAAACCAAATATATAGTTATATACCTATAATAGGTTTCCATATTTAATGTCTATCTTTCCCCCTAGAATACATACTTCAAGAGAACAGCAGCCTGTGTATCACATGCCCACGGTAACTCTAGAGCCTGAAACAGGCCATTATGGAGTAGGTATTCAACAAATGTTTGCCTCCTCAAAACGGACTGAATGAGATGACACGGACATCTTATTTCGAGACAGTGCTAGGTTCTACCGCTCCTATACTACCAGTTCATTCCAGGCAAAGACACATGGGGCAATAATCTTAGTCTAGCCTTTTAGCCCATATTTAGGTAGGTCTTCCTGGCAAGGTGTACGAGATGACAAAGATGAGACTATTCCGCATCTTCTCAATTGCTAACACATTTCTTTTTTTTTTTTTTTTTTTTTTTGAGACGGAGTTTCTCTCTTGTTACCCAGGCTGGAGTGCAATGGCGCGATCTCAGCTCACCGCAACCTCCGCCTCCTGGATTCAGACAACTCTCCTGCCTCAGCCTCCTGAGTAGCTGGAATTACAGGCACACGCCACCATGCCCAGCTCTTTTTTTGTATCTTTAGTAGAGACGGGGTTTCACCATTTTGACCAGGATGGTCTTGATCATTTGACCTCGTGATCCACCCGCCTCGGCCTCCCAAAGTGCTGGGATTACAGGCTTGAGCCACCGCGCCCGGCCTCTATCACATTTCTTATACTATCTCCAGCACGGCATGGAAAAGATACAAGTGGAGGAAGCACATTTTTGTACTTGAGTTTCCTTCAGTTGCCATAATGAACATGCCTGGCATAAAAGAGCTTTAGAAAAAAAGGGAGGCAGCCTCTGGAAAGCCAAGCCCTGAGTATACTCCTGTAACCCAAACTCCACTGGATCCCCAAAGGACCAAGAAGAAATGGCAAGAGAGAAACTCTCACAGCCTCGGGAAAAGTATTCATCCTGCCTCAGAATTCAACTCACAAATGCCTACTGGCAAAACTATTCAAGGTCTCACAAAATTAGAAAACTAACAAAATTAGAAGTACAAGCACCTGAGGCAGCACATGAGCAGAAGTCAAACTAGGGGAACACAGATTTTGCTCAGGCGCATGAACCCCACAAGGCCAGCACTGACTCTCAGTGATTTTCAAACTATAAGCTGCTACCTATTATTGGACTATAATATCATTTTAGCATATCACACTAGCATTTTTAATATGAAAATACAAAAAAAAAAAAAAACCAGAAACTATAAGAAGGCAGAAAAGAATAAATCACAAGTAGTAAATCTTCATAAGTATGAAATAAAATCTGTGTGTACTCTGGGTCATGATGTAAAATACACTGTTACAGGCTGTAATTTAAAAAAAAATTATAAATATCCATCTATACCAAGAAGGGTCATATTTCATATAGTCCCTATATCTGAACTGGTAATGTTCACAATTATAATAAGAGAACACATTTATACTAAAGAGGCAGTTTGGCATAGTAGCCCAGAGCATGAGTCTGGAGCCAAACTGACTGGTGACTAGACAAATCACTTAACTTTTCTAAGCCTCCTTTCTATCACAGGGTGTTTAGTCCACTTCTGCTGCTGCAATAGAATACCAAAGACTGGGTAATTTGTGAAGAAAAGAAGTTCATTTAGCTCATGGTTCTGGTGGTTGCAAAGTCCAAGGGCATGGTGCCAGCATCTGCTTGGCATTTGGTGAGGGCTTTCTTGCTGCATTATCCTATGGCAGAAGGCAGAAGAGCAAGTGAGCCACACAAACCAGAGAGAGGATGGGTCAAACTTATCCTTTCATCAGGAAGCCATTGCCTGGACAACTACCCACAACTGAAATAACTGCAGTAAACCATTCATGAGTGCTCTGAGAGGCCCACTCTCACAACGGCAATTAAATTCTGAGGTGAGTTTTAGAAGGGACATTCTAACCATTGCAAAGGCAGAAGAATATAACCACCTCATGCTTTAATAATTTAACAATGTTAAGAATGTACATGGAGTTAGCATAGTGCCCGGCATGAGTGAGCACCCAATAAATACCAGGCATTATTGTCCCCTTTAAATGCAGGTCTGACGTGCTTATTTTCCATTATTTCAATGACAAAATAACGAAAGAACAGAGGATAAGATCATTTTCATGTTAGCAAAAGACTGTGGCTGCTACAAAAATAAAAACTGAGGAATTCATCTACTTCTGGAAGAGTCCATTTGAAATCAAAAACTTGCCTTTGCAAAAGGGCAAGAAGCAAAAGCACTGTACTCACAGAAATGCCTCAAAGTTAAGACACAGCACGAAAAGGGAGCGCAGGTCAATAAAGGCACAAATTAAATTTTCACACCAGCACACCTGAATGTCTTCCTACAACTTGCTCTTGTTTTAAACTGCCCTTTCAATCAGGCCCATAAACGTATGCAGGACCTTCAGCTTGCCCTATTTCCCAATCTTATTCAAACCGTGAGGAACCACATGCTGTGTTCTTAAGAACCAATTATTAATTAGAAACTCTGGAAAGCTGGACAGCACTCATTATTATTAAATCCAATATCCAAAAAGGATGTGGATAATTACTATATTTGCTTCTCCAACTGGTCTTGATAAAACATGCTAAAGTTATTCTTGACACAAGTGTCACCGGTGGTAAAGGGCTCAATTTGCTGGCATCTCATCAATAGCAAGCTTGAAGCCCCCATTGCTTGCAGTTAAACTAACAGTTTATATTAGGCTAAACACAGTTTGGTAGCCATTGTCAAGAAAATTGGAGTTGCTCAGGCATGGCAGAGTTACTGATGTTATTTGTTTGGAAGCCTTGTGATTTAGTGAATCACTACCAATTGTTAAGCAAGTAATTAAACTACAAAGCCAAGACCTGTGATTTTTCAGTCTTTTCAAAGCAATAATCATCAAAATTCCAAGTACCATTTAACTGATTCCCTTCTTAAACATGCTGGCAACATTTATGTTGTTGTCATTCATTCAGTTGTACAGTTTATAAAAACTAGATTATGACCTTTATAGAAATTATATACCACTCAATGACTTTGATAAATATGAGAGGTTTAAACAAAAAACTCACAAAAAGTAGTTAATGAGGACTGGACATAGATTTGGATTTGCTCATGTATACGGCTCTCTTAGGTTTAAATCGCAACTCAAAAAGTCCTATTTTGGGAACTGAAATACTAAAATAACTGGACTATTGTTCTTATAACCTTTTCCAAACATAAGAATGCATTATATAAATTTCACAATTCCCCTAAGTGCCTTTAAAATTATAAGCAATTTAGTCTGTGATTCATGTACCATACTGACTGCATTCAATTTTTTAAACTTCACATCTCAATTATATCCTAATATTATGGGGGCTGGAATGCATTAAATAAATCGTATTTCACAGACTCCTGGTAAAGTAATAATACTTACATGCATTTTAGAAGAAATTGGCTTGCATTATAAATGTATTCATAATGTCATTACCTGCTTTTCCACACTGACTGAAATATTAGGCAGCAGTGTCTACTTCAAGCTACTAATGGAAGCTTTCAGGAAACCTTACACTTAGGCTGTGGCTGGCAATTAGCAGTGTTAGTTAATATAATCCAATGTTTACAAACAGCAATTTACCCAATATATAAAGCAGCTATTGTAATTAGTGAAACAGTTACTGATTAAGATTTAATATGGTGGCTGGTATTTCAGCCTGTGCTATGTAAAGAGAATGAACTGATCTTTCATCTGTTAAAAGATATTTCCTTTTCAAAGTACCTTATTACTATAAGATATTTTACTCACAAACATACTGCCATTAAGAAAATTCATTCATTAAAAACCTGTATTACTTAAAAATAATACATCAGTGTTCCTATAAAATGACAGGAATTTTAAAATCCCAGCAAACACTTTCAACAACTTATGAAAATTTCTATTTTAGAGGCCTGTCAAACACAGCTATTGTTCTCTCTAATTATTAAATATTAAATAATTGTATCTTTCATTTATATCCCTTCCTAACGTGCAAGGCACTTTCATGTACATTATACCATATAATGCTCAAAATCATTTTGTGTGGTACATATTATAGCTATGAATCATTTCCCATTTAACAGATGAAAATACTAAGGCTCACGGAGGTTAAATTACTTGTTCAAAGTAAGACAAATGAGAATAAGGAATCATACTCTAGTTTCTTTATTCCAAAGTCAATATTCTTTCCTGTGTACTAAACTGAAGACGTAATACATCTATTCCCATAGCTGGGGTAAAAACTTTGAGGAACTCACCAATAAAAGGCTCAAACAGCATACAACTTAGAAATCGGTGGTTCAAAGTCACTTGAAATTTAATTTTGGAAATTGACATAACCAGCCTAGACAAGTTCTTATTTAATTCAATACACAGCTAACGTACATCACCATCAAAACTCAAAAGTCCTAGGTAAACTAACACACTTTATAATACTATCTAAGGGAAAATGCCTACAAATGGAAATAGGAATGCAAGACAGCTATCCCCACAAGCTACAGTCTAAACTGACAGCGCACCTTCACCGGGCTCACACTTTAAACCTGCAGTGAGTCCCCACTCCTCCACCAGCAGCAAGGAAACAGGAAAGGAGAAGGCTCCTAAGAAGTTTAGATCTCTGAGCCCTGGGGAGACCAGGAGAGGAGTGTCCAAAGAGGAGATGGGGCTGCAAGGTCTACATGACCACTGACCCCACTGAGTGTGGAATGGAGTGCACGTTTGGGGGCAGGGGACACTCGGTAGCAGCAGGTAGTCTATCCCTGGTGAGTGTCATTCTTGATCTCTCACAAGGAAACAGTATCTGCTAAGAAGGTGAAGAGAAAACAATAACCAAATGTACTGGCCCTTAATGAAATCAGTATTCTTAAAAAGAAGAAGATGGCTTTACACTTTTAAATACAGTTATGCCATATAAAACTGGTCTCAGTCAACGATGGAGGACAGTGGCCCCAGATTACGATGGCACTGAACATTTCCTATCACACAGTGACTCATAGCTGCTGCAGCATTGTAGCATAATATTTAAAATAAATTCAATTTAGCATAACCTAAGTGTACAGGGTTTACAAATTCTATAGTAGTAGTATACAGCAATGTCCTAGGCTTTCATGCTTACTCATCACTCACTAACTGGCCCAGAGCAAACTCCAGTCCTGCAAGCTCCATTCGTGGTAAGTTCCCTATAAAAGTGTACCATTTTTATCTTTTATAGTATATCTCTACTGTACTTTTGTAAATATGTTTAGATACACAAATAGTTACCATCGTTACAGGAATCTGCCACACAGGTTTGTGGCCTAGGAGCAACAGGCTATACTATTTAGCCTAGGTATGTAGTAGGCCATACCACCTAGGGTTGTGTGAGTACTCTCTCTAGTATTCACACAACAATGCATTTTTCAGAACGCACCTTCCTTGTTAAGTGATGCATGACTGTACCAAACACTGCTCACTGACTCTCTAAGCACTAAGGAGTCCTTTGAACAAACGAAAATTTGGAAAGGAAGAATCAAGAGGGTATGTTCAAGTGTCAAAGTCAAGAGACTGGGAAAGAACCTTCCAAATGCATATAAACTAGCTGGGACGGGGTGGGGGGGGTGGTGGTGATGCTGGAAAGACGTACAGGAATGAATGAGTATGTGCTATTCCCATTTACATTAATTGCCATCACAATTTCTTCTATGATTCAAACTGTTTAATCCAAACTTGTTTTCCCCCAGAGCCTATCAACTAATAAACAGTCCCTATAGACATATTCTCTTTTGAGTAAATCTATTCAACACAGGGCTCCATAAATGTATCACATGGAAAATTACCTCTTCCAAAGAGCTAGTTATCTAAAAGGAGTGAGTGATCGAAGGCAAAAACATAATACATTTGTCACTCCCATTAGCAGTATTACTGCTAATGAGAAAGTACATGAACAAGAACATACACCTCCAAATTTGAACGTGTTACAAATAAAGACTAGATTAGTCACAGCTACTCAGATGAAATTTAACACTTAAGGTTTAAATACTACATGAGGCGATGCTTACAGTGGTTTTGCAGCACAATTTCAGCTATTTAATTATAGTTTCCAAACCATTTAACACCTCTCAGCATACAGAAGCTAGATGTGTATGCATGTGTGCTAGTCAGACAGTTCAAGATTTTAGGTATAACTCAATTATCTGGCATCCCCGGGAAATAAAGTATTCCATTTAAGTGTATTTTCTATATAACCAAGGCCTATCCCTTGATACACCATGAATCCCTGATTAAATTTTGTGGCCATCTGTAAGGGAAATCTTTCCTCAGAGTATTTCATTCCCTGCATCCTTATAGGCAATTGGATTGAAAGTGGTGGAGTGGTTCATGGGTTTCGTTTTGTTTTAGGAATAAACCATGCTGTCCTTAGGAATATTCACGACTGAAGTGGTTTAATAAAGTTTCTACTTTTTATATTTTGTCTCTTCCTTCAACGTCAGACTTTTGGCAGTCATTTGTTTTGTTTTGTTTTTTTGAGATAGAGTCTCACTGCAACGACCAGGCTGGAGTGCAGTGGCACAATCTCGACTCACTGCAACCTCCACCTTCCAGGTTCAAGTGATTCTCTTGCCTCAGCCTCTCAAGTAGCTGGGATTACAGGCACGCATCATCATACTCAACTAATTTTTGTATTTTGAGTCAAGACAGGGTTTCTGACTTCGGGTGATCCACCCGCCTTGGCCTCCCAAAGCTCTGGGATCACAGGCATGAGCCACCGCGCCCGGCCGCAGTCATTTCTTCCACTACTGTTGTGATGGCTTCTCACAGTCACAAGTCTCCATTACTCACTTCAGTCTAAGAGTCTTGCGTTGACTTCAGGGGAAATAAGTGAGTTTGTTAAGAAATACATCCTTGACAGGTGTCAATAAAGCTAGGCATGGGGCATCAGGTGGACAGTACATAGCTTTACTGAACAGGTTTTATTACTACTCAGGAAAGGATGTGTTAAGGTGTTGCTCCACCCGCCCTGTCAGTTTTCATTTTCAGTAGAAGAGTCCAGGGGAAATCTTGGACCCTGGATTCTGCATCCAGGATCCAAATTCCAATATAACCCAAGAAGCCTCTTTCTCAGTGGCCAATTTCCTCTCAAAATACTGTAAAACTGATGCTTTCCGGTCTTACATGTGCCTATTTTTATCCATTCTTCCACACTTCTACCTGCTAAAGCATTATGATCTACGTGTTCAATGGTAGCAAAAAGGTTATGGTGGGGCAACAGTTCTTTGCATTCTCTCCTCAAATTTGGGACTATACCCAATGTTAAGAAATAGCTAAATATTGATGACACCAGTTCTTGGATTCATAGTTATCCTTGAAGATAGTACTTAAAACAAGGCACCTGATATATTACAGCTTCATGTCAGGCTAGTTCCCTGCAAGGCTGCAGTTACTGCCTAGGCCCCACATGGATGCTCAGGCCATCCTCAGCTACGTGATCCTGTGGCGTTCCCTACTTCTCAACAGACCCACACTTCAGCTCACAACAATGGCTTTCCTTGTCCTCTTCAAAACATCCCCACTAAGAACATCAGCCACCCACCATAACAGCCATGCCTATACCGCAGGACTGCAAGGCTTTGCCCCACTAGATTTGTAGATTTGTAACTTGAGATTCTGACTCTTCAAACACCACCTCATTTCTGATATTTCTATCCTACTTAGCAGTCAATGTACGATTCTCAAACCCTCCACATTTACCAATCAGTTGTCTACTTCCTGGTGTTCCCAGGTTCCTGACATTACTGGAAACACCAAAATTAGGAACACAATACTGTTGGGTTTTAACAGCATCATCTCCTTTGCTTCTCCAACGGCTCCTCTGCTAAGAGCCTGGGATAGGGCAAGAGTGTAGTCAGGGCGGCATGGAGCCATTCCTGAAAAGCACAGGACAGGATGTGGGATCACCAACAACAGCTCTTGGGTTCCCAAGTCCACCTGAGGCATCTGTCTGTGGGTCTGCCAATCCTTATTAACATTGTCAAAAAAAACCATCGCAATAGGAATTTAATATAATAATCACAGCTTCAAAGCACTTTCACATATCTCTTCAAACTCACAAAACAATCCTCTGAAGTAAGTACCTATGCTCATTTTAAAGATGAGAAAACTAAGATACAAAGACTGTATTTGGAGATACAAAGACTCCAGTCTTTCAGATATATTCTGAATATACCTGAAATACATTCAGAAAATAGTAGAGCTAGAAAGCAAATCACTCTGAATCACGTGACTGCCTGAAGTATCCTTGCAGGGTCCCTTTAAAATTCTAGGCCTATATTTATTGACTGGAAACATTCAGGAGACACATACTTCTAATGACAAAGAGAAGTGGAGAGAGGGAAGGGGCGGAAAGTCACACAGGCAGGAGGAAAGAGGAATACTATTACAGTCATTAGAAAAACTCTCTACAGTGACTAGTTTATGATCCTTGATACAGACAAAAACACAGGTTGATGTAATTATTGATGATGTGTAACAGCTTAATGGAGTATAAAATACATTCCTTTTTTCATAGTAAAAGTTGTGGAGTTCTTAATGTTGTCATATCCACACTGAGCATGTATCCTACCCAGCCAGACTTTTGACAGAAGCATCAATTTTCTAAATTGTTCTCTAACAACTACAAGTTAAGAAAGAAGAAAATTACTCATAGTGTTAATAATTGCAATTCTCTGAAGATTCTAAAAGAACCCACTGTAATTTCATATTATTGAATCCTGTGGCTTTATGTATTGGAAGAATTTTCAGTTTCTCCTGTGTTTTTATATTAAAAGAAGATATCCATAAGAAATACACTGAAGAGCTAAAAATAATACGATGGGACCTAGAACTGGTATTACAGACATGAAGATGCTCTATGACAACATCTATAAAGCATGAATGGAGAAAAACATGTAACACAAACGTCCTCTGAAAAAGGACACAGTAACTCTCTTTGTCCATAATGAAATGAGGAAGAGTTGGCTACAATAAATTCACAGGTGAATAAACTAATGTGGTTTGTTAATGAGAAAAGCCATGTGCAGCTTACCACTAGGTATCCGGTTTGCCCCAAAGCGGTCTCTACTGCTTACAACATGCCCAACCATGCACAAGTAATAAAGGGTCTGGTTGCAAACAGAAAGAAATCCAAACAAACAATGAGAAGAAAAGATAAAGAATAAGAAATAAGCATGAATAGATCCTATATTTTTCTTAAGCATATTTTAAGAAATAGATCTTTTAATGAATATACTACCTACTATATCTAAATATTAGAAGCACAAAAATTTCAATTTATACATACATTCCAGATACTGCATAAAGGCATCTCAGTGCAAAGAATACCAGGAGACTAGAGTACTAAAATGCTTAATGAAAAGAGACTAATGTTCATTTTCAAGAACAGATAAATGAGACTAACAAAGAAATTTTGAAAATTAATGGTCATGACTGAGGAATTGCCTTGACAAATATTTTTAAGAGTAAACATACAATAAATAATAATGTTGTGCTGGTTGGTAAATATACCAATTGGACACAATTCAAAGACCAGAAACAGCCTGAATTCTACATGAGAACTTAATATGAAAAAGCAAAGGCAACTCTAAGGAGAATAAAAATTATTTATTCAAAAAGCTAATACTGGCAAAACTGTTTAGAAAGACCTGGTGAGATACCACATGCCAAAATAAACACAAGACTAAATTAAAATTGCATTAGTAAAAAAACTGAAAACAAAAATACAAATAAAGCAGTGATGATTTAAATAAATTTGAAAGGGAGACAAAACATTCTGAGCATATAACTACTATAAAAGGAAAAGACTGATAGATTTGACTGTCTAAAAGTAAAACATATATGCAAACAATGAGGGGATCTTATAAAAAGTATGTTAAGACATCACTGAAAAGTGAAGGAAAGCTATGAATGAGCAATTCAGGCTAGCCAGGAATTATCTGGCAATGCCTATTTCAGTATCTGTCGCTTGTCTAAGAAACACAGATAAAAATGAAATCTTCCTCACTTTCAAACTGATAAACAGTAACAGAACTTATAACACTCAATGCTGTTAAGCAGGCAAGAAATTCCCACCACATATTGTGGTAGGAATATAAATTGATACAAACTTTAAAGAGAGAAATTTTCTGTGTGGTCATGAGCTCCTACTAGCATGCACTTACAGAAAGAAAACACTGAAACACACTCTTTAAATAGCAGAATTTAGAAATTTATCAGAAACAGAAAATAAGTCATCAATATCAAGTCATCAATATCAAGTCATTGATTGCTGCTTAGCAATCAATGTGCAATTCTCAAACCCTCCCCTTTAATCAATCAATTTCTGACTTTGATGATACAAGGTGCCTTACACTGTTGGCGACCCAAAAATTAGGAACACAATACTGTTGGTTTTAATATCATCATCTCCCTTGCTTCTCCAACTGCTCCTCTGCCAAGACCCTGGGATGGCTAAATGATCAGATGGGGCAGGAGTGAAGATTCGCTAACATTTAGCCAAGAAGATATTATTCTTAGCATTGTTGGTAATAGTGAAGAAAAAAAGAAAAAAGAAAACACCACAAATATCCAAAATGGTGAAATGGTCAAATATCCAAAACATACATTAAAAGAATGACTAGAATATTAGTAATAGGAAAAATAATCACAATACATTGTTGTAATAAAAATATTACATTTTTATCGCTGTGATAAAATAAAATACTGCTATAATGAAATAACCACATTGGTATAAAAACATTTTTATAAATGCTAGTAAAATATGAGCCAAAATTTGTACCTCCTCCACTCTATCCATACACTCCCCAAAAGTATGTATGCATGGTAAAAACAGGAACCAAACAACAAATATTAACACTAGTCATGAGGAGTGGCAGGATTATGGATATAATCTACTGTTTTTCAAATCCACTGATGCAAATTTTTCTACAATAAACATTTGCATTTATTTTAATATAACTGTCAATATGTTACAAAACTGTTATTCCGAAATGAAAGCCTACTCTAAACTTTATTCATTCTCATTACTTATGAGTACATAAAGAACTTTTTCATTGACTTTAGACAGTTACCTAACTGAATTCTCTCAACCTATAAAAGTTTGTCATCTGGCTTTCTTCATTTTCCAGGTATGCAATCTTCAAATAATGGAAATTTTACTTCCTCCCTGTTTTCCCTTCTACTTTTTTCTCTTATCTAATGTCATTGGTTAAGACTTCCTGAAAAACATAAAGAATGCATATTCTAATCTGTTCCTGACATTAATGAGAGTGCTTTTTTAAAAATTGCCATTAAAAATCCGAAAGACTTCTTGGGTTTTCACTGTTTTAAAAATTCAACTTTGAAAAAGGTTCCTCTTAAGCCAGTACTACCTAACACTAAAACGATCAATTAAATAAATGTAAAAATATTCACAAATAATGCCTTTGAAGTAAGGCATGGAATTCAGAACTTTATTTTTGTGATAAATATTTTTTTAAATGGGTGAGATTTCTTTAATATTCTATGTCTATTTATAAACATACTCATACAAGCACATATCAGTGGAGTTGCCAAGCACCAAAACAAGTTCCTATTCTTTACTAAAAGTTAAAATAATTTAGATGCGATTAAATGACCCCAAACTTCTCTATAAGTGATAGATAGGAAGCATGAGAATGGGAAAGTACAAAAGAAGGGCTTGAAGAAAATATGAGAATAAGCTGATATGGCAACATTATTCTGATGAGTTAGCAGCCATTTGTGAAACTCGTTTAAGAACACCCAACTTGCTTTAATAAAAGCTTTAAAAGAACTTGTAAAAAGAAAAACTAAGACACTTAGATAAATATTGAAGGTCAACTAAAATGTAGGCATTGACAAGAGGCACACAAGAAGTGCTCACAAGATTTTCTCAATTAAATTTGAAAAGAAAATAGTATGATGTGCATTTTTCTTCCAAAGATTGTTCGATGCAATCTACATAAACACCAGTTAGCAATTATGCTCATGAACATTAGAATTTCTATGAAGCATAATCTTCAGAGGGCAGAGTTACAAAAGGTCAGATAAACATTTTTATTGAAAATGATAACCGGAACCATCTGTATGCACACACTGTCCAAAGATCCATTTAGTAATCATAAAATGTATAAAATTAGACACATTATTATTACATCAAACACTGAAAAATCATGTTGAAGATTACCATATTTAGCCTTGATAAAATATTCTCAGCTAACCATTAGGGAATAATTCAATTTAACTAAAACTTTAGTTGGTCTTTATATACACAGACACACACACATACATAGGTACGTACACATACACATATTTCTCACTGTTATATATATACACACACACACACACAGGGGGAGAGAGAGAGGGGGAGAGAGAGTGAGAGAGAGAGAGAGAGAGAGAGAGAGAGAGAGAGAGAGAGAGAGAGAGAGAGAGAGAGAGGAAGAGGACAGTGAGAAATTCAATTATTTTAATACCTTTGAAATGTACCTCATTTGTGAAAATGAGCACCAAGCAGCATCTGGTACATAGTAGGTACTCAATAAATACTGCAGAATAAAAATCAGCCAGTTTTAAACTACTAGGGCAGTAGTTTAAAATGAGAGCTCTTCTATTGGCCCTGCTCAATTTGCTCAAGATCTGAGTTAAAACTGGACTTTCATGTCATTTGGGGCTCCACTCAATAGGGAATGTCAAACATTAAACCTTTGTTAGAAGTCATTAAGAATTAACTCTAAAAATTTCTATCCAAAACTGATGAGTCTCATAGACTAATTTTATAAAACTATATTTCATTTTTAAATTAGAGTATAAATATATTCTAGTTTATCATCTTATAAATATAGAATAAAACCTGAGCTACAAAGTGACAGGATTCTATTTTTATGTAAACTTGCATCTTTATTACTGAGGTTATATTATAACCTGAAATATGTGATAGTTTATCAAATGAATGGGTGAATAAATAAATGAGCAAATTATAATGTGTTTAGATAACGTTTTTAATGAGAAGAAATATCTAAATTTTGTATTTATTCTTATTGTTTTTTAATGTTCAAATCCACAGTAACTTTTATACCTCCCTAAAACATTTGCCAAGCTGCTGAGATTCAACAGTTGTCTCTTCTAACAGAAAATGAGCATAAACCACCATGCTTTTCTGCTAAACAGTTATAAACCTTTCCTCATTCTCAAAATGTGGACTAATGAGTATTTATTTACAATACAGACCACTCTGCTAATATACTAGAAAATCTAATGAAGATTACTGCTTTATATGGAAAATAAATGGGCATTTTTAAAGCAAGCAGACAAAGAGATATCGTAATAACTTTCTTATATATAGCTAATTGCTACTGTTAATGTTTAAATTTATTATGTATTACCACAGTTGAAGGCATAATTTTATTAAACAAAAACTGAATGAAATAAACCATGTATCACAAATAACCAGAAACAGGAGGTACTTTATCTCAATATCTAAGCATACCTACTTAGCTTTTGTACTAATTTCTTTTCCTTCCTTCCTTTCTAAGCAAATTCACTAACATCTTCACTTTATTTTAAAAGTTTACATGTGAAGTTGGAGGAAAGAAAAAAAACTTTGATGGCCAGTAAGCATGTAAAGTAAAGTTTCTCAATTATGGCCTGAAAAAAATGAGATACCATACAAGTTCAAAGGAAATACAGAAATGAGAACTACTGTTTTTCTAACTTTAAAATTCTCTTTTAATAAATATCGTTAAGTTCTATATTTAATGGACACTGAAAGACTCAAAGGTTTGGTATAACTGTGGAATATCTCTGTTTTTAAAAGTTACACGTTGAAAGCAATATAAATTGATGGTACTAAATATAACATTTGATAATGTTATAATAAGTAATATCCTTGCATTTGATAGTACAGATGTAGATGATGATAATGTTGAAAATACGCATTAAAACCTTGCTGCCAATTTTCAAATGTTAAACTCCAAAATAAAAAAAAATCTACCAGGTAGTCAATTTATGTAATTAAACATTAAGTGAAATTTGATTTCCTCCTATGTTGTGTCATTTTAATTACTGTATTTCAATATGATATAGAGACATCATTTAAAACTCCCAAATCTACATAACAGTGTGACAAGGATCCCACAGTCAGCTGAAAAGCACGGCATTGGGGAAAAAAAAAAGGTAAGCACAGATACAAGAATAAATGAATAATACATAAAACTTGCAATGTCATTATCTAACGAGACTACTTTTTTGCTTTGTTTTGTTTTTCAACAAATGTACACAATCAACTGAGATTTCCTGTTTTGAGATTTCCTTCCTACCCTTCCAAAAACTCACGAAAAGTTGTCTTATTACTTTATAGTCACTCCCCATCTCTTAACTCAAAATGTTACTAGTTTTATTACTCACTGACCTTGACGCTAAATGACTTCTGGCTGTTTCTAAAAATCAAATTTATTCTCAACTGATGAAGATTCATCCCTTGGACGCTGGTCAAAGAGATGTGCTTTTTAATGCACTCTTGAAACAAAGAAAAGAAAGAAGAGGAGAAAATGGTGGAAGAGTAAGAGATGGAGAAAGAGAAGGGAGGGTAGGACGGAAGCTTTGAGAAGGACAACTCTAGTAGAAAACATGACAGCTTCCCAAGGAGATTCCTTTGGGAGAAGGAATCTATAATACATGATTTGGGTTTATTTTTAAACAATTCATGTGAAATCATAGTCAGTTCTTCAGGGATGTTTATTACCAACAATGATACCCAAACTCAAGCGGAAATACTTTCTACAGAAAATCAACTACTAGCGTTCAAATAACACGTGTGTACTGAACATAATATATCAATGGCTTTTTAAGACACTTTTTCCTTCATTACACACTGACAATTGACTTTTTCACATCCAAAACTTTAAAATGGCAAAACAGATTTTGAAGACATTTTCTGTAATTAAAACGATTGCTTAGATGCTGAGAGAGAATTTCTCAAGGATAATGTCACTTTTTACTTTTAAAAGATTCAAATGAAAGAGAAATGTGTTGAAATCAAGTAATTAGAATTCCATTTGGTCCGTCATCCCTTTTCAAACTTTATTTAAAGATTCTAGATTTTACTGACAACTCTTTAGCACCACAATAACTAGGAAAATAATAGTATTTGGTGCTTTCAAATGAATATATATAATCAAAACGTCAATGTGATTTACAATCGCAAAGGAGTTGTCAAGAAATGTTAAATATCTAAATACTTTGAAAATTGGCTTTGCATCAGAAAGTTCAAATAACATTTTTGAAGACCATGTAATGGTGGTAGATATTAACTCTTCATATATCCATCTTGTAACAGGGCCTCTGATTTTTAGCAGGGCTAATATCGTCCTAGGGAAAAACAAAATATTTCCGAGCTTCCCTTGATGCTGGATATGTACAGACAACTAAGCTCTGACCGATAGAATGTTAAGGAAAGTGATAAGCAAGCCTCCCAGGACTCATCCTAAAGAGAGGACACAAACTCCTATTTCCTGTTCCCCCACTCAATCCCCGCTGCCTGGAACAAAGAGAAGATACTGAGCTTTCTTGAACCCTGTGGAGGAGAAGCTAACAAAAACACATGCTAATGAAGTTTAAAATCACAAGTTCCATTCTCCAATGAGCCTATATTTATTTGCCTAAGTAGCATAACAGTAATTCTTCCAGAAAGCAAAAATATACGAGATGTATTCTGGAAATGGGAAATCCTTTTCTTCAATTCAATGAACAGATTCTGAATTTTAAACAACTCAGTAACTTTTAAAAGTAACATACCCAGCAAAGAATAACTGACCTCATGTAGTGTCACAATATTTCAAACAAATAAGAAAAACCAATATTCAGATCCTTAAGTTAATAATATATGTCTTAAGACTTGTGAAAATCAAATTATTTACTTTCCAATCACCAAGAAAACAAATATAGAAAAGATACCATTTCTCCACAAAGGAGTTAGGAGTGTAGTATGAAAATTATAATATTGGTAAGGCTACAAAGATCATTCTAGAGTAGCACAAAAGGGCTAAAACACTAGAAGGAAGGGATGAAAAGGAAGACACAAGTTAGAAGCTCTGGCCTTTCCAATGGTCAGCTGACCATATCACCTTTCCTCCAGGAGGTTCTCAGTTGTGTTTAGGAATATGGTATACTTTGTGTCCTGCCCTCTTCATAGTCTGTTGTAAAACATTAAATATTTAAAAGTATATTAAAAAAAGAGCATCCTTGGCAAATATAAGCAACTATTATTCAAATAACTATGATAAAAGTGCACATTGGGCGGGGAACGGTGGCTCACACCTGTAATCCCAGCACTTTGGGAGGCCAAGGCAGGCGGATCACAAAGTCAACAGATCGAGACCATCCTGGTCAACATGGTGAAACCCAATCTCTACTAAAAATAAAAAAATTAGCTGGGTATGGTGGCGCACGCATTTAGTCCCCGCTATTCAGGAGACCGAGGCAGGAGAATAGCTTGAACCCGGGAGGTGGAGGTTTCAGTGAGCCAAGATTGCGCTACTGCACTCCAGCCTAGGTGACAGAGCGAGACTCTGTCTCAAAAAAAAAAAGTACACAATGATTTGCATGTTTAAAAAGTAAAGTGGTCGTTTGGCTTCTTTTTTTTTTTTGAGATGGAGTTTCGCTCTTGTTACCCAGGCTGGAGTGCAATGGCGCGATCTCGGCTCACCGCAACCTCCGCCTCCTGGGTTCAGGCAATTCTCCCACCTCAGCCTCCTGAGTAGCTGGGATTATAGGCACGTGCCACCATGCTCAGCTAATTTTTTGTATTTTTAGTAGAGATGAGGTTTCACCATGTTGACCAGGATGGTCTCGATCTCTGGACCTCGTGATCCACCCACCTCGGCCTCCCAAAGTGCTGGGATTACAGGCGTGAGCCACCACGCCCGGCCCATTTGGCTTTTTTAAAAATATAAGCCATAGTGAAAACTAACTATTAGGTACTATATTCACTACCTGGTTGATGGGATCAACTGTATGCTAAACCTCAGCATCATGCAATATACCCATGTAACAAACACGTACAATGAAGCCTCAAATCCAAAATAAAAGTTGAAATTATAATAAATAAGTCACAGTAAATGCATTATAAAAATCTAATAAGGACCTTCTCTCTCTCATCCTTGACATTTTAGGAAAAAGATGTCTTCTCTGAAGATCTCCCCTCATAACTAAATAAATAACGAGCCTAATATGTACCAGTATTAGTAAAAATGACATATACCTTACAAAACATTTGTCATCTTATAAGATGCAAATCACATTGATTCCCTGATTGACGGTAAGACGGAGTGGGTAAGAAAGCAAACAGGCCATCCACACAGACCAGGAGGAAGACTCTTGTTGGAGTTAAGGGTGCTGGCAAACAGCAATCTTTAAAAATTTTTTACATTACATTTGTTATTTTTTAAAGAAGGGTTTTTTTTCACTAACTATTTTAGAAAGCCTGAAAAAGTAATTCCCAGATAGCACATTAAAGGCTGTGAATTATGTTATACTCTATAGTATGCTGCTATGTGGTTTCTTGATTTTATCAAAATTACATCCGAGGGAATGAAAACCATTTGTCTACATTTAAAATTTCTCATCTCTACAACTCAATATTTTTCCTTGATGCATTCTAAATGCCCTGGTAGAAATTATTTTGAAAAGAAACCATTAAAGGTATGCTAATGACTCTGAATTGTGACAGATGCTGGGGAAACAAGCCTGTTGGCTGAGGCACAGCACCATTAACCATCTATCATAAAGTACTCTGGACCTGCTCATTCATTACTGCTGTGTTGCTCAAGGGGAGAGAAAAACAGCAAGAGTTTCTCTTTCTGAGGCAAAAATCATAAGCCACTCACTTATTCTAATGTCATGATCCCCACTGTTTATTTGCATGATAATTAGTAAAATCAGAAGTAGTGAAACATTGTTTTAAGAACGTGATCCGAATTAAACTGTTGAAAAGGCCAAGGAGGAAACTCCACACATCAACTGGTGAGTCTCCAAAACTAGATACTAACTGTCAGCAAAAGAAATCCTATTTCCTAGGAATCACTCAGGGAATACAGGCCCTAGCTTTACAGGTGGGTGCCAGGAGAAGAGAATAATTTCGAAAGAGGCAGTAGAAATACATCACTACTCTAAGAATCTTCTTTCTATAACCTGTTGGGAATATTGGTTGATCAACCATCTGGATGAGGTGCACTGATCCAGCCACTGTGGAAAACACGTACATGAAGTATATATGTATTTCACATACACACTTTGGTCAATGACAGACTGCATACTGGACGGTGATTGTGCATGGTTATACCACATAGCCTAGGTATGTAGTAGGGTAACCATCCAGGTTTGTGTAAGTACATCATATGATGTTGACACAACAACAAAATTGCCTAATGATACATTGCCCTGAACATATACCTGTCACTAAGCTACATGATTGGATATCAAAAATATATTTATCAAGAAATAGAGAATGTGTAGTTTTACAAAGTGCTTCCTTATATTAATACATTGCCTCATTTGATCTTACCAAGAAAGCTATAACAAAAATACCATCTTGATTTTAGAGAAGAGGAAACTGAAGCTCAGATAAGTGAGGTGACTCAATAAACATCACAAGCTCATTAGTTGAAGAGCCCATAAATTACATCTTTTGTCTCTAAAGTCAGTGCTCCTTCTCTAAGACCTAATAGGAAGAAGGTGGCATCAAGAGGAAAGATGAATAGAAATATTTTCCTAAAAAATGTATGAAGAGCCTGACTGTTACATACATGCTTAATACAGATTTCCCTATCATACAACATGGAGGAATCCTGAGAAATACTTTCCTAAAAATTATATGAAGAGCATGACTGTTACATACATGCTTAATATAGATTTCCCTATAATACAATGTGGAGGAATCTTGAAAGTGCATATGAGCAGAGGCCTTGGCACCAACCAGCGGGCTTGCTAGGCTATGACTAAAGCCATCTCAACCTCTGGGCTGCCAACTAGCATCAAGAGGAGAATGACGTCTTGCCTCCTTCATGTCCTTAATCCGCTTTTCACGTCGAGGGTTAAGCATTAGAATGGCATATTTTAAAAATACATATGCCTTGGTCCCACCCTGTAAGTCTGAATCCACTGGGGCATTTATACACTCTAAAAGTTTAGCAGGAGGACTTTAATGACCAGCCAGGCTTAAGATCCTCGATTCTAAAAATGCACAGCTTTCTTTTACACCTGCATCCACAATTGATGAAGAAAACGAGGCTGGCACAAAATTCACAACTTTAAAAGTTGGCTACAGATTTTACAAGAGCCGGTGAAGGACAGTAAGTGTATGAAAGAATTCAACAGTAAACAATCCTGTCTAAGGAGCTAATATCAAGCCTAAGGGATCTTTAACTAAAGAAAGGAAAACACTCAAGCCAGTCCTGAATAGACACGATGGAAAGTTCACTTTCATAGCAAATACAATAAACATAGGCCATATAGAGTCTGCTGATCATAGGTATCTGATAAAAACTGTTATAATATTGTAGGCTCAAAAGTTTGTACTAACAACTTTCCACTGGAGTCTAAATTATTGGCTGCAGTAAAGCCAAATGCTCATTACCCACAAAAGGATTTTAAGTGTCCACCTTTCCAATAGGAGTTGGCCCCAAGGCACTAAAGAATTATGACAACAGGGGAGGTAGCAGTAAAATATTGCACTTTAAAAAAGACCTCTGAAGTGTTCTAAAGAGGTCTCTTACAGCCATCTATAAAGTGGAAGTCAATGTATCCATTATTTACTTATTTCAGAAGCACGTGGTAATAAACTCGATATTATATTCAATACCTCACTTCATTATGCCAATAGCTGCCTACTCTGGCCAGTGAAAAGGACTGTTTAAACGGCAAGTCCTTCATTTATATGTAAAAGCCCATGAACTAATGTCATCCAGACTCTTCATCAAGGAAATTCCTCGGTGACAACTAGTCTATAAAACGAGCCTTATAGAGTCTTTCACTCCACACAACTTTCTGCGGCCTTCCTAAGTGATTATAACCTTCTCTAATGCTGTGAATTTAATATATTGCCAGGAGGTACTGAGATGTAATGAAGACTCAAAGTATCAGCCACCACATGGAGAAACAGAGCCTGTCACCTGTCTACCATCGGGGAGGCTCTACTTCTCCCTGCAAGGAGGCTCCTATGTCCACCCAGGAACCACAGCTCTACCATCTTCCAGACTGCCCTGAGGGACGCCCTGACTTCATGTTCACCTAACAGAACACATCTGGCCTTAGCTTGACCAAACACAGCCCCCATGATGCGACCAAATAGCCATTATACCATGACTGAACCACTGGACAACTCAAAGGAGCCATTCCACAGCTGAGCCTCGCTGGCCCCAGCTCTGCCTATTCAGACTGATTCTCTTCTCCCTGCCAGCTATCCTGGAGGCCCCAGCAGGTCTGCTCAACTTAGGACATATATGGTGAACTGCATAAATTCCATTCAGGAAGCATTAGTGAGCCCCTGTTGCATGCAAATCCCAGTACGGAAATACAAATGGAAGTAACTTCCGCCTCTCCCACCCCAACAATGGGCTTCACATTTGAACATGGCCATACTTGCCCAGACTGTATGTTACTCAAACAAGAGTAAAGGTGGTTAAGTAGGATGACTATATGCCTTGGTTTGCCTGGGACACCCCAGTTTATGTATGTTGTCCTCATATAATTAATAGTGTCTCCTTTCACTTTCCCAGTTGAGATGACAAATTATCGGGTTGCCCTGGCCATAAAAGAGTCATGAAAGAGTTTGAAAATATAGAGAAGACTGTGATCATTTCTGTGTTAGGAAATCAGGAAGGCTTTATGAAGAAGGAGATATTTATGCTATGGGTTTAAATGAAAAGCAAAGTTTAAAAGAGGGCTGAGAGGTGGGGTGGAAAGCAGGGGAGGATGTCCCAGGCAGAGAGGCAGGCAGGAGGAGGGTTAGGGCAGCAGCAGGCCAGCCGCATACTTCCGAGGCGCATAGGGGTCCATCTTGCTTTGGTGTATATGACAGCCACTCTAAGCTTCTTGAGAGCAAGGACTATGCTCCATCTTGTGTCCCCATCTCCTGACATACCACCTGGTGCAGAGGAGCACAAAACCCATGGCCTGCTATCCTACTGAATGAATCAAGGCATGGCAACATTTTGTCACCTATGTCCTGTTACATGGCCCTGTTACAAGAGGAAGCTTATGGCCATGACACTAGACGTTTTGCTTTCCTGACAGTTTAGGAGGATATGGAAGAGACTCACAGCTGGCAGAATCCACATCCTTTGTGGAGACAGGGTCAGGGATTAATCTCAGGCAACCATCCAGAGACAAATTTTAGAGAAGTAATTGAGAGGTAAAGGCACGTGACAACGCCAATCTTGTGCCACCACAGCCCTCACCTGTGCTGTCTTCAGCACCTCAACAAAAAACCGGCTCTACAATGTTCAGAGACCAGGGGAGCCCATAGCAGCAGGCTCAATTCCTCAGAAGGTGCAGTTCCCAACATTCCACAAAATCCTGCCCAGAAAAAGCCACCAGGACAGCAGCCGTCCCACTTGAGGGGCCGAGTAGAACAGAAATCTCCATTCTGTATGCAGTGGACATACCTCGCCATCTGCCTGCACCTCTAGACTTCCAGACAGTGTGCCCTGACAGAGGCTCATTGTGGTCCTACTCAGATAAAACACAACCCAGAACACAGACTGCCTGTACCGCAGCGCCATGCCCTTGTCCTCCACAAAATTCCTCAAAAATGGAGGCCACACCATGTACCGCAGAGATAGCTTTCCTCTCTGAGCAAAAACATCAAGGAACTGCAAAGTGGGAAGCCATGAAAAATGGTATCTGCAACTGGGGAAGAGTCAGCGTAGGTTGTTTTCTAAATGGGACTCTGGGATGAGCCCAGGGAAATTATAAGTTCCAAACTATCACACTGTGTGGCTGGGCACATCACCAACAATGTCAAGCTGGAAAGGAGGCTTTTTCCCTCGGAGGTGTGTCTGTGTGTGTGTGTGTGTGTGTGTGTGTGTGTGTGTGTGTGTGTGTTGGGGGTTGTGCTGGAAGACATTCCTCAATCAACTGTTGTTCTTCTCTACCTATGCAGAAAAGACCCACAACCATGATGGTAAACAAAGCAAACACCTTTACGCTCTACAGCCATTGGTGTGCATGTTACCAACATGATTCCTTAGCTTTCTACAACATCATCCGGAATGCAGGGCAAAAAGTACTTGTTAGTTTTTTCATCTAGAAAGTGGAGACAATTGCTTTCACAGGTTATTTAATGTACATCAACTAGACTACAATATTCAGATGTTTGGTCAAATACCAGTCTAGATGGGTTTTGTTTTTGGTTTTTTGTTTTATATATGTTTTTATGTGATTAAAATTTAAATCTTCAGACTTTAAATAAAACATTACCTTTTACAATATGGATGGGCCTGTTAAAGAAAAAGTTGTTCATGATACTCGTTAAGAGAGCAGAGCAGACTTTATTCAAGAGGAGCCATGGCAATGGGTGTAGGAACAAATCCAATGAGATCTTGCAGTGAGGGGGAGAGACTGGCTCAATTCTGACTCTTAACAAGGAAGAGCAGGAATTTATAACCAAGGAGGAGGGTGAGCGTTAGCAAATGGAAAAGTATCAAGAGGAAATATCACGGATAAGGAGTTTCTAAGCTGACTTAAGAGTATCATTGCCGAAGGCAGGCCAGGGTGAAAATATCCAGGGTAGTGAGATAACAACGGTAGGGGATTTTCCCAAAACTGACTTAGCAGGATTCTTGCTCCAAGTGGATTCTACAAGAGGAAAACCCAAGGTCAGCCTATTCAGAAAGGACTCAGCAGAGCCTGACTAAATTTTTGCACAAAGGGGAGAACCGTGTTGAGCTTCATAGAGTCAGTTTAAGTCCCTAAGAGAGAAAGACTAAAGTTCTCTAAGGAAGAGGGAATTCTGCCGTCAGATTGCATTCAGACTCAAGACTGCAACATTAAGTCTCCCCTGAATCTGAAGCCTGTTGGCCTGCCCTGAAGATTACAGACTTGACAGTCCCAACAATCACATAAGCCAGTTTCTTAAAATCAATTGATCAATCTCTGTGATGTGTGTGCATGCACGCACACACAAATACACACACACACACACAAAAAAAAAAGGCTGTCTCTCTGGAAAACCCTGAGCTACACAGATTTATCTAATATTAAGCTCATGTATTTACATAGTGTTTTATTAGAGTTTTAAAGAATGTTTTTAAAAGCATTATTTCCTGACTCAGGTTGAAACTGTCCAAAATGAAATAAAAAAGTAAAAGTGCCCTGAATAATTACAAAACACTCTATAGGTGCAGAGTGGCACAAAATCATGATCAAGAAATTAAATTACAACATTAAATACTGAGTTAACTATTTTCATTCCTTTATTCTTAATCCCATTCTGCCTGATCCCCTATTTCAGGCATCAGCATTAAGCATGGTATATACCAATTCCTCTTACTGAAATATAAGCTCTATTAAGGTAAAGATGTTTTATACATATATTTTTATGTATATCCAGCATATAGACCACAGTGCCTAGCATATAGAAGGTCATATATATATATATATATATAATTCTTGAATGAATGGAAATGTAACTCAAATACATGCATAAACACACATCAGTACAGACATAAACAAGAGCAAGAAGAAAAAGTCCACTCTTGCTAAAACAATGGGCATTGGTTATGATACGCAAGTCATGTTATAAATTTTAAGACCTTTATTATAATTCCATGTAAGTACAATATAATATCATTATAATGATAGAGTGAGGTCTATCAATGATCACCATTCTCTGTATTCAGTGACCATATTTCTGCATCTTTGTTTCAAGTAGGAACACAGAGAGGCTGGAGATACTCACTATCTCACTCATTCTAATAGTGGTCTTGAGGATAACTGATAAACAGTCTGGGCCTTTTCCTCATCATTCAAGAGAGATTACAGCATAAAGCATCAGTTTCACTATCTAGGAAGTTATGTCATTAATCTTTGCTTAGGCTCTTAGATGAGGAGGTAGGTAAATGGTGGGAAGGGCCGCTAAGAAAACTGCAACATATTAGACAGAGAATAGGAGAGAATACAAAAATAAACACACATCTCCATACGTCTTCTGAAGAGCGATCTACCCTAAACGCCCTCTGTGTGCTTACCCAGCAGAAGGGGAGAGCCTCCCGACCCTCAGTGGAACTGCTAATCCCAAGCCAACCAAATGTGTAGAAAGAACCCTGCCTTCTTGTTCTCTGCCAGCAATCCTGAGAGCCTCTCTGAAAACCACCACAAAGACTGAAAAACACCCTAGAAAGGGAACCTAGAGACTTGGAGGCTGGTTCTGACTGTTTATTCCCAAAAGTCCTTGGCCTCTTTCTTCACAAAGAGAAAGTAGAGATTAGATAGGGTGACTTACTAAGATCTCTTCAAGTCTAATAAGAAGTACGGTGATTGTGCGAGGTAAGTTGACCCTGTCTATTCCAAGGGTGCCCGACCTCCAAGAAAAGGGAAATTAAGGAACTAGGGCCCTAAAACAGCAATAGAATGGTGGAGCAAAACTGGGAAATGACTGTGCCACTCCAATCTGATGAGGGTCTCACCTCACTGGGCATCCCTGGGCACACCCCCTGGGGCACACCCTTCTTAATTTTATTATTTCCTTTTTTTTTTTTTTGAGACAGAGTCTCGCTCTGTCACCCAGGCAACAGTGCAGTGGCACGATCTCAGCTCACTGCAACCTCTGCTTCCTGGGTTCAAGCGATTCTCCTGCCTCAGCCTGCTGAGTAGCTGGGATTATAGGCTTGTGCCACACTGTGCCCAGCTAATTTTTGTATTTTTAGTAGAGATGGGGTTTCGCCATGTTGGTCAGGCTGGTCTCAAGCTCCTGACCTCATGTGATCCACCTACCTCAGCCTCCCATAGTGCTGGGATTACAGGCATGAGCCACCATACTCAGCCCTCAATTTTCTTTCTTCAATAAAGTTTTGAAAATGAAAAGCCCAGCTGGCAGCTGGCACATGGTACAGGAGCTATTACTGGAAACAACTTCAGGCTACCTATCAAAAGGTGAGGAATTACTCTGGGTGAACTTAGTATTGCACATTTGGAAGACTAGTTTGTCAATAGGCTGAGACAGGCTTATGAATCAACCAATGGGCCAAATTATTGCTTTAAAATAAGAATTAAATCTGCCCAAAAGAACAGGCATGTGAGACCTCCTGTTAAGGCATGCTCTTTCTGCAGACCAAGTATCTGGAAAGCTAAATCGTAATAGGATGGCTATTTGATAAGACTTACGGCCTGAATGTATGACGGGCATGAGGTTAAGAGGGCTTATTATAAACATCTACACAAAAGGCAGAGACCTACAAGGGCCAGAGTTATTACACCAGGGCAGAGGAGAACAAGTATTCCTCGTCTTTTACAATCTCTTCTTTCTTTGTATACATTGAACTCTTTTCTAAATAACAATTAATGGCTGAAAATGTATTTTGTAAATTAATACTCATTTCAGAGACGAGTAAAGATAGAAAAGCATTTTTAAAGTATAAGAAAAACAATTCTCACATCTTGCTGTGATTAAAAAAAAGTATAAGCAAAAGAAAAGAAGAAAAAACAATCTTAATATTAAGCATTTCATCTGTGGAGATATACAGATATTAAAGAGTATCCTGATATTTATTCTATTAAACATCATACTGTAAGCAAGTCCCACAATATTAAATATTCTGGAGATATATTTGTTACTTGGTTTTTATTTAAAAGTGTGTTTTAAAGACTGCAACTGGCACATCCTTTCCTTAGACGTACTAATACAGTCCATCAGCAACAGGCCATTCTTGTTCTGAAGCCACTCAGAACATTTCAACCTTTATCCCAAGACTAAGTTATTTACAAGTAAGTGTCTTACTACAATCCGTGAGCACAACTATGTCCCAAAATAACAGCACCCTGCCCAGTTAGAAGCTTAGGCCTTACGAAATTTCCACAGCAACAAGGTAGCAAAACAACATCTGACAAACTAATAGGTATTACCACAACTGAGAGACGAAGAGAACGTGGGCCCTTCTAACCCAAGTATTAACCAGCATCATTTTTGCCCAGGCAACATATGTGTATATCAATGGTGGTCTTGCCAAATTAAACACTTCCAGCACTTCCAGCACTCTTGCCCTTCATTCTATCTTGAGAGAGAGGGAAATAAAATTTCAGGCCAAACACAGAAGAAAGGGAAGGCCATGCCAAATCAGTGAAAAGTCTATTTTTGAAACCTGGTAGTAGTCTCAAATCACATTACTCCGCCTACACCGGAGACAAGCTCTAACTCCCAAATGAGGCTATACTCACATTTCAACTGCAAAGTATGTATTACAAATCCAGAGAAACAGTCCCACAGCCATATCAAACTGTGAGCACTGTAAGAGCGTTCCTTTAATATGCAGTGGTCTGTCACTTGCTTCTGTCCTGTCTTCAGTGATGTGGGGACAAAAATATTTTATGTACAGTTGCTCAAGGATAACAGACAATAATAGAAATGCATGGATGGGGCCAAGCACGGTGGCTCACACCTGTAATCCCAGCACTTTGGGAGGCTGAGGTGGGTGGATCATTTGAGATCAGAAGTTCAAGACCAGCCTGGCCAACATGGTTAAACCCTGTCTCCACTGAAAATACAAAAATTCACCAGATGTGGTGGCAGGTGCCTGCAATTCCAACTACTCAGGAGGCTGAGGCAGAACCCAGGAGACAAAGGCTGCAGTGAGCCGAGATCATGCCACTGCACTCCAGCCTGGGCGACAGAGCAAAACTCCATCTCAAAAACAAAGCTGGGGTCAGGGGTTGGGGGGTGAGAAATGCATGGATGGGTTTAAAGCTGGCATAGATCAATTTCTAGTTATTTTACGATTACTGATTAGGGAACTCAAAGAGCCTTTGCTGTTTGCCAGACAAAAGGCTAAATACCCCCCTTCATAACTCTTGAGAAAAGGCCACAGAAAAATAAAAACTGGTGTATTCTGGAAAGAGAGCATGCCAAGACAAGATTATAACCACGTCAAGGCTAAGAACCGAGTAACAAATGTATCTCCAGAACAGAGCCTGAAAAACTTGCAGTCTTGGCAAGTCCCTCTCACTCGCAGCAGCAACCTTTGTTGCAATCAGAATTGACGGAGGCTTTTTCACTTCAACTAAAAGATTTCTGTCAGGGTGAACATATTTTAATCCACCGCATGCATTTGTACCATGTCATTTACAAGGACAAAACCCGACTACATCAAGAGTCTGCTTTTGTTGTGTCACTCTACGGGCCCAGTGTACATGTTCCCAAGGCTCACAAAAAAATATTCAAAGAGAGGAGAGAGGAGAAGAGAGGACGGGGAAAGCAATATTATAATGCACACAGAGAGCATATGTACAGTTAGAGATGGAGCTTGGAAGTGGTGATGTGCAAGATGGAGAGATACAGTTAAAATATGCTGCATTCTAAAGGAGGATGTTATTTAGAACTTGTTCTTTTTGATGCCTCCAGGGCTGGAACTGAGCCACTCTCTTTATAATATTGAGTTCATCAAGGAGGTAAAAAAATAATCAGTTTGAAGCACCAATACATTCTTCTGTCACCTGTGCATGACAGGGAATGATGGGAAACTTTCTAAAGATGCTACTGTCCATATGCTGAAAATTTAACATGAAGCAAGGAGGTGTTTAGAAAGGAAGAAAAACAATGTCAGAAATGAGCAAGGCAGAAGATCCAATGGTCACATTAAAAATTAACAAACGGGGCCAAGCGTGGTGGCTCATGCCTGTAATCCTAGCACTCTAGGAGGCCTAGGCAGGCAGAACACTGAGGTCAGGAGTTCAAGATCAGCCTGGCCAACATGGTGAAACCCCATCTCTACTAAAATTACAAAAAATTAGTCAGCTGTGGTGGCATGCACCTGTAGTCCCATCTACTCAGGAGGCAGCACGACAACTACTTAAACACCAGAGACAGAAGTAGCAGTGAGCCAAAATGGTGCCACTGCACTCTAGCCTGGGTGACAGAGTAAGACTCTATCGCCAAAACAAAAAACAAACAAACAAACAAAGAACCCCAGGCGCCGCATCTCACACCTGTCATCCCAGCACTTTGGGAGGCCTAGGCAGGAGGATCGATAGAGCCCAGGAGTTCACAATCGGCCTAGGCAACATAGTGAGACCCCAACTCTACAAAAGATTTAATAAATAAATAAATAAATAAACTAGCCAGACATGGGAGTATACACCTGTAATACCAGGTATTTGGGAGGCTGAGGCAGGAGGATCACTTGAGCCCAGGAAGTCAAGGCCATAGTGAGCTGTGATTGCACTACTATACTCCAGCCTGGGTAACAGAGAAAGACCCAACTTCCAATGAGTTGAAGAAAGAAATGGAAAATAACAAAGCATTTGGAAAGATCAATCTTTGTTGAAGCTTAGAGATAGCAAAGGGGTTTAATCCACTATGATACAAAAATTTGGGTCACTTAGTTACTTTTTCCCCACTGGTCCTTTATTTTCTCCCAGTTTTATTCAGGTGTAATTGAAAGGTAAAAATTACATATGTTTTAGGTATGCAGCATGATGACTTTATATACATATACAATATAAAATGACTACCACAATCAAGTTAATCAACACGTCTATCATCTCACACCTGGGTGTGTACATGTACATGATGCATGCATGTGGTTAAGAACATTTAAGATCCATTCCCCTTGGCAAATTTCAAGCATACAATACAGTTTTATTAAAAACACTGTAACTATAGTTACAATGCTGTACATTCGATCCACAGAACTTATTCATCTATCTTACAACTGAAACTTTGTACGCTTTAACCAAATCTCCCTACTTCTCCCAGCCCCCAGCCTCTGGCAACCCCCTTTCTTCTTTTTTTTTCTTTTTTTTTTTTTTTTTTTTTTTTGAGACGCAGTTTCGCTCTTGTTACCCAGGCGGGAGTGCAATGGCACGATCTCGGCTCACCCCAACCTCCGCCTCCTAGGTTCAGGCAATCCTCCTGCCTCAGCCTCCTGAGTAGCTGGGACTACAGGCACGCGCCACCATGCCCAGCTAATTTTTTGTATTTTTAGTAGAGACGGGGTTTCACCATGTTGACCAGGATGGTCTCGATCTCTTGACCTTGTGATCCACCCGCCTTGGCCTCCCAAAGCGCTGGGATTACAGGCAACCACCTTTCTATTCTTTGCTTCTATGAGTTCAACTTTTCTAGATTCCACATGTAAGTGAGATCATACAGTATTTGTCTTTCTGTATCATGTTTATTTCACTTAGGATAATGCCCTCCAGGTTCACACTCACTCATGTTATTGCCAATTAAAGTTTATTTTCCTAACAAAGCTCTGAGTTTTCATTCTAAGCCAACAAACACATATTAGCAGAAAGATCTCATGCTCCCATTTCCAAGGAAAGGATCCCTCTCTCAGGTTGACACTTTCAATTTAGTGACTGTCTAAAAGCATTTACGCCTGGCCTGTGACTAAACCACTTCTACTAATCAGAATAAGTATTCAATAACAAAAACCCAATTTAACCAAGAAAATAGAGGCTTTCAACGTTAACTGTTTTTCTTTTTCTAAAATGGACTTTTTTAATAACCAAAGAAAATTAAAATAAGTGTGACTCCTGGAATTGGTAACCTATTCATAAAACAAAATTACTTTATAAAAACTCAATTTATACGTATATGGAACTTTGCATTCTGTAAGAATTCCTATATTGAGATATTTATTCATCAAGGTAAGAGATTTGAAAGAGAACTACATTAACGACCTTGTCCTCATTTTAAAAGATGGAAGCAAAGGACATAAAGGGAAGCAATTTGCCTAAAATTACATGGAGTCGTACCTGGAAGAAAAGGGTGGAGGGACAGAGAGAAGGCTATTTCAGATGAAATTATTCTTCAAAAATTGTCGAAGAATAGGAAGAGTTTACTCTCTAACAGTATTTAAAGATATAACTTGAATGTCTGCTGCATTTTGAAGATATTAGACCTATACAGATGCTGGTGAAAGCATTTTTAGTTAATGAAAAGAAAATTTCCAAAACAGATTTTTCCTCAACTCACCCACAACATAGAACATTAACCTATAGGTCTGAATCAAACTCTTCACCTCTTATTTGCCCATTCCACTTTCTTCTTACTAAAACTCTAGCAATGGCAGCAGTAATTCACAAATTGAAGCCAACAGTATTCATCTTAATCCTGTTGTTTGCAAACATGTTGCAAATGGAGTTTTAAGACACAACAACTATAATGGTTGCAATATATGATCCTAGAATGTCTCCTGTGTCCAGAGGAATAGTTGCTATAAGGAACATTATTGAAATAATTGACAAAAATTAAAATCTGGGTTAAATGTTAAAATAGTCATCAATGCTAAATTTCTTGATTTTGACAACTGTATTAGATTATGTAAGAAACACTAATTTTTAAGAGGCAGAAGTATTAAGAGGTAAATGAGCATGCTGTCTTCTACCCATGCTCAAATGATTCCCCTCCCCCAAATATATATATAAATATATGCAGGCAGAAATAGAATGATAAAGTGTGGTAAATGTCTAAAAATAGATGAATCAGAGTTAAGCTCTTTGTACTATTCTTACAACATTACTGAAGCTAAAAGTTATTTCAAAGTAAAAAGTTTAAGAGAGGAATTTTAAAATTCTTATTTCTTACAATGTCTCTACCTTTACCCTATGCAACACAATTATATACACACACTCACGTATATAATCTAGCAACGTTAATACTCAGTTTTTATTTTTGCAATAGGAGACATAAAGTAAAATCAGTTACCAGCTCTTTCCTATCATTCTTCCAGAGCTATGAGAAAACAGCTTATTTTTTAGAAACAAATTAATTTTTAATACATTAGTTAACCTGCTATCAAGAGAATCATTCTTGGAATTAGAAAGTATAATTGAAGAATACATTAACAATTATATAACTACATCCCCAATTTTTTGTTTCCTTTTTTTTTTTTAATTTAAACTTAACAAATCTCAAAAATGGTCAATGGCATAGTTTTCAAACTCTATTCTGAGCTTGGCTTTACAAACAAACCTATAGAACAGCATCCCTTTAAATTTCTCATAAAATTCAATGAAAATACATAACTGGATTGATTTCACTGCATGAGTAAAGTAGACACTGCTAACGTGTATCACATTTACTCCTAAAAATACTCTAGTGCAGCAAGCCTACCTCTAATCTCAACAAGCATCCTCCCAGATTAATGCTTCTTTATTATCCAAAGTAAGAAAAATAACTGAATCATCTCTTACCTCCTCCATAAATAAAGACTTTAAGTTAGACATAAAAAAAGTCCGGGCACGGTGGCTCACACTCGTAATATCCCAGCACTTTGGGAGGCCAAGCAGGAGTTTGAGACCAGCCTGACCAACCTGGTGAAACCCCGTCTCTACTAAAAATAGAAAAATTAGCTGGGCATGGTAGCACATGCCTGTAATCCCAGCTACTCAGAAAGCTGAGGCAGGAGAATCACTTGAACTCAGTAGGCAGAAAGTTGCAGTGAGCTGAGATTATGCCACTGCACTCCAACCTGGGCAACGGAGCAAGACTCCATCTCAAAACAAAAAAAGAAGATGAAGTTTTTGCCTTAATATGCTAGTATTCCTCTGAGGCCAAGGGAATGGATAATTGCTACAAACCAGTTCCTTTTTTGTCTATTTCAACCATTTCTCCCAAGTATGACAGGCCATAGCAAACTTTCTTTAAATAAGAACATTCAAAAATGGCTTGATGAAAGTATACAAGCAGCATTTCCTTTGACCAGTTTCTTTTCTAATACAAGGATTCAGATAAGAAACTTTTTTTAAAAAATACTGAAATTTACGGCTTGACATGCCAGAACTTTTTAAATGCAAATGGTTTAGACAGAAATGGTAGTGCTAATACTTCTTACCCATGCTGGTAAACAGATTATTCTCAATCCCCAATAGTATTATGATTGTGCATACATGATTTCACTAACCAAGAACACACAAGGCCTATTAGAGTGGTTAAGGCTGCCTGCCTCTATGCTGAGTAGGCTCGTAATGCCGTGGTGTGTGTGTGTGTGTGTGTGTGTGTGTATGTGTGTGTGTTTTACTGTTGTGAGTGTGCATCATATGCATGATGATTAGTTGCTTTTTCTACTTACATCTGCAGTAATTTCTGCTTTGCCCATGTGCCTAAAAGTCCATTCACTCATTCTAATGTAATAAATCAAATCCATTACACGTTAAAAACAAACAACAACAAAAAGCTAAATTTGCTAAACTGTGACCAAAATAAGATCACCTAGGCACAGGAGAATACTTGTGACCCTGGCTCTATCTCTGTGCAACAATTTAGTTTCACAGTCTCTTTGAACGTTTGCTGTATCATCTCTAATAGGAATGAATGATAGCTGTCCTACCCATTTCAAACACCCAAAGAGATACTAGAATTAAAGGCTCTTAAATTAAAAACAAAACAACAACAACAAAAAAAAAACCTAAATCTAAAATCAAATATTGCTTTTGCTGTGATTCTGGTTTTCAACAAAGCTCATAAGCTTCAAGACACCAGCTAGAATCACTTTGTGATGCCTTTGGGGTTCAGAGCTATGGTTCCAGGTAATGAGTTAGCTGTGTTCCTGAGAGTAAATATGTAACCTATGGATAGATAAGATAGGATTTAAAATACGTGCATACACTGGGCTAAAGAAACTGTCTATGGATGAAAGTGTATATGAGTAGTTTTATCGTCTCCAGTAAAACTGGTCCATGAGACTAACTGGTGTTCTTTCTTATCAAGAAAATATTAAACAGAAATCTGGAATTAAATTTACAGTCAGTGTCTGAAACAGACAGAAGGTAAGTATGGAACTTTGTAACCATTTGTCATAAAAGATGGAAGAAGGGGGGAAAGCTAGCTAGAAAACTCTAAATGCTTTATCTAATCAACAAATTTCTATGACAATGAAGACATTTGATAAGTTTACTACAAGTAATCACAAATTATTGGTGCAGATCATTCCACTGTATTTTTTTGAAAATAGCATGGTGCTGTCTGAGTAAATCATATTCTGCCTGCAGCAAAGTAGCTTACCTCAAATTATTTCAGAATCATCTAAAATGACTCATTTTTCTATTAAAATGATGAATGGGCTAAATGAGGTATGTAATAAATACTGCAGGTTTGTAAACAGATTCCTGCTCTCCAGAGAATGGAACCCTTACTTCATTTGGTAATTCTGCCCCTTGGTATTTTCAAGAGAAGTCATCCTTGAACTACAGTTAGTAGAGAAAAGAGTGAGTCACATTGGAACAAAATGGCCAATATCTTTATGGTTAAGGGAATAGGTTCAGGGTACATGAAAATAGCTGCCAGCTGCCCTGACCCCCAAATCAGGGCACAGGTCAGAACATTAAGAAACACAGAAAAAGCATAACTCAGTACCATTTAGGAATCACATCTAAGCAATAAAAACAGAGATACATAAAAGGAATACAGAGCTGGGATATTCGACATTGTGAAAAATTTAACATCCAATAAACAAAAACGAAGCAGGCCTCATTGCACATGGTGTATCACATAGTACATCACATAATCAACAATACTGCTGTTCAATGTACTACTGACTTCTCCCAACTGCAGATCCATGCACAATAGGTTGGAAGCAAGTCACAAAAACTGTATCAGAACTGACAGTTGTGTGACGTGCCATGAAGACAATCTGGAAAGATCACTGTAAGAATATAAGCTCATCTGCCTTACATTCTCATTCAAAACATAATATGCAAAACGTGTACTTGGGATTCTTAAGGACTGACAGCCTTGATCATGCTTAACTTTTAATTTGTTACAGGTTAAAACAAATATCAAGGGCCGTATTTCTTAGTCTCTTTAGTAGGAAATGAGATTATGATGTCAGTTCAATAAAATTCCAAGGTATTAATGACAGTTAATTTCAGACCAGGCAATGAAGTAAATATGTTCACAATAAATGTGAGGTCATTATAAAAAGATGGAATTATAACCAGCTCTTTGCACCTTAGTTGCCTACAGACTTTTACGCAGTGCTCTCCTTATCTCACATGGACACCCACAATGACCCAAGTGATAGAATGTCAATAAGTTATTATGGCTAACACAGAGGACACCACTCAACAAGAACTTCCCTGAATCAACTGGTTTGCAAAGTAACTTGAAGAATTTTCAAAAGCACACTCAGAAAGAAAATATGATAACACATTCTAAGCAGAGTTGTTCCCTCTAGCTATCTTTAAATATGACTAACTGTTGCCAAAAACATCAATAGCATTCTACTCAACTGTGCTGTCTTCTAATCACTCTGAGAAAGGTCAGTCAGTCTGAGACAGTTCTTTGGAGAAAGGCATCACAAGGAAATTGCAGTCACACCTACACCATGTTCACTGGATAGGCCCCCCAGTTTGGCAGTGAGATCTCCAGGACCAGGACCCTCCACTGTTCTCCACGTCCAGGTCCCTCAGTATCTAGTCAGCATGATATTGAGCTTCTGGGAGGCTATTTGGCAATGTTAAGATCCTAGGTATTTCCAGCCAAGTGCGGTGGCTGACGCCTGTAATCCCAGCACTTTGGGAGGCAAAGGAGGGAGGATCTCTTGAGCCCAAGAGTTTGAGACCAGCCTGGGCAACATGGCAAAGCCCTGTTTTTACAAAAAAATAAAATAAAATAAAATAAGCTGGGCATGACAGAACATGACTCAGGAAGCTGAGGTGGGAGGTTGAGGCTGCAATGAGCCATGATCCTGCACTGCATTCCACCCTGGGGAACAAGCAAGACTGTCTCAAAAAAAGAAAAAAGATCCTAGGCATTACGGCTGAGAAATCTATTCATCTGGGCAAGTTTTCAGGATACCAGCAAAGTTTAAATCCGTAATCTCAAGTCCTATTCATTCTTTGGGATCTTAACATACAGCCTAGGCGGGTAAACTGAAACAAAACACGTTTCTCCTTTTTCAATACAGTAGCAAACATACTTGAAGCTGCCCTGCTACTCCACAGAAAATATGGTTCACAATCTCTTCATAAGGTTGTGTGTGCATTCCAGCTGATAATAATAATGCTGCCATAGCACACAGGAGGTAGAGGCCACACGTGATAACCAAGAACACAAAGGAGAAAACAATCCAAATGCTTTGTCCCAGAAACGCTACTAGCTTTGCTAAGTCCAAATGCACAGGAGGCTCTCACCTGTCGTGAGGGATAATTCCCTTTGAATTTCCTGGTAAGCTATTAAGGGAGCAGAAGACAGAAAGAACGGGACTTGCAGATGGATCCCAGAGCCCATTCTCACCAATAACACTGAGGAAAATGTCTAATACCTAAATTGCCCAAATCCTTTCAATATAATGTGGAAATGCCATATTTCAATTGCTGTCAAAAGCAAAAGCTCAAATTCATTAACTTCATTTTTGGAACTCAGAGCAAACTAATAATACTCTACACATATCCAAATAATTGGAGGTCAGTGTCTAGGGCAAGAAAACCAGTACACAACATACATAACCAGAGAGAGTTTTAACAGAGGTTATGATCCAAGTACTGAACTGCACCCCAAAACGCAAAATTATTTTTAAAATTATCTTTAAATGCCCAATAAAAGAACCCAGGAAACCACTGCTTACACTGCAACTTCAATCACCTGGCTAATTTTAGTGATACTAACAACCCCAAGCGATCACTCTTACTCTTCTCTTACACAAAACTTTTGAGCATAAACCATGTCGATCATTTCAAAATTACAACCCCAGTTGTATCCACTCCCCCTTAAATAGAACCTCACTTGGACAGCAGTGGTGCTTCCTTTAATTTAGTCATTTTTCTCTATACCCCAAATTCAAAACCTTTTTCTTTTTTACCAAGAAATTTCAACTGTCACAGTTTGAAGCACAAACAAAACACAGAACTGAAAGGCACACAGCACAAAATTAATCAATTCTTCTTGATTGCTTCACTGGTACATTTCAGACAAAAGGCAAACTGGGGATGAAAAGTGACATTTTGGAGAAACAGTCGCTTAAATTTGCAAAAACTAAATTTATGCATTCACTCACCTTTTTTTTTAACTGTGTTGTTTTTTTTTTTCAAACAATATAAGGTTTTACAAATTCAAAAATTACAGCTTAAATTGGGACAAAATATACAAGGCAAGAATAACCTTCCCCACAAACCTGACACTTAACTGCCGACTCTGAAGAAAAGCAACCAGATCTAATTCATCTTTGCATCCCTGGTAAGTAGCACCTAGTACACAGTAGGTGTTTCATAAATGTGTGATGAAGGAGAATGCAGAAAGGAACAAAAATATCTAATGATCAGACTAATGTTCTTGCCAAGAGCTGAACGAAACAACTGGAGCAGTATCTCAGGCCAGGACCTTCTTCAATAATACACTGAAGTCAGATTTCACAATATGCTTAGCCCAAGACATTTTTTACATTGATTGCTAACTTTTGTATTTAAAATGATATAAAGTTGCTGATACTAGAAACGTTGCTTGTAGTTAGCCTTGATGTTTCTCTCAACCCTTCAAACCTAAAATCCTAGCAATACTACCTCCCAGATAGTTCCTACTCCTCATCTTTTCTCTGCATCCCTGCTTCCAACGCCCTAATTCAGGTGCCACCTGTTCTCATCTGAATTAACACAGGGCTTTCTAACTGGTCTCTAGGCTTCCAGCCATTTCCTCCTCTGCTCTTCCCTTCATACTTCATTAGAACGTGAGCTAAAAATCAAACCCTAAGCCCCACAACTGAATAAATGGACCCCCTCTTGGCCAAGGGGACCTCAGAAAAACTTAAAAAACTGGGTTTTCCACCATAAAGGGATAGGAGGTCAGACATGTCTCTTTATACACCCTCTCTTTTGCAGTTTAGAAACAACCACTGACCAGTATCAATGTTAAAATAAAGACCATAAGACTGACAAAGGAGACTTTTTGTGGCAATCAGGTACCAATAACAAACAGGACCCAGGGCCATGCCAGACAAGGACTAAGTTATGAACCCCCTGCACATGTGTGCGCGTGCGCACACACACACACACACACACACACACACACACACACATGCTCGCGCTCTCTCTCTCTCTCTCTCTCTCTCTCTCTCTTAAAAAATAAGCTACCTTCTAACTGCCACAAGGCTTCTCACTCAGCAACTTCTAGTAGTATCCCACTGTCCCCATGCTTCCATGCTTTTGCCTGCAATACCCGAGGCTGTTTCATCCCACTAGTCAACCTTCGGAGCAAATCCTACTCATATTTCAGCTCAGGGGTCCCTTCTCCAGAAAATCTTCTCTATTTTTCCCCATTTCCTCTCCTCCTATTTCCAGGGCTTTGGTAGATTCAATTAGTCATTTATTCAATCAACAAATCTTTATTGACTGCTTCCTGTTTGCTCAGCACTGGCATATATTAGGCACTCTATTATGTTGAATAAATAAATGCAGACATAGCAATTAGTTAAAAAAAAAGACAAAGTCCTGGCTTTCACAAACGTGAGAATTCTCCCAAGACTATAAGGAGCATGGCTCTATAACAGACTTCACATTTTTAAACATTATTTTAAATGTATCTTTCTTCCACATTTTATTCCTCAAGGACAGGATTTTGTCTTTCATTTGTAGATCATTAGTACCTAACATAGTACTTTTCATGCAGTAAGCACTCAATAAAACATTTGTCCAAAGAGTAATGAAACTCTCACATGTACATTTATAAACTCCAGAATACTGAAGTAAATATTGCTTTAAGTAAACTGAGACTTACTTTAACATTTAGATTTAAAAAGAAAATACTACATAGTTCTGCGATGATAACAAAAAATACGTGGCTCATGTCTGTGGTCCCAACACTCTGGGAGACCAAGGCAGAAGGATCACTTGAGTCAGGAGTTCAAGATCCATAGCAAGACTTTGTTTCTTTTTTTTTTTTTGAGATGGAGTTTCGCTCGTTACCCAGACTGGAGTGCAATGGCATGATCTCGGCTCACCGCAACCTCTGCCTCCTTGGTTCAGGCAATTCTCCTGCCTCAGCCTCCCGAGTAGCTGGGAATACAGGCACGCACCACCATGCCCAGCTAATTTTTGTATTTTTAGTAGAGATGGGGTTTCACCTTGTTGACCAGGATGGTCTCGATCTCTTGACCTCATGATCTACCCGCCTCGGCCTCCCAAAGTGCTGGGCTTTTTAAATAATAAAAAAATTAAAAATTAAAAAAAAATCTAACTTTAAACCAGCATAATGTAACAAGACATAAAAGAGTCAACATTGGGGCCCAAAGTGGCTCCGGCCGGATGTCGTGGCGCTTGCGAAGGCGAGGCCAAGAGTTCAAGGCCAACCAACCTCAGCAGCCTTACAAGCTCTCATTGATTGGCAAAAAAAAAAAAAAAAAAAAAAAAAGAGTCAACATTTTAAATAGAAAATATAATTGCAAAGTCAGAAAAACCAACCTACTATTCTTCAATTTCAAAAAAGATCTAATGATAGCAAATATGAGATTACATATACAAGATCTTTAAAATACATGTATAATCAAGTTGCACTAACTTTACAAATTCCTTGGTCCTGTCCTTTTAATCAGTCTTCATTCTTTACAGAGATGCTTTCCTGCTCCTAAGAAGCATATTCTGAATGTGAGCTGCTTTTAGCATTTTCATGCAGGTAAAATCATTATCAGTAGACTGCCTCTTCCAAAGCCTCTGGATAAAGTCAACTGATTAAAATGCTGGCACCGCTCAGTGCTGAGTAGAGGAAGGGGCTGGTACTCTTCCAGAATCTAGAGTGGATTAACAGCTTCCCCAGCTAAAGCAATTCTTCCAAAGGGGAAAGTTTTGATCTGATCCTATTTTAAAACTTCAACAACAGGGCCATCGTGACTTTGGCCTTCAAAGAGCTTCAATAAAGCTAGCTGCTAAAACAACTGTGGGAAGAAAAAGCCTGGACTCACATCTAAGGAGACAGAAACCTAAATGTCAGCTGTTAGTGAGCCAGAAAGATGCAGGGGGTGTGAGGTAAGGGGTGGGAATCGTTTTATTTCACAGTCCCAACATCACATCAGCTCCCCTGCCTTCACTCCCGTTCTCCTGAAAGACAACTTTTTAATTACTTCATATGTGTGAAACCCAATCTTTACTTTCCTGCAGGCTGCAACATTTGAGTTCTAAATAAAGAAAAGAACGAAGCAATGTCTGGCCATCACTCAAAGAGTCCCACATCTTAGAATTAAGAATGGCAGCTATAAAGGCCCTCCACACACAGGGGCGCAATGCTAACCTTCTTGGGGTGACTCCCACATCAATTATGGGTTCTGAAAATGCCCACCTCTCCAGCTGGGGACTGAGGAACTAACATACAACAGCAGGCTTGCAATTGCTGACCAGACCACACAATACTGGTTTGGAGGATGGTGGAATGCATAATCGGAAACCCTAAAGCATGAATAAAATACATACATACGGGGAAGGCAGGAAGAACTTTATACCTCTAAACATTAATGATAGATGACAGAATTATAGTAATACTGATTTTCTTTGTAATTTTTATATTTTCCAAATGTTCTATAATATTTTTGTATTAATTTAATAATTAGTAGAAAACTCAGTGAAATACAACCATTAAAATGCAACCACACAAAAACATATTTATTGGTATAAAAACTTTTACCACACGGCCTAAATGTTTTAATGTGAAGATTATTTAAAGAGTTATAAAAAAATGTGTATGCTACTATCCACGTTTGGAGAAATACAGTTATACACATAAAATCAAATGTTTTATACCAGCTTCATGGGAAGGAAAAAGGAATATAAAAACAATGAACCAAAATGTTAACAGTAAGTATCTCTGAATTGTGATGCACTGAGTGATTTTAATGTCTTGGTATTTATTTTCTAATCTTTACCCCATAAATATGTATGTCTTCCATAATAACAAATAACAACAATAAAGAGAGAATCTGGCAAACAAATTGGGAATTACCCAGTAATTAAATGCCATAGGCAGACATATTGCTGTGGCCACAGCAGATCAAGCAAATGTCCGGGCAGGAAGGGGCTCTTTGAATCAGCTATCACCCTATGGGATAAATTACACATTTATTCCCTAAGCGTTCTGAGACTCTGTATGGCCAATATGAGTACTATTATTTGTCATTTACCATACAACTAGAATCTGTAAAAAAAAAAAAAAAAAGAACTACAAATCAGAATGTACAATGCCAGCTTCTCATGCTTGACCAGCTACACAAAAGAGTAAATAAAGACAGACAATAGACAAGACTCATTAGGTAAAAAAGAGAGATCGGACTGCAGATATGCTCTTCCAATCAAAAGATGTTGCTTAATATTTTAGCTGTGTTGAGTAACAAATCTTTTGATACTTTCGCATTTTTTTGTGAAAACTCGTTTTATGTCTAAGCCAAGTCTGTGTATACATTTGATGAGTTTTTTGAGTTTCTGAATCTTGCTTGTCTCCATGAACCAAGAGAACAAGACAGTATGTCCAAATTCAGGCAAAAAGAGGTGGAGAAAGGGTGTTTCAAAGATACGATTCAAAAGGGTGAAAGCTGGGAGGCAAAGAAAAATGCCAACCAATGTATTCTTCCACCCGCTGGAAACTAAGAATTTTGCTGCACCTTTCTCAAACATGAGTGCTAGAAATCCCCTCCACTACATCCTTATTCGAAATTTGGTGACTTTACTATGCATGGAAATGACCTTTCAACCCACTGACCTGACATTTTTTCAAATTCCTCAAAAAATCCTTCAGCTTAGAGGTACAATAGATGTAATTCTCAGTTGAATTACTCAAAACTTACTGTCTTTAATTCTGAAATTATTCCCCTTTCACAATGACTGACTTTGCTTCCACCTCTCTTAATCCCTTAGTTCCACTGAATACATGTACTGTTCTCAGGGCAGGCGCCAGTCAGCCCACTGACATCTTTCTTAGTCTACCACCTCTATTCTGGCTTCACTATTTGCCCATGCAGCCTGGACCCCAGATATGTCACTAAAGAAACTGATTCATTATACGTGGACCTCCTTTTATGTTCTTTATTTGCAGCTAGTCATGGTTTAACCTTTCAAAGAAATGACCAAGGTAAAGAATGGGAGAGACTAGAAATTGGCCCTTTTCTTACAAAGTTTTAGTGTTTCCCAATTGCCTACGGGACTAGGAAAATCCCCCTCACTCTTGCATTCAAAGTTCTCCACTCCATGGTCTCATTTTCCCTGTCCAGTAAGTTCCCAACTGTGCTCCAATGGAGATGAAAGGTTCCCAGGAGTTACATCTGGGTTTCTAGGAAGGCTGAAGTAGGAGCTAAGCAGTCAACACTCCAGTTTTAACCAGAGCAGCTCCACTTTTATCTATTAAATAACAATAAGTAATTGCTTAGTAAATTATCTTGAATACAAAAGACAGAATAGTATCAGCCATTAAAAGCTACATTTCAGAAAAATGTTCAGTGACACAGGAAAATGTTCACAAGGCTTAACACCATATATAGCATTCTCTCTAAACTCTTCAATACATAAAAAGCCCAGGAAAAATATAATCTGGAGGAAAACACACATCAGTGTAAATCATGGTTGTATCAGAAAGACAGATTGATGGGTGCCTTTTGAACTTTCTTCTATTAATAATCCTTTCAAAGACAACAACAACAATAAAAAACATGTCTGTAATCTTCTAAAAGATTAAAAAATATTTTTCTTAAAAAAAATTCTCTTAGAAAAGACTGTTTCCCAAGGCTCTGGCTCTACATTTCCCATTTCCTCTTCCCTAAACCCCAGAGAGTGACTGATCAAACCTTACTCACCTATGCCAGAGTCTTCCAGACTAACATCTGGTAGTTGCCAGCAACGAGAGAAAGAAGCCTAGATTGCTGACCCCTGAAGTTTCAAAGGCAATAAAACTAAAGGCAAAGGAAAAAAAAAGCAAACAGACCACAATCCCTCAGGCATGAAACGTGCGTATGTCTGTGTGTTGGTCTTTACTTCAACACTTCCAGAGTTACCTGCCTTTAATGTCCCTGATGGTTAAACCTAAACTGCATGCTACTTGTAAAAGGCAAAAATCAAAATCTGAGCAAAGAGAACATGAATAATATTATCAACACTAAAAGCTGGCACATAGCACTTAGCTTTTCCCAAACATCAGAGATTTCCTTGTAGGCAAGAAAATTTCTTTTACATTTTTAATACTCACCAGGTGCTTTGCCTTAGCGCGTTCCTCCTCACTTGCTATCCTCTCCCGAAGGATGGCTCTGGTTAACTGCTCATTGGCAGCAGCCCTCTCTTGGTCTAGCTCCCTGGCTTGCTTTAGTCTGGAGTGACAAGAATTGTCTAAGTTAGAAAAAGTATTTTTATTAGTTCACATTATTTTCTATCAAATGAAATAATTAAAAAATAGAAACATATAGCCAAAAGGGTCAACAGCTGAAATCATCTTGGCCCAAAATCTATCAAAAAAGCAGGTAAAGAAGTAAATCCCCATGCAGCCTCCACCCAAGCATTTAAAATAACCAAATTCAAATACATGAAGAAGCTTATTAATTTGGCAAACATAACTAAGTTTACAAAGGTCTTCTTATGTAAAATTAAAATCTGCTCACCAAAAAAAAAAAAAAAAAAAAAAAAAAATCCATCCCAGGTGCTTCTATTTGGCCTCTGGAAATTTAAGTAATTAACAAACCATTTAGGCCAGGAGCAGTAGCTGACGCCTGTAATCCCAACACTTTGGGAAGTCAAGGCGGGTGGATCACTTGAGGTCAGGAGTTCGAGACCTGCCTGGCCAACATAGTGAAACCCCATTGCTACTAAAAATACAAAAATTAGCTGGGCATGGTGGTGTATGCCTATAATCCCAGCAACTTTGGAGACTGAGACAGGAGGATTGCTTGAACCTGGGAGGTGGAGGTTGTAGTGATCTGAGATCACGCCACTGCACTCTAGCCTGGGCAACAGAGCAAGACTCCATCTCAAAAAAAAAACAAAGAAAAAGCCATCCACATGACAAATATTTGAAGGTAACCATCATCTCTTTCTCCAGACTTACTCCACTCATCTGTTTACTGAATGCACACCAGGCACTGTGCTAGGTATCGAGGACATAGTGATAAACAAGATGGATAGGTCACTGACCTTGCAGCTGTTATATCGCAGCAGAGAAGGCAGACGTTAGGGAACTAATCTTTCCTCCCAGTATGTTACCCCTATTTTCCAACAATCCTCATATGTAAATATGGCCACACCTTTCAACGGCAGGGCTTCTCACTTCTGGCATGACTCCAAACTATCTGTTAGCTCCAAACTAAACCTAACGCTCCAGACATGCTCTAGCAAAATAAGACAGGAGCACCTGGATCTGTATACAATACTAATTCTATTAATGAAGCATAAGATTGCATTAGATTTGTCAGTAGCCTCACCACACAATTAGATCATATTCAGTTACAACCCACTAAAACCCCTCACTGTACACAATAAAGATAAATTCCTTTGGCACTGATTTTTGCCATAGTGCCTGCCACATAGAGGCATTCAGTAATCACCAAATCACTGAACATTTCAGTCTAATCTCATGGACAAAGATTTTCTGATTGCTTATTCTTCTTTGAGAGAATAACCCCACTATGCCAGCATATCCCTGAAGGTATAAGCTATGCTTTAAAAAGGAAAAGTAAAATTGTCATGTTGGTGTAAGTGAAATTCTGAGTGAAATCTGCTTTATACATGCAAATGATGAGCACCAAATTCTACTCAGTACTAGCCTATTAAATTTTAGCTTTAGAAAGCTTTCTGAAAAAACCTAGAGATAAAAATTTTTGTTACTATTTTTAAATTGCTACATCATCCTGATACTCTGAAATTCTCAGAAATCAATTACAAAAAAAAAAAATCACCTTGTGAGATATATTCCAAAGTTATAATGCTCTTTCCCTAAAAATCAAAACTTTATAGCTTGTGTCTTAAATAAAAAAAGAGGAATAGAAACCAATTAAAATCTGTACTTCGAAATTCTCTAATGCAAAAGTAACGTTTGGGAAACTTCCTAAACAGTAAACATAATGACACTCATACAAATCAAATTTCTCTAAATGACTTTACAAGGACCATACAATAAATTCAGAAATATCAATGATATCAATACATTAACTCCACTGGGTATGTGTAATTTTAAGAGAACAGCAATAATTAGAAGACACACCACTTCCCTAGAACAGCAGTTCTAAAAGTACAGTCCACAAACCAGCTGCAGTAGCATCAGCTGGGAGCTTGTTAGAAATGCAGCTTCTCGGATACCACCCCACACTTGCTGAATCAGAAACTCTGGGGATAGTGTCCTGCAAACTATCTTTTCATAAGCCCTCCAGAATTCTGATGCATGCTATGGTTTGAGACCACAGCCCTTAATTACCAAAATGTACTTTTCCTCAAATAAATCCTGGAGATAAATGAAAGTAACATCAAAAATGAAGTGTTCCACATGAGAATATTGTGCAAATAACTGCTGAGGTTATCATATCAGATTACAACACTGTGTATTTAAAGTATCTTTATGGACATCTTACCCATAAGTAAAAAAGCATTACCTATTTTTACATGTGAGGTAGAAACAAAATCATTTGTGGATCAACTACTATGGCCAAGCACTACACTAGGTACTTTACATACATATATAAAATGTTCATTAAAATGCTATTAGTTCATGAACATAAAATGAATTCTGTACAACTAGATTATCACATCTACCACATTTGGCGTATCTAATTTTAAAGTACTATTTATTTTAACAATTACTACAATTTTTTCCATTTTAGATTACTTGGTATGACTTAGATCTTAATTACATATGGTGTTCTACATGCTTCAACTTTAAGAAAGACAGGATCATAATGATTTTGGCAAGCTATAAAAGCCCTCAACGTGATAATAAAAATAAACACATTTAGCTTGCCATGACTGGTACAGATATGCAAACTCTGGGTCCAAAACAGGGCTCTGTACTTACTATCTGAATAAGTACTTTATTTAACCTCCACGAGTCCTGTTATTCTCATGAGTAAAATGAATTCGTGTAATACTCCCTTACAGGATTCTATATAAACAAGGACGTGGTGCAACGCCCATAACATAACATAACACACACTCAACAATGTTAGGTAAGCAGCAGTAATAATAACAGTACCCACTATGAGGGTAGGAATACAGAGAAAGCAGTGATTTTCCAAAATGAAGAAGACCATCTCCAAATTCACTAACTACAACGTCATTTCCATCATCTTTTCCAATTCTTCACCAGTAAGTTCTGCTTTATTTTTATGATCTCTAAGGACTTCCAAGATCACAAATTGACTCTTCTAACTCCAGCAGCCCTACCCTTTCACAAGCTGCTTCCTTTCCCTCTTGTCCATAGCTCTGTAAGGACAAAGATTTGGCCTACTTTTGTTCACTGCTATATCCCCAGTACTTATAAGTGCCTGCCACATACTAAGCCCGCAAGAAAAACTTGTTGATGTATACATGAATGAATGAATGAATGAATGAATGAATGGCATATTTCCAAACACAAACAAAAAAAGGGAAAAAAAAAAAAAAGGCTATAGTATATAAGAAACAACTAGAGAGACCAACTGTATCCTTCAATGACCTAGCCACCATGTTAGATGGGGCACATATGTGATATAATCCCAGACCACACTAAATTACCTACAACAGGAGGTGCCACAACAGTCTAGAGCCCCCGCAACATCAACACCTAACTCTATTTGACACCTGGACTGAAAGAGGATTGGCAGTGGCACAAACTGACTAAAAAGAATATTATTATCCTTTCTTAATAAATTCATATACTTTCATTCATCCTTACAAATAGAACTGCACGAATTCTCAAATGTTTTTAAAGGAATGTCTACAATTTTTTTTTTTTAACTGTTTTTAAGGTTTGTATAGTGACTGTTTAAGAAACCACATTTTTTGTCATCAGGGAGTTTGTCAGTAGGACTCTGAACAAATTCTCACTTGCTATCAACAACTTACCTGTACAACCTAACAAGCCTCCGTTTCCTCCACTTTAAAATTTGAAGGTTCAACTACTATATAATCTTGCGGTCCCTTGCATATAAACATTTTTAAAACTCTATACCTTAAACATATTATTTCGCATTCTACAAAAAAATTCTTGAAAAAGGTGGTGGCAGGGGATAAATGAAAGAGAGGGGTATTATATTATCTCCCAGGCTGACACTGTTATAATTTCTACTTGATGGGCACATATACTTCTACTGTAATCCTGAGATCTTCTACTACAGTACTCCACAAAAACTATACACTGGAATTCATAAATTTATTCAGTATATATTTATTAGGTGAGAGGGCTACTCTGGTTACTGAGAATAAAGTAGTGAGCAAGAGACACAGTCCCCACCTTCATGAGTCTTGATTACAAATAACAGATGCATGATTTTTAAAAAGTTAGGTGGGTATCTATGACACTGCATGGGTGGGACTGGTATTTAACTCAAGCTCTATAGGATGGGGAAGGATAAAGTGTCTTAGGCAGAGAAAACACCAGTTGGGTCCAGAAGCACCAAGAAAGGATTTCCTTCAGTTAGATTCCTGTGACAGCCTTAGAAGGGTCTTTAAGGCTTGAAATCACCTCTGCAAAAATTTTACTTGCTTTCAAATTCTTTTGGAGGACAGAGCTTCAACGGTATACTGATTGAGGTTCAGTTTTGTCCAGTGTCCAAAGATTAGAAGCTTCTAAGTTGTACCATTTCCCATTTATAGCAATAGATTTGAAACTTCAAAATTGTACTGTTCTCCATTTCCCCAATCCTCCCCTCCAAAATACTGCACGGCAATTATTTTCTTTTAAGTTTTCTCTTTCACTGATTCCTGTAAATCCTTTAATGAGCTACAACGACTTTGCAAAGAAAAACTGCTTATGTTATCAGAAGCCCCCAATTCTTTTCAAAGTTTCCTCTCTGGCCCCTAGGTTTTATATCACATAGAGCTATGCTATTCAACGGCCATCTGCAAAGAGTAGATGCCCATGTAGCTGTCAACCAGTTTTTCTCTTTTTGAACCAAATGAGACAGCCCTGCCATCTGGGCCTCTCTGAATACTACTGCCCAGACAGTAAAGCTATAAAATCAGAAGCCATGTTGTTTGGGAAACACTTCACTAAGGAGAGAAGACCAAGGCTCTCACTGATAAGGGAACCCAGGACTTTACATGTAAAGGCAGGACATAAAGTAAGTCTTTCATTATTAACTTGGGTTTCCAAAGATTTAAGAATTATCTCAAAACAAAACTAAACATGCCAAGTATCTTACAGAATATATCCCTTTTTTATTTATTGGCATTTCTCACTTAATATTTTAGATCTCCTACTCTAATATATTCTACATTAAGCCCCTGATTTAGGTTTCATTTAAATTTCTTTCTTTTAAATACATATCTCTCCTCATTTAAATTCTCTGGAGTTTCAAGCAAAGAAGTAGGAGTTTAGTGTAAACTTTTCTTATTTGCATTAAGTAATTGGATAGCTTGCCTAAGCTTAATGAAACAAATACCAGTCAGTGCTGCCCCTAGACCTCAAGCCCTAGCAACTTAGCTCTTTTCCTCTGTATATTGTCAATCAGGCGAGGGACTTGAGAAACACCAGCAAAATTAATTCCTAAAAGTCAGCCAAATCGCCTATAATAAATATTATTACATGTCCTTTTAAATGGGAAAAAAATTAAACTACTTATAAAACATTCAACTTTCATGGACATCTGGTATAAATTCTAGTTCTATATATTTCAGTCCCAGGGTAAAAAGTAGCCATATGACTTTACTCCCAAGAACCTAAAGGTTTTATGAAAGTAGAAAGAGAATTTTAAAGGTATCTTTAGTAGGGCATTACAATATTGAACTGCATTTGCCTCCATAAGGGAGGCATTACTAGCTCTATTTTTTTATTTTTTATTTTTTGAAATAGAGTCTTGCTCTGTTGCCCAGGCTGGAGTGCAGTGCTAAGATCCTGGCTCACTGCAACCTCTGACTCCAAGGCTCAAGCAATCCTCCCACCTCAGCCTCCCAAATAGTTGGGACCACAGGTGCATGTCACCAAGCCTGGCTGATTTTTGTAGAGACCAGGTTGTCTAGGCTGGTCTTGAACTGGGCTCAAGCAATCCAGCCACCTCAGCCTCCCAAAGTGCTGAAATTACAAGCACAAGCCACCACACCAGCCACTATCTCCATTTTTTTTAACATGAGAAAAACTGAGAAGTACAACAGAGGTGTGTAAGACCCTGATCTGACTTCCAAAGCCATGCTTCTAAAACCTCCTACAGAGTAAACTCCCTTACGGGAATTAGTTTCCATTATATTACTCACCTTTGTGGTCATATAAGGACAGTTTTTTAATCTTACATTATTCACAGTTATTTTAAAATAGGCTTTTTAAAAATTTGTTTATACTACATTAAGTCAAAATTTGCCAGAGTCTACATTATTACCACCCCCTTCCCAAAAGTGGTTTGGCTTTCAATGGCCCTAAATGTTTCTCTGAATTTGGGTACTGCTCATTTGGCCATCCGCAGATACTCAGATTTATCTTCATATAGGTTGACACATAAGTAATTCTATACAATTCTAGCTTAGAAAATTACTTTATAATTTAATATATAAGGCCATATACTATGGAGAGAAAGTTGATAAGAACTTCAGATAATGGGTAAGAATAAATAGGAAACGGAGATTGCTAGAGATAAAGTGATTTGACTAAATTACTTATCTAAAGTTGAACCGTAACCATTATACACAGGCAATATCTACAAGATATTGCAATGCACTTGACTCAGAAGGACTGTTTCAAACACTGAAAGAAAAAAATGAGTGACTACAACCTCAAAGGTCACTTTAATGCTAATGATGAATTTTATTTTAATGCATCATATTTTGTCAGAACCTGCTAAACCGGCATTCGAGCCAACTGTTTACTATCCATTTGTAAACAGAAGAGCTGAGCTGGGTAATTCAATGAAGTAATTATTAGACTATTAAAAATCATGACAAAACAAGTATGCAGCTTTCTATTAATAAGACTTGACAGAAATAAGGGAACAGAGAAGGTTCTCAGCTCAAATTGTTTCAAATCCTGGAAGAAAATATATGTGAACGGAGATTCCAAAATAAATACATGAACACAAATATAGCCGTTTTAAATTCATTTTTATTTATTTATTTATTTTTGAGATAGAGTCTCACTGTGTCACCCAGGCTAGAGTGCAGTGGTGTGATCTCAGCTCACTGCAACCTCTACCTCCCAGATTCAAGTGATTCTCCTGCCTCAGTGTCCCAAGGCATGTGCTGCCATGCCCAGCTAATTTTTGCATTTTTAGTAGAGACAGGGTTTCACCATGTTGGCCAGGCTGGTCTCGACCTCTTGACCTCAGGTGATCTGCCTGCCTCAGCCTCCCAGAGTGCTAGGACTACAGGTATAAGCCATCACACCCAGCCTAAATTCAAATATAATATCTGCATGTGTAACAGATAAAGAGTTAGCATTTATTATACTTACTCATGCCAGGTACAGTTCTATGCATTTGACAGGTATAATTCATGTAATCCTCACAACAGCCCTGTTAAATCAATTATATTTCAAATGAAAAGCTGAGGCACAGAGAAATTCTAACACTGGTTTGGACTGTGTAAAACCAAATATGTGAATTTTTTTCAATAAAGATATTGAAAATTTTTTGGAGATTTGTAACAATTTGATAAAACTCACAGATTAACCACATATCTAGAAACACAAATTTTTTAAAGTATGTCGTGAAAGCATAAAATATGTCGATTCTAGTCTATTTTATAATTCACTATCATAAAATATACACAAATGTATTATGAAAAGTTAAAATTAGCTAGGCACGGTAGCTCACGCCTGTAATCCCAGCACTTTGAGAGGCCGAGGTGGGTGGATCACGTGAGATCAGGAGTTTGAGACCAGCCTGGTCAACATGGGGAACCCCTGTCTCTACTAAAAATATTAAAAAATTAGCCGGTCGTGATAGCAAGCACCTGTAATCTCAGCTACTCAGGAAGCTGAGGTAGGGAGAATTGCTTGAACCCAGGAGGCGGAGGTTGCAGTGAGCTGAGATCACACCACTGCACTCCAGCCTGGGTGACAGAGCAAGACTCTGTCTCAAAAAAAAAGTTAAAATTTATCAAAATATATGCACACAAACAGACTGTATATGGCACCATCTGCAGTGGAGGGAAATGTAAGCAAAGGCAAAGATGCAGTATTAAGTCATAACTGCATAAAATTAACTATAGTACATACTGTATTGCTATAATAATTCAGTATTATAATCTCCTGTTGCTACTGAGGTGAGCTCAAGAGTTACGAGTATCTGCTTGACACACTATGTGACGCTAATCATCTCTAAGTGAGCAGTTCGTCTCTCCAGTAAATTGCAGGTTGCAGTAAAAAGTGATCTCTTGAGGTTCTCATGTATTTTTCATTGTGTTTAGTGCAATACTATAACCTTGCATCACATCATGGGACCGATACAAAGTGTCACTGGTGATGCTAGAAGTGCTCCCAAGAAGCAGAGAAAAGTCATGACATTACAGGAAAAAAGTTGAATTGCTTGGTAAGTACCACAGATTGACGTCTGCAGCTGCAGTTTCCTGCCACTTCGAGATAAGTGAATCCAGCATAAGGACTGTTGTAAAAAAGAAAATTCATGAAGCCTTCAATGCAGCTATGCCAGCAAGCACAAAAACTTTGCATGTTTTGAGAAATACCTTTTAATCCTGTATTGAAAACCCAACTTTTATGTGAATGCTGGATTACTAAGAAAGGCTTACCTATAGACTCTAATGTGATGTGAGGAAAAGTCAAGTCTCCATTACATGACAGCTTAAAGGAGAATTTAATACCAGCAAAGGATGGTTTGATAATTTGAGAAAGAGGTTTTACTTAAAAATCTCAAGCTAATAGGAGGAGCAGCTTCTCCTGAACAAGCAGCAGCAGACCAGTACCCAGATGCCACTAAGAACATCACTGAGAAGAAAGGATAACTGCCTGAACAGACTTTCATGCAGACAAAAGTGCCCTATTCTAGAAAATAAATGGCACAAAGTACATTTATTAGCAAAGAAGAGAATCAAGTACCAGGATTTAACACAGAAGGGAGAGGCTATCTCTACTAGTTTTGCGCAAATGCAGTTGAGTTTATGGCACAACTATCATTATCTATAAAGATGCTAACCACTGAGCCTTGAAGGGAAAAATTAAACACCAGCTGCCAGTCTTTTGGTTGTACAAGAAGGTCTACACAGTGAGAACCTATTTTCTGGATATGTTCCATTGATGCTTTGTCCCTGAAGTCAGAAAGCACATTGCCAGTAAAGGCTACCCTTTAAAGTTCTGATGTTAGACAACGTCTCTAGCCACCAGAACCCCATGAGTTCAACATTGAACACGTCAAAGTGGTGACTTACACCCAAACATAATGCTTTTAATTCAGCTTGTAGATTATTCATTAGACATGATACTCTATAAAAAGGGCTGTCAACTGTATGGAAGAGAACCCTGACAGAGAGAGCATCATGAAGTCTGAAAGGATTACACCACTGAAGATGCCACTGTTTCAGAAAAACCCATGAAAGTCATCACACCCAAAACAACAAATTCCTGCTAGAGGAAACTGTGTCCAGATACTGTACATGATTTACAACAGAGCCGGCAAGGGAAATCATGAAAGAGATTGTGAACATGACCAAAAAAAGGTGGGGGGTGAGGGGTTTCAAGATACGGACCTTGGAGAAATTCCAGAGCTAATAGACACCACACCTGAGGAATTAACAGAAGGTGGACGACATGATGGAGGTGACTGCTTTCAAAATAGCGCCAGACGATGAGAAGAAGATGTAGAAGAAGCAGTGCCAGAACACAACTGACATGTAGAAACATTTTTAGAGAAACTGAAAAAAGCAAAAAAGTCAGAAAGAAATTACAAGGTCTATCCTTCCATCTTTTCTGCCTCTACCACCAGAGACAGCAAGACTAACCAACCCTTCCTCTCCCTCTGCCTATCCAACCTGAAGACAAGGAGAATGAAGACCTTTATGATTATCCATTTATACTTAATAAATAGTAAATATATTTTTTCTTGCTTATGATTTTCTAACATTTTCTATTCTCTAGCTTATCGTAAGAATACAGTATGTAATACATATAATATATAAAATATATTTTAATCTATTCTGCTATTGGTAAGGCTTCTGGTCAATAGATAACTATTAGTAGTTCAGTTTTGGGGGAGCCAAAAGTTATACAGATTTTCAACTGCTCAAAGGGTCAGTATTCCTAATGCTCTTGTCATTCAAGGGTCGCAAGAAACTTACCCAAAGTCAAATTTACCAAAAATAAAACCAGTGAAAGGTATATCCAGAATTAAACTCCACCCGACTTCTGAGCCTGCATTCTTACAGAAAACACACACACACACACACACACGCACACACAGATAGAGATACCATTAAAATAAGTGGCATGGGGGTAGAACTTTGTCTTATGTACCACTGTAACCAACACACACAATTTAATACCTGGCTCTTGGCAAGCATTCAAAAAATATTTTGAAAGAATGAATACAGAGTGTGAGCCTGTTTTCATAAATATTACAGAACACAGGTACTCTTTATATAATGATTCTTTAGCAATATATACTTTACATAATGGTAACTTAGCAATAAACAGCACTGTCTTAGAAAGTTTTCTGATCTGCAATCTAGCAAAACATCAGTACAGATGTCAGCAGTGGCCCACCTGGAGCAGCTACTGCAGCGACCCCAGCTGCACTGGGGAAGTGTGGCCAGGGATGTGCACTCTGCATAGCTGGCAGGTGCCTGGAATAGGCAGAAGCCCCATCCCCTTCCAAATTGTGGGGAAGAAGCCCTGCTCTCCTGGGCATCCCTGTTCTCTCAGGGATCCAGGAAGCCTCTTGACCCTACAGGCTTAAAAGTCCGAGCTACTAGGGAGACTACAGCAGGAGAATCACCTGACCGCGGGATCTGGAGGCTGCAATGAGCTATGATCATACCACTGCAATCCAGCCTGGCAACTGAATGAGAACTTGTCTCTATAAAAACTAAAGAAAATAAAAAATCATAATACATTTTTTAAAAAACAAATTTTTTAACATACAGTATAACAACTATTTACATAGTGCTTACATTGTATTATAAATATATCTAGAAATAATGTAAAGCATACGACAGGAAGTGCGCCAGTTATATGTAAGTCCTACACTATTTTACATAAGGAACTTGAGCATCTGAGGGTTTTGGAATCCTTAGGGATCCTGGAACCCAGTCCTCCATGCATATCAAGGAAGGACTGGACTGTATTTAACCAGCATTAAGACCTGATTCTGAATAAAAAGAAGAGGACATTCATTTTAGTCATCTACATTTCTGTGTAAATACCATTGAAAATGGCACTCAGAATTTAACAATCAAGGCTTCCTTCCTTTCCATAGGAACATAGAAAAGGTGGTTTTATTTTAATTCACAATAAAATTTTGTCACAATCTCAAAATGTGCCTGCATAGCTTCAAAACGATGCAAGAGGAAAAAAAAAAAAAAAAAAACCTCAGCCCATAACTGAAAGCCCAGGACTATAATTATGGATTACCCACCGCCATAATCCGAAATAGCATTCAACTCCCCCTTCCAGATGATTGCCTCCCATTTACACTTCGTGTATTACTTTATACCTAAAGTCCCTATTTCAGTTCTCATTTGGGAACAAGTACTACCTGTCCTGGATGCTCTTGGACCTTCTTAAATACATTCTCCTACTGCACTGAAAAACACATTTATATTTGAAAAGTATTCTGATTTTAGTTCACAAGTTAATGTTACTATATCCATGGCTCTTGTACCCGCTCTCTCAAAAAATCACAATCAAAACTACCTAGAAGGAACGTACACATCACCACAAAACACTGAAATGACCTATGGCCACTTCTTTATCAAACTTGTACTGAGTCTTTAGAGGCATCTTAAACCAAGATCATCAGCTTTTTATCTTAAAGTACACATCAGATTCATTCAATATATGGTTGGATAATAGTGGGAATGGAGAGGTAAACACACCACCATTAAATTGTGCCAATATCAGCAGGGCTTAAAAATAACCTGTTTTACAGAATTTATGGGAGGAAATGCTGGTGGATGACCTGTTACTATTGTTTACGAAGTATCTATACCCTTCCCCTTGCATCCTGTCCTGTAGTATCCTTCACTGGAATGGGCACTGCGGCTGTCTAGTTACTAAGATGCTAGAGACAGACAATCATGAAGTCAGCTGGAAGAAAAAGGAACCTGAGGTCAAATGCAGGCATCTCTGGGCAAATCCCTTTCATGAACCCTGCTAGACAAACTATCAACTCTTCCTGCAAGCAATGGCCCCATACAAGATGGACAGCTTGAGCCCCCAACAGATTACAATGTGAAATGGCTTCCTCCTAAAAACAGAAACAAGGACAATAATCCTGGTTCAGTGACCTGAGAGACATGACATGGGTAGGGGTCTCATAAAGAGGATTGTGAGCCATGAAATAATGTGAGAATCTCAGTACACTTACGCAGACAAAACATACATCAAGTCTTTTACACTATTTTGCACTCCTGTTTCTTTTTCATAAGGGACACATTTTTGCCAGAACTTGAATTTTGAAATTATGTTCATTGGTAAGGCTAGGCAAACCTTGGGCCAAAGAGATGACACTACCATTATAAGCCCTATGGAGGAAAACAATCAATACTTCTCCTCTTCTCTTTGATTTCAAAGGAACGTCCAGCTTGAACCAAACAGCAACCTCTCACCCTATACCTACATTTAGCTTCTTAGATGTGGTGCCGAGAGGTGGCTGTGAGTGGCCTTTCTGTTCCCCACTCCCCTCCTCACACACACACACACATCACCTAACTCACTGCCTTTTTATACTAGATGTGCTAAATGTTAAAGCTTAGCATGCTCCTCCATGAAGCCACAGTAAATATTTTTAAGGAAAAAATGATTATACAAAGTCCCTTATTATTTTTGTAAATCAACTTGACTTTGAATTTCTAATCATTTTTATTCATACATTAAGCTGCTAATTTGATTGATACATAAAGGTTAATGACTGCTGTCTTTATAAACTGTACTTGTTATCATTACGTAATTTGTTTCTTTGTTGTTTAAGTGTTTATAACCTTTGATTATACCTTTTCTCATATTTCTTTCTGTTTGGCACAGCTTTGCCAATCCATTAATTTTTAACCTTTATTAAAGTTAAAACAAATTATTTTGTTTTAACTGCATATCACAGAAATACATAGCTCTTATTGTGCATGTGTTTTTTTTAACAATCAGGCAGCCTTGATCTTTAAAAGGTTAATTATGCCCAGTCACAATTATTAACAATATAACTGATATACTTATTTCTTCCATTTTATATTATGTTTAATATTAATTTTACTTTGTTATCTCTTTTTTCCTTTTCCTCATTTTCCTGGTCGTATCAAGTTACCATACACTCCCCGTAACTCCTGCCAAAAAAACCTCACACTCTTTTCTCTACTATTGTTTAAAAACACGGTTCCTACTATTTTCTTCAACCACTACCCCAGCAAACCCAGTACAATGAAATAGTTGGAATACTTTGACTTTCTACACAACCCAGTTCTAAGCTAAGAGTTCAGTACTTTGAAACTCATTAGCACTTTATGAGACAATCCAGGTCTATCATTCATATACACAAGGCAAAGACTGATCCTCAGAGGTGCTCCCCATCCTCTCCATGTTCCCTCACATGGAGGTATCTGTTGTGATTAATTTAGTTAGAATTCTTTTTTAAGTATTATCCTAAGACGGACTACTGTGTTCAACATTTGGCTATGACTCCCACCTTCTCACCTCTCGTCCACTCTCTATTTCATGATGTTGGGGCTGGGAGTCGGGTGAGGTCTGTAAACACATTTTTGCTTCATAGCTGGATCCCTATTAGGACCCAAAAAGGGATGCCAGAGGGAAACTGCAAAGGTGGTGGAAGAACAAGGAGCTCATTCCAGTTTGCTTCCCATCACGTCACTCAGGCCTTGCTGCTTCCCAGCTGCGGCAGCAGTTGAGTCTAGTTTGTACTTTGTTTGAGCTTGCAAAGTCAACCTCAGTGCACCCCATTGTGGAGACCCTGGCCCTACCTACTGGCACACTCTTGAAAAATCTCAGTCCCAGACCCACAGGTCTCTCCTCAGAGGTCAGAGACAGCAATCTACCAGCTAGGAAGTACTCCTTCCTCAGAGGTCTGAGCTCTGTCCCACAGAGCCTCTCCTCCAAGCTTTAATATTTTAACAACTACCTCTTCCCATTGCTCCCTGAGTGCTACATCTGAGGCACCGAGGAGCTGCAATGTCCCATACAGTCACCATTAGCCACATGCAGCTACGGAGCCCAGAAATGTGGCTAGTCCAATCCAAGACTTGCTGTAACCATAAAATATAAACTGGATTTTGAAGACTTAGCATGAAAATAAATTTTATATTCATTATATGTTATTATTTCAGATATACTGAGAAAAAATAAATAGAATTATTTCTACCTATTTCTTTTTACTTGTGACATAGTAGTAGAAAATTAACTACGATGATGGCTCACACAATATTTCTGTTAAACGGTACTGCTTTAGCGTTACATTTTTTTTGTTTGTTTTTGCCTTTTCAGCTCTTAAATGCCTCATTAACAATTCTTACATTAAATTATCTCTATAAAAATAACTGGTGCATTTGATCTCCTTAATGGACTCTGCCTGCTAGAGTTAACATTAATAAATTTTCTAAAACCTTGCATATCCATGGCCCTCTTTTTCACCCTAACAGCTGAATGAGAGTTCAACGGAGAATTCTGGCCTTTCAGTCCTTTCCGGTGTCACTCCATCTTCCAGCTTCCAGTTTGGCAGAAGAAAAGCCTAAACCCAGGCTGATCCCATTTCCTTTATAAATTAGTGTTCTTTCTGTCCAGAAGCTTAAAAGGCTTTCTCTTTATCCTTAGACTTCTGAAATGTTAGCAGTCTATGGTAAGGTATGCGTGCTTTTTCATCAGCGCCTCCCAGAAGAGTCTTTTCAATTTGCAGACTCCAGTCTTTCTTCAGCTCAGTGAAATGTTGTAGATCATATAATTATCACCTCCTCTCAAACTCTTCCTTTATCTCCTTCTAGAATGTAGTCTATTTCATCAAATATAACATGCATGAAGTTACTTTCCTCCAATCTTCACTATCTATGAAATCAAAATGCAAATTAAAATTGAGGGTATATTAAAATCAAGTAACAATAGTTGTCAATGCCACAAACATCAAGCACCACTGAACTATTCCAAGAGTTCTTACAAGACACACCTCTTCTAAGTTCCCATTTGTCGCTTTCTCTCTGGCTACTGTGTCCCATGGATGACTCCTTCTTTTCATCTGCCTACATACCAGGGCTCAGGTCCCAGTGCTGGGCTGCCTTAAGTGGAAGGATCCACTCAGTGGTGGGAGATGAAACAGCCTCTGCTGCTGAGGCCCAGTGGTATGCCACCAGCTGATGAGTTTGCAGGCCTCTGTCCAGAAAACCTGAAGAAAATCTCTCCCCATCCCTCACCCACCCAAACCAGTTGACAGGGACATGGAAACCAAAAGATTGTCTCAGAAACAGTCACAGAGACTGGGGCCAACTCTGTTGATCTCTGCATTTTGCCAGAAGTAGCCCAATGGCACATATCTGTCGTCAGATGTGCTTCTGAGAAACAGCAGCTGGTGACTAGACTGAAGTTGATACCAGAAGGCAGCAGAGATACTTCAAGCCTCCAAATCCCTAGAATCCTCTCCATTTCTAAAATGTCTATTATATCTTAATTTTTTTAACATGAAAAGGGTTACTTAAAGAATTTTAGGGCAGAGTTAGTAAACTAAAAAGTGCAAGATAGGGCAATGTGGGGCACTGTACATTGGTTCTTACGGAAATAATTTTCTTTTCCACCTTTTCGCTATAAGCTAAATTTTTCTAAAAAGAAACCCTGAGGTTTAACAAAGCTACCTCCCCCTCTCACTGTAAGTACTATATGAGGTCTTTCTATATACACAGGATGAAGACTATGAACACCAAAACAATCAAATAAGAGAAATTTGATACAGGGAGACAGAACAACATGGCCCAGTTTTGCAGCTCACTAATAATCATCAAACATAATGGAAAGACAGGTCTTAGACAATCAAGAAATAGATGAACTGCCTATATTTCAGAGCACGGCTTTGAGTAAATATTACACAGAAGTAAGTTCAAAATTACACTTCATGGTGAGCACCTATTCTATAATGTTAGGGAAAGACACCGCCAATTGCAATAAAGGACCCAATCTGAGAGAAGAGTGACATCCGCTTTTGAAAGCCAGGAGTCTAATAAAGTTGTATGAGAAAACAGAATGACCCCTCTCCAAAGAAATATATGCTGCAAGACCAATTTTATTCTCTAAAACTATGTGAAACCTACTCCAGCAAAAGGATGAATACCCTCTTAGGAATCAAACTTATATCACTGAACACAATCACAATTATTATTATTAGCTAGTTAAACATTGGCCTTAGAAAACAATTTCCAACAGTCTTACTTCTGAATAAAGATGGCCCTATATTTTTTACCTCAAATCCTCACAACCATAAAATAAATTTCAAGAACTGAAGGGGCCTTATCCCTTAGACCAAGCTCATCTTATTGTTAAAAGTCACTTGGTATACACAGGGAGACCAACAGACACCCACCCACCATGGGTGGGTGCACCATAACACATTCTCCTTAGATCACAGCAATCAATTTTCAGGCCTCTGACACGACTCTTCTGCAAAAAATTCATTTCTTGACAGATGTTTTATTTCTAGTAATCCCTATGAAATCATGCTAAGAAAAATTCTAATACAAATACATTGATTTGAAAGCCACACAAAGCAGTATACTGAATTTTAATTTCTACCTCAAAATAAAATGGTAGAAACATGTATAGAAGAGAAAAAATGTGAAATTCTATAGAATTTTCTTTACTGTCATTTTAGGATAACTCCTGTTCATTCCCTTACTTAGTATTTTCTTTTTTAAAAAACCATTTTACTGAGGTATGAGTGACATACAGAAAGTTGTACATACTTAATGTACACATCTTGATGAGTCTAGGAATAATACCCATGAAGCCATCACTACCATCAAGGCCATTATCAAGTCCATCACTTCTCAGAGTTTCCTTCCGCCCCACTTAAGACCACTTAATATATAGTCCACCCTCCTAAAATTTGTCTATAATACAATATTGTTAGCTATAGGCACTATGCTGTATCCTCACTTGATATTCTCCACCTTTGACTCAAAGTGAAATCACAGACATACTTCAAGAAGTAAGAATTACCATTCAGAATTCACGTCCAAGACAAAAACAACAAATGAAGTAACCTGAAATTGCAATGCATTTAAAAGCATTTTTTGTGAATCTAATGTGCAGGCTGTAGTGTGAGGCTGCAGAATCAGCTAGCAGGAGACAAAGCGTAAAACCTAGGCCTTGCTCTTGAGGTGTATACAATAACACACAATTCCAACTCATTCTAACAAAAGGCATCAGGCCTATGTGGTCCTTTAATTTTTTATTCTATTCATTTTGTTATTTTTAGCATTAACAATTTTAACATATAAATTATGCCATGTAAATGAAAAACTATGCATACTGTTCCACTACGAATAATATTATAATAGCTACCATTCATGAAGTACCTCCTTGTGCCAGGTATTTTAACAGGTGTTTTATGTACATTATTTCATTTACTCCTCACAAAAATTCCACAGAGTAGTTGTTAATCCCCATTCAGAGCTAAAGAAACCAAAGCTGAGAGAAGTTCAATAGATAAATCACATAGGGAAACGTGGCAAAATTTGTATTTTAGATTTAAAAACTGAATAGCTAATCACTATATTACATCTTGATTACATGAACTAAAACGCTTGTCTCAAGACCCTCAAAAGTAAAATGCTCCATGTTCTGATTCAAACATTGATGTGCAGGTCTCGTCCTTCTTCTTTTCCCTAATGAAGCCCCCACCCTTCTGTGGTCCTTTTGTGCAGGGCATTCTCATGTGCTCTGCCATCCAACTGGCCATAAAGCAACTGCAAAAGCACACACAGGTACTGACATCACAAGGCAACAAATGACTACCGGGTGACCTAGAACACAGTTCCCCTCTGTTTTTCCCCATTCTCAGAGTCCTGAGCTTGAAAACTACCGCTAAAAAGGTTGTACCCAAAGGTACAAATATCCATGTAAAATTACAGTCAGTGAAGAAACATACAACAAAATAATCCAATTGACTATGAATACTGCATATAAGATTATACTGTACAAAAATTAAAAGAGGTTTATATTAGGTCTCTTTCCCTTCAGAGTTGCTAAGATTGAGAAGGTAATAAACTAATGCTGAAGTCACTTTGTAAAGTATCCATGCCTTTGCAGTCCCCCAAACTGAATCATTACAGAGGTGGTGATCCTTCAATCCCGTAACTGGTCAGCAGCCTAAAGTCCAAGAGAGAAGGAAAGGGAATACGTGGCGGTGCAATGCTGAGGGAGTGTGATCCCCAGGCTTTCGAAACGGGCCGTTTACTGCAGAGCAGCCTTTCAAGAAGAAAAACAGCCTGGAGTGGTCTGCAAAGCAAGGGGAAGGAACTGCAAGATGAACTATCGTTAAAAATATCCTCGGCCTCCTGCCTACCTGCTACACAAAGGTTTGATAACGTAAAAATTTCAAAATGACTAGGTAAACAGCATCTACTTATACAAATAAAACTATATTTCCACGATGTTAACAATGGTTTCTAAATTCCAACTACATTCTAAGCCCGAGGAACTGAGGCTTTTTAATTATGCAATATTAGTCATTGACATAGTGCTTGAATCCCACGCAGCATGAACCATGTTAGCTAAACTAACAAAATGAATAATTTAACTCTCTGCCAGCAGGAATTCACTATGCCACCTTCATTATTTACGTCACAATATCCATTTCTATCATTTTTGAAAGAACGGCTGTAGGTGTTCAAGATGAGCCCACGGGCTGCCTATATGGTTTTGATCCATGTATCACAGGAAAATTCATCTGTCCTCCATTCCAAAAATCTAGGTAATCAAGGATGTTTTAAAATCAAACTACCTCCCCCTCATTAAGTTCCAATCCATTAAGTGTCAGTGATCACTAAAGTAAAATATAATCAATATTTCACCTACTTCAGATAAAGCTCGTAAGCTACATGACTGTCACTGTACAAAAAAGAGGATGCTACCGCCTCATCAGTTGTGAAGTTTTACACTTTCTACTAGTTGATTTGCTGTTTCAATTTTTTGTTACCAAACCAGAAAAATATTTTCCTTTTTTTTTTAAGAAAGAACAATTTTTGACACAAAAAAATGCTTTTACCATTTTCCTGCATAGGAAGGATTTTATGGCTTCTCACTATAACTAACAGAGTTGTTTAAAAAAAAAAAAAAAAACAGCAAGAGACCAAATTCATTCACAGCAATCCAGAACAAATTTTGTCAGAGACCAACGCTTGAACTCGATCACTCTCATACTCTGTGAATATCAAAAGTTTCCCAGTTACTCTATGGTTCACAGGAGGTCTCACTTCAATTCTGTGGAGATGATAGCTATCACGGAGATCTAAAAAATGGTCCCTGCATCAGATACCGCCATTTTATAAGCAGTTAGAATGGTATCAACTTATATTCAACTCCCAGTTAAAATAATTTTTAAAATAAATAAATATATTGTCAAGGAAGAAAAATTTCAGGGATAACTATAAATTTCATTAAGACATATAGCAGATGCTACATAAAAGATGAATATTCATTACATCTGGCTTCCACTGCAATCCATTTTATCTTCACGGTGATTTCCAAATATCCCAACACAAAATGGTTCCTACACAAAAATGCAACTGTATAACATGTATGTGGTGCAGTTTGTCATTTTTTGCTTAGTTCAACATGACTGAGTTTGTTAATGTACTTTGACAGAGTTGCATAACATCCTAAAATGTTTTGAACAATGCAGTTTAGGCTTCCATGCAATATTAATGAGTGAATAATGTTCTTGAATATAAGGTTTAATATTTAATGATTCAGAGTGCTGCCTGGATTTGATGCAGAAGAAAAATGTGGTTTGGAATAACTGCACTTATCAGGGGACCCGAGAAAAAGACTGCGGACACCAGGCAAACCTTTAACCTAAACTTAGAGCTGGGGTCTCAGGTGTGAAATTGATGCTTCACCAACTGAATTTCGAGTGCTTATCAGTATTCACAGGATCATGCCATTTATCAAATGTCATTCATCAGAAATTTTAAATTACTAGAAGCTCACATGTCTATGCCAAAGGTGGAAAAAATAATAAGGTTAGTGCAAGAAATAACATTGGGTAGTCTAGCTTCAAATACATTTAGGAATCAATTCTGCCAGTTGCATCAACATGTCAATTTGATTACTCCTCTTTTTAAAAATTTGTGAAACTGTAATAGTAGCAAGTTCAGATCAAATAATGGCTTGTCTCCACATCTTCTAGTATGGGAAGTATCTAATCTAAAATACCACCCAGCAAAGTTATTCAATGAGTAAATCTAATCAAATCGATGGGTAATCTGCACACATTATTGGATATGCCTCATTTGCAAACAATCCTGTCTTAAAAATTATCATAAGAACAGTAAGGAGAATAGGATTTATTGACAAATCAGTTAAGTGATACCCAAAATCACAAAGCTGTGAAGGGCTTTGAAGTGTTCCTAACCGGAATGTTAGTGCTTTAAAAATAAAACACTATTCACGCTTGAGCCCAGGAGGTTGAGGCTGCAGTGCACCATGATCGCCACTGCACCCCAGCCTGGGCTACCGTGAGACCCTGTCTCAAAACAAACACCACTATTCAAAGGACAAGGCCCAATTTCCAATATTTATCTGCAATTCTAGTTCGCAATGGCCATTCAGCAATCACTAAACTATAACCTAGAGTTAGAATATCTGGGTTTTAGACTCCACTCTGCCACATACTGAATTTATTATTATAACATCTCCAAACCATTTGTTTTCTCACATGAAAATGGTTAATAGTATACTCTGTCAAATGTTATTGTGAAATCCAATTAACAATACTGTTAAGCACTAAGTCAAAAACCATTAACCAATATGAACAGACAAAGAAAAGTCTGTTTATTGAGCATCTTCAACATTTCAGGAAGGTACTGCTTTAGTTATATTTTCTTTATTGAAATTTTCATTATGTTTATTATAACAAAAAGAACAGAAAATGGCAATTTGAATACTGCTTTTTTCTACTTCTATAAAGGAGGAAAATAAGCATAAATTTATGGGTAAAATATTTTCTAATGTCTAAACTTTCATTAATGTCATATTTTGATAGTTCACAAAGTATCTTAATTTAGAAAAGGAAATTGTCAGTGACACTCAATACTCTATTATTCAGTTTGACATTACCTGCTTTAAGCATTGGTTAAAGTATTTATTGAGCATTTATTATGTGCTTACAACAGTGTACAAAGCATTATGTTTAAAAAATCAGATGGATTCTACCATCAAACGTAATATATTTCCTTTCATATTACATGACATTACATAATGCTACTAAATTAATCTATCCCACTTTTATCAGATCAGCAATTTTATCTACAATTATTATAAAAAATAACAAAGAGAAACAAAACTGCTTAAAAATATACACTGCAGAAAACTTAATACTTTTGCCAACAACAGGCAATATTCTTCATTCACTATGAGACCTTAATTGCCATCAGAATCAGTGAGAGTCAATTTCTTCTGTTAAACCATTTAAAAGAATTGGTGCTATAATTTCAATGAAAATTAATTCATCCTGAGCACCATCCTAATCCTATCAGGTAATAGTGGTATCTCTGTAAAGGTACAGATTCAGTAATTAGACTTTTTTCAAGTATGAATAACTGAGACAAAAAGGCATATAGATATTCAGTTAGAACATTTTTACCCAGTCCAATCCAGAAATCGCTAATAAATTACAATAGCTTTTATGATTATTCTATAATTTACGACACACTTAAGGGGAAGAAGAGAATACCTAGAAAATGACTGGAAGAACACACAAAAAATTGTTAATGATGATTACCACCGGGGAGTGAGATGGGGTACTGGGCTTTAGCTTTCTTCACTTTTGTGATGTTGCCACTTTCATGCAATTGTCTTATGCTTAAATACAATGGAACATATTAGAGCAGCACCGACTAATGCAAATATAAGGCAAACTACATCTAGAAGCTATATTAGAAAAGTAAAAAAGAATCAGGCCAAATTATTTTTAACCATGTATTTTATTTAGCCCAATATATCCAAAATATTATTATTTTAACATGTAATCAATGCAATAAACTAGTAAAGAGATTTTTACATTCTATTTATCACACTGAGTCTCTGGAATTTGGTGTATATTTTAGAGCATATTTCTGTTTGGACCAACCACACTTCAAGTGTTTTAACAGTCACCTGTGGCCACAGGATAGCAAAGAGCTACAATAAGTCTCAAAGTCATAGCCAGGCACAAGTTAGGTATTTCTCTTCTAAAACTTCAAAGCAATACAGAGGTACATGTTACAACTTCTCATCCCTTCTCATCTCATAACATACAGCCGTGTCATTGTTAATTTCTAAGATCTGTATCAAAGTGTAGTTTAGATGCCATCTTCCTCACCAAAAATGATTTAATTTCTCTCTGCAAGGCCTGTGTTTAACCTACTAGTCAATGACCTCAATCCGTGCATGTTACCTTCCGGCATATAAATGAGAATTCGTAAAATCACATATTTGTGTGCTAAGCCACTGACTATCTTCACTTCAGGGCTTTAACCACATTAGCAGAGTTGGGTACTGCTAACCATCTGGGTCTCCTTTCAGAATGTCTTTTTTAGAAGGCAAACACAATGTTATCCCTTTCTTTCACATGTAACACTGCAACATTTCAGCAGCATAGACTCCTGGATTTTACAGAGGGTCTCCAAGCCATTCAAAATGATTATCTGAGCAAGCTAAAAAGCAATACACAACAATCAACCATTTAGCACCAACAGCAAAGTGAAAATTTATGTCAACTAAAAGGAATATTTTTCAAATGAACAGCTAAGTTGGTATTTTTTTTAATTACTTGTAAATCTGGTAAGAAAAAAAAAGTCTTCTTATTTCTCTCACTTAGCACTTTTGGAATTACACATGGCATAGATTTGCAGAAAGGAGCAGTGATTCCTACAAAAGAGAAAAAGCTCATCTAGCTTCACTTAGCTAGTTTTTCTTCCATTTTCATCAACGAGATCTTTTACAATCTTTAAAATTATAAAGGCAAGAGGAAATAAAAAAGGGCACAAGTAGAAGACAGCAGACAGATTTTTAACACTATACAACTAGGAAACAATTCTCTGAAATGAATGAATACACAGATGGATACAACAGATAATCATTTTTACAGAGCATTTACTTTGATTCTGTTTGAGTCACGATGCTATACTAAGAACTCTACCTGGAATGAACCATTTGATCTTCAAAACAATCCTGAAGGTAACCCTGAGGTCAGAGAGTTAGTATTATTGTCCTCCATCTCACAGATGAGGCATCTGAGTCCTCAAAAATTTAAGTAATTTACTAAGTGGTCTCAGAACTAGTAACCCATGAAGCTGGAATTCAAACCCAAGTGGTCTGAATCCTAGGACTGCACTCTTAACCATCACACTCTACTGGTCTTCACTTCAAAGAGAGAAAAGAGTTCTCTGTAAGAATAAACATTTTGTATTAAGTTTAATGTGTGCCAGCCACTTTATATATGTTACCTTATTTAATCTTCACTTAAAAAACATGCTTATCTGGTAGGTATTCTTATGAACTTGGCTTCCTAACTAAAGAAAGTGAATTCTGGAATGGTAAGTTACTGACTTAAGATCACAAATTACTAACAGACAAAGCCGGCATTCAAATCAGATCTCTCCAACTCTAAAAGACATTAACTTCTGGCCCCTGGGTTTTTTCCTGATAATTTAAGTGGATTTGATATCTGCCAATGGTAGAAATCCTTGATAATTAGGCTTTTACAGTACAAAAATAATTTTATTTGAAGCTTATAACAGTTTACAAACAGCATTCCTTATAGAAATAACCTGGATGAAGGTAAGCACTACAAAAAATAATAGTAAGATCTCTCACATAAAAGGACAATTTGAGGCTACAACATTGCTTTAATTTCTAATTCAATTTTAGCTTCCCTTAACAGAATTAACTCAGAATGGGAGTGCTATTTAAATAGAAACACATTTACAAATTCTTTTTTTGATCAAGTATCTATGGAACCTGTACTAAAACTGCTCTTTCATTTAATGTCACACAATACTGACGACCTCCTGAAACCTTCATATACAATACACTCATATCACAGTAAATGTAGCAGTGATATTAACTTTCCATTTGTATAAATAGTGATTGAGCAAAAATAAAAATGAAAATGAGTGACATTGTTATATACTTTGATTACAGTTTCCAGGGTGAAATAAAATGCCCAAGTTATTGAAAAATAAAACATATATTTGAATTTCTAGGAGTTGCAGTATGTATATATGCCTATGAGGAAGGAAACGGGGTAGAAAAAAATGTAAGCAACCAATCAGGTCAAATAAGATCGCTTATGAAAAATAAATCCTGAAAGCATTAAGGATCTATATACATACATATAAAATTAATCAAGATGAACCTCAGAAGGCAGTGTCTCAGATAAATGTTTCAGAAAGTGAAACATGACTTGCAGAAGAGTGTTAGCAGAATGTGAAACTCCCACTATTGCCAATTCTTAAAAATTCCCTTAAGACTCATGTTTACAGGGCTAAAGCAGCACAGAGTTGGCAAACATGCTCTTAAAATAAATTGAAGCCTGTGTGCTGTAAAAATGGGCTTCCAATAGTAAATTAACCTCACTGGGTTTGGGGTCAATCCCAAGAGAAGACAAGAAGATAGACAACTAGTTTTTAAAAGCAAACAAGAATAACAAATACCACAATCAAGCCTTTATTTTTATCTGTATGAGACACAGAAAACTTAAAGATCTGGCATGACTCAAAACTGGGATAGCTGAGGAGATGATAATTTTGTCACTGTCCATCACATATGACAGTGAAAAAGCACCATTTGGCTGTAAATACCAATTTCACTTCTTTTTACTTACTATGGCAATGCCTTACAGTTTACAGTTGCCATGTTCAAATTTACAGTCTTCTGTTTTACACTTGCTGAGGCTCAATGCTGACTCCAGCTCTTGCCCAAAGTGATCTGCCACCTTTGACTGGCTACTTCCCAGCCCACCTGTTTTATTACTACAAACATACCTGTTGAGATAAAAATACATTGAGGAGGATAAAAACAGATTGAGAAGGAACATAAGATATCACCTTTATAAATAAATTTAACCCTAACATTAACCCTTTTTAAAACTTCAATTATGCTGGAGAGTCCTGATGAAAATAATTTCCATTAGAAAGTCAACACTTAGAATTTTGAACCTGAAAGATACCTTACAGATTTTTTTTTTCTTTTGAGATGGAGTTTCGCTCTTGCAACCAGACGGGAATCTTGGCTCACTGCAACCTCTGCCATGAAGTGATTCTCCTGCCTCAGCCTCACAAGTAACTGGGATTACAGGTGCCTGCCACCACACCCAGCTAATTTTTTTTTTTCTTTTTTCAGTAGAGAAGGGGTTTCACCATGTTGGCAGAACTGATCTCGAACTCCTGACTTCAGGTGATCTACCCACCTTGGCTTCCCAAAGAAGTGCTGGGATTACAGGCCTGAGCTACTGCGCCCAGCTGACCTTAAAGATTTAATATGAGAATCAATGTGTTCCTGGGTAAGAATTACCAAAATAAAACCAGATCCATCAGTTTTTCCATATATCTTATCAGTCATCTACCCAAGGAGAACACCAGAGTGGCCTCAGAGTTCACAAAAGATAGGACTGACCGCAAAGGTGAGCTGTAAAAGCCAAAGTTAAGTGACAGCAGAGCTAGCTTGTAAATAAAGGTAAAATTCAAATAAAACAGGGATTTAAAACCATCCAGCCTAGAGGTCAGGTTAACTAATCCCATGGTAGAAACTCAGGAGCAAGAGGATCACTTGAGCCCAGGAGTGGTATATCCAAAGAAAGTCAGAACAGGACAATAACCAAAGACACTGAAACAATTAAGTAGCAGATGAAAGATAAGAGAGGAGAAAGGCAAAGTGAAGGGGAAACTGCAGTAGGCAAGGAGAGAGGGCAAACTTTTTAAAATAGCATAATACTTTGCAATGAAGACAATTTTCAAATGTAGGTACTTTTTATTTGAGTTCAGCGATCTGATTACCATGGTATGGCAAACTGAAAAAAAGTGTGTTTGCGATACTGCTGATGTAACGTTTGTATCAAACCAGTTTATTCAAGAGATTATAGTTATAGTAGAAGTATTTGTGGTAATAATAATCATTCTTGTTTTTGCTATTAAAAATACCATTATTATGAAAGTATATAGGTTCAATGCAATTTCAATATATTATTTCAATATATTGACCTTTACAAAAAAGTAGAATAGAAGCAGTATTTAGTGCTTTTATAATTGTTTACAATTTTAAATATGAGAAAATTGAGCTTAAAGAAACTGTGATTAATCTCTGCTTGGTTAATAAGTAAAGAGGCAGGAACAGATGTTGGTCTTCTGATCCCAAGTCTGGGTTATTTCTGTTATTAAACAAACCTAAAATCTCTTCCATCTCTAAACTGCTTATTTGTGTCTTCGTTATATTAAATCAGCATCATGTGGTTTAAGGGTAAAGTGCATTTATCTCTCCAGGTGCATCCTCACTCCAGGGTGAACCTAAACAAGGAACTAGACTTATGCATCTGTTATTAGTGTGAGATCAAGAAAAGATCTAGCAACATATTTATTTATTTTCTCAGAATTAAGATCAACATCATTTTTTTAAAGTGCTAATTTTAAAAAGGAATTTAAAAATCAGGTCAGCATGCAGAATCAAGAAATAAAAAGCATAAAAGTATAAGCTATATAATTTTTGCTTCTATGAGAAGCAAAACTCAGTGACTGAGCTCTGGGTTTGAAAAATTATATAGCTTATAATTTTATGTAGATTTCACTTCAATCTACAAATTTATTTAATTTTCCCTTTTTTTTTGTATGTAACAAGCAAAAGGCAAACATCAAGTTATCCTTCAAAAAAATGAAGGAATGGTCAAGTTCAATAATCAACAAATATTTATTTAGTATCTATGATATAGAGGGTATTGTTTTACTTATAAAGCTAGAAATGTCACAAGCTGTTTTATTTCTTCTCTGACATTTGATCTTACGGCACGATTATACATTTATAGATACGGTGTAGTATTGACCAGTTAACTAAACCATATTTAGGCCAGTTCTACTGTGGCAATTTTAGAAATACTGAGTCCTCTCCAGGGCAATTAGAGTCTTCCCAGCTAAACTGTATCTCATCTATTGCATATATATTGTATCTAGCCAGCTATATATAGGTCTCAGTGACAGGACTTTGTATGTACAGACAGCTAACAAAGAACATTATTGAAATAAGGTTACATATTTCTTAAACTATACTAACATTAACCTAAAATGATCTGGCAAGAATTAAAGTATCTAAACTCTCATAGTACTAACACAGAAAGACTCTTCTATCCCACTAGTAACCACCCATCTAAAATTAATGAAAACAGCCCGGGCACGGTGGTTCATGCCAATAATCTCAGCACTCTGCAAGGCCAAGGCAGGCGGATCACCTGAGGTCAGAAGTTCCAGATCAGCCTGACCAACATGGTGAAACCCCATCTCTACTAAAAATACAAAATTAGCCAGGTGTGGTGGTGCATGCCTATAATCCCAGCTACTTGGAAGCCTGAGGCACAAATCACTTGAACCCGGGAGGCAGAGGTTGTAGAGAGCTGAGATCGTGCCACTGCACACTCTAGCCTGGGCAACAGAGCAAGACTCTGTCTCTAAATAAATAAATAAATAAAATTAATGAAAATACTAGCCAAACAAACAGATATGAGTAGCCATGATCACATGGGCATAACACAACACTGGTTTAACAAACTATGTTCCCAAAGTTTGCAGTGAGAAAAAACAGGGATTCATATCGGTGGTGAGTTAAGTAACACAATTTCTTGGGGGCAATTTGACAATAATAATATTTGGTATAACCTTTAACCTGGTAATTCCAATTCTAGGGATTTACCCTAAGGAAATAACACTGGATATGTATAAATTTAATAATAAGAATATTCAGTGCAGAGTGTTCATAAGAATAACACATTCTGAACCATTTATTTGGAAGCCTAAATGTCTAATAGTAAACTACAATGAAGTTATATCTGTACTGACAAAACATTTTTATGATATATTATGAGCAAAAATAAAGCAGCCAATAAAAACAGTAGGACAATATAATACCACTTCTGTCATTTTTTTCCCCTGTGTGTATACGCCTGCGTACCAAAATATTTACAGCGGTTTGGTGTGAATACTGAGATTATGGGTAATTTTCATTTTCTTTACTTTGTTTAGCTGCATTTCTCTAATTTTCTAAACAGTGTGAGTTATTTGTAACTAGAAAAAACACTTACTACTATCATGTGCCTTGTGATTTTCACTTTGATCTATATTGATCGGTACTAGGAAGCTTGTTATGGGTAGGGTGATGATAAAACACAGAAAAGCAGACCAGGCTAATACAGAATTCACAGTGGGACAAGGTAAGAGAGAAGCAAGCAGGGACAGACTCTAGAACAGACCCAGTTGATTGTGCCCATGTCTTTAGTTATCTCATTCTCTCTCAGTCTCCTTTTAGACATATAATTCAGTTTCTACCATGGGATTAGTTAACCTGACGTCTCAGCTGGACAGTTTTAAATCTTAGTTTTATTTGAATTTTACCTTTACTTATAAGCTAGCTTTTATGACACTCACCCGTGGAGACCCTAACAAGCAGGTCAGGGCCCAGGAACCAATCCTTAAGGAATAGCCAGCCCCCCCACCAGCAGTGTGCAGAAATGAAGCAGTATCACCACTATGGCTGCTGACTCCAGGTCCCTCCCGACACTTAAAGACACAAGGATAGAGAGAAACTAGCCACTCCCTGGACCTCCTAGGGATACCCTGCTTCATCTCTGCTGAGCCTCCCCAGCTCCTCCCTTGCATGCTACAATACGTGTATCCCAACTTCCTGATTCTTTAGCTTCTTGATTAATTTACTTGCCCTTTCAAAATGTCCTCTAATTCATTACAGCCTTCCTGGAATTACTGTCTGGCTTCTCAACATTTGATATTAGATGTCCCATAAACAACAGGACTATTATATTAAAACAACGAATTAGATCCAAGCATCCTATTTATCCCCAAGCCTATTAGCAAGATGCTCTACGGGTTGAATCTCATTTAATTTGCCATTTACAGGATAACCTTTCCAGGTATATCTCTCAAGTCCTTCCTGTTATTCTGGATACCTCTTAATATCCGTTATGTTGGGGGAAATCATCTGAATGAAGTAAGAAAATTGATTCTGGTTTTTTTCCTAATGGAAAAAACTGGAGGAGATAAGAATAGTGCCACCAATTCATGACTGGACAACATCCTTAAGATGACTATCTTCCTAAGTGAAATGTGCATGGCCCCATATGGTGAAAAGCAATAAATATTTCTGTCTTTGGAATGACAAGATTGAGTGATCAAAGGAGTCAGGTAAGAAAATTTCCTATTCTTTGACATTTTGCCATTAGTTATGCAGTAAAAGACAGCTGTCTTTATGCATAGAACTGTCACCAAATGTCCCCAGACTCAGCAGATTAAGCTATCGATGGTTTTTAAAAGAAAAAAGAAATCAATCAAAATGAGCCTTTTCTGTATTCTACACACATGCAGAAGAGCAAAAAAAAAAAAAGCAATTTCGTGGTGAGGGAAGGAGATACACTTATATGTCACAGCAAGGCTGAGAGTATTTTCAACAAAAATAAAAATCCCTTTTGCCACCTTCATAACATCTCAAAGTCCTACAATGCATAAGAATATGTTAAGTACATACATATATAACACTAGCCATAGGAAATGTCGGAGACAAATTTAAATGACCACCACAATAAAGAATTTGATCTTTTCTTTTTGTATTCTCTGCAGGCTTATGTCAGTAAACTAGAATAAACATGTTATTAAAAGAGAATCAATAGGAGGCTTTAAAATATACACTACCACAAAAGGTCAAGCCCTGGCATCGATTTTAATATAACATTTTTTGTGCAGCTTCCCAAAGGATTCTTTTCTAATATTGTTCTTCATTTTTCTCTCACTTTGTTCCCTGACTGGTGAATTTGTTGTTCTTGTCTGCAAAAAGCTGTCTAAAGCTGACTCTGCTCAGTATGTGTCATTCCTACGACAAGCTGCCGGCAAATGAAAAAACAAAAAAGACCAAAAAAATCAACAACAAAAACCAAAACCAAAACACAGAGTTAGTGAGTGGGAGGGCAGATACAAGAGGCCACGAAGGAAGAGACAATCTTCAACTCAAAATGTACAAGGTCCGGCCGTGGTGGCTCACATCTATAATCCCAGCACTTTGGGAGGCCAAGGCAGGTGGATCACCTGAGGTCAGGAGCTTGAGACCAGCCTGGCCAACATGGAACACCCCGTCTCTACTAAAAAACACTAAAATTAGCCAGGCATGGTGGTATGCGCCTGTAATCCCAGCTACTTGGAAGGCTGAAGCAGGAAAATAGCTTGAACCCAGGTGGCGGAGGTTGCAGTGAGCTGAAATGGCACCACTGCACTCCAGCCTAGGTGACAGAGTGAGACTCTGTGTCCAAAAAAAGTACAGGAACATACTGCAACTCAGAACAATTTGCCATCCTAGGAAGCTCTGGGCTTTTGCCTTCCCTGGTGCCTGGAGAGAGCCCGATTCCCAGGAGCCAGGGAGGTCGAGGGGAGTACCAGGAGAGAAGAGATGATCTTTCATGTTATGACAAAACAACTCTGTCACAAAACTAGGGAAAGAATGCAAAGTTTCAAGATAGAAATCCATGGTACGCCAGGCACCTCTTGAATCTAATGAACCAAATGTTCAAAGGACACCTGGAATCCCTTTCACAGGTTTCACGAGGTTAGAAGTATATGCTCAGAGACACAAGAGACTTCCTGACTTCTGTCCCAAAAGTCAAGGCTTAAAGACTTACACAAAACATGCTCTGGTTCAGTCTCATGTAAAATATAAGTGCGAAATATAGTATATGTTGTTCATGTAGTTTCAAATTTTGATTATGTTGCTAGCCAACAATAAAAATATTCCAAAAGCATATACTGTCAGATTTCCACTTTTAGAGAATGCTCACTAAAAATGAAGGAGACTGAGCAACTGTCTTAGGACAGCACCTGAAACCAAAAAAACACTGCTCTCGGAGTTATGAATGCAGTCCTCATATCAAAAAATGAAAGCCAATTAAGGCTACTTGACAGGAAGACATGAATCACAGTCACTTCCTGAGCACTATGAAAATCTGAAGAAGTGTTGGAAACAAGGCTTGGAGTAAAAGAGGTCTGGATTTGAACCTGATGCTGCCTTTTGTCAGGGCAAGGTACTTAACCTCTCCAAGCTGCTTTTGTAAAATAAACCTGTAGAGAGCAGAGCTACCACATTCATTTGCTCCCCAGTTTGATGGCGGAGCAGAGATCACTTAGCCTTGGATCCTGGAGAAGAATATGTGGGGCATCGTCTTATAGGCCACAATACAGGCCAAAGCAGGTCTCATTCAGAGGCCTCCTGGGGAGTTCAGAGCTAATATATACAAATATACACAGAGCACACAGTGGGCAATCATTAAATGGCTGTTGCTATTGTCATATGATGATTCTGTTATCACTTGACTTTTGGACAAATTCTATCCGATTTAAATGCATTTAGACACAACAGTAAAATATTATTGTAATTTAGTAATCCTTTTTTGGTACGTACTATATGACTGACAATGAATTTTGCCTGCTTTTCTTTTTTTTTTGGAGACAGGGTCTCACTCTTGTCACCTAGGATGGAGTGCAGTGGCGCGATCTCAGCTCACTGCAACCTGTACCTCCCAGTTTCATGCAATTCTCCTGCCTCAGCCTCCTGAGTAGCTGGGACTACAGATGTCCACCACCATGCCCCGCCAATTTTTGTATTTTTAGTAGACACAGGATTTTGACATGTTGACCAAGCTGCTCTTGAAATCCTGACCTCAGATGATGATCCACCTGCCTTGGCCTCCCAAAGTGCTGGGATTACAGGTGTGAGCCATCATGCCCAGCCCTCACAGACTTTTATATTCTGGTACAGAAGACAGATAAGAAACAGAAAAAGAAAATACTATAAAGAAACATAAAGCAGCTAGGATGAGAGGACAGGAAAGAAAGAAGAGTTATTTTAGACAAAATGATCAGGGAAATCCTCTCTGTAGGGTTGAGAAGAACTGTGATAGTAAGAGGGAGTCAGTCGTGCAAACTATGAAGCATGAATATTCTGGACAAGGAGCTATAGGCACAAACTGGTTTGGCAGCCAAAGTGGCTGAAGTGTTCAATGAGAGGGTGATAAGATAGGAGGTGCAAGTATCGGAGTGTGTAAATGTGTAACAACAGGTAGAGGACTTGAAGGTCAGAGAAAAGGACTTGGACTTTATGCTAAACCTAATGAAAAGCCATTAGAGGGTTTTAAGCAAAGAAACTGACATGATTCAAAATTTTGAAGCAGACTAATGCTGCTTTGTGAAAAACAGAATCTGGCAGACAAGAATAGCCTCATGGAGGTGACTCTAATGGTAAAAATGAGAAACAGTAATGGCTTAGGGCAGGGTTTCTCGACCTCGGAGCTATATTGACATTTTGAACTGAACAATGCTTTGTGGTAGGGGGACTGTCCAGTGCACTGCAGGATGTTTAACAGCACTGCTGGCCCCAGCAGTACCCACAATGTTGGGATAACCTTAAAGTCCTCCAGACATGGCCAGAAGTCCAATGAGGACGGGAGCAAAATCTCCTCCAGCTGAGAACCACTGGCTTAGCCTACGGCAGGGGCAGCAATGGTGAGAGGTCAAGAATTTCTAACATATTTTAAAAGCAGAGACACTAGGGCCAATTCACTGGAAAGGGGAAAATAGGGACATAAAGGTAGAAATAATTACTTTGGAATGATCAAGAATCAAAATTCTTTAAAAAATTATTTTATCTTAGGACCAAGCTCTCTTCGGAATCTGTCTTTACAGTTAATATTCTTTCTGTTACACAGACTGTACCTGGCATTTATTTGTTTATTGAGATGGAGTCTTGCTCTGTCACCCAGGCTGGAGTGCAGTGGCGCAATCTCCACTCACTGCAACCTCAGAAAGTTGATGAGTCAACTTTCTGTTAGACTAGCATTATTCACATTTTCAGTAGTTTGAGGAGAGAGCTTTTCTAAGGCAAACCTATGTAGGGTTAAAGAACATAAGTTAGAGAAACTCACTCGGGTTTCTTCTCTTTACTTCTATAAAAACTGAATTGTATAGCTGACAGATATATTCATAAAGAAATGCACAATTTCCAACACATTGCAACAAAATCTACAGTAATATTAATTTTTACCCACCATTTGACAGTATTTTGACAGTTTTATTTCAAAACATAGTCATGTGGGTTAAAAAACAAAAACACCAAAAAGTCCTTTCATTTGTGAATTTCTTTTCAAACTAAATTCCTTATTTATTGAGCTCCATAATTAAGGCATAGTTTACTGCTAAAACGTATAAAACATAAACCAGGCACGGTGGCTCACGCCTGTAATCCCAATACTTTGGGAGGCCAAAGTAGGCAGATTACTTGAGCCCAGAAGTTCGAGACCAGCCCGGGCAACATGGGGAATCCCTGCCTCTAACAAAAATACAAAAATTAGACAGGCACAGTGGCATACACCTGTAGTCCCAGTTACTCGGGAGGCTAAGGTGGGAGGATGCCTTGAGTCTGGGAGGCAGAGGTTGCAATAACCTGAGATTGCACCACTGGACTCCAGCATTGGAGCATGGGCAACAAAGCCAAATCCTGTCTCAACAAAAAGAAAAGAGAAGAGTAAACCTTCAGTAACCCACATCAAAAGAAGTAAGGGCTGAGAGTGATGGCTCACTCACACCTGTAATCCCAGCACTTTGGGAGGCCGTGGTGGGTGGATCACCTGAGGTCAGGAGTTCAAGAACAGTCTGGCTAACATGGTGAAACCCCATCTCTACTAAAAATACAAAAATCAGCCTGGTGTGCTGGTGGGTGCCTGTATTCCCAGCTACTTGGAGGCTGAGGCAGGAGAATCACTTGAACCCGGGAGGCAGAGGTTGCAGTGAGCCAAGATCAGGCCACTGCACTCCAGGCTGGGCAACAGAGTGAGATTCCGTTTCAAAAAAAAAAAAGGCAGATAGAGCATTCAAACAGACATATAGTAAATAACATGACTGCTGGATCAGAAAATAATTTAGCCTCTGAAACACAGTCCAATACAGTGATGGTTAGTATGGGTAGCTCCAGATGCAGACTGCCTGAGTTCAAATTCCAACTCCTCTGCTTTCTGGCTATGTGGCTATAAGCAAGTGACCTCTGTGTTTCAGCCACTTCATCTACAAAGTAAAGAGACTATCAGGTCAGAACCTGCCCCATAGGGCTGCTATAAAGGTTAAATAACCATATGTGCAAAGGGCTTGGACCAGTGCTTGGGACAAAGGAAGTATTCAAAACTGTTAGCTATTACTATTACATATTATTACTATCAGTAATATTACTTTTCTTAGGCAAAGTCTTCTTAAATGGCATTTATTATCAGATAGACAGTCTGCTTGAGATCTATATATGCTGACATGGGAGGAGAGATCACAATATATGACTGAAAAGAAATAAGGACATTATAGAACATGCTCACTGTTTTAAAAAACAAAACGACAAATAATCTAGGGTATGAATGTATAAATGATTTTGGAGGTGGGAAGAATAAGGGAAAGGAGGGAGAAAAAAACTATTCACCTGCATTTACTAAATTCCTTTAATAGGTATGTATTTCCCTGGTAATATTCTTCTCTGTTTTTTTTTTAAACAAACCAACACAACATCCATGTTTTCAGTTGTTTGAAGAATGACCTTTCTATGTCAAACCTACGTAGTTCTGTAGAAATAACGAAGGAGCTGTAGAAACTCTGTTGCATCAGGGTGTTTTAACTAGTAGACGCTTGTAAGATTACATTCGTGGTTTTAGTTGACTTTGGGGGGTACTTTTTGGTATCATTTTATTTTAATACATCGACCACATCAGGAAGTCTAAATGCACTGTAATTTACGGATTTTCATTAGATTTTTGTTTTAATCTAAATCCACATTGACAAAATGGCACCAAGAAACAAGGAATTTAAAAGATCCATTCTGAGAAGTTGTGAAGAAACTTGAATTTAAATCATGAATTGAAACATTTACATGGTTAAGCTCTGTTTTAAAGCTTTACACATGACACCAAAATCACACTACAATTATTTTGGGGATAACTCAAAAAAAAAAAAAAAAAAACCTTCCAAATGAAATGGTTGCAGCCTCAAGGAATCAGATTGTTTCTATGTAAGGAAGCAATCGTAAATAGCATATAACTAACAATTGCTCCCCTTGCAGCTGAATATTTTGACAGAGAAATTCAATATTCTAGTTCCAACGGCAAATTGTCCCAGCAGCTAAGTTTTTAATTGATTTCAAAACATCTAAGTTTGTAGACTAAATGTGATGACTCTGAATATCATACAAAAGCCAAATAAATAGTAACAACAGACACTACAAGCCAAAAACCCAGCATATCAAGCAACACAACTATAGAAACAGAATGAGCCAGTGTCCCATTTAAAAAAAAAAAAAAAAAGAGGTCTATGAATGAATACAGGAAGAAATGTAAAAATTTTCTCCCCTGCAATCATTTATTAAAGTAAATCCTACACCTCTTTAGCACTTCCTACTCCAAGAGAGGGCTAGTTTCTTCCTAACTCCAAGAAACTACCGCCTCCGCCAGCCCCCCGCCGCCTCCGCCAGCCCCCGCCCCCACCGCCCCGGCCATGAAAAGCGTCCAAGTTGCTACACTGAACTCAGGAAATCATTAGTGAGCATACATGTGCCTCACTGACCAGCAGCAGATCCTCATCTCTAAAGTTCATGAGGCAGGGTACCAGCTGCTTCCACATACTCCCCACTATGCTATTAAGAAAACTGTCCCAATCTTAAGCTAACAAGAACTGAACTCATGAGAAATTTAAACTGTCATTGTCACTGAAAATGTGCACAAACAAGCATTTAAAAGTCAGGTATAGGGCTGGGCACAGTAGCTTATGCTTGTAATCCCAGTACTTTGGGAGGCCGAGGTGAGTGGATCACCTGGGGTCAGGTGTTTGAGACCAGCCTGGCCAACACGGCAAAACAATGCCTCTACTAAAAATACAAAAAAATTAGCTGGGCGTGGTGGTGTACACCTGAAATCCCAGTCACTCAAGAGGCTGAGACAGGAGTATCTCTTGAACCCAGGAGGCGGAGATTGCAGTGAGCTGAGATTGCACCACTGCACTCCAGCCTGGGCGACAGAGGGAGACTCCATCTCAATAAATAAATGAATGATTGAATGAATGAATAAATAAATAAATAAATAAATAAATAAATAAATGTCAGGTATAGCCTACATAACAAAAAGAGTATTAACTGTAAAGACAGATTCTCGAGACAGCTTGGTCCTAAGATAAAGGAATTTTTTAAATACCATACAGAGCAGCTGTCTAGAGCTAATAACCAGTAGCACAAAACAGATGTTAATTTTAAGAGACTTTAATTTGTGAAAGGTTTATAAGAGAAAATCTAAGTAAATGTTTGATACTTCTTCCCACAATTGTAAATGAAAGACTTTAATGAAGGTATTCCCTGTCCCCACAGAAAGTAATACTGTAGGGTGTTTAACTGCAAAGACTTGGATTCAAATCCGAGCCCGACTGCTTACTTCATAGATATGACCTTGGTGTATTAGTCTCTTCTTACATCGCTATGAAGAAATACTGAGACTGCACAATTTATAAAGAAAAGATAGTTAATTGGTTCACAGTTCTGCAGGCCAAACAGAAAGCATGGAGGCACTAAGGAGGCCTCAGGAAACTTTCAATCGTGGCAGAAGGGCAAGAGGAAGCAGGCACATCTCACATGGCCAGAGAAGGAGGAAGAGAGAAAGGAGAGGGGTGCTACAAACTTTTAAACAACCAGATCTCGTGAGAACTCTATCACAAGAACAGCCTTAGGGGGATGGTGCTAAACCATTAGAAGCTGCCCCCATAATGCAATCACCTCCCACAGGCCGCACTTTGAGCACTGGGAGATTACATTTCAATGTGAGACTTGGGCAGGGACACAAATCCAAACTGCATCACTTAGTAAGTGTCTTAGCCTCTCTGTTTACTCATTTATAAGATGAGGATAACAGTAATGCCTACCCAATAGAGGCGTTATATAGTTGAAATGAATGAAAATATATTAAATGCTTAGAACAGTATTCAGCACACAGTAAACAGAAGATAACCCCTATGTTTGTTAATTTTTGGACATTGTAGTTGGGCATATGTGTCCTATACTCTGAAATCATTTTCACAGATTATATGTGACTCCAGTGTGCAAGTTCTATGTGTATGTCTGTATAAAACTGTTAGGAAAGTTTTCAAAGACAAATGACAATGGCGTCTGAATAAGAATGGGACGCAAAAGAATGTAGTTCTCTCAATAAGCTTTCAAACAGAAATTAAGTGGGCTACTCCTGTTTAACAGTTTGCTCCAACCAAGAAAAGAAGGAGGGTAAGGTTAGTACTGAAAAAGCAAAAGGTGCCAATGTTTGGAAGTGTTATAAACCGGAGAGGAAATTTACATTTGATTTACAACTATGTGGCCCGCATTCCTTTTCAGTTCGAGGCTATACTGGCAAAGCTATGAAGGTCAGGAGGGGAAACAGGGACTCTGAATATTTCTCCAGTATTTCCAGATATTGCACAGAAGGACCTCACACTCTTCTCCAGTGCTCCTAACACAGCATTACCAACTGGACCAGCAGATGGCTTCCAGAAGGCCAGGATTAAGAAGCAGCCAGGGCTAGGCCCAGCCTCTGTGGACAACTGCTCATAAACATGGACTTCCAGACTAAGGAAATGGACAACAGGCCGCTGTCCACCCACCTTTTACAAGAGAAGCAGAATGGAGTCTATCTAACAAATGCTATTTGGATGATGAAAGTACACTCCTCATACACAAAGTGTTCAAACTGGAGAGAAAATGATCTTGACCAAAGTTTTCTAGAAGGAAGCCCAGTTAGCATAAGGGCGTACAAAGATGACTCCTGGATCTCTAGGAAGGAAAAAGAAGAAAAGGGGCTGACACAGCTCTAAGTCCCTAGTCCTAGCTTTAACCAGACAGCACTTAAATCAGCTTTATTTTGGGTTCCATGTTGGATTCCCTTTGAAAAATGTTTATGTAATGATGAGAGCCTGTATGATTCTATTACCTCAGCAGTAGACTGGGTAGGAATATGTGGCAGGCCAATTCTAATCCAGTTCTGCTGAAAAACATTACCTGTGTCTAACTCAGTGATCTGTTTTTATACATCAGTGACAACACTGACAATAAACACTAATCACGTACGTAAGGAATAATAAATGACTTACTGAGTACATTACAACTCCACATCCACAGACCAAAGTAGTAAAACTGGATTGTTCCAAGTAATGGAGACACTTTGACAAGACTATTACAGCTATAGAACACTGAAAAACCAATTCCCAGGAACTTCCAAATGCAGAAATCAACTTTGGCACAAATTACTTCAAACACTATGCTTCACGAGAAAAAACACTATAATTACTGTCAAAAGAAAAATGTGAACAAGAGGTGGTCAAATACCACTGCTGCTATTATCACCAGTAAAGAAGTTAGATGTCTATGGCATGCTTGATTGACTCTGATTTTCCAGGTTTGATATTAACATGTATAAATAGCTTCTCAAAGGACTTACAACAGTGTAGCATCCATAGGAAAGAAAATTGGATTTGGAAAATGAAATAAAAAGATGAGAATAAAACAGAGCTGAAAAATCCCAAGTTCTACAATTGTTGGTTATAAAAAAGCTGACTTGCCCCCAGTACATACGTAGCACTTCCAGTCGTCTTCCAGTGAAAAATACTGGGTGACTGGGATGTGTTCCTCCTACTACATTCACAACTGGTTAGGTCTTTTTATCAATTGTTAAGCAGAATCAAATGGACAAGTATGACTATAAGAAAACAGCAATGCAATCAGCATGAAAAAAAAACAGCAAAAATAGGATTAATGAGGAAAAATAACCTAAAATAGTGGGATTTGTATACTACAAAAGCATCTCTTAAATGTTGGAGTGCATAGATGAATATTTTGGAAATCATGCCCACAAACTATCTACTACCTCCGCTGAAGCCTAATAAGCCTGGGAAATATGCTCACATCACAGCAGGATGGCACAGGTTACAACTGGACATCAGGTGTGTGTCGCTGAAGAGTTATAACTCAAATTTTTGCAATAACCTTCTTTGTGACAATTTATAAATTACAAGTGAAATTCAATGCCTGTGTCAATTGTGACTGCATTGAGAATATACTGACTGCTAACTAATCTCATAAGATTAATTTAAAACTGTGCTTTTATTAGCCTTGATCAATATTAGTTATCAATAGTCCTCATTCCCTGAAATTTTTTTTTTAATTTCTATATACCTAGAAATTACATGCAGGTTGAAGGTATATAATTTTCCTAACTGTGTACTTTGTGTCTATGATAGGAAAACAGCATTCAACAGTATACTAAATTAAAACAAAGATTTATAAGACAAGTATCTATTGTCCCTGGTCAACAGCCAATTTCAAAAGTATAATTTTCTATTTTAATATAATGTAGAATATATATATATAGTCACATACATAATTTAGAACTGCACCTTCTAGAAAAAAAGCTATCATGCTTTTCCAGATGCAGTGATTCATTCTATTGAACAAATACTTGTGAGAGTTTACTATGTGAAATGTGCCATGCTAGGTGCACACTTTCTTTTTTTTTTTTTTTTCTTTGAGACGGAGTTTTGCTCTTGTTGCCCAGGCTGGAGCACAGTGGCTCAATCTCAGCTGACTGCAACCTCCACCTCCTGGGTTCAAGCGATTCTCCTGCCTCAACCTCTTGAGTGGCTGGGATTATAGGCATGAGCCACCACGCCCAGCTAATTTTGTATTTTTTGTAGAGATGGGGTTTCACCATGTTGGTCAGGCTGGTCTCAAACTCCTGACCTCAGGTGATCCACCCACCTCGGCCTCCCAAAGTGCTGGGATTACAGGTGTGGGCCACTGTGCCCAGGCATATGATTTCTTGTATTATGTGTTTTAAACATGATACTACCCACAAAACCTGTCTGTTTCAGGACTCTTTCCTCCTCCTTTTTTCTGCTTTTTCTTTTGCCTTTTTCTTTCTGCTTTTTCAAAGGCAAAACATATGTAATAATAAAATCAAGCTAAATTATCATATATAATGAACTTAAACAGATGGTACCATCCCTCTAAATTTCACTATTACTGTGAGAAACTAAAAGATACAAATAAATTTTAAGCCCTTATTTGATGATATCAATAATGCTATCAATGGAAAAATAAATGAACTACACTATACTCTAGCCCAGATGGCTGATGAAATTTATGACTAATTTATTAAACCAAATTGATTATTTTAGGTCTCACAAATCTAATGTAACTTTCCAAATAACTAAAAGTGAGGGGAAAATCTCAACTAACGTCCACTTAAAAACAGCAAGCAAGTAATCTTGGTTGATGTACAGTTAGTTCCAACATCAAGCAGCTATTCCCTTTCTTCTTGGTTTCTTAAAAATAAAATTATTAAAACTGAAACACTTTCACTTGCCTTTATAGGTAAAGAGGTGAAATTCAAATGCCAAAAGTCAGAGGTCAGAAGTAGTCACATTTTTCTTGCTGTCAAAGACTGACTTTTGGAAGTTGAACGCAGGGGAGAAGTAAATCATAATTTAAAATTCTATACTCAAACTGTAACATATTATGCCCTTGCTTTATTGGCCTACATGTTTATAATACAATATGGTCAGCTATAATCCAAACACACAATTGAGTATCACAGCAAAAACAGACTGCTGACAGAGGCATTTACTCTGGATTCTGGGTACACGGAGCAAGTATTCTGTCTCCTAGATGTTTTGATAAGCAAAACCATGATTTCAAATTCAACCTAACAATTTTAGTGTGTGGACTAACAGATCTGTAATTTGTGGGTACATGATTTGTGGAAGCGAATCACTTAAGATCCCCATAAGACAGGATAAATCTATGATAAAATGAATTAGGAGTCCATATCTAAGTGTTTTATAAAGTGAAAATAAAAATAGTCATTGTGCTTATAATTAATAATTATATTGGTTATTAATTAATAACCACTGTGGACTTAGTAGGAAACCTCCTCTAAGGCAACTTTTAAGTATGCCACCTCTGCATGAGATTTAGGAGTGGAGACTTAAAGGGGCTGGGGTAAGTGTTAGATGACCTAATGAAATATCGTCAGTTTCAATGATTTTGAATGGAATCTAAATGTATGTGGCCCTACTGGTCACAGAAGCTGAAAAAAGGCTTCTGTATTAAGTAGAAGGTAAAGCAAGACACTCGGGAAGTCATTCCAAGTTGACAAATGTTATGTGATCTGGAGTGTATATGGACTCATTTCATCAATTGTAGGACACATACTTTTTCACATTTTCACAAAGCTAAAAGCATCTGAAAATTGCTGTCTGCCAGGCGGCAGTCCCACTGCAGTTGTCATGGCTTGCACTTAAGCATCAAAATTTGCAGAACTGATGTCAGCAGTTTGGAAAAATTCCAGGAACAAGAGTGGAAAAATCTTTTAAGGAATGCTGTGTCACCAAGGTTTTGATGGCATGGAGTATGATACTGTGCGGAAAAACAAAGACATCAAACCCGAAGTCCAGAAGTGATCCGGAACAATTAAATCCAACATGGGCAGGTTTGAAGAATACCTTAACCCTTGGTTTCTCACAGTTGGTACAACTGACATTTTGAGCCAAATAATTCTTTTTTGGTCGGGGGAGAATAGCAGGGGGTTGGGGGGTTGCAGCAGTCAGTGAGAGTGAGGACTGTCATGTGCGTCACAGAATGTTTGCAGCATCCCTGGTCTCTATCCACTACATGCCAATAATGCCTGACAAGTTACGACAACCAAAAATGTCTCCAAACATCGTCAAGTGCCCCCTGGGGACCAAATGCTCTCCCAGCTGAGAACCACTGCCTGCATCAATTTATTCTGCCTACTTTTTCCTTCTCATGAATACACATCAATGTTTTCAAAAATTCAAAATTAGTGTTAACGAACTGTTCGATAAGAAAATCCTGAGGATAAAAGTACTGTTAAAACTTGCAGCAATATTTTTCATAGGGTACATCAAATACACTAAAATCTTCAAATCAGTGGCATGCAATATAATTTAGCCACCCAGCATCTGTTCTCCCTCCTCATGGAATGCTCCGCAGGATTTCCTGCTGGGGAACTATTTCCTCACTAAGCACAGTTTTAGAAACAGCCAGTTTGCCCCTTGCTAATGGTTCTCTAGTCTTCCTTTTGTTTCTTTTGAGCTATATATTCTTTACACTCCTAGAAATTTCCTTGCTTTCTATGATAATCAGAGCTAAGTTTCGGTCTTCCAACTAAACAAATCTAACAGAAACAAAGTGCTTAACTATGCTGATAGAAGACATTTTGGAATATTTCTCTGCTGTAAAATTCACCTGCCTGTTAAAAATGATATCACTTCTCCTCACCAATCACCACATGGGTAGAGTGGCTAGAGGTATGGATGAAACCAGAATTGTAAAAACCATGTCATGTGGTATAGGGATTCACCATACTCTATTTTTCTCACTGCTTTAAAATTTCCATTTAAAAAGGGTTACAATGATAGTAGATAGTCAAGAAAAATATCACAATCGAAATTAATTCCAAAGTCCTTGTCAAACAAGCTTCTTCAAAACATCTGTGGATGCCTTGTCCAGATATTAAGTGCTTGAGAACTGGGCAACAGGTTTGTGTACATTTGGAGCAAAAAGAGAAAACTTGGCACACAGGGCACATACCATATGAGGAACAGTACAAACGTAAGAGGAGCCATTTTCTAAAACTGCCTACGAATCTCGATTCAATTTAGCCAACACCTACAATAATGTATACATGCTCTGTGACTCCAAAAAGTTGCTGCTAAAAGACTGCACACAAAACCTTAATGCTATTTCTGAAGTTTCTTCTCTAGTAGAAAAAAAAGAAAAAAAAATAGCTATTGATTCTTTTAAGAACTATCATATAGATGAACACACATTTTTTTTTTTGCCAAGATTTGACAGCTGGAAGTTTTCATGAAGGAGGCTTCAAACAAAACATTTCTTAAAAAGAAAAAAATAATATAAAGGCTATGCCACCCTCTGCTCTCCTTAAAGGTGACAGAAAATAAATTCTTTATCAATAGTCATTTGTCCAGGTTACAGCTAGGCTGCCAACCCCATTCCACCTGAGATATGAAATTGGCTTTCACTGGCACCTTTTATTCATCTCATCTGCCCTTTCCCTTTCATGAGCCAAGGCAGAGCAAATGGGAGCTGAATAATGAAGAAAAAAAAAACCACAGTGAGAGTTATTTTAACAAAAAGCCTGCACCATATGGAGAGAAGGGAAGACCAAAAAACAAAAAATCCTATGTGAAATATAATAAGCAAAGTAAATATGAGTCTAACCAAAAAATCCCTATTAAAATAAAACTCAATTAAAAATAAAATTTCAAAGACATTTTACCACATTGTCTTTGCTTCTTAATGAAAGTAATCTAAATTTTTTTTTAATATTTAAACTTCACTATCTAATTGTACAGTCTATCAACCTAACCCAATTAAATAATTATAAAGTACTCCATGGAAAACTGTGGAAATATACACAGATGTTTTTGGCAGTACCAATTACATCTTGATTTTTTAAATCATAAGCCATGAACCTTCTCTATTTCCTGAGAAAATGGCGTTCTTAATCTAAAATTCATATTCTGTTCTGTATATTTTGTGCAAACTGGGAGTTAGCTTAGCAATTTGTCAAAAGAAATATTAAAGAATAATTCTTCATCACCCTCATTTTAAAGATGAAATATTTAAGGCTCAAAGAGGTTAAATTATACAGTGAAGTTTCTATGGCCAGTGAGGACTCCAGTCCAGTTTAAAGATCCCTTACCTCCAGATCTCTCAGGCAAAATAGTTGGGCAGTTCAAAACAAAACAAATATAAACTAAGCATCTGCTCAGTGGCAAGCATGTGTTTGGTGCTCACAGTAAAAAGACATTCACATGATCATGTAAGTATAATTCTCTAAGCTATATGAAAACTCCAGAAATAGTACAGATGGGAAGCACTTTATCTTAGATTAAAATATATTCCCATCTTTTTATGAATAAGTACATACTCAAACTTCAAAAAGCGGTACTTTTTTTAAAAAAAAGATGCTTTTTTAAAAAACCATTTATGGTGGTTTTTTTAAATTTCAGTTGATAACTCGTCAACATCTTTTTGAATCAGCACACAAGGCTCTAACTGGTGGTCTAGTATTCCACTGCAGGCATGTACCGTAATTCATTCGGTCAGTCTCCCAGGATGGTCAGCTTGGATTGCTTCCAATTCTCTAATGTTACAAAAACACTTCAGTGAACACTCTTTTAGGGGTTGTTAGTAGTAGCATTAATAATGGCAACAATAAGATGGAAGAGTGTGCAGAGGAAAAAATCTCAAGCAATAAAATGTTAAAAAGAGGTTAACTTCAGAGGATGGAAACAGGATTTTTATTTCCAACGTTACTTATATCTGTAACATCCTACTTTTTTTAAGTGAACAGAATAGTAAGTAGTGCTATTTGTTAATCCAGGTCCTATGTATCACACATGATATTCATCATCAGCCAAAATATTTACTTTAGTGCCTGTAGCAGCAATATAATTTTCAATCATGAATACATTCGCTGATCGACTGGGAAGTTCCTGGAGAATCCTCAAAAACTCCTTCTCATATATTGAGAAAACAGGGCTCCATATTCAAGCAACCAACACAAGAGATATAATGATAATTTACAGTCAATTTTGGGAAGCAGGTCACATAAGGCTCTAAGAGGCACAATCTAGACCCAAAAATGGCCAAGTTCATGTCTTCAGCACATTCTGAGGTTCAGCCATACACAAATAATGAGCCTTATTACCATCATACTTCTCTAAAAATATTTGGTAAATATGACAAGTCCACCAAAACCTCTCTCTGATACCACAAAACTCACCGTTTCTGATCTTCAGATTCTTTCTTGGCTTGCTCCAATGCCAGCTCCTCAGCTACTCTTCTTTTCAATTCTTCATCAGAAACTAGAATCAATAAAGAGCAGGAGAAGATAAAATAGGTCACTTCTTAAAAACGAAAGTGAGAAAATACTCAAGAAAACCGAGCTGAGACTAGATTTGAATAGGCAAAGTTTGCCAAGTGGCCAGTGTCTCCGTGGAACTTCTGAAGCACTGTGGAAAAGACCAATTAGTGCACTTCAGGAGTAATTTAATCAAGAGTTCCCTGGCGACCTAGATTTCCACGCCTGCCAAAATTTATAACAAACTCAAGGAACTGCTTACTGCACAGTGGGGACTGAGTCAATAAGGACCAGTTCTTTAAGATGATGTCCTAACATTTAAGTCTGACAATGGTGTGTAGGGAGAGGAGCGGCTGTAAGGAAGGGACTTTGGAGAGGAAAATGACAACAACAAAAAAATCTTCTCAATTCAGCAATTAAACATCTAACAAAATCATGTATTACAAAGAGAAAATCATTTGTCGTTACATTCATTTTTCCATTATTTGTGAAAAAAGGCATTTGTCAATTATGAAAATTTTGCAACTCTTTTTTGATGAAATACATGTCATTCAAATTCAAGCGTCAGCAACTGGAGAGAGACACAGAAGAGTGCTGAGAACACAGCTGGAGCTTTCTAAAGACATCTGGTCTTTCCAATTAGAAGATTGTGTATGGTATGTTTCATAAAGGTTCTTACAGCTATGATGGTAAATAAAATGGACAAATTTCACATGCTTCCCTAAGAGCTTTCCACAAGAAATAAACAAAAACTAACTCCTCTTCACTAGAGACCTACTACCCAAAATTATGAACAAGAAAGCGCCAAAGCACTCGGGAGAATCTAGGAATATCCATGGGACCTAAGTTTTATTTCAGATGGCTGAGCCTATCAGATGGAAAATTAGACAACAGTGTCTCTTTTGGTAATCTCAACATTATAAATGCTTAGTCCCACAGAATATTCAAAAATACTATTTACAATAGGAAATGCAAAAACCCTTTTAAATATTTCACCGACATGGGTTAGTAACAAAGAAGACATCTGAAAGATCAGAAGGATGATTTCTCTTAGTTGTGGACTATCAGAGTGCAACAGCAGCATCCAATGACACCATCAAGAAGGTAAAAAGCCCTCAGAATGGGAAAAAATATCTGCAAGTCATACCCAGCTGACAAGGGACTCATATCCGGTGTATGCAAGTAGATAGAGCATACAACATACAAAGAACTCTTACAGACAAACAATAAAAAGACACCCAATTAAAAATGGGCAAAGGCTATAAATAGGCATTTCTCCAAAGAAGATACAGAAATAGCCGATAAGTACATAAAAAGTTGTACAACAGCATTAGTCATTAGGAAAATGCAAATGAAAATCCAATGATATACCATTTAAAACCCATTCTAATAAAAAAGACAATAACAAGTGTTGGTGAAGATGCAAAGAAATTGGAACCCTCACACATTGCTTGTGGGAATGTAAAATGGCTCAGCCACTGTGGAAAACAGTTTGGCAGTTTCTCAAAATGCTAAAGAGTTACCACATAACCCAGCAATTCTTATCATAGGTACCGTATATACTAAAGAAAATCTGAAAACACGTCTATACAAAAACTTATATATAAGTATTTACAGTGGCATTAGCCACAATATCCCAAAACATAGCGCAACCTAAATGCCTAGAAACTGATGTGGTGTATCCATTCAATACAATATTGTTCAGCCATAAAAACTAACGAAGTACTGACACACGCTACAACATGATGAATCTTGAAAACGTTATGCTAAGTGAAAGAAGTCAGACACAAAAGGTCTGACACAGAAAGTAGATCAGTAGTTCACTGGGGTAGAAGAAATGGGAAATAGGGAATGACAGCTAATGGATATGGAATTTCTTTTTAAGATATTAAAAATATATATATATTTTTTATAATGAGTCTCACTCTGTCACCCAGACTGGAGTGCAGGGGTGCAATCTCGGCCTACTGAACCTCCGCCTCCTGGGTTCAAGCAATTCTCCTGCCTCAGCCCCCCAAGTAGCTGGGATTACAGGCACGTGCCACCATGCCTGGCTGATTTTTGTATTTTTGGTAGAGATGGGGTTTCATTAAGTTGGTCAGGCTGATCTCAAACTCCTGACCTCAGGTGATCTGCCCACCTTAGCCTCCCAAAGTCCTGGGATTACAGGCATGAGCCAGCATGCCTGGCAGAAAATATTCTAAAACTAGATTGTGTGCTGGTTGCACAACTCTATAAATATACTAAAAACACTGAACTGTACACTCTGAATAAATGAATTTTATGATATGCTAAATGTACCTTAATAAGCTATAAAAAAGAGAAAGAGAGAGGAAGAAAGGAAAGAATATAATAAAAAGAACATTGTACAGGGAATCAGGGAATAGAGGAAAAACTATTAAAGGTCTAATACCAGCATGGCCATCAACAATCTGGGGGAACCTCGGGAAAGTGATTAACCTCTCTGGGCAGCAAGACAACAACCTGTTCTTAAATGGGTGTTTAGGGTCCCTTCCAACTGTATACCATGCTTCTGTTTTGCCTCTCTCTTACTTCACAGTCTATAGCATGAGAAATATACAAGTCTCTACTTTGATGGAACCAGATAAAACCTAGAAAACCCCAAGAACAGAATTCTGTTTGCATTCAGGCAGGTATCAGAGCTCTTTCAGTATGAAAGATTTTTAAACAATCAAAATAAAAGCAGAGAAATTGCAGGCAGTAAGAGCTCCACAAAAAGTCCAAATAGTCTGCTTTTCTATTAGACAAATTTCGAATAATTGTTAACCTAACTGAATTTTAGTTTCCCCATCTAAAAATACGACATATGGATGCACCTGTCAGCTATGAAATTCTAGACTATACACTCCACAAGGTAATGATTTTCACACTTTCATCTACTTCTCATAAACAAGTAAAACAACGTGACGCTAAATTTTTTTCAAGCTGTATACAGCCAATAGCTCCACTAATAGCAAAAACTGAGACAAATATTTAACATAATTAGTACAACCTGATCATACCAGTTAGGATCAACTCACAGTCAAATGGTGTATATAAACTCATGCTGCCTCTCCTAGACTCCTTCAAATTAAAACAGCAAGATATTTCCCAGGCAAAATTCAATCAGATTCTCAATCAAAATTCAATTTAATTTAATTCAATTAAAACTAGGCTTCTGTAAAACCTCAGAGTCTAACTACGATGCACTGAGATCAGGGTTCTAAGTAAGATGATAAAATTTTATCTTATCTTTTTTTCGTCTTGGGTTTTTTGTTTGTGCTTATGGTTTGAATGTCTGTCCCCTTCAAAACTCTTGTGGAAACTTAATCCCCACTGTGGCAGTATTGAGAGGTAGGGCCCTTAGGAGGTGAGACTGGGTCATGAGGGTTCACGAATGGGTTAATCCCTGCATGGATTAATGGTTTATCATGGAAGTGGGAATCTTAAAAAGAAAAACAAGTCCAGGCACAGTGCCTCACGCCTGTAATCCCAGCACTTTGGGAAGCAGATGACAAAGACACGAGTTCAAGACCAGACTGACTAACAGGGTGAAACCCCATCTCTACCGAAAATACAAAAATTAGCTGGGCGTGGTGGCATGTGCCTGTAATCCCAGCTACTTAGGAGGCTGAGACAAAAGAATCACTTGAACCCAGGAGGCTTGTAATGAGCCAAGATCACGCCACTGCACTCCAGCCTGGGTGACAGAGCAAGACTCCGACGCCAAAAAAAAAAAAAAGAGGGCCAGGCGCAGTGGCTCACGCCTGTAATCCCAGCACTTTGGGAGGCCAAGGTGGGTGGATCACGAGGTCAAGAGATCGAGACCATCCTGGTCAACATGGTGAAACCCCGTCTCTACTAAAAATACAAAAAATTAGCTGGGCACGGTGGCGCATGCCTGTAATCCCAGCTACTCAGGAGGCTGAGGCAGGAGAATTGCCTGAATCCAGGAAGTGGAGGTTGTGGTGAGCCGAGATCGGGCCATTGCACTCCAGCCTGAAAACAAGGGCGAAACTCGTCTCAAAAAGAAAAAAAGAAAAAGAAGAGAGAGCTGGACTAGCATACTGAGCCCCCTCACCATGTGATGCCCCACACAACCTAGGGATTCTATAGGAGTCCCCACCAGTAATAAGACCATATGCAGCCTTTCAACCTTGGGCTTCAAAGCCTCTATAACATTAAATAACAAATTTATTTTCCTTATAAATTACCCAGTTTTACATATTCTAAGTAACAGAAAACAGATTAAACAGTTTGGTTTTTCCAGCTTCATGAAGGTATAATTAACAAATAAAAATCATACATATTCAAGGTAAACTATGTGATGATTTGATATGAATCATGTAATGATTACCACAAATACATGCAGCACCACACAGTTACCATTGGGGTGGGGAACACTGGGGACACTTAAAATCCATTCTCTTATAAAATCTCAAGTAAAAAAAATTATTAACTAAAGTCACTGTCTTATAACTGAAAGCTTGTACTCTGATCAATATCTCCCAATTTCCCCATCCCACATCCCCTGGTAATCACTCTTCTACTCTGCTTCTTAGAGTTCAACTTTTTTAGGTTCCACATATAAGTAAGGAACACAGAGTATTTGTCTTTCTGTGCTTGGCTTATTTCACTTGGCATAATGTCGTATCTTCAGAGTACACTTGATGCCTATGACATAGGGGTGTCTTCCTACCAGGGGAAAAGCGTGAATCAGCGGTGAGCTGTTTATTCCAATGTGATCAAATGGTGACCAGCTGGGTAGACAGGCACGAAGCCATGTGGTGAAAATGCAGAGAGGAAGTGGTCTGAAGAAAATGCAGCTAGGACAAGGCTTGCCATTTCTTTCTCTATCCCCTTCTGCCTACTATCACCAGCCCTACCACCTGCTTTGCAGCGAAGTAGAAAGAGACACAGATAACAGGTGGCATCGTATGCCATGACAGGAGAGAAAAAAGTGGGAAAAGGAAAACAGCAGCAATCAAAGGGACAGGAAAGCTCCCGTGGCCACTGAGAAAGCCATCTCCAAGTAACCAGCTGGTTGACATCACTTTTGGTCCATAAAGGAACCAAGCACAGCTGTCTTTCTAATGCCCTACCTATTTCCAGAAAAGAAAAAAAAACAAACACAAATTTCGGGTCAAGCCCAAGGTCACAACTCAAAAAGTAATTACCTTAGCTACAAATGGGAAGTTAAAATAACAGAAGATAAAAACACGACCTAACATAAAGAGTTTAAAATCTAAAATAGTAAATCAAAGCACAGGCAGGAAAATAAACCAGTGTGGTCATGGGTTCTGGGCAAATCTAAGCTTCATGTTATTTGTTTTTAAATCAATAGAATACATAAAGCAACACTGTATTTCTTTTGATAGGTCTGACCCAAAGTGCATGAGAGAAAAAGATACAGCATTTGGAGACCACTATTTAAAATGGCCATTCTTAAAACACTCTTTTCAGCTCCCAGGATCTGAACATTTTCTCAAATAAAACTGTTATTAAACTAAAAGGTCAGTGTTTCAGGATGGGCTGGTTTAACAGAAGCACAAGAAAGGCCAACTTTACCTATTAGCACAGTGAGTTTCCAAGCAAATCTTTGGGAACTGGCAAAGTTTGTGAAACCAGAAAAAGAGTAAAAACAAAAAAATGTTCAAGCCATATAAATCCCATTTGCCACAGAAATTTGCAAAACTCTTTCAAGTTCAGTAAGTATGGTTCCATGGTTTCTGCATACACACATACTCTCATTTTAAAAATGTGTTAAGACAAAAGAATGTTTTCTTCCCATACTTGTATATCCTGTACTTTTTTAAATTCTTCTCAGAAACCATTTTAATTTCTTTCTCAATGGCGAATGTATCTGAACAAAACAAACACCGGCATTTTGTCAATTAGTTATAGATATAAACACTGAACATAAAAACATGTAAGAAAAAGCCAAGCATTGCCATTGCTTAGTTATAACAAGTGTGGCCCTAAACCAGTGACTTGAAACCATTATTGACAATAATAAATACTTGGATAGTTGAAAGCAGCTCTGGATTCCTAACTAATTTTTGTTTGCATTTACTAAACAATATTCTAAACAAATGTTTTGGCTAGTCCAAGGGTTTTCTTTATGGCTTACCTAGGAATCTTTTGATCCCCGTAGCCACCAAAATTTCCGGGCTATAAATCTGAGTTCAGGATCAAATAAAAAGTCCAAGATTTCTAAACTTATACTTGATTCTGATTATTCTTAGGAAAAGTAAGGAAACTCTTATTGATCAAAGAAAGTGTAGCATAAATTCAATACACCTCATCTGTCTTCTTCTATTTGACAGGTGATGCCCAAATTCCTGTGTTTACAGAAACTGGTTAAACTAGAGATATGAAGAGAGGGAATGGAATGGGAAACATAATTTTACATAGATCCTTGAGTGGTGAACAGAAATGACTCCAAAAGACAGAAGGACTTGAACTCACCAACTACGAAAAACAGAAGACTGCAAATGCAACCATGATTTGAAACATACATGGATTCCCTGAACCTCAAGGAACATACTAAATTCCTTTGCAACTTTTCCCACTTATAATTCCCCTTTCCTTCATTTTCTTTGCATAATCCTTACGCTATAATTCCCTCCCCATTGCAGTATTTCTTAAACAATCTCTTTAAGTTGCTTAATAAAAAATTATCACTTGCTTCTTAGAGAAATACCAGTTCCTTTAGGATTTTTCCTTTAGCGTATTTTTCTTTCTGGTTTTACCATTTGCTGATATAGGTCATGGCCAATTTGTAAAGTCTATATACTAGTTGAAACACACTAAAGAGAAACCATGAAGATTTCTCTTCATGAAAAATAAAATAAATATATGTACCTGTATAATATAAGCAGCAGATTTTAGATAAAGACTCTGATTATCCCAGGATTGAGGTAGTTAAGCAAAAGGTTATACCATAAGATATAGCCAAATTAAATTTTCAGCTCCATAGAAATGCCCATTAATCTTAAAATTTCAGTAAATTCATTAATATGAAGAGCATTTATTGTTTAGAAAAATAATCATCAAAGCATCCATGCAATCAATGAAATACAACACAAAGCATACTAGAACTAAATGATTCACAGCACAGATTACAGGATAAATCTTGTCCTGCTTCTTATCTTCTAAAAGGTACAGGATTTGATTGGAAGAAGAGTTAAAAGATGACTAGGAAAAATCTCAAGGGTTAGAAATAAACATGTAACAGTTTGCCATTATCCATTTGTAGCACCATTTAGTTGGCCGACAAATAAACCTGATTTAAACACACACAAAGAGAATATAGGTATATTCAGCTGACAGTTACCTTCACTATCTTGTAAGGATAATGTATCTTAAGAGTGCCTTCAAAACAAATGCCATCTGTCTACTACCTGGCAGGGGTAACTGTGGCTACTTACACATTAAAGTTAATGAAGACGGTAAAATGAAAATTCCTCACTGCACATTCATAATCATAAATATTGCATCAGAAGGCACAGTGTTAGGAAGAGTTTGGCAACCTAAACATTAACTGCATCAAGTTAATGGTTTATTTTGTAGCATTATCGCTCCATCAGGATTTATATACCTTTGTAAATTTCTAATCTGAATGGCATATTATGCAAATAATGTCCATTTTATTGTTTGCTTCACAATAAGCACCCATAGAAACTAGATCCATGTTCCATTTCATGTGGAAAAAAACATCCATACAGGGCTATAGCTGTATAGCAAGACAAGTTCGTAATTCATATTCTACAGTTTAGACATCTTTTTTTTTTTTTTTCGAGACAGAGTTTTGCTCTTGTTACCCAGGCTGGAGTGCAATGGCGCGATCTCGGCTTAGTGCAACCTCTGCCTCCTGGGTTCAGGCAATTCTCCTGCCTCAGCCTCCTGACTAGCTGGGATTACAGGCACGCACCACCATGCCCAGCTAATTTTTTTGTATTTTTAGTAGAGACAGGGTTTCACCATGTTGACCAGGATGGTCTCGATCTCTTGACCTCGTGATCCACCCGCCTTGGCCTCCCAAAGTGCTGGGATTACAGGCTTGAGCCACCGCGCCCGGCCCTAGACATCTTAAGTAGAATATTCGTAAAACCAATATTGAGAATCAGATATCTCTAGTATTTCATGTCTTAATACTCTGAATACTTTGTGAGGTTGCAAGACCTCACAAAGCCTCCAAGAAAGTAAGATCTATAATTTAAATTGAAAAATAATAATTACCTTTGGATACTGCTTTATGATATATAGCTTAATTTTGTTGTTGTTTCAAAATGGTTATATTTTATTCACTGGAGATAAAACTATAAAACAGTGTTAACTCTCCAAACTAAATCAAGTACACAAACCACCCAAACCCATTTCCATTTCATTCAAGTAGTCCTGTGTGGCCAAATTTAAAGGTTTCTTCAGGAGCCATGAAATGCATAGAGGACCAAGCTGGAAATGAAAGGTAGTGGCCAGCACAACCACTAAGCTTCTTCTTCTGGAATCCTCTTTACAAAAAAATCTGGAGCCATCATTAATGACAGCATGTTGTTTACAAAGGATAGAAGAGCAGGTATTCATTACAGCTTTAATGCCCTGGCTATGGAGCTTCCACTTCAATGATGAAGCACAGTTTTCTGTGCTCTAATCAACTACATGAGTTATTTTTGTTTTCTGTAATTGTTTTTTCCAAATCAAGTTTGATTCCAAATTAGGTAAATTAATCAATTTACTAGGTAGTACATCCACACTGACATAATCCTACACTAGGCTTCATGAGAGATGAAGACATATAAAATGATCTCTACCATTAAGGAGATTCCAGTCTGAGTCAGTAAAATTGTGCTATTGAGGTTCAGTATTCAGGAAACTTATCAAGGTCAGCTGTAGTTAAGGATATGGAACTTGAGCAGGTGGATGAAAAGGAAACCAAACAAAAGTTGTTTGTAAAAAGTAAAAACAGAAGGGTAAATTAGGCTAAATTGCAGGGAGTCTTGGAAACTACAAAGGACTTTAAATAAGAAATACTAAGAAATAGGGCATCCTGAACAGTTGGGAAAAAAATGACAATAATGCAATGAAATGGAGTATTACAGGAAATGTAATCTAGTAAAGGTTTGCAGGTAAACCGGGAGGGAAAGCATAAGGCCAACCAGTGGTTCTCAAAGTGTAACCCTGCCTTCCCCTCAAAGCAGCAGCATCTTCTTCTGGGAACTTGTTAGAGGTGCAAATTCTTCATTCAGCCCCACCTCAGACTTAAGGAATCCAACACTCTGGGGCTGAGGTCCAACCATCTGTGTGTTATCAAGCCTTCCAGGCGACACTGATGCACACAGAAGTTTGACAGCCACTGGCAAAAGATGAGGAGGGCTTAAAGGAGGAGACTGGCTATGAAGATAGACTCTTCTAAGATTCAAGATTTTTCATGGGGAAAAAATGATCACCTGAGACTGACTGAGAGATGAAAGAAAAAGAAGTCAAAGGTGCACCCATGCCAAAAAATGAATACCCATGATGGTCAATTAAGTAAAGAAGGAGAGGTTGTTTGGAGAAGAAAGATAATGAGTTAAGGCATGTTCAATTGAAGGTAATGGTAGAACCACCACATGGAATTGTAGGCAATTAGATATTTGAACCTGAAACTCATATTTGATTTGAGACTTGGCTCCACATGCTGATTTGGGAATGACTATTACAGATCAGAGCTCAGTGAATTCTCCTGGAAAAAAAAAATGCATCAAAAATACACATAAAGAAAAAAAGCAAAAGGCTAAGGGATAGGCCTTAAAAATTCATCAGATGAAGGAGGGGAGTGAAAGAGGAACATCATTAGGGGCAAAGAAGGAATGGAATGGAAAGAAAGAAATTAACCAAAACAGCAAGGGTAGGAATGATAACTAGATTTCATCTCAGGTGCCAATTCCGACAACTGGCAGGAGCTGCCTGAGTTGCGGTATGGAGAAGGACTCTGAGGCCAAGCCCAGGTTCAGTGAATTAATGTCTACTCTGGGCACAGGCGGAAGATCTGGCACATGGCTTACAATTACCTATCATCCCATGGAAGGCAGCAATTACAGGCCTCCCTTCAACACGTTTCAGAAATGAAACAAGAAGGAAAGAGGTGGAAGAATTATTAATAAAAGATGTTTTTCACAAACATTGGATTCTGTACATATATAAAGGGCAGCAATAATCGATAATCTGTAAGTAACTTACACTGACGAATGGTAGTTGTTTCTCAAAAGGAATTTAGAGAATAAAACATACAATTACACTCAGAAAGATCTGCTTGTTTAATGTACAGTAACAATTAACATATATTATACTCTAGTCTACTTTCCTAATTGCCATCCTGAGGCAGGCTCGTAGCACAATTTTATTAAAAGAACATTTTATAACAGTAAAAGAAGAGTGGACAAGCCTTTTCATGTGCTAAAAAGCTTTAACCAAGACTAATGTCCTTACCTAAATAGTTTGCTTTGGTAAGAGAAAGTCAAATACCACTCCAATACTTGGATTCATAAACCCATCTTCCCTCTTCTTCTTGTTATGAAGTAGAGTGTACACTTTTTAGCAATATAACGGTATTTAATACCCAAATTCATTACGCACTAATCAAACTTCCTAAAATCAGCTATTTAATTCTTTAAACTCTGACCAACACTATTTTCTAAGCGAGACTTTATCTTTGCATGTAATCAAAGCACAAGGAAAATAACAGATTTAAAGGTCTGAAAATAAAATCTGTCTTCTAAACCACCTAACTTTCCACCACCCTGGGAACTCAGCTAACCCCAACCTCAAGACTTTTCTTCTGAATGAATGAAAAGAAAACTCATGAACCAATTACAGTCCTTTTTGTAAGGAAGAAAAGTAGAGTCCTATTCTTAGACACTGGCCTACTACTAGACAGTAGAAGTAGCGAGGAGATCACATATAGTCAAACCTCTGGGCTCCAGTGAGTTCATTTACAGCTCACTAAGGGTGAGGATGCAAAAAAGAATGTATCTAAGACACTAGCTAACCACTGCAGAACAATAGCCTCTCCTGGGAAGTTTTAAATAAAGCAATTCAGATTTTACACCCATGCTTAATTCATATTTTATTTATGAGCGTTCAAATATATTAAAACAGTGAGGCAGCATAAAACATATTGGTATAATATTTTTCATTAAACTATAGTGCAATATCCTGAGCTTTGTTTTTTTATTTAATTCACATTCTGATAATGAGATCACCTTCATTTGTGAAGCCAGATTATAATACCTACAGCTGTTATTTTTCCCTTCACCTAAAGTAACAAATCTCCATTCAGTGATAGAAAACACCATTTCAATGTATTCATAGGTAGTCATAATCTCTAATAAAACAAAAATAATTCTCTGTGAAGCATTGTGGAAGCTCTGTAACTTAGCCCATCACAGCGGATTTTACCACCTTTAAAACAGAAGACTGTGCAGAAGGACTTCAAGACCAAAGCATTGTGCTGTCTTTAAATTCAAGAAGGTACTTAACCCTTTTTCTAAAAGTAAAATAAATTATTCAGAGTAAATTTAGCCTGAAAGGAACAGTAAAAAGCATTTATTATGATTACATTCCTAACGATCACCTTAATATCAGTATTATATAGAAAAAAGCGATGGAATTCCTTCTTATCTAGCATTTCATTTTGTAATTTACACCATGTGCTATGTGAGGTTTCAGGGTGTAAATCCTTCAGAATACCGGGGACTACATAAAACAGCAATGAAAAAGATGCGTTTCCATTCAGACCAGTGGTTCTCATTCTTATCAGACCCAACTCTGCTTTTTTATAGCAAATCTGTTTTGCAATGCTCCCTTCACTATCCCGAAATGAAACAGATGATAATCTGACCAAAAAAAGTAATCAATATAATGCCTTAAGTGTAATATTTAAAAAGAAATAAAGGAAGCTAATTTATAATAAAATAATGGCATCTCATTATGCAAATGTTCAAACATAACTACACTAGTAGACATAATAAAAGTCTGAATCTTAGGTTTGTATGCTAAATCATCACAAATGCAAAAGGTATAGCTATTGTTACACAGTAAGTTGCGCTCCTAAAAAAATCAGTATACTTTAAAACCATGCAAAACATACTTTCTGTTTACATATAAAACAACTAAGTTCTGGGCCAGGTAAACAGGTTTTCAGCTGCATGAATTTCTGATGGCACATTCAGAAGCTGGACCGCACAGGATAATTCCTGGAGATGGGAAACTACCCCCAGGCACTGCCAGACATGAAGATTCCTACCCAGGCCACTCAACACCATAGCTTCCCACAAATTCCTAAAGTGCCTGAAGTGGTGCCGTCTGCACCACTGTTTTAGACAGGGCTAAAATATTCACCCTGATGAATGAGAAAACATGGGAAACCTAGCTATTTTATGGTCTGCATGACCACAGATAAATAGTCACAAATAATCTACTACTATTTGTATGGATTTTTCAAACACATAAACATGTGGATGACACCAAAATATCCTCCCATAACATGACCTCTGCCTTAAGGTTCCCAAACATTACTAGCTTTCTCTAGTTCCATTCTCACCAAAACCACATTCTGCCCAGTCCACTTATAAAGATCATCTTAATTTTCCTAAGGGTAATCAAAATTACTTTCTGCTAGTCATCAAATTGTCTACTTTTTTTTTTCTCTCCTGATGTCCTAGAGGGATGACCAGTCCATTACTAATTTAATAGAATTGGAAAACCTGGGTACAAACTGCAGCCTAAATACTCCAGGTCTCTGTGATGATATCACAAGAATGCACACAGATGCCAGAGAGATACAGATTAAAACTCATCTACCCAAAAATTGTAAGCATTCACATTTTCAGATTACTGTCTTTGAAGAGAACAATTTCAATTTATTTCAGGATGGACACACTTCCCAACAAAACTATCTACATTGGATAGCACTTAACCATTTAAAACTGTATGTTTCATATGTGACAATATCAGAATTAATACTGAACAAACAGTTGAGTAAGGCCATATCATTTTTATAGTAAAGGAAAACAAAAAAGGATTTACAGCTACTCATCCTGAATTAACTTATAATAATTCAGAGATTCCTTTTTGAAATTAAGAAAGCAAGGGTGTAGAAATAATTTCTCTATAAACAGTAAAAATAAATTAGCTTTCACTAAAGTGTATAATAGGAAACTATTTAGAATATATGTTAAGAAGGCAGCAAAAATGAGTAAAATCTAAACATATATGATACTTTCAAAGAAATGCATCTATAATTCTTTTTAAGTACTTTCAGCAATCCGGTCTTAAAAGTGTTATCCGGTACGGTTCTTAGGGGAACTGTTTTTAATGAAACTAATAATTAGAACACCAACTTATTCTCCACAAATAGTAACATCCAACATACATGATGATTTCATAAAATAATTCGCTAAGTAATTGAGATTTTCTCTAAGTCAATTTTCTTATCAAACGCTCCCCAACTCTCACCCCATGCCCCCTCTCCCATCCTGTTAGTGTGAGTAAACATAAATCTTCTCTAATTTTCTGACAAATTGTAAATTAAATGAATCCAAATGAATAAGATTTTAATGCATGTTTTAACACCTTTAAATGATTCTAACATTTCTATCTCAAGTTACATAGTTCATAGGGAATTTAATAGCAAGAAATTAATCCAATAAGGTATTCTACATATGTAATATTTAAAAATATTTAAAAGAATAGTATAAAATGCTCACATTTAAATGTATATGCATTTCAAACAAGTCAACAAAATAGTAAGAATGTCACAAAATGTTACACACGCAAGACTTTCATTTTACAGTTAAACCACTGTGCAGGTGTTGGGGGATATACAAAGGATTGTGAAATATAATACAGAAATATGTCATATCTGGTTCATCTCAAATAGGTAGAAAAATAGCTCAATGAAAATATACATGGTAAAATACGTTTAATAAAAAAGTCAGGTTTACAGAGACCTGTGCTCTTCCGATTACCCTCCGTGACGTTATTTCTTATCTATAAGTTACTAATAAGGTTTATCTTGAAGATGAAATGCCATAAAATCAGGAGGTATTTTCAGGTCAAAGATGAACATCATTACATAAACAGAATGAAACTCTATTCAACTGGAGAACCACCAGCATTTTATTTGAAAATCCTGACTAATGTTGTATAACATTTCATTGAGCCAGTACTACAATTGGGAAGAGACTGTTTAAAGCCACATCTTCTTCAGAATGTCAACACGCTAGGGTTTGTGATTCTTTTTTAACCTAGAGAAAAGATTATGCAACAAGAAAAATTTGTGGTGCATTTTCATAAAGATTTAGGATCTGGCTTGATGTCCAGGTTCAATAAGTATTTTAGCTTCTGATCATCCAGATTCACAAATTTATTATAAATGAATTTGATCTGACAGTAACAAGAATTTATTTGAATCTCTTTCATTATCTTTGAACACTGCTAAAGTAATAGAATATGATGAATGATGACAAGACCAAAGGGTAGAGTAAAACTGATGTTGATCTAGTATTTTCTAAAAATTCACTTTCATCACAAGCTTAAAAGACTATTAAGTTTTCCTCCTAAGAAACACGAAGTGTGGTGTGGCAAAGAGGAAGATTTAGACAAGGAAGGAGAGCAACATGCATTTTATATATAAAACAATCAAAAACTAGAAGCAAATTCCATGTCCAAAAACAGTGAAATGGTCAAATAATACAATGCCAACATTAAAAAACATGTTTTAAACCCCACGAAAAGTTTCTCATAAGTAAAAAGATACCAGGCTGAACATATTGTTTGGTCTTCATTTTGTTTACTCTATGTACAGTACTGAAAAAAGCCTAATGACCCCATCACAAAGAAATACATACATATGGCTGGGTGCCTTGGCTCATGTCTGTATCCCAGCACTTTGGGAGGGCAAGGAAAGAGGATCACCTGAGGTCAGGAGTTCAAGACCAGCCTGGCCAATGTGGTAAAATCCCATCTCTACAAAAAGTACAAAAATTAGTCAGGTGCGGTGGTGCATGCCTGTAGTCCCAGCTACTCAAGAGGCTGAGGCAGGAGAACTGCTCAAACCCAGGAGGCAGAGGTTGCCGTGAGCAAGGATCACGCCACTGCACTCCAGCCTGGGTGATAGATAGAGCAAGACTGTCTAAAAAAAAGAAAAAGAAAAAGAAAGAAATACATATATAGGGCCAGGAATTATATATACCAAAATGATATTAATGATTATTTTATATTTGGGAAAAATGGATCATGTTCGCTTCTCTATACTTAATTGTGGTTTTTACCAAAAACACATTTTTTACTTTCATAATCATTTAAAAGTTATTTTTTAAAAATGCATAAATAGGCTTAATTCCAGTTTTAAAAAACACCTTCATCAATTAAATCATGAACATTATATAGTGTATCAGTTTAGCTAACAGAAGTTCAAATCACATTTATACCAAAGGAGAGCTGGCTGGGAATAAAGTACCTAAAAAAGAGTAGCACAGGATCTAATAAAACAAAATTGGTTCGTGTTCTTTTCCTTTGACCCCACAGATGTCCTGCCCACATACCATTATAATAAGACTATGTGTTCTTAAAACATAAATTACAATCACCCACCTATATGATATATTATAGAAAAATACAATCATACACCTTTATAACAACATTTGGGTAAGCAGAATTTATAGCACACAGTTTCTTATGTACACTATCTAGAAGCACACCATACAACAAGGGCTATTTGCTGAAGAGTTCCTCTGCAATTGAAAACAATGTGGTTCAAAGTGTCTCCAAATGGATATTCACCGCCATACTGAATGCAGGTAGGAAAGAGAGGAAATCTTAGAGAGCCAAGATAATTCTTTTCACTCTAGCTTCTCAAGTAGCATTTAATTTTTTATCTTCCATTTAGATTTTTCAATTGATAACACTAATCATCCTAATGTGATGAAAGATATAAGTTACTAAGGACAGCCGATGAAACATTCCTGGCCACTGACTTAAGCCATCAGCTGAGGTTAAGCTAAGTCAGATATAAGGAATGAAAGGTAACCCCGATAGCATTTTCTACATTATGCAACAAATACCCTGCAACATAATAGCAAAGTTCTCTAGAGATCCATTTCCTACATGCAGCAGTCACTGTTACAAAGTCACTACATATTGGGGTGTTTCAGAAAAATCACTCTATAAACTCCATTTTGGCTGTGAAACAGACGGAAACCTATTCATTTTATTCCGTATAATTGAAAATATAACTTCAACTGTAAACGTGTATTATATTCAACATTACATTTTTTGCTGCCACGAGCAAAATAAAACATTTAATGGTCTTTGCTTGCTGATTAGATTTATATTTTATAGAAAATGCACATCAAAGTTTAGTTTGCCCCTTAAAATGGAATCTGAAAACTAATCACTGGGGTTTTGTGGACTTTGGTGTCTCTAGGGAAAGCTGTTATTCAACAATCCAACTTCTTCTTTTTTTAATCTGCTTAGTCCAAGCACATGCCACAATCAACTGGCTAAGACAAAAAGAATGTAAACACCTATTTGTGGGAACTGTATCTCAATAACAAATATAAAAACCATTACTTTTCCACAAAGCTTTCAAGACAGGGTAGCAATGACAAATGACAGGACACGATAAGAGATATTACAGCTTTATCTTGAGTTTAATCACCTTATTTATCTGGATTTAAAGAAAAATCAAACTAAATTACTCAGTCCTTATAGGAGCAAGAGGAATATTCAGACACTGTCTGTGCCATTTTGGATATAATTTTAAAATATCAATTCTTTTCAATTTTTCATCCATGCTAATAAATCAAGAGTAACTAAAATCCAAACAGGAATTCAGACAGGTGAGAAAATGAAGTCTTTGCAACCAAAATATTCCAGCATTACTCAGCTCTATTTTTAAAAGAACTTGCATTTTGGAGTTGCCAACATTTTCAGCACTTGAAGTCTTGACTATGCTCTTTTCCACTCTCATCTGGGAATCCAAGGAAAATTATGAATCTCAAATAACACAGCAGAGGCTGCCCCGAGCAGCAGCCTACGAAGCATCACCGTATCTATTCTCTCTTCCCTCCAAATAAATGAAGCTCAATTTGTGATTGAGCACATAGCTGGTCAGAAGGAAGACTACATCTTCCAGCTTCTCTTGCAGTTAGAAATGGCCTGTTGACTAACTTCAGGCCAAAAAAATATGAATGAACAGGGTATGTGCAGCTTCAGACATCTCCCATGACAGAGGCTCAAGGACAGCTGTGAGCCTAGGACAGAAAAGACTGGGTCCCAACATTAGGGAATCATCAAATTCTCCAAAATGTTACATGACAGAAAAATAAAATTTTAACTTTTTGAGCCACTGCTAACTTAGGTTCTCCATTAGTAGAGTGGAATCTATATTCGACCCCACATATCTTACTAAAACCTATGTCCAACTCTACCCTTGATCAGACCTAGCAGAATCAAAGGACAGCCTCAAAAACATGTAGACTTAGAAGACTTAGAAAGAAAAGTTAAAAACCAGCTATGTTGGAGATACTCGCAAGAGCTGGAAGAGACTTCAGAGCAGAAGCCTATACTTGCCCCAGGAAAGTCACTTTCTGACTATCCCTATTGAAGGAGTGAAGGACACACAATCCCAAAATATGCAGGGATGGCATATTGACTATTTCAAGTTGAAAACACTAGAGCAATTGGAGTTTCAGAAAGGGCTAGCTGACCTGTCTCTTCCTGCATGCAGTAAGCCATCCAGATTCCTCTGGAAGGGGTGTCCTTCCAGTACCAGGGTGAGAAAACAACCCTTACCACCAGACACTGAGAAGTGGGGCTGCAACAGACCTGAATAAATATACTTAATGAAGTAACCCTTATCTTCCACTAGTTTTACACACGCCTGTATATATACCAGTAACTCCCCTAGAAAATTTACTGACCCTCACCAAACTTTACTTGTTCTGTCATTTCTTCTCAAATGTATTGTTCTTTGTCAAAAAAGTATGCAAGCATCTTGCTGTGGTTACTTCCTCAGATTCACTCTCTGGTGAAGATCCCCATAAACATGTAGATGATGTATATGCTTTTCACTTGTTAATATGCCTGCTGTCAATTTAGTTTGCAGATCCAGCCAAAGAGCCCACTTAAGAAAGAGCAAAAAGGGGGAGTCGGAGATGATCTCTCACCCCCCTATACTATCCAGCAATGCATAATAAGAGGAAATTAAAAAGCCATTAAAATGCTTTGTCCATCTCAGGGAAAGTAAGCCATAAAGCAAGCCATTCAATCGCAGTCAAAGAGCTGTTTTATTATTTCTAAAATGAGGGCCATAAATTAGATCACCTCAAGTGTCCCTGTCCGTAAATGTATTTCTGAAACTGTGGTTCTCTGCCCATGTCATCACAGCAGAGCAGCTAAGAAGGTCATCTGCAGAATCAGAATGCCTCGACCTAAAATCCTGCCTCACCATGTGTTTATGTATATTGTTGGCCAAGTTCATTAGCTTCCCTGTAACTCAGTTTCCTTGCTGGTATAATGGGGATTATACAAGTATGCAGGTAATAGGACTGTTGTGAGAATTATGTCACCTTCTGATAAATACCAATACCTCACCAGATTACATTTTAGTTCCTATAAACCTACTTTACCCAAATCCCTATACAAATAATACTCAAATTTCAAATAACAGGGAATTTATAGATGGCACATCAATGATAAATTACCTTTCCTACTCTGGTAACTCTTCATGTCTCCATCCAGTCATCTACTTCCTGTTTAAGAATAATCTAACAATCATAGTACCCATATACTAATAATTCACTCACTCTCAACCACCTTTCTGGAAAGCTAAACCTTATTGAAAAATATCTCAGCTATCACAATGTTTGTTGAAAAGCTGACTAAGTAAAGCAATGCTCTTGATATATTTTTCCTTCTTTCTTTTCATGTAGCATTCTGCATAATAGCAGCAAGGGTCCAATACAAATTCTCCTAAATCTTCCTTTTTCGCAGGTTTTCTTTTATTCAAAATCCACTAAGCAAAATTTGAAATGAAAGGACTGATTGAGTCATAACTTCATTATTCCCCCATCTCCACCCACTCGAGTCATATACACAAAACTTACCCTGTCCTGGCTGTACCCATCTAAGAACCCACTTCCACCATTCTATGCTCTGCCACTAAACTTTGGGAATTTCTTTTTTTTTTTGAGACGGAGTTTCACTCTTGTTACCCAGGCTAGAGTGCAATGGTGCAATCTCAGCTCACCGCAACCTCCGCCTCCTGGGTTCAAGCAATTCTCCTGCCTCAGCCTCCCAAGTAGCTGGGACTACAGGCGCGCACCACCATGCCCAGCTATTTTTTGTATTTTTAGTAGAGATGGGGTTTCACCTTGTTGACCAGGATGGTCTCGATTTCTTGACCTAGTGAACCACCCGCCTCGGCCTCCCAAAGTGCTGGGATTATAGGCGTGGGCCACCACAGCCGGCCCATAACTTTGGGAATTTCTAAGACCCAAAAGAAACAACTGCTCTGATTCAATACTGCCTTTGATATGCTAACAGCCCTATAAGGACTTCAACTATCAGCTAAAAAATAAACATGGTTCAGGTCTAAAGCAGTCTGCCTGGGCATAAGTTAGGTAAGGCACGAATATATAAGAGGTGCTGGCAATGTTTTTAGCATTAGTGTAAAGTTCTGTAAGAAAATAATTATTTTTAAGCATTCAATGACAGAATTGCCACATTCTTATGCAATGCAAATAATATCCAGGGGCCCTTTTTTTACAGTATAGCATGTCCAATTTTATAAAAGATGTAAATGGAGAACTATAATCCACTTATACATATTCACTTAAAAGCAAGCTTGGTTGAAACACATCTATTTTTTTTATAAGCAATATTTATACTTTTATAATCTTAAAAAGACTTCTCTTCATCACACTGCAGTAGTATTTCTGCATGTCCTTAAGATTCTCTCTTAAGAGAAACTATCTTAGATTTCCCTTTGAATACCCACAAAGACACACCTCCAAGGCTTAATACCAAGAGAATACATTCTGAGACAGTCTTATATTGCCTGCTGCCTCCAGACAAACATGGCAACCTTGTACTCAAACCATCCTTATCCCAGAAAGATGTAGGGAGCTTGGCATCCCTGTTAGGTGACACTCATCATTACAGTCAACTCTGCAATGACACGGGGGACCAGGCAAGGCCAATAGATGCAGAAATCATTCAAAGCTGGCTCTAGCCTGTGCCAATGTGTACACATTTTCATACAAACACTCTCTGATGCAGAAATCAAGGTGTTTCATGTCCCTACCCAAAGGCTCTTCTCTCCACTACACATTCCAATAGACAACAGCATTTCTCATAATAACACAACCTTAAGAAACCTTTGGTAATATTTTCAAATATCTGTAACTTGTATGTTACATGATAAGTTATTTTAAGCTTAAAATATTTTAAATAACTAATATTACTAACAAAGATCATAATTAAGTGTTTTAGGGTTTTTGTTTTTGTTTTTTTCATTTTTTTGGAAGGTGGTCATCTCGTTTTTTTGATGCAGGGTCTCATTTTGCCACCCAGGCTGGAGTGTAGCAGCACAAACACAACTCACTGCAGCATCAACTGCCAGGACTCAAGTGATTCTCCCACCTCAGCCCCACCAAGTAGCTGGACCACAGGTGTGCACCACCATGCCCAGCTAATTTTTATATTTTTTATAGAGACGGAGGTTTCATTATGTTGCCCAGGCTGGTCTCAAACTTCTGAGCTCAAGCAATCCACCTGCCTCAGCTTCCAAAGTGCTGGGAAACAGGCGTGAAGCACCACACCCAACCCTTAATAACAAAGTCTATTGTCATAATCTTCTCATACCATTTGTAATATATCAAAATAAAATTCAACTTGTTCCAGCCTTTAATTATTAAAAAAATTCAAAAATGATAGTATATTATATTTCGTTTGTTGACCAATAGTATTTTTTTTTTCTTTTTTGAGACGAAGTTTTGCTGTTGTTACCCAGACTGGAGTATAATGGCACGATCTCGGCTCACCGCAACCTCCGCCTCCTGGGTTCAAGCAATTCCCCTGCCTCAGCCTCCCAAGTAGCTGGTACTATAGGCGCACACCACCATGCCTAGCTAATTTTTTGTATTTTTAGTAGAGACGGGGTTTCACCTTGTTGACCAGGATGGTATCAATCTCTTAACCTTGTGATCCACCCGCCTCGGCCTCCCAAAGTGCTGGGATTATAGGCGGGAGCTACCGCACCCCACCAATAGTATTTTTAAATGTAGACAAAACTGACTTAACTGTTACAGTTTCAAAAATATAATCAAGCAGACATGGGGCTCACACCTGTAATCCCAACACTTTGAGAGGCTAAGGCAGGCAGATCACCTGAGGTCAAGAGTTCCAGACCAGCCTGGGCAACGTGGCAAAATTCCATGTCTACTAAAAATACAAAAATTAGTTGGGTGTGGTGGCGCATGCCTGTAGTCCCAACCAGCTACTCGGGAGGCTGAGGCAGGAGAATCATATGAACCCAGGAGGCAGAGGTTGCAGTAAGCTGAGATCACATCACTGCACTCCAGCCTGGATCACAGGATGAGACTCTGTCTCAAAAAAAAAAAAAATTGAGGCTGGACACAGAGCCTCATGCCTGTAATCCCAGCACTTTGGGAGGCCAAGAGGGACAGATCACGAAGTCAGGAGTTCAAGACCAGCCTGGCCAATATGGTGAAACTCTGTCTCTACTAAAAAATACAAAACTTAGCCAGGCATTGTGGCGCATGCCTGTAGTCTCAGCTACTCAGGAGGCTGAGGCAGGAGAATCACCGGAACCCAGGAGGCAGAGGTTGCAGTGAGCCAGGTTCATGCCACCACACTCCAGCCTGGGCCACAGAGCAAGACTCCATCCCCAAAATAAATAAATAAATAAACAAACAAACAAACAGACAAAATCCCCTTTCATGCTCTACTGTTCAGAATTCTTACATTTTGTACTTAGGGAAATTAACTGGTTTGATTTTAGAACTTCTGGGTTTTATTTCTAAATGACAAGATAAAAGATTTCAGGGTACTATTTGCAAATGCAAATACAATTAAGGGAGGATAGTTTTTATCCCCAGTAAATGCAGAGCAATCTCTCTAAGATTAAGTATTAAAATATAAGACACACCCCAATGTGCTATATGAGCATTTTAGCAAATGAATACATTTTAGCAATCTAGTGAAAAGCATCCTGATGCTAATTTTCAGAGGCAGCATCACATTTATGATGCTCATTAACCTGCTTTTCAGCATCAGTGTCCCGTATGTTTCCAGACTTCTACCAATAATCTATTACGGGTATAAATTAAACACTACATGACTATGAATAAAAATTTTAAACTATGTAAATGTCTAATCGCCATGGCAGGTAGCAGCATGTAGGATACACCAACTGTGGATAAAGCAACTGAAGGGCTGAAGCCCATTTGCCTGATCTCTACTAACAATCACAGAACTCAGCAGACACTGAAAGAAAATACTAAATAATTGTTTCATTGGTTGATTTGTTAATAGGAATTAAAATGTTCTCCATTAGTGCCTTTAACAGCATGTGCTCTCCAAAACATTGTCATTTAAGTCCCCAGTTGGGAATGGAGCAAAATACCAATCTAGGCATACCTGTATTCTTTCAAACTTTACCTATAATTGAATAAATACTTCTGTTTTTAGGTTCTGCAAGTTTCCTGATGGGATGCAGCAAAATAAATTTAATCAGTGGGGAGAATAGTTACCCCAAAATGACAATAATAATAATAATACAAGAAGTACTAAAGAAAAATAAAGTACCATTCAATTTGTAAGCTAAATTTAAAATAATCTGTCCTCAGATAATCAGAAGTTAATAGTATTCTCCAGCCCTATTGTAACCAAAAAAACTGTTACAAAAATTCAGGCCAAAAGCTTTTGCAAGCTATTTTTGTGAAATACAAAAAAGGCTGTAAAGTGTTGGTAATTATTAGAAAACTCAAGGTTGGAAAGAGTAGAGGGAGAGAATGTATACGGCAGAAGAGCCGTCCACTGGATAGGTCTGCAGGGCAGACTTGGGGGAGGAAATCCAGGAAGCTCCAGGAAACACACACAAGTCTGCAGCCCTCCCCACCAGGCGGGAGATGAGGCTGACAGCAGAGCCAAGACACAGCCTCCCAAATCCTGCAGCTCTGATCCATGATGCTGGCCTAAGGAAAGCAGGGCACAGACTTCATGGATGCTATGGAGTTAGGGCAGCACGGCAACCCTATTGAGCGGTAAATGTGCTCAGTTGGATTTTTCCCCCTACCCAAAGCTTTTCCTGTCAACACCACCCAAGTTACTTAGTATCTCTGGAGCAATTCAAACAGAGGCTTAACAGTTTAGAAGAAACAGATTACCTATTCCCCACCTAAGAGAGGAAATAAAATGCTTTTGAGTGAATGCTTCCCCTTTAATTAACAAAAGAAAGAGTAGAACTAGATTTTAGGTACGGAGGCAAGCAACTACAATACACTTAAGCTGTCAAGCCTGACAACTGATGAAGAGGTTCAGATTCACCAGATGAAAAGCAATAAAACAAACCTTTTCGGGCTTACATGACGCACAGGAGAGCCATGCCATTTCAGAGCACTCTAACCTTCTATTTCAGGTCCTGTCTCTGCTCTACCTACCAGTCATCACTAATGGAGAACTCAAACTCTCTATGACAGTCAGTCGCCCTCATTAAAACAAATTGCCCAAAAGAAGCTGAAATACAAAAGGCAAAGGCTTTTTAATAAGTAAAAAACAAACTCCGATATGATCATGTTATCTTTAGGGGAGAGGTAGGCAGAGAACTGACTAGAACACTAAGAAACACAAATAATTTAAACTTACAGGTTCTAAGCATTTTAAATTAAGTAAATTTTAATTTTTACCCTCTGGAATCTCGCAACATATGTATATGCTGACATGGTTTGGAACTATGTCCCCACCCAAATCTCGTGTCAAATTGTAAACCCCAGTGTTGGAGGTGAGGCCCGGTGGGAGGTGACTGGATCATGGGAGCTGACTGCCCTCTCTGTGCTATTCTCATGATAGTGAGTTCTCATGAGATCTGGTCATTTAAAAGTGTATGGCACCTCTCCCCTCCCCTCCTTTCCCCCCTACCCCGGCCATGTGAGGTTTGTACTGCCTTCCCTTTCATCTTCTGCCATGACTGTAAGTTTCCTGAGGCCTCCCCAGAAGCCAGCAGATACTGCCATACAGAATGGTGATGAAGTGTGAAAGCCAGGAGGCTCATCAGCCTATAGAGTCTGCAGAATCCTGAGCCAATTAAACCTCTTTTATTTACAAATTACCCAGTCTCAGGTATTTCTTTATAGTAGTGCAAGAACTAATATATATGCCTTAATCTTATGTTTTTTAATGAGGTATTTTATTGTTTGCATATATTTTTGCTTTTGTAATTGTTTATTTGGTTTTTAAGAGCAGATCCAGCAGGTGGCATAAATGTTTATAAACATGAGAGACCAGTATAGTCTAATGAAGTAGTTCTTAACCTGGGAATTCAAGAGATCTGTAAACTTGGATAGGAAAAAATAAACATGCATCTTTATTTTCACTAACTTCTAAGTATGCATTTCCTTCAAATATGAATGATAGCCTAAAACTAAGTAGCATTAGCCACAGTATCTGTGATTTGTCACCAATAGAAATCACACATTTTCGTAACACATTACAATAATTTTAGACATTCCAAATATTCGTGCTCATCACTACTTTGAAATAACAGTAGTTAATACACCCAACATCAGGTCATTTTATTTAACGTGCTAGTAAGTCAGGGTGTATTACAAACTTGGGGTTTTTATTATACATAATTGATTTCTTTTGTAATGCTATGTATTTTTTGTATTTAAAAGCAAAATGGATCCACAGGCTTTACCAGAATGCCAAAATCCATCTTGGCACAAAGCAGATTAAGAACCTCTAATGCAGTAGAATGTACAGGTTTGGAGTGAAGACACAAACTTACACCAGACATTGTGACTTGTGGTCTAAAGTAAGTCACTTAACCTCTCATAGTCTGGATTTCCTCGTTCACAAATGCTTCCATGAGCTGCTGGGATGTGCTAATGTATGAAAAAGGACAAATCAAATGTTAGACAATGCCAGATCATGGAAATGATGCTAAATTTAATAGCACATACACAGTCAATGGGACTTTTCTTTTTAAAGAATTTAACCCAAAAAATGTTTCAGGGCCAAGAAAAAGGTAAAAGAGAACATTTTACAGTTTTATAATCCTAAATCTATTAAAAAAAATAGTATTACCCTCAGAAAATTTTCATAAGACAATCCAAAAAGCCAAAATGGCAATCCAGGTATGAACCAAACTCAAGAGTTACAACTCATCACATAATCATCTACTTCTGTCACTCAGGAAAAGCTACCCTACCTTAATCAACAAGAAAATATTAACAGTTACATCTAAGATGCAAATGTGGTATATCCTCAAGCAAAAACCAGTCTCATTACTTTATCTTTACCACAGAGAACACATTTACAAATTGTGTTGGAATGCTTTTTGGTCAAATATGTTTTACATGTTTAAACAATCACATAACTAATTATGGGTTTTAAAAAATCCAGTTTATTATTCCGAATTAAAAATAGCAAATGAACTGGCTACATTATGAAAATAATATCTCATCTAATGCAGACAAAAAAAATCTTTAATTCTCAAAGATTGGAGATAAAAAGGAAGAAAGGAGAGATACAGATAATCCCAAAGTCAGATGGTGGCTTCGGTTTTGGATCCAGTAAGAAATACATACTCAGACAGAATCACTTGCTTCGTGGAGACAGCCATGAGCTATGGGAATAAATTCAGAGGGGGAGAAAAAAAGTAGATTATATCTGCTTATATCTGCTAGTACTCTGACATCAGGCTGGGAAAATAAAATGCACATATAACTTTAAGTAACTACAAAACAACAATAATTAATCCATCATTGAAAATAATATAAAACAATGAAACACAACTATGCAAAACTCAGTGTAGTAAATGGCAAATTAAGAATTAATCAGAGTTCCAGTAGGATAATCAGGATAGGCTTCCTGGAAGAGGCAGGATTTTACTAATTCCAAAGATTAATCAGGTCTAATAGAGAAGTGAGGAGACAGTGACAAATAAGGGAGGGGTAAAGAGGCAAAAGGGAAGCAGGGATCACAAGGGCTACTTTAGAAACAAACAAAAGTGACCACCTTTATAAATCAACCCATCAAAATAGCTAGTCATAGATAATTGGAAAAGCACTATCGACGGGTAAGTGTAGGAAATTCCTCCCAAAGTAACTTTAAACCTCTCAGACACAATAATAATAGAGTACTTGGAGAACAGCAGTAACATAGAAAATATGTGCAAATATTCCCCCCAAGCCGGCCGCAAAAGATACATAAATCCACAAAGTGAGAGAGCGAGCACTTCGGGGTGTCTGAAAGCAAGGAACCAGAGTTGAAGACGTTTTGCAAGTTTCTGCCAAGAAAACGGAATTTTTCTTAAAATATGCACACATTTGCTCTAAAGTCACATAAAATAAATATGTTGATTTAAAAGTACTAGACATTTTGATATCTTAGCAATAGCTTTTCAATTCTATAACCTCTTATTTTAAAATCATTTTAAACCACAGAAAAGTTGTAAGAACGCTATAAAAAATCCACATGTACCCTTTACCCAAATTTCCCGATTAACATTTCACCAGATATATTTGATCATTCTCTCAATACAAACATAACACATACATACACACAATAATATTTTCTTCTGAAACACATGACAGTAAATTGCAGACATGATGCCTTTACCCTTAAATATTCCAATGTAATTTCTAAAACACAAGGAAAATATGTTATATAACTGCAGAACCACCATCAAATTAGGACATTAACAGCCATAAATACTATAATCTACAGATCATATCCTTCTGAATCAATTATCCACATATAGCTTCTAAAGGGAAAGAAATCTGATTCAAAGCCAATTCAAGATAATATACATATTTTTAGACACGTGACTTTTTAATTTATTGAAACCAGACTTAATTAAAGTTAATAAATCCATGGTAAACAGTACCCAATAATTTTATCGTACTTTGAAGACCATACTGTGTTCTTGTTAAGAGATGTTTATTACCATTTCTCATTTAACCACCAATACCTTGAGAGCAACAAGCCTTACTCATTTTTGTATTCCTTGTAACTTATACATATTATGAACATTTGAGGAAGAAAGTGTGTTTGATGTTTGAAAAAAACAGAAAGAGCAGGGCTGTTCTTTTCAGGTTAAACTCTCCAATAAGATTGTCTATGAAAGAGAAAAGGGAACTGTATGTTAATACAGTTAGAGAATAACAGTGGCTGAATGTGAAACAATATATTTCTTACAACGTTAACCATTTAGAATAAAGAAAATACTCCATAACCCACAGTTCCACTGTTAACCTCTGAACAGTGACTCCTTGCTGAAAGTCCCTGCTGCCACATGCCATCGCTTCTAAGGTGCACATTTATTCAACTCTGATATCAACGGTATCTTCCTGTCACCATGGACCAGGTAGTAGTCATAACACAGGTCATGACATTGTCTGTGTGAGATCAAGAAAGCAGTAGCATCAAAACATGCAGAATGAAAGGCCAGACGTGGTGGCTCACACCTGTAATCCCAGCACTTTGGGAGGCTGAGGTGGGAAGATCACCTGAGGCCAGGAGTTCAAGACTAGCCTAGCCAACATGATGAAACCCCGTTTCTACTAAAAACACAAAAAATTAGCATGGTAGCACATGCCTGTAATCCCAGCTACTAGGGAGGCTGAGGCACAAGAATTGTTTAAACCCAAAAGGTGGAGGTTGCAGTGAGCCAAGATCTTGCCACTGCACGCAGTTTGAGCAACAGAGGAGACTGTGTCAAAAAAAAAAAAAAATGCAGAATAAGAGTCAGCAGCTTGGAAGAAAATTCCAGGGTAGACAGAACACTCTTTTTAATAATTGCTACATTACCAGCACTCTTAGTGGCACACAGCGTGATAGTATGGGAAAAAATCACTCACAGGGACAATATGGAGGCAGAAAATGATTCAGAAGACTTGGACTCTGAATGTAAGCTTCAAGAATATTGCTACCAATTCATTTCACTTAAATTTTCCTTTTTATCTATGAACATAGAACAACTTCAATAAACATAAAATGAATATTCTAATGGATAAGAAAGCACTTTATCACAGCTTAACTGTCAAGGTTATTTCTTAGCGGAACATAAAATCTTATAAATAGGCCAGGCGCAGTGGCTTATGCCTATAATCCCAGCACTTTGGGAGACTGAGGCAGGTGGATCACTTGAGGTCCAGGGTTCGACACCAACTTGTCTGACATGACAAAACCCTGTCTCTGCTAAAAACATAAAAAATCAGCCAGGCATGGTGGCACATGCCTGTACTCCCAGCTATTCAGAAGGCTGAGGCAGGAGAATCACCTGAATCCAGGAGGCAGAGGCTGCGGTGAGCCGAGATTGAACCACTGCACTCCAGCCTGGGTGACAGAGCAAGACTCCATCTCAAAAAAAAAAAAAAATGTGATATAATCGTATAATTACTGGCATCTTAAATGCAATAGAGCACAATATTTCAAGCACGGAGAATGCTGTCCAATGTTCTTGAAGAATTCCTTCAGAAACAGACCACAGCCAAGCCAGAAAGCCTAACAACAATTACACCTGCTAACTTTAAAATTCTCCAAACACTGACAAGGTTCTTGCAAGCCAGCGGGGGCAGTGCAACATTCAAGCAGTCACTTTCTGAGGCTGTATTTCAGAAGGCAGGATCTCTATCTCCATTTAACATGTTTCTGCCTCATAACAGGGCAGGCAAACAGTGTGTGGAGACAGCATGACACACACACCCCTCCAAACCAAAACACAGCTGCTCTGTTAAATTTAGACCTACCAACCTTGACAGTACCCTTTTAATTACTATTTTTTCCCTAATTCTCTGGAGTGTTTTTTTTTTTTTAACCTAGAAGCTGCCAACAGCATTTCTCTGCTGGCCAAGTTATTCTAAGCATCATATCTAAATAATGAAACATAAATAAATTCTTCTAAAGCAACAGATTTTTTTAAACGCATGCTCTTGCACCTTGATCATTTTTATGTATTTTTTATCTAATCTTTAAATTTTATATATTAGATCTAGGCATACACACACATATGTATATGTATGAATGAATATTTAGAGATAAAGGTGTATTTCAGACTGCTTGAGGATAAACTTCAAAAAAAGACAATTATCTTTTGTAAATGTTCACAGACATATACAAATAAGCTCATAATTATAACTATATGTAGCTATATAACTATACCCACAAATGTAATCATTCATTCAAAAATATTTTGTCCAAGTGTAATAGCAGTGTTAGGATACAAAGATGAATTAAAATGGTTCTTATCTAAAAACCTCAGAATCGATCAAGGGAATCTTAGAGATAACAGTCCATTCTACCATCTGACAGATAAGAACACTAAGGCCCAGAGAAATAAAGAAAACTTATCCAAGGTAAAATGGCCAGTTGGTTATAAGGTTGCGATAGAAATATTTCTAGTCAGCAATCTAATACCATGCTTATTTAGTCTCTATTGATTCAACAGTGTTCTAGGCATTAGGTTAGACTCCAATGCTATAAAGAGCCCCATGGTGACTCAGTACTGGCTGGTCACAAAGCCTGAGCTCCCCTTACTATATCAATTGCCTCTGTGCTAACCATTCTGCAGCAACAGACCTTCACAGACTCTGGCCTCTCTCTCCCTGAAAAATGACCTAACACGGCATCAAAGTATTTCCATTTGCAGGTACTAAATCCTCCCTCCTTCCTAAAGTTTAGTGGAGGAGAGGAAAGCAATCGTTGATAATTTTGAAGCAGAGAAAAGCAAAAACAAAAAACCACCACCATCATACTTGAAATAGTGAATAAACAAAAGCCAACCAAAACTATACAAACTATTATAAAAGTGAATTGTTACAATCCCTTCACTTCACTGTCCAGCCATGCCAGCCCTGGGCAAAACGGCAAACAGGAGAAAGCTTGCCTTTAGCATTAGCCTGTCCTGTGAGAAAACTTCAGCAACTAACGAACTATTAAAAGGCCCATACTAACATAATTGTGGTTGACACAGTATTTTCATAAGTGACAAACACACAATTACACAGACATCCATTTGTATGTACACAAATGTCTGCTTCTAACCAAAACTACATAGAGACAATAACTGAACTCAAATGTTGGAATCCAAAGTTGATATTTCAAACCCTCTTATGAGACATACAGAAAACGTGTACAGAGAGGAGCCAACCTTGACCGCAAGCTATGGAAAGACATGCCAACTCCTCTGGGGTCCACAGCTCATATGCATATTCTTCATTAAAAAGTAAAATGCTATTTGGGTTTCCAAGTTAGCCCAAAATCCCATGATAAGCCGGAAGAATTATTCTACCATCATTATTTCATCTCTACCTATTCTCTCTTTGGGAAAATGTATTCTGAATCCCTTTGTTCCATAATGTGGATTGCCCAAGGAAAGAGTAGCAGCGTTAGCACACACCACCTATCACTCTAAACTTTCTCCAATTCACACAGCATTTTGTCTGTATTTTTCTCTTTGCAGTCACTACTGTGTATATTTTTTTAATAGTTGCTTATTTACAGCTCTGTTAGCCCCTGTCACTTTTGGACATCACAAATACAGTAAGAGGCAAAGCTAAAGACCGGGCTCCTTCATGTCAGGGATTAAATATCTATCAATATTCATGCTCCTCCCACTTAACCACAGTGCTGGCTGGCCATTTATTCACTAAGTGTCTCAGAGAAACTCTTCGATCATGCATAGGAGGGATGGAGACCATCTGCGACAAATCGGAGAATCTCCCACCAAATCCTGAGGCCTCTGCCTCTCTCTGGTCTAGTAAGCATTCAAATTTATACTTGGAAAGACCTACTGATTCAGTCACAAGCCGATCCACTGAGCAACACTCTGCTAGTCGCAAGATATGTCATGAGAAACCAAATATAATACTTTTGCTATGACAGAGTCTATGAAGAATCCCTAGTAACAATCACATCTGTGGTGAAGAACTACCCACTTCCACTATTCCTTTAAATCAGGGTCAAGTAGATTATAACTCCCTTCCAAGATATTAATCTGAAGCATCCTATTCTTCAAGATAGTTGGCGGTTATGTGAAAAAGAGAAATGCACACATAATAATGCTAAGTGTTCTAAAGAATGACTCTGGTGATAGAGTGTTAGAAAATAACTTTTATTTAAGTTAGTTGATGATCTTATTCAATATTTCTTGTGGTTAGACTGCATGATAAATACCTTCTGGCTATGATCTTTGTTCATTTTTCAAGAGGAAAAAATTTTGCATGAATGAACACACAAGAAATAAATGCTCCCTACTCTTTCATCAACTCAGAAACCACTAGTCCCCACAATGTGGAAGAAAAAAGAAAACCACATTAAACAATTTATCTAGGGACATGTTTTATTAATAAGTATGGCTTCATAAGTGCATAAATGCTATTTTAATATAAAACATACTTTTAAAAATAAAGCACCTGTTAATGAGAAGTACAAGATCAATAGGCTTAAAAACAAACTATACCTAACTCTCCATTCTCAAAGTGACAGAAAAATAGCACCATTCCTTGTACTTCTGCCAATGCTATGCCTTTTTACTTAGATAAAGCAATATATTACTCCCTGAAGACAAACTTCTTCAACTTGAAACATAAAAATATACTGTCCAAATATATCCAACAATGCCACTCTGCTAATCCTAAATTAATTTACTGCAGTATTTGACAGAGAGAAAGAGGTCATTCTGCATAGCCTCACAAGAATTCCTTCTCACACTCCCTTGCATCTCTGAAATGGTTAATGAAGTCTGAGGCTCACGCTCTGAGCTCCCAGTTCAAATTTTAAAAAATAACGACAAATATTATAATGCAAGTCTCTATGTGTATATGGTAAACAGAAAAACATGCATTTAAAGATACTTTTTAAAAATTTGACAAGATTACAAAAGTATTTCAAAAGCTTTGAGATAAAATGTGTGTAACATAAAATGTACCCATTTACAGTATACCATGCAATAGTGTTTAGCGTATCCATAGAGTTGTGCGACCATCAGCAGTGACTCCCCATCCTCGTTACCACCACCACCAGCCAGTCCTAGGCAACCACCACTTCCGCTCTTTACAGATTTGCCTATTCTGGACATTTCCTATAAATGGGATCATTTAGTATGTGGTCTTTTGTGACTGACTGCTTTCACCAAACATGTTTTTGAAGTCGAAAGTATTCTGGTGAAGCTGGGGATGCTCACAGGCCTGTCCATTCATTCATTTCGTTGTGAAATGTCTCTTGAGCACCTTCTACAGGTCAGGCAGATGCCATATGGGTCACACAGGAACCAGGGGCTGTCAGGTATGTCTTCCGCCCACAAGGAGTTTAATGTACAGTAAAGGTGCTAACACAGTTATAAATGGGTAACTTTTTTAAATGTAGAGGGGCATGGTGGCACTCGTCTGTAATTCTAGCTACTTGGAAGGCTGAGATGGGAGTACCACTTGAACCCAGGAGTTTGAGTCCAGCCCGGGAAAAATATTTTAAAATATTACATATAATTATGTTATGTATTTATAATTAGTTGTATTATATATTTGATTATAATTAATTATAATTGCTATATATTTAATTACAATCAATTATACAATTGTGTTGTTTAATTATAATTATAATTGTTATGTATTTATTATAATTTTAATGTTATATATCTAATTATAATCAATGATAACATAATTGTGTTATATTTAATTATATTATAATTAATCATACATAATTATATTTGGGTGTCTATATATAAAATACTGACTGCCAAGAGAAAAATACAGACAAAACGTCATGTGAGTTTAGAGGAAGTCAAATAGAATCAAGAAAAGTTCTGTTGAGGCAACTTTGAAGGTGATCTCTCTCCTTCACTCCTCCCCCCACCATACTCACACATACACATTGATTAAACACAGTATAAAGAAGTAAGGATAGAGCCAGGGCAGTGGCTCACACCTGTAATCACGCCTGTGCTTTGGGAGGCTGAGCAGAAGAATCACTTAACCCAAGAGTTAGAGGCCTGGGCAACACAGTGAGACCACATCTCTAACAAAAAAAAAAAAGTGTACCGGGTGTGACGGTGGCGCACACTTGTAACCCAAGCTACTCAGGAAATTGAGGAGAAACAATTGCCTGCACCCAGGAGGTAAAGGCTGCAGTAATCTATTATCACACCACTGCATTCAGCCTAGGTAAGAGAACAAGATCCTGCCTCAAAAAAACAAAAATATATAGGGTTAGAGCCATTTACCGTAGAAGCAAATCCCCACTCCTTAGCTTTGATTTGTTACTCAATTCATATTTACTCCTTGTAACCTCCTCTCCCACAAGTACATATCTATCAAATAAGTGTAACTAGTTAGACTTCGCAGAAATCACCGAGCCCTTCATGATTGTAATATCACTGTACCCATCATCAGACATCATCCTTCTCCCAAAAAATGCCCTTTCTCCTTCTCCTCACCTCCACCACCAATTCCATCATGTCTGATTGGTAAACTCCTATTATGCATCCCTCAATATTCAGCTGAAACATCATCATCACCTCTTTCGTGAAGTCTGCCCTGAACTCCCTATGCAGAGTGGGTCGTCAGTCAATCCTCTATGCTACCTGTGGATCTCCATGATTTCTCTGCACTATTCATCTTTGAAACTCTGGCACTTAGTACAGTGTCTGGCACATAGCCAGTAATAAATAAATAAACAAATGTTTGTTGGAACAAGGGCACAGAAAACCAAGTGAAAGGCAAAGAGGATACACAGAAAGCAGTTCCCTTGGCAAGAGACAATGTACACCAGGTGAAAGGTTGCAGTGAAGTTGTGGCCTTGGATGCTTCTATGTTAACGAAGAAAAAAAGAAAGGGATACTTATTGATCACCTGCTATATTTCACTTAGCACCTATATATTTCCTCATTTAGTCTCCATGACAACCATGTGAAATTGGCATTAGTCTTCCCATTTTATTCTGGAGAAAAATGAGACAACTTGTCCATGATCACACAACTATTAAATGGCAAAAGTTCTTTGAACACTAAACGTACACCACACACAGAGAGAGACACACAATCTGTGTCTGTCTTTCTCTCTCTCTCTCTCTCTCTCTCTCTGTCTCTCTCTCTTTCTCTCTCCCCATTCAGTGGTGATTTAACTACCACCTTTCCATTTCCCATTTGAAGAAGTGGGGTTAATTTTCTCTGTAACCCTATTTCTGAAAGCACACAATCACATTCCATTACTGCCAGTGAAGCACAGATGGTGATTTCAGTTGGCCTTTGCACTTGGGTCTGGTTCACCTGGTTTAAATCGTATCTATTGAGGCACATCACAGATGCTGCAGGGCTGGGAACTAGGGAGGTCTTTATTTAACTAAAATAATTTTACTTGGATGGAGAGAAAAAGGTACTTCTCAATCAAAATACAACATAGCCTTAAAAAGTTTCAATTTGAGTGCACGGTCTTGGGCAGTTGAGCACCAGGAGCTCACCAACACTTTGGGAGGCTGAGGCGGGTGGATCACGAGGTCAAGAGATCGAGACCATCCTGGTCAACTTGGTGAAACCCCATCTCTACTAAAAATACAAAAAAAATTAGCTGGGCATGGTGGCGCATGCCTGTAATCCCAGCTACTCAGGAGGCTGAGGCAGGAAAATTGCCTGAACCCAGGAGGCGGAGGTTGCGGTGAGCCAAGATCGCGCCGTTGCACTCCAGCCTGGGTAACAAGAGTGAAACTTCATCTCAAAAAAAAAAAAAAAAAAGCTTCAGTTCAGGCCAGGCTCAGTGGCTCATGTGTAATCCCAGCACTTTGTAAGGCCAAGACAGGAGGATGGAATGAATCCAAGAGTTTGAGACCTGCCTGGGCAACATAGCATGATCCTGTCTCTACAAAAAAATTTAAAATTGGCAGTGTGGTGGCACCTGCCTGTAGTCCCAGCTACTCAGGAGGCTGAGAGGGGATAATCCCTTGAGCCCAACAGTTCAAGGCTGCAGTGAGCCATTACTGTACCACAGCATTCCAGCTCAGGTGACACAGTAAGAACTCATCTCAAAAAAAAAAAGGAAAAAATAGTGTTAGTTCAAAGTCCTATAAACAATCATGAGCAATTATAAAAATCAATATTTTTAACAAGTTTTACTTCATCACTTTTGCAAAAGTCATTTTTGCAAAAAAAGATGAACACGGGTTATGAAACAGTGGCTACATCAGCAGAGGTTATGTTTAATAGAACAGGAAAAAAGAATTAGAGGCAATAATATATTATTTGTATGTTTATCAAGCTTAAGCAAAAAATAATTTTTCATTATACAGTCCATGTTTTTTTAAAATATTTTATTAAAAAGCCAATAAAATATGTCTAAGGTCAAAGAATAATCATGAAAAGAGGATTATAACTTCCCATAATCTTATAATACTCACTCTCAAAAGTTTCTTGATAGAATATTAAAGCAACATTTTTAGAAAAAAGTTTTTAAAAGAAGTCACAAAAGCAGTACATGGGCTCAATCCCATGAGGTTCCCAGAAAAGACAACATTATTAAGAAAAATTAAAGAAACATATTGTGGTCAATGAATATCTTCACTGTCCCACAAAATTAAACAAAAGCTGCTTAGCTGGCCTCATTTTTCCTACTAAGGAAAAAGCAGGTGATTGGCCTTATTGTTTTTACTGTAAGGGCCTTCTCTTCTTGCTAAAAGCACAAGTTTTTTTCTTTCTTTCTTTCTTTCTTTCTTTTTTTTTTGAGATGGGGTATCACTCTGTCACCCAGGCTGGAGGGCAGGGATGTAAACATAGTACACTTGCAAGCTCGACCTCCTGGGGTCAAGCGACCCTCCTGCCTCAGCCTCCCAAAGTGCTGGGATTACAGGCCTGAGCCATCGCACTGAAAAGCACAAGTTTCGAGAAGGGAAACAAATGGAGGACTGCTAGGGGTATTTTGTTAAAATAATTTGTTAAAATAATTATATGCATGATAATCAGAATCCATGACCTAGCTGGTTGTGTAACAAAATCATGTTTTTGGGGGAGCTGCTGACCTTTAATTCTGCTTTAATATTTTTGTCTTAAATTTATCCTGATTTTAGTAACTGATTCTCATTTCATTTCTCAGGTCCATTTTCAAAACTGACATACAGCAATCAATATTTTACCTTATTTTTTAAAGTAATGAGATGACCACCATGTCAACCAAAAAAACAAATTGCACCTGAAGAATTTAGTGTAACTACCAAATGAAGAGCAGAGCAAAGTCAATCTGACATTGTTATATGCATTCCCTATGACTGTAGCCCATGGAGATGAGGTGAAAAGGAAGCACTGGGTAAAAACTCATATAAGCTAAAGCAAATCCTAGACGTTTTCTGGAATCTTTATTAGTTACAGCTCAGATACTTCTGTGTATTTGAGAACACAGGGAGCTCCCCAAGCTCCCTGAGCCAGCTCCCTGGTCTTCCAGTCATCTCCACACTGGGGGGACTGGCCCAAGAATTGGGCTTTCCTTCTAACCCCTACCCAGAAGCCAAACCAAACCACAACCTTCCTGGGCTTCCAGACACCAAAGTCCCCAGACTTCAAAGAACAGGCCTCAGAGGCTTGAGGAAATGAGTGATGTCAGAAACACCACTCTTTCAAGAAGAAAATAAGTCACAATTCTCAACTGAAGAGTTGAGATCCCGCGTAAGAACAGCCACACAAGAGAAGAAACAGTGAAGAGAAACTCAACTCTGAAGTGTCCCAGAGTTTTGACAACAGGAAGAGAGCAAGGGGTTAAGGGAGCCAGGGGTAAGACCTGTTTTTCCAAGGTAGGGACCTACCCCTAGACACCCTAACCAAACCTCACCTAAAACTCCTAACCTAAAATTCCAGGGGCAAAGGTAGTAATGTCGGATTGACTTCGACCCAATGGAGAAAGGAAGTGAGGAGGGTAGCAGGAACTGAGAGTAGGAGGGTCTGAGAAGGGAAAATCCTAACTCACTTCAGCACTCACCAAACCTTGGCAAGTCTACACAGATGATTTCCTTTCTAAACTAAGTTAATAACTAGGAGGAGATCATGAACCTCCACATCAGTGTTTCCAAATCCAGAGCCTCGCTCCCTAGCCACTCTTCCACAAACTCGTACTTTTCCCCAGATGGTGCTCAAGAAAGTGGCTCTTCCAAAAGGGTTTCCTCGGGCCTGCTACAACTGAGACCCGAAACTGGCATTGCATAGGCACCACCAGGAGCCTGATAGATACTCACACCCATGCCCAGTGGAACCAATCTAACAGGAAGACCCCTTTTCCTCCTTGCCTCAGTGAACACAGGCACTTGTACGTATCAGGCTTCATTATCTGATTTGCTTTAGCTCGTGCATTCCGCAAACATTTATTAGGCATCTAACTTTATAAAACAGTCACTATGGCTGAGCGTATAGAACATGGGAAGCAAACATTCACTTCTTTCAAAGGCTCATAATCAAATGGGAAAGACACAAGTAAACATGTAATTACAACACAATGAAGTACGTACTATTGGGGGAGAGGGGTGTCTAAAGGGCAATGGCAGCACTACGTGATGTGTGCTACAACAGAAGAGCTCGGGGTGTCACGGGCCCACACAGGAGGGGCATCTCACCCGGACTGGGTGTCAGGAAAAGCTCTCTGGGTAAGTGGTTTCTAGGCAGGGATCTGAACAATGAGCAGGAGTTTGCCAGACAAAAGGCAGGTAAGAGGTGAGATGGGATGGGGCAGGGCTAGAAGTCAGAACAGTGTTCAGACAGAACAACATGGTCAAAAACCCAGTGGCTCACACCCGTAATCCCAGCACTTCAGGAGGCCGAAGTGGGTGGACCACCTAAAGTCAGGAGTTCAAAACCAGCCTGGACAACATGGTAAAACTCCATCTATATTAAAAATGCAAAACATTAGCTGGGTGTGGTGGCAGGTGCCAGTAATCCCAGCTACACAAGAGGCTTAGGTAAGAGAATCACTTGAACCTGGGAAGCGGAGGTTGCAGTGAGCCAAGATCGAGCCATTGCACTCCAGCCTGGGCAACAAGAGTAAAATTCTGACTCAAAATAAATAAAGAAATAAATAATCCCAAAACGATAAGTCTGAGGATATGCAAGAATTTCAATATGACTAGACTAAGAAGTTTAACATGAGAGACAAAGGTCTGTCTGCCAGACGACACAGGAGACTAGAGCAAGAGACAGACTGTACAGGAGTCTGTCCTTGCTGGCTACATACAAGAGATTTGGACTGCATCCTAAGAGGAAGGCAGGGTGGGGGTGGTGGGCCTTGAGTTTCTAACAGAGGGATGACATGATTGGTTTCATGCTTTGAAAAGAAACTAGGGCTGCAATAAGAATAGACCAGGGAATGCAAAACTAAAGTCAGGGACATCAACAAGAGACTGTTAGGGCAATGCAGGAAAAAGACAATGGTGGCCAGACTAGGGCAATGACACCAGAGATGGGAGAAACGGCAAAACTTAACATCATAAAATGGGAAATGCAGAGCAGGGCTCAACCGCTACTCATCAAATACAGACAAGGTCTACGAGTGACCCTTGCAGGACTATAGCAATGATGGGGGTGGACAAGCCAAAAAAAAAAAGCCCTATGAGAAAAGAGCAGGGTGCATGTGCATGAAGTGAGGAGGGAAGCAGCAGCACTCACTCAGCTGACAAAGGAAGCAAGGCCTGCCAACACAGTGAGTACACAGGGGTTGGTTGCTGGCCGCCGTGTACTTGCCCACCAAGCAATCTGTGAGATTTTCCAAACACCTTATATCTTTATAGTAACATGAGTTATCAGGACTACCCTGGAACTGAAAGTAGTTTCAAGCTCCGATCATTTGACGCCGGATAATTAAAACCCATATTTCAATTACCCACTCATTGAGGGGAAGCGGGGCATGCGGGACCAGAATACTGTCATAAGCATGCCATAGCAATTTCATGACAAAGTTTGGAGAACCTTACTATAATGATTCACATGGGTTCCCGAGGTTTTTCAAGGAACACTCAAGTACAGTGACAGCTGTCAACAAAGTGTCAAGTAGCCCTGGGGACAGAGAAGGTTTAAAAGGGGGACTTAAAAGCACTGACTGTTCCCTGGTAGCACTGATTTGGCCTAATACAGAGCACTATAGGAGTGACTCTGAATAAACCAGGGAGGCAGGAGAGGGTAAAGGAAAGAAATGAAATGCTGGGTCAGACCTTAGCTTTTAAAATGTGTTTTTTTTAAACAAGTAGAAACATCATCATCAACAACAATAACCTACTATTTGGTTGACAGCTGGAAAGTCAATGGATTGATTTTGAATCTCTGTACTTGCAATAGGAAAATGTACCTTTGGAACTCCCTTGGGCAATTTATGATAACAGATCTGGGCCATCCAGATGATGCTCTCAAGTCTGTCAAATTTCAAGAAAGGCAAAAATATTGTTAATATTGTTTACTTTACAACAAATGTATGACATTTAAATCAAAACTAGTATTTATAGGTGTATGTCCTATGCTTTATATTCTATTAGCTTTGCTTGTATAACCAATGCTGTATTTTATTTTATAAATCTTGAAGGATGATTACAAAATTTCTATTATTGTTTTATCTAGTTTTCTTAATATAGTTTTGGTGATACCCACGATTTGCTTGGTTATGCCAAATAACAACACTTGTTCTGTGAGAAAATACAGTCCACTCTCCTATAATTCCATTTAAAGGTAGTGTTCAGTCTACGGCAGCAAAAATGGGGAGCTTCTTTAAAACAGCGTCCTCTTTTTTTTCCCTGTGTCAGGTCGCTCCTGAGTTAACTTCCAGCTGCTGAGTACTGCAGAAGGTATTACTATATTTCTAACCTACGACATTACTACATTTCTAACCTACTTTATACAACGCACCTAACAAAACAGCTGCTGCATTCTAGTAACTTAGGTGCAAGTGTCCGGCTCACTTGATTTCATAACACCTAGAAGCACCAATGCAAAGTAAATCATGCTACTGAAGTCACAAGAGCAGCAGCCTCTGAAAACATAATAAAAAGCAGCTGAAGCCAGTGGTTAATCCGTTAACCAGGAAATCAATGGGCGGAAGTTCATAGTCACAGAAAACGATCGGAAGGTGTGACTCACTGAGGTTTCATTCCCTCTCCCACTGCAGCACTTCCTTCGTGTGACTCCCTTTTGACCATTCCAAAATACCACAGACTACAAAGCATATTGCCAATGACTTGTTATTACAAGAAAGGAAGTTTACTACGCCCTCATCTCCATTTTAAAATAAAGTCAGCCTAAATGTTTTCTGGATTCTCAGAAATAAATTCAACACAGAGATGAATCAAGTAGCACAAAGAAAAGGTGCCCTAGGCCTGGGGAGAAAGGACTGAAGTGTGAGTCAAGGGCTGCCACTACCCATCCATGGAGCCGCAGTCACCGTGTCCAGCCAAGTCCTCTGCTCTGCCGCTCTACCTAGACCAGGCAGCGGCTGACCTTCCCAATCGCTAGTTTCCAACTAACTCATCCTTTCTTTATGTTATCCTTCCAATTTGATTCATTCACCCTCCCTGCTCAGAACTCATCTGTTATACCCTATATTGCCACACTATCTCACACCATTGAGGGCGACTTTTATTTACTTATTTTTGCAATAGGGCCAATTATGGACAAACAAAAATGCTATGAGTCTGCTTCTTTGCTTAACTGAAGATGAAAATGGCTTTATTTAGTACTATGGCAGAACATGCATATTCTTACTAATCTGAGTTGTTTATTGAATATAAAAATATCAGTAAGAAAACCAGCATGGCATTTTTAAGAATAAAAATGTTACTAATATTTGGGTATATCTGAAGATGCAACTAATGTAATCTTCCAGCCTTGCAACCTAAAATGAGATGGAACAGCTCCATAGCTGCTAAGCCCTATAGGATAGAATTAAACTCGTTAACGTCAACCAGTCCTCACCCGTGAGACCCTACACGAAACCTTTATCTGAATGAATCTGGTCTGTGTGCTAACTCTACCAGGATTACCTTCTACTCTATTCCCCCTCTCATCCCCCTTAGCCCCAAGTTTGGCTCAAGTCTACTTTCCCCGATGCCAGGCCTGCCTGCCAAAGCTCCTGACGCTCTTTCTCTAAATTCCTAAAGCACTTCCCATACCTCTTATACATTCTATCTCACATACGTATTCATTCACCCTCTCAAAAATATTAATGGAGGAGGCAACTAAACTAGTACTCATTCACTACAACATTAAATATGCTTTGACCAAACTAATAATTCCTTGAAAGTCAAAGATCGCTGCCACGCTAACACTTGTTGACTGATGGAACTAAACATATGAGTTCTTCAACCCTAGACTGTTGACAGATTTCTTTTTCAGAGCAGAATATACTGACTTAGAGAATTAGATTTAATGCCTTTCATTCAATAGCATTTATGTTTCTTACTATGAGGAATTGTCAGGCAAATCACCCATTACGGCACAAAAAAAAAAGTACAGAGTCAAGACACTGGCATCAACATACATCAAAGTTTCATGTATCAAAAGTTGGAAACCAAGACACTCGGTTCTTGTAACTCATGTCAAAGGAATAAGCACAGCTTATTTTCTTTGAACTCTCCCTACAGTGTTGTCTAAATGAGCCTTAAAGAGCTGTTTAAAAATAACTAAGAGGACCAGATTCCGGGAGAAAAATACATAGAACTTATAGATGAATCTGTTTCCCAAAATTGGCTGTTTAGTTTAGGCTGTGCTATTTCCTGCTCAAATTGGTTTCCTGCAATTTGTTAAGGCTGCCAAATAGTGATCTCAGTGATATACTTAACACAAATTGGCAAATCTTTCTTATTTTTCACAATGATGAGAAATTTACAGAGAAATTTCCACAGTGAGGATAATAATAAAAGTTAGGTCATTTTTCTTGTTTTTTCCAGATTCATCATTTTTATCTGGCTGCCAGTAGCTTAGGAAAACAAAAGAAAAGTCTCCTAATATGATTTCCTGTCTGTTTCTTCGTATTGATTCGGGGACAGTTTCTTCAGCAGTGGGTAGGGTCAACCATGAGAGGTCTGACCTCATTATAAGCCAGAAAAACTAAAAGATCAGGTTGGAGAGGAAAAAAAATCAATACCCAAAATTGATTTTTTAAAATCAAAAGATGCAAGATGTTAATAAAAAAGGTAAGTTTATAACTATATGCAATGACATCTCCTTATGTCAGCATAAGAAGAAAATTATCCAGTGTAACAGCAAACCAATATAGCTGAGATAACGTAGCAAAAAATTTGAGGCAGCAAGGACACAGTTAAATTCTTTACAGCACATTCATTTATTAAAGTGGCATTACAATCTGCTGCGTGTCACACAGTATATATTATTTTGCCCAAACAGCTTTACATGCAAATACTTATTGCAACAAGCCACTGATCTGGTTCAAGGTTTAGCAAAAAAATAGTTTCAGTAAAGTCTTCAGAGGAATCCACTTTCTTACAGTATAAAATATATTCTCAAAATTATTTTTATGACAAAATTTAGTTATTATATACAGGAATCCTAGCGCTCTCAGATCATCAAATACACTGCCCTATATTCACACATACGAATAGCCTACGGCTGGTATGACCAAGAGTGCCATGAGAAAGAAGGCTTATTAATAAATATTCAAAATTCAACTCACATTTAATATATAATTTACTTCACACTGAAAACTGTAAAAAAGGCAAGTGACATTTTTATCAATACATTTTTGTAGGCTTGGAAAATTATTTCATAACACATCTAAATTTTAAATCGTAAGAAATCTATTATTGAGTACTAACTAAAATCCCTAAATGAGGCAAACTCAGAAAAGAACATAAATTTTCAGGCTTTCTGCTTTTATAAACCTATTTTTTTAATTCTAAGAAGAATAAATCTTTGTTAATTTATACATAGTCTAATTGCATTCTTAACCTAAAGCAAGATCATTTCAAAATAGCATGCCAAATCTTAGTTCTTTTCTTGGGTTAGGTTGGAATGGGTAAGAAAAATCATGTAATCAAAGAGGCTTGTTGAGTCTTTTTCACATCATGGTGCAGATAGAAAAAAAAAAAGCAATGGAGTATTCTAGACCAGAGCTATGCAATAGAACTGTCTGCAATAATAGAAATGTCCTATATCTGCTGTCCAATATGGTAGTCACAAGCCACATGCAGTTACTGAGCATAAAATGTGATGAGTGTCACTTGGAAGCTGAAACTTTCATTTTATCATTGACTTAATTTTCATTTAACTTTTAAGAGCCACATGTGACTAGTGGCTACCATTTAGAGTGCAGTTCTAACCTGACCACCAAAACACAAGGTGGCACACTTTTCTTTTCTTTTTTTTTTTCAGACAGTCTCACTCTTGCCCAGGCTGGAGTGTAGTGGCGCAATCTCAGCTCACTGCAACCTCTGCCCCCCGGGTTCAATCAGTTCTCATGCCTCAGCCTCCTGAGTAGCTGGGATTATAGGCATGTTCCACCACATCAGCTAATTTTTGTATTTTTAGTAGAAATGGGGTTTCACCATGTTGGCCAGGTTGGTCTCGAACTCCTGAACTCAGGTGATACACCCACCTTGGCCTACCAAAGTGCTGGGATTACAGGCATGAGCCACTACTCCCGGGCCACAAGGTGGCATTCTAAGAGCTTTCCTCATCATTTCAAACAGGGAGTGAGAAGGGATGGGCCCTTCAGCAAAGCCAGAGCTCTTCACAACAGTGGCATGCTCTTCAGGCCATACACCCTACAGGCACTCATAGAAAACCTGCCGACCCATGCCCACTCGCTCAGTGTAGCAAAACAACCAAGAAAGAAAACACTTTCTCTTTTTCCACTCACTATTTGAGAGCCAATATGGGAAAAAGCTGGCATAACCAACAACCACTTATAGACAACGTGTTCTTTCCTTAGTTCAAGCAGAACATCACTCAAAAGCAGCTCCTTCATTCCAACTAGGAATGTTGGAATGTTGGAATGTTTCTGTCATGTCCTTCCTAAAACAACATGTCATTCATATTAAAATAAGACAAAGTGGTTAACAGCATTTGCTCTGGAGTCAGACAAACTTGAATGTAACTCTCATCTCCATTGCTCACCAGCTGTGTGATAAGATAATTAATCACTTCAAGTCTCAGTTTCCTTCTACGTAAAATGGGTTACCACAGGTCCTTCTTCATAGGGTTATAAGGATAAAATGAGATATGACATATACAGGATTTAGCAGAGTACGTACCATATAATAAATTTTATTTAAGTGTCATCTGTCATTATTTCAGTACTACTGAACCATCATCATCATCACACTTACTCTTTAACACAGGAGGTAGGAAAAAAAAATCTACCTACAACAAATCATACTTTAAAACAAATTCCAATCTTCAATGTATCCATATATCATCATGCTTTTTTTAACACCAAGAAAATGTTTTAATTAAACTACAGAAACAATGGTTATAGCACAGAATGTTCGTAAGTAAAAACATACACCATGTCATAAGTACTTTCAAAGTTACAACCATTTGCTTCCTTAACATTTTCTGTATTTTAAGTTCATACATGTAGACATGATCAGATTCACCATTTTGAGGAAGAAGCAGCAGCAAAGGTGTATCTATGGTCAGCTAGATGTGCTCACTGTATGCGCTGGTATGTACATGCAAGGCCCAGGTGAGCAGAAGTGCAGTTGTCTGGAAGTTTAATAAACTGGACAAGCCATTTTTTGTGTACAACAAGGCATCTTCTTCAGCCAAAATATTTGATAAACTTAATTTCAGTATCTTATAGGTTTCTTTTATACTATGTTTCTACCTTCCTTATAGTCCTGTTATACATGTTATTTATCTGGCCAAAAAATCAGATCTTTTTCCTATTTTTGCATCCTCTCAAAATACCTGGCTTATTTGCTTAATAGAAACATTCAATAAATGTCACCTGAATTAAATGTATAGAACTCTCCAGAATGAACAAAAGTGGCTACTTTTAAAGTGGATAATGAGATTTGCCCTTAAATTAATTCAACAAACAATAATAAGCACTTACTAAGAAGCAGGTACAGTATCCTAGGGAGCTGAGAATTCAGCTGTGAACAAACAGATGAGGAACAAGGTCCCTGGAGCTTGTCTTCTAGTGAAGACAGCAGTCACAGTGAATAAGTAGAGGAAGGGTGATGGGAGATGATGAATAATGGGATGATGTGGGGAAGGCAGACAGGGACCAGTAGTGATATATGATGGAAGCCCAGGCAAGCAGCTCAGACTACATTCTGTGTACCATGGAGAGCCACCACTGAGACGTGACTTCACCTGATTTGCTCTTCTTCAAAAGATTGTGATGACTTCTGTGTGCATAGCACAGCAGGGAAGAGTGAAAGCAGGGGGCCAGTTAAGAGACTTCTGCAGAAGACAATGGATATCTATCTGGATTGGAGCTGTAGCAGAGGAGATGGATGCAAAAGGAGCACATTTAGACATGCTTTAAAGATGGAGTTGACAAGACTAGCTAACAGTCTGATGTAAGGAGTAAGGAAAAAAGAAAACAAGAATGAATCTCCCACTGGGGACTTTACTACCTGGGCCATTTACCAGGAAAGACGGAGAGGAAAAGCAAGTATGGGGGTGAAAATAAAGGTTCATTTGGAATATGTCAAGTTAAGGAATCTGTAAGGGGAGATTTGAAGTAGGCAGCTGTCTATTATAATGCCTGGAATTTCAGGGAAAGGTCAGGGCTAGAGATATAATTTTGGGAGCTACAAGCATCTAGATAATAATTTCAAAACCATAAATCAGGACAAGATTAATTCGTAGAAATCAACGAAGAAGCCTGGACTGAGGATTGCAAGTAGGGTGGAAGGAAAACCAAGAGTGTGGTCCAGAAGCCCAAGAAAGGGTTTCTAAAAAAGGAAGGCGTGCTCACTTTCTATCTAGTGTTAATGAACTGTGAATCCTTTTCAACTCTCCTACTAAACAAGAAGCTTCAAAGGGGCAAGAACCATTTCTTATTCATCTTGGTACCCTCTGCTCTAAATATATCAGAAGCTCAATTCATGTTTACCGACTTAATGTTAGTAAGGGGCTGGGGGTCACAATTGGCCCAAGTGAATGGCATTTGGGCAGGATCTCATCTTTCTCAATTTCACAATCTATAGCCAGATTTGCCCCTTTCTATAAATACAGAAAAATCTCACTTAGTCCAAAATTAATGATCCCAATTATTTTCTTGTTGTCATTTCACGATAAATAGCCTAAGAATCCATCAACTGGGCAGTATCAAGAACAGTGCTGGACACATAGCTGGTGCTTAGTAAATACCAGATAAACAGACAAGTGTGGCAGGAGAGAGAAAAGGGAGAAGAAACAGCATTAAGTCTCTCCAGCAGGACCTACAGATAAAATGAGGCTTAATAATTCTTTATGGATTTCATTTAACACCGTATTTCTATCAATAACTAAGACTGACTGTGACAAACTAAATCTTTTATAAACTTAGGAGACATTTATTAGAAGATAAAATCATTTGAAATACTTCACAACTTGAAAATAGCAAATCAATATTTTCTAAGTTCAATTTTTTTTAATAAATATTTATTCCTAAGTCTCTAATATCCCTATAGGCAATCTGTTGAATACAAAAAGATATGAAGCAGCTTTCCAAAGCCTAGTAAAGGATTCAGGAGTGGGATGAGAAAACAAAATTTCCAAAGACTGTTTGAAAATAGATTCATTCTTAGCACAAAACATTTTAAAAGGAACCCCAATAACTGATTTCTAATATTCCTTATAAAAAGCTAAACATCCAAATAACAAAAGACAGAATGCTAGAGAACTTGACTACTGAGTCAACTTTTTCCATGTAGAATTTTTCTCCTAAAAACCCTAATATTAAAATTCAGCAATACCTGAGGCACCATAAGCACCAGAATACCGCTGAGACTTCGAGCCAGATGGAGAGGATTCCTTCATTCGATCAATCACATTTTCCGAAAGCTGGAAAAGCAACATCAAAATAAAATCAATCATAAAAGAGCAAGAACAAAACCAGTCCCACATCCAGGTAATTTAGTCATCCACATCCATACATACAACAAATGGCCTAAAGAAATTAGGCTGAATCTAGCAGCCATAAGACAAGAAGTAAGAATAATTTTAAGATTTCAAGATGCACCCCGCAGCACTACTCCTTTATTTTTCTAATGCACTGCTAATTGCTCATTATAAATAACTACTCTTTACTTTATACTGCGCACGAAATTGTTATCTTTGTGGAAATGTATGCTATCTAAACTACAACTTTCCCCCCAAATCCTAAAAACTTATTTATGCATTAATGGACCTTAGCTCCTTCCCTCCCTCTAGTCCCAAAGGAAAGTGTTCCTTCCCCCTTCCTTCCCTCCCTCCTGTTCAAAGCTAACCACATATAATCGCCCTTTCAACAGATTTCATTATTCATCAACTATGTGCCAGAAACTAGACTAGACTCTGAGTATTCAAAGTTATCAAGTGCTTAAAGCTTAACAGAATAAACAGACAACAGTAAGACATTTAAATATAACATGAAGGTTGGTACCTGAGTGAATCAGCATGTAATGAAAGTATACAGAAAGCATGATGGGCAGCACAAGGAGCCAGGCTTTGAAGGCAGGGCTGGAGCAGCAGATTAGGGAAGATTTACAAGGTAAGGATGAGTAAAAGGAAGAGATTCGGTAAGATAAAAGTGTTCCTGGGTGAGAAAAATCACATTGAAGTACAGAGGAGAACCAGAATTTGCCACCATTAGACATCCAAGTGGAGATATCAAATAGGCAGCTGGCAATAGAGCAGAGGCTCTGAGGAACACCCAGGCCTGCAGATTTGAGAGTCATGATTCCCACAGTTCCTATCATGTCATCCTTTTTAATTTTCTTTATAGCACTGACCACTATCTGATACTTGCTTGTTTACCATCTGCCTTTCACTAGAAAGAAAGCTCCGTGAAAGCAAGGATTTGCCTGTCCTATCGCTATATTCCCAGAGCCTCACTAAGCCTAGTTAACTGAATGAATGAACGTTAAATGAACAAATGAAACGATATGAATAAATGACTGAAGCAAGAAGTGGAGAGGGGGCATAGTGAAAGGGAAGGTGGGGAGGGAAGGTAGAGATATGATATTGAAGATCCTTAGTGAACTCTTCAGTTGAAACAGTTTAAACTTGATCCTGAGGGTACTTGGGCACTACTGAAGGATTTTAAGCAGGGGAATGGCATGATCAGATTTACACTTTAGGAAAATCACTCTGGCTACAGTGTAGAGAACAGATTGGAGGGGGACAAGCACAGAAGCAGGATCCCTGAAGGAGGCTAAAGGACCAATTAAGAAGCTATTAAGCATATGTCCACACAAAGACTTGCACAGAAATGTTCATAGCAGCATTATTCATAAGAGCAGGAGTGGAAACAAACACATGTCTGTCTATGGTGAATGGATAAACAAAATCTCACATATCCATACAACCGAATACAATTCAGCAATAAAGAGCAGTGAAGTTCTGAGATATGCTACAGTACAGACAGACCTAAAACTCATTAAGCTAACTGAAAGAAGTAAACACAAGGGCCACATATTGAATGATTCTATTTATATGAAACACCCAGAAAAAGCACCCCTCTAGAGAGTAGGTAAGTAGTTGCCTAAAGCTGGGGTGGGAATAGGGATTAACTATAAAGGAGCATAATATATCTTATTGGAGTGACAAAAATATTCTAAACTTGGATTGTAGTGATGTTTGCACAACTCAGTAAATTTATCAAGTGTTGATACTCAGGAGGCTGAGGAGGGAGGATTGCCTGAGCCCAGGAGTTCGAGGCTGCAATGAGCCATGATGATGCCACTGCACTTCAGCTTGGGCAACAGAGCAAGCCTCTACATAAAAAAAAAAAAAAAAAGTGTTGGAATGTAAACTTAAAATAGGTGAATTTCATGGCATGTAAATTACTCTACAACAATTTACTTTAATAAGCTTTAAAAAAGAAAAAAAGCTATTATGGTAATCCGGGGAAGAACGCACTTAAAAGGCATTTAGGATTTAAAATAGCTAACATTCACTGAGTGCTTATTATGTGCTAGGTGCTACACTAAGCTAAGCACTTCACTTAATTACTCCTTAACAGGCCTATGAGTTAGATATTTTTATTATCTCTATTTTATAGGTGAGGAAAAACTGAAGCACAGCGAGATTAAATAACTTGCTTTGGATCAGATACTTTATCAGTAGCAGAGGAAGGATTCAAACCCAAAAAGTCTGAGTCTCAAGATCCCACTCAAACATCCCTCAGCATCACCATGCAGTGCCTGAGAAGATGTAGGGATAAAGCAGAAGTCATCAGGGAAGACTCCATGATTTCCATTTCAAGTAACTGGGAGATCCTCCTCCTGTCTCAAGTCTTCCCATTTCCACTTCCTGAACTCACCACTTTCTGGCTTTTACCCTCAGTGCAGCAGTGAATATCCTCTGATAGAAATCACCAATGACCAAACAAATAACTTCTGATATTTATGTAAATAAATATTTTATATTTATAAAATGCCCTACTTACATGACTTCCCTTTAGCATCTAACACCTCTGGCCACTCCCCTCTTCCAGAAAGCTCTCCCTTAACTTTTCTGACATCCTGCTGTCCCAGTTCTCCTAGGAGTCTCGTTATATCTTACCACTTTTACAGCTTCCCCTCTCCTGCCTACCCTTCAATGCTGAAGGGCCCAACATTCTGTCTTTTGCCCTTATTCTTTTTTTTTTTTTTTTTTTTTTTTTTTTTTGTGAGACGAAGTTTCGCTCTTGTTACCCCGGCTGGAGTGCAATGGTGCAACCTCGGCTCACCACAACCTCTGCCTCCCGAGTTCAAGAGATTCTCCTGCCTCAGCCTCCCGGATAGCTGGGATTACAGGCATGCGCCAATTCTCTTTTCATTCTATGTGCTCTTGTACTGGTACTATCATCCAATCTCTTGATTTCTAACTGCTGTTGAAAAACTAATAAATTCTATTAATAAATGCATTAGCTCGAGCCTAAGACCTATATCCCAGAAGCCCAGTCTCCACACTGACCTGCCTTATGAACACCTTCCTTCCGGCAGACCAGAAGCACCTCACAACCAAAGTGTCCAAAATTGAACTCATGTTTGCCAATCTCTTCTTTCTCTGGCTTCCCTTACCTCATTAATGACACCACCAACACCCAGCTTCCTAATTCGAACATAGGACTGTTGTCAACTCTTCTCTCTCATTCTTAGCCATGATTTCATCAATCCCTAAATACTTAATGAATTCATCTCCTCTCATCCCATTTCTCCTGCCCTAATTCCTGGTACTATCTACCTAAAATGCAAATATAATAATGGTAACTCCCTGCCTCAAATTCTTCAATAGCTACCATCTATTTACAGAAAAATTCAAATTCTTTGTACAGCATTCCAGAATTCATCATCTGGTGATGGTCTAACTCTCCAACCTCAAATTCTACAGTTTTTTCCTTAATAGTTCATACCCTGTTCTACACCTATCTCTTTGCCTTTACACATGCCTACATTGCCTTCTCTCCTGGCCCCTTGGGAGGGAGTCACTTTTAAAGACCCAGTCCAACTAACATCCAAGCCTTCACTGACCAAACCAGTTCCCCACTCCATTCCAACCCTGCCTACCTAAAGCTACTATTCCTTGTGCCCACTGTTCCTTTCTCAAACCTCCAATATCATCTCAATGAAAGAACAGGTACTGGCCTTTCCACATTCACCTTTCTGCCTTTCCACGAGATGGCAAGCTCCTATGTTTATAGTGTCATTCATTCAACAAACGTCTCCCAAGCCAGGCACTAATCAAGGCCCTGTGATACATCAGTGAACTAAATAGTCTACACCTGAACAGTTACTTCTATCTCAAGGTCCAAACCAGAATGGAATTGAGATGGAAAAGGGAAGGACTACAGATCAAATGCTGTGTACGCGCTCTGAAGGCAAAAACTACAACTCCCTTCTTGAAAGACAAGTAAGTGCCAAGGACTTCCTATTTGAAAATGCCAGGGCCAGCTGCATCTCTCTAAGAACTGATAGCCACTGGGAATGTTGCTGAAATTCATCTGCGAAGCTAAGATACATCCTAGAAAAATCCCTGTAAGACTGACTCAACTTATACCTGAGAGAAAAAGAGACTCTGAGTAACATTCAGTTACCGGCAGCATCCAGACCAGAAGCAGTCATTCCCAATCTCTAGCCCAATGCTGTATTAAATAACACACTCCTTCAATCCCATGCATGTAATAAAAATACATCACTTCCTCTTAAAGGGAAAAAATGAGCTTTCGTTTTTAGAATCTTAAAGCTATTTTAATTGACATATAATACGTATAAAGCTCAAAAATCAAGTGTTAGCTATAAGCTTGCATCTGAAAAGTTACTATTTTCATCTGAAAAAATGAAAATAGCATTTACTCTCAGAGATTTTGTGGAGGGATTATAGTCTTTTGCACCATAAACTATAATTGGCTACACAAATATTTAGTAAAGCTGTTACCCATATAGCTCCAGCCACAGGGACTTGTTATTTCATTTTGTTTCATTCTTATCAACTGGGTCTGAGCTTGTACTGATTCCTTCTCTATACAGTATATGAGGACTAGGCCTACAGCTATTACAGGCAGCAGCTGCCAAAGTCCTGGTATGGGTATAGAAGGTGCTCATTTTTCTCTATCTATGCTCTCTGCTTAGTAGATGTAGAATGTCTCTTTCAACCTAATCACTAATTTCTTGTTAACTTTTTTTCTTTTTGAGGCTTCTCTGATGCTCCAAGTTGCTACTTAATGTCAAATTCTCATGTCAATTCAAAACATTTCCCAGTGGGGTCACTCTTTGGTTATAGTTCAGTAACTTACAAGCATGCTCCAAAGGAGTATCTACTAAACCTATTGCAGAGTTGATAAACATATTGTAGGGTTGCCATATTGAGAGTCAACCTTTCTCTTGTTCTTACAATTATTCAACAACTGTATCCTTAGGCCCTTCCATAGCAGCACTCATGGCCATCTACAGTTGCACCTCTGCCAACTCCAAGCACTATCACCCTATCCCCAGTCTGCTCATAGCAATGTAGTCTAAATAGTCTCGCTGTGTTATCATCTGTATCTACAGTTAATGCTCTCTGAGCTAACCTTCCATTCCAATAGTTAAGTTCAGACCTGCACACTCACCTGATCTCCTCTGTGAACAGGGGTACTCACTGGTGAGGCAGCTGAGAAGCTTTAGAGATGCTGGCCAGAGTTATACACATCATATGTAGCTGTAGAACAACTTGTCTTTGTGATGAAAACTGACCCAAAATGGGGGTCAATGGCACAACATAAGCTTCTGCGAGAGCTGGATACACAGCCTCTGTGTAAGAAATATCTTCTTCAGGAAACAGATCTTTTCCTCAACAGGGCACTTGTTTTAGAAAAGACTTTTCCTTTATACCGACCTACACTTACTATACTTGCTTTCCAGACACCTCTGGAATCTGCATCAAGACAAATACCAAGGGCAATTTACAGAAACTATTTATAGTAAAGAATAGTGAAATAACTCACACACACTGATACTGGGAATTACACCCTGAGGTCCACAGACTGAGTAGTCCATGGGTCAATTCCTCAACTGTATACAAAACTGTCTGCTACTGCACGGTCCTGGGCAGAGTCCACAGCTTACAGATCCACAGTGGTCTATGAATTGAAAGAACCACCATTCCAATGCAAGGGGCAATCAAGAGAAGCAGGTTTGCCGATATTCAGCCCACTGAACTTGACTGTCCACCCTATTCTCTAATGCTCCTAAAGACAAATTTAAGCAAACGGAGCTTGCCAAGTTTAAATTTGCAGTACTCACCGCACCAATGCGCCCCACAGAGGGGGAAAGGACACGTGTCGTCTCCTACAGTCTTCCCATTCATCTCTTCCTACCTAACTTGTTTGGTCTTATCCAAAATTAGTGCCAGACACACCACCCACCAATCCAGAAGACAGAATTTTCTCAGAAACAGGAGACTGAGTGAGATGGACAAAAAGAAAGTATTTCTACTCACAGGGAACAGAGTAAAAAAAGAAAAACTCTTCAGTGGCCCTTCTAAGAGGTAAAGTTACGAGCCACATGGGACAGACAAATCAGCTTCCCGCCCCCATAACAGTTTCTCTATTTTCTTCCAGATGTGTCCTAGCAAAATGATTCAAGAACTCAGACCTATTTTTCTCTCTTGATCCTCCTTCCACTTAGCATAGGCCATTTTCTTTGTTGAGTATTAATTTGCTTTACAATTACCTTTTTAAGACATACGCTCTAAAAACTGCTATTATTTGGGTGAAATTAGTCCCAAATACTTAAGGGAAAGGGGGAGAGGGAACCCATACTCATGTTAATAGATACATATGAAATATGTAATACTTAGCTTATGTTTGTAACTTGTGTTTCTTTACATTTGTCATTAGTAGAAACCATAATCTCTATCTTTATAAAATCCTAGACAACTTAAGATGGTACTCAGCCCAAGAGCTTCATAAAATCTAAAGCTGAAAGGAGCTAATCATCTTCTACTTAACGAAATTATTTGTACAACATTCTTCAACACTCCCAATGGCTGACAGAATTTGTGGTCTCTGATAACATAGTCTCTTCAGAATCCTCAATAATATCCCATATTAAGTAATCTCTTCGTTTAGGGTCTCAACTGCCAACACTTCCCAAAGCATGAGTTATGTTCCATATTAAGTATCCATACTGCCATAACTGGCTCCTGTGAACTTCAGCTTGCCACTTTAAGGCCCAGCGGCAGACATTCGTTTATGTCTGGATAGCATGATAAATATATCTTTGAAAATGATACTCATTGAAGTTGACATTTGCTCCTGAGTTCACTCACAGCTTTGATGTTTCAGATAAACTTGCAAAAGATTGAGTTGTAAGCACGCTTTCCAAGCAGGCATGGCAGGTGCTCACAAAAACCCTATCAAGCACATGTGATATAAGTAATGAAAATGCTTGGTCTTTCCATCTCTAGAAATTTATTTTAGCCTTGAGAAGAGGGCAAGGCACAAGAGTGACCTTTCATCCAATTCATATGAGTAGTTTCAGATTCAAAGTTGGAATCAGGTGTAAAAATACGGGTGATTTTTACGGAAGAGGGAAGAAAAGCTATCAATTGCTAAGGACAAAGGGAAATAACAAGACCGTATAAATACCGTGAAAAATAACACTTGGTATGGGAGAAGAAACTTTAAACTTAAAATTTGAGGTAAGTCCTTTCACTGCTATCAAGGACCTCAACAACAGAGAAACACAATCTATCAATAAATTCAGCCAGGTGCGTTGTCTCACGCCTGTAATCCCAGCATTTTGGGAGGCTGAGATGGGCAGATCACTTGAGGTCAGGAGTTCGAGACCAGCCTGGCCAACATGGTGAAAACTTCCCCCCGCCCCCCCCACTAAACATACAAAATAAATTAGCAGGGCTTGGTGGCACATGCCTATAATCCCAGCTACTCAGGAGGCTGAAGCAGGAGAATCACTTGAACCCGGGAGGCGGAAGTTGCAGCAAGCTGAGATTGCGTCACTGCCCCCAGTCTGGGCCATAGACAAGACTCATCCCAAATAAATAAATAAATAAATAAATATTCAACATAGTTACCAAAAGCCTTATGTTGTTCACTAAATGTTACTCTTTATACATTAAGATAAATGATGACTGGGCCTGGCAGAGTGGCACATGCCTGTAGTCCCAGAGGGTGAGGCAGGAGGATAGCTTGAGCCCAGGACCAGCTTGGGCAACATAGAGAGGAGACTCTAATTCAAAAAAAACTCATAATTGCCAACATATTTATATTAAGGGAATGAACCCAAGTCATTATATTTAAAAAAATGAAGATGAAATTATAGACGCTCCTTGGTTTACAACCAATTTCGCTGACGGTAATGCCACAAGTTGCGGTTATTGAATGCTTGTCACTTTCACATCAAGGTCAAAAAATCCTAATAGCGGACCATCTGTATTACCTTTAACAGCGTTAACAGAACACCGAATTCGCTTTCCAGCAGAGACTGACTGTTGAATTATTAGTAAGCTTGGTAAACTTTCAGTCCTTACAACCAATGACATAAATGCTGACAATTGGGCAAAGTTGGAAAGTTTTCCTCAGCCAAGCTGAACTAACCCAACTGCAGTTCAAAGCCGAAGTTTGGTGCCTCATCAGCACCATGTTCTCACCAACTGAGCTAAAAACAATGGCTTACGTACATACCGAGAATGCAGTTTCCTATCCTTCCCCATGTCTCAGAAGGAAACATGACTGTTTCAAGCCAAGAAAAATATAAAGAACTAAAACCCATCTACAACAGTCCTAGACAAAAAAAAGCACACCCTCAATTAAGGCAGAATGCAAGACTCCCATTCCCCAGTCCACACCCCTTTAGGTACACCTATGGGAGCACAACAGGCTCTTATTTTTATTAACGTTTCAAGTTCACGTAAGTTCATGTATCCATTCTTTTGAACAGCTCTAATAACAGTTACTACTCAGAAGTGCAAACACTGTCAAAGTACCAGATACCGTGCTAGATACATACATTACTACATTACTTCAAATTCTGAAAGTAGGCTGCTTTAGCCAGAAATACTGACTATGGAAACATAATGAAGTGACTTACCCAGAACCACATGGCTAGTGAGAGGCAGAGCTGGAAACCAACCCAGGTCTCCTTGGTTCCAAGGCACATGCTCTTTCCACTACATGGCACAGCACTTTCAAAGAATCTTATAACTTTGGATGTGAAAGGAACCCTATCATAACAATGGCTGCCTTTTTGATGAAAATCTACAATGTGCCAGGTGCTTTACATAGCTTATCTCATCTTCTTAACACAACCAATCAAGGGAAATGATAGTATTACGCTTTGTGGATAAGGAAATAATAAAAGAAGTCAATTATCCAAGGCCACAGGCATATAAATACCTAACCTGTGATTTCAACTGATGTCTGCTTAATTCAAGCCAGGAAAAATATTAAGATCAACTGAAAACATCTACAGAAAACCTAGACAAAAATCACACAGGCAATCAGGTTAAATAATAAATACCTAACCTGAGATTTAAACTGAGGTCTGTTTAATTTCAAGTTAGCACTCTTTTGACCATGAGCTCAAAGAAATCAGAACAACCTCTGTGTACTCAATACTTAAGGATGTCACTTCTAGAGGAAACTGCAATGGGCTAAGTATGGTTACAAGAAACTTAAGAGTGCCACCAGACTCACAGGATTTCAGGACTGGAAAATATCAGAGATCTGAGAAATGTACTTAACCCCATTATTTTGCAGATGAGAAAACTGAAGCTCAAAGAGATTGCAAAACATTCATGTAAAAGGTGGATCTGAAGCAATGGAGACCAGAGCAAGGGCATTCCAGGTGAAGGGTATATTCTGAAGAAAAGCATAGAGGTCAGGCCGGGCGCGGTGGCTCAAGCCTGTAATCCCAGCACTTTGGGAGGCCAAGGCAGTTGGATCACGAGGTCAAGAGATCAAGACCATCCTGGTCAACATGGTGAAACCCCGTCTCTACTAAAAATACAAAAAATTAGCTGGGCACGGTGGCGCGTGCCTGTAATCCCAGCTACTCAGGAGGCTGAGGCAGGAGAATTGTCTGAACCCAGGAGGCAGAGGTTGCGGTGAGCCGAGATCGCGCCATTGCACTCCAGCCTGGGTAACAAGAGCGAAACTCCGTCTCAAAAAAAAAAAAAGAAAAGAAAAGAAAAGCATAGAGGTCAGAATGAGCATGCTTGAACTACAGCAACATAGATAAAACATACTATATGAGAAAGAAAAGAAATGGAGAATGCTGTCAAGTTATATGGCCAAAGGACAGTTTCTTTTTAAAAAACAAAAATTTTGAAAAGGTTTTTTAGACAATTTTTTCCATTTTAATAGAATTCATATCCCTACTGTCACAGCTATTCCATCCAATTCTTGATATGAACCTCTGTGCTGTGGCCACATTCTCTTTCAATTTTGTTTGCTGTTAGTACTGTGTCTGTACTAAAGCATGAGAATATGGATTTATCATTTTTTCTTTTTTTTTCTTTTTGAGACAGAGTCTCGTTCTGTCACCCAGGCTGGAGTGCAATGGCGCAGTCTCAGCTCACTACAAGCTCCGCCTCCCAGGTTTAAGCAATTCTCTGTCTCAGCCTCCCAAGTAGCTGGGACTACTACAGGTGCACGCCACCACACCCAGCTAATTTTTTGTATTTTTAGTAGAGATGAGGTTTCATCATCTTGGCCAGGTTGGTCTTGAACTCCTGACCTCGTGATCCACCTGCCTCAGTCTCCCAAACTGCTGGCACTACAGGCATGAGCCACCGCACCCGGCCCCGGATTTATATATTTTTTCTAAAATGTCTTCTCACCCAAAACTTATTTTGCTTTGCCTTTTAATTATGTTTCACCCTGAGTGGCATACCGAAGGCCGAATGGCAAGAGCCTTAAAATCTCTGCATAACACCTCGAGTTTACAGTAACTTTTTACACCAGAGAGTAGTAACTGAACCGTAACTCAAAGAATGCAGCCTCAGATAGTTTATTACAAAATGTAGTGCTACCATTAATGAGTACGATATAAAGAAATGCTGGTCACAGACCAAAAACTGAGTTCAACAGTCTGAGTTTCTATAAAGAAAAGTTTAATAAATTCTTCTCAAGGTAACAGTTTCAGAAGAAAAGTTTTTTAAACATTTTAAATATTTAAGAAGTTTTATTTCCTGGTAACAACTGTCAAAAATAATTTACAAATGTAATTATTTATGCTGGTTGATAACAGAAAAGAAATATATGAAGTATCATAAAACTTTCTGAAGTCAAAATTGCTTTATTTACTAGGTTCAGGCATCATACGTCCAAAAACGTGAGGCTCCAAATTCAGGCGCAGCGGAGAGTGTGTTAATGAAGTTAGTGCTGGCATTACGACACGCTAGAGAAAAACCAAGTTTTCAGTTTATGTATCCCGTGCATGCAGAGGGCATTAAAACAAAGTTCTCGATAATGTTGGTCAGAAATTACTAGATTACTTCTACTGATCTGAAAACCTGCAAACCTATCTCAGCCCCTAGCAGACTGGCAGCCACTAGTCCTGAAGCAACTGGGCCTAGTCCAAAACTTCGGCGCGGCAGGTCACAGAGGAAGCGCCTGGGAAAGAGGAGATATCAAGTGAAAGTGAAGATATCAAGTGAAAGTGAAGCAGGGAGAAGCCAGAAGCCACCCCAGGCAGGCCAGAAAAGACAGTGGGGGTGAGAGGGTGGGATCACCGCGGGTGGGAGTGGGAGGAGGGGTATTATCCGAGGGAGAGCACTAAATAACACAAAGCAAATAAAGGCGTTCCTTAAGATGCCAATTCACCCTGGGAAACAGGGTGTGGGTAGTGGAAAAGCAGGATTTGGGTCCTGAACCCAGGAGGAGACCCATTTCACAGACAGGTACACTGAGGCATGCGTTTCAAATAAAGCCCTGCAGCTAGTGAGCAGCACAGTTAAGAGCAGACTGAGTCCTTGCAGGGTCTAATTCAACCTGGCACCCCCCGCTCGCCCCCAGCAGTGCCTAGCATCTGGCACACAAACAAGAACTAACTCTGAATGAATCTCCCACGTCTTGAAACTCTGGATTTCTTCCCAGACACCTGGACTTCTGGCCGTACAACACTGGGGGCCAGGACGGGAGAAACCAGGCTGAGCGGGCCGGGGAAGATGGGGTGTGAGTCCGAGCACCGGCGCTCCGCCCGTCCACGGGCACTCACCCGGATGCCCTTCATCACGGTGATGTTCTCATTCTCGTCCGCCTCGAAGGTGACTCGGCGGGTGCTGGCGGTCCCACCCATGGCTCCGGTTCCTGCCCCCCCACAGACACCTATCGCGGAACCACGAGCACTCTGGGGCCCCCGCGCCCACAAGCGCGTGGAAGGGCCTCGATTCTTTTCCCGCACAGCGGGAGCAAGGCCACGACCCCAGAAGCAAGGAGAAGGCGCCGGTCCTGAGCTCCCGCCTCCTCCGGTCACGCGCCACAACAAAAACGCCTCGGGTTGGTCGAAGATGCGAACTTCCCGCCTCTGTTCGGCAGGAACGCTCGGATTGGTTCACCCAACCCGGATGCTATGGCAACAGGTGGTGTTTGACAAGCTTTCCCCGGAGTCCCTGGGCGTAGTGGGAACTGTGGTCTCGATCTGGCGCGATGAATGCTGGGACATTCTCTACCCGCTCCTGAGCGCGCAAAGGGAGCATGGCATTCTGGGAGTTGTAGTCTTGAGTCCTCAGAGACGTCTAACTGGGCAACTTTTTGAAAATGTGATTCTAGAAATTTAGGCCACTGAGTTCAGAGACACAATCTGTCTCTCGAAGGGACCCAGAGTTTAATGAGAAAGATGCATGTTCCTAATGAAGCCATTCCTAGAGTTCTATACACAAACTCCTGGCTCAAAACTTAGTGTTTCATTACAGTCATGGGGTCACTTAATGAAGACTACTTCTGAGAAATGCCTGGTTAGGTGACTTTGTGGTTGCACAAACATCATAGGGTGTACTTACGCAAACCCAGATGGTGTAGCGTGCTACACACCTGGGCCACTGGGTATAATCTATTGCTCCTAGGCTACAAAGATGTACAGCAGGTTACTGTACTAAATACTGCAGGCAGTTGCAACACAGTGGTATTTGTGTATTCAAATATATCTAAACATAGAAAATGTACAGTAAAAACAGTATAAAAGTTCTTGCTTTGACAACACATCTACAACAATTTGAATACTACAGAGATTAGCCTTGCCCCTGCGCAAGGATGACACACAAATTCTTTAAGTGTTCTATGAAAAAAAAAATCAAAGATAAAAAATGGTACATTTCTATAGGGTGCTTACCATGAATGGAGCTTTCAGGACTGGAAGTTGCCCCGGGTGAGTCAGTGAGTTAAGTGGTGAGTTGAATGTGAAGGCCTGGGACATGACTATATGGTACTATGCCTTTTATCAACACTATACATGTAGGCAATGCTAAATTTATTTTCAAATATTTTTATTCTTCAGGAAAAAATTAACCTTAGTTTACTGTAACTTTCTAAATTTATAAACTCACTTTTTTAACTTTTTGACTTTTTAATAACACTTAGCTTAAAACACAAACACACTATATAGTTGTACAAAAATATTTCTTTGTATACCTATTCTATAAATTTTTTTCTATTTTTAAAATTACTTATTTTTTACTTTTTCAATATTTTTGTTAAAAATTAAGACACAAGTCCAGGCATGGTGGCTCACGCCTGTAATCCCAGCACTTTGGGAGGCTGAGGCTGGCAGATCACCTGAGATCAGGAGTTCAAGACCAACAAGGTGAACTTTCCCCGCCTCCCATCTCTATTACAAATACAAAAAATTATCTGGGCATGATGGCAGGCACCTGTAATCCCAGCTACTTGGAAGGCTGAGGCAGGAGAATCATTTGAATCCAGGAGGTGAAGGTTGCAGTGAGCAGAGATTGTGTCACTGCACTACAGCCTGGACAAAAGCGAAACTCCTTCTCCAAAAAAAAAATTAAGAAACAAACACACGCATTAGCCTAGACCTACACAGAGACAAGATCATCAATATCACTGTCTTCTGCTTTCACATCTTGTCCCACTGAAAGGTCTTTGGAGGCAGTAACAGGTTCGGAGCTGTCTCCTATGATAACAAGCCTTCTGTAATACCTCCTGAAGGACTTGCCTGAGGCTGTTTTACACTTAACTTTCTTTTACTAGTAGAAAGAATGCACTTTAACCTAACAATAAAAAGCATAGTATAGTAAATACTAGTGACAGGAATTTTACAGCTCCATTATAATCCTATGATTCCACCACCATATATGAGGTTCTTCATTGACTGAAACACTGTTATGCAGCACCTGAATGACTGTAGTTTAGTCTTAGCCATAGAAATAAAAGTATATTTGGTCTATGTCCCTTATATCATGAACTATGTATCTGTGATTTTTTTTTCTTTTTGTAAAGTAAAATTGTAAGTACTATGGCTTTCAAACCTATGAGAAAATATGTTTATTCAGAGAATAAATTTTTTGCACCAAGTGCGCAGACGATTCACTTTCCACTTTTGTGTCTCCTTCTATTACTACTTCAGTTACATAAGTTAGGCCACAATAGGGTTAGGCAGAGAAAAGCTAAGTGATGGTCAAAGATATCATGAATTAGTGGAGGAATTAACACTACATCAGAAGTGTTGAGATAATCTATTGTGGAAAGTTTCTATTAATAGTTCAACATTTCACTTCTACAAGACCAGTAAATAGTTTTTAGGTTATCCATGTACATATTTATTTTTTGCTAAACACGCTGTTACACTAAGTTTAGCCATATGACCTTAGTTTTACAGAGGCAGATGATTCCCAATAGAAATTAGGTTAATGATGGTACTATTCTTCAATTAATCCCTCTCAACATTAAAAGCAGCAGACCCCAACACACCATGCATTCTCTTGTGCCAAAGGCATCTACAATGCAGTCACATTTTTGAGCTTCCCTTATGTGCTGATCTATTACTCTCTTGCGGTATGAATCTTTTGTTTGTTTGTTTGTTTTTGAGACGGAGTCTTGCTCTGTCACCAGGCTGAAGTGCAGTGACGCAGTCTTGGCTCATGCAACTTCTGCCTCCCAAGTTCAAGTGATTCTCCTGCCTCAGCCTCTGGAGTGGCTGGGACTACAGGCACATATCACCACGCCCAGCTAATATTTTTGTATTTTTAGTAGAGACGTGGTTTCACCATGTTGGCCAGGATAGTCTCCATCTCCTGACCTCGTGATCCGTCGGCCTCAGCCTCCCAAAGTGCTGGAATTACAAGGGTGAACCACCGCGCCCGCCCTGACTGTATGAATCTTTATAGCAGAAACCATATCTTTTTAATCGCTATATCGCTGGTCAGTAGTGGAGTGTTGATTACATCTCATCATTATATTCTTTTCAAATTTACTATGTTACTTTGCAGTTATGAGACTACATGCTACTTTGTTCTTTTTTTTCTTTTTTCTTTTTTCTTTTTTTTTTTTTTGAGAGAGGGTCTTGCTCTGTTGCCTCGGCTAAAGTGCAGTGGCCCAATCACCGCTCACTGCAGCCTCAACCTCCCAGGCTCAAATGACCCCTCCCACTTCAGCCTCCGGAGTAGCTAGGACTACAGGTGTGTGCCACCACACCTGGCTGTGGTCTCACTATGTTGCCCAGGCTGGTCTCAAACTCCTGAGCTCAAGCCTCCCAAAGCGCTGGGATTACAAGCATGAGCCACCATGCCCAGCCCAACTCTTTATTCTACTAGGAACTAAAACTCTTGGGAATTAAGAGTTTGATTTTCGGGGACCCTCCCCTCCACAAACACACTCTCACTTATTACCCCAATACATAGGGAATATCGGCAGTTCTATATAAAACATATGCTCAATAAGCACTTGCCAAAATAACCAAGTACAAATAAAGCCTTTCTTGGACAGAGTAAAGAGATGAAGGAAAAACCAGTTGTCTTAAATATTTATCTCCTTAGAATATTAAATAGAGTTCTTTCAAACAACTGTATTAAAGATGATGAATGCTAAGCATGAGAAGGTAGTGGGGTGCCTTCATTTTTTATTATACAAAAATATGTAAGTGGTCGTATCAAACAGACAATCAAAAAATATTTCAGACATCCTAATGAATTTTAGCCAGCATTACAAAGATGACTTTTGAATAAAAAAAAAAAAATACAATGTATTCTTGAAAAAAAAATGCCTTCTCTAACAATATTGTTCTATTCATGTCAATTTCCAGGCCAGTTATGCCCATACAATCTCTTCTTGAGCTACACAGAACCTGTGGCCTTTCTTTCTTTCTGGATTAGCTTATTAATGGTTGTTGGCAATAGATGTTGTAAATAGATGCTCGATGCCCCAAAGAAAAATTAGCACTGAGACAAAGGATCTTTCAGCAACACAATTTTTACTTCCTGGACTGCAGGAAGGGTACTCTCACTAGCTATCTTGCCATGAGAGTATGAAGAATAAAGGAAAACACCCAAATTTATCCCTTATGCATTTGGGGTTGTCCTTACTGCTGTGTCTGATCTCCACTGGCTGGAGTCAGACCTCACAATCTAAACTAAAACCTGACTGGCTAACAACTTAAAACTTTTCTAAACAGGTAAAAGCAATGGAGAGCTGGAACATGCCTGTAAGCACATCAGCACAGGTAGCTTAGCTAAAGTATAAGGATATAGAGTGTACTACATGCCTGTAAGCATGGCATGTTTAATAGCTACATAGGATAGGGCTTACAAAGAGCTACTAGCACACTTCTCTTTTTTTAACAAGAAAGGAAACTTTAAAAAGGAACTTTTCTACTTCGCACACATCTAATGCAAAGGCACCATTTACTAGCCAGACACCTATGAGCTAGAATGCAAAGCTTTACCCTAAGAAAAATAATAGCTAACACTTGAGCTACTCAATTCTCTATGTCTTTCTCCCTTTCTTCTATCTCTCTATTCACTTTCTCAAATTTAAACTTGAAAATTCAGAGCATACAAAAAGGTAGCAAGAAGAGAAGTTATAACAGAGTCTGCACAATGAAGAATCATGGCAAACTACAGACAGGTGGAAGAAGAAAATGCAAGACAAATAAAAGGCATCCAGATTGGAGAGGAAGAAGTAAAACTAACTCTATTCAAAGATGGTATGATCCTACAAATAGAAAAATCTGACAGAATCCACTACAAAATTAATTAGAACTAATAAAAAAATTCAGCAGGTTTGCAGGATATAGGATCAACCTACAAAAATCAGTTGTAGCCAGGCATTCATGTAATCCCAGCACTTTGGGAGGCTGAGATGGATCACCTGAGGTCAGAAGTTCAAGACCAGCCTGGCCAACATAGTGAAACCCCATCTCTACTAAAAATACAAGAATTAGCCAGGAGTGGAGGTGGGCACCTGTAATCCCAGCTACTCTGGAGGCTGAAGAAGGAAAATTGCTTGAACCCAGGAGGTGGAGGTTGCAGTGAGCCGAGGTTACACCACTGCACTCCAGCTTGGGCGACAGAGTTAGAGTCCGTCTCAAAAAAAAAAAATTGATTTTATTTCTATACACTGGCAATTAATAAGCCAAAAATGAAGACAGCAATTCCATTTATAATAGTATCAAAAACAACTCAAATGTCCATTAATTGATGAATGGATAAACAAATGTAATAGATCCAGAAAATGAAATATTAATGGACAAGAAAAAGAAAGTTCTGGCATATAGTACAGTATGGATGACCCTCAAAAACATCATGCCAAGTGAAAGAATCCAGACACAAAAGGCCAAATATTGCGTAATTCCATTTAAATGCAATGTTCAGGGCCGGGCACGGTGGCTCACACCTGTAATCCCTGCACTTTGGGAGGCCGAGGCAGGGGGATCACCTGAGGTCAAGAATTTGAGACCAGCTTGACCAACACGGAGAAACCCTGTCTCTACTAAAACTACAAAATTAGCCCGGCATTACCACGCACCTGTAATTCCAGCTACTCAAGAGGCTGAGGCAGGAGAATCACTTGAACCTGGGAGGTGGACATTGCAGGGAGCCAAGATAGCACCATTGCACTCCAGCCTGGCAACAGCTGTGCAATGCTTCCTAAGTTCTGGGGCACATACAGCCTGACCAGAGAATATTCCTCATCATATGAGCCTTCCCAAATATCAACAACGATAATGCAACTTATTTTCTCCAGTCTACGCCCCAGAAACAAGCACTCTAAGGATTGAATGTCAGCAGTTTACTTTGATGTAGAGCTGAGAACTGAGCAGTAATTTGGTTTTTCACAAATCTTAGCTTGACCGCTAAGCAATATTACCTTCCAATTCCTTTATTCTTTGTGATTTTTCCTTTTCCCACCACGTCAAATCTTTGGAATTAATGCTGGATAAGAGAGAGAGAAGGAAAAGAGGGAGGGAGGGAGGGAAGAAGGGAAAAATTCAGTCATCACTAATGACCTCTCCCCCACAAAAGAACAAAAACAAAAAAATACCTAAACTTCCAAATCAGCCAGGTGCAGTGACTCACACCTGTAATCCCAACACTTTGGGTGGCTGAAATGGGAGGATCACTTGAGCCCAGGAGTTCACGACCAGCCTGGGCAACTTCAAGACCAGCCTAGGCAAACTGGCGAGACCCTATCTCTACAAAAAATACAAAAATTACTCAGTAGTACTGTGCACCTGTTGTCCCACCTGCTGAGGAGGTTGAAGTGCAAGAATCACATGGGCCCAGGAGGTCTAGGCTGCAGTGAGCCATGATCATTCCATCGCACTCCAGCCTGGGTGATAGAGTGAAACCCTGTCTCAAAATAAATAAATAAATACAAATAAACTTTCAAATGATTACAGAAGTCTCAAGATGGGAAGAAGGTTTACACTCTATATGCTGATTTTTCAATCCCAACTTTAAATAAAAAGTAGGAAAAAGCCTAATCCTGGAGACCTCACTTCTGCCACTCCTTCACACATCATTTGACTGTCTCTGCCATTCTTGGTGGGAGAGTAGAAAGATACGGATGAGAAGCAGAGGTAAAAATAGAAAGAACACGACATGGGATAATGAGGGCTAGGGAGGAGAGAGACCCATTCCTGGTCCCCAGCTAGAAAAGCTAATTATTGTGCTCTTTATCACAGCCCTCTCCCCAGTAATTCTGAGTAGCATGCTAGCTGCACAGTAGAGCACTTGGATTCTACGACCTGTGCTGAAATAGAATATAGATCTGATTATCACGTTTTCTGAGCTAAAAATTGAAACAATTGCTCTATTATTTGTGAACTTAAAGAGACAATAAAATCAGTCCTTGAAATCAGGATCATCTTAGAAAATCTAGGACATATAGTTGCCATAGTTATCACAAACCAATTAAAATCACTGAAAGTGCTTCGTGTGTAGTGCAATCAATACGAAGACATTCTGAAAATATGGACTAAGACATATTTGACAAGCTATAACAGAACATCAGCCTTAAAACTTTTCCCACCAATTAGTATATGTAGAATCATATAAAAACAATAAAGCCCTAAAACAGTATTTCTGTGTGTGTGGGGGGGGGGGGTGGGTGTGTGTGTGGGTGTGTGAGCACACATGTGGGTGCATGCACCTGTGCTTATATGACATTTTGAATACAAGTATTTTGAGCAGCACACTTGAAGAGATTAAAAACTCAAAATGGCATAAAACAAGTCATCAATAATTAGAAGGCATTTACAAGTACAGTATAACTATGTGTCTTTGAAAATATCGACAGTTACAGCATGAATCACATAGTGGCTACTACTTCCTTTAGTAGCCATAATGACCAAGTGATTTAGTGCATTGATCAAGTAGAACTGATTAACTGTACTGCCCGTGTGTCTAGTAAAATTATGAGGCAAAGACCCCCCACCATGTTTTAGAAACCACTCCATCTATCTTTGGCTTTCACCTAACAGTACCTTTGTGATAAGGTTTGGCTGTCCCCATCCAATCTCATCCTGAATGGTAATAATCCCCACGTGTCAAGACCAGCCTGGGCAACTTCACCTGGGACCAGGTGAAGATAATTGAATCATGGGGGCAGTTTTCCCCATACTATTCTCGTGATAGTGAGTGAGTTCTTAGGAGATCTGATGGTCTTATAAGAGGCTTTTCCTCCTTTAGCTCAGCAATTCTCCTTGCTGCTGCCATGTAAAAAAGGATGTGTTTGCTTCCCCTTCCACCATGATTGTAAGTTTCCTGAAGCCTCCCCAGCCACGCTGAACTGTGAGTCAATTAAACCTCTTTCCTTTATAAATTACCCACACTCGAGTATGTCTTTATTAGTCGTGTAAGAACAGACTAATACACTTTGCTACTAAGTCCCTGCTCATGGTAAATTGTATATGCTATGCCATGCCATGTCTTAGGATAGACTCTGGTGATCTGTTCAGTTTAACAGACATCACTTAATGCTAGATAGCTAAAGTAAATTTTACATACAGGTCCTAACTTGGTAGTTCACCAGGAAGATTTTTTGGTACCTCTGGCATAAAGTTTATTCTAGTTTATTCACAAGCCTCACCAAATTAACAGCAGGTTTCTAAAATGCCACTCTCTGTCCCTTCCTGGACATTCTTCTGCTTGGTTTTTTCCAGTTTTACTTTTTTTTTCCTCTGACACCCTATTTCTTTTCTCCCCATTTTACATTCATCAACATATAATTGCTGAAATACTAAGTCTAAGGACATAGAGGAAGGGATGGCAGCAAGTAGGGAAAAGGCACAGAGCAAAAAGCAAACTGAGCCCAGCTCCTGTATCTTCTAAACTCAAGCCCTGCCAGAGTCCCAAGGTCTTTTGATTTCCTTTGTGTTGGATTTAGAGTGATCATCTCTGATGAACAGAGACCAAGTCAGAAGAGACTCATTTCTCATCTCCATGCCTTAAACAAGCACAAACGTTCCATCTGTCATCTCTCCTGGACGGCTCCTCTGGCCTGATGAATTTTCAAGCCATTTTTATTTGAGAGCACAGGGACATTCTCCTAACCTTTGAACAATATCTACCTGTCATGGAGCTTGAGAGATTTCTGAAATGCAGGCTGTTAGCCTCTCTACTTCCAAATAACAAATGCTTGAAATGCATCAAGGTTATATGGGCATTTCTGCTGCGATGTTAGACAGGCATAGAAATGTCTGTTTACTGATGGCAATAGTGTAGCAATGTCCCTAAGTACACATTCTACACAGCTGGTCTTCGTGTGCTGCCTTATTTGGTTCTACTTTTGCAGCAGCTCAGGAAGGCACCCAACGTGGGCATATCCTAAGCCTCTCAACTCCAGTGAAACTCTGTTTTACTCACATGTTCCAAAGCATAGTGGATTCCAACCTTCGGCCTGGAACAAGAGTTGGTACAATGCAGTGCTTTTATCAGAACTCAAGGAGCCAGGCCTGGGCGCAATAATTCACACCTGTAATCCCAGCACTTTGGGAGGCCAAGGCAGGCAGATCACTTGAGCTAGGGAGTTTGAGACAGCTGGTCAACGTGGTGAAACCCTGTCTCTACTGAAAATACAAAAATTAGCCAGGCGTGGTGGTGCACATCTGTAATCCTAGCTACTCAGGAGGCTGAGGCAGGCTACTCAGGAGAATTGCTTGAACCCGGGAGGTGGAGGTCGTAGTGAGCCAATATTGTGAGTGCGCCACTGTACGTCAGCCCAGGCAACAGAGCCAGACTGTTGTCTCCAAAAAAAAAAAAGAAGAAGAAGAAGAACTCAAGGAGCAGGCTTAATGGCTCATGCCTGTAATCCCAGCACTTTGAAAGGCTGAAGCAGGAGGATCACTGGAGGCCAGGAGTTCAAGACCAGCCTGAGCAACAAAGTGACCCCTCCTCTCTACAAAAAAAAAAAAAAAAAATTCGGGTAGTATGGTGGTGCAGTTGTGGGAGGTTGAGGCAGGGAAATCCCTTGAGCCTAGGAGGTCAAGGCTGCAGTGAGCGCCACTGCACTCCAGCCTGGGCAACATGGTAGGATCCTATCTCAAAAACAAAAACTCATGGGACTTTCAAGTGGAAGCAACCTTAACAACCATCTAACCCTCCTCTTTATTTCACACATGAAAGAACCAAGACTCAGAGAGGCTGAGTGAGTTGCCCAAGGCCACACAGCCTGGTTACATCAGGTCCTGGCAAGATTCCAGATCTCCAAACATTCTGTCTAATACTCTGCCGCCACCTTACGTTCTCTGTCATGGGAAACTGCCCTCATGAGCCCTATGTGCAGAGCTGTGGTGCTGGATAAAGGATACTGCAGCAGCTGCTGGAGCTGTGGCAAACATGATTGTTAAGTGGAGGGATGGTGCACAGTTGTGAGGTGGCAATGCAGGCCTCTGATACAGGGGTGACTTGAGCCTGGCATAAATCAATACATCTTCCCCGTGGGAATACTGGGAAAGGAGTACTGGCTTCATTCAATTCATTAGCTAATGACCCAGCAATTCTACTCCTGGGGATGCACATAATAGATATGAATGTTTATTTCTACTAACAGACACGTGCATATTCATTACAGCTTTATTCACAAGAGTCCCAAGCAGAAAATAGCCCAAATATCCATCAGCTGTAGGATAGATACATAAATTGTATATTCACAGAATGGAATGCTTTGCTACAACAAAAACAATAAACTGCTATACTGGACAACATAGGTGAGTGTCATAGGCATAATGTTGAACAAAAGAAGCCTGACAAAGGAGAATACAGGCCATTTACATGGTGTTTAAGAACAGGCAAAATTATTACTGTTTTACTCACTACTACACTAAAGAGGAAGGAACAGGCAAAATTAATCCTTGGTGATAAATATCAGAGAAGTGGTTGCCTTTGAGTGTTTTCCATGAGTTGCCGCATAAAGCATACTTACTGATAAACGTGTACACCTCTCCTGTGTACCAAAGTTGCCCACATTTTCCCAACCTTTAGAGTAGCATAGGATGGTCATTGCACAAGGCCAGGAATACTTGGTCCCTTTGGTTTCTTGGGTAGGAGGTAGAGACTGGGTCAAGGGTTAGGGGAATCTCTTAGGGCACTGACCAGAGGCAAAAACTATACAGAATGGGTTAGAGCCTGAGAAATTATTTGAATGTACTGATTCTTAGTGGCTGGTGAATGGCAGAAGGAAAACCATGTATTCCTGAGACGTGGGTGTTTGGCTTGGCACAGTAGCTCTTTGGGAGGCTAAGGCTGGTGAATCACCTGAGGTCAGGAGTTCAAGATCAGCCTGACCAACATGGTGAAAGCCCATCTCTACTAAAAATATAAAAATTAGCTTGGCATGGTGGCACACGCCTGTAATCCCAGCTACTTGGGAGGCTGAAGTGGGAGGATTACTTGAACCTGGGAAGCAGAGGTTACAGTAGCTGAAATCACACCACTGCACTCCAGCCTGGGTGACAGAGCAAGACTCTGTCTCAAAAAAAAAAAGACTTGTCTGTGAAGATGGGGTTTCTCAAGGAGAGATGAATGTCCATTCTAGAGGCTGTGATAAGGACTGAAATGCCCTGTTCAGATGTTTCTGCCTTTTCCCCCCATTATCCATTGATTCAGTTCAATAAAGAAATACTACACTACACTGATTTTACTGAATGTATTTAAACCACCTAGCACAGACAGTGTCTGGCATTCATTGAAACCTCAATAAACAATAAATTTGTTATTTTGATGGTGTTCATTTTATTCTGCTTGATTTAAAATATATTATTGATCATATTTTCAATCCCTTCATACTATACTGTTTAGTTTGTATATGTTTTATACATTTGAGTTACTCAAAAGGATTCTATTTTTAAATTCTTAATTTAGAATTTTTTGTTTTCCTTTGAGATGAAGTCTTGCTCTGCTGCCCAGGCTGGAATGCAGTGGCACAATCTTAACTCACTGTGACCTCCACCTCCCTGGTTCAAGCAATTCTCCTGCCTCAGCCTCCCAAGTAGCTGGCACTACAGGCATGAGCCGCCACGTTGGCCTAAGTTTTGTATTTTCAGTAGAGACAGGGTTTCACCATGTTGTCCAGGAGGTTATGATCTCCTGACCTCGTGATCTGCCTGCCTCCACCTCCCAAAGTGCTGGGATTACAGGCCTCAGCCACAGGGCCCAGCCAGAATTCTTATTTTTAAACTGTTATCCTGTTTTCCTTAATCTTTTTGAGTAATGTTTGCATATTAAACACATTAAAAAATAACGTGTTCATTGTAGTAAATGTAGATAAATGAAAAGTTATGGATGATTTGGAAATTAAAATCACCCACAAAAGCTAGGTGCAGTGGTTCACACCATAATCCCAGCACTTTGGAAGGCCAAGGTGGAAGCCTGAGATGGAAGGATCAGAGCTCCAGACCAATCTGGGCAACATTGGGAGATCCCATCTCCACAAAATAAAACTTAAAAATTAGTCAGGTGTGGTGGCCCACGCCTGTGATCCCAGGTAGCCAGGAGGCTGAGGTGGGAGGATAAGTTGAGCCTGAGAGTTCAAGGCCAGAGTGAGCCATGATCACACCACTGTACTCCAGCCTGGGTGACAGAGCAAGACCCTATCTCAAAAAATAAAAATAAAAATCACCTATAAATACCCATTACCCATAAAAAAACATTTCTAATATATTAATAATATATACACATAAACTTTTTTATCTTCAAGAAAAATGGGACCATCCAGTACGTACTGTTCTTAACCTGCTGGGTTTTTGCTTAATATATTGTGATTCTCTTTTCCATGTTATTACATTTTCTTTTATAATAGTATTTTTAATTATTGTATAGTATTCCTTTGTGTAAAAAATCTTGTTTATCAAATTTCCTACTACTGGGCATTCAGGAATTTTTTCTCTAAGCTTAAAACATTAACTTTTTTTTTTTTTTGAGACGGGATCTTGCTCTGTTGCCTAGACTGGAGTGCAGTGGCATGATCTCAGCTCACTGCAAGCTCCACCTCCCAGGTTCAAGTTATTCTTCCACTTTAGCCTCCCGAGTAGCTGGGACTACAGGCATGTGCCACCATGCCTGGCTAACTTTTCTGTATTTTTAGTAGAGATGTGATTTCACCATGTTGGCTAGGTTGGTCTTGAACTCCTGGTCTCAAGCAGTCATCCCTCCTTGGCCTCCCAAAGTGCTGGGATTACAGGCATGAGCCACCATGCCTGGACTAAAATATTAACATTTTTAACAATGATGTTGATGAAGATTCTTGTAGACAACACACTGTGCGTACTTATGATTATCCCCCTAGGATAAATTCCTAGCAATGAAATTACTAAGGACAAGAGTATGTACAGTGTCACCTCTCTCATGTGTCTTGCCAACCTCTGTTTGCTGAAGTAATTTATGGTTCAGGGCCATGCATTGGTTGTTTCCTGTATCATCGATGATGCTGAATACATCATTTTTCAAACTATTACCAATTGGTAGGCAGAAATCAATAGCTCAAAGTTTTAATATGCATTTATTTTATTACTAGCAAGGTTGAACATTTTTTACATACATATTTTTATTTGTATTTCTTCATATGTCAATTCATGTTCTTTGTCCATTTCTCTACTGGTATACTCATCTTTTCTAAAATATTATTTTAATTATGGTTTTTAACTTAATGCTATTTATCTCTACTTTTTAATTATTCATCTTTAAAATGTATAATTAATTATAATTTTAATTTATAACAGTACTTTCAATTTTCTTTTATACTGCTAATTACTACTTCATGCTTTAAGCCATGCTATGTCTATTTTTAATTGTTAATCTTTCAAATTTGTTCTCATTTTTTATAATTGCTGTTACCTAATTTGAGCCTTTTGAAACACTTTTTTCAAACATTTTATTGCCCTGTATCATTCTTTTTGTCCCCTTCTTATTTCTCTTGAAAATCATCTTCTCTGTTTTTAATTATCTCTTTTAATGACTTTTAAACTAATAGGAGAAAAAGTGGGAGGAGAAATAGTAAGTGTGGGGAGAGTCCAGGGTGTTCTAGAGAGTTTGGGAGCCTTCTTCCACAGCTGCCCTGAGGTTATTCTTTTTTTTTTTTTTTTAATTGTACTTTAGGTTCTGGGGTACATGTGCAGATCATGCAGGATTGTTGCATAGGTACATACATGGCAAGATGGTTTGCTGCCTCCATCCCCCCGTCACCTATATCTGGCATTTCTCCCCATGTTGTCCCCCCCAACCTCCCCACCCCTCGGTGTCCCTCCCCTACCCCCGCCAACAGACCTCAGTGTGTGATGGTCCCTCCCTGTGTCCATGTGTTCTCATTGTTCAACACCCATCTATGAGTGAGAACATACAGTGTTTGGGTTTTTTTTTTTGGTTTTTTTTTTTTTGAGATGGAGTTTCGCTCTTGTTACCCAGGCTGGAGTGCAATGGCGCGATCTCGGCTCACCGAAACCTCCACCTCCTGGGTTCAGGCAATTCTCCTGCCTCAGCCTCCTTAGTAGCTGGGATTACAGGCACGCACCACCATGCCCAGCTAATTTTTTGTATTTTTAGTAGAGACGGGGGTTTCACCATGTTGACCAGGATGGTCTCGATCTCTTGACCTCGTGATCCAACTGCCTCGGCCTCCCAAAGTGCTGGGATTACAGGCTTGAGCCACCGCGCCCGGCCCGGTGTTTGGTTTTCTGTTCTTGTGTCAGTTTGCTGAGAATGTCTTACACTGGACTTTCTTTCCTTCCAAGGCTGGTTTCCCAGTCCTCAAGGACCCACAGAGCAATCCTCCTGACCATAGCCTGTGTGTGCATATGTCAGAATGCCATTGTCTCTGGACCTCTGCCTCCACACCTTTCATGGAGAGCTATGAGATGATCACCGGGTCCCTGACACACACAGCCACTAGATTGGGGTGAGCTGTGCCAACAATGTCCCAGGATAAAGGAGGGGAAGGTGGACGGAAGGAGACACCTAGGGGAGGGTGCTCTGCAAATTGCCTTTCTCTTAACTGGTGAGAAACCAAGGGGATTTGCATCTCTAGAACAGCTCCCACTCTCCTTCCTTGAAGGCAGGGACTGTGTCTTCTTCGCCTTTATATTCAGTCCATACTGGATCCCTAGTCTTTGATGCATGTTTGTTAAATGAATAAATTAATGTGAACCAAGTATGTTCTCTTTTCTAAAGAGCCAGCATAGTGCGGTGGGGTCGGAGATCTTAGGTTGTAACTTCAACTTCATAATTAGTAAAGTAGGCCAGACGCAGTGGCTCCACGCCTGTAATCCCAGCACTTTGGGAGGTCAGGGTGGGCAGATCACAAGGTCAGGAGATTGAGACCATCCTGGTTAACACAGTGAAACCCTGTCTCTACTAAAAATAAGAAATAAAAAAAAAATTCACTGTGTATGGTGGCATGTACCTGTAGTCCCAGCTACTCTGGAGGCTGAGGCAGGAGAATCCCTTGAACCTGGGAGGTGGAGGTTGCAGTGGGCCAAGAGCACATCACTGCACTCCAGCCTGAGTAACAGAGAGAGACTTTGTCTCAAAAAAAATAGAAAGAAAGTAAAGTAAAACCTATTTCATGGATATAATGTTTAATTTCTCTAATTGTTGGCTTTCTAACCTCTTAAAAAAAAGAATAATACCTAACCAATCTGCTTTATAAGGAAAACCTTATAGGTTGTTATGGAGATTTCAGGAGAAGTTTTTAAATCATTCCAATGTAAAAGTCATTTGGGAAAGTTTAATGAGAATACAAAATAACTAAGATATGAGTACCCTTTTCCCTCACTTTTGCCTGACACGAAGGTGTAGCTGGTCCACTCAGCAAGTCCTGTGGTAGGATAAAAACAGGTTCTTGTCACGTGACCTGGAAAGATTAGGCATGCAGACACTTTGAAGGGTGAGGGGTTACAGAATTTTTTGGGGGGAAAGGAAAAACACTCTCAGCAAACATGAGGGCTTCTGGTTAACAGGCCCCCATCTTACAGATTGAATTTCAGGTCACCACTCAGGAACAGGAAAGACCAGGCTGCTCCCCACTGTAAATGCCACAAATTTTCCAAGACCCACCCCATCCTCCCAGTATGCAGATTGGTTGGAAATTCTCCAGGGAGGCTCTTTTTACTCGGCTATCTCAATCCTATCGTCCTTTTTCTCCATCCCACGCCTGGGCAGATAGAGCTATTCAGTGGAGGCAGAGGCACCAAGCTGGGCAAATCTCTGTGGGAAAGGTGTGGGTTGACTCCAAGAGAGACCAGCAGAGGGGAGGAGGGGAGAGGGCAAGAGAGGCCTCCGGGGCAGGGGAGTGAGATGTGACTGAGGAAGGTTACAGAGAGGACGCAGGGGTTAGGGCTTGGAGAACACAGTGACAAGAGAGATAGGGAAATTCAATCAACCTTTCTGTGGACTATGAACTGGCTCCACTTCATTCTTTTTCAGTAGATGCCAGTTGTATCTGTCAGTGTTCTCCAGAAAAATAGAATCAGTAAGAGATAGAGATAGAAAATAGAGATAGAGAAGTAGATATGTGCCAGGCACAGTGGCTCGTGCCTGTAATCCCAGCATTTTGGGAGGCTGAGGTGGGAGGATCTTTTGAGTCCAGGAGTTCAAGACCAGCCTGGGCAACACAGGGGGATCGCTGCCTCTACAAATAATAAATTTTAAAATTACCCGGGAGTCATGGTGTGTGCCTGTGGTTCCAGATACTCGAGAGGCTGAGGTCAGAGGATTGCCTGAGCCCAGGAGGTCAAGGCTACAGTGAGCTCTGATTGTACCACTGCAGTCCAGCCTGGGCAACAGAGAAAGATTCTGTCTCCAAGAAAAAAAAGAGAGAGAGAGAGAGAAATTTAGATGTGGATATATATCTATCATGTACGTACATGTTCACTATATATATATTTTAAGGAATTGGCTTATGCAGTTTTGGGGGTTGACAAATCTGAAATCTGCAGGACAAGCTAGCAGGCTAGCAGGCTGGAAGCTCTGGGTCAGGAGCCGATGCGGCAGTCTTCAAGCAGAATTCCTTCCTCCTCAGGAAAACCTCAGTTTTAAGGTCTTCTAACTGACTAATAAACCGCCCCCCCGCCCCCCCACACACACACACTCATTACTGAGGATAAGTTCCTTGATTTAAAGCCACATCTCCAAAATACCCACAGCAACACCTAGATTCATGCTTGAGTGTACACTACAGCCTAGCCAAGTTGTGCAGAAAACTAACTGTCACACCAGTATAGATTAGATCTGCTTTACATTTTGCTGCTAGGCTGTTTCTCTGAGTGAGACCCTGATCTGAGATTGAACCACAACAGTGCAATGGGATTTATTTCTGATAATGAGTATAAAGCCCCACACATACAAATACAAGGACCAGCTGGGTATTTTGGCTTATGCCTGTAATCCCAGCACTTTGGAAGGCCGAGCTGGGGGGATCACCTGAGGTCAGGAGTTTGAGACTAGCCTGGCCAACACAGCAAAATCCCGTCTCTACTAAAAACTACAAAAAGTAGCCGGGCATGGTGGCCTGTGCTTGTCGTCCCAGCTACTCGGGAGGCTGAGGCATGAGAATTGCTTGAACCTGGGGGGCAGAGGTTGCAGTGAGCCAAGATGGTGCCACTATACCCCAGCCTGGGCAACAGAGTGAGACTTGCCTCAAACAAACAAACAAACAGAAACAAATACAAGGACCAGCATCACTTCGTGGATTAAGGAGGTACGGTGCAAGTATAAGGCTGGAGCAAAAGTAATTGCAGTGTTTGCCATTATTTTCAACCCCAATTACTCATTTTCAATATTTTTGCTGATTAAAATTATAGCGAGAGAGGAGGAAGAGAAAGTAATTAGGCAGCTGGGCATTCTGGCTCTGCCCTTAAAGGATTCTGGAGAGAGAGCCTTCTCTCTGAGGGTGGGCAATCTAAATGTGTACGTCCCAGGGTGCAAAGCTGACCCAAAGTGAGCACTTTGGTGCTTGACATATGTGTAGTAACCTGGTCGGAGCATCTGCGAAGTCTGAGTGTTCTATTCATTCGTAAATGAAAATACCTCCCAAGAGGAAAGAGAAGGCCAGGAGGGACACAGGGAAGGAAGCTGATCCCAGCCATGGAAGAAAGGAAATGCTCCAAAGGCTCCTTGGACCACCTGGTCCTCTGAGAAAGAACTCTCCTCCCTGCAGCATTGGCTTCTTTCTCTAGGGTCCTAAATGCAGGCTGCTCAAAGCCCTGTGTCTCAGGGCCCCTTCTGTAGAGAGGACAGACACCTCCTGGGCCCCTCATCTACCCTTACCACATCCCCATGGAATCACTCCTCCCACTCAAGCATCACGGATCACCAATGGACTGCTGAAGCCCTCTTGGACTTCCTGGAGTAGATTTCCTGGATGGGGACCCTGTCCTCCAGACACCCCTTCCCAAGCTGCGTTCTATAAACTGAATCCTGAGCATGGAAAACAAAAGCCTTGCCAGTCCACAAATCACTTTTAATGATCCCTGAAAGAAACCATCAGTAAACCTCAGGCAGAGATCTGGAAGTCTGGAGGTGTGGCTACAAAAACACAGGGTGAGGAAGGTGACACATCAAGGCTCATTTCACTTGAGCAGCATCTCTGTTTCTTTCTCTCATGGATCATTGTGTTTGTCTCTCTGTCTGCCAGGAGGGAGAGATGCATCTTACCTGAACACATTAGGAATTTATAGTTAATCTTGAGCCGTGATGAGCCTTATCAATCTCGATATTGCTACCATGTTCGGGACTGTGTTGCCTGTGTGTTCAGACGGAGGGATTCAATTATAAACAAAATGCCTGCAACAAATGCCGGCCTTCTCCTATTAGAATGTTAAATGATCAGTGTAGCTGTGATCACAGAAGGAAAAGCTATTGTCAGCTCCCTCCACCCCAACTCTACTTCATTTCTTCTGCCCTGCCTTCCCCAGCCTCTCAGAGGTATGGTGACGAAACTCAGTCCTCGCCCTTTTAGCTTGGTCAGAGTCCCCTCCCAGGTTTAAGTGGACTCCAGTGCAAGAGCACATGTGACAGAGAGGAAATGCATCAACTGTCATAGCCCTGATTTAGTATCATGAATATGGTAAATCGTATTTTCTAAAAAGGGCCAGAGCAGCATTTCCAATATTTCTAGTCCCACATGCTTTTCCTGAACTTTTCATTTCCTATTAAGGGGTGGAGTCTGTTTTCCCTTCCTCTCAACCTGGTTGGGCTTTCTGACAGCTTCAGTGAATAGAGTGCCATAGATGAGACGCTGTATGGCTTCGGCAAGGCTCGGTTTTAAAAAGCAATATTGCTTCTGCCTGGCTCTCTCTTTCTCAAGATGCGAAGATTTGGAGCCCAGCCACCATGCGGTGGGGGACCCTGGGCCACATAGAGAGGCCATGTGTGGTTGTTCCAGCTGACAATTCCGGCTAAGGTCCCAGCTTCCAGCTGGCAGCACCCACCAGACCTGGGAGTGAGTGAGACTTCAGGTGATTTCAGCGTGCATGGGTGGAGCTCAGATTAGCTATCCCCACTAAGCCCTGCCCAAATAGCCATTTGTGAGCAAAATGAATGCTCTATTTTTTCAAACCATAAAGTTATAGAGTAATCTTGTTGCAAAAGGCATAGCAAATGGAATAATGACTCTTCTAGATCTGGAATCGAGAAGCCTGAAAAAGACTACTGCACTCCTCACTTACTGCTTCCGATCAATCTCAAGCCAGGCCCAGAAACACAAATACTTACTGCACGATCTTACTTACAAGTGGAATCTGAAAGAGTTGAACTCATAGAAGCAGAGTTGAATGGAAGTTGACAGGGGGTAGGGAGTAGGAAAAATGGGGAGATGTTGGCCAAAGGGTACAAATTTTCAGTTATAAAGTGAACAAGTTCTGTGGTCTAATGAACAGCATGGGTGGTGACGGATGTGTTAATTAATATGACTGTGGTAACAATTCTACAATGTGCACATATGTCAAACCAACACTTTATACATCTTGAAGATATTCTATCTTTATTTGACCATTCGATATTTCTTTGGGAGGCTGTGGCGGGCAGATCGCTTGAGGTCAGGAGACCGAGAACAGTCTGGCCAACCTGACAAAACCCAATCTCTACTAAAAATATCAAAATTAGCTGGGCTTGGTGGCATTCACCTATAGTCACAGCTACTCAGGAGGCTGAGGCAGGAGAATTGCTTGAACCTAGGAGGCGAAGGGTTGCAGTGGGCCAAGATCATGCCACTGCATTCCAGCCTGGGCGACAGAGTGAAACTATTTCTCAAAAAGTATGCATATTTAAAAAATTTTTTTAAAAGATAATACCAATGCTTTGCTCAAGTCAACAAGCTCTGTAAAAAAGCACTTGGTACAAGCCAGGTGCAGGATACACAACTGTAGTCCTACATTGGAGGCTTGAGGCAGGAGGATACCTTGAGCCCAAGGGTTCAAGACCAGGTTGGGCAACATAGTGAGACTCTGTTTTAAAAATAAAATAAAATCATTTTTTCAAAAGCACTCATACAAATAAAAGGCTTGATAGTCATACTGGAACTGTGTGAAAAAAGGTATAGAACAACAAACATCAAATTGGTCATTTTTGAGGAGGAGAATGGAATGTGAGGTGATAAATTGGGGACTTCAGTTTTTTGCTTTATATACTTCTGTATTATTTGAAAATACAAGTATTTTATAATTTCTAAAATTATAAAACCAACCAACTAACCAATTAATAAGTAAAAGACTTGCTTATGGCTGGGCATGGTGGCTCACACCTGTAATCCCAACACTTTGGGAGGCTGAGGTGAGTGGATCACGAGGTCAGTAGATTGAAACCATCCTGGTTAACACAGTGAAACCTGGTATCTACTAAAAATACAAAAAATTAGCCCGGCGTGGAGGCACACACCTGTAGTCCCAGCTACTTGGGAGGCTGAGGCAGGAGAATTGCTTGAACCCGGGTGGCAGAGGTTGCAGTGAGCCAAGATCCCACCACTGCACTCCAGCCTGGCTACAGAGTGAGACTCTGTTTCAGAAAAAAAAAAAAAAAAAAAAAAGACTTCCTTATTTATTGACTTAGAATTGAAAAGATAGAATGGGCATGTCTTGCCATCGCCAGGCTCTTTCTGGAGCACTTGGTCCCTTTCTGGATGTTGACAAAAAGGACGGTGATGGGGAATCTTTCCTTAGACTTCTTCCCCTTTCCCATGCAGGGCAGGTCTGGTCAAGTGCAGGACACCTGTGGCTGGTAAAGTCCTGGGATGATTAGCGAATACCAAATCTAAGCAGCACCAAGCAGTCTCCCTCCCAGGATTTCCAAGAAGTCTGATACCCAGATACTGTTTCTATCATTTGAATGTGAGAATGAAACTGTTTCTTTACTTTTCTTTTTTAGAACAAAGCTTTTAAAGCCATACCATCAGTTGATCATGCCTCTTTAGTTGCTTATGTAAGAATGGGAATATCTTCTCAAAGAACTACTGACAAACACTTGCCAGGTTTCTCTGACAGCCACTCTGGCTCAATTTTGGGAGATGTTGGTTGTGAGTAGCTGGTGACATTGGGAGAGAATGGAGACTGAACTCATGGTTCAGATCCAGTAACAACAGAAGTTGGTCATTTTGAAGTGAATACAGCTAATCTTGTGAACAGAACATGGTGCCAGAATACAATGCATTCTTATCATATACTTTATTTACTAAGCAAACAGAGGCGAATGGCTTGATTTCTCTTATTTTTTTTTTGAGACAGAATTTCACACTTGTTGCCTAGACTGGTGTGTAATGGTGCAATCTCAGCTCACTGCAACAGCCTCCTGGGTTCAAGTGATTTTCCTGCCTCAGCCTCCCCAGTATCTGGGACTACAGGCATGCACCATCATGCCTGGCTACTTTTTATTTTGTATTTAGTAGGGACAGGGTTTCACCATGTCAATCAGGCTGGTCTCGAACTCCTGACCTCAGGTGATCCATGTGCCTCTGCCTTCCAAAGTGCTGTGATTACAGGTGTGAGCCACCAAGCCCAGCTTTGATTTCTCTTTTACTCATCCCCTTAACATTCAACTAAGCTCCCATTTGCACCAGAATGTTTCATCATTAGTAAAATGAACACGGATGACATATGAGTGACTTGTAGATACAAAAGTGTTGCCTTTTCCTTGGATTGCCTTGGCCAGGCCATATGTAACTTAAGCCATGGCTACCGAGAGTGACATTGTGTTAAGTTCCCCAGGGAACAACAGTGGCAGAATTAGAAATAAAAAGTTGACCAAAAGCTCTCATTTCATGCTAGCTGGAATTTACTGAAAGTGAATCCAGACTGCAAAAGGGTCCTGAGGCTGGGTTAGAAATTATAAACCTCCATGAGACACCAATAAAACACACTTTCCTATGATGAGCCAGCAGTGCAGGAGAGCACTGCCCACCAACAAGACATCTGGGAGCATCCCTTCACAGGGATTCAGTGAAGTGGCACTGGGGAACAGGCAGCATTTTGATTGTGAATGTTTATTTGATTTGGCACTGCTCTGAGATGGAGCTGTTCCATAATAGATTTAGTGTGGTTATATACACAGTCTTATAATGCTGGCTAACAGAAAGTTTGAATACTCAAGCAATACTTTAAATACTATACTTTTCAAAGAAACATATTTTTAAGTTCCCCTCAATTCTTTAATTTATTTTATCCTTTGAAACTCAAGGTAGGTGTTTCCTGATCAAATGGTACATTCTCTTTAAATATACTGATCACATGCTCAGCATTTCTTGCCCTCTTTTTACAAAATGATCAGATTAGGAAGAATGACATTGCAACTGCATTGCAAATTTCTTTATCTGTCCTTACAAAGGTTTAGCTGTCCAAAGCAGCTTTAAACTTTGTCTATGAAATGCCATGCATGGTCAGGTACCGAAGATACAGTTCCACTTGCAGTGGCTTTCTGTTTTGGATGGCAGCTCTAAGCATTAATGCATTAATGTGCACCAGAACGACCTGATACAATTTTTTTTTTTTTTTTTTTGAGGCAGGGTCTCACTCTGTCACTCAGGTTGGAGTGCAGTGGTGCAGTCACAGCTCACTGTAACATTGACCTCCCAGGCTCAGGTAATCCTCCCATCTTAGCCTCCTGAATAGCTGCTACTACCAGTATGCACCACCACACTCAGCTAAAAAAAAATTTTTTTTGAGAGACAGGGCTTTGCCATGTTGCCCAGGCTGGTCTCCAATTACTGGGCTCAAGCGATCTGACCACCTTGGGCTCCCAAAGTGCTGAGATCATAGGCATGAGCCACCGCACCCGGCCTGGGATACTTTATAAAAATTATCATTCTTATTTTGAGACCGAGTCTGGCTCTATCACCCAGGCTGGAGTGCAGTGACCTGATCTTGGCTCACTGCAAACTCCATCTCCTGGGTTCAAGCAATTCTCCTGCCTCATCCTCCCAAGTAGCTGGGATTACAGGCATCTGCCACTATGCCCAGCTAATTTTTGTATTTTCAGTAGAGATAGGGGTCTCACCATATTGGCCAGGCTGGTCTTAAGCCCCTGACCTCAAATGATCCACCTGACTCATCCTCCGAAAGTGCTAGATTACAGGCACGAGCCATCGTGCCCAGCCTAAGATACTTTTTGTTTTGTTTTGTTTTTTGAGACGGAGTCTTGCTCTGTCACCAGGCTGGAGTGCAGTGGCGCGATCTCAGCTCACTGCAAGCTCCACCTCCGGGATTCAGCAATTCTTCTCCCTCAGCCTCTGGAGTAGCTGGGACTAGAGGTGAGTGCCACCATGCCCGGCTTATTTTTGTATTTTTAGTAGAGACGGAGTTTCACCATGTTGGCCAGGATGGTCTTGAACTCCTGACCTCATGATCTGCCCACCTAGGACTCCCAAAGTGCTGTGATTACAGGCATGAGCCACCGCGCCTGGCTGAGATACTTTTTAAATATGTAAATACCTGGCCCCATCCCCAGAGGTTGTGTTTCATTAGGTTCGGGGTGTGTCCCTGGCATCTGTCTTTTTAACAAGCATCCCAGATGATTCCATAGAGAGTGGTCTGCAGCCCACACCACCCCTCCAGAGGTGAGAATCTCCTCGGTGACCTTCCTGTCTTCCTACACTAGAAATTGCCATTGCGCAGCATTTGATACTTCCCTGTCATTTTGCTTTTCAGAATTGACTTTTTATATAATGACTTTATTAAAACTCAGTTTTTACATTTTCCTGTTTGTCCCACAAGGTCCCGACTTGAGACAGAAATAGGTTTGGAGGAGCAAGATTACAGGGAAGTGGATGTTTAAAGTCTAAATCAGAATCTCATTTTGATGCAAGGTATAATGTTCACTTTCTAAAAGCAGCTTAGGGATTCTGAGCTAAGACATATTCATGTGAATAAGAAAAAAAATCCATTGTAGAGGTAAATTATATATTCTTTTCAGAAATGTCATCCTCTATTTCATTAAAACAGTTTTAATGCTCAAGAAAAAACGGGATGAATCCTGTTTAGCTTAACTGTAATTGCTGAAAGTATCATGATAGGACATTTCATTCTCCCAGCCCCCAGGCTTCCCTCAATTCCTGTTAATAGCCAGGTTGGCAAGACACACAACTTGAACACTGAAAAGGTCATCACATCCTGATTCAAGACCTCATAGCTAAAGAATTTATCGTCTTATCATTGGGTCAAAAAAATTGTTACTTCTGTTTTGACCTTCCATAAACCCTCTTCTCTCCCTAGAGTTCCTCAGCATAAAACAGAATTGAGATCACATAAGCAGAGTCACAAATATTACTTCCCATCAATTCCCTGGGCTTCTTAAACATGGTAGCCAAGGTTAGGAGAGTGGATATTACTCCTGAAGTGCATGGATAGAGTGAATGAAGTTGTGAAATCTCCTCTCCTCCGATAATTAAGGGTCTCACCAGAGGAGAAGAAGAATTAGAAAAATGAGCGGTAGTGGATGATGATTGTTTTGTGTGTGTGTTTATTTTGCCCATTTAACATTCTTTTCTCCTTCTAGTAATTGAATCCCTCTTTTTTTTAAATATAATTTTTATTGCATTTTAGGTTTTGGGGTACATGTGCAGAACATGCAAGATAGTTGCTTAGGTGCACACATGGCAGTGTGTTTTGCTGCCTTCCTCTCCTTCACCCACATTTGGCTTTTCCCCCCTGGCTATTTCTCCCCAGTTCTCCCCACCGCTGTCCCTCCCCTATTCCCCCCAATATGCCCCAGTGTGTTGTACCCCCCTCCCTGTGTCCATGTGTTCTCATTTTTCTCACCCACCTATGAGTGAGAATATGTGGTATTTCCTTTTCTGTTCTTGTGTCAGTTTGCTGAGAATGATATTCTCCAGGTTCATCCATGTCCTTACAAAGGACACAAACTCATCGTTTTTGATTGCTGCATAATATTCCATGGTGTATATGTGCCACATTTTCCCAGTCCAGTCTATCATCGATGTGAATCCCTCTTTTCTATGGGAAACTCTTTATGTATGGTTTGGATAGAGTTGCTCCTGTCAATCACCACAATCGGAGTACTCAGGTTCCTCCTCTTATCCCCTCTGTCCCCCAATCCCCATCCCTGGAATGGTTGGCTCAGGGATAAGCATATGCCTTAAAGGGACCAGTCGATAACCTCCCTGGTGCTTTTCTGTCAGAGGTAAGAGAAACCTTCTCTTTCCACTGGGATTGCTAAACCAACAGGAGCGGGGATCTTGGGCTGTGGGGTGTCATCATTATCATCACAACGAAAGACCCTACCTGAGGAAGGAAAAGATAGATGGACCTCAGGTGACATTATTTGAGCCCTGAATGCAGCCAAATCTAATTTTTAATTATGTGAGTCAATAAAACCCCTCCCATCACTTGAGACCAGGAGTTTGAGATCAGCCTGGGCAATATAGTAGACCCTTGTCTCTCCAATTCAAAATTTAAACTGAGCTGGGCATGGTGGCACGTATCTGTGGTTCCAGCTACTTGAGAAGCTGAGGTGGGAGGATCACTTGAGCCCTGGAGGATGAGCTGTGATTGTTCCACTGCACTCCAGCCTGGGTGACAGAGTAAGACCCTGTCTCAAATAAAATGAAACCCCTCCATAGACTGCCTGTAGGTTAGTTGAGAGTCGCTATCTGTCATTTGCAACCAAAAGAACTCTGAGTAATACAGATTGCACATTTGTCCTTGAGAATTCTGGCATGGTGGAGTAGATGCTGCTGATGCAACCAGTGGCCTCATCTCCCAGCTGCTGTGAGTGGTATCTGATGACTTACACCTGGTACCTTCCTGAAGCATTGCCCTTGAATGACAAAGCACCCTTACCCTATAGTGCCTGGGAAATTACATCTTACCCAGGAGTCAGGCATGCACTTACTGATATACTTCTGCCGCAAGGTGGGACAGCTCTGCAGAGCAATTTCTGAGCCCAGGCTCCCCCAGAGATCCGCCGAAGCTAGAGTTTACCTGAGGCCACACAGTGCTCAGCTTTTCCCCTTCCTCATCTGCTTTTTTTGCTCCCTTTCAATTTTCCTGAAGAGCCTTCCCTCAGTCCATTTCTTTTTTATTTTTTGAGATGGAGTCTCACTCTGGCCCAGGCTAGAGTGCAATGGCGCAATCTCGGCTCACTGCAACCAAAAATGTTCTGAAATCCGTTTACTCTTGCTTCATCTTCCATTTATTTTGGTCTTTGTGAGTTTATCCATTTTTAAGAAATTCATTTACTCTTTATTATCTCACGGTTTTAAGAAAGAGGAAAGACATTACTTCTGGTTACTGTTTCTCCACTGGGGATTTGTTTTTAAATAACATTTTCTTATTTTAAAATTAATTTATGTTTATTGAATAAAACACAAATAAGCAAAAGCAGGAAAATTAATATCACCTGTGATCCCCCTGCCTAGAGAAAATAATTGTGACTATGGATTTTTCCAGAACTTTTTTTTTTTTTTTGAGACTGAGTCTCACTCTGTGGCCCAGGCTGGAGTGCAGTGGTGAGATCTCAGCTCACTGCAACTTCTGCCACCCAGGTTCAAGTGATTCTCCTTGCCTCAGCCTCCTGAGTAGCTGGGATTATAGGTACGCACTACCATGCCTGGCTAATTTTTGTATTTTTAGTAGAGACGGGGTTTCACCATCTTGACCAGGCTGGTCTTGAACTCCTGACCTCGTGATCCACCTGCCTTGGCCTTCCAAAGTGCTGGGATTACAAGTGTGAGCCACTGCACCTAGCCCAGCACTTTTTACTGTATGTCACATAAAAACAATTGTCATTGCTGTTGTTACCCACTGCCACCCCTATTAAGGGGTGGGAGAAAGGATGCTGGTAACAGGAGATCCCTTTGTGAAACACTATAATGGGAGGGGTAATGCAAGTTTGGAGTGGGAAGCTGAAATAGAGGATTATTCTACATAATTAAAGGAGATACCAATGTGTTTGGGGCTAGAGGGAAAGCCTGGAGAAGGTGTACAGAGGCCAGGGATGTTGAGCGTTGTATGAAAGTTGAGTGGCAAAAAACAACAACAAACAAAAACCTATTGGCATCAAGGTAAGGAGAAGAAGGGCTTTCAAAACTGAACCTGACTGATGGGTTAGTGCTCGCTTAAGGACCTGAAGTGTAAACCTACTTTACTGTATTGTTCAATGATGCCTAAATTAGCAGGCTCTTTCTCAGAAAATTCAAGAGCTACTTGGTCATCTGTACAATTCAACATGAGAACAAGTATTACATGTGGATAAAGGTGATATTTAGTTTTCTTAAACATATATGTATATTTTTAGGAAAAATGAGACCATTTTTGTACTGGGCTCTTGTGAATCATGTTTTTTCCACTACATATATTGTGAATGACTTTCACATTATTAAAAATTCCCCTACTGAGACAACCGAATAGATATCTAACTGCAAAATAAAAAGCATACAAAAATGGGAGGAAATATTTGCAAATTATATATCCAGTATCCAGAATACGTAAAGAACTCCTACAACTCAACAACAAAAAGTAAAACAAACCAAAAAAAAAAGGAGACAGACTCAAATAGACATTTCTCTAAAGAAGATATACAAATGGCCAAGAAGCACATGAAAAGATGCTCAGTAGCATTAATCATTAGGGAAATGCAAATCAAAACCACATGATGATACCACTTCACACCTACTGGAATGGCTATAGTAAATCTTTTTTTTGAAAGACAGAAAATAGGCTGGACATAATGACTCATGCCTGTAACCCCAACATTTTGGGAAGCAAGGGGGGAGGATCACTGGAGTCCAGAAGTTTGAGACCAGCCTGAGCAATATAGCAAGACTCTGTCTCTACAAAACATTTGAAAAATTAACCGGGCATGGTGGTGCACACCTGTAGTCCCTGCTACTTGGGAGGCTGAGGCCAAAGGATTACTTGAGCTCAGGAGTTTGAGTTTGCAGTGAACTATGATCACACCACTGCACTCTAGCCTGGGTGACAGAGTGAGAACCTGTCTCAAAAATAAAATTAAACACAGAAAATAAGCATTGGCAAGGATGTAGAAAAATTGAAGCCCTCATACATTGGTGGTGGGAATGTAAAATGGTTCAGCTGCTTTAGAAAATAGTTTCTTTTTGGTTCCTCCAAAAGTTAATTTATGACCTAGCAATTCCACTCCTAGGTATACACTCAAATGAACGGAAAACAGGTCCCCAAATACACATATGTGCATGTTCGCAGCACTATTCATAATGGCCAAAAAGTGGAAGGAATGAATGGATAAACAAATTGTGGTATATACATACAGTGGAATATTATTCAGTGATAATAAGAGATGATCAACTAATACATGCTCCACAACACGAATAAACCTAAAAAACACTCTAAAGGGAGACCCAGAAGCTCAAATGTCACATGGTTCCGTTGTTTTGGCGCACCCAGAATAGGCAAATCCACAGAGACAGAAGGTAGGGTAAGTGGTTGAGGGCTGGGCAAATGGGGAGTAACAGCTTCAAGTTTGTGGGTTTCCTTTTGGGGTCATGAAAACGTTTTGAAGTAGATCAAGGTGTTAGTTGGGCAAAGTGTAAATGTTCTTACTGCCACTAGGTTGTTTACTTTAAAATGGTTATTTTTATGGTATGTGAAAAATTTCACCTCAAATTTTTAAAATCCCCTCAACATTGTTTCCAATGACCACAGTGTTATATTTGGCAGATATACTAGAGTTTTTAAAAATCAGTCCATTTTTTTATATACAGGTTGCTTCTGGCTTTCCCCTGGTATGAACAAAACTATACAGACGCCCAGCAGCTAAATATTTGCACCCATCCCCATTTAGGAAAAAACAATCCCAGAAGGTGAGGTTGCTTTGGCCAATGAAGATATATAGTTAAAGGTGTTTAGATAATTTTTCTATATTGTCCACCAGAAACACTGAAAAAGATTAAGATTCATCTACTCCAAGGAAACGTTTTGTATCAACATGCTTTAACCATTGCTCAGAATGCAGTCCTAGTAACATCACACAGGTTTTCCAACCTTACCACGCTCCCGAAGTCCCACGCCAACCATCTCTCATGCGTTTCTTCAAATATCTCCCCTGTGTGTATAATTCCCAAAGCTTTATCTCCAGCCCAGCTTTCCCTCTTGAACTCCAGTCTTGCATACTAAACAATTAACTAGTTTATATGCATCACAAGCCCCAAAATTCAGTGCTTTGACCCATCTTTCGCTAATCAGTTTTTCCCCCACGTGGTACAATATGGACCAGCAGTGGGAGGTGGAGGGAGGGGTATTCCTCTGCCCTGTTACTCAAGGACTGTATTAGTCAATAAGGACTGCCATTACAAAGTTCCACAGATTGCGTGTCTTACACAACAGAAATTAACTTTCTCACACCTCTGCAGGCTGGCAATCTGAGCTCGAGGTGTGGGCAGGGTTGTCTTCTGAGCCTCCCTCCTTGGGTTGTAGATGGCCGTCTTCTCCCTCTGTTTTCATATGGCCTTCCCTCCATGCATGTCTGTGTCCTAACCTCCCCTTCTTAGAAGCATACCAGTCACATTGGACTAGGGTCCACCCTATGAATTCATTTTACCTTAATCACTTCTTTAAAGATCCTATCTCCAAATACAGCTACATTCTGAGGTCACTTCAACATAGCAATTTGGAGGGCCACAGTTCAGCCCATAACCAGCGCCTGTGTTGACAGAGGTTCTAGCATGGTAAGGCACTCTCTGGAACGTGGAGCCTTTCTTAGTGGGGGTGGGCTAGGGAAGAGAGAACTGCAGGGTCTGCATCAAGATTCATGCTTCAGCCCAGACATGGGACATGTCATTGTCATGTACAGCCCATTGGTCAGAACAAATCACATGGCCCTGCTTGTCTGCAAGGAGGCTGTGAAGTGCATTCTTTCATGAACCTGGAAGGAGAGGAAAAGCAAGTATTGACAAGTGCCAGCAATGCCTGTCACAACTACTGGCCAAACATCTCCATCGCAATGATACAGGGACCTCACATTCAACAAGTCTCAGACTGAACAAGTCATCTTCCCCACTCCATGCCACCCCACCCACCCCACTCCAAGCCTGAGCTGTGCTTGATTGGAGACTGGCACCATTGATCAAGTTGCCCAAGCCCAAAGCTGGAGGCCACATTCTCCCTTTATCTCTAAATACAATTGGTCATAAAGTCTTTTTAATCCTCTTACCCTACCAGGTTTTGGTTTAGCTTTCCCACTCCGTCTCTAATATGGTCTTACTTTCAGCCCACCTTCCTTCTCTTCTAAATATTAGATATTAGAAGAGGCTGTCTTTATCCTTCCAGCCTTCTGGCTGCCATTCACTCTCTACTCTGCTGGCAGAAGTAACCCCGTAAAATTCAAATTGCAGTCATGTCTCTCCAGTGTCTAAAATACTCCACTGCTTTCAGTCCATAGTTGGAGTTCCTTGGGGATATAGGATCAGGTGCTGCTGCTATATGCTCCGTAAGTCAGAACGTGTCCTCCTCTGCTCCAAACCTTCCCACGGCTCTTCATTTCACACAGAGTTAAAAGCCAGTATATTTCCAGCGTCTCACAGGATCCAACTCAATCTGCCACCTCCCAATACTTCTCTGCCTTCACCTACTCCTCTGCTCCTTGTTTATCTTGCTGCAGCCATGTTGACCTCCTCAGCATCCTTCAAATACTGCAGGCCCCACCATCATAGGCACTTGTATTGGCTGAACTTTTGCCTGGAATCTTGTTTCCCCAGCTCTTTGCAGGATTGACTGTTGTTTCCTTTAAGCCTTTTCTCCAAGGTCCCCTTTTCAGCTTTTCTCACTGTATTAATCTGTCCTCATGCTAGCAATAAAGACATACCTGAAACTGGGTAATTTATAAAGGAAAGAGGTTTAGTGGACTCACAGTTCCACATGACTGGGGAGGCCTCACAATCATGGTGGAAGGCAAGGAGGAACAAAGTCACATCTAACATGGATGGTGGCAGGGAAGAAGGTATGTGCAGGGGAACTCCCCTTTATAAAACTGTCAGATCTCATGAGACTGCCACTACCACTATTCAGTATCACAGGAATAGCATGGCAAAGACCTGCCCCCATGATTCAGTACCTTATACTGGCTCCCTCCCACAACATGTGGGAATTATGGGAGCTACAATTCAAGATGAGATTTGAGTGGGGACACAGCCAACCCATATCATTCACCCTACCCGCCCCTCACACCTACCAATCTACCCTGCTTTTATCTTGTTGTCCTCGTACTTATCACCTTGTAACATGTTATGCGATTTGTCTATTTATTTTTGTTATTTACTTTCTGTCTCCTTCCTACTGGAATATAAGATCCGTGAAGGTAGGGAACTTTTGTCCATTCTGTTCACTGATGCATCCCTAAAGCACACCCAGGTGCATAGCACATGGTAGTGCTTAATGAATGCATGAAAGATTGAAAGAATGAATCTCTGTTTTATTTATTACCTTGCACAGAATAGTCAATTACCTATTGACTTTTCTGTTGCTCACACTACAATGTGAATTATTTTATTTCTTTAACTGCAGTCTGATGCCTGACACATACATGCTCAATCAATATTTGTGAAATAAACAAAATAAGATAAATCTATCACTCTAACAATACGAACACAGAGGCCATAGATCTTGCTCCATACGCACAATGGGGAAATGGTGAGGTCAAAGCTAGAAGCCAAGTCTTCTCTGTCCCTGGGCTGGTATCTCTCCACTATCCCACTGAGCTCTACTGAAAATAGTTTAAAGTCTATCTTGGCTTCCAATTATGTTATAGATTCTTGAGATGGGGCAAAACACCAAGCTGCTTTAAAAGCTCCCATAGTGCCTGATATGGTGCTAGATAGGCCTAATGCTTATTCAATAAATATTCATGGTTTGAGTGCTCAATAAAAATATTATTATTGTTACCATTGTTTCCACTTTTAATGACAGAAATGATAATAGCCTCCCAGCAGTCTGCTTTAAATAGGTTCAAGACACTGAAATACAATTTGAACAGTGTCTTCCATCAGCTTGCTCCCCGGAGAGATGAAATGAGTTCATAATGAAATTCCTGCAATGAGTCAAAAAGCAGAGGGAAGGAGTGCTGGGTTTTGCTGCAGTGGGCACAGATGCTTCACTGGCATTTGAGAGCCCAGTTTTTCTCTGGGACTCAGAGGTAGCACCAGTCCATGGGGGAGGTGCTGCAGCATCCAGCCCCCCCCCCAGCCCCCAATACTGAGCACACATTCTCTTTTCTGGGCACTGTCCCTTCTGATCTAGTTTAGCCGTGACAGAGGGTTGGTGGAGAACTGATTGTGTATTCAGAATAAATGTAGTGTGCTACCAGCCTATGGAAACCATGAGACTGCCTGAATCCCACACAAAATCACACAATGATTAATTGCCAGCAACTACAACAGGTTATTTTCTCAGTAAGAGATTAGCGCAAAGACTCTTACATCAAGTTTCTGTTGCTAATAGGTTTGACTTGCTTGATTTGAAAGTATAGGTTAACGCTAGCTGAAGTTTTTAAGCTTTGGTGGTGAAAGTGTTAGTTCACTAGGATCTGGGGCCAGAAGTGGCCAAATAATTGCACGGGTAGGGGTAGGGTTTCATCATTTCACTTTATGCAACTGGCATTTCATTAGGAAAAGGAATAGAGGAAGGAGGAAAAATTAGCCACAAGGTCATCCAGCTCCTCACACGGGAACACTTACTCGGCTGCTCCGGATTGAAAGGGCTCTTAAAACACCGTCCTGCTCTTCTCTATCTGAGGTTAGCCAGGGACAACTCCCCAGTGACAACCTTTCAAAATGCTGCTCCGTTTCTTCCATCTCCTGAGATGCAATATCCAAGGGTCTTTTCCAGCTGAAATGACTCTTCCCGGTAGTTCAGCCTCACCCCGTCTCCAGCTCCCTTTTTTGTCTGTGAAACCATTTAGAGCTCCTCTCAGCATCTTCACTTTGCTTCCTCATAAAGAACTTCTTCCTTCATCAACCTTACAGGTGAGAGGGTTTGAAAATGACAAACATGTTTTCCTTTGTCACATTAAGTGAAGGGGGTTAAGTGGGTCAGCTCTGGTCAGGGCAGTGTTCCAGTGAGGGCTCTGGGTCCAGGCAGAGGCACTGACTGGGAGTGGAGATGTTCAGCAGAATGCGCTTGATATGGTTCAGATTGGTGTCCCTGCTCAAATCTCATGTCAAATTATGATCCCCAATGTTGGAGGAGGGGCCAGGTGGGAGGTGATTGGATCATGGGGAAGGATTTCCCCCTTGCTGTTCTCGTGACATTGAGTTCTTAAGAGATCTGGTTGTTTAAAAGTGTGCAGCACCAGCCAGGCATGGTGGCACACGCCTGTAATCCAGCACTTTGGGAGGCCGAGGTGGCCTGATCACCTGAGGTCAAGAGTTCGAGACCAGCCTGACCAACATGGAGAAACCCCGTCTCTAGTAAAAATACAAAAAAAAAAATTGGCCAGGCATGGTGGCGCATGCCTGTAATCCCAGCTATTCGGGAGGCTAAGGCAGGAGAATTGCTTGAACCTGGGAGGCAGAGGTTGCAGTGAGCTGACATCGTGCCATTGCACTCCAGCCTGTGCAACAAGAATGAGACTATGTCTCAAAAAAAAAGTGTGTAGCACCTCCCTCTGTTCTCTCTTCCTCCTGCTCCTGCCATGTAAGAGGAGCCTGCTTCCTCTTCGTCTTCTGCCACAATTGTACGTTTCTTGAGGCCTCCCTGGCCATGCTTCCTATACAGCCCAAGGAACCATGAACCAATTAAACCTCTTTTCTGTACAAATTACCCGATCTCAGGTAGTTCTTTATAGCAATGCAAGAACAGATTAATACAGTGCTTCATCCCTTTGTTTCCTCATAAAGTGGGATTAATAACACCTTCCCTACCTCCTCTGCAAGGTGGGATTCTAGATGAGAAAGCACTGGAGAGAGTAATTAACAGAGTCTGCGAAATTACTTTGCCCTGGCCAGAGATTCTATGATTACCTTCCCAGTCTTACAAGTTCTAGTGGTTTCCATCTGTAATCATTGTTTCTGTCTCCTTTCCCCACGGGGGCTAAAGAAAGCCAAATAAAACCTCTAGAGCCTCCAGAACAGTTAGCGCATCACATCCATCTAGTGCAACGCTTGCCTTACCAGCTCTTTTCCCCACACCCTTCTTGTTTCTAAGAAAAACATTGCATTGAAACTAAAAATCATCATCTTTCTATTCCTGATATGCATTTTCTTCACTGAGCGTTTATTTCCCAAGGTTTCTAGGGAAAGCACAGGGAAGAATAGTCACAATAGTAAATCGAATTACACTGTAGTGGGATGAGGAGGACTCTCAGGTGAAAAACAAAATAACGTATGAGGTATCTTTTATTATTTTTAGCAAAAGTATTTCTTAAAAGAGATTTCACCCAAGGATTTTTCTATTAACTTGACACCCAATTTAGATACACACACATTAAAAAAGGCAAAACAGAGGAGAAATTGAAAATCAAATTAGATTGAGAGGATCTTTCTTCCCTCCCTTTCTCTCTGTTTTGCCATAATTCCCTGTACTGACGGTGAGAAGGAAACGATCTTCTGCCTGGGCATTCATTTCTGTTAAGAGGAAAAAAAACACCCATGGTGGGTGGAATTTTTCTTTGATGCCAAATTCTATTGCATAGCCTTTCAGAAAAACATTGGTATACTTCATTTCATTTTCAAAAAACTCATCTCAGAAAACTTGGGTCCGGGTGCGGTGGCTCATGCCTGTAATCCCATCACTTTGGGAGTCCAAGGCAGATGGATCACCAGAGGTCAGGAGTTCGAGACCAGCCTGGCCAATGTGGTGAAACCCAGTCTTTATTAAAAATACAAAAGTTAGCCAGGCGTAGTGGCACTTGCATGTAATCCCAGCTACTCAGGAGGCTGAGGCAGGAGAATCACTTGAACCCAGGAGGCAGAGGTTGCAGTGAGCAGAGATCACTCCATTGCACTCCAGCCTGGGTGACAGAGTGAGACTCTGTCTCAAAAAAAACCAACCAAAACCAAAACAAACAAAAACTTGGAAGCTCTTAGCACTGCCTCGGCAATACCACTAAATGTCCTAGGATTCGGTATGAGTTCTGAAATCTCTTCCCAGCTTATCACTTTCATATTTAATGGACCTGTTGATTCTACGACATGCCAGCACACGAATCCATCTGTCACAATGGCATGGTGCCCTTTCTGTAGGATGACATGCCAATAGCCACCAGCTCCAGTGCCAGCCAATGTAGCATTAGCAACAACGCCCTGCATGACACAATAAACTGTATACCGATTCAGCAAGAAGGTCTTCCCAGGGAGGACGTGAGCTGCCAAGTGAGAGGCATGCTGCTCATTATGGCAAGTCACGCATGGCCCATTCTAGTGCAGACCCTGTTCCATGGGTCACATTAGCTCTGCCTATGCGGAGGTGTGATGATAGAGACCAATTCTGTCTTCAGCAGCCCCTTCGCGGTACTGACAGAACACACTCTGGAGAGGAGAACTATCAAATGTTCAAACACCCACCAGGGTGACCAACCATCTTGGTGTGCCAGGGATTGAAGGGTTTTCTGGGACATAGGACTTTCAGTGCTAAAACCAAGAAATTCAAAGAAACTAGAGTAAGTTGGCCACACTACCTGTATCCCCATCCCAGTCCCCACTGGTAAGTTCCTCCTTGTCCTGTGTCCTCATCCAACCTTGTTTCACTTCCACTTTTATGGTAAGGCTCTGAAATGGCCTCAGTGAGCCCACTTCCACTAGAGAATGGGCTGGACTTACTCGCTTATTTCTAAGAAGGGCAGTAGTGAAGGGATGTCACTTCTGAGATTATCTTAGGAAAAAAAAGACGATGGTGTCCATCTTGGACACTCTACTTTTAATTCTCTTCCCTTCCCCAACACTCAAGCCCCTACCATTCTTTCCTTCTCCCTCTGAGGGTAACCAACTACCATGTCGCAAACAGCCCCATGGAGAAGCCCATGTGGCAGGGAACTGATGTCTCCAGCCAACAGCTGGAGACCTTTCAATAGCCCCCTGAAGGAGCTTGGATGCAGAAACAACCCAAGGCCTGCCAATAGCCCCCAGAGTGGGCTTGGATGCAGCTCTTCCCTCTATCCAGCCTCAAGATGACTGCAGCCCCATCTGATACCTTGTTTGCAACCCTGTGAAAGGGCCCAAGTCAGGGCACCCATCTAGTCGTGCCTGGATTCCTGACTCACAGAAGCTATAAGATGATCCACGTATGATGTTGTAAACTACATGGAAGTAAAGAACCAAAACAATTTTAAACTGTGAAGAAGCAAGACTCGGTTCTGAGACAGACTGAACCGAGAATAGCACTTTAGAGTTAACAGGAAGCCAAGAGATCAGCTGTTCCACTCCATTCCTATGATAGGTGAGGAACCTGAGTCCAGGGGAGGCTAAGCACCTTGTTCCGTAGCCCATTAGCTACCGCTAGACTGTGCCCTGGGTCTGCTGACTCCTGCTTCGGTGCTGGTTCTCTTCAGTGCTGCTGCCCAGATTGACAAACCCAGCGCCCAGATTTTCAGGCTGTTCCTGGTTGTTAGAATCCTGCTACCTCTCGTCTGGTTCACAAACAAAGATTGCCTTGAACAGACTAGCATCTTCTTAATCATCTCTTCCCTGCTGGAAGCCTTTCTAACTCCTATTAGCTCGCTGGATGCTGCTTTCAAAGGCTTTCTAGATGGGGCAGAATGGAAGTCCCATCCTGCGATTTGCTTCCTTTTTAAATTGCACTGTTTCTCTGAGATCTGGCAGGGAGAGAATTTATCTCCAGCTTTGTCACAGGGTTGATAAACTTCATAAAATCTTTTCTGCATGATCTAGAAACACTGCAGATTTATTTCTGGCTCTGAAAATCAGGAAGCCACATAGCCTCCTTAAATCAGATTTCTGCAGTGTAAATAAGTCATCATTTCAATTTAATTCGACAAATATTCCTAAAGCACCTATACCATTATTTGTTCTAGAAGGGTTAGAATGGAAGAAGCCAGGAATGGAAAAAATGTGTAACATGATTATTATTCTCAGGGAACATTTCTGGATGGAAGTAATAATCATTATCATAGTCATAATAACATTTAGCAAAAGGGATTTATCTACGTTTTTCTATAATGTTTTATTTTCTTTATTTAAAAAGATCTGACAAAGGATGAAATGTTAGCAGTTGTTAATTCTGATGGTGGCCTCCTGGTTGTTATATTACTTTCTTTTTAAAAATATATGCTATATTTTAAAAACATATTATTTATAATTATATAAAAACATTTAAAACTTACATTATATTTTGAGTATATATTATAATGTACATTAAAAATGTATTATTATTTTGGTTTTCTTTCTTTTAGACAAAGTCTTGCTTTGTCATCCAGGCTGGAGTGCAGTGGTGTGATCTTGGCTCACTGCAACCTCCACCTCCTGGGTTCAAGTGATTCTCATGCCTCAGCCTCCCAAGTAGCCGGGACTACAGGTGTGCCCCACCATGCCTGGCTAATTTTTGAACTTTTTTGGTAGAAACGGAGTTTTACCATGTTGGCCAGGCTGATCTTGAACTCCTGACAAGTGATCCACCTGTCTCAGCCTCCCAAAGTGCTGGGATTACAGACATGAGCCACTGGGTCCAGCCATAAAAATGCATTATATTTTCTAAAGGTAATTTTTTTTTCAAATTCAAAGAATCTAACATAATGACTCTGTCTGAGGCACTCTAATGAGCTCTTTGCATGAATATCTCATTACGTCTTCCCACCAGTCCTCTGAGGGAAGTACTGTGTTCTTCTTGTTTCTCTGCATCTCAGAAAGATTGAGTAACTTTTTTTTTTTTTTTGCGACGGAGTTTTGCTCTTGTTACCCAGGCTGGAGTGCAATGGCGCGATCTCGGCTCACTGCAACCTCCGCCTCCTAGGTTCAGGCAATTCTCCTGCCTCAGCCTCCTGAGTAGCTGGGATTACAGGCACGCGCCACCAAGCCCAGCTAATTTTTTGTATTTTTAGTAGAGACGGGGTTTCACCATGTTGACCAGGATGGTCTCGATCTCTTGACCTCATGATCCACCCGCCTCAGCCTCCCAAAGTGCTGGGATTACAGGCTTGAGCCACCGCACCCGGCCTAAGATTGAGTAACTTACTCAAAGTCACCCAGCTAATAAATGGAATTAAAATCTATTTCTCTCTTATTCCAAAACCAGTGATCTCCATTGCCAATCTTTAATTCCTGCCAACAGAAAGGATATCTAGGTGGGAAAATGAGAAATACATGTATGAAACAAGTTCAGACAAACAGTTTCAGCAAGCTGCTACATGAAATGTGTGTGTGTGTGTGTGTGTGTGTGTGTGTGTGTGTGTGTGTTAGACAAGACAGGGTACTGTTGCAGTGAAACTCACATTGTAGTGGGTTCAATCAAAAAGTACATGTCAAGAGTGACAATCAACAAGCGCATGTGGCTGGGCACGGTGGCTGATGCCTCTAATCCCAGCACTTGGGGAGGCCAAGACAGGCGAATCACTTGGGACCAGCAGTTCTAGACCAGCTTGGCCAACAAGGTGAAACCCCGTCTCTACTAAAAATACAAAAACTCCGCTGGGCATGGTGACAGGTGCCTGTAATCCCCGAGAGGCTGAGGCATGAGAATCACTTGAACCCAGGAGGCAGAGGTTGCAGTGAGCCAAGATGGTGCCTCTGCACTCCAGCCTAGGTGACAGAGTGAGACCTCATCTCAAGAAAAATAAAAGTACATAAAGAAGACAGTTTCAAATTATGGTAAATACTAGGAAGAAATTAAAACAGAATGAAAGAGTTGGGGAAGTGAGGGCTTTTAGGTTGATTGGTTCAGAAGACTCCACTGTTTAAAGTTAGAAATCAGTTTCCCTCCTCCTTCATTCTACAGAGGTCAAGGTCTCATGACTAGAGTACCCCCAGATTGTAATCAGTGAAGTTTATGGGGATGGGGTCAGTATGTGAGAATTGACTCTGTCAGGCAGAGGACCTCATTCTTCCATGCATATAATCTCATTTGGTAATATTTGGATATATTAGGAGTGGGTGGTAAATAGAGATTTGCCCATCATGTGCTATGTGAGAGCAAGAAAAACCATCATGCATTTGGACAACAGTGAGAAAGCAAATCAGATTAAAGGAGAGTACAGGGTACACAGTGGGAATTAGGGATAGAGGATTGCAGACAGATAAGGAACGGCCAGACTTTTGAAAGCCAGTATGGAGCCTTGGATAAAAAAATTAGAGCCTGATTAGATACTGAGCAAGGGAATGAAATGATGAATGTGACAGTCTACATGGCCTGCTCTGCAAACACAGTATATAGCGGTGGAGATATCCGGGCAGGAGGAATTGTTTCAGAAGACTATAGTTTATATTGGCCATATGGAATCCTTATCTAAGAAGGCAGGAATTGAAAATGGAGGGATGTATCTGAGAGACATTGCAAAGAAAGAATCAACTGCTCAACCCCAAGAGGCAGGACTTTTGGATGGAAATTGCACGAGCTCTCAGTGGGAGGTGGCAGCATTGTTTTGCCCAATATTTCTGGGGATTAAGTTGCTCTGGTCTGTTGATGCTTGAACAGATTGTGAAAATGTTCTCTCCAACTTTTTGGTTTTGGACCCAAGATGGAAAGTTTATCTGAACTATTTACTTGGGTACGTGGGAGGATCACGCGTAGGACTTGAGTTTCTGGGGGCAGGGAGCTGTTGCACAGATGGATACGTTACAGAGCACAGATCACAGTCAACTCCAGCATTTAGAAGATTTCCTTTCTTACTAAAATTTATTCTACCCTTTGGGAAATAACAAAAGAACTCATGCCATATGCCTCAAATATCACTAATGCTTCAGTACTTTCCAAGATATTTAAATTACTATCCCTTCTCACGCCTATAATTAACACCCTATTTGCCAACATATATGTATTTTAACTAGAATCCGAGTTTCAAAGAATAGAGATTTGCCCAAGTTGCCTTAAAATACCGTCTCGGAGTATGCTTCTGGAGAATGCAACTTGCAATGCTATTGCTATATGACTTCAATAGTCTTGAAATGTTGATTTCTTTTTTGGTCCTATCATGTAGTCAGTTTTTGTATATTTTCCCATGAGTCCTTGTAAAGCATCATCGTGCTAAAGATGCTGGCGCTGTGCTATTGGGTGCCATTAGGCCAAGCTGGTTAATTACATTGTTGCTTGTTCTAGTCATCTATACTCTTACTGATTTTTGTCTGCCCTTTCTATGAATTTCTAAGAAAAGTGGTTACAACAAATTAGAGAGGAATATGAATGAATTGAAGGAGCTGAAAAACACACACACACACACAAAAAAAAAAGAAAAGTGGTTACAATTTCTCGCTAGCTGGGTGCAGTGGCTCATGCCTTTAAACGCAGCACTTTAAGTGGCCAAGGCAGGAGGATCACATGAGTTCGGGAGTTCGAGACCAGCCTAGGAAACATGGTGAGACCTTGTCCCCACTAAAATTTTTTAATTAGCCAGGTTGTAGTGGTACATGCCTATTGTCCCAGCTACTCAGGAGGCTGAGGCAGGAGGATCACTTGAGCCTGGGAGACGGAGCATGCAGTGAGCCATGATGATACCATTATACTTCAGCCTGGGTGACAGAGCCAGATCTCATCTCAATAAAAATATATAAATAAATAAATAAAATCTCATGCTAAGATTATGGATTTATCTATTTTTCTTTTTACTTTTGTCCATTTTTGCTTTCTATACTTTGAGATGATGTTATTAGATATATATTAATTTAAATTTACCATTTTTTTGGTGATCACAATTTTATCATTAAGAAGTAATCATCTTTAACACTAGTAATTTTTATCTAAGAAAGGGTCTCCTTCTGTCACCCAGGCTAGAGTGCAGTGGTGTGATCTCCACTCTCTGCAACCTCTGCCTCCCAGACTCAAGTGATCCTCCCACCTCAGCCTCCCGAGTAACTGGGATCACAGGCACCACCATGGCAGGTGATTATTTTTTATTTTTTGTATTTTTGGTAGAGACAAGATTTTGCCACGTTGCCCAGGCTGGGTCTCAAACTCCTGAGCTCAGGCTGTCCACCCACCTCAACCTCCCAAAGTGCTGAGATTTCAGGCATGAGCCACCACACCTGGAATACCATTAATAATTTTTTAAACTAAAACTCTATTTTGCCAGGTATCGGTATAATTAAGTCAGCTTGCTTTTCATTAGTATTTGTCCAGTATAACTTTGTACATATTTTTACTTCTCTAAAAAAACCAGCTCTACTGAAATATGATCAACATATAATCAATGATACAGAATTAAAAACCTACAGAGAAGTAAGTATTAACATAACACACACAAGATTATCAGCACAATCAAAAGAATGGGCATGTTCACCATCCCTGAAAGTCTCCTTGTCCCCGTCTCTTTCCCGCACTCTACCTGCATCCTCCCCCACCGCTTCCCAGGCAACCACTGAGCTTGCCTTCTGTCACTACAGGTTAGTTAGCTTTGTCTAGAACTTATATAAATGGAGTCATAATGATGTACTTAAAAAAAATCTAGCTATCATTCAGTATAATTATTTAACTGTATTCTTGTTATATGTATCCATAGATCATTCCTTTTTATTTCTTTTCTCTTCTTTCTTTTTTTTTTTTTTTTTTTTTTGAGACAAAGTCTCACTCTGTTGCCCAGGCTGGAGTCCAGTGGAGAGATCTTGGCTCACTGCAATTTTTGCCTCTTGAGTTCAAGTGATTCCCCTGCCTCAGCCTCCTAAGTAGCTGGGATTACAGACATGTACAGCCACACCCTGTTAACTTTTATATTTTTAGTAGAGATGGGATTTCACCATGTTGCCCAGGCTGGTCTCAAACTTCTGACCTCAAGTAATGCACCCACCTTGGCCTCCCAAAGTGCTGGGATTACAGGTGTGAGCCACTGCGCCTGGCTGCATTCTTTTACTTTTAATCTTTCTATTGACTCAGGTTTTATATGTGGTTTTTTGTAAATAATGTATATGTGGACATTTTAAATCTAGTCTCAAAGTCTTTGTATTTTAACTGAAGCATTGGTCCACTATTATTAAGCAATTGCTGATATATTTAGGTCTATATCTACTGCCTCGCCTTTATATTACTTCTCTCTGCTCTATGTTTCTACACTTTTTCTAGGCTGAGTGCAGTGGTGAGTTCCTCTGATTCCACTGATTTGGGAAGCTGGGGTGGGAAGATTACTTGAGGCCAGGAGTTTGAGACAAGCCTAAGCAATGTGGTAAGAACCTATTGCCACAAAAAATAAAATAAAATATTAATCAGATGCAGTGGTGCGTGCCTGCAGTCTTGGCTACTCAGGAGGCTGAGGTCGGAATATCACTTGAGCACAGGGGAATGAAGGCTGCAGGGAGCTATAATCGTGCCCCTCTACTCCAGCCTGGGCCACAGAGACCCTGTTTCTAATATATATATATATATATAAAACTTTAAAAAATGTTTGCTTCTTATATCCCTTTTTGCTTTCTTTTGAATTGATTACTATATGTTTTTCTCATATGTTCTCTGCAACTACTTTGGAAGTTACTAGGCTATTATACTTTCAAGAAGCAAATTTTGTAAACCTGATAATATAGTCAAGAAGATTCAGAATCAGGAATAGACCAGAATCCAGGTGCTATAATGAAATCACAACAGGATTCTGAAAAGAGAATTTAAGGAACGAGAAGTATCCAGCGTGGCTACTGAGTAGAAAATTAATTAATAATGGGACAGGAGATGCTGAAAGAGAATAACTTGTTATTATCAGCACAGATTCTGGTGGCAGAGGTAAAATGGCAATTGCAGCAGTACTTTTAATCATGCTTACGTGCCTTATGGGGCCAAGCAGACAAATGAATTTCTAAAGATTTCAGAGATGGTGGGAGGTGGGTGGTATAATCTAAGCTTTCTGGCTGGGCATGGTGGCTCATACCTGTAATCCTAGCACTCTGGGAGGCCGAGGAGGGCAGAGCACCTGAGGTCAGGAGTTCGAGACTAGCCTGGCCAACAGAACGAAATCCCTCTCTGTTAAAAATGCAAAAATTAGCTGGACATGCTGGCAGGTGCCTGTAATCCCAGCTACTCAGGAGGCTGAGGCAGAAGAATTGCTTGAACCTGGGAGGCAGAGGCTACAGTAAGCCGAGATCACACCACCACACTCCAGCCTGGGTGACAGAGTGAGACTCCATCTCAAAAAAATTTTTTTTTCTGCATCTTGTTCTTTCCTTAGGGAAATAATAATAACAATGACGGTAATGACAGAGTTGCTTACACTTTTTGAGTACTTAATTATGTAATGTACAATGCAGTTTTATATGGTTTTCTCATTTAATCTTCCCAACAATTGTTTGATATAGTTACTATGTAGGACACCACCTGTATACCACTTCAAATGCCCTCATCATTGCCTATCTGCTAATTTAACCACTGCTGCAGTGACCTGTCCTACACAGATGCAACCTGGTGATACTTGCTCCCAATCCTGTGCCACACACCTCTTGCTTCCTGCCCTGAAGCTTCTTTATTGATGCCACAACATGGAATCCTAGGAGAAAGTCCCTTAGTATGTCATTGGGATAGATGTACTTGGAAGTTCGGAAGAATCTTCACATTATTTCTCTGACCTATAGAGAGCTTTCTACTCCACTTTACTGGTCAAGATAATAATAAAGCAATCATACATCCGAGAAGGAATTACAGAGATTAATCATACCATGAAAGATTTAAAAGATATAGGAGGCCAGGCGTGGTGGCTCACACCTGTAATCCTAGCACTTTTTGAGGCCGAGGTGGGTGGATCACCTGAGGTCAGGAGTTCAAGACCAGCCTGGCCATCAGGGTGAAACCCCATCTTAAAAAAAAAAAGATATAGGAGTAGCAGTCCCCACAATTATTCCATTCAACAAACCTGCCTGGATGCAACGAAGAGCAATAATAATATAGCTCATGGTAGATAACAATCATAACTTTACTTAGACAGTAACCCCATATCAGCTACCATGTCAGCTGCCGTATCTTTACTAAGGCAGATCAGCACAGTCTGTAGCTCTTGGTATGTGGTTATTGATCTGGGAAATGCCTTTTCCCCCATCCAGATCAGTACAGGGAGAATCAGAACCAGTTTAATATTACATGTAAGGGATAGAAGTGCATTATTTACTGTCTTGATCCAGGGCTATGTTAACGTTCCTGTTCCCTGCTCCGGTAGAATCTGCAGGGACCTGATTGCCTTCATGTTCTACCGGAACATAATGACATCATACTAATAGGCTCTGGTGAGAATGGATGGCCAGTATGCTGGCTAGCCTTGTAAGTGAGCCAGTTTGTGAAGATAAATCCTGTGAAGACTCAAGTGGCAACCCCTTCTAATGTACTTATTTACTAAAAAGTTAAAGTTGTTTGAATTAAAACATTTAGAAACCTTTCTTATGGAAAATATTAGACAAGGCTGAATATGGTGGCTCATGCCTGTAATCCCAGCACTTTGGGAGTCGGAGGCAAGTGAATCTCTTGAGGCCAGGAGTTTGAGACCAGCCTGGCCAACATGGTGAAAACCCATCTCTACTAAAAATATAAAAATTAGCAGGGTGTAGTAGTGTGTACCTGTAATCCCAGCTACTTGGGGGGCTGAGGCACAAGAGTCACTTGAAAATGGGAGTTGGAGGTTGCAGTGAGCCGAGATCGTGCCACTGCACTCCAGCCTGGGTGACTGAGTGAAACTCTACCTTAAAAAGAAGCAGGGTGGGGGGGCAGGGTGAGAGTGCCACAATGGACACATAACCCAGGATCCTCTGGTCTGATGACTTACCCCATTATTCAGAAGCAACCAGCTTGATAGAACACTTTATAAAGGAGAGTCTGATATGGTTTGGCTCTGTGTCCCCAACCAAATCTCATCTTGAATTGCAATGCTCAGATTTTGAGGGAGGAAGCTGGTGGGAGGTGACAGGATCATAGAGGCACTTTCCCCCATGCTGTTTTCATGATAGTGAGGGATTTTGCATGAGATCTGATGGTTTAAAAGCAGTAGTTTCCCCCGTGCGTGCTCTCTCTCTTGCGGCCATGTAAGATGTGCCTTGCTTCCCCTTCACCTTCTACCATGATTGTAAGTTTCCTAAGGCTTCCCCAGCCATGCAGAACTGCGAGTCAATTAAACTTCTTTTGTTTATAAACTATCCAGTCTCAGGTATTCTTCATGGCCGTGTGAAAATGGACTAATACAGTGTCATCCCCAGGAAGGTTCCATTTCAGAGATAACACTCTACTGGATTTGCTCTAGGATAGAGAAGTGCATTGAGCCAAAAGAAGACACGTGGTACCAGCTCTCCAACAGCTTGTATCTGTGGTGGAGTGTGGGGTGGATGAATGAATCCCATGGGACGTAGTCATTGAGCTTGAAATGGCCACTACCACCTAATCACTCTGGGATCCTCATGCTGAAGGACAAGGTAACTAAGAAAGAATTATTACACTAGCAAGGGTAATGGACTCTGATTGCCACAAGGAGCTACTGCTACACGATTAAAATAGGGAGGAGTGTGCCTGGAACTCAGGGGCTTCAGTGGGGGCATCTCTTCAGGCAACCTCTGTGAGCCTTACTTTCTCATCTGTGAAACAGGGGTTGTGAGTATTAAATGAGGCCATGTAGATCCTGGCATAAGTTAGCTCCACAAAATTGTTATTTCTCTTTTTCTCATTTTGGCCCTTAGTTTTTCTGCCTTAGCTCTTAAACATTTATAAGAACTTTCTACTAAGCAGCCAACTTTCTGACAGGAGAAGCCAACTCCAGGAGGCCATTGGCTGTGACAGATTAGCTACAAGATAATATTTAGGAATTGTTTACAAAGGAAGATAAAGTTATAGTCCTGTGAACACATAGCTTTTTCCAAAGAAAGAGAAAAAATAAAAAGTTACAGACCCATAATTACAGAGTTTTGTCACATTCACCGTGGAAACAGATTTGGGTTACTAACCAGAGGCATATAAACACAATGTAATAAAAAATAGATGATACTAGAGATGATGCTCCTTTTATTACTTTAGGAAATTTAAACTTTGTTTTATATGCATGGCAGTATTAACAAATGCTTTTTGAATTCCCACTATGCGTTCATCACCGCACTGGCCCCTGGGGATGGAAAGATCGATGCAAGCTGGTCCCTGTCCTCCAGACTGAAGTGGTGGAGTGTCTGTGATATATACTAGATTTCACAGGTAACACATGCCAGGTGTCATACTATTAGCACAGCTGCTTTGTCCTGGGCTGCCTATGGTCCTAGATGGTGGGCCAGGAGCAGTGATGGGGGTGGGGTGGGGTGTTGTGCAAGCCAGGCTGAGAGGGTAATCAAGTGGGCAGGTCGTGGTCTACAGGGGGATTCTGGCTGGGGCCTGAGTGATATTAACAGTAAGGCTGCAGTTTCTTGTTTGAAGCAAGATGAGATTTAGTTGCAGCTAAATCCTCCTAAGGAAGGATGTCTGAAGCTTAAACAAATGCACATGGCTGGCTCTGGCCCCAGCTCCTGAGTGGGGAATCCTGGTATTATGAGAGTTTCAAGCTAAACTGTCAGCTTGTTGGTGTTCAGGGTTCAGGGTAGCCCTTAGCTCTCCTGAGAGGACATTTCTCCAGGTTCTTGGTCCATCCCTCACCCAAGAATAGGAGAGGAGACCGCAGCGCAGTGCTCTCATAAAGTAAATACTGGACTCAAAAAGCTATTGCCGAAAAATGATTTATTTAGGTAGAGAATGAGAAAAAGAAGAAGAGAGAAACAAACAGCTGACTCTCACACTGAGTGAGAGGAAGAAAAGCTGCTCTCACACTGAGTGAGAAGGGTTCCCAGAAGGGGGAAAAGCAGAGTAGGAAAGCTCCTCTCACAATGAGAGAATCCAGAAAGCTGGAATCCAGGAGAGGAAAGCAGCTTCCACACTGAGTGGAAGGAAATTGAGAGAGAGATGGAGTTTTGGAGGGGAAGACAGGCTTCCATGAGAGAGCGTGGAAGGGGACTCCAGAGGGAAAATCCAGGAAAGAGAAAGACGGCTTCCATGAAGGGAGTGTTCATGGAGTCCAAAGCGGTGTGGAAGAATGGGACTATTAACCTGGGAAGATCCCCCACCTTCTCCAAGCACCCTGGCCAATGAAAGGAGTTCCTTAGAACTTATGCTGGAGTGATTGACTTTTGATTCTTCCTGTGCCCACAAAAATTAAAACGGAGACTGTTAAATCTCCCAGATGGAGAGAGATGGGAGGGGGGCATGGCACTGGGAAGTTCTTGCCCTTAAAACTACGCCCTTTGTGGACCCAGAAAGAGAACACATTCTCTCAAGCTGATCTCCCTTAATATGCAAAAGGAGGTTGAATTTGAACCTGTGGCAATGTCTGGGTCCTCCCTGGCCCACCCACCTTGATGTGGTTTTTCCTTTTTTTTTTTTTTTTGAAACAGATTCTCACTCTGTCACCCAGGCTGGAGTGCAATGGCACAATCTCAACTCACTACAATCTCCAACTCCTGGGTTCAAGTGATTCTCCTGCCTCAGCCTCCTGGGTAGCTGGGACTACAGGTATGCATCACCACGGCAGGCCAATTTTTGTATTTTTAGTGGAGGCAGGGTTTCACCATGTTGGCCGGGCTGATCACAAGCCCCGACCTCAAGTGTTCCACCCGCCTCGGCCTCCCAAAGTCCTGAGATTACAATTGTGAGCCATCACCCCCGGCCTTGATGTGGTTTTTTCATGAGTAATTTAACATCACTGAGGGGACTGGGTTTCACTTGTGGGGTTAAAGCCCCCTTCTTGTTTCACCCTTGGCAGCTCATCTAGGGTCTTTAGGTTTCACTAGTGAGAATTCTTCTGGAGGGCATGGTCCTTGCTGGAAACTGGGGTCAGAGGCATGTCTGGTAGCATCGTTGAGTGTCTACTGAAGGGAGAGTCCCGAGGACTGAGAGGATCAGAAAAGGCCTCCCAGAGGTAGCATGTGATGGATTAGATAACCAATCACATTGTGGTCTGTGTAAATAGAGCCCTGGAGCTGTGCAGTGCACAAACTGTGTAACTGTATATGGCACCACTGTAAATAAGCAAAGAAGAAGGGGACTAAGTAGTCCGGGAAGTGAAGACAACAGGAGCAAAGGCCCAGAAGCTCTCATTTGGTCCACATTCATCTATTACAACTGTAAGCCAAGGAACATTCTATAACTCACAGGCATTTTCACCTCATTATTACTTCATTAACTCCCTCTATATCCCGAGAATTACTTTGTGAGAAGCATTATTACCCTCACAGCATCCCGAGTTGAATACATTATAAGTAGCCACTTGGATTCTGAGAGTGAATTATTGGCCAGAGGTGGGGAGTGGGAATTTCCCACCCCAGACTCTAGCTCCTCTCCAGTCCTGCCTTGGATTCTATCACTTACATGTTTAAAAATCAACCTGAGAGTTTTGAGGATGATGGGGGAAAACAGCAAGCTGGCCATGAGTACACTCCACTTAACAAGGGCCGAAGCTGGAAGGAAAAAATTAAAAAGTCACTTATCCTTGCACAGTGACAAACTGAAGTTGCTATAAATGCCAAGAGAAAACAATACAGAGAAAATGAATGGGGTTACAGGAACATGTTCCTAAATTTATGCAGTAAACGTGCCGTGCATTCTCCAATTGGTAAATGCCCAATATAAGACAATATTAAGATACTGCAAACTCTAAGTTACTATAACATTTCCTCACGATCCTATTGAGATTTATTGCCTGGATTTTTATGGGTTTTAAACAGCTTTTCCTTGACATTAAATATTTAGCAGTTAACAGTTAATTTGTCGTTTTAATCTCAAATTGTTTCATACTGCATAATATGATGGGAGTCGGGGGGAAGAAAGAAGTGTGATATGGTTATGCCTTATCACATTCGGATTTGTGGGTAAGCCTGGAGATGGGAATGCCAGATTGGAAAATTTCCATGTTTTGATTAATCTCTTGGACTTAAATTGATGAAATGATGTGTTTCAAGGCTCTCATGGAAGGTATTTGCGGGATGAAGAGCAAGGTCTTCATTAGCATCACTATCCACTCCATCCACTGTTAACAAGGAGAATAGATGTTGGTGATTAATTTCTACATATGAGAGAAATTAGGTACCAAAGCAAGTTTCACGTGGTTAGCAAAATATCAATAATTATTGGATCTGCATCGTGGGTACATGGGAGACTGATTAGTGCATCCCCTTTGTGTTTTCTTTTTTTCTTTCTTTTTTTTTTTTTTGGTAAGTTTGAAAGTAACAATAGCAAAAAGGAGAAAGAGAGAGAGAGACTCTAGAAAATAATATTTTAAAAGAAAAGAAAAAGCATATTTTAGCCCATGACAAGATATGACTGAACCCGGGTGGCTGTCCCACTTTATCTGCACCGTTTCCCTTGCAGGCATTCCTCCAGGCCTTTCTGAGTCATGGCTTAGCACCATAACTGCAAATCAGTATCAGACCCCTTTTAAGATTTTAGCTGGGACTGAGTGCAGTGGCTCATACCTGTCATCCAAGAGCTTTAGGAGGCTGAGCAGGGAGGACTGCCTGAGCCCAGGGATTCAAGACCAGCCTGGACAAAATGGTGAAACCCCATCTCTAAAAAATATATATATATAAAAACTGAGCCGGGCATGGTGGCACATTCCTGTAGTCCCAGCTACTTAGGAGGCTGAGATGGGAAAATTGCTTGAGTTGGGGAGGCAGAGGTTGCAGTGAACTGTGATCCAGCCTGGGCAACAGAGGGAGATCCTATCTATAAAAAAGAAAGAAAGAAAGTATTTCAGTTGGGAGAAGCCATAGAAATAATAAAAACTTCACATTAAAAAGTAAGCCAGGCACAGTGGCTCACGTCTGTAATCCCAGTGCTTTGTGAGACCAAGGCGGGTGGATCGCTTGGATTTCCCCCTTGTGGGATCAGCAGGAGAATTTCACAAGTGCGAAATAGGAAGAGACCCCAGTCAAAAAGTCTGAGGTTCAGGGCAAGCCTCTTGGCCCAGCAGAAACCCTGGTAGTTCATATAAAGTACTCAGGGTCAATTGGGCTTGAGACTGGTCCCTGATTAACCTTTGTACTCTAACCTAATCTTGTCCCCTCCACCCTGTGGTTAATGATTCCAGGAAATACCACTATAAAGCTCACTGTGATTTCCTCAAGGGAAAGATCCATACATTAACCTTCCATACACTGTAATGCCTCGCCCGGAGTAGGTCCACAAAAATGTCTGTTGACAGTTGAAAAAATGAATGGGAAGAGTCTATGCAGTGATATGATATAGAAACTTCCCTTCTAAAATCAAGATGACCCAAACAGATCAGGCCTGTCATTTGGACCATTTCCAACAGTGCACACAACTCCCTAATTTTTCATGACTCAAAAGGTGATCACTGAAAATAGCAGGCAGTCCTCCACACCTGACTTCATTTGAACCGTCTTCGACCATGATCATTGCACTTGGAGCTCCGTGAGACCAGAGCTTCATTCCATGTCCCAGGTCTCCTTATGTAGGCCAAGCTTAAAATCCTGCAGTGAAGAGCTGGAAAAGGATATCCAAAGCTTGGAATGGTCAGACTTTCTCTCTTTGGATCTGTTTCTCATTCTAGGGTTAGCCCCATTTCATGAGCATCTATTGCCTCATTGATACTGGAATCCAGGCTCTGGTTGCAGCAAGTAGAAGGCTTTCAGAGAAGCTAACTCAAGAATCTTGAGTCATCCTTATTTTGATAAGAGTCACTGGGAGAGCAATGCTCAACATGGCTCAGCCCTTATAACATGACTGAAATCTTGGTGAACTTGCCTTTGCTTCTTACCACAATCCAAGGTAGTTGAGTTAAACCAATATGAGCTCTGCAAGCACAGGTACCTTAGAGACAGTGAAGACAACTTACTCTGAATCACAACCTTCCTTTGCAGCATCAACCTTTGAAGCTGTGTCTGGGTTCCCTGTTGCCAGTGGACATCCCCTTTGTATCAGAGCCAGGGGCTGTGCAGCCACCAGCACCAAGAAGATTTAAGCTTACCTCTCAGCTTTTGTCTTGCATCTTTCAGAGTCTGATGGATTTGTATAGCAAGCTTCCTGCCAATGGACCATCTGGAAGGGCTGGAGGCACTAGGGAATCTGGGTCTGCTGGGCTCCTCTTTCTCATTTGGTTTCTATTATTTGCTGGAATTATCAGTGTCTGTCTTAGTGTCCTTGTGATGGATGATGTGATATAGCACTTTGATCCCCCTTTAAGAAAGGAGGAATTGTTGCCCTAGCTGCTAAGAGCTGTAGGCAGCTGCCAGCCCCTTTAATAGATCGGTGGAGAGCCACCTTGCTCAAGGTCATGCTTCCTTCCCACGGTAGTCAGCATCCAATGATGGTTGGTCCACAGTGAACTTAAAAGGCAAGCCCTCTTGCCCCAATAGGGGCAGCTCTGAAGTTCCCAATAGTTTTGGCCAAAACCATTGTTGAGCCTGCCTTACAGCTGTACTTCTCCCTTACCCCAATCCTACTATTGGAAGTCTCTTCCCTTTCATTTGTAACAATGCCAAGAGCCCTTCCCAGTAAATCCCCTAATCCCTGGAGAGCCCAACCTGTGACAACTCTAACACTCCAGGCATTGAACTTCAAGTGTGGAATTGGAGGGTAGAGACGTTATGGTTTATCTACATGGACCAGTTGCAGATGAGTCACTGTCAGGGTGTGCTCCCAAGAGTCAAGGAGTGGTAGAAGAGATTGCCAGACATACCTAGGACCTTGGGACCTTCTCAATCCGGTTGTTTATTCTCTGTTCTCCTTGGATTGGCCAAATTGGTCTCTACATTAATTTCAGTCATCCAAGAGTAAATCCTCTTGAAGAGGCCAGAAAATCTGAGCAGGGAAAAGTTGAGGCAATGGTTTTCTCTGCCAAGTATGTTTCAGTGGGGTTCAATGTTCCCTTTTTGTTTTCTTTGTCTTCTACTTTGCTTGCACTTAATATGGGTTTTTAACTGACATTTGAAAATTAGGTTCTATTTTCTTCTTTTTTTTTTCCAGTAAAGTCAATTTGGCAATTAGTGCTAAGCACTCAGATTGTAGCCCATGTAACAAAGATCATAGCCTCATGGAAAGAAGAAAGGCAAAGGGTGACTTCGTGTATGTTTACAACCTTGTTAAGGCTCTCGTATCTTTTACTTTCCTGGTATGTTTGAAATTTCTCAATCCAGGTGGGGATGAGCTATACTCTGCATTCACTGCCTCTGAAAAACAATAGTGCAAGTTGGAGAGAGGAAAGGCAGGGGCATCTCTGGAAGGTGGGATTGAGGGCACTTAAAATATGTTTTTTTTTAAAATAATGTATCCCTGGAACTGGACTATGTATATGTTAGTAAACCTAAATAGGAGAGGGAACTCCAAAATTACATCTCCAAATACTGACTCTTATATTGACTCTGATAAGAGAACAAGAAAACTCATTTGCCCTTTCTCTGTTTTAGGGCAAAACAGAGATCATAAAACTGATCTTTTATGATCTATTAAGGAGAAGTAAGGCTATCAGACTGACTTCTGTGATTGGGCAGAAACATACCTGTTAGATGGTCAAATTCTCACGAACACAGAGCATGAAAGAAATATGAAGCAATTGACCTTAAGACATATTGCTTACCACAAATTCCAAATACAGTAATGGTGGGAAAAATCTTTTAAAAAGCAGATCTGCAACTGTGGGTTTAACTATTGCCTTTGATCTGTGCTTTTCTTTAAGAATAGTGAATATCCCTGCCCTTCAGTGTTGAAAACAAGAGGGAAACTTAAAGGATTAACTCCCGAATGTGAGGACTTCAGTTTTTTTTTTATAAAAGTTCTCTTACAAAATGGCAAAACCTCAGCGCTACTGCTCAAAATTTCCTTGAAGAAGCACACGCTGTTGGAGGTGGAGGGATGAAATGGCAAAGAAGGGCAGAAAGGGACCCCAGGAGACCAAACTGTTTCAAGGCCAAGTTGGCTCAGAGAGTGAACATTCCGGAATTCTCACTCCAGCACCACTGTCATAGGACACTAGGTACTCACTTCCCGTATCTCTAAAATGGAATTGGTTATACATGGTGCCTCTCAGCTGTTGTAAAAGTCACTTTAAGCAAAATAGATCTTTTCACAACATTTTCACCTAGACGGAACCGAGAAGTGATGAGTGTCGAATTCCAGATGTTGACGATCCTCTATTGCCATCATTTCTCTCTACTCCTGCCTCTTTTTTGACAGCCCAGGGTATGGATGGTATCCTGAGATGGCTCACTGCTCTCTCTGTCTCTCTCCCCTCCCTTCCTCCCTCTCCCTTCTTTTCCCCCTCTCCCTGTTTATTTCTCCCTTTGACGAACACTGCCATCTATCAGAGTAAAAAACTTTGCATATATTTAAAGGAAAAAAAATTCTTTTCTCCCCAGATATTGCACAAGGAGCAAACACAATCAAAGATCAACTGCTTGGAAATATGAAAAGTGTCTTTTCAATGGTCCCAGGGAAGTCGAATGCCTGTAACATGAAGAGGTTTACCATCTGCCATCCAAACATATTCCTTTTTTTCAGGAAACAGCATGGTGCTGGGCTCAGGGAGGTCCCATTCCTTCCTCCCCCTTTTTTTTTTTTTTTTTTTAATTTTAAGGAAAAATCCTGGCTAATGGTTTAACTGGTTTTCTTAAAGACAGCAGCCTTCCTACAGTTTTTCATGATGCTTGCAGTTCTTGATGCCTGGAAGCTGTACTGATTGACAAAGAGGTAGAGAAATGTTCATGTATCCAATGGGTCATCAGACACATCCAGGAGCCAAGCAAACTCATCTCATCCACAGAGGCAAACTTCCACTGCTGAGAAGCACTAAATGCACACAGATCAGAGGTCTAGGCAAGTTGCTGATGGGTGATTAACACTGTCTGAAAAGTCTTCTGTATTACAAAGAGGAAATGTGAAAGAGCATCCGATAGAAATTAAAAAATAATAAGACTGGGCATGGTGGCTCACACCTGTAATCCCAGAACTTTGGGAAGCCAAGGCAGGTGAATCACCTGAGGACAGTAGTTCGAAACCAGCCTGAGAAACATGGTGAAACCCCATCTGTACTAAAAACATAAAAAATTAACTGGGCATGGTGTCATGTACTTATAATCCCAGCTACTTGGGAGACTGTGTCAGGAGAATCACTTGAACCTGGGAGGTGGAGGTTGTAGTGAGCTGAGATCATGCTTCTGCAATCCAGACTGGGGAACACAGTGAGACTGCCTCAAAATAATAATAATAATAATAATAATAATAATAATAATATTTATAAGGCACTCTGTTCTTTTATAAAGCTTGAAACATGTTTAATTCTCATCACAAATTTATGAGTTAAAAAAGACAGTTCTTTTCTAGTTAGAAAAGATAAATGGCTTACTATTGTTAGTCAGGGACCAAGACACAGTAAGCCCATATGGAATGAAGGCCTTCTGACTCCAGAACTGTGTTCTTTCCAGCACATGAGGCACGTGTTCCCCCGGGAACTGCCAGGCCAGCCAGGGGATCTGAGTAGCAGCAGCAGGAGGGAACAGTCCAACAGCATGCATCACAGCCTGGGGCCAAAGCTCAATCCTACCCCTACTCAGCTGCGTGGACATCTCTGCAGCAGATGGTCATGATGCACTACGCAACATCTCCTTCATCCACTTGATTTCAGCACAGCGGTGGTGGACAGTTCCATACATTTTGCAGCATCCCTCCTCCAACATAAGGTCTCTGCCTTGCTCACACAAGCCTTCCTCTGAAGTTCAAAAGGCACTCAGCAGCCACCTGTAGGTGGAACCTGGACATGCAGAAAAGATAATGAGCACTTAACCAATAGCAGAAGATCCATGGGTAAACACCACAGCTCCCCTATCCTAGTTCTGCACTGTTCCTCTGAGGGTTCCCAGGACTGAGCCCCAGCTGCCCACAGCAGTAACCAGTCATTAACAGACCCTTTATTAGCTTTTCTCCCTTCCTGTTTTACTCTTTCCATTCCCTCACTCCTGGCTCCTGAGCTCACCTCCCAAATAACCTTTCTATACTCAAACTCTTATCTCAGGCTTTGCCTTCAAAGAAACCCAAACTAACGTCAGTTTCCTTCCTTAATCCACTTCCCCTGCAACTCTCACTGTATTATTAATCATGACCAGCGAGCCCCACCTTCTCTTTCTTTTAACCACCCTCCCCTCCCACTTCATTGCTCAGTCAGTCCTCTTTGTAACAGCATTAACAATTGCTGGTGGCTGTTTGCCATCTTTGCTGTCCTGGAATCTTAAAGGCAGGGGGTTGCTGGCAGTATTGACCACTCTTCCTAGCACCCATCACATTATGAGGTAGCTTCCTCTTACATGTGCATGCCCCAAGACCGCGGCTGGCAAAATTTTTCTCTAAGGGACCAGATAGCAAATAATTTAGGGGTTTTGGGTCATACGGTCTCTGTTGCAGCTATTCAACTCTGCTATTACCATGAGAATGCAATCATGACAAGACATAAACACATGAGCAGGGCTGTGTGGCACTTTACTTATAGACACTGGTCTGTGTTTCGTATAATTTTGATGCCATGAAATATTTTTTTTATTTTTTCAATTTTTTTCAACCATTAAAAAATGCAAAGGCCTTTCTTAGCTCTTGGGTTGTACAGGAACAAGCCATGGCAGGACTGGCTGCCTCTGCCTACCCTTACCCTTGGTTTTGAGCTACTTGAGAGAGGAAATGACTTGTTCAGGCAGCCTCTCCGATGTTTAGCACAGAGTGTGGCACTCAGAACGTGCTCAGCACTCACTGGGTGGCTACGTAAACGGAGCAAATGCCAGCCCTTAGATTGCTTCCTAAACAACATTCACTTGCTCAACCTCATATCCCATCTCCCCGTGAAGTCTCTCAAAAGGCAGCTGCTTCCCCAACTTAATGTTCCTCAATCATCTGGGATGTTTTCCTCAGTACCAATGGCTCTCTGAAAAGCACTTACATTATATGAATTTGCGTTCATTGCCAGCAGCATAAAACCTCTTTCCCAGTCTTGCTTCCAAAACTTTCCAGGAAACAGTTTAGCACCCTAAGCATCTGAATTTGGGTGTTGAAAACAGGAACTTAGGTAACAGGTGTTTCTGTTGCTCTGGCCAGGAAAAGGGGAAAATTTCAACCATGTTGAAAGCTTTGTTGTTGAAATGACACACACACCATGGAAAAATAATTATTACAATCTGAGCAAGCAATATTGCCAGACCGGTATTATGTAAGCCCCGAGTACATTCCCTTAGATGACACCCCATTGATTTCATCCACACCGTTAGGATAACCATCTGCAGACTCAGCCTAAAGGATTTATCACCTCCTGGTTCTGCCGCTAGAACAAGTGCCCATTGTCGATAAGATCAGGAGGCTGATTTAACAAATTGAACTCTAATATGATTTTCCTAAGAAAATTTATCATCCCCGGATCCTCTCTGGCTTGTTGAAACAGTCCCCACAGGCGATTAAGAGATAAGGAAGTTCTGAAACAGCATGGCCTTTGGGCTCAGCCCTGCCCTGATTCTTGGATCAAGCTTTGTGGCTGTGTGGGCACACGCTACATCCAAGAGCTCCTGAAGAAACATAAGTGAGGTTGGGGCAGACTGACCCAGCCAAAGCTCCTGTGTGGCGCAGGGATGCTGAGCTGACCCCAGGCAAAGGTAGGATGGGCACATCCATCTAAGCTTCTGATGGTCTCATCTGAGTCCCCCTCTAATTGATGTGCTCCATACACCCCTATTGCCCAAAGCCAGACCCTTGTATCTTTGCCAACTTCTTCTCTATCAAAACTTGTTTTCGGAAACAATATCTGATGAACTTATTCATACTGAAATGCTGACTTCCCTAGAATAATTATAACTAGTTGTTCATTGCCTATCTCTTTCCATTGGAATATAAGCTCCAGAAGGCCAGTGCCTGCTTATATCTTTACTTAACAAATTATCAATACATCTTTTTTGTTTTATTTATTTATTTAGAGATGGAGTCTCACCTCAGTCCCCCAGGCTAGAGTACAGTGGCACAATCTTGGTTCACTAAAACCTTTACCTCCTAGGTTCCAGTGATTCTCCTAAATTCCCCATTTGTAAGATCAGACCTGGTGTGTCAGTTCAGCATTGCTTTCCTTCCTTGAGATCCTGATTTTTTTGATAATAAAGATATAAAGATGATGAAGACAATGGCTTCAATTTAATGTGCTTGACACATTCTATTCACTGTATGAGAAGATCTTTTGGCCAGGTGCAGTGACTCACACCTGTAATCCCAGCACTTTGGGAAGCCAAGTCGGGTGACTCACTTGAGGTCAGGAGTTTGAGACAGCCTGGCCAACATGGTGAAACCCCATCCCTATTAAAAATACAAAAATTAGCTGGGTGTGGTGGTGGGTACCTGTAATCCAAGTTACTCAGGAGACTTAGGCAGAAGAATTGCTTGAACCCAGGAGGCAGAGGTTGCAGTAAACCAAGATTATGCCACTGCACTCTAGCCTAGGTGACAGAGTGAGACTCCATCACACACACAAAAGAGGGCTCAAAGTGTCTGAGCCGAGATCACACCACTGCACTCTAGCCTGGGCGACAAAATGAGACTCAGTCTCAAAAAAAAGCTATTAAAAAAACTAATTACCCTATTTAATCTTAGAAATAGCTCTCATTTTTATCTCCCTATTTTACAGACTTACAGAGGTTATCTAACTTACCCAGGGTTCAAATAGCTTATAACCAGCAAGGCAGAGATTCAAACTCAGGTCTGTTGTTATTCATATGTACTGTGGTAAAGGCCTTGCTTATATCATCTCTAATTCTTGCCACAATGCTGCAAGGGAGGTATTAGTAGCGCTTTTTTATAGCTGTGATGAATGAGGTTCAGAAGAGCTAACGACTTGTTCAGGGTTACAGCTACAAAGTGATGGAGTTGATATCTGAACTGAGAATTGTTTCTTCAACATGCAGTTTTGTTGTTCTAGAATTGTGAGTCATTATTATTGTCTCCTTTCAATTTAAAAAAAAAATCAAATTTTCAATAATAAGCATATATTATTTTTACTTGTATTTTTAATAGTCTTTTTATTACAAAAGTAATATATGAATACATGCTTACTGTAAAAACACCACTTTAGAAATTATATTACTTTTATAATGAGAAGAAGAGATTATAAAAATATTATTGCATGTTTCTTTAGGTTTACTGATTACTTCATTCTTGTAATCACTAGCAATTCTTAGAGAAAAGGGGCAATACCCCCATTTTTCAAATAAAGGCCCTGGCAAGTAGTGAGAGTGCTTTTTTTTTTTTTTTGCAGTGAAGTGCAGTGGTGCAATCTTGGCTCATTGCGACCTCTGCCTCCTGGATTCAACTGATTCCGATTCTCCTGCCTCAGCCTCCCAGATAGAGTGCTCTTCACTATTGGTTTATATTGAGAGATTCAGCTCATCCCTCATCCTGCTGCTTCTACTCAGTCTGCCAATACTGGGACAGTCAAGGTAGGCTTCAGTGGTGCCAAGGGGAGACAAGCTTCTCCTGTTCCTCCTGCAGTGGCAGTGTGGCTTACAGTCTGTGGGGTGCAGGGCGTTGGGGATAGATTAAGCATATAAGGAAATATTGGTGGTGATGAAGATCTTGAAACCCCGAGGATCACTAGGATCAGAGCATGACAAAGCCAGTCCACTCAAGTGAAGAAATTGGTACTTAATGAAAGAGCTACTTACAAGGGTGTGGGCAGGGTTAAAGAAACCAATAAGTGGGCCAAGTGCAGTGACTCACATCTGTAATCCTAGCACTTTGGGAGGCCAAAGCAGGTGGATCATCTGAGGTCAGAAGTTCAAGACCAGCCTGGCCAATATGGTGAAACCCCATCTCTACTAAAAAAAAAAATACAAAAAAATAGCCAGGCATGGTGGTGTGCACCTCTAATCCCAGCTACTTGAGAGGCTGAGGCAGGAAAATCACTTGAGCATGAAAGGCAGAGGTTGCAGTGAGCCGAGATTGTGTTATTGCACTCCTCGAACTGGGATTACAGGCATAAGCCACCATGCCTGGCTTCCTCTTTTAAAATAGACTAATTTTTAGAAAAGTATTAGAGTTGCAGAAAATGTTTAAAGGTAGTGCAGAAACTTCTACCCCAAGTTTCCCCTAATATTAACGTCTTACATTAGTATTGAGCATTTGCTATAGTCAGTGATCAAGATTGATGTATGACTATTAATTAGAGTCCATTGTCTTTTCAGGTATCCTTACTTCCTCTGCAATGTTCTTTTTTTATTCCAGATACCACATCACTTTCAGTTGTCATGTCTCCTTAGGCTCATTTTAACTGGAGTGGTTTCTTAGGCTTTCCTGTGTTTGAGGTCTTTGACAGTTTTGATCAGTTCTAGTCAGTTATTTTATAGAATACCCCCTGTATTGGAATTTGTCTGATGTTCTTCTCATGACAATACTGCAGTTATGGGTTATTGGGAGAAAAGCCACAGAGGTAAAGTGCCATTACCTCACTTCATATCAAGGGTACCCGCTATCAGCTTGGTTAGTGACTGTTGATGTTGACCTTGATCACCTGGCTGGAGCAATGTTTATCAGGTTTCTGGATGTAAAGTTACTCTTTTTCCCCTCTTCTCAATAGTATGATCTTTGGAAGGAAATCACTGTGCATGGTTCATTCCTATGGACTGAGGGATTATGTCCCCCTCCTGGAGGATGGAAGATCTATTTACATTATTTGGGATTCTTCTGCACAGGAGATTTCTCTCCTCTTTCCTATTTATTGATTTAGTCAATAATCTATTTATATCAGTATGGACTCATAAATACTTATTTTATACTTTGGGATATAATCCAATGCTACTCTATCACATTGATCAAATTGTTCTGGATTGACCACTGGGAGCTTCTTCGGTTACCTCCTGTGTTCCTGTGATAAACCTCTATCAGTGCATTTCTCTCTCTCTCTCTGTCTCTCTCTGTCTCTCACTCTCTCTCTCTCTCTCTCTCTCTCTGTGTATGTGTGTGTGTGTACACGTACGTGTGTGTGTGCGTGCACAGTTTCTTATCTTTTGGCACTACGAGATGCTTCAGGCTTATTTTGTGTATTTCTGCTCTAGTCCCAGAATCTGTCATTTCTCCAAGGATCCTCTGTTTCTGTTATTGGAAAATGATATTTGAAACTAAGATTTGAATGTTAGGTGTGCTTGTCATCACCAAGGTATTGTTTCTTGTCACCCCTCTTAACTGAGAACAAAAAATATACTTGTATATCCTAGCTCACATCTATATCTATACACACTTCTTTTTGTTTTTTGTTTTTTTTGAGACAGAGTCTTGCTCTGTCACCCAGGCTGGACTGCAATGGAACAATCTCAGCTCACTGCAACCTCCACCTTCCAGGTTTAAGCAATTCTCCTGCATCAGCCTCCCAAGTAGCTGGGACTAAAAGTGTGCACCACCATGCCTGGCTAATTTTTGTATTTTTAATAGAGACGGGGTTTCACCATGTTGGCCAAGCTGGTCTCAACCTCCTGAACTTGAGTGATCTGCCTGCCTCAGCCTCCCAAAGTGCTGGGATTACAGGCATGAGCTACTGCACCCAGATTCATATATATGCACTTCTATATGTTACCATCCGTATCTATACTAAGCTAAACATGAGTTCATAGGATGTGTCCAACTCTAATCTTTTACTACATGAATCTCCTAGGCTATCATCCTTTCTGATCTGTAAATTTCCACTCTGATAGTGATAAACCTGGCTCCCACATGTGCTATTTATTCACTTAATTGTTCACATCTAATATATACGTATAGCAGTATCAGAACTGTTGGCGCATGCACCTGTGGTTTACAACTAACCAACTTGTATAAATGCAGTGCTTTATCAACTAGAGTACAGTGCTTAGGGGCTGTTTCTTTTGTCTTCAATCTCAGATTTCACTAATTACTAGTGACTTCGGTCAACGTCATTTCCCTTGCCCCTTCAGTGAAGTTGTTTCTTATATTTGTAACACAGTTAGATTCTCTTGTCATTGTCTGCACTCCTTCCTGGGACTCATCAATTTCTTCAATGATTTTTTTTAAATGTACATAATGGGCCGGGCGCGGTGGCTCATGCCTGTAATCCCAGCACTTTGGTAGGCCAAGGCAGGTGGATCACGAGGTCAGGAGTTTGAGACCAGCCTGACCAAGATGGTGAGACCCCATCTCTATGAAAAATACAAAAATTAGCTAGTCATGGTGGCGTACACCTTTAATCCCAGCTACTGGGCGGCTGAGGCAAGAAAACTGCTTGAACCCGGGAGGTGGAGGTTGCAGTGAGCTGAGATCACACCACTGCACTCCAGCCTGGGGGAAAGAGCAAGACTCCATCTCAAGAAAAAAAAAATGTACATACGTTAAGCTTCACTCTTTGTGCCATAAAATTCTATAGGTTTTGACAAATAGATAATAATATATATGCATAATGTCATTCACCTACTGCAGAATAATTTTACTGCTTAAACACCACTATGCTTCACCTATTCATCCCTTTCCTTATACCTTTGGATATCGGGAAACCACTGATGATTTTATTGGCCATACAGATTTTCCTTTTCCAGAATGTTGTATCGCTGGAATCATACAATACATAACTTTTTATGACCATCTTAGAAACTTTGTTTCTATCACGTATTTTTTGTGACTTGATAGATAGCGTGCTTCTTTTAATCACTGAATAATATTCCAGAGTATGAGTGTAGCATAGTTTCTTGATCCATTTATCTACTGAAGGACATTTGGCTGCTTCCACTTTTTGATGATTATGAACAAAGTTGCTAAAAACATGGATGTGCAGGTTTCTGTGTGAACGTAAATTTTTATACCCATTGGGTAAATACCAGGGATCATGTTAAAAGATTATGCTTAGCTTTGCAAGAAACTGCCAAACTGTGTTTCAAAGTGACTGCAGCATTCTGCATTCCCATCAGCAATGACTGAGGGTTCCTCTTGCTCTGAGCCTTCCCTTTTAATTCAAATCATATATCTCACAACATGAAGAAAAGCTCCTAGCCAAGCTCCTTGCCACAGAAGGCAGAGTTTCCATAAGAAGAAGTAATGAGCCAGGTGTGGTGGCTCACACCTGTAATCCCAGCACTTTGGGAGTATGAGGTGGGTGGATCACCTGAGGTTAGGTGTTCAAGACCAGCCTGACCAACATGGAAAAACCCCGTCTCTACTAAAAATACAAAACTTAGATGGGTGTGGTGGTGCATGCCTGTAATCCCAACTACTTGGGAGGCTGAGGTAGGAGAATCGCTTGAACTTGGGAGGTGGAGGTTGTGGTGAGCAGAGATTGAGATTGTGCCATTGCACTCCAGCCTGGACAACAGGAGTGAAACTGTCTCAGAAGAAGAAGAAGAAGAAGAAGAAGAAGAAGAAGAAGAAGAAGGGGAGGAGGAGGAGGAGGAGGAGGAGGAGGAGGAGGAGGAAAAAGGGGTAATGACTGGGGCACAAGTCCCCAGGATATACATGTCCATAACTCTAGCAGTCATGAGTTCATAGAAAATACGTAGGACTGCCATATTTCTGCAGTATGAGGGGAGGTGATGATTCCCTGAATAAATAAGAGAATAAGATGTAGCAGATACACAAGATAATTGGACTTCTCATTACACGGTCAGAAGTAGTTTTCTGATATCAAAAAGGAACTTCAGTAATCAACACTCGAGATGAACATATGTAAACTAGGTCCCAAATTTCCTCACATACATGATAGTCAAAACAAATTAACCAGGAGGAGGCTTTACAGTATGAAATTGTGACATAACAGAGCAATTAAGAACTTGCTACTTTTTCATTTACCGACGCTCAACCTCAAAGATTCATTGCGCCTGTTCTATGGGCCAGCCACGTGCAAGGTGCCAGCATCCCAGAACTCACAGTACAACCAAGGAGACTAACATGCCCCCAGATCATCCCTATCCAATATGGCACACAGAATATCAAAGAAACACACATTGACTTTGGAACTGATGATACAAATCTGGTTAGGAAGAGAGAACAAGTTCCGTGGCCATTTCAACAACAGTCTTTGCATCCAAGGAACCTGGTCAGTCAACCTGAGGGACCATAATTACTTTTTCAGGGCTTATGCTAAATCACTGCAATGAGATTTGTATAGATGGATTTGAAAGAGGGGATGGATTCCCTGTGTTTTTGAGGCTATTGTGGAGGGAAGGGTGGCAGGGGTCAAAGGAAGAAGTTCAGTGGTGGAGCAGCCCTGGGCAGAGAGAAGCAGAGACATTTATTACAGGAGCAGCTGCAACCCTACTCACCGGTTTCCAAAGCTTCCCTGTCATTTGGAGAAAAGGCAGCACACATTTTAAGGACACAGTAGATTGCAAGCAATTGATAGGTCAACACGGCTGGCTGGGCTGGTGATTTTGTAATTACGAAGCAGATTTTTTAGACAGAATGGTTACCCCAACTGTGTAATTAAGAGAATAGTTAAGGAATGTTGCTGGGCTGTGCATCACCCTGGGGCTGGAACTGCCACATGGTTACAATAGAAAAATGCAGTCAGGCTTCATCATAGGGCCATTGCTAATTAATTGAAACAAATATTTGCAATAACAATTCCTATAGATGATATATTTGCAACAGTTGAATGCTGAGAGACTCTTAATAGGGAAGTCTGATCAGGGGTGAAAATAATAGAAAACCAGGTGGTAGTCCCCAGGTTAGAGAAAACCAATGGGCCGGGTGAAATTGGATGGCCTCGGTGCAATTTTAGTTGAATCCAGCTCTGTAGCACTAGTTTGGACCTTATTTTGTCAGTGTATTTACTGTAGAATGGATGTGGCTAAATTGGAGAAATTCCAGAAACTAGCAAGACTGGTTTGAGTTGGAAAATAGCACTTAGGAGGAAGGTGAGAAAGAAAGAGATCATTTAGTCTGGGATGTAAGTCTGCATAACACATTAATAGAGACTTTCAACATGATGAGAAGTTTTCCTTTCCAAGAATAGAAATTAGCCACATCGATCTCCTCTGAGCAGAAAGACGTAAACAGCTGCAGAATGAGGAAATGAACTAAGCAAAAAGTTTGATGTTTTAGATTGTAAAATAGGAGACTACACGGGTATTTGATCAAATTCCCATGAACACGTTTTAGAACTGCAGCGAGGCTGTAAATCCCAACACAGGTCCCTCGGTGATCTGCGCAAACCTTCATTTTGCTTCGTATTATTCTAGCCATCTTCTTGGTTGGAAATCTTTAAACCCCCTTTGTTAGATGAAAGCACTACTTTGGTAAAAAAAATATATAGGCCAAATCATTAACAAAGGACCCGATCTCATACATCAGAAGTGGGGTCAGTTTATAGCTTATAACTCAATCCACTTAAGGCTTAGGTATAGATTATATATTCTTTGGAGGTGGCTTCCAACTTTAGGATTCTAGAAAGAACCACTTTCTTTGTATCTCCCATGACTGCTACTGTGCTCAACCCATAGTAGGTGCTCAGTAACTATGGCTACTAGAGATCATATGTAATAGAAATCCTCAGTGTGCTTGTTTAAAATGCAGATGAAATCATAATCTCAGGAAATTTACATTTTAAATGACATCTGCCCGTGATTTTGAAAACTCCTGGCCTAGGGCAACCAAACTTCAGCACTGGGCTTGAAGTCATCTTCCTGGGAATAGCATCCTAGGAGAAAATGCTAGGATCTCAGTGATCAGAGGGAGAAGCTCTTATCTGGTTAACAAATTCAAGCTGCATCTACTCAGCCAGCCAGGTTGGCATGCATAGATAATATTGAAAGAGGAAGAATTGAGGGAAGGACAGAGTGATCAAGGGGCAGAGACCAGTCCTGAGATGGAAACAGTAACTTGCACAGTGGCTGAGAAAATAGAACATAGTTTTTGATTTTTTTAATTGTAAAATATTTTGGAGGGGAGAGCAAAATCTTTTAACACTTTTAATAAATTTAGAGTTTTATATAAAAAAAAAAAAAACAAAACAGGAAGACCTGCTGAAACGAACCTAGATGTTTCCGGCACTGCAAACGCCTCATGGGTATGTGCGGAGGTTCTGTGAGAAGTTGACGTCATCGCTCTCAGGGCCTAATTACGAATCAGTTTGTTCCAGCAGCCCCCTTTGCTTCTGCAGGGGTTTGGCCAGGCAGGAAGGCACATCACTGGTAACAGACAGAGGTGCACAAGACCCTCAGTGCTCCAAAAGCCATGTTCCTTCGGCTATGGGGTGAGAAACCACAGGAGGCATCTAACACCTTCCTAGTTTGTCAATTTTATTCAGTGTTCAGGAACTAAACAAATTTTTTTACATTAAAACCAAGATGGTAGGCCAGGCACAGGGGCTTATGCCTGTAATCCCAGCACTTTGGGAGGCCAAGGTAGGTAGATCACCTGAGGTCAGGAGTTTGAGACCAGGCTGGTCAACATGGTGAAACCCTGTCTCTATTAAAAACACAAAAATTAACCAGGCATGATGGTGGGCACCTGTAATTCCAGCTACTCGGGAGGCTGAGGCAGGAGGATTGCTTGGACCTGGGAGGTGGAGGTTGCAGTGAGCAGAGATCGCATCACTGCACTTCAGCCTGGGCGACAGATCAAGACCCTGTCTCAAAAATACAAAATAAAGTAATGGATTTTATTTTGTAATAAAGTAATGTATTTTATTACTATATATTTATTTTACAAAAGAATAAATACTATATATTTATTTTACAAAAACAAAGTAATGTATTATATTATAGGATGAAAAAATTCACATCTTTAAACACACACAGAGAGAGAGAGAGAGAGAGAGAGAATAAAGAAATTTCTCCCCTCATAACATTCTTTTAGAAGCTCCAGAACCTCAGATATATGTACTCACTCTCCTCTAAGGATGTTGTGGGCAGCGCTGTTCCTAGAACTTTCTTCAACCAAAGAAATGTTCTGTATAGACATATATGCTACTGAGCCCTTGAAATATGACTGGTGAGACTGAGGCACTGAAGTTTTCATTGTATTCCATTTTAATTAATTTAAATTTAAATAGCCACGTGTAGCCAGCAGCTACTGCATGGGGCAAGTTTAAAAGAAAAGTTTACATTTTAGTCCCAATGTCTCCTGAGAAAAGTCTTTGGGAATTAAGGAAGAATTAAGAAAATGGAGCCAAAGAAGAGGCATCTGCAGCATTTTCCCTCTGTCCATCATCCTTCACTTCTGTTCCAAATCTTCTCATTACCTGGAGTCCGTTTTCCAGTCTGCAGGAAGAAGGAGCACACAGCAGACAGAAAGAACAGCTTCTCTGGAAAGCCAAGAATGAGGAAGAGGGAGTGTGATAAAGAACCCATCTTTGGCAGGGTGTGGTGGCTCACCTATAATCCCAACACTTTGGGAGGCCAAGGCAGGTGGATCACTTGAGGTCAGAAGTTCAAGACCAGCTTACCCAACATAGTGCAACACTGTCTCTACTAAAAATACAAAAATTAGTTGGGCATGGTGATGCACACCTGTAATCCCAGTCACTCGGGAGTGAGAATCATTTGAACCCAGGAAGCAGAGGCTGCAGTGAGCTGAGATTGCACTGTTGCATTCTAGCCTAGGTGACAGAGACTCTGTCTCAAAACAAAACGAAACAAACAAACAAACAAACAAAACCCATCCTGGGTGTCTTCTGTCCCCTCAACAAGATCTTAGGAATCTTGGAGGCAGTCATCTTCAAGTTCATCTTATGGAAGTGGAAACTGAGACTTGGGGGTAGAAATATTTATTGTCCCAGTGACTTGGTGAATGAAATGGTGCTAGCATTCTCAGCCTTCTGCCACCGTGAGCTCACTCCTATACTGCGTATGTGTCCTTCTCAGGGGAAGATGATGGGTTGTTCTTCTTTGGCCTGCAAGGTTGCTAAGATTTCAAAGCAAAACAATATCCTTGTAATTTGACCATATGTATCCCATGATTTACAAATGCCCCTCTGACCTAGGGATTCCTGCACTAGTAATTTATTCAAAGTAAATCACGGGGAAATGTGAACAATATTGAAATTAAGTAGAAAAAAACTGTGTGTGTGTGTGTGTGTGTGTGTGTGTGTGTGTGTGTGTGTGTATACACACATACAAAAAAAAATATTATTATTTTTTTTTTTTTGAGGTAAGGTCTCCCTTTGTCACCCAGGCTGGAGTGCAGTGGTTCCATCACAGCTTACTGCAGCCTCAACATCTCAGGCTCAGGTGATCCTCCCACCTCAGCTTCCTGAGTAGCTGGGACAATAGGCACATGCCACCATATTTGGCTAGTTTTTGTATTTTTAGTAGAGACAGAGTTTCAACATATTGCCTAGTCTAGTCTCAAACTGGACTCAAGTGATCCACCTGCCCCAGTTTCCCAAAGTGTTGGGATTACAGGTATGAGCCACCACACCTGGCCATATATTTAAACACATATATAATCTCAAGAAGAGTGTGTGTGTGTGTGTGTGTGTGTGTGTGTTTAGATGGAATTTTGCCCTGTTGCCCAGGCTGGAGTGCAGTGGCATGATCTCGGCTCACCACAACCTCTGCCTCCCAGGTTAAACCAATCCTCCTGCCTTAGCCTCCTGAGTAGCTGGAATTACAGGCATGCAGCAGCATGCCCAGCTAAGTTTTTGTACTTTTAGTGGAGACAGAGTTTCACCATGTTGGCCAGGCTGGTCTTGAACACCTGACCTCAAGTGATCCACCCACCTTGGCCTCCAAAAGTCCTGGGATTACAGGCATGAGCCACTGCACCTGGCCTGTTCTCAAGAGTTTTTTAATGCATGTGTACGTTTATTGCAAAAATTAGAAAATATATAGTGATTATCTCTAGTAGGGTTATAGATGATTTTAGTTTTCTGCTTTATGCTTTCTGTACTATAATAGGAAAGGTCAACTGATAAACACTGACACTTCATTTATTAATAGTGATTTAGTAGTTGTGATCAGTGAAAGCCTGTAATATCAACTTCACTGTTGTGGACAGACCTTAGTGGGCTTTGGTCCTGCCTCCTGGGAGTGGGTGTTCTAGGTCAGTATGGAATTTTACAGATCCTCTTCACTTCCCATGTAAGTTTCCTCTGCAGAGGACCCAGTGTGGAGGAGGCATGTTTAGGAGGCAGTGCCCAGGCAAGAAACAGGTAGCCTATGGTCTAAATGTACAGCCTCATAGGCACCTGCTAGGAAAAGCAGTGCCTTAGTTTATAATAAGTTGACTTCTGGCCGGGCACAGTGACTCACACCTGTAATCACAGCACTTTGGGAGGCTGGTGGATCACCTAATGTCAGGAGTTCAAGAGCAGCCTGGCCAACATGGTGAAACCCCCATCTCTACTAAAAATAAAAAAATAGTTAGCCAGGCGTGGCGGTGGGCGCCTGTAATCCAAGCTACTCAGGAGGCTGAGACAGGAGAATTGCTTGAAGCCAGGAGATGGAGTTTACAGTAAGCCGACACTGTACCCCTGTACTCCAGCCTGGGTGACAGAGTGAGACTCCATCTCAAAAAAAAAAAAGTTGACTTCCAGGCTAACACTAGCTCTGTGCAGACAGGCTTTTTGGTATCAGCGACCTGATCCTATTCACTGTGAAGTACAAACCTGGCAAACACATGCGGGGCTTCAGGGGAAGTCGCCCTCAGGAGAGCCATCAAAAGTCAAGGCAAATGCCAATATCTCAAGCACACCTAATTCCTAACCATACAATGCAATTCCAAGTTCATCTCTTCCCTAAGGTGGTGTGAGGTTGAAACTGGTGGGCTTCACTTTTGAAAGCATTTGCTAATAGAATGTGGGATTTCTGAAAGCAGTTGCTGATAGAACACGACTAATAACTAAGGAGTGGTTTCTAAGGTGTTGAGAGAGCTCATTGCAGAAGTGAGCCAGCCGTCCCCAGACCACTGACAGATGTGAGATCAGTTGAGGCTGGGCTATCTGTGGTGATGTGCTGCTCCTACTGAGAGCACGCTGCTTTGCAGGCAGGACACGTAACGGTGCATTATACATCTCCCAGCTTGCCACATCCTGTTATGTTACATCCCATCAGCCTAAGCCATGATGGAGGCAAACACAACCCGGGGTGACATGTAGCGCTTTGCAATGCGTCGTAGCATTTAAATCTACATCGGCCAAGTTGCACACATCAGCTTGGACACAAGATGCTCATTATTCAGAGAATGTGATCTAATGCGCAGGGACTGCTGGCTGAGGGTATAAAATGCACTAAGGGAGAGCATGTGTGTCACACTCCATCTGAGAACCAAGGTTCATCCACTACATTGAATTCCCATTTCTCCACTGGAAAACTCCACAACCACCAAATCCTTATGAGACACTATCTGATAAACAAAACATTCCAAACTTTTGGAAAGAAGAAGATGCCTCCTGTGCAGTATGGGAAGAATCATACCGGGCAGAGACCTTCAAGTATCGATTCTAACGAGTAGTAAGATGATTTCCAAAGCATGTGACTGGATAATAGCTGGCACCTCCACTCAGAGTAATGCTAACTGACCTACTTGGAGTTTAAACTTAGGATCATTGGAATACAATGCAGCCATCAAAAAGAATGAGATTGTGTCCTTTGCAGAAACATGGATGTAGCTAGAGGCCATTATCCTGTGAGATTAATGCAGGAACAAAAAGCCAAATGCCACATGTTCTCAATCACGAGTGGGCGCTAAACATTGAGAATACATGGACATAAAGAGCGGAATAATAGACACTGGGGCCTACTTGAAGGTGGAGGGTGGGAGGAGGTGAAGGTCAAAAAACTACGTATCAAGTACTATGCTCACTACCTGGGTAATGAAATCATTTGTACACCAAACCCCAGCAACACTCAATGTTCCCACGTAACAAATCGGCACATATACCCACTGAACCTAAAATAAAAGCAGGGAAAAAAATGCTTATCATCTTGTTATTATCTTTCTTCTAACCAGGTTATTTATATACATGGGACTTTTCAAGAGAGCTATGATGATGAGTGATGAATGGATGAAATGTCTTAAGGCTCAAAAGCCAACCCTTCACTACAAATAAAGGTTTGACAACAGAATTCTACAGTCTTCTCCAGCCACTCCTCGCAGGCCCAGGGCCTAATACTCAAGCGAAGCCTCATGCTCTCCAAACTCATCTCAAGGAGCAATAACAGGGCAGCCAGCCCTCAGAGACTAAGAAGCGTTGGCATACAGCTCAAGCCGTTAGTCTCTCAGCTGGTTGGGAATCCTCACAGTTTCTTCGTATGAAAGAGGGTTTTGCTGCAATTTCAGGAGGGCTTCAAGAGCTCATCACCTCCCTTTAGATTAACAGGGGCTTTATGTTATATCCTTTTTGAAAATTTCATGTTCTGAGGTACTCTTGGCCCAGTCAGAGAGCAAAGAAACCATCAGATAAGGAGTGTCAGGCTCTGTTTCTCAGGAGAGTGTTTCATTAAGTAGAATTGGAAACTTCCAATGGATAAGAGGCCTGGGAGTAAGTGGGAGGCCCAGAGCCATGGTGATGTCAGGTAACTTCTTAGCCTTCAAACCCCCGCCAGCCTCTCCTGCTGTGACTAAATTCCCACCTTTCCCCTTAGTTGAGACTATTTGGTTGGCAGTAACAGAAACCCACTTAACCTAGCTCAGTGGGAAAAGTGCAGCTAGGCCAGGCACAGTGGCCCATGCCTGTAATCCCAGAACTATGGGAGGCTGAGGCAGGAGGACTACTGGAGGCCAGGAGTTGGAGACCACCCTGGGCAACATAACAAGACCCCTGTATCTACCAAAAAAAACTTACCTGGGTTTGGTCCCAGCTACTTGGGAAACTGAGACAGGAAGATTGCTTGAGCCCAGGAGTGGGCTACCTCAGTCCATTTTAATTCTCCTCAGTTCAGGTGACTGGCTGAAGAAAGTGCTCATATTCTTTAGATCCAATGCACAGTCCCAAAAGCTTTGGTTCCCATTGGGTATACCCCAGTGCAATCAGTATTGTCCTCTGATCATCCCCCCAAGTCACTCAGTCTGGCCTGGACGGCACAGCTATGCAATGCACATACGGCTGTCCTCATCCACTCCTATCACTGTGGAAAGTTCTCCGGAAATGGGACTGTGGGCTGGACGTGCACCTCCAAGGTGTCCTTGTCCCATCTATTTTCTCTCCACTCTAATCACATCCCTCATCTCCTCTTCCAATCTAGATGTCACATAAACCATGGGATAGTGGAAGAGAATAGACTTAGGTTCTAATACTGGAGCATAAACCTCAATTTCTTCATAAGAATAGGGGAAATAGCATCTATCCTAGAAGCTGATTTTAAGGATAATGACCCATTTTGGAAAGAATCATCTAAATACAGAATTTCTATTTCTTCACTTTTCATTTACTGTATACCCACTTATTTGTGGCTTCTGCTTCTACCAGTCCCTTAAAATTGTTTTCACTAACATCAGCTATGATTTTTTCTGTTGCTATTATATGTCCTATCATATTCATTTTCTTTTTAGAATTGTCACTGTTGACCAATCTTTCCTTCGTGAAAATGCTCTTTCTATGACTTTTATTACAATACATGTTATGTTTTTTCAAATCCATGTTGGTTTCTTTAAAACTATTTTAATATATAAATGAGTGCTGGGTGCAGGGGCATATATCTGTAGTTCTAGCTACACAGGAGGCTGAGGCAGGAGGACTGCATGACGCCAAGAATTTAAGGTTACACAGTACCATGATCAGGCCTGTGAATAGCCACTGCTCTCCAGCCTGGGAAACCTGGTGAAACCTCATTTCTAGATTTTAAAAATTTATTTTAATATATAAATTAAAAAAAGAAATCAGAAATTATTTGTATTATCACCAAAAATTAACTACCAGTAACACATTTGATTCAATTTTTTTATTCTTTTCTTTTTAAAAATTCAATTAATATGGAAAGGTTAGAAAATATTTTAAATTTTAAAATAGCCCAAATCCCTACATCCTGGAGTCCCATTTCCTTATTAAGGATAACACAGTAAAAACTCTTTGTTATCCAAAGCATCTTTTTTTTTATTACTGTACTTTAAGTTCTGGGGTACATGTGCAGATCTTGCAGGATTGTTGCATAGGTACACACGTGCCATGGTGATTCGCTGCCTCCATCCCCCCATCACCTACAACAGGCATTTCTCCCAATGTTATCCCTCCCCAACCTTCCCACCCCCAGCTGTCCCTCCCCTAGCCCCCCAACCCCCAACAGACCCCAGTGTGTGATGTTCCCCTCCCTGTGCCCATGTGTTCTCATTGTTCAACACCTGCCTATGAGTAAGAACATGTGGTGTTTGGTTTTCTGTTCTTGTGTCAGTTTGCTAAGAATGACAGTTTCCAGATTCATCCATATGCCTGCAAAGGACATGAACTCTTCCTTTTTTATGACTGCATAGTATTCCATGGTGTATATGTGCCACATCTCCTTTATCCAGTCTATCATTGATGGGCATTTGGGTTGGTTCCAGGTCTTTACTATTGTAAACAGTGCCACAATGAACATACATGTGCATGTGTCTTTATAATAGAATGATTTATAATACTTTAGGTATATATCCAGTAATGGGATTGTTGGGTCAAATGGAATTTCTATTTCTAGATCCTTGAGGAATCGCCACACTGTCTTCCACAATGGTTGAACTAATTTCCACTCCCACCAACAGTGTAAAAGTGTTCCTATTTCTCCACATCCTCTCTAGCATCTGTTGTCTCCAGATTTTTTTTTTTTTTTTTTTTTTTTTTGAGATGGAATTTTGCTCTTGTTACCCAGGCTGGAGTGCAATGGCGCAATCTCGACTCACCGCAACCTCCGCCTCCTGGGTTCAGGCAATTCTCCTGCCTCAGCCTCCTAAGTAGCTGGAATTACAGGCACGCGCCACCATGCACAACTAATTTTTTTTTTTTTTTTTTGTATTTTTAGTAGAGACGGGGTTTCACCATGTTGACCAGGATGGTCTCAATTTGTTGACCTCATGATCCACCCGCCTCAGCCTCCCAAAGTGCTGTGATTACAGGCTTGAGCCACCACGCCCGGCCGTCTCCAGATTTTTTAATGATCGCCATTCTAACTGGTGTGAGATAGTATCTCAATGTAGTTTTGATTTGCATTTCTCTAATGACCAGTGTTGATGAGCATTTTTTTCATATGTTTCTTGGCCTCATAAATGTATTCTTTTGAAAAGTGTCTGTTCATATCCTTTGCCCACTTTTGAATGGTTTTTTTTTTTCTTGTAAATCTGCTTTGGTTCTTTGTAGATTCTGGATATTAGCCCTTTGTTAGATGGGTAGATTGTAAAAATTTTTCCCCATTCTGTTGGTTGCCCAAGACTTATTTTTAAAATGAAAGTGTGGAACTAGAAAAATAGAAATGCATTTTTAAAAAATGGGTTCAGGCCAAGTGCGGTGGCTCACATGCCTGTAATCTTAGCACTTTGGGAGGTCAAGGTGGGCAGATCAAGTCAGCAGTTTGAAGTCAGCCTGGCCAACATGGTGAAACCCTGTCTCTACTAAAAATACAAAAAAATTAGCTGGGCATGGTGGCAGGCACCTGTAATCCCAACTACTCCAGAGGTTGAGGCAGGAGAATTGCTTGAACCCAGGAGGCAAGGTTGCGGTAAGCCAAGATTATGCCACTGCATTCTAGCCTACGTGACGGAGCGAGACTCCATCACACACACAAAAGAGGGTTCAAAGTGTGTGAGCATAGGAGAGGGAGATGAAAAGAGGGTGGTGAGTGAATACGAACTCACAGTTAGATAAGAAATGAAAAAATAAGTTATAGTGCTAGATGGCAGGCTAGGGGAACTATAGTTAGCATGAATATATTGTATATTTGAAACTAGCTAGAAGTGAGGACATAAAATGTAACCAATGGATAGAAGTGGTAAATATTCATGGTGATAGGTACCATTAATGCCCTGACTTGCTCCTCACACATTCTATGCATGTAAAAAATACTCATATGTACCCCATAAATATGGAAAATACTATATATCAGTAACAGGAAAAAAAAGAAACTGTTAAAAAAAATAGGAGGATATAGTTACTACATTTCTATTTAAGACATTGGCACTCCTACAATTTCTCCAGTCTTCCTTCGCCCACGTCTTGATTTGTGTGGCATTATTGTTTGTTTGTTTGTTTGTTTTGAGATGGAGTCTCGCTCTGTTGTCCAGGCTGGAGTGCGGTGGCACAATCTCAGCTCACTGCAACCCCTGTCTACCAGGTTCAAGTGATTCTCCTGTCTCAGCCTCCTGAGTAGCTGAAATTACAGGTGCCCGCCACAATGCCTGGGTAATTTTTGTATATTTAGTAGACATGGAGTTTCACCATGTTGGCCAAGCTGGTCTCAAACTCCTGGCTTCAAGTGATCTGCCCACTTGGGACTCCCAAGTTGCTGGGATTACTGAGGTGAGCCACTGTGTCCAGACTGTTTTTATATGTTTAACATTTCAGTTTAATTTCTGTTCACATAACTCCCACTGTGGTTGCCTGGAATCTGGTTTTGACTCTATATTCAAATGTATTTTATGCTTCTATGAGGTCTTTTGTCATGAAATGTCCAATCCAAAGTTCTTTGTTTTGATTTGCCTCCATGTGGAATTTTGTTATCAGTAGATTTTTTCAGAAGTGCTTAAGTGTCTATATTCTTTGATTTATTTCATGTGTTTGAGTTATTTTCATGTCTGTAGCTTTTTGCTTGAAGGCTTCTTGGAGAATGTCATGCTCACAGTCACGCATACTTTCCCTTAGAACTTTGATGGCGTTCCCCCTTTGCCTTTTTATGGCATTGAATGATCTTGTGGAAAAGTCTGGGGCAGCCTTATTTACTGTTACTGGCTTGATGCTGGGCAAAAAAAAAAAAAAAAAAAAAAAAAAAAATCTCTGTATCTGTGTTCATTTAACTAGATTAGTTAGACTGGATCATGGTGTTCAGCGGCGATTAAGATTATGTTTATAAAAAATTGATGTTCATAAAATGCTCAGCACAGAATCCAGTATGGGGTCAACAAATTATGGCCTACAGGCCGAATCCAGCTCACAAACTACAAATAAAGTTTTACTAGCACACAGACATATTTGTTTATGTATTATCTGTGGCTGCTTTCCTGCCTCAATGGCAGAGCTGAATAGCTGTGACAGAGACCATATGGTCTGCAAGTCCTAAAATATTTACTATCTGTCCCTTTACAGAAAATGTTTAACAATGCTATTCCCCAACACACATGCTCACTCTGTCCTATAGAATCAGGAAAACTGGCTATTGAACGTGACTTTACATCTCACTTTCTAGTCTAACATGTTGTTTTCTGCAAAAGCAGTTTCCATAAAATCTAGTTATGTGCTCCACCAACCTTAACCACTTCCAAAGAGAAGTTCACTTGCATTCTGTAATGTCCATATTACATGGTATTTCTTAATTGAAATATTCAATTTATTCTTTTGTGAATTGTCAGTTTATATCTCTCTAGGGTTTATATATATATATAAAATGTTTGTTTTTTAAATATATATGTGTATATTTATTTATTTGTGAGCCAGAGCTCACAAAATAGCAACACCCGTGGAGGAGCCTAGAACTAGGAAAAGGTCATATATTTATACACTTTACTATATATATATATACTTTATGTCCTGGGATACATGTACAGAATGTGCAGGTTTGTTACATAGGTATACACATGCCATGGTGGTTTGTTGCACCCATCAACCCATCATCTATATCAGGTATTTCTCCTAATGCTATCCCTCCCCTAGCCCTCAACCCCTTAACAGGCCCCAGTGTGTGATGCTGCCCTCCCTGTGCCCATGTGTTCTCATTGTTCAACTCCCACTTGTGAGTGAGAACATGCAGTGTTTGGTTTTCTGTTCCTGTGTTAGTTTGCTGAGAATAATTGTTTCCAGCTTCATTTATTTCCCTGCAAAAGACATGAATTCATCTTTTTTTTATAGCTGCATAGTATTCCATGGTATATATGTGCCACATTTTCTTTATCCAGTCTCTCATTGATGGACATTTGGGTTGGTTCCAAATCTTTGCTATTGTGAACAGTACTGCAGTAAACATACGTGTGCATGTGTCCTTATAGTAGAATGATTTATAATCCTTTGGATATATACCCAGTAATGAGATTACTGGGTCAAATGGTATTTCTGATTCTAGATCCTTGAAGAATTACCACACTGTCTTCCATAGTGGTTGAACTAATTTCCACTCCCACCAACAGTGTAAAAGTGTTCCTATTTCTCCACATCCTCTCCAGCATCTGTTGTTTCCTGACTTTTTAATGATCGCCATTCTAACTGGTGTGAGATGGTATCTCAATGTGGCTTTGATTTGCATTTTTCTAATGACCAGTGATGATGAGCATTTTTTCATACGTTTATTGGCTTCATGTATGTCTTCTTTTGTAAAGTGTCTGTTCATATCCTTCATCCACTTTTGAATGAACTTGTTTGTTTTTTTCTTGTAAATTTGTTTAAGTTCCTTGTAGATTGTGGATATTAGCCCTTTGCCAGATGGGTAGATTGCAAAATTTTTCTCCCATTCTATAGGTTGCCTGTTCATTCTGATGATAGTTTCTGTTGCTGTGCAGAAGCTCTGGAGTTTAATTAGGTCCCATTCGTCAATTTTGGCTTTTGTTGCCATTGCTTTTGGTGTCTTAGTCATGAAGTCCTTGCCTATGCCTATGTCCTGAATGATATTACCTAGGTTTTCTTCTAGGGTTTTTATGGTTTTAGGTCTTACGTTTAAGTCTTTAATCCATCTTGAGTTAATTTTTGTAAAGGTGTAAGGAAGTGTCCAGTTTCAGTTTTCTGTATATGGTATTATCTTTTGAAGACAGGCTCACATCTATGTCCAGAGACCCACCCACAATTGATGCATAATGATGTTTCAATTTAAAACTGTATTCAGAAACTTTTCCTATTACCACCTCATGGTCAGGTAGTCCATGCCCAGTTGCATATAACCAATCAATATCAACAATATGGCTGTGGTACTTCAAAAGTGGGACAAGAGAAGAAAAAAAAGTGTTGTTTTTTTTTTAGAAAAACCTAAGAAAATGTTGGCTAACACCTGTAATCCCAGCACTTTGGAAGGTCGAGGTGGGCGAATCACGAGGTCAGGAGACCGAGACCATCCTGGCCAACATCGTGAAACTCCATCTCTACTAAAAAAATACAAAAAAAAAAAAAAAAATAGCCAGGCATGGTTGCACATGCCTGTAGTCCCAGCTACTCAGGAGGCTGAGGCAGGAGAATTGCTTGAACCCAGGAGGTGGAGGTTGCAGTGAGCTGAGATTGCGTCACTGCACTACAGCCTGGGTGACAGTGCAAGACTCTGTCTCAATTAAAAAAAAAAAAAAGAAAAGAAAAGAGAAACCTAAGAAAATGCAATGATACGTCTATAAAAGTTGATTTTGAAATGGTCCATGTTTTAAGAGTTTTGCTGCAGCTGCAATGACTTTGAAATGCACTTGAACTGGACTCATCAGGTCCTTCCTCTTGGGGAATGGGCAGCTTTCTACATAAGGAATACCTGCAGAGATTATTTCTGGCTCTGTGAATTGCCGTTCTGCATTCACTATCTCTCATGTACCAATTTGGGAAGAGTGATGAGGGTGGTGAGATAAGAGAAAGGATTAATAGTCTGCTTTCCAGTTACTGGGAATGTTGAGAATAGATATTTAGCAGAGAATGAGATAAGGAATCTCCACACTTTATGTGTGTGTACATGGAAGATATTATCAATATATCAGCCTTTCAGATAGCCACTTGCCTTAGGTCAGTAAAAATTAGAGGCAGACATTTTATTTAACTCTGTGTTATCTCCTCTTTGCAACCTGAAGTAGACATAGGCTAGTTAACACAGACTGTATCTTGGGGTGGATACATACTTGTAATTTATATAAAAGGCTGAAATATACCTTATTCTATTTCCTCGCCCCAAAATGGAGTAGGCCTTTATAAACTTCCTATGAAATATTACCACCTTAGAGTCAGCAGACCTAGGATGTGTGAACTTGGCCAAGTTTTTTAATCCACTCTGTCTTAGTTTTCTGATCTTTAAGATGGAGAAATAATAACAAGAGCTAACCTTTGTCCAGCACTGACTGTGTGCCAGTGATGGCTGTAAATGTTTTCTGTGCATTTTCTCATTCAATTCCCACACGTGTTTAAGGTCTATATTTTACATATATGTATTTTTAATTTTTTCCAAGACAGAGTCTGGCTCTGTCACCCAGGCTGGAGTACAGTGGTGCAATTGACTCACTGCAACCTCTGCCTTCCATGTTCAATCGATTCTCCTGCCTCAGCCTCCCAAGTAGCTGGGATTACAGGCACCCACCATCACACCTGGCTAATTTTTGTATTTTTAGTAGAGACAGGGTTTCACCATAATGGCCAGACTGGTCTTGAATTCCTGACCTCAGGCAATCTGCCTGTCTTGGCTTCCCAAAGTGCTGGGATTACAGGTGTGAGCCACCGCACCTAGCCAGGTCCATACTACATTAGGATGCCCCCTTGCTTGAGGAAACTGAAGGATACAGGTAAAGCTAGAATTGACCTTGGCAGACTGGCTCCAAAGTTTATTCTGCCTCTCACTAGTAGTAAGATTGTTAAAAATATAAAAAGAAAAAATCAAAGAATATATTATTATGTCCTTTGTATATAGTAAGCATGAAACAAATGGTAATAATCTATATAATAGTGATGATGACTGTGATGAAAAGAACAATAAAAAACAGGGTGGCTCACGCTAGGCAGGGTGGCTCACGCCTGTAATCCCAGCACTGTGGGAGCCAGAGGTGGTGGATTTCTTGAAGATAGGAGTTCAAGACCAGCCTGGCCAACACGTCAAAACCCTGTCTCTACTAAAAATACAAAAACTAGCAGGGCGTGTTGATATGTGCCTGTAGTCCCAGCTACTTGGGAGGCTGAGGCATGAGAATCATTTGAACCCAGGAGGCGGAGGTTGCAGTGAGCTGAGATCACGCCACTGCACTCCAGCCTGTTACAAAGCAAGACTCCATCTCAAAAATATATATAAAAAATTCAAATATAAACAGGATGATTTAGAAAATATATTATTATAATTTCTGAAAGGGCTTCTGGCCCCAAGCAAACTATTCTCCTACTAGAGAGAAGGATTTCTTAATTTGTGCATGGATCTGACTTGGGACAAAGATAATCTACTCATACCACAGTGCTGATGAAGTTCAACGTAGCTGAGGCTACTATCACATCACAGTTCTGGTGTTTGGACTACTGGGCTTGTGTTCAGTCTTTGTCTTTTGCCAATCTTAAAATCAGGGATGATTCTCATGTATTCACGTGCACTTCTGCCTTGGCCCTAGTAGGCAAATGGTGAAAAAGAGCCTCGGGAGAGAAACCAGAATCTGTGAGTTAAAGAAGGGAAGGCAGGGAGGTCAGTAAGGAAAAGGGGTGGGATCCAGGCAGTGACAAAGAAAGGCTTTGGCAGGAGCTGTGAGTCCGAGAGGATGAAAGTTGGGATAGGGTCACATAGTGAAGGTCCTACTCCTCACCGCACTTCTGAAGAGTAGGAAAAGACCAGAAGAATAAAAAACGAGGACTTGACCAGATATTTGTACACTCATGTTCACAGCAGCATTAATCAAAATAGCCAAGAGGCGAACACAACCCAGATGTCCATTCACAAAAGATTGAGGTCAATGCTTTTCTCATTCCTGGAGACACTGGACTCCAGGAAAGGGGTTGATGGATGTGGCTGCAGTATTGCCACATCAGCAGATGAATGGATCAGCCGATGAGTGGATCAACAAGATGCTGTAGATACATAATGGAATATTATCCAGCCTTAAAAAGGAGGAAATTATGACACATGCTACACAATCAATGAGTCTTGACTGAGTGCTAAGTGAAATCAGCCAGACACAAAAGAGCAAATACTGTATGATTCCACTCATATAAGATATCTGGAGCAGTCAAAATCACAGAGACAGAAGCAGGATGGTGGTTGCCAGGGGCTGGGAGAAGGGGATATGGGGAGTTATTGTTTGTTTGTTTTTATTTTTGTTTATGAGATGGAGTCTCACTCTTTTGCCCAGGCTGGAGTGCAGTGGCATGATCTTGGCTCACTGAAACCTCTGCCTCCTGGGTTCAAGTGATTCTCCTGCCTCAGTCTCCCCAGTAGCTTACAGGTGCCTGCCACTAGGCCCAGCTTACTTTTGGTATTTTTAGTAGAGGTGGGGTTTCACCATGTTGGCCAGGCAGGTCTCAAACTCCTGACCTCATGGTTTTCCTGCCTGGGCCTTCCAAAGTGCTGAAATTACAGGCATGAGCCACCACACCTGGCTGGAGTTATTGTTTAATGCCATAGTCCCTAACCTTTCTTGCACCAGGGACTGGTTTCATAGAAGATGGCAGGGGTGGGGGAGTGGCTTTGGGATGAAACTGCTCCACCTCAGATCATCAGGCATTAGAGTCTCATAAGGACCTCACAACCTACATCTCTCACATGCACAGTTCACAATAGGCTTCACGCTCCTATGAGAATCTAACACTGCCACTGATTTGACAGGAGGTGGAGCTCAGGCGGTCATGCTCACTCACCCGCCACTCACCTGCTGTGTGTGGCCCAGTTCCTAACAGGCAGTCAGTGGTCTGTGGCTTGGAGACTCCTGCTTAATGGGTACAGAGTTTCAGTTTGTGAAGAGGAAAAACTTCTGGACATAGATGGTGGAGGCTACGGTTCCCCAACAATGTGAATGTACTTAATGCCACCAAACTATATATTTTAAAAAATGGTTAAAATGGTATCTTTTATACTATGTATATTTTAACACACTAAATATAATAAAGAAAATCTCATAATCGATAAAAATTGGGCAAATATGAATGACAAGACTTAATTATAGCAGTCACCATTTAATGCACATCTATTATATAGATTTATGTTTATATATTCAGTAGCGGTAGCTGGGGTGAACAGGAAACTGGCAAAATGTATAGAACTTCCATTTTTGCCAAGTGAACCAACCCATTGGTCAGAAATAGGGCCTATAATTCATTCCAGGGAACTGTCACAAAATCGGGGCAGCCCTGCCTTCCCACCAATCACACTCCAGAAAAGACCATGGTGGCCAAGGGACACCTGTTGGAGGGTCATTACCAGGATTCTTGATGACTGGAGCTGGTGTGATTAGATCAGCAGGGAAGTATGTCAGTGGAGAAGCCACTTACTGGCTTGCAGAGACGTCGCCTGCGGTGCAGAAGAGCAGGCGGTGCTGCCTGCCATGCATCGGGACACAAGTACCTTCTCACACAACAGCAAAAGTTGTGAGTATCACAATAGCTGCCTAGAAACCAAATCACAAGACTTCCCATGACTCTGGCAGGCTTCCTAGTGTTGGTAAATCAGAGCATCACAGGACTCTAGTCTCCCTACAATTAAACAGATAATTAAGAAATAAGAACATATTTTTCAGATATAAATTGATAGATTCTAGTTGGTTATGTTAGCATCAGAAATAAATTGAGCAGTAATCTGCAAAGGATGTTATTGCATTATAAAAACAAAGATCTGTCTCTGCAACCAATCAATTCAGCAGATATATACCAACGATCAAATTGTTAAAAATGACTTCTATAAATTACCCAGGGTTCTGTCTAATGATGCCAGAAGCAGCTGTGATACAATTTCAGGCTGATGTAACCATATGTCGAGAGTGCTTTTTCATTCTGATGTTTTCCATTCCCTTCAAAGCAGTTGTAGTAGAGCCCACAGCTTTGTTTAGTGCACCCATGTGAAAACGAAGTGTATTTCACTCCATGGGTTGGCGAAGTCATTTTGGCAGGAATATATGCATTTAATATGGGAAGAATAATTCAATTTTCTTTCTATTATTTCAGCTACAAGTTTGCAATATACTTAATTCTTCATTAAGCCCTCTGGCTTGCAAGGAAGTTGCTATTCTTTATGAGCTGCCATACCTCTTTCAAATGAATGTGGAAAAGACCCACCAAGGGATAGTTATAATCATGTATTTTTCAGTCTTGTCTAACAGCCGTTCCAATGAAATCAGAATGATTTAGTACCTTTTCTTAATACCTGCAGCACTTGAAAATTCAGTCTGTCCAAACTTTGATTATCTGTTAATGCCTAATCACCAAGCCGCGCCAGGATCTGTCAGTGGCCTTTTTTTCCTTGCATATTCATGTCAGCTGAGAAAGCATTAAATGCTGGCTGAACTGAAAGCAATTTTCCCACTTGGGAGCCTTGACACAATAGGAATCCATCTTTAATGTAACAGTTCCAAACTTAGTTCTTCCATGGAGGTCTTGGCTAGTAAGCTTAGATGGTGTCCAAGCTGAGACATGGTTTATTCTCCAGACGCAATTAACAATGAGAGCAAAAACACAAACGGTAGCCACTGGACTCCCAATGGGTATTAAGTTCTTTCCTCGGAATATGAGACCAGGAGATGCATCAAGACAAATAAACATGATCCCTGCCCTCAAATAACTTACAATATGTAAGGAAGTGACTAACAATTTGAATGGTTTGAGAATAAATAAGTGGATACAACCTAGGGTGAATCTCAGGAATGGATCTGCTTTTGGAGAAAAGGTTCCTATTTCTCTGTGAGATGGAGCTGAGCATGCTCTGCACGGGACATTCGGCAAGGTACAGAAGGATCTAACAATCTGGTTGAGGAAGAAATACCAAATAATGGCTGATAGCATAAGGTGAGAGAAAGAACGAAATTCAGGAGCAGGGGAAGGAGAGTATAGTTTGAGGGGTGCTGGGGTCAGGGACAGGTTTAGAGAGGTATGATGAGACACACTAAATTTGACATAGAAATGGTACTCAACAGTCAATTAAAATCTAAGTCTGGAACTCAGGAGAAATGTCAAGACTAAAGATTAAGGTGTAGGCCAGGTGCAGCGATTCACATCTGTAATCCCAGCACTTTGGGAGGCTGAGGTGGGTGAATCACAGGAGGTCAGAAGCTCCAGACCAGCCTGGCCAACATGGTTGTTATAAGTGGAATTTTTGATGCTGCAAAAAAAGTAGCACTCAAATATAAATTTCCTCAGCAAGGCAATTTACTGCTATAGAAGGGTACAGCTCACAGATGGAACAATGGTGAGTGCATGCCAGGACAAGGAGGGGAAGGGATACTCATGTCTGACAGAGGTTGCCCCTACTGTTGTGTCGTTCTCCTATTGGCTAGGGTTAGACTGCACAGTCTAGTTCAATTCCAATTGGCTATTTTAAAGAGAGCAGGGATAACAGCTGGAGTGGTGGGGTGGGTAGTTGGGAAGGAGGGTTACGGGCAGGTCAGAGCAGGTAAGCAGGGGTCAAAGCAGGTGGCCAGAGGAGGTGAATGGAATGAGTCAGGATGGGGCAGGGGACCAGGGAACAGATGTGAACTACTGATTAGAACTGGTGGAAAAGGTTGTTTACTCAAACTACAAGGAGGTTAAACTTTAAAAAAGAATTAAAGAATTAGAGAGCTGAACATACTGACATACTGATTCTTGGAAAAAGAAACGTGGGGTTTACTATACCTAACATGGTGAAACCCAGTCTCTACTGAAAATACAAAAAAATAGCCAGGTATGGTGTCAGGTGCCTGTAATCCCCGCTACTCAGTAGACTGAGGCAGGAGAATGGTTTGAACCGAGGAGGCAGAGGTTGTAATGAGCTGAGATGAGCCATTGCCCTCCAGCCTGAGTGACACAGCAAGGCTTCATCTCAAAAAAAAACCCAAAAAGATAGTGATATAGAGGTATTGCTTTTCTCGGAGTACTGGTCAGATATGTTGTAGAATGTCAACTAGAAATCCTGTTTTTTTTTTAACTGATGCATAATAGTTGTACATATTTATGGGGTACATTTTCTTGGTACATGTATACAATGTGTACCTTATATCAGGGTAATTGGGATATCTATCACTAGAAGTCCTGTTTTGGGCTCTCAAAAATAATTCATTTCTTTCCTGATGGGTACTCATTCTGAAATTCTCCATGAACACTCCCCATCCTTCAGTATAATGTTTGGATATAAACATTTGATGACTCCGAATTGGTCCTTGTACTAGAGATTTTCTGAAGGCATCTCCAGATTTTCTCTCCATTCTTCTCCTTCCTGCTTCTGCCCCAGAAGGCTGAGCTCTGTGGACTGCATCCCTTTGCCCACTGGCTGCCAAATGGTTTGGCCAATGTGAGGCACAAATGAGAGATAACAAGCAGAAGGGAATGAGGTCAAGGCGCACATTGGTCATGAATCCCTCTTCACCAGGCCATGATGAACTGGCTGCTTCTTTGTACAGCCACTTGCTTCAGGTTTCAGTCAACATTCTCCCTACTTGCCAGTCTGGCCTAGAGGTGACAACTACTGTTGTTAGCCTATGGGGACTGATGCCATCCCTGTTAGTTTTCCTAAACCCTATCTATTCTTTTAAAACAGTGCTTTTGGTAAGCTTCATTAGCTTAACTTAATGAAACTCTTCTCAATTACCTAGTTTGAATGCACTATGTCTTTTCTGACATGACTGAAAGAGTCTTCTGCAAATACTGATTGATTGATTGATTGACGATATTATCCAATCTTGGTTCTAATACATCTTCCTTTAAAAAGTTCTACAACATAGTAATCACACTTGGGCTGATCTGTTTTCATGAAACAAAGTACTTAAGATAGTTTTCTCTAATTTAAATATTAATCAGTAGAAAAATGATTAAATAAATTATGATCCCTCTCTCTATATGATACTGACTTTTTTTTTTAATGAGATGATCAGCTAGGCACGGTGGCTCATGCCTATAATCCCAGCACTTTGGGAGGCCAAGGTGGGTGGATCATGGGAGGTCAGAAGTTTGAGACCAGCCTAACCAACATGGTGAAACCCTGACTCTACTAAAAATACAAAAAAGTAGCTGGGCGTGGTGGCAGGCCCCTGCAATCCCAGCTATTCAAGAGGCTGAGGCAGGAGAATCTCTTGAACTCGGGAGGTGGAGGTTGTAGTAAGCTGAGATCATGCCACTGCACTCCAGCCTGGGCAAGAAGAGCAAAACTCTGTCTCAAAAAAAAAAAAAAAAAAAAAAGAATCTTACAGGTATGGACATAGAAATATCTTAAAGACACATTAAGTGAAAAAAATAAAGTGACAGAAAAATAGGCTCAGTATGACCCCATTTATGAAAACATTAAACAAAATGAAACTATACATTTTATAGAAACTCATATGAACACATGGGCCTTCAAACGCTAGTCCCACACTTCTTGCTTGCCTGGTACCCTGTTATTTTCCCACCTCAACCTTACACTTCAGGTCAGCGACTACATTATGCAATCGCTGAGTTAGAGTAGGCAGTCAATGTTTGTGGGATAAATGAATGAATTGCAATTTTCAAACACGTCCTTTACTTTCAAGACTCCCTCTTAGTGTTTGTCCCAACTTTTCCATCAGCTCAAAACGCTGTTAACTCTTCCCTCAGCAATTGTGATTTAGTTAGTCCTCCAGCATCCACTAAATGCCACTTTATTTGCAAAGTCTTCCCAAACCCCTTAAACTATAATTTTCTGGCCCTCCTCTGCTTTTCTAAAGCAATTTGTAACTTCACCTGTGCACTCAGAACATCTTGCTTTGCAATCAAATCCAGCTTCCCCTACAAAATTCTAAGATCCTGGGGGAGCTTTGACAATTTTGTATTCCCCATACACAGCATAACATCTCACACATAGTAGTCACTCAGTGTGTTACCTTTAATTAAATCTAATCGACCGTTAGGGTCCCACGGGCCAGGTACACCAGATCAGGTAGAGTAGAATAGGTACAATGCCTATTGTAGATTATTAATTGAATGTCTCCAAAGTAAATTGATTAATCATGAAATTGAGTGCCATCCTTCTTTAAATGATTTACTCTAAAACTTCAGGCAATTTAAATCTAAGACGGAAAGCAGGTGGAGTGTGTAAGAGCCTCTGTAGGACAAAGTTTTCTTTGTTGGATATCAAAGGGCCTCAAGGAACGATCTGGCCTGGCCAGTGTGGGAATGGACAAGGGAGAAGTACATAGCTGAACAACCTGCTCTTTCTTCTCTCCCGAGGAACCAGTGTATCTTCCCATTGACTTTAGCGGCAGTTGCCCCCTGTGGATTTCCCAATGACTCAGAAGCTGCCTCCGCACAGACCCCTAATCCACAGCTTGTAGGTATTTCCAAAATCTAATTTATTCAAAACTCATTTATTTTCAACAACACCAGATTTGCGATTAACTCCCGGCACCACGGGTTGTTTAATGCAGTGGGTTTCACTGTCATTTCTGATTTCCCTAAGTGTTTGATTGATAGACGCTATCGTGGGCTTAGTCTGTCAATGTATTGTTCCCTAGTCAAGTGACAACAAAACACTTTATTGATGACATTGCTGGATGTTCCCTCATGGCATTGGAGACCCACAGACGTTAGGCTTTCACTAGGGCAACTAAAAATTATGCCTGGAAGCTTCACTGAGATGCAAGGCAGCTACCTATGCTCCACCTGGAAAAGTCTGGCAGAGTCCGCAGTTGTGTTTTCTCATCTGGTGTCAAGGAAGAAAGAGGTTTATTTTCATTTTGCCTTTTGATACGGGTGATGAAACGCACTAAGTAGTTCAGAATGATAAATCAACTTTAAATACGACCAATCTCATCTTTTGTTTTTATAATTTTTCTGACCCATTTAAATAGTCAAGGAGAGTAACCCTTAGAATACAAGATAGAGTTGTTAAGCCTCAAAAATAAAATAAAATGAAATATGGTGGGGAGTGGCAGCTCATGCCTGTAATCCCAGCACTTTGGGAGGCCAAGATGAGAGGATCTCTTGAGCCCAAGAGTTCAACACCAACCTGGGCAACATAATAAGACCTCATCTCTAAAATAATAATAATAAATAAAATAAAAGCAAGAGCTGTTGCCATGCTGTTTGTGTGACTAATCCCTTAACCTGCCTTCTGGACTGAGATTACTTCCTCAACACAGCCATACACCTGAGCTACCCACAGATGTGAATTAGGCGGGAAACCTGCCACAAAATGTCAGTAAAGGGGAAAGAAGTAGGTTTCCCACGTATTCGCAAAATGTCTTCACAATTTAGCACTCTCGGTTTACTGAAACATCGCAGATCTCCCTTATATACCTTCCTCTGGTGTCTTTGGTGCTTTATCTTCCTACCTAGACAAGGATCCTGGATGGAAGAGAATTGGTCCTTCAGTGGAAAGTCCAACACCCTCCCATTTCTCAAACATGAGAACAGATAACTTCCTAAGCAGTTCTTCCTTTCCGAACATCTCCTTCTACAACCCTCGGTGACTGTAGCCCAGAGATTTGGATTAACTTCTGTGCCAATTTTTTTCCCGTTAGCCTGCATCTGACAGCTGAGATGTTGTGATGTTTATGAACCATTCAGTCAAAGAGATTATTTAGCACCTTGAACAGCTTAGAGGACACACACTGTGTAAATCTAAGCACTAGGAAGTCAGGAACCTGAGAAGAAAGCATCATTCAGGGTCAGTCTCCCAATACCTGTCTCCCTGGGGGAAAACTCTAAGAGGGCAAACTAGAGAATAATGGCACAGGACCCAGAGCTCTTGAGATTTCACTTCCCTGGACCTGTTTATTGAATATGAACAAGTCTACTTATGGGCAATCTCTTACATATAAATACAACTTTTCTGATACTGTAAGAAAGGTGAACCCTTTGAGATATTTCTCAAGAGGTATCTACAGTAGTTTGTGCACTAACATTTGTATGCAAAGACATGTATTTACTGAATGACTACATTTAGGATGAATTAGCACCGTTTACAAAAGCTATAGTTAAAATTATGCCATCCCCATTCTTCCCTAAGACTGATGAGATTTAAAAGCTGATAATTAAGATGGTCAAGACATGGAGAATGGGGAATGGATGCTTTTTGACATTGTTATATGTAAGTTGGTGCAAACCCTATGGAAGGCAGCATGAGAACATCTGTCAAAATTAAGATGTGCAGACCAGACATGGTGGCTCATGCCTGTAATCCCAGCACTTTGGGAGGCAAGTTGGGTGGATCACCTGAGGTCAGGAGTTTGAGACCAGCCTGGCTAACTTGGTAAAACGCTGTCTCTACTAAAAATATAAAAATCAGCCAGGTGTGGTGGGGGGTGCCTGTAATCCCAGCTACTTGGGAGGCTGAGGCAGGAGAATCGCTTGAACCCAGGAGGTGGAGGTTGCAGTAAGCCAAGATCGTGCCATTGCACTCCAGCCTAGGTGACAGAGCGGGACTCCATCTCAAAAATAAAAAAATAAAATGCACAATCAGAGATGTTTTCATTTTAAGGTGGTAGTGAAAAGATTTTTTTTCTGCCCCACTTCTTTTAGGAAATTACCCCAAACCAACAAGGGTGATGAGAAGAAACCTGCAAATTTCATTTCCTAATCCATGAAATTAGGAAATATTTATATGAAAATGAATGAAAGAGTTTTTAAAATGATGTAGCAGATTGGAGGTAGCCTGTATTGTTAATTAGTGACAGGATTTTTTTTTTTTTTTGAGACAGAGTCTCGTTTTGTCACCCAGGCTGGATTGCAGGGGCATGATCACAGCTCACTGCAGCCTCAACCTCCTAGGCTCAGGTGATCCTTCTACTTTGCGTCCTGAGTAGCTGGGACTACAGGCACAGGCCAGGTTTACACCGTGTTGCACAGCCTAATCTCAGACTCCTGGGCTCAAGCAATCTACCTGCGTCAGCCTCCCAAAGTTCTGGAATTATAAGCATGAGCCACTGCATCCAACCAACAACAGGATTGAGGGTGGTTTTTTTTTTGTTTGTTTGTTTTTTGGAGACAGTCTTGCTCTGTTGCCCAGGCTGGAGTGCAGTGGTGTGATCTTGGCTCGCTGCCACCTCTATCTCCCAGATTCAAGCAATTCTCCTACCTCAGCCTCCAAGTAGCTGGGATTACAGGTGTACACCACTATGCCCAACTGATTTTGGTATTTTTAGAAGAGATGGGGTTTCACCATGTTGGCCAGTCTGGTCTTGAACTCTTGACCTTAGGTGGTCTGCCTGGCTCAGCCTCCCAAAGTGCTGGGATTACAAGTGTAAGCCACTGTGCCCGGCCAATGACAGGATTTTAAAGACACTAAATGCCACAGAAAGTAAGGGTTAGGAAAAGGGCTAGAAGTTGGGAGACTTATTAAAAGTCTTTATAGGAAGCAGAGAATACCCTGCCCTCTCCTGAACAGCCAGGTGATTACCCCTCACATAATCCATATCAGAAAGAAATTAAGCCAATGAACCCCAGTCCAGTGAAAGGCTGGTAATAGGCACAAGGCTAAAAATGATCACGTGTAAAGTGAACAATGAGATCCTCACTGCATGCTCAGTGTTCCAGAACACTGGAAACCAGGTTTATTGCCATGACCTCCTCCTTTTCCACCACCCTCTACACAAAGAGAGCAAATTGTAGAATTCTTCTCCAGAATAACTGAATATCCAAGAGAAAACAACTAAAGATACAGATAGTTGTGAACGCTACCAATAAAAATCAAGCAGCCTGCTACTCCACTCATCTACAATGAAACCAACAAGCTCAACAGTACAAATGGAATTTTCAATCAGCTCTTCAATGGCTCCCTTTTAAATATGAACTGACAACCAGGGATCACTTGACATTTAAGAAAAATTTTCCAATAGAAAAGACTCTGAAACACACACAAATGTGTGCATATGTATGCACACACAGAAGGAAAGGAACTAGGAAGAAACAAAGATAAGGTAGGTAGCAAAAAATTATTTTCAAAAATTAAATATAATTGATATTCTCCGAAATAATGAAAATATTAACTCAATAGAAAAAGATTGAAAACTATATAAAAATAAGAGAAATGGAGCTCTTAAAAATTATAGATATTGGCCGGCCACAGTGGCTCATGCCTGTAATTCCAACTCTTTGGGAGGTTGAGGGAGGAGGATTGCTTGAGACTAGGAGTTTGAGACCAGCCTGGGCAACATAGGGAGACCCCAGCTCTACGAAAATTTTTAAAAAGTTAGCTGGGTATGGTGGTGCATGTCTGTGGTCCCAGCTACTTGGGAGGCTGAGGCAAGAGGATTGCTTGAGCCCAGGAGGTCAAGATCGCACCTCTGCATGCCAGCCTGGGCAGCTGAGTGAGACTCTGTCTCAAAAAAATTTTTTTAGTATAAAAACAAACTTTTAATGTTTTATCAATAAAGAGTAGAAGAAAGAGTTTAAGAAATCTCCTACACTGCTGGGTGCAAGATCCTGTAATCCATGGCTCATGCCTGTAATCCCAACTCTTTGGGAGGCCAAGGCAGGGGGATCCCTAGAGCTCAGGAGTTCAAGACTAGCCTGGGCAACATGGCAAGACCCTTATCTCTACTAAAAAAAATGCCTGGCATGGTGGTGCACACCTGTGGTCCCAGTTACTCTGGAGGCTGAGGTGGGAGGATTGCTTGATCCCAGGAGGTAGAGGTTGCAGTGAGCTGAGAGCATGCCACTGCACTCCAGCCTAGGTGACTGACAGAGTGAGACCCTGAAAAGAAAAATAAAGAAAGAGAAAGAGAGAGAGAGAAATGAATGAAAGAAGGAAGGAAGGAAGGAAGGAAAGGAAGGAAGAAGGAAGGAAGGAAGGAAGGAAGGAAGGAAGGAAGGAAGGAAGGAAGGAAGGAAGGAATCTTCCACAGAGTATAATAAAGAAACAAGGAAATAAACCTTAGGAGAAGGTTAAAGTTTCGATTCAAGAGATTCAACATCTGATTTATGAATGTTTCAGAGAGAGCAAAGAAAGTAAGTCATGGAGAGGAAATTATAAGAGAAATAATTCAAGAAAAGTATAGACATGAGTCTCTTGATTAAAAGAGCCCTAAAATGTTGGTAAAAAGAATAAAAAGCACCCACACCAAAGGACATCATTGTAACATTTCAATATGTCATCAGAAAGACTGTAAGCCTTTTGTAGATCAGAATGGCATCAGTCGTCAGAATGGCACTGGACTTTTTTTTTTTTTTGAGACAGAGTCTCGCTGTGTTACCCAGGCTGGCATACAGATGGGGCATTGCCCCATCTTGGCTCACTACAAACTCCACCTCCCAGGTCCAAGTGATTCTCCTGCCTCAGCTTTCTGAGTAGCTGGGATTACAAGTGCTCACCACCATGCCTGGCTAATTTTTGTATTTTTAGTAGAGACGGGGTTTCACCATCTTGGTCAGGCTGGTCTTGAATTCCTGACCTCATAATCCACTCACCTCAGCATCCCAAATTGCTGGGATTACAGGCATGAGCCACAGCACCCAGCCTGGCACTGGACTTCTTAAAAGCATTATTGGAAATTTAAAAATAGGTGGGAAAATGTCTTTACAATCCAAGGAAAATCATACTCTACCTATATTGAGCCAAACTATCAACTATGAGAGTAAAATAAAGACATTTGTCAGTAGGAAAGAACCTATACTTTCTGCTCCTCATGAGCATTTTCAGGAAGCTATTCGAAAGTGTACTCCACAGAAAGTATTAAAACAAGAACAAAAAAAAAAAGATAGGGAGCAGGAAATTGAGGATCAAACAGGGGAGAGAGAGATAAAAAGAATTATGAGAATGATGGTAAAGGCCAGGTAACCCAGAGAGCAGCAAGTCCAAAGAGCAACTGTCAAGTTGGAGCAAGAGAATGGGAGGTTCTAAGGGAAAGAAGAACTTCATTGATTATCCGGTAAGTGTGATAGCATGAAAAACAGCACAGAAAACTGGATTGAAATTTGTTGGAATAAAAATTAGATATTTAGCGCCACCCCCCGCCCCGTGCAAAAAAACCAAAATGAAAAATATAAGGCAATCATTAATGTCAGGGGAGTAAAATGTCCAAGAAAGGAAACAACCACAGTATTCTACTTGGCACATCAATGAACAAATTTTGCACAGTCATAATAAATGTAATGTAAATACAAATGTCCGTTTAACCTTAAACTGTGGTTTAACCACAGTTGAGTTTGGGGAGTCTTGAGGGAGGGGGAAGGGGTATGTAAGAAACCTAGACTTTTTCAAATAACATGAAATCAATAGAAAACATCAGAATGGATAAACTGAACATTATCGTTATCAGTAGGAGGATGTGACTTAGAAATATGGTGAAAACCAGAAGCAAATAAAAGGGCATGTGGGAAATCAAGAAATAGTGGGACAGGGACTGTGGTTTTTAGTTATAAAGTTTATAGCTCTGTTTGATTTTTAAAAATTGTCTACCTGTGATAATTTGATAAAAGATGGCACCTGTTTAAAAATAATACAGGAGACCAGGCGCAGTGGCTCACACCTTTAATACCAGCACTGTGGGAGGCTGCAACAGGCAGATCGTGAGGTCAGGAGATCCAGGCCATCCTGGGCAACATGGTGAAACCCCGTCTCTACTGAAATACAAAAAATTAGCCAGGCGTGGTGGTGTGTGCCTGTAGTCCATGCTAATCAGAAGGCTGAGGCAGGGGAATCACCTGAACCTGGGAGGCAGAGATTGCAGTGAGCTGAGATCTCACCATTGCACTCCAGCCTGGTGACAGAGCAAGACTCTGTCTCAATAATAATAATAATGGGATTATATGATATGATCTTTAAATGTTTTTCTTAGCTATAAAAGGCACTATTTGCTGGTGGCAGTGGCTCACACCTTTGGGTGTGATAATCCCAGCATTTTGGGAGGCCAAGGCAAGAGGATGACTTGAGTTCAGGAGCTCAAGACCAGCCTAGGCAACATGGTGAGACCTCATCTCTACTAAAAATACAGAGAAAAATTAGCTGAACGTGGTGGTGCACACCTGTGGTCTCAGCTACTCAGGAAGGTGAAGTGGGAGGACTGCTTGAGCCCAGGAAGTGGAGGTTGCAGTGAGCCAAGATCACACCACTGTACTCCAGCCTGGGTGACAAAACAAGACTCTGTCTCATATAAAAAATAAAAACTTCATTCTTAAAAAAAAAGTGGGGGGGGGGGCGCTATTGAAAATTTCAAAGGAAAGAAACTTCTTGAAAGAGAAAAGTATGAAAAGTAACTAGCAGGTTAAAGAAATAAATGCTTTTTTTCTGCATATGCTTCTTTTTTTCTGCTCTTATGCTAATTCCGTAAGCTTTGGACTAGAAAGGAAAATGTTTGTACAGTAGCTTAGACTGTAAAAGAAAATGTGTGATTAGAACTTATATCTGAACTTGGCCTAGGTTAACTTTCTGAAGCGTAATTTGAAAGAACACAAACAGAAAAACTACTCGGCAATAAAAGGGAACACATATCTGATACCTGCCACAACATGGCTGAATCTTCAATGAATTATGCTAAGGGAAAGCAGACAGCTCCATAAGACTGTATAACGTGTGATTCTATTTGTATGACATTCTAGAAAAGGCAAAACTATAGGGATAGAAAACAGATGAGTTGTTGCCAGGGACTAGAAGTGGAGTTGGAGTTGACTCTGATAGTTCTAGAAAAAAATTTTGAGGTGATGGAATAAGTCTGTTTCTCAATTGTGCTGGGGGTGGAACAACTATACATTTGTCAACTTACAGAACTGTATTCTGAAAAGAATGAATTTTATTTTATGTACATCATCTGTCAGAGAGAGAGAGAGAGAGAGAGAAAGGAAGGATATGGCTTCCAAAATAGTTTTAGCTTTACATGTTGCCAAATGAAACTAAAAATATCCCACCTCCTTGAGCCTCTTCTTGCTGTACTGGGTATATCATGAGGACCCCATAAGACCTTCTTTCCCAGATGTGCCAGTTGGGATAGGAAACCCCAAAGTGTCATGTAGGAGTCTATATTAGCTTCATGATCTACACAGTTTTTCTCCAAATTTTGTAAAAGCCAAATATTAAACATTAAAAACATCTCTATGATAGATTTTGCAAACAGCTGTAATTATTCCTCTCCTTAAACCCACATTACTTGGCAATGTGCCTTTGCAGTTCCTTCTCTCAAGAGGAAGACTCTAGCTCTCCACCCCTTGACTCTGGGCTGACTTTGTGAATTATATTACTAACCAAATGTGGTGGAGGTAAATTTGTGCCAGTTCTGAGCAGAGGCCTCAAGAGACCCTGTCATGAGTTCACTTAGAGCCCAGCCTAGCTATCATGTGAAAGATCGCAGGCTAGTCTCCATGAGAGATGTCTGGCCCAGTCACCATTGTCACCACAGCTAATAGCTTGCCAACTTCCACACACGTGAGTGAGGCCATCCTACACCAGTAACCTCCAGTAAATCCACGGGCTGACCAGGAACACATTAGCACCCAGTCAAGTTCATCCAGGCCTGGCCTAGAAGAGCTGAGTTATCCACCTGATCCATAGAAACAGAAACAATAACAAATGGTTATTGTTTTAAGTCACTAAGCTTTGAGGTACTTTGTCATGCAGCAGAAGCTAAGTGATACAACATAAAAAAAGAACATACTTTCGTTAAAAAAAAAAAACGGTGGGGGGAACAACTCACGTAGGTGTCTTTCTACTACTAGATATTTTTGACTAGAGATGAGTCATAAGATAAATGACTTCTTAAAGTTTCATAAAATAGCATATTACATTGTGAAAAAATCAATTTTACTTGTAGGAATTTACTCTATGGGCATACAATCACCGTGTGCATATCATTAACCAAGTGAGCCCTGATCAGCCTAAATAAAGTTTTATTGGAACGCAGCCCCAGTTAGTCATCTACATATTCTCTACAACTGCTTTCACACTACCATGGCAGAGTTTGATAATCTTGACAAGGTATATGTGGTGCGCAAAGCCTAAAATAGTTACTATCTTGTCCTTTACAGAAAAGGTTGGCTGACCGCCCCCCCACCCGCCTCCCGCCATCTAAGCCAGTGGATCTGGAGCTTTAGCGTGCATCAGAACTGCTTGAAAGACTGTTAAGATACAGATTGCTGCATCGGCCTTCAGGGTTTCTGATTCAGTCAGTCTGGATAGGGCTGAAAGTTTTGATTTTTTACTTCGGTCTCATGACCCTCAAATTAACCTGTGGAGGCAACTGCCTGTTCTGTGGCCTCTGTGAGCTGGTTACAGAGGCTCCTCAATCATCCAAGTGCAATTTAGAGCAGAGCTCAAAACAGCATTGCTATGCCTTCCATGCACTGAGCATTCTGCTGAGCGGTAGGGTTGAGCTCATGGCTCCCACTTTGTCTTTTAAGTGAGATATTTCACCTTTCCTCGTAGGCATTTGGAGGGAGAGTCACAGAACCTGGAAAAGAGTGTTAAGAACTAGGTTCAAGTTTCTACTGTGCTGTGTGCTTGTGTACGTCAGTTTACCTCTGATACCCTGGAGATAATAAAATACTCTTCCCTACTTTCCATGGCTATTGTGAGAATTGAATGGGAAATGTTATGCAAACTACTTCATCAATGTTAACATTTCATAAACTTAAATTATGTATTATCATTAGTAGTCTATTGTATTGTTGTAACATTGGTAACCTCAGCAGTTCCAAGGGGAAGTTGCTATCAGCTGAGAAAAAGGCTTTGCCCAGAAACAATAAACATTAATGAAATCAGTCCCTGATTAAAAGGAAGGCCTTTCACCTATTACATAGCTTCAGACAGTATTCTGCATTCAAAGGTAAATATTTATCTTCATCCTTGGCAGAAGAGAAGAGTATTCAGGACGTGTAAGTGGTGTTGATGGATCCGATTTGTCAGTCCTGGGAGCTCAAAGCAAACCCTTCCTGTATCCCCATCCAGAACATCTCCTCAATCTTTTGGTTTCATTCTCAGCCTCCAAGGCCATGCCACCCTCTGAGCACCTCCAGGTGCTCCAGCAATGTCTGCTGAATTGCCCCAGGAGGACTTAAGGCATCAATACTTGCCCACACAGGAATGCTGAGGAAAGGCCTGCCAGCCGACTTCAGGCTACAAAAAGCCATTAGCCGCTCATGACCCCTGGCACGGCTGCCACAGGCTGGATTGAAAGTTGATGCATGTTGTAGCAACCCAACATTACCATCGCTGCTAGCCGTCCAGCTACCCAGACGTGTCTGAGCTGACATTTGCTGGCTGGCTGATCTCCTGAATGTCTTTGCTGCAACCTCAGCTCTGTGCTTCTTGGGGAAGTTAGCCAGAGGTGGAGGCCTACCTATTTGCTTCATGTTTGCTCTTTAGCTGTTATTTCAAGGTCATCTTAACTCACTGGCAGCCAGGCCCCAGATTACCCATCAGTCTGGTGTATGCATCTGGTGTCCTGATTTGAAGCATGGTGCCTACAAGTGCTTTCCCTTGCCACACTCTCCGAGGGACAGATTTACTAATTCCAGTATTAGTGGCCTCCCAGCAATTCCTTATGCTCAACTCACTCAGAACTAAGGTGAACCTCCGTGAGAGCTCTGGGCTGATGCCAATAATTCAAATCCCAACAGCATACGGCAAGAAGGCTCAGAGCCCACCAGGGCTGTTAGGTAGCCTTAAGGGAACAGCTGTCATCTAGTCCACAGGGAGGTGGAGTCTCCTGATCCAGCCTTCTTAGAAAGCTGTGCCTCCAAAAGTTAGAATGCATGTGGCTTCACCCTTGGAGACACTAACAAGTTTGTACTGATGAGGCCAGAGCACTCAGTGGACTTCTGATTAATAGCGTGTGATCTTCCCTTGGAATGAAGGAGTCAGAGGGCTGAATCTTGTCTTGTTTCTGCCACCAGTTTATTCTGGGATCTCACATAAGTCACATCACCTCTCAAGCTCTTGGTTGCTTTCTCTAAAAAGCAAGGAATTTGCATTATGATTTCTAAGAATTCTTTGAGTGCCAAGGTTTTATGGTTCCCTTGAACTCTAGGGATGGTAATTCTACTCCCTCCCCCAAATATATACACACTCATAAAGAATGCAAACAATTTTTAATATGAATACAAGCAAAATGTAATAAAGAAGGTAAATTTGCTGCCCCAAATTTGCATAATGTATTCTCAAGCCAAGCAGAAATGGCATTTGGGTTGTGTGCTATTTTGAATTATCTGCACCACCGCACCCCTGCATTTGTGCAGATAATTGGAAGGTGACTATATATGGGGCAGATACACAGTTGTCCATGTGGGTCACATCATAATAGCTTTCTCAGAGTTTAGGTTAATGTGATTAACTTAGTTAAGGAAGACTCAGATCTCTGCAGTTTTATATACAGAAAAATCTCTTTTCAAATGTTCAAGGTGTACCCCGGTCATAAAAGGAATAAAGAGGGTAAGAAAATGCACGTGTTAACTAAATTCTGAATCAGTAAACTCTTGCATGCATAAATTTTGGTTTGTGATCAAAGTGACTCGAAAGGCAGGTAAGATAATTTCTCTCTTTATTGAGCTATGAGCTTGAATCACCCGTGGTAGGTGACGGGTGACAAGAACAAGAGCTATGGATGGTGATGACACCAACCCAGTCTCAAGACAGCCATGCAGCCACTCAGCCTTGTCCTCATAGGCAGCAACACATGCAAACACTATAAAGAAGCGTTTCACTTAGACCCTTTAATAAAGCTAAAAAGGCTATAAGCGGGCCAGGCGCAGTGGCTCACGCCTATAATCCCAGCACTTTGGGAGGCCGAGGCAAGTGGATCATGAGGTCAAGAGATCAAGACCATCCTGGTCAACAAGGTGAAACCCTGTCTCTAGTAAAAATACAAAAATTAGCTGGGCATGGTGGTGCGCGCCTGTAGTCCCAGCTACTTGGGAGGCTGAGGCAGGAGAATTACTTGAACCCAGGTGGCAGAGGTTGCAGTGATCCGAGATCGTGCCATTGTACTCCAGTCTGGGTAACAAGAGCAAAACTCCGTCTCAAAAAAAAAAGGCTATAAGCTTGTCCGTCAAGATATGCAAAGGAAAGACGTGATTTGGAATGCAACTCTGAAGAAAGCCTGGACCCTGTACGAATGCTCCCATTCACTTGAATTCAGAAATGTGAACAGGCTCTCGTGGTGAAGGTCTCAGGAACTACAGAGGTAGCCCCAAGAAGCTGTCTCAGGAGCTTGAAAGGGGTGGTTTCAGGACAGATACAACAAATTACTACTCGACAAAGCAGGTAGTAAAGAAATGAAACATGTTGCCCCTGAAGGCAATACAGGCTGAAAATAGAAATAGGTTCAAAAATTGCTTTGGATAAATTTAAGACCTATAAATCTACAACAGAGGTTTCCTTTGTAATAGGAAACCTAGGTCTACTTGACATTTGACAGAATAGCTGTGCTTGCAACAAATTGTCCTTTCTGCCACTCTCAGAAGCACTGCTGCTACCACTGCCCTTTGCTTTTTGAGTGCAAGGCACTTACTAAGAGCTGTATGTGCATTCTCTTGTTTAATATTCACAGGTGCACTGTATCCGGTATGATGATTCTCATTTCAGAAAAAAGGAAACTGCATGTTGCGCAAACCTCCTGGGTTAACTGCTCGACTCTCACAGTCTCTCCCCGACGTGACCACATCTGGATCTTGTGATCCTGCTCTCCTCCTCTCATTGCCAACTGATACATGGGCAAACCCCTGACCCAACCCAAGGTGAGTCAGTCACATTCTCTCTCCCAGAAATGAGAAGTGAGAGTGCACAGATGTGGTGCTGTGTCCATTAATGGCAGAAATCCAGATGAGGAACATATTCTTGGAGAAACCATAACCCTCTGACACTGATGGTGGGAATGTAAAATGGTGTAGCCACTGTGGCAAACAGCTTGATGGTTCTTGAAAAAGCTAAACATGAAACTACCACATGACCCAGCCATTCCACTACTATGTATGCATCCAAAATAACTGAAAATGAGGACTTAGATACTTACACACTAACGTTCATGCCGGCATTATTCACAGTAGCCAAAAGCTGGAGATAACCCAAGTATCCACCAACGGATGAATGCATAAATAAATGGGGTCTATCTAGACAATGGAATATTATTTGGCTATAAAAAGGAATGAAATTCTGATACATGCTACAACACAGATGAACCTTGAAAACATTATGCTAAGTGAAATCGACCAGACACGAAAAGGCAGGTAATGTATGATTCCACTTAAGTGAATTATCTAGAATAGGCAAATTCATAGAGACAGAAAGTAGGTTAGAAGTTACCAGGAATTGGGAGAAAAGGAATACAGGAAATCAGTGCTTAATGGTTGTTACAGAGTTTCTGTTTAGGATGATTTTAAAAGCTTAGGGAAAGATGGTGGTGATGGTTACATAACATTGTAAATGTAATTCATGCCACTGATTGTACACTCACAAATAGTTACAATGGCAACATTTTATGTTATGTATCTTTTACCCCATTAAAAAAGTAAACAAAGACACAGCCTTCTACTGCTAGCTCCCCAGGACAGCTCAGCTGCCTGGATTCTTCACTGGGCTGTTTAATTGGAATGACTCCGAATTATGACAATAAGTTTCCTTCTGTTATGTAACTAGCCAGACTCAGTGATTTTACTGATGACCACTAAACTGAAATCATATATGAAGGTTTCAGGTTTCAGAAGGAACTTGCCTAATGTTTCACAGCTTCAGAGTATCAGAACTGGGATATAAGCCCACAAGCCCAAAACTGTCTGGGCTCAGACAGATCTCAGAGCCATAACTTTAACCACAGTGTCACCGCACAGTGTCAGAAAACTGATGTTGGACTGTGGAGGTCTGCAAGCATCCACTCTTCCAGAATGCAAACATCCCAAGAGCATGAAAAATGAATTCATTCATTCATCCATCAAGCCAGTTTCTCAGACAACCAGTTGATAGCTAAGTATTTGTTGAGTATATAACACTGTACAGAATATTCAAAGACAGAGAAGAAGGAGGAGGAGAGGAAGATAAAGAGGAAGAGGAAGGAGGAGGAGGAGGAAGAAGAAAGGAAGGAAAGAAAAGAAATGGAACCCCATACTCTATAAATTTGCAATCCGTTTGGGGGCCAAGAGCATGGATAAAATAGTAAACAACTAGGCAGTGTAATAAAGCCTTGCACATCAAAGCATCTGAGAGTGAGGAGATTGAATAAAAAGAAAAGAAAAATTCATATGTTGTGAATTGGCTTCAGCAATAAAAGAAGTTCTTCTGCTGGACAGTCTAGGCCTGATGGAGAGAATTATTTCCAATTGGTTTAGCAGCTCAACAGCCTCAATTACTGTCCCCAAATCTACTACTAAGATTTAACCCCTAGGCTGGGTGTGGTGACCCACTCCTGTAATCCCAGCACTTTGGGAGGCGAAGGCAGGCAGATCACTTGAAGCCAGGAGTTTGAGACCAGCCTGGCCAACATGGCAAAACCCTGTCTGTGCTTAAAACATACAAAAATTAGCCAGGCATGGTGGTGCATGTCTGTAGTCCCAGCTACTTGGGAGGCTGAGCCATGAGAATCTATTGAACCCAGGAGGTGGAGGTTGTGGTGAGCTGGGATCACGCCATTGCACTCCAGCCTGGGCAACAGAGCAGACTCTGTCTCAAAGAAAAAAAAAAATAACCATTTAACCCTTTATGTTATTCCTCAAAAGGCACCAGATACCGCTCTGTTTCATCGTTTTTGATGTTACTCCTCATGTTGCTGGCTCACTAGATTTAACTGTGAAATGTTTGGCCCAGTTAGGATTTGGGGAAGGGGTGTTCAGTGTTCAAATCAAGAATAGGCTTGCCTTTATTTAGACACAAACTTTTTATATAGTCAGAAACCTGACTAGTTACAGATGTTTTTAAGAAGAGTAATCCTGCATTTCATTGTCAAAAGAAAGTCTCACCAAGTTCCTATCACTGTGAACCACCTTCAAACCCAGTCTTCTCTTTGACTTAACACTTGGGATGAGCCAGATTTATCAGGTCAGACAGTTCAGCAATCAGCCATATTAATCACAAAAGTATGTCTTAAATTTAATCTGATATGTTCTACCAACGAATACACACAAGGAAACACCCTTATATGTGGCTCCAGGAAGAAGTAACAACCACTACACCTGACTTGCTAATGTATCTCCTTTGGCCCATGTGGCAGACACTATTGAGAGATTATGCAGACACCTTTCTCAAACGTCTCTTCCTTGGCACCTCCCACTATACAGGGCCCTCTTTGCAACTAAGAGGGGTCTCATGATCCAGTTCAGGCCTTTGAGATGTAAGCGCAAGACTGTTGGGTTAGGGTGAGAGGAAATTCTGGAAAAGAGCTTACTTTCCTGATGAAAAGGGAGATGCCCCCTTCTTCATGTCATGAAGGTGAACACGACCGGGAGAGATGGTTATTGTCACATGCAGTGAAAGGCTTAAGGATGAAAGCCAATAACTGACAGTGGTAGAATACAGATATGTAAAGAGGGGCCCTGAGTCAATACCAGATCCATTGCTTTTGGACTTCTTCCTCCTCCTTTTAAATATTTTTTACTGAACTATAATATGCATGCAGAAAAGACCCCTTCCATAAATGTACAACTCAATGAAACGCCACAAGCTGCACACACCAAGGTAAGCAGAACTCAGATCAAGAAAGAGAACATGGCCACCACTCCAGTGTCCCCTAATGTGGTCTCTCACAGTCTTTACCTCCACTGGGACAACTCCTTCTGGCTTCTAAAACCATTGATTAGTTTGGCCTGATTTTTGTGCTTTATATAAGCGGAAGTGTAGGGTGTGTATTTTTGTATGCCTGCCTTTATTTGTTCAATATTATGTTTGTGAGATTCTTCCATACTGGTGTGGGTAGTTGTGGTTTATTCATCGTCTTTATTTTGTTCCATGTGTAACCCATGTGTGTATATATCACAATTGACTTATCCATTCTCCCTGTGATGAGCATTTGTATGTTAACCAGTTTTTGGTTATCAACAAACATTCTTCAACAGTCTGATGATAAACACATGTGCACATTTCTGTTGGGTATTTACCTAGGATTGGGATTACTGGGTCACAGGACGCACTGCCAAACAATTTTCCAAAAAGGTTGTGTCAGAAATCTTTCTATGCAAGAAAATATATATATTTGTTTAAGCCACTGTAAGGTAGGTTTTCAATAACTGGAAGCTGAATGCATTCCTAACCAATATAGCTTTCTTAGTGATTTAATTTTTTTCCAATTAGCTTAAACACATACAATCAGGGACCTTAACATGAAAACCCGCATTTCTAGCTTATCCTGAAATGTTAGAAGATCTTACAAGATAGCACCCATTCCTGGATGGAAACAATTGTCTGAATTTAGAAATAATAATTGCCAGCATTTATCCTGTTCCTACTACATGCCAGAAACCATTCCAGATGCTTTACATACATTGATCCATTTAGTACTCACAACAACCTCAGAAGGCAGGTGGTAGCGATGAGCTCATTTTACAGATGGGAAACTGAGGTGCAGAGAGATCACATATTTAGGCCATGATCACACAGTGAGAAGCAGGATTGGAACTCAGATGGTCTGGTTCCAGGATCTGTGCTGTTGACTGCACACCACCAGTAGCAGGGCTGTGCATGCTCCAGTTCACCATAGTCTCCATCAATCTGTCTTCTGACACCTAGGGCTGCTCTCATTAATGTCAACTTGCTTGGTTTCTGTAGACTTTCAAATTTGCAACCTCAGCATTACATAGTTAATGAGGGAAAGAAAGCCCAGCATATACATTTAGGATTTTTGCCATAACCTCCCAGGATCCTTTTCATACATTTAACCACATACAAATTCCATACATTTAACCACATGTAAGAATTTTGTAATTCTATCACCTATTAAATTTCCCACCTCCTAATTTCCTGTGGATTTAAAACAACAAAAACAAACAAACAAAAAAGTTTATTTGAGGGCAATAGTTTCAGAAGTAATTTGTGTTTCTGTACATTAAAGTCATCAGTGTTTTACAGGCTAGAGGCCCCGTAGGCCTATTAGCTCAAAGATGCTAGTTGAATAGTGCAAAGGGAAGCATTAAGAGAGATGGGAGGCCAGGTACGATGGCTCACACCTATAATCCCAGCACTTTGTGTGGCCAAGTTGGAAGGATCACTTGAGCCCAGGAGTTTGAGACTAGCCTGGGCAATATAGTGAGACCCTGTCTCAACATAATAATAAATTTAAAAATTAGCTGAGTGTGGTTATGTACACCTGTGGTCCTAGCTACTTGAAGGCAGACTGAGTTAGGAGGATTACTTCAGCCCTGGAGGTCTGAGGTTATAGTGAGCCATGTGTATGCCACTCTACTTCAGCCTGGGCAACAGAATGAGACCCTATCTCAAAAAAAAAAAAAAGGAGAGAGAGAGATACAGGAATGGACAGCAGAATGGTACAGAATGCTGTGATGTAAGTGAAGGAAAGCAGAAGTAACCAGAATCTCAGAAAATGAACTGAGCAGAGCCCAGTCATCTAGAAGCATCTTGAAAGCAGGGAACCAATGCCGAAGGGAATATTTTCACTTAGGCCAAAAGCTTTGAGCAGAGAAAGGAAGGCAGGAAATGGGGAGCACACCATTTAGATTGACAAGCAACTGAGAAACTCATTTTCTAACTGGAACTGTAGGTAAGTGAAGTTATTCCTGAAAAGCAGAGAACAGGACTTTAAGTTTCTAGGGATGCAGAGCAAAAAAAAGGTAGAGAGAGAGAGAGAGAGAGAGAGTGAGAGTGAGAGAGAGAAGGGCTATGTGGTGGACACTGATTGCTTTCGCTTACCCAGAACTTATTTCCCCTTCTATGTTATAACACTTCTCCCAGTCAGCATCATTCTGATAGAACCGACCCCACCCATGGCTCCAGAAATTGGTATGTGGCCCAAGCATGGCCAGAGGATTCCATTCTTCTGGCTACCCTGGTTCAATGTGGGGAGTGCAATCTAAGCCAGGTGAGAATTCAATCCTGTGACTTTCACTGGAATTATTAGAACAGGTAAGCTTTCGCAGATATTGCTAGCTGTATAAAAGAACAGTAGATGCTTGAAGCTGTTGGGAGCTCCTATAAGGAGAACAACTTGAAAATTATGCTAAAACAGATGAGAGAGAAGAAAATGGAGTCTATTGATTTGACATGGTTCAAGCCTCTGAACCCAGCCATATCTGAAGCTCTGGACTTTTCCATCATGAGAACCAATAGGTTTCTTTTTGTTTGAGTTAGAGTTCTGTTGCTTGCAACAATAAAAAATACCTTGATTTGTTGATTTGTTTATTTATACTTAGATTATAATCTAAAACTGTGAAGCTAAGCAATGATAAAATATAAACTCTTAAAAATTAAGAAAGAAAGAAGAGAGAGACACAGCTAGTACAGAATAAAAGGAGGGAGGGCGTGTCTAAGTACATATACCCCAGAACTATCTCGAGAAAAGTGGAGCTGGGAAAGAAAACTAGAAGAGCTGCTGGTACCTTGTTGGTGTGTGAAAGCAGGTTGGTCTGAATGAACCATGGTGTTTGCTCCCTGCCCAGTCTTTATGCTCAGGTCCCTACACACTGCAGGGCCACATCTGTGTGATGTGGAAAATGTGTTTGAGAAAAGAGCACCAGGGAGAGTGAATGCAAATGGCTCTGGACATAAGATAGCATGCTTTAGACACAAGAGCTTTGCATCTCTGGAAGATGGTGAATACATTTCTGTTGGTTTCATGCCAGCAATCTTCTGGGTTTGGGGAGGTTGGAGCTGGGGGTTGGGCTTTCCATGGCTGCTGGAAGTCACAGGTGAACTCCGAGCTGAGCTGATTCACCAGTTGCTGCTAGTAGAAGTCCAATCCATGGCAGAGTGCTGGGACTGGGGTTCAGTTGTGCCATCGATTAGCTGGCATGATGGAAACTTTATTCCCATTGAACAACTCCCCATTTCCACATTCCCCCAGCCCCTGGCAACCATAATTCTCTCTGTTTCCATGTGTTTGATTATTTTAGATATGTCATGTAAGTGGAATCACATGGTAAGTGTCCTGTGAATGGCTTATTTCACTTAGTATAACAACCTCCAGATTTATCCATGTTGTCACATATGGCAAGATTTCCTTCTTTTTTATGCTCTGGCCCATGTAGCCAATGACTTTTCTTGGGATTTCTTTTACTTTTCCATCATTTTTTTCTTTTCACCTTCTCCTTCCTTTGATCTGATTTTCTACTCAATTTTTCTTTTTACATTTTTTAATCTTCTCTTCCTTGGGAATTCAAAAGAACTTCAGATTGTCATTAATTATTTGGCGTTTAATTAGGTTTTCACTAATATCTGTGGGTTAAGGTCACATCCTTCACTTGAATTTCTGGCAGAATAGTGAATGTGTATATAATTCTAACCCTGAGCCCCAAATTAAAACAGTATGGACTAGCACAGATTACCTGTCAACATTATGTTAATGTCCCGCTCCAAAATCATAAGACAAGTTTCTCAAGTATTACAGATAGTTTTAATCACCAGGACTATCCTTAAGTGAGCACTCATTTCCACTACTGAATCTTTCTTTTTATTGCATTTTAGGTTTTGGGGGACATGTGAAGAACATGCAAGATTGTTGCATAGGTACACACATGGCGGCATGATTTGCTGCCTTCCTCCCCTTCACCTATATCTGGGATTTCTCCCCATGCTATCTCTCCCCAACTCCCCACACCTCACTGTCCCTCTCCTATTTCCCCTCAACAGACCCCAGTGTGTGATGCTCCCCTCCCTGTGTCCATGTGTTCTCATTGTTCAACACCCACCTATGAGTGCCCTGTTTAATAAATGGTGTTGAATCATTTTTTTAAATTGTGATAAAAACACTAACCATGAGATTCACTGTCTTAAATTTTTAAGACAGTACAGTACAGAGTTTTAACTATTGGCACCATGTTATACAGCAGATCTCTTAGAACTTAATCAGTTTGTGTAACTGAAACTCTATTCCTGTTGAACAACTCCCCATCTTCCCACTGCCCCAGCCTCTGGCAGCCACAATTCTACTCTATGTTTCTATGTGTTTGATTATTTTAGATATGTTGTCACAGGATCCTTGAGGTGTCACTTGGCCAGCTGGAAACCTCTGTGGCCGGTGGCACCTTTGCCCAAGTTTTGCTTGGGCCAACTGGGCTCATTCTGCCCACTAGGCCTGGAAGGCAGCTCTCACCTCGCACTACTGGCCTGGATCCCACACCTGCTAAGGGTTAGCCTAGGGCAGAGCATAAAGGAATATGTGAGCAAGTGAGCACGTGGTCCAGCCACTGCACACAGCCAGGCACACTCGCTGCCACAGGGTGGACAGCTCCAGGAGCCAGCATGAGCGCTGGCTCCCTGCAAGGCTATGGTTAAAACAGGCATACTGCAAGCAGCTTCCACTATGAGCACTGGAGAACGTAGAAACACTCAGGAGCTTGGAGACGCCAGGAACTACAGAACCCCAAAGAGTCTGTCACAGCCCTGGCTCAGGGAGCTCCTAGGTCTGGGCTCCCTGAAGGGCCACAGCCACAGCTCTTCTCTGCTTCTCTCTTCTCTCCTTTTCATCACCCACAACATGGTGAGTCGGGGGCAAGTTTCAGCTGTGTTTGTGTTACAGTCCTTTCAGTCCTGCCATTTGGTAGCCTCGAGTTCTTGTTCTGTGTCCAGGAAGAATGAAGAATGTGGACAACTGGAAGGTGAGCAAGGTGAGAGGTGCTTTATTGAGTGACAGTATAGCTCTCAGGAGACTAGAAGTAGGCAGCTGCTATCCACAGGCGGGTCATTGCCATCATCTGCAGCCTTCAGCAGAGAGGACACCCAGAGTGGGCGGGTAGCTCTTATCTGCAGAGAAGTCATCCCATTGTCTGCACAAGTCTGGCTGAGTCTGGGGCTTTTATGGGTTTCAGAGTGGAGGTACTGCCTGCTTATTGGTCTGTGGGCAGCCAAGGGTGGGCAAAGAAAAGCACCATAAATTCTTTCTCTGGTCTGTGGAACTAGCAGCCCAGCCCCCATGCTTCAGGCCATCCTGGCTTGAAGGTGGAGCTTCACTGGGGACTGCCCCTCTCTGTTCAGGAGTCTGTCTGCCTCCTGCCACCATCAACCTGTCATCCATGGTGCCCAGTGCCCAGGCTGTTTGTGCCAAGGGATGTCTATAGGCCTGTGCCAACCTGCCTTCAGACCCTTGTCAGGGTCCCTCCCATGCTCATCAGCACCCGAAGTCCAGAGGAGGCCAAGGAAGCAGGGGCCTGGCATGTCAGCACTGCCCTGAGTAGGTGCACACCTGGCCAGGTAGCAACTGCCCCCAGGCTCTGCCACAACTCTGCTCCAAAATTGGAGTGAGTGCTGGGAGTGGGGAGAAGCTGGGCAGTGGGAGAAGCCGGGCAGTGGGAACAGCCACTTCTGAGCCTGTGCGGGGAGAGGAAATTCCCAGGTCCCCAAGAACACAGGAATGCCTGGGCCACAGGCAAAGCTGGGTGGCTGCAGTTGCACCTGAGAGGGTGGGATGGGAGCCCCACCAACTCAAAAGAGGGCAGGGCTCCCACCTGTTCCAGGTTCCCAGTACCTCCGTGGAGTCTCAGCCCTGGCCGGGCCTTCCCCGCTGCAGCCAGTATTTTCAAAGTGGCTGCTCCCGATGGGCCGCTACTGCCATCAATGTCATGTAAGTGGAATTGTATGATCATTACCCTTCTGTGACCAGCTTATTTAACTTAGCATAACATCTTCCAGGTTTATCTATGTTGTTGCCTATGGCAGGATTTTCTTCATTTTTATGGCTGAATAATATTCCATTGTGTAAATGTGATGGTTAAGTGTCAACTTGACTGGATTGAGGGATGCCTAGGTGGCTGGTAAAGTATTGTTTCTGGGTGTGATGGTATTGTCAGAGGAGGGCTGGGAGAGGAAGACCCATCCTCAATGTGTGTGTGCCATCCAATTGGCTGCCAGTGCAGCTGAAACAAAGCCAGTGGAGATGGGGATAGGCTTGCTTGCTGAGTATTCTGCCTCTCCCTTTTTTCCCATGCCAGATTCCTGCTTCCGCTCCTCCTGCCCTTGGACATCTGACTCCAGGTATTTCGGCCTTTAACTCTGGGACTTAACCCAGCAGCTTCTCAAGGGCTCTTAGGTCTTCAGCTGCAGACACAGCCGCATTGTCAGCTTCCCTGGCTTAGCTTTTGGAACTTGAACTACTGGCTTCTCTCTCTCTCTCCAGTTTGCAGACGGCCTATCTGTGTGAGCCAATTCCTGTAATAAACTCTCTTTTATATATACTTAGATCCTATTGGTTCCGTCCCTCTGGAGAACCCTGACTAATACATTATATATACCACATTTTCTTTATTGGTTCATCTGTCAATGGCTATTTAGGTTGTTTCCACATCTAGCTATTGTGACTAGTGCTGCAATGGACGGACATGGGGGTGTAAATATCTCTTTGGGATCCTGATTTCCCAGAACTGAATCTTTTAATTAAAAACCCTAACACACACACACACACACACACACACACACACACACACACACACACATACAGTGTATGTGTATATATACACACACATATATATAAAGAGATTGAGAGTATGGGATACCTTTTTTCTCTCGTTTTAATCCAAAAGTTTCAGGAGAACACTTTTCCTCATATGCTTTTTCTTTATGTGACTCAGGTAAACCTTATTGATTCCATTTTCAATTGATGCTTATTATCACAACTGAAGGCAATATTGGGAGACTCCTTCTACTGTAGTAAAACATTAAAGGGCCTCTTGATAGTTACATGTCAGTGTAACTATTGACACATCAAAAGTGTTCAGAAGGAATTAAAATATCTTTCCAACATGTATACATGAAGTTATCTAGTTTCCATTTTCATTGGCTTCCTCAAAAATCATAGCTAAACTTGACTTAGCTATTTATTTTGCAGTCTCTTTTCCTCTTCCCTCCCTCTCTCATTCTCTTAGCCTCTCTCATTCTTTCTCTCCTTCTCTTTCAACATTTATTGAGGGTGCATTGTGTGTCAGTATTGTTGATTCTGAAATGACACTCAAATGTCCCTTAAAGTTAAGTTATAGCCACTCTTGTTCCCTATTATTTAACTTAATACACTGAGAGAATAGTTTTTAATTTCATTGCTGGAAATTTCCTTAGCTTCTGATTTCCCCAGGGGATTGTGTGTTAAGCAAGAAAAAAAATCATTCTTTTTTTCCTTCATCTTAGTGAGTTTGAGGGCTGATATACATCATTGAAGTTAGCTATTAACATTAAGTTAGTTAATTATGGCAAGCACATTCTCAACATGCTGTGATGATGGAAGAGAAAAAGAATAGCCCATCAGTCAGAGAAGCTGCTAAACGATTTTGCCATAATCTAGGGATATTGAAATTGATGGGTCTCAGCCCATCAACCAACCAAATATAGAACCCGGCTCTTACCTCAGTAAGATGAGATCTGGAGTTTTAGGCAGGTTAAAATCCCCAGGCTCTGGGGTTGGTTGCAACATGTCACACTTGAACAAAGAATTATTTCCGTATCCCTCTCTTGTACCTCCCACACATGTCGTGAAACAAACTTGCCCATATTCACTACACCAGCGGTCCTCAACCTTTTTGGCACCAGGGACCAGTTTCCACTGACTTGGGGGGGGATGATTTTGGGGTGATTCAAGCACATTACATTTATTGTGCACTGTATTTCTATTATTATATTGTCATATGTAATGAAATAATTACACAACTCACCATAATGTAGAATCAATGGGAGCCCTGAGCTTGTTTTCCTGCAACTAGACAGCCCCATCTGGGGTGATGGGAAACAGTGACAGGTCATCAGGCATTAGATGCCCATCAGGAGAGGGCAACCTAGATCCATGCATGCACAGTTCACAATAAGCTTCGCACCCCTATGAGAATCTAATGCCGCTGCCCATCTGACGGGGGCGAGCTCAGGCCATAATGTGAGCCAGGGGAAATAGCTGTAAATATACCACATGCTGTGCAGCATAGTTCCTTATAGACTGCGGACCAGTTGGGAACCCCTGTACTACATGGCCTATTCTTGGTGTCTTACGTCTTTTCTGACTGTTCCCTTGCTAAGAGACACCCCTGGCTTTGACCCTGAAACTTGTCACTTTGCCACCTGAGTTACGAGTTGTCTGATTGGGTATACTCCAGTGTTCCAGTCTTTGCCTCCAACCACAAGCCACAAGATTATATCAGCCATTATAAATATATTTTTAAAAATTTTTTATTGTTATTATTTTTTGAGACAGTCTCTCTCTGTCACCCAGGCTGGAGTGCAGTGGCATGATCTCAGCTTACTGTAACTCTGCCTCCCGGGTTCAGGCGATTCTCCTGCCTCAACCTCCCCAGTAGCTGGGACTACAGGCAAGTGCCACCATGCTCAGCTAATTTTTGTATTTTTAGTAGAGATGGGATTTCACTATATTGGCCAGGATGGTCTTGATCTCTTGACCTCATGATTGGCCCGCTTCGGCCTCCCAAAGTGCTGGGATTACAGGTGTGAGCCACTGCACAGGGCCTATAAATCTTGATACAACAGAAAATTTAGGAGCAGGCACTCCTGCTGTCCCTGCTGTGAGCCCCTTACTATGCACCCACCTTGCCACGTAACTGGGAACAGGGGCAGAACTTGACAATTGAGATCTGGAGCTGCTTTGAATTGTTAATCATGGCTACCAGCAAACGGTTGGAAGACATTTTAGAAGCTGATGGAAAAACCCACTCCTATAGGCCTTCTCAATCACCAGTTCCCTTCTCCTCCCCCTCTTTCTCCTGTGACGTCTTTCTCCTTGATTGATGCAAATGAGTATGTATGGAACTTCCTTAATTGGACAGGGAGTCCTGGACTAAACTCAGTGCTGCTGGGAAGAGAAAATTTATAACCCTATCATGCCAGGTCAGTGTGATGGAAATCTCACAGTGATCATTTTCTAACCAGAAAAGGTTTTTAGAGTTTCTATACCAACCTGCTCTAAGCATTCCCCTCCATCTCGAAGCACGTCTCTGTCCTCATCTGCATACGCTTTTTCTCCTTAATAAGAGCTTCAGCAGCCTTGAGCAGTTCATTTTTCCAGCCTGACCTCTTCTAGCAATAGCTCTCCCTCAAAATTACCATGTATCATTTTCTCTGATGAAACTGAATATTAAAGAAGAACACAGAGAGAGGCTTTAGACCACACAGGATGACAGTCTTTCATCCGTGGAGACAGGGTGTTAGAATGTTCTACAGTTGTGCATTGAGGAAATTTCTTTTCCCTCACACCTCCATGCAGCCTAGAGCTATGTCTAACAAGCTTTCGGGGCCACGTTTAGCACATATTTACACTCTCACAGCTCCTAGACGGGCATCTAATCTTGTTTCAAAACAAAGTCGGCCGGATTGGACCACCTTATCAGTCTGAACCTATTAAATCTTATTTATTTCCCAGCTGCTAGAGATTCAGGTAATGGTTATTTATGTAGGAATTTGGCAAATGTCAGACAAACCCAGTGATGCTTGTCAAGAATCCTGTTTGCAAAGGATGGCAGCCAAAGGGTTATGTGAGTATCTCATAACCTTTTCTCCTAAGACTACCCCCACTTGAGGTTTTAGACAACAAGACCATGCAAAGTCTAATCAGGAAGAAAATGGTGACAGTGACTGTCCATTGAATGCCGAATGCTTCCGGGAGTAGAGCATGATTTATATCAATAGTATAAGCTGTTTATTCCACACACTCAGGGTGCAAGTATGTTCAGAGGTCTTTTGCTTTTCTCATTATCGTTTGCCCTATGGCAAAACTTTCTCAAGCACCTATTGGCAGAAAGCCCAAGGTTTCTCTGCTGAGGTCCACCCTAATACCTTGAATTGTTACTGGATGCTAAAGGCTTAATACCTAGGGAGGGCGTACTGCGGACAGTGGTGACAGTGCTCCCAGAGACCCAGTTTACCAGCCTGCCATTGCCCAGGAGTGAGGTCTGTTGGTGTTTCCAGTCTTTCGTTGTGTTAGAGCCAGTCCTTCTTCCACGAACATTTCATTCCTCCTCTACCCTTCCCCGGGTGTTTCCCTTTCAGGACAGTCTTGTGTCTCTGTCAGTAGGTCTGCCCTTTCCTCAGAGACTAGGGTTTTTTTTTTTCTTTTTATTTTTTTTTTGAGACAGAGTCTCACTCTGTCACCCAGGCTAGAGTACAGTGGTGCGATCTCGGCTCACTGCAACCTCCATCTCCCAGCCTCCTGGGCTCAAGTGATCCTCCTGCCTTGGCCTTCCAAGTAGCTGAGGCTACAGGTGCACACCACCATATCCTGCTAATGTGTGTGTGTGTGTGTGTGTGTAGATGAGGTCTTGCTGTATTTTCCAGATTGGTCTCAAATTCCTGGCCTCAAGAGATCCTCCTCCCGCAGCCTCTCAAAGCACCGGGATTATAGGTATGAGCCAGCTCCCCTGGCCACATGGTCATTTCTTTGTTCCTTTTTTTTTGAGACAGTGTCTCTGTCACCCAGGCTGGAGTGCAATGACGCAATCTTGGCTCACTGCAACCTCCGCCTCCCGAGGTTCAAGTGATTCTCCTGCCTCAGCCTCCTGAGTAGCTGGGATTACAGGCATGTGTCACCACACTTGGCTAACTTTTGTATTTTTAGTAGAGATGGGGTTTCACTATGCTGGTCAGGCTGGTCTTGAACTCCTGACCTCAAGATCTGCCTGCCTTGGCCTCCCAAAGCACCGGATTACAGGTGTGAGCCACTGTGCCTGGCCCATTTCTTTGTTCTTGAAGCAGGTGTAAGACCGAAAAGCTCCCTAAAGTAACCTAGATATCCATAGCCCACAAGCTTATGGCAAAAATCAAAGTGCTCACGTTACCCCAGATCACCATTCCCTTGAGCCCTACTTGCCAGACCTCCTCAAGTTCCCCCGGTTCCTCCTGGGAGTCCCCTTCACTGCTTGCCAGCTGTCCACAGCAGGAGAGAGACAACTCAGATGTCCTTGAGGCCGGCCAGCCAGCCTGCGGCAGTGAGATCAGCTGAGCCTCCTCCTGGCCTGGAGTCCCCACCCCAAGCACCTGCCATCAGTCCAAATGGAATGTCAGGCAGTGGCAGCCAGCCACACGACTGCCTGGTCTCCGAGGGGTACCGCTCTTTGAGTTGACAGCCATTTTTCCCATAGAGGTCTCACAGTGCTGGGAAGGCTGAGTGAGAAGTTTTGATCTACGGGCTATATCCCAAACAAGCAGAGACGGCCAAGCTGCTCATGCTAAGTCCAGGCCACCAGCCCAGATTTTGTCCTCTTTTGTGGTGGTCTCTTCTGAGGAACTTGGATGTTCTGTTCTGTAGTCTGGCCTCAGGCTGGAGCACTGGTCTACCATAATACCTGTATGTCTTTCATAGTCAGAGGAACTTAGACTCAGAGGTCTAATATGTGTTTCCTAGGTAGCTCTTCTGCCTCTTATTTCTGAGTGCAGATTGATGAAGGCTGGAGTGGGAAATTACCTTTCTACCTGCCAATAGCCAAGACACACACCTCATCCTCCCATCCCCACCACAGCTCAGCCTTGATTCTTGCCAAGCCTAAAATGGTTTGTTTTTTTTTTTTTAGACAGAGTTTCACTCTTGTCACCCAGGCTGGAGCTCAATGGCACAATCTCAGCTCACTGCAACCTCCGCCTCTTGGGTTCAAGCAATTCTCCTGCCTCAGTCTCCTGAGTAGCTGGGATTACAGACATGCACCACCACACCCGGCTAATTTTTTGTATTTTCAGTAGAGCCTGGATTTCACCATGTTGGCCAGGCTGGTCTCCAACTCCTGACCTCAGGTGATCTACCCAGCTCAGTCTCCCAAAATGCTGAGATTACATGTGTGAGCCACCGCGCCTGCTCCTAAAATGATCTTTTATAGCCACATATGATGACAGTGATATATCTCATTCACATGGCCCTTCGTATTAGTTTCACATTGCTAGTGTAATAAATCACCACCACCAAGAACTTAGAACTTAGAACAAGAACTTAGGATTTATTTTCTTATGGTTCTGTAGGTCAGAAGTCCAAAATCGGTCTCACTGGGCTAAAGCCAAGGTGTCTACAGAGCTGGTTGCTTCTGGAGACTGTGAGAGGAGAAGTTTCCTTATCTTCTTCAGCTTCTAGAGGCTTCCTGCACCCTGTGTCTCATGACGTGTCTTCACGTCACTCTCACCTCTTGTGCCCATCACGACATCTGCTACTTACTGCAATCTCCTGCCTCTAGAGCTCTTAAAAAGACGTGTGTGATTACATCAGGCCCACTCAGATCATCCAGAATAATCTCCCCATCTGAACATTCTGAACCTCATCTCATCTTCAAAGACTCCTTTACCATTTAAGGTAACATACTTGCAGGTTACAGGAATTCAGATGCCAACGTCTGGGTGGAGACAGTCATCTATTATTCGGCCTACCACACCCATAATGCTTTTCAACAATGTTTTTAGATAAATTATCCCATGTAATATTTAAGACAACCTTGAGAGACAGGTTATGGCAGTTTCTATTTTACTAGATATGAAATTACACAGGCTACAGACAGCTATGTCATCCAATACAGTAACCACTAGCCACACATGGCTTTTATCACTTGAAAAGTGACTAGTTCGGGTTGAATTATGCAACAAGTACAAAATTTACAATGGATTTTGATGATTTCTTACAAAAGAATGTAAACTATCTCAACAATTTTTAAAATATAGATTACATGTTGAATTAGTATTTCACATATATTAAATTAATTTTACCTGTTTCTCTAAAAATGTAAGTACTGGAAAATTTTAAATTACACACGCAGCCCACATTCTATTTTAATTGAGCAGTGCTGAGCTAAGGTCATAAATTTAGTGATGGGGGACCTCCTCTTAGTGCCCTACAACCCATGGAATAGTAGGAAAATGATGGGCTTCCGATTTAAGAGAACTGGATTCAAATTCTGACTCTCTCACTTATGAGAAATGTTTATTAATATCTCTGAGCTTCAGTTTAAAAATCTGAAAAAGAGGCTAATAAAACCCACATTATGGGATTGTTTTAAATATTCAGTGGATGACCTACATGGAACATCTAGCATAGAAACTGGAATTGGGGAGAAATTATAGTTACTCTCCCCGTCTTGTCTCTTATGTATAAAACAGCCACCATATGCAAATAGATAATAATTTTAAAGGTCATCAATTACAGAAAAATGTCAGACTTATATAAAACTTTTTCTCATCTACATTAAACCAGGGAAATCTAGTTTTTATAGCAATTTTTGTATAATTTTAACTCTGGGTGCCTATTGTATGGTAGCTATCTATATAATGCCTGCATCTCCACCAATGGACTAGTTTCTTCCATAGATGCAGAAGGAACAGGGCTTGTGGACATCAAGAAAGAAGCCAGATCCTCCCAGGACCCATTGTACCCATCAGAAAAGAAAAAAATTAACCGGTAAACACTTATCTTTAATTTATCAGAAGTTTGCCTTGAGTGAAGTATGGCAAATGCATGAAGATCAAGTCCTTTGCACCGTGGATTCTCCATTTGTAACATAAGCACGAAGCTATTACACAGTACTCCGCACAGAAACATGGCCAGCATTTCATTTATTGCTCCGTTTAGCAAAGTGTGTTTAGTAGGAAATTAATAAATGTCACATGAAAAGAATACCCTGGTGAAACAAGTTCAGAAAACGGTTGAACAAAATATGCTGTTCTGCCTATGCTAATGTGCATCGTGACTCACCAGGAATCAGGGTGCAGCGTGTAGATTTCCAAACTTATTTGACTAAGGAAAGCCCATTTTCTTTTGGCCACATATGGAACTGCTATGGAACTAGTATGGAGTTTATATTCTGGGGAAATACTTCAGGGAATGTTGATCTATTTAAATGGAATTTTTGTTTTCTCTGTCTCTCTTTCTCTCTCTCTCTGTGTGTGTGTGTGTGTGTGTATCTCAAAATCAGTTCTCAAGTTATAACCTAGACATGTTGTTATTGCTGCTGTTGTTGTTGTTTATTTGAACCTCAGGTCCAGGCAATTCTATTATCATACTCCTCTGTTCATAGCATACTGTCAACATCACTTAGATTTGTTTTCCAGATCTTAAAACTCAAGACTGGGTGCAGTGGCTCATGCCTGTATTCCTAGCACTTTGGGAGGCTAAGTAGGGAGTATCGCTTGAGGCCAAGACTTTGAGACCAGCCTGGGAAACATAGTGAGATCTCATTTCTACTAAATATTTTAAAATATATATATTAGTTGGGGAAGGGGGAGCTCTAGTCTTAGCTACTCAAGAGGCTGAGGTGGAAGGATCACTTGAGCCCAGGAGTTGGAGGCTGCAGTGAGCTATGATTGCATCACTGCACTGCAGCCTGGCCAACAGAGCATGACTCTTTCTCTAAAAAGAAAAATAAAAAAACAAAAAAATCTCGGAGAAGTGCTTTCATTACTTCATTCTTCTTAGGACATCCTTTTACTGATTGATTTACAAGATAGTCAAATTCCCAGAAGAGAAATAACGGGATAAAGAGCAAAGGAGTTATTTTAAAGACAAACTCTTTAAGGATGAGGTACTGAAGTGGACTTTAAATGTAAAGGAAATCATTTTATTTTAATAATATGAAAAATTATAATGCAAATGTCTTCTTGCTTTGACAACCATGCTGACATTATCAATCTTTTGCTTCTCGTAGCTTGTACCATGTCCCCTTTTGTCCTTGCTGAAATGAATAATGTAAATCTGATCCTACTCTAACTTCCTCAGACCACTTAAATGAGTCCTGAGAGCAGAAATCAGAGCTCCTGTGTCCTCTTTGTAGCAACTTTATAACTTTCTCACCATTCCCTGGCATTCGTACCAAATATATTGGTACAACTTTTATTTTATTTATTTATTTGTTTATTTTTGAGACGGAGTCTCACTGTCACCCAGGCTGGAGTGCAGTGACGTGTTCTTGGCTCACTGCAATCTCTGCCTCCTGGGTTCCAGTGATTCGTCTTCCTCAGCCTCCTGAGTAGCTAGGACTTTAGACATGTGCCAGCTAATTTTTGTATTTGTAGTAGAGACGGGATTTCACCATGTTGGCCAGGCTGGTCTCAAACTCCTGACTTCATGATCCACCCGCTTCGGCCCCGTAAATGCTGGGATTACAGGTGTGAGCCACCACCAGCCAGTACAACTTTTAGATGAGCTGGATGCATTGTCTTTCTAGGACAAACAAATGGATAAGCATTCTTTTCTTTAATGATGGTGTGGTCTTACTTTCTCTTTTCTTTGAGACAGAGTGTCTCTCTGTTGCCCAGGCTGGAGTGCAGCAGCCCGCGAACTCAGCTCACTGCAAACTCCACCTCCTGGGTTCGAGCAATTCTCCTGCTTCAGCCTCCCTAGTAGCTGGGATTATAGGCAGGTGCCACCACGCCAGTCTAATTTTTGTATTTTTAGTAGAAATAGGGTTTTACCATGTTGGCCACGCTTGTCTTGAAATCCTGACCTCAAGTGATCCACCTGCCTCGGCCTCCCAAAGTTGTAGGACTACAGGTGTGGGCCACTGTGCCTGGCCATAATCTTACTTTCAATAGCAATCATTCTAAAAAGCAAATAGGCCGGGCGCAGTGGCTCATGCCTGTAATCCCAGCACTTTGGGAGGCCGAGGCAGGTGGATCACGAGGTCAAGAGATCGAGACCATCCTGGTCAACATGGTGAAACCCCATCTCTACTAAAAATACAAAAAATTAGCTGGGCACAGTGGCACGGGCCTGTAATCCCAGCTACTCAGGAGGCTGAGGCAGGAGAATTGCCTGAACCCAGGAGGCGGAGGTTGCAGTGAGCTGAGATTGGGCCATTGCACACCAGCCTGGGTAACAAGAGCGAAACTCCGTTTCAAAAAATGAATGAATAAATAAATAAATAAATAAATAATAATAAAATAAAAGGCAAATAATCTCATTAACTACTATCAAAAAGGAAATCCTAGTTGGGTGTGGTTGCTCATGCCTATAATCGCTCCACTTTGGAAGGCCAAAGCGCCTCCCAAACCTGCAGGGCTCAAGAGATCCTTCCACCTCAGCCTCCTGGGTAGCTGGGACTACAGGCCTGTGCCACCACACCCAGCTAACTTTTCTATTTTTTGTAGAGATTGGTTTTCGCCATGTTGCCCAGACTGGTCTCAAACTTTTGGACTCAAGCCATCTGCTCCGTTGGCCTCCCAAAGTGCTGGAATTACAGGTGTGAGCCATGGCGCCTGGCTAGCACATGAATTTCCTATCAACAATGTGGACTATCCATGCTCCAGGTCCCAAACTACCTGCTATTCAGTGTCTGTTAATTACTCACCTGAGACCACTGATTAATTGAGAAGAACTGTCAAAAAAGCATGGCCAAAGATACATCCTCCCAGCCTAATTCTCCTCTAGCCTAAGTTCTATCCTATGCTGAATCAAAAAAAAAAAAAAAAACTAGCAGGCCAGGCGCAGTGGCTCAAGCCTGTAATCCCAGCACTTTGGGAGGCCGAGGCAGGTGGATCACGAGGTCAAGAGATTGAGACCATCCTGGTCAACATGGTGAAACCCGTCTCTACTAAAAATACAAAAAATTAGCTGGGCACAGTGGTGCATGCCTGTAATCCCAGCTGCTCAGGAGGCTGAGGTGGGAGAATTGCTTGAACTCAGCAGGCAGAGGTTGTGGTGAGCTGAGATCACGCCATTGCACTCCAGCCTGGGTAACAAGAGCGAAACTCCATCTCAAAAAAAAAAAAAAAAAAAAAACCCTAGCAAATACCACACCTGTGATAGCCTTCTTTAAGCTACCTATGAGAAAACCTTAACAAATCAATGACTTAACCTTCTTCCTTAGGCACTTTTCAAGGATATATTTGAGAATTTTTCATATAAAAGTTTCGATATCTCAAAATTAAATATAATAAATCTACCATATTAGTTGAATATCTCTCTGACAGATAAATTCAGTTTAAAATTTAATAATAGGAAAAGCATTTTTAAAGTTGGTATATTTAATTTCACAGATAATAAAGCCTAGCTCAGTTATTATATTCTCTATTTTTTATCTTGGCTTCCAGGGTTCTCAGAACTCTGTTTTGGGATCAATTGCAGTAGTTTTGCTAAGGCTAAGTTTTATGGCACAGCTATAATCCGCCTATTGGTTGGCTCGTATTCTTCCGCTATCTTTTATTGGTTATCCAGCGTTTTAGTCTTTATCGTAAGTCATTTCAAATCCTCTTGAGCTGTAGATAAAATCAAAATAAGGCCAGGGGCAGCGGCTCATGCCTGTAATCCCAGCACTTTGGGAGGCCGAGGCGTGTGGATCATCTGAGGTCAGGAGTTTGAGACCAGACTGGCCAATATGGTGAAACCCCATCTCTACTAAAAGTACAAAAATTAGCTGGGCATGGTGGGGGGCACCTACAGTCCCAGCTACTCGGGAGGCTGAGGCAGGAAAATCACTTGTACTTTTGAGGTGGAGGTTGCAGTGAGCTGAGATTGCACCACTGCACCCCAGCCTGAGTGACAGAGTGAAACTCTGTCTCAAAAAAAAAAAAAAAAAGAAAAAATGAACCACATGTAATTTTTATTTTCTAGGAATTTGGTAGAGTATAATTAGTGGTGGTAAGAGAATGAACTGCCACAGAAAAGGGGAAGGCACAGATACAGAGTAAGGAAACTTCTGTTTAAGAGGAAAAAAGGGAAGAAATAATCTGACCTGTGCAGCCCACTTATTTCCTGAAATGGATTACGGTTTGTACACTCTCTGGATACTAAGCAAATCTACTGCCCCATTTGGACAAACTGTTAGTAATCTTTTAACAGAAAGAGAGGGAGATAAGATGTAATTCATTTTAAGAAGAATAAAAAATTAAGCCTACCTCTGTACATGAAACTCTTTTTTTTTAGACAAGGTCTCACTCTGTCACCCAAGCTGGAGTATAGTGGCACAATCATGGCTCACTGCAGCATCAACCTTCCCAGGCTCAGATGATCCTCCCACCTCAGCTTCCCAAGTAGCTGAGACCACAGGCACATGCCACCATTCTCGGCTAATTTTTGTAGACATGCTTTCATCAGTTGCCCAGGCTCGTCTGAAACTGCTGGGCTCAAGTGATTCACCTGCCTCAGCCTCCCAAAGTGCTGGGATTACAGGCATGAGCCACCATGCCTAGCCTGTACATGAACCTTTTAATGGTGTATGTTTGTTGCTTGCCTGCTTATTTGGGGGAAATCTTTTTCTTTTCTCTTTCCTCCTTTCACTCCATGGTTTGTTCCTAGACTTGTCATTTTCAAGTACTCTAGAGATCACGAGCTCGGATATGTTCAGCAGAGACACCCACTCTCAACAGCCCATCAGTCTCCTGCACTGCCTTCTATACCAAAACTCCTTTCTCTGTCTTATGATTCAAGTTCAGAGTGAATTGACTGGGTGGCAAGTGTCTCTGACATCCCTTCAACAACTTCAGCTGCAGGGCTTAACAACAAACAGGATGTCAGGCTCAGCTGTTTCAGCTGAAGAGATGGATCCTGTTTAAATAAAATCTGACGGGGTGACTAGCACAAGACTTTCAGGTGCTCTGACAGGCAAGGGTCACACTAGGAGAGAAAAATTCAGAAGGGAAATTTATATGCTAGCAGCTTTAGATCTCACTGACTATAGAAAGGTATCTCAAACACAAGTTTAGGGACTGGGCATGGTATCTTATACCTGTAATCACAGCACTTTGAGAGGTGGGCAGATCACTTGAGGTCAGGAGTTCAAGATCAGCCTGGCCAACATGGTGAAACCCCATCTCTACTGAAAGTACAAAAAATTAGCCAGGCACGGTGGATCATGCCTGTAATCCCAGCACTTTGGGAGACCGAGGCAGGTGGATCACTTGAGCTCAGGAGTTCAAAATGAGCTTTGCCAATATGGCAAAACCCCGTATCTATTAAAAATACAAAAATTAGCTGGGTGTGATGGCACGTGCCTGTAATCTCAGCTACTTGGGAGGCTGAGGAGGCAGGAGAACCATTTGCACCTGGGAGGTTGAGGTTGCAGTGAGCCATTGCGATCCAGCCTGGGTGACAGAGCCAGGACTCTGTCTCAAAAAAAAAAAGTACAAAAAATTAGCCACACATGGTGACACATGCCTGTAGTTCCAGCTACTCCAGAGGCTGAAGCATGAGAGTCACTTGAACCTGGGAGACGGAGAATACAGTGAACAGAGATCATGCCATTGCACTCCAGCCTGAGTGACAGAACAAGACTCCACCTCAAAAAACAAAAACAAACAAACAAAAACACAAGTTTAGGGGAAAATGTTACAATAAAAATTTTTTAAATTTTGGCTAACAAACCAACTTTGTCGTATGATCATAATATGTACCTGTAAAGATGCCCACAATAATCAAATTCAGGTTCTGTTAAGTGACCTGAAGTTAATGAAATTTTTAAAACTTGAATACAATATTGGGTGAGTTTGTGCAAACGTTCATCCTCCTGGAAAAAGGACTCATACTTCCATCAAATTTCCAGAGGTCAACACTTGAAAAAAGGTCCAGAACCTCTCACTGATTCAATCCAATGCCCTAATTTCCTAGAGACCATCCAATCAAAACTAACGTGAGCAGAGCTGCCAGGTGAGGGATTAGGAAAGATCAATTGCAGGAAAGAAACTTTTCTAATGAGTTTTTTTTAAGTCCTATGGCTTGCAAGCCTAAAAACATTGTATAAGGACAAAGAAGGCCTCGAGTCTCCAACTCTTCAACCCCACCGCTGCCCCCAACATTTCAACAGATGACATTCTTTGTCTCTTACTATACAAAGAAAATAAAGGTCATCAGACTGAAAATTTAGCAACTTCTTGCATCTGCACTGAATTTTTTTCCTTCCATTCTGGTCCAGTTTAAGCGATGTTTCTCCTTTGTTTAAGTCTAATTTCTCCTTTTTTCTTCTGGGTCCCATTTCCCTCCAGCCTCATTAAGGAAACTCACTCCAATTACAATCCTTTCTTTTCCGGCAGCATCAATCTTTCCTGCTCTACTTACTCCTTAACACAGTTCTCTAATCTTTAAAAAAAATTCTCTACCTCAGACTTGGCAATAATCATCTTAACCAAGTGGTCAAGCTTGGCATCCCCCAAGTGGGACAGCCTGATAGGGTGTGACTCCTAAGGTAATGTAATTGGAGAAACAGAGGCTGACTTTTTTGGAGTTCTTTTTTGAAACAAAGTCTCACTCTGTCGCCCAGGCTGGAGTGCAGTGGCAGGATCTTGGCTCACTGCAACCTCCGCCTCCCAGGTTCAGGCAATTCTCCTGCATCAGCCTCCTGAGTAGCTGGGATTACAGGCATGTGCCACCACGCCCAGCTAATTTTTGTATTTTTAGTAGAGATGAAGTTTCACCATGTTGGTCAGACTGGTCTCGAACTCCTGACCTCATGATCCACCCGCCTCAGCCTCCCAAAGTGCTGGGATTACAAGCGTGAGCCAGCATGCCTGGCCTGTGGAGTTCTTACAAGACAAACATGACCTGAAATTTATGGCAAGGAAACAGATAAACCCAGATTGTGGGATATTCTACTGAACAACTAGCCTAGACTCTTCAAAGAATTCAATGAGATGAAAAATACACGGGACCATTGGTAGAAACTAAAGAGGCACAACTGCAAAATGCAAGGTGTGAATCTTGATTGGATTCTGGATGAAAAATAAATACTAGGCCGGGTGTATGTATCCATAGTTAACTCCTATACGTTGCTGAGTAGTGTGCCATTGTAGAGATATACCATAATTTGTTTTATCACTCATCTGTTGATGAACATTTGGGTTGTTTTCAGCTTGGGACTATGGCAGATAAGTCCGCTATCTACATGCATCTTTAGATAGACATGTTTTCATTTTTCTCCCTCCCTTTTTTCTTCTTTCCTTCTTTCTTTCTCCCTCCCTCCCTCCCTCTCTTTCTTTCTTTCTTTCCTTCTTTCTTTCTTCTTCGTTCCCTCCCTCCCTCCTTCCTTCCTTCCTTTCTTCCTTCCTTCCTTTCTTGAGACAGAGTTTCACTCTTCTCGCCCAAGCTGGAGTGCAATGGCGTGATCTCGGCTCACTGTAACCTCCACCTCCTGGGTTCAAGCAATTAACCTGTCTCTGCCTCCCAAGTAGCTGGGATTACAGGTGTGGGCCACCACGCCCAGCTAAGGTTTGTAATGTTTAATAGAGACAAGGTTTCACCATGTTGGCCAAGCTGATCCTGAACCCCTGACCTCAGGTAATCCACCCGCCTGGGCCTCCCAAAGTGCTGCGATTACAGGCATGAGCTGCCGCACCGGCCTTCATTTTTCTTTAATAAATAATTAGCAACCAATGGCTGGGTCATATGATAGATAATTTTAACTTTTGTAAAAGCTGCCAAACTGTCTTCCAAAGGAGTTGTACCATTTTACATTCCCACCAGTAGTGTATGTAATATACGAAAATGCCAGTTACTTCACTCACTCACCAATATGTGGTATGATTAGTCTTTTAATTTTAGCCATTATAATAGGAGTGCAGTGGCATCTCATTGTTGTTTTAATTTGCATTTCCCTAATGACTGAAGTTAAGCATTTTTATGTGATTATTTGCCATCTAAATATCTTCTTTGGTGAAGAGAACTCCCAAGTCTTTTTTTCCTATTTTTGTTTCTTAATGACTTTTGAGAATTCTTCATATATTGTATATTTAAGTTCTTTACCAGATATGTAATTTTAAAATATTTTTCCGAGTCTGTGATTTGTCTTTTAATTTTCTTAATCACATCTAAGTTAATTTTGATGAAATTTGATGTATTAATTTTATCCATTTAGGCATTGTGATTTGGGTATTTTTCATAAGAAATGCACAGTATTTTTCATAAGAAATCTTTATCTAAGGTCACATATATTTTCTTCTATGCTTACTTCTAGAAGTTTTACCATTAAATCTAAAATCCATTTTGAGTTAACTTTTCATATGGTATAAGGTATGGATCAAAGTTTATTTTTTTCCATATTGTTGTCCAATCGTTCCAATGTTTTGTTGAAAAGACTATATTTCATTGAATTGCTTTATGTCTTAGTGGAAAATCATTTGACCACATATGTGCGCATATATTTCTGGACTCTCTAATCTGTTTCATTGATCTATTTTCTGGGTTTGTTTTCTTTTTTGGCCAATATCACACTGTCTTGATTACTGTATCTTTATAGTAAGTCTTGAAATTAGGTGTAGTATAAGCCCAGAAGTGAACATATTATCTTTTTAGTCTTATCTGTGTCTTTATCTCAATGAATGGTGGTGCCATTCATTCATGCCAGAAGCCCAGCACTATCTCATACTTTTTCACCTCCTACATTTCATCAATAACCAGTACTTACTTTTCCCCACCCTTCTTGTGGCTACTCTGAGCTACGTTTTTATTACACATTCAATCTCTCTCTCTCTCTCTCTCTGTCTCTCTCTCTCTCTCTCTCTCTCTGTCTTCCCCTCACCAATCTTTCATGGGGCTCAATAAATGTTAGTTGAGTGAACAAATTAATTAGTTAACAAGTTAATTAGTTAACTTATCACCTGGATTTCTGCCACATGTACAAATAAGTCTTTTAACTGGTATTCTACAATCTTGGACCATCCAGTACATTCTCCACAATATGACTGGAATAATTTTTCTAAGCAAATCTGATCAAATGCATTGCATTTTAAAATTCCTTCAATGGCTCCTCATGACCTTGAAGATACTATTCAAATTTCTTAAATTGATTTTCACTGCTCTTTTGACCTGGCCCCAATTCTCATCACATCCATCTTTAACCTGATGTTCCATATCCTCTCTTACCTTTTTATCTTTGCTTACGCTCTTTGCTTACTTATACCAGTGTTTTACACTATCCCCTCCTCCTTTCCAGCAAGTTAATGCCTACTCATCCTCATGTTTCACCGGAGATGTCTTCCCTGAATTTGCCACACCTGGGTTAAATGTTTTTCACAGTTGTGCTCAGAGCACCAGGTCTTTCCACCTATCACAAAATATTACAGTTACCCATATCCATAGAGGGCTTTGGAGGAGCAGGGAATGCGGCTATCTTGATCCTTGTATCTCCGGCAGTTCCTGGCACATAGTTGGGTGGGTGCTTCACAAATATCTGTTGAATAAATGTTGCGTACTCTGATCTATATGATTCTAACTATGTGTATTTGAAAGATTCACATTATTTCAAATTTATTCTTCTATATTAACAGATTTACAACTCTTTTGAACTGTCCAACTTAAGACCTTTGAAAATGGTTTTGTTGTTGTTGTTGTTTTGTTTTGTTTTGTTTTGAGACAGAGTTTTGCTCTTATTGCCCAGGCTGGAGAGCAATGGCACGGTATCAGCTCACTGCAACCTCTGCCTCTGGGGTTCGAGTGATTCTCCTGCCTCATCCTCCCAAGTAGCTGGGATTACCTGCCACCACACCTGGCTAATTTTTGTATTTTATTTAGTAGAGATTGGGTTTCACCATGTTGGCCAGGCTGGTCTCGAACTCCCGACCTCTGGTAAGTCACCCATCTTGGCCTCCCAAAGTGCTGAGATTACAGGCATGAGCCATTACACCTGGCCAAAAATGTTTAATTTTGATATATATGAAGTACTTTTTTTTCTTCTTTTTTCTCTTTTTTTTTAAAGATGGGGTTTCACCATGATGGCCAGGCTGGTCTTGAATTCCTGACCTCAGGTGATCCACCCACCTCAGCCTCCCAAAGTGCTAGGATTACAGGCGTGAGCCACCGTGCACGGCTATGAAGTACTTTTAAAGAAATCAAAATCTAAGCCAGCACTTCTTAAATTTTGGTGTGCACAGAATCATGTGGAGAACTTCCAGGAATTCCAGATTCCTGGATGCTGTTCCTGGAATCAGCGTATCTGGTAATGGGGCAAGAAGCCTACACTTTTAATAGGCATTGTATTAATCAAGGTGTCCTGGTTGCCATAACAATCCTGCTCCCCTAACCTCAGACAGTGAACACAATAAAAGGTTCATTTCTCACTTATATCCCAATCCAAATGGACTGCCAGCCTTCCATGCAGAAATTCAGGGACCTAGGCTTCTTACATTTTAAGGTTCTGTTACTTTCCCAGGACTTGAAGTGCTACATGGCAAAACTGTCTCCAACCGAAAGATGAAGGAAGATTGAGAATGTGACGTTGACGTATATACTGTGTGAGAGATTTTATAGGCTATTATGGCAGTGGGCATATTATGTCCAGAGCTGAACTCAATCAAGAGGTCACAGCTAGTTATAAATTGGGAAGGGGGAATATAATCTCATGATATGTTCACGTAGAACAGAAAAGGCTTGGAGATTGGTGAGCACCAGCATTCCAGGTCTCTTATGCACTTTATTTCAGATGCACTAGTCCATGGGCAATAGTTGGAAAACACCCTTGTAGGTGGTAAACCATGGTTCACTTCTTACAAATTCTGAACATTATCATTCTTAGCATGATCTATCTTCCCAAGACTTGATTTGAAATGTCTTTGTAATTTCTCTTTAATTCTCATTTTAAAATCAGATAACAAGTCAGAGGGCCTCTGTAGTCTGCCTTAGGGTGAAAAGTTGTTTTCGTAGCTTCCATCAACGATTGGCTATTGTTTTAACTCAAAGAAGCATTTCAGTGACTCCCTTTCTTCACAGCTTCTGCTGAAGTAGTTTCTCTTAAGTTACAGGTCTGATCATCAATTCTTCCCACACAGCAGGAAAGGAGGCGATTATGACCAGGTAAGGCATTTCAGCCCTTCGGCAGAAACCTCTTGGTAATTAATTCTATTTCTAGGTCCCTCTTCACTTGAGTGCTTTTACATCTTTGCGTTTTACTTTTCTTTCATGCGAGAGCTCACTCTAAGTTATAACCATTTGATCAATATTTTATTTTGCACATAAATGATTTTCCTTAGTAACTTCTCAGCAACTTACAACTTTTATAAACTGCCTTCTTAAGTAAACTGCTGTCTGAGAAAGATTACATAAGAAAGTAGTTTGTAAATATTATAAGCTGTAAAAGAGGGCTAATAAAAATTATGGTAAACAAATTGTGTTTTTGCTTGCAGAATTCATATTTGGAATAGAATTTTAGCACCAAAACAAACCTATTTAAAGGAGATTTTAAGTGTTTTTCAGGACTCAACGGCTGCAGTAATTATATGAATTATTTGGATGATTGGAAGTGGGGGCGTATGGGAGAGAAAGTGTTTCTTCAGCATTAAACATGCAGACTCCATCTTCACCTTTATTTTATGCATTGGGGAAAGAGTTACAGGTGAAACACAGGAGATAATTATTCTGAGATGCTGAGGAATCACTGAGGGGAAGAAAGGGAAAAAATTGGGAAGCCTCTGGCTGAGTTTCTAATCAATTCATTATGCCATCATGGGTTTTCAAATTGCTCTTTTTACAGTCTTGAATATCTTTGACTCCATCACTTCCCTACTTCCTGCTTCAGTTTTGCCACTTTATGAGCCAAAATGTCCTGCACTAATCTTCGAACTTAGAGAATCATAGATCAGAGAAATTCTGTCAGATCTGAAACCCTCCTTGAATTCTATTTTTTAAAATAGGAAAATTAAAGATTGATAAAAATATTGTTGGTGAGACAAGGCTCTGTCTCCATTTATTAAAGGTATCGTTCTCACTCCCAGACCTTTCTCAAATGGCCAGGGAGAAGGGTCGAAAAGAGGCTCAGCCTCCTTCCAAATAAGTAAATGTTAGCTCTTCTAATGTAATCTAAAGTTCAAAGGATAAGCAAGGAGAACACATCTGGGACACAGTGGCAAGGGCTCTGTACACATTTCCAGGAATGAAATTCCCTTAAGCCTTGAGGGGGAAGAGCCTGATGAGCGGTGGCCTTTCTCTCTCACCGCCTGGCTTCTCTCTCACTGCCATTCTAAACACTGGCAGATGAAAGTTTTGATAGTGTTTCAGTTTAATATTTCCGAAGCTCTGACTCTGCGGACCTCACTGGGACTGAGTGCCAGGGTCTCAGTATTTTGATCTGGCTAGGTGGAGTGGATTCTGGAAGGAGCTTAGTTAGGATGGTGGAAATAGCCCTAATCTAGAAAGTTCTACATCATCCTCCTACTGATCCTAAGGTCTAGGAGCTTAACTTCCTTCTGTCTCTCTTCACACTGAAAAACTTAGATGGTGCTGTCCACAAAGGTGGTACCAAAAGATGACAAGAGAACATATCTTATAGGAAGAATTTCTCTGTGGCTTATATGCAATGTCAGACATATCACTAAATTTAGATTGCTTTTTTAAAAAGATATTTTTAACTTTTATTTTAGATTTGGGGGTACATGTGCAGGTCTGTTACATGGGAACATCGCATGATGCTGAGGTATCAGGTACAATTCATGCCATCACCCAGGTAGTGAGCATAGTACCCAATAGTTAGATTTGCAGTATTTCCCTCCACTTCCTCCCTCCTCCCTCTAATAATTCCTAGTGTCTACTATTCCCATCTGTATGTTGAGTAGCCAATGTTTACCTCTCGCTTATAAGTGAGAGAGAGCATGCGGTGTTTGGTTTTCTGTTCCTGCATTAATTCACTTAGGATAATGGCCTCCAGCTGCATCCATGTTGCTGCAAATGACATAATTTTATTCTCTTTTATGGCTGCACTTAGATTACTTTTATATCAAATACAGAAAGTAGCTAATACTAATGCTATATCTCATGTAAACTTCAGGGGTTAATTAATTGCAGCAAATACTGTATCGTTCATTAGAATTAACATAATTATAGACCTTCTTAAAATCTGTTCGACTGAATTTTTTTAAAATACTCTTCCCAATAATTTATCTCTCTCTCTTTTTTTTTTTTTTTTTTTTTTGCCTTAAAACAATACGAATTGGAAGTCCAAAGTGAATGTTGCTGGGCTAAAGTCCTGTGCTCCTTCTGGAGGCTCTAGCAGAGAATCTGTTTCCTCGTCTTATTTAGCTTCTAGAGGTCACCACATTTGTTGGCTCAGGCCTCTTTGCTTCACCTTCAAAGTCAGCAATGTCAGGCCAAGTCCTTCTGACACTGCCATCTCTCCAGTTCTCTCTTCTGCCTCCCTCTTCCACTTACAAGGACCTTTTAGGGTTTGAGTGTTTGTCCCCTCCAAAACCCATGTTGGAACTTCATCTTCTAGGTACAATATTAAGATGTGGGATCTCTAGGAAGCGACTGCATCATGAGGGTGCTTTCTTCATGAATGGATTAGTCCATTCATGAATTAATGGATTAATTGGTTATCACAGGTGTGGATTAGTTAGTTATTATGAGAGTGAGTCTATTATGAACAACAGCTTGGTTCTCAGGGCACACACTCACTTTGTGATGCATTTCGCCATGTTATGACAGAGCACAAGGCTTATACTAAAAGGTGATGAGATACAACTGCCCAATCTTGGACTTCCCAGCCTCCAGAACTGTCAGACATGAACCTTTTCTTTATAAATTATCCAGTCTCAGGTATTCTATGATGGCAACAAAGAATGGACTAAGGACCCTTGCAATTACACTGGGCTCACCCAGATAATCCACCTATCTTTTTTTTAATTAAAACATTTTTAAATTGTGGTAAAATGCACATAACACAAAATGTACCATCTTTCTTAAGCTAGGTGTGGTGACATGTGCCTTGTCCCAGCTACTTGAGAGTTTGAGGTGGGAGGATGGCTTCAGCCCAGGAGTTTGAGAGTAGCCTGGGTAACACAGCAATAACCTGTCTCTAAAACAAAACAAAAATCTTAACCATTTTTAAGTGTACAGTTTAGTACTGTCAAGCATATTGTTATGCCTTTTAGGTAATTCTTGTGTTAAAAAGGAAATTCAAGTCCATTTAACATATCATTTGAATATTCAAAACACATTTCTAATATTTATTGGTTTAAAAAATCAATAATGAAATTGCATATTATTGAGAAATGAAGGACCCTAATAACTCTACATATTAAAACTCATTGGATGTGTCTGAGGAAAATTAAAGCCTTAAATACATTTATTAGAAAATAAGAAAAGTTAAACATAAATGAACTAGCCATTCATCACATGAAACTTTGAAAAGAACAGGCTGGGCGCGGGGGCTCAAGCCTGTAATCCCAGCACTTTGGGAGGCTGAGGCGGGTGGATCACGAGGTCAAGAGATTGAGACCATCCTAGTCAACATGGTGAAACCCTGTCTCTACTAAAAATACAAAAAATTAGCTGGGCATGATGGTGCATGCCTATAATCCCAGCTACTCAGGAGGCTGAGGCAGGAGAATTGCCTGAACCCAGGAGATGGAGGTTGCAGTGAGCTGAGATCGTGCCATTGCACTCCAGCCTGGGTAACAAGAGTGAAACTCCATCTCAAAAAAAAAGAAAAAAAGAAAAGAAAAGAACAAAAAAGTACAAAGGAAGTTTGATAAAAATAAAATCAGAAACTGATGAAACAAACAGCAAATATAGTAGACTTAATATAAACATAAATGAATTATCTTAAAAGAATAATAAATGAATTTTTGCCAGGTTTTATAAAAAGAAAAAAAGAAATTTTTGCTAAATAAAGAGAAAAAAATAGAAAAATAATAAGAAAAAAGAACCAAGTTAAACTTAGAACAAATGAAAGTACATGAATAAAAATTTTAGCAGTGGTTCTCCTTCCAAGAGAGTACGTAAGTTTCGTACCATTATGTTTGAATAGGTAGATAGAATGGATGATTTTCTAAAAATATATAAATTTTTCATATTGACTAAGGGAGAAATAAATAGTAGAAAACTGAATAATTCAATAACCATAAAAGTAATTTAATAGGCATTCAAATATCTATTCTTTAAAAGGCTCAGTCCCAGACAATTTATAGGCAAGTTCTAACAAACTCTCAAGAAACAGATAATTCTTGTTTTATACAAATTATTACAGTAATAGGAAAAGATGGAATGCATTTCAGCTTGTTATACAGACATAGGACAAAAAATTACATGACCATGAATGCATATAAATATCCTCAATAATATATTATAAAATAAAGATATATGTATTTCTCACATATTCACATCCTATTCAAGTATGATTTAATCCCATGAATATAAGTATTTCAATGTTAGTAAATCTTGTAATTTTCTACATTAACAAATGAGGGAATTGACATTGCTAAATGCTTTAAAAATCTGCTCTATTCAATTCTTTCTGAATAATATTTTTAAAATCCTCCTACTAAAATAGTAAAGGGAGAAAACACTCTTAACTTGATACAGACTACCTGCCATAACTTCAGCATAAGCAATGAAACTTCAGAGGGAACATTAGAAACATTTCCACTGACATCAGGACAAGGGAAGGGTGTCTGTATCACCTCAGCTATTGAACATTGTCCTGGAGCTTCGAGTCAATACAGGTTTTATTATTTTCGTTGCTGGGTCATAGGGTATGTGCATTTTTGATAGGTACTCCATTTTCTTTCCAACATAGTAATATGTTAAATCTGTTTTCAGTACTATGAATATATAAATATTGTTCACTGCTGAGCCAACCAATGTGCCATAATTATATTTATTTTCTCACACAAATTACTGTTTTTCCTGGAGTTAAAAATATACTCATATTTTCATTTACTTAATCATCTTTGAACCTACAGTTAAGCTATCCTATACAATTACAGAGACATGTAAAAATGCTATTGCAAAGAATTTTCTACATAGTCGAACTTTGCAGGAGATCCATTCTAATATTCATTTCCTGTAAATATTCCTCTTACGGCCTCCACCTTCCCACTCCAATCTGGATGCTCTCTGGTTCAATTTATCCAGAAAATAAATCTCTCATCTCCTACATGAGTGAGTGCGAGAAACTTGTTGCTTGGGGTTATACATAACCAGATAGAGTGTGTTTTTTTTTCATTTGTTCTCATTATTGTTATGGGATGATTCCCAAGAGGTGAAAGGGGTGTATTTTTCAGGGTCCCAAGAGGGAACCTACACCATGCTAAATTCAGAGTAATTTGAGAAATGTTCAGTTAATGGAATGTTTACAAATGTATGAGCTGGATGTAGAGGAACTACAGGGATACTGTAGTGCCGGGGGTATAGCAGAGCTGTTACTCACTTGGCCTCTTGCCCAACAGGGAGAAAAGAGATAAGTGGAACCCAGAAGAGAGAGTTAAGCAGAGGAAGCCGTTTTGAAAGAGTCAAGTGACCTTTGACTCCAAAGGGAGTGTTAAATACAGTGAGCTCCAAGTTTCTCTTCGAAGAATCAGTATGTCAGTATGTTCAGCTCTCTTATTCTTTGTGTTCCATTTTAAAGTTTAACTTCCTGGTTCTCTTTGCCCCCTTGCCTCTAGTTTCAGTAAACAACTTTCCCACCAGTGCTAATCAGTAGTTCACATCTGTTCCCCTGGTCACCTGCTCTGACTTGTTCTGTAGCCGTCCATCCCATCAAATTGCTCAACCTGTCACTCTGGCTCATACCCCTGCTCCCTTTAAAATAGCCAGTTGGAATTAGCTTAGACTGTGCAATCCAACCCTAGCCAATAGGGGAATGACACAGCAGTAGAGGCTACCTGCATCAGGGATAAGAATCCTTTCCCCTTCCCTGTTTGGGTGTGCACTCACCATTGCTCCATCTGTGAGACATAGCTTTCTATACAAGGAAATTGCCTTGCCGAGAAAAGTTATATTCAAGTGCTATTTCTTTTGCAGCACCAAAAATTTACATATAACAGGAGGTAGACTTCAGATCCTTCCTTCCTTTCATCTCCTGTGCGTAAAGGGGGAGTCCCCCAGACTGGAACTCAATCAGAAGCCAGAGGGCCAAGGGCCTGTTGACAGCTCTGCACATACATATCAATCTCCTTGAGGAAGAGAACACGGTCTAAGGGGAAGAAAATAGGTCTGGAGGGTTACACAGAAGATATCTGGCACAGGGGTAGAAATCTCTTCTGCAACTATTTTAAAATTGGAAGTCTGATATCCTGGCTTTAAATGTTATCTCTTATTTGACACCTAAATTGATGTTATTAAGGCCTAAATTTATATCAAACCAGGCTTCTCTTTTAAAATCTAGATTTATAGCTCCAGCTGCCTACTTAATAGCTTCACTTGAATGTATAACTGACATCTTGAATGGAACATGTTCAAAACAGAATTCTTGATTTTTACCCCCAAATGTGTACCTCCCCAGCCTTTCCAGAATTAGCAGTTGCACTGCCAGTTTCCCAATTGTTCCAGTGAAAGACCTAAGATCACCATTGATTTTTCCCTGATTCTACCGTCAAAATACATCTTGAATCATGCCACTTCTCTCAGTCTATCCAGCCACGACCCAGGCCTGAACTCCCCTCATCTCTTGCCCCAATTATGCATTTAAAATATCTTCTAATTAGTTTCTCTGTTTGATGGCCAAATATTAAAGGCTACAGCTATGATTCATACTCTCTTCCAGCCCACCTAAGGTTTTTGGTTCAAGAACTGATAGGTCTTTGTTGCATTCAGTTGTTCCCAAATTCTGCAACTAAATTCATCAACCCATTTGTATAGTCCATTTTCATACTGCTATGAAGAAATACCCGAGACTGGGTAATTTATAAAGAAAAAGAGGCTTAATGGACTCACAGTTCCACATGGCTGGAGAGGCCTCACAATCACGACGGAAGGCGAAGTAGGAACAAGGCACATATTATGTGATGGCAGGCAGGAGAGTATGTGCAGAGGAACTGTCCTTTGTAAAACCGTCAGATAGTGAAAAACTTATTCACTATCACAAGAACAGCACTGGAAAAACCTGCCCCCATGATTCACTTACCTCCCACCAGGTCCCACGTGGGGATTATGGGAACTACAATTCAAGATGAGATTTTGGTGGAAATACAGCCAAACTGTTATCAGTTGTGTTTAATAGGTAGCTTTTAAAAATTCCTGAAAATTTAATAGCTCTCATACACCTGTAGGGGCAAGTTCTAGCTCACCACTGACTCTCATCTAGTGGCTTCCAAATTTTTGGTTGCATACATCTATCAGTAACAATTATTTGAGCATATCGTTGCAAAAGATTTGTAGTTAGCTTTATATTATATACACACACTACCCTAATAACATGGTTATGAAATTTTTGAGGAGAAAATAAACAATATTTTTAAATAAATTTAGTTTCATTTATTTGTGATGTAAATCTTTTTATTATGGAAACAAACTTTTCATAAGCAAGAGACATGTGTCAGTTCCATTACATCACCACTATTTTCACTTGTAATGTGACTGAATGAGAGCTCATGCCAGAAGGAGAAAAAGTTATCAGCTCTGCCAAATTCTTGTTGTTGCCTTTTGTTTGTGTTATTAAAACTCAATTCAATTCATGCTCTCTCTGCAGGTATATTTTAAAACTAAATAAGCTAATCCATAAAACCATGTAACTTTTAACATGAAAATTGCAATATTTCACAGTTCTAGGAAATAGAATGAACGAGAATGGGGGAGTCTGTCTGTGTTGCCACAAAGGAATATCTGAGGCTGGGTAATTTATAAAGAAAAGAGGTTTGCTTGGCCCACAGTTCCATAGGCTGTACAAGAAACATGGTGCTGGCATCTCCTTGGCTTCTGGTAAGGTCCTCATGATGCTTCCACTCACAGGGGAAATCAAGGAACCCATGTGTGCAGAGATCAGACGGTGAGAGCAAATCAAGAGAGCCAGATGGGGGAGGTACCAGGCTCTTTTTAATAACCAGTTCTCCTGGGAACAAAAGTGAGAACTCACTCACTGCACTCACGCCCCCTACAGGGAGGGCGTGAATCTATTCATGAGGGATCTACTCCCATGACACAAATACTTCCCATTAAGCCTCAACTCCAACATTAGGGTCAAATCCCAACACGAGATTTGGAGGAGCCAAACATCCAAATTATAGCAGAGGTCATTGTCAATCCCAACTCACTATGGAATTCTCACTCTTCCTAAGACGCTTGGCATACCAATGAGGGTATCTTTGCGTATCCATATAGCAAATATTAAAGTTGAACTCCTTTCATTTTTCAGAGAAAGAGATAAATGTTTTATAATTTTTTCCTCATGTATGAATAGATCATTTTACCCAAACCCTGGAATATCGCATTCAGGAATGAGGAGGAATACCTCACCCTCACCTCACCCTTTACAGACCTATGGCCTAATCCTTTGCTAGAAACTAATGCTGACATATGGTGTTAAATGGCCAAATACAGCCTCCCACAAGGGCTCCTGAAAGGCACATCCCCTTTTGTAAGTGGTAGGGAATCACTGGATAGAATGCAGGAGATATAAGGACACAGGGGATATAAGTTTGGAAATGCTTAGCTATCTCTGGATAGCTCTCCCATGACACATGGGAATTATGGGAGCTAATGAAAAGACCAGAATACAGGAAGAATGTGTAAAAAACAAACAAAAAATAGCAGCAGAGACCTAACATGAGTGATGAATGTGACAGTCAGAGTTACGGTGCTTTACTGAAAGCAAAAGTCTAGAAAAGTAAGATAAATGCATCACAAGCATCTTTTGAGTCCCTAAAGTTTCCTTTCCTGGGAAGATTTAATAGAAGAATATAGCAGTCACCATCCTCTGGCATAACATCTATAAATGTGTTATTCCTCCACCCCCCACCCAAAAGTCTTTCAAGGTGATCATTCAAATGCATATTTTTCTGCATATTATAAAGTATTTTTCACTTCCTTTGTGTTTTGATAGATGTTTGCTGGTGTTTAGCTTCAGAATGTTTCGTTCATGCATCTAAAACATTGTCATTTCTGGGAGACTCTAATGTGGCTTTAAAAAGAGAGTATCACTCTGTCCCCAACTGTCACCTGCTCTCCAAGGCAGAGCTCAGCCCCAGGACATTGGAAGGTACTGATGATCTAGCCCGCCTTGGTTCAGCTTTGCTATCGCTGTTATAACACCTTTGACTAGTTGCTGCGGTTAGGGTGATGGTGAAGAATGTATATTGACAATGTTTCTTTTCAAGAGATCAAAGCCTGTATTAGTTACAGTATTGCAAAAGGAAAAAAACCGCGTAGTAAATTAATTGTTATAACCATAGCCTTTAACATCTTACAAAGAGTTTACACGTCTTTTTCTCATTGAAGTCTACCTGCAGTCCTAGGTTGAGATTATTTTTATTTACCATTGAAAAACACTGAGGTCATGTTGCTTACACCATTGACACAAACCTTGTTTCTAAAGTAAATATCACAGACACAGCAGGTCCCTTGTTCTATGATACATGACGAGAAGAGACAAATGAAACGTGTTTTTCCTTCTCTTTAGCTTCATGTTTTTCGCTACCTTCCTAACTCCATCTAGTCCAGGTTGAGTTAAGCTGACAGTCTTCATTTACTTTCTGCTGGTTTTGAGAAGACTCTTGAACAAAATTAAACCTCAGGGGCAGGAAAAGAAAACTGGAAGAAAGAGACAGGTTCATTGGAAGACATAAACCATGAAGATGATCGCCAATATGGGGACAGACAAGGTTAACTAGAAATCTGTTTGGCTATAATGCAGGAAAGATAGAACCAGAATAGGAGGATCAGAAAAGAGACAGGAATCAGGAAAACTGCCACATTTTCAGACCACGATTTCACCTTTTCATAGCATCTTAGGATGAAATGAACAGAAACCCAGTTTCAGTATGTTAGACTGTGTAATCTACATGAGCCACTTGTATTCTCTGGGCCTCTTTCTCTCTCTCCTAAACAGACAGACAGACAGACAGACAGACAGACACACACACACACACACACACACACACACACACACACACACAATTTAAGATTGTCAAATAAAATACCAGATACCCAGTTAAATAAGGATATCATACTAAAAGATAAATGCTTTTTTCACCTAAGTATGCCCCATGAAATATATGAAACATACTAAAAAATTGTTTCTTTATCTGAAATTCAAGTTAATTTGGTGTCCTGTTATTTTTTTAATTAACTTTAAGTTCTGAGGTACGTGTGCCGAATGTGCAGGTTTGTTACTTAGGTATACACGTGCCATAGTGGTTTGCTACAGCCATCACCCTGTCATCTACATTAGATATTTCTCCTAATGCTATCCCTCTCCTACCCCCGACCCCCCTGCTATCCCTCCCCTAGCCCCCGACCCCCTGACAGGCCCCAGTGTGTGATGTTCCCCTCCCTGTGTCCATGTGTTGTCACTGTTCAACACCCACTTATGAGTGAGAACACATTGTGTTTGGTTTTCTGTTCTTGTGTCAATTTGCTGAGAATGATGGTTTCCACCTTCATCCACGTCCCTGAAAAGGACATGAACTCATCCTTTTTTATGGCTGCATGGTATTCCATGCTGTGGAAAGCCACATTTCCTTTGTCCAGTCTATCATTAATGGGCATTTGGGTTGGTTCCAAGTCTTTGCTATTGAGAACAGTGCCACAATAAACATATGTGTGCATGTGTCTTTATAATAGAATGATTTATAATGTTTTGGGTATATACCCAATAATGGTATTGCTGGGTCAAATGGAATTTCTAGTTCTAGATCCTTGAGGAATCACCACACTGTCTTCCATAACAATTGAACTAATTTACACTCCCAATAGTGTAAAAGCATTCCTGTTTCTCCACATCTTCTCCAGCATCTGTGATCACCATTCTAACTGTCATGAGATGATATCTCAATGTGGTTTTTATTTGCATTTCTCTAATGACCAGTGATGGTGACCTTTTTTTCATATGTTTATTGGCTGCATAAATGTCTTCTTTTGAAAAGTGCCTCATATCCTTTGCCCACTTTTTGATTAGGTTGTTTTTTTTTCTTGTAAACTTGTTTATTTATAGATTCTAGATATTAGCCCTTTGTCAGATGGGTAGATTGCAAAAATTTTTTCCCTTTCTGTTGGTTGCCAGTTAACTCTAATGATAGTTTCTTTTGCTGTACAGCAGCTCTTTAGTTTAATTTGATCCCATTTGTCTGGTGCCTTGTATTTTTATTTGGAGATCTGGCAACTGAAACCTGATGAAACTTAAAATCGACTTGCTGCCACTAATTATAACCTGATGGAGCTGAGGAAACCACTACTGACCCTGGTTGGACTCTATTGGAACAGTCATTTTCTTCTTCCGAAACATGCATATTAGTTGCAAATAGTTCTTAGTTTCTGTCTGTAGTTACTCAAAAATTTGTGCTTTAAGTGCAATTTCCACTCTGTAGATGTTGAGACAAGTTTTTCAAGCAGGTCACTTTTGGACTTTGTTCTCTCCTTCCCCATATTCCAGAGATGCTCAACCCTTTCCACTACCACAAAGATAACTTCCTTTGCCAAACTAGCAAACATGGTCAGTTAATCATACACTGAACTCAGTGTCGACCTCCCATGGATTCATTACACATTACATATGCCATGAATGTGTATGTATTACACATTACTTCCTTTGCCAAATTAGCAAACATTCCAGTTAATAATAAATTCAGCTAATGTCAACCTTCCATGGACACATTACAAAGACATAATCATCAATGTCATGATTTTCCCTACAAATCCTACTCATTGGGTATAAGATCTATTATGAAAAGTTTGTAGAACCTCCTTTTCTGGGAGTTGGTTAATTTGAGAGAGGTCATCTCGAATAGATCAAATTCAGGAGTATCAAAGGCCAGGGGGAAGGAAAAGATGACTCCTCAGACTCCATCAATTACACTTTTACTTGTTGTATTTCATTCTCCATTTTGCTAGGGAGAACATGTGAAATTGGACTTGCAAAGATGGTGAACCATCTCTTACAAAGACTGTAGAGCAATACTCTTATCCCTGCATCTGACCATGAATTTGACCCTTTTTATAGTCCCCATGTTAAAAGCCAAATATGGGGCTAAATGTGCTTTGTGTGCCCTTGAGGTGATTTTGGTGCACAGAAAAAAATCATTCAGCAATCTAAATATTCCTATTGAATGTAATAACTGTTAACTATGAAAATATAAATCTCATATCTTAAGTCTTTTCTTGAGGTGAAATTCACTTCAGACTAGCCATTTTGACCAGGTGTGGTGGCTCACGCTTGTAATCCCAGCACTTTTGAAGGCCAAGGCAGGCAGATCACGAGGTCAAGAGATGGAGACCTTCCTGGCCAACATGGTGAAACCCCATCTCTACTAAAAATACAAAAAATTAATTGGGCATGATGGCAGGCACCTGTAGTCCCAACCACTGAGGAGGCTGAGGCAGGAGGATCACTGCAGCCTCCACCTCCCAGGTTCAAGTGATTCTCCAGGTTCAAGTTGCAGTGAGCTCAGATCACACCACTGTACTCCAGCCTGGTGAGTGAGACTCGGTCTCAATAAATATATATATATATAGTTAATTAATTGAGTTAAAAAAAGGTTAGCCATTAAAAAATGGATAATATATTGGCATTTAGTCCCAAAACATTTCCATTGGTCCAAAGTAAAACTCCCTTTCCATTAAACAGTCATTCTCCATTCCCACCTTCCCTCTCAACCTTGGCAATCACTAATCCATTTGCTATCTCTATGAATTTGCCTATTCAGATGTTTCACCTAAATTGAGTAATATGGTATGTGGCCTTTTGTGTCCAGCTTCTTTCAAGTAGCATAACATTTTGGAGGTTCATCCACATTGTAGCGTGTATCAGTACTTCATTTCTTTTATGGCTCAATGATATTTTCCTTAAGTTTTTTTAATTCAACTTACAAATCTTATTATTCTATTTCCTGGAGTTAGCAAATTTTGAATGATAGCTTTTAAACTGACTGATTAATATTTAGTCCATTGACATAGTTAATTAAAATCCCTTTAAAATTTCAAATAGTATATATACATTTAACATGTTCAATTTTCTTTAATAGACTTTTTAATTGAAGTATAACAGACATATGGAAAAGTACACAGTTCCTCGGTACGCAGTTGCATGAATTTTGACAAATGACCGTGCTTGTGTAGCTACCAGCCAGACCAAGCAGAAGAACATGATCAGCATTGCAGAGAGTTCCCCTGCATTTTCCTGTGAAAGAATCGTCTTTAAGTCCTGAATCTGTATGCTTTTCTGTGGAAGAAATACTTACCTACCAAATGTTCTACAAATTACTTGCCAGCCTCTTGTCTACCTTAACAGAAATGTCTGCAGGGTGCAAAAGACATGATTCAGAAAGAAGCTCCCTGTTGGTATTGTGGCTTTTGGCATCCCTCAATCTGTAGGCAGGGGCTTTTCAAATCCCTGCCTACAGATCCATCCCTTTGTGCTGAGTAGATGGCACATATTGCCCTTTAGTGTGAAGGATGTGGAAATAGAAGAGAATGACACTATCTCAGTTACAACTGGGTTTATGCTGAAGATCCGCTGCTAGTTGCTGTATATATATTTCCTACAGTTTTATGGGCAATTAATCCTTTTTTTTTTTTTGAAATGGCATTTCACTCTTGTTGCCCGGGCTGGGGTGCAATGGCACCATCTCAGCTCATTGCAACCTCTGCTTCCCGGGTTCAAGCGATTCTCCTGCCTCAGCCTCCCAAGTTGCTGGGATTATAGACATGTGCCACCATGCCTGGCTAATTTTGTATTTTTAGTAGAGACGGGGTTTCTCCATGTTGGTGAGGCTAGTCTCGAACTCCCAACCTCAGGTGATCCGCCCCCCTCGGCCTCCCAAAGAATCCTGTTTATTTTATTTTGTTTTTAACTTTTTTTTCTGAGATGGAGTTTTGCCCTTGTTGCCCAGGCTGGAGTGCAATGGTGCGATCTCGGCTCACTGCAGCCTTCACCTCCCAGATTCAAGTGATTCTCCTGCCTCAGCTGTTTGAGTAGCTGATATTACAGGGGTCTGCCACCATGCCTGGCTAATTTTTTGTACTTTTAATAGAAATGGGGTTTTGCCATGTTGGCCCGGCTGGTCTTGAACTCCTGGCCTCAGGTGATCCACCCACCCTCCAGGGGTGAGCCACCTCACCTGGCCCAATTAATCCTTTTGTTATGAAAACCCTTTAGGTATTGCCAGTTGTAGACAGGGAAATTCAATGGACCTCAATGGCACACACTGTCAAGGGTTCCTGTGACCAGACTAGGTAAATAGCCCACTCTTAGAAAAGATGCCTTGAGAAGAATTCTTTCTAGCCAGAACAGACTTTAATAGCAGCAGCTAGATGAACAGAAAACCCAGAGTTAAGATAAATGCAGAATGTAGTTAAGCGTTCTGGTGGGAAAAATAGTCTGGGGCTGTACAGCACAGAGCTTCAAAAGCTAGGGCAGGAGTGTGTTGTGGGGCCATCAGGAATCACTGGAGGTTTGTGAAGGGAAACTCACTGGGGCGAATCATCCTCCTCTCCTGTATCATTGTTTTTATTTTCAGACGTGGCTTCTGACATGAAGAGTACGACTGATGAGTGATTTTTCACACCTGTGACTTCTTGGGGGCAATGACTCTGTTCACAGAGACATTTTATGAGCCCTCTGTCCTCATGTTAGCCCACTAACCATGGAGTTAGTGGGCACTTACCCGGCCTTGTACGTTTTGAGTGATGTTGGACATGTGATTCATAGCAACCATAATAGTAGGTAACAGTATTTATAATGTGCTTGCCACTGTTCTAAGTTTTTAATCTTTTTTATCTTCACAGCAACCCTCAAAGTCAGTACTATCATTATCCCCATTTTATAAATGATGAAAGTGAAGCACAGAGAGGTCAAATAGTTCACCCAAGGTCACCACTAGCCACTAAGTGGCAGAAACAGGATTCACAGCCAAGGGGCCTGACTCTAGAGCCCATATTCTTAACTTAATCTACTCTATACTAATTCGCAACCTTAAGGTATTTTATCTACATTAAAGCTGTATTTAATGCTCATTTTTGCACATCTGTAGGCTGCTATTGCAAACGTGGGATGAGGTTTTGTTTTTTCTCTGTACCTTATCATCTGGGCCCTAGGCAATTGCTCAAAAGTAGGGCTGTCTTCTGCCGCTCCTCACCCGTGCTTCAGAGGACAAAAATAGGGCAGCCTGCATCATTTCTTGCCCAGTTATTCAACACTCATTGAGTGCCCATCTCAGGCAAAGCACCAAAAGGATTCAAGCTACACAAGATGTAATCCTTGTCCTGGAGGCTCTTACACCTCATCTGGATCCAGGGGCATTTACAGGAGAAGACGACAGACAGGCCTGGAAACCATTAAAAACAGGAATACTCACCTCCAGCCCTGCTAGGCTCCAAGCTTTGTATCTCTTACTCCATCCCTGAATCACTGGGGTGCTGTGGAAAAGGCGCCACCTTCATGCATCTCCTTTTCTACCTGAAAAATGGAGCTTTCTTGACTTTTTTGTTTTTGACATAGAATACTGGCATGGTTTGTCAGAGTAGAAGTGGTTTAAGATCTAAGGTGAAATAACAAAGTGTTATTATCCGAGTACACAGCACACTCTGCCCTTTCGGAACTGTTGCCTGTAGACTTACTGCACAGAGCAAAGCCCTCTGGGAAAAAGCACTTACAACAAAAAATGGCTTATTATCATAATGGAGTATTCATTTATTTGCTCTGATGAAAGGTGGAAGGGTTTCTAAATTCATTGTATTAATTTAGAGTTTGGGGGAGGGAAATAATTAAAACTGTAGGCCACCTATGGGTGCTACATAATGTAGATGATACAGTGTTGTTATAATGGGAATGTGATACATTTTATTTATACAGTCTCTAGCTACAAAGAGTATATTAGGTATTTTGCAGTGGGGCTCAGAAGCCTAAAACAAACAAGATTAAAATCAGCAATAAAGCAGATCGGGAGAAGCCAGTGAAATTCAGCAATAAATTTGATGCAAAGCCAATGTGATATGCCAAAGGCCTTTTAGAATTTGCTGCGGGCTGATGATTATGTTTTCTTAGTTTAGTGATATGGGAGGATATAGAAGGTAGGGTGGATGACTGTGAAGGAGAGGTCAGCCAGGGAGCACTTCCTGTTGTAGGAAGAACAATTCTGACTTTGTGGAGGAGAATAGAATGTTCACGGCCTACAGGTTTTTGTGAAAGCCGTGTGTGTGTGTGTGTGTGTGTGTGTGTGTGTGTGTGTGTGTGAGAGAGAGAGAGAGAGAGAGAGAGAGAGAGAGAGAGAGAGAGAGAGAAAGAGTTTAATTCTCCACAGTCACTTATTCCTGTGTGATTCATAAGTCTTATAGTCAGGAAATTCTTTCCACATAACCCCATATCATTTTGGGGGGTTTTCACTAATGTTCTCTTTGTTTCTTCCAGTCCCACGCTCTGCCTCTACTCTTTTAAAATCCCCAGACTCCTGTAATAATTACTCCTGGTATTCCTCATGGTAATAACACAGCATAGTAGACAGAAATAAGGCCCAGGAGAGAAGAATGTGACTTAACAGTCATATGGGGTTCCCTGGGTCCGACCTCAGCGTAATAACACTTAGAAAAATTTATCTCAGAATTCTATGAAAATGGCAGCAAAGATTTGCTGAGAAAGACTGCATGCACCGTCTATTTTTCTCTTGTACACTTATATTAAACATGCCCTAAAGCATATCTTCTAATTCCCTGGCAAAAACTCTTAGCTCATATGTTGATGAAAATGGTTCTGGTCTAGTGTGTGCCCTCCTTTATGTGTTCCATGTTGTTCTTGCTGCAAATATAGATGCATTTGCCTGTCAAAGCATCACTTCTAAGGACTGAATATTATGTATTTTCTTTTCTTTTCTTTAGAGACAGAGTCTTGCTCTGTTGCCCAGGCTGGAGTGCAGTGGCGCCATCTTGGTACCCTGCAGCCTCCACTTCCCAGGTTCCTATATATGTATATGGCAATGAGCCATATATATATTGCAATATATATATAACAATAAGCCAGACATGGAGAAAAAAGTATATTTATTGACTAGTTTATATAAATTATATATATATATATATATATATAAAGAATATTTATGGGGCATTATATATATATACACCATTTATATTATTCAAAAAGCTTTGAGGCATAATTGTACATCTTTATGGCATTACAGAGTTTTATTTTGATACATGTATACAATGTGTAATGATCAGATAAGGGTAACTAGCATATCCACCACATCGAACAGTGATCATTTCTTTGTGTTTGGAACATTCAAAATTCTCTCCTTTAGCTATTTGAAAATATACAATAGGCCAGGTGTGGTGGCTTACACTTGTAATTCCAGAACTTTGGGAGGTCCAGGTGGAAGGATCACTTGAAGCTGAAGTTTAAGACCAGCCTGGGCAACATAGTGAGACCCCATCTCTACAAAAATTAGAAAACATTAGCCAGTGTGGTGGCATGTGGCTGTAGACCCAACTGCTCAGGAGGCTGAGGTGGGAGGATTGCTTGAACCCTGGAGGTTGAGGCTGCAGTGAGCCATGATTGTATCACTATACTCCAGCTTGGGTGACAGTTGGGTGACAGAGCAAGTTCCTGTCTCAAAAAAAAAAAAAAAAAAAAAAACAATTAGCCAGGCATGGTGGCACATGTCTATAGTCCCAGGTACTCAGGAGGCTGAGGTGGGAGGATTTCTTGAGCCCAGGAGTTCCAAGCTGCAGTGAACTGTGATCATATCACTGCCCTCCAGCCTGTGCAACAGTACGAGACTGTCTCTTAAAAAAAAATGACAAAAACTAAACAATAAATTAATAACTATAATCATTTTGCAGTGCTATAGAACACTATAAGTCATTCCTCCTATCTAGCTTTAATTTTGTATCTGTTAACTAACCTTTCCCTATCCCTCTCTTCCCACTCCCTACCCACTCTAGTAACCACAATTCTACTCCCTACTTCTACGAGCTCTTTCTTAGCTTCCACATATGTGAGAACATGGGGTATTTATCTTTCTGTGCCTGACTTACATCATTCACTTAACCCAGGTTAATCCATCAACATCTTACTATGAAAATGCTCAAAGCTAACTACAGAAAAATTGGAAGAGTAGAACAGTGAAAGCCTGTACACTTTTACCTAGACTAACCATTTGTTAATATTTAGCCACATTTGCTTTATCCTTTCATATATACCTTAGTTTATTCTAAAACATTTGAAAATAAGCTGCAGAAAACAAATATTTACATTTCATTTGTAAACATTTCAACACACATTTCCTAAAGATAAAGATGAAAAAATATATAATCACAATATTGTAATGATGCCTAGAAAAAATATACAGTTCATATTTTAAATTCCATATAACTCAGGAGGCTGGGGTGAGGAGATTGCTTGAGGCCAGGAGTTTGAGACCAGGCTGGGCAATGTAGTGAGACCTTCTCTCAAAAAAAAAAAAATTTCATAATCATCTCAAACATTAAAAAAAAAATAGTCGTTGTTATTATTGCTTTTATAAAAATATAGGACTTTATAAATCTTCATAAATTGAATTTTGTTCTTACATCTAAAAAGTTACTTTGAACAAATGTGGAAGTTACAAGTCATTCATTTACTGTTTCTGTCCCACGGTTCTTCTTGGTAGAATCTGTGATGATTATTGCTACCTACAAAGATGATTGAAAAACTGGAGATAACAAGAATAGAACATGTAGCACAGGATGTAGTCAACATATCAGACACTTGTTACTGGGAATAGGTAAGATTAGAACAAGGCTGATATTCTGGTGATATATGCCCATATAATCACATGATTGTTAATATCGAAATGCGATTTACTGTTGGCACACTGTGGCATCAAGGCCTTAACTCCTGGCACCCCAGAAGACCTCCAGGAGCAAGACTGAGATGTCTGTTCTAATTGGTCACTATCTGTGTCATACTCTTAATTGAAAAAATATCCCTCCTCAATGAAAAAAAATAAAAACCTCAAATAGACACATTCAAAAGTATTCTATTTCACTTCTCCTGTCTATTAATTGGAATTATGGTTTTTAAAAATAGTTTTAGAATTTATATTTTACCAATTCACTCATAGATTTAGGATTAAACAGTTTTTACTATTTACCATTTAGGCCATCCTCTTACTCTTATAATTTTCTGTGTTTTCCTTTTCGTTATACTAATATCAATCTATCATACATAAAAATTTCAGACCTATCTATATATAAATATCACATTTCCCAAAGATAGAGCACATTTTCCACATGTTTACTCCAGCCAAAGAACCCAGCATTTGGTGTTCAAATAAAAACTGTGTTTATTATTTTATAAGTGTTGGCACTGAACAGATAACAGGTGGTAGTGACTGTTTCTTAAGAATTGTGTGCATATCTGAGCATTTATTTACTTAATATTTTTTAAATTAAGCGTAAAAATTTCACAAACCTGTAAAGCTAAACAAATGTCATCTATTTTGCATTTACTCAGTACATACAAGTGTTTACAGAAGTGGTGTTTCTGAGCAGCTATTTACATAGTCAAAGAATTTGATGAGATTTTGAGCAATAATTTCATTAAAGTTTAAAAAGTTTTAGAATGTATAAAAGTGACTGAATGGTTATGTATGAGTTCTGAGAACCTGCATCAGAAATGCCAATGAAACACTGGAAGAGATTTTTTTTTCTTTGAAACTGACATGGGACATAGACAGAGAATGCTGAAAAAAGATAATGACTGGAAATGAAGAGTGGTTAGCCAGGCGCGATGGCTCACGTCTGTAATCCCAGCACTTTTGGAGGCCTAAGAGGGCGGATTCCCTGAGGTCAGGAGTTTGAGAACAGCCTGACCAACATGGTGAAACCCCGTCTCTACTAAAAATACAAAATTAGCCAGGTGTGGTGGTGCATGCCTGATATCCCAGCTACTCGGGAGGCTGAGGCAAGGAGAATTGCTTGAACCTGCGACACCAAGGTTGCAGAGAGCCGAGATGGTGCCATTGCACTCCAGCCCAGGCAACAAGAGTGAAACTCTGTCTCAAAAAAAAAAAAAAAAAGTGGTTAACAAGCTGTCATCACCTCAGAACACAAATGTGAGCCCTGTGCAATTCACAATATTAAGTGACAAAAGGAAAACACCTTAAGTAAAAGCAAGAATATTGACACTACTAGGATCTGCCAGAACAATGCATGTTATACGGCATAAATCTTGTTGTAATCATTTATTATTTTTTGAGCAAATACTAATTCATATGTTTCAAAATTTAAGGAAATGCACCCCTATCCCTCAGCCATGTGTTTTTTCCCAAGAGCCGACCAAGATGATCATGTTATCTATTTCTTACATTCTTACAAGAATATATATTTCATATAATGTATATACATCTATATAATCAGAATATATATTCAGTGCATATATTCACATTCAGAAAAGTGAACAACGTATTTGACAATATATTGTCAGCTTCAGATAAGTTAGTAAAATAAAATGTAATCCCTACAAAGCACAAAATATAAAACACAAAAATAAATAAAACATAAAACAAAGTTAATATCTACGTAACCAAGAAAGAGAACCTCACCAACACTCCCCAATTTCTACCCTGTCTCTCTTACCTGGAAGGTAACCATTATGTTGATATATAGCAATATATTTTGCCTGTTTTTTGAATTTTATATACATGAAAGTATACAGTACATATTCTTTTGTGTATTTACTCATTCCATTTTATTTTGTTTTGTTTTGTTTCATTTTTGAGACACAGACCCACTCTGTCACCCAGGCTGGAGTGCTACAGTGTGAGCACAGCTAACTGAAGCCTCAACATTCTAGGCTCAAGCTATCCTCCTACCTCAGCCTCCTGAGTAGCTGAGACCACAGGCACATGACACCACACCTGGCTAATTAAAAAAAAATTAAAAATTGTAGAGACAGGGTCTTGCCATGTTGCCCAGGCTGATCCCGAACTCCTGGGCTCAAGCAATCCTTCTGCCTCTACCTCCCTAAGTGTTGGGATTATAGGTGTGAGCCACCATGCCTGATCCCATTTTATATTTTTGAGATTCATTCATGTTGTCTTGTGTAACAAAAGTTGGCTTCTTGTTCATTGCTCTAGAATTTTCTATTGTATGATTGTGATACTGTTTATGCATTCTACTATTTTGGGGCATTTCTCTTGCAGTGCCCAGCAATGCTACAAATATCTTTTTGTTTGTTTGTTTTGTTACAGAATCTTATTCTGTTGCCCAGACTGTTGTATAGTGGCACTATCTCAGCTCACTTCAGCCTCCATCTCCCAGGTTCAAGTGATTATTGTGCCTCAGCCTCCCAAATAGTTGGGATTACAGGCATGTGCCACCATGCTGGGCTAATTTTTGTAATTTTAGTAGAGACAGTATTTCAACTTGTTGCCCAGGCTGGTCTTGAATCTGCCTACCTCTGTCTCCCAAAGTGCTGGGATTACAGGTGTGCACCACAACACCCTGCCACAAATATCTTTTTTATGTCCCTTAGTGGACATGTTCCCATATATCTGGAGAATAAGCATGCACACACACATGTGTGTGTAAAATGTTAAAAGTTTTAATGTGTTATCTCTCCATCCACACACAATGGCTTTTCTTCACAAGGGCTTTTATTTTATGAAGGACTAATAGAGGCAAGTTGGTTTTGGGGAGCTTATTAGATTATATTATGTGGGTAGCTGTTTTTCAACTATAAACTAAATCAACTCACCTTGATAATCTCTTTTCAATGGATGTTCATTTTAATACTATTCACATGATTTTTAAAAAGCACAAAAAAATGTACAATAGTAGGAGGTTGGTAAAATAATCACATACTTGTTCAAAGCTATATTATTCAGCTTTTTTTAGTAGTAGATTATGTAATGATACAAAAAGTTGTTTATTGTTTAAAGCAAAGCACATAACAAGAGAGTATGTATTGGCAGATATATAAATGAAATCTTAGAATACAAAACAAAATATTGATAGTGGCTATGTCTGAATAGAGGTAGTGGAATTATGTGAATTATTTCATTCATTTTGTTACTCCATGTTATATTTTTCTATAATAAGCATTAGTTTCATATTATTTAAAAAGTTACTCAAAAAAGTTACTCGAAAAAGTGGAGGCAGAGGCTCAGTGATTTGTTTTCTTGGACGGTGATGAACATCTGGGAAATTTGTGGTGCTATGCCTCTTTCTGCCATGACTACCTTTCATTTTCCCTCTCCGAATGACTCACTAATGGCTTTCTAGAATCTCACTTGATTTTTCTTTAATATCCTCTTGTATTCTTTCTCTCTTTCTAGGTTCCTTGTCTGTCCTGGGTGCTAAGGGAGCTAGGTGACTTTGCTGAGCAGCCATTGCTATAGGAGATATCCTGCATATCATGAATCCACCCATTGATTCACCAATCCATGCAGAGCAGTTGAAATCATCTGTTGACTGGATTTCCCCTCTGGATACCTCCCTAACTTTGGCTTATCTATGGGGCATTTGTTATAACAAATAAAATGATCTCTGTAGATGGCTGAAAATACAGTTAAACAGAAATGGTGGTCATGCTGTTGAAGCTAGTGCTCATTGCAATGTGAAATGTGATTTTAGCATAATTGAACTTCTTGATGTCTGGTACAATTTTTTTTTAACACTGATTAGTCAATTAAGGACCAAAATAGGCATCAAATAAGTACTAAAATGTAGGCATATCACAAGGTCAGGAGTTCGAGACCAGCCTGGCCAACATGGTGAAACCTTGTCTCTCTACTAAAAATACAAAAATTAGCTGGGCATGGTGACATGCACCTATAATCCCAGCTACTCAGGAGGCTGAAGCACAAGAATGCTTGAACCCAGGAGGTGGAGATTGCAGTGAGCCTAAATCATGCCACTGCACTCCAGCCTGGGTGACAGAGCAAGATTCCGTCTCAAAAAAGAAAAATAAATAAATAAATTTCAAAAGCTTTTGTATTTTGGATAGTGTTTCATTCCACACTAAACTCTATAAGGATTTTTTACAAAATAAGCACTTGGATTTTTGTATCATCTACAATTTTATTCATATATGGGAAAAATGTAAACATAACAGTTAATTTTACTCCAGACAGTATGAGAAATTTTGGATATGAAATTATGCCACTGATACTGTTTTAATATTCCTTCCAGTTTTATGTATTAAAATAAGTTTATGATCTATAAATCAGTCAGAAATGATTTCTATTTTTGTTATTGTTCCCAAAAGACAACTTAAGTTTGCATTAATTCATCTAAACAGTGAAGTCTTTTTAACATTATAAAGGAAATACCATGTTTAAGTCATTTATCATTAGTTTGACAACTGTGGTGACTTTTACCAGCCTCTATGGTGTAATTTCCCTTAAAATGAAGTATTTTTGAAAAGTTCAGTCTTAGCCTCAATAGATATTAAAGTAGGATAGACGATGTTTCAATTCAACAGATACTAAAGCACTGAGAATATGAAAGTGAATGCAACGATGTTTCTGTGTTCAAGTTTACAAATGAACTGGACTAAAGGGAACATCTTCTAAAACAGTCATATTATCTTTTTTTTTTTTTAGACAGTCTCTCTCTGTCACCCAGGCTGGAGTGCAGTGGCATAATCTCAGCTTACTGCAACCTCCACCTCCCGTGTTCAAGTGATTCTCATGCCTCAGTCTCTCTGGTAGCTGGGATTACAGGCATGCGCCACCACCCCTGGCTAATTTTTGTATTTTTAGAAGAGATGGGGTTTCTCCATGTTGGCCAGGATGGTCTTGAACTCCTGACCTCAGATGATAGGCCTGCCTTTGCCTCCCAAAGTGCTGGGATTACAGGTGTGAGCCACAGAGCCTGGCCAACAGTCATATTATGTTGTATGGTATGTCATACCAGTACTAACCAAGAATGAACAGAGTTATGGTGTGTAAAGGTGTGTGAGTGCTTACGTGAGCTACTCAACTTTGATGATAAAGTGTAAACAGAATTTTAACCAGATGAATTGAAAGAAACTTTTCTTTAAAAAGAACCCAATTCTGAGTGTCCTACATACATATCTTATTTTCTCCAAGTTTCACAACAACACTGAAGATAGGTAGTCACATTTTAACAGATGTAGAATCTGGGACTCAGAGACATTTTAGGCATGAGGAAGAAGGGAAATATAAGAAACCTGGCTCACTTGGCACTTGGTGAGAGACTGGGGTACAATGGCAGAGTAATCAATAAAGAAGCTGAAAGGGTAGTTTGGAGCTGGTTCTCTAGTGAACAGTTTGTAAAACAGTTATATGGGCAGTGGAGTCCTTGGAATTTTCTAAAGCTGGATTAGAAGGATCAGATTCACACTTCACTATATTCAGGATAACGTGTTGTGGGTAGATTGGAATGACAACCAATCTCTTTTTTGTATAAGAAAAAGGGGTAACAACTGAGAAACCATTGCAACAGTTGATGAAAGAGAAGATGAGGCCTGGTCAAGGCAATAGGAGTGGGAATGTGGAGAAGATGAATTTGAGAACCACTGGCTGGGCTCAGTGGCTCACGCCTGTAATCCCAGCACTTTGGGAGGCCAAGGTGGGCGGATCACCTGAGGTCAGGAGTTCAAGACTAGCCTAGCCAACATGATGAAACCACATCTCTACTAAAAATACAAAAATACAAAAATAAACAAATAAATAAATAAATAAGCTGGATGTGGTGGTGGGCACCTGTAATCCCAGCTACTGGGGAGGCTGGGGCAGGAGAATCGCCAGGAGACAGATTGCAATGAGCCAAGATTGAGCCATCACACTCCAGCCGGGGCAACAACAGCAAAACTCTGTCTCAAAATGAAAACCAAAACCAAAAAACAAACAAACAAATAAAAACAACAAAAAAACCTAGAACCACTGCAAGTCAAACTGATGATGGAACTTGGTGACCAATTGAAAGATGACTTAATGGATCCTAAGTTGGGGACTCAAAAGATTTTAGGTAGAGTTTATAACATGAAAGGCACCATTTGAACATATACAATTTGGGAACATTTAATACATTCATACTGGTATGCAACCATCAAGGCTATTCACCTTGTGGACTCTATGCATTCAGTGTTTACCAAACGATGGAATTTGGGAGAGAAACTGGGGGGCCAACAGCAGTCAGGCTTGCATCCCACAGAAACAAAAAATATTCCTCTTTCAATGAAGCTGTCCTTTAGTATGGAAAATAATATTATTGACCAACTTCCTAAAACACTCAGAAAGTCAAATGCAACATGAAGATTAAATCACAATTCCCCCATTAGACAACATGGGCTGAACCAGGTATTGAGAATATGGACAAGAAAGCTAAGAGTCTATTGTGATCTACTTATAACATTTTCCTCCAAGTAGAATACACTCTGTGTATATGTTTAAGCTTTTATTTATTTAATTTAATGTCATCAAAAAAGCTAACATAAAATTTAAATCCTGAATAAAATAAAAGAGTTGCTTTTTTGATGACAACAGAGTCATTAACTTTTCTCTTCAGTTTCTAATCTATATGCTATACCTTGATTTACTCAGCCTTGGCTAAAGCACGTTTTTAATATCTTAGCTAAGCTGACTTGTAAGCAGGCAATACTGATGGGGGAAGGGAAATAGCCCCTTTCCAGGGTTCTGCCTACATGGCTGATATTATGAGACACTTCATTTTTTTTTTTTCAGGTCTCCTGTGTCTGCGTTGGGTGTCCTATAGACTCCCAAGCCTGGGCATTTTCTATGTATCTCAGGGAGCCTACTCTGCTGCTGAGCTAGCCTCACTTACACATTTCATTTATCCACAATAATAAGAATATCAATACCTTGGATTTATAGAGAGCCATTCATCCAAAGAGGTCAAAGCATTTTAATTTAATTGGATGCTCCCGTGGCTTTAAGAGCCCTTAGATATATTTACAAATGTAATATTAGGAAACGGTCTTCCGTGGTTTAGATAACATGAAACAAGACCTGCATATATACTGTTTTTAGCCAGGTGTGGTGGTATGCGCCTGTAATCCCAGCTACTGCAGAGGCTGAGGGAGCAGAATCACTTGAACCTGGGAGGCAAAGGTTGCAGTGAGCCGATATCGCATCACTGCACTCCAGCCTGGGCAACAAGAGCAAAACTCCATCTCAAAAAATAAAAGTAAAATTAATTAATTTGGGTGAGCTAATTTATTTATCATTTAATTGCATGTCCATTTTGTGATGAAAGTAGGCCATCATTTCTGACACATCCAATTCTCCTTTAAAGGAGTACTTTTGTGTATTTCTGTTTATAAAAAGCAACACCTGGAAACTTTTTTTTTTTTTTTTGAAATGGAGTCTCCCTCTGTTGCCCAGGCTGGAATGCAGTGGCTTGATCCGGGCTCACTGCAACCTCCACCTCCCTGGTTCAAGTGATTCTCCTGCCTCAGCCTTTCAAGCAGCTGGGATTACTGGCACTCTCCATTGTTCCCAGCTAATTTTTGTATTTTTATGAGAGACAGGCTTTCACCATGTTGGCCAGGCTGGTCTTGAACTCCTAACCTCAGGTGATCTGCCTCCCTCGGCCTCCCAAAGTGCTGGGATTACAGGCCTGAGCCATCACACCCATCCCAGAAACTTTGTAAAACACAGAAAAGTGTAAAAAAATAATTACCTGTATTATTGATGCTCAAAACAACTTTGTAATACCCCCAGAAATGTATTTTCAACAAAATTAGTCAGACATTAGTAATAATAGCTGATATTTACCAAGTGCCAATAATGTACATCTCACATATTCTTACAATGATCACCAGCTTTACAGATAAGGAAACTGAGGCAGAGTAAAGTTAAGTAACTTGCCCTAGGTAATCTAGCCAGGAAGTGGAAAGCTGGGATTGAATCTAGGCCATCCTGCTACACAACTTGCATTTCTTACTTTTTTTTTTTGAGACAAAGTTTTGCTCTTGCTGCCCAGGCTGGAGTGCAGTGGCGTGATCTCTGCTCACTGCAACCTCCGCCTCCCAGGTTCAAGCGATTCTCCTGCCTCAGCCTCCCAGGTAGCTGGGATTATAGGCTTGCATCACCATGTCCAGCTAATTTTTATATTTTTTTAGTGGAGATCTGGTTTCCCCACGTTGGTCAGGCTGATCTCTAACTCCCAACCTCATGTCATCCAGCCGTCTTGGCCTCCCAAAGTGCTGGGACTGCAGGTGTGAGCCACCACGCCTGGCTTGCATTCTTTACCTTTTTAAAGGTGTGGTTAAAAAACACGTAGCATAAAATTTATGATTTTAACTACTTTAAAGTTTATGATTCACTGACCTTTAATACATTCACAAACTGTGCAACCATCGACTGTAGTTCTAGAACATTTCATCACCCCAAAAGGAAACCCTGTATCCATTAAGCAGTCATTCCCCATTTCTTCCTACCCTGTAGCCCCTGGCAACCATTGATCTGCTTTCTGCCTGTATGAATTCGCCCATTCTGAATATTTCAGATGAATGGAGTCATACACGATACTGTCTTTTGTGTCTGGCTTTTTTCATTTAGCCTGTTTTCAAGATTTATCAATATTGTAGCATATAGCAGTACTTTATTCATTTTTATGTGCGAATAATATTATATTGTACGAAGACAGCACACTTTGTTTACACCACACTCATACACCTCATATTGTCGCACTTCATCGATTGTTGAATATTTGTATTGCTTCCACCTTTGGGCTATTTTGAACGGTGATTTTATGAATGTTCGTGTACAAGTTATTTTCTGAACACTTGTTTTCAATTCTCTTGTGTACACACCTAAGAGTGGAATTGCTGGGTCATATGGTAACTTTACATTTAATTTTTGAGGAATCACCAAATTATTTTCCACTATGACTGAATCACTTCACATTCCCAAAAGAAATGTACAAGGGTTTCAGTTTCTCTGCATACTTGCCAACATTTATTTTCCATTAAAAAATTGTAAACTACCTAGTGGGTGTGAAGTGGTATCTCATGGATTTGCACTTTCCTATGATGACTAATGATGTCGATCAGCTTTTCATGTGCTTGTTGGCCATTTGTGTATCTACTTTACAGAAATGTCTATTCAAGTCCATTGCTCAGGTTTTAATTTTTATTTCCTTTTGTGCTGAGTTATAAGGGTTTTTAAATATATTCTAAATACAGGACTCTTATCAAATACTGTATATAATTTGGTTTTATTTCTCCCATCCTATGGCTGTCTTTTCACTTTCTTGATAGTGTACTTTGATGTATAAGGATTTTTAATTTTAATAAAGACCAATATATCAATTTTTGTCTTTTATTGCTTAAGCTTTTGATTTGTAGCTAAGAATCATGAAAATTTATCCTTATATTTTAAGAGTTTTATCTCTTATATTTAGGTCTTTGATTCATTTTTAGTTAATTTCTGCATGTTGTATGAGGTAGGGTCCATCTTTACCTTTTCGCTTATTCATATCCAGTTTTCAACATCATCTGTTGAGGAGGCTGTTCTTTCCTTACTGGATGGTACTGTCACCCTTATTGAATATCAATTGATCAGTTGGATGAGTTGGCTCACGCCTGTAATCCCAGAACTTTGGGAAGCCAAGGTGGGCAGATCACCTGAGGTCAGGAGTTCAAGAACAACCTGGCCAACATGGGAAAACCCCATCTTTAATAAAAATACAAAAATTAGCGGGGTGTGGTGGTAGGCGCCTGTAATCCCAAATGTTCAGGAGACTGAGGCATGAGAATTGCTTGAATCTGGGAGGCAGAGGGTACAGTGAGCTGAGATTGAGCCACTGCACTCCAGCCTGGACAATAGAATGAGACTCTGTCTCAAAAGAAAAAGAAAAAGAAAAAGAAAAAGAAAAAGCAATGAAAATCAAAGTGTTACTTCTGTATGGCTTATTCTATTATGTTTATCTGTGTGTTTATTTTTATGCAAGTACCATGCTATTTTGATTACTGTGGATTTTAAATAAGTTTTGATATCAGGAAGTAGTAGAAGACCTCCACATTGATTTTCCACCCCCCACTCCAGATTGCTTTGGCTATTTGGGGCTATTTTCATTTCCATATGAATTTCAGGATCAGTTTTTCTGTTTCCACAAAAAAGCCTAGTGATTTTGATTGGAATTATATTGAATTTGTAGATAGCTTTGGGGTGTCTGGCCATCTTAAAAATATTTGGGAAGTTTTCCAACCTGTGAACATGGATGTCTTTCCATTTATTTGAGTCTGCTCTAATGTCTTTCAGCAATGTTTTGTAGCTTTCAGTGTATAAATTTTTCATTTCCGTGGCTAAGTTTATTGGTAGGCATTTTATTCTTTTTGCTTCTGTTGAAAATGGAATTGTTGTGTAAATTTCCTTTTGGATTGTTTATTGCCAGTTTACAGAAATACCACTGATTTTCTGTTGTTGTTACTTTGTATTCTGCAACTTTGCTGAATATTTTATTAGCTCTAATAGTTTTTTGTGTGTATTATCTAGGATATTCTATATATAAGATCATATCATCTACAAATAGATATTGTTTTATTTCTTCCTTTCCGATTTGGATGACTTACTCATGTTCTTGCCTCATTGCTCTGGCTATAACTTGCAGTACTTTGTTGAATAGAAGTGGCAAAACACGGTTATCCTTTTCTTGTTTCTACTATTAGTGGGAATGCTTTTAGTTTTTCATCAGCTATGATGATTGCTGTGGGTTGTTTATAAGTACCCTTGATAGTCTATAAGAAGTTCCCTTTTATCCCTAGTTTTCTGAGTGTTTTTATTGTGAGAGTGTTTTGGATTTCGACAAAGCATTTTTCTGTATCAGTTGAGATCACACTTTTTATCCTATGGCCAGAATTCTTCACCACTAGGCCCAGCTACCTCTCCCTTTCTGTATGAATTATTTAATTTGATAGCACACTTTTTGCACTTCTACCATAAAAATCTTTAAAAAAAATATATAAATATATGTCTTGAGACAGAGTTTTCCTCTGTTGCCCAGGCTGGAGTGCAGCATGCAGTGAAACGATCTTGCTCTCTGCAATCTCCACTTCCTGGATTCAAGCAATTCTCATTCCTCACGCTCCTGAGTAGCTGGGATTACAGGTGTGCCACCACAGTCTGGCTAATTTTTGTGTTTTTAGTAGAGATGGGGTCTCACCATGTTGGACAGGCTTGCCTTAAACTCCTGGCCTCAAGTGATCCGCCTGGCTTGGTTTCCCAAAGTGCTGGGATTACAGGCATCAGCCATCACATCTGACCCAAAAATCTTATTTTCCTTAAGAGCCATTAAAATTATGATTTCTAGAAGCTGTTGTTATTTCCTCATTTTAATGTTACATAATTTATTTGATACCTTTGTGTTATTTCAAAAATTTCATTACTCTATTTTTACTTCTTTAGGAACAAAGTCCCTAGAACTGGGCCAAAGGCTATGAATATTTTTAAGTTATCATATCATATATATATATATATATATATATATATGTGTGTGTGTGTGTGTGTGTGTGTGTGTAATTTTTGACTAATTTTTAAAAATGTGAACTTCTACCAGCTTGATGTCTATTTAATTAAAGTAGTTGATGTGCTCTGAGCTTGCTGCTCTACAACTCCAGGACCTCTGAGTTAGTTTGCTTTCCATTCATTTAAGTTCTTTAATCTTTATTGCTACTGAGCAGACCACCTCCTTCCTTCCTTTTAAATTTTTGTTATTATTCTTGTTCCTCAGTCTAACCACATTCCACACACATTCAGATCTTGTTTGTTTTGTTCATTTGGGCTTATGAATTAATGACTAAGCCATTGGAGCCAAATGCAGGAAATACCAACAAAGTACCAGTAAAAGTATTAACACAAATGTGCATTATTACTGTTTTTCATTTAGCATGGAAAAAAGGAATCTGTAGTGTGGTCTGTTTGTTTTTCAGTTATACTGTCTTTTCTTTCTTTCTTTCTTTTTAAATTATATTTTAAGTTCTGGGATGCACATGCAGAACCTGCAGGTTTGCTATGTAGGCATACACTTGCCATGGTGGTTTACTGCACGCATGAACCCATCAGCTACATTAGGTATATTTCCTAATGCTCTCTCTTCCCTAGCCCCCGACCCTCTGACAGACCCCGGTGTGTGATATTCCCCTCCCTGTGTCCATGTGTTCTCATTGTTCAACTGCCACTTATGAATGAGAAACACTGTCTTTTCTTTATCAATATTCATTTGTTCATTCCTGTGCATGTGCTTTTAGGACTATCTGGAAATATATAAGCATTGGGAAAAATTGAAGTCACACATAAACCTAATGTAGAAACATTAGTTTTACAGAATAAAAAAAGGACTTCTGCTCATATTCATTTCGCATTTGACTGAATTTTCTTTTTTTTTGAGACGGAGTTTCTCTCTTGTTCCCCAGGCTGGAGTGCAATGGCGTGATGTTGGCTCACTGCAATCTCCGCCTCCTGGGTTCAGGCATTTCTCCTGCCTCAGCCTCCCGAGTAGCTGGGATTACAGGCACGCGCCACCATGCCCTGCTAATTTTTTGTATTTTTTTAGTAGAGACGGGGTTTCACCATGGTGACCAGCATGGTCTCGATCTCTTGAACTCGTGATCCACCCGCCTCGGCCTCCCAAAGTACTGGGATTACAGGCTTGAGCCACCGCGCCTGGCCCTTGACTGACTTTTAAAAAAATCATTTGTGCTTAAGGCAAACTTCGCACATAGGCATTCAGCAGAGAACCCCCTCTTTCATTTAAATGAACACCCTCACACATTTGGCATCATCAGATAAATGGATTTAAAGCCTGACAAAATTCTAAAAGCAAGGAAGCCGAAAAAAGCTCGAAGTCAGAATAAAGATAAATGAAGATACTCATTATTAAGACTTAGGAAGTTGCAGCTGATTTAGCTTTCCTGCGCGGCCAGGAGACGCAGAAGGAAAACTACGATTCCCAGAGTGCTTAGAACAAACACGCGCATCGCGGCCCCGAAACTTGCTCCCTTAGTCCCGCCTCCTCCCTTCAGTGATTGGATTTTACACTTCCGCGCCTCTGGAATTCTCTTCATCCATTGGTGAAGACTCAGGGTCAAATACAGAATTTACGCACACTTGGCTTCCTTGGAGCCTAGCGGCTCTTCCCACGTCCAAGATGGCGGCAGAAGCAGCTGGTGGGAAATACAGAAGCACAGTCAGCAAAAGCAAAGACCCCTCGGGGCTGCTCATCTCTGTGATCAGGTGAGGGAGGCAGGAGGCAGGGTCTGGGGACGGGGGGCAGCGGCTCGACCTTCGTTTTGGAAGGGAGAAGGGTTAGCTGGGTCTCACCCTGCTCTCCCTCCCCTTCCCTCCTTGCCTCCCGCAGCTCCTCCCCAGGGCCCTAACCCCTCCCCAGGGCCCCCGCAATTTCCCCGTCCGTCTTTTCTTCTGGGGTTAGCTATAGAGGGAGGAGCTCAGCCTCAGTCTTTTCTTTAGGGGCAACACCTTCTGTTAGAGTCCCCGGCCCTTAAAGTACGCTGTTTGGGTTTGGTAGAGAAAACCAGGTGAAGGTGTGTTCATTGATTTCCAAAATGCTTGTTTATTGTTTTACTGTAGCAGCACTCACTGAGAAAGGCACCTTGTTTCTTGGACTTTGGGGTGGAAGGCCTTGGAGTCCGGAGACTCCTGTCACGAGTTGCAGATTGTGTTTTCACACTCTGGATACTTTCAACCACCTGTGCGTGGCCCAGCCTCAAATACAGGAGGAATCTGCAATGAGCTGGTAGAAGGACTGTGGGTTTGAAGGCACACATCGGTTTTCGATTTTTGCTCTGCCTTCCCGTTCTGATCTATTTCTTAAAAGAAACGAAACCAAACCAATTTCAAATTATCCGCCGTGCATTCCCCCTCTGCACCTCCCAGAAGATTGGGGTGGGAGTGGAGTGGGAGTGGTGGACCTTTTAGGAGCTTTTTTAAAAAGAGTCAAATGTATTGAGGATGGGGGAACCCTTTCAACACCTTGAATATGATACAGGGACTAAAACCATCTAAATAAAATTTATTATGGCACCTTTTTTACGTTGTTGGCATTTGAATTTCAAGTCAGTTATTTTACATAAACACTCCTACTTTTCCCCCACGTATGCCAAAACTTTTGTTTGCATTCTTGGAAGGCTCCTGGAGTGTCTTGATCATCTTTTCAAAACTTAGGGCCCAACATTATATTAGGTATTAAGCACTTCAATAAATGAATGTATCAGACCATTAAAACGGCTTGCCATTCACTAAGACACGCCTCATAGGTCTTATTTAGGGGCCTTTAAGGTTATGGTCTGTTAAATCATTACTGTTAATTTCATTTTGGGCGTAAGAGAATAAAAGTGTGTGGAAATGCTTAGGAGACTTGGTGGACCATACAGAGGAAGTACTGTTGTGAACCTGTAGGCCCGCACACAGGTAGCATAGATGTATCTAGTAATACTAAAATTCCAATTAGAATGTTTGTCGTTTCCCATCTGAATCTGTGAAATTATAATACTTGGACATGAATTTATTTGGATCCTTTTTTGAACTTTTTTTTTTTTCTGCCTTATCAACATTCATTTAAATAGTAGGTATTTAGTGCCAGTTTGTAGTGTGGTGTCTGGCACGTGTTACATATATAATATTTGTTGACTGAGTAAATGCCCTGAGTTTTGCAAAGATGAAGCAGACACAGTGTTACCCTTGAGGAGAGTATAGTTTATCTGTGGGGGATAAAGTATGTCAATAAAAAATGATGACGTAAGACTACAAGAGTGACATGAAATGCTATGGAAATTCAGGAGGAGTGGCTGTTTCCAGTGGAAGTGAAATGTGCCATCTCATTACTTTTGATTCTCCAGGCTGTTCCCATTTCTTTTATGCTATTTGTGTTTTCTTCAGTGCCAATTGAATTTACTTTAAATGTCATATTTTTGAACACAGCATGAAAACCAACCTAAAGCTTTTTTTTACTAATGCTAATTCAGAACATACATTGCCTTTGGTTGACCATTCCTTAATGTTCTCCGGGAGGAACCCCCTACTGCTACATGGTGTGCACTGTGGTTTTATGGTTATCCATCCATCTCTTTTGACACTTTATTAATATATGACCTTCACTTTATCACTGTGATTTTAGGCTTAGGCATTTTTTTACTTTGATTTCTGTTGTGCATTATTGCTTTTCAGTTTTCTTTTTTCTTTTTGAGACAGTCTTGCTCCATCACCAGACTGGAGTACAGTGGTGCGATCTCAGCTCACTGCATTCTCCGTCTCCCGAGTTCTAGCGATTCTCCTGCCTCAGCCTCCCGAGTATCTGGGATTACAGGTGTGCACTACGACACCCTGCTAATTTTTGTATTTTTAGTAGAAATGGGGTTTCACCATGTTGGCCAGGATAGTCTCGATCTCCTGACTTTGTGATCTGCCCGTCTCAGCCTCCCAAAGTGCTGGGATTACAGATGTAAGCTACGACACCCAACCCTCATTTTTCTGCTTTATCCTTGACCACCTCAGACCATTGAATGACACTTTTGTTATATATATTTTTATGAGTATGGTGTAAGGGAATGTCTAGACCTAGTATGCTGGGCAAGTTTAGTAAGGCTTGGGATGTATCATTATGTATGACCTTAAGACCTTGGCATGGTGGCGTGTACCTGTAATTCCAGCTACTCAGGAGGCTGAGGCAGGAGAATTGCCTGAACCCAGGAGGCGGAGGTTGCTGTGAGCTGAGATCACGCCATTGCACTCCAGCCTGGGTAACAAGAGTGAAACTCTGTCTCAAAAAAAAAAAAAAAAAAAAAAAAAAAAAAAAAAGGCCAAATACTGTTCGTGTTTGTATTTCAACATTTCTTTGAGTCACAGGGAGATTTTGGTGTTGGAGTAAGGATATTGGTAGCTATGACTTCCTATTATTTCCTTCCTAATATGCTTCTGAACATACCCAGTGGTTTATATTTTATAAACAGTGGTAGTATTACTTTGGTGTTTGGGATGGGGGAATCGGGGTAGAGTCCTGAGGGTAATAGAACCAGGAATGTGTATTTCTTGTTAGTAAATTGCACTGTCACTAGGAAGTTGCTGCTTGTTTTTCTGTTCAATTTGTATCCTTATGTTTCCCTTCTTGCAACATTGTATACATTATTCTTAATTCCTCATATAAAACTTTGATTACCTCCTCCTATCTTTAACCTTTTTATTTCAAATTCTCCCCCAAAGACTAGCTTTCTTGGTTGCTTTGGCAACAAGCCATAAAAAGGAAAACCCATCTTAGGCTCACATTTATAACGTCTGAGCATTCCTAAGATGTACCGGGTACCTCCCAGTTCTCTTTCATGTTTCTTTTTTTTTTTTTTTTTGAGGCGGAGTTTCGCTCTTGTTACCCAGGCTGGAGTGCAATGGCGCGATATCGGCTCACCCCAACCTCCGCCTCCTGAGTTCAGGCAATTCTTCTGCCTCAGCCTCCTGAGTAGCTGGGATTACAGGCGCGCACCACCATGCCCAGCTAATTTTTTGTATCTTTAGTAGAGACAGGGTATTACCATTTTGACCAGGATGGTCTCGATTTCTTGACCTCGTGATCCACCCACCTTGGCCTCCCAACTCTTTCATGTTTCAATGGACTTCTTTTGTCACAAAATAATTACTTGTTATAGAGTCTACTGTCTTTTGAAAAGTTTGATCAGTTTGTCTTTTTTTTTTTTTTTTTAAATCTTTTTCTATCACTGAGTAGCTTTTCTTTTTTGAATAGTGGATGTTAAAAATGCTCCTTTAATTCTCTTGCTCATGTGTGTAAAGATGTCATTTCTGTACTACTTTAGGTATTATAAAATTTTGTATTTTTGCAATGCTTTTCCTAATAGTCGGAGTAGCATTTATTGTTACAGTCATTTTTAATATTGTATTTTAACATTACAGGTGGATAAGTGTTTGACTTAAGGACAGAGTAGGTATAGACGTGGGGAATGTCCAAATTCATCGCTATTTCCAGCCTGTGTACTAAATAGTTAAATAGTGAGTCTGCATTTTGCTAGTATAAAGTATTTAAGCTTTAAAGCATTTAAAAGCCAAAAATTAAGATGTAGTATAGTTGTAATGCAAGTATTATATGATTTCTTAAGTGACTTGAGACTCAAAAATTCTTAATTGTTTAAGAATATTGAATAAAAATGTTTCAGGACAGCCAGATATTTCAAAGGGTAGACTTCAGGGCTTTTGGAAGAGGTCCTCAGGCCTGTGAGGTGGGGCTTTGGTGAGGGGACAGGTAGTGATTGGGAGTCAGAGGCTTTTGGTTTTAAGTCTTACCACTGGCCCTTTAAAATGGAACTAGTTGGGTGGACAGAATCCCGATTACCTGCTGATGTATGATGTGCGATTTGGACAGTTTTACACACGCACATAGACACATACACCTACTTTTCAGTTGACCTGCTGATGTATGATTTGGATACAATTTTTCTACTTTTCTGTTGATTTCCCCTGCCAACCTTTTGTTTGATGGGAAGTCAGAGGAGGCAGCCTCTCTAGATGGGAAATAAGAAAGATGGCATTTTGGAGACACTTTATTTCTGTGAGTTCTTGTCAGATTTTTAATTGGGAAATGTGTCTGCCACTTACTGTTAGGCGATTTGCTTTCCAATTAAATGTTGTCTCTCTTTATATCTTGGCCTGTAACGGCCAGTTTAATTGGGAAGACAAACTTTGGTTGTGACTTCAGGAGACCTTGTTGAAACTTTGGAGCAAAGCTTTTGAAGACACATTCTGGTTACAGATGTCAAGGAGGTTTGAAGGCTCACGTTTTCATCAACTTTTATGTCTTCACAGAAGTTGAAATTTCAGAAACTTAGAAAATCCTTTATTGTAGACACCTGTTAAATTTCCTTCCTCCTTCGAGAGTATTTTGGTCAGCTCTGTGTTTAATTCAAAGTAAACTTTGTTGAAGCGGTTCAGGCTTTGATCAGGGCTTTGAACAAACAGCTTTGAGGTTCATGACACACTTTGTGGCAGGGAAGGAAAGTGGTCACTGTGTTTTGAGCTGAGTCCTGGAAGTTGGGTTAGGTGTTAATGCTTTTTTCCAGCACCATTCCTTCTCTTCATTTGAGCCCATCACATAATGGTTTTTTGGTTTCTAGCTCTCTTTGCACCCTGGTACGTCCTGGCCCTACAAATGCTGTGTTGTTTGAAAATTACTACTAGAATACCCAGAAACAATGCTGTCAGGGAGTCCTGGGATGTCCGGCAGCGTATGTGAATGTAAAGGGCCAAAAAATTCCCATATTCTGGGTAAACATGCAGATTAGCATCTTGTGGACCCATGTTTTAGTATACCTCACGTAATCGTTAACACTGGGATTTCGTGAAGGCTTTAAGGCCTTTTGTTTTGATGGTGGGTGGTGGGTCAGCTTTTTTCAAGGCATTACCTGTAGATAGGTGTAGTCATAGCCTGTGGTGAGAAGTGCTGTGGTGGTATGTTGTAGTTGAAACTTGCTGTATTACCTGTGTAACCCTAGACCAGTTACTTAAAACTACCATTTTAGTTTCCTCAGAGTGGTTGGGAAATGGGTTAGAAATACGATCTGTGGTTTTCTGGAACATCTCATGAGCTAAGAGTATATAAAAGTGCCTCGCACAGTTTGGCACACAGTAGACACGCAGATGTTCATTTCCTCCTTTCTAGGATCTGTAGTCTCTGATTAAGAAGAAGCTTTTCATTTTAATATATTTTCCAGATAGCAACTAGGTTATAATGTTAATTTTCCACAAGGAATAACCTTGATGGGTTGACTAGAGTGTTTGATTCCATTTGTCAGAATGTTGTCTTTGTAACCAGGAAATCTTGTACAGCTGAATTAAGATAGTACTATTATTTGGTAATTTGAGAGTCAGCTAAAAAAGCTAGATTTAAATATATTATCCTTATGTGTGTATGTGAAACATGTAAAATATAAACACACATAAAGTATAAAACATTAGAAGACTGAAAAGACTACAGACCAGCAAATCAAGGGGCCCATACTCTTGAGATAATTCTTGTTGTCCTCTATAAAAATTGTTTTGTACAAATTTGTAAAGACTAGTGTCATAGGAACATTGTCCAGTAGTCTCATTTCCCAAAATATTAACCTGTTTTTCTTTTTCAGTTTTTCATATGGATCTTGTCCATGTAGATACATTTTCTTTTTTTAATATTGCTATACCGTCTTCATAGTTATATACGTTTTTTAAGTGGACGACTTAAACATATATACATTAGGGAAGGAAAAAAATCACCCATATTTTCTTTCTTTTTTTTCCTCTTGAGACAGAGTCTCACTCTGTCACCAAGGATAGAGTGCAGTGGTGTGATCTCAGCTCACTGCAACCTCCACCTCCTGGATTCCAGTGACTCTCCTGCCTTAGCTTCCCAAGTAGCTGGGACTATAGGTGCATGCCACCACACCCAGCTAATTTTTGTATTTTTAGTAGAGAGATGGTTTCATCATGTTGGCCAGGCTCGTCTCAAACTCCTGACCTCAGGTGATCCACCTGTCTCGGCCTCCCAAAGTGCTGGGATTACAAGTGTGAGCCACTATGGCTGGTCCACCTATATTTTCTTTACCAGAATTATGCACTATTATTACTTTTGGTTCCAGTTTAAGAAAAAGAAATCACTGTATTGTTATAAAAATAGTAATCTCATGATAAATAATTCAAACAATGAAAATGCGGAAAAACATGAAGATGAAAGTAAGAAAAAATTATTTCAAATTTTATCCTCAGCAAGTTAGTATCATTGATATAAGATGAACCTAATTCCAGACCCCTCTCTTTTCTGTGGAATGTATGTATGTATATGAAATGTTGATGGCCAGAATTATTTTTTAAAGTTAAATATGGGATCTTACTCTATATGCTAATTTTACTTGTCCTCCTCTTTGAGATATACGTATATATGCTAGAGTGCACAAATCTCAGGTATATGGTTTGATGAATTTTTGCCTGTGTAACTACTGTCTAGCGATCCTTTTTTACCAGTTTTTTTCCAGTAAATTGTGTGTGTGTGTGTGTGTGTGTGTGTGTGTGTGTGTGTATAAGGATATCCATTTCCAACACCACTTGTTAAAAAGACTATCCTTTATTTGCTTTCTTTTGCAACTTGGTCAAAAACCAGTTTACCAATTTTATGTGTGTGGGTTTATTTCTTGACTTTCTAGTCTGTTCCATTCGTGTTTATATTGGTAACAATACTACACTGTCTCAATTACTGCTTTTGTAAGTTCTGAAGACAGTGTAAGCCCTTTAACTTTATTCTACTTTTTCAAAGTAGTTTTGGGTCTTCTAGGTTGTTTGCATTTTCTTACGAATTTTAGAATAAGCTAGTCAATTTCTACAGTAAAACCTGTTGGGATTTTGATTGGGATTAATATATGGAATTGACATCTTTATTTTGAGTCTTCTGATCCATGGATGGGGGTATATATTCCATTTAATTCTTCGTCAGTTTATTTCAGCATTTTTTTGGGGGTAGATTTGACACTAAAATCAGTCTTTGGTCAGATTTATCTCTAACTATTTTAGGCCTCTTCAAGTTGTGTCACAGTTTATGGAATGTTGATATTCATTAAAAATGTATTTTTTTCTTTTGGTGTTTTGTTTTATATAGTTTCTGTTGCTATGCTAGTTCACTAGTCTTTTCTGCTATTCCTAATCTCTTGTTAATCACATCTAATATTATTTTTATCTTAGATTGTATATTTCAATCTAAGATACAGAAGCTTATCTTCTTTATCTGGAAGTTTGATTTGTGTGTTTTTCATGTCTCTGCTTACATGTTTAACTTTTCCTGTAGCTTTGGGAACAAATGTAATACAGGTATTATAACAGTTTTAATGTCCTTGTCTACTAATTTTATAATCTGTGTCATTTCTGTGTTAGTTTCCATGATTAACTTTTTTCCCCTCTTCCTTTGCAAGCCTTGTAGTTTGTTGTTGTTTTGTTTTGTTTGCTTTTTTGAGACAGAGTCTAGCTCTCTTGCCCAGGATGGAGTGCAGTGGCACAATCTGCTCACTGCAACCTCTGCCTCCCAGGCTCAAGTGATCCTCCCACCTCAGCCTCCCAAGTAGCTGGGACTATAGGTGTGCCACTGCACCCAGATAATTTTTTTTTTTTTTTTTTTTTTTTTAGGTTTTGCTATGTTGCTTAGATTGATCTTGAATTTTTGGCTCTAAGCAATCACCTGCCTCAGCCTTGAGAAGTATTGGGATACCACCTCCAGACACCTTGTACTTTCTGATTTGATGCTAGACATTGTCAGTTTTATCTTGATGGCTCTTGGTTTTGGTTATGTTTGTATTCCGGTATTCTTGAGCTTTGTTCTGAGATGTGGTTATTTGGAAACAATTTGGTGTTTTCAAGCCTTGTTTTACGTTTTGCTAGTTAGGAGCAGAGCAACTTTAGTCTAGGGCTAAGTTTATCTCACTACTGTGACAAAATTCTTTTGAATAATCCACTCAATATCCTAAGAATTATGAAATGTTTTCACTTTGGCCTGGGGGGATAGGCACTATTTCCAGCCCTGTGTGAGTTCAGATCATTATTTCGTCCAATCATTTCAGGTTATTTTCCTGGCTTTGGGAAGTTCCCTGTTACACGTGTGTGATCATTACTCAGCTGATGATCCTCTAAAGATCTGCAGACTTCTCTGTGCAGCTCTTTCCCATCTCCATTTCTGCCCTGCAGATTCTAACCACCTTAATATGCAGGGTTTTGAAACCCGTTTTGTTCATTTTTTTGTTAGTTACTTTGTTAGTCCCTGCTGTTTCTTCTGTGCCTAAGATAGAAGTCCCTCAGTACTTCATATTAAAAAAAAAAAAAAATCTCTGAAGTACTATTTTGGACTGCATCTTCTCAAAGAGGGAAAATAAGATATTCAAATGTGCTATTTAAAGTGTTGGCAGCTCAGTGCAGTATGTGCCTGTAGTCCCAATTACACCAGAGGCTAAGGTGGGAGGATTGCTTAAGCTCAGGAGTTCAAGCCCTGTTGGCGCAACATAGTGAGACCTCCCCCTAGAAAATAAAAAAAATTATAAAGTTATGACGTGAAAGCAAATGAGGTATCTCAACACTGATGGTCTTATTTGCAGAGTATTAAACAGTTAAACACCTTTACTTTCGGCCAGGTGTGGGTCACATCTGTAATCATAGCATTTTGGGAGGCCTGAGGTGGGTGGATCACTTGAGGTTAGGAGTTTAGGACCAGGCTGGTCAACATGGTGAAACCCCATCTCTACTAAAAATACAAAAATCAGCTGGGCGTGCTGGCTGTGTGACTGTAATCTTAGCTACTCAGGAGGTTGAGGCAGAAGAATCGCTTTAACCCAGGAGGCAGAGGTTGCAGTGAGCCAATATTGTGCCACTGTGCTTCAGTCTAGGTGACAGAGCAAGACCGTGTGTCAAAAATAAACTAAAACCCCTTTACTTCCTATAGTACTTTTTTTTGGAACTTTTAGAACTCATAGATATGCCTTGAAACTTAGGCATGTTTATTTTATTCTTCATTTTTAAAAATAGAGATTTGTTTATTTAATGCCTGCAGTAGTATTGTAAATTATTGGCTTGAGGTGTAATGTGGCTGGTAGTGGGCTTTCATTGAGAAGCACAGTATTTGCAGTCTTTTGGTTGGTTTCTGGTTTTGTTTGCATTGTTTGAATGTTTGCAGGGGTGAGCTCTGCTCTCTATTGTCTTTATACTTTGCTCTGTCTTACGTTTTTGTTAGCTACTTTCAAGCCGTGAAATGAATTATGACCTTGGTCCTTATAGTGGCCAGTTTTTTTTTTTTTTTTTTTTTAAATGTGCTAGGGGTTTAGCTTTGAAAATCTTGGGTGCTTACATTTAACAGAAAGTAATAAGGGAAAATTTCATATTACATTTGACACTCTTGGTAAGAAAATTAAGTATTTCAGGATTTCTAGGAGTTTTTTTTCTGGCTTTCATTCTTTTAGAAGTATTTATAAAGTCTTTGTCTCTAAATAAAGTAGAACATAATTAAAAAGTGTTTTTCCATTTAAAACCTATGATTGTACTAAATATTATGGGAGAGTTATCCTAAAAATATCACTTGAGAGCTTGTTAGAAATGCAGAAACTCAGGTCCTACCTGACCTACCTGAGCTGAATCTGCATTTAAACAAGATTCCTGGGTGATTTGAAAGCACAGTAAAGTTCAGGTAGCCCTCAGAACACGAAACCGAGGCTTGAAATGTTCTCAACACATAGAAATGATAAATGCTAATGGTGATGGATATCGTAAATGCCCAGATGGTTTGACTGTGTCCCCACCCAAATCTCATCTTGGATTGTAGCTCCCGTAGTTCCCATGTGTCATGGGAAGGAGATCTTTCCTGTGCTCTTATGATAGTAAGTCTCACGAGATCTGATGGTTTTATGAATGAGAGTTCTCCTGCACAAGCTCTGTTGCTTGCTGCCATGTAAAATGTGACTTTGCTCCTCATTCATCTTTTGCCATGATTGTGAGGCCTCCTCAGCTGTGCTGAACTGTGAATCAATTAAACCTCTTTCCTTTATAAATTACCTAGTCACAGGTATGTCTTTATTAGCATCTTGAGAACAGACTAATACATGTGACTTGATGATCACACAGTCTATGAATATTACAAAATATCACAGGTGCTCCATAAATATGTACAAATATTTTGCATTAATTAAAAAAGATAAGCCAATTGCAATTGTTAATTTTTTTTCTGAGATAAAGGATATATAGCTATGTTTTTTTAAACAAGCATTTTTTTTGTGTGTGTGGGAGGACAGGGTCTCTCTCTGTCACCCAGGCTGGAGTACAGTGGCACAATCTCAGCTCACTTCATCCTCTGCCTTCCAGGCTCAAGCAATTCTTGTGCCTCAGCTTCCTGAGTAGCTGAGACTACAGGCATATGCCATCATGCCCAGCTACTTTTTGTATTTTTTTGTAGAGAGGGTGTTTCACCATGTTGGCCAGGCTGGTCTCAAACTCCTGGCCTCAAGTGATCTGCCTGTCTTGGCCTCCCAAAGTGTTGGGATTACAGATGTGAGCCACCACACCCAGCCAAAAGCATTATTCTTAAGCAGTGTATATATTTAAATATATACCAACAAAAATGATATCATGTCTGTGATTTGCTTCAAGATAATGAGAGAAGGGTTAGAGTCACTGGGGTTGTCAATGAAGAAGATTGAAATGTGTTGATAATTGTTGGAGTTGGATTTATTTGACAGATTAAAAGAAAATTTTTTTGTATTAGAGATGGGCTTTCACTCTGTTGCTCAGGCTGGTCTTGAACTCCTATCCTCAAGTGATCTTCCTGCTTTGGCCTCCCAAAGTGCTGGGATTACATGAGTCACTGTGCCCAGCCTATTTGACAGATCTTTTAATTTTTGTGCATGGTTGAAAATTTCCATAAAAATGTATATGTGTATGTGTGTTTACATATGTATATGTTAGGGGGAGGGAAGATGGTGGGAAGCAAGGTTAATCGATTGATATTTTAATAGATTAGTATATTACAGAAATGCTGTATAATCTTTATGTCGTTCCGTCTCCCCCAGACACTTTGAACAATAACATATTAAATTGTTTCTGACTTCTGTGTTTAAGAAATCTGCTTCAATTTGTGTAACCAAGAATTTCCAAAATTTGACCACGTAACACCTCTTAATATTTTTGTAAAACATTGTTTCTGAGGAATTCACCAGAAAACAAGATCACCGTGGACAGTGCTTGAAGAAGGATGTGAGGCTTAAAATAGAAGTAGAAAAAGAGGTAGAGTTGGGTGAAGAAAGAATGGGGGTAGATTTTAAGTTGACTTCGTCAGCGTTGGACTCAGTTTTATGCCTTAGTGAGGTGATTTTACTTGATATTAGATAATGACCTTCTTTGTTGCCTAAGAGATTTGTAGTTTTTGGTCTCCAGAAGTGTTCTGTAACTGAGTTAATTGAAATATTGGAAAACTGTATATGTTGGGTGTAGTAATTGGCCCTAAGTGCTGTCTGAAGCAAGACACCAATGAATTTTCAATTGACTTTACAGCAAAAATTGTTCATTGTCACTTGATATTAAATAAATCTCTTTGTACTGTTAGGGGATGTTGTTTTTATGCATCAGAAAACTTTTTCAGAGGGACTTGTCATTGTGAATTGCTATCAATTGGGATGGGATTATCTTGTATTTTGTGCACTCTAATAAGACATAATTAAGAAACAAGCAATCACAATGTATAATTGAATATAGTAAAATCCTATTTAAAAGTGTAATGTAGATTTGGTTATGCTTTGAGTGAAGCCGTATCTTATGTGATTAATAGTGATACAAATCTCCATCATTTCTTTAATGTGTACTTTTTTTTTTACACATTAAACTCAAAATTCTGAATAACTCAGAATTATGATGAGGGTCTCATATTTTTATAATTCACTGGGAGCATATATAGGCTGTTCATCATATACACAATATTCAGCTTAGAATAATAGGCTTGGAAGACCTATTTCTTAACTTATTTCTGTAGTGTTTATATACTTACCTATCTCTTTTCCTCTTCAGTTTGTACTTTGATTCTATTCATACTTAAGACTGTCTTCTGTTTCCCTGATGACAATAGGTATATGGTGCTGTCAGGCATTTCTTAGATTGGCTGTTTCGTATTTTAAAGGCAAAGAGAACCTGACTGTCACACTGTGAAATTAAGGCTGAATAGATCTAATGTCTTCTGGTTAAAAGCAATTTGGAAAAGAAAACAGGATTTATGTTGTAAAGCATCACATCAGCTTTAGACCCTTTTTTTTTTCTTGCATTGGGATCAGTAGCAACAGGAGTATTATGTTCTGGAAAGATCAGTAAGCTAATAATTTTTTTTTTCCATCTTGGAATGAGGTTCTGAAACTGGTCTTCAGCATTTGTTGAAAGTTTATATTTAGTTTTTGCCTTATGATAATGTCTTAGAATATTTTGTAAATAAATCAGGATGACGTCCTCTCTAGTATTCTTTCCAAATCTCATTGGAATTGCCCCAACAAGAGAGACGGTAGTGCTGATTGGGCGGTTCAGGTGCTTGATAAGTAGAAAAGGCAGGGATTCAGTGACATAGTTTATCCAGTTAGGTGCCCATTTTGAGTACTTTTAAGAATGGGAGGGGTCACTGTGGAGATTGATTCTTATTGTAGATGTGCTCTATAGAGCTGTTGCTTCCTGATAAGTGATTTTTGGATATGTGAAGCTCTACTTGTAATTAGTTTTTCTGAGTTGCTTGAAGGGATTTCCATTAATTGTTTTGTTAATCTTTATTATTCCTGGAGGAGAGGTCACTGGATGCCAACAAGTAGTGTCCTTAGTAGACAATTAAGCCCATTAACTGTTTTCAGATGGCATGACTTAATGCTAATTATTCTGCAGGTGTCGCCAAAATTCAGGTGTATTACATTAAATATTTCATATAGCCGGTTAATTAGTTTAGTTATCTGGGGCTGTATTAGGCAGCTAATTCTTGTGGATTTGCCAAGAGTCTGTGTTGTTTATGACTGAGGAGAGTGACTGATAACATCTATCTTGAGACATTAACCAAAATAACACTGCCTGTGTTTTAAAGTGTGGTGTATTAGTCTGCTTGGGCTGCCATAACACCAAAGCCTGGGTGGCTAAACCAGTAGACATGTATTTTCTCACAGTTCTGGTGGCTACAAGTTCAAGATCAAGATCAGCTTATCAGGGCTGGTTTCTAGGGAAGCCTCTCACCCTGCTTGTAGATGGTTTCTTTGTTCTGCTGTCACATGGCCTTTGCTGTGTAAGTGTGTGGGGAGGGCTTCTTCCTTTTCCTTTCTTCTTAGGATGTCTGTCAGTCCTTTTGGATTAAGGCCCACCCTTATGACCTCACTTAACCTTTATTACCTTCTTTGTGGGCAGTGTATCCAAATACAATAACAGTGAGAGTCAGGGATCCAGCATTTGAATTTCGGAGGGACACAGTTCAGTTCATAACAGGTGGTACCCTGGGGACTCTTATTACCTTGATAAAATATCCTAAACTGCTTCTAGAGTGACAATCTGTCATCACCTCCAGGTAGTCTTGAGGCTCAGGCAAGAGCCTTGGTCAAGCTGTTAATTTTTCACAATTGCTTATCAATCTTACTGCATGCATTTCTGGCTTATAATATTAAAGTTAATAAAACGTAATTTGATCTGTTTAGTCCTGTACTTTCCTAAATTCTAGCCTTAAATTAAACTGAATTGTTGGAAAACTTTATACTTGGGCTATGTTCAGTCAAAATCTTGGCCTGAGTTGAGTTTTAATGTTGTGTTCTTTGAGGAACTTACAAGAAGTGGCCATGTTTCAGAAGATTGTTAAGGACATATTTTACTATGTTAGGTCTTCTGTGTTTTTTAAGTGAAAGATTTCTTTTAGATTTTAGGACTAGTTTAAAATTTACTTCCTTAGAGGAACTGGAGTCTCTGTTTTTGAGAATGAGAGTTATGTCATGTGATGTGTCTCCTTTTGTCTGGGCTGCTAGGAAGCTCAGATTTAGTTTGGGGGCTCACTTCCTATTAACTGTGCTTGCCCATATGATCTGCATAGTTGTGTTTTACATTTGTTTGGTGGTGTTTAGCCCTGCATCTCTTTAGTCCCACTTTCTCCTTTGTATTTGACTGTTTATGTTCTTTTACAAACCATCTCATCTTTTTGGGGAAGAGATGGGATATAATTAAAGTGAGACTTGAACGTAGATCTTGTTACTCAGTTTCACCATTAAATACTGGTTGAAAAGTTATCAGTTTTTGGCTGGGTGCTCACCCCCAAGTAGCTTCATAGGACACTCAGAGTAAAAGCCCACAAAGTTGTGCCTGGTCTGGCTCCCAGTTTTTTCCTTGATTCATTTCCTATCACTGTCACTCTTCCTCAAGTCTCTAAAGCCACATTGACCTCCTTCCCATCCCATGTTCCTTGAGCAGGCTAAACACACCTGTTTCAGGGTCTGTTCTCTCTGGAATCAGCTTCCCAGAGAGTGCCCTTTCTCTCTCACTTCCTGGTAAGCTGTATTCAAATGCCATGTTTATCTGAGAGGCCCTCCCTGGCCTTCTTATGTGAAGTAGTCTCCTTCCTCCTTGCCTGCCTTGTCTTTTGTGTAGCTGCTACTTCCCAGCTCCCCTCACTAGCTCCCCTTCATGAGGGAGGGATTGGTTTTGTTCATTGCTGTATGTATCTCTGGCCCCTTAGAACGGTGCCTGGTAAGTAATAAATACTTAGTGAATGTTTGTTGAATGAATAAGTGAATTAAATAGGGTCACGAGTAACTGTCATTTGTTCTTTTCTACAGATTTTTGTGCTTGCATTTCATGCGAGACAATTTAGTTGCAATTGTTTCTTTTCTTTTTTTTTTTTTGAGACAGAGTTTCACTCTTGTTACCCAGGCTGGAGTGCAATGGCGCGATCTCGGCTCACCGCAGTCTCCGCCTCCTGGGTTCAGGCAGTTCTCCTGCCTCAGCCTCCCGAGTAGCTGGGATTACAGGCTCGCACCACCATGCCCAGCTAATTTTTTATATTTTTAGTAGAGACGGGGTTTCACCATGTTGACCAGCATGGTCTCGATCTCTTGACCTCGTGATCCACCCGCCTTGGCCTCCCAAAGTGCTGGGATTACAGGCTTGAGCCACCGCGCCCGGCCGCAATTGTTTCTTAAGACTGGGAACCGTCCTCCATGACCTCTCCGGATCCTTCATCGCACTGCTGCTTATTACTTAGCTTTTACTAAGCACTTAATGTACCAGGCACTGTAAGAATCTAAAGAAAAGATTTGATCTCAGCTCAGAAATAAATATCCTCAGGAACTTTAGAAAGGGGTAGGCTTTAGGGGATTTGGGCTAACAGTGTTGTGATTGATAGATTATTTATTTTGTTCCTGATAATATATCAGCCAACACTTCTGTCACACTTTATATTTTCAAAACACATTCCCATGCTTCTCTAGTCCTTAAAACATCCTGGTGAGGCAGGTGTTCTTATTACCTTACCTGTTTTACAAAGAAAAAAACAGATGCAGAAAAGTTAAGTCACTTACTGAAGGTCAGACAGCTTGAAAGTTGCAGAGCTCTATTTGAATCTGGGTTTTAAAAAAATTCCGGAACGTGTGTTCCTTTAATATGTATGCAGAAGGCTCTTGTTTGACATACTTGATGAGGTAGTAAGAGACTTTTCTGGTGTATTCCTGATGGTAGAATTCTAGATTTGGGTTTTTCTTTTTGCACCCTTTTATTCCACTTGAGTGATGAGTGACTTTTGGTGACTGACCTTGTTTTCACAGGTGTGCTTTTTCCTTTATTTGATCTTTCTTTTATCTTTAAGAATAATACGGACTTTTATGTATTTTCTCCTATTTGGACTCCATTACTCTATTAAGTCCAAAGTGAAAGCAAAATTGCTCCACAGAAGGAACCAGTGATGGTGACTGGTTATTTTCCTTTCAAAACATTTGATCGATTACACTGAAATACAGAAGCTAGTATGAAAATGGGAAACAGACAAATTCAGTTTTAGATCTGCAGTTATTTACCCTGTTGTTTATGGGACTCACTTGGAGCTCATGATTGTGAATCCACTAGAACTTTGAAAAGTATTTGTTCCTACTAGATGCTGTTAACAGTAGCTTAACATGTTACCGTGGTCCTTTTAGCCCTTTATGTAAATATATTCCTTCCTGGGGATTAATTAGTCAAGGTTAAGATGTAATTCATCATGCAAAATACCAGAGCTGTCTTAGTGAAAAGTTCTTGATGATCCAGAAATGTCTTTGTGTCCAGCTTAACTGAAATCTAGTTTACTCTTTTATGTTCCTCCATGAACTTGACAATAGTTTTTAAGTCATAATCGTTTTGAGATAGGAATGGGAAAAAAATCCAGAGTGATTCAATAACTTGAATATATCTTGGGTTGGCAACCTTATACCATTTGTCCTTTGATCATGTCTTTTATTTAGCTCATGCTTTTGAATCTTGTCCAGACTCAAGACTTACTACTGAAAAAGCTGCTTGGTGCTCTCTGTTCATCTCCAGCTGTCTGCTATTCTCTTTACATATGAACTGTGGCTTGATAAGAGTACAGTCCTGCAGCTCAGAAGTTGAAGGCAGGAAAGATAGGATTTTGTAACATGTATGGTAGAAAGAGCATGGATTTCAGAGTCAAATATACTTAGCTTTAATTTCAACTCTGATGTTAACTGTGTGCATTTAGATAAGTTACTTTACCTCTCTGAGCCTCTGATTCCTTATCTGTAAAAAGGCTGGTGATAATATTTTATTATACTAGACTGCTTTGAGTATTGTCTTAGATTAGTTATGCAAAATAACCACTGTATTGCCTGGTATATTATAGACACTCTGTAGTTTGTATCCCGTGCCTCACTTTCACCTTCCTTTCCAAACATGTAGGACACAAGGATGCATGTAAATTTCTGCATTTAGTTTTAAAATTTAACAAGTAGAGGATGAGTGAGAGCTGATGTGTCAGCACTTACTGTCAAAGGGATCTCAGATAATTTTTGTACTATATTTTAAAAAATGCAATGTAGTTTTAGGCTAAATTATTAGAAATATAGTTTTCACATTGTGCAACATAAAACCTCTTTCCAGTTGGAAGTATGTTGTGTTCACTTCTGAGCACATCTGAGAGGCAGATTAGTGAAGCCAAGAAGAGTCATATGGCCCAGGTTTGAGGTCAGACTCTGCTCCTTAAAGACTGTGCCTTGAATAAAAAACTCAGTCTCTTTATTTCTACAAAGCATGGTACTGATATGGTTTGCCTGGGTCCACATTTCATCTTGAATTTTAACTCCCACAGTTCCCACATGTTGTGGGAGCAACTCAGTAGGAGGTGATTGAATTATGGGGGTGGGTCTCTCCTGCACTGCACTTTTCTATTGATAGTGAATGGGTCTCATGAGATCTGATGGTTTAAAAAGGGGGAGTTTCCCTGCATAAGCTCTCTTCTCTTGTCTGCTGCCACGTGAGACTTTCCTTTTACCTTCTGCCATGATTTTGAGACCTCCCCAGCCACATGGAATTGTCAGTCCAGTCAACCTCATTCTTTTGTAAATTGCCCCCCTCAGGTATGTTTTTATCAGCGGCAGGAAAACAGACTAATACAAGTACCTACCTCATAAGGTTGGTTTTGAATACATGAATTATTATGTGTAAGCCACTTAGATTAATGCCTGGTACATAGTAAGTTCTATGTGAGTGTTACCTGTTTTTGAGGTGACTCCAGAGGAAAGCAAGAAGGATGGTGGGCTGCTGGAAGTCATGGTGTGGAAGAAACAGTTGAAGAAATTGGAGGTGTTTAACCCAAGAAAGAAAGGAGAGTCCTTTACCGTTTAAAGGAAAATTGTATGGAAGAAAGAATAGACATTTTTTATATTACAGAAAAAGATGGGACTGGGATCAATGGGTAGAAATTATAAAGAGGCTGATTTTATTTTATTTTAACAGAAGGCTTTAATAAGTAGAGCTGTTCAGAATTGCAGTGAATTGCTTTGTGAGCTGTTAGAGCTCTGCATTGCACAGAGGCTTAGAAGGCTGAAGAGAAGTTCATGACTTGACTGGCGGGGTGAGCTCAATGACAAGTGTTCTCTTCTGCCCTGCTGTCTGTTCAGGTTAAGGGACTAGTGATAATCCCACACTGAAATTTGCTGGGATTTGCTAGCAGCATGAGAACTTTCTCCCTAGAATTAGTCAGTTCTTTCATGCTTTTATGGTCTATGATTTATTCATTTTTTTTGAATATTTATCTCAGACAAATATTTATTGTCTGAGACATTGTATTTCTGGTCTCATATTGCAGAAAAGAAAACAGAGCTTGGAAATGAATATTCACTGCCTACTGTTGCTTGGCACCATGCATTCAATCCTTGAAGGAACCCAATGACTTTACCTCAGGTCTCTTGTGTTTCTGAAGTTCTTGTGAGCCAAGCACCATTTGCCCTTTGTTTTAGGTTATCTTGCCAAGGACATTTGTTCAGCAAACAGCTTTGGAAGATAGAGATAGTCTCTCCCTCCAGAACAAGGGGCAGGTGTGTTTCCAGTCCAGTCTCGGAGCTTAGATTTAGTTTTCTGAGCTCAGGGTTCTTCTCCAGGAGCTGCCTGTGTGGGCAGGCTTCTCTTTGGACCCATCTCCCTAACCCCTGTGGGACTTGGGGGCAAGGGGAACTGAGGTGAACATGCTGTACTTTTTCTACTTGCTGTACTGTGGGTGTGATCAAGTCTTGAGGAGTTTAGGAGCTCCAGGAGTTTTGTGTCTTCTGCCAGCATCTGTGAAACTGTGGCTACCCTCTTAGCTTGCAAGTAGGATAAAATCTTAGCCTTCACCATTCTTGACATGAAGGAGGAATAAAGTGAGAATCAGAGAATTTAAACCTAATGACCAGAGTTAAATTATCTAGTATTTGGGGATGGTGGGGTTTTAACTTTTGTCTTTAGAAGACGTACTTTTTATTATATTATGGAAAAATGCTATTGCCTTTGCTGCTGCTATTACTGCTGTTACTACTAGAGCAATAATAGCTAATGATGACAGCTAACGTTTGTTAAGTACTAATGACATACCAGACTTTGTTTGATCTCATTTAATTCTCACTACCAACCCTATGTGGAAGGTATCATAGTATTTCCACTTCATAGATGAGCAGAATAAGATGCCATTACTAAGGTCATGAGTAGTCAATATGGTGGAGCCACGATTCTAACCCAGGCAGCTTTACTCTGCCTGAAGAGACCCCACTCTGTAGCTGTTAGGAGCGCAATCCGAAAGCAGACCAACCTGAGTTTTAAATCCCCATACTCTTCCTAACCTTCGTTGTGTGAGGTGGTGCAAATTAATTTAACCTCTTCAAATCTCAGCTGTTTCATCTGGAAAAAGAGGGGAGGGAATAATAACAGGACTTACTCCAAAGGCCTGTTATGAGGATTAAACATACATTCTATAAAATGTGCAACACAGCTGGCTCCTGGCAGCTAGTAAGCCTCTCTAAATATTAGAGACTATTATTATTTTTATTATCCTTGCTGCCTTCCTTTTCTGTAATTAAAAAAAAAAAAGCTTTAATGGTTTTGCCCTCTGAGTTCTATACTGTAATTACTTTTCACTAAAGACAAAATGTTACTCATCCCAGTTTACATCAAGAGGATACATTTCAAATGTGGGGCAAACCTGGCACAGGATATTTCTTACATAAATATTTTCTTGAAAAAAGGAAAATAGGAGGCAGAACCCCCCCCCCAGACCCAATTTACTCTCTAATCTTCATTTTAGTAACCCTTTCTATTCCCTAAATAACTCCTAATGATCCAGTAATGTGTTAACAGTGACAGCTGATGCCAGCAAAAGTGTCCTCTCTGGGCCTGACATTTTCCTTAATGGTAATTCTAACTAGTTAAGGTAAACAATGTGAAATGTTTGGCATTTTTTTTTTTCTCAAATGGTAGTGGAGCGGAAATCATGAAAAGCCTAGTAAAGATGGCAAACTGAACTAGTGTAGCTTTGACAATTCCGTGACTGCTGTTAGAAGGGGAAATAATAGAGCTAGGAACTCTTGCCTTTGGGACAGTTGATAAATTGAAGGCATTTTCTGATTGTGCTTTACTTTAGATTAGCAACCTGGAGGTTTTCAGATTTAAAGAGCAAAGTTGTGTATCATTGAAACAAGAGGAAGACATAATACATGCTAAGCTGCTCTGTACCCAAATATTGCAAGTAATCTTGGTAGCTCTATCTTTGAAGCCCAGTTTCACTTATATTCCCCACTCTGATTTACTCTAATAGTCCAACACTTGGGTGGTATTCTGTGCCTGCAAGAAACTTTGGAAGAAGTCTGGTTTAGGGGCACCAGTTTGCAGATGAGGGAACGGGATCTCTTATGTAAAGGCTTTAAATCAAGTCTTGCGGTATCCAGTAGTGTTGCTTTCCCGAGCATCCTGCACTGTCCTTAGTGGCTTTTGCCTTTCTCTTCATTGCCTTTGTTCCTGCCCTCCCCCCACCCCTATTCATGATATAGCTGATCTTTTAGCATCCCTAACACCTAACAAAAATCATTGTAAAATTCTTTTTGGAGGTTAGATTGAAGTCAAAGACTGCCTTGAATTTCCCTATAAATTGAAAAAGAAGTTTTATATATTGTGTCGCTAATGAGTTAAGATCGTTTGCTCTAAATGACAGTTCAGAGCAGATTGTTGTACAGTATTTTGCTTGCAAATATCTAGAAGTGGATATGTGATTGATTTGCTGACAGACCATCTCTGAAAGCAGTTCTAATGATGGACTTATAATTGATGGCATCCGTCATAGAACCTAAAATATCCCCCTCCCTAAATTAAAAAAGGTAAATGAAATAAACTAGGCTGAATGTATAAGCTGACAAATCTGAGGGAATTTAATGAAACTCTAAATTACCACAGCCAACAGATAAGAAGAAAAGGTTCCTTTGTTACTGATTACAATACTAAATTAAAAAAAATTATCCGAGAAAGATAGTAGAGGAAACAAAGATCTGTGGTCCATGTATCAAACGAAGTTATTGAAATATTTTTAATAAGTATGTCTATCTCATTCCCTGCTTATTGTTGATTCATATCAATCTTGTTAGTGCTGTTTGAAGATGAGTGAGTGCAGGAACTGTCCTGTAGGATAGCTTGGATGACTGCTGTGGTAAGAGATTTTAGAATTAATATGACCTTATTTCCAGATTGCTGGGGACTCCATACCAAATTCAAGTCATTCAAATGAGCTGTTTGGAGGGTGCTTCCTCAGTGTATTTTATCAGTTACTGTGCTTTCAGCTATGTATGAAAGAAGAGCAATTGAAAATGACTTAAATAATGGATATTTATTATCTCCCCTAAGAAGCCCTGAGGTAAGGTGGCTGCAGGGCTGGCTGCTTTGGTGGCCAAGGACATAGTGGTAGCTCGGCATTCCTCTTGGCTTTTCCTTCCATGGTTGTAACATGGCTGAAGTGTCTTGAGTGTCTTACCTTTGTACAGTGATATCTAGGGTTGGGAAAGGGACCTTTTTTGTTATTATTCTTGCAGAAAATTGTACCTAGTACTTCCTTAGGTCTATCTCATTGACCAGACTTGTCACTGATAAGGAGAATGGGATTATTAGGAATTACAACAGTTCACTCAAATCAAGAGTTACCCAGTCTCTTGAACAGTTCATGCCTGCCCGCTGTCTGATTAAAATCAGTTCTAGTGCCCATGACACAGGTGAAGAGAAGGGCCCCTTGGATAGGCAGCAACACATCCACTTAGATGGGCCATTGGAATTTACTGTGGAGGAAGTTTTGTGTTTTCTGTTGGTAACTTATTTCATTTCCCATTTAGTAAGATGAATGTGCTAGCATCTGGACTAAGTCAGCTTTCTTTTGCATTTTACTTTAAGTTTACTCAGCTTGATCTACTCTCTGCCTTCACCAGGACTCTGTCTACTAGTGATGATGTCGAAGACAGGGAAAATGAGAAGGGACGCCTTGAAGAAGCCTACGAGAAATGTGACCGTGACCTGGATGAATTGATTGTGCAGCACTACACAGAATTGACGACAGCCATTCGCACGTACCAGAGCATCACAGAGCGCATCACTAACTCCCGAAATAAAATAAAGCAGGTATTCTTCCTTTCTTCTTGTCTGGTAATGGCAGCACTTCCTGTCAGTATAGGTGTTGTGGCTTGGAGAGGAGCCATAGTAGTGGCTAATGGTTCTTAACCATTGATTCAAAATGCTACTTTTCTGCAGGTATCTGGAAAGCCTGGCTGGGAAAGATCACAGAAGGCATCCTCGGCTGACTTCTCCTCTCCCCTGTGTCTTATCCTTGGTTCTGCCATTACTTCTCACTGCAATGTGATGGCCTCCCCTTGCTTGTGTCTTACAATCCATCCCTGACAAATTAGGAGGTGTACTGGCCCTCATATTCTCCATTCTCATTCTAGCAATTATTCCTGTACTTCACACATCTAAACAACAAAGCATAATATTCTGAGTGTTGAGTCAATGCCTGTTCTGAATCTTAATGGCCAACCTATTTACACTTACATGAATTGGAGGGCAGCCAGTTGAATATCCTTTTATCAGAATCCAAACCACATAAGAGGGTATATATCTCCTACATTGAAGTTGGTTGTGCTTTGTCTGCAATTATTATGGATTCTTGGTATTTTTTGTGAAGTGAAGAAAATTTAACCTACAAATTATTTAAAAATATAATGAAATGTTTATGAAAACAATTTTTTTTTTTAAAATAGAAATGGAGCCTTGCTCTGTTGCCCAGACTGGAGTGCAGTGGTGCCTCACTGAAGCCTTGAACTCCTGGGTTCAAGCAGTCCACCTGCCTCAGTCTCCCAAAGTGCTGCGATTATAGGTGTGACCCACCATGCCTGCCTAAAAACCAAAATTCTTGAATATCATGCTTTAGTCATGACTGGTGTGTACTAAATTTTATTTTGTAATTTTCTTTTCATGTTTTGGAACAGTTTCTTATTTTTTATTCTTATCTTTCTTCCTTTTTCTCCTCCTTCTCTTCTCCCCCCCCCATTCTTTCTCTCTCTCTCTCTATTCTCCCACCCCTCCTTGTTCCTTCCCCCTCCTTATGCCTTTAGTACCTAAAGGATAAATGGGTTTGTAAGGAGTATTTTCGTAATTGGCCAGAGGATGAACTGATCAAATAAGGGTTATGTTGTGTAACATTGAAGTTACGTGGTTCTCAGTTGTGTATTCTGAGATCACTCCTTTAATAACTTTTAGTACTACCCTGTGATAAATAACAATGATTGCTACCACTTATGAACACTGATTCTTTGCAAGGCATAATTATGTCTAATTATCTCTCAATGAATTTGGAATTTGAACTCTGGTCTCCCTTATTCTAAAGCCTTTGCTGCTGGTTTTCAGGCATTTTTAAAGCAACAGAAACCTTTTTTTTTTTTTTTTTTTTTTTAACTATGATATTTTGCAGAATACCAGCACAGCAAACATTAAGAGAGGCAATGTTCTCCTCTTATTGGTTTTGGGGTGAGAGGTCCAAAGCTTCATGCTTGGTCCCCCACTACCATTGTGGGACTTAGGGATGCGTGGTTTAAAATTAGCTGCCCTGTGCTATGAGATTGGTTAGGGGACTGCCTGGCCTGTATCTGCCCGGGAATAGCTGTGCATATGGCATCTTCATGTTTTGTTTTCTGTCCCTTATAGCTTACATTATGATTTTGTAAGCAGATACATAAATTATGCTTCTACAAATACTGATGATATGTGACTTTTTGCTTCAAAGGGTCTAGTTCCAGAATTAGTATGCTCTTAACCTTTTTGGAAGCCATGTGTTGACCTCTTTACATTTTAAAATTAACTGGGCATTCTTTTTGTTTTTTCGAGATGGAGTTTTGCTCTTGTTGCCCAGGCTGGGGTGCAATAAGCATGATCTCGGCTCACTGCAACCTCTGCCTCCTGGGCTCCTGCCTCAGCCTCCTGAGTAGCTGGGATTACAGGCAAACACCACCACACCCGGCTATAACTGGGCATTTTTGAAAGGAATACTGTAATTCTTTGCCTTTATAAGTGCTGAGTTCATCCTATGGATTTATCTTTGAAACTAGGTAAAGCTGTAGATCACGTGCTCTAGATTTAAAATAAACTGTAGTCCATTTTGACCCAATATTCTAAGCTCAGGAGGGGTCAGACCATGAATCTATAGAGCTGCCGACCTTCTGGCTTTGCCTTGGGTAATCACAGCAAAGGTGAAAGGACCTCATGGTATTTGTGTTTTCTGATTAGTCTCGTTGATTGAAAGGACTTTGTCCTAATCTCATGGGAAGCACCAGCAGTGATTTCTGCTTTGCTTCCCATCACTCTGAGTCGATAGCATCTTTGCTGCAAACAAAGAATGTTCTCCTGATATTGAAAAAGAGCCTTGTCTTGATCATTTCACATTTGTTTTAGTGCCACATTTCTTACCATCCTCATTTTCAGTATGCCAGAGTTTTGAGCAAAAGAAAATAACGAAACTTTATTATATCTGATAGTTGTCAAGAAAGTAAATTCATATTATTCTGGGTTATGAATTAGCTTCAATATTGGGAAGAGAAAGGGTCAAAGCTCTTTTCAAAAGAGCCTTTAATAATTGATTAATGTGAAAATAAAAGTGTTGGGGGACAATGAAAATGAATTTGTTTTTGTTGCATAATTTGACAATTTTGTACCATGACAGTCCATTTTTTATCACCAAGGAAAAACTGATGTTTTCTCACTAATCTTTTCCTGTCATTTTTGGTTTTTAATTGCACTTTGGATTATGTATGAAATATAGGTATGCATTTTTTAAAAGTGAAAACATGGATGATTCAGTCATGATTGGGCTACGTTTTCTCAGAGCCCAGCAAGATGCTGAGAATGTGTAGATCTGAGTTGAAATTTTCTTTCTGTTCTCTGCCAGATGAATAAGGATTCATGCAGCAAGTATTCGTCGAGTGGCTGCTACATTGCTGGTTATGTTTTAGGTGCTAGGACTGCACAAGTGGGAAACAGCAGTTCCTGTCCTCATGGAACTTATGTGCAAATGAGAGGATAGAAAACGAACAAATAGATAATGTTTAACAACATTTATATAGTGTCTGTGTATCAAGTGTCTGCTTTGTGCTGAGGATTGTTCTAGATTTTAGGGTATAGAAGTGAAGAAAACACAAACATTTCTGTCCGTGTGGAGTTTACATTCTAATCAGGGGAGACAGACTCCAGACTGTAAATGAATATGTAAGTAAAGTGTGGTATAGCAGTTGGTAAGAAGTGCTACACACACACCCACACCCCCCCACATCCCCCCACCCCCCACCCCCACCCTGCAAGGAAGGGAGACTAGGAGTTGCTGTTTTAGCTGGGTTGGACAGAAAAGGCTTCACTGAGTTTCCATGTGAGCCAGTACCTAAAGGAGGTTAGGGAGAGTGCCAGGAAGAACACTCCAGGAAGAAAGGAAGCAGGTGCTCAGGTCCTAAGGCAGGGGCATGATTGGAGGTTTGGAGCAGCAACAGCAAGGTGGTTGGTGAGGCTGAAGCAAAATGAGGCATTGGGAGAGATGGCAGGAGAGAGATGAGAGAGCTAGGGCGTGTGGTGTGGTGGATGGGTGGGTGGAAGTCACGTAGGGTCTTGTAGGTCACTGGAAAGACATTGATTTTTAACTCTGAGTATAAGGGGTAACCACCAACCACCTTGCTGTTGCTGCTCCAAGCCTCCAATCATGCCCCTGCCTTAGGACCTGAGCACCTGCTTCCTTTCTTCCTGGAGTGTTCTTCCTGGCACTCTCCCTAACCTCCTTTAGGTATTGGCTCACATGGGAACTCAGGAATGACATGATGTGGTTAACATTTGAAAAGGCCCACTCTAGCTGCTGTGCTGGGAATAGATTTCAGTGGGAACCAAGGCAGATGAAGATGTTCATATTTGTGCATTGTCACCTTTTAAAGCTTGAGATCCCAGAACTGTTTATGCTTCCCATTTGAGATAGGGTCTCTGTCCATCACCCAGGCTGGAGTGCATAGCATCATCATGAATCACTGTAGCCTCAACCTCCCAGGCTCAGGCGATCCTCTTGCCTCAGTCTCCTGAATAGTTGGGAACATAGGTGCATCCCATCAAGCCTGGCTAATTTTTTTATTTAAAAATTTTTTTTTGCAGAGACTTTTACAGATTTTTTTTTCTCCCTGTGTTGCCCATGTTGGTCTCAAACTCATGGCCTCAAGTGATCCCCTGCCTTGGCCTCTCAAAGTGCTGGGATTACAGGTGTGAGCCACTGTGCCTGGCCTACATGTCTCATTTTTTAACATTACTTTTATACATTGATTTATATTATATTGGTAGATTCTGTGTTTTTGAGGATACATATGAGCTGACATATGGATTTAACTTTCTTTTCTGATAGTCGAAGCTTTTTTTAAAAAAAATTACTTCTTTCTTTTCCTTCCTTCCTTTCCTCCCTCCCTCCCTCTCTCCCTCTCCCTCTCCCTCTCTGTCTCTGTCTCTCTCTCCTTCCGTCCGTCCGTCCGTCCGTCCGTCCGTCCGTCCTTCCTTCCTTCCTTCCTTCCTTCCTTCCTTCCTTCCTTCCGTCCTTCCTTCCTTCCTTCCGTCCTTCCTTCCATCTGTCCGTTCGTCTCTGTTGTCTGGGCTGGAGTGCAGTCGTGCCATCATAGCTTTTTGCAGCCTCAAACTCCTGGACTCAAGGGATCCTCCTGCCTCAGCCTCTTGAGTAGCTGGAATTATAGGTGCTTGCCACCATGCCTAATGAATTAAAAATATACTTTTTTTGCAGAGACTAGGTCTCATGGAAGGCTCATAAGCTCAGCCTTGATACCATGTACAATTGATCAGGTCAAGTAATGTGGACAATAAGCAGAATAACTGGGCATTTGTATTACTTTTGAATGCATTGTAAAATTTCTCAAAATGAGATGTGATTGCATTGGAAAACCTCCGATTCCATAGGTTCTGCCAATGTCTCTCATAATAACGACCAGCTTATTATAGCAGCAGCACCAAAATAGATGGATGTGAGTTGATACAAATTGGGGACTTGGGCCAAATGAATTGGTATGTTTCTCTATGGTATACTAGGTGAATGAGATGACCTCAGATTTCTTTAAATATGCAAAATAGTCTAATGCTTATCACTGGAGCAGGGTAGGTTGAAGGGAGATACTTGGCTCTGTCGTGATGTGCACACAAACACTTAACATTTCATCCCAATTTTGGCTGCCCTATTGGTGCTAGATTAAGCTCTGAATCTCATTTTTCTTGGCTATAATGAGAAGTAACTATACGTGATTATTCATGTGAAGTTGTTAGGGCGGGCTTAATCATTGAGTACTGAAACATTCATTATTTAATATGTACCTAAAATAACTTTTGCTTTTAAATGAGAGTATACCTTGAAAGGTAGATTTACAATGAGGAATAGCCTTAATATAAAAAATGTCCTAGTTGAACAACATGGTTTGGTAGGAAGTTATTTACAGCCCAAATATAAGATGGAAAATTCTAGCTGCTTGTATGAGAAAGGGACGAAGGCCTTTGGGTTTCTAGAAGTGGACATGCTAAACAGTGGGTAATAACGAGATACAATTTTAAATGTGTACAGCACTCTAGAGGGCATTAATGCACTTGCAGGAACCATGAGGTGATCTTTCTTTCCATTAAGTTCAGGTGTGTGTGTATTTGTGTACTGTATTCATTCAGGCTCTGCAGCTCAAAGGAAGGTATTGGAAAGGGTTGAGGGGAGCCTCTCAGAATTTCAGGCCTTAGAATGGCAGCTGAAAAAACCCAGGGAAAGAAAGCATGTGCAATAAAAGATTGAAGGTAGTTTAAAAATAATCTGTAGTTCTAAAAGGCTTTTAAACAGAACAATGAATGGTATTTCCAAGATTCGTTCTTTCTAGGCGCTTTCTATAAGACTCCATGGAAAAAATTGGGTTGGTCTCTTACGGCAGGAGAAAACCTATGATAATGCTTTTATGTAGATTTACTTTTGCCAACAAAATTCAACAAAAACAAGACATCTCAATGTTTTATACTTTTAAAATTAAGAATAATGTCAACACATTCATTTTCATTTACTATTCTTGGCTCATAGAGAACTTTTCAGGACCTTTCCAATCTATAGTTTCAATGAGCTGTTTGCATATTTATTGTATTTTATTACAGATAATATGTATACTCAGAGGCATTCCTTCCCTTCTTTATCTTTTTCTTGATCCAAATTCAGTACTTTTTTTTTTTTGGAAACAGAGTCTTGCTCTGGTGCCCAAGCTGAAGGGCAATGGTGCGATCTCGGCTCACTGCAACTTCTGCCTCCCAGGTTCGCATGATTCTCCTGCCTCAGCCTCCCAAGTAGCTGGGATTGTAGGCACCCACCACCATGCCTGGCTAATATTTGTATTTTTTAGTAGAGATGGGGTTTTACCATGTTGGCCAGGCTGGTCTTGAACTCCTGACCTCAGGTAATCTGCCCAACTTGGCCTCCCAAAGTTCTGGGATTACAGGCATGAGCTTGTAATTCCTGGCCCAAATTTAGTACTTTTCGGGTTTTATGACTTAAAAGTTACAGCCTTCCATTCACTTCCCCAGTCTGTGTCCATCAGCCCCTCTCACTATATATATCTGGTCTTCCTCTTGCAGATGCTAAGGGAGTGTTACACAAAGGCCCCATTAGCTTTTCTCACCCCTTTATCTTTCCCAAGAGAGGGCTGCAAAAATTTCAACTTCTTGGCTGTATCATCTCATATTTCTATTCACAATAGCCTCTGGGGCTCTGTGTTCTCTGTTTTCTCTTTCTAATAGTCTCTAGTTAGGGTGACTTGCAGTTTTTGTGAAATCTTAGCTATTGCTGAACAAGTGATTATGAGCAACTAAAGTTACTAAACCTCTGACAAAGCAAAGGAAATTTGTCCCTGACTTGATGTCATGGCTTGAACAAACTGACTTTTCATAGATTTGTTTAAGGAAGAAACAGAGCAACATAATTTTTCAATCTTAATTATCCTTATAAATGAAATAGAATGAAATGAAAATACTGTCATCACATTTGTAAAAGAACAGAGTTTTGAAAAATGAATGTTTCAGTGGAATTTGGTACTTTTCTAAGATTTGAATGTTATTATTCATTGATGGGTATAGCCCTGTTTCATCTTCCCCATTTAAAAAAACCTTCATTTTTTAATTTTTAAAAATTGGCCAATAAAAATTACATATATTGTATACAGCATGGTGTTTTGAAATATGTCGACGTTGTGTAATGACTAAATCAAGCTAATTATCATGCACATCACCTCACGTTTGTCTGTTATTTGTGGTGAGAATACTTAGAATCTACCCTTTTGTCCATTCTTAAGCATACAGTGCATTGTTATTAACTGTAGTCACCATGTTGTAAATGGGTTTCTTGAACTTACTTCTCTTGTCTAACTGAAGTATTATGTTATTTGATCAACATCTTCTCAACCCATCCTCTCACCCCAAGGCCCTGGTAACAACTGCTCTACTTTCTGCTTCTATGAGTTTGAATTTTTTAGATTCCACATATAAGGAAAATCATGCAATAGTCATCTCTCTGTGTCAGGCTGATTTCACTTAACATAATGTCCTCCAGGTTCATACATGTTGTTGCAAAAGACAAGAGTTTCTTTCTTTTTTTTTGAGACAGTGTCTCACTCTGTGTCCCAGGCTGGAGTACAGTGCCTCGATCTTGGCTCACTGTAGCCTTGGCTTACTGAGCTCAAGTGATCCTCCCACCTTGGTCTCCTGGGTATCTGAGACCACAGGTGCATGCCACTATGTCCAGCTAATTTTTTGTGTTTTTTATGGAGATGAGTTTTCACCAGGTTGCCCAGGCTGATCTCAAACGCCTGGGCTCAAGTGATCCACCCACCTTAGCCTCCCTAAGTGGTGGGATTATAGGTGTGAGCCACCAAGCCAGAACAGATTTCCTTCTTTTTAAATTCTGAATAGTATTCCATTGTGTTTATACCATATTTTCTTTATTCATCTGTTGATGGACACTCAGGCTGCAGTGATCATGGGAGTGCAGATAACCCTTTGACATACTGATTTCAGTTCCTTTTGATAGAGAGCCTGTGGTGAGATTACTGGGTCATATGGTAGTTCTATTTTTTAATGTTTTGAGGAACCTCCATACTATTTTCCATCTTTATTGAGGTATATAGTTTACATAGAGTAAAATGCACATATTTTGAAAGTGCAGTGCAGTGAGTTTTGGCAAACGCATATATCCCTGAATGTATTACCATCACCCCGGAATTCTCTCCTGCCTCTTTGCGGTCAGTTCTCTCTCACATCCTGTTCCAAGCAACTACTGATTTGAATTCTGGCACTATGGATTCGTTTTGCCTGTTCTGGAACTTCCTACATTCTGCCCTCTTTTGAGTCTAACTTCTTTTGCTTGGCATACTTTTTTTTTTTTATTATTATACTTTAAGTTCTGGGGTAGTGTAGGTTTGTTACACAGGTATACACATGCTGTGGTGGTTTGTTGCACTCATCAACCCGTCATCTACATTAGGTATTTCTCCTAATGCTATCCTTCCCCTAGCCAGCATAATGTTTTTGAGATTTTTCATGTTTCTTCCTTTTTGTGGCTGACTGACCCTATCCCCCGAGTTTCTTTTGTTTTTGTTTTTTTTGAGACAGTCTCATTCTGTCACCCAGGCTGAAGTGCAGTGGTGCGATCTTGGCTCACTGCATCTTCTGCCTCCCAGGTTCAAGCGATTCATCTGCCTCAGCCTCCTGAGTAGCTGAGACTACAGGCGTGTGCCACCACGCCCAGCTAATTATTGTATTTTTAGTAGAAACAAGGTTTCACCGTGTTGGCCAGGCCAGTCTTGAACATCTGACTTCAGGTATCTGCCCGCCTTGGCCTCCCAGTGTTGGGATTACAGATGTGAGCCACCGTGCTTGACCTGTCCCAATTTTTAAAAAAACATTTTTCATGTCTGTGACTTTCTAATCATAAAGCAGAAGCCTCAGGGTAATTTAGTATTAAAAGTTCCTATAGTTTCATTGGTTTGTAGCTTTGTTACTGCGGTTTAGAGAATTTTGGTGATGTCATTTTCTACACAGCCTGATGCCAGTTTTTTAACCCCCCACAAATTTGACTTCACCTTTCCTTCCGTGTAGTAAGCAAAAGTGAGAATTGAGCTGATTACCTTGTGTATATCCTAGTGTGAAATGCCACAGTTGTCGTTTTCCAATCAGATAGGAGTTTGCCAAGCTGACAATCAGATAGGAGTTTACACTGACACCCTGTAAGTTTGTTCCCCACTCTGATCAAGAGCCTAGTTAGGTGTTGTGTGACATAAAATTTATTTTTAACTGTTTCCGCAGTAACCATTGCACATAGAGGAAAAAGCTGAGAATTATAGTAGCAAGGTGAGATGAGTAGGCTATCAGAAGTCAGATTCTAACAGATTTAAGCTAAGATTTAAAATGGAGCCAGGCAGGGTGGCTCACACCTGTAATCCCAGCACTTTGTGAGGCTGAGGCAGGCAGATCATGAGGTCAGGAGTTTGAGACCAGCCTGGCCAATATGGTGAAAGCCTGTCTCTACTAAAAATAGAAAAAAAATTAGTGGGGCATGGTGGTACGTGCCTGTAGTCCCAGCTACTCGGGAGGCTGTGGCAGAAGAATTGCTTGAACCCAAGAGGTGGAGGTTGCAGTGAGCCCAGATCGCGCCACTGTGCTTCCAGCCTTGTGAGAGAGCAAGAGTTCATCTCAAAAAAAAAAAAAAAAAAAAAAAAAAAAGATTTAAAATAGAATGATTTAATAGCTGGAGTTCTTAACCCAGAGACTAAGAACTCCAGTGGAATCTAGGAATGGCTTTGAGAGATATGTTTAAAAGTCAAATAAAATCACAAATGATGATATAAGCCTGGACTCCCCTGCCTAATCCTATATCAGTCCCAGTTCCAGCATCTCAGAGGTGCTGACTTTTACTCTTTCAGTTTTTCTGTTTTAGGTATTTCTGTTTCTAATAGTGTGCTTGTGCTGTGTTTTTTTATTTTAAATATTGTATATTAGCTTCTAACTATGGAAGATGAGGAGTTAGCTCCCTTCCCAATCTCTCCCCCCATCCCACCACATCCTCTTTCTTCATCCTCTCTATGTAGTTGTATTCTAGTTTTGGTTAAATAAATGATCAGTGCTTACCTTTTTATAACTACACTAATATTTACATCCAAGACATACAGTGCACGGTGATTATGTTTTCTCTTGTGTGATTGTGTTGTTGTTTTCCTGAAGTTACTGATTAGATAGTCCTGTTGCCTTTCTTCTATATTGCATTTCCTGGATCCTTTGTTTCTTCCCTTCTGTTTTCTCTTGTAGTGGTGGAACACATTCTTCAGTAGTTTGCTGAGATACGGTGCATATAAAGTTGAGTTTTTGAGAGCTTGCATGCCTGAAAATGTCTTTATTCTTTCCTCATATTTGATTGATAGTTCTTCTGGGAAATAATTCTGTCTTAAAATTTTGAAGGTATATCATTTTTTTGTTTTGTAGCTTTTAATGTTGCTGCTGAGAGAAATCCGATGTCATTCTGATTCACAAGGCTTTGTATAGGTTCTGTTTTTTCCTTTTTTCCTTTGACAGCTTTCATGATTGTCTCTTTATGTCTTGTGTTATTACATGCCAGAATAATGGGTCCTGGCTTGGGTCTTTTTGCCTTCCATTTTCTTGAGCACTTGGTGTGCCTTTTCAATCTGAAAACTTGTGTCTTTTGTTCTGGCATTTTTTTTCTTCTTCTTAAAAAAAAAAAAACAAAAAACTGGAGTCTTGCTTTGTTGCCTAAGCCGGAGTGCAGTGGCATGATCATGGCTCTCAGCAGTCTCAATCTCCCAGGCTCTAGTGATCCTCCTGACTCAACCTCTTGGGTAGCTGGGACTACAGGCATGTGCCACCATACCTGGCTGATTTTTGAATTTACTGTAGAGACAGGGTCTCCCTGTTTGCGAAGGCCGGTCTTGAACTCCTGAGCTCTGGCAGTTTTCTACCTTGGCCTCCCAAATTGCTGGGATTGTAATAAGACACTGCACTGGGCAGGCAGTTTAAAAAAAAATTATTTAATTTATTTAAAACTATTTTTCTTCACTCCATTTTTTTTCCACTTTTCCTTCCTTGGAACTCCTATCTGGTAAGTGTTGGACCTTTTGGATCAATCCCCTTGTTTTGTTTTACCTTCTGTTTTACCCCCTTTGTTTCACCTTCATTTTTTTGGTGTTTTCCTGTTTGGAGATTTCCTCCTTAAGGATACCTTCTAACCTTTCTATTGGACTTAAAAATTTTCAGTTTTAATTTCTAAGAGTTGTTTTTCATTTCTTGAAAATGTTTATATCATCCTGTCTTTGTTTAATTTATGTAATAGCTTCTTTTATTTTTCCTAAGGATATTAATTATGGTTTAACAAAATTCTATTTCCTGTACAATTTCTGTTCCCTCATGTCCGGCTTCAGTAATTTTTTTTTTTGTTTTGATGCCTGTCTTTCCATTTTGCAGGCTTTCCGTGAATGTCTGGTGATCCTTGGCTAACCATTTGTGTGTAAGAGTCAGGCACTACAAAGCTGATTGGAAGCTCAGAACTTGTTATGGAGCTTGTCTATGCTGGTTGGGTAGGGACTTAGTAGTTTCTTCATTGAAACCTCAGATGTCACTCTTTGTATAGATCTTTTCACTTGGACCCATTCACTTTCCCAAGGGAGAAGCCATAGGTCCCCTGTGTTGGGGTGAAAAATCAAGCTGCCAGTGTTTTGGAGCCTAACTGTTTGATGAAGACTGAGGTTCCCTGGGGCTGAGGACCATACTGTTGAATAGGTCCCACTTTGACTTCATCCTCCTGTTTTCTGTCTCATGCCCTCCCCTCACCTGTGCCTGGCTTTTCTTTGTCTAGAACCTTTCCAATTCATTTGCTCCTGATTTGGCCAATGCTGTGGGGAGGGAATTACCCATGTGTGTGGCTTGTTGGGGATTTTGGGCTCAAAATAGTCCTATAGAAACTTTTAAGCCAGTACCTCTGCCTTTAGTGTATTTGGTGCCTCCTTTTTAGTGTTAGCAAATCCTACTCCAGGCTAAGGTTTTCAGATTCTCTTGCCTGCTAATTTAGTTGCTACTGTCCATCTTCTTGCTAGCTTCCAGTTTTGTTACCAGCTCTTATTTGCTGTTCTTCCTCTCTGTTCTCTCTTTTTATGCTTAAAAAGTTTCTGTGCTATTACTTTGGTAGGATTGCAGGAAGGAGTAGAATAATTGGAATCATCTTCTTCAGGGTCTATGACACGCCCCCCATCAATAATCAGTCTATTATACTTATTAAGAGAGGTTTCAAGGTCTTCTTATTCAAGACTTTTTTTTTTTTTAACATGGGAGCGTTTCATAGAAGCATGATTTAGGTGTTGTCAAGAAGTTGTAGGAAGGGATTAGGTACTTTCTCAAGAAACCTTTTAATTTTAGCATTTTGTCTTCATATTTTCCATACTTGTTGGGTAAGTGTTGAAATATAGTTTTGTAATTACCAGAAGTATAGTGTCAGTGAATATTTTCATCACCACACCAAATCGTGTAGATGAAGAATATAGATTTTCAGTTATCAAAAATATGGTAAACTCTCTGCAGTGATGCATGTGTCCCATGTATTGATGAAGGTTTGGATTATACAGGTGTGTGCATTTGCCAAAATTTACCACGTGATATACTTGAGATGTCTTCATGTGGTAAATGTTACCTCAAACAAAAACCAGAAACAAAACTGTGAAGAAATATTAGACTCGAATTTAAATAAAAATACATGTGAGGACTATCAAAAATATGTGAAAGTAGTTCTGTGAATTTTGAAAGATCATGGTTTTTAAAATTTTTCAATGTTGAAAAAGTTGAAAATTTTCAGTTAGGGGAGCAAATAAAAACTTACTCCTATTAGGTGCATCACAGCTACCTCTTCCATTCCTCTCCTCTCCCCTTTATTTTGTCATGTTTTGCCCCTTTATTTTGTCATGTTTTGCCTATGCTAGTCACTATGCTATGCAGATCTATAGGAGTGGTGGGGATTGTCTTATTTAATATCTAATATTCAGAATGTAAGGCAAAAAGCCTTGGTATGTCCTTTTATTTTGATATTGTCTGTGGTTGTGCCTACTCTCTTTTGGAAAATGGGGTTATTTTTATTTTAGTCAGTTGAGTTGAGCATCCAGTTTCTTGGTTTTAAACTTTAGCTGGAGTTCTAGAGCTAGAAGCACGTGACCTATCAGCTGGATAGGACATTTGCAAGGAGAATAGGGGAAGATATAATAGCATGGACTCTCACATTTATCATTCCCCTTTTAGATGTATTAATATTTATGTGGTATTTCAAATTTTCAGAGTGCTTTCTCTTTGGTAGTTTTTTCTGGATTCACTCAAATGTAGGTTGGGAATAGTTTTCTCATTTCATGGGAGAGAAATTATAAACAGAGAGAGGTGGAGATGTGCCCAAGTGAGTCGATGTCAGAACCAGGATTAGGATATTGGAGGCAGACGAAGGAGAGTAAGTGGCAGTGGGAATTAGGAACTGCTACATGCAGTAGTACTAGTGAAGACTACTAACTAGTTTATAGGTTTAGACTGGCAAGACTTTGGACTGACCAAAGACTGAATCTGTTTTATTGCAGGTAAAAGAGAACCTGCTTTCATGCAAGATGCTGCTGCACTGCAAACGGGATGAGCTTCGGAAACTCTGGATTGAAGGAATTGAGCATAAGCACGTCCTGAACTTGCTGGATGAAATTGAGAATATCAAGCAAGTGCCTCAAAAGCTGGAACAGTGCATGGCCAGCAAGCACTATCTCAGTGCTACTGACATGCTGGTAAGGGCCATTTTTGTTAAGATGTAAAAGCATTCTCTTTTGTTCTCTCTGAGTCCTGTAATGCATATAGCACATTACAAACTGCCCTCTTGGGATTCATGAGCCCTTGCAGGTGAAGCCTGGCTGGTTCTCTTTCTAATTCTCGTGTTTGAAATGGTAGGTGATTATTATTTATGTGTTATCTGCCTTTGTAACAATGGCAAGAAATGTAATAGTAAGAAACCAGTATTTAAATCAGGTTAGAATGGTAATGAGAAGTGTTTTTTAGCTTCAGAGGAAGATAGTTAATGAATCCAATTTTAAAGAATGAAATTTACATGAGACAGAACTTCTGAAGATTGATATACTAGTGTTCCACAAATTTTTTGGAGGAAATTTTACATTAGGGCTTTGTTCTTTTCCTTGAAATTGGTAAGAAATAAAGCTTTAGGAAACTAATACTGGAAGAAACTTTATTGAGCAAGAGTACTCCACAATCTAGCCTTTAGCCTCAGTCTTAGTTTATTGTGCATGCTACTTTCTGAATTGCTAAAAGTTCCCAGAAGGATGCAATTGGTGGTTCATGTGGCTGAGTGTCAAGAAGATGAATAAAAAAATGGAAATACAGAGTTTGCTCCCTAATAAACCTGACTTTCCAGGGCCTGTGGGTCTTAGAGAGGGCTGCTCTTTCTCCCTTCCCTTCTAGCCACCCGATCCCACTTCCATCTCATTCAGAGTTGGCTGAGGACTACAGGAGCTCTCAGCAGCAGATGGGCTGTATTTGTATTGTTGTCTTTTTCTTCCCCACAGTAGGTGAAAGCCCTTTATCCTTGTTTCACCAAATTAGATTGGCTTTAACACTGGGAAAAAAGAACTGAGGGGAATCGGTAGAGACACAGGTTAAATGCTCTAAGTAGTTCTAATTCATTCAGACTTCCAAGAATTATGTTGCTAAAAGTCCTTCCTAAGAAGCTTTTTAAGGAAATTTGGTAACCAAGGAGTGAGAAGTGTCATGATATTTTATCAGCTATTAAAACCTGGTTATGTGATAAGACCGAGTGGTCAATTTTCACAGTGGAAGGAGATTAATAATAGTTGGCCCTTGGATGGCAGTTTGAGGCTGCAATGAGTCATGATTGTGCCACTGTACTCCAGCCTGGGTGATAGAGCAAGACCCTGTCTCAAAAAGAACCCCAAAAAACAACAACAAAAAAAGATTGGCTCTTGGGAGTGACAAAAGAATTGGCTATTTTCATCATCTTTTTTTACAGTGGCATCTTCTTTAATAATAATGACTATAGAGTGTCTGATAGAAAAAAATTACTTTTCACCTTTAGTGTTGATTGATGCATTATGAATGCATACTTGTGCTAAATTATCAAGATTCAGCAATCAGAATAGATAAGCATGTATATATTTATGTAGCAAATATACATCTATTTGAGTCACGATTTTTTGGAGTGGGCTTGTTTTTAAGTAAGTGCCACAGACTAAAATAGGTTGTTAGAATTTGTTTCTGTGTTAATTATGTTCGTTTTAGGATTTCAGATTTTTGTGTTACGGTCTTTTTACTTAAGGGCTAATTTATTTACTGAATGGCTAATCAATAATGAATACGGTCCCTTTTTTTCTGACATATTTTCTTTAAGACTCACTAAATACTTTAAATTCTTGGTTTTAAGTTACAGAAATTCACCTGTAGCTAGCTTAAGTAAAAATAATTGTTTGACTCATAACCAGTCTGCCAAAGGAACAAGAGTGTACGTGGAATGTCACTTGTGTATTTTCTCTGCATGTCCTTTTCATTGTTCTACTGAAGACTGGTCTCTACTGTGTGTGAGGGAGGAGGTTGGGTGTTAAGGGAAAATGGGGCATAGGCTGTGTCTACATCTTTCCACCTTTACAGAGGAAAATCTTATTTTTTTCCCCCAATTCAGAAATCTAGGGTTAAGATCTAGATTGAGCCAGGTTGGGTATAATAATCATCAGTAAAACTATTTGGTTGGGGTGGGGGTGTGGGTGGAATAGGGAGGAAGAACAGTCATGTCCACCAAAGAGTGAGTGTGTAAGACACATTTTCTGGAGGTTTTGTTCCATTTTCTCTGTTTGGTTGTTTATATATTCTAATATTCTTCTTGTCTGTTAGATGGATTGCAAATATGTTCTCCCAGTTGGGGGTTTATCTTTTTCCTTTGTTTATGGTGTCTTTGTTACAAAGAAATGAAAAATTTTAATGCAAAAAAATTTCTCAATTTCTCAGTGTTTTTTGTTATGTGATTTTTTTTTTTTTTTGAGACAGTCTAATTCTATTGCCCAGGCTGGCATGCAGTGGTACAATGTCAGCTCACTGCAACCTCTGCCTCCCAGGTTCAAGTGAGTCTGCTGCCTCAGCCTCCAAAGTACCTGGGATTACAGGCATGTGCCATCATGCCTGGCTAATTTTTGTAGGTCAGGCTGGGTCTTGAATTCCTGACCTCAAGTGATCTGCCTGCCTTGGCCTCCCAAAGTGCTGGGATTACAGGCGTGAGCCACTGTGTCTGGCCTGTTATGTGATTTTTGATGTAAGAATTTTTTTTCCATTCCAATGAATCTGCTATGTTTTCTTCTTGAACCTATTAAAAGTCCATTTTTATATTGTATCAACTGAGGATCTAATTTTATCTTTTTTTCTATATAGCCGGTTGGCTCAGGCTGTTTATTGAATCATTTTCCTACTGATTTATAATGCTATTTTGGACAGATACCACCAAGTTTTCACATATGCATACATCTGTTTCTGAGTTCTTTATTTTGTTCAATGGTATTATTTGTACCTGCACCCAAACCATACTGTTTTAACTCGTATAAATTTATAATACATCTTGATAGGATATGAAGAGATTCTCTGATCTTGCTATTCAAAATTGTCTTTGTGGGTGGACATGGTGGCCCATGCCTGTAATCCCAGCACTTTGGGAGACTGAAGTGGTCACTTGAGGTCAAGAGTTCGAGACCAGTCTGGCCAACATGGTGAAACCCCATCTCTGCTAAAAATCCAAAATTAGGTGGGCGTGGTGGTACATGGCTGTAATTCCACCTAGCTCAGGAGGCTGAGGCAGGAGAATCACTTGAACCTTCAGAAGCTAATGGATTCAATTTAAGATAATTGTCTTTGCAATGTTAAGTCATCTTATCTGTGAACATAGTATTCCTTTCATTTATTAAAATCTTCATTTGTGTCCTTCAATAATGCTTAGCAATATATTCCTTAGAGATACTATATATATTTTGTTAGATTTATTTCTGGGTATTACATTTTCTTGTCTTTTGAAACAGTAGCTATTTATTTATTAAGGTTTCTAGTTATTGGTTGCTGGTGCATAAGGATGTGATATATTTTTCTTTTTTAATTGACCATATATTTCCCTGAACTGATTCCCAATACTGTCTGCCTTGAAAATGATGACTTACTTTTTAAGACTTCACTCAAATTTCATCAATTCTCTGAATGTCCCACATGTTCAGATAGCCAGGTGCTTTTCTTTATGTTTCCATTACATCATATGTTTCATTTTAATATAATTCTTTTTGTTTGTGTGGTAGGTCATTGAGGGGAGAGGTTTTGTCTTACCAATTTTTGTCTACCCGGTTCTTAGCATAGTGTAGCTCATATAGTCAGAGTTCACAAATCATTAGCTAAATGGATGACTATCTGGAAGACTTGAATACCACTACCTAGAGAAAAAGGTGTTTCTTTTATGGAAGCTTTGTTCTGCTTTTTCTTCATTATTTATTTTTTAATGGAACGGTTCTCTAGTTTCTAACCTTTCCTTTTTGTAATAATTAAATGAATGACAGTGATAACACTAGCTAGTATATATTGAGTACTTACTATGTGCTGGTACTATTTGAAATATGTTATATTTGTTGACTTATTTCTTTGAACAACTCCACTTCTCATATTATTACCATTTTTACAACTTTGCATAATCTGGGGAATTGGCGTATCCCAATAAACAATGATTTGTATATCCCAATATACAAAGATTTCGTGGAGGCAGGATTTAGGATTTTTAAAGTGCACTTAAAAGGTTGGGAGATATCTTCAACTTGGTCTTCTGTATATGAAAGTGAGTAGTAAGCGCTATAATTGCTCTTTTATTGGGCTTCACATGAAAAACAATCACATTTTCTTTTCCCATGGTTATGTGCTGTTAGAAGTAAAATCTACTTAAGGCATCTCAAGGGTCCAAATGGAAGTCTTTGCTAAAAGACATCAGCAGAAAGTGAAGACAAAACAGTCTAGTCTTTCAAAACTCCCTGATTTCCTTGGATTTATTTGCCAAAAGATTTTGCATTTCCATTTTAAGTCAGATGCAGATGCTTAGTAATTTCATCTCTACTCAGAATAGATTAATAAATCCAGAGTAAATAACTCTATGGTGACCCATTGCTCTTGGCAGCTCCTGCTATTCCTACTTCACCATCAGACTGGTCTGGTAGCTATAGGCTTGGCTTGTAGGTGAGATATTTATTTCTTCTTTTGATATGATAACCTGAGTATTGCATAAAATAATTAAATTGTCATGACAGGGAACATCTGCAAATAGGTCTGGCCTTTTGTTTCTTTCTTCAAGGTAAACAGCTGCTGTTGGCTTATGAAAAGCTAAAAATGATCTTACAAGAAGCCTGTATCCATCACATTGAAATCAGAGACTTGATTAATATTGTAGCCTGTAGCTCTGTGATATGTGTGGTTTAAATTAGACCTTTGCAGTCATTGTGCTGGGTTGATGCAAGCACATTAATGACATAATTTCTGGTTGCTGCATCACATTTCTGCAGTCTGTCCTTTGTATTCCACTCACATTAATTGAAGTAATTTTGCCAGTGAAGCGTGTTTCAAACCTCTGCATTTAAATTGAAATTTTAATTCCCTTATTGTCTTGAAAAGACGGCTGAAGATGCCTTGTTACAGGTTTCATTATCACTCAAAACACTCCAGCTGCTGGTTCTAATGTACAAAGACTGATTAATTCGGCGAAGAATTATTAATATAAGAATAGCAGCTTCTTCCCAGTGGCATGAGCTAACCAGGAAGGTATTTCATGATAGTTAATATTTTCATAAACTTTTTTTAAGGGAAAATTTGTGTAGAAGTCTGCATTGAACTAAAATTGCACAGATGAGCTTTGAAAACCACTTACACAAGTTCTGATTTATCATCCCATAGAAGTCAATTCATAATTGCATTCAATCAGTGGAAACCAAGCCAGTGCAAATAGTTTTGAAGCACTTTAGCTGACAGTCACAAGGCTTGTGACTAAAATAATTTTTTCATTTTGAAGCCTTCCTGAGATTGTAGAGATTTTGAATGTCTCTTAATCATTTTGTCTGTCTTTATTTATATGCCTTTTAAAAAGAATCCATAGCTGTGTAGTCAGATAAGGATTATTATGATAATTATAATAAAAACTTATATTTACATAGCTGCCTTCTTCCCAGAGGATCCCAGAGTGCTTTGCTGAGAGAATGGTGTAGTGGAATTATTTCACTTGCACTGGGAAAATGTGGCCATATCTGGGATAAATAGAGTAGGGTAGGGTAGCTATTTATTTGAATAGTTTTCTGAGATCTTGTGTAATAAAAGTAAGTATATTCGTAGTATTTTTAATTAACAAGATCCTTTGTAATCGTTGGATAACATGGAAGGTTGTGAATGTCAGCATGGGTCTTCATTTGGGTTAGGTCGTTGATCCTTGAATCCCAACTTTGACTCTTACTAGCTTGGTGACTTGTGGTTAGTAATTTATCTTTGTTGCAAATTGGAGTTAAGAATAATATGCTATCTCCAGGCTGGGGGTGGTGCCTCACACCTATAATCCCAGCACTTAGGGAAGCTGAGGTGGGCAGATCACCTGAGGTCAGGAGTTTGAGACCAACCTGGCCAACATGGTCAAACCCCATCTCTACTAAAAATACAAAAATTAGTTGGGCATGGTGGCACCCACCTATAGTCCCAGCTACTCTTGGAAGGCTGAGTCAGGAGCATTGCTTGAGCCCGAGAGTTAGACGTTGCAGTGAGCTGAGGTCCTGCCACTGCACTGCACTCCAGCCTGGGAGACAGAGTGAGACTCTGTCTCAAAAAAAAAAAAAGAAAAAAAAAAAAAAAATATATATATATATATATATCTCCAAGGATTGAGGTATTAAACTGTGTACATAAAGTATATGCACCATAAATTAGTTTTTGAAATGTTATTTATAATAAATTGGTAAATTTTACTGATAGGAAATGATATGATTGCTTTCATGTTATAATCTCAAAAACTGTCTTGGAGGTGGACTTCTTTTGAGCTAGTAAAAGTTGAAGTAGGGTTGAATTAAGCAGTTTTGATTCCTTTTCTTCTTGGCCCAACATGAACATGTATCTGAATGAAAGGCCAGCCCACCTTTTTCAAAGTTAAAGGAACTCTTGCGGGCGGATAGGATTTTTCTCAGAAAGCAATTCTAGTCTGCTCTAACACATGCACAGTTGGGCCACCAAGACCCAGAATTCTATGTTATATTTTTGGGATTTGGCATGGACAAATTTCAGAGTCTGTGTCATCAATTACCTACTTGGTCTACATTAAAAATATGTTCATAGTGTACCCATTGATTGTATAATGGTAAGCAATGTAATTTGTTCGTAAACTATCCAAGATCAGCTTGTAAAATTTACTTTTAGGTAACTAAATATGTTAATCCACTGGGTATCATCACTAGATATAAGCCAGATCAGTACTGGAAGGTGCTTGTCATCAGAATGTTTTAGTGTTAGAAGAGTTGGTGTTAAGCTGTTGTTTCTATGAGTACTTAGATAGGAGGACCAGTAGACCAGTGAGGTTGCTTGTTGTGTCATTAGCAAATAGACTGATCTTATTTTCTCTTCTTTATGCACAAGGAATGAGTGATCATGCATCCACTGCAAAATGAATAATGTGCAAGCAAGAAAAAAGGGGACCAAAATATATATCCCTTTCATCTGGCTTGAAAGTTTCTGAGATCTCACAGCTGTTTTTTCTTACTACTCTGGGAAAAGTATGGACGTGAAAACTCTGTAGATAACAGGAGCTGGAATATTCTAGTGAGCTTATTGGACTAAACCTGAAAGTGTTTCAGTGACTGTACAACAATGTTCCAATATTCCATATGGATTTCCTCACAACATGATAAAAATATATCAGTGATCAATAATGAAATAGCCATTGCTAAAGCCCATCTGTTCCTAGTGTAGAAGAGCAGCTTAAAAGACTGAGGCCAAAATTCTATGCTAATAATTCATCAGGAAATAATCTGGCACATATTTTGATAGAGGCAAATGATTGGGTCTTTAACATGTGATAACGCCATTGTTGATAACTTCCGTTGTTGGTATGTGTATCTGTGAAGGTGGCCTTAACCTTGGAGGGTGTTACTTGCTAGTGGGAAGAGACAGATGGTGAACAAATAGTGTCTTTCATATTATGATAAGTCTAATTATTATGGAGAAAAATACAATAAGAAAGGGAGACTGGGAGTACTGGGGGTTGGGGTAGGGTAGGGGTGGTGGAGTTTGCTATTTAAATAGGGGTGGTCAGCTCTACCTGCTTTTAGCCACATAGGGGAACCCCCTTCATTCTGATCTTCCCTTCAAGAACATTTAGGAAAAGCTGAAAACAAAATGAGTAATTTGTTTTTTTATATCTATAATTAAGTGAGTAGTTTTGTGACACCTTTGTTTTTCTCTTATAGAGTAAAAGTGCAGGGCTTTGTAGTAGCTATTTTTCATGCTACTCAAGGCCCTTTTTATTTATATTTGTTTTTTTGAAGGCCAGGGTTTTTAGAAACCAGATTGTTTGATAGGCACCTGGTTATTGTATTCGTTTTCCTTTTTTTTTTTTAATAAAAACTTTGCTTTTTTTGTATCAGCTGTTTATTTGCCTCTTTTATTTTAAAGCCAACGAAAATTCTGTTTTATTGCACTAAAGCCTACAAGGTTCAGAAATTTCCATTTGGCTTGCTTGGCTGTGGTGCAGTGATTCCCACACTGCACATTAGGGGATCTTGCAAGAATTCTAAACTGAGCCACATCCTAGACCAGTTAAATAGAAATCTCTAGGGGTGGGCCACTGACTTCGGTTATTAACATTCTCCAGGTAATGCCAATATACAGACAAATTTGGAACTGTTGGTGTAGGGTGTAGCTTGTTCTGTGGAATTGAGCACTTCTTTTTTTATTGCATTTTAGGTTTTGGGGTACATGTGAAGAACATGCAAGATTGTTGCATAGGTACACACACGGCAGTGTGGTTTGCTGCCTTCCTCCCCTTCACCTATATTGGGGATTTCTCCCCATGCTATCTCGAAATTGAGCACTTCTTATTGTCCTTGTCTTCATTTAGCGAGCTGCAAGTAGTTGGAAAACAAGTATTTATGTAAGGCACATATCACATAGGGTGACATTCACGTTTATGTAGAATTTTATTGTTTGAAGTTGCTTTGTTGCCATACTTCACTGTATGAATGAATGCATACAATAAAGCATATATTTTTATTGTATGTATAAATACATACAATAAAGTATGTATTCAAGTATGACCCTTGAATGAATCCCCTTTATTTTCCCTTGCATGTCCTATACTCTTATTTCTCATAACTACCATTTTTACATGAAGACCAGTTTACTGGTGTCCTGCTGTAATCAGAAGTTACATGGATGATGTTATTACGTTATTAGGTTTGTATTAACAATTGGGATTTATTGTAGTTTTGGGATAGAGCTGATGAGTATTTGGCTTTTATTCTGATTTTATAGTCTGATTATTTCATCAAATAGGTTTAGGTTAGTAGTTAAATGTGATGATTCTCCAGGTTTGGACTGACTTGTACCCTTCAGAACTGTCATCTTGATGCTCTAATTTGTGCATCTTTGCTGTGGGTCCTGATGTGACCTACTGGAGGGATTTAATGGGTTAAAATTAGAGAATATATTTACTAATTGACAAGTGGTGTATATATGTAGTGTGTCATAGTAGAAACAAAATGGATTTAAAAGAAGGAAGTTCTTAGTTCTAGTCTGATTCAACAACTTACCAGTTCCTTGAGCTTAGATAAATAAATAACATTATTTCCCTGTTTTTTTAATATCCTGATCTGTAGAACAGATAAACAGATACTTACCTGTCTACATTATAGAATGCTTATGAGATTAAAAGGGAAATATAGTGCAGGAAAAGTGCTTTGTAAAATATAAACCAGTATAAAAATTTAAAATGGTGTAGGTATCACCGTTGTCATTTTCCAGTGCCAGGTAAAAAGAAAATGCAGGAGTCTGGGCTTGTTTACACTGAGTAGCATTTCTATTCTGGTGTTACCATCACTAATGCATACCTGTTTTAATCACACAAAGCAAATGTGACTGTGTTTACACAGTTGAGTCTACAGAAAGAATACTCGGGGTAAAGAAGAATACCTAAGTCATTTGCTGCTATCCTCCTTCGTATTTCTGGTTTCAACCTCACATATGACCTTTCTTGAACAGATTTTTGATTGGCCAGTCTGTAGCCAGATGGGAACTAGATATTTGTGTAAATTGCAGCTGATTTGACAACCCATGTTGTTGATAGGAGACTTCAATCTCAAATTGATGATGGTCTGAGAATTCTAATCAGTAGCTTTTGCTTGGCTTGACAAGATAGGAGGAGCTTGTTAAAGAAGTCTATTTTCTCTGAGATTCATCCCAATACTAATTACTTGTGGTTGCCTAGCTCTTGAAATGAAAAAAGCCATATTCCTCTATCATTCCTTTGTGGGATTTTAATAGTTCATGTTAGTAAAGAGCTGTGTAAGTGCTGAGCGTTTCTAATGGATTTGGGGCTCTTGCAGAGTGTGGGCGAAATTGTCTTGATAGAAGTGTGAGCCTTAAGTGACTCTGAGACCTCCTTTGCCAACTCTTAAAAAGAGAGTTGTTCTGCAACTTTTTCTTGTCCCAGAGTAACAACATGACGGGGTGAGTGACTTTAGGATGCTTGTTAAGAGAGAATGGCTTTCCTGGTGGTCTCTTCTATTGCAGTTTGTAGTAGAAACCTAGGTTTTAATGCTCTCTTATAGAACACTGATGGGAACTGGGAATTGAAGGGACCATGAGGTTAGGAACAAAAAAGGTTTTTTCTAAGCTTTCCTATGAGCAATTTACAATTATCTTTCTCTTACAGTGTTAAGTATAGGTATTGTTTAATCTCATCAGGAAAGTAATTGTGAACAGATCTGTTACAAGGTCTTTTAGAAGAAATTAGGGTCTTAATTTGGAGTTATACATCAGAACCCCTGCAGCTATGCATAGCTTAGCACTTGGGAGCCACTTCTAGAATTTTATTTTAAGGTTAAAGAATGAAGAATTGTAACTGTTTAGTGTTAAAAATATGTACACAAGGATACTTACCACAGTAAGATCTATGAAAGTAAAAAGATAGCAATGACTTAAATATAGGGAATTGGTTTAAGTCATTGTATATTTATACTCATGCACTAGTATGGAAATACTAAACATAATGTTTAGGGTTAGGCACTTGCTCCCACTGTATTGCCAAATGGAAAAAGCATGTTTAAAAGGAATTATTTCTGAAAACACTTTGCATGGAAAAATGATTGGAAAGAATTAGCTTAAAATATTATGTATTACTACATCAGATGAGTGACAGTATGATAGTCTTTTATTCAGGTTTTCTTTGTTGAGTAGGTATTTTTTTGTAATTTGGGAGAAATGCAAAGCTTAAGAAAAAAATATTATTATAGGTCTCACTTTTTTTTTTAATCTGTGAAATTAGAGTGGGACCCCAGTCTTGACAACCTTTAAAGGTCTCTTTCAAGAGAAAGCTCTTACTTTTCATCTCTCAGGTACTGCCGTTCTGTGACGCTGAGGCTGAGAGTATGATAGAGTATCTTAGAAGACCTGGCTTCCCCTACTTTAGGAGGAAAAAAAGAAATATCACTTTTGCTTTAATAAAATATTGGAATTATTTTTGGCAGAATGCCCTGACGTTTAAAGAGGAAAAACAAAAAAACCAACAACAAAAGAGGGAACCCAAAGAATGCTTAAGAATAGCTCAATAAAGTGGCATGCTTTTAGAACATGTCTGCATTTCATGTAGTAATGGGGTGAGTTCTGTCATGAAGGAAGAAGTCACATTTGATCCTGTTTTTGAATTTTATTTTCCAAGATAGATCTGAAGATACTTTAAAGAAGAAATTCACAAGTAAAGGTCCTTTTCTTTGACAGTACTTTATCTTGCAGGCCCTCCTCCCTTCATTCACTTATCAATAACTTCATCTCATTTGCCTTATCCTGTAAATTCCATTATCTCCCTGGCAGTCTATTGCATTAAGTCCTTAGTACCTAATATTGCCTCATTTACATTGACACATGCTTGACCTCAGTCCTTTTCTTCTTTGTTAATGCATCAACAAGCACTGATATCTCTCTGGAGCATTATCATTTGCTGTTAGCTCAACTAATAACAACCCTTCATTTGAGCTGATGAAGGTTTATTAAATAAAAACATGCAATAACGCTGGCAGTAATGAAGGGAGAGTGGAGTTAGACAGCATCCTTTTTTTAATGGTGAGAGTACACCAAGTCTGCTTTATACGTATTGGGTTTCCTAAGGGAGACAGGGCACCTGAATGGGTCTGATCGATATTGTTTTCTCAGGCTGATTTAAGAATGGGCACTTTTGATTGTCTGACTTGATCACTGTTGATTAGCATATAGGCTGAGAAGTTGGGGGAAAAAAAGTATTCTTGCTCTAGGCACTTGGCCTTGCTCCTGATGCAGCTATCTTTGAAAGTCTGTCTTCAGTACCAGACTGTCAATAACCCCGAGGCTTTCAGGCAGTGGCAAAGCTTAGCCATAGGGAGCCAGAAACATCATAGCCTGCTCCAGAGAAGCTTAGAATCAGAGATTGTTTTTCCCATAGATCCCACAAGAGTCCGTGAAACCTTCACAATAGCCCTAACCCTTGAATGACTCCTCTTAGTTTCCCTTGCATGTCCCCTACTCTTTTTTCCTCCCGACTACCATTTTTACATGAAGACCATTTTACTGGTGTCATGCTATAAACAAAAGTTACATGGATGATGTTATTAGGTCTGTATTAACAGTTGGTATTTTGGGGTTCACTTGCTTGCAGATTTATGTCACATACATATATTGTGGTATATTGTAGTAAAATTATTTCTAGTGTGTCTGATGCAGTTAAATACACAGAGTTCTATAAAGGCTACAATGTTCTGCAAAAAGTGCCGTGATGTCCCAGATGTATCAGAGCTTTCTGCTGCTGTATTTGTTAGGTTGGACCATAGGAAATAACCAGTATTTGGTAATTTTTGATGTGTAAAAAAAAAAGCAGTATTTTCAAATGGTTTAAATTAATAATGTGATAGATACCATGTTTGTTTTTTGTTTTGCTTTTTTCTAAGCTGCATTGTTTGTTCTACTAGTTTTTGTCTGATAAAGATAAAAATTTCTGCCTTGGGAAAAATAAGGTATAGCAAAGTAGAAATAGTTGGTGAGTAAATGATCTGGGATTCTTGGCTCCTATGTGATAAATATCTTCCCTGCTTGCTTAGGGGTGAGTCTGAATTATTCAGCATTCACTGGGAGATCTGGAGCCTCTTGTGCCCACCTCAGGACTCTCTGATTCTGAAGGTGGACACTTGGGGGTTGGGAGCCCTCTAGGGGAGCAGGGCCTAAAACCACTGGAGGTTGCCTTCCAGCAGTTTAGGGGCAGGGTTGTGGCAGGTGGGTGACCTGGGAATTGAGTAAATCTAGGGCTTCAGGGCATGTTTCTTTTGTTCATAGACAGAGATTTTGTGGTGTTCTTATTTACTAAATAGTTGAGACTGCTCAAAAAGTTTGTTTAACTGTGTCTTACATATATGTGGGAAGAGGGAGAGTATCAATTCCGTGGATTAGCCTAATTTCATATCTTTACTGCATCTCGAAGGTAGACCACGGCAACATTTTCATAATGGTTATGTTGCCTTACTAGAAAAATGCTTCCTTCAGGGAGACTGATTGACCTAGTGAAAAGTGATAAAACATTTTGGAACCATATAATTTTCAGGGTCCTCAAGGAAGTATTTGTTTCGGATTCAGTAATGGCAATACATTTGCTTTCCTTAGGGAACAGCGTTGCCCAAATAAGCATTTTCATTAGCTACTAGATGGTTTACTTTATCAGTTGTGTTTTTTATATACGTGTTTTTCTTCTTTTTCTGGCTTGAACCTTATTTCTATTCAGAAACAGTTACTCATGTTATTTACCTTTATGTGTCTTACCCACCTCAACTAAAAATATAAAAAGATCAGTAGTTTCTTTTACAACATTTCTTTAACAAAGCAGCTGCTGAGAAAGGCCAAGTTTAGTGTTCCTCCAAAATGTTTACATTGGTTCATGTCGGAGCACAAAACCAGATCTTTTTACTTAATAAGCTTGATTAAGACTGGCTAAAGACAAGCATTTAACTATGAAATAATTATTTCCTGTATTTTAAACTAAAATGAAATTGAGAAATAGGCTTTGGGAAAGAAAATGTGAGGCTATGGTTGTTCCTAATTGCAAAGATTTTCCTTTGTTGTAGACTTACGTCTCAACTCAGGCAAATTTTTTTTTGAATTCTTGATTATATACATTTTAACTGTGTGTTTTTGGGCTATTCTTTTAGTTATAGAAACATTTTTTTAGAATTTTTATATTCTTACACGGATAGGTTTCTAATAGCAAAACATGCTTCCTGTTCAATATCATATGATAAAATATTTGGAAAATGTTTGCTTATCTTCATAATCCTAAAGGAAATATTTGTTTTCAACTCTAAAACAGATTCCTATTATCTATCTGAGCAGTTTCCAAGTGTGTTGACTAGGACATTAATATTCTATTAGATGGTAATAGGTGTCCTGTGAAAAAATTCACTGATTTGTTTTTTCCTCCAAAATGCATTTAAAAATACCTCTATCCATCTATATATATATGAAGAATTCCAAATATATTTAGGTGACTCATTATTATATATTAGTGACATTATTATATATATTTGTGACATTATTCAGCATTACGTCGCACTTATGAACCTGTTTTTTTTTCTTTAATTTCTTATAGCAGCTACCCTGTGATACTATTTTGTTGCTGTCTACTTTAACCCGACTGGGCTCTTAAATTTCTGTTAATCTTTCAATCAGTGTGTTATTTATAAGTGACTCTGTAGTCATTACATTTGGAAAAGTGAAGTGATTTGTATAATGACCACTTCCCATATATTAAAACCATCTTTTTTTAATCATTAATGATGCACATTCCTAAAGACAGATGATTATTTTATGATTTCTAGTAAATCCAAAATCTTAGGAAATGCCTGGAAACCGGACCTCCCAGAACAGAATCGACTGTCAGTGGCAGTCTGTTGGGAGGACTGCCGCCTCAGCAACTTTTCCTTTATGTGGAAACTTTGTTTCACACTCCTTAAAACCAGAGAAGACTTAGGAAGACTACTTTGTTCCTGTCTACTTTAATCCAACTGCTTTCTTCTATTTCTGTTTAAGAAATTTAAATATTTTTAAAATTTCTCTTAAATCTCTTTTAATATGGCATTTGATGTGTGAATAGAGGCACAGATAGCATTTACTAATTCACTGTACCGTGTATGTTGTCTCTTAAATATCTTTCTAAATTGGTAATCTAGAGAGCAAATGTTGCATTGGCAACTATTTTCTTTAAGTTTGTTTGAGTACCACTTAGTATGGTTACAGTAAGTGAAGCTGGTGGATTGTCCAGCTCTCATAATCATAGCTTTACAAATAGAACGTTAGTAAGTGCAGACCAGAAAATAAAACACAGTGTTTTCCTATAGAAATAAGAGACTATTCTGTCTTCTCTTTTGTGGTAGGGTTTTTACATTTTTGAAGTTCTGAGACTACTTTTGATAATAGATACGTTAATTGTACTTGTATTTTGGGTCAAGAAAACATATTCAAAGTTTGTCATTTAATTGGTTACAATGGTTCAAAGATGGAAGGACCACTTACTGAAAATCCTTCACTAAAACATGGGAATACCCTCTCAGGTTTCTTTACTCATAGAATTAATAGGGATTGTTAAATATAATTTCAGTGAGCTCTCAGGAGGTGCCAGGCACTGCGCTAAGTGTTTCACCTGAATTTTTACTTTTAATTTAATTAGGTGGCTTTGAAAGTTGACACTTCTCATAAAATTCAGTCTGTGGAACATATACTGTTTGGGTTAAAAATCTGCATGTAAATTCCTACAAACAAATTGAGTGTGGATGTGCAGTGGGTATTTTTAAGCTTAAATATCTCAGCTGGATTTAATTACCTTAAGGGATAAGGCTACATGATGGGCCAGTGGTTTACCAAATTATTTTTCATTTTCTGGATCTCAGTGTCACTGAAGGTTAATGCATCCTCTCTTCTCTGCTAGAGACCCGAGTTAAAATCCATTTTAGGGCATAAGTGTAAATGAATTTGTTGTTGTTGTTTCCTCCTTGGGGACACTGTGGTCATTTTGTGAGGCTGCCTTTCCGTTTGGAATTGCTGGCAGCTTGCTCTGGGCCCAGGGGCTCTCATAGCAGGGGCAGTGCAAGTCAGCGTGAAAATGAACTGGTAGGCTTCAGAGGGCAGAGCTGGCCCTGGGCTTGTCACTCTTCTATTCCTTGATTCTTTCTTGGTTAACTTAAGGAAACTTATTTGCTACTGACATTTGATTATAGCACATCACAAAGCAAGTGATGTGGTTGTGGGTAAGCCGTCACATTTTCTTTACCATTTCAGGCTGGTTTCTGTTTGGCAGCTACAAAGGTTTCTCTCTTCACTGTCCGCACACTCCTAGATGACTCCTTAGAGTGGTATAGATGTGTGATCAACATTTGTGATCATATGTTTCATGGCTTTCTTAACTATTTCTTTAGAGTAAATGCTTCATTCTTTAGGAGGGTGTTTGTAGCCATAATTACATTTAAGGGTTTTGCCCCGAAGTATTATTAGTTATTTCCTTTATCTGTACTTATTAGCAATATTTAATATAACCTAAGCAGGGAATAATACTCATAGCATTTTCATCCCTGAAGGAGCTCACTTGTGTTCTTTCCCTCTAAGCTCATCCTGTCATTTCTTTCTCTCAAAGAATAGCATGTAGAATATGCCGTTTAAGTTTTTTCTTTGAAAACACACAAGATCTTTATACATAAAAACAAACATAAACATAATTTCGTATACATGAATAAGTGGGATTATATCACGCATTCTGTCTTTATTTTTTCTCCTTTGCAGATGTCACTTTGAGTTTCAAAGTGTGTTCGTTGCTCCAGGTTCCCTGAATCCTTCATGTTCTCCATTTACTGTAGGCATTCCTGTACCAGTTTGATTTATCCAGCCCTTTTGTCTTGAAAATCTCCCAAACCACTTTGCACTGGGAGTATCTTCCTCTTCATGTTTTGTCTTCCAGTCACCATTCATATCCCATTTCTTTTATCAAACTGAATCAGGACAAGGAGAGGTGATGACTACTATTGTCCACTTAGAACATTCATGTGAAAAATGTATTTACCTCTGTGTGATGTGTATTTGAAAAGAGTGAGAGAGAGCCCGACTCTTGGTAAGCACAGAGTCATGATTGCTGTGAGAATAAGTTCTTTTTAAAACATTTATATAGAGTTTATTTTTAAAGTCTTAGTTTTAAAAAAGCTAACTTTGAGTGGAAGTTGATTAAACCATTAGTACATGGGATTCTTGTGAGAATGTGAATGATAGAATCATTTAAATAGGGAAGTCTCTTTCCATGTGTCCATTGACCAGTATGTGTGTGGGCATAAATAGTGTGCTGTGGTGCTGTGCACATGCTTTCATATTTATCTTTGTCAAGATTGTTTTATCATTATCTTAGGTGAGAAAAACTCTTCCCTAGCCACATTATACTCTACAAAGTCTTGTATATGCTGGTAAAGTTCTCATAAGCTCCCTTTTGTTAGTATTTTTTAAAGAAGTTTTTCTTATTTATAATATTGTCAGGTTATTAAGTTGTACTTAATTGTCTCTGTTTTTACCCTTTTCAGGTGTCAGCAGTTGAGTCTTTGGAGGGCCCTTTGCTCCAGGTGGAAGGACTGAGTGACCTTCGATTAGAACTTCACAGCAAGAAGATGAACCTCCATTTGGTTCTCATAGATGAACTGCACCGGCACCTGTACATCAAATCGACTAGCCGAGTTGTGCAGCGTAACAAGGAGAAAGGGAAAATGAGGTTGGTTAAAAAACAAATGGGTGGAATAGTGTGCAACTGTAATCTGAACTACTCCAAAGGCTGAGATGAGAGGATGTCTTGAACTCAGGAATTTGAGCTGCAGTGAGCTATGATTGTTCCAGTGTACTCTAGCCTGGGCAACTATGAGAAGACCCTGTCTCTTAAAAAAAAAATTAGATGTAATGATTGAATTATAAGATTATTTGTTACTTAGGGTTATGTTCAGCTTTAGGCTGTACTTTTTCTAGAATAGTTTAGGAAAGGTTCAGAGAGAACACTTTTATTCCTTGGTTGGTAATAGCATAGCCCTATATTTTATGGCCTGGATAGTCTCAAGAAATTCATTAGCCTGGTAGGGAATAATACTAGATCTTAAGATGGTAAAACATTGGAGTTTTTAACGTATGTTAGATAGCTGTGCATGGTACATGTCCTTCCAACATTTCTTTAGAATAGACAGATCTTTTCAGAGGGCAGTTTAGCACTATCTACTGAAATATATGTGTTCACACTTTCTCATTCACATATAGACAAGAAGAGCACTGGAAGCAGTATGTACTGGGAATAAAGTCTTTCAAGTCTTATCCTGTTTGAATAAAAAATCCCAAATTTGCATATGATGCTTCAGGTTAGTCAGAGACCCCGACAGAGGAGGAGAAGATTCTACCTCTTTTCAGCAGTTGGACACTAGAAAAACTTCTGGCAGGCACACAGAATTGAGCTAGGGATATGTACCTGAGACATAACTTCAAGACTAGCTCTGACTAGGGTATCTGTCGGTACCTCAGCAGAAAGTGAAGTGATGACTAGGAGAGGTGCTAAGGAATTCTTCCCACAATGCCTGGTGATAAATAACAGATCTGAAGAGATTTCTTCCCATGCAAGGTTAAGTAATAAAATCACTATGAGTTTTGTGAATATGTTCTGTACTGTAAGGGAAAATGAGCATTACTTTGAGGTCTCAGAGGAAGAACGTTTATTTAAAAAAGTTTTTTTAAAGCAAGCAAGAAACATTTAAGAGACTTAAGCTCAAGATTTCTCAAAAAATACAAGAAACACAATATAGTAGACTATTCAGAATAATCACTCTTTCCTCCTCTACTTTAGTGGGAGAGGTATATTTCCTACCCTTTGGTTTTAGGGCTTTGGCTTTTGCCATCATTAGGGTACATGACACAAGCAGGGGCTTTAAACGTGCATATGTCGGTGAGTGTGGCCTCTCATGCCTCTGCCATTGCCTTGCTGTTGGTCTCAGGAGAAGGGTGAGAGACACAGGGAACTGACTCAAGATCAGCAGACCTGCCTTGCCTAGATCAGCCAACCACCAAAATGTATGCTTATTGTCGATCATTACTGAGATTTTGTGGTTATATGCAGCAAGTACATAGCTGCTATGAAACAGTAACAGCGAGCAACAAGAACAGAAGGAGGAGAGATGCTATCAGAGCCAACTTAAACATGAACAAAATGTAAGGAAACCAAAATGAAGTAGAGACATTTAAGTCTTTGTTTAAAACTTTAGAGAGAAGATCTGAATAACTGAGGTGGAGGGAAAACTTTCCTCAATGAAGAAGAAAAAGACATGATGCTGAGAGGAAGAAAATAAATACAAAAGTTTAACAGTGGTCAATCCAGTGATTTTAGGGTTTCCAGAGGATCACACTAGAATGATAGTGTTTGGGCTGAATTATGTCCCCCCTAAAATTTATGTATTGAAATCCTAATCCCTAGTACCTCAGAATATGATGGTGTTTGGAAATAGGGTCTTTCAGGAAGTAACTAAGTTGAAAGGAGGTTATTAGTGTGGGCCCTAATCCAGTAGGACTGATGTCCTTATGAAAAGGATATGTGACATACTTGGAGGGAAGACCATGTGAAGACACAGGGAGATGATGGCCGTCTACAAGAGGAGAGAGGCCTCAGAAGAAAGCAACCATGCCCACAGCTTGATCACAGACTTCCAGCCTGCAGAACTGTGAGAAAGTAAATTTCTGTTGTCTAAGTTATCCAGTCTTTTGTTACTTTATTGTGGTAGCTGGAGCGAACTCAGAGAGGATCAGAAGCAATAATTAGAGTATAAATAAAGAAACCTACTTAAACAGAAAAACAAGACCTTGTTCTGCAAATCAAAAGAATTTAAGGTAAAATTAATAATAAAAAAAAACTTTACTGTTAGATATAATCTGGAAATTCTTAGGCTTTTCAGAAAAGAATTTTATAAGCACCAGGAAGAAATATTATGTCATCTGAAGTGACAGAGATAATTATTTGCCCACCCAATATTCATTCTTCCCTTTATTTTTAATGACAATCTTTACTTTGTTCCTGGTGGCCATAGGCCCAGCTAAAAGGCTACATTTTCCCTCCTCCCATATAGCTAGAGAGTGATTAGTGGGACTTTGGTTTGCAAGCTGTTGAATGGGGAGGTCATTAATTTTTCAGATATACCAGTTAAACTGGTATACTCACTCTTTTACCCTTCATTTGCCTTTCCTTACTTTCTATCTGGGACATAGATTGGTGCCATCAAGCCATCCTAGACACAAGGTGACTTTGAGGACAGAAGTCACATCTTGAGCTCCATGATCACGCTGAACCTCTTTTCTAGCTCTGGGTGGGGTACCTCTTTTATATGAGAGGAAGTCTTTATTTTACTCAGACCACTATTATTTGGTCTTCTGTTTTACACACTTAAATCCAGTTTAGTTGCATAGTAAGAAGCAAAAATCAGGCTCATCAGGATTTGCTGAATATTAAATGCCAGAAGACAGTAGAGCAAAGTCCATAAAGCTGAATAGAGAAGAGTTGAGATTAAGACTTCTCTACCCAGCCAAGGGGATGTGACAGACATTCTCAGATATGAATTTACAATAAAAAATCATTACTATTCTTTTTCTGAGCAAAATACTCAGAGGTAAACTGTAACACATAAGACAAAATTACAACTGGAGAAGAGTAAAGTTGTTGGTAGTTTGAAACAACTTTGAGGGCCACATACTGTTAAACATATACATGTATGTATATGTAAGTAAGTGACAAATACATTTTTACAAGATTGAAAATATCAGCTAAAAACCATTGTTGGAAAAAAAGGTCGGCTGAGTGCAGTGGCTCACACCTGTAATCCCAGCACTTTGGGAGGCTGGGAGGATCATTTGAGTTCAGGAGTTTGAGACTAGCCTGGTCAATGTGGTAAAACCCCATCTCTTCTAAAAACATAAAAGTTAGCCAGGCATGGTGGTGCATGCCTGTAGTCCCAGCTACTCAGGAGGTTGAGGCAGGAGAATCACTTGAACCCATGAGGTGGAGGTTGCAGTGAGCCAAGATCACGCCACTGTATTCCAGCCTTAGTGACAGAGCAAGATTTCATCTTAAAAAACAAACAAAGAAACTAAAGGTCTATGTAGTTAAGGAATAACCTCTAATAATAGGATTTAGATTCTTTTTTACTCAGTTGATAGTCACTAGGAAATTTGGATAGATAGGAGAAAGCAATGCTGAATTCTTGCTTAAGATGAGTCAAAAGTTTTGTTTTGGACTTAGAATAATTAGGGAAAATATGTTTAATTTTGTTTTCACTAATCTAGATATGAATATTTAAAGATTTTTATATTTAAAAATTAACATAGAAGACAAAAATGTTCCCTATTACAAAGGATATTGTACTGTAGCCCTCCTTTGTCAGCAGGGGATACATTCTAAGACCCACAGTTGGTACCTGAAACTGCAGATAGTACCAAGCCCCAAATCTATCTACACAGTAAATCCTCACTTAATGCTCTCAATAGATTCTTAGAAACTGTAACTTTCAGTGAAATGAAGCTGTAACTTTAAGTGAAATGACGTACAGAAGGTCCTAGAATAACATTGTGTCCTTCAAGTTCCTCTGTTGATGAGAGAAAAAAAAAAAGGTTTCATTATATGCCAAGATTCTTGATTGCAAATAGAGGAAATCAGTCTGGGTAACTAAAACAGGAAAAGAATTTATTGGAAAGTTATCAGGTTGTTCACAGAATCTATGGGAAGTCTGTATAATCAGGCTCTAAAACCCAGTAGGAACCAATGGAGATTAAGCAGCTGAGCACACAGTCTTAGACAAGCCACAGGAAGGGTCTGTTTGGAATCCTATTTTTGCTGGCACCATGCCCACAATAGCTGGATTTTAAACTCCTCTGTAAATGATCTCTAAATGTCCCTGCATCTTTCCTTATCTCTTCAAGATTAAAAGTTCTGGATTCAAGCTTCCAGTTTGCTGAGCCTGGGTAATGCCTGGCCTCCTTCAGCTTCCATAGTAGGAAGTGGGGCCTTCTTTTTTGCTTTGATGCAGTCAGTGGGCATAGACTGGTCAGATGTTTGTTACCCAAAACAAACACCCAACAAATTTCTGTTGCAAGAGAAAACAGGAAATCACACGAAGGCACTTACATATAAAGACCAGACATTTTTGAAGTAGAAAATAGGCAGTAGAGTTGGCAAATGAAAGAAAGGTACACGCTTTCATACAAATAATAAAAATTCTATTTGGAGGAAATGAAACAAATAAATGATGAGACTCTCCTTGTTTTTGGCTTATAAAGATGTCAGTTCCTGTTAAATTCCAATTGAAAATTTTGAAACTGTCAAATGAAATCAGAAGTTCACATGAAAGAATACATATGTAAGAATTGTTTAAAAGAATTGTGAAGGGAGGTTATGAGAGGGCATTTCTTATATGATATTAAAGCATGTTGTAAAGCTGTTTTAGTCAAAATAGTAGAGACATGCAAAAATAAAAAATGAAAAAAAAAAAAAGAAAACAGTACAGACATGAAAATAGAAAATCTGGTGGTTGAGACAAAATAAGAATTGAGAAATAGACCCCAGGATATATGGACTTCAGTATTTTTGAACAGTAGTTCAAGTCAGTTGGGGGGTAATGAAGGCTATTTAGTGTATAGTGTTGAGACCATTGACTGTTGATTTGAAGAAAATAAATTTAGATGCCTACTTGTTATGTACAGACTATTGAGCCAGACCAGATTAAAAATCATATAATAACACTATATTAGCATTAGAAAAACATATAGGAGGATATGTGTGGAGGAGCCTTTTCAAAGCATATCAGAAGACGTGAAGAAATATATTAAATGGTTTAGCCATTTAAAAACCCAAAACTTATCTTCAGTAAAATGAAGTCAAAAGATAAACTATACTCTGAGAAAATATATGTATGTCATATAAAGCTTTAATATCTAAATCATGCAAATATTCTTAAGCTTAGTTAAGGGATATAGACAGTTCGTAGATTAAAAATGTAAATGGCTAATAAACATAAGGTTATTCAATATCATGAGTAGTCAGAGAAATACACACTTGAAAAATTAAATGCAATTTCTTGTTCATAAGATGATCAAAATAAAAGACATTGATAGCATGTTATGGTGGCAAAGATGGCAGAGATTTGCAGCTTTCTCTTGAGGGTGAATAACCAGTATGCCTCTTTGGAAAATAAATTTGCATGTTCTTTGTCAAGGGAATTTTGTTTCTACATCTACATCCTACAAAAACAGTACCAGTTAATAAAAATATGTGTAACGGGACATTCGTTGTGACATTTTTGGTAAGAAGAACAAAAATATGCAGCTTAAATGTTCAAGTGGAGTATATTATATTGATACCATGTAATTATAGAACTTAAAAGGAATGATAATGATCTCTATGTGCTGATGTGGAGAGGTTTCTGAGGTGCATTTTTGGGTCCCAAAAGCAAATTGAAAAATAGCATAGATAGTATGAACCTATTTGTGAAAGATTGAAAGGATAGAAACTTAAATATGTATACTTTACATATAGTATAAATATTTGTGTTTGTATAAAAAATGTCCAGACAGATAATGTCAAACCCTGATAAAAGGTATTACTTGTGAGAAATAGAAATGTGAGGCAGGGAACAGGGAAGTAGAAATTCTTTTATTTCCTATGTACATTGTGAGCATATTTTCAAAAATAATAATACAATTACCAATGATCCTTTTGAAGATTTTTTTAAATTAAAGGGGAGAGCGTTTAGGTTATACTTTTGAAGGGAAAAACTAGAATTCAAAACTATGCAGGATGATCAAAGAATGTTGAAAAGGAGCATGTGTGCCATTTTTGGGGTGTGTGATATGGGGGGGTGGACAGACAGAGACTCATTTTAAAGTATTTTTTCAAGCAATCCTTGCACCTCAGCCTTCTAAGTAACTGGCATACCACTGCATTTGGCCTTGATGCTCCTTTCTGTAAGCTGTTTTGGAAGGCATTATACCAAAATGATGTTAATGGATTATTTTTATTTTTTGTATTTTCAAGAAAGGATTTATACCTTTGTAGTCAGATAAAATTAACAAAAAGTTGTTTAAAAAATAATTCTTTTATTTATTGCATGCATTCTGGGTTAATACTTGGTTTAACCTTGCTTCCTCAGCCATCCTGGGACATCCTGTATCTCATGGAAGAGAAAATTTGGTGTCCATATTTGTCTCTGGGCATGTAAAGAGTGTTCTTGACTCCATTGTATTTGCTTCCTAACTATTTTGTCTTTTAAATATTTTTTTTTTCTGTTTACATATGTTGGTTTTCTTTTTCTTTCAGTTCTTTCTGGGTTTTTTTTTTTCCTTCTTTGCTTAGATTTAAAATTTTTAGCTTCAGTTTATTTTCTGTTACCGTGTCTTCACCCTTGGTCTGTTATTTGAAAGCATGACTCTTTTTACTTTTATACCCTGTAAATCATTCATTATTCTTTCTGTATGTTCCACCAGATCTTAGAACTATTGAGAATTACTATGCCAGACTTTCCTGTTTCATTATTTAGTTAAGTCTTCTTACTAAGGGCACATTATCTTTGACAGATATTTCTCAGCTCAGTTTGATTTAACAAATTTATGAGCACTTGCTCTTTGACAGGTACTGCGCCAGCTGTTCTGGTTATAGAAGTGAATATATCAGTTACTAGATTTACAACTTAAAGTTCAACTCACCTCTGTCAGTTTTTAGCTTCGCGATATCAGCCAAATGAATTGCAGTTGTAAATTCTGGACATCGTTGAACCCATTTATTGCTAAGTGAAGGAACAGAAATACTTTATAATTAAAAAGTAGATGTTTAATAAGCTGTCAGCACTTCTAACTCCTCTTAAAAAACTTTTCATATCTTGAATTTTGAAATCTAACATTTAGAAGCAGATCCTTACGAGTTGGATGGTTGGTTAATGGCCAGGAAGTCCTTGAGGTTACAGTGGTTGTTGCTTGTTTTTGGTTTAATTTGTTGTATACTTTTTCTGTCCTCTACCATGTTGCTATTAAATGGCAAAATGCAGTCAGTCACAATATATAATTGGTAATTTTGGGGGGACTACTTTATACTAGGCGGGATTTACCGTACTTCAGCTATCTTTTGATCTCAGTATGAATGATTCTGAATGGATTTAAAATAAACATTTGTAATCATATATTTAAGAAACAAAATAATATTTCCAACAGCCTAAATTTGATTGTATTTTTTGTTTTAAAAAACTATGAGAGATTAAAAACCCTTTGAAGGTATTAATTAATTAATTTCTTCTTTATCTCTGACATGGTGAGAAGAAGTCTTTTTCTCTGTTATGAAATGGAAACTGAGGTCCATACTATTTTATGCGATATTCTGTAATAGTGCCTACCTTCCACTACGCTTCATGTCTGTAGTCACAAAGTGAGTGGGTGTGCCTCCTTTCCCTGGAACTTTTGAGACTAAGTCCTTTCATAAAACAGGAGAAAAACTAAAGTCATTTCCAGAGTTATTTGCCTTTGGGTTAGTGCTCACAAAGGAGAAAATTGAAGCCTAAGGGAAAATTTTAGAGAGAGAAAGATGAGTGTATGAAAATAGTTTTGCAGTAAATTGACTTTCTAAAAGTTTATTGATGGAGTTCAAGGGCCCTTCTGGCTCTGATAATAAAATCAGCAGGTTATGTTTTCCAGAGTTGAAATGGCAAGCCATTTATCACCCTGTATTTAACTGAAATATGTTTTTAGGTTAAAACTGAGAAGATAATTGTAGGATTTAATCTAAAGTGATTCATGTATACATCTGTGTTCATAGAAGTGTGTACTATTATAAATACATACATAAAAATATCAGTGTACACACGCATAACTGTTTCATTATTAGGTGTGGCAGGCAGTATTCGAGCTATATAATTGATTTTTTCTGCTGATTGATACCTTTGTTTACCTGTGCTTTAAAAATAAACCTTCCATTTTGTTATAGAAATATTTAAATATTTAGACAATGTATGATATATTTTTTCCTGCCGTTTAAAGTTTTAGTTTTTTTACTCTGTAGCAGTACCATGAACCTGTGTCTTCCTTTATAATTGAAAATTTTATTTTACTTTATTCTTTGGTCCGTTGAAGCATTGTATTTGTAAATATGTATTACATCCCTGGGGTTTTCTCTCCTGTGTGTTTTTGTGATGCTTCTTCATGATCCATGATGTGAGCTGAATTAGTGCAATGAAACCAAGCTGGTGGGATGGAAGCAGATTATTCTGTGATTTTTCTAGATCTTTGACTTGGATGTCAAATCTGGGGCTGATCGCTTCACGCTTGTTCACAACAACTTGTCCACACTGTGAGGTTCACAACAATTTTCCCAGCTCTGTGATCATCAGTGATTTCGGATTCATCAGTGTACTCATGCTTTGTCATCACAGATGAAGATGACACCACACAATGACTTTGGAGCACAGTCTAATAAGAACCAGGTGTTTGCCTCTCTTTTCGGCATTCTCGATGCTCTTGAAAGCAGCAGACAGGATGTTTATGCACACCATTATGGTGGCATGGAAAGATGGTGGGAAGAGCTCTCTGTGTCTTTGGGTATCTGTATCCAGGGCTGAGGGGGATCTGTAAAGCATTTTCTAATTGTGAGTAAAATGCAGGTGAAAGAGGATGAGGTCATTGAGTTGAAAAAAAAATGAGAAGGCAAAAGAAGTCATAAAACATGAAAGAATAGACAAATCTGTTATGTAATTTATTTTATAAATAGATAAACCATTATGAAAAGTTATTGGATTTGAGGGCTGTTGCTAGGAACTTGTAGGTTTATACTGGTGGAAAAGAGTTGTTGGGAGGATGCCAGTTCAATTCCTGGTAAATGCTTTCAGTTACTTTAATATCTTATACTTCACTTTTCACATTAGCCTGTGCGCGATTGTAACAATTGGAAATATGCTGTTTGGTTTAGTTCATATCTTAGTCATACTTGCATTCTCAACACTGAGCACAAGGCCAAGCACATAATGGATGCTGAAGAATTATTTGAGTAATGATTCCCTGTTTCCCTGTAATATGTGAAAAAGGAGAAGTTAATGACTGTCATAGTAATCCTCAAGGCCTAGGACAGTGGCTCCCATATTATTTGTACTCAGTAAAAAGAATAAAACCTTAAGTGATAATTTTGTTCTTTAACACAGAGTGAAATTATTAATTGAACCCAAATTATTACTTAACAGACTTTAAGTTTGTTTTTCAAAGTTCTCAGAACATGTTTGTTTTTTATTGGATTGTAAATACACACATACCTAGCCCTTTCATTCCAAAGGGAGAGTTGGAGGAAGATGGGGATATATTGCCGTGGTCGGGGCAGACGTTGTTCACCATTTCACACATCCTTCCAGCCTTCCATTTGAAGACATCTTTTCTATGGGCGTGGTCTGTTCCCTGCTTCTCCTTTGCCTGCTCTCCTTAGCCACTGCTACTGATGATGTATTTCAGTACTAAAAAGTGACAATTATGGCTTTGACTTCCCTACCCTTGAACTTGGCGTCAAGAGGCTCTTCGGCTGTAGACAGTGTGGCGAGATGATTTCATTTCTTGAGGGCAGGGAGTAAGGATTAGCTGGCTTGGCATTGCCTGTATTCTTGCACTTAACAGGTGCTCATAAATGGAAATTACTTTGAAATTTTGTTTTTTATAGTTTTTGTGATTTAAAATTAATGTGTTTATTTTGCAGAAAGTTGATTTATTAGTTTATTTGAAGTTAATCATCAAGATAAGGGGCTTGGCCTTATTAGGAAAGGTGAAATAGGTAATCAAATACTGAATTAACCTGTTTGATGTCCTTAAATCATTTTAATTGTTGCAATTCTCAATGTCATGACATTTATGAGTCTCTTTTAAAGAAAACTAAATGTAGTAAGCTTCTGGAATATGTCAAAAACTCTAGCTCGAAAAACACAAGCAAACAATAGTTAAACCTTTATTTGGTATCATGGCATGGTGTCATTTGATCTTTCTTTGTTGATAAATGAATATTTAATACAGATACAAAGGAGGATAATGAAATTGCCTGGCATCATGTTATTACAAGGTGGTCATCCAGTTGATCCAGAATACATTACACTAATTTTTAAAACAGCATTGAATGAGATGACAAAAATTTAAGTACTTGGAACCCTAATAATACATTTTTATACCCCTTTCTGTGACAGTCACCTCTTTATTGGAAATATACTGGGGAGCTCCAGATGTTTGAAGGTCCAGTGTAAAGAGGGCTCATGACAAAAACAAAAGTGATAAGGGTGGGGCATGTAGTGGGACTTCAGTTGGTTTTGGAGAAAGTGGTAATTAGTACTTCTTTTTCTATTCAGCTCCCTTGTGAAAGATGCTTCTCCTGTTCCTCTGATTGACGTTACAAACCTCCCTACCCCTCGAAAATTCCTTGATACCTCTCAGTATTCTACTGCTGGAAGCTCAAGTGGTAAGTATTTAATTCTCCAGCCACTAAGCTTTTTAATATGCCTCAGTTCCTAGGCAAAGACCTGGGGGAGCTTTCTGGGGGCTGGGCTAGGTTGGGCTGGGCTGGTGAGCCTGAACCTGTGATGAGCCCTTTGCAACATTAAGAACAAATATGTACAGTGATTTATTGGGCTGTTGCATTATCAGGGTTGAAAAGTGGCAGCCGAACCTGGCCTGCCTTGGGAAATCCAGCTGCATCTGTATTTTATTTGACCAATACTGTTTTTCTTTCCTTCTCTTTTCTTTCTTCCCTCCCTCCTTCCTTCCCTCCTTCCTTCCCTCCCTCCCTCCCTCCCTCCCTCCCTCCCTTCCTTCCTTCCTTCCTTCCTTCCTTTTTTTTTTCTTGATGGAGTCTTGCTCTGTTGCCCAGACTGGAGTGCAGTGGTGTGATCTTGACTCTCTACAGTCTCCACCTCCTGTGTTCAAGGGATTCTCCTGCTTTGGCCTCACGAGAAACTGGGATTACAGGCACCTGCTACCATGCCTGGCTAATTTTTGTGTTTTTAGTAGAGATGAGGTTTTCATCATGTTGACCAAGCTGGTCTCAAACTCCTGGTCTCAAGTGATCCTCCTGTGAGCACTACACCTGGGCCACCAGCACTGTTTTTTTAAAGTTGAATTTGAATGTTTTTTGTTAGAGCTTGTGCTTTCCTTTGTGCTATAATCTTTATTACTCCTAGTAGCTTTTACTCAACTGTCTTATGTATTACATTCAATTTCTGGTCCTAGGGAGCTTTTGAGTGTGTGACCTCTGCCCTAGGCCCTCTCCATTCCTAAATGTGCATGCATCCACGTGTGCACACACAGTCATACCTGTAACACACTTTGAGGAAATATCTACACACTTATATTTTCTTCTTTGGGGATATCCAATATCCTGGTGAACAAGACCAAGCCATTTTGGGGTTATGTTTAAGGTTGAGGGCCGGAGGGTACACTTTGAGTCTGAATGCAAAGTTTTAGCGACTCTGGTGGTTTGCCTTAAACCTACCTTTGCAGAGGGTTTAGCTCAGCTGGGCTTGGAGAGCTTCTGGGCCTCTGCAGAGAGTTTCTCTGCTATTGTAGCTTTGGGTTGAGGGAGAAGAAGACTGAGTGTCTTTTGTGGGATACCTCGCAGGTGCTTTCTTGTGGCAGCCAAAATCTTCATTGCTTTTCAAAGAAATTGTAATATTTATATCATTGTCTTTTCGGATAAAAATTAGTTCTTATAGTTCTTATTAGTTTTGTAGAGCTTGAAATAATGAAAGGGTGGAAAAAATAGAAAAACAATTTGGATTCAATTAGTACATTTTGTCTAACTAATTGGAAATGTTTCTGTTGAGAGCTTAATAATATATTGTTGGGGCATATTTTGTTGCCTCTAAATGCCACTTAAAATTATTTAGGGTTATTTAGATTTGGGATCTTGAAGTTTATTACTTTAACTACAGGAAAGTATAGAATTTTATAATAGATTTTCCTTTGTTTGTTTAATTAGTAGCTGAGTTTTAAAAAATTGCGAACATTTATTTTTATTATGAGACTTTACAAAAGTTTGTACTCCAGCCTCTTCTTGGAGCTAGAAAGGTTTTGTTTTCTCCCTCTTTCTGATGTAGTGTTGCTTTTGAGTTTTAACACTGCTCTGAGCTGTTGTAGACTGTGGAATTATGAAACAAAATGCATTTATAGGTTTGATTTGTAGTTTATCTCTGCCTTTCATGGAAATTACCAATTATTACATCTTTGCTTTGTTATGATGTGAATCATCACTGCTTAGCCTGGTTATATTAATTTATGTAAATGTTGCCAAGTCAGCGGCCAAGTGAAATAAAAAATTTAATTATTTATGAAGAAATGACAGGGCAGGCTTTACAAATGAATGATGTATAAATATCAAATAAGGTGAAATATGTCAATTACAGCAAATTTCAGTAGAAACTAATTTTGTTACATCTATTCTTAGTTTTTTTTTTTTTTTGAGATGGAGTCTCGCTCTGTCACCAGCCTGGAGTGCAGTAGTGTGATCTTGGCTCATTGCAACCTTGGACTCCCTTGTTTAAGCGAGTCTTCTGCCTCAGCCTCCTGAGTAGCTGGGATTACAGGCATGCGCCACCACACCCAGCTGATTTTTGTATTTTTAGTAGAGAAGAGAGTTTTACCATGTTGGCTAGGATGGTCTTTATTTCCTGACCTCATGATTCACCCGCCTCAGCCTCCAGAAGTGCTGGGATTACAGGCATAAACCACCATGCCTGGCCCTATTATTCTTAATATGATAGGCCTTGCTCTTTGATAGGCACTTTATCTGTCAAGTTCTGGAGTTTGCATTCATCACTTAGTGGAGTTCATGGTGACACTCTGACTTTGGTATTATTAGGAATTACGGTTGAAGAACTGCTTGGTAGTTGACTGGGTCTAGGAGCATTATGGAGACTGCTTGTAGAGATAGGTATAAACCTTTACTTATTTATATATTTATTTGAGACAGAGTTCTGCTTTTGTGGCTCCAGCTGGAGTGCAGTGGTGCGATCTCAACTCACTGCTGTCTCCTCCTTCTGGGTTCAAGGGATTCTCCTGCCTCAGCCTCCCGAGTAGCTGGGATTACAGGCATGCACCACCACACCCAGCTGATTTTTGTATTTTTTTTAAAGACGGGGTTTTAATATGTCGGCTAGACTTGTCTCAAACTCCAGACCTCAGGTGATCTGTCTGCCGTGGCCTCCCAAAGTGTTGGGATTACAGGTATGAGCCTCCACGCCTGGCCAGACCTTTCTTTTTAGATGGTTTCATTTCCTTGACTATTTCGAAGACTTTATCTAGTGATTTTTTTTTTTTTTTGGTGGGGGACCAAAAAAGAAGGTAGTTAAAAATATATTATTGATTAAAATCAGTAATAGCAGAAGTTAATATGTGTTTAGTGCCTACTATATGGTAAAGCAATGCCTTAAATGCTCTATATGAATCAACTCATTTAGTCCTTCAACAGTCTTTATGAGATGGATATTGTTAGTCCTGTTTTACAGATGAGAAAACTGAGGCACAGGGAAGTTTATAATTGATAAAAGTTTACACAGTTGACAAGTAGTTGTGATTTCAGCTCAGAGCCAGGTTCGAATATGCTCTTTTAACCAGTTGGTTTTGTTGAAAACAAGCTAGGTATCCTCTGTGTATTTAGTTTTTATGCACACAAACTCAGTTGGTTAAACAACATAAATGTATTATCTTACAGTTTTGTAGGCGAGAAGTCTAACACAAATCTGATTGTGATAAAATCAAAGTGTTGGCAGGGCTGTGTTCCTTTTTGGAGGCTCTAGGGGCAAAATCTGTTTCCTTGCCTTTCTGGCTCCTAGAGGCTACCATATTCCTTGGCTCATGGCCCACTTCCTCCATCTTCAAAACCTGCACTTGTGGGTCACATTTGTCCCATGTTGCCCCTCTCTGACCCACTCTTCTGTGCCTCCTTCCTCTTTTTGAAGACTCATGTGATTAAGATTGACTCCACCTGTAAAATTCAGGCTACTCTTCCCATCTCAGGGTCCTTAACCTTAATCACATCTGCAGTTTCCTTTGCCATGTGACTAATCACAGGTTCTAGGGATTAGGACATGGATATCTTTGGACAACCATTATGACTTATCTTTAGGAGCAAGTGTAAAAAAATTTGACTTTCTTTAAATTACGTAGTGAAATCTTTTTAAGTCATTGCAGTCTAGTCATTAGGACTCTATTAATCTGGATCACATTATTAAAGGGAATTATATAAATGTGGAAGATGTAAATTATGTAGAGAACTGCACAAAATATTACTAAATACATATAAAAGTATGGGGCTGATGAAATATACTATAATAAAAAGCAGTAATTTTCTCTTATTCTTAATAATGAACTGTAAGTCCTAAGAGTCTATTTGTGAAGTGCTCTGCAAGTCAGCCGAGAAAGTAATAGCCGTTTTCAGCAGGGAATTTAACGTAGGCTCTTAAAGCTCCCCTCTCATTTTGCGAAATAGTAAGATTGAGGGTGTAATCCATTAGAATTGACACTTTTATAGAGGAAGTTCCAGTAGGGAATCCCTGGGTAGTATGGATCTCCCATTGGGGTACCATAAATTAAGGTTGGAGGTGATTCCTGAGAACTTTCAGGTTATTATTAATTAAATGAGAATTTTGATTGATTGCAAACAAATTGTTTTTTACATGTCCTATTTTGCGGTAGAGTTGTGGGTGACTTTTCTGTGAGAGTTTTTTTTTTTTTAATCATAGTTTATAAGTTATAGTTTGTAAAATATATCATTTAAATAATGCAACAGTCCTATGAGATAGTTAGGGTGGGTAATATGTGATTACTATTATAATTATTGTGTTTATTGAATTTAAGTGTATGATCAGATATAAAACATTTACTTAAAACATGCAAAGTCCAGGCACAGGTTGGTAAAAGCAAGTAACCCATTAATAGAAAAATGATTAGCATCCTCTTAGCTTTCCTACATATTAGTGAAGAAAAGAAATGAGTAATAAAGAACTCAGCAAATAATGGACAACTCACAGAAGAGTCCCTGTTTATGGAAAAATTGGCATTTTTCTGTTGGAGATTAAGTATCTAGAATATGTTAAGAACCTCTATAAATCAATAAAACAAGCTAATAGGATAATAGGCAAAATTATGAACAGTCAGTTTGGATAAGGGAAAACCTATGCTAATAAATATATGAAAAACTACTTATATTTTAGTTAATTAGGTATTATTTTTACAATCACTTTACAGATATGGAAGCTGAATCTAGGGAGGTTGAGTGATTGGTCCAGGTTCAACCAAGATGATAGTTGTTGGAGCCTGGCCTCGTGCTGTTCCCAGTGTAAATATGTAGCGGATGTATTTTGCAAGCCTTTCTCTTATTCTCCTCAGTCACCGTATTTTGTAACAGAGAAACTGACATCTAATTTAGATGTAGTGGTTCAACTATAACTTAGGTAAAAGGATGGGAGAGGTGTGGAGAAAAGCCAATAATTGTAGTAAAATGTTGGTTTAAGCTTTTAGACTCCCAGTATGTCTTTTCATTTGGCAAACTGCCTTTGGAACATTTTGGCTGAGCAGTTACTCCCAGGGTACACAGGCATTTCATTTGTGGCCTCTTTATTCATTTTATTCATGCTTCTGCTGGGATTGCGTGAGTATGACTATAATGAAACTGGACTTCTTAGTTCTTTTATTTTTGGTACAGGCATAGGTTAAGCAATAAAAACTAAAGAGAAAACAAATTAAATGATTTTTTTTTTTTGCTGCTGTTTTCTCGATGTGCATTTTATTCCATAAAGAATGTTCCAAGACTTAACATATATCTTAAGTATTTTGTATCTGGTATTTAAAGAGTTCGCTAACATAGGGGGAGATGATATTTCTCCTCTTAGAATTCACATATAGGTGGTAGAGAAGCTCTGATTCTCCAAAATAATATAACACTTTTTGAGTTACTTCTGTCCTTAGGTCTGGGCCTCTCTTGGCATTTTAAGTCAACTATTCCTGATCTTGCATTTGCTATTATTAAGTATCTTTGTTGATTTCTATTATTGATTGTAAGTACAGTTGAAGAATATATACCAGGGAGACAAAATAGAATAATAGAATTAATAGTTTATTTCCAAATGTAAAAATAAAGCAAGGCCAGAGTTTATTGTTTAATTGTTTAAAATATATTGATTATAAATCTGTATTATAGCATATGAAGATCAATATTCTCCTCACCCCAAACACTTCCCACTAGAGTAATACATCTTACTGTTCGCATATTTGCTTCAGATTCTCTTTTTAAAAAAATAATAAAACGTTACAGATACCCTTTATGAGTGCATGAATCCTTTCCTCTCTTTTCTACCCCAGAAGTAATTGCTATTTTGAAATTGTTCTCTTTTTGTGTATGTTCTGATACTTTTACTACATATGTTTATGTATATGTGGTACTTTTGTATACGTATAATTTATATATTTGTGTATGTATATACTTATATATAAATAATGTTTATTGTTTATATATATTCAAATGACTTTTTTGAACATTTTAAGGCTTAAGGAAATTGTATAATGGAGTCTGATATTTAAAGAATATACATCATTCTACTATTTGGGTTTTTTATTCAACATATTAAAAACATGTTCATGTGACAATACAGCTCTAGTTTATTAAATTTAACTACTATATAATAGGCCATAATTTGTTCCTTCTCCTGTAGATATATAAGGTATTAAGTTCTTTCCAGTTTTTCATTATTATGAACATTATAGCAGTGGATATTCTTGTACTTACTTTCTGTAGGACACAATTTCCTAACCACTGATTTCTTGAGAATGGGTTATAGATACATCTATAGTACTGAACCCTTCAGCCTTCTGGGCAGTCAGTTGGGTCTTGGGGCAGTCTGAATCTCTAGGTAAGTCATTTCTAGCCAAATGCCGCCACTTCCACTTTCCCCGTTGGGCTGTGTGAGCACTATTATTTTCTGTTTGTGCCATGACGCTGGAAAGGTGGAGAAACCTTACACTTAGGATGTACGTGTGTATGTGTAGGAAAGTTATACATTTTAAACTTAGCTTGTCAAATTACTTCTAAAACCTGATGATACCAGTGTAGATTCCTATAAACAGTGCATCAGCTTTTCTTTCTCTACTTCTTTGCCTTTATACTGGTTTCTCTAGACTTTAATTTTTGCAATTTATTGTTGTTGTTGTGGTTTAGTTTGCATTTCCTTTTCTTTTCCTTTTCTATGTTGGCCAGGCTGGTCTCAAGCTCCTGACCTCAGGTGATCCACCCACCTTGACTTCCCAAAGTGCTTACAGGTGTGAGCCACTGCGCTCGGCCTTTAGTTTGTATTTCTTTGGTTTGTAGTGGTATTGAGCATCATTCCAGATATATGGACCATTTAGGTCTCTTCTAAATGATCTGTTGCTAGCCCAGGTTTTTCTTATGCCATTTCATTTGCTCATTAAGGTATATGAAAATTAAGTGGGTAGTAATCATTCTTCTGTAAATAGTTTGCTTGCAAATATCTTCTAGTTACAGCTTGTCTTTATGTATGTTATTGTTCTACACATGTTTTAAATTTTAATTAATTAAATTTATCTATATTTTCCTGTGTAATCTGTATTTATCCTGCCTTAAGAAATTATTTCAGCTGGACTTGGTGGCTCACACCTGTAATCCCAGCACTTTAAGAGGCCAAGGTGGGCGGATTGCCTGAGGCCAGGAGTTCGAGACCAGTCTGGACAATGTGTTGAAACGTCATCTCTACTAAAAATACAAAAATTAGCCAGTCATGGTGGTGCACACCTGTAATCCCAGCTACTCGGGAGGCTGAGGCACAGGAATTGGTTGACCCCTGGAGGCAAAGGCTGCAGTAAGCCAAGATTGAACCACTGCATTCCAGCCTGGGTGACAGAGTGAGACTCAGTCTCATATATGGTTTCATAAAAGAGTTTGCTTATGCCTTCTTACTATTCAACAGGTTTGCTTTTTAAACTTGGCTCCCTTAAGCTATTTGGAATTTTTGTTTTTATTTTATCAGAAACTGAATTTTGTATTTTTATGCCTAGTCAGTTATTCCAGCATATTCTGATAGACCCTCCTTCCCCAATAACTTTAAAATTTTTCTTAGACTGTTTATTTTAGAATAGTTTTCAATTGACAGAAAAGTTGCAAAGACAGTACAAGGAAGCCTAGTAATTTTTAATGCCATTTTTGTCATGTTTTCACATATGTGGGTTTTTGTAGTCTCTTGTTTCACTGGGCTGTTGTCTGTCCCTGCACTAATACCATACTGTTTTATGATCTATGGCTTTATGGTTTATTTTGATACTTGGCAAGGGAAGTATTCCCATTTGTTTACCTTCAATACTGTTTGTCCTTTTCTTGGCCCTTTACTCAATACACATTTTAGAATGAGGATGTCAAGTTCCATTGACAACATTGTTGAGATTTTGATTGAAATTTTATTTAATTTATAGAATTCAGAGGATTTATTGGGTCTTCCCATCTATAAACTTAAGATAACCTCTCCATTTAATTCTTTAGATTCGTAAGTGTCTTGCTTATCTTTTATTAGATGTATTTGTGGGTACTTTGTATTTTTTGTTTTTGTTATGAATGATTTTTTGGGTTACATTTTATGTTTTTTTATACTTCTGGAAAGTTTAATTTTTTCATGTTGATCTTGTATCTACCAATTTTGTTGAATGATTTTCAAAGATCTAATAGAATATTTGGAAAAAAGTGTATATTTTCCTAATATTGTATGTAAACAGTCAGTATCTGTCTGCAGTTAATGACAGTATTGTCTCCTTTTCTTAAAGATTTTAAAGTTATTTGTCCTTTTTGTTTATTTGTTTTTAATTTTTGCATTGCTGGGAACCTATAATGTAACTTGAATGGTAGAGGCAATAGTGTGAGTCTTGCCCTTAATGGAAATGCTTCCAAAATGTCATCAAGTATGATATTTTCTTTTCATTTTTGACTGGTTACTTACTCTTCTGCTGGGTAGGAAGCTTAATTTTTAGCACCTACTGTGTTACAGAGGTATTTTAAAGTTATCAAATGTCTATTTTTCTTTACTATTTAAAATGCGGTACACATTCCAATGTATGATTCTTGCCCATAGCGGTTATCAGATGTTGGCCAAATCATGATTTTTTTCTGTCGTTTTTTTTTTTTTTCATTTACTAATAGAGTTTTACTGTGATGAAGAGCTGTGTCTTCATGTATTTCTATACTCATTAATTGTTTAAATCAGCAAAAATTTTTGGATATTTACTTTTTTCTATGACTTGTAATCAAGTACCATCATTATTTATTGCTCAGATTGTCCCAAATTTGGCCACTGGTGGCTCCTTCAGGTTGGTTCCTAGGTTGTTCCAACATGTCCCCATCCATTTTGAAAACTTCTTTACATTCTGGTACCACAAGACATTTCAGACACCTTGTACTTCCCCTCCTTTTGCCTTGGAATCAACCATTTCTCTAAGGAGCTCTGATTTTTTTTTAATTGGAGAATGATATTTTGAAACCTAGATCTGTATTCTAGTTGAATACATTGCTGCTGGTGTGTCATTGCTGTAGTCCCTCTTAGCTGACAGAGCTAGGAGATAGGTATGTGCATTGCTTATGCATATTACATGTGTATAGTTGTTTACACCATACACATGTATAGGGAGAAACATATACATTCACATGTGTATCTATTTCGGTATCTGTATCTGTTTATTTCTGACCATTTGTATATATAAGTAAAACATGAGTTCAACTCCAATTCCACGTCAACTATTGCAGTACAGTTGAGCCTTCTTCCTTTCCTTACTTCTAGTTCTTTTCAATATTGAGAAACCTGATTCTTTTAACAAGCAACTTACTTGTATAAAATAATTTCACAATTACTAACCGATGAAAAACAATTCAGGGCAGTGAAAAATTTATAAACTTGAGTACAATGTTTTTATGCAGTTCAATTTGCATATTAGAAGGCTTGTAATATTTAGTCCAAATAGTCAAAATCCAGGTACTTAGGTTAGTTCTTTTTGACCCCAACCCACTCAGTTACGGTTATGTTATTTGCAATACATTTGGGTTCATTTCTTACTGTTTTTATTTCATTCGGGTTCTCCTAGATCTCAGTTGATTTTAAGTATTTATTTTAGGGGAACATTGGAAACATTATCACGTTTTAAGCATTAGAGCTGTAACAAAGCACTCAGGCAAGTGTCACTTTTCCATCCCTATCTTTTATCCCAGTCTCCTTCCTGTTTGATCTATCTATGCCTATAGGTCATCAATCACATTAATTTCTGCTTTATCCTTCCTGTATTTCTTTTTGCACAAGCAAGGAATTAAATGTATTTTTTTCTAAAATTCTTTCTCTCTTACATGAAGGGTAAGAATAGTATGGATACTCCTTTATACTTTGCTGTTTCACTCTATAATATATCCTGGAAATCACTCTGTATTAGTTCATAGAAATTCTACTCATTCTTTAGTGTTCTCTTTATATCTGCATAGTACTCTGTTGGGTTGATTTATCATAGTTCAACCACTTTCTGTTGTTGGGTTTTTTTTATACTTTAAGTTCAGGGGTCCATATGTGGTTTGTTACATAGGTAAATGTGTGTCATGGGGGTTTGCTTTATAGATTATTTCATCACTTAGTTATTAAGCCTAGTACCCACTAGTTAGTTTTTCTGATCTTCTCCCTCCTTCTGCCCTCCACCCTCCAGTGGGCCCCAGTGTGCATTATTCCCTTCTATATGTCCATGTGTTCTCATCATTTAGCTCCTACTTATAAGTGAGAACATGTGGTATTTGGTTTTCTGTTCCTGCATTAGTTTGCTAAGGATAATGGCCTCCAGCTCCTTCCATGTCCCTGTAAAGGACATGATCTCATTCTTTTTCAGTGATGTAATATTCCATGGTGTATATGTACCACATTTTCTTTATTCAGTCTGTCATCGATGGGCATTTAGGTTGATTCAAAAGGTAAGCCCATATGTATGGAATCTTTTTTAATGGCTTGAAAAATTTTTTTAATGTTTTCAAAAACTCATGAAATTTACCGTGTCATCCATTTCTAAGTAGACAGTTCAGTGGTGTTAAGTATATTTACATTGTTGTGCAGCAAATCTCCAGAACTATCTCATCTTGCAAAGTTGGAACTGTGTGCCCATTTCACAACTCCTCCTTGTCTGCCCCACCCTAACCCCTGGCAGCTACCATTCTAGTTTCTATTTCTATGAATTCAACTAGTGTGGATACCTCATATAAGTGGAATCATGTAGTATTTGTCTTTTATGACTAGCTATTTCACTTAGCATAATACTTTGAGTATTCATTCATGTTATACCTTATACCCTGCATCAGTATTAACTTCCTTTTCAAGGCTGAATAGTTACGCCACTGTATATATAGTTTGTTTATCTATTCATGTGTTGATGGACACTTGGATATAGTTATCGTGATACTATGAATGTGAGTGTGCAGATATTTCCTTGAGATCCTGCTTTCAATTCTTTTGATTATATACCCAGAATTGAAATTGCTAGATCATATGGTAATTCTATATTTAATTTTTTGGGGATCCGCCATGCTGTTTTCACAGCAGGTATACCATTTTATATTCTTACCACCAGTGTACAAGGGTTCCACTTCTTATATCCTCGTCAACACTAGTCATTTTCTGTATTATTTTCTTTTGATAGTAGCCATTCTAACGGGTATGAGCATATATGTGATTATCGTTTTGATTTGCATTTCTCTAATGATTTGTGATGCTGAACATCTCATCTTTTCATGTGCTTGTTGCCCATTTGTATGTCATCTTTGGAGAAATATCTACTTAAGTCCTTTGCCCATTTTAAGATTGGATTATTTGCTTTTGTTACTGTTGAATGGTACAGGCTCTTTATATACTCTGTATGTTAACATGTTTTTAGATATGTGATTTTCAAATACTTTCTTCCATTTCCTAGGTTGCCTTTTTGCTCTGTTGATTATGTCCATTGATGCATAGATGTTTTAAATTTTGGTGTAGTCTAGTTTTACTTTTGTTGTCTGTGTTTTTTATGTCATATCCTGGAAATCCTTGCCAAATCCAATGTTATGAGGCCTACACCCAGTGTTGTTTTCTGAGGTTTATAGTTTTAGGTCTTATATTTAGGTCTTTGATCCACTTTGGGTTACTTTGCTCATATATAGTTTTATTAGGTCTTGCCAAATTCTCCCCCAAAGAGAATAGTACCACTCTGCATTCCCACCACCATTGCATCATGGTGCTTGTTTCTGCACAGCCTTGCCCACAGGATGTGTTTTCATACCTTATAATTTTTGCCAATCTGATAAGTAAAAAATGTTATCACAGTGTTAATTTTCATTTCCATAATTATGTATGGGATTTGAACAATTTCTAATATGCTCAAGGTTTATTTTTATATATTTTGGTGAATTATGTATTTTTTCTATTATTTTATTTATTTGAGATGGAGTTGTGTCTGTCGCCAGGCGGGAGTGCGCCTCCCGGGTTCAAGTGATTCCTGCTTCAGCCTCTGGAGTTGCTGGGACTACAAGCATGTACCAACACGCCCAGCTAATTTTTGTATTTTTTAGTAGACATGGGGTTTCACCATGTTGGCCAGAATGGTCTCTATCTCCTGATCTCGTGATCCACCCACCTCAGCCTCCCAAAGTGCTGGGATTACAGGCGTGAGCCACTGTGCCTGGCCATGTTTTATTTTTAAATGTATTAATATGCTATATTAATGGATTTCCTAATATGAGCCCATTTTTCATTCTTGAAGTAAATCTCTCTTGACCATGGTGTGTTGTTTTGTCAGTGTGGTGTTGAATTCTGTTTGTTAATATTTTATTTAGTATTTTTACATTGATGTTCACAAGTGATAGTATATGAATGATACTGTGATATTATATGAATGGTCTAAACCTTACCACACTTTGGTTTCATTGTAATTGCATCATAAAAGGAATTAGAAAGTTTCCTTCATTTTCAAGGCTTGGAGCAATTTATGGAGCATTGGGACAATTTGGAGTTTGGGAATTTTTCTGTGAAACCATTTGTGTTTTGTACTGTTTAAGATTTTCACTTTTTTTCTTTATAATTTTTTCTGTTTCTTTTTCCTGTACAAATTGGTCTTTTTAAGCATTTTGTCTCTAGTGAGATGTAATTTAACTTCTGTATTTCCCTAGGAAATTACTGATTTCATCTAGTTTTTAAATTTTATTTATATAGAGATCTACAAAGTATTTTCTTATGGCTTTAAAATTTTTCATGTATTTCCTTCTCCCCTCTACCCCTCTCTTTTGAGATGGAGTCTCGCTCTGTCACCAAGGCCGGAGTGCAGTAGTGTGATCTTGGCTCACTGCAGTCTCAACCTTCCAGGCTTAGGTGATCCTCCCATCTAAGCCTCCCGAGTAGCTGGGACTAGGTGTGTGGCACCACATCTGGCTAATTTTTGCATTTTTTGTAGAGACACAGTTTCCTTATATGTCCTAGGCTGGTCTGAGACTCCTGGGTTCAAGTAATCCACCTGCCTTGGCTTCCCAAAGTGCCAGGTTTACAGCATTGAGCCCCCGTGCCCAGCCCATTTCTTATTATTTTCTGTTTGTATTCTCTCTTTTCTTTGTGAATGTGCTAGCACTATGTCTATTTTGTTAGTCTTTCTCTCTCTCTCTTTTTAGAGAAATAACCAGGATTTTGATTTATTGATTAGTTCTACTAGTTTTCAGTTCTCTATTTCATTACTTTCTGCTTTTATCATTATTTCTGTCTTTATGCTTTCTTTTGGTTTGTTACTCTTAAAAAATTTTTGAGCTAGATATTTAAATCATGTATTTAATTTTTTCATTTTACTGATAAAAATGTTTAGGATAGGAAGTTTTCATTAATCACTGCTTTGAAAATACTCCAAAGACACTAATTTTTTTTTTTTTGAGATGGAGTCTTGCACTATAGTCAGACTGGAGTGCGGTGGCGTGATCTTGGCTCACTGCAACCTCTGCCTCCCAGGTTCCAGTGATTCTCTTGCCTTAGCCTCCCGTGTAGCTAGGACCACAGATGCGCGCCACCACACCTGGCTAATTTTTTTTTTATTTTAGTAGAGATGGGGTTTCACTGTGTTCGCCAGGATGGTCTCCATTTCTTGACATCAAGATCCACCTGCCTTGGCCTCCCAAAGTGCTGGAATTACAGGAGTGAGCCACTGCACCTGGCCGTAGTTTTCATTATTTTATTTTATTTTTTAAAATTGTTTATTTCCATAGTTTTTGGGGAACAGGTGGTGTTTGATTACATGGATAAATTTTTTAGTGGTAATTTCTGAGATTTTGGTGAAATTACCACTAAAAAATTTGGGTACACTCACACGAGCAGTGTACACTGTATCCAATGGTGTAGTCTTTTATCCCTCACCCACCTCCTTCCTTCCCCCCCGCCACCAACCAGTCCCCAAAGTCCATTGTATCTTTTTTTTTTTGAGATGGAGTTTTGCTCTTGTTGCCCAGACTGGAGTGCAATGGCATGATCTTGGCTCACCACAACCCACACCTCTTGGGTTCAAGTGATTCTCCTGCCTCAGCCTCCTGAGTAGCTGTGATTACAGGCATGCACCACCATGCTCAGCTAATTTTGTATTTTTAGTAGAGATAGGGTTTCTCCATGTTGGTCAGGTTGGTCTTGAACTCCTGACTTCTGGTGATTTGCCTGCCTCAGCCTCTCAAAGTGCTGGGATTACAGGTATGAACCACACGTCTGGCCTGTTGTATCATTCTTATGCCTTTGTGTCCTCATAGCTGATCTCCCACTTATAAGTGAGAACATATCATGTTTGATTTTCCATTCTTGAGTTACTTCACTTAGAATAATGGTCTCCAGCTCTATCCAGTTTGCTGTGAATGCCATTATTTTGTTCCTTCTTATGGCTGAGTAGTATTCCATGGTTGTGTTTGTGTATGTTGTTGAATAGGGCGTCCTTTTCCTACTTTATGGTTTTGTTTGCTTTGTTGAAGATCAGCTGGCTATAAGTATTTGGGTTTATTTCTGGGTCTCTAGTCTGTTCCATTGGTCTGTGTGCCTGTTTTTATACCAGTACCATGCTGTTTTGGTGACTGTGGCCTCATAGTTTGAAATCAGGTATTGTGCTGCCTCCAGATTTGTTTTTTTTTTTGCTTAGTCTTGCTTTGGTTATGCAAGCTCTGTTTTTGGTTGTATATGAATTTTTAAGATTGTTTTTTCTAGTTCTGTGAAGAACGATGGTGGTATTTTGATAGGAATTGCATTGAATTTATAAATCGCTTTTGACAGTATGGTCATTTTCACAATATTGATTCTGCTCAAACATGCACTTGGGATGTGTTTGCATTTGTGTTGCCTATGACTTCTTTCAGCAGTGTTTTGTAGTTTTCCTTGTAGAGGTCTCTCACCTCCTTGATTAGGTATATTCCGAAGCATTTTATTTTATTTTTTCAGTTATTGTAAAAGGGATTTAGTTATTGATTTGTCAGCTTGGTTGCTGTTAGCATGTAGCAGTGCTACTGATTTGTGTACATTGATTTTGTATTCTGAAATTTTACTGAATTCATTAGGTCTAGAGCTTTTTGGATGAAGCTACAGGGTTTTCTAGGTATACGATCATTGTATCATCAGTGAACAGGGACAGTTTGACTTTCTCTTTACTAATTTGGATGCCCTTTATTTCTTTCTCTTGTTTAATTGCTCTGGCTAGGTCTTCTAGTAGTATGTTGACTAGAAGAGGTGAAACTGGGTATCCTTGTCTTATTCTTGTTCTCAGAGGGAGTGCTTTCAACTTTTTCCCATTCAGTATTATGTTGGCTGTTTGTTATAGATGGCTTTTATTACATTAAGGTATTTCCTTTCTGTGTTGATTTTGCTGAGAGTTTTAATCATAAAGGGATGCTGGAGTTTGTCAAATGCTCTTTCTGCATCTATTGATGATCATGTGATTTTTATTTATAGTTCTGTTCATGTGCGATATCACATTTATTGACTTTTGGATGTTAAACTATCCCTGCATCCCTTCTGTGAAACTCACTTGATCACAGTGGAGTATCTTTTTGCTATGCTGTTGGAATTCAGTTAGCTAGTATTTTTTTTTTTTTTGAGGATTTTTATATCTATGTTCACTGGGGATATTGGTCTGTAGTTTTCTTTTTGTGTTATGTTCTTTCCTGGTTTTGGTAATAGGGTGATACTGGCTTCATAGAATGATTTAGGGAGGATTTCCTCTTTTTCTGTCTTGTGGAATAGTGTCAATAGGATTGGTGCCAATTCTCCTTTGAATGTCTGATAGAATTCAGCTGTGAATCTGTCTGGTTCTGGCCTTTTTTGTGTTGTTGTTGGCAATTTTAAAATTACCGTTTCGGTCTTACTGCTTGTTATTGGTCTGTTTTGAGTTTTCATTTCTTTCTCGTTTAATCTAGGAGGGATGTATATTTCCAGGAATTTATCCATCTCCTCTAGGTTTTCTAGGTTATGCTCATAAAGGTGTTCATAGCCTTGAATGATCTTTATATTTCTTTGATATTGATTGTAATATCTTCCATTTTATGTCTAATTTAGCTTATTTGGATTTTCTTTTTTTGATTAATCTTGCAAATGTTCCATCAGTTTTATTTATCTTTTCAAAGAAACAGCTTTTTGTTTCATTTATTTTTTGTATTGGTTTTGTTTGTTTTCAATTTCATTTAGTTCTGTGCTGATCTGTTTTTTTCCTTCAGCTGGGTTTGGGTTTGGTTTGTTCTTGATTATCTGGTTTCTGAAGTTGTGACCTTAGATTGTCTGTTTGTGCTCTTTCAGACTTTTTGGCATAGGTGTTCAATGTTACGAACTTTCCTCTTAGCACTGCTTTTGTTATATCCCAGAAGTTTTGATAGGTTGTGTCACTGTTACGAATTTTCAGATTTCCATCTTGATTTCATTGTTGATGCAGAGATCACTCAGGAGCAGGTTATTTAATTTCCATGTATTTGTTTTGTTTTGAGGGTTCCTTTTGGAGTTGATTTCCAATTTTGTTCCACTGTGGTCTGAGACAGTCAGTACTTGATATAATTTAGATTTTCTTAAACTTACTGAGAATTGTTTTGTGGCCTCTCATAAGGTCTTTCTTGGAGAATGTTCCATGTGCTGGTGAATAGAATTTGTATTCTGCAGTTGTTGGATAGATTGAGAACATAAATATCTGTTACATCCATTTGTCCTATGAGTTGATTTCTAATTTTGTTCCACTGTGGTCTGAGAGAGTACTTAATATGATTTTGATTTTCTTAAACTTACTGAGACTTGTTTTGTGGCCTCTCATAAGGTCTGTCTTGGAGAATGTTCCATGTGCTGATATGTATTCTGCAGTTGTTGGATAGATTGAGAACATAAATATCTGTTATGTCCATTTGTTCTATGGTATGGTTTAAGTCCATTGTTTTTGTTGACTTTCTGTCTTGATGACCTGTCTAGTGCTGTCAGTGGAGTATTGAAGTCCTCCACTATTATCATGTTGCTGTCTATTTCATTTCTTAAGTCTAGTAGTAATTATTGTGTAAATTTGGGAGCTCCAGTGTTAAGTACCTATATATTTAGGATTGTGATATTTTCCTGTGGGATTAGTCCTTTTATCATTATCTAATGTCCCTTTTTGTCTGTTTTAGCTGCTGTTGCTTTAAAGCTTGTTTTGTCTGATATAAAAATAGTTATTCCTGCTCATGTTTCCTGTCCATATGCATGGAATATTTTTTTCTACCCCTCTACGCTAGGTTTGTGTTGAGTCTTTATGTGTCAGGTGAGTCTCTTGAAGACAGCAGATACTTGGTTGATGAGTTCTTATCCATCCTGCCATTCTGTATCTTTTAAGTGGAGCATTTAGGCCACTTTCATTCAATGTTAGTATTGAGATGTGAGGTACTGTTCTGTTCATCATGCTATTTGTTGCCTGACTGCTTCTTTTTTCATTGTATTATTGCTTTAGAGGCCCCATCAAATTTATGATTTAAGGAGGTTCTGTTTTGTTGTATTTGAATTATTTGTTTCATGATTTAGAGCTCCTTTTAGTAGTGTTTGTAGTGGTGGCTTGGTAATGGTGAATTCTCTCAGTATTTGTTTGTCTGAAAATGACTGTATCTTTCCTTCATTTATGAAGCTTAGTTTCTCTGGATACAAAATTCGTGGCTGATAATTGTTTTATTTAAGGAGGCTAAACATAGGACCCCAGTCCCTTCCAGCTTGTAGGGTTTCTGCTGAGAAATCTGTTTATCCGATAGGTTGCCTGATGTTTTTGCCTCACCACTGTCAAGATTCTTTCCTTTTGTCTTGACTTTAGATAATCTAATGAGTATGTGCCTAAGTGGTGATCTCTTTGTGATGAATTTACTGTGTGTTCTTTGGACTTCTTATATTTGAATGTCTAGATCTCTAGCAAGGCCAGGGAAGTTTTCCTTGATTATTCCCTCAAGTAAGTTTTCCAAACTTTTAGATTTCTCTTCTTCCTCAGGAACACCAGTTAGTTTTAGGCTTGGTTGTTTAACATAATTCTGAATTTATTGGAAACTTTGTTCATTTTTTTTTTTTGTCTTTGTTCATGATTCTTGGTCTTTATGAGATTGGGTTAATTTGAAAGCCTTGTCTTGGAACTCTGAAGTTCTTTCTTCTAGTTGTTTCATTCTGTTGTTGAAACTTTCCAATGTATTTTGCATATCTCTGAGTGTGTCTTTCATTTCCAGAGATTGTGATTATTTCTGACACCTATTTTTCTCAAGATTTTTCCATCCATAGGTTGTATTAATTTTTAAATTTGTTTTTCACCTTTCACTGGTGCCTCCTTGAGTAGCTTAATAATTGACCTTCTGAATTCTTTTTCTGGCAATTCAGTGATTTCTTCTTGGTTTGGATCCATCACTAGTGAGCTATTGTGATCTTTTGGGGTGTTACAAAACCTTGTTTTGTCATATTACCAGAATTGTTTTTCTGGTTTCTTCTCATTTGTATGGACTATGTCAGAGAAAGGATGTGGGACTTAAGGACTGCTGTTTAGATTTCTTTGTCCCACAGCATGATTGCTTGATGTGGTGCTTTCCCCATTCCCCTATGAATGGGGCTTCCTGAGAGCTGGACTACTGTGATTATTATTGCTCTTTTGGGTCCAGCCACCCAGCAGAGCTACCAGGCTCTCGACTGGTACTGGGGAGTGTCTGCAAAGAGTCTTGTGATGTGATCTGTCTTCAGGTCTCTCAGCTGGTCTCTCAGCTAGCACTAGCTCCAGTTACGACCATCACACCTGGCTAATTTTTCTATGTTTTGTAGAGATGGGGTCTCCCTATGTTGCCTAGGCTGAACTTCAACTCCTAGGCTCAAGTGATCCTCCCACCTTGGCCTTCCAAAGTGATGGGATTACAGACGTGAACCATGCACTTGACTTAACTATCTTTTCTTCCATTTTTTTTTCTGAGATTTATCACTTTCTTTTCACTCTTTTGTTTTTTTTTGTCTGTGTCTTTTCTTAGTTTTGGAATTTCTGGCTCAAGATGGCTTTTCATATCCCTCATCCTGCCTATTTCTTTACTTGTACTTTATTCTCTATTTTGGTGTCTTGTATTTCCTCAGTGCTTCTTATGAACTATTCATTTGAGTCCTCTCTTTGCCATTTAATAATTTATTATTTATCTTTGAGCTTTTTTTCCTTTTTTTTTTTTTTGACATGGTCTTGCTCTGTTACCTAGACTGGAGTGCAGTGGTACAATCTTAATTCTCTGCAGCCTTGAACCCTAGGCTCAAAGGGATCCTTCTGGTTTGCCCCCCAAATAGTTGGCACTACAGACATGAGCAACTACATTCAGTCAACTTTTTTACTTTTGCTTTTTTGTAGAGATGGGATCTCATTATGTTGCCCAGGATGGTCTCAAACTCCTGGCTTCAAGCAGTTCCTGGGATTATGGACGTGAGCTCAGAGCACCCGGCCTAATTTTGTCTTTTTCTTCAATTTCTTTTCTCAGTGTCATCATTTTCTTTTCACACTTCCCTGTTTTTTTTTGTCCATATCTTAGTTTTTGAATTTCTGGCTCAAGGTGGCTTTTCATATCCCAAATTCTTGTTTGAGTATATTGGTTCCATCTGGAATGTAGCCTTCTTGCCTTGTGCTTCATGGTTGTTTTGTTGAAGGGAATTTACCTCTGTTACTATGTGTTGGCTTTTCTGTCCTTTTTAAATAATACTTCAGTATGAGTCTGTTCATCATTTTTTTTCTGTTTCATTTTTATGATATTGGGGTGTTTTACAGGATTTTTAGCTCGTTGGCTCCCTCTTCTGTCACTATAGCAAAGTCCAGATACTTTTATGGGTTTTTTGTTTGTTTTGATGGCAATGGAAGGTTGTGTGGTCTCTGAATTTTAGCTCTGAAATTTAGCCCACCTAAATTCCTCTTACTTCCCTCATTGGATTGGCTTCCAAATTTTTCCTTTTTGCCCATTTCTCTTTTGGCCATCCAATAGCCAAAGGGCATTTTCTCTCTCTTTTTTTCTTATTTATTTCCCAGAATCTACATGTTTCAAAAACTGCTCCTTAAGATTGTGCCCGCTTTTACATCTCATCCCTATAGTCAGCTCTCTCATCTGTCTGGATACCTTTATACTATTTTGAAACTTAGGGTTGACTTCATCTTTCCTCTGATGGTTTTAGATCAACCTTAAGTTCATCCCGAATTCCCTTCTCTCTTTGTCACAGTTTTTCACCCTCTACCTTTGTGTGCAAGAAGGCCTTTTGGCAGATCAGGGCAGAGGAGGAGCATGACAGATCACTTGCTGAGATTAGGTGTTTTTTTTTTTTTTCTTATTTTTATTTACAGTTGTTTTGGATTTTGGTCAATTTCTCTTTTCATGAGAGGACATGGTTTTTGTGTAGTTTTGCTGCTGCTTCTTGTTCTCTGTTTCCTCTGGAGGAAATATTGAGAGATGTAGACATAAGCAACCATCATTGTCAGCCTGGAAGTTTCCAAAGCTAGATGTTTTAAAAGTACACTTTTCACTATTTTTCTTCATTTTGAGTTTTGATGTTATATTTTGTTACCTTATTATATTTGCACACCTCTGAGCTACACATATTATCTCTATTTCATGGATGAAGAAATCAAGGTCCAGCAAGATTAAATGACTCAAGGGAGATCACACAACTAGAAACCGGTAGAGATTCTAATCAACTCTAAAATTGTTTGATGCCAAGCTCTTGTTCTTTCCACTACATCTTGCCATCTCCCTGAGTAACTGAACTTAGAAAACTCATGTATTGATGAAAGACTGCAACGTAATACATTTTTGTGATTATAAATATAAACTGTCACTTTATTCACTGTTCCTTGTTCCTCCTGTTATTTTGTATTCCTTTTATATTTTTAGTAAGCCTCTTCTCCACTGGCTGCTACTCCTTGACCTTCTAACGTACATTTTCTTTCCTATAAATGAAATCATTGACAGTAAGTGCTGTCCCTTGAAAAAATGATTCAACAGATGTCAATTTTGTTTATTTATTTATTTTTCTGATAGCTGTTTCTACTCTATCTCCCCGTAAAGCAGACCTACGATCCTTTTCCTCTTGGCCCACTTTCACTTATGGGAGGACCTATGCACACTCACCTTGCTTTCAAAACTCACTGCCTTCCCTTTGCAAACTGACTACTTCATGGAAATGATAGCCCCAAGTAGCAGTTGGCAACGGCTTTTGGCTGCCTCTTTTCTGGAGTGTGTGTGATATTGTCTGCAGTTTTCTTTAAAGTAATTTAATCTGCACCTTAGGGGTGCTTAGTTAACATTTTTGAAGTACCTTAATCATGAAACTACACTCCAGGGGTAGTTAGTTAACATTTGAAAGACCCTAATCAAAATTCTATACTCCAGAGGTAACCAGTGCATCCAGACACTGTTCTCAACCTGCACCAGTGGGTGCATTAATTAGAATAAAAGATGTAAGACGTAATTTTTCACTGATGAAGGGAATGCTATTTAAGATATGTAGTTGGCCAGTTTCCTACACAGAGCTAAGACATGAGTGGAGGCTAAGGATACAGATTTGGTGAGGGCAGCAGCCTTCCAGCCTAGGTAGGACCTTGATTTGGTCCTGTGTTTGCTGCTTTTGATGAAGGATTTGGTTTGGTTGGCTCACCTGTCCTGTGGAGTGCATTAAATCTCCATGACCCTGCATAGGCCAAATCCAGCCTACTTCTGTCTGCTTCTCCGCCGAGTGCTCCTTGGACCTGTACTCTGGCTCCACTCGTTGTTTGCATTTCTTGTCCACAGAGATGTTACTCTCAATCTTGAGTCAGATGATAGCTTTTTAATTTCTTAATTTATGTTTTTGCATATAATTATGTTTTGAGCATATTGGATATGTTAAGAGTGTGAATTTATAGTGCCATTTTGATCAGAAGCACTTGGATTATTTTTAAATTGTAACTTTCTTACAATTTTTTACTTGAGAGTATTTTCAGTATTCTGAGGCCAGGTTCCAATATGTGGGGCTTGTAGATAAGTAACTTGTTTCATACTCCAGTGGTCTAATTAGGCTGAATGATGTTTTTGAACACTCCTTTTTATATTGAATTCTATTCAGTAGTGGCAGATAGTTCTCATGTTTAGAGGGATAATATTTTTGAATACATATGATTAAGTTATATAGATTGAAATTATATACGTGGTTTTTGTAAAATTTTTGTATCATGTGTGGTATAAGGAATGACATCTACCAAGAGTTTCTATGGTTAACACTACTGTTGTCCTATATCTTAGTAACATGTACAAATATAAATGAAATAATACAGTTTATTCAGTAAAAAGTTGAAGAATGTCACCAGGACCTTTATATTCTGGGGTTTGGTGATGTATATGTATGGTATGGCATGTGTTACTGATCTTGTCTTACCAAATATACTGAGGAAAGGAAACAGCCATGATGAACTGGTGGTCCAGATTGCTTTCTGTACTTGCTAGGATACAAAGTTGTTTTTAAAATAAAATATTTAACTGCATAAATAGTCTGTTTAGCTTCTTTATATATTATTTTAAAAATTATTAGTCTATAATATAGGTATACATATAAGTAGCTATAGGCTGTGTAACCAAGGATATATACACACAAACTGTATTTAATGGAATCATGGAATTGTGGAGAATGAAAGGACCTTAGATATTATCTAGTCAATCTTTTCATGAGTCTCAGATAATTTTAGCTGTGCCCTCCTTTCATGATTCCATGCTTAGCTTCAATCACAGAGACAATTTATAGCCATTTAGACATATGTACCAATATATCCATATCTACCAATATATCCATATGTATATATATAACATGTGTTCATTTAGACATATATACCAATATATCCATATCTACCAATATATCCATATTTATACATATAATGTGTGTGTGTAGGGGGGTGTGATCACAAGCACTTGGGGCCAATAGGATTTTAGTAGAAATAACTTATTAAATATTAAAATCTTTTAATATTTAGCATTATCCTATCAGTCTGTGAAAGTCTTCAAAACTAGGATTGAGAAATCTGCACTCGTTAAGATCCTCAGAGCAAAAAAATCAAGTGTCAGAGAATTGGGAAAGGAAGTATTTCTAATTTTAAAGTGTTCTAAAACCTACACATTGAGTACATATAGTAGCAATATAGATACTAGGGAATGGTTTGGAATTCAGTACTTTGGAAATATGTATATTTTGTTATAATTCTGGTGTGAGACTTCACTGAATTCCCATTCAATTATTTTTGTACAGGGCTTTTTTCATAAAGCACCAATAATTTTACCTGACCTCACAGTGTTTTGTGATATTAGACTAGTCATGGTTGATTATATTATCCTTTTAAATTGCCTTTTAATTTTCAGCTGAAGTAAGTGAAATAGATAATATAAATTAATTAATATTGGCTCTGTTCAATGTTTATGCTCTAGGAGATTTCAGGAGACAAACAAAGATAAGCTTTTAAACAAGTGCCATTTGGGGCTGTGTCATTTATTATTCATACCTTGCTTATTTGTTGTTTTTTAATGGGCTATCTATCATATTAGTGTGCATATAAGAGGCTGTATGTGACATAATCTCAGGCCTTATTGATTTAAACTGTATTTACCTCATCACTAATCACCCTTGTAGCAGGTAGCTGCAGTGTTCAGGCGGCACTTTGTATGTGTCAGGTTTGTGACTCGTGGTCTTTTGTGAAGAGCATTTTGTCTCGTCTAAATTCCTATTACTTTTTTGTCCTCCCTAAAGCTCTGCTTACAGTTTTGTGTATTTCCACCCCCTACCCCCAAACATGCTGAATTTAGTTTGCTCACTGGCCACTAAATACTTTTCCTTCCTTGCTGTGAGGTTGGTTTTTTTGGTTTTGTTACATGGAGTACTTCTCTGTCCTGAAGTATCTAGCTTCTTCATGTGTAAAACAAAACCGGTAACTGAAATGTCATGTTCGGAAATATCAAGGACTTTTTTTGATTTGTCTTCAGAGTTGCATTGTCATCTTTAGAAGCTTAAGACTTGGTTTTATTCCAAGTTTTAATATTGAAAAAGTATATTTGTTAAATTTCATATATCAAATGCCCTCCATATGGCAGGGAAAACCATGTGAATCTGGTCATTATGCCTCTGTCTCCTCATGGGTTTCAGGAATCTAATGAGTCTAGTAAGATTCGCATCATGGATAGAGGACTTCTTCACATAAGAATAAAACTTGTGTAGTGGTTATCATGTGCGTAATTAAAATGGTTTTTACTCAATTTAAATGCTTTTTTTAATTGTGGTAAAGTCACATACCATAAAACCTACCATTTTAACTATTTTTAAATGTACAGTTCCGCAGTATTAAATACATTGATAGTGTTGTGCAAGTATCACCACCATCCATCTCCATAACACTTCTCATCTTGTAGAACTGAAACTCTGTACTCTAAAGACCAACTCCCCATTCTCCCTTTCTCCCAGCTCTTGGCAACCACCATTCTACTTTCTGTTTCTATGAATTTGACTAATCTAAGTACAGCAAAGAAGTAGAATCATACAATATTTGCCTTTTTTTTTTTTTGACTGACTCATTTCATTTAGCTTAATGTCCTCCAGGTTAGTCCATGCCATAGCATGTGTCAGAATTTCCTTCCTTTTTAAAGCTGAATAATACTCCATTGTATGTATATATCATATTTTGCTTATCCATTCATGTGTTGATGGACACTTGGATTGCTTCCACATTTTAGTGAATGTGAATAAAGCTGCTGTGAAAATGAGTGTACTCTTCAAGACCCTGCTTGCAATTCTTTGAGTACTCAATTAGATTTCCCGAATATATAGTGATTCCATTTTACATTTTTTGAGGAACCACAGTACTGGTTTTCATAGTGGCTGTACCGTTTTACATTCCCTCCAACCGTGCATAAGTGTTCCCATTTCTCCATATCCTTGCCAACTCTTGCTATTTCCGATTTTTTTGGGGGGGTTGATATTAATAGTAGCCATCCCCATAAGTGTAGGGTAGCATCTCATTTTAGCTTTGATTTGCATTTTCCTAATGATTAGTGTTGTTAGGCATCATTTCATGTGCATATTGGCCATTTATATATCTTTTTTGGAGAAATATCTATTCAAGTCCTTTGCTCATTTTCAAGTTGACTTTTTTTTATTGAATTTTGGAGTTCTGTATGTATTTTTTATATTAATCCCTTATCTGATATGTAATTTTGAATGTTTTCTCCCATTCTGTTGGTTGCCTTTCTACTCTGTCTTTTTTTTTTTTTTTTTGATACAGAGTCTTGTTCTGTTACCCAGGTTGGAATGCAGTGGTATGATCTTGGCTCACTGCAACCTCCGTCTCCTGGGTTCAAGGGATTTTTCTGCCTCAGGCTCCTGAGTAGCTGGGACTATAGGCACATGCCACCATGCCCTGCTAATTTCTTAGTGTCTTTTGGTGCACAAAATTTTAAAAAATTTCCTGCAGTCCAATTTGACTATTTTTTCTTCTATCGCTTGTGTTTTTGGTGTCGTATCCAAGAAATCATTGCCAAATCCAATGTCATAAAGCTTTTGCTCTGTGTTTTCTTCTGAGAGATGTATGGTTTTAGGTCTTATGTTAAGGACTTCGCTCAGTTTTTTGAGTTAACTTTTGTATATGGTGTTGGTTAAGGATTCAACTTCATTTTTTTGTATGTAGATATTGTTTCCCTGTATAGCATTTGTTGAAAGGCTGTCCTTTCCTCATTGAATGGCCTTAGCATTCTTGCCAAAAACCATTTGACTGTATAGATGAGGTTTTTTTTTTCCCCAGGGTTTCTTTTCTATTCCATTGGTCTACATATTTGTCTTTGTGCCAGCACCACAGTGTTTTGATTTCTGTAGCTTCTAAGTAAGTTTTGAAATTAGGAAGTCCAGGTTTCTTCTTCTTTTTCAAGATTGTACTGGCTATTTTGGGTCCGTTGAGATTGCATATGAATTTTAGGATAGTCTCTCTGTCTGCAAAAAATGTCATTGGAATTTTGATGGTGGTTGCTTTGAATTTGTAGATTGCTTTAGGTATAATAGTATTGACATCTTAACAGTAGTCTTCCAATCCATGCATTTGGGATGTGTTTTCATTCATTTATGTGTTTCTATTAATTACAGTTTATTAATTTATTTCAGCAATGTTTTATAGTGTTCATTATATAAATTTTTCACCTTTTTGGTTAATTCCTGATTTTTTAAATATAAATAGAATTATTTTTATAATTTCCTTTTGAGTTTGTTCATTGTTAGTGTAGAGAAATGCAACTGACTTTATCATAGTATATAGTCCTATAAATATGCTGCTGAATTTAGTTTGTTGGTGTTTTGAGGATTTTTACATCAGTGTTCATAAGGTATATTGGTCTGTAGTTATCTTATACTGCCTGTGTCTGGTTTTGGTATCAGGGCAATGCTGGCCTCAGAAAAACTTAGGATGTGTTCCTCCTTCTTCTAGAATTTTTTGGAAAAGTTTGGTTTTCTTTATATGTTTGATAGAATTGACCAGTGAAGCCATCAGGTCTAGGGCTTTTCTTTCGTGGGAGATTTTCAAATACTTATGTAATCTTTTTACTAGTTACAGATCTATTTGGCTTTTCTGTTTTTGTGATTTAGTGTTAATAGGTTTTATGTTTCCAGGAATTTGTACATTTCATCTATGTTATACAACTCGGTGTTGTACAATTATTCACTGTACTCTGTTGTAATAATTTATTTCTCTAGAACCAATTGTAATGTAACTTTCATTTCTAAAATGTAGTCATTTGAGTCTTCTCTATTTTTTTCTTAGGTCACCTGGCTAAAGATTTGTCATTTCTGATGATGTTTTCGAAGAACTTACTTAGTTTTGATATTGTTTTTCTATTCTCTATTTTATCTCTGCTCTAATCTTTGTTTTCTTTCTTCTGCTAGCTTTGGTTTAGTTTGTTCTTTGTTTTCTAGTTCCTTAAGCTGTAAAATTAAGCTGTTGTTTTGATGTCTTTCTTGTTTTATACTGTAAGCATTTATAAATATAAATTTCTTTTTTTATTTTTGCTATTCCTGCATCCTGTCAATTGTCTTTCATATGTTGTGTTTTCATTTTCGTTACTCTTTAAGTAATTTTCTAATTTCCTTTGATATTTCTTTTTTGTTCATTAGTTTTTAAAGAATGTTGGTTTACACAAATGTGTAAATTTTCCCTTTTTAACTTTACTGATTTCTATCTTCATCCCTACTTAGAGAAGATACTTTGTATGATAATTTCTACTTAAATCTGTTGAGATTAATTGGCAGCCTAATATATGGTTTGTCCTGGAAAATGTCCCATATGTACTTGAGAAGAGTGTGTATGTTGCTGTTTTGGGGTAGGGTGTTCTGTTTATGTCTGTTGTTAGATCTAGTTGGTTGATTGCGTTAAGTCTTCTGTTTCCTTATTTCTGTGTGGTTGTTCTATAAATTATTGAGAGTAGGCTATTGAAGTCTTCAACTATTGTAGAACTGCATATTTTTGCCTTATATTCTGTCGGTTTTTGCTTCATATATTTCGATAGTCTGTAATTAGGTTTATAAATGTTGGTAATGGTTATATCTTCTTACTATATTGAGCCTTTTATTAATGCATAATGTCCTTTGTCTCTTGTAATCATTTTTGATTTAAATTCTATTTTTTTCTGATATTAGTATAGCTACCTCTGCTCTGTTTTTTCAACTATTTGCAGGAAAGATATTTTTCCAGCCTTTTACTTTCACTCTGTTTTTGCCTTTGAATCGATTTGTGCTTTTGTGGACAGTATATAATTGGATCATTAATTTTTATTTATTCTTCTAGTCTCCAACCAATCTTTTGGTTGGACAGTTTAACCCATTTACATTTAAAGTAATTACTGATAAGGAGTGACTTATTTCAGAAATTTTGTTATTTTCTAGATGCATTTTTTTGCCCCCCATATTCTACATTACTGTATTATTTTGTGTTTAGTTGTCTTTTTATAGTTAAATGTTTAAATTCTTTTCTCATTTCCCAATGGTATACATTCTGTAGCATTTTTCTTTGTGCTTAACATAGGAATTATATTTTACATTCTAAAGTTTTAACTCTCTAACTTGAATTTATATCAGTTTAACTTCAATAAAATACAAAACCTTCACTCCTTTAATGGCTCTGTCCCTGCCATTTCTGGTTGTTGATATCACAAAAGTACATCTTTATACACTGTGTGCTCAAAACTATGAACTAATAATTCTTTTAAATGCATTAGCTTCTTATGTAGAAAACAATGTGGATTTACATGTCAAAGTTAGCAGTAATACTAGCTTTTAGACTAATAATTGTGTTTAAAAAATCTTTTAATGTCTTAAATTATGTAGAAAACGAAAGTTACAGTTAGAAATCATTGTCTTGTTGCAATACTACTAATTTTTATAATTGCCTAAGCATTTATCTTTATTGAGATATTTATTTCTTCATATGCCTTGTAGTTACTGTCCAATGTCCTTTCATTTGTAAGATGCAGGACTTTCTAAAGCGTCTTTTGGATGACAGTCTTGATGGTACCGAAATCCTGTAGCTTTTGTTAATCCTGTAGCCGTCTTGTTTGTTTGTTTTTAGCACTTTGAATTAATCCACCGCCTCTGGCCTCTGAAGTTTCTGATGAGAAATCTGTGGATAATCTTATTGAGGATCTTGTATGTGATGAGTTACTTCTCTCACTACTTTTAAGATTCTCTCTGTCTTTTGAAAGTTTGATTCTAATGTGTCATGGTATAGGTCTCTTTGAGTTCCTCTCACTTGGAGTTTGTTGAGCTTTTTGGATGTTTATATTCATGTGTTTCATCAAATTTGAGATGCTTTCTGCTCTTACTTCTTCAAATATTCTCTGCTCTTTTCTCTCTTTATTCTTTCAGAACTCCCAGAATATCTAAATTAGTGCATTTGATTGTATCCTGTGGGCTCTATTCACTTCTCTTCAATATTTTTTCCTTCTGTTCTTCAGATGATAATTTTTTATTGTCCTATCTTGATGTTTGCTAATTCTTTTCTTCTCCCTGCTCATATCTGCCTTTGAATCTCTCTAGTGAATTTTTCATTCCAGGTATACTTTTCAGCTCAAGAATTTCTTACTCATTTTTTAAATTAGTTGTTGTATCTCTTTATTGATACTGCCAGTTTGTTTGTACATCATTTTTTTCTTGACTCTCTATATTTTTTGTTAGTTATTTGAGCTTCTTTAAGACAGTTATTTTTAAAAGTTTTTTTCTTTTCTTTTTTCTTTTTGAGACAGAGTTTTGCTCTTGTTACCCAGGCTGGAGTGCAATGACGCGATCTTGGCTCACCGCAACCTCCACCTCCTGGGTTCAAGCAATTCTCCTGCCTTAGCCTCCTGAGTAGCTAGGACTACAGGCACACACCACCATGCCCAGCTAATTTTTTGTATTTTTAGTAGAGACGGGTTTTCACCATGTTGACCAGGATGATCTCAATCTCTTGACCTTGTGATCCACCCGCCTCGGCCTCCCAAAGTGCTTTTCTTAATGTATCTACCATTAAGTCTTTTTCAGGGACAGTTTCTGTTGATTTTTTTCTTTGAATGGGCCGTATTTTTCTATTTGTATGCTTTGTGATTTTTTTTGTTGTTGTTATTGAAAACCGGGCATTTGAGTTTAATGATGTGATGACTCTGGAAATCAGTTTGTTTCTGTTTTCCAGGATTTGCTGGGTTTTGATGTTGTTATTGTTTTGTTTTTTAAATTATTGTTGGCAGTGTCTATCCTAAGGATCAGCCTGAGTGTTAATATAAGATCTCCTCAAATTAAGCTTTTTTAGGCCTGCACCTTTACATGAGTATGCATGGTCACTTTATAATTTTTTCAATACATGCATTTGTTTTTGAATGTCTTAGTCCTAATGTTTGCCTTTAAAAAGGGGAGCAAGAGAAAAATGAAGGCAGTTGCGGGGAAGACTGCTGGCTCTTTAAATTCCCTGAAATTTACATCAGCAAGAGTGGGAGGGGCTTAAAAAATTGGAGGGGGTGCAAGAACAATGGTCATCCACTTCTTTGTACCTCTGTGATTAGAGGAAGTAATCAGCTATCAGAGCATAGATTCCTGACACTTGGCAGGCGGGTCCATTTTGCTCACTCTGTCCCCCACCAGGTGCGTGCAAGCTACTCCAGGAACAGGTACAGGGATGTCTGCCACAGCGCCGGGTAGCTAAGGTAGTAAGAGCTGTAATTGACTGAAATTAACCACAATTTGCCATCCAAGACTTCCCTTGGAAGTTGCAAGCTTTCTGTAGACTCCAGAGTTACAAAACAGTTATATCAGACAGATACTGCCAGTGCAGTCATGTAGGTCGGGAGATTCCTGGTGCTTCCTACTCCGCAGTTTTCCCAGAATTCTCCTTAAGTGCATTTTGTAAGTTGGGAACCCCCAAGATAGGGACTGAGGAGAATGGCCTACAGTGGATTTCACATCACCTGAAGTAGAAGTTTTAGAGACTTTATGTAGCAGTTACAAGAACTCATTACATATACGGGATGTTTTCTTTCTTCCCTGGTAGATTTCAGTACCATTCCAGAAGTGCTGACTAACTTAGAATGGCTTGTAGTCTAATTGAGTTTAAATCTGCTAAGGAAGAATGTATTTATTCTTTCAGGATATTGGCACATTTTAAAAATTTCTTATTTTTTTTTGAGGGATGGAGGACAGAGGTGGATGGGGAAAACTTTTGACTGCTAGGCTCCATCTTCAGGCTTGTACTGACTTTTGCTTTTGCATATCTTAATCCAGCCATGTGTAAAATGAGGCAGTTACTTTTAAGCCAGAGATTTGTAAACTCCGGTTTTTATGGCAGTTGTGAAACCTGGGATTCCTATGTGAAGTTTTGCATATATATACATTCTTTGGAGATCAAGGCCTATTGCATTCAGGAGATAATGGAGATCTCCTATCACCAGTTCTTCCCTCTCCCCAACTTGCCACAGGGATTAAAAACCAAAGTTTTGGCTATTCCATTTCAATGTCAGATTGTTTGAGTGAATGCTGTATTCTAAAGATCTACAGAGGCTTTTGACATATAATATTACTTCTCAGAGAACTTTCATGGATTATTAGCAAGATCTGTCTCCTATAGAGAATGATGTTGTAGCACACACGTTTAAAGAAAAACAGAAGTTTGTTCTTTTGTATTTATGAAATACCTCTTCATTACTCTATTTTCTCAAAGTCTTGTCTCACTTCTAAGGGTATTGTTTTTCCTTAATCTTTTTAAAAAATTTATTACAAGTTTTATTTATTTACCACTCATTCCCCTGTGTGTATTTATGATGTCTTTTTCTCCAGCGACTTATCACTTCTAACTAACAAATACAAACCTGAGGCTAGGATCCAGCTCTTTAGAATTCTCTTACAGCTCTACGTATGGCATTTTATAAACAACGAGTGCCTAATAAATGTCATAAGCCAGCGGACTCACGGCAGAAGTAGTAGTCTGTGGAAAACTTCCCATGGTGATTTGTTTACTCATTTTTATTGCATCTGCCTCTTATTACTAACTGATGGGTATGATTTGAGGAATATAAATGTTATTTTGTGACTCTTGGATGGTTACTTATAAATAAAAGTTAATTGAAAAATCCTCTTTAATTCTTTAAGGGAGTAATCAAGGCAGTGATTTCATTTATTAGACTGCTCTGTTTTGGGGTTTTTGAGTGGAACCTGTATCTATTATTATTATTATTTAATTTTTCAGTGAGGGAGATAAATCTGCAGGACATCAAAGAAGATTTAGAGTTGGATCCAGAGGACAACAGCACCCTTTTTATGGGTATCCTCATTAAGGGTCTGGCGAAACTGAAGAAGATCCCAGAGACAGTTAAGGCAATCATAGAGCGCTTGGAGCAGGAGCTGAAGCAAATTGTGAAGAGGTCTACAACCCAGGTGGCAGACAGTGGCTATCAGCGTGGGGAGAACCTTACTGTGGAGAACCAACCAAGGTAGGTATGAGTGTAGTTTGTATTTTTCACAACTCTGGTACATTTCTACAGCGGGGTATAAGTGACTTACCTTCTTTTCTTGAACTTAGGATACTATAGCCCATATAGGCCAGGTGCAATGGCTAATGCCTGTTATTCCAGCACTTTGGGAGGCTAAGCCTCGTGGATCACTTGAGTTTAGGACTTCGAGACCAGCCTGTATGGGTAGTGATTTCCCGTCTTTACTAAAAATACAAAAATTAGCTGGGCATGTTAGTGCACCCCTGTAAACCCAGCTACTCAGGAGGCTGTGGCAGGAGAATTGCTTGAATGTGGGAGGTGGAAGTTGCAGTGAGCCGGATCACGCCACTCCACTCCAGCCTGGGTGAAAGAGCGAGACTTCATCTTTAAAAAAAAAAAAGAATACTATAGCTTATACAGACTTAGATTGGTAAAAAACAGCTTGACTAGGCATAATTCAGCTGTCTGTTTTCTCATGTTGTTGAAAAATTTTAAAACATATTGTCACTGAGTGAAAAATATGGACATATTTATAATAAAGATTGTCGATATTTAGACATATTTAAAGAATAAATAAATTGAATGAAATAATGTGGCAGCTATTGTACACATACTAAATACTAAACAATGTTCAAGGCAATTTATGTATATTATCTCATTTAATTCTCACCACAACTCTACGGGTTAGTTATTAGTATGCATATATTGCAGTTCAGAGAACTGGAGCTCAGAGATTGAATAATATAGCAAGCTCTTAGAACAGGTGGCTTGTCTTGGTGTTGAATACTAGTCCATTTGATTCTAAAATCCATGGTTTTGCCTCTGTCTGATGCTTTCTTCTTTAATGTGTAATGATATTTTCCAATAGACAAATCAGTCTCAGGAATTTTTACTGAAAACAATAAATAAGGTTTGAATTGCATAATTCTTGTTTCATATGGAGAGTATTGAAATTGAATTCCGATTCTAACTTTGTGACTATCATATACTAGGAGATCCTGCATGATAAACTAGAAGGAATCATAATCTTGTAGATATGATGTTAAGGATATATCTACTGCTTATACTTAGGGCTTAAATTTTTTTTTTTAAAATAAGATAAAGTTAAGGAGAAATAATAATAACTCATTTGGTATAGAGTTCTTTAGACTTATTTAAATTTTTTGGAAAAATTAATGTATTCTGTATTTCTGTATTCTTTTGTATATCTAACTGGTTTCATTTAACATTTCAAAAATGATTTCCTTGTGAACTTGATTCAAAAGTACTATGATTAGTGAAAGGAAATACCCTCTATCCTTCTCCTGCCACAGAATGTTCTAAAGTAAATATTTGGCCAGTTGCGGTGGTTCATGCCTGTAATCCCAGCACACTGGGAGGCCGAGGTGGGCAGATTGCCTGCGGTCAGGAGTTTGAGATCTGCCTGGCCAACATAGCGAAAGGCCTACTCTACTAAAAATACAAAAATTAGCTGGGTGTGGTGGCACATGCCTGTAGTCTCAGCTACTTGGGAGGCTGAGGCACAAGAACTGCTTAAACTGTGAAGGTGAGTGTTGCAGGAACTGAGATCACACCACTACTGCACTCCAGCCTGGTTGACAGAGTGAAACTTCGTCTAAAAAACAAAATAACAACAACAACCCCCCACCAAAAAAAAAACCAAAGTGTATTTTTAATGGGTTTTGGGACCTGACTGTATCCCTGCTATGTGATTTGCAAAAAATGATACTTGTCTTACATAAGAGTTGCTTGCTCTAGATGTAGTTATATGGTTGTGGTGCTTATTGGAATGGCACCAGTAAGTACTATAACATTCATGCATGTGTATGTGAATACATGTTTATTATCAATGTCTTCCTCAATTCCGTGTTCTTTTTTTTTTTGAGACGGAGTTTCGCTCTTGTTACCCAGGCTGGAGTGCAATGGCGTGATCTTGGCTCACTGCAACCTCCGTCTCCTGGGTTCAGGCAATTCTCCTGCCTCAGCCTCCCGAGTAGCTGGGATTACAGGCACGCGCCACCATGCCCAGCTAATTTTTTGTATTTTTAGTAGAGACGGGGTTTCACCATGTTGACCAGGATGGTCTCGATCTCTTGATCTTGTGATCTACCCGCCTCGGCCTCCCAAAGTGCTGGGATTACAGGCTTGAGCCACCGCGCCTGGCCCCGTGTTCTTTGATCACTTACATCACGATCCAGAGAAGCTGAAGAATGGTTCTTTGAACTTTGCCTTCTTTCTTTGCGTGGTACCTGGATTTTTGCGAAGACCTTTTGACTCCTTACTGATGAGTACTCTGAAATTCTGGTTTGCTCTTAGCCCTGTTGCTGCAAGTTCCCAGATGAATAGAGTGAACTTTCCTAGGGAAATAACATTACTATAGTATATTTTGGAAATAAAACGAAAGGGCATGGATCAATAGCTTTTCTGCAGATCTCATTATAGTACCTTTAAAAGCACTGTGTCTTTCATAGGATTTTCATCTTTGTTTTTTCACCTTGCCTAAACCCCTTACAGAATTCACGAGTGGAAATTATAGCACTAGAAATATAATAGAAATTCAGCACATTGCCCTGGGAAATACTAAATATTTCTCTATGAGGAATGAGTCAGCAGCAGGATTTTTTCCCTGTTAAGTTTCTTTTTGTTGTCAGTAGTTTAGAAATCTTTTGTAGGCAGGATATATTGGACACTAACAAGTGAATGAGCTGTTTGCCTTGGCTTTATGTCTGTAACATAATCCCATTTTGTAAAACATACAGATTCAAAATTTGGAAGCCAAACTGTTTATTTCTCATAATAGTGCAGAGAAAGCAAATATTTGGAGTAAACCACTTGGTTAGAAGATCAAAGATTAAATTTTGGGGCTGGGATTCCAAATGAGTGATAATGTTGAGCACATCTCAAAATTATCAAATGGTGGTTGTGTGCTATCAGATGCTTTAAAACTTTTCAGGAATTCTCTTGAATTAAGCACAATAATTAAAAAATGATAAGCATTGTTGCTTCTAGAGGATCGGAATTTTAGTAGTAATATTGTCAAATTATCACTTGAAGCTTGTGGTGCATTGAACTTTACTTAGGAAGGTATTAGTGGCATTTATTTCAGAGAGAAGTAAAATCACATTACTTGGCATTATTATTATTGTTTACCATTCAAGGAATTTCATGGCTACACATGCATGAATTTATTTTTTTAAAGGAAGTTGGAACATAGGCCAAAAAAATTCATGAATTCTTGTTCCCCAGCATGCATATTTTCCCCCCACCCTCCAGTGAAATAGCCTGTTCCAAAATGTTAGCTATTCTGAGACAAGATACTGTAACTTTTTCTAAAAGTTTCATCATCTTATTAAATATATTCTGGTTGTGATGCATCGCAGGCTTGTTTTCATTTGTTTTTATGTAAAGAGAATCAATGTGTGCTATTTTGCTAGAAATGTAGAAGGAAACAAGCTAGTGAATTCTTTCTTGCTTTTAGTTTCTACAGAGCCAGGATACTTTCCCAGCCAGTTTTAAAAAAATCACTTTGGTGACCTACTTATTATTTTATTTTGTTTTTGATCTCCCAAACTATCTGTTGCCTATTTTTAGGAGAAATATTTTATTTTTTCTGTTCATTCATAATCTTTCAGTGTCTTTAAGCCTCCATTTACTATTAAAGGAAAATATTCAACTACAATTATTGCTAACTTGATAAACATTAGGGTAACATGTGCCTTGCTAATTTACCAGAACCACCTGCTACCCATTATTTCTCTAGAAAGACAGGCAGCATCTTCAACTTCAGATGGTGACTGTGGCCTGAAGCCTCTGCATTTCAGAATCAATTTCTTCAACTTCTGCTGCCTAATTGTTGATTCTTTCCCAAAATCTAATTCATGAGTATTTTTATATTATTTTTATTTGAAAGAAGCTGGAAGGAGTTATGTAATATTTAACAAATAAGAAAAGCATAAGGAAGAGATGGAAGAAAAACTTCTCAAAGATGTGATATCTTGTCAAGAATATGGAAGAAAAGAGAATGTGGAAAAAGAGAAATTGGTATGTGTGAGGAAAATTGGCCTGTTTAAATGTGAAGGCAAAAATTAATTGCAGGAAGAGATGGTGGAGGTCAGCTTCACTTAGATAGAGCTGTTGGTCCTAGAGAGGGCAGGAAGCATTGAGTGAGTTGGAGCCATGGCTGCCAGGGAGATCTTTCCCTCTTTTGGAAGGAAACCATTTTAAAAGGGTCATTGACCTCTCTTATGAAAAAAGATTAAATGTCAGATGTGAAAAGCAGAGAACTTTGTGTGTTTTTGGCTTGTTGTGATATTAAGAAAGATTCATGGAAAACATGGGTGAGAAATATACTTTAATGCTAAAAGTAGTTGTGTTTGGATAGTAACGTTGTAGTCTTTGTTTTTTCCTATTTTGCATCTTAAGTTATGGTGAAAAAAATTCATTATCAAAAAATTAAGTTATTAATCGGATTATTTTAATAACAAGAAATTATTAGAAATTAAAATGCCTATATAGCTATGAATGTTTATAAAACTAAATTTTAATATAGAAAAATATAATACCTGTTTTTAGACCAACTGGACAGTGTTCATTAATTGTATTATATATGTGTATCTTTGTATATGTTTGGTTATTTATTGACTGCTTCTAGAATGCAAGAGAAGAGAGCACTAGTTTGTCTTGTTTAGCACTGGTGTATCTCAAGAATCTAGGACGGTGCCTACCTGACCCCTAATAAATATTTGTTGAACGCGAGAAGAAATTCCACATTTATTAAATATCTGCAGTGGACTGGACATTGGTCTAAAATGTCCAGTGAATTAGATCTGGTCCCTGTCCTCATGGAGTTTAAAGGAGAAGAAAGGCATTGCTCACAGAACCCTAAGGTGTGAGAAGAAAGCAGCCAGATTCTTGATATGCCATTTTCATTGTTTTTGTTTACCTCTGTGTTGATTAAATTTTTACTATTGCCAAGTGTGCTTTTCTTAGAGACAATGCCAGTTTTTCATGTCATGAATAGTGTTTGAGAGTTCCTATATCCCCTTGCCAACAGGTTGTATTATCAAATGCTTTTATCTCTGCCAATCCGAGAGGTGAAAAATGGTATTTCCAGGGTGGTTTGGATTTGCATTTTTATTATAAGTAAGGTTAAACTTCTTTTCTTTTGTATAAAAGTAACTTGTCATGATATCTGGGTTATATCCGGATGTATTGCTTCAAAATAATCTGAGTTGAGAGTGGGTGAAGCTATAGATACAACAAGCCATGAAATAATACTGAAGCAATGAATTCTAATATGTTTATCTTTTTTTGATTTGTAGGAACCCTTTACATTTTTCTAGTATGTTTGTCTTTTATTATTATTATTTTTGAGATGGAGTCTCATTCTGTCACCCAGGCTGGAGTGCAGTAGCATGGTTTTGGCTCACTGCAATCTCCACCTCCCAGATTCAAGCCATTTTCTTGCCTCAGCCTCCTGAGTAGCTGGGACCACAGGCATGTGCTGCCTTGCTCAGCTAATTTTTGTAATTTTAGTAGCGATGAGGTTTCACCATGTTGACCAGGCTGGTCTTGACCTCCTGATCTCAAGTGATCCACCAACCTCAGCCTCCCAAAGTGTTGGGATTACAGGTGTGAGCCCCTGCTCCCGGCCATATGTTTGTTTTCTATTGATTTGTAGGAACTTTTTACATACCTAGGAAATTAGTTCTTTGGGATTTATTTTGTAACTTTCTGCCAGTTTCTTTCTCTTTTGACTTTATGATCTTTCTGGGCATGTAAACATTTGTTTTAATTTTTTATGAGGCTATATTTTATCTGTGTTTTATAGCTTCTCGGTTTTGTGTCATACTTAGATCTTCCCTACCCTTAGATTATAAATAAAATTTTCAACACTTTTCTAGTACTTATATAGTCTCATTCTTAATATTTATATCTTTAATACATCTGGAATCTGAAGGAGTGGCCAAATTACATTTGAGTACACTTGACATGTATGAAACTGTATGGTAAGGGGTTGTATACCCCTTTCATTTCTGTCACGCATGTACCTTGATTATCTGTGTTAGCTGCATAATTGCTGAATAATTCTAACACTGAATCTTTTACACTATAGTCATGGTTCTTTTCAAGGTTGGTGTTTGCTTCATTTTCTAGAAGTCTTTCTTCCCTCCTGGTTTCTCAGTCTGTGAAGACTAGATTTTCAGAAATACATTGAATTATGGCTCTAAAATTGGAAAAATATACTTTTGAAATGTTTTTTGTAATTTAGAGGCTAGAATTCAGGATGAGAGCATACTGATGTAATAGAACATTCTAATAAAATTGTTTTATCTGTGAAGAAGACTAAAGGCTCAGGCCTCAGAAATGGTTTTATAGTATAAATACAATGTTTATGGAAAAATAAATGAAATATTGCTCATGATTTTTTTAGACCTGTGGCTAGAGTCAGGCATGAGTTTCTTTTTCACATAAATAGCATTTCCTTTCATCTCTTCTTTCTATATTAGTTACCCTTCTTCTAAGAATCTGAAATGCAGGACATGGTAGAGTTGGTCATTTTATTTTACAGAAAAGTCATTTAAGAACAGCTTTGAAGCAAGGTCAGGCATTTGTCCTTGTGGCTTCTTATAGCCATTCCCAAGCACCGCATGTAGCACCTGGACATGCTTGGAATCAGGAAGGGCCTCTGTGTAATTTAGATGAGTAGTTAATTCGTATCAAAGCAAGCGGGAAGCAAGTAAATTTAACTTCAGTGATTATGATTCCATTTGATTAAATCTCTACTTTTGATTACACGTATCAGTGAGAACATGCTTTAAATATACCCAACTATTAAATATTGAAGGGGATGAATAGGATGAACCCGGGACATATAGAAGAAATTCCACTATTCTTCAACTAGGATATATCCCCTGCAGCTTAAATGAAATATTTTTAGAACAAATGAAAGGAATTAATTTTTTTTTTTACATATGGGACTTATTACTCCAATTGTTAACTAAAATATATAACTCATTACCATGGAAGGTCCCAAGCCTATATACTTTCTAGTAAGACTTAAATAAATTAATTGATAATAGCTTCATCACGTACACAGTGACTTAGAGATGTTGATAATGTTCATAGTTCTTTTGTAAACATGATGTTGGGCAGCTGTCATTCTGGTTGGGTATTGTTCTTTGATTTACAGTCATTGGAAAAGGTTTCTTGGCTGAATAGTCCAGCAATGTTACTCAGTATTATATTTCTTAAGCCTTTGTTTTTTATGTGGCAAAGTGAAAGAAACAAAGAAACATGAACTCGGCTCTCGATTTCTCTTGTTTTACTTGCTATAGAGGTTCAAATTGGAGATCGGAGCAGGCAGAGGACTAATAGATACAGTCTGTTTCATGGACCGTCATAACTTCGTTTAGATGTCAACCATTGTGCTGTATCAAGGCTGCTTTTCTATTTGCTAGAGTGGGAGCTGCCTTAGGTTTTGTCATTTTTGTGCACTTGCTAGTGTCATAATAGGAAAGGTACTCCAGGCTCGAACTGATACTGGATCTTTTCATTGCAAGAACAAACTAACCTATGTCAAAGGAAATTGTTCCATTGATGATGTGTAGGGGTGGTGTCATAAATGATTCAAGCACCTTCATGTGTATTGTCCGGGCTCTTCTAGCTCCTGGCGCATCCCCTTGCTATAGTCTCTAATGAGATTAGACTGTGAGTTTATAAGGGTGTAGGAGAGTTTAACTTTGTGTTTGAAGCCTGATTAGGGCTGGGCACATATTAAATGCCTAAGAGTTTATTTTTATGAAGATGTGGTTGCCAAGGCTGGAATGCCCAATCATCATGGCTCACTGTAGCCTTGACCTCCTGGGATCAAGAGATCCTTCTGCTTTAGCCTCTTGATGTGAATACCGTGCCTGGCTATTTAAAATTAGTTAGTTAGTTAGTTTGTTTTGTAGAGATAGTGTCTCACTGTGATTTCCCAGGCTAACCATGAACTCCTGGTCTCAAGCAGTCCTTGAACTTTAGCCTCCCAAAATACTGGGATTACAGGTGTGAGCCACCATGCCTGGCCAGTTTTAATCAATGAATGAATAAGAAAAAGATGCAAAGAAGATAATTTTTTAAATAAGTGGAAGTGATTTTTTTTTTTTTAGCATTATTGTGGACCCACATCACAAGCCTCACTTGAGAGCTGGAAATGCAAATTTCCCCAGGAAGGGGTGGAATGTTTGAGTGCAGGGCCCACAGGACTCTGTGCTTTAGTTGATTCTTATGCACACTGAAGTTTGAGAACACTCTTTAGATAACATCAGGAACATCATAGAGTTTTGCAGTTTTGTAGTATTCATGCTTTGCAAAGCAGTCTGCCATCTGGTATCTCACCTGAGTGAGCCTCACCACTGGCCTCCTCACAGGCAGGAGCATTATTATTAATCCCAGATTTACCCAGAGAAATGTGAAAGCTGAAATAATTTGACAGTTCACAAAGCTTGTTCGTGGTGCAATTAAGATTAGAAGTAGTCTTTTTCCACCATTAAGTTTGCTTTCTGGCTTATATAAAGATGATGTTGCTAACACATGTCATGGGCCTGATTTTGTTTGTCCTCAGAAGGACAATATCTATACTAAATATGCATTTTCCTGCCGATACCCCACGTTGTGGCCAGTGGCAGGCCTCAGAAATAGCTGGACATGTTGAGAAACGTGAAAAGCGCCACGGAGTGCCTGGAGTCTAATTAGGTCACTTGAGAATCAAATTTTATTATCTAAACAATTGTGCTAGAGGCATTCTTGTATCGTTTAGGCATTCTAAACGATATACAAAAAGCACTAAGAATATGCACCTAAATCTTAACTTTTGTTATCCCTGAGGAGTGGATTTATGGATAATTTTTCTAATATTCCACTACAATGAAATATTACTTTGGAATCAGGGAAAGGATTTCAAAAGAATGATCCTGGTACTTTAATTCAAAGAAAGAGGGCCTGGGTTTATTTTCTAATTTTCGCCACTAACTTGGCATACATCAGGATTAGACGTGTGAGATTATCTCTCCAGCATTCAGAAATGACTTGGCAAGGAGGGAGAAACACAGGAAGGAAGTGACTAGAGCCAGGCCCCAGTTCAGTATTCTTGTTACTTTTACTGTGTTTCATTCTATATACTACTGATTTTTTTCCTGCTCTTTTCATAGAGCAGATGGAGAGTTAGTCAGCACTTTTTAAATAGTAACCCCTTTTTACATGAAGATTTATTAATAAATGGTAAAACTTATTTCTATCCCTTTAAAGTAGGTATTAGTTAACCTTGAAGATTAAATGAGCTCTATGTCCTATTTGAAATGAAAAATAGTAGCCTTCTAAGCCGATTACGGAATTGTGTATAAGAGATATAGGCAGGTAAAACAAAGAACATTTTTATCTAATTGATTGTACATTTCTTTTTATAAAATTATAAATTTTTTTATATACAGTCTAAGCTCTGAGTTCACTACTTTCTTCCCTTTTAAAGAATAGTGGGAGGGAAATAAACATTGTGTGGTTATTGCCTTTGTCTGTCAGTGGGGAAACATAGAACCCTGATATTAAGGTCCCAGCAGATAAGTAGTAGAACAGAACTGATTTTTCTACCTTGTGTGTACCTTTGCTTCGTGACCAAGTAAGGCAGCTTCTTGGCGGCAAACATGGGTTTTCCAGCCAAATGACTAATTCAAGGTTCCCTGGATGTTAAATTTAGATTCAGGTAGTCTTATCCCACCTTAAATACTGAACATTTTTCACAGCTTGATGATGCAGCTTTACACTGTAGCTGCTTCTTGCCTTGTGTAACTGTGACCATTCCTTAACATGTGCCTCTTCTTAGCCTTCTGCCTTTTTTCATGGTGCACTTGAAGGTGAGATACATAGGGATCGCTTCCGGTAGGAAGTTAGTAGATGATCTGGGAGAATAAGTAACATTTTACTTCTCTAAGAAGCCTGGTTTTAAAAACGTACTGGGTAATTGTGTTTAAAGAAACACTTTTCTTCATCCTGATACTTTTTTGTTTTAAATATAAAATCGATTTTATTGCAATATTGTTAAAGTTGGCTATTAGTGTGTGTATCATTCAGTTCCTAATTCTACCTTGTGTTCTCATGTTTAGCTTGATAAGGTTACCTTTTTGAGAGCATAGTTTTGTGTGACATATTTTTGTATTGTGGGCTTCTAAAAGGAGGATATAATCTATAACACTTATTTTCTTACCACGTCTTATCTGTAATCAGGCCTCTGTCTCTCCCATTCTGCTGGAACCCACTTTTTCATTCCTTCATCAACAAATACTCATTTATCGCCTATCATATACTATTTTGCCAATTGGTGTTATGCCAAATATTGGAATAAAGTAGTAAATCAGAAACTTATACCCATAGTGAACTTACAGTAGAGGGGAAGAGGAAAGGACTAACGGGAAGGAGACTAGTTTGAGGACTGTTTTATTAATCCTGGCAAAAGGCAACATGGCCTGCATGAGCAAGCTAACGGTGGCAATGGAGTGAAGTGGGCCTACCTGAGAGAAAGTAAAGAGGTAGCAATAAAGAGAGTTGGTGTGGCTTGGGTATGAGGGAAGAGGGCAGGTAAGGAGTTTTTGCTGGGACAAGCATTACCATTTACTGATGTAGAGAACATGAAGAAATAGGTTTGGGGAAGAATATGATGAGTACCACTTAAGTCATGTTAAGTGTGTGGTCTGCAGCTCAGGGGAGTAATCTGGCCAAGTGATAATGTGTGAGAGTTGATAGCCAGTAGATAATTGAAGGTGTAGGGGTGAATGAGCTCAGCTAGAGAGAGTATGAGGGTTGAGAAGAGTTTACTGCATTTAAGGAACAGGCTGAGGGTGAGGTTCCTGAGAAAGAGCAACTGGAGAGGTGGCAGGAAAGCAGAAGAGTGGAGGGTTGTGAAGACAGTGGAAGACAGCGTTTCAAGAAAGCATGAGTGGGCAGTAGAAACAAGTGTAGTGGCTATTTGATTAAAGGCCAAAGTAGGGTTCTTGGATAGAGCGAAATAATTATTTTTTAGCAACAGTTGTTTTAGTAGACTCCCAGGGGTGAAAATCTGTTTGCAGAGAGAAGTAAGAGGCGGTATAGACAGTTCTGTTGGCTCTCTTTCTAGCCTTGGCTTCCCTAGCATTATAGAGGACTAATATCATTTTGACCTCGTTTCTAACACCCCTAAACATTCTTCAAAATTGTTTCCTTTGTTCTGTTCTTATCTCTGAACTTCAGTTTCCTTATCTATAAAATGGGGATAAAGTAGTACCTTTCTCATAGGACTGTCCCGAGGATGAAATGAGATAATCCAAGTAAATCACATAACACAGTGCCCAGTGTGTTGTTGTGAGTAATTAGGAAAGGGTGACTATGATGAGCATAGTTCTCTTTTTTGTTGCTGTCATGATTTCATCATCATTGTCACTGGTATTTCAGTCTTACTTTCTGGGGGATCTCTTCCATTATGACAGGTCGCTAAGTATCTGCTCCCTGTAGAAGAAGGACTTCAGGTCATTATCTTTCATCCTAGACTTCTGCTCATATTGTCATCCTGTATTGCTCATTTGTTTACTCATGAACTCATTTGCCCTCAAAATTTGACTGTTTTCTTTATTCTGGACGTTGGCCCATGTGCTGTAGGAGAGATATGTTTCCAAAAACTATAAAATAGGGATTCTGCCTTTGCTTTCTGGCCCAGGAGGCCATACATACCTGTTTTGTCACTTCTCTCAGTTCATTTTAGCAGTTTGTTTGGAGGGACTGTAGAATCACAAAGGAAAGTTAGAATTCGCTCTTATTCTGTGGATTAGGCCTCTTTGGTTATAAGTATCAGAAATTGAAATCACCTAACTTAATCAAAGAGGGGCTTTGTATTAGAATGATACAGAATGATCATTATGGAATATAAGCAGGACTTTACTAACCAAGCTATAGGAAGGAGAGAGATTCAGGGCCTTAGGAACATCCAGAGAATGTCTTATCTCCTTTCCTTCCCTCTAGATAGTAAATGTTAAAGGTACAGAAATCAATTCATTGTTAATTTTAGTTTGCTTTTTTTTTTAGCGTTACATTTTTTAGTGTTACTTAGCATATTTTTGTATATAGCCCTCACTGTCAATTTCTGATTAGGAAATTGTGACTGAGGAACCTGAGATTTGAAGTCTGTGATGTTTTGAAAGTCCCATGTCTATTTAGCACAGCTGGTATTTGAGTCCCGGTTTTTAATTCCAGTGCATTTTGCTGGCATTTATACCTCATTGCCATCCAGGGTTAATATTTTCTTTCACCAACTGTGATGCTGTATTGGGTATTCCTACATATTGTTTTGTGACCTTGGAAATAACCTGCGAGAAAGGGGTATGTGGGTAACTTTTTTCTGAAGGGTAGAAATTGCAGTTAATTGAAATTCAAATCTCTAAGTTTCTTAGGCCTTTACTAATTCAATTCAACCTAAGGAATCATGAGGTAATTTAATGATCTTGCTTGCCTTTTTGTTTTTTAAGATCAGTGGTGAAAACCTTGATCCTAACAGGATGTAAGCAACTGAGCTAGCTGCAACATAATGTTTTATTTCTATTATTTAATATTTTGTGATGCGAGTGGGGCAGGGAATGATTTCGGTGGGGCCTTATGTGTGGGTCATACTTAGTGTGTCTGCAGCTAAAGGCAAGCACCTCTTTCTCAATCTTGTGTTGTGGGCAGTAGGAGAGAGTATATAAATATTAACAACGTATTTCAGTTTAAATTGGGCCAAGCTAGTGCAGATTTACATCCTGTTTGTGTGAGTGATTCCTAATCTCTTTTATGCTTTGATGCATCAGAGGAACATCGTCTTCCTTTTTCCTTTTCTTTTTAAAGGAGTGTACATGCTGGTGAGGGACAACGTATGATTGGCTTTGGTTTCCTTTTCCTTATTAGTCATTTACTGCTTATCCCACTATTGAGTTCCACTCAGTGATCCATTGAAACCCTTCTTGTCAAGGTCACTGGGGACCTTAAGTTGTAAATTTCTCTCTCTTTGCCTTACCTGACCTCTGTCCTAGCCTTTGACTGCTGGTATTCTCTTCTCTTTTGTCTTCTACAATGTTTCTGGCTTCCTTCTTCCTCTCTAGTTACTTTCTAACCATCTTTTTAATGATGCTCTTTCCTGGAGTGTTGGTCCTGGACCTCACTTGCTTTTCTTATTCTGCATATTATCCCTGAGTGATCTCATCTCATCAAGTATTTATCTCTTTTTACATTTCCAGTATCATTCTCTCTACTGAGCTCCAGACTTGCATATCTGACTACCTAAGGATGTAACACCTTAAACTTAACATATCCAGATAAAAATGCAACATCTCTCCTTCCAGATTTCTAATTTCACTTTAATTTAGTGTGCGTGCTCTTTCTTTCTTTACACACACACACACACACACACACACACACACACACACACACACACACACACACACACACACACACACACACACACGGGTTTTTGTCCAGAAAGCTGGGGCAAGTCGAAGTGAGGAGGTGGTTTCCAGGTCGTAGATAGAGACGAACGGTTGCATTCTTTTGAGTTTCTGATTAGCCTTTCCAGAGGAAGCAATCAGATACAAATGTATCTCAGTGACCAGAGAGATGACATTGAGTCTGTCTGTTCTCTGCTAGGAATTTCCATGTGGACAAATTGTGAGGGAGGTATGTAGCTTTTAAAAGAAATCTTTGTAGCTGTCTTTTTAAGGACTAGAATGGGAGGCAGATTTGCCCTAAGCAGTTCCCAGCTTGACTTTTCTCTTTGGCTTAGTGATTTTGGGGTCCAAAGATTTATTTTCCTTTCACACAGTAAACGTATCCATTCTTCTCACTGTTGCCAGAAATTCAGACAAAGGAATCCTGAACCTTCCCCTCTCTTTAGCATTGTACCGTTCGTTACCTCAGCTAGTTCTGTCCATTTTCTAATACGATTTTCCAGCAGTGTTGTGAGTCTCTCAGAACAGTTATTAAATAATACTTTCGCTTTGCAGATGGGGCACTTGGAGAAGTTGGGAGATTTTTTAGTGTCAGTGCAGGGAAAGAGTGGAAATCTGTTGTTTCTTACATGTTATTTAAGAAGGAGAAACAGATGAAAAACCAAGAGAACTAAAAGAGAAAACTTGATATCCTCATGGTAGTAAGAATGTAAAGGAATCAGCTTTCACAACAGCTCACTTTTTGAGACACCAGGTTCCATTCTTCACTGTTTTATATATTTCCTGTTCACTGCTAGAGAGGTGTTGGATCTTTACTCTCCCCACTCAGAGCCACAGCTGCTGTTCTTTTAACAGCTATATTGAGTTATAATTCACTACTGTGCAATTCACCCACTGAAAGTATACAATTCAGTGGTTTTTAGTACATGCATAGAGTTTTGCAACCATCACCACTAGCTGGTTCCAGCATGTTTATGACCTCCCTAAAACAAATCCCATATACCTTGTCAGTCAGTTCCCACCCACCCGCAGCCTAAGTAACCACTAATGTATTTTGTGTCTCTCTAAATTTGCCTACCCTGAATATTTTATATAACTATAATCATGCATAGTCCTCTGTGACCTTTTTCCACTTAGCATAATAATTTCAAGGTTTATTTCGATTGTACCATCTATTGGTACTTCATTCCTTTTTATGGCCAAATAGTATTCTATTGTATGGACATACCACATTTTGTTTATCCATTTATCAGCTGATGGATATTTGGATTGTCTACCTTTGGATTGTTATGAATAATGCTGCTAAGAACATTTGTATACAAGTTTTTGTGTGCACATATGTTTTCATTTCTCTTGGGCATGTAGCTAGGAATGGAATCACCAGCTCCATATAGTAACTACATTTAATGTCTTGAGGAACTGCCAACTGCTTTCCAAAGCGGCTGTCCCATTTTACATTTCCACCCGCACTGTATGAGAGTTCCAATTTCTCTACATCCTTACTGATACTTTTTCTTGTTGATTATAGTTGTTCTAGTGAACTGAATTTCTCTCTTAGTGTGATTTTGATTTGCAATGGCTCTGATGGCTAATGGTGTTAAGCATTTTTTTGTTCGCTTATTGGCCATTCATATATTTTCTTTGGAGCAATGGATATTTCAATCCTTTGTCCATTTTTAAATTCAGTTGTCTTTTGATTATGAGTGTAAGAGAGATTTTAGATTTGTCTTTTATCAGATTAATGATTTTCAAATATGTTTTCCCATTTTGTATTATATTGTCTTTTCCTTTCTTGATGGTATCATTTGAAGCACAAACATCTTAAATTTTGGTGTCAGAGCTGTGCATTTAATTAAATAATAGGACACCATTGTGCTTTGGTAAGGTAGACAGAGCTTTCCTCTTGTTAAAATGGCTGGAGGTCTCAACATAGGTAGAGCTCCTTGTGAGGTCTCACCACTTGTGATCTATCTCCTCCTAGCTATTATTATCTATCTATGTGATCTATCTCCTCCTATCTACTCCTTTCCTTCCTCCCTGTGTAGGCTGTCCTGTGGCTATGATGACCACACTATAGGAACAGGCCTGTTCTGACTTTGAGCCTCCAGAAGTGGCAGAAGCTGGCACTGTGTCAGCATTTTATAAAGAGATTGCTATTTCCAAGATATTAATAGATACTGTGAATCTCATCTTACACCTCATTTCTCTACTGGGTTTCTTTTCTAAATGTAGCACTGCTCCTGGCTGCTGAGCAGCTCTTGTGCTTGACTGACAGGCAAGGTATGCAGTCATGGAACTCATTGGCCCTGGAGATAACCAGATAACAGCACCCCTAACAAGAGGAGCCACTTTTCCATGAAAACTTTGCCTCTGGTTAACAATCCTGTATCTAGAACTCCATGCCACTGGGACATGAGACACCAGTGTACCTCAGGCATCTGAATATCATGGATCAATATGATATCAAAAAATGTTGGGGTATTAATATACAGTTACTAAGTTTTAATTTTCTCCAGTAAGGAAATTTGGCACCATAACTGCCATTGTGGCAGAAAATAACTAAGATTTTCCTATCAAGGGAGTGCAAAAGATGTAATGTCAAAAAAATTTACCTTTGTGAAAAGTCAATATCATGTTCTTACTTTGCTATCCACCACTCAAAAACATATTACAGTCTATAGATTCATATTTGAAAACCACAGTCTTACATACTTAGTGTAAATCTTTGTTGGAAAAGTAGAACCTTCACTTAATCAGGTATTTACTGATTAAGTTACTGATCTGTAGGATGCCAGGTACCAGTTTTATACCGATTATTTCTCTACACCATAGTAACTGTTTCAGTTGGGTATATTTAGACACATACTTCTCCTTCTATATTTTGTGTGTATCTCTGCAGATACTCAAGTAGTTCTCTAATAACACAGATGAGAAAGTGGAATTATTTTAGATACATGTGAGTATAAATATGAATTTGACCTTTAAAGGATCAAAAAGAATAATCAGTCAAAAGGTAGAATGGCTTCTATTTATAAATACAGTGTGTAATTTCTGGATTATGTATGTATATTCTAGGCTGGGAGTACTACATAAATTCTATTGATTTTTGTCTCATCTGAATTACAATGTCAAATAGATATTAGGATTTTACCGTAAGATAGTTATGGGCTGTCACACTGGCACATTAATTACAATAATTGGGCAGTAAAGAAGCCATAGGAATAGATAATATGCTGTACGTTTTGATGAGATTGTAGTTATAGCCCCTTATTTATGGTAATAAAACCTTGTAAATTGACACTGCTGACAAGCTCTTTTGCTTTCCTTTTCAGCTTTCCAAGTTGGTTTATCAGTCTATTTAGGAATTACAGGCCGTGAGCCATAAAATATACAATAAAGCTCACATTCCAGGATTTTCTGTACTTGTTCCTGCTGTACACATTAATTCATTCAGTAATATTTGCTAATCATTGTCCTAAGTGTTGCTAATCAGAGATGTATAAAGCAGTGCCTGCTCTGAAAGCTTAATAATAGAGAAGTGAGGTAAAATGTCTATGTATAAGTAAATATGACTGATATTGATTGAACCACATATGTGAGGCACATGTGATAAGTTCCTTAGAAACAGGACAAAATACTGTACAAGTTCAGAGGAGGAAAGGATGATTCCAGGCCTACATGATCACTGAAGCTGTAAGGCTCAGTGGTAGAGGAATTACTTTGCATCTGTGATGTAAATCACTGAGCTATCTCTAAAGATACATCTGCATTCTAGAACTGTAGTGAGAGGTAGGTGGCTAAATGCACTGACATGAAAATCAACTTTTTTTCTAGGCCCAGCTGCACTGCAACCTTATTTTGTGTCCTTGAGTATATAAAATTGATGTAATAATATGTGTCCAGCATATCTCACTATGATGAATGAGATAATGTGGATGCCTAAGCTGCTCCCTGTGGTGAAAGATTGCTTGGCAGGTGTATGTGTTTCTTCAGGCAACTCCGACCATACATTTGTATGGTAGTAAGCATAGTTTTCCATGATTAAAAGGATTAATATTTGTATCAAAGTGCCTAATTTATTGCTAGGGAAAAGCATATTCTGTGTAACATCTGAGCTGTTGTCTGAAAAAATTGCGTGAATTCCTTGGAGAAGCTGCCTACATGAATACATAGTATTAGTGTAATCAGTGAACTGTGTTCCAAAGGCAACAAATGTTTATTGAGATGCTATTGCTGGTTTATGGACTTCACAATTGGTTTTAAGATTCTTACATCATTTCCAATTTATAGCAGAGGAAACTGAGGCTTAGGTAAGTTTTTAAAAGTTGCTTAGATCATACAGTTGTTTGAATTCACATCTGCTGAAATCATTAACATTTATGCTGTTTACATTGTAGAATGCTACGTTGCTTTAGTTTCATGTTTTTCTTGCAGGTCACTGCAAACCATTAATCTGCAGGCGTGTATATGTGTAAATGTTATTTATTTGTTTATGTCACTAGGTTACTTCTAGAACTGCTGGAGTTACTGTTTGACAAGTTTAATGCTGTAGCCACTGCACACTCTGTAGTCCTGGGATACCTGCAGGACACTGTAGTGGCTCCGCTGACTCAGCAGGAAGATATCAAATTGTATGATATGGCAGATGTGTGGGTGAAGATCCAGGATGTTCTACAGGTAAGCGCCTTTTACAAAGGGTGTCATCTTGATTCAGAGTAACAGTTTAGAACAACAACAACAGCAACAACAAGCCACCTAAGACATTATCTTAAGAGTCATAAACAGGGTGAGAAAGTAATGCTTGCATTTGAATCTGATGCCGCTGATGACATTAACTTCTACCATCTTCAGAAAACGTTTTAACAGGGTGGGTACAGTGGCTCACGCCTGTAATGCCAGCATTTTGGGAGGCCAAGGTGGGCAGATCCCTGAGCTCAGGAGTTCGAGACCAGCCTGGCCAACGTGGGGAAACCTCGTCCCTACTAAAAATACAAAAATTAGTTGGACATGGTGGTGGGTGCCTGTAATCTGTGTTACTCGGGAGTCTGAGGCAGGAAAATCACTTAAACTCAGGAGGCAGAGGTTGCAGTGAGCCAAGATCATTCCACTGCACTCCAGCTTGGGTGACAGAGTGAGACTGTCCCCCCAAAAAAAAACAAACCAAAAAACAAAAAACAAAACCTAGTAACAAACTTCTTTTTTTTTGGCCAGACTTTAAAAATAGAAGCATATTCTAAATATGTATAGTATCTGGCTTTCTGTTTTAGTATACTTTACTTCACTGGAATTAGTCATATATTAAGGTAATAATATTAAAATATTCTTAAGCATGATTTTATAAACATGTATGTAGCTTAATTTTGTTGACTATTTGCTTACAGTCAACATTTGCATATAGTGGGTTACATGATGGAACAAGAGCTTATTTTGAGAGATGAGAATTGATATGTAAGGTGTAAATGTATCATTTCACTTGATTTGTTGAAGATTAGAGGAATGATATTACTCTTTGGTATGATGCTGCTGAGATGATATTTAGAAATTGTATTATATTTTTTCTCCATGTGTGAGCAAAATATGTTTTATTTGGCCAGATGGAAATTAGAAATATAATTAAGAGTTAGCTGAAGCAAGTTTGACATAACTAAATAGAATTGACTTAGATAGTATCTGCCAATATGAAAAAAAATTAAGTATATGTAGGGAATTGGAAAATGTAACTGTGTAGGAATAAAATTACTTGCATGGCAAATAGGAGTCTTTGCAGGAAAAGTGAATCATGAATGTAAATTATGGTCATTTTTCAGAATGTAGACATGCTCTTGGTGGATTGAATGATTGATTCTTGGTTTTTCATTTATTAGACATCTTTTGGTACAGTGTATATGCTTTACTGGTGGTTCAGTAGAAATAATATTGGTTGAAACTACATTCTTTGAGTTCCTTTTACTGCTTTGCCAATTACCATGCCTGTAGTAGGTGCTTGGTGAATATTTGTGTATTGAATAAAATATTTTTATGGATTGGAGCCTGGTTATTTAACATTTTGTATCTTGATTTTCTTATCTGTCCTATGTAAATGATGTGTGCCTTTCATATCCATGTTTAAGTATGAAATAAGATAATGGATCTTAATGCTAGATAAAACATAATTAGAATAATTAGGGACTCCTGCTTCTCATCTTGATGAAGTTACCTTTTGCCATAAGCAACTTAGGTAGTCAGCTGAGAAAAAACAACACACTAGGTGAGCTCCACCTTCATCCCTGTATCTTCCTGAGGGATACTTTCCAAATTATTAGCCCTTTGGTCAGATATAAAGCTGTGTACAGCACAAGGCTTAGCAGAAAACAGCTACTTTGGGACTGAGATGAATGAAGATTTCAGAAGTTGGAAAATTCTTAACAGTGTTGGAGCTCAGACCAGCCAGTGTGGAGAGAGCTTGCTGAACGTACTGCGTTTTCAGCTGTGACCTCAGAAAGGTCACACCTTATGAGTAGGGCCATTCTAGGAGTAGAAGACACATTACTACAGATCTCATACAGCAAAGCCCCAAACCAGGCCTCTATTTTATCATCATGATCCACCTGTAAATTTATTGTCTGATAGAACAAAACTCTCTCTAAAGTAAGACAACATAATCCAGTTTCTCTATAACAAATCACCTGCAATGTCTAGCACAGAATTATTATGCTCATTAAAAACCCAGAAAATGTGACTCTTATCCAAGTTGATAGAAATAAATATCTCAAATGACAAGTTCACCAGGTTTGGTGGCTAACGTCTGTAATCCTAGCACTTTAAGAGGCCAAGGCGGGTGGATCATTTGAGGTCAGGAGTTTGAGGCCAGCCTGCCAATATGGTGATACCCCATCTCTACTAAAAATACAACAGAATTAGCTGGGAGTGGTGGTGGGTGCCTGTAATCCCAGCTACTCAAGAGGCTGAGGCATGAGAATTGCGTGAACCTAGGAGAAGGAGGTTGCAGTGAGTTGAGAGTGTGCCTCTGCACTCTAGCCTGGTTGACAGCGTGAGACTCCATTTCAAATGAATGAATGAGAAATTCACCAGATGGATTTAGCAGATTACATACTGTAGAAGAAAGGATCAGTGAACTTGAAGATAGATCAATCTAAACCATCCAAATAAAAGCACAGAGGAAAAATGGACTAAAGGAAAATGAACAAAGCTATAATATCTTCAAGGATATTATCCAGTTTAACAATTATGTGGTTTACAGGTACAGAAGGTGAGAGGACAGAGATTGGGGTAGAAAAATATCAGGAGAAATAACAGAACGTTTTGATATTTGTTTAGAAGCATAAACCCATAGATGCAAGAAACAACAAATCCCAAGCAAGATAAACACAATGAAAATCAACACATATGCACATTATGAAAACCAAAGAAACAAAGTCTTAAAAATAGCCAGAGGAAGAAGGACATATTGCCTACAAGCAAACAGTGATAAAAATTATCAGTGACATCTCATCAGATACAATGCAAGCCTGAAGTCAATGTATTCATTCTAAAAGTGCTGGAAAAAAAGCAAAAATTGTCAATCCAGAATTTTGTATTACTGAAAATGTTCTTTAAATTGAAGGTAAAATAGAGACATTTTCAAATGAACTAAAACTTAAAGAATTTGTCACCACTAGACTTGCACTTAAAGAAATGTTATAGAAAGTTTTTCAAACTGAAGGAAAATAATACCAGATGGTAATTTAGATCTACAGAAAAAAGTAAATAGGGCCAGAAATGGTAAATATATGGACAAAAATAAAATGCTTCCTCCCCCCACATTTCTTGATTTCTTTATTTTTGTTTAAAGAATTTAAAAAATTCCTGTTTAAGTCAAAAACAATTACAGTATATGTGGGTTTTATAATATACTTTGAAATGCAAAGTATGACAGTCATTGCATGAAAGATGGGAGTACTGTAAATGATACTATGCTATTGTGAATTTCTTACATATTACATGAAGGGATATAATGTTTAGGGTAGCCTATGATAAGTTAAGCATTCATATTTCAATTCCTAGAGCAAACATTATCTAAGATAGATACATAGCTAAGAAGCCAGTTGAGGGGATAAAATTGAACAGTGAATAAATATTTGGTTAATTCAAAAGAAAGGAAACGAGGAAAAAGAACAAGGAAGAAAGAAATGATAAAGAACAAAGCAAAGATAGAATGAATGGAATCCAAAAGCAAGATGATAGACTTAGCACCAACCATACCAATAATTACATTAGATGCAAATGTACTAAATAGTCCAGTTGAAAGACAGAGATCATACTGGATTAAAAAAAAAAAAAAAAAACCCAAGACCCAATCATGCTATTTCAAGAGACGCATTTAATGATATTTTATTACTTTTTAAATTTTAAATAATTTAAAATTTGTAGAAAAGTTGTGATAATAACAGTAGTACAAAGAACAGCCATATACCTCTTTATTTGGATTCAGCTTTTCTTAATGTTTTACCACTTTATTACCTATTTTCTCTATCTGTGTATATATGGGGACATTCTCTCTCTCTCTCTCTCTCTCTCTCTCTCTCTCTCTCTTCTTTGAAAAGTTGACCTCAAGTTATTTACTCTGCTTTCTGTGTTTTTGTTTTGTCAACTGACCCAGTAATGTTCTATATAGGCATGTTTTTGCCCCTCCAGTAGAGAAACCAGTTTAGGATCAGGTATTGCATTTAGTTGTCTTTAAATGTGAACATTTATCATGTTTTTTTTTTTTTTCTTCTATGATAATGGCACTTTTGAAAAATATATCTCCCCTTTTAATACAAGTTTGTCGTTTTGGGTTTTAAAGATACTCTTTAAACATAAGATTAAAAGTATGAGAATGGAAAGAGATATACCATGAAATACTAATAAAAACAGTATTACACAAATACATCAGACATTGTTAGAATATATAAATTATTTGTGTTTTAGTACTTATGACATTTAGAACTTGAATACATCAAGGCCTAGAAAGTACCTTATGGTCTATGTACTTTTACTATGGCAAGGTCATAAAATACTTTCTGAGTAAGTTTTTATAACCCCCTAGCTTCGGCTTTTACTTATGTTCTAAACTGAAAACAACTATTAAATCTGTTAGGATCCTATTTATAATACTACCATGTGGAATTAGTTAATGATTATGAACAAAGCAAGATAACCCTGTCTTCCCTAACTCTGCTTACTTAGTAATTGTCAGATGTATATAACTCCTGTACAGCTGAAAATGAAACTGATTATTTCATAATAAAAATGATTATAATGAACTAAGCAACTTTAAATTCCATCAGATATTAACAGGTTAAATTTACAAATTAAAAATAGATATTTCTGGCTTATTTAGTGAGTTGTACCTTTCATACATGTAGTTTAAAATGAGTGATTTGGGAATTCTATCTTTAAGTTATAGAATGAGTTGTTTATTTAAATAGCTTTATTGAAATATGTGCTATAACATTTACCTATTTAAACATTTACCAGTGGCTTTTTAGTATGTTTATAGAGTTGTGTAAGCATCACAATAGAACATTTTCATCTACGCCAAAAGAAACCTTGTGTCTCTTAGCAGTCCTCATATCCCACTCCCTTTACCTGCAGGGCTAGTCTGCTAGGTACTGATCTACTTTTTGAAAATGACTTATTTCGATCGTGGATCCGTGATCTTGATTTTTTTTTTTATTTTTCTACAATATGGATCCTTGGAAGATTTATAGTTTAAGAGAAAGTGGGTGAGATGAGTTTAAGACACTAAAAGAGGTATCAGTTATGTGTTACATCTATCATTTGGAAACTAATTTGTAGTTTCCAAATTAATTATACACTGAGCAATACTGCTGCTATTCTGTGTTAATGCATACATGCACCAACGGCATAAGCCGTTTGACAGAGACAGAACATAGAACCGAAACTGTTCTAATGAAAGGTGAGAGATCTGACATGGAAATAACATTTCATTTCATGTATTTAGTTTAATTGCTCCGAGGCCAAGATATGGCAGTGTTCTTTGCCCTTTTACTTGCTTTCTCTTTTTCCATTTTTCTTCTCCTCTTAGCTATCTACTTTTCTGCTCTTACCTTCTTTCTTAAACATGTTGTGGAAGAATGACCTTAGTTATGACTTGAGTTAATCTGTTGTTGTTTCTTAATTATCTGTTCTCCTCATCTTTATCCTATAAATTTGAGCATAGAGGACTTTTGAATAAGAGGTTTATATAAATATTTTAAATTGTAATTGCTATGTAATAAAAATGTTATATAACTTTTAAATTGTTTTTAGATTTTCATGTTTTCTAATTCTCTCATAATTCTTTCAGGTTACACAGTACTGAGTAATATTAGGCTATATACCCATCAATGAACTAGATGGCTAATGGCACACACACGCAGATGGACTAATGTTGCTGAATATAAGAAGAGTAGTAGATGTAATATGTAATGTAATTATTCTGAGACATGTTGAATGGCCCAAGAAAGGTTTTTGAGATTGATGATGACTTGATCCTTGGAGAATTCATAGAGGTAGAGGAAATGGGAAATGGCACTCCAGGCAGATGGAAAGGCTAATGACATAATGTTTGTAAGTGACAAAAAGGAATGAATAGACAAGGATATCAGGGATAGGTAAGAAGAAGAGTTTAGCATAACTGAGGGTTTATTTTGTGGATGTGATGATAAGCTTGGATAGGTAGATTTGGATGCAGGTTTGAAATGCTTTTAGGGTTATCTAAGAGGTTTGTGATTTATCTTTAGAGTAATAGTTTCTGAACCTGGCTACACATTTAACTTACCAAGGGATTGATTCTTAGCTTCATCCTACACCTTATGAGTGACTTGCTGTGGATAAAGTTGCTGTGGATAAAGACTGCATTCTGTTTTTTAGCTCCTAAAGTGATTCTGATATATTTATCTAGGAATCTTGTATTTGGAAGTCATTGTGTTGGGTAAGTGGTTCTTAACGTATATTTCTTGGACCATCATCAGCATTATATAGGAACATATTAAAAAATGCCAATTTTTATCCCCACCTTTGACTGAAACAAAAACTCTGGGGGTGGGATCCTGCATTCTGTGTTCGAACAAGTCCTTCAGGTGATTCTTAGGCACGCTGAAGTTTGCGGACCTTTGCTGTAGGTAATATGGGACCTTTGGAGATTTGGATTGGAGTGTGATGAGATGAAGGAAGGTTAATGTGGTAGCAGTGAAAAGGCCTGAGTATAGAGGCTAGAGACTAAGGCAGGCATACTATTTTGTAGGCTAACGGAGAGTCTGTGCATATATTACTTGAGGTATTTTTTAATAGTGAAGTAAACAAGACAGGCTTCGATGGTATATAGCAAAGGAATACAAAGAAGGGAGAAGAAGATTTATAAACCTGTTGAGAGTCTTTTAGAAAATCTGTAAGATGATATGATTCATCTATCAGCCTCTTTTCCAAATATGATAGATATTTTAATGATGGTTTAGTGTTAAATTATTGGGGCCAACTATGTGCTGGGTACTGGGTAATAAAAAAAAACCATGAACACAGGAGAGCCCTGGCTAGGAAATAATTAACGTTCACTTACATAGAGGGTTTAGGACGAAGATTTTTGGTTAAGTTTCTATGTACAGTTTTACACATAGGGCCAATTTAGTTTTCATATACTTGCTGAAGGAATGTTATTTAGGTTAGAAATCATTTCTGGAGAGCGAAATAATTGAGCAGAATACTAGAAGCCTTTAGTGAAGTATGTAACAGCATGAATGAAGATGATGGGATAATATGATGAATAGAGTTATAAGTGTTTGTAGTTCAAATTTCTGTATTTCTTTGAATGGAAAATGTTTCCTGCTGAAAAGTTGAAATTTTCCTTGTATATTAAGTTCTTTGTATATTAAATTAATTATTGGAAGAGAGAATACTTTTTGCTCTTTAATGACTCAGGAGTTGTTGTTTTTTCCCCCCACTGGAACTTGGGCTTTCTCTGGCGGCCAAAACCCATCCTTTAGTTGGAAGACTCATTTGTCTCAGCGTGTTTTTGTCTGGAGACAGACAGTGAGGAGACAAGGCTATAGCTATCATAGTAACGGGGTGTCATAGTTTTTCCCTGGTGTCAGCCCTGTGACCACACACCATTGCACTCCTTTTTCAGTCTTACACTCCTTTTGAAACTGTGATAATGGAAATACATGTTTTTGCCCTTTAGAGCAGCAGCAGCACCTTCCAAAATGTCACCTACTTGGTGATATGTGTGTCATATCATTGGCTGTGTGTTTTCAAGTGTATTAAGACTGAGGTACACTAGAAACACAAAATAGTCAATCTTGTTGAATTCTGCATAGCAAAGGAAGAGGATCACCTGAACAAACCCATCCTCCAGATGTTCTGATTCTGAAAAAAAATCTAATTTTTTTCACATTCCATTTCAAAACAAAACTGTTTAGCCATTTTTTGGCTTAAATGTGTAACCCCTTGGCATGCTGAGCAGTGTCTACAGATGAGGACGGTGGGTTTTGATTACATCATTTACCACTAACAGTGACAGCTGGAACAAGTCACTTTACTTTTTTTAACGCTTTGATTTCTTTTTCTGGAGTTTAATGGAGACAGAATGTAAAATCATTTTACTTTTGTTAACTGCCTTATATATGTTTAATAGTGGTAAAATTAACCTCTTGTAGAGAGAACTTGAGGTTTACTGTCAGGTAAGAGAATCCACAAAATTATTAGTATTGATCCATGACCTGGAGGGGATTTTCAAGGAGGCAGATGCAATTTCTATTTTGAATCCAGGTCTGAAACTAGGTTATTCTTAGGTTTTGTTGAATTTGATATTTTGGTTAGCTGAGGATTTCATACCTTAAAGAAATCTAGCCTATTTTAGTATTTCAGGCCAGAAAATTTATGAGAGCATTTTCAGAAATAGTTTTTCATCATTTCTCAGCCTATAAAACTTTTTGATGACCTCTGTTTTGGGTGGGATCATGAAGTCATGTTGTCGGCAAGGCTGCTGAGTCTCCACAAAAGTGCTTGCTCCTAGAATGTTTCTTCTATCTTGTCAATGGATAGTATGCTGCCAAGTGAACAGAATATAATTAACATTTAAAAGTTAAATAAAATCTTCTAGATTCAAGTTGTTTCTATAGCACCAGGACTCTCCCCGTGTTATTTTATGTTTACTACTAATTCTTCAAGCAGGGACTGATGGGCAGCCAGGGAGATTCCTCTGGCTCCTAGTACAGATGTAGCAAATGCCCAAGTCAGAGTGCTGTGGTGTCTGATGCCTAGTGAAGTGTGGTATCAATGTCGTGGACATCTTAATACACTGGGGAAAACCAGAGAAAATAGTAGCTTGGCAGGGGATTTCCCAGAATAGGTTGATGTGGTAGGAAGGCTCTTCTCCTTAATTTTCACATTTTCAGGATGGGTCTGCTCAGGCCTCATTCGTCTTGGTCTAGAGAACACAAGTGTGAAAATGGCAGTTCTTCCTTCTCATTCACTGCCTCCAAAGCTTACCTCTGTCTGGATTGGTCTGAGATTTTAGAGGGTGAACTGTTAAAAGCCAAGTGTCCGTCAGACTCATGCAGCTACTGCTCTGTTGGTGTACCTGGGCTAGGCAAGAATATTGCTAGGAACCAAGAGGCCATGATAAATGGTGGTGATTAATAGCATGAAATGAAATAGTGTGATGTAGAAAGTATCAGTCTGGGATTTGAGTGAAATTAAAGCTACTGGCATGACTTTCACTGACATATTGCTCTTGCCTACTTGAGAAGGTTTTAGAGCAACAATAATTACATTTTCCTGAATTGGTCATCTTTTTTTTTTTAAAGCGTATTTTAAAAAAATGTATTCTGATTGTAGAAGCAATGAGTATGTCTGAATCCTTGAGTATAGCAATAGTTCTTTTGATTTTTTTTTTTTTTGGTTCATACCATATTCTTCAGAAACTTGGTGACTTAGGACAGCAACCATTTTATTTCTCATTGTTTTGTGAGTCAGGAATTCATGAAGGCTCAGATGCACAGTGCTTCTACTTGACATGCATTGGCTGAGATCATTCACTTGACTGCACATCTGCAGCCTGGACTGGGTTACAAGGTTCAAGAGGACTTTACCATCATGCCTCTCCACGTGGCTTCTGTTTCACCACAAAACCTTGCAGCAAGGTTGTCTCAGGGTAGTTGGATTTCATACATGATAGCTAACTTTAAATTGAGAGCGTTCTAAAGGGTAAAGGCTGCAGGTCTTTTAAGGCCTGGCCTTGGGCATTAAGTGGTATCACGTCTACCATGTTTTTTTGGTCATTTGGGTAGCTCGGATTCAAGTGGAGGGAAAATAGAATTTATTTAGCTTGAAGAGTGGCAAGTAGTTTTTAGCTTTTTTTTTCCTACCACTTCATTGTGGACTTCGTAAGGTTACGTTTATAGAGTCACTAGAGTCAGAAACTGGCTTGAGGTTATTGTCTTTGGGTTTGTGTCTCAAGATAGAGGTCTGCGTTTCATTGTCTACTGCTCTTAATTTGTTAGAGAACCCTTAAATGATTACCAGAATCAGCAACATTTCACCAGTTTGATCACATGAAAGTCCATTCAAGATACATTTAGGAAAATACAGGTCTTTTATAGAACTCCTTTGTTCTAGTGTGTTAATTCTTTTTTTTTTTTTTTGAGAGAGTCTCTCTTCGTTGCCAGGCAGCAGCTGGAGTGCAGTGGCGTGATCTCGGCCCACTGCAACCTCCGCCTCCCGGGTTCAAGCAATTCTCCTGCCTCAGCCTCTCAAGTAGCTGGGACTATAGGCGCACACCACCATGCCCAGCTAATTTTTGTATATTTAGTAGAGACAGGGTTTCACCTTGTTGGCCAGGATGGTCTCGATCTCTTGGCCTCATGATCTGCCCACCTCAGCCTCCCAAAGCATTGGGATTACAGGCATGAGCCACCATGCCCGGCCTCTAGTTAATTCTTACAATAGTTACACTTTGTCACTTTATGCTCAAGTGCCGAAATGATTTTTTTATGTTATTAATCCCTTTGATCTTTCTGTTGTTACAATGTGTCATATTGTGCCCCATTTTAGAGATGAAGAAAGTGCGATGGGCTTAAAATCATATTTTTTTTTAGCATCAAAGAGTCAAGTATGGAACTCAGCATGCCCTAGCTTGCTTTCAGAATTTTTAAGTCATTGATTTAAAAGTCTACTTTGGTTTGTACTGTGGCTTCTTGACATTTTCCTTAAGAGAATCCATGTTAACTCTTTCAGCTGATTCATTTAGTTGAAATGATTTCAGTTCACGTATTTTTAAAATCAAGACTGTGTTGAAGAATGTCTAACCAGGCATTTTACTATTTGTATATGTAGAAGTGTGTTTACAATCGTACATGTATGCATGTATGATTGTTTTCCAGTTGTAAAGATTCAGGATTTCAAGTTTATTTTTTACATTGACAGATATAATTGTACATATTTACTCTGTGGATTTCAAGTTTAAAAGAATTGCCATCTCTGCATAGAGATTGTTTTTTCCTGTTTTAAAATACTAAAGATTTTGATAAAGGCACTGAGATTGGTTTAAGCCTTTGCATTACCCTATACAGTCAAGAAAAGTAAGGCTATGTCTGTTTTTTTTTTTTTTGCAATGGCTTCAGATTAGATCAACTGAATGTTCTGAATGTTTTGCTAGTTGCAGCTATTCTGGTGGTCACTGGGTCTCCCACCATTACTCTCCAGAGCCAGTGGTAACTGCCATAGCTATGACTTCCTCCCTCCATGTCTTTAGAAGGTGTTTTCTCTTGTATATCTTGCTTTTATGAAGTGGCTGCCAGCAGGGAGCACAAAGAGGCTGTCTGGCAGTTCCTTTGAGAGAGTGCTGCTTTTGCCTGTTTGTCACTCCGGTGAGCACGGCATTCTAGTAGTGAAGGGAGCAATCCTTTGCCATGTTAGTTTGTGCTGCTTATATCTTGTTCAGAGGTGAAGACTGAAATATAGAATGGAGGGATATTACTGATATGTGTACCATAATGTGTATACAAAGCTTAATTTAAAACTGACAGGAAGTGAAATTGTAGGATATTAATATTTTATGCCTTTGACTTTAAACCTTCTGTGGCGAAAGGTGACATAGAACCTGTTATTGCACCATTTCTTCTAATCTTGGCATATAAGATCTCCATTAGTTGGAATTCTGCAAATGAAAGATGTATTGAAAGAAGAGGTTGTTGGTTTTTTTTTTTTTTTTTTGGTGAAGCTTGCTGTACTAGGCAAGACCCAGTTGTTCTGGTAAAGAGGTGGTGAGAAACACCAATGCAGAAGTCAGAGACAGTGTACAATAATGTATTGAACCCCATTATTTGGTCTATTTTAAATATCTGTATAATCTCTTGGATTAAGTCTTGTGGATTCTGTAATCCTAATAATGGTCAGTCTTAGTTTTGTTATCTTTGTTATCTTAAAGCAGCAAATCTCTGTGGGGATGCACAATCAGAATGGCCTGTGGACCCCACATCTCGAGAGCATGCTTCACTAGGATTCTAACTGATTCTAATGCACACTCCTGGTTAAGAAGCATGATTAGTAAGTGATACAGGACTGGTCATATTAAAATCAAATCCATTAAAGTCTTAAGGGGTTGAAGAGGTTTACAGAAGGCAAATTTTGATTCATTGTGAAAGATATGTCACGTTCAGGAGAGTGTTTGTGTTCTGTAACATATAGTAAATGAGGATAGAATATGAAACTTCATAAATATGGGAAAGAGTTTTAATGTACATTACTATAAAGGGAAAAGAAAAACTAGACATCTGTGCTTTAACTGGTCTCCATTTACAGATTTTGGTCAATTTTATTTAGCGTAGCAGCCCAGAGTTGGCAAACATGGATAATTCCTATTTCTGACTTGAACAGTTGAGAATGTTGACAAATCCATTATTTTATCCAATAAGTTTCTGGACTGGAAACAATTACATCATAATGTTAATTGTCTGTTATTAAGAAGGGGGTTTTCTAGGTTGTTTTTCCCTCTACCCTTCCATTTATTACTTGCATGAATTTTCAAAGCTTATATTGATGGGGGTTTTTTATGTAATGAAGGGGATATATTTTTTCCTTTTTAACATGTTCATGGAAAAATAATTTAGGAAATTATTTTAATCTTGCTGGGGGCTAAGACAAAACACAAACCAAAAACACTGCAGAACAGTTTATGGTCCCATGGACAAATGTTCAGTCTGAACACAAGTGCTATAAAAGACCTTGGAAGGCTGAGGCCAGAATGGACTAAAGAAGTTGAGTTCATGGGCGAAGGGGGGCTTGGCATGCTTTCACACAGTTAGGTATAAATGTGTAATGTGACTAGCATTATAAAGAGCTAGGGAGGATGGGTTTTCGGGGGTTTGTTTTCTTAGAACATGTCACAAAAAAAAAAAAAAAAGGAATGCTTTTGGGCTTTTGGGTGATAGGGAGACCTTTGAAGAAGAGATTGGGCAGGTTGGACTTTAACTTTTAAGCCATGAGCTGCCATTATATTTTTTGTTTTGTTTTTATAATGGAAAATTTCAAACATTGAGCCAGTAGAATGGTTCCCCATATATTCGTCATCCAGTTTGATCAGTTTCAGCATTATCAATTTATGGCTAATATTGTTTTCTACCCCACCCTGTTTTCCTCTCCCTTATTATATTGAAACATTCCTTGAAATTATACTGTTTTATCTATCTTTTAATATATATCTTTAAAAAAATAAGAACTCTCTTTTTAAAATTGTACTTAAAAATTGGCTGGGTGTGGTGGCTCATGTCTGTAATCCCAGCCCTTTGGGAGGCCAGGGTGGGCAGATCACTTGAGGTCAGGAGTTTAAGACCATCCTGGCCAACATAGTAAAACCTGATTTCTACTAAAAAATACGAAAATTAGCCAGGTTTGGTGGCGTATGCCTGTAACCCTAGCTACTTGGGAGACTGAGGCAGGAGAATTGCTGGTACCCAGGAAGCTGAGGCTACAGTGAGCTGAGATTGTGCCACTGCATTCCAGCCTGGGCGACAAAGTGAGACTCCATCTCAATATAAAAATAAAATAAAATAAAACCTAAAAACATAATTTCTTTATCATTACATATCCAGTCGGTGTTCATACTTCCAGTTGTCTCAAATATCATAATTATTTTTTTTTACATTTTGTTTGAATCAGGATCCAAATAAGTTTTAAATATTGCAATTTGATTGATAAGTTTCTTAAGACTCTTTCAATCTATAAGTTCCTGCTCCATCTGTCATTTTATTTTTATCTCTTGAAATTTATTTGTTGAAGAAACTATATCATTTGGTTTATAAAATTTTCCACAGTGTGGCTTTGGCTGATTGCTAGCGTCATTTGCTATTTATTTTTGTCCTGTAACTTGGCTCTAGAACCTTGATCAGATTTAAGTTGATTTTTGGAGACATGATTACTTCATAGGTATTATGCTTTTTTTTTCTTTGATAGTGTTTTTAGGATGGTTTACCTGGCAGCAGTATGGAAAATGAATTGGTAGAGGAGAAAATAGAGAGATTTCCAATTAGAAGTCAAGTTCAATCAGTGCGTGAGGGAAAGGCTATAGTAAGGCAGGGGCAGGGAAAAGAAAGGCAATAGAGATGAGAGAGGTTTTCAAAGAACGAATTTTCAAAACATTTTAGGTTTAAGTATAAGAAATGGAGAATTGGCTGGGCATGGTGGCTCATGCCTGTAATCCCAGCACTTTGGGAGGCTGAGGAGGGTGGATCACATGAGGTCAGGAGTTCAAGACCAGCCTAAGTAACATGGTGAAACCCCGTCTCTACTAAAAGTACAAAAAAAAAAAAAAAACTAGCCAGGCATGATGGTGGGTGCCTGTAATCCTAGCTACTCAGGAGGCCGAGGCAGGAGAATCTCTTGAACCCAGGAGGCAGAGCTTGCAATGAGCCAAGATTGCGACATTGCACTTCAGCCTGGGTATCAGGAGTGAAACTTCATCACAAAAAAAAAAAAAAAAAAATGGAGAGTCAGAGTCAGGATGAAGTTGTGAACGTAAGTGATTGGGAATAGAATCAGGAAGATGGTGCTTTGTGCATGCTGAATTGAAGGTCTGTGTATTGGTAGACTATCCCTGTAGAATTGTGTTACAGGCAGTGTATTAGTCTGTTTTCATGCTGCTGCTGCTAAAGACATACCAGAAACTGGGCAGTTTACAAAAGAAGGAGGTTTAATTGGAATCACAGTTCCGTGTGGCTGGGAGGCCTCACAATTATGGCAGAAGGTAAGGAGGAGTAAGTCACATCTTACATGGATGCAGCAGGCAAAAAAAAAAAAAAATGGGGGGGGGGGCTTGTGTAGGGAAACTCCCATTTTTTAAATAATCAGATCTCATGAAACTTACCACTATCATAAGAACAGCACAGGAAAGACCCACTCATATGATTCTGTCACCTCCTACTGGGTCCTTCCCACAACATGTGGGAATTCAGGATGAGATTTGGGTGGGGACACAGCCAAACCATATCAGCAGCTAGATTGACTCTGGGACACTAGGAGAGATGTGAGGGCAGGAAATAGAAATTTAGGGATTCTCTGTCTGCCTGGGAATAGCTGAAACTATACAAATGGACCAGCTCAGAAACTTATGAGTGAAGTGAGGAACACTTTCCTTAAGTGATTCATCAGCTTAATCAGCTCTTCATAGTCGTCACAGCAAAATATGACACAGTCCTTGGAGACTGGAGTTTTTCATGATAATGCCACATTTTGCCTTTCTTTGCTTCAGTGATTTTTCATCATGTATAGGTAATATATGGTAGCAGAATTTTGAGCAGGACCCAACTGCTGTTCAGGTCAGGAATGTTAGCTTTCTAAAGCTGGCAATTCTGCTGTGGATGTAGACAGACAGCTTGGGAAGGAAATAAAAGCTGAGTCCATAAGTAAGCCTGGAAGGAGTGAAAAAGCAGAGCAAGCAGGATGGAAAGTGGATGAGGCCCGCTGTAGGCAAGACCTTGGAGTTGAGGGTATATTCTCCTTAGTGTCTTTTAGATCCTTCAGAAGCCCAGCCTGAACTACATCATGAGAGAACTGGTTAGTGAGGGTGGGGCACCCTAGTTCCCTAGTGTCTTCTCCTGCTGTTTCTCTCTTACATCCACTGTGACTACAGAGAACCTAGTTAATGGGAAACTACAAAACTTCTATATAATTTCAGAAGTCCTCCCTAGCTAAAAGGATTTTAAGAAAATGCACTATTCAGAAATATCCTTTAACGTGTATAACAGCATCTTATTTACTCTTCTGTGTTTTATGAATACTTTCCCCTAGTTGCAGAAGGATGGCAAAATAAATGTTTGCTATCAAATCTATTCCTGTAATTCAGTGAGGCATTGAACACAGGTGATGGGCCCTTCTTCACAGGGGAATTGTGTTCAAAATCATTTTAACTTTTTATCCTCAGTAAGATTATATAGCAGATCTTATAGCTCTCAAAAGTGCAGATGATATTTTTCTGTAGTGGTTCTGGGCTTCCCCGAAATTTTTGTTGGTGTTGCAAAGAGTTGTGTCACATAAGTGAGTGGCACAAACCTTTTTTGACTAGCCACCTGAAAATCATGAAGGGTTTTGAAAATAAAAAGTAAAACATAAAATGAACACTACCACCACCACTGTCAACAAAATCCATTGCTTTGGATATGATTCCACAGGAAGATGATGGCTGTCACCAATTGAATTACAGCAAATGACGAAAGCTCAGCACGAATTAGCCAGTCTCACTGGGGTGATAAATGACAGCATGTTAAATATGTGTTAGCAACGTGATATGGCAATGAAAAAAGCCAACACTATTTTTGGCCATGCTGCACAAAACAGCATCTCATTGCTGAGCTGGGGCTGATCATTCCTTTCTACCCAGTACTTGTGAGGCGGCATCTGGGATACTGTTGAGTGTAGGACACGTGTGCACTGGAAAGATAGACAAATGAGTAGGAGTCCCAAGCAGAGCAGCTGCCGTGACTAAGGACTTTAGATAAGACAAGTTTTGGTGCTTTTTAGAAGTGGCATGTTTAGGAATGAGCATGGAAGTAAAGAGATGTTAACCTTTTCAGAGACAGGATGATGTTGAAGAAATACATCATCGACTCCTCAATAGTTGGCAGTAGTTTAGTACGGTGTGCTTTAGAGGAATTACCCAAATGCTCTCACAGACAACATATCATCAAAAAGGGGCTCTAAAGCAAAATTAAGCAAGGACTTATTTATGGTCAACTGTGTTTTAATCAGGAGATTGACATTGGCAGTGCTTGCTATATTGTGAGAAGGAATAGAAAATAATAGATTACATAAGTCAGGTGCTTTTGATTGGAAATTCAAATGCAAATATTAAACCTGGGAACAGTGGGGGTGAGACTTTTTAGTTATCTTTAGAAATTCAAGTAGGAAATAAAGGACTTACTTACCACAATAGTATAGGCAAGCACAGCTGAAAGAAATAATATAAGAAATACAGAGTATAAACTGAATGTCAGGGAACATTTCTGCAGTGGGAACTATTGGACCATAGGCTATTCCCCTAGGAAAATTGGGTTTAATTTCATTGGACATTTGATCCTGACAGAATTGAATGTGTATCAGTAGGAAAATAGACTGAATATTCCTATAGGCATTTTTGATTTCTCTCTTCTCTGATTCTGGGCCCTGTCGATGATCTCTTCACCTGCTGTGATCAGGAAGAAATTTCATCTCTTGTTTTTCTCCACCCAGGGACTTTTTAGATGCTTTGCTGATTGACGTAGACTAGAAGTGGAACTTCATTGCCCTGAGGCTGACCTGGCACCATACCTCCTGATATTACAGAATTACTCCTTTCTATTTGGAAGGCAGTGTTGGGGTCCTTTACCAAAGGTGAATACATGTGATATAGAATGGGCCTATGTGTATGGGGTCAGTGTCTTCTTTAAAGATATCTAATAACCCAAGAGGCTGCAAGCTGGCCTTTTTGGGTGCTTTGGGAGTGAATGATGGTTTCATCTCCCCCTCTTCTCCCAGGACTTTACTTTGAAGAAGGATATATAGCTGACTAGGAGACCACAGATTTTTACTGTGTTCTTTAGAAATGTGAAAATTTCAGGTTCCTTGCTGGGAAAGGGCTACTGGAGAGGAGCTTGACTCCTTATGGTGTGGCAATGGTGTGTATGCCAGTCTTTGCCTGTAATAGTATCATTGTATAATCAAAGAAGTAAACTGAAAATGCAAACTAAATTTCAGGTTCATTACAAATGGTCTGTATTTCCTTGTTATAGACTAGTCTGTTGGATAAGTTTTTTTTTTTTTTTTTAGCTTGGCATTCAAATGCCAGTATAATTTGGACAAAGTCTCTACTTTTCCAGGCTTAGTTTTACACTTTTCCTATAGAAATGCTGTATTCAAATTAAATCAGTGTTTCTTTCTGTTTTCTAAATATGACTCTGTCTTTTCTTACAGTAGTAGTTTTTTGTTTTCTTTTTTTTTGAGACGGAATTTCACTCTTGTTACCCAGGCTGGAGTGCAATGGCATGATCTCGGCTCACTGCAGCCTCCGCCTCCGGGGTTCAGGCAATTCTGCCTCAGCCTCCTGAGTAGCTGGGATTACAGACATGTGCCACCGTGCCCAGCTAATTTTTTGTATTTTTAGTAGAGACGGGGTTTCACCATGTTGACCAGGATGGTCTCAATCTCTTGACCTCGTGATCCACCCGCCTCGGCCTCCCAAAGTGCTGGGATTACAGGCTTGAGCCACCTGCCCGGCCCAGTAGTAGTTTTTTTTATACCATGTATGTTTCCCACTGTCCTTGTCCTCATTCCTGAATACCTTCTCTGATATGTACCAGTCCTCCATCTTATCTATGAAGCATTCATTGATCATTTCCCTTCAAGAACTCATTGCGCTTCTTGTTTTTACTGCTCATTTGACATCTCTAACAGTTATATTTTTCTTCCTCTACTGAATCCACATCTTTCCTTTTTAATCAGATTAAAAAGGCCCTCTTGAGGACCATTTCTTACATGTCTTTAAATTTCTCACAGTGCTTTTGCACTTGCATTTTTAAGTTCCTTTTTCAGCTAGTCTTTGAGCCTTTAGAGAGAAGGAAATATGACTTATTTGTCTGTCTCCTTCCCTCCACTCACAGAGTTTGGCAGTGTGCACTTAGTAAATATGTTTTAAAGAAATGAGTAGTAGATATTCTATACATATCTATTGATTGGTTGATTGAAAATTTGCCATAGACTGAATGTTTATGTTCCCCCCTCCCCACATTCATATGTTGAAATCCAAATCCCAGTGTGATGGTATTTGGAGATGGAGCCTTTGGGAAGTGATTAAGTCGTGATAGCAGAGCCCTCATGAATGGAATTCGTGCCCTTATAAAAGAAGCCCCAGCAAGCTCCGTCAGCAGTTCTGCCATGTGAGGTTACAGCAGGAATATAGCCATCTCTTAAACAGGAAATGGATACTCACCAGACATTAAATTTGTTGATGCCTTGATCTTGGATTTCCCAGCCTTCAGAAATGCGAGAAATAAATTTATGTTGTTTATAAGCTACCCAGTCTGTGGCATTTTGTTGTACTGGTTTGAACTAAGACAAGGTTGAATTTTAAATGCTTTGTAATGTGATGAACTTTGTAGATTTAAAAATCATGTAGCAGAGGATCGTAAAACTATGAAAGGTTTGCTACTTTCCCAGGAGACCAGTTCCTCCTGCTTTCTCCTAGACCACCAGCCTGCAATTAAATCATCCCTATATGAAGAGTTTCTGTTGGCCAGGCAGATTTTTAGCTCAGATTTCCAGATAAGAAATGATATCATGAAATAATGGGCATGAAATAATGCTGGCAAGAGAAACCATGAATAATTAGGACTGTCATAGTATTACTATTATATAACCAATGCTTATGCATAGATAGATATCATTTTTATCATAGGTACGACAATAATAGATGTAGAAGAATGGTGAAAAATTTGATAGTAGGTTAAGTGAAAATAAACTATACAAACTTGTCCCTTATTTTTGAAAACAATTTAAATTTTTTATTTTTCATTTAAATTTTCTTATTTGTGTTTAAACATTTTTCCTTCATATCTTGCTATAAGTGAAATGTACTTGCTACAAAATAAATCCACTTATTTCAGTGATATCTTTGGTTTGTAATTACCTTCTTTAAGTGTTAAGTCTGTCTTTAAGAATGATCAGAGCTTCTATTATGTAATTCTTTGGAGTAAACGCCAGTTAATCAGAGCATGCATTTCACTGGAGGGGCAGCGTTCAGTGAATGATGTGAAGGTGTTTCCTTTGAGAAACGGAAACAGTTATGAAGTGTTTTGGTCCTCTGGGAGTTGAGGTGCTATAGAAATGTAAGTCTTTTATTACAACTCCCAACCTACTATACAGAACCATGCTAACATCATTGATTATTCTTTTGCATAATCAAAGAATTAAACATAAAAGTCATATTAATTTTCAGCTTCATTAGAGATGCAAGAATCAAAAGAGATGTTTGCCAAATGGGAAGGCACTAAATTGGTAGGAGAAAGAATTTTAATTTCAAGCTTCAAGTGAATGTTACAAATAACCTAACATAAAAAAAAGACACTACCCAAAGTACCTGACAGTGTCCTTTTTAAAGATCAGCAGCGTTAAAAAGGGGAAAATGTAAAAAAGAAAAGAAAAACAAACTACAAAAATATGAAATTAAAATTGCTGTATTTGAGTCAATTTATGGTAGTAAATTACTTCTGAGAGCCTCAGTTTGAAGATGTCCAGCTAGGCTACGGTAATTAGTATAATTTTGCTGTGGTCACCAAATCTTTATATCATATTTGCTGGTCAAATAGCAGTAGTTTTTGCTTTTTTTTTTTTTTTAACTTGTTCGCAATTGAAGATGATGAAAAATCCATTTACTCGTGAAACGGTAAATGCAACTTCCTGAAGTGAAATAGGGACATTTAAAGCACTCACATTAAGGCAAGTTTACATTTTAAATATAAAGTGGTCTTAAAATTTTTCTCTACCCTCATATAAACAGCATTTCATATGTGTGAAGAGCTGTTGTTCATCTTCTAGGATCACTAATCAGAGGATTAAAGCAATGAGGAAGTATATACAACGAAGAATGTTGCCCCTTTCTTTAAAATAAAAATGTGGAGGCAGCCAGAAGAGCTTGGGAAAATTCTCATATTTTGTATCTATTACGCTCTTGATTTTATATCTATTGCATCTCCCTGATCTGTGGCCAGCTGGGATGCAAACAGGGCACAACCAGTTAACAATATCAAAGGAGCAAGTGAATAGGACCTCGAACTGTGATTGTTATGAAAGTATTGAGATTATTAGATTTAGGCCCTATGTAATTCTGGAGGCAGTGAGTTTTGCAGCTCAGTAGAAAATTATATATATATATATATATATATATATATACTGTATATATAAAATACATACACACACTGTATTTAGAAAGGAAAAGACCATCTGTTCATTCTGTCTACATTTCTGTGGGGATTTAATCTGACAGTGAATCACTTGGGATTTGTACAGAATAAACTTGTGATAACATTTTACGAAAAAGGGTAGGGAGGACAACTAAAATTTTCTCTTTAGGGATTGTTTAACTTTCAACTCAGCAGAGATTTTTTCTTTTCTTTACAGCATATGAACATGACAATATGATGATTGATGTTTTTTTTAAAAAATTTTTTTTATGTTAGCCTTTTCTGATTCTACAGGAGATGTTCATTCCTTTGTCTTAGCATGAAAATTTCTAAGGATAGACAGTAGCATCAGGAATGGTCTTTGACAGACTAGTGGTTCTCAAAGTGTGGTTCCCAGACCAGTACCATCAGCATCACTCAGGAACTAGTTAGAAATGCAGATTCTAGTGCTCTATCCCAAATCTCCTGATTGAGAAACTCTTAGAGGATGGGGCTCTGCAATGTGTGTTTCGTAAGCCCTCCCGGTTTTTCTCATATGCAGGAGAACTATGGAATTAGACACAGACTGTAATGATGAAATGTTAGTGTTATTTCAAGAAACTTCAACACTCAGACTCACTTATACTGATGAATATGACCTGGGCCAAACCCTAAATATCTTATTTCCTTCCACCCGCATAACACGTCCGAGAGCCTGCCATCATTATTCTTCTGTTCTGGTGATAACACTCTGTTCATGCTCATTTGATTGGTAAGCAGTGAACCAAGCTTTGAATCTTGGTCTGCTTTCAAAGTTTATTTTTTTAACTGCTGTAGAATAGGAAGATCTGAAAAAGAATGGTTTTAAGTGCCTATTCTTGTGACTTTTTACAATTAAGTATGTCATCAATTAGGAAGGTGCCCGAGAGGTTGAGTGGCAAGTTGGGTGCCAAGAGCAAACCAGAATATAAACTAGAACTTAGTTCTAGCCCTGACTCTGCCTTTACTCTTTCTCACTCATTTAATATCCTCTGAACAGGCTTCCTCCTGGGAGACTTGATTCCTTAGATGACTGTACTTGCCCTGTGAAGTGTGCTGCCTATTTTACAGTAAGACTTTCCACTTCAAACTGGAAAAATAAGCATAGTAGAGTGACTTTTCAAGGTCATTATCCTCTTCCAATAGGAGAGCTATAGTTTGCTTCTGTTCACTACCATCCTGTTTTGATTCAAAAAGAGATATAAACCAACCAAGATAATGAAGTTTGCTTTTATCTACATTTTATTTAGGGGTTCATTTGCAAACCTGAGATATTTCATTGACCTGTACCTTTGCCGTTTGTCACAACAACAATCGTGGTTCTTCCGTCTCAAGCCTTGATTTGAAACAGCTTGGATCTGGTCCAGAGCTCATGTAGTCATTATATCTAGGCCTGTCGATATAATGTTCATTTTTGTTGCATTTGGTTTTATTTGGTTTTCTTACCTGTCACCTAAAGTTGCAGTCGCCTTAACTGAAGTATTCGTTCTTGGGCATTGAGGACCGCTTCTTTGCTTTTTGAATGGAGACTATTACTGCGTCATTTTCACAGCACGAGCTCAATAATGTCGTAGGGAATTAATATTTTGCCTCTTCCTTATTTTATTGTCTTTTCCTATTATTTTCCAGCCCATCTTCTGTGTATTATTCCATTTATCTTTTCTGTTCATGATGTTTTCCTCTGTTCCCTCTGAGCATTTGTACTTGCCATTCCTCTACTGCAGATACAGCATTTTCTTCTCTCTCAATTTCTTCTCTCCATTAATAATAAAAAAATTAAAAATTACAGCTAACATTTGATGAGCATTTACCACACACCACTGTGCTTAGTACTTTATATGCATTATCTCATTTAACCCCACATTTATAATGCCATTATCAATCCTAGTTTATAGGTGACACGAATGAAATTTGGAGAGGTTAAGTGCCTTCCCCCAGCTGTTAAGTGGTAAGACTAAGATTCAAATTCAGCTGTTTCTTAATTCCAGTTAAACATTTAACCACTTTAGTATATTGTCTCCATTGTTTTTAAAAGGCGTAAAAACCTTTATGGCTTTGTCTGCTTTGCTTTAATATGACATCTTACTCATGTATTAGGCTTAACCTGCTTATTGTAATATGGAACAAAAATATGTAGAGACTGCTAGGCCGATAGGAACCTACACCTAGAATATGGATTTTCTGCTAGAAGGAACTGAATGCCATGTGGGGCTGTGATGGGCTACAGCCTCCCAGGCTAAGACTTATTTCACATGGTTCAAGCTGTCTCCTCACTCTAGTAATGACACGTTAATGTGTATATGTTCATAACTAAGCTTGGATGCCATTTTTAATAAATACTAATACCAGTATAAGGTAAGGACAAGGATGCACACACAGTCCTATTAGGAAATAAGGCTGTATCAGCATTTTTGTAGTTTAGTTACTTCCTTCTGGTATTTCAATTCCTTTCAATCCAGGATCTTGGTGATTTTGTGTTTTGCATGTAAACCTTTTTCCTATTTCATGCTCCTTCTTTGCATGTGCTTTATTCAGTTGTATTGAATTTCTAATGTGGATTAGAGCACACAGTAGGGCTGGGTCTTCATTTTAGTAACTTTCCTTTCCAGGCACTTCTCATTAATTGTTTCTTAAAGCCAGGTTTAAGAGGTAGCTAAAAGCAGAACAAGACATTTGAGTTTGTATTGTTGTTCTTTATTTTCCTAAGTTCCACGTTCTCAGCTGAATTTCTATGGATGAAAGAGAACTCAATTACCTTTAGTTCCTTTCAGTGCTGTTGTGACTTAGTGACTTGACTTCCATTTCTCTAAGTGGAAATATTTACATGTATTTCAGAGGATGCCCTCTGGCTTAATTAGTATCTCTACACTGATTAGAGAATGTAAATTGATGTTTAAGTGCTTATTATTTTTTAATTACATTTATAAAGGTTAAAATATAGATAACTCAACCATTATTATTATCATCATTTAGAATTTGTATACCATTTACATTTCCAAAGTGCTGTGTTTATGTAAATTAGCTAGTCCTCCTGGCATTCCTATAAATTATGTCAGTATTAGCCTCTGAAATGTTGCCATTTTAGGTTTATAGTTATTATTTTTATTTCAGCCAACTACACCTTGTTAAAAGGGTGAAAGTTATTAATAGCTTTAAAACCACTAAAGGTAAACATTCTTCAATACTCTTGAATTCAAGTAGATGCCAGAATTGCTGAGATGGCTGCCAAGCCAATGTTGGAGAATTTATTTTTTTGTACAGATCATATATCTTTGATTTTCTTCTTCTCTTCTCTGTTTTCTATTTTTTATTCATACAGGAATGTGCACACATTGTATATTTTTCAGAAATGTTTATGAACTAAACCTACCTACTTAACCAACATTTGGGTCAGGAAACAACACACTACCAGCATCACTTGTTTATTGAATCTTGATTTTAGTGCGCAATTCTGTCTTATGGACTGAGTCTGTCTAAACATCAGCATAGCTGGAATTATGGACACAATGAGTTTTCATGCTCAGATGTTGCTCCTATTATAAAACTCATTTCTGTATGTTCCAGAAATGTTATCTTACTGGATTAAAGTAACACTGAGTAGTCACAGTAAGAGATGTACACAAGATGTGCCTCATGAGTGGTGTAGACAAGATATACTGTTGGACATCGTAGGAGCAAAGTTGTACCTTTTCAGAAATGCTTCACATGGAGGTGGAGTTAGAGCTGTAGTCCCCACTAGGGATAGAGGGCTTAGACGTAAGTGTAGGCTTTGGTAAGAGAAATAAAAATGAGCAAGTAGTGGTGGCATATATCCCAAGCAGGGAAGATAGTTACGTCTTGCATATGACATGTTTTGATGCAGGGAGATTTCCAGTTTGTTTGGAGTGGAGGGTTCATGTAAGGGTTTAGTCACCATTCAAATTTGAGAGTTAAATGGAGGTCAGATCTTTCAGGACTTTGAGTGCTAGCTAAAGACTCATAGTGAACTAACACTAAATACCAGCTATGTGTTAGGCACAATGCTCAGCACTTTTATGTACATTTTGAATTTCTGCTCAAGACACTTGAGGCTGCAGGGGCAGGAGTTTGTGGCACTGAGACATATGGGCAACCTGTTTAAAAATGGAGAGACCAGAGATAGAAATAACAGAAGGCTATTATAGTCGATGATACCTTAGATTATAGTTGATCCTAAAATTTATAAATTTAGCTACTTAAGACCTGGTTCTAGAGGATTGAAACTTCCTGTTTTCTTGGTTATTCTACATATAATCTAGTTTAGTAAGAACTTACAATAATGAGTATTTAGTTAATGGATATTTATCAGTCACCTCCTCTATATCCATCTCTTTGTTAGATTTGATAGGCTGCTTACTGTCTCCCTCTGCCAACCTGGTGTTAGTTAATATGGGAGACAACTATGTAATAAGTTACTTCATAGCATCTCTAATGACCAGTTATTTGGGGGTCACCTGATTGACTGAAGACTGTTTTTACAATGCTTTCTCCTTTATTTTTTTCTTAGGAAATTTTTTCTTTTCTTTTTTACAACAGCATAATGTGTCGCATCACTGAATCTAGTTTATAGTTTTTCATTTTTTCCCCCCTCTGTATTCCCATCATTTTAGAAACAAAAGCCACATCTCTTTGAAGAAGTACTTTTTTAGTTCTTGGTCATAACAACTATCTAAGGTTTGTTTTGGGCCCTCCTTTCCTTCCATCAGCCCTCTGAGGAGCTCTTGTGTGCTGTTTTGTGTTACATGGTAGGTTAATAAATGAGGTAATGAGGGGATGAATGTAGAGATAGGTAGAACATACAGATTGTTAGATTAGTGGATATTATGGAAAATGAATTGTGTAAGAGAAGATAGAAGTTGAAAACAGAAGGATGGAGAAAATGAAAGGTGTAAGACCTTAGAGTAGTGGCACGAGGAGCTGTTTGTAGCCACAGGTTTCTGGTTGAACTTGGATTCCTAAACTCTGAGTTGTACAGGAAACAGTGAAAGTTATTCAAATGTCTTTCTAGTTTTTTTTTTTTTTTTTTTTTTACCAACTAGAAGAGTGACTGGGATTTTTAATTTTCCCTTTAGGGTGTGCCTAAGAATCTTAGTACCATCACCATTTGTATACAGTATTATTCTTTGATGCCAGAGCCTACTTTTTTTTTTTTTTTTTTTTTTGAGCAATCTGAAGAGATTAGGCCTCTTTGTAGAGGCTTTTGTGCTAATATTGAGCCAAATTTAGTTTAAGTGCCAGTTTTCTTCTCTCTTCTATTCAGTCAAGTATTTAACCTCCCAGTGATTTTAGTTGTCCTGAAATTTGGTCTTTCTTAGCAGGGACAGTTTATTTTATGTTCTTTACTAGTTAGAGGATGACTGGGCTCATGCCTGTAATCCCAGTGCTTTGGGAAGCTTGAGGTAGGAGGATCATGAGCTCAGGAGTTCAAGACCAGCCTGGTCAATATAGTGAGACCCCTTGTCTCTACAAGAAATAAAAACATTAGCTGGGTGTGGTAGCATGGGCCTGTAGTCCCAGCTGCTTGAGAGTATAAGGTGGAAGGATTGCTTGAGCACAGGAAGTTAAGGCTGCAGTGAGCTATGTTGCTGCCACTGCATTCCAGCCTGGGTGACAGAGTGAGACCCTGTCTCAAAAAGAAAGATAAATCATTACTCTGAAACTTTTTCATTGAGAATTTTTTTAAATAGCTAAAGATATTAGATAGTATATACAGTGTTTTCTGCATTCTTTTTTTTTTTTGTCTAAATCTTAAGTTTGCCTTCTTCAGCCTTTTAATCTGTTCCTGAATGCATTATTTTTAATAGATGTGCTATTTATTAATATTTTGGAATTAGAATATAAATTACCCCTTTTAAGGCAAATCACTTTCCAAAACACATTAACTGTGCCTTCACTAAGAACCTTGGTAACACATTTGCACCTGACAAAAGAGGGTGGGCAGAAAATTAGCTAATGAAGTAGTTGTTCTGGATTACTATATAATTAAGGGTTTTGCAAAGCCCCTGGGGAAGCTGGAAGACTGGGGATGAGTTAAAAGTATGTAAGTTTTCTAGTGCTTTAGTAAATAAATGTGTGGTGGAAATGAAAATTTTCCTCTGGAAAGTATTTAAAACAAGGGCAAACTGTAATTATATTAGCTTGCCTAGGTATTCTGGCCTTTAGGAAATCCTGAAGTTACTTTTGGATGGCTAATTGCCACTAAGTACTCATGTATAGTGCTTTGTAAGTGGTATAATTTGAAGGCCGTTGTTGAGTAACTCTTTCAAACAGTTATGAAGTCAGCAGTGCTGATGTTTCATTTTATCTATAGGGAATAAGTTGTGGACAAGTCTCCAAATTCAGTGCTTCTCAAGCTTTAACGCATGTGAACCACAATCACTGGGAGATCTTAAAATGTAGACTTTAATTCAGGATTTCTAGGGTGGGACTAGAGAATTTGCATTTTTTTTTTTTTTTTTTTTTTTTTTTTTGAGACAGAGTCTCATCTCGGCTTACTACAACCTCTGCCTCCCAGATACAAGTGAATTCTCCTGTCTTAGCCTCCCAAGTAGCTGGGATTATAGGCATGCGCTACCATGCCTGGCTAATTTTGTTTTTGTATTTTTAGTAGAGATGGGGTTTCACCATGTTGGCCAGGCCGATCTTGAACTCCTGACCTCAACTGATCCACCTGCCTTGGTCTCCCATAGTGCTGAGATTACAGGTTGAGTCACCATGCCTGGTGGAGAATTTGCATTTCGAACAAGGTATTAGATGATACCAGTGCTGCTTAGACCACACTTTGAGTAGCAGGACCCTAATACTTCTTAAAAAAGGGGAGAAATCCTTTACTCACAGGAAATATACATACATACACATGTGTGCACAAGCATGCCTGCTATCTATAAGCGTTTGTCATCTTTCAGATGATGGAGATGTTTGAGACCCTTAAAGGACTGTAGTCATGACTCCTGTTTTCTCAGTATCCCTTTTCCCTAATCACTGTGATCCTACTGCATTTATGGAAAGACTGTTGGCGAGGCATCATATTTGACCCAGAGCTGAAGTTCTCAACTTCCTTGTTGATTGTCAATGTTAGTAGGAATGAATTTAGCCTGTTAAAGTGATTCTCAATTAGAATGATCCCAACATTATCAATTAAATCCTGTCTGTTTGCTTAACTCAGTTTTGGGTGCTAAGCCAGCTGTGTTCTCCATTTTAGTAACTTCTGAGTATTACCATTACAGATGCTTTGCATCCAAAAGCCACATATCGCCTGGGTGTCCTGGCTCACGCTTGTAATCCCAGCACTTTGGGAGGCCCAGGCAGGAGCATTGCTTGAACCTGGGAGTTCAAGATCAGTCTGGGCAACATAGCAAGACCTCATTTCTACAAAATAATTTTAAAAATTAGCCAGGTATGATGGTGCACACGTGTAGTCCTTGCTGCTTGGGAGGCTGAGGCAGGAAGGTAGCCTGAGGCAGGAAGGTAGCCTGAGGCATTAGAAAAGTTCCACATCAGTCACTAAAGTCTAACAATTCTACCTCTACCTGCCTCTAAAATTCTCTTAAGTCTCTTTATCTCTCTCTAAGACCACAGCTTTAGTTCAGGGTACTGGTCTCTCTCCCTGGCTCACCGTACCATCCTGTTAACTGATCTTCTGGTCCTATTTGGATATACTCTCCATAGTGTAGCTGGGATTAGCTTTCTAAATGACAAATTTCTCCTTAACATTTGAAATCTGAAAGTTAATTCCAAATTCTTTGACATGGCACACAAGGCCTTCCTTGAATCTGGCCTTGGAAGCTGTGCATCTCACAGTAGTTTCTTGCAGCAGGGATGGGGTGGTTCTTTTCTTTCTTGCCTCCAAGAGGGGTAAGAAAAGATACCCTTTGTGCAGGATATCTTTTCTACCCCTCTTTCTCTGGGTACCTCATTTATCTTTTACTTTTCAGCTTCAGTATCAAGCTTTCTGGAAGGCAGTTCCAGAACACCCAAGAGAAGATCAGGTTCCTTTGTTGTAGAATTCCCTAAAGCGCTGTGCACATTTCTGTCCCCGCAGTTTTTGTCTTATGTTGTTATTGCCTTTTCTTGGCTCATCTGGGAACTTTCTTGGGGCCATTACTGTGATCTGTGCACATAATAAATATTGAATAAGAGGCGAAATGAAAAAGAAAAGACTGGGTGCAGTGGCTCATGCCTGTAATCCCAGCACTTTGGGAGGGTAGGTTGGGAGGACTGCTTGAAGGCCAGGAGTTCAAAAGCAGCCTGGGCAACATAGTGAGACTGCACTTCTTTCCCCTCTCCCCCAATGCCAAAAAAATTAGTTGGGGTTATAACCTACACCTGTAATCCTAGCTACTTGGGGTGCCGAAGAGGGAGGATCCCTTGAGCTCAGGAGTTCAAGGCTGCAATGAGGTATGTTCATGCCACTGTATTCCAGCTTGAGTGATAGGGCAAGACCCTGTCTCTAAAAACATTTTTAAAAAAGAAAATTAAAACTTAGGTAAGTACTGTATCTTCATTTTGTATAAGGTAGAATTTGCATTGTTGAGGCTATGGAAAGTTTATATTACAATCATACAACATTGATTTAGTAATAAAGCTTTAATGATATATGTACAGCAAATGTCAATAAAACAAAATTTGTAATTTTATATTAGTATGTAGGCAATGATTCATATTAAATATGAAAGAGGAGGGAAAAGATCCGGAATAATTATTGTAAGACTAACAATAAATATTTGAGTATAGATAGAGATGTTGTAGAAAGTTAAAAAGTAAAATTTTTCTCCTTTTTGTGGTTTCTCTATTTAGATCATAGTAAACTGATCAAAAATATTGCTATTATAATCTTTTTGTTTTCTGAATATGATTTTTATTTGCCTTTGGTAGCAAATGTACCACCTTAAGATGGTAATTGGATTATAATTCAGAGCTGAAAAACAGGAAGGAATTGCCTCTGTCCATCTATATAGCAGTCTTACCTTATTCGTGGCATATAATTGCCAGGCTCCCCAGTGGATGCCTGAAACTGCAGATTGTACCAAACCCTATATATACTATATTTTTTTTCTATACATAACTGTGATAAAGTTTAACTTATAAATTAGGCACAGTAAGAGTTTAACAACAATAATAATAAATAACAATGGAAACAGTTTATTATCTTAAAAGTTATGTGAATGTGTGCTTGTGTATTCTTTCATGGACACACACTCTTTTCTCTCTCAAAATATCTTATTGTACTATATCGAAGGTATGTACTATACTGTGGGTAATTGAAAATGTGGAAAGCAAAACTGTGGGTAAGGGGAGACTATCCATTCACTTCACTTAGTAAATATTTGAGTGCCTACTGTGAGCCAGACACTGTGTTAGGTGCTGCGATTATAAGCAAGATATATAAGATCTGAAACATAAACTGTGTCCATTATTTGCAAAAACATCTTACAGGTGAGTGTTCTTTGCTGTCTATAGATAGCAAATACATGTATAGTGACTTACTGCTCATAGAGCTCTTTCATGCATCTTATTGCCTTTAATTCCACATCACAGATGAGGGAACATGAGACTGAGAGTAATTTGAACAAAGTGACATTGCTATGCCATGGAGAAAGTAAACTTGAACCGAGAGTAGGCTCTGATTCCAAATCCCCTGCCATTTTCTTACACCATACTGTACTACATCCATTGGCGATTGTGGAATATCTTACAGAATCATATCAAGTTTTAAGAACATGATTTGAAAAGCACTTTTTTTTTTGTATTTATGACACAAATGCTTAATAATTTTTGAGCTTTGGGGATAAGCACAACCTAACTTAAATCCATTATATTACTGTTGGGTCTTTGTCACTTTAAAACATTAAAGGCATGGTTTTACCCTTAATGTTTTCTGGAATTGTATATTTTAAATAAGCAGTAAAGGGAAGGTATGTATTTTTTGAAATTTCTTTTGATTCCTTCTCTCTGCCTTTTGCAGTTTCCTTGCTATCTTGATAAAATACAAAGGGTGAGGTTCTTATAGCTAGAAAGAACTTTAGAGAAAGAAATATACTGGAATTACAGCACATAAATAAAATACAGTTCTCATAGTTCACCCCAGTTTATTTTTCTATCTGCTTCTGCAGAAAGTTTTCATTTAGACAACAGTCTTTTATATTGACAGTATCAGTTGATAAATGAATGTAACTGTCATTTATTAAATGCAATGAATGTGATATGTGAATGTAAGGTGACATTATAGTCTTCCACTTGGATAGAGAGTGAGAGGGGACAGTCCATTGCCACTGGCATTCATGTCCTAAAGTGTGTGCCATGAAACTTCTGCTCATTTTTAGGAAAGTTACTCTGGCCTGCATTCAGGACTTGTTTACTCTTGGATTTGACAAAGACTGTTTCCTTGACAAACTTCAGTTAGGTTCCTCTGAGCCCTCTTCTCAACTTGGGCTCAACCTTGGGTTTCTGTGTTTGTCCTTGCTAAGTCGAGTTTTAGCAAGAATCCTGCAGTGTCAGTTAAATAAGAATCCGCCCACTGCTTGATGCCTGATGACCCTTTATATCTGACCAAGTTCCACAGCCCCCACCTTTGATCTATAAGTCCTTGACCTGCCTTTAGCAACAATCCTGTTAGGTTAGTTTCATAAGAATCCCCCGTCTCTTGATGTGTTTCCTTTTAGTACTTTTCCATCCACCATCCTCTTACTCTGCTTGTTGGCTATAAATCCCCAATGTCTTTGAGCCCAGCTTCTCTCCCCTATTGCAGTATCTTCATTATTGTGGTCTTGGATAAAGTCTTCCTTACCATTTTTAACATGTTCGAGAGTGATTTTTTTCTTTAACACATTCTCAGCAGCAAAAGCAATTCAAGTAATCAAGTGTATGATTGGCTATAGAGGTTAAGGTCTCTGGCCTAAAGGTAAAAGAAGGAGATATCAGCCATGTTCAAATATATAGTGTTTAAATAAGCTACGAAGAATAATAAGATGTGTATAAGATGTGGTTCTCAGCAAACTGAAAAGGGTAGCGATAAATCCTACTAGTAAGATTAATTTAAATAAAATGCTGATGATAAATACCAGCATTACCAAACTATGGATCACTTTTCCTTGAAAGAGGATGCAAAAACATTTAAAATCAAGCTGGAATAAGCAAAATAAGAATTTAGTTAAGAATGGCGTTCGTGTTGAGCTCTTAGATTTCTAGATGCTCACCTGGTCACTTTTTTTTTTTCCCTTTCAATAATTATGAGAAGTCAGGACCATTAATTGTTTTTCACTTTTAGATGATAAACCTGAGATTCAAAATGGTCAAATAATTTATTTGAGGTCAAGTAGAACTTAAACCTGACTCCAAGACCTGTAAAATAATGGTGGTGGTAATGATGAAGGAGAAGGGGGCTAGGGGGAGTTAGTGGTCATGGTGGAAATGTTGATGGGTGTTATAGGTGGTGATGGTGGTGGCGACAGTAGCAATGGTAGAGATGTTTGTGGTGCTGATGGAGGTGGTGGTGATGTTGGAGGTCATGTTAAGGTGCTGCTGATGATGGAGGTATTGGTGGTGATGAATTGGTGGTGATGATGGAGGTGGGGAAGAAATAGTGTTGTTGGGGTGGGACTGGTGATGGTGGAGGTGGTAGTGATGATGGAGGTGGGGAGGGTATGGTGATGGTGGGATGGGACTGGTGATGGTGGAGGTGGTAGTGATGATGGAGGTGGGGAGGGTATGGTGATGGTGGGATGGGACTGGTGATGGTGGAGGTGGTAGTGATGATGGAGGTGGGGAGGGTGTGGTGATGGTGGGATGGGACTGGTGATGGTAGAGGTGGTGGTGTTGGTGATGATGGAGGTCCTGCTAGGCTAGTAGGCATGATGGAGGGATTGGTAGTGATGATGGAGTTGAGGAGGGCATGGTGATGGTGAAGATGTTGATGGTAATGATGGGGTTGATTGTGGTATGGTGGTGGCACTGCCACTTACTTAGGATTTCTTTTGTCCTAACCTCTGGAATGATATTTCACCTATACCTCTGCATCCGTAATTTACTACCTGCCTATTAAGTCACAGAGCTTGGATTCAAATTTAAATTTGTCTCACACCAAAGTCCACATACTTTGCAGGAATGTTATGTTGCTTCTCACATTATTTCCAGTCCACCATATGTGAATTCTGTGTAGTTTCACAGAATAATGACACCTGTATTCTGGGACTGTGGGACTAGTATAAGATGGTCAAACTGCTACCAATGATTCTATTCTCTTACCTTTGGATATTTCAATATCCACCACTTTATTTATGAGACCAAAAGACCTTTCTGAACTATTATAGGTAGCCTATGTTAGGGCCATCATATGTAAACAATTTTCTCTTGCTGCAACTATCTGGAGTGACTGCATAAAAAAAGAAGTGTAATCAAATTAAATAAACCTCCCAGTAGGTTAGTTAGTAGATAAATCGCCATTGTTCTTATAGGCTGTACCTCTGCGTTGCTTGTAAAGGACTGTACAGTAACCTAGCAGATTTGTAAATTTTTAGCTAAAATTCAACAACAGAATGATAAAGTTGTTATTGAGGCTTTGTTTTCCTGTTAGAAAACTACCATTTGATAGTCTACTAAAAATACCAGAATTTTAGTGGTATTAGCTTTACTCTTAATTCATTGCTATTACAGAATGTTTTTATAACACAAGTAACAGGAGAAATCGATGTATAAATGTCTGTGCAACATGCTATAGGCACAGCGATTCCCACTGCCACCCCCCATCTTCTCATAGCAGTTAAGTATCACCAGCTATGAGAGACAGAATATACTGGAGGCTCAATTTCTATGTTTTTCTTTAAAATGTTTCAAAAAATGGCCAGAGGAGTTAATTTCCTTTTGTTTCCATGAGTATTTTTACTGTTTCCTTTGGAGATCACTAACTCAGATTAGTATGTATGACTTTCTGCTGTCATTGTCCTGACCGCTGCCTAAACGTTTCTTACTGTGGAAAATATTAACAGCTGACCTTACTCAGACATTTGGCAGGCTGGGGTCACTTGATTAATTCCTTCTTTCTTTTCTGTATATTTTCACCACCCTAGGGATCTGGTATTCTGAAGAAGGTTACCATTGGCCAGCTTGATAAGTTTGGGAAATACTTTCCTCTTCATAGCTCTGGTTAGTTAGCCTCATAAGACTAGGAAGGAGAGTTGAATGAGAGAACTAGAAATTACTAGATCTTTCTTACAAGGCAAATCTCTTTTTAGCTAATGTTTTAAAATAATTTTGCATTTTTTTGGTTTTTCAAAATTGCTAGATCTTTCTTACAAGGGAAACCTTTTTAGCTAATGTTTTAAAATAATTTTGCATTTTTTTGTTTTTCAGTTGTTAATTTGTTATCTGTATGATGTTCTTAAGAGAATATTCAGAATTGTTAACTTGATTTTACAAATAAAGATTAGAGACTGAGCATACAGATTTGCTTGGAGTCTCTTTTTCATGCTAAGAAATGAAGTTGCATTTTACCCAGACCTCCCTGCTTATCATCTTTTCATTTCTTCGCTTCCTCCAGACAGCCCGTCCTGCTGAGCCAGTAGACAGTGAGTGTACTTTTGAAATGGTTTTATGTCTATGGGCACCACACGGTTAGTCTGCAGGAATCATAATAATGTCTTGGACATGTGTTTCAAGATAGCTCAGTCTTCTTATCAAGACTTATATCTCACAGGATATCAGAGGAGGGAGGGAATAAAGCATTATATTAGGGAAAAAGCATTATATTAGGGAAATTAGAGTTTTGCACAGGGTTATCAAATGAACTTTAATATTGAGGAATGTATATCTATGTGTGTGATTTTTATTTTTTTCTCTCCACGTGTGGCTCTACTGTATGCATTCACATTGTGCACACGTGGGCATCTATCTATTGCCTTATTTATGTTATTTATTTTTTTTACAACACAATCATTTAATTTGACTCACCTGAGGGATTATTTGGTTATCAGCATGTTGTCTGCTTCTAGGTTGGGTCTATTTCGATTCAAACCTTGGATTTTTCCCTTCAGGATTGTGTGTTGGGCTGGGGGGGTGTTGGGAATGACACAGGGAGAAAGAAAGATTTTTATTTTTACTTTCCTAGTAAATACTCATTGAGAAAATAATAGAACATGGAGAAAATAAAATTTACTGCATAACTCTCCTATGCAGGGACACTGTTAGCTGCATGTTTCTTTTCTGTATATGTTTATATAATTGAGATTATGCATGTATAGAATTCTGCGCCCTAGCTTTTAAAAATAACATTACATCTTGATAATTTCCTAAAATCATTGGAATTATTTGAAGGGAAAATTGATGTATCACCTTATTTTATATTCTACTTGAATAGTACATCCAAGGTCACCAAAAGATGGCAGTGAAATGTGTTGTTTGTAATTGACATTAGCATCAATAAATATGGGCCATTTAAATTGTATCTCTGAAATTATTTCACTAAAGTTTAGAATAGGCACTACATTGGGTGGGACTATGATCTTAAGAGTCTCTTGAGAGGCTAAAGTTACAGAGTCTAACTATCTTTGGATTAGTTAACTTTGGCCATTTCTTAAATTTATAGACTATACCCAAAATTATGGCCAGCCATATTAAAAGTATCCATCTTTTGTATAGAAAGGATTTAGCAAAAGAATGTATGTAGATTAGTGCAAACTCATTCTCACTTTTCTAAAAAATAGTTAAACTTGATGTCTTACATCTGTGGCTCAATTTTGGATACAAAGTCTGAAATAGTTTGTATTCATACAAAGTCGAAGCATCTTTGTATGTTCTGTAGCTCATAGATCCTCATTGAATCACTTTACCATAGTGTAGTCTTTAACAGTTTGTAACGTCATTAGAAATAAGCTCAAGAATTCTTACTACTATAGAATAGACGTTCTATTAATAAGAATAGAAATATTCCTAGTCATTTATGCATTAAAAAGACATTTCCCGTTTCCTGTGCTTTTCCTGACCTCAGCCAGTACATTAGCACTTCCGTACACTGGCAGAATTCTAACTAGATGTTATCACTGATTGTGTATCTGTAGATTTAATCTTTCAGACTTAGCATTAGCAAAAGTAGGACAGTTTTTTTAGTCTTTATATTCCATCTAACATGTATTGACATTTTCAAGAAAGTCATTTGAACAAAAATCCCAACATCCAATACTCCAGAGAAGGCATCTCCAGGTGCAAATTATGATCAGATTATGGGAGATTTATCTTCAAGGTCACAAAAGTATGGTGGCTTTGGGGGAAGCTGTCTCATAGTGTCAAGTGGAACATGCTAGTTTATTTTGTACTCATGCAGTGTTGTTTATACTGAAATACTTGAATGTATGTGCTCACCTGTTGTCTTTCTTCCGCCTTTTACAAGTCTTGGAGTACATCATTATAACAAAGCAATTTTTTTTTGATTATGCATTGCAAGTTTTTGTTTCTCTCTAATGATGCAGTTTACTTCTAAGTGTGGCTTTGGTAGGAAGAGGTCAGACCTTCAAGTGGATCACTAAATAATAATCACTTATCTACCATTGAGTTTGTTATAAGATGTGTTGCTTTTGATGGGCTGTTACCTGACTTCTGGGTCAAAGTTAGTCTTGCTCTGTTTTAGGCAATCTAAATTTAAGCCTTAAAGAGTATCTAGATTGTGCAGAATTTCTGATCTGTGTCTGCTCAAAACCTTCAGAATTCAGCTTTTTTTTTTTGTCAGTAATTGGTTGACAGGTATTAGTTAGCTGATAAAAGTGGCATGTTGTGGTGGGGCACATAGGAGGATTAGACATACTTTTATTTGAATATATTTGGATATTTTCATATTTATTTGGGATAATTTGTCTGATGGTAGCCTAGCTCTGCAGCTTCACAATTAATCCCAAACCACCATGAAAAATCAAATATCCTCTTTACCTGTGGTCCCAATTATGCTGGAGACTGAGGCAGAATTGCTTGAGTCTAAGAGTTTGAGTCCAGCCTGAGCAACACAATGAGACACTCTAGCAAAATCAGAACAAAACGAAAGAACAGGACCTGGTCATAAGCCTAATTCATATGACAACATCAAGCATCAGAACAAAGTAGTAATCATAGAGAATTTTTCATAAATAAATTTTGAGTCATATTACAATTTAATGGGAGAAATGAAATTTGAGGTTTTCTTTTTTTCCCCATGAAAATAAAATTCAGATGTTTACAATTATTCTGCAATCTTTCCCAAAATAGTGGCTTAATGGCAAACCTCTCAGCAAGGCCCTGTATCTTTCTTAAAGGTGCTGAAGGCATTGTTGGTGCTCAGTTCATGTTTAATAATGTTATTTTGGGTTGAAATGTGGCTAGTATACCAGGGTTGATGCTGGTGCTTTAAGGAGAAGGATGATTGGCATTTTAATCAGTGGAAATGTTCAGAACCTTCGTCTGAATGACTGTATTTCCAACTGTTCAGATCTCTCAGTTCTGGTTCAGTACCAATTCAAAGGGGAGAGCTCCATCTACTGAAGACCTATTTCGAAATGATTTCTTCTGTTGAGTTCAGTGATTTTCCATTTGCACAGCTCATTGCGTTTTTTTTTCTGATTTATGAGCCCCAGTGAAGGTTATGATGAAACTGGCAATTTGGTCATTTCAAAACCAAATACCTTGTCCTTTTGCTTAGTGCCTAAACCCAAAGGACTTACCAGGGAGGCATTCTTAATTAACTCTATTTAATAGTCATGTTTTGCTGGGACCTATGTAGATAGTAAGACTGCTCTTGCTGTAGATGGTCTTTCCTAGCTTGAATCCCCTTTCATGTACTCATATTGGTTCTTTATTGGTGATGTCATAGAACTGCAGTGACTTTGTGTCAGGTTTAGGCTTGACTTTCAGTCTTGCTACTTTCAATGTCTCTAGAATATTGTACAAGTGACTTAATTTTTATAAACCTCAGATTCCTTATGGGGACTTATAGCCATGTTTAATGAGTTTGGACTTTGTCTGAAGTGCAGAAGAGTCTTTGAAGTGTTTTAAATAGGGGATCATTCATATTTGCACTGTAGGTCAGACCAGAGATTTTGGTACCTGGCTCATTTAGAGATTACCAAAGCTGGTGAGAGCTGTGTTGTCCAAGATCACACACCTTCCTGATTCAGCCCATAATGACTGATCAGTGAAGCAGGTATAAAGGCCAGGCCATCTCAGACAGACTCTGAATAAGTTTAAGGGGCCATACTTTCATGAGATTGTAATAGAGAAGATACTTAAAGTAGATATAAAAATCACAAGCCCTAAGGGACTGACTTAAAAAAAATTAACTTAAAAATCTTAAAGATAACAAAAGACATTAAAACAAAACAAAATGACAGACCACAGACTGGTAGTATGTATTTGAGCAAAGAGAATTATCCAGAATTTGAAAGAAGTCATACAAATCAATAAGAAAAGGATAAACAACCTAATGGAAAATGGATAAAGAATATGACTAGGCAGCTCACATATATAGATGCTTGAATGGCCAATTATAAAAGATGCTTAACTTCGCTAATAGGGAAATGAAAAGTAAAACCCTGGTGAGATTTCATTTTACACCTATTGATTGACAATACCTAATAAGCTTGATAATACCAAGTGTTGACAAGGATGAGAAGAAACAGGAACTCTTGTATATTACTGATGAGAATAAATTACTGCAGTCTTTTTAGCAACAGTCTAGAAATATCTGGAAAAGTTGAAGTTGTGCATATTCTGCAGCTCAGCCATTCTGCCTTTATGTGTTGGCCTAGAAAACAGTCACACATATAAAACAAAGAGGCATGTACAAGGATGTTCATTGTAGCACTATCTACTTCAAATAGAAAAAAAGCAGAGGAATGGATAAATGTAGGGTGATTTTTTTCCTCCATACAGTAGAGCAGTTAAAATAAACTCGTTGTACATGTATCCACATGGATACATCTCAGAAACATAGCCAGGGTAGAGTAAGCTGTAAAAGACTATATAATATGTGTAATGAATGTAGTGACCGTAAGAATCCAGGCTAGGTTAGAATACATGTAGTGACTACAATATAGAGTTTAGGTTAGGTTCTACTTGTAGCCAGAATGGAGCCAAGGATATTAGACAATTGGGGAATATCTGTGCCATAGTTTACGTCATTTTTTCTGCCTCTGTACTAGTGACATCAAGGACTGATCGTATAGTAATATGGCTTCAGACTTGCTATGATCCTTAACCAGTCTACCTCATCAGTACCTTTAGGCACCATATTTTTTTACCCTCATTTAAAATTTCATTTGAGAGTAAGTCATTATAATTAATAATTCTTAAAATTCTTTAAAATAAAAATCCAAGGAGTATTAATTTGTAGATTATGCATGTGAAACATTAGAATTCTTATAGATTTCCAGTTTTTGCATGATTTTTTTCCCTCTGGCATCAATCAATAGATGGATTTTTCATTTTAAGTGAAAACCATACTATTAATAACTAAATTATCTTTTTTAATTTTTACTCAAAAGGAATTTTCAAGTAATTCATTTCTACCTTTTCTTCCCACTTTCATGTCCACTTAGTAATAAAAACATAGCAGATTGATCAGTTTCACTCATCTCATAAAGATAATGTCATCAAACATATTATGAACTTCAGGACAAGAGACAACTGCATGTATTGATTTCTTTCTCGATTCAGTGCTTTACATATTTAGACTATAGGCTGCAATCTTGGAGGATCCCAGACTCGACACTCTTTTTTTTGTTGCTGTGGCACATTAGTGCCCAGAAATTTAGTATTGATTACTGTAGTTTCTCTTGCCTCATCTGAATGTGAAAGGAATGACAAAGTAGCTTGGTTCATAACGTTGGCCAGTTAGCTCTTTTTGCTTAGTGAGGTTGTGCAGTGGTTTTGGAGAATACTAAATAATCAGTCTCAGAATTACTTTCACTTTGTTCTGCTAAGATACTGTTGAATTAAAGTCACAGTGTTCATGGAAAATAATGTGTCAGAAATTACTAAGAAGAATATCTGAAATTGCACAGGTTGCGAAGTGCTGGAGAGAAAAAAATGGGTCAGTGCATTGATTCTCTTGGGGTAAGGTTGGATGCCACATTCTTTAAGGGGCGATAACGGAAGCTCTAGTTACAACGTTTCTAAATATACACTACCCACCTCCTGAGGTTCAGGTGTAGCTGTCACGCCCAGGGTTTGTCGTTTTCCTTTATTCTTCTGTGCATTACTCTGTGTACTCACTACTTGTAACTACTTTTAGGGTTACTGTGAATATTGTTCGATATAAGATGAATTGGTGAATATATTCTGAGGCTGGGAGACCACTGTAATTGATTGGTCAGGTATTTTATAGCAAACTTTTATGCAGGATATAGGATTAGATAAAGCCTTCATACACGGTAAGCTTTCAGAATTTAAATTAAAAATGAAAAAATAAATGGAGATTTATGGGAATATACTGTAAGGATGACAGATAATTTTAGTGGTGAGAAAAAGGTCATCTTGACTATGTTTGAAAGTCATAAAGTGGTTCAATATGATATTCTTGGTGTAAGTGCATTCAAGGAGTGTTGTACAGCAGAGGAGACATCCTCTGAATAACTGTTATTTCAAGAGGCTGGGTGTGTAGGCAGAATTAAAGAAGGTAGAAGTGGAAAGACGATTTCAAAAAAAATAACAAGGTGGTTTCAATTTGAGAGACATTAGATGAATCATCTAATGAGAATTTTGGGTGATTATGGACTTGCAGCACTACCGGCAGCAGATGAGCTGATGTATGGTTAATAGGACTGAAAAAATGTCAAGGAAGAGGAGGAAAGGAGACTCATGGTATGGAACAGATTAAAGACTTATTTACAGTGCAGTGACGGAACAAATTTGAAAATCTCCAATTCTTTGAGCTGGTATTTATGATTAAAAGAATTAAGCAGTCAGTTTTGAGAACTAACAGTAAAGGAATTGACCACCTGACTTGTGTTTTGATGTGAAGTAGATTTAAAGGGATACAATCTTTATGATGGGAGATCAGGAAGGTAACAGTGGTACATTCATACACAGCCAACACTCAGGTTTATTTGACTAGTGTTGTGGGGAGCCATGGAGTATATGGTTTATGTTTTGAGGGGACCATAGTCTGATTGGCACAGGAATAATATCAAAGGCCAACCCAAACAGAGGACAGCAAATGTTGGTGGGTCAAATGAATGTTAGTGCTGTTTGAAGTGTGAATCCCAGATCCCTGGCCCCAACCCAGACTGACTCTTGTTATTTTCCTATGGCTGCCTACAAGTTACCATAAACTTAGTGATTTAAAATAGCATACACTTATTATCTTACAGTTTCTCTGGGTCAGGAGTCTGGGATGCTGAGATGGCTCCTCTGCTTCAGGGTCTCTTACCATGCTGAAGTCAAGGTGTTAGCCAGGGCTGGGTTCACCTCAGAGGCTCCGACGGAGGAAGACTCTGCCTCTAAGCTTCTGCAGTTGTTGGCTGAGTTCTTTTTCTTGCTGCTCCAGATTCATGACAACTGGCTTCTTGAAAGCCAGCAGTGGGGTTGGTGGGAGGGGGTCTACTATTTTCAGAGTCTTCTTTAGTGTCACGTGACAGCCTGTCATCTTTGCCATATTCTGTTGGTTAAAAGCAAGTCACAGTTCCCTCCTACACTGAAGGGGAGGTATACACGCAAAAGCTCGGACAGTGGAAGGTGAGGATCATGGGGCCTCTGTAGAGTCTTGTCTGTGGTACCTACTGAGTCAGAATCCACATTTCAACTACATTCCGTAGGCGATTACATTTTTTGTTTTGTTTTTTGTTTTCTTCTTTGGCAATTACATTTTAAGAAACTGTTATAGATGGTAGGTGCCAACGAAGTTTGATTTAGAGGGAGAAGAAAGTTCTTTGGGCTTGAGACCAAGTGAATTGTTTAATGGTCAGCAAAATAATTTGTTGTGTAAAAGCTTATTCACGTCAGGGAATTTTTGTTATTCTTTCTCCCTGCCACTTCTGCTTGAGTATAGTGTTTTTCACTTTTGTAGTGCTGTTGAACTCTCTGAGAGAGTTTGTAACTTCCTAACTCGGGCTTAAAAACAAAAAAAAAAATTGTTCCTTTCACTTTCACTTTTCCATTTGGGTAGTAGGGGTTGGTGGAAAGTAATGGACATGGCTCTGGCTTAATAGCAGAGCTATCTTTGGAAAGATACTGAACTGTCCTTAGCATCAATTATTTTGTATGTAAGTTGTAAGTTAATATATAGATTTAGAATTATGCGTTATATCAATTATTTGGATTTGTATCAATTCTTTTGCATGTTAGTTGTGTCATTCTTCTTTTACATTCCCTGTAAGATACAACTTAAATTTGCCTTTAAGTTGTATGGATTGTGTGAGTTAAAGTGAAAGTTCTTGGTAAAGTGTAAAGCATTATATAATGTTATAGTGGACTCATTTTTTGTAATGCCTTATTCACAGTACTGCCTTCTTCCTACCCATAGAAGTGTGTACCCTAAAGTCATGATTGTTCCTTGATTCTGTCTGAGTGCAGTCCATCAGAGAAGGCATGGATGACTGATCCAAACTGGGTCACACAGATTCTCCATCTTGAAAATTTGGATTGGGACCAAATGATGACAGTTTAGTTCTTGCTGATCTAACATGAAGGTATTAGAAACCAAGGAAGCTGTGGTGCAGCTGACTTCTACTGTGAGAAGCAGAGAGTGCTCCTTGCAGAGGACAGAGGGAACTCAAGAATCTGAAGAGAGGAGGAAAGTTATGGAGAAAGAGGGCTCACTGCTGGGGGCCACTCTGCTTTTGATTTTCTGCTTGCTTTTCTGGGTCCTGGCAGCATTTTTGCCTTTAAGTTGTATAATGCATAGTTCTAAATCTACATATTAATAACAATTTTCCCTCTTTTGTTCAAGCTATTTTGAGTTGTTTTCTGTTACTTTCAACTAGGGAGCTGAAATGTAAGCCAGTAAGTATGTACTTAAATATTATTAAAAATCTCCTAACTACTCATTCATTTTTCCCAAAATGCCTACATAATTTGTTTTTAAAGGCCAATTATATTTCTTCATTCACTGAATAGTTGTTGAGCATTTTTTTAGGATACTTTACAAATGCCATAATGAAGAATATGATCCTTGCCCCGAAGCAATTTTTTAATTTACTAAGAGAGATGGACATTTAAATGATACCTATAATACTAGGCAGAATAAAGTAATAAGTACTATGTGCAGTTCATTTGAGATAACTTTTATTTTATGCTCAATAACCTTATTGAAGGTCGTTAAAAATCTGACTTTTTTTGCAAATAACTGAGCCCTTTTGTCCTTGATTGAATAAGGTCCTGATATGCTTTTGGGCCCATCATTTTTGCCTGTGTCTCTGAACATGGCGGGTAGGCTGGGTAGTCTGGCTATATATGCCTTTCTTTGTTAAGTAGGCAGAGGAAAATACAGTGAGGTAGGCAAAACTGAAAACGAAGCAGAAGTTCAGATCGGAGATTTAAAAAAACTTGCTTAGTGAGGTTATTTGATTACTTGACTTTAGCTCTGGGGTGATTTCCTTATTTAAGGTTTGTTTTAGAGGTTCTGTCTTCCCTATAGCTTCCATCGTGTATAAAAGGGTACTTATATACCTTACATTATGTAATAAATAAAGAGGATATGATACTGCTTGCATTGCATAATGAAAAGGGTGCCTAACATAGAGTTCTTATGTTGGCATTACATAATAAAATTGGTGCTTAAATTAGATGGGAGCCAGTGAAATTATAGTCAAACTGCATGAGGCTGATTTTAGAACCGCATTTTCTTAACATGGAGGTTATGTAGGTTACATGTTTTACTGGCTCATGCAGCTCTTCAAAATGACCCAGTTCAGAATGACATTCAACTTAGAGAGAGCTGATTGAAATGGGCATTGGTGGAAAATCCCTTTGGGATTTATGGAGCAATTAAAAAAAAAACTTAGGAATCTCATTCTTTTTAATAATGGAAAAAAATCTGTAGTTAGAAAGAATTTTAGAGAAGTATGTGAAGGTTTTATCTTACTACAGAAATGGTGGGAAATGCTTACTTTTTAAAAGAAGCAAGAGAAAGAATCTCATTTTGAAAATTATCATAAGGTAAAGTAATAGAATTAATGAAGCAATCCAAAATGAGCTAAGTAAGTTTCTTTGTGAGAATTTTTTTAGAGATTAATTCTAGAATTCTTCTAGAGACTTTATAATATATGGTAAAACTAATATTGCTGTTTAGATATTCTGTGTCACCTTTTGTCCTCACTTTAGGTAAGCCATATGTAGTTTCTCATAGCACTCTCTTACTTTACATCACTTTGCTCATTTGGTGATTGCATAGGTGTGAGTATGTGCACATTTGTAGACTTTTGTCAGTTTCCTTCCTGCTAAATTTTAAGCTCATTGAGAATAGGAACCATGTGATTAGCTTGTTATCTTTATATACTCTATATCTACTGCTGTTCTTGGACATAATAAACGCTTACTAACTACTGAATGAATAAATGAGTATTTCCATAACCTTGTACCCTACAAGCATTACTCATAAAAATATATGCCTGAAATCTTTAGAGGTAACATTATTTTTAGGGTAAGAATATGGTATATTCGATGTGAGGTTTAGCACTACAAATAGAATCAGTAAATAATCCATAAAAATCTGATCAGCATGATTCTTGTTTTTTAAATTCTCTCAGAGAGAAGCTAAACTTAGAGAGGGGGAGCAATAGATGGGACATTTAAAATCTTTAGCATGTGACTTGGCAAATAACTACCAAAATTCTCTGGAGGCAAGGCATCTAGAAACTAGGTTGGCTAGCACACAGAAAACGTTAGGGGAGTTTCCAAAGCTTCAGACTACATTAGTGATGGCAACCAGTTCAGTGAGGAAGCAACAGTATTTTCCTAGGGCCAGAGCTCAGGATGGGGAGACACTGCCATGGTACTCTCTGGGGAAGGGCATGGGCTCCATGGACTCTGGTTCCAGTTGGCTGGGAGAGGAACTTCAAAGATGGTGAATTGAGCAGCCATGGAAGCTGCAGGGAAGCTGTTGGTAGGGAGTTGCGTTTTCAAGGGAGGACAGAATATAAAAGTTGGTAGACTGGGGAATGTAAACCAAAAATGAAATTCTAAAGCCTCCAGTCATCTGAATGGACTTCATCCTCAGCTAATTTACTCTTAAAATGTAATCAGAAAGACTTGCTCAAGTCATGACTGGAACATGGGGAGTTGGACATGCCTTATTATACCCATCAGACGGTGTGAACATCATCAGCACAGACTGTTAAGTCTGATGAGAAACATTCGACAACCTCTTCTCTCCGAAGCCTACTACCTGAAGGCTTCTTCTGCAAATAAGGACTTTGATCTCCACAATCCTTTCTCTTAACCCAGACATTTCTTTCTATTGATCCCAGGTCTTTAGATGAACTCAACCAGTTGTCAATCAGAAAAAATTTAAAATCTGCCTGTAAGCCGGAAAACCCTGCTTTAAGGTGTCCTGCCTTTCTGGACCAAATCGTTATATTTCTTAAATGTATTTGGTAGACATCTCATGCCTCCCTGAAATGTATAAACCCAAACAGCACCCCAACTACCTTGGCCACATGTTCTCAGGATCTCCTGAGGGCTGTGCTATGGACCATGGCCACTAATATTTGGCTCAGAATATCTCTCATTAAATATTTTACAGAGTTTGATTCTTTTTGTCTACAGGAAGGAGACAATCAGTACATCTTTCCTGTAGATTTTTTCTCTGTTTCTGGTAATGATGTTTTTGGTGTTAGATAATTCAGCCTTGGCTATTCTATGTTCATTTTAAGGTTGGTAACATCATGTCCCAGTTGGGGATTATGTGTCTGTGATTGCCCCAGAAGCAGCTCTGTGTGTAATGTCTGCAGCTGGCTCTGAATCTGTCAAGGAAAGAGCAAGTAAATATTTTCTTACAAATATAAAAGGAAGAGTTAAACACTTATTGTTTGGAAACCAAGCTGATAAGCATATTATATTGTCTGAGACCTCAGAAATAAGCAAATTAATTACATGCAAATAACTGTTGCTCATGAAGTGTGGGATAATAATAGTATCTGTTTGGATGTTTATGGCAAATTTATTTACATGGCTCAATTTTCTTGTGGAAAATAATAAATATTGGTTCCTTTTGCCTTTCTTTTAGAAACACTTTATTGAAATTATGAAAGCTATTACCATGTCTTGCTATCTTTGTTTTGCCAAGGGCAATTTTAAAGACAGTATTTTTAAATACATGGTGAAGAAAGAACTATTAATATGTGTGGGTTCTTTCTGCTGTAAACAAATTGTTGTCATCACCAACATCATTATATAATACAGAGGGTCTTATTATTGAATATTAACATTCAATAGTTGAAGCCCATTTGACTTTCTGTTGCTCTTTTTCATGAACATCTTTCGATGTCAGCTTCTTGCTGAGCTTCAGACATTTCCTCTCTTAAGGTGAAACTGGAAATTGAACAGTTTATATTGATAGTATGACCCACGGTCTCTCTCTTTTTCACTAATGAGTAATTGGATTCACGTTGAGAAGATGGCTCTAAACTCTGCCTAGTGCTCCATACGCTGTAAAGGAACCTTAGCATCCCATGTAATTCTCTTGATCCTTCTGCGGGTGCATGCACGCGCGTGTGTGTTATATCAAAGGTGACTCGATGAATTATTTTTTTATTTTTCAACATAATCAATTTTTGTAGTTTATTAACTTGGATGGTGTGTCAGGTGACTAATAAGCGATGGAACATCTTTAGTTGGGATGAGGAATATTTGTTTTTGTAGCCAACTTTGTAGGCTGGGCTTTTTCCACTTCAAGTCTTTCTTAGTAGGGTGATACACAGCGCTACTAGGTTACTATTTTATTTGTTTGCTGTCTATATGCTAAGTCTCAGGCATTGATACCACCTCTGTGCATTTTCATCAACAACCCTGACATTTTGACATGACAACCTCGAAACTATTCTCTTAAGGAATGCCAGAGACACCATGATTTGTTGTTCACAAAACAGGACGTAAAATGGAAATGGACCCTGTTTTAATTTTTGGTAGAGCAGGAATTTTAACATCCAGTCAGAAAGGAAAACAGAGCAATTTGTATCTTGGATTAATTTTCATCAGCTACTCTCCAACCTCGTTTTTGCCATCTACAAGTGTATTGGGGTTCAGGGAGATGAGATACGGGGTTGTCACAGGCAGGTTGAACCACCAAATTCTGTACTCTATAAATGAACATCTTGCTTTTGCAAGGACTCTCTTTGCCAGTTTTCTCCATCAATTGCCATGGTAGAGATGAGAGTTTGGGAAGCTGGTGGCCAAATACTTTCTTACTGTATTTCCAGTGGGTGAGGGGATGGTACCACACACACCTTGAGTATTCCATTGTTCTTCCTTTCGGTTTGAGGTTCCCATGTAGAAAAATTACACTGCATTTTAGTAATCTGATTAACAGAAGGAGAAAAATCAATTGGTAGCTTTTGAGGAGAGAATCAATTTCCTTATTATAGAAAAAGATGAGAGACATAACTACCTTGTGTTTGCAAATTATTTGCTTTCAGTCTGTGATGCTTTCAAGAGTTTGAGAAATAGGGTATTTAACTTCTCAACTTATGACTGATAGGATCATGGTAAAAGTGCTCCAGCCTAATGGAAGCTTAAAAATGCAGCTCTCAAAATTGCTGGATCACACTTGACAGTGATTTGTATGTCTATGGATTATTAAACCTCAGCATAGAGAATGTCCTGATTTAAAATTTTTCAATTTTATTCACTTGGTCTGATGTGAGGAGCAGCCATCCTTCCTGTTGTCTTGTGTAGTTGAATATAAATTTCTCAGCTACAGTTAAATTTCTGGTTAAGGCCAACCACACTGAGCTTTAAGGAGTTCTTCTCCCTTGGACTTCTCAGAGAATTGCTAACATTTCACCTTTGACTTTGTTCTCTATTGACAGTACCCATGAGCATTTGCCACCAAGTGGAGCACATGCCTTAGAGTGATCAGGAAGAAGCAATGTCAAAACAAATGATAATCACTTTCTGCTAATCTTGTCCTCTTGTCCTGTCCTGTCCCTGTCCCTGTCCCTGTCCCTTCCTGTCCTGTCCTGTTTTTATTTTATTGCAATCCTTGGAGCTTATCCAGCTTTGGTTAGTTATGCACAAACTCAATGCTTAGAAATTTGCTGTTGTAGAAATAATAAGTCAGGAAACAGATTCAATAGTTGTGGCTTGAAGACTTGTTTAGTATAGTATTCAGGTTCCTTCAGTTATATTTTACATTAGTGTGTTTTCTGGTATGCTCCTTTTTTGCTTTTACACCACAAACATCTATTGATGCTTATTGTAGATAAATTTTGAGCCAGGGTATACCAGGACTCATTAAAGTTCATTCTTGTAAAATTTGCTTGCAGTATCATCATTTTTCTTATTTTTTTTTGTGTGTTTTGTTTTCCCCTTTTCCCTGGATCAAAAGTTACCTTATGAATTTATACAGATGTGTAGATGAGAAAATTCTAAGCATAATGAGTCAAAAGTTTGACTAAAGGGGGTTTTGGAAATATTGATGCCTTGAAAAGGCCGAAGTTGCAGGGAAAGTATTAAGCAAGAGAGGCATGGCTGAGAACAGGGATTGAAGTGATTAACAGCATGGGTTGGGAGAACAATGATGAAGGAGAAGTAGTGAGGATATTGATTTAGTAAGTGAAAGGGCACTGAAACAATGAAGTCTTAGAATATTAGAGAAAGAATTGATGGAAACATGACTTTTCATGTTTTGTTTGATTCCATTTTAATGATGTTTATTTTGGATCTAAAATAATAAATCAAGTATAAGACTGCTTTGAAATCATATTCTGAACATTATTTTAAACATTTCACTAGCAAATCATCTGCTCTCAATTTTAATATGCTGTTTTCTAACTTTGCTAAGATAATTGATTCTGTTACATATTAGGACGTAAATTTTTTCCGTAAGTTTAAATTTTTTAAATTAAAAACATTGAGATACAATTCACATACAATGAAATTTACCATTTTAAATAATATAACACAGTAGTTTTTACTATATTCACAACGTTGTCGAACTATCACCACTGTCTAATTCCAGAACATATTTGTCACTCCAGAAAGAAAACTGGCCATTAGCAATCACTCACCACTACCAGTCACTTCCATTCCTGCTTCTCTTCAGCCTTTGGCAGTCACCAGTCTACTTTCTGTCTCTATAGATTTGTCTCTTCTGGACATCCATGTTATAGCATGGCAGTTACCTAATTTCTTTTTATTGCTTAATAATGAGATGCGAGAAGTCCCTTGACCTTCTCATGGGACTTGTGACAGGGGTGTGGCTCACTTACTGGGCTGTAGCTGCACTCAGACCTTTTATAGGAGTGGGAACATGCAGATGAGTTGGTACCAGGGCTGGGGCAAGCGCTTTTGGGCTCCTGCCCCACATTAGCATCTAGGGGTTTGGTACAATTAATGCTCTTTTAGCAGTTGTCATCCGTGGACAGCTAAGTGTTAACCAGCTCAGTGGAGAGTTACACCCTGCCCTCTAGGTAACAGTTCCTGCCCAGCATCCCAAAAGAATCAGGTTACATGGACTTGAGGGATGTGGAGATTTTATTGAGTGATGGAAGTGGCTGTAAGCAGGATGGGGAGCTGGAAAGGAGATGGAGTGGGAAGAGGATCTTCCCTCATCTGCTACTGCTCCCAGCAGAGCTCCTCTAAACTTTCAGATGCTTCTTTTCTTCTCTCCTTCTCTGCTGTGCTGCTCTGTTCTTCTGCCAGTGGTGTTTGGGGTTTTTATGGGTACAGGATATGGGGCATGGTGGGCCAGGGTGGTTTTAGAGAAAGCAAGAAATTTGCGTGAGAAAACAGGGATAACTCTTCTCATTTAGGGCCTTGGTTTCCAGGCTCGAGGATGGGGCCTTTACTGGGGAACTGCCCTCATTTATCTAAAATTTTCCTGCCTCCTGTCCTTATTAATATTATGTTATGCAGACATTTTTAAAATCCATTCATCAGTTGGTGGACATCTGGTTGATTCCACATTTTGGCTGTTATGAATAGTGCTGCTATAAAAATTTGTATGCAAGTCTTTATGTGAATATTTGTTTACAGTTTTACTATACCTAGGAATGGAATTGTTGGGTCATATAGGAACTCTGCGTTTAACTTTTTGAGGAACTGCCAAACTGTTTTCCAAATCGGCTGTACCATTTTATATTCCACCACACATATTGGGCATATTATTTGAAATGTAACTGATATCCTAACAAAAAATAGGTTTACCCTTTCTGTCTTCCCTTTTGGACATCATATATACTGGAATGAGTTCTTATCTGATACTCGGAAAGACCATAAAACTGTAGAACTTGAGAGGTTTTAATGAATCCGTCTTTCTGCTGGAATGGAAAAATCCCTGAGGTCAGGCACCTTGTCCATTTTGTTCACTTCTGTGTACACTCCACCTGTGTCAGCACTGTAAATACTAGATGCTCAGCAAATTTTACTGAATAAATGAATCTAATCAAACCCCTGTGTTTTATATGGAAAAAAAAATGATACCCAGATGTCAGGTAACTTTCTAAAGGTCACTAAGGGATTTAATGAAAGAACAAGGACTAGAATTATGGTTCTGATTTTGTTGCCAAATTCTTGCCATCACAGTCATGTTGAATTCGCTCTTCTTCCTGAACTTAGTGGTCCATTGCTGACCTGATACTGATACAGAATTTTCTGAGAGTTTTATAGTCGTGCTTTGGGGGTTTGTTGATATTTAATGAGTGTTTTTGTTCTTGTGAAGTCATTTACATGTTTACTGCTGAGGCCAGCATTCATAACAAGAAAAAAAACATTTAACTAACTGCATTTTACTCAGGGAAGATAAATTACAGTTGCCTATCAATAAATAGATAACTTTCATTGCCGCCAAGATTATTAGATTGCGGAAGGCAATAAATTTGTACCTTCCCATGTGAGTCCCTTGCCTTAAAAAATTCACAACTAATTATCTGAAAGTGAGACAGGTTAGTGCGGTTTTGCTATCTACTAATATTCTTTTCTAATCACCCTTTGGGAACGGATGGAAGAATCCATTTTATCAGTCTTTCGTTCTTACTCTGCTCTTCCAGAGTAATATATGTGTGAATTAAATGTAGCATAGCTTAAGTAAGCATAGATTACTCTGTATCTGATGCATTGTTCTTAGAGCTACATTTGCATGTTAAGTGGAGTTGTGTGCCATGAGGGATAGGTTTATAGACTGGGCCTGTAATGAAGTTGAGAATCGTTGTGCAAAAGCTGTAGACTGCAGGTAGACATCTAGAGCCTTTGAATGCAGAGAGCATATATTTCATTTCCTTTTGCCACAGACTTTATTTTATAAGGCTTTATGGGAAACAGTGTGTTCAATTACTTTAGTTAAAACCCATTCCAGGAAGCAGACTATTAAGATATTACTTGAAAATAGTGAAATTTCCCCCTTTTTGTAACTTTTGACCAACTGATTGATACCTGGTGTTTAACACGTTTAAAAGATTCCTGAATTTTGTTGTATCTGTGAGACATATCCTAGGGAGGATCTTAAGTCTATTATGATCACAATTGTGTTTCTGGTCTATCTATCCCTTTAGTGTTGGGAATTGAGAATGGGAGAATATAAAATAATCCTTTTGGTTCAGGTAAAAAGGCAGTTTTAGAGAGTTAGCATGGGATAGTCTGGAAAGAAAAAAACGAAACAGGCTTTTATGTGGAAGGTTCGTGTTCAAATTCTGGCTCTACATTTATTTAGTTATACAATCTTAACTTTATCAAGGCTCACTTTACTCATTTGTAAAATGTGGATAATAGTAATAATCCCTACCTTACAACATAGCTTTCTTTGTATTTGGTGAGCTAATGTATGGGACACGTAGTAAGCATTTAATAGCTGATAGTGAAATCTGAACCTGGGGTTCATTGGACCTTCTTAATAAAAATTTGGTAAACAGATATATGAGTATAAGTATTACATACATATTTCTCCCCCCCGTTTATATTGCCATAGGATTTAACTGGTATGTGGTTGTCAAGTTAACTCTTAAATGTATGTAGATAGAGCCTTTTAAAGTTATCTTAAAATGTTGTTCACTGTAAAGCTTCGAAAATAGCTGCTCTGAATCTGTTTGTCAAGTGCTTTCTACTCTTTTCCAGTTTCTGCTAATGCCGCTACCATTGCTTACTGCATTATCCAAGTTGGAAACCTTGGCGTGATCTTTCCTGCTTTTTATTTTCTTTGTAATTCTGCTGTCTAGCAGGCTATTTCTATGCAAAACTAACACTGCATAAAATACTGTTGATGCCGATCTGATGTAAGGTAGACAGCTTAGCAAGTACATGGACTTGAAACACTAGAGTATATTAAGCAGCACTCTATAGCTGTAATGTATTATCCTTTGTCAACAGATTTCTGAGATATCAATGAAACTCCTAATCATGTCCATTTATACAATATAATACCAATTTTACAGTTTTTTTCTGCTTAATTCTTATTCTTATTTTCTAATGGTACTATAAATGACAGACTTAAATAAAACTAGAACTTATTTACTTAGATAATGAGATCTTGTTATTCCATAAGCAGCAGGATACCAGATGTGGTAAACAAATAACCTCTAGCAGCCTGAATGGAAGGATGTGGTAGATTGGATTATTGTTCAGCAAATATTCATTCCCTTACCCACCCACCTCCACCAGCCCCCCACCCAACTGATAAGAGCAGTGTGTTTCCTCATCCCATTGCTTTTGGGCTTGGTCATGTGACTTGCTATGACCAATCAAATGTTAGCAAATATGCCACTAGCAAAGGCTTGAAATATGCTTGTGCAGTTGGACTTGGTCTTTGCACTTCTGTTGTTTGCCTTGAGAAAAACATGCTTCTGGTAGCTGCTAACTCAAGCACTGGCTCTGGACCTGATCTGCGGCTTGGTACCAACCTCCATAAACCTTTCGGTACTTGGAAGTTGTTTCTAGGAAAATATAATGGCCTGTGACTCTTTTTTTTTTTTTTTTTGGATAAGCTAGTTGTATGCCCTTAGTGGTACAAAGGGCAGTGAATACACAAAGAAAGCATCTTTAATTATGGAAAGAGCCTATTAAAATTCCATTTTGTCTTAAGAAGTAAACATATAAAAGGAATCTGGAGGAGGCCAAGCGCCTGTTTAAAATAATGATTGTTTTGGGCTAATTCCTTTCTCGTGCCTTCAGCATCATTAGATGCCAATCCTACTGTGTAGGTTCATTTGCAAACAAAACTGATTAGAGACAGGAGTCTGTGTGCATGAGACTTCCCCAAAGCAGAGGTTTCAGAAACCTGCACATTGTTTAAACTGGTTACCCTCAGCAGTACTTTTATTTTCTCTCTACGTGGGGTGGGGGTGAGGGGGAAAGAAGGTTGTTTATTTCAAAGGGTATTAGAACCCATTCTTCAAAAGAGAATGCTGAAAAAAGAGAAAAAAGGATATTGTGTAAAAACTCAGAAGGTTTTCAGAATTTCCTTTTTTGCCCGTTATAAACACGATCTTTCCCTTTGCTCTGAGCTCCCCCCTCTGGCATTCATGGTATATTTCTCTTTTTATTACTGTTAACTTCAAAGCTCCCCCTCCAAGTCATTTTGCAAACCCTCTAGACTGTAAAGTAATGGTAGGGGCTGCTTTTATTTCCCAGAGTTTATGGTGGGGGTGGATTGAGAAATGTAGAGGAACTGCCTGGAACATTTATTAACTTAATTTGGTACAGAAAAAATTTGAAACCAAGTACCATATACCGTTGATGTTGCTTCAAAGATACTTTGAGCTTCTTTAACCATTTTTTAAAGCTTGTGTGCCAGGACTGAAATGAGGTGCCTTTAACACAGACCTTGGGATTGTGCTGTCATAATAAATAAATCTGTATATCTCTTTGTTTTTGTAATTAAAGCTTTATCCTTCCTCTTTTTTTGTCTTCAATGGCTATCTTTGTTCTGATAGAGACTGATTGCTTTATTATTAGTAAACTCCTAACTATTGTGTGATATTTTCTTTAAAAAGAAGACTAGTGATGCCCGATTTATTTAGCACCATCTAGGAATCTTATTTTCAATGTGACCTAATTTTCCAGAAAATAAAATCTCTCCCCTTTAAGCACTGAAGGTTGTATTTTAACATCTTTAATGGAAATTTTGTAAAATACATTTTTCAGATTTGGTCGTTTTGTCACAATATACTGAGCACATTTAGACTTTTTTTGGTGACTGAAGGGCTGCCATTTTGAACCAGGTAAAAACCTGTATTCTTTGGTTGTACTTTTGCACACTACCCTTCATTGAATGTATTGTGATATGTCAGAGGTCATCTTATCACAGGCGAAGGCATGGACAGTGTTCCACTGTGCTGAACCAGCCCCAGGCTTCCATTAAAAAAAAAAAACAACTTGTCTGCTCTTCATGCCATCTGTCTTTTTTTCCCCTTGCTTTTTGTGGGTAGATTATCATGTCTAGCTGTTTATTGTGTCTGTTTCAGACAAGCTCCTCTTGCTAAGTTGCTCAACTATTGTGGTATAAGCTGGAAAGGCAGAGAATCAAGGTGATTAGAATTGTGTGTAGAGTAAGTGACCAGAGAGCACTCTCCGGCATCATGCACACGAATTCCTGGCTATGGATTGTGTAGCTTAAGAAAATTTTGCCCCTGGAAATGTCCCTTTTTTCTTAATTTTTTCTTCTTTAGTTTCTGCTATTCTTGGTGGTCCAGGCTGCCAGGTAAATTAGGTATTACTCTGCTAATAATGGCAATCAAATGATACCTAAAACACCTTTATTGTAGAATTCTCTCTGCCAGTCCTATCCAGCTGTATTTTTGTTACTTAAGTTTCACCTATTCCATGAAGATCCGTTTCTGGAAAAAATGCTACATTATCTAGTAATCTGTTAATTTCTAGAAGTATCTAGGTTGGGGGTAAAGTTTTTGCTGTTTATTATCCCACCTGTATTGTGCTGAATGGATAAGTGAATGAATAAATATACTTCTTTTGATACTGAAGGAAGTAGGTTTTTTTTTCCTTGTGATTATTTATTTAGATTTTTTTTCCTTCGTAATTTGTTCTTACTTGTCCTTTATTCTTTAGAGCAATATTAGAAAGGGCAGGTGAAAGAATTTGAATTATCTCAGTTTTTTTTTTTAAGTAGATGGAATTTCTTCTTGCTACTCATTACAAGAAATTGGTGCTCTTGCATCAGGACCTGCTTGTTTTTGAAAGATGTTTTTCTTGGCATCCATACAAACTAACGATATGAACTGTATGAAACCCAGAGTGGGGTGGGCCTTCCTTGTACTGCCTTCTGACTTTTTCAGCTGCTGTGTCTGTACTTGCCCTCCTATGCACCCTGAGCTGTGCCCTCTGACTGAGAAGATCTAGAATTTGTCCTATTTAGGTCAGATCTATCATTACTCATATAAATGATATTCTTTTTGAGTTAGCTTTCTCTCCTTTCCTCTTCATTTGGCATCAAGACTAATAAATGATGAAACTAACTTGCTTTCCAGTAATGAGAGCCTTTCTCTTTTTCTCTTCTTTGTCCCTCTTTTCCTGAGTGAAAGCAGTGTAGTGTTAAAAAAAAAACCCTACTATTACTCATATCTTATGGAATATTCTACTGGCATAATACTTCTTTACTAAAGCCTACAACCATAGAGTTCAGTTTTGGGGACCTGATCAAAGAAATAGGAGCAACCTTTAAGTATCATCATATACTCTTATTACATATGAGCCAGTGGCTTTCAATTTGATTTAATCAGTGTGTGATTATTAATATGCACTATATGGAACGTGCTGTGCTCTATGCAGAAAAATATCCAAAAATGAAATCTTCACATCCTCCTCCTTCATTTTACCTTGTAGGAAATGCATTTCTTGTATTGTGCTTATGTTTATAATGACTTTAGAGTAACTTACGATTTTTTCCCATAAGTTCAGTGTCAGTTTCCTGGAGGCATATACTTTTATATAAATTTGCCCATCTGCTCTGTCTATAAATTGAGGATGAACTGATAAAAAAATACATCTGAGTGACTATGGATGGGTTTGTGTTGGAGTGTGTAAGGATGTGCGGAACTTCCATGATTCATTAAGATATATAATGGTCATAGTAAAGGCTCATTTCCAAATTTGTCTTTATTTTTTAAACTTTGCGTGTTATCCAAATGTGTTGGAGTGTTTCTTTTTAAAGAAGTACTGATAATATTTGCCCAAATTAATGGTTTGTGTTCTACCTTTTTCCTGCTTTTGTAGTTTCTCAAATTTACTCTATTTTTTGTTACTAGAGGTTTTAGATTTTTATTCTGATTATGGCTTATGATTTAAATATCTGTCAGATGTTTAAGTGTTTTACCTTTTGCTGTTATTTATGAGAGAAAAAAAGTGAACTGTAAGTTCCCTGTGGTACAATTTTCTGCTCAGAAGAAATGGAAAAGTTTGGTGGCATTCATTTTCTAGCTCACGGTCTTTTCCCATTTTCGATTATCTGGTGATCACTTACTATTTGCTGTGAACTCCAGACTAATGCTGGACATTGAAGAAGAATGCCTCTGACCTCATGGAGCTGGATGGGAAAACTGTGCTACTGTTTTCACCACTAAAATTTTCTATAATCTTTCTTTGTGACCATTTTAAGATCGATAAGATATTTCATTACCTAATGTTTTTTTCCACTTCAGATCTTTTGTTTCCCTATTTTTCTGTGATGTTTCCATAATGATTGTAAATGACTCCACAAGTGTGTGCATGAATTCCCTTAAGATCCTCTGCTTCCCATCATCCAGGCCTGCTGATTGGTATGAGTTCAGTATTGTCAAGTGTTCTCCATCTGCTTTTTTGTCAGTCGCTATTTTTGCAAAGTCTTCATTCTCTCTAATTACACAAATATGTCTTCTTCATTTTTCTTGTCAAAGACAAATTAAAAAGAATTAGTTCAGTTTCTTAGCTAGTTTAGTCTTCATTAATTCCAAACCCCACTCCATTTTTAGCAGCATTTTTCTTTTCCTACTCTTTGCCCATCTCTTGGTAATTTTAAAAGCCCATCTTCTCTTGTCTGACTTATTTGAGTAGCATGAATTAATTTTCTACCCCTGACTCTTTTCTATAAGTTTTAGTGACTGTAACAAGATACTTTTTCACTTTTCTCCTTATTTAGTTCAGATCTGTCTTTGACTGTAGATATTTGAAGAGTCATTTGTGGAACTACATTAGGTGTTTCTTGTTCATTATCATTTTCCCCAAGAGGAATTTTAATCCTATGTGTGTTAATTATTTAATTATCCTAATGATGTCTCATATGGTATCCCTGGCCTCTTGCACACCAGTGGAATTAATCCCTTATCCCAGGGCTCCTCACAGTTCCTGATCCTTTAATGTTTGTACATTTATATTTAAATAGTTCTTATATTAGTTTTTAAGTATCTTTCCTCTGGATTTTTCTTATCATCTTGGTTTTGTCTCTTATTTCTCTAATGTCCTATGTTCTTTAGATTTAAATATTATGACATTAGTTTCTTCCTTTCTCTTGCCTCCAGTGGGGGTTGTTATTATCTAATATACTCTAGATTTCAAGCTTTAATAGCCATGAGAATCACTGGAATCTTGTTAAAGGTCAAGATTCCTGAGTCTTAGCCTCAGAAATTCTAATTCATTTGGTCTGTGAAGAGCCTAGATATAAGGAGCCAGACATCCCTAGACGTTTTAATGAGATGGTCTACTGAGATGCTACCACCTGCTAACTGCCATCCTTTATCTTAAATACAACAGCCAGATTTTTCATCTCAGAACATTCATTTATAAAATGCCTGCTGTCTGCAAAGCACTGTGCTGGGCACTCAATATCACAGTGAGCAAAATGGACATTGCTCCTGATCTTACAGTGTTTATAGTATGTTGAATTGTTTTCTTCACGTTTTCCTCATCTCAGAATCTTCTTTGATTACCTGTTGCTTACAGATGACAGTAGGTCAGTTTATTAGTATTTTGCTGAGGTGCTGGTAGAACATAAGAGCAGTGACTGGGAATCAGGAAATTTGACTTTCAGGTTTGGTTTTACTTCTGCCTCTACACATGTGTACATGTGTGTATATGTATGTGTGTGTTTCACTTGTGTAATGAAGGAGATTGGGTTAGATTACTACTGTTTCTTTCAGTCAGTATTTGAATCTCAGTTTTGGTTTTCATCTTCAAGATGTTACAGTTGCTTAAAAGAAATGTACCATATTTCATCAGTTCTAACGTATCATCACTTATCAGACCCCTCCCAAATTCAGAGATGTTAAACTGTGAAATAATGTGTATCATATGATCCATGTAGTATAGTACATGTATTTGTGTGTGAGTATGTGTATTTGTAAGCGTAATGATAACATACAAAGCTACCCTCTTACTCCTGACACATGGTTACTTGGGACCAAAACTGTATCACTGGTCTGACACTCGTGAAAGACTCAGGATTTATGAAGAGACGTAATGCCTGTAACACAAAAGAAGCATAGATGTAGGAGATTATCAGTCTCAGCCCTGATGACCCTTCCCATGTTTTCCCTGGACCTGCCTCACTGTTGAATTCTGGAGTGTGTAAAGATTCCTGACAACCAAGCCATCAGTGGGACTATAACTCAGTGGGTAACTCTTCCATCTGTCTCTCAGCTCTGACCTCCCCAAGAAACCAAAGTCAGATGCTTATTGTGAATTACAGACGCTTTATTTATATTTTACTTTTTAATTACATATATTCATTTTAAAGCATTAAAGAATTTAGTGATCAAATTGAATAATCATTTACTGGCAGCTCTCTCCCTCCCCAACAGGGACACACATTTAACCATTTCTGATCCAAGGCCTTGTGTAGGTAGCATTACTGTTTACGCTTTGCAGGAAGTTGCCATAGTTCTTGAACACTACAATGGCTTTCTTATTTCTCTTCCTGTTTTCACTGGATCTGAGTCTTCCTGGAAGGGAGGGTGACTTATTTAGTGATTCAGAGGAAAGTTTAGTACTGGAATCAATTCTGCATTTTTATGAAAGCTCTCATTCTGTTCCCCCCCCCACCTTTATCTCTACCCCCCATTACCCATTCAATTCTCTCTTCCTTCCAAGTACTGTTAGCCTTAGAATTAACTTCTCATGTTACAGTTGATCATCTGTGTTCATGATGTGACTGCAAATTTCAGAGACATTTAAACCAGAGCAACTAATCACAGGATATGATAGGAGTTCAGCACAATATAGGTCATAAAGACCTTGCTGATGAAATAGTATGCAGTAAAGAAGTTGTCTAAAACCCAACAAAACCAAGATGGCAATGGGAATGACCTCTGGTTGTCCTCACTGCTGCACTCCCACCAGCAATGTGACAGTTTACAAATGCCATATGTTACCCTAAAAAGGAGAGAGATGAATAATCCACCTCTTTTTTAGTATGTAATCAAGAAATCACCAAAAAGGGGTAACTGTGAAATGAAATTCTGACTACTTGGTCATGCAGATCTACTGGTAACTAATGATTGACCCACTTAACTTGCCATAAGCAATGGCAAACCATTAGAGGTTTTTTTTGTTAGCTTATTTTTGGGTTTTATATTGGTTTTAATGTCTGTTTCTTAATACTTGGCAATTGATAGTTTGAAATTATTGTTTTAGAAAGGATATACTGGACATAGTTGATGAATTGGAGGTGATAGAAACTTCAGCCAAATTAAAAAAGACCTTTTGAAAGTGTAGCATGAGCTGAGGGGGAACAGAATAAGGATGATGAGAATAGAAAGTCATGGTTATTAGATAGTAGAAAGGATGAATTAGAAAATGATTAGGGGAGAATGTATTCATTTAGTAAACATTTATTGAAATTTATTACACTGTGAAGAATTAAAGCTGAAAAGGCTGAACTCCATTTCATAGAGCCCCCAATAGTGGCCAGTCTGACAAGTAAGTAGTGATGGTATGCTGTGCTTACCGATGAAACAGGATGAAGTGCCCTCAAGGCATGAAGTGATGCCTCAGGCTAGTGGGGTTGGGGAATGGACTACAGAAGAGCTTGTGGGGGTGGTATTTGCGCCTATTTCTAAGCAAAGGGAAAGGACTAGTTGAGCAAAAGATTTACATGGGATCTGGGAGAGAGAAAGGATAATTAATAAAGTGAATTATGGAGGAGGTGGGAGTAGTTGGATTTTGACCTCAAGGAGAAGGCATTTGAAGGACTTGAAGATTTGCTGGATACTGAATCAAAGGAATGAATCAAAGATGACTGATGAATCAGTTTTGTGTGACTGAAAGAATGGTGGTCCCATTTATGATAAAGAGAAAATGAATCTGTTTTAAATACATTTGAGTTTGAGATAATGGGAGTCCAATAGGAGGCTTGTACTGAAGGTTGGTAAGGTTGACCCATGAAAGATGAGGTGAATACCATTGATTACAGAGGAGTGCAATGACAATGTAATCTACAATACAAAGTGCCTCTCTGCCGGACTTGAGCGTTTGTGAAGTGGTGGAGTGAGAAGCCCTAGTTGCTGTGACAGGAATCAGGGAGTGAGACTTAGAACGATTCATCTCCCTGTAGAGGTGGTACTATAGCGGCTTTGTCTTCACATCTTCCTCCATAATAACATTTGACCAGGATCTCAGGCACAGGCCTGGTTGTGGAGGCTAGACCTCGCATGGGCAATAGAAGTACTATTAGACACAGAAATGTACTTTTCAAAACTGAGGGTGGGTTCCCAGGAGACCCTAGGAGGAGAGGCCAAGGGCAAGGGGAAAGATGAGCACTTGACACAGCAGCCTCTTGGTAAAGTCTCTCTCGCGTAGTATAGAATGTGGGCCCATCTCTGCTTTCCCCACCAGAGAGCAGCTATATAGCCTTGATAGAGTCAGAAATCAGCCTATAGGTTTGTGAATGCATAATAGTTGTCCCTGAGTCTATTATCACTTCAGTCTAGTGGTAGAAACTCAAATACTAAAAATTCCTCTGTGACCTTTTCCATGGTCAAGCACCAGGGTGCAGAAATGCAGCAGATGTTTTGGTTGAGTAAGTGTTTGGCTCTTCTGCTCTACAGATTCACTTCCATGAATGTTGTCCTGACCTCTCTGGGGGTATCAGTGGGTGGTGTGAGTGGCCTTTAGCAAAAGTTCTCCCATTTTTCTGGCTGTGATGAGGATCCAGAACTTGTTATAGTATCTAAGGACTCCAGAGCTCCATCTTTCTCTATCAAAGTTACATTCCCGGAAAGATCAGTTGGAAAATGCCTCCTCTTGAAGGGGCCTGTGGTGCTTAAGTATTGTCTTCTATACACAAAAAGCTCAAACTGTCTAAGAAGCACCTGTATTGGAAGATGATGCCCAGATAAGGAAAGCTTGGAATGGAGTGTAGCCATTATTTTTGGCCATTTTGCCAGGACAAGGGACATATGACAGACTCCAGGAACCATGTGGTTCAGGGAATTTGGAGCACTCCCTGTTGTCTTGGGTCAGGAGACCTGGGTGTACTGATATCCTGGCCCAAAAGGTATGCTGAAAACCAGGTCCTCATAAGAGTGGAGTATAGCTCACTTACTGATTGTGCATGGCCATGGGTTCAATCAGAGTGTTTCTTCAGGAGAAGCCAAATTATAAAGGCAGGCCAGCTGACCAAAGGAGTTTTAGTCCAAAGGGGCAAGAGAGATTCTGGATGGGAGCCAGCAGAATGGACCAAGGAGACCAGCAAATGAAGAATCGGAGCAGAGGGTAGCAAGCCTGGCGGTTTCTTCAGGGTCTTTATTTTTCCTGAACTTCCCCTCCTTTCTTATGCTTCAGTTTGGACACATACCTGGCTAACTAACTAACATTTACTGAGGATTGACTTTGTTCCAGGTAATGTTTGATGTGTTGGGGCCACAGCAATGAACAAGATAGAACAAGACAGTCTTACACCCCCTGCTTCCTGCCCCACGGGGCTTATGTCTTAGTGGGCAGGTGGAGACAGTAAACTCATACACACATAGGAAAATTCCTTACTGATGACTTCCTATGAAAAAGATACAATTAAAGAAACAGCACTGTTGGGTGTGATTTGTTCTGGAGGGGTTAAAGCCAGGGTGGACAGCAAGCCTTCTTTGAAGAGATAGCATTTGGGTTGAGTACTGAGTGATGAGAAGAAGAATGCCACATTAAGATTGAGGGAGGGGAGAAGAAAATTGAGATTTGTATTTTGTCTGTGTTAATTGTGGGGTGCTTGTGGGATATGAGATAACGAGCAGGTAGGTTGATGGTGTCAGCTTCTCAGTGCTCAGGTCAGAGGTCTGGGATACAGATTGCAGGGTCTTACCAGATAGATTGCATTTTAAAGTCACAGGACTGGATGAGATGACACCTTCACACTTGTTTTGGAGCTCTTTTTAATTAACTACACGTAAAATTCTTATTTTAAATAGAACAGATTTTTTGGTTGAATTAGGCAGAACTTTTGGGGCATGAATATGATTTTGTGTCTGTGTGTTTTTTTCATGTTTCTGGACCGTATGTATACTGATTGACAGGTTCCTCCTGTCATATACTTGATGGCTAAAAGACAGCAATTCTCAAAGTTTTCAGCTTATATCCTGACAAATTGAAAATTTTCTAAATTCATTATAGAATCTACTCAAGTGTGCATATGCAGTCATAGGTTTGTGATCCTCAGATTTATTAAGAGTCCCTGAAATCTCTCTCTTAGTAAATATTGTATTTGAAACAGATGGCTGGAACATGTGTAAAGTGCTTTATAGTTAACACACATCTGAGGTTCCAAAAAATAAAATGAAACAAACCCAGCAACTCTGCCTCCACCTCAGAGGCCTGGACAGTTATTTAAAACAATCAGTCAATCAATCAATCACCCTCTCTTGGTGATTCTAATGTACAGTGGTAGCTGTGAGCCTCTGCCCTGTTCCACATTGCCTTACCAGGAGCTGCATTATCCAGTGGGGTGTTTCCCTATTATTCCACCAGGAGGCTGAGGTGGGAGGATCGCTTGAGCCCAGGAATTTAAGAACAGCCCGGGCAATATAGCAAGAACCCATCTCTACAAAAATACACAGAAAAATTAGCCAGGCGTGGTGGTGCATGCTTGCAGTCCCAGCTACTCTGAAGGCTGAGGTGGGAGAATCAACCGAGCCAAAGAGGTCAAGATTTTGTAGTGAGCTAGGATTGCATCACTGTACTTCAGCCTGGGTGACAGAACGGAAACCTGTCTGAAAAAAAAAAAAAAAGAAAAAAAGATGACCAAGCCAACCAGGATACTTCTAATGACCTTGTTAAGGAATGTCTCTCTTTTCTTTTTTTAATGGTCAAGCAGAGCCCTTCCCCTTTCTTGTGACTGTTGCCCTTTCTGGTTGTGAGTTTGCAGGCATGACACATTTTTTTGTCTGGTATTAGTATTATCTCTGCCTGTACTTCAGACCAGTGAAGCTGGGCTAACCCCTTTCTTCCCACAGCCCAATTTAATTACAACCAAAACCTGTCAATAAAATGGTTTTCTTATTTACGAGGGAGACTTTATTCCATTTTTAGGATTGAGAGAGATGCTTTTGTATTTTTTGCCCCACTCTGTGCTGTAACATTATATTGAATGGTTATTCCTAGCTTTTAACACAGGGCTGTCTGTAAGATGAAGATAGCTTCTTCTCTAGTTTGCTCACTTTAGCTAGTGAAAACATGCCAACTTCGAACTTGGTGAGATTACTGCTAGGTCCTCAGGCCAGTGCCTGATCTGCTCACTGTTATTCGTCCTTGATGAAGTAAGTACAGACATTGACATAACGCCTTTAGAAACTCCTAGTGATTTGAAACACATAACTAGATTTCGTTCATCTTTTTTACAAATATACTTTTTAATGTTTTATAAAGTATCAAAAACTGACGATCCTCTTAGATAATTTCAGAAACCATAGACTAGATCTCTTAATCCAGAAGGCACTGAGAAGACTAATAACTACTCTTGCTTTTTTCACATGAGTAGAAATAATATTCTTGATTCGTGGCTATTTTGAGGATGTAGAGGAACACACTGTTAGTGGTAAATTTTATGTTCTGGCAGTGGGCATTAGCCTAGAGCTTAGCCTTAATCTACAGTATACATTTCTTGACCTGCTTCTGATACTTCGCTACTTACTTGTCCTTTCTAGGCCGCAGTTTTTTGTTTATAGATGTTTCTGTAACCCTTTGAAGACTCAGGAACATTTTGGTTGGTTTTTAACCATGAGTGAAATAATAAAGGGGATAGATAGATTTCAGTTTGCTTTGGCGGCTTTTGTTTTCATTTCTGAGAGATTCTGGCCAAGTCACCTCCACAGTTCATCATTTTGTATAGTCACCTGTATTTTGGCCCTACACTATTATGTTCTAGAAAGTACATCATTTCCTAAAGTATATTGAGCATGAAAACATCAGTGTTAATCTCCGTCTCTATTACACATTGTTTTAGGCAGTCAAAGACTTCTGCTTGCTTTTTCCCAGTTAGAATATATAGATCTTCTTGCAGAAGAGAAGTGAACATTGCTTCACTCTCCCTTCTTCCTGTAGAGTCTCCCAGGCAAGTCCTCCATTCCCTTTTTGTATATTATTATTATTACTGTCAGAATAATGCATGCTTATTAGAGAAAATTTGGGAAATACAGAAAAGTGAAAGAGGAAAGTTAAAACTTTTTTATATTCTCAGCACCTAGAGAGTTCACATTTTTTGTGCATTTCCTTCTTCAAATTTTGCTTGATTAAAAATTATAAAACTGTCAACATATTGGGAGTGCACAATTATATGTGCTTATTTAAATAAGCTATTTTTTTCTTTATCAATAAATGTAGATAGGAATATTATAAAAAATTTTAAGAAAATAAGGAAAACTTAAAAAGAAGATTTAAAAATCACCCAGAATCCTGTATCCCAAGGATAATTTTTTACCTTCACTTATATTTTACTTTTTTTAATTGGCTTCATATCATAATTATTTTTAAGTGTACCTAATACAGGCAGGCATTGTCACAGATTCCACATGAGGGAAGAGTTAATAAAAAACTAATGACTCAGGTCATTCAGCATGCATTTCAAAGATGTGAAAGATTAATTCTGAAGTTCCTAAGCAAAAACATGTCTATTATGTTGTGATATGTAACTCTTCCCTTTAGAGAGGAAGATGTACTTTTTATTTAATAGTTGTCATGGAATATTGTCCCAAATGTGTTTAAAATAGTTGAGCCACTATTAGTAAGTGCTAGAAAGAACAGCATTGCTGTTGTGCTGTTGTCTTAAGTGTTCAGCTAAAGTATTTTGACTGTGTGTTAAAAAGTGGCTCTAGGTGAGGGACAGAGCAGGCAAAAGCACAGTTCAGGGAAGCAGTTCTGGACCTCCTTTTGCCCTGGGCTGTGGAGTGTGCCCCACTCTACTCAGTCTAGTTAGATAACTAACATTGGAGCTGGGAAACCCCACCAATCCTTTCCTTTATATTGTGACTTCTTTATGCTTTCAATCCTAATTTCTACATATTCTTCTTCTTCTTCTTCTTTTTTTTTTTGAGACAGGGTCTTGCTCTGTCGCCCAGACTAGAATACAGTGGCGCGATCATGGCTTACTGCAGCCTTGACCTCTGGGCTTAAACATTCTCATGTCAGCCACCTTAGCAGCTACAATCACAGGTACACATCACCATGCCTGTCTTATTTTTAAATTTTCTTTTAGAGACAGAGTCTCACTATGTTGCCCAGGCTGGTCTCAAACTGCTGTCCTCAAGTGATCTTGCCACTTCACCCCCCACAAAGTGCTGGAATTTCAGGCATGAGCCACCATGCCCGACCTAGAACATGTCTTAAGCCTCTTTTCTCCACTTACGGTGGATAGAATTGTATCAACCCAAAAGATATGTTCAAATCCTGACGTCTGGTACATGTGAATGTGACCTTATTTGGAGATAGGGTCTTTGCAGATGTAGTCAAATTAAGGTGAGGTCATACTGAATTAAATTGGGTCCCAATCTAATGACTAGTGTCCTTATCGGATGGTAGAAATTTAGGCCAGGCGTTGTGACTCACACCTGTAATCCCAGCACTTTGGGAGGCTGATGTGGGTGGATCACTTGAGGTCAGGAGTTCGAGACCAGCCTGACCAACATGGTGAAACCCCGTCTCTACTAAAAATACAAAAATTAGCGGGGCTTGGTGGCACATGTCTGTAATCCCAGCTACTCAGTAGGAGGCTGAAGCACTAGAATCGCTTGAACCTGGGAGGCGGAGGTTGCAGTGAGCCAAGATCACACCACTGCCCTCCAGCCTAAGTGACAGTGAGACTGTCTCAAAAAGAAAAAAAAAAAGGAAAAAAAGTTAGAAATTTGGTTACAGAGCAGACACACAGGGAATGCCATGTAGTGATAGAGGCAGATATTAGAGTAAAACTTCTACATACCATGGAATGCCAAGGATTGCTGGCAACCACCAGAAGCTAGGAAGAGGCAAGGAAGACTCTTCCCCTAGAGACCCCAGAGGGAGCATGACACTGCCAAAACCTTGATTTAGGATCTGCAGCTTCTAGAGAATTCTGCAAGAGAATACATTTCTGTTGTTTTAAGCCACCCACTCTGTGGTCATTTGTTACTGCAGCCCTGGGAAACTAACACACCTCTCAAGAGCACTGGTGTTCTGAGTTCTCTCGAGTAGTTTTCTGAGCTTTCTTAAATGTAAGGATAATTTGTTTTTGAAAACACTTTTTATTTATTTATTTAATTAATTATTTTTTGAAACTGCATTTTAGGTTTTGGGGTACATGTGAAGAACATGTAAGATGGTTGCATAGGTACACACATGGCAGTGTTGTTTGCTGCCTTCCTCCCCATCACCTATATCTCGCATTTCTCCCCATGTTATCCCTCCCCAACTCCCCACCCCTCACTGTTCCTCCCGTTTTACCCCCACAGACTCCAGTGTGTGATACTTCCCTCCCTGTGTCCATGTGTTCTCATTGTTCAACACCGCTTGTGAGTTAGAACATGCAGTTCTGTTCTTGTGTCAGTTTGTTGAGAATGATGGTTTCCAGGTTTATCCATGACCCTACAGAGGACACGAACCCATTGTTTTTTATGGCTGCATAGTATTCCATGGTGTATATGTGCCGCATTTTCTCTGTCCAGTCTATCATAGATGGGCATTTGGGTTGGTTCTAAGGCTTTGCTTTTGTAAACAGTGCTGCAGTGAACATACGTGTGCATGAGTCCTTATAATAGAATGATTTATAATCATTTGGATATATACCCAGTAATGGGATTGAATTTCTGTTTCTAGGTCCTTGAGGAATTGCCACCCTGTCTTCCACAATGGTTGAACTAATGTACACTCACACCAACAGTGCAAAAGTGTTCCTATTTCTCCACATCCTCTCCAGCATCTGTTGTCTCCAGATTTTTTAATGACCGCCATTCTAAGTGGCATGAGATGGTATCTCAATGTAGTTTTGATTTGCATTTCTCTGATGACCAGTGATGATGAGCATTTTTTCATATGTTTGTTGACCTTGTGTATGTCTTCTTTTGTAAAGTGTCTGTTAATATCCTTGACCCACTTTTGAATGGGCTTGTTTGTTTTTTTTCTTGTAAATCTTTTTAGTTCTTTGTAGATTCTGGATATCAGCCCTTTGTCAGATGGGTAGATTGCAACAATTTTTTCCCATTCAGTTGGTTACCAATTCACTCTAATGACTGTTCCTTTTGCTGTGCAGAAGCTGTGGAGTTTGATTAAGTCCCATTTGTCTATTTTGGCTTTTGTTGCCAATGCTTTTGGTGTTTCAGTCATGAAATCCTTGCCTACGCCTATGTCCTGAATGGTTTTGCCTAGATTTTCTTCTAGGGTTTTTATGGTGTTAGTTTTTATGTTTAAGTCTTTAATCCATCTGGAGTTAATTTTAGTGTAAGGTGTCAGGAAGGGGTCCAGTTTCTGCTTTCTGCACATGGCTAGCCAGTTTTCCCAACACCATTGATTAAACAGGGAGTCCTTTCCCCATTGCTTGTTTATGTCAGGTTTGTCAAAGATCAGATGGTTTTAGATGTGTGGTGTTGCCTCCAAGGCCTCTGTTCTGTTCCATTGGTCTATATCTCTGTTTTGGTACCAGTACCATGCTGTTTAGATTACTGTAGCTGTGTACTATAGTTTAAAGTCAGGTAGTATGATACATCCAGCTATGTTCTTTTGCTTTGAATTGACTTGGCTATGCAGGCTCTCTTTTGGTTCCATATGAAGTTTAAGACGGTTTTTTCCCAGTTCTGTGAAGAAGGTCATTGGTAGCTTAATGGGGATAGCATTGAATCTGTAAATACTTGGGGCAGTATGGCCATTTTCACGATTTTGTGTTTTTTTTTCTTTAAAAAAATTTATAAACATTGCTCCTTAGTCTTCTGTCATTTAGTGTTATAGGATGTGTACAGCTATTGTGATTTTTGTTCTTTTTGAAGTTCTTTATTCTACCTATATCTAGATGAGTGTTACTTCATTGTTTTCCCCCAAGATGTGGTAAACTTTTTTCTCATACTCATGCTGTTTTTTTTCCCTAAAGCAAGAAAATGTATGTGTGTGTGGTGTCTGTGTGTGTGTGTGTGTGTGTGTGTGTGTGTGTGGTGTCTGTGTGTGTGTGTGTGTACATGTATGTCTTTTTACAAAAGTTATTTCTGTAATTTTTGGATTGAATCTCTGTTCTGAAATGTTCATGTCTATCGTCTCTTCTCAACCTTTTCAGCCTTCATTGTTGCCGTTTTTCCCATCTATATTTGGGAGTACTTCTCAATTTGTTTTTTGCACCTCTGATTTTATTTTATGGAATATCAATTGTTATTATTCTAGTTCCTTTATTATGGCTTTCTCTTCTGATGTTACAGCATTTTAACCTTCCTTGCAGTTCTGATCTTTCCCTTGTCCCCCTTTAAAAAAAAAATCTTATCCTGGTATCTTCTCCTTTCAGCCTCTTTTCGCTTTAAAGATTTCTTTTTTTTTTTCCCCCTGCTCTTGTTACCCAGGCTGGAGTGCAATGGCGCGATCTCGGCTCACCGCAACCTCCACCTCCTGGGTTCAGGCAATTCTCCTGCCTCAGCCTCCTGAGTAGCTGGGATTACAGGCACGCGCCACCATGCCCAGCTAATTTTTTGTATTTTGAGTAGAGACGGGGTTTCAACATGTTGACCAGGATGGTCTTGATCTCTTGACCTCGTGATCCACCCGCCTCGGCCTCCCAAAGTGCTGGGATTACAGGCTTGAGCCACTGCGCCGGCCTTGAAGATTTCTTTTACTGTTGCAAGAGGCTATGTGTTCTTGTATGCTACTGAGGAGGCCAGGGTTTACTGGAAATTTCTTGTTTTTGGTTTTTGGGGTATTTTTTCTTTTGAGACAGAGTCTTGCACTGTTGCCCAGGTTGGAGTGCAGTGCACCTCACTTCAGTCTCGAACTCTTTGGCTCAAGCAATCCTTCTGCCTCAGTCTCCTGAGTAGTTGGGACTACAGACATGTGTTACCACACCCATTTGGTTTTTTGTTTTTTGTAGAGATGGGGGCTTGCTTTCTTGCCTAGGCTGATCTGGAACTCCTGGCCTCAAGTGATCCTACTGTTTTGGCCTCCCAAAGTCCTGGGATTACAGACATGAGCTACTGCGCCAGGCTTCTAATTTCTTGAAATGCATCTTTTCCTTACTTTTTCTTTTCCTTGTTTTGTCATTCTCAAATTGGAGGAAATCTACTTGGACCCCATGTCTGCTGACTGTTGGAATACAAAGACTGCCTTTTAGCCTATTATTTATACGTGTGCTAATGAAATCATTTTCTGAGTTTTACTGCTAGTAAGCAATTTCATGTACACAAAGGCCAGCTCAACTCCTTGCTTTTCTGAGATGAAACTTCAACGTATGTCACTATCTGGCTTCCTGAAACACAGACAATAATAAATGAATTACTAAGGTAAACATAAATCATCTTCCATGATTATTTGTATTTTTCTACAGTATTTTACAAAAGATGATTCTTTTTGTCAGAACTCCATGGTTAGTCCTCTCCACTTCTTAGTAGATTTTATACTTTGAAGTACTATTTCTAATGGATGCAGGACAAAAGATGAGTTGGTGAGGGGGAAGGCTAGCTGCCTCTCAGGCCAGCAACTGTGCGGTCATGAACAGTTGCCCACTTTTGTTTGGTTTGGAGAGTACAGACAGTGCAAGAGGCAAGAGTGGGAAAGGCTTTTTGTACCTACTTCCACGTAAGCAGATTACTTTCCTTCCATTGATGCAACACATACCATTCAGTGTATGTTTTAACTCTCTTCCATTGACCTTGTATTCAGTGGAGATTGTTTAAAGATTCTGGCAGTATTGTGTATGGGTCCAGATTTTTTTTGCACTGTAAAGTTTTCTTTCTGTCTTTTGCATTCACAGATATTTTAATAGGTATGTGGGAGAGATCATGTGGGGTATTACTAGGCAAATACCATTTTAACTTGGAAGTCTGACATTTCTTCCTCATTTCTACTTGTAGGTTTCCTGTTAACTTGTAATTTAGGGCAGTATCCTCTTTTGATTTTATTTTCTTTAGCTCTAAATGGGATTTCAGATTTGAATGTGTTTTGGCTAACAGATTAACACAAGTGTTTATTAATTCAGGTAATTTACTAATGTTTATATAGGGGAACATTATATTTCTTGTATTCCTGAATGGATTTTTTCTTTCATTTGTTTGATAGACTCATAGTATTTAAAATTTTTTGCTTTTTCTTTTATTTGTATATTTTCCTCTCTCATCCCCAGACATACTTTATTTAAAAACCTTGAGTCAGAGAGTTACAGGAACTTATATGGGGATTTGAGCTGATGGCCACGCATCACCTAAACTGCCTTCCTAGCAGCACAATGAAATGGATTCTCATTTCTGATGTTTCTTCACGAAGGTCTCCAGCATGATGCTAGTTTTCAGTATGTTGTTTGGGTAGATCTGCTCAGCCCATGGCTAATTGATATGATGGAAAGAGGTCGATGATTTTGAGTTGGAACACAGCTGTATGTCAGGATAATTACAAAGAAACAGGTTGCCCTGCTATTACCTTTTTTTGTAAAAAAAAAGATTTAATTGTAGTAAAAAAGTAAAATTTATCATCTTAACCATTTTTAATTGTACAGTTCAGTAGTGTTAACTATATTCACATTAGTGTTACCTTTTATTGCTTTTACCTTTGAAAGCTTTTTGTCCTACTCACAAGAGCTGAGACTCTTCTAATTACCCTGATGCACCGTGAATTGTTGAGCAGTCCAACTTTTCCCATGGAAGCAACCGAAGACAAAACGAGAGAATAAAAGCAGAGAGGAGGGAAGAGGAATACAGCTTAGATTAGAAATGGTCCCTACAGCAGCATTATTAGTAAATATCTCTTTCCTTGATTCCAAGACACTCGGAAGTGTAAGATTAGGAAAGAACGTAAGACTACCTTAAATGTGTCTATCTATCATAACTGTTGATTTTTACATACATGAAAAAATATGAGCAAATGTGCGCCTTAGAATCTAAGAAATACCAGGGAGTCTCCCACATGGTGATGAGAAGCAGCAAATGTTGTGTCTGAGGAGGAAGTTGGTGACCAGAGTAGAACAATGCCACAGCACAGGCATCAAGAAGGGTCATAAGTCATCTACCCTCAACAGCCTCTGCCATCCACATGCCCCACCCAACCTTTAGCTCTCTGTGCATCTCGTATGTCCAGAATAGCTAAGGCTCATCCATTCTAGATAGTAGTTTTATTTTTTTCAATAAGTGTTATTTTTAACTAAGTTTTTTGATTCTCTACCATTATGGATTGTTGAGAGCAACTGACAGTCTGACAAATGTACCCTGTGGAACATGTGCTTAGCAATGATGACAGAATAGCCAACAGAATGTTGCATATGTAAACTACTCAGCTTTGTGTTCACTCTGGGCAAATGAGCAACATATGGACATTTGAAATATATGTATGTTTAAAATTCTGTCATGTGAGGTTGTGGAATTCGATAGTCCATTTTTTATTTGTTTCCATGTGAAAAGGGCCTTATAATGGCCTCACCAGTTGTTCATTAATCTCCTTTCTCTTATGTAAAGTGTGCTTTTGTCCTCTCTCTGCCAGTCTGTAAGTTTATCATGACATTTCTACATGGAATGGATTGTTACCTTTTCTGGGAGGAGAATAAAACATAAATATGAACGAGGCATTAAAAGAGCTTAACATAAATCACTAAGAAAAATCTGTAGACTGTGAGAATATAAAAATCCCCGTGAATTATAAATAATACAGCAAGGTTACAGAAATCACTTGATATAAAGGCAGAGATATATCTCTACTTCTCACAATAAGGCCGAGTGATTTCATTGCCTTGCTAGATTCTGTGTGGAATATAGTAGAAAGTTCCATAGTAAAAATTCTGGGAGATAATTGGTAGCATGGAACACTGATTCTTACTTGCTGTTGGAGGTTGCATTTGCTTTATGTTGTTATCAAAGTTTGAAAAGAAATCTTTACATTTTTTTTCTCTATATTTGCTCTTGAATACCAGCATGTAGGTTTGTAATCATTTAAAGAATGAAAATCTGTATTGAAAAATTTAAACGTTATGTTTTAACTTAATTAAAATGTCTTTTCTCTGAAATTAGTGATTAACTTTTGGACTACTTATTTATAAACCATCTAAAGAATCTCCTTAATTGTTTTTATTCCTTTTATATCTACTTTAACAATATTTTCTAGGGAAAATTAACCATAAACATGTAAGTTTATGTAAGTTTATGTATATCTTTTAAGAATGTATTAAAGAGTATTCTTTTTACTAAAGATATTGTCTCTTGGTTAATTAGTTCTGTTTTCGCAGGTTATTCTTTGCTGAAGAAAGTTTTCTTTATAATATATAACTCTTAAAGAATTATATGTTAAATGCATAACTTTATTGTGACAGCCAGATGATTTTCCTTGTATGTAAAAAGTGCTTCATTCATGTCACTGGAATTAAGCCACCCCATACATAATACAAGACATAAAGAAGAAGTGTAAGACACACTGTTGTCCTTACATTGCTTCCTAGTTGAGATAAAACTAATACAATTTTAACAGCACTGGCCTTTCAAGACGATTTGTGATTAAGTTTTAAATTCTTTTGATTCAGATTGCTTTTAAAAGTCAGTCTTAAAGAAAATTAAAGACATGCTACTACTGCAGTTTCAACCCTACTCAGACACGTAACTAGACTGGAAACATTCTAAACATTCAGTTTCCAGTAGATAAGGAAATCTTCTCCTTAATTCATTTCTGAAAGGACATTTTTTTCATACTAAAATAACTCTTTTGTTTTGTATTATATTTTAAATAATTTCTGCAACACTGCCTTCATTTATTTTATTTTTTTGAGACAGAGTCTCACCCTGTTGCTCAGGTTCAAGTTCAGTGGCATGGCTCACTGCAGCCTTTGCCTCCTAATGAAGCGATTCTCGTGCCTCTGCCTCCCAAATAGCTGGGTTTACAGTGTGCTACCACACCTGGCTAATTTTTGTATTTTTAGTAGAGATGGAGTTTCGTCACATTGACCAACCTGGTCTTGAACTCCTGATCTCAAGTGATCTGCCTGCCATGGCTTTCCAAAGTGTTGGGATTATAGGCATGAGCCACCTCACCTGGCCACTGCCTTCATTTCTTCTGAGGAGTACCTCTGTTGTTAGGCCAAAGTTTAGGAAACAAAATTTCTTTTTTACTAAGAATAGAACTTATTTCTAAGGTGGCAATTTGTGATTACAGTAATCTTCCCTTATCCATGGGGATATGTGCCAACACTACTAGTGGAGGCCTGAAACTGAAGATATTATAGAACCACTCTGTATGCTATGATTTTTCCTACATACTTATACCTATGATAAAGTTTTATAGGTGAGGCATAGTGGTGCATGTGTGTAATCCCAACACATTGAGATACTGAGGAAGGTAGATTGCTTGAGGTCTGGAGTTCAAGACAAGCCTGAGCAATGTGGTAAAACCTCATTTATCCAAAAGAATAAAAAATTAGCCATGCATGGTGGTCCCAACTACTTGGGAGGCTGAGGTGGGAGGATCATTTGAGCCTGAGAGGTTGAGGTTGCAGTGAGTCAAGATTTCACCATTGCCCTCCAGCCCGGACAACAGAGTAAGACCCTGTCTCAAGAATAAATACACACACACACACACACACACACACACACACACACACACACACACAAATAAATAAATAAATAAAAAGTTTAAGTTATAAATTAGAGTGAGAAATTAACAACAACAATAATAGAACAATGATAGCAATATACTCTAATGAAAGTTATGTGAGTGTACCTCAGATAACTTTTCTCCTTCTTAAGATATTTGAAGAAGGGACGAAGTGGGCTGGTGCAAGATTTTGTCACATTACTCAGAGCAGCATGCAATTTAAAACTTATTATTTCTGGAATTTTTCATTCTGTGGTTGACTGTGGGTAACTGAAACCATGGAAGGCAAAACCATGGGATTAGGGTTGGGGGAGGTGGGGATAGGATTACTGTATTATTTAGTAGTAGTATTTTCTTGTCTAATTTTATCTATGACAAAGTTCAGGAATACCACCGTCTAGATTTTAATCAGATTTTCAGTTAAAAGTGTCAAGGTTGACATATGAGAAAAATAAGTTTATTTTCTAAACTTGTTACTTGTAGAACCTGTTTATTATAGAGAGTTCTAGGCTGCTTTGAAAGCTGTTCTAGAGTTGATACATGTGAAAATTCATGTGGTAGCTATGTATGTGAGTCAATATCATGGATAAGGCTGAGCTAGTGGTTGTGCAACAAGGAAGTGCTGACTGCAGCTTTATAATGACATCTATAATATGCATAATTGGCAGTCCATAGATTTATGGGTTTTAAGTTACTGCTAGATCAAATGATCTATCTGTAGTGAAGTAACAGAATCCCTTGCAACATAAGCAGTGCAGCTCTTGCAATGTCTGTTGTATCCTAAGTCATATACCTTTATTATTTGTTAACTGGGAACTATTGATTGCAATAGGTTTACCCTCTGAGAAAATAAATTATAAGAAATAAATTATGTGAGCAGTTTGTCTCCTTCCACCTTGGGCTAATCCAGAATGTCTTTGGTTGATATGCTTTATTCTGTAATCAATATACATGTATTCTGCTTTTATTCATGGAGGCTATTCTGTAAAGATAAGTACATCTTTATCAGTTGAAGGTAAATGCAAAGAAAGTGAAAGCACCTCTGTTCCAGCCTATGCATTGTCATTAATGAGTCTCATTTCTTCTTGCGAGTTACTATACCCGAATCCTAGAATCACTAAATTCCGGAGAGGTCACCATGTAGCTGGAAATCATTTGGGTTTTAGTTTTATGTGCCCAGAAGAAAGAATGGCTGGACCAAGGTCAACAAAATGGGCAATAATTATTATATCTTCACTGTGGAAGTGCTGTAGTATCAGAAATCACAAACTTTGTTGCTTTTAAGGAGCACACCACCATAATTCACATTCATGTGATCATATAATTGAATTGGCTTAGGACGTAGAGAAACTTCAGATGGAACTCCCTGGTAGTTTGGTAAATAAGAGTAAGCCACATTGTCTACTATCTAATCAATGTCTGATATGAGAAAACTTTGGAAACATCATGAATTAAGCTCCGTAAACTCCCTTGAATGGTGTGAATAATCATCTTGAACTTGAAGGGAAGGCGTACCTTCCCAAGTTCTCTGAACTCACTTTTGGACTGCAGCTACTGCCAGTATGGAATCAGGTATCGCAGAGGATGAAGGACATGATAGGTAGTTTGGAGAACCGAGTCACTCCACAGGTCACCTAGGTGACAAAGGAAGATACCTGTGGTGGCTAGCACACTAAAAGCACTCATAAATGCTTTTTAAGCTAATAAAGGAAATTACAGGAATAGGCCATAGAATGTGAAGAACAGAGATAACTCAAGGTTAATTTTATTTGCAGGATTATTTGTATGTGCCAGCAGAGAAACTAAATGTAATTCAGAGAATGGAAGACCACTGAAGAACACTGAGAGCCCCTTCAGAGCATAAATTGTCTTATTCATCTTTTCATATGCAATCCCTAACATAGCACCAGCCATTCAATAAATGCTCGTCGAATGAACAGAAACTTTAGTGAAAAGTTAATATTTGTGTTGTGCCTTAAAAGGTGGTTGAATTTGAGTTAGCAAAGGGAAATAATATGACTTTTCAGAATAGTAGGTCTCAATAAAGGCACAGATGTTGGAATGAGCTTATTTGATTTTGTGAAACACAGGAGAGGTCAGTCTGATGAGAGGCCCATGGTGTATGTCATGGTGGTAATGGTTGATAAGAGGTTGGTATTGATTGAACACACGCAAAGACTCAGTGCAGGCTTCTTTGGAGAAATAGAAAGGGATGAGACATTTTTCTACTGAGAAATTCTGTCTCACAGACTAGTCTCATAACTCTGGATCAGTAGCCTTACTACAGGCTGTTGGCCTCAAAAGGGCACCAGCAAGAAGCAAGTGCAGTACATAGCTCAATACACCCATCTTCCTTCAGCTAGCTCGCCATAAAGAGTGGGATCATTTTCTCAATTAGGTTGCTTATCAAAATTTGTTGATACTTGTTGGATTAAATTGAATTTAAAACTCTGAAATACTGTAATTTTTCCTTTGTATTTATATGACGAAAAGGGTTCCTTTCAAGAACATCATTCTCAGCAAACTGACACAAGAACAGAAAAAGAAATACCACATATACTCACTCATAGGCGGGTGAGAAAATGAGAACACATGGACACAGAGAGGCGGTCTACTATACACTGGAATCTATTGGGGGGAATGGGGGAGGGACAGCGGGGGGGCCTGGGGAGGGATGGCCTGGGGATGAATGCCAAGTGTGGGTGAAGGGGAGGAAGGCAGCAAAACACACTGCCACGTGTGTACCTATGCAACTATCTTGCACGTTCTGCACATGTACCCCAAAACCTATAATGCAGTAAAAATTAAAAAAAAAAAAAAAAAAAAAAAAAAAAAAGCAGCATGTACCCTTCTCCTTTAAAGTTGGTATATCCCGTTGTCCTTGAGGGGCAATCAGGGACTCTGCTAGAAGGACCTCACAATCTGTCAGAGACATTTTCTGAAAACAATTATTTAAAAATTCTTCCCTTCTCTGCATCTTTTTTTTTCACCTTAAATTGGATAACCATTATATTGTATTACTTTTTCACTTATGGATTTCTTTAACCCTTAGGTGTTTTGGTTAGTTCTGTGGTCAAATGTAATCATAATAGTACAGCAGAGGTATAGCTTCAGTAATAATGCTAAGAATCTATCTTTTTCTTTTAAAGACTGCTGTTGTAGGTACTTGAATTTAGCAGACACCTGTTTTTTCTCAGACTTTTCGAAGAAATAAAAGAAGGAAGAATTAGAAGTATAATCAGAGACAAATGTTGGGGCTGGCAGAAAGGATGATTTTCTTAATAGATGTATACCTAAAGAATAATTATTTTTACTGACTAGATGTCACACTACAAATATTTTCTGATTTTGAGTTCTGTAGTTATTTTGTCTAGAGCACTACACAGCTATTCATCTCATTCAATATTGCACTTATCGATGGTTGTACCTAGCTCCTCTTAAGCTGGAGAATCCAAGATAAAGTGTTAGAGCTGGAATAAGGACCTGACTCTGGGGGTTGGGATTGTCATTTATCCTATTGCAGGTTGCAGGCCCTCGCAAATTTTGTGAAGTGCACTCCGAAGACATGGTTTTGCTTTCAACTGTGATGACACTATAATTGATCAAATATATTCTTTCAAAGAATCATAAATTCTTATTGGAGTTTGAGGAGATGTCATGTTCATTTGTCAACATGTCACTCCAGGGACACAGGTGCAGCAAATTTATGGAGGAAGCACCTCGTGTTTCTCCTGAGTCACATAAATATGAAGCAGAATTGATTGAAAATGTGTGGCTTTAGATTACTCCTCAGGTGGAGAGCAATTAAGATCTCTCTGTAAAGGCATTACACTCTGCTTCTCAGGTTTTCTTGTAACATAGGCAGAGATCAGGTCTGAGGAGACCCCAGAGAAATTTTTGAAGACCTGCTGGTGTCTTCTCAGAAAAGAATGCTAAGACATTTTGCTGGCAGAGAGAATATTGCACATTTTTAGTCAAGTACATGATTAACTTTGACATTTGGAAATGGAACTTCACGTAAAAGTAAGCATGGTACTTCTGCATGTTTAATTAAGATGTTCCTGTCAAGGCTGATAAGTCCGTGTCCCCCCACCCCCAACCACGCACCCTCCCCCTACACCCCCCTGTGAAGGGCAATATATTTTCAACTTCTGAAATTTCAGAAACGTGTACTTAACCTTTAATTGTTACTCCATTTACATGGAAATCTGATTAACAACTTTTAAAGTTCATGAGCTCCTGGTAAATGCAATTAAGACCTTTTTGGAGTTTGCTATTAAGAGCTGGCATTTAAAAAAGACTAGGGCCTGGCTACTGTTGCTGTCTTCTCTGTAGCAGGATTTCTTAAGCAATTAGCAGAGAACATGAGGTACATGAATTGTATGGTATTGCTTCTGCGTTAACATGGTTGGTATTTAAATAGCATGCTGTCTTTTTTCTTTTCTGTGACTTGCTTTATGGTATGAGCTTGTTACTGAATGGTAGGATAGAGCTGAGAATAATTAGGTGGAGCTGTGATGGTTTTTATAAATACCAGAGTTAGGCATGGTTCCTCATCCCATTGGATATTCTCAAGTTATGTTTATAAACACTCACTCTCATGTCATATGGAGTCAAGTCTAATCATCCTACCGTGATGAATTGATGGTATCCATCTCCTGGCCATAGTTGTCTTGTTGAGAGTTAAAATTAAAAGATGTAGTTATTGGAAAGGAATGATCCAGATATACAACTAATTTCTAAAATCGGGCATTTGAGCCATTCAGCCATTCCCTTGGGTCATGGGAGCAGAAGCGGGGAGGTGAGTTTGTTGGAGCAGACATGTGTAGTGTAATTTACAAACTGAGGTGTGCTGTGATAAGTGGAAAATGGGGAGTAAATAGTAGAAAGAAAGGATCTTATTGGATCATGTGCTGCCAATCAGGCAGTGTTTTTTTCATTTACTGATAGAACTGGGCTGTTTGATGGATGTATATAATGAATTTTTTAGGTACTTTATGTATACAGGACACTGTGCTTATTAGAATTTGAGGGATGACGAGAAAAACAATGAAATGATAAATCAACAACAACATGTTATTTAAATACATTTCATACTATTGTGCTGTTAAAGAATATTTGAATCTACATATTTTTGTCCTCTTTGATATGTTTATAAATATATATGTTTTTAAATTAGAAGATCAAAATAAAGAATTATTTGGGAAAAAATAAATAGGAAAGTCAATGCAAAAGAATTAAATTGGATTTCAGAAATATCAGTGAAATAGTTCACCATTTTTGTACACTAGCAGTGGTCCTTGCTCTAGTATAAATAATGTGTAATAATCAAGTACCTATTGGAGATGTAACACTAGTGCACAGGAACCCTTGCACAAGAGTTTTTACACTTACCACAAACTTACTTAAACCAACAGTGCAGTTCATTGGATTAACCATTTAAATTTTAGGCTATTCTCAAATGTAGTATATAAATAAAATAGTTTAATTCCATGTTTTGAATTAACACATAACGTTCAGTACAAATAATGTATAATAATCAAATACCTATTGTAGATGTGGAATTTTTTTTTTGGCAACAATACTAATAGAATAGTATTACTTTTTGTTTAACCAAGCTGTCGACAGGTATTTTTCATTAGTTTAGTGGCTTGCTCAAGGGACACACACATTCACACCCACACTCACATACACCATCACCTTCAGACAGAAGAATTTTGCTTATTTCTTAGACAGAATCTTTCTTGTAGATGCAAGAGTTGACAGAGTCAAGAAATTAGTGATAATAAGTTATTCTTTCCGTCATAAGGGATTTTAATAAGATATTTCAGTGGAAATATCATTAGACATGAGTTTTGTCTAATACATGCTGATATTAGATATAATGCCTTTTCCTCAAGTCATGTTGGGAGGTTAAGAGAGAAATACAGGAAAAGTTAAATATACAGCAGTATATGATTAATTGCCAAGTCCAAATAATCATCTGTGGGTCCTCTAGGAATTTAAAGGATAACTTCAGATAGATTGGTCAGAGAAGATTTTGAACATGGGCTAGAAGCTGAACTGGTCCTTGAAGGAAGACTGGGATGTAGGTATGTTGGAAAGATCACGGTAGATAGGGATAGTATGCATATATTCAGAACGGTGAGCACCTTACTGAATTTCACCAGATCCTGAAGAGGCGTCGATGAATTCAGTTGAGATATTCTTTGTGGACTCCTTAAAGAAAGGAACCACTTTATTTGTCTCTGCATTCTGGTGTCTTGTATTCTTGGTGCCTCCAAACCCCCTTATCTCCTCATCTTTACAGTGTTCCCCTCACATCCGCTTAACTGTGTTAAGAAGGTACCTGACACAGTTCCTGGCACTCGGTGAGTACAAAGTAAATACTGGGTGAATCTGAATTTGCAGTTGTTATCTTTAAAAATTATATTTTGAATGAATATTTTTTACGTATTACAAATAACCAATCTAAAAGCATCTTTAGTAACTGAACTGCTAATTAAAAATGCTGGGTCTTAGCCACTTAATTGAATAAACTGTCTCCAGACAGTAATTTGGGTCTTTTCCAAGATGCATTAACTCTTTCAGGTTATCAGGGTGGCACTTATCTCGTTGGAGCAGAAATGTAATAAATGGTATTCCTATAATGTAAGTAAATTAATGTACCTCAAAAGTCTGAAGTTTCACCATGGGTGTTGTATTTGTACTCTGAGGAGCTCATCTGTGAATTAGAAACATCAAGTAGCTGCTTTTTGAGCATTTTGCTTTCAATTTAGGTAACTTAAAAGAGAGCCCTTACTTTGTTTAAGACACTGTGCCTAGATGTTAACAGAGATACAAAGAAAAGACATGGCTGACAGGCAGCAGAGGAGGCGAAGAACTGTAAGATGAATCCTTGAGAGATACTAACTGCTGTATTGGTTTTAATCAGAGTGAGATATCATAGTTGACAGATGAGATAGACGGTAATCTCGCAGAAGGCAGGAATCATGGCTTTTTTACACAATATGCACATTCATGTTTATTCTCTCAGTATACAGACATGTATTTGTATAAATATTAATATGAACAAATATATATGTAAATATGAATTGAATAAATCATAAACATGTTTTACAGTTTATATATATGTGTTTTTTTTCCTGTGAGAATATGAAATATTAATGTCTAACATTGACCTAAAGTGATTGGTAAGTATGTGAAAACCAGAAAAAAAAACATTATCTTTTAGAGATATATGCTATTCACCAGTTGCCTGTAACCTCAACTTGAGTGTCAGCTTACTGGTGGGATATTGACCTTTAGCTAGAAAAGAATATAAGAATGATTTTATTCTACCCTCCAGCATGTTACACATTTACATCTAATGGGAACATAGGGGCACATAGTTGTCATCATAAGAGCAAGGGGAAGTGACATAAAAGGAGCAGTGCAAAAAGAACTTTCAGAAGAATGTAGAGATAACACCTCCATGAGAAGATAAAACTTCAAAGCTATCACACCTCCCTCTGTTTTCTCATGTGTGGGGTTGGCTTCTTCACCATGTGTGTAAACTCTGATTAGTAACATGTGAATGGAGCAAAAGTAGTTTGCTCAAATCCATTAAATTCTACTTAGATTCACTTTCTTGATCTCATACCCCATGCTTTAAAAAAAAATTTTCCCCTCTGGTACCTGATATACAGCTAACATTCCCCAGACTTGATAAATGGAAGAGTAGTAGTTGATGGCAGGAAAAAAAAATTAGATAAATTTAGACATGATGGAAAACCTTGGGAAATTATTTAAGAAACAGGAAATAATACTTAAATCAACTCGTAATTACGTAAAAAGAAATAATAGGAACTAACTTTACAGAGGTTGATTGGGGCTGTGTTGTGAGAGGTGCTGAATAATAGAAGATAGAGGTTTATTTTGAAGGCAGGAAGAAGCCATTGAAGAAACTGAGGTTGTGAGGCACAGAGAGGTAATATCATGGATGTATAGTTACTGGAATATATTGGAAAGAAACAGATTTCTGAGCCTTATTCTGAAAGATAATAATAGTCTGTTATGTGCTAAGCATTTTATATGTGTTATTTAAAAAAATTCTCATATTCTATGAAGTTTTTTTTTTCTGTTTTCAACTTTTAAGTTCAGGGGTACATGTGCAGGACGTGCAGGTTTGTCACACAGGGAAATGTGTGCTTCTATGAAGTAGTTCTATTATTATCTTTTATTATTGTCTTTATTTAACAGATTAAGCAAGTGGGCCAAGGTCACATAACTATTAGGTAGTAGAGCTGATTCAAGCACAGACTTTCTGCATTTTTATATGACCCTTTCATTTTGTAGTTCTAAGGCAGGCACATGAATTTCTATTTTAAAGGAGTTCTCCAAGTGATTCCTATGTGCAGACCAATCTTCCCAGAAGTTTAGTGCAAACTGAGAAGGAAGAGGTATATATTTTTTAGGAGGAGATAAAACACTGTGGTCAGAGAGAACTCAGAGTTGGTGATCTTATAGATGGAGTATTTCCTAAGGACCCAGAATCCTAAAGAGTAGTAGAGTGGAGGTTATTGGAATCGAGGAGACTGCAAAAGACTCTGTGATGATAGAAGGAATCAATATATTATGCTGAAACATATTAGTCTTAATACAGAGTAAAATTGTATTAATTACAGAATTAAACACCAGTAGCTGAAGGTTTTTTTTTTGTGTTGTTGTTCATTTTTTTTTGAGGTAGGGTCTCACTCTGTCACCCAGACTGGATTGCAGTAGTGCAGTCATAGCTCACTGTAATCTAGAACTCCTGGACTCAAGAGATCTTCCTGGGTTAGCCTCCCAAGAAGCTGGGACTGCAGGGACATGCATGCCCGGCTAATTTTTATTTTATTTTTTTTGTAGAGACACGTCTTCACTATGTTACCCAGGCTGGTCTTGAATTCTTGGCCTCAGCCATCTTCCTGCCTTGGCCTCCCAAAGTGTTAGGATTACAGATGTGTGCCACTGAACCCAGCCTGAAGTTTTTGCAGTGGTGTAAGAAAATTCTAGAGTTTTGTAGTCACAGTTGAAAAGAGGAGAACGCAGTGTAAATAGGTAGAATGAACTTTAAAATATGTTTAAATGAAATGGACAGAGAATATATTGAAGCTATAGTTAGGAATATACCTTTGGATGTTGAAACCATTTTTGTGCCTTCCCCTAGCATTGTCTCTTTTATTGGTCTTTTTTTTTAAATTGCATTTTAGGTTTTGGGGTACATGTGCAGAACATGCAAGATAGTTGCATAGGTACACACGTGGCAGTGTGTTTTGCTGCCTTCCTCCCCTTCACCCACATTTGGCATTTCTCCCCATGCTGTCTCTCCACAGCTCCCCCTGCCACTGTCCCTCCCCTATTCCCCCCAATAGACCCCAGTGTGTAGTGCTCCCTTCCCTGTGTCCATGTGTTCTCATTGTTCATCACCCACCTATGAGTGACAATATGCAGTATTTCATTTTCTGTTCTTGTGTCAGTTTGCTGAGAATGATGTTCTCCAGATTCATCCATGTCCCTACAAAGGACACGAACTCATCATTTTTGATTGCTGCATAATATTCCATGGTGTAAATGTGCCATATTTTCCCAGTCCAGTCTATCATCGATGGGCCTTTGGTTTGGTTCCAGGTCTTTGCTATTGTAAACAGTGCCACAATGAACATTCATGTGCATATGTCTTTATAGTAGAACGATTTATAGTCCTTTGGATATATACCCAGTAATGGGATTGCTGGGTCAAATGGAATTTCTATTTCTAGGTCTTTGAGGAATCGCCACACTGCCTTCCGCAATGGGTGAACTAATTTACACTCCCACCAGCAGTGTAAAAGTGTTCCTATTTCTCCACATCCTCTCCAGCATCTGTTGTCTCCAGATTTTTTAATGATCACCATTCTAACTGGTGTGATATGGTATCTCAATGTGGTTTTGATTTGCATCTCTCTAATGACCAGTGATGATGAGCATTTTTTCATATGTTTGTTGGCCTCATGTATGTCTTCTTTTGTAAAGTGTCTGTTCATATCCTTTGCCCATTTTTGAATGGGCTTGTTTGTTTTTTCTTGTAAATCTGTTTTAGTTCTTTGTAAATTCTGGATATCAGCCCTTCATCAGATGGGTAAACTGCAAAAATTTTTTCCCATTCTGTTCGTTGCCGATTCACTCTAGTGACTTTTTTTGCCGTGCAGAAGCTGTGTAGTTTGATTAAGTCCCATTTGTCTGTTTTGGCTTTTGTTGCCAATGCTTTTGGTGTTTTGGTCATGAAGTCCTTGCCTACTCCTATGTCCTGAATGGTTTTGCGTAGATTTTCTTCTAGGGTTTTTATGGTGCCAGGTCTTATGTTTAAGTCTTTAATCCATCTGGAGTTAATTTTAGTGTAAGGTGTCAGGAAGGGGTCCAGTTTCTGCTTTCTGCACATGGCTAGCCAGTTTTCCCAACACCATTTATTAAACAGGGAGTCCTTTCCCCATGGCTGGTTTTTGTCAGGTTTATCAAAGATTGTATGGTTGTAGATATGTTGTGTTGACTCCAATGCCTCTGTTCTCTTCCATTTGTCTATATCTCTGTTTTGATACCAGTACCATTGCTGTTTGGATTACTGTAGCCTTGTAGTATAGTTTGAAGTCTGGTAGTGTGATGCCTCCCGCTGTGTTCTTTTTGCTTAGAATTGTTCAGGATGATGTTGGTCTCATAAAATGATTTGGGAAGGATTCCCTCTTTTTGGATTATTTGGAATATTTTCAGAAGGAATGGTACCAGCTCCTTTTTGTGTGTCTGGTAGAATTCAGCTGTGAACCCATCTGGACCTGGGCCTTTTTTTGGTTGGTAGGTTCTTAATTGCTTCCTCAACTTCAGACCTTGTTATTGGTCTATTCATAGTTTCGGCTTCCTCCTGGTTTAGGCTTGGGAGGACACAAGTGTCCAGGAATTTATCCATTTCTTCCAGGTTTACTAGTTTATGTACATAGAGTTGTTTGTATTATTCTCTGATGATGGTTTGAATTTCTGTGGAATCTGTGGTGATTTCTCCTTTATCGTTTTTTTTTATTGCATCTATTTGGTTGTTCTCTCTTTTCTTTTTTATCAGTCTGGCTAGTGGTCTGTCTATTTTGTTGATCTTTTCGAAAAACCAGCTCTTGGATTTATTGATTTTTTTGAAGGGTTTTTCATGTCTCTATCTCCTTCAGTTCTGCTCTGATCTAAGTTATTTCTTGTCTTCTGCTAGGTTTTGAGTTTTTTTGATCTTGCTCCTCTAGCTCTTTCAATTTTGACGATAGGGTGTCAATTTGGGATCTCTCCACTCTTCTCATATGGGCACTTATTGCTATATATTTTCTTCTAGAGACTGCTTTAAATGTGTCCCAGAGATTCTGGTATGTTGTGTCTTTGTTCCCGTTGGTTTCGAAGAACTTCTTTATTTCTGCCTTCATTTCATTGTTTATCCAATCAACGTTCAAGAGCCAGTTGTTCAGTTTCCATGAAGCTGTGCAGTTCTGAGTTAGTTTCTGAATTCTGAATTCTAACTTGATTGCACTATGGTCTGAGAGACTGTTTGTTATGATTTCAGTTGTTTTGCATTTGCTGAGGAGTGCTTTACTTTTAATTATGTGGTCAATTTTGGAGTAGGTGTGATGTGGTGCTGAGAAGAATGTATATCCTGTGGATTTGGGGTGGAGAGTTCTGTAAATGTCTATCAGGTTTGCTTGTTCCAGGTCTGAGTTCAAGCCCTGGATATACTTGTTAATTTTCTGTCTGGTTGATCTGTCTGATATTGACAGTGGAGTGTTAAAGTCTCCCACTATTATTGTGTGGGAGTCTAAGTCTCTTTGTAAGTCATTAAGAACTTTCCTTATATATCTGGGTGCTCCTGTATTGGGTCCGTATATATTTAGGATCGTTAGCTCTTCTTGTTGTATCGATCCTTTTACCATTATGTAATGTCCTTATTTGTCTCTTTTGATCTTTGTTGCTTTAAAGTCTATTTTATCAGAGACGAGAATTGCAACTCCTGCTTTTTCTTGCTCTCCATTTGCTTGGTAAATCTTCCTCCATCCCTTTATTTTGAGCCTTTGTGTATCCCTGAATGTGAGATGGGTTTCCTGGATACAGCACACTGATGGGTTTTGGCTTTTTATCCAATTTGCCAGTCTGTGTCTTTTGATCAGTGCATTTAGCCCATTTACATTTAGGGTTAATATTGTTATGTGTAAATTTGATACTGCCATTTTGATGCTAGCTGGCTGTTTTGCCCGTTAGTTGATGCAGATTCTTCATTTTGTTGATGCTCTTTAGCATTTGGTATGTTTTTGGAATGGCTATTACTGGTTGTTCCTTTCTATGTGTAGTGCCTCTTTCAGGAACTCTTGTAAAGCAGGCCTGGTGGTGACAAAAATCTCTGAGTACTTGCTTGTTTGCAAAGGATTTTATTTTTCCTTCACTTATGAAGCTTAGTTTGGCTGAATATGAAATTCTGGGTTGAAAGTTCTTTTCTGGGTTGAAAGGATGTTGAATATTGGCCCCCACTCTTTTTTGGCTTGTAGGGTTTTTGCTGAGAGATCTGCTGTGAGTCTGATGGGCTTCCCTTTGTGGGTGACCTGACCTTTCTCTCTGGCTGCCCTTAGCATTTTCTCCTTCATTTCAATCCTGGTCAATCTGACAATTATGTGCCTTGGGGTTGCTCTTCTTGTGGAATAGCTTTGTGGTGTTCTCTGTATTTCCTGGACTTGAATATTGGCCTGCCGGGCGCTTGGCGCCAGAAGTGAGAGTCCCTCAGGGCTTGGTCTTTGTTTTTCAAGAGTGAAAGTAGGCCGGGCACGATGGGTCACCCCTGTAATCCCAGCAGATTGGGAGGCCTAGGCAGGAGGATCATGAGGTCAAGAGATCAATACCATGGTGAAATCGCGTCTCTACTAAAGAATACAAAAATTAGCTGGGTGTGTTGGCACATGCCTGTAGTCCCAGCTACTCAAGAGGTTGAGGCAGGAGAATTGCTTGAACCTGGGAGGTGGAGGTTACAGTGAGTCGAGATCGTGCCACTGCACTCCAGCCTGGCAACACAGTGAGACTCTGTCTCAAAAAAAAAAGAGTGAAAGTAGAAATAATAAACTATCAAAATACTATGAGATCCAAAATACATGGAAAAACTGACCAAAATTGAAAGGAGAAATGGAAAATTCAGTAATTATGGTTAGTGATTTTTAAATAATGAATACTCTTTTTCAGTAATTAATAGAACAATTAGAAGAAAATACAGAGAATACTTTTGTATCACTATTAACCACCCTGATTTAAACTGACATGTATGGTACACTCAACATCATCAGAATTCAGATGATCTCCAGGTCATATGGTATGAGTCAATATGCTAGATCATCAAGTAAGTCTCAATACATTTAAAAGAATTGAAATCAAACAAAGTATATCCTCTTGTCACACAGAATTAAACAAAAAAAGGGAAGAAATTTGGAGGTCCCCAAATATTTGGAAATAAGATAATGAACTTCTGAATATACTATGAGTGAAAGAAGAAACACGTAAAATCAACATCATACGTTTTCATCTCTAGAGCTAGAAAAAGGGGAAAACTCAGCCAGGCATGGTGGTTCACACCTGTAATCCCAGCACTTTGGAAGGCTGAGGCAGGTGGATCACCTGAGGTCAGGAGTTCAAGACCAGTGTGGTCAACATGGTGAAACCCTGTCTCTCCTAAAAATACAAAAAGTAGCTCAGCATGGTGGCTGGCACCTGTAATGCCAGCTACTCAGGAGGCTGAGGCAGGAGAATCACTTGAACATGGGAGGTGGAGGTTGCAGTGAACTGCGATCGCATCATTGTACGCCATCCTGGTCAAAAGGGTGAAACTCTCTCAAAAAAAGAAAAAACACAAGGAGAAAACTGAAAGCCAAAGCAAGCAGAGGTCAGGAAATAATAAAGGTATAGTGACAGTCAATGAAATAAAAATCAGGAGAACAGTAGAAAAGAACAATGGAACCAAATAGAGGTCTTTTGAAAAAGATCAAATATTGAAAAACCTTTAGCTTAGAACAACCAATTAAAAAAGAAGTGTAAAGAATACCAAAATTATGAAATGAAAGAGGAGATATAACTACAGACTCTACAGAAATTAAAAGGAATCTAAGAGACTACTATGATATGCCAATCAGACAATGGAGGTGAAATGGACAAATGTCTACAAAGACACAAAGTACCAAAAGTGACTCAAGAAACAGAAAATCTGAATTGTCTTATAATCAATAAATTAGCAATTAAAAAATTTCCTGCACATACATACTTCACACAAATACTCTGTCAAACATTTAAAGATTTTCATCTTTAAATTGGTATTATTTCTAATACCAATCTTTTGCAAACTCTTTGAGAAAATAGAGATGCAGGAACAGTTTCTAGTGCATCCAACTAGGCCAGTATTACCCTAATAACAAAGCCAAAAATATTATAGGAAACTGTAGAGCAGCTTTACAAACGTAAGTATAATGTTGAACAAAATATTGGCAAATTGAATGTATTGACATATAAATGGTATTATACACCATGATTAATTGGGATTTATTTTACAAGTCAGTAAATGTATTACCATATCAATAAAGAACCAAACTCATGTAATCATCTCAGTAGATATAGGAAAGCACTTTACCTCCATTGATTATTTATTAAAAAAGGAAACTTAACCTAATAAAAGGTACTTGTGAAAAACCTGCAACTAGCATCATAAACTTTTTAAGTATTCTAAAATGATTGTGGCAATGGTTACATACACTACATACAATTACTTAAAACTCATCGAACTGTACACTGTCATGGGTGAATTTTATGGTATTACATAAACTATACCTCAACAAAACTGTTTTAAATCTATCATGGTATAGAATTACATTTACCAATCTTTTAAAATTAGACTTAATTAAATTACAAATATATGTCCTAGAGAGTACTGATAATTTTTTATGAGCTTATAGACATACATTTAGCAGACCTTGTGCAAGTTTATTAATTTATAGATCATGGAAATACCATCAGTGCTAACCTATTTACATTATGTATTTCAAAGTTCATAGGAATAGGACCATTCCTATTATTCACAAGGGAGTATATTCCAAACAAAATTTGTTGTTGCTATGCGCTATGAAACCCATTCTTCATATATTCTTAATTATTGTACACAGAACCATAATTTTTTAAATCCCTCAAATAAGCAATCTTTTAGCCATTGCTTTTATTCCTCCTTTTTTTTTTTTGTAGAATGGCTGATTAAATTTTGTTCATTTTTTTCCTCTGCTACATTTTTCCTCTACTGAAAATGCCCTCTTCAATTTATCCTAATTGTATAATCTTACTGCTACTGCTTCAGTTTAAAGCCTTTTAATTTTTTAAATTGAGCTGTCTTGGTAGATTATCTCTTCTTGTCCTCCTTCCTTTATAGGATTTTCCTGATCATTCATTTTTGCGCTCAATCCCATCTCCTTCCAGTCAATTATTTTGTATGCTGTCAGATCAATTTATGTACAGTATATTTACCACCATTTTATTTGCCTGTTTAGAACTCTTTTTTTGCTGCCTCATTTTGTATTTGGCTTGAGTTCGTAAGTTTATTACAGACTTTTTTATTTTTTATTTTTTTAAGATTCTTGGAAGTTTCTTAGTGTACTTTCTTTCCAGGCTCTCCTTGCATTGTATTTGTTATTTACTGAAAATGCCCTAAATTTTCCCGGTACTATTTCTTTACTTCTTCTGTTCTGTGCCTTCTTTTTCTGTGCTTTCATTTTTTTCTTCTTCATGATCTTGAAACCTTTTTTTTGTTGTCCTAGTTAGGAGTCATCCTGTCCTCCTATAAATGCTCTTAGCCATATTTTTGTTCTGATGGTTTCCTACCAGTTTCTCCTTTGTATTGTAGTCATTCATGTGTGTCTATTACTAGGTAAGTACATTGAGGGAAGGACTTATTAGTGGCTCCTGGTTTTATATCTAGCACAATACTTTGCATTTTTCCTGTGTTAAATCAATATATATTTAATTTAAAATGAATGAAAACATTCTTTTGGAAGCTATTAAGACTGGTTTTTTTTTTGCTAAGAGCTATTCTCTTGGGAAAAAAGGATCAAAACATGAATAGTTCGATCAAGTGTTCGATACAGCACTAAAAAATACATGTTTACTCTCAGAAGTTTTTGATTTGTTTTATTCTGAACACTAAACTAATGAACCATTCATAAGACCATAGCATTAGTGGTTTTAATTGTACAACTGCCATTGACAATGAGTATAATTGAGCAGGCATCCATTTTATTTTCAAAATGACTATTTTTTCCTTTGCTTTACTTACTGCAGAGTATTTTAGACTTTAAACAATGGGGAAATTAGACTACTACACTGGAAAAATAACTTTTTCTGTTACTAACATTCCATTCACTAATAACTCTATGGGGAAAACCTGGTAATTTTTGCTAATTTAAAATAGACATACTAATTAAAATATGATTGTATTATTTCAGTTTCTTGGCTGTAATGTTTTCAGGAATCACGATTATAATTTGGGGGGATATTACCCTGATTTTGTCTCCCACCCTTCTCGAATTCCTTTGAGACATCCTCCATCGGGTAAGACTGTACTTTCTGCTTGGGCTCTTCCCTTGCTCCAGGAAAACGGGAGGCGCCTTCTGGGAGAAAGCCAGAGGAACTCACCTACTGTGCTTCCTTGCTTCTTCCCGGCATCATAGCTGTCAGTTTCTGCCTAATTTGATTCCTCTCTAGGATATTCAAATTTTTATTTTTTGGTAATTTTTTGGCTTTTACAATTATTAGCATGAGGACCAGTTCAATGAAAACTGCTTTGCTGTACCCAGAATACATACTCTTGGGCACTTGCATTTTAAAACAGCAAGTTATTGAAAATTCCAGTATTTAATATACGCACATTTAAAATATTGCCCAAGAGAAGTTTGAGTCTTAGTTCATGTTGGGAGCTCAAGGTGATTCTTTTCATGTTACTTTTTCTCATGTCATAAGAAGCAGTCTAATTCTCAGATTCATCAAGGAAGACCAAAATACTATGGCTTAATGTAAATTACTGAATATGTGATGTTAGTAGTCAAGAAAATTGGGGCTGGATGCAGTGGCTCACACCTGTAATCCCAGCACTTTGGGAGGCCGAGGCAAGTGGATCACTTGAGGTCAGGAGTTCGAGAACAGCCTGGCCAACATGTTGAAACCCCGTCTCTACTAAAAGTACAAAAATTAGCCTGGTGTGGTGGCACTCGTGTGTAATATCTGTTATTTGGGAGGCTGAGGCAGGAAAATCACTTGAACCTGGGAGGTGGAGGTTGCAGTGGGCCGAGATCATGCTACTGCACTCCAGCCTGGGTGATAGAGCAAGACTTCATCTCAAAAAACAAGAAAATTGGGTTCATAGTTGTACAGATTGAAATCTGTACAAGCCACTACTCCAGTTTTTATGAGATACCAGTACTCTGCAAAGACAGTACTTTTGGTATAAATGTCAATAGATGCATCTTAGTATATCCTCATTAATCCATAGGTGTCTTAGTGAAGTAACAAATACTCATTTAAGCTATCATAAGGAAGATACATTAGACGCTATAAAGACATATTGCAAACCTATAGCGTAGAAGATCTTGGACCTTATCAGCAACTGGATGTGAGACCTGTAACACTATAGAAGACATTTAAAGGTTGCAACATTCGAGTCTCTTTCCTGTGGGTTTTCTATTGCTCACTCTGGCCAGCTAGTTGATTCTCTATTCTCCCTCTGTAGATTGACTTATTTGATTTTTTTCTATCCACATTATAAAAGGTGGTTGCTTCAAAGAATTTACATCTCCTCACTTACATGGCCAGTAGAGAATGTACTCCCCTGACACATTCATGAGAAAGATAATTACTTGGCTATTTGGGGGTTGGTTGTCTCCCTGGTGGGCATTTCGGCTATGGCTGAGAGAGTCCACTATGTGTTTGGGGAATAGTTCTTAGATGAGGAGAGGGTTTTGTAAGGTGAAAAGTTACCTGAAAGGAATCTACCACATCAAATACCTCAGAGGATCTGAGTGTTTAAATGAGTAGCTGGAATAAATGGAGAAGCTAAAGATAGAAGATATGTTCATTCTAAGCCTATGAATCTCATATTTATTTAAAAAAAACTCTGCATTTATAACCACCAACAGTTATAGGCAATATGTTAAAGGAGATTAAATGGTAAATGAGGAATTAATTCAGAATGATATTAACAATGTTAGCAAATTATAAATCTTAAAATTCTGCTTCCGCTTTAATATCATGAAATTGCTAAGTAACATCTTAGGAACTGCTAATCAAATATAGCAGAAGTGATGCCTAACCACCCCAGTTTGTATATTTTTTGAGGCACTCTCTATCTTTGTTTTAACCACAGAGCCATTCAACATAATAGGTTCTCAGAAAATATAGTGAATCATGATATCACTTGGATATATAGATTTTCAAGTACTTCCCAATTTTTTGTTGTTGTTGTTTCTTGCCTTCAGTTTTTACAGATTATGCCTTTTAAGTTGACACACCCATCAATTTTGACTTACATTTTTGGACTCTTAACAAGAAATAGAAATTTGTATTACTTAAAAATAGTAAAGAAATTAGTATCTAAGATATGAAGGAATTGAGAGCCAATGAGAATATGGGATTACCTTCTGCACATTTTCTGTAGACAGGATGTATTTGTTATTGTATGTTATGATCTTTGTTCCAGAATTCCAATCTTGGGTGATTTTCCTCAGGCAAATATCAATCAGAATAGCTTGTTTACTTTTATGAAAATTAAAATTTGAACCCATAGGTGTGTGTTTAGAATATATACAATTTCGAAGGTACAGTACATTATCCATTGTGATGTGAAATTGTCAATAAATTGTATAGTTATATTTTAATATGAGGCTCCTCATGTTTGCGTCAAGACTGTATAGTAGAAGATTTAGCTCAATTCAAACACATTTCAAGTATCCTAGAAATAAGGGCTTTTTTGTTCTTTGAGATATTTAAAAATTCCCTTTTACTAATTTGGATACCAAAATACAACTTCACCTAAATTTAAAATGGTATTTTCCAGTTGGTGGTGAGTATTTTCCAGCTGTTGGTGAATGGTATTAGGCAAAAGAGGCAAATGATGAAGCAAACGCAAATTGCAAACATTTAGCCTGTGGTTAAAAATCACACCCATCCCTTTCCTTTTAAATTTTATTTGTATTATAGATTTTTTGTACTGAGGATTACTTTACAGGGTTCATTCTACTTTAGAGACTTTAATTTGCATATAACAATGTATTCATTAAGGCTTCTTATATACTTTTAAATAAAATTCAGCAATTTTGTTTTTTAATTTGCTGGTGTGTTGTATGGCTCTATAGAATATATACTTTTAAATAAAATTCAGCAATTTTGTTTTTTAATTTGCTGGTGTGTTATATGGCTCTATAGAAGTATAGAAATATAATGCTTTAAGGAACATATTATTCAGGCATCTTTTTATTTAGTAAGGGCTAATAATATCAGGCAGTTTTTGATGACTACTTATTGAATTATGTGGAAAGTGGGTGTTTTAGGAGTTCAGGAAAGGGTATAGCCAACTAGAATAGCCTGGGAAGGGCTTATTGAAGAGAAAACACTGGAATTGTTCTTAGAAGGGTTTATTGGTATTTATTTAGGAGAGAGGGTAATCTAGATTAGGCCTTCTAGAAATGAGAATGCCCACAGGGAAGAGTTAAATAATTTTGACTGCAGTGTTGGGTTCACATTTGAGAGAATAAGATACGCTTGGAAATACGTACTGAAGTCAGAATGTTGTAGATGATGAAGGGAGTAGCCTTCTCATGATAGCAATAGTGTTTTAGACTCTCAGTCTGTTGATTGCATGTGAGGAGGACTGGAGGAGTAAGAGATGAGAGGCAGAAAATTAAATAAAACTACATGAATTGAACCAAGTTGATGGCTCTCAAAATGGACAGAAATGGCAAACTAATAGTTGAGGAACAGTCATTAATGATCTTGAGGACTAGTTTCTTTATGGGCACAAAGGATATGAGAATGTATCAAAAGATAGTTCTGAAGTTTTAAACCTGGAAAGTAGTGAAAATAAGAAACTACCAAGAAACAAAAAGAAGGTGGAAGGAATTAATGTTTTTATGGGAAGATGATTTAGGTTTCAGAGAAGTCGATTTTGTCAGTGAAATATGTGAATATATATTAAGCATGCAGAAACAGATTTGCAACGGGTTCAGGAGAGAAATCAGGAATAAACCACATTGTGATAAAGGAAACAGTAGCTGTGAAGGCTACATTTTAAAGTTTGGGACCCAAAGACAAAAGGAAAATAAGATTATAGATAGAGCTTAATGACCAATGCAAGACTTTTGTTCAGAAAGTAGGAAAAGTATGTGTTTGCAGATTGAAAGGAGCAGTGGGTGGATAGGAATAGACTAACAATGCTGACCAATTAAGGGGACTTTACTGATGATGAGAAAAGGAACAATGATCTTAAAATACCTATGTTTTGAGATCAATATTTTATTTTACAAGACCTCCGTCATTGGATTCTAGGACAGTATCTCAGAAGAGTTACTTGGATTAGCACATTTTCACACTTTGGTAGAAACACCATTCTGTCATTTTGGTGTTAACCATCTGAAATATGAGTGAAACAATGTATTTATACACATCTTTCTGTGTTATATTAATTTGAAATTCTTTTCTGGTTTACTAGTCTTTTGATCACAGGTTGTTGAAAATCTTATTAGCCACAGTGCCAAATCTACAATATAATTGAGTCCCTGAGTTGAGTTGTTACTAGAGACCCAACTCAATATTCCCTCTGACCATTGGGTAGTTGGGGTGATGTATTAACAGGGATAGTATTTATCATTATATTATTTTTTCCACATACTGAATAATAGTCTAGTGGCTTCTAAATAAGTAAACTGTATTTACCAGTCTATTGACATGTTTTATACTTTCCCAGTACAATCTTTATTATATAGAAAAGGAAATACAAGTCCATTTACTGCCACCTATAGACCTGTAATTATTTGGGTGCTCTGGTATTGGGTGCATATATATTTACTATTGTTATATTCTCTTGCAGAATTGACTCCTTTATTAATTACCTTTTTTGTCTTTTTGTACAGTTTTTGACTTAAAGCCTATTTTGTCTCATATAACTATAGCAACTCCTACTCTGTTTTTTTTTTTTTTTTTTTTTTTTTTTTTTTTTTGCATTTGTATGGAATACCTTTTTCCATCTCTACTTTCAGTCAGCGTGTCTTTATAGGCTAAGTGAGTTTCTTGAATGCACCGTATTATTGGGTCTTTTTAATTCATTCAGCTACTCTATACCTCATCAGGGAATTTTCATTTACATTGTGTTATTATGGGATAGGTAAGGTTTCCCTGCTGGCATTTGTTACTTTTTTTTCTAGTTGTTTTGTAACTCTTCCTTCTTACTGGTGTTTTATTTTGCTGCCTTTTGTTTTTAGTGTATCTATTATGAGTTTTTGCTTTGTGATAATTGTTTTAAATTGGATTGATTTTGTAAGTAAAACCTGTTGGCAGTAATTATTTTTATTTTTATTTTTAAGACAGAGTCTCACTCTGTCACCCATGCTGGAGTGCAGTGGTGTGATCTTGGCCCACTGCAACCTTTGGTTCAAGTGATTCTTGTGCCTCAGCCTCTCAAGTAGCTGGAACTATAGGTGTGCACCATCATGCCTGGCAAATTTTTATATTTTTTAGTAGAGACGAGGTTTCACTATGTTGGTCAGTCTCGTCTCAAACTCCTGACCTCAGGTGATCCTCCTATCTCAGCCACCCACAGTGCTGGGTGGGATTTCAGGTATGAGCCACCATGCCTGGCTAGAGGTTGATTTTTTTTTATAAAGCAGTTGCTTTTCTTCTGTTGAAACTCTCAATATGAGTAGTGGCTTTGGAAATTCTTTGCAGGTCAGGACCTCTTAGCTTCCTATGGCCTCTCTATACCTCTCATTGGCAGGTTTGTTGGAGTATTTATCTATTATGTGTTATAGTGAGTGGTAAGATCATGGACTCCCTAGTCCACTAGGGATCACCTTCCAGGTCTTGAACCTCTGTAAGCCCCATTTCGTTATCTGTAGACTGAATTTATCTGTTAAAACTTCTGTGCTTTAAAGGAGTTAATACATTTTACGTGGATTGACAGGTTGCCTGTATCATAGTAAGCCCTCAGTAAATATTATGGCACTGCTGCTAATGCTGCTGTAGTTCAGAATAATGAGGATTAAATTGTAATTAAAGAGGAATGTTGATTAACTCACTCAGCACAATATCTGGCACATAGTAGATAGTCAATAAAAACGTTCCTTTTACTGCCATGTTCAAATGCCCACCACACCCTCTTCCCTATGAATCTGTAACAAGTAGATGACTTACTAGCTATAATGAATCTTTTCTTAGGTCCCCAGCTTGAAAAATGAAGGACCATGTTAATATACTCCTGAATGTCAAGGATGAGGTTTTATAATTTGATTTGCATGGTTTAAAAATAGTTTTTCTTAATAGCACATTATAAATGTGTATATTAACTGGTTTATCTGGTTGTACAGATGCTGTTAACTGAGTACTTGGATATGAAAAATACTCGTACAGCCTCTGAACCATCAGCTCAACTAAGCTATGCAAGCACTGGACGTGAATTTGCAGCCTTTTTTGCCAAGAAGAAACCTCAAAGGCCAAAAAATTCTCTTTTCAAGTAAGTATTATTCTGCTGATAAGAGAATAGGTTTTATGAATTGTTAGACTGAAATAAGATGACTTATAACTTTATTGGTAGCTATAACTTTCTCTAGCTTAAGTTGATTGAAGTAATTTAGAGGAAGTGAATATATATTGACTTTTGTTTTCTGTCAGGTGAAGTGGCTGTTTGGGTATCGTTACTGGACTATCTGAAACTCCTAATAAAAATTTCTGGAACTTGTTTCAGGGGAGTTTTGTGTAAAATTAAGAGAAATGAAACTCCCCAATTGTTTCTGGGGAATTTTATATGAAATGAAAGGAAAAAAATGTCAGCCTTCAAAAAGCCCCAAGAGCCAAGAAACAATCTTTGTTAATAAAGTTATGCAAATATCTCTAGCTATGCAGTATTGGGCCTTATGTGGTTATCTCTTTAATAAAAGAACAATATCTGTTTTTTTTTTTTTAAATTACTGCCTCAGTTAACTCTACCAAGCCCTGTGCCCAAAGTTTATCTCACTTAGCAACAACTAATAGTTAACAATGTTGCTAATAACTTCAGTAATTACAACAGCTACTGTTAATTAAGTGTTTCCTAGGTATCAGGCACTGTACTGGGTGAGTTTCCCAAAATAATTTCAATTAAAGATACTTTAAATTGGATTATACTAAATTTCAGTAGCAGCAGCAGTAGCTAGCATTTACTAGTAAATGCTAATCAAGGCATTAAATAATTTTCATAGATTATTTACTCATTACAGTAACTTTATAGGCAAGGGTTGTATTTTTTAATACCTTTGTATACATAAAAAAATTGAGACATGAGAGTTTAAGTAAGTTATATAAGGTGACATAGCTAGCTAACAAGTGGTAGAAGAAGGATTTAAATCCTGACAGTTTTACTTTAGCTCTGTTTTCTTTTGAGGATTTAGTAGATATTTAAGAATTTGTGTCTGTAAATATATGCATGTGCAGTGACTACCACAGAAGTATTCCAGTATATTGAATTTATTTTTTTTCGGCAGTTGAAACTCTGATACTTCTATTGATTCATGTTTGAGGCTTGTTTTTATCTTAGATTTGTAGTGTTTTTAAAGTTTCAACACTTTATTTTGTGATCTAGCTGAGAGAAGATTTATTTAGTATGTCCCTGCCAGGAATGAAATCTATTTTGTTTATTGAATGCATTCCTTTTTAAACAGTTTTATTTAGAGCAGTTGCAATATCAGTTAAAATGCTTTAGGCTGCAAGTAACATAATACCTTAAATACAATAGATTGAACTATAGGAAACTTATTATCTCACATAATAAAGATGAATATGGAGGTTTCCTTAATTCAACTGTACAATATCATAAAGGACTCAACTCTTTCTATCTCTCTGCATTTCCATCCTCCACACATTAGTAATGTTTTCTATTGTGATAACAAGGTGTATCCATCGGTTCCAGTCCAGTAAAGACAGTGTTGAAAATAAAATAGTATGCAATTCTCCCTGTGAATCTCTCTTTAAAAAAAAAAGACTTTATTTTTTAGAGCTGTTTTAGGTTTATAGAAAAGTAGAGCAGGAAGAGAGATCCCTTATATTTCCCACTTCTCCCCATTTTACCCTATTAACATCTTGTGTTAGTGTGATCTGTTTGTTAGAATTGATGAACCAGTATTGAGATGTCATTTTTAACCAAGTTCCATAGTTTACATTAGGGTTCACTCTTTGCGTTGTGCAGTTCTGATGGGTTTTGACAAAGGCATAAGGTCATGTATCCACCATTACAGTGTCATACAGAACAGTTTCACTGCCCTAAACATTTTCCATTTACCACATATTCATCCCTCCAACCTCCCTAAACTCTGGCAACCTCTGATCTTTTGACTGTCTCCGTAGTTTTTGCGTTTTTCAGAATGTCATATAGTCAGAATCATACAGTGTGTATCCTTTTCAGAATGGTTTCTTTCACTTAGCAATGTGCATTTAAGTTTCCTCCACATCGTTTTGTGGCTCTATAGATGTCTCTTTGTATTGCTGAGCATAAGATTCTTTTGGGTGGATATGTCATAGCTTGTTTATTTACCTATTAAAGGACATCTTGGTTGCTTCCAACTTCGGGCAGTTATGAACAAAGCTGCTCTAAACACTCGTGCAGATTTTGGTGTGGACATAAATTTTCAACTCATTGTTGTAAATACCTGGGAGCCACATTGCTGGGTCATATGGTAATAGTATGTTTAGCTTCCTAAGACACTGTCAAACTGTGTCTTAAAGTGGCTGCACCATTTAAAAATTTTAAAATTAATACTAGTTATCAATTTATTAATCATTTCTGCTAGTGACAAAGCCCCTCTTCAAATTCCCATTAAGCTCCAGGATTGGGTCTTATACCCATTTCTAAACCAGTCACTGGCAAGGTGAAGCAGATCTCAGAGTCTGCCTTAAACTAGGCAGGTTCCTCTCTGGTGCTAGGTTTCCAGCTGGAGAGGAAGCCACTTTTTCTGAGCACATGGCTGAGTAAAGAGCAAGGAAGCAGAATGTCCAGATGGAATCAGGGCTATGCCAGCAAGCACAAAGGTAGTGGAAGGAAAAGGTGGTTGGTAGAGGCAACTGAGACTGTCTCAGATGCACCTAACCAGGCCCTTTCCTTTTTTTTTTCTCCTTTCTCTCTTTTTTCTTTTCTTTTCTCTATTTCTGGCTCCATTTAGCCTTCTAAATATGGAATAGTTTCAAAAAGCAGGCTGTAGGGTTTTTAGAGTTCATGCTCTCAACCATCACCGTGACTTTCAACCTTAGACAGCATACACATTTTCAGACAGTTAGCCAATGCTTCTTGAAGTTGTGGTATCGGAAAAATATATATAAATTGTTGGAAATGAACAAATTAGTTTAAATAGTTGTTACATATTTATTATTATTGGGCAGTAATAAAACTTATTACAGACACAGAATTAGGCCGTTATTACAGATTTGTGTATTTCCAGTCTTGGTTCTATCATGGAACCTATGTGTGCCTGAGCAGGTCTCATTGCTTCTGTGCCTGTAAAATAAAGAGGTGAGACTCAATAATGTCTAGTGCCTCTTTTACTGCAAAATTGTATACTTGTTGCGGACACAAAAGGAATTCCTAAGTAGCAAAAATACATCAAGTCATAAAGGATTAAGATTTTGGGGAGCCATAATCTATTTTTATCACATCTGTGAAGGACTTTAGTACCTCTTTAATTGCCCCAGCTAAGGTTAATTAAGTGTGTTTAAGTCCTGCCTTATTGTGCTATGTGTGCCGTTCTATTCATTGCTTAAGAGTTTATTTTTTTTCTTTGCCATATCTGATCAATAGCTGTCAGCATGCTTTTTGGAGGTCAGTGGCTTCTTTTCTGCACTTGACTGGCAGGTGGCACGTTTGAAGTACTGCACACTTTGCTTTCTTTCCGGCTGTTAGTGCCCTCTTAGTTCTTGGCAGGGTGCAGAGAGGGGATCAAGTAACCCAAGTGTTTCCCTCACAGACTGACATTCATCTCAGTATTCATCTTCCTTGTCAAGGAAAGGATAAAGAAGGCATATTAAGAAAATGATGGTGTGCCTGCCTTGTTGCCAGAAACCTATTCCATTAGCACTGTTGCTCTTACTATGTTGCTGCTTACCCCTTAGTGGCAGTCATTCTTAGAAGGATTCCTCCATCTGGCAGGTTGTTATCCTGCCTTTGAAATCTCAGTTCGAAATGGAATCTCTTAGCACATCAAAGGATTTACTGTTTGAAATAGTCATACTTTTATCTGTTTTTTTTTTCTTACCTGCACATTTCTCTTAAGACTAATTTGTTTTTGTTATTTCTCTTTATAGTTATTATTTTAGGTTTTAGAGACCTGTTCTTTATCATGAGTCTCTCCACCTCCCTCCTTCACCTGTGTGTCTAATCTCTGAAATAGTTCCTGGGTAGGTATGAACAAACATTTTGTAGCTTGGTATTTTTGAGAGAATATTACATGGTAGGCAGCAGGTCAAAAAACTAGCAGCCATTTGGAAAAAAGACTTTTTTAGACCAGGTAGGGAGAGCCCATAGATGCTTTGTTTGTCTGGTGCCATTATTCAGCTGCTTTTCTAGTATGTCCTTTGTCTAGTCCTCTACCTATGGGAGGTAGAAAGGTACAGGTTCTGCTCTGAGGACCCAGTGTGTCTGTGTTGGCAGCTGGCAGTCACTGGTGGCTTTTGAGCTGGATGGTAACGTAATTAGAATGACTTCATAGGATGCTCTCGTTGCTGCTTGTGTAAGGATCCTGGCAAAGGCTGATGGGGGTCTGAAGGCAAAAGGAGGTTGGGGCAAATCAGAGTTGTGCCAGTTGAAATGGAGAATAAGCAGAAGATCCAGATATGGTTGTAAAGGAGCCTTAGCCAAAAATATTATTCGTAAATCAAGGTCTGTGGCAGCTGGCCCTGGCCCTGTCATGGTATAGCCAAAGTGTCATCATCACAGAACATTGGGGAGCATCACACAGACCAGAGTAGAATACATGGAGGACAGCACTGATTCAATTGACACTGTTTGTCTGTTTCCCCTGTGTTTCATTGCAGGTTTGAATCGTCTTCCCATGCCATCAGTATGAGCGCCTATCTGCGAGAACAGAGAAGGGAGCTCTATAGTCGGAGTGGAGAACTGCAAGGTGGGTGATGGGGCTTCTCTGGAAAAATTAATTTTCCAGAGGAATATTTGGAGCCTTTATTTCACGTGAATTTGTGGCCTGCATTCACAGGATTCTTTCAAGATAACAAATACTTAATGACTTAATGATTTATTTCTTCTATAATTTCCCAGCAACCGCTGCCAAGCAGGTAAAACAATTACTGTGGCCGTAGGACTTACAGACCTGCTACTGTTCAGGTGGGAATTCAAAGCAAAAAGAGATGAGGCCAGCTTCATCTTGCTTAGATAGAAGACCTGAGTCCAGTCACAGTCTAGGAGAATGCCTCTCTTCTGCGACTGCCACTGTGACTTCTAACTGTTGTTTTTGACACCTTCTGGAATATGACAGGGGTATCTGAGATTTGGGAAAGGGCACATGCTACCACTGCCATTATTTAAAGGGAAAAAAGTGCCTCTAAAGAGTATGTTATAATCAACATAAAGAGTATGTTATAATCAACATAACTGATACATAGGATGTTTGATACCCATGTATAGTTACCAAAGAGTTGTAAACTGAAGAGACTATTTAGAAAATAAATTAAATATTAATAAATTAAAAAATCAGACTGTTAACGTTTTCTTCTGGGACAAAAAGATGCTGATTATAGTAAATGTAATGAGTTATGAAAAATTTAGAAGTCAGGTGCGGTGACTAATACCTGTAATCCTAGCACTTTGGGAGGCTGAGGCGCACACATCACTTGATTCCAGGAGTTCGAGACCAGACTGGGCGACATGGTGAAACCCTGTCTCTACAAAAAGTTACAAAAATTAGTTGGGCATGCTGGCACATACATATTCCCAGCTACTCAGGAGGCTGAAGTGGGATTGCTTGAGCTTGAGAGGTGGAGGTTGCAGTAAGCTGAGATCATACCACTGCACTGCAGCCAGGGTGACAGTGTGAGGGCCTGCTAAGTGTAAGACATCTTAGGTATTTGAAGAATGGAAGTTGGGTGTAAAGAAATATAAAGCCTAAAGATCTAGTTATGAAAGTAAAGCATGTGTGTGTGTGTGTTTATGTCAGCAATATCAGGAAGTAAATACTAACAACTGAGTGGATGGTGTGGATAAATTGCTAAAGAAATTACAAGAAGGGAGCGCTATCTTAAATTATTTTAGAATTCTGGGCTTTTCCTCATGAAGGATGGGAATGAATACTTTTACTGTCTTTGATGCATTGGGAGCAGTTAGCATTTTGCAGTGACTGGCCTGTGTAATTAAATACTTAGTTTTTAAGACTCATAATTCTGTACCAAAACACTATGAAGTAACTGCTTAACCTTTCTTGATTTAAAGACTATTGTCTTGTCATTCCTAACTTCAGCTTTATTATTAATAGAATAACCTCTAAGTTATTCCAAAGATGCTGCTGTACTCTCTCATATTTATATCATAGTAATAGTTCTATAGCCATATGTGTGGTCACAGAAGTAAAAGCCTAGAACTATGTTCAGGGTATTAGGAAAAGGAGATTAGCCTGCCAACATTTTATTTACTATTAAAGGGTTGTCATTTCTTCTGGAAGACATGCGGTGTGCATGTTAAGAGTCTTGATGTAGAGGAGTACAGGCAGTAGTTAGACTTGGAACAAGGGAGAGGACAGAAAGGAGTGAAGGAGGGGGGTGACCCATTCTCTAGCAGGCTGCTACCTCCCAGGAGAATAGGCTAGGCTGCTAAGAGTGAACGGAAAATGGTGGTAACAGAACACACATTCTTGCAGGAGGTAGGATTGTGCAGGAGCTTGCCTTAGCAGGCTGTCTAAAGCTAGTGTATCTTCCACACTCACGGTGTCCTAATTTTAATTTCTCTTCAGAGTTGGCTTAAGGAATAGTTTAAATTTGCCTCCATATTTTCTCTCCACCTGTCCTCTAATACACATGAATTTATTTAATGGTGACAAAGTGTCTCCTTTCTTCTTTTTTAGTTTGAGTCCTGATTATTTTCTTTCTTTAAAAATTAATAAACATTATCTGTGAGAGCAGTTACAAGGTCACAGCTAAACTGACTGGAAAGTACCAAGTTTCCTTATGCCCTTGTCCCCACACATGCTTACCTTCCCCCAGTGTCGATGTCGGCAGCACAGTGCAGCCTTCCATTCGACCCTTCCAGACAAACAGGCAGAGCATGTCCCTGTGGTTACGTAGGGACAGGGGACGTCTCATCGCCCGCTCACACTCAAGCACAATTAGTCAACAAGGGCACAGGACTGGTGGCAGATTCTTTCTGCTTCGCTGAGTAAGAATGGAGAGCACTCTGTGCAGCAGCCATGGGGAAGCTTTTCAGTCCTGCCGCAGTGGTCCACGTGCTCTTAAGAGACAGTATAGGGTGGCAGTGCAGAGTAGGTGGCTCTGGGCCCAGGTTGCCTCCAGTTAGAAACCTAGGTCCCCAGCACTTGCTTTGTAACCTCCAGCAACTTCCATGGTCTCTGTGCCTCTCTTTTCTTTTGTCTAAATTGGAGTAAAAGTAACACTCCGGGTTAGGCGTCAGTGGCTCACTCCTGTAATCCCAGCACTTTGGGAGGCCGAGGCGGGTGGGTCACAAGGTCAGGAGATGGAGAGCATCCTGGCCAACATGATGAAACCCCATCTCTACTAAAGATACAAAAAAATTAGCTGGGCGTGGTGATGCATGCCTGTAATCCCAGCTACTTAGGAGGCTTAGCCAGGACAATCACTTGAGCCAGGTAGTTGGAGATTGCAGTGAGCCAAGATCGCGCCACTGCACTCCAGCTTGGTGACAGAGAGAAACTCCGTCTCCAAAAAAAAATAATGGTAACACTCCGTACTCCATGAACTGGTTGTGAAAGTTATGTGAGCTAAGCTAGGAAGTGTTTCAAAAAACGTCTGACATATACTGAATGCTATGGCTTTTTTCTTCTCTTTTGATTATTTCTAGTACTGGTGTGACTTCAGAGTTTTCACACACATTCTGTTTGTCCTTTCTGTCATCTTTATATGGCTAAACCCTCCTGAGCTTTCCAAGTTAAATTTAGGTGTCACTCGTTCGGATGTGCTTCCTTGCTGGTCCCACCTCTCAGCCTGTTACAAATACACACACGTTCTGGGGTTGCGGCCCCCGCTGTGTGTTACTGCCACGTCTGTAATGATGTTCTTCTGAGTACCTTCCATACTGCATTGTGGAGCAGTGCTAACTTGTTTGAGTTTTTCACAAAATTATAAGCTCCAAGAGTAAAATACTATTTTATTTTCTGTGCTTTGCACAGCACCAGGTGCAATAAATGTTTGATAAATGTTGGTTGACTTAGTGACAGAATGAATGAGGACAGTTAGGATCTAAAGTAGGATAGAGAGCACCATGGAGAGGCAGAAAGGACCTGAAAGGAGCCACTGTCAGCTTTATAGGTTTCCATTAGTCTTTAAGTTGAAGGCAAAGTGGAGGGTATACACATAGGGTTTTGTCCTCTGCAGTTACAAGCTTTATTAAGTAGAAATGTTGCCCTTGAGCTGTCTGGCCCAGGACAGAACTACTGTATGTAATTGAAAAACATTTTCAAATGTAAGTGACAGAGAAATTTTGCTCTGATGTGAGGATGGTTAATGGAAAAATCACTATAATCTAACTAGGAATTTTCCCACCCTTCATAAAGTTAATTAAAATATGGGCTTTCAAGCACAAGTTTATCGAACTTACCAGTTTTCAGCAAGGAATATTTCTGGTTACAAGAGAAAGTAAGTTAGAAAACACGTTATGTTCCTAATAATTATTAAAAATACTTTAGATGAGCTGACGTATTGCACACTTGGTGAGAGAATGAATGAGTGGACCAGTTTTTTTTAGAAGTCTGATGGTGTTTCATGCAGTAGGAAAAATTTCTCTGATGAATGCTTTTAACATTTCAACAGGAAAAAAGAGAAGAAAATCATACCTGTCTTCTATTAAAAATGGCTGTCCTTTTTCAATTATTTTATTAATCTGACTGGTCTAAGGACCGTGGTAAGATCTGCAGTTTAGCTTATCCCTGAAAAGGCATAATTGAATAGTTCAGTCAAACCATGAGAGACGAGGGGAAGATTTTTGTTTCTTCTGTTAACACCACATAGCTGTAGGCTTTGTTTCCCAGTGGTTTCGGTTCATAGGTCAACTTTTCCTTCTGTTGCAGGGGAGCGGCAAAGAAATCCACCAGAAAGGCAATCAAAGTAATGTTAAAAAACTCAAATTTTACAAAAGTTAAGTTCCTGCCAACATTTTCAATTTATCATACAATTAGAAATGTTACTCAGTCTAACAACGCACAAGGGGATAAAAGGATTTAAGAAATGAGATTTCTTTGGTGTTATCAACCCATCTCAATAGGCTCTGACTGTTACGGTACAGATGGTTCATTATATAGTCTGCTGTTGGCAGTTGGGCTGCGGAGATGGGGGTGCTGCTTCAAAATGTGTGAGATACCAGGTGGAAATTTAACTTGTGGATGTGTCTGTGTTAATCATAGGCTTCCCGTGGTTTTAGCCTCTGCTGCTTCATTGTGCTTAGATAGCAGTGTTGTGAGTGAAGGAAGATACAAGTTTTAATAGACATTAAATTTGAATATAGTTTCTCAGGTTTAATGTATAGTTCTTCAGGGGGATAGATGAATATATTATCTGGTAAGGGTTAAAAAATAATCTGAAGACTGCCACTCCTGACCAAATAAGCTCACAGGTTTATCAGTGACATTCTGCCTCACTTTTCTCATAGGAAACAAATGGAAATGTTATCAGTCCTGACTACTATAGGGGAATGTTGTGACTATTAACTTAAATATTAAATTTTTAATATTAGAAATTTATAAATTAGAAAAATTAGAATAGCAATGTTAATTTAGGTTATAAAGTGGTGTTTTAAAAAGTAATTGTGGGTCTGGCACGGTGTCTCATGTCTGTAATCCCAGTACTTTGGGAGGCCGAGGTGGGCAGATCATTTGAGGTCAGGAGTTCAAGACTAGCCTGGCCAACATGGCGAAACAGTGTCTCTACTAAAAATACAAAAATTAGCTGGATATGGTGGTGGACACCTGTAATCCCAGCTACTTGGGAGGCTGAGACAAGAGAATTGCTTGAACCTGGAAGTGGGGGGTTGCAGTGATCCAAGATGGCACCACTTACTGCAGCCTGGGTGACAGAGCGAGACTGTCTCAAAATAAATAAGTAAATAAATAAATACATAAAAATAAAAAAAGTTATCATCATGGAGTTAACAGTACCGCATCTACTTCTTTACCTCCCATTTTCTCCTCAACTCCAGTCCACTAAATTAGCTCTCCTCCTAGTCACCAGTGACCTCTGCTTGGCAGGCTTAGTATTAGCTTTTTCTGACATTCATTTCACTTGATCTTTCCATTTTTTTTTTTTTTTTTTTCTTTTTTCTTTCTTCATGCTCTTTCTGAGTCTTGTCAAAAACCTTTTGGAGTACCTCATGATTTGGTCCTGGGATTTCTTCTCTGCTCACTTTGTGTGCTCTCCCCAGATGATCTCAGCCAAGACCAAGCATCACTCAGTACCTGAGCGCAGCTGACCTCCATGTCTGTGTCTCCTGCCCTTATCTCATTGTTTCCTGACCTTTTCTAGCATCCTGTCTGCCCACATTATAATTCTTTATCACAATATTTAAAAATTGTTTTCTCATACTTTTTTTTTTTTTTTTTTTTGAGGTGGAGTTTCGCTCTTGTTACCCAGGCTGGAGTGCAATGGCGCGATCTTGGCTCACCGCAACCTCCGCTTCCTGGGTTCAGGCAATTCTCCTGCCTCAGCCTCCCGAGTAGCTGGGATTACAGGCACGCGCCACCATGCCCAGCTAATTTTTTGTATTTTTAGTAGAGACGGGGTTTCACCATGTTGACCAGGATGGTCTCGATCTCTTGACCTCGTGATCCACCGCCTCAGCCTCCTAAAGTGCTGGGATTACAGGCTTGAGCCACCGCACCTGGCCTCTCATACTTTTCTTAATATGTACATGTCTTACTAATTTGTTAACTTGTTAACTTACACTTCCCTTGACCCAGAATGCAAGCCTTATTCATGGGTACATGTCAATGCCTAGGATAATGCTTGGCTTGAATTAGGCACTTAAAAACATTTGATGAACATATATTATTATATCTTTAACATAAAGATATAATAGGTACAAGGCTATTATTTGTAGGTACAAGGCTACTTATTTGAGAAACCCTAGTGGTTGTTTAAATAAACAGACTGGGATTCCTGTGATTTGTCTTTTTTCATTTTTAAGGATAATAAAACTCATGAATGGGTAAGAGTATATTAATTGCCATTGATTGAAATAGAAATATATACTCAGTTTTGATTATGGTTTCTTTTCTATCTTGGGGCTACTTAATACTTCTGTTTTTATTCAATAATATTACCTTTAGAGTACCATTTTTATTTCTATTAGTATAATGAGTGACCTTTCTATAGCCCTAACATAAAAATGTTCTATAGCTGACGTGAAAATGTTCTGTAAAGCTCCAGCCACTTGAGACTTCACTTCTTTAAGATGATTTGCATTACATAGTAAATATGGACATACAGGTATAGGGAAAAACTGAGCTCTTATACTGGCCTGACCTGAATCATCTGAGTTTTTCTCTCTGATGGATTGTTTGTGACTAGGGTTATGAATACTTAATAATATTGTATGTTCAGTTAATGATATGGTATGTAATTAATCTGTTCTGGGGTGTCTTGCTTTAAGAAAAGACAGTATTTGAGATAGATGAACTATGAGTTTTCTTTTCAAAAGCATGTGTAATAGGAGTCTCTTAAATAATAAGCTGTTCTATAATGTAGCACTTAAGGCAGTATTTCACTTTTGCATACGTTTTCAGTTATATTGATTGAAAGTGATGTGCATTGTTTAGTATAGCAATTTTATGCTCATGATGTATACTCATTCTGCAGCCTTAAATATAAGCAGCACTTGCAAAACTTTATACTCTGAAATCTGAGTGGAAAATTCTTTGTTGCCTTCTAGAATTTGCTTAATGATGTTGTTAATAACTGGTAACAATATGCAGGGAACATGAAAAAAAGTACATTTTTTTCTTCTGAAAATCGCATATAATTATTTTGAATTAACTTAATTTTCCATAGTTATCTATACTGTTTTAGCCTCTAAAATAGTGTTTAAAATTGATTCCCCTTTTCATATATTTATATTATTGCTTTATAAAAAGAAAGATCTTAATTTACTTATTTGTAAGATTTGTCTTATAATAAAGTTATAATAGAATTTTTACAAATGCTAGTTTCTTTGTCTATCCCTAAGCCGTTGTAACTAAAAAATATACTTTCCTCAGGTCATGAACAGATTGCATTATTTCATATCATTTAGGATATCAAAATATTCTTATGCCAAGATTGTTATCAAGTGTACCACTTTTTAACCTTAATCAGTATGATGTAGAAATTCATTTTATTTAAAAATGTTCTTTTATTATTGATTTAGTTTATATAAATTGGATTTGCTTTCTGAATCAATATGATCTGTGCAATATTTTGTCTAGTCAGTAGACATACCAATAGTAGCTGAACCATATGGAAGAGCCTGGAATTTATGATAAAATGGATCTTGAGGGTACAAAATAGCCATCGCAAAGCCCATTACTTAGTAGAGCCTAAGAACCTCACTCTTGAGATATGATACTTGATCATCACACAGAACCAGTTGATGACATCTAATCTTATTTCTAAAAAAATTCTGTTTATTCATTTTTATAGGTATGAGAAAAGAGGAAATGCTGGTAAATGAAATATAATGTATTTGAATTTTAAAATTTGAACAAATGCATTTCTCTATATTTACTTTATACTTGAATTATAATTAAAAAAAAAAAAAAACAAATTTATGGCTGGGTATGGTGGCTTACTCCTGTAATCCAGCAGTTTGGGAGGCCAAGGCAGGTGGATCACCTGAGGTTAGGAGTTCATGACCAGCCTGACCAATATGGTGAAACCCTGTCTCTACTAAAAATATAAAAATTAGCCGGGCCTGGTGATACGCGCCTGTTGTCCTAGCTACTTGGGATGCTGAGACAGGAGAATTGCTTGAACCCAGGAGGCGGAGGTGGCAGTTAGCCAAGATCGTGCCACTGTCCTCCAGCCTGGGTGATAGAGTGAGACTCCAACTCAAAAAGCAAAAAAACAAAAACAAACCAAATTTGTGAAAAAAGTTTTTATTTTCAGAACAAAAACTTCTGAAATGATGCAACAGGAAAATTTAAAAGTTAACTTATTTCTCATATTTTTAATTATTTCATTCACATTAGTTTTTTAATAAGGTAAAAATAACAGCTTTGCTCATCTTATTAGACACTTTCTAGGCCCACAAGAAAGTATATTTTTGTCAATTTTAATAGTTTATGTACTAGCACACATTATGAGTTAAGCCTCGTTAAAGTATAGAGAAAACCACAAACATTTATGACATATAGTAAAGAAAGTAATTATTAGATGAAAATGCTAAATAAGGAATTTATTATTGTCCCAATAAACACAATTCATAAGACAATTTTATATTTGAAAATGAAGTTTGGATCCTTTTAGGAATACTGTTAGTAATAATATAATTTTTTTGGTTTGAGTGAGCTATCATTTACCAAAATTCAGAAGAAATTTATGTAAATATGCAGGTAGGGTGATATCTAGAAAATAAAACAATAGATTTTAGCGTTAGAAAGTGTTTTAGAACTTGGCTGGGCACGGTGGCTCACGCCTGTAATCCCAGCCGTTTGGGAGGCCGACACTGGCAGATCACTAGGTCAGGAGATCCAGACCATCCTGGCCTACATTGTGAAACCCTGCCTCTACTAAAATACAAAAAAAAAAGTAGCTGGGCATGGTGGTGCATGCCTGTAGTCCCAGCTACTTGGGAAGCTGAGGCAGGGGAATCATTTGAACCCAGGAGGCAGACCACTGCACTCCAGCCTGGTGACAGAGCAAGACTCTGTCCCAAAAAAAGAAAAAAAAAGTATTTTAGAACTCATAGTCTAGTGCTTTTTAAATTCAATTTTAGTCATATACTAATTCTTCTGTTTAACCATGAGAAGACAACTTTGGGGTTAGAAGAGTTCCCTCCCAACTTACCTGCTCCCTCATCCTCCATCTGGGATGTCAGACACCTATCATTAATTGGAGTCAGCAGTGATCGCATATACTTTGTTTCCTGTGTTAAAGGACTTTACGTTTATTAATCCTGTACAGATTTATTATATGTTTACTATGCTGGATACTTCACGAGGCCCTCAGGATACAATCATGAAAAGGACCAAGTTTTGCCTTTGAAGGCCAAAAGGAAAGAAAGAGACCTTAAATTTGTCACTCAGATGGGCACCTGCCTCCTAACACTTGTTCTCCATTTCCTCCAAATTAATAGAGCCCCTGGTATTTCACTGGGGGCCCCCCAACATATCAACATTTCTAATTTTCTTTGCAGCCAGCATAGACACGTAATTTAATTATGGTTAATGGAATGTGGTTGAAAGTAAAGTGTGTAACTTTGGGTCATCTCTTAATGGGAAGAAAGGGGCTGTCTTTCTCTCCCAGCCCAGCATGCGTGTGAAGATGTGAATGTGAATGGAGTGTGGTAGTGAGTTCTCCTAGACCATGCAGGTGTGGCAGCACTGAAGGGAAGCTGCAGTAACAAGGCAAAGGGAGCTTGGATTTCTGATACTGTGCAGAGCCATACCTTGATGACTTCCTGGACCAGAGCCACCACATCATCCCAGACTTCTGCAGGAGAGGAGTAAACTCTGACTTGTTAATTCACTAGTGTTTTGATTCACGTTATATGCAGCCCTACTTCTATCCCAGTTAATTCAGCAGGAATACAAGTGATCACAGCTCCGTGATATACACTGTCATGTTTGTATACATATATACAACCAGGATGTACATACAAGTTCTGTGAAAGTTAGGAAGACATCTGGAAGTATTTAAAGCTTAAACTCAGTTATAACAGATGAAGAGAAGTTTTCCAGGGAAAGAAATTGAGGCAGGCATTTCAGGTACCAGGCACAGTATGGATAAATGTATGAAAGTATGAGAGTATAGGCTCTTCTCTCATGCAAATTTGACAACATGAATCAAATATTTTTCTGTTAATTAAGGAACTGAGTTTATATATACAGACCTTTACTGATTATAATTTGTTACCTTCAGGAGTCAGATGAAAGTACATCAAAGCTATGGTGAATGGCTTTGGTCATTGTTCATCCTAATAAGAGATTAAGAATTTGTAAGAACCAGGCTGGGCGTGGTGGCTCACGTCTGTAATCCCAGCACTTTGGGAGGCTGAGGTGGGTGCATTGTCTGAGGTCAGGAGTTTGAGAGTAGCCTGACCAACATAGTCAAACCCCATCTCTGCTAAAAATACAAAAAAAATTTAGCCGTGTGTGATGGTGGGTGCCTGTAATCCCAGCTACTCAGGAGGCTGAGGCAGTAGAATCACTTGAACCCAGGAATGAGGTTGCAATGAGCTGAGATTGCGCCATTACACTCCAGCCTGGGCAACAAGAGCAAGACTCCATCTCCAAAACAACAACAACAACAACAACAACAACGGTGTACTGGTGATGATAAGAAAATAGAAGTCATTATAATACCTGAGCAAAGAATCACATACAGGATTTTCTGAGTGTTGTTCAAGTGTTATAGCTATGCAGCTTTATTATTAAAAATTCTATAGGAAAAATAACTTTTAAATGCAATTATTATAGCATATCATATTAGACTGTGCATGCTAGTTGAGGCTGGAAATATTGGTAGGGCCCACAGCACCACTTATTTCTAAAGTACCTTGAATTAAAAATAGAAAGTTCAGCTTGAACTTGCAGGTGATCGGGATGGCAGCCTGGTTCTGTATGGAGCTTGCAGAGCTGTGTGTGCTCATGTCTGATTTCCAGCTTGTAATTTTGGTGTGGATGAAAACATGCATTAAGTTACTTTTGGCTTCCCCACAATTTTAAACTAGAAAAGCCCATATTACAGTAATATATGATAGTATGTATGAATGCGACATGAATATTGTAATAGTCATAATATAGGATGTTCATTCCTAGAATTGTGATGACATCTACTGAATTGCAGTCAGTAATTTGCATATTCATGCCCACTTAGCTCAAATAAGTCCCTGTTTGTTTGCACATTAATGTCTGATTTCAGCACCAGCTAACTCATTTACATATCCCTGTTCAGTTGGTTAGTGATGTTCATATACGGAATACTGGTGCAGCTCTGTTTGGGCTTTGAGTAGTTTGGGGAGTGTTATGGTTTAATAGAAGGATCACCTGTTAGTCATCCTAGTTTTTCTAGGCAAGTCAATTTACTTTTCTGAGCTCTAGATTATTCATCTGTGTAATGAAGTTTATGCTGGTTAGTTCTTAGGGATGTTGTATCAGTTGACACACTGGAGGTTATGGTGATCAGTCAAGATTTCTGGGCCAACTATATTCTGGGGCCTATTCCTGGAACATTTTCTGCAGAGGTGTTCTAGATACTATAGAAGGTAAGACATGGAAACAGTCACAGTTTCAGTGAACATTAGAAGTACTTTGGGGAGTACAGAAGTGAAAACACTTAACATTTTCAGGGGAAGTCATGGGAGGTATTACAAAGGTGGAATCCTTATGTAAGATGAGTTGAACACACTGACCAAGGAAAGGGAACTTGCTGCAAGTAGGGAGAAGACCATAGGGAAGACAGGTGGGCAGATCTCAAAAGATCTGGTATGCCATAGCAAGACGGTTTGGTTTTCATCTTAAGGGTAATAAGGAGTCCCCTAAGGGTTTAAAGTAGGAGAGTCACATAATGAAACCTGCATTTTAGAAAATGTTTTCTCATAATTATTTGGAGAATGAATTGAGTGGAATGAGATTGGAGACAAGGAGGCAAGTTGTGTTGCTATTTCAGGTGAGAGCTCGCAGAACATGCCAGCTTTTTAGGTGAGGTGGGAAGTAACCCAGAACCTATTTTCGTGGTAGAATCAGTTGGACATGGTGATTCATTCTGTATGGTGTTTCAGCAAGAGAGATGCATTTTATTGTCTTGGGTAGGTAGTGATGTTGTTTGTTAAAATAGGAAATATAAAAAGTGGAGCAGTTTTTATGGAGTGTTAGGAGTAAAGATAGCGTTTTATTATGTATGCTTTCATGTTTCTCTTTTAGTTGTTTTAGATCTATCTTATCTAACCCAATATAATTTTACTACATAATCCAATCTAATCTTTTTTTCCCTGAAGTGTAAAACTTTCAGCGGTTTGTGATTACACATAACCATTCCTTTCTCCAAGTTCAGAGTACTGGAGTTATGGTTTTCTTCCATCCTTCTTCTTCCTTTTATTTTTAATTACAAATACTATTTCATTTTTTCTAGGCTTTTGTTGATGTATTAGTTTTAGTGCCTATTTTAGTCTCTTAAGCATGTGAATTCTTTAATTTTTATTCCTTGATGTACCTTGTATTTTTATTATTAAAATCAAACTGCTATCAATGTTTCTTGATAACTTGGTCTGACTTTGTACAAGTGACTTGTACAGTTTTCTCAGTTTCAAAGGGAAGAAGGTAAATGAGATTTTTAAAAAATCTCATCTATCTCCAGAGGTCTAGGTTCTTGCATTCTCAGTCACTTGCCCACCATCTGTTCCTCAAAGCAGAGTCTGGGGACTAGTTAGAGGTTCAGAGTGTGGTGTCTGGAATTTGGCTTACTACCCATGTGACTTTGGGTGCATTAGCTTCTTCTTTGCGTCACTTTCATTTTCTTAAACTGTGAATATAATATTCCTAACCTCATAGGGCTGTAGTAAAGATAAAATGAGTTAACACATGTAAAATGTTTAAAACTGCCTGGGGCTGGGCTTGTTGGCTCATGCTTGTAATCTCAGCACTTTGGGAGGCCGAGGTGGGCGGATCACCTGAGGTCAGGAATTTAAGACCAGCCTGGCCAGCATGGTGAAACCTGGTCTCTACTAAAAATAGAAAACTTAGCCAGCTACTCAGGAGGCTGAGGCAGGAGAATTGCTTGAACCCAGGAGGCAGAGGTTGCAGGGAGCCAAGATTGCACCACTGTAATCCAGCCTGGACAACAAAATGAGACTCTGTCTCAAAAGAAAACTAAAAACTGTGTCAGATACATGTTAAGAATTGGTAAATGTCTACAACCATTATTTTACCTGTGACCTGTAGCACCTGCCATCATTCTTCACACATAGGAGGCACTCAGCAAATGTTTTTTTTTTTTAATTAATGAACCAATAAGTCTGTTGATGGACAAGGAAATTCTAGTAGTATCTCCTAGAATGGTCCCTAGAAACTCTTCCCCACCCCCGCCACCCCATTTTTCCTGTTTTCTTCTCTGACAGCAGTCTTCCTACAGTGTTGAGAAAATGTGTTCACCTCAGAGATTGTTACAGTCTTGTAATGTTAAGTGGCATTCATTTTGAGAAGGTAGTTGTGATTCACGTATACCTCTAACTAAGAGGGCCATACTTGGTGACTTTTAGTGAATTTCTCTTTCTGGCTTATATCCACCCCACAGATAAATATGCATGGCCATAATGAACGTGGCCATTTTTCTTCGAAACCATTTGATCTTCATGAACTAAATTTTACTTCACAAATAATTTAGTATTATTGGAATATGGCTAGTAAAGAGGTTAAAACGGAAAGGACAGCCCTTCTATTTATGAATTAATGACAGCTGAAAATTTGGCATTGTTTTGTGTGCATTATTGTTTTGCCTTCTCTTGCCTCCAGTTTGACATCACTTTCCTGCTGCTTGTGAAAACAAAAAATAAAAATCGATTTGTAATCCTTTAACAGATTGGGCAATACGTTGGGGAGGGAGAGCTTCTTTCCTCAAGTCTACAGATTGGAAAGCTGACCTCTTCCAGAAATACCCTCATAGACACACCCAGAAATAATCCTTTACTAGCTCTGTGGGTGTCCCTTGACCCTGTCAAGTTGACATATAAAGGTAGCCATCACAGACTAAAACAAATTTTTAAACAAACTTGACAGCTGATCTGAAAGGGAAATGTTTGACTTGGCTCAGAAAGCAAGCAATTTATGGTTATCATGCCCCACACCATGTCTGCCGAAAGATCACTGATAAAAGCAAGACTATTGATGGGGCGAATCATTCACTCATTTATGATCATCTACCATTTCTAGATTCTAAGACTGTTACTGAGAGCCATTAACTCCTTATCCAATATGTCATGAGTCATTTTTTAAAAATTTCTCAAGAGAAGAACTTTTTCCATTAAGAATTCTTTAACATGTGAATTGAGTGGTTGACTGATCATTTATAAATTACGGTATTTACCCTAACACAATAGGTATAGTTGCCTTAGAATGGATACAGAATTTGGTCTGACATATTCTAACCAATTGAAATCCTTTGTCATCCCCAAATTCTAATCAGTATGGTCTTCTTTTTACTGTCACTTCTAGTACATTTTTTAGGCAATTATGCCTAAGAGGAATAATTTGCTCTTTTTAAGTAACTTCTACTTTTCTATCTATTTTAAATGGTTTCTCTTCAGTTATTAGCCATATTTGTTGCATGTTACATTTTGAAATTTGTAGTTCCTATAAATACTTTTAGAAGTAATAATACACATTATATAAAAAAAAATGGGGCTCAGCATGGTGGCTCAGGTCTGTAATCCCAGCACTTTAGGAGGTTGGATACCTTGAACTCCCAAAGTGCTGGGATTTTTTTTTTCCCCATCACTTAGTTTTGCAGATCACCTGAGGTCAGGAGTTTGAGACCAGCCTAGCCAACATGGTGAAACCCTGTCTCTACTAAAAATACAAAATTAGCTGGATATGGTGGCACATGCCTATAATCCCAGCTACTTGGGAGGCTGAGGCAGGAGAATTGCTTGAGCTTGGGAGGCAGAGGTTGCAATGAGCTGAGATTACACCATTGCACTCCAGCCTGGGCCACAAGAGCAAAACTCTGTCTCAAAAAAAAAGAAGGATCTTTAACACTGAAGATTTAAATGCCTGTATACTGAATCTTTTCTGTTCTTTCTCCCTTTTTAAAATCTTAGTTTATAATATTATGATTACAGTTTGATTATATTTCACTTATTATTGAGGTGAATGTTCCTGCAGTGAAATGTTTAAAGTATATTCATCTTAAATGTACAACTAAATTTTTGCATATATATATTCCCATGTAACTACCACCCAGAAGATTTCTCATGCTTCTCACCACTCCCTGAGGGTCAACACTATTTTGATTTCTAATGCTATCACTTAGTTTTTGCTTGTTCTTTAGCTCTATAGAATCATATTGTGTCTTATGTGTCTGGCTTCTTTTAATCAACATAATGTCTGTGAGATTCATTCCTGTTGATTTGTGTATCAGTTTTCATTATTGCATAGTATTCCATTCTGTGACTATAGGGCAATTTATTCATTCACCTTTCAATGGACTTTTATTTTTTCCACTTTGGGACTACTATAGATAATTCTCCTTTGAACAGTTCTGTTACAAATGCACTAATTTCTCATGGTAATATACCTAAGAATGGAATTGTTGCTTCATGAGATAGGCATGTTTTTGGCTTTAGGTGATACAAGCATTTTACAATTATAGAAATTGATAAGAAATTGCATGACAATATCAGTTGCTCTACATTCTCACTAATGTATTTTTATCGGCTCATATTTTTACCATTCTCTTGAGTGTGTACTGTACCTTATTTATTTTGTTTTTAAGAAAAGAGTCTTCTCCTCACTTCTACTTTTCCGCTGCCCCCGTACTGGCAGGAGTTTCTGGATACGATTATTTGCTATACAGACTATCTACCAATTTACTGATATACAGTACAGCATTTTTTTTTTTGAGACGGGGTCTTGCTCTGTCCCCCAGGTTGCAGTGCAGTGCACCGGTGTGATCATACCTCACTGCAGCCTTGACCTCCTGGACATCAGGTGATCCTCCTGCCATAGCCACCCAAGTAGCTAGGACTACAGGTGTGCACCACTGCATGCACTATTACACCTGGCCAATTTTTAAACTTTTTTGTTGAGACAGGGTCTCCCTTTTTTGCTGAGGCTAGTCTCAAGCTCCTGGCCTTGAATAGTCCTCCTCAGCTTCCCCAAAGCACTGGGTTTACAGGCTTGAGCCACTGCATCCAGCCAGTATAGTTTTTCATGGTTCAGTTATCCTGTATTCTTTTTAGAAGAAGTTCTGATTGTGTTCATACAGTTTCTGTCCAGAATTCTTTTTTTTTTTTTTTTTTTGATACAGAGTCTCACTCTGTCACCAGGTGCCAGGCTGGAGTGCAGTGGCGCGACCTCACCTCAGTGTAACCTCCGCCTCTTGGGTTCAAGCAATTCTCCTGCCTCAGCCTCTTGAGTAGCTGGGACTACAGGCACATGCCACCATGCACAGCTAATTTTTTGTATTTTTCGTAGAGACGGGGTTTCATCATGTTGGCCAGGATGGTCTCGGTCTCTTGACCTTATGATCTGCCCGTGTCGGCCTCCCAAAGTGCTGGGATTACAGGTGTGAGCCACTGCACCCGGCCCCAGAATTCTTTAGTGGCCTTTCTTACTAGAAATCACCTACCACATTTCTTAGTACCTTCACGGTAGAAGATAAAGATACTTTCTTTTTAACTTTTTGTCATTTTTTTGGTCAATGGTTTTCTGTTTTGGATGATCTTTTTATTGCATGTTTCTTACTGATATTCCCAGTGGTGGTAGGCAGAGTTCTAGAATGACCCGCATGACCAGACCCATGCCCATGTATTTATTTTTCCCCTTGTATGTGAGTGCTATTTAAGATTGTGATGGACTGTCGCTCTCAGGGTTAGTTTTTTATATGGCAACACTGAATGGATTTTGCAAGTGTAATTAAAATCCCTAATGATTTGACTTTGAGTCAGTCAAAAGGGAAATTATGCTGGTTGGCCTTCACATGATCATTTGAACCCTTGAAAGAGACAGAAGGCAGCAGAAGATGCTGTTCTGTTAGCCTTGAAGGAGTAATTTTTTTTTTTTTTTTTGAGACCGAGTTTCGTTCTTGTTACCCAGGCAGGAGTGCAATGGCACGATCTCGGCTCACTGCGGTCTCTGCCTCCCAGGTTCAAGCGATTCTCCTGCCTCAGCCTCCTGAGTAGCTGGTATTACAGGTACCTGCTACCATACCTGGCTAATTTTTATATTTTTAGTAGAGATGGGGTTTCACCATGCTGGCTAGGCTGGTCTAGAACCCGTGACCTGACCTCGTGATCCGCTCGCCTTGGCCTCCCAAAGTGCTGGGATTACAGGCACGAGCTACTGCACCCTGGCCAAAGTACACCTTTGCCTCCTTGTTAGGGAATCGAACCCTGGTCTCCTGTGTGATAGGCTGGGATACCACTAAACTAACAAGGAAGATACATCTGTCAGTCTTAAAATATCTCCCTGCCCCTCCAATTATCTATGACTTTTATTTAATTTGGAAGCTGAAAGGGGCTTTGGGAAAGTATGGAGGTCTAAAAGGTTTCCTGTGTTGCTGTGGGCTTTATAGTATGAAATATGCATTTTGAAAATGTTTGTAGTTATAGGTATAGTAAAGACATCATTGTGGTGATAGCCCCCTTAGGAAAGCAACACAGATTATCATGTTATCTTTCTGGGCTGTCTTATGAGCACTCGGCACTGAACATGCCCAAATCAAACTCATGATTCCTCCTTCTCCCTACCATCCCCAAACCTGCTTTTCTTTCAGTGCACCTGATTTTGTTAAAGTGACACTGCTAGTAGACCTGAAAGCCATCCTTGACTCCTCCTCCTTTGCCATAGACAATTAATCTGTTACCAGATCCTACTGATGCTGCCTCCTAAGTGCCTTACAAACCTATCTACTGTTTATTTTTAAAATGTCCCTTGCTTCTTCTACCCAGGTTCTAATTGCCATTATCTCTTGGTTGTTCTTGCTTCTGTCTCGAATCCCTTTAAACCATTCTTTATACAGAACTAGTGTGGTTTAAAGGTATTTAATAATTTCTTATGTACTTAATACTAAACCCATGTCCTCAGTGTGCCTAAGAAAGTTCTGCATGATTTAGCCATCACTACATGCAGCGGCTTCTTGACCTCTTGAAAATCATCGCTTTGCAGACTTCTCAGAACATGCTGCGCTCATTCAGCCCTTGGGGCCTCCTTGCGTGCTGCTGAATGTGCATGGAATTGGCTTTCTTCCATATTCTTGAGAATTAATTGTCATCTTTAAGATAGTGCTCTCTGTATAATAAGAATTTTATATGATGTTTATTAAGTATTTACCATGGGTCAATCCATATTCTAAAACATTTTACAGGTAGTATATCTTCTGCTTTTATTCTCTTAATCATATTTCCTTGGAGAAGCGTTTTGAAAAAAAATAATTACCCCAGACCAGGTCAGCTTTCTTCTTTGTAGCACACGGCATGCTTACAGTTATTCAATTGGCATACATACAGTTTGTCAATTAATTTTTTGCTGTTGTTTAAAATGTGTGTTTATCATTTTTAAATTCCTTGCAGTCAGGGACCAAGTCAGTATGTACCAAGCACTAGTATAGTAAGTACCTGGTAAATCGTCATGCTTATTAAAAGGAAAAGAAGTTTAATATTATTAAACAAGTACCTGAATGAGACAGTAGCTTAGGTATTTTCCCTGCAAGTTTAGAGCTTTTTTCCATAAACTGATAATACTTGGAATATATCATAGATTATATTAAGAAGGAAGATAAGAGAAACTAATGTTGTTTGAGAGAAGAGGGTGAATTGACGGAGATGGAATTATTTTGGGTATATGCATAATTATTTTGTTCTCATAATTATTTTGCCAAGTAGGCTTTATGATATGGTTTATATATGTGTCCCCCCCCAAATCTCATGTCAAACTGTCATCTCTGTTGTTGGAGGTGGGGCCCGATGGGGATGATTGGATCATGGGGGCAGAGTTCCCACGAAAGGTTTAGCACCATCCGCTCCATGCTATTCTTGTGATAGGGTTCTCATTGATTTTCCTCTTTCTCCTGCCATGTAAAAAGAGCCTGTTTCCCCTTTGTCTTTTGCCATAATTATACATTTCCTGAAGCCTCTCCAGAAACAGAACCGCTACGCTTCCTGAACAGCCTACAGAACTGTGAGCCAGTTAAACCTCCTTTCTTTATAAATTACCCAGTTTCAGGTATTTCTTTATAGCAATGTGAGAATGGACTAATAATACACCTTATTATTTCTTTTGTAGCTAAGGAAAAAAACTATGGCTCATGGTGGTTTAGTAACTTGACCAAAATCACAAAACAGTAAAGGACAAAGTTGTTACATAATAGTTTTATTATATAGGGTTTGCAAAATAACTTGCATTTGAAATGGCTTATGCATTTTCCACTTTATTGAGATAATTTATATATAATCCGCATTTATTTGAAATGAACAGTTTGATAAGTGTTGGTAGCTGTATACACCTGTGAAAATAATGTCACTATTGAGATACAGAACATTTTCATTACCTAGAAGTTTCTTTGTGTCCTTTTCAGTTTGTTTCTCCCTCGATTTGAAGCCGTTGGTAACTGATGAAATGGATTATGTCATAATAGATGAGCTTACAACTTCTAGAGTTTGATATAACTGGAATCATACAATATACAGTTTTGTGACTGGCTTCTTTCACTCCACATAATGATTTTGGCATTCATCCATAGTGTTGCATTCATCAGTAGTTGTTTCTTTCATTGCTGAGTAGTATTCTGTTGCATGGAGATACAACTTATTGCTTATCCCTTCAGTTGTCAATGTACATTTGGGTTGTTTCCAGTTTTTAGTTATCGTGAATAATGCCACTGTGAAAATTTGTATACAAGTCTCTACATGGGATGTAAGAGTGGGATTCTTAGGTCATATGTTTAAACAAATTCCCAGTTTTCTAAAATAAATGTATTATTTTATATTTCCAGCAGCAATGTGTGTCAGCACTTGGTATTGTCAATTCTTTTAATTTTAGACTTGGTATTGTCCGTTCTTTTAATTTTGGACATTGTGCTGGGTGTGTAGTGGTATCTCATTATGGTGGTTTGTTTATTTTTAAAGTAACATCTTACTTACATAGGAGGCCACACAAATATGGATTCAGGCCTTCTATATCCAAGGTTAGAATCAACCTAAAATCCTTTTTTTCTTGTGAGAATTCATCCAGATCTCTTATTATATGTCATGTCTTTTGGAATAACATTTATCTACCTCCATGAAGTTTTTCTTTCTTTTTTTTTTTAAAAAAAAAGAAAAAGAAAAGAAAAATGAAGGAGAGGAAGAAAGAGGAAGAGGGAGAGAGAACCAGAGTGTTGCTTTATTCTAAAAATGGGCATCGAAAACCTCTTTTATGCCAATAATTGTGCTTAATAATGGCCAACCAATATTTAATTTAAACCTGTGAGTAGGTGTGATGTGGTACTGATAAGAGTATATATTCTGTATATTTAAAGTGGAGAGTTCTATAAATGTTTATTAAGTTTACTTGTTCCGGATCTGAGTTCAAGCCCTGGATATCCTTATTAATTTTCTCTCTTGTTGATCTACCTAATATTGATGTTGAAGTCTCCCATTATTATTGTGTTGGTTTCTAAGTCTCTTTATAGGTCTTATGTATCTGGGTGTTCCTATATTGGGTATGTATATATTTAGGATCGTTACCTCTTCTTGTTCCATTAATCCTTTTACCATTATATCTTTGTGGCTTTCAAATCTATTTTATCAGAGGTGAGAATTGTAACTCCTGCTTTTTATTTATTTATTTATTTTTGCTCTCCATTTGGTTGGTAAATCTTTCTCCATCCCTTTGTTTTGAGTATTTGTGTATCCTTGCATGTGAGATTGGTCTGGATGCAGCAGACCCATATATGGGTTTTTCAATGCAGAGAAAATAGATGTAATTATTTTATAAGTCAACTGGAAAGCCATATATATATGTGTATGTATATGTGTATGTGCATGTGTGTGGCATGTATATATAATTACATATTAAAAATAGTGCTTACTGAAAATACTCATTATTGTGCATCTGTATTTCCAGCATCTTCTGAAAGTTTGTAAGTTCTGAATAAGTCCTACCTTGAGGCTAAAAATTCCCAATTGTTGCTTTATTAGTAATCACAGGGCCAATGCAAAGCTCTGATAATTAAGACTTTATGTTTTTCTTTGAGTGCCACCATGGCAGCAAATGGTATCTTAAACTGACAAGCTGTAAATTAAAGCTTTGAGAATGCAAGGCCTGGTCTAGGGGAAATGAAGTTATGTATAGGTGACTTGTTCCATTTGAATTAATCAAAGGGCTGCTGGTGTAGACCAGCTGTGTTCTCTGATGACAAAAACGAATCTTGACATTTTGGATAATGAAAATTCAGTTCAGCACCTCTTAGATATATGTGTGATAATATATTGTCAGTCAGAAACAGAGAGAAGGGGGGAAGCCCAAACCTTGTCTTATTAAAATAGACATCGTGACAAGTGGACATTGCTGGATCTCTGGCTTCTAGGGGAAAAAATGTCAAGGGAAATCTCTTTTTTTAAAAAAATGATGGGATTGGCTGTTTTATGGAAGCAGGTTGGAAAGATTTGACTTCTGATGCATGACCCCTTTGACAGTTGCCTTTGTTCGTGATTCCTAGTTTCATGGTTTATTTTACTGGGGTACAGGGTGAGGCCTAGAAGACCTGGAGAGAAAACTCACTTTTTTGGTTTGACAGTATTAATACAATCATCTAGTTCATACCTTGTAAGCCCACTTATTATTTCCTCTGCGTGTGTTTTTTCTGGTTTAGCGGATTAGCTGCACTGTCTCTTCAAAGGCTATCCAATCAAGGAGGGGTTATTAAAACCAGGGTGATTTATGACTGAGAATTAATTAGAGAAGCATTTTCATGCAAAACATCCAATTTTTTGATTAGCAATGGAGCAGGGCCGCAATTAACACTCAAGGAAGCTTAAATTTCCAGCTTTTTGATTCTCAGGAAATGAGATTATCAAACCAGGGTCAGACACTTGACAGCAAAGCGGGAGTGGGGTAGTGTGAAATTATACCTAAAAAAAGAAAGAGTCTTTTGATTTTGATTCTGAGATTGCCATTAAGGCAATGGGAAATTCAGAGGAGGGAAATGACAAAAAACTGGAATGCAAGAACCTGAAAGGACTGAGTCTTTAGTGGCCTATTTGCTATGCAAATTATCTGTTGTAAATGTTTGCTCCAAGTACATTTTAGAAGCATGGCAATATTGTTTTGTTCCTTCATTGTTACTTATTATTCAGTTTTTCTCTCATAAATTTCTCTTGGATATTCAGTCGTTGAACAAATATTTAAGATGTTTATATGTGTTGGAGAGAGGCCAAATTTCTTTTGTTAGAAAAGGGAGCTTCTTTTCTAAAGGATAATTTTCTTTTTTTTCAGGTGGAGGGGGCTGTTTCTTTTCATTGGTGTTTTTAATTTTTTTAAAATCACTCAACACACAGTTTAGGTAGTGAGTTATATCAAGCCTTAGATGACCACTTATTGATAAGTGACCTTGTCAAGCTTAAGTGCCTGAGATAAGAAGTAAGGCAACACCAGGTTTGCTGTAAAACAGAGTGTATTCTGTCATCAGTACAATTGGTGCTCCCCAAGGAATGCATCATCATGAAAATTCATTTGTTCTGGAAAATATTTTTCATCTTGTCTCCTCTTAATTTGGACATCTAGTTTTTATGGAGAACTAGAGGAGCAGTGTATCTTTTGTTTTAATTCATTCTACCACGTTACAACTTACTTGTGTCTGCTCTTTGTTCATTAGGTTCTAAGATTCTTGAAAGACCTTGTCAGTATTTTTGAATCCTCCAACCTTCTCTTCATTGCCCGTTTTTCATATTTGCATGTATGATGAACTGCCTATCTGTAAGTAGTATAAGAATAGTATAATATAGATATTAAGATAGTAATATGTACTATTTATAGATCGCTTGCCAGTTGATGTTAGGGAAATTGTTGACATCCAGTTGGGAGAGGGAACACAAGTGAACAATGTGTCTTTGGCCCAGGTTGGGAGAGGGACTGAGAATTGGTTGATAGTCTCATGTGAATCTGGTTTCTCTCATATTCTCCTAGCGTTGGTTTCTCTATTTAAATAAGGGGTAGGACTTCTTGTTAGAATCTGGGTAGTTATTTTAAAAAACATCTTCATAAGCAGATTCCAGACTATACCAGAAATGAATGGAAGAGATCATATGGCATTTATATAATCACAGATTTTCGCTATTACGTTTTTCTTTCTAAAGCCCCTCTGATTTAGGAACATGATCCATTGATCTAGCCTATCATTCTTGCAATCCTGCTATGGATTCTCAGCTGTATTTGTCAGTCTTGCTTAATCCTCCTTCCTTTGTTGATGAAGAGTATCTATTACTGGCTGGATGAAAATTGGCTGCAGTTTAATCTTGGGGAAAACGGAAGAAAACTGTCAGTCAGAGGCTGAAGAGTTGACCTTGTCAGATTTGTAGTCATCAGTTATCAATGCTAATCTTCATGTTTTTAGATGTTGATGATTACATGCTTTTTGGCATCCAATACACATTTGCGGAAAGAATTTATAGTTATATTTATGCATGTTTTCTTTGTTGGGAAATGTTTCTACATTTCCAGGTCCATAACAAAGGGAGTCTAAGCATATGAATTAGGGATTCTTAACCAATGTTTGTCATTTGTTGGGTGGTTTAGGGGAGGGTACATGGGTAGCCTTCAGGGAGTCTGTGACACCCAGCAGGGTCTTGTGATTAGAGGGGTGGGGAGCAAGAAGTTACCTACTTTTCATTAGGTTTACAAAGTGCTGTTGTTACGTGTGTGTATGCAGATTCACAAATACGCATACAAATACAGTTCCCAACTTGGAGAGCCTTATTATCAACAGATGAAACAATATAACAACTTTAATAAAAGCACATAAAATGATAACCTTTTGTAATAAATGTGAATGAAATACATCTGACCTATATTTAAATGCTTAGTAACATTTAATATTAATTATATTAACATCACAGGTAGGCAGAGAAATTGAATTTATAAAAATTGAGAAAATTAATCCAGAGAGGCATAGTAATTAAGTGTAAATCATTTTAAAGAAAGTAAGAAGTATTTAGTGGAGTGGAAAAGCAGAAAAGCAAAGCTATTCTAGGTTGGTTTGTTTTTTCTCTTTAATGTGAAGTTTTTAAAAAGTACAGTTTGATATAGCTCAATTGATCATTTAATTAAGGAACTTGATTTGCTTTAAGAGGCTGGCAGTTGATAATAATCATATTATCATGTTGAATTCCCAGTGGTGAGGCGAGGGTGTCAGCTGTTATACTGGCACATTTTTGCTTTGCTTGATTTGCTATATCCTCAGTTTATATTGTGGTAGATGATGGATGTGGAAGAAGGCTATTTAAAAATCATTGCTGGTGAAGGGTGGAGAATAATGCCTTTAATTTTTAGTATTATATAATTAATCTTTAATAGTGATTGACTAATGTATGTTTATATAATAATATAAAATATCCACATCGGTATAGATATTTATTAAATATATAGTTATTATTGGAGTTTCTGCTGGGATAATTGTGTTATTATTGAGTCTCTGGAACTCTTTTCCACTTCTCGTCGAAATACTTGGTGTGATAAGAATATCCTACGCTAGCAGAAGTCGTGTAGGTACAATGAACCCCATTTTCTTAGGATTATGGTCATTCTAATTTACAAAATTAGATTTTTGTGAGCATGAAACTGAATGTAGGCCAGTGAAATGAAAGATGGAAACATCAGGGTTCAAAGCAATGGGTTGACATAGAGTGTCAGGTCAGAGATTGAAATGTTATGAATCATCTATAAGATAAATGAAAATGCTGGAGTTGTTGAGCTTTTTTTTTTTTTTTAAAGATATAATAGGTAGAAGATAGATTGTTCATCCTTTTTTTATTATTACACTTTAAGTTCTAGGGTACATGTGCAGAATGTGTAGGTTTGTTACATAGGTATACATGTGCCATGGTGGTTTGCTGCATCCATCACCCCATCGTCTACATTATTTATTTCTCCTAATGCCAGCCCTCCCCAGTCCCCCACCCTCTGCTATCCCTCCCCTAGCCACCCCCACCCCCCAAGAGGTCCTGGTGTGTGATGTTCCCGTCCCTGTGTCCATGTTGCTCAACACCTGCTTATGAGTGAGGACATGCAGTGTTTGGTTTTTTGTTCTTGTGTCAGTTTACTGAGAATGATGGTTTTCAGCTTTATCGATGTCCCTGCAAAGGACATGAACTCATTCTTTATTATGGCTGCATAGTATTCCATAGTATATATGTGCCACATTTTCTTTATCCAGTCTATCATTGATAGGCATTTGGGTTGGTTCCAAGTCTTTGGTATTGTGAACAGTGCCACAATAAACATATGTGTGCATGTGTCTTTATAATAGAATGATTTATAGTCCTTTGGGTATATATCCAGTAATGGGATTGCTGGGTCAAATGGTATTTCTATTTCTAGATCCTTAAGGAATTGCCCCACTGTATTCCACCATAGTTGAATTAATTTACATTCCCACCAACAGTGTAAGAGTGTTCCTATGTCTCCACATCCTCTCCAGCATCTGTTGTCTCCAGATTTTTTAATGATCGCCATTCTAACTGGCGTGATATGGTATCTCAATGTGGTTTTGATTTGCATTTCTGAAATGACCAGTGATGATGAGCATTTTTTCACATTTGTTGGCTGCATAAATATCTTCTTTTGAGAAATGTCTGTTTATATCCTTCACCCAGTAATAGATAGAAAGAAAAACTCTAGACTCTGCCTAAGGAAAAGGCTGCTAGTTTGTTGAAGAAGGTTAGCTTGTGAGACTTGAGGAGTGTCTTGAATAAGTAGGGGACGGGTGGGCAAATGGACACTTAAGGTTAATAGTGTGAAACTCTTCTACCAGCTCTTTGAAAAACATGTTTAAATGAGTTCTTAATGATTCCCAGGAAACACAATCCGATTTTGGCTTTTGTTTCCTGCTCTCCCCTTTCAGTTTTGATAACTGTGCCTTTGTCTCTGAGCCCAATTTTTCCAAAATTCTGGGTTGATTTTAATTGTTTAATAGTCTGCTCTTGTTTGCAACTTCCAGACTTAGAATTGTATGATTTTCGATCCCTGTGACAATGGTCAGTGAAAAAGAATTTTTGGCTAACTATGGCATCCTGTTTTTAAAGAAAATATTTTGTTTTAATGACATGAAACTAACCATAGCCATGAAAATTTTTCTCATGTAACATCAAGAACTTCTCTTTAAATTTTATATGAACCTTCTGTGAGGTCCAGCTAATTGCAAGGCCTCCTAAGTTAGAGATCCCATACCCATTCTGACTCTTCTAAGAATTTAGTACTATTTTAGATTACATTAAGTCACATTTTTCTCTTAACTGCTTGATAATGTAACAGATGCTTGATAGTATAATAACAAAAGCTTGATGTTCTGTAGTTAGATTCTTTTTAAGTAATGTAAAAAATAGTTATAAATGATTAGTGGCTTGGACGACTTCTTACATTCCTCTCTGGGAGTTTCAGTTGCTGTGATTTTGTGGTTGTGTTCAGCTTAATTGCCATTAGCTGCTGCTGAAGTCTCCTGCTTACTCCCTGTGCGGGCAGTGTCCATCAGCAGCATTTAGTACAGGATAAATGAACAATTCCTTTTTGTTATGTTCAGTGAAATATGTAAATCCTTTCAATGGTCTTCTTCAACTAGAGTTTCTTTAAAATGAGAGATAAGCTGGAAACATACTTTGAAAAATACTCATTTTCTATAGTGGTTGACTTATTTGGTAGTTATATTATATTTGGCAACTGGATGACAGGTTATGTTTTAGAATACCTAAAGAAATTAGGGAGGACATATTTCTTTACATATGATTGTTTTAAGTTGTAGTTGACCCTCATGGTAATGGTCTAGTAATCTAAATGTACTCATGTATGTGATTGAAGTTTGGATAATCATTAGTGATATTAAACCCCTCAAAAAATTATATTCTTTCCTGGGGCTAGGAAGCATCTTCTGAGTTAACAGACTCTAGCAGTTTTAAAACTATTTATGTTCCCTTGAAGACTTCGAAGTCTGGAAAAGTATAAGAAATTGGGTAATCGGAATTCTCAGTTCTTTCTTGAAAGCCTCATCCAGGGATGCGTAATTTTTTTGGTTTTGTATGTTAGGGATCTCACACAGACATTTTCTAAATTTTGCTATTTCAAAAAATAAAATACAGTACAGACTTTTATGAACATTTGTGATACTCCTTTAATGTAGGTATCTAGAAGATGAATTATTGGGTATAAAGATAATCCTATCTAAAATTGATAGACTACCAAATTGCTTTCCAAACAGTGTTTCCCAGTTTACACTTCTTTAAAAATCTATGAAAACATTATTTCTTTCATCCTTTACATTATTTAATATTACCATTTTTTAAATTTAAATTTTGAATCTTGAAAATTTGAAATTTTACCTACTTGATTAGAGTGTGTACCTGATTACTAGCCAGGTTTAGCATATTTTTTGCATTTACTTGACATTTGTCGTTTTTCACTGAATTATTCTTGAGTCTAAAAATAATCCTTAACCTCTTTCCTATTTTTATTGGACTCTGTTTTTTTTTCTTTCTTTCTTTCTTTTTTACTGACTTTTGGATACTCTATATATTCTATGTATAAATGTGTTATCAATGCTTTTCTTCCTAGTCAGATATTTAGATAAGATTTAATTTGGGGACAAAGATGATTTTTCTAAAAGTAATTTCAAAGCAATTATAGTAGTATTTTTTCATTGTATGATTCCTTTCAGTTGGATGGATCTTTTAAAATGACCATCAAGTAAGTAGATATTACAGTGTTCCTTGTGTAATCTGTTCTAGTGTCTGAATAAACTTTCTCAACTTAAAAAAAAAAATCTATGTGTTCCTACATTAGTCAATATAGCTGTCCAGCTTATTTAGTAGTCTAAAAAAATTTCCTATTAACAGGAAGTTTCAAGATTTCATTAGGTTTTCAAATTAAATCTCCAGTCTTTTGTTACTAAGTAGCAACTTGACTGCTTTTCTTCTTAAAATTACTCTGTTTTATAAACTGTCAGCATCATGATATCCTTCTGGATAAATTGTGAGTGGGCAGCATCTGTACTTTTCAGAAGGGAAGAATAGATATTTAACAGTTTACTGAAAGTTGTATCACTGCAGAATCAGAAATTAGAACCTTGGTCTGTTGAGATGTGCTCTCCAGTTAAAATACATATGCTGTGCAAATAGCGCATAGCTTTCTTGTCTAGCAATGGTTGGCCAAGTATGTGGCCCAACATATAGTTCTTGTAGAAGGCATGAGAATCATTTGTTGATGACCATGGCTAAACATGACTGGAACAGTTCTAGCATGACCAGTTGACTCTTTTTTCCTATCACCACTAACTAGTTCTGATGTGTAAACTAAATTATAAACTACAGCATTATAATTCCTCTCCTGGTAAAAAGAAAACTCATTACTGTAATCCCAGCACTTTGGGAGGCCGAGGTGGGTGGATTACTTGATATCAGGAGGTCAAAACCAGCCTGTCCAGCATGGCGAAATCTTCTGTCTACTAAAAATACAAAATTAGGTGGGTGTGGTGGTACATGCCTGTTATCTCAGCTACTCAGGAGACTGAGGCAGGAGAATCGCTTGAACCTCGGAGGCAGAGGTTGCAGTGAGCCGAGATCATGCCATTGCACTCCAGCCCGGGCAACAAGAGCAAAACTCCATCTCAAAAAAAGGAAAAATCGGTAACAAATACACAGGTTTTTTTGTTGTTGTTGTTGTTGTGTTTTGTGTTTGTGTATGCGTGTGTTTAAATCCATGGCTATAAAGATACCTAACTGAATAATACATCATTGTCCTTGAGAACTCGTGTCGTGTCGTGTCGTGTCGTGTCCTTGTCCTTGTCCTGTCTTGTCTTTTGCCCTGTCCTGTCCTGTCTTGTTGACTCTGTCGCGCAGGCTGCAATCTTGGCTAACTGCAACCTCCACCTCCGAGGTTCAAGCAATTCTCCTGCCTCAGCCTCCTGAGTAGCTGGGACTACAGGCGAGTGCCATGATGCCCAACTAATTTTTTGTATTTTTAGTAGAGATGGGGTTTCACTGTGTTAACCAGAATGGTCTCAATCTCCTGACCTCATGATCTGCCTGCCTCGGCCTCCGGAAGTGCTGGGATTATATGAGTGAGCCTGGCCAAGAACTTACGTTTTTCAGTGAAAGAAATGAAATATGAAGTATTACCTGAGACTGTTCTTTCTTTGGGGTGCATCAGATAACCGGAGATCTTGTGAACACAGCCTGCTGGACTCCATTACCCGAGTTTCTGACTTAGTAGGTCTGAGAAGGGGTCTGAAAACTTGCATTTCTAACAAGTCCTTTTATGATGCTGGTGGAGGGAACACACTTTGAGAACCACTACTCTAACCTTTGTAATAAAATGATGAAAGGTGATGCTAATCAGGATAGTCTTGTTGCCTGGGACCAACTACTTTTGTTTCCTCTTGAACATTGTAACACTTAGGAGTTATCTAATTTCCCTGGGAGAAGATCAAACCTAATAGAATTATGCATGTGCTTTAAGAGATCATCAACCTTACACCTTTTCCCTTGGGCCTAGAGCAATTTGAAAAGAGACATTTCCATCAAATGACATAAAACCTGTAGCTACAGTAACAGATTAACAATAACCTGAGTGTTTGTACAAGTCTCCTTCTTTTGGGTTTTATGCATGAATTATAAAACTGAAGATGGGAAAATAGGAAGAGGATGAAGGACTAGCTTCCAAACTATTATTCCAATAGAGATTTCATACTAATTTTGAATTGAAAATGAGTAGTCAGTTTAGATGCTTGCTTATAAGGCATACCACATTATTAAAAAATAATAAAATGCTGTAGAAAGATATTATTATTGTGCTACATGTTTCATTACTGTTGAGTTTTTTTTCCAGAGTTTCTTTTGATTATTTCTGGTCCTGAGCAATTTTAAAAGGCACATAGTAGAAACTGCTGGTTGCTTAGTATCCAGTTACCCACCCCTTTCTCCTCCTCCTTACCCGCTTCTGATTGTATTTAAGGTGACAATGTTCTCAGTGATACATTTCTCAGTGTTTTTTGCAGCTGGGTGCAACCACTGTAATATAAGCAGAGGTAGTTGGATAGAGCTTCTGAAAAAATTCCTTAAAGAAGGCTCAGCTGGAAGGTGCTCTTTTATAACCCTTCCTCTTCCTCTCTCCCTGGCATTTGAATGTTTTAGTGGCCATCCCAGACTCTAAGGCCACTTTGAAATTGGAAGCCAAGCACTAGTTGAGCAGGAAGGAGCCTTGATGCCACATGACCTCAGACGAACATTTCCAGCCCTGGACTGTGTGCCATCAAATTGGAGAGAGAAGTAAATGTCTGTCTGGTTTAACAAGTTTAGTTGGATTTTCTGTTATTTGTAAGCAAACCTTGCTATTTATATTGAAGATGGTGTTGTCTCTCTCTGTTAATGAAGGGTATCTCTTTAAAACCTATGAGGCGTTTTTCCTGATGACTGTAAGTCCATTGTAAATTATTGCACATGTATCACTGCATCCCCGTCATCTTACATCTTCTCTTTCTTCTTCTTTTCACTTAGTGAAATAGTGTGTCTTTTGGAGTCTGATATACCTGTTTTATTTTTAACAACTTTAATGAGGTGTAATTATAGAACATAACATTCACCCCTTGTAAGTGTACAGTTTAGTAATTTTACTGCATTTACTGATTTACAAACATTACCTCTATTCAGTTTTAGAACATGTCAACCCATTTACATTACCCCTCATGCCTGTTTACAATAATTCCCACCTCAGCCTCAGAAGATTACCAATCTTATTTCTGTCTCTATATTTACCTTTTGGGACATTTCATGTAAATTGAATCGAGATTATGTGGTCTTTTATATGACTTTGTTTTATTGAGCATAATGTTTTAAGGTTTGCTTGTAATTTAGCACATATCAGTGGTTCATTCCTTTTTTATTATTGAATAGTGTTTTATTGAATGAGTATACTGTGTTTTGTTCATCCATTCCTCAGTTGATGGACATTGGGTTGCTTCCACTTTTCGGCTATTGTGAATATGCTTCCCTGAACATTCCTCTTCAAGTCCTTAACACACCTGGCTTTGAATCTTAGCTCTGCTTAATAGTCTGGTGACCTTTAGGAAATTGCCTAACTACTCATCTCTGAAACATGTGATTTTCTTATCTCTAAAAGGTGATGATGCAGACTTCCTCATGGAGTTTTGAGGATTAAATGAAATACCATAAGAGATCATTTGGTTAGCCATCTAAATACTGCAGCATACGAGCAATAGCATTTTTTCAAAAGCATATTAAAACAACCCTCACCATTAGAGTGATTTTCGGTAGTGCACTGTGGGTGGCGATAGTGGGACCCACAGGGCTTCTAATGATGAATTAGTATTGTCTTGATAGTTTATTCGTTTGTTAAAGGCAGAGTGGTACAGATCACAGCAGAAGCTGTAGTGACTGTATTGTGATAGTTCTGGTAATGCACAAGTTGTCACTTTTTCATTGCTTTTATGGTTTGGCAAGTAAGAGCCATCTTAAAGATCAGAATTGCAGTGCACTGCTACATAATCTTAACATACTGTTATGGCTTGTTTATAAATGAAGGAAAAACTGATAGAGTATATCCACAAGATCTGCATAGTACTTTTTTTCTATTTTCTTTACTGGCAGGTAAAATACCTAAATTTTGGAAATATTATTAATCCAGAACATTTAGCTTCCAGACATCCTGGCTGCATAATTTTCTATTTACCATCTTAGGTGTGTGCCTGAAATCTGTGAATTAAACAATAAAAAAGACAAATTAGCAAGATTGACAAAAGAGAAAGCATACTAATTTTATCTTAAATTTTGCATGTGTGGAGTCAGAAAGGAAGTGAAACCTCAAAGAAGTGGTTAGGTTGGGGGCTTATATACAATTTTAACAAAGGGTAGTAAATTGTTGACAATTGACTAGATAAAGAGGGTTTGGGTGTCTAGGGGCAAAAAAAATTGTTGTAAGATTAAATATATGGGGGAAACTAATGGTAGATAAAGGTTATTTTGCAAGTGTTGATTATGCAAACTCATTTCAGTGCTCTCTGTGTCTCTGGTGATAAGGATTGTTCTTCATTTCCTGGCATGGGGTAGGGGTGGGCCTTCAGAAGGGAGAATTAATGCCTGCTTTTAGGCAGATGGGGAGTGCAGACAGCTATTTCTGTTGCTGCTTTTTCACAGTTACTTTCAGCTCAAAATCATTCTTATGTCAAAGTGGCATATTTTGGGGTGACATATTCTGGTTCTCTTAAGTCTAATCATTGTAGAGCAAGTGCAGACATAGTACCTGTGGTGTAAATATTTAGTGAATCTTCGTCCTATGCTAAATCTCTCTCCCTTCCCCTCCCATTCTTTCCCACTACTTCACACTTAACCACAGCACAGCATTCTTACTTTTCTCCTCCTGCTCAGCTTTGAGGATTCAGATGACAATGAGGCAAAATGGATCCTACACTCCTGGAGTTACAGTCCAGCAGGGGAAACATATATTAAACAAATATCACACAAATAGTTGTTAAGTTGTGATAAATGCTATGAGAGGGAGGTATAGAGTGCTTTGAAAATGTGCCTGGTGTGGTCGCAAAGGCCCGTAATCCTAGCACTTTGGGGTGCCAAGGCTGGTGGATCACCTGGAGTCAGGAGTTTGAGACCAGTCTGGCCAACATGGTGAAACCCCATCTCTACTAAAAATACAAAAATTAACCAGGTGTGCTGACATGTGCCTATAATCCCAGTTACTTGGAAGGCTGAGGCTTGTTACTTGGAAGAATCGCTTGAACCCAGGAGGCGGAGGTTGCAGTGAGTGGAGATTGTGCCACTGTACTCCAGCCTGGGTGACAGAGCAAGGCTGTGTCTCAAAAATAAATATAGTATATGAAAGCTTTAGCTGTATGTCTGGTATTTTTTTTTTATTTTAAAATTTTTATTTATTTGCTTATTTTTGAGAGTTGCTGGGTTATGAGACTAGCTGATTTTTCTATTTTTGGTAGAGACAACGTTTCACCACATTGCCTAGGCTGGTCTCAAACTCCTGAGCTCAAGCATGATGTTTTAAACATGATACACCTTTTTATTCATAATTTCAGGTTGTCATTATCAGCTTCAAACAGCATGCTATACTAAAGTATAGGTCTGTTTGTCCTTGATTCAAATGATCCACATCCTGTCTTTTTGTTTTTGGGTCTGATTTGTATTTAATTTGTTATTTCCTTCTTTCCTTATTGTCAAGCATTTTCTCCTGGTTCATAGCTTACTGTCTTCTAGCAGTCTTTGTGTCCTTCTTTCTTTTACGATGAGAAATTGGGTATAAGAATGTGTTGCTCTGTGTAAAGTAAAAGTGAATGGACTTGAGGTAAGTAAGTAATAAGGCTTGTGAAATTTTAACATCTGTCTTGTCCCTTGAGAGGCCATTTTTGTTTATTTTCAGTTCTCGATTATTATGAAGATTCGTGAAATTGCTGGATATGTGAGCAATTCTGTTGCTCACAGAATTGAGCAACAGAATTTGCTCAATTTGCTGGATAGTAATTGCACAGAGGAGAAATTAGGCTGTTCCATTGGGTAGTGTTTTTCTAGCACATTGTGGCCGGCTGGCTCAGGGGCTCATATCATGCTTACTAATCTGTATATGTAGTATGATACTTAACATCTGTTGTTTGTTATACCCAGACATTCTCCTAGGTGCTTTACATGTATTAAGGGTATTGATAAAATTTTGTTTCTATTGCATAATCAATTTGATTAATTTAGTTCTAATATTCATCTTACCGGAACATCTTTATATTTAAAACAAGTAACTTTCTTTTTCTCCATGTAATTTCTGATGAACCCACTCTGAGATGAATGTTCTAGAAAATTTGACAAAGAGGTGCTTTTGAGCAGCATTAGATGACCCCTTCAGTACCGAAAGAATTGATGAGAGACTTCCTAGTCTAGATTTAGAGACTTTTTATGCAGGCAGCAAGAAGCACCAAAGTTCTGAAAAGGAGAATACTGAAAAAATAAAAATTTGTATAGACAAATAGGTTAACATTTTTTTGAGTTGATTATACAGCAAGGAAAACCAGAGGGTTAGACTTAGGAGTGCTGGGAACCAGGCACTATAGTGAGAAAGATGTGGGTTCTGCAGGAGAATGCGAATTCGTTTTGATCCGGTGTTTTATGCCTCTCGTACTATGGTAAATATCATTTCCATATAAGGGCATTTTAATCTGATGCATTGGATGAAGGATAGTCTGAACTTTTTGTTGCTACCACCACTTTAGTCTTTATCATTACTGAGATGTTCAGATTGATAAAGTAATATTAAACTATGGTTCTTAATACATTAATGTCAAAAGAAGAAATTTTTAGAGCGCTTTTTTGTATATATCTCTACAAGATAGTTTATTTTGATTATTAGCTGCTCAGTTTTTTGTATGTTTGGAATATGGATTTACTTGATTGTTTTAAATTATACTAAGAGAGGGATAAAGAACTGGCTAACATTGTTTTTACAATTAGTTTTGATGCACAGTGCAGTATATTATAAGAACTTCAGGACATACTTTTTAAAGTGTGTTTGTAAAACCTTTATGCCTTCCGATCATGGAGGTTACTCTAATCAGTAGCCCAAGTGTGTACACACACACACGCACACACGCACACACACACACACACACATATTTGTACTTATATATAAACATATGCCTATATATACAGATATATACACATGTGTATATATGTACACCCATTTATATGTGTATATTTTACATATATATAAAGAGAGAGAGAGAGAGAGAGAGAGAGAGAGACACTGTTTAATATTGTCTCTGTTGCCAAGGCTGGAGTACAGTGTCAAGGTCATAGCTTACTGCAGCCTGGATCCTGGGATCAAGTAATCCTTCCACCTCAGCCTCCCCAGTAACTGGGTCTATAGGCAGCAGCCATTGTGTGTGACTAATTTTTAATTTTTTTCTAGAGACAAGGTCTTGTTTCATTGCCCAGGCTGGTCTCAAACTCTTGGCCTCAAATGATTCTCCTGCCTTGGCCTCCCAAAGTGCTTGGATTTCAAGAGTCAGCCAAAGTTCCTGACTGGCATTTGCTTTTTAAATCAAATCAAGTTTTTACAGAAGTAAAAATTAGACGCTGCACTATGCCGGTTGGTTCCCTCCCTCCCTCCCTCCCTTCCTCCCTTCCTCCCTTCCTTCCTTCCCTCTCTTTCTTTCTCCTTCTTTCCCTTTCCCTTTCCATTTTCCTTTCCCTTTCCTTCTTTTGTCCAATTCTTTAGAAGAATGTATCTTTTTTTAAAATTGTACTTTAGATTCTGGGGTACCTGTGCAGATCATGTAGGATTGTTGCATAGGTACATACGTGGCAAGGTAAGGTTTGCTGCCTCCATCTTCCTGTCAACCTATATTTGGCATTTCTTCCCATGTTATCCCTCCCCAACCTCCCCACCCCCACTATAGCCAGTTTCTAAATAATTCACCAACAACATCTCTACTTACAATTTATGGTCATTATCAAAATTGTTTACATATGCTATTGAAGACCCTTATTGTCTATATTTGTGGTTTCATCAATCTGAATAGTAAGTTTGTCATCTAGTTGTTCTTCAATGTTAATTGACATATTATCTATATATCTGTAGATTGAACCATTGCTCAATGGCAGTGCTTTAAAATAGTGGAAGAATATTGATGCATCACTGTTGAAATTACAGTCTCTAATGTGGATAATATGGCAGTCTTAGCAACTGTATGACCACTACAAGGTTTGGGAGACTTTTTTGTTTTACTATTTTACTTTTACGTTTTAAAAAGCAGCTGTATGGAAATACAATTCATATATCATACTATTCACCCATTTCATATGTATAATTTAGTGGTTTTGGGGATGTTCACAAAGTGTGTAAGCACACTGCAGTGACTTTAGAACATTTTCATCATCACCGCGAGAATTTCTGTACCCATTAACAGTCACTTCCTCTTCTTTCTGTTCTCCTCTAGTCCTAGACAGCCAAAAATTCATTCTGTCTCTCTAAATTTGTCCTTTCTGGACATTTCATATAGTGGAATCTTGTAAGATGTAGTCTTTTGTAACTGGCTTCATTCACTTTGGTTTTCAAGTTTATGCATGTTGTAGCATTGGTCAGTAATTCATTGCTGAACAGGACATTTTATATATCCCTTCATGAACTGTTAATGGATATTTGTGTTTTTTCCAGTTTTTGTCTATGAATAATATTCATGTACAGGATTTTATATGCACATAGGTTTTCATTCTGCTGGGACAAACACCTAGAAGTGGAAAGTCTGGATGATATGGTCATTCAGTGTTTATTCTTTTGGAAAACTGCCAAACTAGCTGCTCATTTTTTAATGAATTTAAACCATTTGTTTACAGTAGAAAACATTCAGTTAAGATATTTTTGTTTTAGGCCATTGCCTTCAAGGTGATTGGTTTATTCTTCACTCTTTAATGTGTGTACTTGTCCATTTGTGATGTAGATCAGTCATCACATCACAAATGGTAAATGTAAACATACCATTTACATGCATTCAACTATATCCCTTCTAAAATGTATACATCTATTTGAGTATCTATCTGATGAACCAAGGGACATAAGTATGCCATAACCATAATGAGATTGATACTGATTTGGACACTGAGAATAAATGAAACCTTCACAGAGCAATAGGAATTCTATACATTTATTTAAAAGACAAATATTTGATTTGTAGAAAATGATATCAAGACGGTTGGGAGACATGTTTGAAATTGCATGGGAAGGCAGCAGATTAATAGAAAGTACAGGGTTGGGAAGAGGATTAGTTATGGCAGTTTCACATGAGTTAGGAGAGAGGGTTTAATGGCAGTTTGCAGGGAGTAACAGAAAAACCGAGGAAAAGGTTAGTACCTGCTATTATCAATTGTCTGTTGAGATAGGAAAATGAAACCTACAAATCTATTTATCATTTGAGAGTATTAACAAAGATAATATATAATTTTTGTTCTCTTGAGTCCCTTCCCCCCATGTGTATTAGTTCATTTTCATGCTGCTGGTAAAGACATACCTGAGACTGGGCAATTTACAAAAGAAAGAGATTTAATGGACTCAAAGTTCCATGTGGCTGGGGAGGCCTCACAAATCATGGTGGAAGGTGAAAGGCCTAATCTTACATGGCATCAGACAAGAGAAGAGAGCTTGTGCTGGGAAACTACCTTTTATAAAACCATCAACTCTCATGAGACCTATTCACTGTCATGAGAATAGCATGGGGAAGACCCAGCTCCGTGATTCAATGACCTCCCACTGGATCCCTCTCACAACACATAGTAATTATGGGAGCTACAAGTCAAGGTGAGATTTGGTAGAGAAATGAACTCTATTTTTTGATGGGAGGTCCTGCAAGGTCAAAGTGCAAAAGTGGTGTGCGTGCAGAGATGGTAAGAAATTTCGTCCCCTCTACCTTTTTTTTTTTTTTTTTTGTTACAGTCTTCTACATTGTCTAAAGAATTGAGATTATTCATTCATGCCATCTCCTATTATGTTTTTAGTTCTCCTAAGGTAGTTTTAGGTTGAGATTATTCATTCATGTCCTCTCCTATTTTTTTTCATTCTCCTAAGGTAGCTTCGGTTTCTTTCCTAAGGAAATTATGTGAGATATAGAAGAAATAACTTAAAAGAATTCAAAACAGGGACTCAAACAGATATTTTTATACCCATATTGTAGCAGCATCATTCACATTAGCTAAAAGATGGAAGCAAACCAAATATCCATCAGTGGATAAATGAATAAACAAAATGTGGTATATACATAAGCAGAGAGTGTTACTCAGCCATAAAAATGGTAGACATTCTGACACATGCCACAACATGGATGAACCTTGGAAACATGATAATACAGTCACAAAAGGACAAATATTTTATGACTCCACTTAGAGATGGTATCAAAGTAGTCACATTCATAGAAACAGAAAGAATGATGGTTGTAAGGGGTGAGAGAGAGGGGAAGAGGGGAATGGGGAGTTATTTAATCGGTACAGTTTCAGCCTTGGAAGATGAAAAATGTTCTGGAAATGGATGATGGTGATGATTGCACAACAACGTCAATGTGCTTAATACTACTGAACAGAATACTTAAAAATAGTAAAAATGGTCATTATTATGTATATTTTTCCACAGTAAAAAAAAAGCATATTCATTACAACAATGAAAAATTGGCAACTACGAAATGTTTAACAAGAGAGAGATGGTAGTTAAGTAAATACTTTATTTAAGTTTTAGGAAGTATTGGTTATTAATTTAGGTTGGGTGCCACGGCTCATGCTTGTAATCCCAGCAATTTGAGAGGCTGAGGTGGGCCAATTGCTTGATTCCAGGAGTTTGAGACCAGCCTAGGCAACTTGGCAAACTCTCGTCTTTATAAGAAATACAAAACTTAGTTGAGCATGGTGCTGCACACCTCAAGTTCCCACTCAGGAGCTACTCAGGTGGCTGAGGTGGGCCAATCATTTAAGCCCAGGAGGTTGAGGCTGCAATAAGCCGAGATTATGCCAGTGCACTCCAGACAGGGCGAGAGAGTGAGACCCTGTCTTCAAAAAGAGAAAGTATTAGTTACTCTTTAAATATTTGTGAAGAGTATTTAATAAGAGAAAATACATCATAAAATCAAGGCATAAATTTAAACACTACAACCTCAAACATGTAAATAAAATGCATAAAACATGTACGCACTGCCTTTCAAACCATGAGAAAAAGTCATTTAAAAATAGGAGAAAAAGCCAAAGAGGAATCCATAGCCTTTTTAATAGCAAACAAAAGTATGATAGAAGTTGACTACAAACTAATTAGCCTCCAAATGAGAATTCAAAGTAGTTTAGAGAAGTTGAGCATTTGTAGGAAGTCAAGTTGTCCAACCAGTACCGTTAGGAATTTTTCAGATGAAGTTCCCAGTGTGAAGCAGACCACCAGACTAATGGAAATGAGTACACATCTCAGTTTCTATGAGAACTTATTGTATATGAGTATTCAGTGTGGAAAGGATGTAGTCAGTAAATGGCGCTACAAAAATTTGGAAAAATCTCACAGATAATGTGTGGTTTAATTCACCTCACATTGGCAAAATTATAGATAGCTAAGTAGTGAAATAGAGCAAATGAAACAAAAAATTAGAAGATAAAAGTAAATATTAATTAAATGTTTAGATGTACAAATACTTGCATAATAATAATGAAAGAATTCTTAGAGGCAATAACTTAATATTGCCACATAAAAATGTAAAACTTTTTATAATCCAAACATATAAAATTAAAAGCCAAAAAATTTAATTGAGTGATGTTGTAACAAACATGACGGAAAGGGTAAAGTTCTTACCAGGTAAAATCCTTTTTTGGGCGCACCAGAAAACCTGAGCATGTATCTTATTCCTGTTCTTACCACATTATTTTGTAATTACTGTTTTTGTATTAGTCTCACTTGGGGTTGGATATGTGTGTGTATACCTTTTACGTATTGGTATTTTCAGGGACAAACACAGAGTATTCCAGAAGGCATTTTGTAAATGTCTGAGTATGAACAAATTGGATTCTGGGGCTGTTATTTTACTGTGGTCTGAAATGCTGACAATTGCATTTGTCAATCGATGATGGAGATTTGAGAAGGGGTAGAAAAATGTTCAGTTAAGTTATTGTGCAAATGCAGCATACATTAACTTTCTTGGTGCAAAATATTTTAGAAGATGAAATGTATATTCCAATAAAATTTTTCTTGGCTATTGAAGTTATATTACAAAATGCAGCTATCACACATTGTTAGTTTATATGAATAAATTACAGGGAGATCTTTTTGGTGCCATTTTTAATTTTGCCTCCTTCCAGTTGCTGAAGCTCTGCCTTCATTCCTTCTGTCTTAATTTTACTGCTCCCTTCTCTTCATCTCTTTCTTTTTCTGTTCTCCCGTCCTTTCTTTTCCTTTCTCTACCATCTTACCCACAGCAGCTCAGTGAAAGAGTGAAGTTTTTGAGTTTCATTTATGCCTTTCCCTGTTTTGCCATAAAAGTCAACCAAGGAAGCTTTCAGATAGTACCAGTATGATGAGAGAAATAATCTTTCATTGCAGCTCTTGGTGATGAGGTGTAAAATACAGGGAAGGATGCTATGTGGAATGTTGACCCTCCAGAGCTTTTAAGTGCACATTATGTGGTCTGGATGGTAAACTGTGAGCGAGTTTCATATTAGCTACTAGAAAAGACGGTGTTTATAAATTTCAGAATGACATTTGTATCTGTCAGGCTTTAGCTTTTATTGTGCTGAATACACTTACTATATTTTAATATTTTTCTAGAACTGCTTTATGCTACGGGAAATACTAGTTGAAAATTTGAAAACCTTAGAAATTAGATGATTTTTATTTTACTTTATCTTTTGTATTAGTTGTAATCGTGATTTTACATTTGTAAGTTACTCTCCCAAAGCACAGGAGAAGAAACAGATTTTTCTTCCCTGATTTTCTCACTGAGAATAATTTCTTATCTACTTAAAAATACTTTCTTTTTTTTTTTTTTGAGATGGAGTTTCACTCTTGTTACCCAGGCTGGAGTGCAATGGCATGATCTCGGCTCACCGCCACCTCTGCCTTCTGGGTTCAGTCAATTCTCCTGCCTCAGCCTCCCGAGTAGCTGGGACTACAGGCACGCACCACCATGCCCAGCTAATTTTTTGTATTTTTAGTAGAGACGGGGTTTCACCATGTTTACCAGGATGGTCTCGATCTCTTGACCTCGTGAGCCACCTGCCTTGGCCTCCCAAAGTGCTGGGATTACAGGCTTGAGCCAGGGCTCTATCTAAGGCTGTTACTTTAAAAAATCAGAAGGTATTTATTTGTTAACACTTGTTTCTGTAGTCTTTGAAATTTGTACTCTCCCCCAGTGTATTTTAGCAACAATGAGAGAAATGAAGGATAACCTAGAATTACATCCCCAGTGCCAGATATACTATTATTTGTGATTCATGTTAGTTCTGTGATACATATATGTGTTTGTACTTAACATTATAATAATAATGGTATGGATTTAGTTTTCTTTAAAACTGGAATTGTGTTATTTATTTTGTGATTCCTGTTTATTAAATCAAAATCAGTGAAACTATTTCATCAACATTTTTCTTTTCAACTATTTTAATAAATTTTAGGAAGTGAAAGTGGAGTGTAATACCAATCATAAAGCTATTAAAACCTCTTCCAAAACAAACATACAAACCCCTAAAGTACAGGTGTGGACCTTCATTATCGTTTCTGAGTGTTGTGCCTTTAATGTGTTTGAGTCTCTCTGAGATGCATAATACGTGATATTTGTTTGAGTTTCAGCCGTAACTTAGTAGTGATTTTTCTCCATTATAGACTTTGCACATAATGAATTTCAGGAAATACACAACAGCTTCTTCTGCTTGTAGATAAAGACAGTAATATGATGGAGTGATCAAATACAAATGCTCCTTTAATTTATTTTACCAAGACATTTATCCATGTTTTATTTATAAGGCAATTGAAGTCATTCATTTTGTATGGAACTCTTTCTCTTCTGAATAACAAATAATATATTATCATATATAGTGCATTGGGGAAGGGAGTGATGAAAGCCATACTTGCAAATAAAAGTTTAATATTTTGGGCTCATTGGGCACAATTATAGTGGTACTATCTTTGTTTTCAACTGAATCATAATTGTGTGTGCAGATTTTTAAAAAACCAGGATGGCATGCAGCACAGAGTAGCATGGAAAACTGAACATCCTTTGTTCAAAGAAAGTGTTTTTTTTCCCCCCCTCAGTTTAAGAGCATTTTAAATGCTCTTCATCTGTCTCAGAAATATCCCTGTGAAAGATCTTTGCAAATACAGGATTTAAAATGCCTTCATTCCATGGGTGACTAGTATTAAATGGGAGCCTACATTCCCAAGAATCTCTGATATGACCATATGAAAACCATGACCAACTGGTTTGTTTTTAACTCTTACCATGTATGAACCCATTTGAGTGGCGTTGACAATATTTTAGTCCACTGTCATTTAACTGACCACCTTGTGTTTGCTGTTGCCTGATGCCAGTAAGAAATACATCGAAAGCTGTAGTATAATGATAATCATTATTTGCCCTGAGTTAAAATTCTAGCTAATGGGTATGATGTACCCATAGCTTCATATTGCTTGAGACTACCCACTTCTAGGATGTTTTAGAATAAAAGATCAGACCAGAAAGAAAATTTTAAAGTTCAGGATCTCATAGAAAAAATGGCAGATAGTTAATGAGGTAGCTCTGTTAAAGCAGATTCTATATTTTAAATTCAGTAAGGATTTAAATATGTTAATCATTAATAGCTTCCTATAAATTGGTTTGGGGAGGTGCATGTAACATTGAAGTCATAGTTTACTGCCATGTTTTTCCAAAGTATGGCTTCAGGTGTTTGGGATATATATGATCTAATCTGAAAATTAAGAGTATATGTACCTTTCAGTTCTTACTATATGTTTCAACAGTGAGCTCTTCCTTAGCACTTTGAATGTATCTGGCTTGTAAACCACTATTTTAAGAATATCTCTTATATAGAGATCAAAGCATATCTGATTATTATAAAGATACTAGGTTGTGATCATTTTAATATCCAGTTTGTCTTTCACAAAGTTACTCTATTATCATTGCATTTGAAATCCTTTCTGTACAAAGAGCCTTTGTAATACATTTTTTGAGTAACATTTAGCTTACTTGAATTGTCTACCATAGTGTAAGAGCCATGGTTCTTGGAGCGCTTCATAGTGTCCCTGCAGGGATGGAGGATGTGGGATTTTGGATGGAGGAAAATGTGGCTCCTGATACTGTGTTTGCTGAATTATTAATATCACTGAACTGCCCTTTCGTTTCTCAGAATAGCCACTGATGGTAGGCTAATATTTCTAAGGTCAAACTGATTACTAGAAATTATTCCTATTGAGACCAACTAGGCCATCTCAACCTTTACTTAGGTTTTATTGTAATTTCCAAGTAAGCATAATAAGCTAGTGGTGCTTCCTAACTTTTGTGTGTGTTTTTCAGAACAGAAATATTGCATATGTTTCTTGGCAGATTCTTTTTCATGATGGGGTTTATGCTGGACTTTGTGAGACTGCTTCAGAGCATTTCCTCTTCCTATCCTCTCTCTTTCCAAAATGGAATTTTTAATAGTTTTTTAGTCATGGTCCCCTTTTGATGTCTCAGAATAATGCTGTCTTCTGTATTAAGGAATGCAAAGAGTATAAAAGGAAATCCACTATATTGAAATACAGATATAATAAATAAGATTTAGTGGCAACTCTAACAATACTATAATTTCAAGTAGTTAGCTATGAGTATAGGTATAATTTTGAGATGCCTGAAATACCTGTAATATGGTATGAAAGTATTTGTCATTTCTGTTGGTGACAGAGTTGCAGGTATGTTAATACTATTGTAGTTGTCTGTAATCATAGTTGAAGGAAATGCTAAATTTCAGTAGAGGCTGATGAAATAAAAGATACGTATTTTCTCCTTCCAAGTTCATGCCTTTTTTTGATTCTATCCATGGGTTCCAGATTAAGAAGTATTTTTCCAAAGGGAATCCTGCTTTTCTGATTACTATTTCTCTCAAGCCAATATTCCAGAGACAGACTGCTGTTTCCCTTTCTTTCCTGAAGGGCTGAGTTCCCAAACATTAGTGACAAAGCCTATGATGCTGCTAAGGCTCCAGTGTCTTTTGCCTCTTCTGCCAGCGAAGACACGTGGTTGGTACTTTATTTTCTTTTCCCCAGATAATTGGCTCTTTCTTTTTTGAGAGACTAAAACAATATTGTTACCAGGCTCTTGAGAAATTCTTATTTCTTTGGAATGGTATAATCCAAAGGATGAATCAGTTTTTCAGAAATCTCTAGTCTTTTTCTTTCTAATATGCTCAAAGAAGTTAAACTTATTTATGAATCTTGATGATTCTTTCATTATCCAAGTTGACGTCAGGTTAGGAATTTGCGATATAGGACCGCTAATTTCAATTTGGTTTGCAGAGAATTCTTTAAAACAACAAGGACAACACACAATGGGTAAAGATTTTGTAAAATTTACCCACACACAATGGGTAAAGATTTTGTAAAACTTTACCCATTGATCTTACATTCTATTGCTCAAGAGAGAAGATTACCAGGATGTAACTTTTTGAAGCCAACAAATTTATCATGACTACCTAGTTTATCACATAGATTTGCAAAGGCATCTCGTGTCCCTGGGCCCAGTAGAGAGAATCAGCAGTAAGAATATAATGACTTTAATTTTACTGTAGAAACGTAATCAAAAGTATATATGGATGCTAATCGAAAAGGGGGCAAAGTTACAAAGGGATAATAACTATAATACCACTCCTGTTAACTGTATTTTTCTTACATCAAACTGTGGTTGTTTTAAAATAATAGGTATTTAGCCGGGCCAGGTGGTTCACACCTGTAATACCAACACTTTGGGGGGCCAATGTAGCTGGATCACCTGAGGTCAGGAGTTTGAGACCAATTTTACCAACATGGTGAGACCCTGTCTCTACTGAAAATACAAAAATTAGCCAAGCTTGGTGGTGGGCGCCTATAATCCCAGCTACTTGGGAGTCTGAGGAAGAGTAATCACTTGAACCTGGGAGGCAGAAGTTGCAGAGAGCTGAGATTATGCCATTTCACTCCAGCTTGGGCTACAGGAACGAAACTCTATCTCCAAAAAAATAATTAAATAAACATATGTATTTAAATCATCCAGTTGATGGGCCTTCTATGTTGGTTAACTGAAGACTGGAGTATACAGTTAGAAATTTTTATCTGATTTATCTGAACCTGGGATCTTCCTGTGGTATGTCTGTTGTTTCTACACTCTGAATAGATAGAGGAATAATAAGAAAAATAATGTGGAAATTAGAAACTAGTTAGAGTAAATTTCAAGTTGTGTAGAAGAGAAATATTGTGTTTAGTTAAAACAGTAGGTTTCAGTTCATTTTGTGATGCATGGAAAATGTAAATTACATTGAAAATATAGCTGTAATTGAAAGAGTTCTGTTTTTAGGCCACTATATGAAGCCCTACAAAACAGTCTGCAGTATTCCCAAATATAATACAACATTGATTCTCAGGAATCGTTCTTGTTTTTAGCCAAAATAGTTTGTGTGTGAGGGTGTGATGTGGTAGGGAGATATTTACTGTTCATACTCACTTCCTTTTTATACTTTTTCAGACATCTTTGAATGTATCAGTCATTCTTGAACTTTATTTGCATCAGAATACCTGAAAGGCTTGTTAAAACACAGACTGCCAGGTACCACCCCCAGATTTCTGATTCATTAGGTCAAGAGTGGGACCCAATAATTTGTATTTCCAAGAAGTTAGGTACCACACTTTGATACTGCACTATATTGTTCATTTAAGTTTTCCTAGCAGTAGTGAAGACTCACCTAACAATCTTTGGCTTAATGACATATGGTATCTATGTGACGTGACACAATTTTCTCATTGTATTAGAAACAAGAGGGAGCAGTTTCATAGTTGAAAGAAGCTGTATAATAAATGTAAACGGAACTCCGAGCCTTGATCTCAGGAACATTCCAAGTCCTTTTGATTGGAGAGAGATTTCTTTATAGTCTAAGAAAATATCGGGGTCAATGAGATGTTAATATTTTTAATTGTCTGTTTAAATTCTAATTTTACAATTAAACTTAAGTGCTACATCCGTGATTGTGGTTTTTGAATTTGGCATTAGTGATCGCTTAATAGGAACTATATAAATCTACAGCTATATATATTTTTTCTGGTGACTGATCATTGTATTCTCTTCAGATTGTTGTCACTGTCAGTTGGTTTCTGCAAACTTAAAATGGGAAAAGGCTTTCAAGTTATCCTCTCTGGTCTTTTATATATTGATTCATTTAAATACCGGGTGACCGTATAATATTTTAAGTCAAACAGGACATGTGAAAGTGCTCAGAGTGAGAGAATATATTAAGCATTCCCTGTATATCCTGCTTAATTTTCTGTAAACCTAAAACTGCTCTAAAAGATAAAGTCAATTAATGTTAAAAAAAAGTATTCAGAGCCAATACATTTGTCTGAAAAAAAGAGATGAGAAAATGTACATAAGTTTGGAGAAGAAAGATCCTGAATGTGTAAGGGTTTTTTTGTTTTCTTCTTCTTCTTGTTAAATCTCTGTTCATTTATACATCCAAACATCAACGGATGTATGATTTAGCATTTGCCCTGCACCTCTGGCTCTAGGGACCATGGGGTTTTTGTATATGGATACTCTGCTGCAGTGAACTCTTGTCATTGTTCTGAACAGCTGGGAATGGAGTATAGCTCATTAAGACAGGAGATGTTATCCAAGCCTCCCCTGGCATCCTGAAGAGTAGTGAATATGTTTTGCTTCCTGAGATCTAAAGTATCCATTTCGTTACCACCTAGTGTTCTCTTGCTTTTATTGAAAAACTCTATTGGCCCCATTGCCTCTTTGAATGATGTGCACAGTTTATGCCAGCTGTTCCCTTTTTAAATCCTTTTCTCCTTCTTCTTTGCCTTTTTATTCTGTTGATGGTGTGTGCTGTGCCTTGTATTTAAAAAATAAAACCCTAGTGTAATTAGTACATATCACTTGTTGATATAACTAGAAGAATATTAAGGACAGATTTTCACAGTAAATCTCTATCATTCCGACATCCCTGCTCCTTTTGATATAAAAAGCAACTTTACTGGAAAGAAGGTTGCAGTTTAAGTTTCTCCTACTTATCAGGCTTGAGAGCTTATATTTGAGTTTTTATTTTATGTCAGGTGCTTTGTCCTATTACTCCATTTGATTGCAGCAATAAATCTATAAGACAAAGATAGAAGAATTATTATCTCATTTTGTAGATGGGGCGCTAAGGATCAGAAAGATCTAAAACCCAATTAGTAAATTGTAGAGCAGGAATTCATAGTTGCGTCTTTCTGGCTCCGTCATCTCTCTGTACCATTTATGCAACCTTTTGGTGAGTTATATATAAATTCAGATGTCTGTATTCATTTTTCATTTGTATCATTGTCTGCTTATGTGGCATGATTATTTAGGACAAAAAGAAAGATAAGAGGAACCATGTTAAAAATATCACTTTTATCCAGAGATTCAGATATATATCTAGGTCATCATTTTTCTATTTGGAGAGTTATTCAGGCTTTGCAAATGAAATAGGCAGGGATGTTCAGGAATAGCAACCAGGTGCTTTCTTTGAAACTGTAGAGAGGAAAATAATCTCTCCACTAATATATATTGGGAGTTTACTATGTGCCAGCCACATACATGTGTTATTTTATTTAATCCTCTAGGTGGTGTAAGAGTAGATGTGGAAAATGAGGTCCAAAGCATTTAAATAATATGCCCAAGGTCACATAGCCTGCAAGATACAGCTGGGGCTAGAGATGCCATCTGATTCCAGAGCTCGGGCTCTCAATCACTATGCTACACTGCCAAGGAATGGCAGTTTAAGAGGTGGTGTGACATAGTAACCTAGAAAAAGAGAAGTTATTTGAACACCGGGACATTTTCGTTTTCTATCAACCAAGAAGAAATATTAAAAAAAAAAATGGATATACAGTCATGCATCACTTAGTGAGGGAGACACGTCCCCAGAAAGGCATTGTTAATTGATTTTGTAGTTGTGCAGACATCAGAGAGTGACTTACACAAACTCAGATGGCATAGCCTATTGCATACCTAGGCTACATGGTGTGGCCTGTTGCTCCTGGACTGTACACCTGTACAGCATGTTCCCATACTGAATACTGTAGGTATTTGTAATACAGTGGTATTTGTGTTATCTAAACAAAAAAGTACAGTAAAAATACTGTTATAATCCCATGGAACCATCATTGTATATACAGTATGTTGTTGATGGAAATGTTGTTATGTAGTACGTGACTATACGTTTATCCGTCCTCAAATGCTAATCTCCTGAGGAGAAATGAAAGTCACATAGATTTACTTGATAACTTTTTATTAATCCAAGAAAGTTAGTTATGTGATTTCTAAATCACTCTTGTTGGGTACAAATGAACTAGGAGTTTTGAGAGTAAAAAAGGAAAGTTAAAGCAGTGGCAGAGAAAGGCTAGCTGGGTTTGGCACATATTCAGCTTTGTCAAAGGTAATGTGAAGGATTTCAGTTCACTTTACAAGCCAAGGCATCTGTGAGGACGGAGAGAGTGATGTCATGTGCTTTGGCAGGTTAACTGCATAACCTTGAATGTAGTCAAGGGGCTTATCCTACTCTTTTTTTTTCTAGTTAAAGTGTCTCTAAAGTGTCTCCTTGGATTTGTGATTGACATCTTTCTGTCATCATGGCCAGACTCATAGAGGCAGGACTTAATGGAGGCCGAAATTATCAGTATACATATACATTCAAATATTTCTTAAGATACATATTTTCTGTAGAGAATCCAAACTGTAGGAAAAGGATAAAATGAAGTTTCTAGTAAGGAAAATATTTTAATGGAAATAATAATATAGTACCCATTATTACTCATTTCCTTTAAAATATAGTTGATATTGTCCTTATAAGAAATGGTGTCTTTATTCTATTCACTATAAATGTACTTGTGAAATCTTTCCTAAGTTAACTCCTGAAACACAGATTCTAACACTGGTATTGTATGGAACCCAACCATCCATGTTGGAGAGTATCTGTGTGGCTTTGATTAGTTCTGAGGTAATAAACCATCTCATGTTTAGCCATTTAGATTTATAATATGGTCTGGTTGGCATCTAACTACAGATCATTGACTGAATTTATATCCAATTTTAAAATTTCGACAAGTAGGTGAAAACTGGAGGAGCAACAAAGGAACATTATAGTAAAACCAAGAAAGACTTGGCTTTAGTCAGGGACTGTGGCAGTACCAGTTATTTGAGACCCAGGCAAGACTTCTAAGCAGATTTACTGAAGTCAGTGTCCAAAGTTAGGAAGAAAAAGGACACGAGAAAAGTTCTTATGTGAAAAGTATAGTAGTCCTTAGGTACGTAGATCCTCCTCAGATTTGTGATTGAGAATTCAGTTGTACTGCTTCTTTGCAGTGAATCTTACTTTTAATAATGTGATACCTTTTTTTATTTTCAAAAACCTTCCTTTTGAGTTGTTTTTAGAAATTAGTTTTGGGGACTAGAGTCCTGGTAGACCTACAGGCCAGATTGAATATCCCGTATCCCAAACGCTTTGGACCAGAAGCATTTGGGATTTTGGACTTTTTCAGATTTTGGTATATTTTCATATACATAATGAGATATCTTGGGCATGGAACCCAAATCTAAACACGAAATTCATTTGTTTTTTATATACGTAGGCTGAAGATTTTGTACAATATTTTAAATAATTTTATACATGAGACAAGGTTTATGTTAAGTACTTGTGTAGAATTTTCTACTTGTGGCGTCATAACAATGCTCAAAAAGTTTTGGATTTTGGAGCACTTCAAATTTTGGATTTTTAGATAAGACATGCTCAATGTGTACCCAATACCATTTCCAATGTTGGGGAAGCCAATAATTCCAAAAATATTCTAAACTTTTTTTTTCTTCATTAGCTTGAACTGAAGTCTTTTATTGTCATTCATCAATGTATGAGCCATCATTTAGAAATATTTTAGAAACATAAAAGGAGGCATGGGTTGAAAAAGACAAAATTTATGATAAATTTCTTCAGTGAAACTCCTCTTAGGAAATGAGTATTAATTGCATTCTTCCACTGTAAACAGGAGCAGAGTAACCACACTGATCAAGAGGTGGTGCTTAGTTTTATAGGTAATTTATTTTCCGGGGTGCCAAATGCTTTTCATATATGGAGCTATGATAGTAACTTAATGCCAAAAAATGAAGCATAATGCTAAAAGAAATGCAATTCTAGGAGAAGCCTGCTTTTAATACCTGTTTCTTCTAGAAGTGAATGGACTTTGGTGTGGGCAGTTTAAAAGTTGGCCACATCAGATTTTAAGTTTTGGAAGCCATATTTGAATCTTAGCTTAAATCATTTAGAAAAATAAATGAATTATTTATTCCAATATAAATTTTTTTGGGGATGCCAGTGACTGACTTATTTAGTAGCAATAAAACAATTCAGATAATTTTAGAAAATTTACTTTTGAGGAGGAATTCTAATAAAGGATAATTTAAACAATTATATCATGCATGAGAAATAACTACTTACTGAACAGGAAATAGGGTTACTGTAGATAGTTAGAGTTTAAAACTAGAGATTTGCTTTGAATGTAGTTTTTTCTTTGAGATTTCAGGGTGAAAACTGCATGGTTGGAGCATGACCCAGAAACAGCCCTGTCAATGATTGCCACTGGGAATATAGTAATTGAAGATTTGCCTGTGTTGATTGACTTTCATTATCTGATTACAGAAGCTCCGAGCAATGTATCTTGTTCTTTTATCTCCTTTGTTGCCTCCTTTCAGAACTGCTTGTAAAATGTGTCTGATTTATCTATAGATTTTTGGATTCTTAGAAGGCCACTTAACCATTTCTGTTTAGTATTTATCAGTTCAATCAATATGAATAGTAACAAAGAAAACCTGAATTAAAATTTACTACGATTCTGTTATTTCTGTCATGTAATATGCTTTTCTAACTTATTCTTTGTAGAACCTCATCTGTATAAATGTGTTGAAATCCTTTTGGTCTTAAGTGATAGAATGACGGCCTATGCCAGGATATCGTAGCTTGTGGAGGCTTACTCTTTTTAAAAGACTTGACGGTACAGGTTAATATTTTGGGTAAATGTTTAGGAATTAAATTCCCGTCAACAGTGAGAATTTGGCCACTTTATTTAGAGCTTAACAGAGGCAGAATGTATTAATGGACTGTAGTTTTTTTTTTTTTTTTTTAAAAAGGACACTGGTATCATCTCCTATTATACATTTAGCATGTACAGCGTGGATTGTTTATGATCCACTTGTTGCCACAGGTCTTCTGTGTTACCTTTAAAAGCTATGACAGTGCCTAGGCTGACTGTGCCATCTCTGTATGGATTTTCTGCTTGTTTTTAAATTTTGTTTTAGCGAAACTATAATATGATGTCAGAAACATTGGTGGCTGGATTAAGTACACTATGTTGAAAAAGAGAAATGTATTGCCTACTTGACAGGAGTACAGTTTGACTCTTCTGTAAGAAGAGTTCAGTGATTCTTCTGTTTCCCACATGTGTTGATCTAATGATTTGGCCTCAATAGGATGGGAGTAGCTGGTGAGAAAAAGGAAGAGGAGGAAGAGGTAATTGTCCTGAATTGTACTTGGATAAAGTATCTAACTTTCCAAGTCTTTGCATATGACAAAACGGGAGAAGTCTACATGGCATTTGAGAATGCCTCTTCTAAATTACTCAGTTCAGGTCAGAGAATTTTATTTCAGCTCACATAAGCATTTGATTTGTTTCTAGTGTTCCCTTGATTTTCAGAATCAAACCGTAGCCTCTGCCTTTTGACGTTTTGTTTCGCTCAGCTCTTTGATTCTGTGTATTCATGTTTTTGTTGCCATTTTTTATTTAGTGCAGGATTTGATTAATGACTGCATATGTTTTAAACGATGTCACATTGAAATATACATTTGGGCAAATTTCTGTATAATCAGTAAACATATGTTTTTGGTCTTTCTGTTTCCAAGATGCATGTTTGGTTGCAGTTGTTTCCATTCTGTCCTAGGTTGAAGAACCTTAGCTAATTTTAATTAGCCCTGAGCTGTCATTCCTGTTCATCACTGTCACATTAACATCATTCGCGTTCATCAATGTCACATTAGCAGCAAATCTGAACTTGCTGATTAGTAAAGTGGATAAAAATCACAGCTCTGTGTGTGTCCAAATAGCTACTCATCAGCAAAGCTTGTGATAGTGCCTGATGGTTTAATGCAGGCCTTAATCAAGGGCTAGGAAATGTTTTCTCTGCAGTTTAACCTAGTAGTATTGAATTATATTAACATGTATATACACTCACATACACATACATAGTAGTGTTATATCCTTGTTCAAAGTCAATCAGGCCAAATCAAACAAAAGAAGGAAATAGATTTTGCAGGTAACTTTTCTTGTGATTTTAGTCAGCAAACAAAAACAGCACATTTTCCTTTGGTCTCATTGATTTCCTCATATCCAGCTTAAGAACTGCTTGATTAATAATATACTATCTTTGGTGACATGGACTGAAAACTGTGGGGTAAATGGGGTGAATTTTAAGTTTGGAGCTCTTATTATCCCATCTGTTGCTTCCTTCTCAGTGGCACTTGTATATGTGTGTCAACAGATTTGAAGTTATGTGCCTATAAGGTAGAATACTTAAAAGGGCATAAGAGTCATTATTTGGAGACGAGATGAGCCCTCACATTGTGCTCACGATATCTCTGTGTGAGCACATGGAACAACCAGTTTATTATTTGAAAACAATCTTTTTGAGTGATCTGTTGAGAGCTCATTGTAAAACTGAATGTCTTTGTGGCACTTGACTTTTGAGATGATATTTTTTTAGTGACTCATTGTGGAAGGTGAAGTGTCATTATCCTGATTTTACTCATGAAGTTCTGAGCAGGTAGGTGACTTGTCCAAAGTTACCCTCCCCATAAGTAAAAGCCATACCTTGAATGCAGGCCTTCCAGCTCCAGCTACCGTAATTTTGTCTTTCAGCTATGTAACAGCTGCCTTGTTTATGTGACTAACATGATACTAGGTAATTATGAGGAGAATTTCATTTAAAAGAATTCCTCATACCTGGAAGTTTACAATCATATCTGAATGACCACAGCCGTGAGAATCCTAACTTCGGTCAAGATAAGCACTAATACTGGAAACGCTGTAGAAAGCAAGGATGGCATCACAGTATCTACCAGCATTCTGTGAGAGGCTTATAGGATTTGCATGCATATCAAGGGTAGCCTGGGTAATCAGGACTCGTACTGTTTTATGGAATGCAATTTAATGCATATTTTTAAAGCAATATCAGCTCTTTTGTGTGATTAAAAATGGTTTCTACCTTATACATTTTAATTTTCTTTTATAGATTTCAGCCCTGGAATTGTATCTATCCTCCAACCATGTCATTTTCTTCCTCTCAAGGCTAGTGGTACACGTTTTAGTATTTCCAGCATACATTTTGTTGCTGTTATAAACTCTGAATAAGCATCTTCATTTTCTTCCAAGATTTCTGTTACTATCACATCATCTCTTTCTTTCCTGGTGGTTCATATTAATGCAGGCAGTGCTACTAACACATTTGTTTCTTTTGTCTTTTATGACAGTCTGAGTTTTAAAACTTTGCTTCTATTCTGAGTCTAGTAGTTTTTGTTCAGAAATAGAACTTTGAGGCAGCAGCATCAGGTAATGGAAAGAGTGTGGGCTTTTGAGACAAAAACCTGGATTTAGATTCTTGCTGCTCCACTCACTGACTTTTTTGAGTTACTTAAATGCTCCCAGTCACACTATCCTGTTTGTAAAATAGGGGCTAGTTCTGCTATTGTGAGGATTCGATAGGACAACCTAAGAGAAATGCCTGCCATGGTCCCTTACTCAGAATAAATGTTCAGCAGATTACAGATCTCCTTTATATGCAGTACTGTTTCTCATGCTTTTTAATTAGATATTTTACTCACTCTGTTCACCCCTCCCTCCTCCTCTTTTTCTCTTCTCTCTCTGTTTACAGCCCCAAAGTCCTAGTAATTCTTATGAGATCACAGGTATCCACTTTAAAGTTTACTTTGACCAGGCTCTGATCATACAAATAGTATGTTTCCAGCCAGCCTTCTTCAGCAAAATATTACTGGTAGCAATTTTTATCATACAACTTTTTCCAGTCATACCCATTGTCTCCCACATTATCTATTTTATCTGCTCTGTTTCCTTCTTTCTTGTCAGTCCATTTTAAAGGTCTCCTTATCTAGTTGACAAGCTTCCTTTATCCTGGCTGTGGGAGTAGGTTTGGTTGTGGATAACAGGGACTCAGCATAACAGTGATATAACAAGATAGAATTTTATTTCCCACATAGAAGTCTGGGAGTCAAGTGCTGGTAGAGGGACTTTGATCTACAAAGTCCTCAACGACCCAGGCAGGCTCTTTCTCTCTTAATGCTTCACCATGTGTGCTCCATTCCTAAGGTCTCCTCCTGGTCCAAGGTGGATACGTGAACTCTTACTGTTGTACCTACATATTAGCCAGCAGGGAGTAGACGGGGGAGAAGTAAGACATATCCTCTTTGGAAGTTGCCCATGCTGACGTCATCTTACATTTGATTGGCCAGAACTGTATTACATGACTATGTCTAGATACAGGGAAGACTCAGAAATGTATCTTGTTTCAGTTAGCCACATGCCTAAAAGAAGGAGAGAATGGCTATTTGGGGGCAACTGGCAGTGTCTGCCGTGTTGGTATATATGAGATGTGCTGAATCTTTAGTCAGAGTTTCAGGAAATCAAATCCTTTAATTTCACACTATTTATACATCTTGATTTTTTTTTTTCTTTGAGACAGAGTCTGATTCTCTTGCCCAAACTGGAATTCAGTGGTGTGATCTCTGCTCACTGCAACCTCTGCCTCCTAAGCTCAAGTGATTCTTGTGCCTCTGACTCCCAAGTAGCTGGGATTACAGGCGCCCACCACTGTGCCTGGCTAATTTTTTTGTATTTTTAGTACAGATGGGGTTTCACCATATTGGCCAACCTGGTCTTGAACTCCTGATCTCAAGTGATCCTCCTGCTTTGGCCTCCCAAAGTGCTGGGATTACAGACATGAACCACTGCACCCAGCCCTAATTTCACACTATTTATATAGCTATCTGTTGTTGTCCCATACTTTATCTTTCTACGTCCATACTATCTGTAGAGATAGAATACCACTTGTACTCTATTTTGTTCATTTTCTTGCCAAGAAAAGTGTTTCTTCTGGTCGGATTCTTTGTTTTCTTATGAACCACCCACCATGGTCAGTGTAGTCTTAGCAGACAAATCTAGCAGAATGCCATATTGAATTTTTTTCCCCTACATTCCTCTGAAAGTAGTCCAACATAGATTTTATTGTTGTTTTAACCCAGAATAATGGTAGTATAACACTCTCCTGTTTATATTTATCAAAGCATTTCTGGAAATATGTTCTATTTTTGAAATATATTATAGCTCAAGTGTAATCATGAAAGAACATCTAACAAAATTGTACTGAAGATGAGGCTGTAAAACATTTCACATTTTGATCACAGTAGCACATAGTTTTGGTTTATTTTATTTTATAAATAAATATTCCCTTTCTTTAGTAGGAACAACTACAAGAGTTTTTCCTGTTTTTGTTTTTTTTTTCCTTCATATACTTTCTTGTTACTGACAGGTATCTGAGGCTATAAGAGTATTTTTATTTTAAAAGATGAGGCAATTGAGTTCAGAGGTTGGCTAACTTGTCCAAGGTCCTGTAACAGATATGCGACAGATACCAGAATTAAACCCAGGCCATTTGACTTAAGATTTACTTCCTTTTTCACTCTGGTACAGGAACTGGAAAATAAGAGCATTCTTTTGCATATTATAGACTGAATTCTCTAAATTCTCTATTGCTACTCTTTCGGAATGGATGGGTCATTCTTAATGGAAGAACCCTCATCTCTACCATATTTTTCAGCTGCTATAGAATTGTTTCCATTTATTTGCTGTTAAATGATTTTCTTCTCATCCATAGCTTGACAAACATCTCCTTTCTGGTTCTTAAAAATCTTTTACTCTTAGACCTTTTCCCCTTTCTTTTCTGTCACATAATATTTTTTTAACAGTTGTATATATGCTTTCAAGGAACCTTAAATCTCTTCAGGGACACATAATATATGTATGAAAAAGGACTGGTAGGAAAGGAGTGGTAGCTCACGCCTGTAATCTCAGTACTGTGGGAGGCTGAGGCTGGAGGATCTCTTGAGGCTGGAGGATCGCTTGAGGCTGGGAGTTTGAGACCAGTCTGGGCAACAAAGTAAGATCTTTGTTTCTACAAAAAATAAAAACTCAGCCAGCTGAGGTGGCAGGTGCCTTTACCCTGGAGGTTGAATCATTTGAGCCCAGGAGTTAGAGACTGCGGAAGGAAGGAAGGAAGGAAGGGAGGGAGGGAGGGAAGGAGGGAAGGAGCGAAGGAGGGAAGGAAGGAAGGTAGGTTATACTTGTCTCTGAAATTGTTGTTTTTTTTTTTTTTTTTCTTTTCAGTCTTCTTTAGAAGGGAAGGAGGAAGGAAGGAAGGAGGGAAGGAAGGAATTACACTGTCTCTGTGAAATTGCTGTGGTTGTTTTTTTCTTAGTCTTTATCCGGAAGGGAGGAAGGGAGGAAGGAAATTGCACTTGTCTCTGTGAAATTGCTGCATTTTTTTTCCTTAGTCTTCTTTATCCGGAAGGGAGGAAGGGAGAAAGGAAATTGCACTTGTCTCTGTGAAATTGCTGTGGTTTTTCTTAGTCCTCTTTATCCAGATTACACTTATCTCTGTGAAATTGCTGCTTTTTTTTTTTCTTAGTCTTCTTTATCCAGTACAGTTTTAATATCAACTGCTGATCTGTCATCCTTTATTCTGGAAATGTTTACTTAATTGTCTGTCTTTACCTTTTATCCAGGTACCTTGTACCTATGGTTTGCTTAAGCCTCTGCTCTACCTCATTATTTCTAGAAAAAACAATTTGATACTTAGACACATACATGCATATCTTATGATTACAGAGAGTGAGACAGAAGCCAGTGGTAGAATGTCCTGCCCTCCCTGGGAATGGACAGAGCAGCATTCTTCATTCTCTCCTACTTACGCCCTGAGATGCTTTGATTCAGTGTAAGACTTTTTTTTCTTGAATTGTCTTTATTTTATTATTTTATTGTCTAACAAAAATAGCCATCTCTCCTGTATCTCTTTTTGCCCTTAACCTTTTCTGCTGGGCTGTATTTTTTTCCTGTTGCATAACTGCCAGTGTCTGAACCTTATATTGAACTCAAATTATGAACTCTGAAGTGAATTTCCTTTGGCAAGAATGATTTAACAGAGTTCTAGATCTCAGTTGCATTCTATTCCATGTTGATTTAAGTAAAGACAGGCATTCTTAGTGCCTGTTAATCAAGAATAGGAAAGTCTATTTGTCCCAGATATATATTCTCTCTAAAAGCTAACTATAAAGTCAGTGTAGTAGCTTGGATGATTTAATAATTTGGAGGGTTTATTTTTTCCTTTTTTTGTGTGACTTAGCAGTTTTTAAGTATAGGAAAGGAAATTATATTATGGTTTTATAAAAATGAAACCTGTTTCAAGATCCCATCATTGATGTGCCCTGAATTTTTCAGTTGGTCTTTGCAAAAGAGATCATTGCTCTGTGAAGTTTATGAATCCGTAGACCTGGGAATTTCTAACATTATCTTACTAAGGAAATGTATAGATGGTCTCCCAGAGGATTCTGAGGAGGCATGCCCTAGGGGCACATCTGCTGTTGAGGTGATGAGTTCACTGTAGGTAATCTCACAGAATCCTTTCTTGCTTGATGATTTTTTGATAATTCTGTAATTCAGATATGCAAAAAAAAAAAAAAAATCACCAGCAACCTCTCAAACCTGGGAGGAACAGTTAGCTATTTCCTGGTAGTAGTTTTGAGCACTTTAGAAGGAAGACACTAGATAAAGATAACGTATTTTTTGTTATTACTGTTGCCATTACTTGTTATCATTTATGTAGCACCTGCTTCTCTAATGCAATTGCTTACAGGAGCTGCAATTTTACTCCTGATGGCTACTTTTTGTCATTATGTAATCTGTGGTAAACCACATACCATCCAAATGTTGCCATTGGATTTCTTTTTTCTTCAAACTCCAGCCCTGGAATTCTGTTGCTGTCCTATTTGTCAATGAACCACTAATAGAAATTTCTTAGGAACATATGGTACTAGATGCCCAGGAAAAGAAAATATATTAAAAACTAGTGTAACTCCAACTGATTACCCCATCATAGTTCTTATTACTTCAGAAAACTATTAAAAGAACATTAATAAGTTTTCCATGCATGGCTTCATTTTTATAACCAATTGCTAAATTGCTAAGTTGCCTTTTTGTTCACTTTAAAATTTACAAACAAGTTCCAAGTCTGTGCTTTCATTCACTAATGCAAAGCTCTTTGCATATATATATGAAGTGTGTGTTTCCTGGTAAACTGTTATTCCTTCCTTATTCAAAATCTTTGGGTGTCTTATTCTGGAGATTCCTGCCAGCAGTTATCAATTTGCATGTTATGGAACAATGTATTGACCTGATAGACTTTGCCAGTTTTACTTGCAAAGCTAACAGCTTCCCATTATAAAGTAAAGAAAGGCTTTGTTACATAGATACATTTATTAATTCTCTATTTACTGCTCGTCAAAAAACTAAAAAGTATTTTGTTCTGAAATTTGGAATCTCTTGATGTTTGAAGTATTTTTACACAGTGAATCGAAGCACTTCTTGCTACTTCCCCTTTTTGACATTATTAACAATTTTGTTTTTTAATTCTAGGAAAAGGAAAGGTTTTACGGTAAGATAGGCAATAATGAGGAAAACCGTGGTATATCCTCTGAATATTTATGTCTACATGAAATAATTTTTGAGACAGAATATGTTTTTGAGTTATTTGTAATATAGTGTCCTTAGGTTTAATTAAGAAATTATAGTCATTATTTACCTTTTTTCTTATTGAAAATGATTCTCCATATTTTTTCAAACAACTTGAGAAATTGCAGACTATGCAGGAAGTATGAGTTAGGTATGGCGTCTCTGCGAACCTGTGCTCAAATGGCCATCAGCTTAATTTTTCGTGTTTGAGTATTGGTCACTGTTACCTATCCATTTTGTGACACTGTGGTTAAAATCTCCCTGATGGCTCTAGAAAATCTTGACTATAAACACTTGGGAATAATGATGCATAATTTCTCATTAAATAGTTGCCTCATAAATAGCTGCTTTTAGGCATGAATCATCCACCAAGGTATATTTGCTTTTATTTTATTTTATTAGTTTATGTCATATTATTTTATATTATGTGATTGAGACTATGGTTAACTTCTCTTCCCGTGTTCACAAGGGGTGTGGTTTCAAAGGCAAGAACTTCCCAGTGCCATGCCTCTATCCACCTCCCCATGCAGTAATCTAAAGTTCTTTGTCTAACTTTCCGGTGGGCAAGGTAAAATTCCAGGTGAGCTTCCTTTGTTCAGAAGGCCTGCCAAAAGCCCTGGAAGGAAGGGCTCTGTTTTGGGCCCAAGCAACCAATCTAGAATCAGAGTCGAAAATCACTCCAGAGGAAGTTTGAAAGAAATCCTCTCATTGGACTAGAACATGAATGGGGTGTGAGTAACTTAAAAGTTAAAACTCCACCTTACCTGTGCGGATTTCCCTCTCTGGGATCCCCTCCCACAACTGTGTGGGAGCGCTCTCTCTAGTTCTCTTCCTCTCTCTGCCTAATAAATCTCTCTCTGCAAAACTCTTTGGGTCCGATATTTACTTGACGTAAGTTCATCACACCGCCAGGGCCTCTTCCGCATTCCTGGGGCCAGGGAGCCCAAAAACCAAGGGCACAACAAATGAGAGGGGGGAGCTGAGCCTTGTCCTGTCCTGCGACCCAGTTACATTATTTTTTTTTGAGATAGCATCTCACTGTGTTGTTCAGGATGGAGTGCAGTGGTGCGATCTTGGCTGACTGCAGCCTCAACTCCTGGGGACAAGTGATCCTCCCATTTCAGCCTCACAAGTAGCTGAGAGACTACAGGTGGATGCCACCATGCCTGGCTAATTTTTTTTTTTTTTTCCTGTAGACATGGGGGTCTCGCAATGTTGCCGAGAGTAGTCTTGAAATCCTGGGCTCAAGTATATTTGCATATTAAAGGAAAATTCTTAGTGGATGTTAGCCTTTATTTGGTGAATAAATAAGCATAATGACAGATTAAAAGTTATATTGGGACTAATTTTTTGAGAAAGAAGTTTTCCCCAGGCACTGTATCCTGTGTCATGTGAATGAGGGGTAGGTGACCAGTGAGGAATTCCAGCAGAGGCTGAAGTCCCATTTGTGGTGGTTATGCTCTTTTGCTTTCTGGTAGATTCAAGGTTCCAGAATTCTTGTTAGGATTTTTTTTTTTTTTTAAGGACACAGTATAAGTACATTTTAAAGACTCATTTTAAAAGTTATTTTGAAGTAATGTATGTACAGGTCAAGTTTCTTGTCCTTCTGAAGGTTCACTGAAAATTCATTTGGCAAAATGCACATTAATGGAGAAAAGGCAGACAAATTTCATCGTGTGTGTGTGTGTGTGTGTGTGTGTGCGCGCGCGCGCGCCTTCTAAGTATAAACAATCATGTAGAATTGTGATTGGACAAAAGAGTATGGTCCTAATTCTCATAGAAGGAGTGGGGAAACCCAGCAAGGCCTGTCTGTTTAGATTCTTCTTGGCCTCTCAGAGCATGAATGACTTCCTCCTAGGTGTGGGGCAGGACCCTTTCTGGAATTGTGTGGGGAGGCATCTTATGACCTATAGTAAAACAAAATTGGTCAGGTAATTTCCTTTTGGCCAGTTTTTACAGAGAAATGTGGAGAGAAAGTTGTCATGATATTCTTAGGTTTTATGGTTGACCTTGGGGAAAAGGGGTTCTGGCCTCTGTGACTAGCCTTGGGCAAGAGGGACTCTAGTTTCTGTGGGTAGCCTCAGTGGAGAGAGGGACTGAGGAGGGGAGGTGAAGATCAGAGAAAACCTTCAGCTTCTGAGGCTGCTTCTGAAGCCTTCATTTTGGGGGTATTGTCTTCTGAGCCACAATATACGTCACTTGGAGAGTGCCCACTTAGAGGTGTTCAGAAAATGATTTGAAATGGTTTGAAACTGATCTAATAAATGGCATTTAATTCTGTGTTTGATGGTCAGTACCATTTTAGTTTTTCTTTTATGTATTCAGAAAAATTTGAATTCTATTTTTTAAAATTGTTGGATTCAGAATAAAAACTTGAGTTATAAATATTAATAGTATTAAGTGTTTTATACTAGAAATATGCTAATCGAGTACCCTAAGATGACCACAGCTATGAAAAGAATGTTTTGCTTATTTTCAGTTATACCACAAACTTAACAGCTTGAATATATTGAGAAACTGGAGCTTTTTAGATTTGTCCTTGAACTCTTGATTGGCTTTCAGTTTGTTTTCTGGATAGTGTGGTAAAGGATTTAATATCCTTTGGTATTGATTTTAAAAGGCAATGAGAGATTTAAAAAAAATTCTTTCAAAATATACTTTGTATATAAATTGAGTGTCCTGACATAATCTCAGTAGCCTAAGATTTTCTCCTAAGGCAAAATTTTAGGTTTCTAGTCAATATTTATTTGAGCTAACTCAAGCATCTTGATATAATTTAATTAATTCTGGTTATTTCGTCCAGCTCTTATCAGTTGATATTCCCTGATACTCAGAGGAGTATTTTTGTATTTTCATCTCTATGGTTATACTGTGGCCATTTTCCCCCCTCATTTTACCTGGTCCCTTAATTCCATTTCTCCAGAGTTTCTTCTCCCTTGAACAGGCTCATCCATCCTTCATACAATAAGCTTTCATATATTTAATAACTATTATTAGGTTAGCCTTATGCTTGTCTTTTCTTCAGCCACAATAATCCCAGTTCCTTTAAGCTTTATTTTTATACTGATTTTATCCAGCCTTTAATATTTTAGTGGCTTCTTCTGGATCTTCTTTAGAAAAGAGTAGCATGAGATTTTAAAACGAACCAACTGCTAGAAGTGTATTTGTCACTTATCCTCTCTAGCAGTCAAATTCTTTGAGATCCTCAAACTGAAGCATCCATGGGAACATTTATTATTCGTTCAAATATGGCCATAAAAATCAACTTTGCAATCATATTGACAGTGCTGTGAGTGACAGAAACTAATCTTATCTGCTGGCTAGCATTTTAAAAATGATAAATGGACCCTCAGTCTTTAGTTTGCCTGTAAATGAAATTAGGTTTATCTTATTTCTCCCAGAAATAGCATTACTTAGAAAATTTTGAATTATATCTTTCTGAACAAAGTTAAATGGCCAAGGCTAGGGGCTACATTTAGATTATTATTATATACATATACTTTTTGCCTGTCTTTTATCAGCAAATAATGGTGAATTGGGAAAATTCAAGCATTAAGAAATCAGCACATATTTCCTAAACAACACAAAGATTCCTCATCATCTAAACTTGCACCCTAACTGAGAAATACATGTTCAAATTAAATTTTACTGAATATTTGTTCTTTGAATTTTTGGAGATCTAAAATAAATTTTCAAATCTTGATTATCACAGCATGTTTAGGACTAATGTCTTCATTGTTTTATCTGTCTTCCTTTTAGTTGCCTAATCATTTAAAGATCAAATTAAATTGAAATCTAGTATAATTCCTGCTGGTAAAGTGACTTTTACAGTAACTTCCGCCATTTGTTTGTTTTCTCAGTAGGAAACTGATTTACCTTATTTCTACATGTGTTTCTCATATCTTTATTTTGAAATTGTCTTTTCTTTGTCAGGATCTAGGACTTGAGAACCCATTTGTATCAACTCCTATAAGAAACTAAGTTAGGTCACCTAACAGTGTCTAATACCTTTTTCTTCTGCATTTTAACTTAAATTTTAGAACTCCTATTCTGTCTCCTTTTTTTTTCTTTCTTCTATTCTTGATCTCTAAGATCATGTTAGTAAGTTTCTTAGATGATATTTTGTCAATTGTGATTTGTAACCAAATCAAGGGATTTAAAGCAATAACTTTTTTATGTTCTGTTTCTAAAGCAAGAGGACATTGCTGTGCCGGCTTGATTTTTTGAAAAACCATGTTGTCTTTCACTTGTAGATTTCCTTTCCTTTTTTTTTGGAGGCGGGGGTGGTTTGTTTGTTTTTCCTTGTTAGTTTGTTTCAGTGCTCTTTGCATCTTGCATATGAAATAATATGAAAAGAAGATTTGAATGAATGGGAGGATAACGCTTCACCTTTTGGTTCAATTATTTTGTTTTTAAATTTCATTTCACTTTGGGCCTTTAAAAGCATGTGCGTGTGTGTTTGTGTGTACATATGTGTATGTGTATATATGTATGTGTTTAGTATCTAGAAATTTGTGAGGGATGAAAAGGTTACTTCAACAATTCCTTTGTCTATGTGATACTCGTTCACTGCCAAATACTCATAAATGAGATATTCTTTTTCCTCCCCACTTTAGGTTGAAGACTCTTGCATTATAGAAGAAAAAAGTATAGCAATGCCTCATTTGTTAGTATCATTAAGAAACGAAGTGTCTCTCAAAAGTTAATTTTCCAGATAACTAAATCCTACCTCTTGGAATCACAATAGCGCCTCCATTTTTAGATGTTGAACAAGTTATAAATTTTACTGAACCTCAGTCTCTTCTAAAGATAGACATATAATACCGATTTTGATGATTGGTCTGAGGATTAAATATGTATAAAATGTCCAGAACCACAAAAAAACTTAGTATGTTTAGGTATCAAAAAAACTGGATACCTTATAGCTGATCAATAAATACTAGGTTTTTTTCCCTTTTCCCATTAAATGTCATATCTTAATTTAAATTGTCTTTTAATTTCTTTATATTCTCATACTCATAAAATCATTCAGATTTTACATTCAAATTTAAAATAAATATCCCTTTCTATATTTATTACAGATTTTCCAGTTCACATTCTCTTTATCTTTCACTTGAACCATTTTTAATATTAAAGAGTCTTAAAAGCGGTTCTAGTTTGACTACTGTCCCAGTAGTTGAACTCTGTCTGCATCCTTTCTTCAAGTTACTTTCCAGTCTGTATCCATTGCTTAAATGTACTGGTTCTAGTTTGACCCTGTATAACCACAAAGAATGTCAGATCTCAGTCTCATGTGCCTCGGTTCCAATACATGAGATTGGTTGGCATGTTCTCACTGAGCCTCCCCTTTTCTAAATGAAAATCCCTGATTACCAATTTATGTTTTTGGGTTTCCAGTGCCTTGACATTTGGATTGCTATTTCCTGCTATTTCAGTTGATTTAACTTGCTCTTGGATTGGAATGGATTCTGTAGTCTAGATATGGTTTAACGAATCCAGAGGAGACTGAGGTGATTACTTCTCTTTTAGAGACTTCTATTAATGTAGCCTCATATCACTCTGGGTATATTTTATAGCCAGTCACTCTGTTGATTCATAATAACTTCTAAGAATTCTTTTTGAGTACTGTTTTAAAACTATCTGTCTATTATTTTTTAAGATCAGATTTATTAAGATATAGCTTACATAGAGCAAAATTTCACCTCTTTTATAGTAGCTGGAATACTTTTTTTTTTTTTTTTTTGAGATGGAGTCTCCCTTTGTTACCCAGGCTGAAGTACAGAGGCACGATCTTAGTTCACTGCAGCCTCTGCCTACTGGGCTCAAGTGATTGTCTTGCCTCAACCTCCCGAGTAGCTGGGATTACAGGCATGTGCGACCACACCCAGCTAATTTTTGTATTTTTTGTTTGAGATGAGGTTTACCATGTTGGCCAGGCTTGTCTCGAACTCCTGACCTCAAAGGATCTGCTTGCCTCGGCCTCCCAAAGTGCTGGGATTGCAAGAGTGAGCCACTGCACCCTGCCTTAGCTGAGAAACTTGAAGATTTTTGACAGATTGTATACAGTCACGTAACTATCACCACAATTGAGATATAGATCGTTTCCTCCTTTTTCAAAAGTTCCCTAGTGTCCCTTAGCAGTCAGTCCATTTCCCTACCCCCAGCCTCTGGCAGCCTGATTCCTGTCTGTATAAGTTTGTATTTTGTAGATACGATTCTATTCTTACATGGATGGCTTCTCTGCTCTGTTATAAAACTTCATTTATTTAAATTTTTTACATCTTAGTTTGGATACATACCCTAGACCGTCATGATATTTTAAAATCCTAATTCTGTTTTATTTTCTTCCATATCTCATAACACACATAAATTTGATATGCATTTTAGCTGATCCTCCATGTTATTGGGGATAAAAGGCCAACCAAAGATAAGAGGTTGGCCTTTTATCTCCAGTAACATGGAGGGAAAAACCCACAAAAATTCCTTATTTGATACTAGACAGCATTCTCTCAGGTGATATTTATTCATTAATCATTCTCTTTTGATGTTGTCCTTTAATCCACTAAATTTTAGTATTTTTCAGTTTATACTTATACAGGCATACTGTGGAGATATTCCAGGTTTAGTTCCAGACTACCAAAATAAAGTGAAGATCACAATATAGCAAGTCACATGAATTTTTTAGTTTCTCAATGCATGTAAAAGTTATGTTTACACTATATTGTAGCCTGTAAAGTGTGGGAAAACATTATGTCTGAAAAACAAAGTATGTATCTTAATTTAAAGCTTACTTCATTGATTTAAAAAAAAAAAAAACTGATGCTCATCTGAGCCTTCAGCAAGTTGTAATCTTTTTTTTCTGGTGGAGGGTCTTGATTTGATATTGATGGCTGCTAACTGATTGAGATGGTGGTTGTTGAATTTTGGGGTAGCTGTGCCAATTTCTGGAAATAAGGTAACAGTGAAGCTTGCCCTATGGATTGATTCTTCCTTTTATGAAAAATTTCTCTGTAGCATGTAGTACTGTTTGATAGCATTTTACTCCCTATAGAACATCTTTCAAAATTGGAGTCAGTCCTCTCAAATGCTGCCACTGTCTTATCAATTAAGTTTATATAATTCTAAATCCTTTGTTGCCATTTCAACAGTGTTCACAGCATCTTCACCAAGAGGAGATTATATCTCAAGAAATCACTCTCTTTGCTCGACTAGAAGATATCCTTGTTCATTCAAATTTTATCGTGAGATTGTAGCAATTTCATCTTAGGCTTCACTTCTAATTCCCTTCTTATTTCTACCACGTTTGCAGTTACTTTGTCTGTGGGAGTCTGGAACCCCTCCGAATCATCAACAAGGTTTGGAACCAGCTTCCAAACTCCCATTAATGTTGATATTTTAACCTCTTTTCATAAACCACAGATGTTTGTAATGGCTTGTAGCATGGTGAATTCTTTCCAAAAGATTTTCAATTTACTTTACTGAAATCTATCAGAATAATCACTATCTGTAGTAGCCATAGCCTTATGAAATGTGTGTTTTTTTTTTTTTTGAGACGGAGTTTCGCTCTTGTTACCCAGGCTGGAGTGCAATGGCGCGATCTCGGCTCACTGCAACCTCCGCCTCCTGGGTTCGGGCAATTCTCCTGCCTCAGCTTCCTGAGTAGCTGGGATTACAGGCACGCGCCACCATGCCCAGCTAATTTTTTTGTATTTTTAGTAGAGACGGGGTTTCACCATGTTGACCAGGATAGTCTCGATCTCTTGACCTCGTGATCCACCCGCCTCGGCCTCCCAAAGTGCTGGGATTACAGGCTTGAGCCAATGCGCCCGGCCTGAAATGTGTTTTTTAAATAATAGGACTTAAAAACCCAAATGACTCCATGATCCATGGGCTGCAGAACAGGTGCTGTATTAGCAGACATGAAAACAATCTCCCTGTTTTTATGTCAAAAGTGTTGACATTTCATTACTGTTCACAGCATCTTCACCAGAGTAGATTCCATCTCAAGAAACCACTTTCTTTGCTCAACTGTAAGAACTCTTTGTCCATTTAAATTTTATCATGAGACTGCAGCAATTTTGTCCATCTTTTGGCTCCACTTCTATTTATGGAGAACAAGCGAAGTAGATTAGCATAATTCTTAATGGCCCTAGGATTTTTAGCATGGTAAATGAGCATTAGCTTCAACTTTAAGTCACCAGCTGCATTAACCTCTAACAAGAGAATCAGGCCTGTCCTTTGAAGCCTTGAAGGCAGGCATTGACTTCTCCTCTTTAGCTCTGAAAAGTTGCAGATGGCATCTTCTTCCAGTAGAAGGCTGTTTCATCTACACTGAAAATCTGTATAGTGTAGCCACCTTCATCAGTGATCTTGGCTAGATCTTCTGAATCACTTGCTGCAGCTTCTACATTGGCACTTGCTGCTTCACCTTGCACTTTTATGTTATACAGATGGCTTCTTTACTTAAATCTAATGAACCAACCACTTATAGCTTCCGACTTCTCTTCTGCAGCTTGTTCACCTCTCTTGGCCTTCATAGAATTGAAGAGAGTTAGAGCCTTGTTCTGGATTAGGCTTTTGCTTAAGGGAATGTTTTGGTTGGTTTGATCGTCTATCCAGACCACTAAAACTTGCCCCTTATAAGAAAGGAGGCTGTTTCACTTTCTTATCCTTTTTTCTTGGTTCACTGGAATAGCACTTGTAATTTCCTTCAAGAATTTTTATTTGTATTCACAATGTGGCTATTTGGTGCAAGAGGCCTGTCTATGCTTTCTACATGCCTTCCTCACTAAGCTTAATTATTTCTAGCTTTTCATTAGTTAATTAATTAATATATTTTCTTGAGACAGAGTCTTGCTTTGTTACCAAGGCTGGAGTGCAGTGGGGTGATCTTAGCTCACTGCAGCCTCTGCCTCCTAGGTTCAAGTGATTCTCATGCCTCAGCCTCCCTAGTAGCTGGGATTACAGGCATGCATCACATTTTTGTATTTTTAGTAGAGACGGGCTTCACTGTGTTGGTTAGGCTGATCTTGCACTCCTGGCCTCAAGTGATCTGCTTCCCTTGGCCTCCCAAAATGCTGGGATTACAGGTGTGAGCAACCACACCTGGCCTGTAGCTTTTAAAGTGAGAAACGTGTGACTTTTCCTTTCACCTGAACACTTAGAGGCCATTGTAGGGTTATTAATTGGTATAATTTTGAAATTGTTGTGTTTTATGAATTGGGAAGCTGGAGGAGAGGGAGAGAGATGAGGGAATGGCCAGTGAGTGCTCAGCAGAATGCACACACATGCATCGATTAAGTTTGCAGTCTTGTATGAGTTTTTTGCAGTCTTGTATGTTACCATCAAAGATCACCATCATGGCCATAATAATAATGAAAAAGTTTGAAATGTTGCAAGAATTATCAAAATGTGACATAGAGACACGAAGTGAACACAGGCTGTTTCAGAAATGGCACCTATAAACTTTCTGGGTACAGAGTTGCCACAAACCTTCAATTTGTAAAAAATGCAGTAAAGGAAAGCACACTTTTAAAAACGTGCCGGTACATGTATTTTAACCAAGGACAGCAAAAGAAATCTTGGCAGATGTCATGTTGAAATCTGGAGCATGACTTTAAGCCTAGATTTCCATTACATAAAAGTCTGGTAACCTTTTCTGCCTACTGATATGACTTTGAAATTATCATCTGGTAAACTGTTTATTGCAATTCACATCTTTCTTTGACATTTTTGATTTTAAAATGTATGTGTCTGATACTTTCCATAAGTATAAGTTGTACAAAACCAGGGGATTGTGTTTCCCAATTGGCTATTTCTTATGAATCAAACTTCTCTAAAGTATATTTTTACATTTGAATTGAAGCCATGCTTTTTGTTACAAAGCCCTGGTTGCCTTCATTAGGTATGAAACAACCCTACACTGGCAGGGAGAAGTGTTATGTAGCAAATCATTTATATTTACTGAGCCCCCTGAGGGCAGGCACCATGTCTCCCCTGTGTACTAAGGTGACTCCAGAATCAAGCACAATGCCAGACACATAGTAGGTACTCTCAAATCAGAATCCCTAACTCTAGCCTAAACTTCTTTCATAGCTGAACGTATATATTCTGTTGCATTTAATATCAGGCCCTGTTTAGACTTGCTTTATTATACATTTATGGCTATTACAATAACAGAGTTTATTTTTCCTGCAGGAATTTAAATAATAAAGATTTTCCTGAAAAGTGTAACTTAAGTTTGAGGCTATAAAATCTATATCTCAGAGCAAATCAAGCATTTAATGACATCTAGCTTTTGCTCAAAAGTAATGGCCTTACTGTGCTTTATTACCACCGATAGTATTGTAAGTGTAAGGCTTTTTACTCTTTATCACTCATTTTTATGAATTTCAGAAAATAAAAGATAAGCACTCAACCTCAGCCAAGATGCAGTTGTAAGAGTACTGTCCAGAGTTCCCTGACCTCACAAATGAGGGCATGTTCCTAGCTTCCACCTTGGAAGCTGTGATGGCCTTCTTGATATGTTGACATTGCTGGACTACCATCCCCAGTTATTCAGCAAACACTAATTTAAGTTGTTGCAATGGTATTTTATAGATATGATTAAAGTCCATAATCAGTTGACTTCATGTATGGGACATTCTACTAGATGCCCTAGATGGGCCTGATTCAGTCAGCAAAAGTTCTTACAAGAAGAGTTGTAGCTTCCTGAAGAAATTTCATTTGTGGACAACCTCTTCAGCTAATTTCCCAGACTTAGACCTCGCCTTCCTGACTGCCTGTCCTAATGATTTCGTACTTGTCTAGGTAGCTCCCGCACTATTCTAAGTCAATACCCTGTAATATATTTCTTTCTTTTTTTTTGAGATGGAGTTTCGCTCTTATTACCCAGGCTGGAGTGCAATGGTGCGATCTTGGCTCACCGCAACCTCCACCCACTGGGTTCAGGCAATTCTCCTGCCTCAGCCTCCTGAGTAGCTGGGATTACAGGCATGCGCCAACATGCCCAGCTAAGTTTTTGTATTTTTAGTGGTGACGGGGTTTCACCATGTTGACCAGGATGGTCTCGATCTGTTGACCTCATGATCCACCTGCCTTGGCCTCCCAAAGTGCTGGGTTTACAGGCATGAGCCACTGCGTCCGGCTTCTTTTCTTTTTCTTTTTTTTTTTTGAGACGGAGTTTCGCTCTTGTTACCCAGGCTGGAGTGCAATGGCGCGATCTCGGCTCACCGCAACCTCCCTCTCCTGGGTTCAAGCAATTCTCCTGCCTCAGCCTCCCAAGTAGCTGTGATTACAGATGCGTGCCATCATGCCCAGCTAATTTTTGTATTTTTTAGTAGAGACAGGGTTTCGTTATGTTGACCAGGATGGTCTCGATCTCTTGACCTCGTGATCCACCCGCCTCGACCTCCCAAAGTACTGGGATTATAGGCGTGAGCCACCTCACCTGGCCTTGTATTTCTTAATGTATATCTCCATTGGTTCTCCTCCTCTAGTTGAACCCTGACTGATATATTACAACATCAGAATGGTGGCTCCTGATAATTTTATAAGAAATAGTGTGATGCTAAGCATGATTCCTAATTAATCATCCTATTCCTATATTACATATCAGAAAAGACCCTTGTTGCATGATAGATTCTTGACCTAAACATACTTTTCAGTTGCACAGCTGCCACAAACCATACTATTGTATATTTGCTGATTTGTCATCTGATTTTTTTTTTTTTAAATTTCTAGGTTTTTCTTTCTAAGGGTAGTTTCATTATGTCATTTTTCTGATCTGGAGTACAGGGAAATAATATTTTGATAATTTTAATTGTTTCAAAATTGCTCTCTTTTTTGCAAGGAGAAATGTAACTGCCGTGCATTTTACTATAGTCAGTAGTTAAGTGTATAACATGTTAGCTCAGAGATTAAAATGTGAATGTTCTAGAGCATAAGTACGAAGAGTTGATACAAAGGGGGATGTCAGTTGCTCCGAAGTTAAATTGAGGATTCTGTCACATGCTGATAGAGTGCCAAAGCATATGGATCTCCATATGGTGCTGCTTTGGGGGTTTATACCACCTGTAATCTAGCTGATTTTCATTCATTTAAATTTGTCCAAGAGGTAAGCAAACTAAATAAGGAAATGAAAGTAATATGCCTGTGTTAAAATGCCAAAGTTTGGGGATGAGTTACTGTTATTACAGTGATTACCAAGAAAAAAAATGATTCATTAAAGGAGTGCATTAGTAATATAGCAGTAGAGCTTCTCTCACCTCATTAACAGCAGGGAACAGTGTATCCATTTCTGACTCGTGGAGTGGAGAGAGAAATTAATTTTTTTATTTTATTGAGTCTTCATGAGAAGATGGAGTTAGATCACTTTGGACATTTTAAAAAGTAATAATAGTAATGAATATAAATATGTTTTCATGGTTCAGGAATAATGATATTGTGAATGGCACTTGGCATTTTGATTGAATATAAAAAGTAATAAAACTGGTTGCATTCTGACTGCATCATATTGCAGTTGTTTTATATCATTAAGAACCTTTGATTTCAGAAACAGAAAAATAAAACATGCCTCAATTCAACCATGGTATTCAGACCTCATAAAAATGCTTCTCCAAGCTTGAGGCAGAGTTACTGGTTTATGTGTCAGCTAGCATTGTTTTACATTGCATCTTAAATATTTTAGCCTCTCTTCAAAGCAGCTGTTTTAATAGACAGGGCAGAAATCATTGAGGATGTCTTTGTGTTACTGCTGTCATGTAAAAACAAAAGGTACTACTTGTTTACAGTCTAGCAAACATTTGAGATTTTTAACTGCAGGTATTTTATTAATATCCAACATGTGAGGGAAATTGAGCCATAATTATTGCTGTTTGAAATTACTTCAAAAGCCAGATATGTTAGGCATTACCTTTTTTCAACCATAGCCACCTCTAGGGAGAGATGGCAAATTGGACTGTTTCTGCAGACTCTGTTTGCTGAAACTCAGTGGTGACTTAGCGTGAGGGTAATGAGGAGGGATAGTTTTTTTAACTAGTGATAGAAATGGTTATACATATATGATCAGCACAGTCAGCCTACATGGAAGTATCTGCCACTGTATTCATAGCATCTGGCACAGTATCTGGTGCAAAATACATAACACCATATTTTCCTGATAATAACAAATCATATTTTTTCACACTTAAATGTTTGTCATTAAGGTGCATCTTACCCATTAATGTGTATATTTACTGTTGTTTTTGGCCTCCTCTTTAATTTTTATTAAATATCTGAGTAAAATATATTTGGTAAACTAATAAATAAAGAAAGGAGTTGAACTTACCTTTTTAAGGTCTGATCTATGTGCTTTTGGTATAATTGAATGATCATTGATCAGGATAGCACTAAGTTCCAGTGCTATCCGTGCCACTTCCTGGTGGGTGTGTAACACTGGGCAAGTTACAATATCTCAGGCACTGACTGATTCTTTATTGATAAGGTAGGGGTAGTATTATATATCCCACTTTATAGGATGATTATGAGAATCAAATATGATAATGGATATGAAGTGTTTTATGAAAGTGTGATATACATATAAAGGGTATTACTAATCACAGTGTGCCTGTAATTTACATCTTTTTTTTTTTTTTTATTCCGCCTGCCCCAGCTAATTCAGGCCTTTTGCTATCTCACACTTAGATTATGCCTATCTTCTGCTAAATCAATTCCCTGTCTCTCTTGCTTTTATAGAATGTGTTGAGTAGTCCTGAAATAATGTTCTAAATATGTTACTTTCCTTTTCAAGGCTTTTGCTGTGCCACCTGTCTACTCTTCTAGTCCTTATCTTCTTATACTCATTCCTCCCATTTCATCCCCTGAACTGCTTGCTGTTCCTGAGCTCTTTATACCTGCCACGTACATGCCTGCGCATGTGCTGTTATTTCTACCTAGAATCCTTTCTCCCTTCTAACCTGATAGTGGTTCTACTCAACAAAATCTGATTTGTCTTTCAAAGCTCATCTCAGATATGACTTTGTCCCTTAGTTTTTTCTCCTTTGCCAGGCCCAATTTTTCTTTTATAGAAATGGAAGGAATGGGGGACAGCAGCCAGGGTAGAGAAAGTATCACCCAATTTGATTTTCTGTTGTTCCCGGCACAGTGAGAGGTGATCCTAGGTTTTATTTTGCTGTCGGAGAATTTAAAATTGTGGTAGGTTTTTATCACTCATATAGCATGTCACCACTTTCCCCTTCCTCCACCTATGTCTATTATTTGGTGCTTACATTTGTACTTCCAACTGATAAGGGGATTTTTATGTAGGTCTATAAGCATTCTTATTTTATGTAATATAGATAATAAATTTTTAAATAAACTGTATAATGTAAATTCCATGGGAAATACACGGTTTAGAGGAATGAAGAGGTGAGCTATCTAGAAAGCATATAAACAGTTTTTTTTGCGTTGAAAACCCCCCAGTTTATCTGTTGTGTAGACTCCTTTATATTAGCTTTTCAAAAAGTCATACTTTATCTCAGGTGGATCTTTAAGAAAATAGTAACTTTACAGCCTAGGCCTATTCCCAAGAATACTGAAATCTTCATAGACTATACTACTATAGATTGACGAAATGTTCTATTTTATCTCTCAGTAATTTAAAACCATTCTGTAGAAATCATTCTTAATATTATTTGAGTATCAAAAATCTTGTAAATGTCAAGAGAATAGCCATATATGTCTAAATTCCAGGTTCCTAAGCTCTTTACACTAAAAATAGAATTGATGTCATACATTTTCTCAATTTAAAAATAAATTGAGGTCTGGAAGAGTTGTTTATTGCTTGGCTATCCAACCTTCAAGTAGTGCTGGGCCAGTATCTACCTATCTGCCTGATGTGTGTTTCAGAATGCTCCTAATTGATGTTTTTTCTTTGACAAAATCACCATGAATCAGAATGCCAGTGACAGGGCCCCCTTGAGTTTTAGGTTTTGTGGCCATTGTCATTTCCTCCTCATTATTTGAAACCTATCCTTTCCTAGGCCTGCTGGTTCAGGCATTCTGTAGCCTCCTGCACATATCACTTTGCATCTGTGGAGCCCCACCTGACCTTTTAGAGTTTATCTTCCCTTTCCTATCCCGGTAGCTCCTTATATGTAATAATTAGCATATTGTATTATAATTTTGTACTTATACATTTATCTCTCCAACTATAATGTGAGATACTTGTGGGCAAGGGATTATGATTTATTAATTTTCTGTTATCCCATACCTTGTACATTACATGTAGTAAATGTTTGTGGAATCAAAAGATAGATTAATAATTGTAGGATTCCTTATCTTGTAGTTTCCCTTAGGTATAGCATATGTCACAATTTCTATGGATAGAAAATATTGGGGAAAGCAGTGGATTTGAAATGACTAGAAAAATCAAATGTAGCCTGTAATTCCTCCTGAGATGTGGGTTAATTCCTGTAACAGAGAATGGCCTGGGCAAGTTATTTATCTAAATAACAATGAACAAATATTGAGTCCCCCTCAGCTCAAGGGACTGTGATAGACTTGACTATTCTTTATATAGACCAAGGCATCTAAATAGATTGGTAAACTAGTAATATTAAAATGCCTTTTTTCTTGGCTGGTCACTGAGTGTGTAATGGTTAAAAAGATGGTAATATATTAGCATTAACTATTTTCACAGGTAAGACATTTCATGTTTCAACCTCAAAAATTATCTATAACTTTATTCTTGTTATCTATATTTTTTCTTTACAATAATAAGTTCTTGAGTAATATGCATATGTTCCATTTTTATTTCTTTAATACAATTGAAAGTCATTTAAGTGATTCATCTAAGAACCTAGGTTTATAATCAGAAGCCATAGGGTCATTTGAAAGACATACAGACAGAAAGAGCACAGACTGGATAATCAAACTGTGTGGGTTTAAATTTTGGCTTTGCTACTCTAGCTGTATGATTTTTTAGGAATATTTACTTTAGTTAGCATCTTTTTGCTATTTTGGCATCTATAAAATAATGGCAGAAGTGGTACTAACCTCATGCTGGGCTAATTCTGAGGATTAAATGAGATAGCGCCCATAATCTTAACCATGATTGTTAGCTATTATAACATATGCTCAATAGACAACTATTTTCAAAATAAAAATTCTAGCTAGGCATACTCCTACATAGCATGCAAAATGCAATTTTGAATTTTTATACCTTTTTATGTGTAAGATAGTTCTGCTTTTGTGAACTGTCCAGATACATTAGTTTGTTTCTGATAAAACTAGGACGTGTACATCACTTAGAAAATTATAACCACTTGACGTGATTGTTCATAAACTTCATTTGACCTGTCAGTTGTTGCCCATAGTTAAGTTGTTGCAGTGCAGTGTGGTACCTGCACTTTTTAACTTGTCACTAGCTGTGTTCTTCATCGATTGTTGTAACTTTAATGAAATCTAGTCTTGCTGAATCACTGAACCTGTTCTCTCCTAGAAGGCTCTTTATTGGGACCTGACAGATCACCTCTCCAGAGCCTTCAGACGTCCTGGCTCTCTAATTCTTCTCCATAACGAGTTTCGTGCTGCATGATAAAATATTCATGTTAGAATAGGTTCTAAACTAATTATCGTAGCCAGCAGTTGCCACTGCAGTCATTTGCTGTTAGCTTGACTCAAGTTAATGGCTTGTATTACAGTACAAATAGTCCCTTCTGGCTGTTTCCTGTTGCTGATTCTTATCCTAAATGGAATTTCCATACATATCTAGAGTTAATTCTTCTTTTTTTGAAAGGAGATTTTTTGCCCTACTTTTTTTCATCTCATTTTATTAAGATTAGCTTATTTTAGTATCCAGTTCCTTGTTATTTCTTATCCATCTTCAAATCCTACGTCCCTGCCAAATTCATAACTCCTACACTGTCCAAAAGGAAACAGTAATGCACCAACTTTAATAAAATATACCATGTCAGATATTTGAACAAAAATGGGGTACCACTCTAAGGATGGGATCTAATTTCAGTATGTACGATAAGCATTTCTGCTTAGTTGCTGGAGACCTACAAAGGAAGTGTTATGATAGGAATTAACCACTTTGGGAAGAATTATGGGCTGGACGTGAGGGAGATAAGGCACTAATGGAATATTTTTCTGTGGGTGTTGCTCAAAATGATGGATGACTTGCTGAAGGAGTGGGAGAGTTCAGTATCATATCAGAGGACTAAGGACTTAATCTTCTGGGAATCTGTACTTTGATGTAGGAGTGAAAAGAGTTGGAGCCCAGCTAGCAAGGAGACCTTTCTAATACCAAAGGGTGGGGTTAGGATCTGTGGATCCTTCTTAAACCCCTTCTGCTTCCCTCTCTTTTAGTGAGTGATTGAGTGGATATGAAAGGATAAGTCAGAGAAAGAAAGGAAATGTTACTAGGCAGATACAGGATGGATTTCCTTTAGAAATTCGAAGTGCCTCTCACTTCAGCATGATTGTGGTCACTGAGCTGTTCAGAAAAGAGCAGCTAACCTAAAGTGCTTAACTGGAATGTTGGACCAGGGAGACAGGTACCTTTTCTTTAACTAGCTGTTACAGCTTTTGTTCCACCTTTTTCAGAAAGTTGTAGTCATTAAACTCTTAAACACCACCTGGTTTCTCCTTCCTCCAACCACGCTCCCTCTCGTCCCACCTTCCCCCTCAACTAAACCAAACATAAAAGGCTTAGGTTGCATTTCTTTCACACACTAAACTCTGTATTTCAGTTTTATTTTGTATTTAATTGACATACAATAATTGTTAAGTTGTGTATTGATTCTCTCTGTCAGTTAAATGGTATATGCCATATGCATTCTGTTAATGGCCTAGGGATTTCATGGGCCCAAGGTTAGTGCTTTGATTTTTGAAATCAAAATGTTCAGTTTTTCATGAACTTTAAAAAATTACTTTATTTCGAATAGAGTCATTAGGTTCATAGTGTTAGGGCTCGTCAGGATGTTGGAATACAGATGTGTTGTGAATAAAACATACATGATTTTTATGGCATTCTGAATAGTAAAAATCTTTCTGATACTAACTGCACAAATCTAACATTTTACTCTCCATTGTACTTAAAACAGCACAAATGGCCGGGCACGGTGGCCCATGCCTGTAATCCCAGCACTTTGGGAGGTCTAGGCAGGCAGATCACTTGAGGTCAGGAGTTCAAGACCAGCCTGACCAACATGGTGAAACCCCATCTCCACTAAAAATAGAAACATTAGCCGAGCGTAGTGGCAGGCGCCCGTAATCTCAGCTACTCAGGATGCTGAGGCAAGAGAATCATGTGAACCCAGAAGATGGAGGTTGCAGTGAGCCAAGATTGTGCCACTGCGCTCCAGCCTGGGCAAAAGAGCAAGACTCCGTCTCAAAACCAAAACAAAACAACACAAATACGGGAAATCAGTATAAGTGTTTTCCCCTCATGCATTGTTTCTGACCTGTGCCTTATGTTTGTTAATACATCTGCATTTTATTCGTTGATCAAAGAAACATGCCTATTAAAACACCCACGGTGAAATGATTTCTGAAAGGAAATGCTAGCTGGCATTTTGGTTTTTTTTTTAAACAAAAGCACTTTTTGCCTGGTATTCTGTGAGATTTGTAAGAGATTAATCTAATAAAGCATCAGAATTATGGCTTCTTGGAATTCAACTATAACTTGGAATTTAAGGAGCTACATATTTTGCTTGATATTCATTCTGGATGTATAACAACACAATAATCATTTCTTTTTTTTTTTTTTTTTTTTTTTTGAGATGGAGTTTCGCTCTTGTTACCCAGGCTGGAGTGCAATGGCGCGATCTTGGCTCACCGCAGCCTCCGCCTCCTGGGTTCAGGTGATTCTCCTGCCTCAGCCTCCTGAGTAGCTGGGATTACAGGCACGTGCCACCATGCCCAGCTAATTTTTTATTTTTAGTAGAGACAGGGTTTCACCATGTTGACCAGGATGGTCTCGATATCTTGACCTCGTGATCCACCCGCCTCAGCCTCCCAAAGAATAATCAATTTCTTTAATTAAATGCACAAGTAATAGTTTAAGTTCATGAAGTACCTGAGGCACTAGGGAGAGGGGTGTGTTAAACATTGACTAATTTAATGAGAAATGTGTTATAATCTACTCCCTCCTTTAATGTAGAACAGTAATTTTGGAAATTATAAACAAGTGTTTCATATTCTTCAAATATTTATTTATTTTAATTTTAAGGATATAGATTTTATTTTTCTTTTGTTAGTTTTTTCCCATAAGCTATGACTGCTCCCTGGAAGGATATGAGATAGATATAAACTGTTCCATGGAATCCTGATCATCTAAGATATCAGAGTTAACACTTTAAATCATTTAATACACTTTTATTTGCTCAGAAGAGAAATGCTACTGATGACTGCCTTCAAGAGGAGCCTGAAGGGCAGAGGGAGGAAATCCTGTGTCCCCTGTCCTCCAGCATAATCATATTACCAACCATAGTAGCCTTATAGGAGGAGAAATTCTTGGTAATATACCAGGATTACATAAATGCTTTTCAGGTTTATGATTTTAAGTAGTTAAACCAAATACTCTGAACTTTGAACTTTCACTTTGGTTTGCATTTGCTGTTTGTTTCTATCTGTCTTTCTAAATTACCTGTTCTTATCCCTTTACTGTATTTCCATACTTCCTATTGATTTGTATATATTTGTATATATTATGGGTATCCTTTCCCAAGTGTGGCAGATTATTTTCTTCCAGTTTGTTGCTTATGTTTTAAACTTTTACATTATCTATTATTATGTAAAGGCATAATGTTTATGTCATGAATTATTTTTTCTTTTTTTATAGCTTCTTGGTTTTTAAATTTTCTTTGGTTGTGCTTCCTCTACACTAATAGTGAAAACACACACTTTTTTTTCTAGACTTCATTGTTCAGTTGTTCTGTATGACATCTAGGCCTTTAATCCACAAAGAACCTATTTCTATGTAAGACATTGATTTAATTTTTTCTGATGTAAATTAAGTGTCTCAGCATGGTCGGTTGGTCAGTTCTGTCCATTCTCAGTGATTTGAGAATGTACTGTTTTTCCCAATTCCAAATGTGTAATTAGAATTTCTTGATTTCAGGTGTAAAATACTCAGCTTAATGATCATAAACAAAGTTGGGTAATTACTAAGGAGAATAGGCTTTGCCTCCAGACCACAGAGTAGGTGGCTATGCCTTGGGAACAACTATTTACAGGACCTCAGATACCATCAGGTTTCATTCTCTTTCTTTTTTCCTTTGTCTTCATTCTCATTTCTTCTCTTTTTCATATATTGGCTTCATTCTTCTTTCTCAGTGCATACTTTTTCTGAATGGTTCCTGAGTGTTTCATCTCCTCAGAAAACTGCTCTCAGATTTGGGTCAGCTGCCCTTCACTGTGTTCTGGAAATGAAGTCATTAAGAACATAGCCAGCCCTGACCATAACCATGTGGATGAAAAGCTAATTCTTCTTTAGGTAGGTATCTAGATCTCATTCTGGACTCTCTAGAAGTTATATCTGTTTATCCATGCCTATTTCAGTTCAGTGCTGTGTCAGTCACTGTAGTTTTATGTTTGGCTTACAAAACTGTAGGGCAAGTACTCTTTTTTTTTTTTTTTTTAACTTTCAAAAATATTATTGGCTGGTATTCTCAATGAAATTTCGAATCAGCATGTCAAGTTCCATTACAGGTCCCATGATTTTTGATGCGAATATATTGAATTTATAGCTTTCTAAGTGGAAATTTGCCTTCTTATTTTGAGATTTTTTTTTTTTTGAAACAGTCTCCATCTGTTGCCTATGCTGAGTGCAATGGTGCCATCTCGGCTCACCGTTATCTCTACCTCCTGAGTTCAAGTGATTCTTATGCTTCAGCCACTTGAGTAATTGAGATTAAAGGTGTGAGCCATCATGCCCAGCTAATCTTTGTATTTTTAGTAGAGATGGGGTTTCTTTGTGTTGGCCAGGTTGGTCTGGAAGTCCTGGCCTCGAGATTTGCCTGCCTTGGCCTACCAGAGTGATGGGATTACAGGCATGAGCCACTGTGCTGGGCCAAGATTTGTTTTCCAGAATCGTGGTATGCCTTTCCATTTTAAAAAGTCTGTCTTTTATGGTAAAGTAGGCTTATGTGGCTATATTACTGTCAAATGAATCCCATTACTAATCTCTACTTAATCAAATAAAACTTCGTGGAATAATAATTTGAAAGCAAAGATAAGTAAAAGAAGAAAAAGATTTCTTGTAATCCTGCCATTTAGGGATAACTGTATACATTTAGGCATATCATGGTGCTGTATCTTCCACAGAGGTTAAATGTTTAGGATACAATAAATTGGCATTTGTATCAGGAATACATTCTCATTTAAGTAAAAAGAAGCCGGCTAACAATATGATTTTATTACTCATAATCAAAGAGGTTTGAAGATACTGGTTCAGTGACTCAGTCAAGTCAAAAATGATTCTATACAGTTTTTTTTGCCTTTCTCTCATAGTCACAAGATGATGGCTGCTCGGACAGTCATTTTATAGATGTTTGATCTAAGAGGGTGACAGAATGTTTGATGTCAGTTTGTCCCCTTGTCAGTAAAATGAAAGCTGTTTTTGGGTACCTCTGATCTTGCCTGCTCACATGATCACTTCTCCATTCAGGTAAGGTTGACAAGCAAGCATGTAGCTTTTTAATCTCTATTGTGGGAAGTGGGATTAGACTGGCCTTTAGGTAGCCAGTCAACACTATCTGCCTTTCCAAATGAGACCAGAATTACTCTTGATCTTAAATTGTATAAGCCAAGGTTTTAGACAGCGGGTAAGTTCTTCCACATCTTCTTTAACCAGTGTTTCTCTAAGCTCCTTAATTTATTCATTTCTTTCCCTTAGTGATTTCTAGGAAGCCATTACCTCTATTTGCCTGGCACCTATCCAGTGCAGAAAAGGGTCCTGAAAACCCAAAAAATCATTCATAGTGTGTTTCCATCATTTTTAAATGCTATTTCTTGATTGCTTAAGACTAAATTGCCTTGGGCATTCTTTACTGAGCTAGAATGCTGACTCTACAGCAGGTTCTTGAATAACATCGCTTTGTTGTAATGTTGATGAGAAAAAGAAGTTGATTCCTGGAGGGCCCTACTGTCTGTGTGAAGTTAGTACATTCTTTCCATGTCTGTGGGTTTTCTCCGTATACTCCAGTTTCCTCCCACATCTGAAAGCTGTGCATGTTCTTCAAATTGTCATGTCTGAATTATCCCAGCCTGAGTGAGTGTGGGTACATGCGCCCCAAGATGGAATGGTGTCCTGTTCAGGGCTGGTGTCCACTTTGTGCCCTGAACTGCCGAGACAGGCTCCTGCCACCCACCACCCTGAACTGGATTAAGTGGGTAAATATCTAACTTGTCATTTATCCCAAATGTGTGCACAGCTCACATTTATTTCTGTATTTAATATTAGCATTTTTGTCTTCATTTAGAGGTTTGGTGATGTTTTTGCAACCCGAAATATGCCATAGCAACTCAACTTTTGTTTATGTCAATTAGGCAATGGGGAAATTGGTTTTGTGGTACATCATTTTGCTTAAAATTGAAGTTTCTAAGGACCTATAGATGACATTAAGTGAAGAACTCATTGCATTTCTGCTTATTTATTTACTTTTTACTGTGAAGAAATAGTTGAACTTCTGTGAAGGGTGCATTTGCTTTTAGTCCACTGTGTCCTGCTCTAGGCTGTCCAAACCCAGGGGCTGGTTTCTGGTGCTGTGATAAGAAGGTGGTGTGAGAATTCTCACAGGGCCCTAGCCTGACCTTTGGATTAGGTTCTCATGGTGCTGCTCTGGTTCCTGGTTTCTGCAATGCTAGGTTCCCCGGCTTGCCTGACCTTACCGCCTTGTGTGTCTGGTTAATGTGGTTCTCTAAATCCCATTCATCTGACACTTCCAGACCAGTCATTTTTATTAGGTCTCATTGCTTCAGCAGTTATGGCATTCTCCTGACTAAATAGAGTTCCTTCTTACCTAGGGAAAAATAGTAGCTTTATTTTAACTAGAGCTGTTTTCACAAGTGTGTGAAGAGCTGGAAAGTTGCAATTAGCTTCAGATAAGCACAGTTGAAATATTCTTGTTTTGTACTAAGGCAACAAATTGAAAGAAAGATTGAGGGCATTGAGTCGTTGTAGTTTCTAACGATACAATGAATATATTATTAGGTTTGTGTTTTGTACTGGGACCTTGTTACTTACGAAATCTAGAATAAAAGGATCTTAAGGTGTCTTTAGTAATCCTCATGCCTCTTAATAAGAACTTTTAATGTTTAGCCCCTGAGTCATCACATTTTGGTATTGCTAGCCCTCCTGTGGTCAAACTGAATACTTTCCTAATTAATTTTAATAATAGAAAGACTCATTAGGAATGCACTGATCTGCTGGGACCACTGCGGTGACGTATGAAGTCACGAAAGGAGGAGGAAATCATTTTGGGTATTTCAGTGCCATCTTTTATTTAAAATGGATATTTCAGGCCAGCGAGCATTATTTGTGGTCAGCATTTGGGAAGCTGAGTGTTATATTTTCAACTGTTATATTTCATTTGTTTGATTTGTGATAGTGGGTTGTCACACTCTGGCATTAGTGGTCATTTTTAATGGCTATTTTCTAATGGCATATGAAATTGAAAGAGACTGAAGTTTTGGAAGGAAGGAAAGTTCAGATTTTTTAATTATTAAAGTATCCCAAATAAAAATGGACTTGTAAAGAATGTCTCAAGAAATGTGTTAAAAAAAAAAGTCAAAATTGGACAGATGAGCTTTTGCTCATGAACATCTGTAAAACATTGAGTTTAATTGCCCTGCAGCTGCTGTTGGCTGTGAGGTTTCTAGTTTTTCTCTTCCGTTTCTCCTCCATCTTCACATGTCACTTCATTTCCTCTTTCCTACTGTTGCCTGGGTCATGTGCATTTGCTTGTGTAGAAAAAGTAAGATGATTTAGTTATTTTTAAGCTCCTAAAGACAAGCATGCTTATCTGTTAAAGCCTTTTCCTCCAAGCACCTGTTAAGAGTTGAATTTAATCTAAGCCAGCTGTAGCCTAGTTATGTGTAGCTGGAGTAGGAAGTGTCTGATACATTGTCTTCTCTGTTTTCATTGAGATGGATTTGGTAAAACTAGGTGGCATAAGTTAGTTGGGAGAATTTAGATGTATCTTAAATTAGATGAAGACCTTGCAAAACAGGGCTTTAAAATACAACGATTCAAATATATTTGCTTATACTTTTATCTGATTTACAAATTGGGTAGACAATTTATTTCTACAGAATTACCCGAAATTATATTACACATTGGGACCACTGACTTTCGACACTGGTCACTTTGTCCATTTGGATTTTCTTGCTGAGTTACACTTTTGGACATAATTCTGCAGAACGGAAGTCTTTAAAGAAAAATGAAGGTGCTGAAAATGTTTTATTCTTGTTGACATATGAATATGGTTCAAATTGAGTTTTATGGAAAGATCACTTCATAGAAATTCTTTTATTTTACCTACTCAGTACCAGGTTATGTTAATCTATTCTTGTATTGTTGTAATACCTGAGACTGTGTGATTTGTAAGGAAAAGAGATTTAATTGGCTCATGGTTCTGCAGGATGTATGGGAAGCATAGCAGCTTCCACTTCTGGGAAGGCCTCAGGAAACGTACAATCATGGCAGAAGGCGACAGGCAAGCAGGCCCATCTGACGTGGCCGGGGAAGGAGCAAGAGAGAGAAGGGGAAGGTACCACACACTTTTAAACAACCAGATCTCACGAGAACTCACTATTATGAAAACAACACCACAGGAGAAATCCACTCCTATGACCCGGTCACCTCCCACCAGGCTACACCTCAAATGTTGAGGAGTACAAATCGACATGAGATTCGGTCAGGGACACAGATCCAAACCGTATCACAGGTCAAATTCAAGCTCCTATTTTTTTGTCCTCCTTCTCCACTGATTTTAAATTGGAAATTAAAAAATAGAATATAAGATGTTTTAGTCTTTATGAAATACTTTTACCAAACCATACACCACACCTCAAACCTAACTAAACCTCTTTTTGTGATCAATTTTGAAGGTAAAACCCAGTCAGATGCTGAATTTTGATGACCAGCAGGAGTCAGACTAAGATGTTTCACTGTTCACTTAATTTATTATTTATTTATTTATTTATTTTGAGACGGAGTTTTGCTGTTGTTACCCAGACTGGAGTGCAATAGCACTATCTCGGCTCACCGCAACCTCTGCCTTCTAGGTTCAAGCAATTCTCCTGTCTCAGCCTCCCAAGTAGCTGGGACTACAGGCGTGCACCACCATGCCCAGCTAATTTTTGTATTTTTAGTAGAGACGGGGTTTCCCTTGTTGACCAGGATGGTCTTGATCTCTTGACCTCGTGATCCACCCGCCTTGGCCTCCCAAAGTGCTGGGATTACAGGCGTGAGCCACTGCACTATTTTTTAAGATTTGTAATGTATGAAGTTTTTGACATGTGATGTGAAAGGCAAAAAGGAGACATCTCTTAATTCTATTCTTAATGAGTGGAAATATTTTCTAACCTGGGAGTTAGCTGCAAACTCTCCTGGATCTGAACCTTGAGGCCTGTGAGCGAAGGTTGCTAAGGCCAGGGTCAGTAGTCTGAATCACAGTGTTCCAGGGGTTGGAGGAACTCAAACATCACCTAGCCGAGTACAGACAACCTAGAGGTCTAACGTGGTGAGAGGGAATTGCAGTAGAAATTGAATTTGGTGAATAGCGGTGTTGGGATGCCCAGTTTTAGTTTGAATTAGAATCGTAATAGTAGCCTTGGGAAATATTTCTTCCATTTTCAGAACCATAGCAAAATGGATTGAGGTTCAGGGAACCATAACCTAATTAGGAGCCAAGGGAGGAGCTAATTCCCAAGGATTGGACATGCCTGGTGGGCTTGATAGGGAGGACCATAGGCTTGGTTTGCTTCCTGAAGCATGCTGAATCCTGGGCTTAAAATCTCCTCCATTCTTCGTTTTCTCATCTGTGAAATGACAGTAGTCAATAATTATAGTCACCTCATGGGGTTGTTTATGATCATTAAAAGAGAAAATCCATAAATAACATGTAAAATACTGCCTAGACAATGAGTGTTCAGTAGATATGTTGGCAATTAGAGTTACTACCTACTCAAAGGAATGGGTTTTTACCTTAGGCCCCAGAGTTGTTTAGAGATCACCTTGAGGATTTGTTAAAACGCTGATTGCTGGAAATGACCTTCAGAGTTTTCTTGATTCAGTAGCCCTGAGGTAGAGTTACCAGGTAAAGTATAAGAGGCCCAATTAAATTTGAAATTTCAGATATACAGTAACCAGTCTTTTAAGTATGTCCCATGCAATATTTGCAACATACTTATACTAAAAAAATTCAGTATCTGAAATTTTTTGTCTGAAATTGTTTATCTAAAATTTTAATTTAACTGGACTAAATTCATTGTTTATCTGAAATTTGAATCTTCTGGGTTTTATTTTTGACTAAATCTGGAAAGCTGAGTCTAGGGTGGGGCAGTTTGAATCGGTGTGTCAATGTGTTCCTTCCCATGTGATGCTACCGGTGGTTCTGGACAACACTTTGAGAACCTCTGGATATGTGCAGCTGGATCGAACTGAGGAATATGTTGACAGTCATTTACAACTAACTATAGCAGAAGGCGTCACATTCCCTGGGAGTTCAAAATAAGCCCAAGATACAGGGCAATAATGTTAGTGTCTAAATAGTGACACTTTAGTGGGGGTTATATATTTGTGGTTAAGTCTTTAAAATAAAGAACATGAGTTTGAGATCATTTATAAAGGTATGCAACTAGGTGCATTGGCCTAAATAAAAATATAGATTCCATCTTTTTAGCATGATTTTCATTGAGCTACATCTTCATGATTTCAAATTTGTAGCTTTTTAATGCCAGGAATTTTTTTGGGGGTTTGGAGTGAGAGAACCCAGGGTGAAACTCTAAACTCATCTGTACTTTATCTATAATCTCTTTAAGTCAGAAGCCAGTAATTAGAGTCATTCAGGAGGCAGTGTAGAGAGAATGATTATTTCGTGGGCTTTAGAGTTATTTCTCATTTGTATAGTGGAACTAATAATAGTACCCATCTCATAGGATTGTTATGAGCATGATATAAAAGAGTACACGTAAAGCACGGTTTAGCAGACAGTGAGCACTTAAATGTAGACTAAAGTAGGATTAAGATTAATAAAACTCAAATCCTCAATTTAGTGGGTAAGTTTTTAAGCCATTGTTAACAAATCCTCTGAGTCAAGTTTTTTTTGTTGTTGTTCTTGTTTTTGACTAGGAACATCACTGATTCGTGGTAGACAGGAAGTTACATATTAGAACTTGGTTACTGGGTCTACTAACCACTGTAATATTATCTCCACAATAGCAGAGACTATTCTTGATTTGTTGCTTGTTGTATCCTTAATGTCTGAAACATTGCCTTCCATATAATAGATAATAAATATTTGTGGAAAAACAAAAAATGACTACCATTGGTAAATGCTTTCAATAAACTGTATTTAAAGGATTTTATGATTATGTGTATGTGAAATTTTTGTAGCAGATTATGTTTCCATGGATATAACATTAGACTAAAGGTTTAGAATATCTCAAACAACAAACCTGGGCACATATACAGATTCATGTAGAGTGTCAAGAAAAATGGAAATGTTTTAAATGTCTGATAGAAGAACAGTCACTTGATTTTTATTCTCCTTTTTTAACCTTTTGATATACTATGCTGGCTTAAGAAGACCAGCTTTATATAAGTAAATTTAAATAGGCAATACATTCTCATGCTTTAAAATTGAAAAGTATAAAAGTATATATGTTAAACATCTCCTTAAAACTCCTATCTAATAGATACCCTGTTATCTTTCCCACAGGCAAGTTATATCATTAGTTTTTATGTCATTATAGAAATATTATTGGCATATATAAGCAAATATATATATATTCTTTTTTCTTCTGTTTTACATAGATGGTAATCTTATGAATGCTGTTCTGAACATCAGTTTCTTTTCATTTTGTGTATCATTGAGTTTTATTTCTTCGTTCTTTGTTATGGCAACAGTATTGCATTGTATTGGTAAACCATAATTTATATAACCAGTTCCCTGTTAATATGTATTTATGTTGTTTCTAGTTTTTTTGCCATCACAAGCAGCACTACGGTATAACCATCCTTGCATGCATGTGGCAATATGTCTGTAAGATAAATTCCTGGAAGTGGAGTTTGCGGACCAAACCGTTATATTCCAGGGTTTGTGCATTTGGAGTTTTGATAGATACTGCCTGTCTTCGTTCATTTTTTTTCCTATGTAACAGAATATCATAGACTGGATAATTTATGAAGAACAAAATGTATTTGGCTCACACTTCTGGAGACTGGAAAGTCCCAGAGCATGACACTGGCATCTTGTTAGGGTCATTCCATAGCAGAAGTGAACACAGGAGACAGAGAAATGGGCCTGACTATTCTTTTATCCTGAGCTCACTCTTGTGATAACTACTTCCATTTCCATGGTAAGAATACTAGTCAATTCATGAGAGCTCTGCCTCTTTAAGGTTCTACCTGTCAACCCTGTTACAATGGCAGTTAAATTTCAACGTGAATTATGGTGCAGACATTCAAGCCATAGCATTGCCATACTGCCCACCATAGTGGTTGTGCTGTTTTATACTTTTACCAAAAAATGTTCTTCATTATTTACATTTGTATCAATACAGTGTGTTAACAAACTCTTGACTCATTTTATTCTGTAAAATGTTTTATTTTAGTTTGAATTTATATTTCTCTTAATTGTGAGATTGCACATTTTTTCATACATATGTGTGTGTGCGTGTGTGGGTTTTTTTTTTTTTTTGAGACGGAGTCTCATTCTGTCGCTAGGCTAGAGTGCAGTGGTGCATTATTGGCTCACTGCAACCTCTGCTGCCCAGGTTCAAGCAATTCTCCTGCCTCAGCCTCCTGATTAGCTGGAGTTATAGGTGCCTGCCACCGCACCTGGCTAATTGTTGTAGTTTTAGAAGAGACGGGGTTTCACCATCTTGGCCAGACTGGTCTTGAACTCCTGACCTCATGATCCACCTGCCTCAACCTCCCAAAGTGCTGGGATTACAGATGTGAGCCACTGTGCCTGACCCTTTTTTTCATATATTTAAGAACTTTTTATATTTCCTTTTCTATGACCTGTCTCCTCAAATTATTTTGAATAATTTTCAATTGCCTCTTTTTTCCACCCTTACTGATTTGTAGGATTTTCTTTTTTAAATCAGGTAATGTAGCAATTTGAGATATGAGCTTCCAATTTTTTTCCATTTATACTTCGGCTTTCCTTACCATAATTTTTGCCATGCAGAAATGTTTAATTTTTATTTTATTTAATATAACAAACTTTTCTTTGATGGCTTCTACATTTGTGACACAGTTATAAAAGACTTCCACCAGCTGAGGTTATAAGAAATTTTATCATAATTAAAAAATTTATAGTTTTTTCATTTAAATTTTTAATTCATTTGGCAATTATCTAGGTATAGAATATGAGGAAATCATTTGACTTCTCTCTTGACTTTTTAATTTATGACTTTGCTATTTCAAGTTTTTATTGAGTATCATTTATGTACAAGGAATTTCGGTGGGTGTCCCTCATAGGGCATATTAAAACTTAGTAGGATGACTAGGATTTCCAAAACAAATAATGAAAAAGCATCAGAAGTGTTATGGAAGAGATATTTTGGAATACATAGAAAGGAGTGATTCATTCTTTCCTTGTATAGGAAAGAACAGGACTCAGAATAAGGAAATATTTATACCATACTCATTTTTGAAGTCAGAAATATCTTAAAACAGTTTAGTTTATATGAAACACTAGCTGAAGGATTTATTTAGCAGTCCATCGCCTTAACCACTCGGCCACCTCGTCCTACTGAAGGATTTATTTAGAAGAACAGATATAGTCTGAATTACAAGAATGTTGATGTACAGAGTGAATAGATAACTGATATGATTCCCGTTTATAAGATTGGCAACTTTCTACTGATATCTTTCAGCAAAGTAAAAATAAGTAAGCAAATAAATAAGACTAAGAAAACTAATTTGAGAAAGTCAGTTTTCAAGATGTTGGAGAGGTAGTAATGAGAACACGTGGACTCAGGGAGAGGAACATCACACACACTGGGAACCGTTGGTGGGGGTAGGGGAGAGATAGTGGGGTTGGGGAGGGACGGAGGGTGGGGAGGGATAACATGGGGAGAAATGCCAGATATAGTATGTACCTAAAGTAAAATAAAAATAAAAATTAAAAAAAAAAGAACACTAACTTTCAACTATGTGATTTTGGAACTCTCTTTGAGAAGAAAACAAAGAGTAATTAATGAAGATTTTTTAAAAGGCCAAAGTAATAACAACAAAAGCCTCAGATAACTTGAAAGGTGATAGAATAAACTGGGAGGTGATCACAATAAAGAAACTTAATCATGTGCAGAAATGTATAGTACTTTGTACAGCCAATAAAAGCAGAATTTTCAGTCAGTCTTTAGGACTTTAATGCAGGGGACAACAAATATGTTTCATATACCCAAAGGACATAACTAATAAGAGAAGAGCTTCAGTTTTGAAAGTAAAATAAAATGCATAAGTTTACATAATCTTCAGGAAATTGAACACAATTCCCATGTTAACTACAAGCAGGCAATTGCTTTCAACTAGAAAGATAAGAAAGTCTTTTAAAAACAGTATAGATATATAACTTTGTTGTTAAACATGCATAAACAGTGTTAAGAGAGTAAAGAATTAGGAAGACAATATTGAGGAAAGGTGTGTGGATTATATTTCAAATGTATATATGTATGTATGTGTTGTAAGACACACACATATAATGGTGGAGTGATGGGTTTTGTTTCCAGAGAGCCAAAAGAAGTATAAACTTTTTAATCTTCAAATTTTGACACAGGCTTTTGCCTTTCATTCATAAAGAGGAATATTATTCTTTTCCTTCATAATCAAATGCCCAGGTTTCCATGCTGGTTCCAGTGAATGTATGACTGTTGCTAGAGATTCTGTATTTTACAGATTTGATATTTTACCTAATATTTTACATCTCTGTCACCGTTGGAATATGTTTATGAGATCTGGGCTTATCACCAGTGTACATACTTGTCTTTCTGTTCACCACTAAGTTTTAGAAGATAATGGCAGAACGCAATAAAACATCACACAGTTGCCTAGCCAGTTCTATACCTAGATGTCAGTGCTGCTGAAATTGAATTGTGAGGTGGCAGGAAAGGTTGCTGTGGATTAACAGGAAATATTTGACAGTTCAAATTTTGTGTATAAAAGTTAGTAGTGTCAATATATAATGTATAATAGATGGCACTGTGAATGTGCATGTCACTCATGCATTTAGAACCTCTGTACACTTTAAATATTGTGGGGAATAGGAGCTATCAGGGCTTTTTAGACTGAAGATTAAGAATTGGAGGTCTTACAGTCACCAGTTAGTGATCATCCTGTTTAGTCACATTATTTTGTAGTAGGAGAGTGAAACCTAAAGAAGTAATTTTTCTGTGTGTACAAAGCAAATTTGGTGGCAGAGATTAATAATCAGGTTTATGTCTTGTTTCATGGCTTTTTTTCAGCACATGTTGTTTTTTCACCGTTGTGGTTTTCAGCTCTCAGTGTACCATGTGTGATTCTTGGTAAAAGTGCAGATTCCTGATCTCCAACCTCAGAAATTTTGGTTTAGCAGGCCTGGGATGTGGGCCTAAATATCTCAGATGCAGATGACTCTTGTGGCCGGCACACTTTAAGAAGGCTAGACCATGTCATGCATGAAACTGAAATCATAGAAGTTTTATATCCAAGGTCACACATGTAGGAAATGGGGAAACCAGGACTCCTATCCACTCCTCAATATGTTTTTTGATGTATAGTTTTTTACATTCTAGAAATTGAAGTGACTTACACTAGCTAGAGGTTTGGAACAAGATTTGAGAAGCATCTAAAATCAACATGATACTAGTTCCTAGGGTGATGTATACTTGTTAATAAAAAGTAAAATTGCCCAGCATGAGCCAGCTTTAATTAGCATTTCAAAAAAGTAAGACTGTGCAATCTAATATTTGAAAATTGATTTAATTTAGAACTGATAGTAATTTAAGTATTGGTATTCCATCTTTATTCCTGTTGAGCAACCTGGGTGGCCTTATCTTCCATGGCAGTAGAATTTATAATTACTTCAAACTCTGCCTTTAGGTAACTTAGAATCTTATAGAAGATACAACTTATAAACAGATTTAAAGAATGATATTTTAAAATGTGATTATTAAATAATCACTCGTGTAGCTCTAGATCCTCTAATAGTTTAGAGAAAGAGAGACAAGTTTCAGTCATAACTGTTGAGAGAAGCCCCTTTGATGGGGCTTAACCTCAAGGGAGCCCTCCTTGTCTGATCAAATGTCATCAGACAGAAGGGGGCCAGTGAGTGTGGAAATTACTGATAAAAATGAAGAAAGATGTCTTTGTCCTTTTGTGCCACTTTAGCAAAATACCATAGATTAAGTAATGTATAAAAAATTAAAAAAGTAGTCTAGGCATGGTGGCTCATGCCTGTAATCCCAGCATTTTTGGAGGCTGAGGCAGGTGGATCTCCTGAGGTCAAGTGTTCGAGACCAGCCTGGCCAACATGGTGAATCTCTACTAAAAATACAAAAACTGAGCCAGGTGTGGTGGCATGTGCCTGTAGTCCCAGGTACTTGGGAGACTGAGTCATGAGAATCACTTGAACCCTGGAGTCAGTGGTTGCAGTGAGCCGAGCTCACACCACTGCATGCCAGCCTAGGTGACAGAGTGAGATTCTGCCTCAAAGAAAAAAATTTTTTTTCTCACAGTTCCAGAGGCTGGAAAGTCTAAGACCAAGGTGCTGGCAACTTTGGCTGTCTGGTCAGAGCTGTATCCTCCAATGAGGACGATACTCAGGTGTCCTGACGTGGTAGAAGGCTGAAGAGTAAGAGAGCTGAAAGCTGCAAGAATTCTATTTTTGTAAAGAACTTAATCTCATTCATAAGAGAGGACCCTCATGGCCTAATCACCTCTAAAATGTACCAGCTCTTAATTTCATCACATTGGCAACACCTTAATTTTAAAAGGGACGCTTTGAAACCGTAGCAGAAGGTTAATGAAAACTTAGTATTTGCTGGGAATGTAGGCATGGGGATTTTATTAGTGAGTTACTGGTTGAAAATATACAATGATGTATACAAAATATACAGTGACTCTAATGGAAAGGGTAGTAGTGTTTGTGAATGAAGAATTTAAGTGTCAGTGGGTAGCAAAGAAAGGAAGCAGTTATTTGGATGGTTATACTTGCGATTAGAGGTTCTTCAGTACACCACCCAGTCTGTTTTCTTTTGTTTCTGCATCCTTACAGTTTATTTGAATAACTCAAATTCTTGTCTGAAATGCTTTGTCAATTCCTCCAAATTTGCACCAAGGCAAACAGTTAATCTGAATCCTAGCAGTGAATAATTGAACAGCTTAAAACATGAACTGGAAAGGATGACTGGAACTGAAAAATCAATAAGCTTAGGGAAAAAACAACTTGTAAAAGCTTATTCAATAAAAGAAAAGAATAAATCAAGAATAATAAACATTCAGTTGCTTGAATAATCATTTTACTTTGAACAATATAAATTTCAAAAAATTGATAGTATTCTGTGTATACATGAAAGATTTCTAGATTTGAAAGGTTACAGCAGAATAAAGGCAGTACAAGCCAAAAAAAAATAAAATAAAATAAGAATTCCTTCTAGCATAACAAAAGTCACTTTAGGGAAATGATAAACTTTAGTGTAGATATATTATTGAATTGAAGAGGTGTTGGCATTCCAGGGAAGCATCTGGGGTCTCTAAATATCATTCCGCCGAAACAGCATGATTGTGATTGCTGATTAATAATCCAGGAATAGTGACATCTGAATATGGTCTATAGTGATTTAAAAGGGCTTGTGACCACCTTCCCATTTGAAACTACTAGACAGTTTCCAATTTAATAATCTCAGTTGCCTACTATGAAAATGAGGATTGTTTGGGGGAAAATAGTCTATTATTTTAAGTTAGATATCTTCCATTCACCAGAAAGCACTATCCAGATTCTAAGATAATATTTCAGTATATTGACCATATGGCAAAGCACTTACTATATATAGGTAATTTGAAAGTATACCAGTTCTAAAACAAACAAAAGGATGTGGTCATATATAGCAGTGGTAATACATAAACAGTTAGATCTTGAGTATAGTTAATATATTGACTGTGGAGTTATCTGATTAATAAAATAAAAACAAAAACTAACCTGTGATATATAGGTTACTTACAACTTTATATATATTGTTAGATTTGGAAGGAACCCCATTTTTACAGAGTGACAAAACTGAGTTCTGGAGAGATGAATTGACTAGTTATTGACAGAGATAAATAGGCACCAGGATAGATAAACTTACAAAGTGACTTAGAAGAGTAGAGGAAGAACCAGTTTCAGCGCCAGATAGTATACTTAGGGCAGGACTTCACTCACCTCATTACCCTCTCTGTTAAGTCATCATCTCTGCTCCTCTACTTAGGCCAATCTAGTTGAGGTATCACCAGAGGCAGTTTCTGTAAGGGGGAATCAGGGACCTGGAAAGCTATGATAATGCACCCCAAAGTATACAGTCCTGCAAAACTTCCTACACTTACAGTCAGATCTTTCTTTCCTCCTTTCCTTCCTTCTCTTTCCCACCTCTCCCCTCCCCATCTCTTTCCTCTCCCACCTCTCCTCTCCCCTCCCTACCTCTCTCTTTCCCTTACCTCCCCACCTCTCCCCTTTTTTCTGCTTTTGAGACAAGGTTTCTCTCTGTTGTCCAGGCTCTGCTGTGCAGTGGTGTGGTCATAGCTCACTACAGCCTTCCACTCCTAGCCTCAAGTGGTCCTCCCACCCTGGCCTTGCAAAGTGCTGGGATTAGAGGCGTGAGCTATTGCACCTTGCCAAGCTAGATCTTTAACTGCCAGCCTGTGGTTTGATTCATTGCTGTCAAGGTTGAATGTTCCTGTGTTAAGTAAGAATTAACAATGTTGGGGACTTCATATATTTATACTGTGAAGAGAAATTCTTTCCCTTTGTGAAATCTTGAAATACCTTTGGTTACATACTATTTTTTACAGTTATTATTTAGTATATTTAAAACATTTTGTATTTTCAAATTGCTTCTTAATATCATGAGTTAAGGCTTCTAATAAGTTGCGCTTGTTATGATTATAAATTATAACTAATATCTGATGTAAGTACAAAATATGTAATATATATAAGAAGTAGCTCTGGCTCTTGAATAGAGTCAGTGTGTGTGTGTTTGTGCACATGTATGTGTCTGTACATGCATGTATATGTATGCATGCATAATCATATAGTCATGTATAATTATATATGATTTATACAAATGTGACCTCTATATATGTATATGTTTACACTTACACCAAAATGCTCACACTTACTTGCTTTCTTAGATATTTAGGGAAAGCATTAGATTGAATCTAGATTATAAGTATCTTCACTAGGGGGTTTGCTTCTTGGGGGTAGACATTTTTAATAACTCTTGCTCTTTTCATTTAATAGACACCAAATGAAACATTTGTTGCTTGCCCTGATTTGGGGACTGGATAAATGGATATATTTCCCTAAAGGATAATTAAGGTCAGGGTGCTTTGTGTGTGTATAAGTCAGTCACTTTGTCTAGAGGAGTGCTGAGCTGCAACCACCAATAGCTGCCTTGACCCTGAAGTAGCTGCTCTTTACACGAATGAAGAATGAAGCTCATGGTCAGCATGACCACTGCTTCCCAGAAATATAAATTTTCTCACTGTTGTGAATACTTAAGTCTCATGCTGGCTGCTCTACTACTACTCTCCTTTTCTTCTCTTCACTTTGTTTATAGTAACTTTGTCTCTGCCCTGTGCACCCAGATGCATCTCAAAAGTTGTCACCTGCAGAGATGCTATTTGGTGAAGATTTGAAACCTCTTAAGAGTTAAGAATGATCCTTTATCTTCAGCATCAATGACAAACCTGTTAGAAACATATTTCTGGTTGAGATATTGTAATACAAATGAAGCTTTGTGAAACAGATGACCTGATTGTTTCATGTGCGTTTATATTATCCATATTGATTTGCTCCACAGGATCAAATAATGATGATTATACACTCGTGTTGAAAAGAAATGCATTCAATTCACAGCTAAGGAAGTTTGAAAGTGATTTTTTTCCCCCAACAGAAGTCAGAATGTATTCGTTTTTTCTCTGCATTTCCTTCTTAGCTTAGAGTTACCTCTTGTGGCTTCCTAATTTCATTGCTACCACATTGTCCGAGTCCTCATCATCTCAGACCTGAGTTACTATATGCTTAATGCTTGTTTCTCCTGTTTCTAGTTCATTCTATATACTGTATACTTCAGCGCACATTTATTTACTATGGTGGTGATAGTGGTGATAAGGTTTTAGTTCTAGACTAGATATCATAATTCATCAGAAAGTGCACAAGAAGGGTATTGGTTTGTAATTTTTAGAGCACTAACTTTAAAATAGCCCCCCACCCAATTTAAAAATAATTGTTGACCTATAACATAATACAATACTGCTTTAGATGTTGAAAACATTTAATATATTTACTGAAATGAAATATTTTGTTGATTTAAAAATTGTGCTATGATGGTGGGATATGATAATGGGATGACTCTAGAGAGGAGCAAATCCGTTATGTAGCAGGTTCATTGTCCAAAGAGAACCGCTTCTGGGAACGAGTAGAGCCCTTCTTGAAATTAACATTGTAATAATCACAGTGCAGCAAAGAGCATTTAAATCATAGTGATGCCTCTCTCCTTCCTTGCTTCCTTGATGTCCAGTGGTATACAATTCAAAAATATCTGGTGAGTAGTATAACATTTCTCTGATTTTCCTCTTTCTTTTCTTCATCTCCAGGTTCATCTTAAATGAACCTCTCCTTGGTCCCATAAGGCCAGTCTGTTTTTGCATTCCTCAGTTCTGATTTCTTTTGGCAGGAGGACTAGATGTGGTTGACAGATTATATCTGAAAAGGGCTTTGGTAATTGCTCGTTCTCTTCGGCGACTGTGTTGCTGACAGATGGGCACAGTGAATATTGAAAGTGTTCTGGACCTCCGCTTACTCCTTCAGCTCATGAGTGGTGAGCACTGCCAGCATTTTTCTTATTGTCTATTAGCAAATTTAAAAAGAATTGCTTGGATCTTTACATCTTTTTGGACCTGTAACTAAATCACATGTATGGCTAGGTTCTCTCCCACCTCTTCTACTCCCCCGGTTATGTATTTTTTGGAATAGAGAAAATTCTCAAGATGTTAGTGCAGGCTGGCATGAATGAGTGCCAACAGTTCTTACAGACTTGTTAAAAGATTTATTTTTTGCCTGAGAATTACACATATGGCCTAGAATGATAATATTAGGATCTGTGTTGGTTGAGATAATTGGCAGATCACACCTTAAGAAAAGTGATTGGTTGGCTTGTTTCTTAATTTTAATCTGTTGTCTCCGTCACAGTCAAATTAGCATTATGTAGTATATTACTACACTGAAAAAATTATTTAACCCATTTATAGATGGCATCTGTCAGTTGCGTTTGAATTATTTAAAACATTTTCTTACATTGGCCAATTTAGTAACAGCAAGCAAAACCAAAATGAGCAAAGGAGAGGATCCCAATAATCTCATATCTGTAAAGCAATGATTTCTCAAGGGGGTAGAGATAACCTGCCTAGATATTGCTAAATGTGGTCTCACTCAGTAGAAAAAGAAACAGTCAGAAGTGAGCAGTGGGAACTGTGAAACCACCTCAATGAAGACTTGTTGCCAACATGGAGATAGAGGATATTGGTCTACACTGTACTGTTGGAGAGGTAACTGTGAGGCCATTACACCTAGACGGCCCTTCTGTGCACAACAAGTCTTTACTGAACTCCTCGAGATTTAGGGCAAATTAATTCATGTGTTTTAAGATAAATTAATCTGGGTAGTCTGTTTTTTAAGATTAACTTGTTTTTTCTTGCTTTCCAGATCTGTTATTCACTGCTTGAGTGTATGTGGATGTGCGAGTGAGAGTGAGATAATATGCCCAGGGTTGGGTATCTCTTTTCATTTATTATTGAGCAAAGGAGAGGATACTCACATAGTTGTACGTACAGAAGTTTCCACATAGTAGTCTTTCACAGTGTGGGTTATGATAGATGTAATAAAAAAGAGTATACTATACAAGTGATAGAGCTGTGACAGACCTTTATTAAATTTGGTTTAAATTTATTAAATTTGGTTTAAAACTGTTTTTAAGACAACCATTTCTACAAATTATTCCAGGGATTACTATAAAATTAGAAGATCTCTTAGGTAGCATCTAGTGTGACTTAACAGCAGAGATAACTAAAGTCCCCAAAAGTTAAGTTACATGTTTAAGATTACACAACAAGTTAAGTCAGAGTATGAAGAACCTAGATCCTCTCATCCTTGTTCAGTACTTTTGGTTCTAATGTTGCCTCCTATTACATTCTCAGTCTGGGGGAGTTGGCTGTAAATGTCAAGGGTATGCTGTTTGCAGTCTAATTTAGCAATTATGATCAATGTTTTCAATCATGTTTTAATAATAGAATTAAATACAGTTAAAGTTTGTTTTCCATAGGCCATAAATGTAAAACATGCTCAATACGTACTTGTTAACCGAATGAATGAAGCTGGTGGTTTTGTTTTACATACTTGCTTTTTCTGACTTCAAAAAAAAAAGTTAAAATCAGAAAAGAAACCAAGATAGATCCATCTGGCTTATTTGGAAGGACATTATTGCATAATGAATTCCAACACAATCACATTATGAAAGTCAGTGTTCATTATCACAGACAAATCCACATGGTAAAGATGATAGATTTTCAGAATAGCATAGGGGTTCTTTTATTAACCTTCCAATAAATAGGTGCAAATAGTTTTTCAACTGAACATACCTTTGAAATTATTATACTTATATTATTGTCTTAATTTGTTGAAATTGTCATATTTTTGTCATGTGATTGCCACATTGGATTCCAGAAAGAGGAGATTTATGATTCTATATTCCCTTATTGACCCTGTTTCTCCCTTTTAAATCAGTTTCACCTCTCCTCTTGTACTTACTGGGATTTTCATGAACGTACCTGACTGTCCTTTGTATGTAGAAAAAAGACTCTTTTCACTTTACTAAATTCTATAAAATTTTGAGTGTATTGCCTCTGGAGGCAGCACCACACATCTACAACCATCCGATCTTTGACAAACCTGACCAAAACAAGCAATGGGGAAAGGATTCCCTATTTAATAAACGATGTTGGGAAAACTGGCTAGCTATGTGCAGAAAGCAGAAACTGGACCCCTTCCTGACACCTTACATACACTAAAATTAACTCCAGATGGATTAAAGACTTAAACATAAGACTAACACCATAAAAATCCTAGAAGAAAACCTAGGCAAAACCATTCAGGACATAGGCGTAGGCAAGGACTTCATGACCAAAACACCAAAAGCATTGGCAACAAAAGCCGAAATAGACAAATGGGACTTAATCAAACTCCACAGCTTCTGCACAGCAAAAGAAACAGTCTTTAGAGTGAATCGGAAGCCAAAAGAATGGGAGGAAATTTTTACAATCTACCCATCTGACAAAGGGCTGATATCCAGGATCTACAAAGAACTAAAACAGATTTACAAGAAAAAAACAAGCCCATTCAAAAGTGGGCTAAAGACACGAACAGACACTTTACAAAAGAAGACATACACAAGGCCAACAAACATATGAAAAAATGCTCATCATCACTGGTCATTAGAGAAATGCAAATCAAAACTACATTGAGATACCACCTTACGCCAGTTAGAATGGCGATCATTAAAAATCTGGAGACAACAGATGCTGGAGAGGATGTGGAGAAATAGCAACACTTTTACACTGTTGGTGGGAGTGTAAATTAGTTCAACCATTGTGGAAGACAGTGTGGTGATTCCTCAAGGACCTAGAAATAGAAATTCCATTTGACCCAGCAATCCCATTACTGGATATATATCCAAAGGATTATAAATCATTCTACTATAAGGACACATGCACATGAATGTTCATTGCAGCACAGTTTACAATAGCAAAGACCTGGAACCAACCCAAATGCCCATTGATGATAGACTGGACAGAGAAAATGTGGTACATATACACCATGAAATACTATGCAGCCATCAAAAATGATGAGTTCGTGTCCTTTGTAGGGACGTGGATGAACCTGGAAACCATCATTCTCAACAAACGGACACAAGAACAGAAAATCAAACACTGCATGTTCTCACTCATAGGTGGGTATTGAACAGTAAGAACACATGGACACAGGGGAGCATCACACACTGGGGTTTGTTGGGGGGAAATAGGGGAGGGACAGTGGGCAGTGGGGAGTTGGGGAGAGATAGCATGGGGAGAAATGCCAGATATAGGTGATAGGGAGGAAGGCAGCACATCACACTGCCATGTGTGTACCTATGCAACAATTCTGCATGTTCTTCACGTGTACTCCAAAACCGAAGCGATAAAAAAATTTTTTTGAGTGTAGTTCCCAGATGGCTAATTATTTATTTGGTGGCTAAAAAATCCAGCCTCTTGTTCTCCAGTCACATTTGTGATTTTTTGATCTTAAGATATATTTCTGTATCTCGTATGACTGATCATAGAATTTCCAGCCATTATATTTCTTATCACTATGGTTAACTTGAATATAATAACATGATGTTAAAATATATATAACCCTGACATGGTGATATACTTTTGAAAGCTCCCTGTATTAACAGGTTATTTGTACCGTTGCATCAAAAAGAGTTGTCTCACTTCAGAGGATTATTAATTAATTTGCATGAATGTATTCATGCTTGAAAGTTGAAGTAGTGCACTATTAGTTTTATAAAACAGTTGGAATAGCTGTCAGAGTTCTTAATGTTCTTTGCAGTGTTAGAGCTACAGTTTCCCAGCGCATTGAAAGAAAAAGCAAAGAAACAAATCTTTAATAGTGTTACATTTCTCTTGTTCTCTTGGGCTTGTAATGAAGAACAGATGTTAAGGTGGTGTTGAAATCAGTTTGGAATCATGAGAAAATAAAATACACCTCTTTGAGGTAGCTAGGGCAAAATGACTTTGCAGTGCCATTACTGCTCTGCCCCTATCTGAGAAAATGCTCCTTGTGCTCAGTAGCTCTTGTTAACCTGCAAAACTCTAGAATTACATAAATAATGAATGGATGCAAAATGCATTGGTTTTTGTAATGTAGATGAAGGTAAGATGTCCTGTCAGGACTGAAATTTGCATATTAGAATAATTTAGTTATCCTATCTTGTTATTTAAAGCAATAAATGATGAATATTCATGGTTAATTAAAATATTAATGGAATACTGATACTTTAGTTTTAGGTCTCTAGCCATTTATAAAGAGTTTCATTTAAACTTGATTAGCAGTGAAGGGATACTTTAGCATAGTGTATAATGTATTGGCATTTTGCTCTGAAATGAAAATACAGTACCTGACATGAGTAAATAATTTGCTTACTCATGTAATTCATCATTTCTTTTGATAAGAAAACATTTTCTTTTTGTATAGACTAAAACAGGAACATAGTATATGTATATTTGGTGTTGAAGTACTCTTATTTTTTTAAGCACTAGTATTTATCTTTATTATGTGGTTGGAGTTTTATTATTTAGTTGCTTCAATTGACTTTTAGACTTGAAAAAATTTTTAAGTGTACAATGCATATAAAATAAAATTTACTGGCCGGGCACGGTGGCTCAAGCCTGTAATCCCAGCACTTTGGGAGGCCGAGGCGGGTGGATCACGAGGTCAAGAGATCGAGACCATCCTGGTCAACATGGTGAAACCCCGTCTCTACTAAAGATACAAAAAATTAGCTGGGCATGGTGGCGCGTGCCTGTAATCCCAGCTACTCAGGAGGCTGAGGCAGGAGAATTGCCTGAACCCAGGAGGCGGAGGTTGCGGTGAGCCGAGATCGCGCCATTGCACTCCAGCCTGGGTAAGGAGAGCAAAAACTCCGTCTCAAAAAAAAAAATAATAATAAAAATAAAAAAATTTACTATATATATATTTTTTTTTTTTGAGATGGGGTTTTGCTCTTGTTATCCAGGCTGGAGTGCAATGGCGCCATCTCAGCTCACGGCAACCTCCACCTCCTGGGTTCAGGCAATTCTCCTGCCTCAGCCTCCTGAGTAGCTGGGATTACAGGCATGCGCCACCATGCCCAGCTAATTTTTTTTTTGGTATTTTTAGTAGAGACGGGCTTTCACCATGTTGACTAAGATGGTCTTGATCTCTTGACCTCGTGATCCACCCGCCTCGGCCTCCCAAAGTGCTGGGATTACAGGCGTGAGCCACCGTGCCCGGCCCTAAAATTTACTATCTTAACCACTTTAAAGTGTGGAATGTTACTAACTACATTCATAGTGTTCAACTTTCACCACTGTCCATCTCCAGAACTCTTTTCATCTTACAAAATTGAAGCCATATCCATTAAACAATAATTCCCCATTCTCTCTTTCCTCAAGTCCCTAATAATCACAGTTTTACTTTCTATGAACTTAAGTCCCTTGACTCATAGAAGTGAAATAATATAGTGTTTGGCTTTTTGCCAGTGGTTTATTTCACTTAGCATAGTGTTCTCAAGGTTTATCCATGTGGCAGTATGTGCCAGGATTTCCTTACTTTTTAAGGCTGCATAACGTTCCAAAGTAGGCATATACCACCTTTTGTTTGTTCATTCTTCTGTTGATGGACATACATTTTAAATGTGTGACTTACATGGCATGTAAATTATTTGGGTTGCTTTCAGCTTTTGGCTTTTGTGGATAATGCTGCTCCACGAACATGGGTATACAAATTGTTTTTGAGACCCTGATTTTAATTCTTTTGTAACCTACTCAGAAGTGGAATTGTTGGATCATATGATAATTTTTTCGAGGGATCTCTCTACGGCTTTCCATATGACTACAACATTTTACTTTTCCACCAATGGTGCACATAGGTTCCAATTTCTCTACAACCTAGCCAACTCTCCTAAATTTCTGTTTAATATATTGATTTTTAAGTTATAAAAGTTGCATATTCTTATTGTAGAGATTCAAGCGATTCAGAGAAGTGTAAAGTAAACTTGAAAATTTTTCTTTATTTTCCTTTTGACTCTTAAAACATTGATTAACACTGATCGAATCAGGCCCAAGAAGAGGTTTCAAATTCCTCTAAAAATCTTCCTAAGAAAGGTTTTTATCACCTTTCCACACAAATCTGTAGATAGTTATCCTTTCTTTTGAGCTTCTCTTTTAGGTTATTGTATCTTAGTGTAGTAACTTCCGTTTAGTGAATGATGCTGAATGTGGATTTGTGTCAGACACTGTACTAGCCACATGTTTTTCAACTGTATAGCATCAGCAGTGCCTAAGTCATAGTGCCTGGCAAGTCATAGGTCTTCAAAATAGATATGATACATGAATACACATGTCCGTTCTGGGAGGAACTTTTCAGGAAGTAACTAACATGGAGCTCTGTCCTTCCCAGTGCTGTATAAGGAGTCTCTCGCTGGTGTGGCTTTGAGCATACATTTTCCATACTGTAAAATATAATATTGCTTTAAGGCATACACTGGGCCTATAAAGACTGATTAAGTGTTTCCTGCGGCTTTTGATACAGAATCAGAAAATGTTTGGACCCACCAACTATTTTCTGGTTTGTTAACACTGGCTCAGAATTATGGAAGTTTGAATTTGGCTTGAAGCTATGAGATGATTCAGTGGAAACCTTATTTGATATCTGAAGAGACTGACATAGTTAAAGACTTTTACTATTGTTAGGAACAGCACTGTTTTTAAACCTTTATTTTAGGTCAGGGGTACATGTGCAAGTTTGTTAGGTAGGCAAATTGCTTGCCGCACGTGTACAGATTATTGCATCACTCAGGTGATAACCGTAGTACTCACAGGTGCTTTTTGATCCTCACCCTCTGTATTAGTTCATTTTCACAGTGATATGAAGAATGACCTGAGACTAATTTATAAAGAAAGAGGTTTAATTGACTCACAGTTCTGCATGGCTGGAGAGGCCTCAGGAAACTTATAACCTTGGTGGAAGGTGAAGGTTAAAGAAGGCATGTCTTTTCATGGCAGCCTGAAAGAAAGAGTGCAGGGTAGATGGCCACTTTTAAACATCAGGTCTGGTGAGAGCTTCCTCACTATCATGAGAACAGCATGGCAGAAATCTGCTCCCATGATTTAATCGCCTCCTACCAGGCCCCAACCCTGACATGTAGGGATTACAATTTGAGATGAGATACCAGTGGAGACACAGAACCAAACCATATTACCCTCCTCCCTACCTCTATACACAAGTAGGCCCCTGTGTCTCTTGTTCCCTTCTTTTTTTTTTTTTCTTTGAGACGGAGTCTCGCTCTGTCACCAGGCTGGAGTGCAGCGGTGCGATCTTGGCTCACTACAACCTCTACCTCCTGGGTTCAAGTGATTCTCCTGCCTCAGCCTCCTGAGTAGCTGGGACTATAAGTGCAAACCAGCATGCCCAGGTAAGTTAGTAGAGACGGGCTTTCAGCACCTTGGCTTCCCCATGTTGGCCAGGATGGTCTCGATCTCTTGACCTTGTGATCCACCCACCTCAGCCTCCCGAAGTACTGGGATTACAGGCGTAAGCCACCATGTCCAGTCTCATGTTCCCTTCTTTTTGTCCACATTTACTCTGTTTAGCTCCCACTGGTAAGCAAGAACATCATGTGATATTTGGTTTTCTGTTTCTTTGTTAGTTCCACTTAGGATAATGGCCTCCAGCTCTATTCATGTTGCTGAAGAGGACGTGATCTTGTTCTTTTTTATGGCTGTGTAGTATTCCATGGTGGATATGACCACCTTTTCCTTATCCAGTCTACTGAAGAACAGCACTTTTAAACAATGCTCTTTATTTTTCAAAGCCTGACTGTTAAAGTGTCTTATATTATAAATGTTACTGAAGCCTTTATATCCAAAACAAAATCAAAGAGACTGCTTTGCAGTGTTGTTAAAATCCGTTTTTTCCAAATATAGTTAATCAAATTAAATTCACCTAATGATATTTTGATAGTCCTTACGGGGTCACAATCACTCTATTTTCTTATTTTAAGTAAGGAGAAGTGTAAATGAGTTTTTTCTAATGTTATTTATGTGTGCAAAATGATGAGATACCTTGCTATTTTAGCGTAAATATAAATAATGATCATGGAGCTAATGATTAAAAATAAAAAATTAAGAAAAAGACATTTTAAATGGTAACAGAAACAAATCACAAGGACCAGAATTACCCTATTTCTCAAGCAATCGGAAAATTTTCGAAACAATAATTAACATGTTAAAGGAAAAAAAGAAATAGAGTCTAAAGAAATACAAAAGAGTTCATGGGTTTTGAAGAGTTTCATACTTTGCAGATGAATTGCATCCTTTGGGAAATAACAGTATATGTAGAAGTTAAGAAATATCAGTACTATGTATTCTTTAGTGTTGTTTAACAGCTTTTTTGAGAACTAATTCACATGTCATGTAAGTTACACATTTAAAGTGTACTATTCAGTGGTTTTAGTATAGTCATTGAGTTGTACAGCCATTGCTCTGTTCTAATTTTACAGTAGACTATTTTTCTTTTAGAGTCTTTTTCCCCCTCTATTTCTGCATATTCTTACCAAGACCCTCTCTTCTTCTCTATTTACATTTGATTTCTTTGAGACCTTGCCTATTTTTTTTTGGCTGTTTCAACTGTTAACTCTGATTTGAAACACTTGTCCTACACTCCAGCTTGTTCTTCTCACTCCCGTAATGCTACTTTGATAATCTCTTATGCGGCCTGCTATTTTATGCATTCATTCAGCGTTTATTGAGGGTCTGTTGTGTACTGGGCACTGAAGAATGTTGGTTTAGCTGGGAGGATAGTTAGGTAAACAAGTAATGGTGACACTCCAGGGACTGAAATGCTGTTCAGGATGCTCTGGGAATGTAGAAGGGTACTTGAGAGGCACAGGGAAGGTTTTGCAGGAAAAAGAACTCTTGAGCGGAATCTCAAAGAGTGGGTAAGAGTTAGCCAGATGTACGAGACAGAGAATGCCAAGCAAACAGATTATCGGATATGAAGCTTCTAAAATTTGAAAGAACCAGTTTTATTTAGAGGAAAGTAACCAGTTCATTCAGTGGCATGTCTAGGAGAGAAAAAGTGAGAGGCGCCATTGAAGGGAGAGATGGGGAAAGGCCTAATTTTGAAAGGCCTTGAATGCCATACAGGAATATCACCATTATCCTGATGGCAGAAATAGCCTTTGAAAGATTGTAAGTGGAGGAAGAAATGATAAAGCTGGTGATGGATTTTAAGCAGCGGTGTGGTATGATCAGACGTTAGCGGGAGGTCTGAAGGTAAATTTGGAAAGCCAAGGCGAGGAGGAAGGGTGTCTATGAGGTAGCTGTGGTTGCTTCAGTTAGAGATGATGGACTGTGGCCGTATCCGGAAGCTAGTGACCGTTTGGGTTGGGGGGAAAAGAAGGGTTATAAAGGACAGGGAGGAGCGTGAGATGACTATGGCTCAGAAAATTGCATGCTGGAGGGTTTAACTTTGGTGGAAGAAGGAGAGGATGTAGAGAAGAGGAGCTCAGATTTGGACTTGTTGAATTTGGGATGTATGAGCTATGTAGGTGAAATCTGGAGAGATGTCTGGCCCATACATGGCTTTGAGTGTCATTAGTATTCAGATGGTTGTTGCTATCATGATTGTGTGTTTGATCAGAGATAGAGTAAGAAGAGCAAAGAATTGAGAATAGAATCTTGGAATACTAAGGAGTATCACCATTATCTTGAAGGCAGAGATAGCCTTTGAAAGATTTTAAGTGGAGGAAGAAATGATAAAGCTGAGGATGGATTTTAACAGAACCTTGGGGGACCCCAGCAGGTGAAAGATTTTGAAGGTGGAGGAGACACTCCTCATCATCTGCTCAAAACTCTTTTCTTCCTAAACTTTCTTGTTCACTCAAAATAGGGTCATTCTCATTGTAGTTGAAGCCAGAGCCGGGAGTCTTCTCTCACAATTAACTTTGCCTAATCTCTCATCAAATTCTTTTGCTTTTTTTCTGCGCGGTGCTTTTCAGATCTACCCTTTCTTTTCTCCCACTTGTATCACTATTTTTTAGGTCTTTTTTTTTTTTTAACCTATTTCAGTTTTTTTTCTAACCTGTCTTGTCTCCTGATTTTTCTGTCAGACTTCTTTTTTTGAGATAGAGTCTTGCTCTGTCGCTCAGGCTGGAATGCAATGGCAGGATCTTGGCTCATTGAAACCTCCGCCTCCTGGGTTCAAGCAATTCTGCTGCAGCCTGTAGCTGGAATTACAGGTGTGTGGCACCATGCCCAGCTAATTTTTGTATTTTTAATTGAGACAGGTTTTCGCCATGTTGGCCAGGATGGTCTTGAACTCCTGACCTCAGGTAATCTGCCCGCTGCGACCTCCCAAAGTGCTGGGATTACAGGCGTGAGCCACTATACCTGGTCTAGATTTTTATCTCTGTAATATATCAGAGTTCTATATAAGATTTCCAGTGACAAAGAAGAGTTCTACTGTGGAAAAAAAAGTTTGAAAGTATTCATTTATAAAAATACAGATCCTGGCATTCCAGGCCCTTTGGAGTCTCTCTCTAATTTATTTTTTCCAATGTAAATCTCAGCATAAACCTTAGGCTTCTGTTATTCTGTGATATTCAATCTTCCTGAATTTTTATCTCTGCCTTTTAAAATGCTGTTTCCATTACTTTTTTTACTCCTCACACATGCAAAGGTCAAATTCAATAATTTAAGCCTCATTTCCTCTTCGAAGAGGAGGCAGTGTGGTATTTTATAAAGCTTTGTGCAAATCCTTGTGTAGCTACCTATTATCTATGTAACTTCAGATGACGGACTTTCCTGAACTTTAGGTTTCTTACATTTCTTATGTAGGCTAAATTAATAAAGTGAATGATCTCAGTCCCCTGGGCATTCTCATTCATTCATTCATTTAAGAAATATTCTTTGAGAGGCCGAGGTGGGAGGATCATGAGGTCAATAGTTCAAGACCAGTCTGGTCAATATGGTGAAACCCCACCCTACTAAAAATACAAAAATTAGCCAGGGTGGTGGTACATGCCTATAGTCCCAGCTACTGGGGAGGCTGAGGCAGAAGAATCGCTTGAACCTGGGAGGTAGAAGTTGCAGTGAGCTGAGGTTGAGCTACAGAACTCTAGCCTGGGGGACAAAGCAAGACTCCATCTCAAAAAAAGGAAAAAAAAGAAATATTTACTTTGGCATTACTCTGGGCAGCAGTGACATAGCAGTGAAAAAAATCAACAAGAATGACTGTCATCAGCCAGGGATGGTGGCAAACACCTGTGGTCCCAGCTACTCGGGAGGCTGGGTGAAAGTATCACTTGAGCCTTGGAAGCTTGATGCTGAAATGAGCTGTGACCACACCACCATATGCCAGCTAGGGGACAGAGCGAGAACTTGTCTCCAAAAAACAGCTGTTATCATAGAGCTTATGTTCTGGAAGAGGAGATAAATGATAAGAAATACATACCTTTTTTTTTTTTTGAGACGGCCCTTTCTTGTTCTGTCACCCAGGCTGGAGTGCAGTGGTGAGATCTCGGCTCACTCCAACCTTTACGTCCCAGGTTCAAGGGATTCTCCTGCCTCTGCCTCCCTTGTAGCTGGGATTACAGGTGCATGCCACCATGCCTGACTAATTTTTTGTATTTTTAGTAGAGGCAGGGTTTACCATGTTGGCCAGGCTGGTCTCGAACTCCTGACGTCAAGTGATCTGCCTGTCTCGGCTCCCAAAGTGCTGGGATTACAGGCATAAACCACGGCACCTGGCCTAGAAATATAAACAATTTTAATAATGATAAGTGTTAAGGAGGAAAGGAAGACATGAAATAATCAAGAGGGATGGTAGAAATTTAATTTTTTTTTTTAAGTTTTAGATTCAGGGGTACATGCACAGGTTTTTTAGACAGGTAAATTTTGTGTCATGGGTGTTTCATGTACAGATTGTTTCTCCACCTAGGTAATAATTATAGTACCTGACAGGTAGTTTTTTGATCCTCACCTTCTTCCTTTCCTCCACCCTCAAGTAGGTCCCTCTGTCTGTTGTTCCCTTCTATGTGTCCATATGTATTCAGTGTTTAGTTCCCATTTACAAGTGAGAACATGAAGTGTTCAGTTTTCTATTCCTGTGTTAGTTTACTTACTATAATTTTCTCCATTATTGGGATAATGACTTCCAGTTCCATCCATGTTGCTACAAAGGATGTGATCTTCGTTTTTATATTTTTAGTGGCTGCATAGTATTCCATGGTATATATGTACCACATTTTCTTTATCCAGCCTACCATTGATGGGCATTTGGGTTGATTCCATGTCTTTGCTATTGTGAATGGTGCTGTGATATGGTAGAATGATTTATATTCTTTTGGGTGTATACCTAATAATGGGATTTCTGGGTTGAATAGATAGATTGAATGGGAAAGGCCTCTCTGAGAAGTTTTCTCTTCAGAAATTGGGAAATAGGTGACATAATCACAGTACAGTCATTGACATGCTGCTGCTGTCTATCTAGATATACTGGTTTTGCCAGATGTGCCCTCACCTGTTTTGTGGGCTGTTTGTATTCCTCATCTCATTTTTTTTGTTTGTTTCTTTGAGTCAGAGTCTCAGTCTGTCACGTCATATAATGACGTGATCTTGGCTCACTGCAACCTCTGCCTCCTGATTTCAAGTGATTCTCCTGCCTCAGCCTCCTGAATAGCTGGGATGCCTGGCATTTTTTTTTTTTCCCTTTCATATTTTTAGTAGAGATGGGATTTCATCATATTGGCCAGGCTGGCCTCAAACTCCTGACCTCAAGGGATCTGCCCACCTTTGCCTCCCAAAGTGCTGGGATTACAGGTATGAGCCACTGTGCCCGGCCCTCATCCCATTTTTATTGCAGTAAAAGTATAGTGACAAGGAATTGGTACAGTATCAAAATATAACAGGAGATAATGGAAAAGGCAAGACCTTCATGTCTAGGAAGAGGCTGGTGGAATTCTATGAAAGTTAAATATTTAATGCTTGTTTTGTCTAATTTTTATTAGTCCAGACACTTGCAAAATGAAAACCAGAAGAATAAAGACTACTTGCCTCTGCCAGGCTAGTGGTGTCTTTGAGTTTCATAATGAAAACTGGATCTCTGGGGAGAAATTGCTTGATCTCAGAACTAACTGAAGCTCTGGTACTCAGAGTGAAACTGAACTAGACTGGCCTTGGACCAGGTATGGAGTTAGCAGCCAATTTTATTGACATCATTTTTCTTGTATAAAAGATGTTTACATGCCAGATTGAGCAAAAATTAAGTAAAATGCCCAAGTTTTAGCACCATTGTTTGAACCTATCAACAAATTCAGATGGCTTGAATTTGTAATTAACAGTTAAATTCGTCCTCCAGATTTTTTTTTTAGCTTCCAGCATACCAGGCAGGAAATTGGAATTAGAAAGGAGAACTCAGGATGTGAAACTCTCATTTCTGGTTCAGTTTTTTTTCCCAAAGAAGCTATCCAGAGAAGAGTTAAATTTCCTGCCAACGAAAACATGAAAGCTATGTTGTTGCTATTGCTTTTGTTTTGAACTTTGCAAAAAGAAAAAAAAATTCCCCGAACACTACACTTTGATTAGTTCTTGCAGTGTTCTTTTTTCCCCTCAGGGGAGACTGTAGACTGTAATTTCATCACACAAAAAAACATGGTGCCTGTGCTCCAAGCAAAGTTTGAGTTTGTTTTTCCCTTGAGGATTTGACATTTTCTGTTTCCTGACATTTTTACCATTGTTAGACACACTTCTTTGTATATTTGCCCTATATTCATCCCCTAAGGGAAATTGTGTATTTTATCTACTGGAAGGCAGGAATGCCTTCTGTTTTGGGCAAGCCATTTAATTGTTCAAATAAATTCAGCTATAGTGTAATAGACCAATCATTAGGAACTGGGCCATGTGGCAGCATTTAGATTTATGAGACCAGGTTCTTAGCTCATTCCAAAAAAGAAATTAAATACTGTGGACACAAGATGAGTGATTTCCGTTTCTCCCTTCTTTATCCCCAGGGTTTCCCATTTTACCCTTTAAAAATATTAAGTGATATCCTAAATACAAACCAAATGCTATTTGTTTCGGTATTTATGGTTTGCTTATTTGTGGTTTTCTGTTTGGCAGTTAATAATTTACTTATCATTAAGAAAAATATTAGCAATTATTTTTTTGCCATTATTCTGTATTTTCTCTATAGAAACTCAATGTCCACATAAAAGGGAAATGAAGGCTTAACCACTTTTTTGCCTTCTTTTCAGCTTTTTGGATTTAATGTTAACTAATAGCTAAATATGTGGCCGAGTGTGATTGCTCACATGTGTAATCCCAGCACTTTGGGAGGCGGTGGCGGGCAGATCACCTGAGGTCAGGAGTTCAAGACCAGCATGGCTAACATGGTGAAACCCTGTCTCAATTAAAAATACAAAAATTAGCTGATCATAGTGGTGTGCACCTGTAGTTCTGGCTACTTGGGAGACTGAGGCACAAGAATCGCTTGAACCCAGGAGGTGGAGGTTATAGTAAACCGGGATCACTCCATTGCATGCCAGCCTCGGTGACAAGAGTGAAACTCCATCTCAGAATATATATATATATATATATATATATATATATATATATATATATATAAAATATATTTATATTTTATATATTATATATTTATATAGAAATATATAAAATATAAATATATATACCACACATATATATGTTTGTGTATATATGTATATATATGTGTGTGTGTATATATAAGTGTACATTGTGTCTGTGTATATGTGTGTGTATATATACACACAAGGGGGACTTTAAAAGCTCATGGATAAAAGGAAGTAAAAGATATAAAAAAGTATAAACGTATTTCCCAACATAAGCTCCATCAAGATCAGGACACTTTTATAAGTGATGGTATTGGCCATTTAGTCATTTCCTAAAGAACTGAGGGTCCTGGGAACCTAACCATGACAGTGCCGTCTTTTTTACATTAATAACTTAAGAAACATTGGTGGCCTTTAAAGATCAAGATTATCTGGAAATTTTTCTGCTAAAAGTTTGGCTAATTTTCTCAAAACTCTCTTGTAATAAGCGAATAGTATCATTCATTGGCCCTCTAGAAAGCTGATGAGAACGCCTTGATCACCTCAAAAAGCAGTTGCCATGACCTTTGCCCTTCACCTGTCCATTTTTGCTTTGACTAGATCCCTTCCACCTCTTGGGAGGCATTGCTTTGTGCTTTCTCTTCAGGATTGCACTTGCAAAGCCAAGTTCTGTCTCCTGTTAGAGTTCCTCAGAGAAGTGCTTCGAGATCTTGATCTTTCTTGTTTAAGATTTCCATTGAAAGCTCTGTTCTTGGTCTGCAACAGCTCTGAGCACAACAGTTTTGCCAAACAGAGTACAAAGTTTGCTCAGCTTTAATTTTCCAATCAGGAGTGTAGGTGAGCTGAACCAGATGGGGTATCTACCATATTGGCTATTGTTTGTGCTGTTAGTTGTCAGACCTCTTTAATTACGGCATGAACAAGATTTTTTCCTCACAAATTGATGTGTATGGCCTGCTGCTGTAGGATTCATCTTCAAGATTGTCTTGTCCCTTCTGAAAAGGAGTCATCTATTTATAAACTGCTGATTTCTTTGGGACATTATCCCCATAGTCTTTACATAAAGAATCAATAATCTTGATGCAGGATTTTTTGTTCCTTAGTTCACCTAAAATCCAAGTTCTTGTCTCACAACCAGGAAAAATTAGGCATGCAAACACATTGAAAGGTGAGAAGAGCAGAATTTATTAAAAGAAAGTCATCAGCAGAAAATAGGGGTTCCCGCTAAAAGGCTGCCACCTCGAGATTGAATACCAGGCCACCACATGCAAGCTGCAGACGCCTGGCTCCCCTCCTGGTCTATGGCTCAAATTTCTAGTGTCTCCACCCCATTCATCCAGTGCACATACTGGCCCCTGGTTCATGCAGGTTGTCTTATCTGCCTCTTGTATCTATCAGTTTCACCACTCTTCCACCCAAGCTTCACCATATTTTTTTCTATTTTTTAAATGTAATTAATTTATTATTTTTTTTTTAGGTAGGGTCTCACCCTGTCTCCTAGGCTGGAGTGCAGTATAATTTTGATATGGACAGGAAGTAGGTAAATACTAAGTAGAAAGGAGTGGGGTCCCTGGCAAGGGCTCCAACCCCAAGCCTGGACCCAGAGCCCAAAGTGAGAACATAAATTCCTGTTTTCCCACCCAAATGCTGCCTTTTCTAAAACCACCCTGGCCTTCTCTGCACCTATCCTATACCCATAAAAACCCCAGGCTCCACTGACAGAGGAGCAGGACAGAGTGGCAGAGAAGGAGAGAAGAGAAGAAGCAACTATATGTCAGGGAGAAGCAGCTTGACTTCAGAGGGATGCTTGATGGTGAGAATTCAGGGAATAGTTTGGCTGGGGATGGCTGAACCTCAGGGGAAGACCACCTTTCCACTGGATCCTCTTTCCAGCTTTCTATCCCTCTGAGAGCCACTTTCATCAGCAATAAAATCCCTTGCATCTACCATCTTCAATTCAGTCCTGTGACTTCATTCTTCCTGGATGCCGAACAAGAGCTTGGGATATGGAGGGCTGACACTCTGAGCTGTTAAAACACTTATCCATCTGTGGATGGCAAAGCTAAGAGAGCATACTGTAATATTCCCTCTGGGGTATCACCGATTATGGGCAGGGCACCTCCCTAGACACTGCCATGAGGCTGGTACAGGGTTTGTTCCTGCCGTAAGGCACTTGCCCCAGCCCCTGCACCTGGTCACCTGTGTGATCCCCTTCCTGTGAGGGGTTGAGGGCTGTGGGCTGAGTAAACGAGCCACCCTCTTTGAGAGTCCCTCAAAAGGGAACTATCTTGCTTCAATTGCAGCTTCTCTCTAGTTGCTGAGAGTATAGGCAGGTATCACCACACCTGGCTAATTTTTAAAATATTTTTTGTGGAGATGGAATCTCACTATGTCCCCCATGCTGGTCTCAAACTCCTGGCCTCAAACTGTCCTCCCACTTCAGCCTCCCAAAGTTCTGGGATTATAGGGTGAGATTCTGGGATTACAGGCCTTGGCACCCAGCCTTCACCATAATTTTGATTTTAATTCTGGCTTCAATTTTAGCAGAATTCATGTTGCTCTGTTAGAGGCTCTTTTTAAACTGATGTTTTATCCTTTTAGTACCTCAAAGGATCTAGTACCTACATCCTAGATACCTAGGTACCTAGATTTTAGTACCTAGATCTTGTTCAGGCATGCAGTACCAAGTTAGTACAAAACTTACTGTGATACAAAAAAATTTTTGAAACCCATATATAGTTTTTTTCCATATGCATTTTCTATGATTTTTTTTTTTGAGATGGGGTCTCGCTCTGTTTCCAGGCTGGAGTGCCATGGTGTGATCTCCGCTCACTGCAACCTCTGACTCCCTGGTTCAAGCTATGCTCCTGCCTCAGCATCCCAAGTAGCTGGGATTACAGACGTGTGCCACTATGCCCAGCTAATTTTTGTATTTTTAGTAGAGACAGGGTTTCACCATGTTGGCCAGGATGGTCTCGGTCTCCTGACCTCATGATTCATCCACCTTGGCCTCCCAAAGTGGGGGGATTACAGGCATGAGCCACCGTGCCTGGCCTACATTGGTAGGTATTCATTAAAGCTTAACCTTTCAAAATTAGGCATGTCTTTTGTTTTGGTGTCAGTAATTCTTGTTATTCTTGATTTTTTGTGAACCACTGGAGAGAAAAAGTGCTATGAACAGTCCTCGGTCCGGTATTGTGGTAAGCACTGTGATGCTATTGTTTCATTTTGTTTTTACAAGTGAAACAGGTAAATGAATCACATATTGGCAAGAAGAGATTTGTCAAGGCAAGATTGGAGATGCTGCTTCATTGTTCTGGTTGTTTCTTTGTTAGTTCTTTGTATCTCTTGTTCATGATCTGAAATTAACTCTGTTAATCCTTACCCAGGAGGCATAACCTTCAGAGCCGAACAGAATCCAGATAGAAATCTTTAAGCCATAGGCTATCTTGCTCCCTTAATCACTAATGTGTAATTATAATGTGTGTGATTATAAATTGGGAATTGGTGTGTTTTGGGGAATCTGGATTGAGAAGAGTAACTGATGAAGTTTTGTTGTCACATCTATATGGTAAATAATCATAGGGGATCTTTACAGATGAAAGCTCTTGGATTATAGAAATCTCTCCTGATTCTAGATTTTTTTTTTTTTTTTGCGACAGAGTTTCGCTCTCGTTACCCAGGCTGGAGTGCAATGGCGCGATCTCGGCTCACCGCAACCTCTGCCTCCTGGGTTCAGGCAATTCTCCTGCCTCAGCCTCCTGAGTAGCTGGGATTACAGGCACGCGCCACTATGACCAGCTAATTTTTTGTATTTTTAGTAGAGACGGGGTTTCACCATGTTGACCAGGATGGTCTCAATCTCTTGACCTCGTGATCCACCCGCCTTGGCCTCCCAAAGTGCTGGGATTACAGGCTTGAGCCACTGCGCCCGGCCTCTAGATTCTTTTTCAGTTCCGATTCTCACATATTGCAAGGCTTTCAAACACAATTCTTCTCCACTTGTGACAACTCCTGCACCTCGATTTTCTTATTTTTTGGAAGAGTATTTCTGTAATAGATTACCAAGCGTATTTTGAGCAATATAATAAAACAGATAACATTCTTAAGAAGAACATGCAAAATTATTTATTAAGCAAACAGAAGCAGACCAGTTTTGTGTTTTATTCTGATTAAATATTAAAACAAGACTAAATGCCTTCCAATTTTGTATCGGAGCACACATCTTATGTGGTTATTTAACAATGTAGAAAGTTAAATGATTTTTAAAGAATGAACATCAAAAAAAATATCTGTGCCTAACTTTAGATTAGATAAAAATAATGTTTTCCAAGAAGTAGAATTGAAGCACAGTAATTAAGAGACTATCCTCAAACTGAGATAGTCATATTGACCATTCTGAGTGTTATTGAGGCAAAATTATGTTAAGATGAGCTGAGACAGTCATCTTAAAATCTGTATATTAAATGTGAACCACTTTGATGCAAAGTATCTGTTGCTTCCCTTTAACCAAAGAGCGTTGATGTGTGAGTCTTTGTATGTTAGAGAGATAATGGCCAAAAACTAACTGGAAGAAAATATAATCAGGTGATGAGAGATAGAGTTAAAAAAAGAATGAATAATATTGCCATTTGAAGACCTTTTTGTCTGCTTTTCCTTTAGCAAATATTATTGAGTTCCTACTGTGTGATAGACAGTTTTTTGGGCAGGGGGTATAGGCAGTGAACAAAACAGACAAGGTCGCTGCTTTCATGGAGTTTACATTTGTTATGGAGAGTAGGTGAGACCAAAAATAAATAAGCTTGAGTCTTTTTAAGCCTAGTCTGGCTCAAGAGCCTGCCCAAATAAAAAATTAATTAATAAATAAAATTAATTAATAAGCAGATCTGATTATGGGAAGTGCTAACAAGAAAAATGAAGCAGTTCAGGGGACAGAGTAATGATGGGAGTAGTTTTCAGTTGCTATTTCAGATCCAACGGTCAGGGAACACCCTGGTAAGGTGACATTTGAGCAGGAGCTGAAGGAAGTCAAGGAGCCATGCAGATGTAGAGGTGGGGATGGAGGAAGTCGTTGAAGACCAATAAGGAAGCCAGCATGGATGGAGGAGTGTAGGTAGTGGGGAGAGTAGGTGGTTGAGATCAGAGAGGACTTTTTTCCCCCATGGAGGAAAGGAAGAGAAGGAGGATGGAACCAAGTAGACTGTGCAGGAGCATGCAGGAGAATCAGAGCAGGTGGTATCCTGGAGGCCAAAAGAAGGGAGTTGATAATAGTCTGTGTCAGATGCTGCTGATACCCCTACAAGTGGTGAACAAAGCTCTTGGTCCTACAGCCTAGAAAGTCTGTCTCTGCCTTTCCCCTGTCCTTTGTCCCTTGCTGTGAGGTCTGTAGTTCCTATAACTAACTCGCTTTTATTGCATATGTTTTTCTTAAGACTTTTCTCACAAATACCTGTTTTGCATACCTCTGTAGATGAGCATCTGCTTTTATGGGATGAATTATTTCTGGTGTGCTTGTTTTGTGTGTTTGTATGTCAGGAAAACAGTTTTTAGTTCTTTCTATGTGTCAGGCATTGTGCTGAGCACTTGATGTACATGATCTCATTTAACCCTTGTTACAGCCTTATGAGCTGTAACTACCCTTATCCCCAGGTTACTGATAAAGAAACTGGTGATCAGAGAGGTTAGAAATCCATGCAAAGTCACACAGTCAGTGGCAGAATTGTTTTTTAAATGTCAGTCTTTCTAATTCTAAAACTTTTACTCCTAGCAATAAGGTGTTCCTTCCTGTACCTTGTGTTGTCTTCTCACCAAATCTGTCTACTCTTAGTGTTTTTCTAAGAAACTGATGGAAAGGCTCAGATTCTAGTATCTTCCCCTGTACCTACCCACTGTGCCTCTGTCTTCTCTGGATTCTCCTACAGAGCCAAAGCCCAAATTCTGGCAGTCCTGTCTGCCTTTCTTTGTCCTGACTAAGAGTGGCTCCCAGCCAACCCCACCTTTCCCCCGCACTCCTCTTTGCTTTGCTCCAACAGGCTCTCCCTGTACCATTTTATTCCCATGTCTTCTGCCTCTGTGCTTTTCTTCCTGTGCCTTTCATCTGAGTCATTTCTTGCTCTGATCTCATGGCCTAAAATGCTGCATTTCTTTGGTGTCTCAATCCTTGACCTAATCTAGATTTCTGTCATGCTATTTAATGAAAACTCTTATTTGGTTTTCCACATCGGAAAAAGAAAATGTTCCATGGATTCGTGAGAATTTCTGTGATTTCTGGCTGTGGTTTTTTTTTTTTTTTTTATGTTTTGTAATGTGCTGCCTTATTTTGGAGAAAAGACAAAAATAGGCTTTGTTTTAAAACTAGGGAAAATGTGCATGAAACTGTTCATATTTGCAAAATGAATTAATAGTAGAACTACTTAAATTAGATGTTCCTATTTTAAACTCCCTTTCTTTATCATAGATCCCTCTGTTTCCGTAACTCAGCTGTGTGTTTTTGTTTGTTTGTTTATCGTCGTCTGGTGTCTTTGGAGCTTCGTAAAAGAATGAAATGATTTTGTAGAGAAATTCACTCTTCCCTCCATTAAAGCGGCTCCCCCATAAGTGTAACAAGGAATCTCTCAAATACAGTGAGCTTGAGTCACATTACAGGAGTTGGATTCCAGCTTCATTTCACCGCCAGTCTCATGGTTTTTCCCTTTTTCACATATGAACTTCATCTTCAGCTTGGTTCTAAGGTGGGCATAGTGCCCAGCATCATAGCTCTCATAGCTGTAACATCCACTCAAGACCTCTAGAAGCAACAAAGGCTCATCTCTTTCTGACTCTGTAAGGCAGTGAACCTTTACTGGAAGACTCCCATGTTTCCTTATCCTGAATTGTGGACCTTGCCTATATCTATTTATGGCCAAGGACTTTGGGTTAGTCTCCCATGAAGCATCCTGCTGTCCAGAGGAACAGAATCAGAGTTCTTTTGAGAGGAAGCAATCATGGAGGATATGAATTTAGGTTGACAGCCAGATTTTTAGTTTGTCTTCTTCAGTATATGTGGACTATCCCCTCAGCCAGCCAGATTGTCCAGATCAAGTTTGGTGAACAGCACAGAGATAATTCATGTCACTGAAGCACCCCCGCTCCTCACTTTTATCAGTATGGGTTAGATTCTGCTGCAAGTAGCAAAGACTTAAAATAACAATGACCTCCACAAGATGGACATTTCACCTTCTTACTTATAAGTCAGATGTAGTTCAGGGCTGATATGACAGCCTTGTTTCTTAGAACACTTGAAGAGTTAGGCTTCTTCCAACTCATTCTATGGCTAAACAGTGGTTCAAAATGGTGACCATTGCAGCTACTGAATGGAGAAAGGGACAAAGTATTTAGGTTAGTGCAAAAGTAATTGCGGTTTTTACCATTAAAAGTGATGCCGTCATGTCTGTAATCCCAGAACTTTGGGAGGATGAGGTGGGTAGATCATCTGAGGGCAGGAGTTCAAGTTCAGCCTGGCCAACATGACAAAACCCTGTCTCTACTAAAAATACAAAAAAGTTAGCTGGGCATGGTGGTAGTGGGCACCTGTAATCCCAGCTACTCAGGAAGCTGAGGCAGGAGAATTGCTTGAACTGGGGAGGCGGAGGCTGCAGTGAGCTGAGATCACGCCATTGCACTTCAGCCTGGGCAACAAGAGTGAAACTCCACCTCAAAAAAAACAAAAAAACAAAAAAAAAACGTGATGGCAAAACCCCAATTACTTTTTGTATCAACCTAACAGGGACAAAAGGCTTATACCAGCTGTCATTTCAAGAATGTTCTAAGAAGCTACCACAGAACACTTCTACTTATGTCTCACATGACAAAAGCCATACCTAACTGCAACAGAGGGCCAAAAGTGTAGTCTTAATTCTAAGAAAAAATCAGGGGAGAATAATTATTGGCCGCAGCTAACAGTTTCTGATGCATCCTTGTCTAATCACCTGGGTTAATTGTGTTAGTGAACAGATGATCAATTACTTAGTATTTGGACTTTGTTTATCTCCATTTATCCTTTTGAAAGCTGTGCCAGTATCAGCAGAATGATGTCTGATGTTCTAGAGACTGCAGAACTTAATGTGTGTGGCTATTCTGTCTGGCGAAGCAGCCGCAAGTCACATGAAGCTATCGAGTTCTTAGAATGTGGTTAATGCAACTGAGGAACCAAATTTTAAACTTAATTTAAATTAAAAACTGATATTTGATTCAGTTTGGGAAACTTTTAATTATGTCTGGAACAACTTGGGTATGTTACTCTACTTTTGCAAATGGAAATTTTATGAAATCTAAATATAGATCAAATATTTCCGATGAACATTTAACATCTGAATTGAATTGTACTGTAAGTATAATATGCAAACTGGATTTCAAAGACTTTAGTCTTTAACATATCTCAATTTTTAAATGTGACTGCATGTTTGCATGACATTTTGGCTATCTTAGGTTAAATAAAAATATTAATGCAACTAATTTCACTTATTTCATTTAGCTTTTTAATGTGGCTATTGGAAAATAGAGAATGACATATGTGACCTGCATTATAGTTCTATTGGTCGGCACTGTTATAAAGCCTCATCTCAATAGAGGACATGACTGTGTACAAATGAGGAGACTTCTTAGTATCTCCTGATTTCAGAAGAAACAAATTTTTAAGATGAATACAGCTGGGCCTTATCTTTTTGTCATAATGTCCCTGCTGAATGTGACTGTCTTCCTTTTTCTTTATATTTGTGTATTTCTCTACTTCTTTCACATTGCCATGATCCTTTTCTCAGCCTTCCCCTTAACCCTGCCTCTGCCAGAAATAGGACTTCACTAATGGCTGTTTAACGGAAGATGACCATATTGTGTAATCTTCATGTGATATACTTCGCTGAATATGCTGCATCATTGCCTCTTTGATGTCAGATACCAAATTAGCTTTTCTGACATTAATTTCTATAGCTGGGATGGGCTTTTGCTGGACATTGGTCATTTCTGAGGTGATACATCAGCAGAAACCAAACCTTTTATTTTTTGAAATTGTGTTGAGTATATCGTGTCCAGACCATAACTTTTATTTACTATTTTATTTCTTTTGGTATCTCTGGGGGATAAAGTGGTGTGATTCTTACTCTGTAAAGTACAAACTCATGTTCACCTTGACATTCTTACCCCAAAATATCACACTACAAGTTAACTATAGAGCAGGTATTAGAAATTGAACAGATCCATGAATTTTGCTTTTTTGGGGACAGGTATTCACTCTTGTCTCCCATCCTGGATTGCATCTTAAACCTCCTCTGCTCAGGTAATCCTCCCACCTCAGCCTCCCAGATAGCTGGGACTACAGGTGGGTGCTGCCATGCCTACATAATTTTTTGTGTTTTTAGAAGATATTTCACCATGTTGCCCAGGCTGTTTGCGAACTTCTGGCCTGAAGCAATCTGTTGGCATCGGCCTCCCAAAGTGCTGGAGTACAGGCATAAGCCACTGCCCCCTGACTTTTGAGGTCTTTGAATGTTGCTTACGTTGCCTAGTGTTTTTATTTATTTTCAACCACTAACCATCTGTGAGGATGTTAGGCAAGATGCTTCACCTTTTGGTATCTTGGTTTTCTCATCAGTTGCTTCAGTAACATTTGCTTTACCTCATAATACTGTGAGGCTCAGAGGAGAGTATGACTGCAAAGGCAGTTTGGCCACTTAGTAGCTACGTTACTGTAAGATATTATTTACATAGACCTATTTTCTTCTTCAGTGAGATGAGAGTGGTGTCATTTTCCACTTTCCCAATCACCTAGGTGCAGTGTACCCTCTATTATTTGCACTAATGGAGAGAATCAATGTTGCAAATTTTCCACAAAGGCATATAATTAGAAAACCATTCAGAAAATAATTTAGCATTTACATTTACATATGGGTCTCTCTTGTGTTCCAAGAATTCATAATTCAGAAAACAAAAGCAAAAAAAAAAAAAAGAAAAGTCTGACTCAGAAGAAAATAAGTTTTACAACTTGTCATCTGTCCCACAGCCTGCTTTGTGACAGATCCGAATCTATGTCTCTAACTGGTGCAGAGTTCTAGTTTACAGCATTTTTTGGCTTATTTTTATTTTTTAACATTTCAAACCTCTAGTCAGACAGGAACTAACTTGTGCGAAGCATCTTTTTTCTCAGCATCTATAGCAGTATCAACTACATACAGATTATGCTAAGAAAGTGTGTAATTAAATCCTGTCAATGTACATTTGAAAGCAGCGTGGCAGTGAATCACCTATCCTGGGAATAATCCTGGATTGTTCTGGAAGAGTACCTAGAAATGCAGCAGCTGTACACTGCATTGCCCAGCCTTCCCTTGGTTTATATGCTGCTTTTTTAAAAATTGAGGAATATGTTGTTTGTCATATTCTTTTTGTAGACCTCTTGGTGATTGAGGTTTTTTTTCAGAGTAAAAATCTGATTGCTCTTTTAAGTCATTGAAATGCTGGATTTTGTTGTTTAATTGATGTCCTTTGACTAGGTATACTTCTTGATGGTCAGGTTATTTTTATTTGAAGAATAGCTTCCCTTTTACCAGTGGAAAGATATAGTGGAAATCTTTGGAGGCGTGTGTGTGTGTGTGTGTGTGTGTGTGTGTGTGTGTGTGTGTGTGTGTGTACATATATATATATATATTTGAGGATACATATTTTTCAAAAATTAAGGACTAGTTCATTCCCTTCTATTCTAATAGGGCATAAATCACTCTGAATTGCTGTATATTTATCCCACCATAGTATTCATGTTTACTGGTGGACATGATCTTTATAAATGAACAAAACATTTCAGTACAGCCTCTCTCTCCCTGTTTTCGTGCTCCTTTCCCACTGCTACTTTGCCTACTTCTCTCCTAGTTGTAAAAAGAGAAATGCCCTAGAAGTGAGATCCGAGCAGACAGGATAGGCTAGCTATTTCCGCTTTCCTTCTCTCTCCTCCATGATGACAGAGAGCAACTCCCTTGTGCTTGCACCAGCCACAGTAGCAGTGAGAATCAAGCAGACAGGATGGTCAAGCAATTTCTGCTTTCCTTTTCTCTCCTCTTGATGAAAGAGAACGACTCCACTGTGCTCCCATCAGCCACAGTAGCAGTGGTGGCAGCTGTTGTACCTTAAGGTGTGATTGTGGCCTTTGCCATTTCACCAGGATGTTGCCTAAAAATAGAGCTGGTGGTGGAGTTAAGTCAAGCCACATGGTTTCCTGAACATTGGGGACGTGTGTCTATTGCTGGCTTGGCACCGAAAATGCTCTATTCCAAATTTCTGTTTAGAAGAAAGCCTCCCGACTGTCTCTGGGACACGGAGGCAATCCAATCCAGATCCTGCACCTGCCTACCCAGCTGGCACCAGTTTTACAGGTTCATGTTTTCCAGTGCTTTTGTTGACTGTATAACCTCAACTGGGTGACTGCATGCCTAAATGATAGTATATGTGTGTGTATGTTTGTAAAAATATACAGCTCCCAATAAAGAGGTTGTATGTCATATCATAAACAAATTTTTATCTATAGAAGGTGCATAGATATAAAGTTTTTGGAATTTTGCTAAATTGAGTCCAGCATGATACTGACACACTGACTTTTATGAAATTGGTTTTTATTAAAGTCTGCAGGTTGTTCTTGTCCTGGCAATGGCTTTGATTAAGCAGTGTAGTAGGGTCATATCCTAGAATAACAGCATTTCCAAATCCCTGGCTATTTTTTGAAAGAATTGTGATTAAAGTTCTGGCTGTTTTCCCATGATTACTAATGTCTGCTGAGGGTTGAGTTTCTCAGGTTGTTATTGACGATTTAGTTGTGTGGCAGCCCCTGTGCTTTCTTGCCAGTATCAGTGGCATTCTCCAGGGGGAAGTAATTTCACATTGAAATGCGAGAACTAAAAGCTGTAACAAAATTAACACGGGGTCTAGGGTTTCTGATGTGACTACAGAACTAGAATGGGACTGTTGCCTAAAGCCTAATTCATCTGTGATTGAATTTCAGTCTAAACAAAGCTGCCATGATGAGAAGGTAGAGAAACCCATCTAAAAGAGATTATGGATGAACAGGGTAAAGTCTAGACAAGCATCTATTTCAGCTTCAGCTGGGCCTTTCTTCTTGACAGGTGTGTTCTGTGCCTTGGCATGAGCAGCTCAGGCAGCAGCTCACTTGGGAAAACCCATGCTGTTAAGAATGATCTCTTTGCCTGCCAGTGGAAAATGGGAAATGAGATTCTTTCTTACACAATATGTAGGAAAAAAAATCAGTGTTGTGTGTGTTGGGTGGCAGGGGTGGCTCCCTAGGTTTTAAGATGTATTATGGAATTATGGTTTTCTAAAATCAAAGAATTATCAAACATCTACTCTTTCCACATTGAAAAAAATATGCCGCATTTTAGAAATCAAGAATATTGAATATGAGCTGGGGTCTTTTGTCCTGTTTTTGTTTTGTTTTTACGTTGCTACCAAACTTAAATTTTACATAATTTTCCTCTTTCACCTGCTGGTCTTTTACCTTGGAAATTCTAGAACTTGGGGTATTAATTCTCATACATATGTAGGTTATGAAGTCCTTAGGTAGAGCACTGTATTTTAGCTTCTTTTTTTTCTCTCATGGTGCCATACTCAAAATAGTTTTGTCATGCCTGTCTGGATTGATTTAGAACTTCCTCCTTGTGCTCTACAAAAAATAATTTTTAAACTCAAAAACAGCTTCATGCAAAAACCTAAATGCAGTCAGTTGTCACTTAATGATGGGGGTATCTTTTAAGAAATGCATCATTAGGTGATTTCATGATTTTATGCACATCATGGAGTGTATTTTCACAAACATGGATGGTATAGCCTGCTACACACGTAGGCTATATGGTACAGCTTGTTGCTCCTGGTATAGTTTATGTTATACCTGTTGCTTTATAAACCCGAACAATGTATTACTGGGCTGAGTACTGTAGGCAATTGTAACCAAGGGGTAAGTATTTGCGTATCTAAACATATATAAACATAGAAAAGGTACAGTGAAAATGGTCCATCTGTATAGTGCCTTTACCCTGTGAATGGGGCTTACGAGACTGGAAGTTCTCTGAGTGATGAGTGAATGTGAAGGCCTAGGGCCTTACTGTGTACTACTGTAGATGTTATAAATATGTACACTTAGGCTATGCTTAATTTATAGAAAATATTTTTCCATCTTTGGTAATAAACTTAGCTTACTGTAGCTTTTACTTTATAAATTTTTATTTTTCAACTTTTTTACTCTTTTGTAATAACACAGCTTAAAACACAAACACAATGCACAGCTGTACAAAAATATTTTTGTTACATCCTTATTTTGTAAGCTTTTTTCCAATTTTAGAATTATTTATTTATTTAATTTTTACTTTTTAAACTTTTTTATTAAAAACTAAGATACAAACAACACACATTAGCCCGGGCCTACACAAGGTCAGGATCACCAATATCACTGTCTTCCACCTCCACATCTTGTCCCACTGCAGGGTCTTCAGGGACAACAACATGCATGGAGCTGTCAGTGCTTATGATAACAATGCCTTCTTCTGGAACACCTCCTAAAGGACCTGCCTGAGGCTGCATTACAGTTACCTTTTTTTTATAAGTGAGAGGAGTACACACCAAAATAATGATAAAACTGTAATGTAGTAAATACATGAACCATGTCATAGTCATTTATTATCATTAGTAAGTATTGTGTACTGTTTGTAATTGTATGTGCTATAATTTTATATGACTGATGGTTCAGTAGGTTCGTTTATACCAGCATCACCACAATATGTGAGTATTGCATTGCATCGTGACATGTTAGGACATGTTAGGACATCACTAGGTGACAGGAATTTTTCTGCTTCATTAGAATGTTTCAGGACCACCATGGTATATGCTGTCCATCATTGTTTGAAACATCAGTGTATGTATGGCACATGACTGTAAATAAAATGACTTTTTCTTTGAGTGAGTTCTGAACTTGACACACTTGGTACTTCTTTAGCTCTGGTATCATCTTTGCATTAACCTCTAGTGCTGATTTCAAGATGCAACAGTGGACTTCTGGCCTAACCTCTTCTCATCTTTTGTAAGTTGTTAGGTATTCATGTTGGAAGGAAAGAGAGAAGCAAAACAGTAGGTGTGTCTATGTATGAACATTAGAGACTAATTCATCAATTATGCAGCAAATGTTTTCTTAGTGCACACTGTTGTCAGACTCAGCTTTAGGTGCTTAAGATACAAGAGCAAAGAAAATAAAGTTCCTGCTGTCTTTTATTTATTGTTTTGAATATTTTGTTGAGACAGAATTTACATAATATTTATTTCATACAGTTGTACAATCATCACTACTATGTAATTGTATGATTTTTATCACCTCTTTAGGAAACTGCTATTCATTAATAGCCACTCTGCACCCCTCTCTGCCAGCCTCTGGCAACCACTAACCTGTTTTCCGTCTCTATGGATTTGCCTGTTTTGGATGCTAAGTATAATGGAACCATACAATGTGTGACCTTTGTGTTGGGTTTCTCCCACTTAGCATGGTTTTTTAAGGCTCATCCATGGTATAGCATGAGTCACTACTTTATATGTTTTTCCTGAAATAAGGATGACTTTTGAAGGAGCAAGCAGGGGATTACAGGTGGGTCAGAGTTTGTATTTGGACCTATTAAATTAGAGTCATGCTTAATGGAATTCCAGGGAAGATGTTGAGTAGTTAGTTGAAAACAGAAGTCTGGAGTTCAGGAGAGAGGTTTGGGCTAGAGATATAAGTTGAGGAGCCATTAGCATACAGATTGTACTTAAAGATTCCAGGTTAAATGAAGTCTTCTATGGAGTATAGGTAGAGCAGAGAAAAGGTTCAGGAGTTTAGACTGGGGGCACTCAAATGCTAAAAGTTCAGAAAAATGAGGCTGAATTAGCCAGAAAACCCCAGAAGGACTAGCTAGTGTGTTAGGAGGAGGGTTAAGACAGTCTAGGGTCTTAGAAGCTAAGTGAGAAGGTGTTTCTGGAAAGGAATGGTTAATTGTATCGAGTGAGACTGCTAGATCCAGTAAGAAAATAAGAAAGATAAAGACTGGGAATTTTTCATTGGCTGAGACTGTTTTAAAAAGGTAGCTTCCACACTAGCATTGGCAAGAGGGAAGGTGAAGGCATGAGAGCTATGGATATTCCTGACCATTCCCATGCTCCTAATCTCCTTCAAGTCTTTTTTTAAAATTTAATTTATTTTATTTTACTTTAGGTGTATACTATATCTGGCATTTCTCCTACAAGTCTTTTTTTAAAATTTGATTTATTTTATTTTACTTTAGGTGTATACTATATCCGGCATTTCTCCTACAAGTCTTATGGCCTCACCTTTACAGTCTGTTCCATCTCATCATGCCCTTTGCCTCATTCCTGTCAGCTTCCACAGAGAGTCCAGGACTCACTAGGTATCTGCCATTCTCAGGCTCTTTTTCCCCAATATTGCTCTATACATCTCTCTTTCCTTTCAGTGTGCATTACCTGAACTTCCCTGTTTCATCATTGCAGATCTCTTATATCCTGAATATCTTCATTGAATGAATGCTCCTTTAACCTTCTTCCCAGAGCAGTTAGAATTAAAACCCATCTTCCCCTTGAGAACCTGCTTCCTTTTGTCGTTATTATTATTATTATTATTGTTGGAGGCAGAGTCTGTCTCTCTTAACCAGGCTGGAGTGCAGTGGTGCGATCTCAGCACACTGCAATCTCTGCCTCCCAGGTTCAAGCAATTCTCCTTCTTCAGCCTCCTGAGTAGGTAGTACTACAGGGGTGCGCTGCCATGCCTGGTTAATTTTTTTTGTATTTTTAGTAGAGGCAGGGTTTCACCATGTTGGCTAGACTCGCCTCGAACTCCTGACCTCAGGTGATCTGCCCACCTCGGCCTCCCAGAGTGCTGGGATTACAGGTGTGAGCCACCTTGCCTGGCCCTTTGCTAGTGTTTTAAATGGTGGCTCGTCTTCAACACGTTGGTGTCATAAGTATCTTCTTTGTCTCTTCTGGATCATTTTCTTTCTCTTCTCCCTAAAAATTCTCATGCTTTTGGATTATTTGATCTGTTATTATTTCTTGCACTTATTCGTAGACCTTGGATTGTTTCACTTTTTTCTAGCTGTAGATCCTACGATGTGTATTTGCTAATAGTAATTTATTTTCTGAGTTCTGGCAAGCATCTGTGTTACAGCCTGGCTTCTATGTAGTTTACAGGAGTGAGGATACATTTCTAGACTAGTTTTTCTGAGACATTAGTAAATATGGAAGATGACAAATGTATTATATCAGGCTCCTGCCATATGGCCGTGATCTTTAAAAAACTGCATGAATTTTAAGTGGTTTGTATAGTTGAAAGGAGAACTTAACACGTGTCTGACAAGCTTATCAAATGATAAAGAGAAGGAAAGTTGAGCCTCAACCTTTTGGGCAGCCAGTGAAAGTAAAGGCAAGTTGCAGTTTTCTGAGGCGGATGGAATGTGAACAACTAATAAATCAGGTTTTGAAACATGCAAGAACAACTTATTTCAATGCATGTGGTGTTGGATCTCAGACAAGATAGTATTGGAAATAAAAATAGATTAGGGCAACATCAGAAGGACATTGTACCTAAGCATTATCTTCATAACAATATTTAAATGCATTTCATGGCATGAAGCTCTGATATGTAGTAAATAAATAATTATATGGCAGCAAAAGGAGCCTTCAGAGTTGTACATGAAAGACATCAGAGTGAAGTGGTACTATCACAAGCATTCTGTGATCATTCTAATTTCTTCATCTCTCTTGTGCTTTAAGAAGATCAGAAGACCATAATTGATTTATAGACTTTTCATAAGAAACACTAAAGTTAGAAGTACACATTATTATGATGGAGAAATTTTGCATTAATGCTTGCTATATGCTCTGTGGATCTGTTATTCACGGAGTGATATCAAATGGACCATTGCATGCAACTACATACCCATTAACTATAAAAACAAATTTCAGAAAAACAAACAAGCATGGCTCTGAAATTTGAATTTCATATTCATCAAGTGAAGGGGTGGTGGGGGGAGCAAGCAAAAATTGATAAAGTAAGTCATTTTAAAGTTGTCCTTTATTGACTTTTTTAGTTGGTAATAGAGTTAGAAAATTTTTTTTGAAAATTATTTTGAAATCTGGCATTTATTAGTAGAATATGATTCAACTCAAAGATGTTCAGAATTTCATAATAGAATTTTCCTGGAGGTTTATTATTAAGCCAGATTCTGGGAAGTTAGTTTAATATGGAACACTTTAATCTGAGTTTGGGACTTAGTTTTGGTTGGGTAAATCGAAAACAACAATGGAAATACATTTTCCCTTGAAAAACAGGATAAAGAGTCTAGTGGATATTTTCTCTTATATTCCTTAAAAGTATCTAGGTTAATAGTTTGTTTGATTACCCCATTTGAGTTTGTGGCCGTTTCTTTCTGCCTTCTCTGAATAGTTCTGTATTTGTTATACTATTAGAGATTTAGGCGTTACACTGAAATAGGAGTTAAAAATATTTTCCCTTCAAGATGGTTACAGTCTCTGGGGAGGGAGAGAGCAATATATTTAGCTGTTTCAAAAAGCACGGAGAATGAAGATGAAATGGAATATTAAATATGAGATATGTGAGCCTAGTTTGGCAAAACAGTAATATGCTTTGGGCCCAGAATTTGAAGCTTTTCTCCAGTTACAGTAAGCTTGTAACCAACTTGTACCCAATTGTGATGTTTGACTTTCAGCCTCATTCATATTTGGAGATGTGCTGTAAGGATATGTTAAGCCAGGTTATTCCTTTAGTTAGGTACTTTTGAGACCATTGCCTTGTACCCCTGTGTATCTCTTCCTACACCTAATGGTTCTGATGATAGACACTGGATGTCATGCTACCAAGCCTTCTACTTAGCGTAACTCATGGCTTACTGGGTGTATACTGTTTGCCAGGCTGGTAGTCAACAGAAGGAATCCAGATGACTAAAGGCAGGCATTTACCTTGAGGGAGGTTACTTTAATAGGAGAACAATTAATGTTATAAATATGGTGATACAGGTTGAGCATCCCAAATCTGAAAATCCAAAATCTGAAATGGGCTGAGTGTGGGCCTCATGACTGAATCCTAGCACTTTGGAAGGCAGAGATGGGAGGATTGTGGATCTGAGTTCAAGTCCTGGATATCCTTATTAATTTTCTGTCTAGGTGAGTCTAAATCTTTTTATGAGTGTTATGTATCTGGGTGTTAGGATCGTTAGCTCTTATTGTTGCATTGAACTCAGATCCGGAACAAGTAAACTCTAAATATTTATAGAGCTCTCCATTTTAAATACACAAAATATACATTCTCCACCTTAAATACACAAAATATTGATTGGCCATTATTAATACCCATTTTTAGAATAAAGCTACATTCCCGTTTTCTCTCCCTCTTTTTCTTCCTCTTTCTTCCTCTCCTTCACTCCTTTTTTTCTTTCTTTAAAAAAAAAAAGAGATGGGAGGATTGCACGAGCCCAGGAGTTCAAGACCAGCCTGGGCAATATAGGGAAACCCTGTCTCTACTTAAAAAAATACTTTAAAAAATAAAAACATAAATCTGAAAGGCTCCAAAATTAAAAAACTTTTTGAGCGCATCCATGAGGCTCAAAGAAAATGCTCATTGGGATATTTTGGATTTCAGATTTGAGATGCTCAGCTGGTAAGCATATAATGCAAATATTCCAAAATCTAAAACAGAATTGGAAATTTGAAGTACTTCCGGTTTCATGCATTTTGGATGAGTGATGTAGTTATTTGTGCAAAGTCAAAAAGCCCTGGGAAGGTCCTGTGGCTTTCTATAAGCACTTTTGAATTGGAAAATACAATCCTCAGTTTTGGCCTGAGGTGTTAAATTTTATTATCATCCTTCAATTGTTAAATAAAGATTTTAATAAATGAATGTAGTATTCAAACTTGCAGCAACAGGGTTTAGGAGTACATCATACTAAAGACGCTAGTGGATGTGGGGAAAATTAATAAATTGTTGTTCTCTCTATTAAATATAACTGCTGCCTGCCTGCCTGCCTGCCTGCCTGCCTTCCTGCCTGCCTGCCTGCCTTCCTTCCTTCCTTCCTTCCTTCCTTCCTTCCTTCCTTCCTTCCTCCCTTCCCTTCCTTCCCTTCCTTCCCTTCTTTCCCTTCTCTTCCTTCTCTTCCCTTCTTTTTTTTTTTTTTTTTTTTTGACAGAGTCTTACTCTGTTGCCAGGCTGGAATGCAGTGGCATGATCTTGGCTCGCTACAACCTCGGACTCGCTTGTTCAAGTGATTCTCCTGCCTCAGCTTTCCTAGTAGCTAGGATTACAGGCACATGCCATAACACCCAGCTAATTTTTGTATTTTAAGCAGAGATGTGGTTTCACCGTGTTGGCTAGGATGGCTTATCTTCTGACCTTGTGATCCACCCACCTCAGCCTCCCAAAGCGCTGGGATTACAGGCGTGAGCCACCATGCTTAGCCTTAATTGCTGTATTGCTGGTAGATTTATTTACTTTTTTTTGAAGAATTTCAGACAAACACAAAATTTGGGAAAATAGTATAAATATAACTTACATGTTCATTTGTTGCATTTAAGTGTCATATAGTTGTCAAGATTTTATAATATTGGCTTCATCTCCTATTTTCCTTTTTGGAAATATGTTAAAGCAATTTCTAGACATTGTGTAATTTTACTCCTGCTTGTCTGAATTCACATCTTTAAAACTAAGAGCAACTTCTTAGATATCCACAAATCCATCAATTGGAATATCTAACTGTGGGAACTGTGTTTACACATTTGGCTTCCATTTAGGTTCAGTGATTAAAAGGAGGTAATGAAAAAGAAATAATTTTTGTTATATGGAATCCAATACAACAGTACAGCACTTCATTCTATTATTTTATGTGTGGACTATTTCCATACTGAAATTGAACTTGTAGTTCTTCCAGGTCTTGATTCAGATGTTTATGCCAAGTGATTTTTTTGGCTATTGTGAATATAGCATATTCCAATTACATGTATATTGTGCCTGCAGTGAGTCGGAAAATAATAATTTTCTTATATTGCTAATTCATAATAGCTCTGTAGCAATTGCCCTCTTCTCTCAATTGTGTGATAAGCACAGGGATTACATAGAAGTCAGCTGAGAAGAAACAATAATAGAAGAATATTTTCCATCAACTACAGCTCTCATATTGACACATAAATAAAAATTTATATGTGTAAAGCATAGTTATTACTAAACTGTAAAGAGTCTGTCTTTAAACATCATTGCTTTACATGTGGTTTTATCCTGGGGATGGGGGAATGATAAAATTATAAGAATCGTGAAAATAAGTGATAGACTCGGTAGGCCAGAGTAGGGTCAAGCTGGCTCACTGGAGCCAATGGTGCACATCTCTTCCCACTGAACATTCTGTGTTCAGTGTCATCATGTTAGTAGCTTAGAATCGTCCATGATGGGTGTAGTTACACTACAGAAGTTAGCAAATGCTGCAACAGGACTCTAGCCTCTCTCAGAGAGCTGGTTATCAAACATTGACCAACACATCAGTAATTATAGTCCATGAACAGCTTTTTACCTGTAGGATGAGAGGCCCAAACATTGCTTTATTGCTCTGTAATCTTAGTCTTTTTAAACACTCTGATTCTCATTGTTTCATAATCACTTGTTCCTTGATGTGTGCACTATTCCTTTTTGTTCTTGATAGACATAACTAGATAAAATTAAACTTGTTAGAAATTTAATTTCCTTTCCATGATCCTCTACAACTGTAACAGGGAATACCAGTGAATTCTTCGGGGAAGTTGACACCTGCTACAGAAGCCTTGGTGATGGTCCCTGACTTAATATTTTTGGGTGTAATCCCAGGATATTTTGATGAAATCCCAGTGTCTCACTGTTGGAATTGATTCTTACTTTCTAATCAATGCTTTAAATCTCCTTTATGAGACCACAAGTGGACTTTCGGCTTCCCTTAGGAAAAACAAACAAAAGACTTCAGTTGCAGGAAAGACACTGTCTTCTAAGAAAGTCATTACTTTTTCATGCCCTTCTTAGTAAGTTTTTGCTTTTATAAAGTCAGATTGGCCTTTTTGAAAATTCCAACCTGTTTATTTTAATACTGTTTTCTAGGACCATGGAATACAATTTTAACTCCTTTTTCATCATGTAGCTTTTCACATGTCACAAGACAGTAATCATATTCCTCCCCACACCTCCATATCTCTGATGTAAACATTCCCCATTTCTTCCACGTTTTGTTTTATATTCTTGATAAAACTCTAAAACTTAAACCTGCTTTCCTCTGAGGATTCAACTCTTTTGTGATTGCCTTACAGCAGGAATTAGCAAAACGTACAATACTGTTTTCATGTTACAGTAACTAGCATTTATAATGTCCTTTATGCAAATTTTACAAAGAACTTCACCCACATATATTTGTTGTTGGTGGTGGTGGTTTTAGTGACAGGATCTCCCTCTCTCACCCAGGCTGCCATGCAGTGATGTGAGTATGGCTCACTGTAGCCGTGATCTCTTGGGCTCAAGCGATCCTCTCAGCTCAGCCTTCCAAGGAGCTGGGACCACAGGTGTTGCACCACTATGCCTGGCTGTTTTCTGTATTTATTTGTAGATGGAGTTTCACCATGTTTCCCATGCTGGTCTTGAAATCCTGGGCTCAAATGATCTGCCTGCTTCAGCCTCCCAAAGCTAGGATTACAGGCCTGAGCCATCATGGCTGCCCTTTATTTGTTCATTTAATGAGAGAACTATGAGAGAGATTCTAGAGTGGTAATGATCACATTGTTTCCCCAAGAAAATACGCCAATAAAATAGGACTGAGAGGTGTGATGGGCTTTGGTTGTTGTGGCCAGAGGTTTTGGGACTTTAGCATGGTTGTTGATGGTCTCAAAAGCCGCAGACCCTGTGTGCTGCTTGGCAGGGAGAACTGGAGACATTGCAAATACTTTGCTTTGGAGCAGATAGGAAAAGCATTTTGAAGCTAGACTTTATATCAGGATAAACATTAAGGAAAAGATTGTGTCAGCGGTTACTCTGAGTTTTTAAAGACATGATCTTCTGACATTTTCATTATATCACTTGCCTGCTCTAAATCTTTAATACCTCCCCATTGTACTTAGGATAAAAAATGTCTTTTCTTTCGTAGGACCTACCACACCCTGTTGATCTGGTCTACCTATGTTCCTTCTTCGTTCATTCTCCTTCCTTGCTAGCCTTCTACACTGAACTGTTTTCAGTGCCTTGAACGTGCCCAGGGCCTTCACACATGCTCTTCCTTTGCCCAGAACACACCTTCCTCTACTCTTGACAGATCAACTCCTACCCATCTTCAGGTCTCTGTATGCCAATTCCATGAAATGAAACCTGAAAGAGGTTTCCCTGGCCTTGACCTAAATTAGCCCCTGATAGATATTATAAAGATTATTGTTAATTATTATAGAGATATTAGGGTCTTTCCTGTCATTTTCTTCTAATCTTTCATAACACAGAAGACAATTTGTAATTACTTATCTTTTTGCATGATTGTTTAACATCATTTACTATGTGTAAATTATCTCATTTACAGTATGGTCAACTCCATAGTGCCTGGCACGCAGCAAGCTTTCTAAGAACAACTGTTGAAGGGTGAATGTTTGGTGCTTCCCTACGGTGTTTGGAATTGTTAGTATTTGTGTTCTTAAGAATATTTAACAACATGGGAAAACAGTTAGGATAGATTATTAGCAGGAAAAGCTGACCCAGACATTTATATATATGTGGTTTCAATTTTTATGTGAATTGTGAGTTTGTGCAAATGTTTCCTTTTAGTGGGCATTCCCTGTGTAAACTCTCTCACAGGTATATCATCAAGGGCGGGTTTTTGGAACTTACTCTTACTTGCTGGTATGTAGAAGTATGCATTTTCTACTGACTAGATTTAATATTTAAATGATCTTTTTTTATACTGGATTTTACTCTTACTTTATATGCCAAGGAAGGGCTTGCTGAGAAGAAGGTATTGAGTGGAGACCTGAAGAAGGTAAGAGAGTCAGATCTGCAGTTCTGGGGGAAGAGTGTTGATAGCAGAGGGAACAAGATGAACAGAGGTCTTACAGGTCATTTTAAGGAGTTTGGCTTTTACTTCAAATGAGATGTGAAGCTTTTGGAGCATTCTGGAGAGAAGAGTAACTGGATTAGGGATCCTTTTTAACAGTGTCACTCTGGCATGTATGACAGTCCACTTACAGTGGGCAAGGACCAGTTAGGAGGCCAATAATCCAGGAGACAGATGGTGGTGCCTTGGAAGCTAGTAGCAGTGAGGGTGGTGAGAAGTACTGGGATGCTTTATGTTCTGAAGACAAAATAGAAAGGACTGGCTGATGGATTGGATGAGAGGTAGACAAAACACAAGAGTGAAGATGACTCCACAGTTTTAGACATGAATAACTAAACCTGGTTATTCTGAGCATCCCCAGGGCCTTGTACTATACCTGTACATGGCTGGTACTTCATAAATCTTGTTGGATGTATAGTTGACCCAGGATAACATTGGTTTGAACTGTGCAGGTTCACTTATGTGTGGATTGAAAAAAATTATATTGAACCAATTTTTGGAAATTGCCTATAGGTTGAAAAAAATTCAAGAGTGCAAGAGACAAAGTATGTGGTGTAGAAATATCAGAAGCATTAAGAAAAAGTTAGCTATGTCATGAATGCACAAACTATATGTTGATATTAGTCTATTTTTATCATTTATTAGAAAATATACATGAATCTATTATAAAACCTTAAAATATATCAGAACTTTTACACAAATAAAGACCATACATGGTGCCATTCATAGTAGAAATAAATGTAAACAAACGTGAAGATGCAGTGTGAAATCATAACTGCATAAAATGAACTCTAGTGCATACTGTACTATTGTAGTAATTTCGTAATGACCTCCTATTGCTGTTACCGTGAGCTCAACGTAAGGTCAAGCATTGCAAGTATTTGCTTAAAATGTTGTGTGATGCTAATCATCTACCTGTGAGCAGTTCATCTCTCCAGTAAATTTCATACTTCAGTAAAAAGTGATCTTTGGTACTTCTCTTGTATTTTCCATCATGTTTAGTGCAATACTGTAAACCTTGAGTAACTCCATGGAACCATAGAAGGCACCATTAGTCACACTGGAAGCGCTCCCAAGAAGCAGGGGAAAGTCATGACATTACAGAAAATAAAATATTGACTGGCTTGATATGTACTATAGATTGAAGTCTGCAGCTGTGATTTCCTGCCATTTCAAGATAAATGAATTCAGTGTAAGGACCATTGTAAAAAGAAAAGGAAATTTGTGAAGTTGTCACTGAAGCTACATCAGCTGGCATGAAAATCTGGTTCTTTTTGCAAAATACCTTTTTATCTGGTATTGAAAATGCAGCTTTTATGTGAGTGTAGGACTGCTATAAGAAAGGCATACCTGGCCAGGATGGCTCACGCCTGTAATCCCAGCACTTTGGGAGGCTGAGGCGGGTGGATCACGAGGTCAAGAGATTGAGACGATCCTGGCCAACATGGTGAAACCACATCTCTATTAAAAATACAAAAAATTAGCTGGGCGTGGTGGCGCGTGCCTGTAGTCCCAGCTACTCAGGAGGCTGAGGCAGGAGAATTACTTGAAACCAGGAAATGGAAGTTGTGGTGAGCTGGGATCATGCCACTGCATTCCAGCCTGGTAATAGAGTGAGACTCTGTCTCAAAAAAGAAAAAAAAGGAAAGAAATGCATACCTATAGACTCTAATATGATTCCAGAAAAAGGGAAGTCATTAACTTAAAGAAAAAAAGAAGGTGAAGGACATAAAGCTGGAGAATTTGATGAAAATTGAAAGGATGCAAAGGATGGTTTGATGATTTTAGAAAGAAGTTTGGCCTAAAAAATATCAGGATAATAGGAGAAGCAGCCTCTGCTAACCAAGTCATAGCAGATGAGTTCCCAAATGCCATTAAGAAAATCATTTAGGAGAAAGGATGTTAGCCTGAACAGGTTTTTAATGCAGATGAAAGTGCCCAACACTGGGGAAAAAATGCCACAAAGGGTATTTATTAGGAAGAGAAGCCAACACTAGGATTTAAGGCAGGAAGAGATAGGCTAACTTTACTCTTTTGTACAAATGCAGTCAGGTTTATAATTGGGACTGCCCTTGTCTATAACCACTGAATCTTGAAGGGCAAAGATGAGCAGTAGTTGCCAGTCTTTTGGTTTGTACTTCAAGAAGGCTCGAATAACAAGAACCTTTTCTGGAATGGTTCCATCAATGCTTTGTCCCTGAAGTCAGGAATCAGTAAGGGGCTTCCTTTTAATTGGGCAATACTTCTGGCTACTCAGAACTCTGTAAGTTCAACATTGAAGGAGAAATAGTCTACTTGTCCCCAAACAGAATGTCTCTAATCAGGGGATCATAAAGACTTTTAAGGCTCACTGCACATGATACTGTATGAAAAGGATTGTCAACATACGGAAAAGGATCCCGACCGGGAGAGCATCATGAAAGTCTGAAAGATGATTACACCATTAAAGATGCCATTGTTATAGAAAATGCCATGAAAGGCCGGGCGCGGTGGCTCACGCCTGTAATCCCAGCACTTTGGGAGGCCGAGGCGGGTGGATCACGAGGTCAACAGATCGAGACCATCCTGGTCAACATGGTGAAACCCCGTCTCTACTAAAGATACAAAAAATTAGCTGGGCACGGTAGCGCGTGCCTGTAATCCCCACTACTCGGGAGGCTGAGGCAGGAGAATCGCCTGAACCCAGGAGGCGGAGGTTGCGGTGAGCCAAGATCGCACCATTGCACTCCAGCCTGGGTAACAAGAGCGAAACTCCGCCTCAAAAAAAAAAAAAAAGAAAGAAAGAAAGAAAATGCCATGAGAACCATCAAACCCAAAATGAATTTTTGATGGAGAAAAGTGTGTTCAGATATTGTGCGTGACTTCCCAGGATATATAACAGAGCCAATCAAGTCATGAAAGAATTGTACCTATGGCAAAAAAAAAAAAAAAAAAAAATGGTGGTGAGGGGTTTCAAGATGCAGATCTGGGAGAAATTCAAGAGTTAGTAGACAGTATACCAGAGGAATTAACAAAAGACAACTTGATGAAGTTGAGTTCTTTCAAAACAGTGCCAGATGATGAGGAAGAAGATCTAGAAGAAGCATTGCCAAAAACCAAACTGACATTAGATAATCTGGCAGAAGGGTTCAGATTATCCAAGACTGCATTTGACTTCTTTTATGACATGGACCCTTCTGTGATATAGTCACTGAAACTAAAGCAAACAGTTGAAAAAGGATGTTACCATATAGAAGCATTGTTAGAGAAATACAAAAAGCAAAAATGTCAGGCAGAATGCCTGCCTCTCCTGCCTCCCCTTCTACCTTCTCTACCACCTCCACCTCTTCTGTTTCTTCCACTCCTGAAACGGCAAGACCAACCCATCCTTTTCCTCCTCCTCCTTCTCCTCCTCTTACTCCTTCATCTACACATGAAGACAACAAGGAGGATTCAGTTTTATAATGATTGACTTTTAATGAATAGTAAATATATTTTCTCTTCCTTATAATTGCCTTAATATTTTCTTTTCTCTAGCTTACTTTAATATAACAATACAGTATAACACACATACAAAATATGTGTTAATTTTTGTATTTATGTTGTCGGTAAGGCTGTTAGTCAACAGTAGACTGTTAACAGTTAAGTTTTTAGGAAGGCAAAAGTTATATAGAGATTTTCGACTGGAATGGGAAAAGCAACCCTTAACTCCTGCTTTGTTCAAGGGTTAGCTGTATTTGAAGTTAATCTGCCTCTTGTCTTTTTGTTTTAATTTTTCAGTTCTCTATTACTGGAGTGGTGCTTGGCGATTAAGATAAAAAATGTTTATCTTAAGTTGTGTTCCATGGACCGTTAGTTTTTAGGCTTAAGTTATTGTGTGTATTATCAGAGCCTTGTCATTGGTACCCTCTACCTGTCTCTGTTCTCTCCTGAGCGAAATCAACAAGTACATGTTATTTAATAAAAGCTTTATCTGAATTTTAAACTTTTGAAAAACAACATTTAAAAAGCACAATCACCAATGTAGAAAGAAATACAAAGAAAAAGTATTTTTCCAGGAAGAGGTTGTAGCAGTAATTTTATATGATATATTTGGAAACTGTTGATAAGTAGCTCCTTTGTTCAAAAACAGTGATTGAGTCACTGTTTTTGATCCGTCAAATGTAGTATGTATTGAATACCAATATTAGGAGTTCTGTATTATGTGTTACTGTTGCCAGTCTGTTTACTTATAATATTAATATTGGCCTATTTTGTAGAGGAACAGTGTTCTATTTTCTCTTCCAAACAATGGTAACTTCATGTTCCTCCCCTGGATTTTATTATGCGTGTATAAGTTGATTTCCAAACTCAAAAGCAATGGGTTTGTCTTGTTGGAAGGATTATTTATTCCTTTGCTTTATCTTTTAATAGCTTTGTTTGCAATTTTGGATCTGTTCTTTTTTATGCCCTAATCATAATGTGAACTTAATGAGGTCGTGGATTATGCCTATTGCTTATGTTTATTTCACCATGAGGTTACTCCTAGTCACAAACAGCTGATTATAGATTACTAAGTATGGATTATTGAATGAAATGAAATAAATTGTGTTTCCCTATTAAAGCAATTCTGAAGGAAATAAACTTTTGAAAACCATTGATTATAGTGATTTGTTTAAAATTCAGATACTTGTTTTGAGGTAAATAATTGAGAAAATTTTTAGACTAAAATTGCACAGACCTGTTACGAATTCTGCCCATTTTATTTCTTTGCATCTGAGAATTCTTGTGATGATCATGGCAGGATCTAAGATGCGTCTTAGAAAAGAGAGTATAAAATAATCATAACTAGATTATGTAAAACTGTCAGCCACAAACAATACCAGTTATTTTTTCCTGAAGCTCTACTAATATCCCAAAGCAAAACATACAGTTCATTCTCATTTAAAATCCCCTAAAATTATTGCCTATATCAGTGATTATAATAATTGGACTACCTTTCTGCTTGAAAAAGGTGCTACTATGCCATTTAATGCAGTATCAGAAAAATGTAAATAAAACCAATGGACAGAATATAGTGTGAAGGAAATTTTATAATCTAGGAAATGAAAATTTATACATTGGAGGTTTCTCATGAGCACATCTGGTTTCCTTATTTTATTGATACGAAGTAGAAGTCCCAGATAGGTGAAGTAGCTTACTTTATGTCATATACTTTATGTCAAAGTTAGACAGAGAACTTTATTTTCTTAATATCTGATTTTGTGATCTGTAAGTTGCATTGTATTATATATCATTATATTTCACTATGTCAAGTTAACTGAAAACATATAAGGCAAAAGCTGTATCTTGCTTTGCATTTATTATTTTTGGCTTATTTATAGTAATTGCCTTAGGATTATAAGAAAATGGACTAATAACAGAAAAACAATAATAATATATCTGAGTAGAATCCAAAGACACTTGCACTCTAAAAACTGAATAGTGAGGTGAAGTTATTCGTAGACTGTTCCATAAAGAGAGGGTTGCCTAGAGACTCTCTTTCCAATATAACTAGTACCTTTATTGATCATTTCATGAAAAAACTAAAAATGCCAGATAAAACATTGAAAAATGTGTTAAATTGCTTTGATCAACTGACAACAAAGATAGAACTACAGTAAGTAAAACAACACAAATGGACTGCAGAGAGATATTAGACAAAGTACTGCCAAAGCCAGCTTTCAACCTAGGGGTTACCAAACCCTGGTGGACTAGCACAGCATAGGAGAACTGGAAAAAAAAGCCCAGACCTTTGCAACCTGGAGAGTCTGACAGAAGCATCTCTATCTCCTATATAAAGTATCTGGATCATCTAAAAATATCATCTCTTTCCCATAATACCCACCTCCTATAAGAGACTGGAAGAAAATTGGTCACCTTTGGCCGAGCGTGGTGGCTCATGCCTGTAATCCCAGCACTTTGGGAGGCCGAGGCGGGTGGATCACGAGGTCAAGAGATCGAGACCATCCTGGTGAATATGGTGAAACCCCGTCTCTACTAAAAATACAAAAAAATCAGCTGGGCACGGTGGTGCGTGCCTGTAATCCCAGCTACTCAGGAGGCTGAGGCAGGAGAATTGCCTGAACCCAGGAGGTGGAGGTTGCAGTGAGCCGAGATCGCGCCATTGCACTCCAGCCTGGGTAACAACAGTGAAACTCTTGTCTCAAAAAAAAAAAGAAAATTGGTCACCTTGACACAGGTTTAGGGGAGAAAAAAATCCCTAAAGAATTCTTAACTAGATGTCTTGTCAAAATACATGTCCTCTGGGTAGTGTGAGGAAAGTTTAAAGTGAGAATTGAGTTCAAAATGGGTTCCAGGTTGGTAGTGCTCTTAAGTGGACTAGCAGAACTGTTGCTAATGTTTGGGATAGGACCTACTTTCAAACCAGGTCTTAAAGAACTGTTATAGATAAATTTCTAAGGAAAATGAGATTATAAAACACACAAACATACACATAAATGATAAACACATGGCAAAAAGTGAACCAGAATTCAGCAGAGGTGAAAGGTGAAAAACCAGATCAGCAGAGACTTCCAATATTATGATTGTCAGACACATAATACAGTCTTATTTTATAATATGATTTCGATCAATAACCATTTGCCATTATGACTCCTATCTTTTATATCTTTTTCTTGCTTTATTGCAGTGTTCATTTTTAATGGTTGCATAATATTCTAGTTAATATGTGTGTGTGTGTATGTCTATATTTATATTTAATCAATTACCTGTTTTGCATTTTGAGAGTTCTTTAAAAGTTCAATATACCATTTTGTCAGGAACATCTTTGTTGCCAAATCTTTTTTTTTTGAAACAGAGTCTTACTCTGTCACCCAGATGGAGTGCATTGGCATGATCTCATCTCACTGCAACCTCTGCTTCCCGGGTTCAAGCAATTCTCCTGCCTCAGCCTCCCGAGTAGCTGGGATTACAGGCACAAGCCAGCACACCTGGGTAATTTTTGTGTTTTTAGTAGAGATGGGGTTTTACCATGTTGGTCAGGCTGGTCTCAAACTACTGACCTCATGATCCACCCACCTTGGCCTCCCAAAGTGCTGGGCTTATAAGGCATGAGCCACTGAAGCTGGCCTGTTGCCAAATCTTAATTTCACTTCTGCTATTATTTTTTTATTGAGGTTAGGAGTAAATTTCTAGAATTGGAATTTTGAGATCAAATAGTATTCAAAATGTTAACACTGTGCTTCTGCTTCATAACAGTCAAGACTGATCAAATGGAAAATAAAATTTTTGAGTTTACATATAAGTGTGCTACACAAATGAGCAAGTAAGATTGAAAAAATTCACTACATTTTGCTTTGGTGGATGGCTGACATTGAACTTACTGAATTCAGTGAAGGACAGAGGTCAGTGCTTCAAACATAGAACGCTTACCTTTTTCTGTTGGTTGGTGTCATTATTTTAATTGTAGATATGTGGGAGTGCTGTATTTCCTTTTGTTATCAATAAGGTACTCCATTGGATCAAGAATTTAAAATATATCATACCTTGGAGATCTGGGAAATAGTCTGAGTCTGAATAGACTATAAAATGATGATTATTTTTTGTCAATTATTTGTTGAATATAGTATATGTACAACAAGTAATATTAGTAATATTATATGTCATAATGTATAATATTTTCTATGTGAAAACAGGAAAAGTGCCTCTACCAATTGTAATTTTGAGTATTGATCATGTCATGGCTCATATTTCACTGGCTTTGAAGGCCAATTTTGATTTTTGATTTTGTTAGAGTATTACAAAAATTGCTGCCTAGAGTGCTCAGAAAGTTGACTGTTGCCAGTTAAACCTAAACAGCAACTATTGGTTTGCTGGTAAAGTTATTTAAAACCACCTGTGCCTCAGTAATCCAGATGCTTCTAATGAGCCATGAAATAATGCATTTTCTGTTTAGATGCCAGCTCTGATTATCTTTGTTGGTAAGCTAAATGCCACCATGTTTTGCAACGTGTATTTTGACTCTGATTTTGTATTTACAGAGCACTCTATCTTTCTTACTTCTCCTAGTCATTTTGAGTTATACTTTATACGTGTTATGCCAATCCCTTCAAAATAATTTCTTTCCAAATCTGGGAGTACTTAGATTTAAGCACACCTCTGTGCATGAAGACAATGACAGCATTTAAACAACATTATTTCTTCTCTATAAACTAGCACCAATGATTTCCAGTGGCCTGAGCTCTGTCGTGGTGGACCCATTCACACACAAAATAAGATTGATGGGTTCAGCATGTTTTCAGTTTGAGGCTTATTCGCATCATAAATCTACTGCTCAACTGGCAAGCCATCATCAGAGGATTCTCAGCTAGCCAGCCATTCACTTTAGGTCAGCACTGAGATGGGCTCACCTGATTAGAGTGCTTCGTGGCATTCTGCTGTCCTTCATATCACCCTTGCTGCAACAAGAATTATAGAGCAAACAGTAAGATCGTCTGTAATCTGAAACTTGAGTGAGAAGAGAAACCTTATTGTCTGTTTTAATCGTGAGTGATAAACCAGCCTAGACACTTAGTTGAAACAGTGCAGATAGCACAGATAGTTTTCTAGTTGGCCCAGTTCCCCAGTGGTTTTGTTTTAGCCATCATCTGTTAGGTTTGAAATGCCTTCTCAGTAATTCTTTGATATACATGAGACCACCCCATAAGAGGCAGGTGAGAGAGCCTGGAGAAGAAAATATTCATACTTCTTTCTCTGCATGCTTTCTACCTTCTCTGTCTCCCCATTTTTTTCTTTTCTTTCTTTTCTTTTCCCTGCTGTTGTTGCTGTTTTTGTTTTATTTTTGAGATGGTGTCTGTCTGTCACCCAGGCGGGAGTGCAGTGGCCTGGTCTTGGCTCACTGCAACTTCTCCCTCCCAAGTTTAAGCAATTCTGCCTTAGCCTCCCAAGTAGCTAGGACCACAAGTGTGCATCATCATACCTCGCTAATTTTTTGTGAGACCAGGTTTCACCATGTTGCCCAGGCTGGTTTTGAACTCCTGGCCTCAAATGGTTTGAACTCCGCCGGCCTCAGCCTCCCAAAATGCTGGAATTACAGGCATGAGCCATGGTGCCCGGCCATTTTCTGTTAATCAACTAGTTATTTAAAAACAAAAAAACCTAGCATTAAGGTCCAGCCTCTTTGAAAAAGAGTCTGGCAGTTTCTGAAGATGTTTAACACAGAGTTACCATATGACTTACAATTTCAGTTCTAGGGGTAGTTATCTACTGAGGACAATTGAAACATACATCCACACAAAACTTGTATGTGAATGTTTCTAGCTTCATTATTTAGTCCAAGAAGTAGAGATGCCCAAATGTTCGTCTGCTGATAAATGGATAAATTAAATGTGGTATATACATGCAGTGGAATATTATTCTTCTGTAAAAGGAAATGAAGTACTGATACCTGCTACACCATTGATAAACTTTGAAAAACTATGCTTAGTAAAAAAAAAAAAAAAAAAGAAAGAAATGACATGGCTGGGTGCAGTGGCTCAAGCCTGTAATCCCAGCACTTTGGGAGGCCGAGGCGGGTGGATCACGAGGTCAAGAGATCGAGACCATCCTGGTCAACATTGTGAAACCCCGTCTCTACTAAAAATACAAAAAATTACCTGGGCATGGTGGTGCGTGCCTGGAATCCCAGCTACTCAGGAGGCTGAGGCGGGAGAATTGCTTGAACCCAGGAGGTAGAGGTTGCGGTGAGCCGAGATTGTGCCATTGCACTCCAGCCTGGGAAAGAAGAGTGAAACTCTGTCTCAAAAAAAAAAAAGAAAAGAAAAGAAATGACATTAGAAGTAGTGTTCCCCAGCTCATACATGAGAATCTCTGAGCTGGATATACCCAAATAGCCACTAAAACGTACTTAATAGATTCAAGATAATTAAATCTAGAGAATAAGTTAAAGAGTGGAAGGAGAAGAATTACTGCAATCTTCCAAAGGAACTTTAAAATAAAGTGAATAACAGGATAATGTCACGAAGATAGGAATGCTCCTCAAAGGTAGTCAGTTAAAACTCCCTTGTGTCTTATTGATCAACCATTTAAAAATATGCATGCAACCACTGCAGATCCTTTGGTAATTGGCTCATATCTTACATTTTGCTCTTCCTAGAACATGCCATTTTCAGACTCTATTATAGAAACATTGGGCACTGCTGCTAATGGATCCTCCTTTGACTTATGCTCATGGAAGAGCTCCAGGTGAATGCATTGTACTGTTGGCTCAGAATGAGCTATTATTAACCTTCAAATTTGTTGCTTTATTTTTATTTCTTCCCTTGTCATCTTATCCTTCTAATCCTCTTTTATTGTAAGGAGATAATTGATAAAGCTGTTTTTTTCTCTTGTTTTGTTTTCTAAACCGATACTATCTCAAAATAAATAGATTATGATAGAATTCATTGTTACTTAGGAGCTAGAATGTATTCAGTTGTTGACCTACAAAGGAATATGATTTTCATTTCTTTATGAGAATTATTTTAGGGTCATTAGCCAAAAATCTAGGAGGAGTCTTTCTTGAAGCAAAACTCTGATTAGTTATTTGCATTCTGGCAGTCTGCTGATGTGGAAATTTCCAACACACATAAGGTACTGCACATACACATAACATAATATTCTTTTTACTCCAAAACATATGAGAGATGTTCTTCTCACAATAATCCATCACTACACAGTCCCAAATTTAGATTCTCTTTTTGGCATTATACCTATACTTGTGAGTGATTCTCAGGAAGGACCAAAAGGATCTTTCCTTTCTCCTCTGGATTGATCCTTGGAATTTTCCTTATTTCCTTCATTTCTTTGGAGCCTATGGCCACTTTTTAAAGGCCCTACTTCTTAATACTGTTGCTTGGCAATTAAATTTCAATGTGAGTTTTGGAAGGGGACATTCAAAGCATAGCTTTTTTCTGTGTTGTGAGGAAACTGTAAGACATTGTTTTGGTCTCGGATGATGAGAAATGTGGAAATGATTTGTGGTAACAGGAATGGAAGTAAGAAAGATCTATTGGCTATTTTTCTTTTATCCATCCATCCATCCGTCATCCATCCATACATCCACCCACCCACCCATCCATAGGATCTCACTCTGTTGCCCAGGCTGGAAGGCAGTAGTGTAGTCATAGCTCACTGCAATCTTGTCCTCCTGGACTCAAGCTGTCTTCCTGTCTCAGCCTCCCAAGTACCTGGGACTACAATTGCGCCTCACCATGCAGGGCTAATTTTTAAATTTTGTGTAGAGATAGGGTCTCGTTACATTGCCCAGGCTGGTCTCTAAGTCATGGCCTCGAGTGATCCTCCCATCTCAGCCTCCCATAGCACTGGAATTAAGGGTATAAACCATCACACCTGGCTGATTTTTTTCTCCTTTTGAAGGGGAAAAAGAATAGATGTGTTTCTGTCAGTGTTTCTGATATGACAGGCAAACTCTCCAAAGTTCTTTTCTTGAATGTCACAAGCCTTTTTATGTTCTTCCTTTCATGTTTTTAGCATTTAAGGAACTATCACCAGCAGTTTGAGGGTGAGGATGGGATAAGTATCATCATAGCCACTACTAGTCAAGAGAGATAGGAAAAGGTAGAGTTCTAGCTTCAGTTGAACCACTAAACGTGTTTTCCCCTAAACAATACATACGTGATCGTTATATTTACATATATGGGATATAACGTATATATTGTTTCTCTTAAACTTTACCTACATTTATAATGAGGCTTTTTGTGTTTTGGTGTGAATAACCAGCTGCTTTACTTAGTGTAGATTCCATGGCATTTTGTGTGTCAAACCATCACAACATTAGGGTTTAGTACTCTCTGTTTTAGACTTCTGCACTACTATCATCTGCATCCTTTTATTCAACCTGCAACTTCGTTGGAAACATAAAATGATATTAAGCACATTGTAGGATATATAGTTGAAAAAAATTGCTCTTGGAGAAACAGACTGAAGTATGATTAATGGACCTACTCTCTGTGTGACCCTGAGCAAGACACTTTATGCCCCTTAATCCCCTGTCATGAGCCTCCATTTCTTGATCTCTTTGGTAGATGATATTATGATAGGTGTATTATTAGGATGAAATGAGTATTTTTTTTGTAAAGGATTCAGCATAATACCAGTTACCAAGTACATGTTTGATAAATCAGAATCCCCCTTTTCCTTTCTTTTCCCTTTTTTCTACATATCCAGGATAATATTTGGTACCTGTCTTAACCTAAAGTACATCATGAGAGCTACACAAGAATAAAATATAATTGAGCACAATATTGGCACAACATTTACTTGTCTTACAATGAGCATAATGAACTTATTTCTATTTGGGAAATTATCTTTTATAAATAATGCTGTCATCAATATACTTTTTCAGCCCTTTCTTGAAACATGGATTTCTCACTGAGCAAACTTTATGTAAAAATGTAATTACCATTTACTCCTTGTTGGTTTGTAGGAAGAATTCACTTGTTCTGAAAAAGACATTCTCTCTCATTTTTTCTTTGTGTATATGTTGATTCAACAAATATGTACTATGTGCTTATTCCCTGGAAGAAACTATCTTATACACAAAGGATAGAATTATGAACAAAATAGTATTGTTGTTATTAATAGTAATGACACACTACCTGAGAGTTGAGTGCAAAAGTTGATTCTTTCCTTGAAGGGGCTTGTTGCCTGGGTTTTCTTCCCGTGTCCAGCAGCAACTCTCCCTTGGGTAATATGGTACCATCACCAATCCTAATTTACTTTGCTGTGATAGTAAACCATTTGAGGGTAAAGGTAAGTATTTTACCTTTATTTTCCTCTTGATGTAGCAACAAACCCCAGGGTTACATACTTGTAAGAAGGTTACCCTTGTGAGAAGTTTAGTGGTGGTGGCAGGAGCAGCAACAGCATTAAGCCATAGTGATCACATGTGCTTTAAGAATAAGCACTTGCTAAGGAATGTAATCTAAAAAAACCCCTCTGGCAAGGTGACAACTGTGAATTCAGGGAACTCTTGAACCATTCAGCTGGCTCTTAAGCCAGCTAAAGACCCTGTTTATTGATGCAGTCAGGAATTCCGTATTTATTATACTGTATACTATCCTTAGAAAGTAGTTATGAAGCAAAATATTTGCTATAAAATAATTCACCTTCACTGTGGTTCTTTTCTGTATCGAAAGGCCAGTTTAAAAATCAGGACAAATTGAAAATGTCAGATGGGGCATGTGGCTCAAAAAGTCATGATCAGGTTTATGCTATTTTCATTTGAGCAGGTACAAGATGATCATGGTTTCAACATCTATACATTTAATATTGATTATTTTTAATTGAAAAATTAAGAGTAGGGCTGGTCACTCCCTACTACTTTGGGAGGCCAAGGTGAGAAGATTGCTTGAGTTTAGGAGTTCAAGACCATCCTGGGCAACATATTGAAACCCTGTTTCTACAAAAATTAAGATTAACCAAGTGTGGTGGTATGCACCTCTTGTCTCAACTACTCAGGAGCTTGAGGTGGGAGGATCCCTTAAGCCTGGGGGTTTGAGGCTGCAATGAGCTGTGATTGCACCACTGCACTCCAGTCTGGGCAACAGAGCAAAACCCCATCTCTTAAAAAAAAAAAGGGTAGGGGGAACTATGGCTGACACTCTCTAATGTTTTTAAAAATTAAAGAAAAAAGAGAAACATTAAGACTAGAGAAAGCTTTTTTTTTCTGTCACGCAAAACTGTTCCCAGCAAATTTCTGAATCTTTCACTGCAGTAATATATCCACAAAAATAAGGCAAGCATGGTTTAAACATTTGTTGTGAAGTTGATCTCATTAATGATATTGACTAGTATTCTGTTGCCTAAAGTAACAAGAACACATTTTTTGAATTTGGGCTTTTATTTTCCCTTTCGTTTATGAAATCAGATTCTTCAGTGATTGGTAATTTTAGCGGGAGAAGGAGAAGATAATTGGAGAGGTACTAGGCACAGAACACTGTTCTGAAGGCCCTTGTCTACGTTACCTCTCTTCAGCATCGCAACAAGTCTTTGAAAGAGTTTATTGCAATCCTTATTTTATAAATGGGAAGGCTGAGGCTCAGAAAATTTAAATAATTTTATCATACTTATGCTAATAATAAATAGTGGTCTGATGTTTGACACAAGATCATTTTGATTCTTCTCTCTGTTCCATAGTAATTTCAGTGAGAATCCTGTTTCCATTTCTTTCTGAGGCTTTGATTTCTGTTTGTGTTTTATTAATATGACACTATTCATTATGAACTACATTAAGTTCTAGTTGGGTAGAATCAAGGAACAAATAAATGTGGAAGCTTATTACTTAAAAGTAAATGAATTCTAAAAGAAGGGACCAGCTTGTGAACACTAAGATGTTGTCATTCCAGCAGTTATCAGGTGGCCTCGTTGCCTGCTGCCAGCTGTGTCGGACAGCGTGTCAAATTATTGTCCTCATTGTTAAAAATAGGAAATATGACCAGGGCCTTTCTTCTTTTCCTTTTGCACAGTATATTCTTCTTGGAATACTATTGTCAGTTTCCCTTTCATTCCAGCCATCCATCATCAATCAACATTTTCCCTGGTGCCTATCACCTGGCCTCTAACAGCTGCAATTAGACTGTAAATGTAATGAAGGGAAGGGGTGCTCTGACCTGTCCAGTTCTCTAACCAGGATCAGTCAACATGTTCCTTAAGAAGGCTCCTGGCCGGGTGTGGTGGCTCATGCCTGTAATCCCAGCACATTGGGAAGCCGAGGCAGGGAGATCGTCTGAGGTCCGGAGTTTGAGACTAGCCTGGCCAACATGATGAAACCATGTCTGTACTAAAAATACATAAATTACCCAGGTGTGGTTGTGGATGTCTGTAATCCCAGCTACTCAGGAGGTTGAGGCAGGAGCATCACTTGAACCTGGAAGGCAGAGGTTGCCGACATCTCACCATTGAACTCCAGTCTGGGGGAGAGAGTGAGAGTCCATCTCCAAAAAAAAAGGTTCCTGGCAGTAGGTCCCAGGTTATTTGAGTATGAGAAGGAGTATGAGGAAAAGTGAGTTTTGTTTCTCACCTAGAGTACTGAAATGCTGAAGTAGATTTCAGAGGGTGTCCCCAGGACTCAGACCTTATGATTTTTGGCCATGGCCTTTACTTTTGTTTCTGACAGCTTTATTTTCATTGGGTTGGTTCTGTTTATTGGCAATATAGTAGGAAACATTTGACTTCTCATCTTCAAGAGGAAATCATTACAAATACAGTATAGATGGCACTTGGTAATGAAACTAGAATTGCATATGAGGTTCCTGTAGGTGGAATTCTGGTTAGGGTTGGGGTGGGGTGGGGAGGAGAATCTCTTTTTTCATATTTCTGTCCTGACTTTACTTTTTATTTAGCTTCACTGCACAATATGAATCAGTAATCATCTTTCTGTAGCTAGCAGGGGTTTAGAACTAATGAAAGTATTGTTTAGTTTTTAACCTCATAGCCTGTCATTGTGCCTATATTTCCACAGCCAAATCTTCATCTCACTGACATTTCTAGTGACTCTGATGCTTTATTTTTGGTATCTTTTGTTATCTTTGTTCTCTGTAATATGGTCATCAACAAATGTTTATTAAGCACCCCTACTACCTGTACAGCTTTGACGATGTAGGGAGATTTGCTTACCTTATTAGTTTTTGACAGTTGCTTACATTTATTCTGCTTTTGACAGTTTACATTTATTAGGCTTTCACACATACTGTCTCATCTAATTGCTATAACATTTTAGCAAGTAAGATCTTTTTTCCTTTCACTCAGCAAATGTATTCTTGTATAATCACTTTCCAGGAAGTTATATTGCAGGTGGGAAGAAGTGACATAAGAAAGAAAACACATAGTAACAGAAGTGACTTGTGTTAAGGTTCAGATGGGTTATTTTATACACGGTCACTGTTAATGGAATTGTGGACTGTGGGGGAGGGGCATTTGACAGTTTAGGACTTGACATAGGATCTAAAGAAATGCTACAAAGAGAGAGGACCTTCAGATGGTTGCCCAGTGTGGCTAAAGCATAGAGGTGCATGTGTGTACCGTGCATTTATTAAACGTGAAGGTGTTCATTTGAATGGAGCCAGGTTAGTCAGGTCTGGATTTAATTATTGAGTACCTAATGGTGTAGCACTTCAGAATGTACAGAAACCATTGGAAATCATCTAGTCCATTTCATATACGTTATTAAAAGACATGCTCATATAGAGTAGGTTACTGCATTATTTTTTTGTGTAGACTATTCCTGAAGTATAGAATATATCCTGGTTTCTTCTATACACATCTCCTTTGTGAATCAATTCTGACTAGATTTTATAATCTGAAAAGGAAATATGTTGTTAAGGAAGTTACATTTATTCTATCATCTTTGTAACTCTACCACGTGACGTTTCAAGGAGGATTTTATTAAAGGTGTAGCGTTTGTGTAAGTCTTCATGCTTTCCTTAAGTCAGCACAACTTAGCAGCATGTTTATATCTCTGTTGCAAATATTGTACAAGATAGATTTTTTTCAAACGAGAAAAAACAGCCCACAATTTTTAATTAAGGACTGAACATGCCATTGTGTTTTTTTGTTAAGAAAAAGTATGCTCTGATTAGTTGGTAGAAACAACTGATCCAAATGGTATTTGTCTAGACACTGATGCCTCTGGGAAGTCCTGATGATCCAGGGTATGGATTTCTGAAGCTTCACTTGTTTTTATCAGTCAATTTCCAAGATGCCTAGAGACCATTAACATAGATAATAAGTTAAGCTGTGTTTGATAATATGCAAAGAACTATACTCAGAAAGAAAACGTTTAACTTAGAAGAAGGAAACCAAATATTCTAAGTGTAGATTGCTAGGGTTTTGAGGAAACCTACTCAATAGTAGCTATCTTTCCTGCTGGAGTTTTGAAACTATTGAGAAATAAGGTAGATAGTAAGTGAAATGTCACTTTTATATTGATTTAAGCCAGATTGCAGGATATAACCCAGTTTGAGGATCAAATGAGGCTTGCTAACTGAAGATCGCAATTAAACAGACTTACTCACTGATTTAGAAAAGATGTTGGCCCACTCTCACTAAGCAGGGCCTTTATAGTTTAATGTACACCAGACACCACTTAACTATCTTCAGGCATTCTAGTTTCTAGGGTGGAACATGGGAGTTGCTAAGCCATCATGCCCAGCCTTTTCTTCTCAAGTTTTATCAGTTAGAGGCATTATGTCACTTCCCCTGGAGTGGGTAAAAGATGGAGAGAGGTCACAGATGACATTAGTTGAATTTTATTCTAGTGATAAGAAATACAAGTGGGGGTAAGGCATTTCTTCCGACATCCAAAGTGATACATCTTTTCACATTCAAAACTCCCTGAAATGAGGATGTGTCTGAAATCAGCATCTTAATGGCTGCCTACTGGAAACCAATCATGGTGAATTGCCACTGCTGCAGTGTGTGTGAGCTTGGGTTGCTCCTCACACCATGACCCTTCAGTGTTTCAGTTAATGAACTAAGTCAGGATCATCTGAGGAAGAAGTATCAGCCCTGGTAGGGGTAGGAAACCCTTCTGTTTAAACCTCCTGACTGCATCAAGAAAGCAACAACCAAACTTTGCAGGGCGCATTTCGGCAGCCTGGAATAAATTTTTACAAGCTACCCATCTGACAAAAGGCTAATATCCAGAATTAACAAAGAACTAAAACAAATATTCATGAAACAAACAATCCCATCAAAAAGTGAATGAAGGATATGAATAGACACTTCTTAAAAGAAGACATTTATGTGGCCAAGAAACATATGGAAAAAAGCTCATCACTGGTCATTAGAGAAATGCAAATCAGAACCACATTGAGATACCATCTCACCCCAGTTAGAATGACGATCATTAAAAAATCTGGAGACAACAGATGCTGGAGAGGATGTGGAGAAATAGGAATGCTTTTACACTGTTGGCAGGAGTGTAAATTAGTTCAACCATTATGGAAGACAGTGTGGTGATTCCTCAAGGATATAGAACCAGAAATACCATTTGACCCAGAAATCCTACTACTGGATATATACCTAAAGGATTGTAAATTGTTCTGTTATAAAGACACATGCACACATATGTTCATTGCAGCACTATTTACAATAGCAAAGAGTTGGAACCAACCGAAATGCCCATCAGTGATAGACTAGATAAAGAAAATGTGGCACATATGCACTATGGAATACTATGCAACCATAAAAAAGGTTGTTCTTGTCCTTTGTAAGGACATGGATGAAGCTGGAAACCATCATTCTCAGCAAACTGACACAAGAACGGAAAACTAAACACTGCATGTTCTCACTCATAAGTGCATGTTGAACAATGAGAACACATGGACATAGGGAGGGGAACATCACACACTGGGGGGTCTGTTGCAGGGGTAGGGAGATTGGGGAGGGATAATATTAGGAGAAATACACACCATGGCATGTGTAGACCTATGTAACACTCCTGCAAGATCTGCACATGTACCCCAGAACTTAAAATAAAATTAAAAATAAATACAGGATGCAACATGGGGTACTCCTTTATGGAACATATGCTCTTCGTGACACTGGAGGACATTTATAAAGCAAGTACATTGAAAACTCTGAGTCAGAGTGATTCAGAAGAGCCAGACTTCAAATATTATTTAGTTTTAAGAATAACAAACTTATTTTTCTTGCATTTCCTCATTGAATGTGCCTGAAATGTTTATGGTAACCATTTGTTTTTTGTTTGTTTTCCTTTTTTTATTATACCTTAAGTTCTGGGGTACATGTGCAGATTGTGCAGATTGTTACATAGGTATACACATGCCGTGGTGGTTTGCTGCATCCATCCCCTGTCATCTATGTTACTGATTTCTCCTAATGCTATCCCTCCCCAACGTGCAGCAACTTTGAATGGCAGGCACTTCATCCTTTCTCTGAAAGCTTCATGTGACGTACTGTCCAAGATGGACACTGGTCATTAGAGATCAAAATTTTCACCTTAACTGAATTGTAGCCTGGCACTGTTGCTTTAAATGTAGCATTTATTCTTACCGTGTGTGTCTGTGTTCTTACTCCAGAGTGAAAATGCTATTGTGCTTTTTTGTTTGTTGTTTTGTTTGGTTTTTTGAGACGGAGTCTCACTGTCACCCAGGCTGGAGTTGTAGTAGCACAATCTTGGCTCACTGCAACCTCCACCTCCCAGGTTCAAGCCATTCTCCTTCCTCCACCTACCTAGTAGCTGGGATTACAGGTGTGTACCACCACACCCGGCTAATTTTTTTTTTTTTTTTTTTTTTTTAGTAGAGACAAGGTTTCACCATATTGGCCAGGCTGCTCTTGAACTCCTGGCCTCAACTGATCCACCCTTCTCAGCCTCCCAAGTGGTGGGACCTCCCAAAGTGGTGGGAAGGCCTGAGCTACCGTGCCTAGCCAGAGTGAAAATTCTAATCTATTGTTTATTCAAGTGAAGGAGACTGGATGAAATAATGCAAAATAATTTTGTACATATAGAAGGTAACTATTTGCCAAGATGGTCCTACTTATGATAGTATAGGACTCATCTAGATATGCTTGGTTTCTTTATTTATAAAAGTTTCAGTGAGCTAAATCTCTTATTTTTTTCTTCCAAAAGGGGGTCCTGATGACAACTTAATTGAAGGTGGAGGAACAAAATTTGTCTGCAAACCCGGAGCCAGAAACATTACTGTCATATTCCATCCATTACTAAGGTACGTCAAGTGCTATGATGTACTTACTGAAGATCAATACTTTCATGATTTATGCAGCTCTACTGAATGCCAGTTGTTGAGTCAGCATTGAAACAAGTCATGAAAGAAATTTGTTCAATTTCTAGGGCCTCACTATCAAAGTTAGTTTAACAGATAATGTCAATACCACTGAGTAGCCACTTATTTTCAGGAGTAAATACTTTTATTTGATTTTCTTTCTTTTACACTCCCTACCTTTGTCCCTCCCCCTCCCCACCCATCTAGCTGAGGATTGGCAAACTGCGGCTTATAGAGAAATCTAGCCTGAACATGTATTTGTAAATACATTTTTTTGATACACAGACATGCTCATTTGTTTATGTATTGCCCATAGCTGCTTTTGTGCTACAAGTGCACACTTTTAATTGCGACAGTACTCATATGGCCCATAGAGCCTGAAATACTTATTCTCCGGCCCTTTACAGGAAAAAATTGCCAACACATAATCTGTTCCTCTCATTTACACCAATGACTGAGATATCCTTTGAGAATTGTCAGGTCTCTGAACAAATATGATTTATAAAAAATCAAAGACATATACATCGAGTGTATGTTTCTGTATATTGAAAGATAATGTGATGGTGACTAGAGTGAAATCTGTTGTAATGCTCAGTTCTTTGTGATACCATGATTATAGGAAAGGAAGAATCCGTGGTGCTTCCATTAAAGAAAACATTTAAACCCTAAATACTTTTTAAAAGGTGCTTTTTGAGAGTGGAAGAAAGGGACAATTGTTGAGTAGATAAAAAATTTCCATTTTATGATTGAAAAGTTCTAGAGATCTCTTACATAACCTGGTGCACATAGTTAATACTGTATAGTACATTTAAAAAGAGTTGATGATAAATTTAATATTATGTTTTTTTTAACCACAATTTTTAAAATACACCTTTTGGGTTCCAGATATCTAATATAATATTACTTGTATGTTTTCTCGTAAAGAACCAGTATATATTTTGTGGCATTTTCATGTAATAGGCCAGAAACTCCTGGGTTTACTAAAAGTTAAATACTTTAGGATATCACCTTACTTTTCTCAGGTCACTCTTACAAGATTCAGGCATTTGGAATAACAGTTAAACAATTGCTGTTGAATTTGCCAGAGAAAATATTACGTATATTTTCTCCAAGCATAAACAGCTTACAATTTTCCTACCTTCTCATTAACTGAGAGTTATTAAATTTATACTGTTAGAACTAATTACATTCTAATCTCTTGTATTGGTAAACAATGTTTTGAATTCTACTGGATTTCTTTCCTCAATTGATTTTAAATGCAAAAACACAAATATGTAAATTAAATAACAAAAACTTGACTTTCACACAATGAAAAAATTTTAAAGAAATTTTGTTGACTTTTAGAAGTCCGTTTTGGCAGATTTGTAGTAAGTAAATTCATTTAGGAACCATGGGATTAAGAAAATTAAGACTACTAAGAGATTAAGAAAATTAAAACTATTTATCTGTAGGTTTAGTTGATAAGTACTATGTATCTATAATAAGTAAATTATAACATACAGACTTTATAGGTTAAATAACTGATTATATATATCAATTGACTTGGGTAATTAGTTTAGTTTTCACTGTCTTCTTCAATTATGATTGATTTCTACTTAGTTATGTTGCTAATTGTTAGAAATTGGAAAATGCCTTAATCATGATAGACATCGTCTAACCTAGATTTAGTGCTCTAAGTTACTGCTAAGTTGCACTGTAGTTTGGATAAATGGAATTCTTGTGCTTACATTTCTTCCCAAGTAGAGAAGAAACCCTTTAGAAGCTATTAACAGTATTGTCAGTAACCACTTTTCAAGAGATTTTTCCTTTTTTTTTTTCTTTTTTAACATGAATTTAGAAGAATATATATATATACACACACACACACACACACACACACACACACACTCGTATGTTATTACTTACTTTAGACTTACTAAAATGCATTTTTTGGTAGAAGACTGGTAGAACTGAATGTATTACAGTTCTTGACAGTTTTTTGTTGGTGTTTTTAATACTGCTTTGCTAGATAGTTGTTTCAAGGCTTGGTAGTACTCCCAGTGGTTTTACTCACTTTCTTGATTTCTACTTTCATGCAGAATTTTAACTTATTATTGATTAAAACTGGAAAAAGTTTGTTGCTTGATACAGTTTATCATTCATTCTTTCTCTGTGTATCTCTTAATGGAAATTCCAAGAACATTATTTGGTCTACAAGGTAAGTTCATTCTTCGATGAGCAGATGACCATGTTAGAGTTGAAATTTACCCTTAGACCAAATTACAACCTTGTGAAAAACTCCTGATTGGCTTGTGGAAGTTCAGATGACTAAGATCTTTTAGTGGTTTTTTACTTTTTTCATTTGAGTTTTACACTTGAGCATTTGCTAAGTGTTGGATTTATTATTTCTTCTAAAGTTTAGAAGTTTAGTTTTTGTAATTAGAAGAACCAGTGTGCTTTGTCATACTAGCATGCTTTATTAGTACTTAATGTAAATTTTTTCTTTTATATTCAATGAATTTTTATTGAATACTTATGATGCATATTTTCCTATTTCCAAGTTAGATGTGGTCTCTTTTTCAGATGTACTTCTGTTTTTATGAGATTATGTAAATAAAACAAAATGTAGATATGTTTTCTATCATTTAGAATGGTCACTGCTTTTATTCTATGCTAGTTTAAGTGAGTATTAGTTAGCATTCTGTTGTTTGAAAGATAGTGTAGTATAATGGGAGACACAGTGTAGAAGAATGAAAGATGGAAACAATGAACAGGATTGCAAATTTCAGATGAAAAACATGACAAGTGATCTTGGTTCAGGTCTAGGCTCCTTCACTTCAGTTTTACTCACTGCTTGTTAATAGACTGATTATGCCACATCCTGGGGAAACAAAATAAGAGCATATCCTTGCAAGCTCCTCTCTTGGCAGCTGCATGGGTTGCAAAAATGAAGAAGCCTGAAATCACCACATATTGGTGAGGACATGGATCAGTGGGATCTCTTCTACCTTGTGGGAGGATGTAAATTTGGTTGTCCTCTCTCAAAACCGGTTTAACATTATTGAGAAATCACATTTCCTGTTACCCAGCAATTCCCTCTCCTAATGCTATTGAATGTGTTTCTTATTTGTTATCAACTGACTCATTATTTTTCCATCCCAATTTGCCAAATCTCTTTCTAATTGATTACAGTAATTATTTATAAATTAGCTCATATTAAAAAATAAGTTCAGCCAGGCATTATGGCTCACACCTGTAATTCCAGCATTTGGGGAGGCTAAGGCAGATGCATCACTTGAGTTCAGGAGTTCAAGATCAGCCTGGCCAACATGATGAAACCCCGACTACTAAAAATACAAAAATTAGCTGGATGTGGTGGTGTATGCCTGTAATACCAGCTACCCGGGAGCCTGCGGCAGGAGAAATGCTTCAACCCAGGAGGCAGAGATTGCAGTGAGCTGAGTTCGTGCCATTGTGCTCCAGCCAAGGCAAGAAGAGCAAAACTCCCTCTCAAAAATAAAATAAAAGAGTTCAGTAGGAACTTACCACAAGCTGACTTTTATCAAATTCAAGACCTATTTAAACGTTACATATATTTTTTCTTACGTGATCGCTTGGCAATGTCAGATTTTTTTTTCAGTGGAGAGAGAAACCCTTTCAAGTGTGTGGGTTCTTCACTTTCCTTTGCTGCTTTTTCCCTGTGCCTTGTGTCACTGGTACTCTATCTTCCTCCAACTTTTCAAGTGACTGTTCTACACACTTCATTTATTAAAATCATTCCTTTCATAATTTTCATTCAGTTAGCAGTGCATTCTTTGCAACCTTGAGGGTTTCTATATTGACAACTTCAACTACCCTTCTAAGAATACCACAGAGCGGATTCCCGTTACACTGGTTTATATATTCCCAGCAGTCATTCGTACTGTCCTCTCATAAAATTATTGTACCGGATCCTCAATGCTGGTAATCTTGCTAACTCAGTTTTATACTGTTCTCATAGTCACTGTAGTTCCATCACTAGGAAATCTCACAGGATGTTAGAGCAAATATACTGACTTCTAATTTGTTCACTCCCCATTAACTCTGCTTGTCCCTTTACTTGTTTATTTAATGCTTTTCCTTATTGTTTTCTCTTTACAGTCAAGCATGTATCTTAGAGAGTAAATTTCTAAAAAGAAATGGGGTGTAGTATTATCTTACTTGCTTTACTCTGAGCCTAAGAAGACATTGTCTGTAATTAAACCTTTAATGAATGTTTTTAATAATAGGTCTTTTTTTTTTTGATATGGAGTCTCACTGTGTTGCCCATGCTGGAGTGCAATGGGGCAATCTCGGCTCACTGCAAGCTCTGCCTTCTGGGTTCAAGTGATTCTCCTGCCTCAGCCTTGGAATAGCTGGGATTACAGGCACTCACCATCATACCCAGCTAATATATTTTAGTAGAGATGAGGTTTTGCCAGGTTGGGCAGGCTGGTCTCAAACTCTTGACCTCAGGTGATCCGCCCACCTCAGCCTCCCAAAGTACTGAGATTACAGGTGTGAGCCACAGCACCAGGTCAATAATAGGTCATCTAATCAGTGTTTCTACTTGTGGGTCTAAATGAACAAAACCATATTAAAGGCTTCTACCCATGCCCAGCTAGATTCCAAAATACTTTCCCCAAAATACAGACTCTGAAAATGATATAACTGATGTCTTTTTTTTCCCTCCCATTGACATGTTTGCTCTCTTTCAGTTTTCTCTGGAAGGCTTTAAGACAAATGAATGAATTCATTCTGATAAATGAAATTTATGTTATGGCCTTGATTTTGGGGAACAGAAGGAAGATATGTTAATGTTGGAATTTGAGTGACATTATTTCCCTTCTTTTGTGTGGCTCTGACATGCATTTAGGTTTCTTTCCCAAAATAATTATTTTTGAATAATTACATCATGGTAATTATTAACCATGATCCAGATATAATAAACCTTTGGCAATGAAGTACATTTTATTGCGGTATCAACCACAATTTAACTCAGGGTGGCACTTTTTATTGTAATTAATATATAATGTAGTCTTTTCAGGAAATTTGAAATTACTTTGTAGCTGTTATTTGTGGGGTCTGTGGGGAGAAGGAGTGAGAATTTATTTTTCTATTTGTTTTTTCTTTCATTTCTTATTATTCTTTATTCTCTGCAAGTCTAAAAACAGATAATTATTATGCCTTAGATTTGTTAGTACAGTTGTTTCATGTAGCAAACACGGGTGAGAACACAAATTATTTCTTAGAAAATCTAAATGCTTGTACTTAACTAAAAGTATCATTCAGAAAATAATGCCTCTTTTTGCTTCCTGGGCCATTAAGGCATATTGGTGGGAGCATTGCTAAATCGAAACAAAGTCATGTCTTTGACAGGTACACTCAGCACCTCACAACCACAGACTCCCAGTTAGACAGGTGGAATTATCAAAGTGTGGCAGCATTTAATATGCAGCCCATCACTTCTTTAGAAACAGTGGTTAGCTAGGACATGACTCAAGAACAAGCACACACTGGCCCAAGGAAACCTTCTGTGTCCTCACGTGGCCTCTTCCCTGTGCACTGGGACAAAGCTCTCTGGTGTTCCTTCCTCTTACAGGAATACTGGCTTTATGGAATCAGGGCCCTGCCACTATGACCTCATTTGACCTTAATTACCTCATTCAGAGAATATACATTAAAATTCACAATCAGAAGAAACTATTCATTTAAGTGGTATTTAATCATCCTTTTAGCATTGGAGCCCTATTTCAATTGGAAAGGAGTTCTGTATATTGCATGAGAGAGAGAGACTAGAACACTAGCAGCGAAGTATTGGGACTGGGTAGAAGTGAACACATTCTAAGTTTTGATGTCTGCCAAATCATTGTGAGCCTTCGTTTCCCTTATCTGTACAGGAAGGAAAAATAGTCATTAAGTGTTTAATGACAGACAGTGTCTTGGTAGGTAAAGAGTAAAGCAAGCCAGATAATACTATACCTCATTTCTTTCTAGAAATTTACTCTGTAAGAGACATGCTTAACCAGAAAGAGAAAACTGTAAGGAAAAGTATTAAACAAATTGGTTGGTTTGGATACTGGTTTCTACCTGTTAAGTTTTGTGATTCTGTGACTGGACAATGCTTTTTATAATATTTAGGGAATCTGAAGGCCTGGCATTTTGAAATTTAAAAGTTTATGCAACAAGCGAGTTTTATAGTGTGTTGGAGAATTGTTGCTTATTTGCTTCAACTAGCTTTTACAAGGCATTTGGCTCTTTAGGGTAATGAACACTTGGCAAGCATGAAGTAATATGTTTCTTATGGGACAATTGAAGAAGAGCTGTTTGCAGTCTTGTGATGACATGGCAGAGGCAAGAGGCTGGGGACATGGGAACAATGAAGGCATTTAAAGTTGTAAAATGTTACTGATTCTGGTTTGGTTGAACACAACTGGAATATTGAATATCTGGGCTATGAGCATTTTTTCAGTAGTAATTATCCACCCCTCATTAAGATCAGACATCAAGTAATGTCTTTCTAGGTAGAACAAAAAATGAAATATTTATTGGTCAGTGAGGAAAGTCCTGGCATCTAGGTCAGTGAAGATGAACCTCTCTTGGCCAATTGGGCTTTTGGTGATGGGCAGTATGGTTGGCTGTGTTCCATTCTTAAGACTAGTAGCAGTTAGGACAAGTAGTTGCAGTCATATCATCTAATGTATAGAGAAGAAGAATTTCTAAAAATTAGATATAGATGCTACATGTAGAAATCGCCATATTGCAGCAGTATAGGGTACTGTCTTGTGGCCTGTTTGTGAAATAGCTTTGAAATGTCTATGATGAAGAGATGCTTAAAGTTAGGAGGACAGGAAGTAACTGAAACCAAACCTGAAGCAGTGAAAGGCTCCCAAAGGTGGTTATGCTATTAACCAGTAATTCATGTTTCCAAAAATGATGTTTCAAAGTAAAAGACAATTGTGATTAACAATTTTATTTTATGCTTTTTGTTTTAATAATTACAGTAGTTTTAATATCACATATTGCCAATATTTCCAGATCAAAGGCATATGTAACTTAATGTTATAATTAAGCACATATTTCCTAATATTTTTAGTCTTGAAAAAATGCCATGACGTTGTTCTACCCAGGTCAGTTTGATGTGTACATTGATATTTATTTGGCAGAATATTATTCTCAGTGTTCACAGGTATGTGATATTTTTATACAGATTCATGTTTGTTCTTAATGAGGTAAAGCTTATGTAGACATTTTGAAAGATGTTGGTGATTAGACAGCCTAGCACATAATGTTGTAGATCATATATTATTCATGCATGGGAGGAAATGTGGCCACCTTGTTGCATTTTTATGAAACACAGCCATTTTTCCCCGTGCTCAAAATTATGAAAAAATATTGCTAGTTTTCAGTCTGCCTGACCTAAAAGGCCTGTGAAATGCTGAGTGGTTGGTATACATAGATTTCAAACCCTGTATTTGAGTAACTCTTTTGAATTAATATTATAAATGTTAAATGCTGTAAATCTTCAAGCCACCTAACTTTTGGAGATTAAAACATTTTCATTCTAAACTTTTTTGTTTGTATATTTTCAAAATTTATGATATATGGCTAAACACTGATCTCAACTTACTGGCAGTTTTGTAGTAAGAAGTAAAATGGAGAGTTAGTCAAGGTTTCAACCCATGTATCTATGTATATTTCAGCAATTTCTAAAGAGGTGTGGCATCCCAATCTAGTTAGCACAAAAGAATAGGCCGTTTCTCATAAGAAACATTAGGAAAAACTGGAACTGCCAGTGAAAAAGAAAAACAGAAGATTTGATATCTATTTACATATATAAACAGATCACTTTATATTGAAATCACTTAAAGAGCTCAAGTTATTTTCTTATTTGTTGCTTCATAAGTCTGGCTTAGACTAGTTGGTTTGATGTTTAAAGAGATTCCACTCTACACAATGAGAATTTTCAAATGAATAAGGCAACAGAAGTAGGAAAGCTTTTCTTGGAAGACAGTATTTTTTCATGGAGATGCCTAACCAGAAGCTGAATTCATGATGTAGTTAACAGGATGTTGAATTTCCAGGTCTACGTTCTTTAAATCTCTGATTGTAAGCCTTTCCAATATACTGTGCAATTTCAGAGCTCTGGGTAGATGTTTCTTCCAGTCTTGCTCATTTGAGTTACTTGTTTATACTTCAGCTTAATGCTGATAATTACCATTGGCAGGGTCAAGAAGTATAGTTGACTTCTATGTTTGACTTTCTTCTTTCTAACACAAGGAGACTCATGGAGCTGTTGTTAGATGAACTCCACCCCTCCCTACATATAGTTCCTTCTATCCTCTTTCTTTTTTTCTTCTCTGTTCTTATTTTTGTATTTTTCTTTGTCTTTTTCATGTCCATTAACTGGTACATAAGAGTATAATTTAACTCTTCTAGTGACTTTTAAAAGAAAAAGAAAACTAATTTTCTTCTGTTGTAAAAGCTAATATGGGACCAATGCTGTATTTCCAGATAAGCCTAAAATCATCATGACTTTGCTGCTGTGATTTTGACATAGATTTAAGCTGATATTTTAGATTCAGGTTTTCCTTTCTTTATCAGTTACATTTTGTTATTATCAATTAACATTATTAGCAACTTACATATAAAAGATAGTAGAAAAGACTATTCAGAACAAAATGCTTGTGTAATCTGTATGCTGCTTTTTATGTATTCTGAACATGTATTAGTCTTTTAGACTGCAGTAGCCAAAATATGCTTATTCAGCATTCAATGAAATATGTTTATGTCCAGCCACAGGGCCATTTACATCTGATTTTGAAATCTAAATTGATAATGTAATTCGGTATTAAAAATAACACAGGCACACCTGGGGGAAAATACAGTTTCTCCCTTTAATAACATATATTCCTTTGTGTGTTGGCTATGCATTGTTTATTTGCACAATTTGGAAAATTATTTTATTATTCCCCTTGCTCCCCAGAAAACAGAAAGACACTTACTCGCACACCCTCTCATATTGACTGTTCTGTTTCTGTTTTGCATTTTGTCACTGGGCCTTCTGTGTAATACCAAAGACTCTTATTTGTTCATAATTGTCATTTGAACATTTGATCATTAATATTGCCTTCTGTGTTTTTAAAAAATGTGTCATCCTGCAACAGAAATACTTTTCATTTCATGGTCATGAAATCTTTTGCTATTGTCCTTTTGTAGTTAAACAGAAATAAGCCACAAACAAAGCAACAATATTTTCTCAGGACTTTATTATTTAATAACTGAGAAAGGAAACTTCCTTGATTCAGCAAGATAAGTAAGAACAGCCAGCTAGAAAAAAGAAGAAAGGTGGAAGCTTCATAAAGGAAGATTTAGCTTTTAATTACCTTAATTTTCATGTTTTGGTAAAAGTAGTGATTACGAACCTGGGAAGTGCTGGGTCTGACTTTCGTACTGCTCTTAAAATAGTTGCTGGAATGTTCGATGTTTCCATCTTGTTTTTATTAGTTGTGGAAAAAATAGTAATTTTGACAATTACTGTTTTTAAACTCAGTGAGCATTCTTTAATCACGATTTCTGTAAAATATCTCATTGTAAAGAGGTGAGAAAGTATTGGATAATGTTAAGAAGAAAAAAATTGTAGTGCTAGCAAGTTTCTAGACTATCACTCTTTAGTGAAATGATATGGAAATATGTTAATTGAACTCTGAATTCAGAATCTATAAATTTTAAAAAATCTTTAAAAATATTAATTGAGATATACATTCAAATGTATAAGTCTTTACATATATTTTTGTATAGTCATATCTTAGTATGAATTTGTACATATATATATACACAAGTTTCACCATAATCCAAATCAACGTATAAGACATTGACATGGATTATTTTCAGTACCCTGGAAGACTTGCTTATATTGACAGTCAATCCCCTTCCCTGAGAGATACCATTATTTCAAATTTTATCCCCACAGATAGATTGGTGTAGCCTATGGTTTAACTTCATTTGAATGGAATCATATAGTAAGTCCTCTTTGGTGCCTAACTTCTTTTGTGTGACATGTTATCTATGTTAATCATCTATAGGCTAACACTGATTTCTTTGTTAGTCATTGCGTCAATATACTACTGAAATTAGCAATTATAAAATATAATATTTCATCATTATTTTGGAATAAAAGAACTTTTAGAATCCTATGGTCCTAAAAACTGCTCACAATTTAAACTTCTAAACAACTTCCCAAGAAATCTTTTGGTTTCCTGTCTTATAGGGCCAAGGGGGTTCTCAGTGCAGTAAGAGATGTTGGGGGTGGGGCAATTTCCAGCAGGGCAGTGAGCCAGCATAGTTGGAAGCCATATTCTTCCCATGATGGATGTAGACTGTTTCCTACATCTTTGGTAGTAAAAGCCAGAGAGGCAAAAATTAATTGACGTGTTTCCTAGACTTTGGGTTTTCTGATCAGTCAGTGAAAAGATAATTGGCAATTAACGTGAGTTGCTACTTTTATGAAAGAAGAAAAGGGATTTTTCTTAGAATTAATATCCATCATTTTTAAAGAAAGATAATGGGCAACTTAAAATTGACATTCTCTTTTTTTTTTTCTTAAAAAAAAAAAAAAGTCTCCCTGTGTTGCCCAGGCTGGAGTGCAGTGGCTCTTCAGAGGTGCTGTAATAGTACACTGTGGAATTCATGTTCTTAAGCCAACATGAATATGTAGGCTAGTTTTTGGAGACAGTAAACTCAGTCCAAGAGGGAGGAAAGAAGCTTGACATGAGGGATTAGCCAAGAGCCAGATGCAGAATTGTCAAAGGAAGCCATGAGCAGGTATGGACCCAATTGAGAGACTCTAATATAGTTGTAGTGTGTTGGGAATTTACATTTATTGATTGTAAATCACACGATTCTGGTCCCTAACAGGCAGTTATAAAAATGTTTTGAGTAAATGAGCAAATGTATTGAAGGTAAGTGGTGGGGCAGTTTTAAATGTGTAAGGCAAACTGAATGGATATTAAATATTCTTTCAGTATGTCTACAGAATCATTATAATTCTTGAATATTAAAAGATACTTTTTAACCTTTGTATTCTGTCCTGAGTGCATATATACGCACACACACAGACATACATACACATACACACTCATTGCCTTCACTTTAGCTAGTTGATTATTAGAATATATTCTGTACAGTTACATTTATCACAGCCACCTTGTTTTTCAAGTTTTAGTACATCTGCAGCCTCTCCTGGTGGCCAGGAGTATCACTGTCAGCTGCAATGCTTTGCCAACCCCCCGAAGCTCTCTTACTCTGACCAGTGTGCTGAAGGTGTGGGCATTAGTGAAGCCATCAGTGTCTTTTTTTGCATATTCTATTTATTTTTGCTTTTCTCATCAGTGAAAAATAGTAGAACATCTTTTCAATGTAAGAGTGGAAATAAGAATAGTAAAGAAAATTGTACAAAAATAGGCCAGTAAATTTATTCTTCAGCATGAAATTAGAAATGCTGAACAGCTTGATAGAGGTATATGAATGCTCAGAAATGCATCTAAGAGAATCTACAGTTCTTTCTTACTTTGAAGCTTTTAAGAAAATTGATATGAGGATTTCACTGAAGGTTAAAAAGAAACCAGCTTCCTTCTCTGAACGTCGGAGATCTGTCTGCTTTATAAGCCTCAACTCATTACATTTTGTTTTCTACATGTTTTTGATTGACATGTTCATTTTAAAGATGCAACTTCAACATTCAGTGGGAGTTGACAGTATTTAAGCTGAATTTTGGGGCAAAATTCTTCAATTTAGTCATAGTTTTCTGTTATTTTTCATTCATTCCTTTTTTTTCCAGCAAATATTCGCTGAGTGCTTACTGTGTGCCAGACACTGTCCTTGGCTTTGTGGAGGCTATGTTCCTAATAAGTTTATTGTGGTAATTTGAGAATAACAGAAAATCTGTGACAAAGGATCCCATCATTCCACTGGTGCTAAATTTCTTCCAGTTTCCTTTTTTACACTTAGAAGATTATCTGTTGTAGAGGTGCATCTCTTTTCATGCCATTCCTTTTTCAGAGGCAGTTTCACCTCTGGTCTTCCTCCTACTTCCCTCCATCCTCTTTGGAATCCAGATAAAAAAATCTTGGAGTCCTACTTAGAAGACCCTTGTCCCTCTTAGCCCACACATCTAGTGTTGCTGATTTCTACCAGTTCTATTTTATAAACATCTTCTCAACTTTATCCATTCCCTTCTTTCCATACTTGTTGCCATTGCTGTAGTTGCTCAGCTTGGTCATAGCTATATCCCTTTCATCTTTGTGTTTTCTTTCTCTCTACTTGATGCCCTTTTCCTCCTCCTTCACCAGGTGAATATGTACTCATCCGTCAGCAACATCTTTTCTGGGAAGCCTTCTGCCACCTCTCTTACTTCTCCTCTTCTCTCAGTCATTCCTTTCTTTTTCCTCTGTGCCCTTGTGGAATCTAGCAGAGTATTTCCTGAGTTATCGTTCTCATATGTTTCTCCTTCATAAAGAAGATGCTAGGGATCTTTTTTTTTTTTTATTGGCTTTGCATACCTCGAACTTGAATGATTTTTAGCACACACTAAAAAGATTCTCAGTAAATATTTGGTGAGTGAATCAATAATGTGACTTTTTCATGGCAATTCAGGTCATATAGTTCTCACTGTCAGAACCAGGATACCGAGAACAGACAACCGGTTGTTGGGAAACCACACACAATTCTTGGTTCAGGTTTTGGGCTCTTGTGTGCCTTCAGACCGTTGCCCTCTAAAACAGAATTGCATCCAGTGTTTCTTCTTGGAGTTGCTTTTGATATCCAAATAGACAAATTACAAATATGCGCTTCCAAATATATTTTGTGGTAAAGTTATTTAAAGAGGACTTCTAATTTAGATTGTTGTAAAGATGAGGCTGAAGCAGAGAAGGAAGGTCTCTTGTTTTGCAATCTTTAGTGCTTTTTGTTGGCTGAAAGGCTGCCTGTGTTTGATTAAAAATGATAGTCTGTAAACTCCTTAAGTTAGATCATTAATTTCTTATGACAGCACATGAACTTTCTCCTCTCTTCTCCTCCCCAAACCCAAGCACACGTGTCAGAGGAGCCTCCTATGTGAGACATTTGTTTAACGTTGACTGTCAGAAAAGGTGCTACAACAAGTCAGTCAGGTTTGGAGTTTGCAAACATACTTCCACTTTACTGAACATCACAAAGGCTGTCAAAAATTTCATGTCCTTTTATTTTTTCTTCTCTCTAGAAGAAAAACCGTTACAGATGTAAATGTTAGAGAAATTTCATCATGGGCTTTGGAGCTTCTGCAGGAAGTATTTTTCATAGTTTGGAGGAGAGGAAGGAGGAGGCCTCTGCTGACACATTTGCAGTCTTTCCAGCATTTTGTGTGAACTTTATAGTGCACTACACTACATGAGACTAGATATTTTTTCTTCTAAGTAATATTTATATCTCATGTTTTTGTTTTCTCCTTTCTCTGAAAATGAAAGTGTAAGCTTTTTTCAAATGGCCTTGATAGTTCTGAAATTTCTGTTTTTCTTTTAGTTTCTTCTCAGTCTTCTAGATGCTTTCCACTAAACCCATTTCTGGGAATTATCCACGTGTCCTTACTTGGGAGTTGGATGAAAGATATGTATGTGTGGTATACATATTTCAGATATTATTTTATTTGGTGGATGCTTAATAACTACTAAGAGAGAAACCAGTTGCTCTGCAAAATGTAATTAGCAACACCAGCCCTGGAGAAGTTCACATTTGGTTGTGAGAAAGCTAGTGGTATGCCCTCTGTGAAGGAGAGAAGGGAAAGATGGATGCATTTCTAATGCAATCAGGAAACCCCCTCTATAATTTAAATGTATTAGCATATTCTAAGAAACCCTGGTATTTAAATGTTCCTAAGACAGTTGAAAGTCTTTCCCAAACAGCATGATTAAATTAGTTGGAACACACTGAAACTACACACATGCTCCTCAATGGATCAGCATTATCAATACTCATTTTCATGGCAAATGCCAGGAAAACCATCACTGAAGCCAGAAGGAGCCAGATTACTGATGCAGTCTTAATGATTTTGCTTGCATTGCTCATATTCAGTTTGCGACTAAATGTTTGACGCCATGCAAACACTAGATTTTGCAAACATGTCGTTTCCTACTTGTATGTAGAAATAGTGAGCATATGTCTTGAATGCTTTTATTTTATATTATATACAAGAAAGTAAAAGTTTTTAAATGTTCTGAAGTCTGGGCATATTAGGATAATATGACATGGAACTAATTATCTAAGGGTACATTCTGAGTCTTGAAATTTGCATATGTATTGCAAAGGTCACAATCAACTCAAATAAATAATAAGAGGAGCTAAAATTATTGAGCCCTAGTGGTGAGCTCAGCTATGTTATAAACACTTTGCATATATTATCTAATTTAGTATTTCTAGCAACTCTTTGCATTAGGAAATAGTATCACCCCATTTTATAGCTCTGGATTACCAGAATCAAACAGCCTAATTAGAGCCATCATGGAAGATGTCTGCTTCATAAACAATTCTCCTGTTAGGTTAAAATACATGATTTTTCTTTTAAAAAAATTGAGATAAAAAGATAAAATATGACCAGCCCTACATGCCAGAGACTTCCCAGGCCAGGTCAAGATGAGCTCCTCAGAAAACTTGATTATGTTGGTCCCGCCCAGTCACTATGCCTTTCTATTTTTTTGCTTATAAAAGATAAGAATCTAGAAATAGTTGGGCCAGTGTAGAAGAAAACATTATGTATTTAATGGGCTAATATAGATATAATTATTTGTATAACTTAAGGAGTTTTATTAAATACATTTACCCAAGGTAAAATTTTACGTCTATTTAAAATTAATTTATTTAAAAGAAAATTGATCTATACAGATTAGGAATGTCTCTATTGCAGAAGAGGAGCACTTGAATATTTTTAGAATAGAATATTGTTGATTTCCCTGTTCACTTTGGGTCTTGGTAGAAAGTGAAACGAAAATATTCAACAACCTCACATGCTGACTACAGGACTATGTCCTTTGTAAACGTTCTCTAATGACACTATGTTCTGGAGAGGATACACTTCCCTACATTTTGAGGCATTACATTATTTCTCAAATGACTTCTGCCTTTGTTTTTTTTCTCAAATGATTCTGCTTTCTTCCATAAGATATGTGAAATATAATATTGTTCTCAAATATTTTAGTCTTCATGACACTATTGTGAATCAGCTTTAAACACATATATCCCCCGATGTGTGATATATTTCTTATTCCTTATTGTATAGTAGGATGATATACTGGGTACCATAAAAGGGGAGGAAGACAATTATGACTTGAACAGACTGTATGTTAGTGCCGCCCTTGAACCTTAGTCTTACATGAGGAGGAGTAGATACATCCACATATTTATTTGGAAAAGGTTGAATAAAGGATTTGCAGTTTGATTCAGAAACATCATTAATTTTTAAAATTTATTTACTAGCTTATGCCTTTCTGAAAAGATTGTGAAACAGTTACCTGAATATTTCATTTGAGGGACAGTTAAAAACAGAAGCTGTAGAAAAACAATGTTTCAACCATTCATGAAAGGAAAGCAATGAACGCATTTTTCGTAGTAATTTCTCTTGAAATACCTGTGCTTTTCCATTTAGTGCCTTTAATATCACAAAGAAAGATCAAAGGGTTGATTTTTGTCTATGGTGGATTGCACTAAAGCTTGAGTAGACTTTTTTGGTAGTTTTGTAAGTAAGTCTCAGTATACCATTCATAAAGGGAAAAGTCATTTTGGCTTTTTGAATTAGTTGGGCTTTTCCTTGAGCTTATTATTTTAAAATAATAATACCTTCTCCTCTTTTAAAAATTACTGGTATTGCAAACCCTTGTTTATAATTTCTTCCTAATGTTTGCAAAATCCTCCTGAAGATACTTATGGTTCTATGGAATTCCTCTTCTCCAGATATTGACAGAATCACTCAACATGCCTGAAGCTTCATGATTACTTTTCCAGCACCACTTTCTTTGCACTTTATCATTGCATTTAGTTATGTTTCATCTAGTTTTCAATATACACATGATAGGGTTCATAGCCCAGCCAACTGGAAAGAATTTGATCGCTAAGCATTTCACAGGCTGGCTCTGCAACATATTCTGCCAGACCCTACCATGTGTGAAGCATTACTGCTTTTTTACCAGTGAAGATTATTTATAACTTTGATTTCTGCCTTGCTCATTGGTGTTCCTGAAGAAGGGAGGGAATGGTGTGCCCCATCAGAGTGTTTCTCTTGGCTTTCTTCCATGTAAACCTCACTAATAATTTCCGTCACCACCTTCTGTGTCATTTCTTTTGAGCAAAAGGAGAAGAAGTGGAGTTAGGTTGAAGGTCGTGCTTTGCTTTTCAGAAGAGAATGCTCTCAGAAGCGCTGGTGTAGTTCCCATGCCTTATATCTATGGCTGCTTGATAGTGGCTTGAAGTGAGCATTTAGAGGGAGAGTATGGCTTGGTAGGAATGTATCTCATTCAGTATTTTTTTTTTTTTTATTGGAAGGAACCTCAGTAAATGATTTTTAAGAGCATAGTTCTTAGAAGTTATGATGGTACATGACTGAATAAGAACCTAGTTAATGTTATATCACTACTTCGGGGAAAAATAATTTTAGCTCAGTATTTCAGGAGTAAGAGAAAGTTTACATTCCTAAGATTTAGTTATTTTCTAGGTTTTTATCCTTTTATAAATATACAAAACTATTCAAACAGACTTAGTTAATACTGTGAACCAGCTTGGAATATACTCTTTTATTTGATCATTTTTCTTTCATTTTTCAGTTTGGTAATTTAATTTTATGGTCATACGTATGTTCCCTAGTCTAGAGAGTTATCTTACATGGCATGATTAGCAGTTGTGTGTGAAATGATTATGTGGCAACATTACTGGTGAATTACAGCTACTCTAAACGCTGTATGTTTTTGCTTGAGAACATTGGCTCTGGAATGTATTTCTGGCACTGAGAAGGAAAAAAAAAAGGCTTGATGATAACATGCAGCCAGAATTTAAATTGTGAAATGGAGCTCTAAACTCAATTTTTCCTTCCACTGGTGGCAACTTGAGATCGTACATTTTCTTTCTCAAATGAACATTGTGCCCTTTTAAGAATACTTAATCAACTTTTAATCTTCAAATTGGTGTTTTTTAATAAAAAGAGCCAGAAGTTTACATGGTGTGTGTTTATGACTGTATATTATTATACAAAGGATGTAAATTATAAGCCCTAATTCATACCACTTCAAACTAATGGAGTAGCTGTTTCAAGGTCCCTAACAATAGTAGTTATTCCTTGGAATGAGGAAGTGAATCTTATTAAGACTTTAATAATCCTGGATGACTTTGTATTGAAGCTCAAATTTGGAGAAGTGGTCCCACCATAAGATATAATCAGTAACCTACCCTGCTAGATATTCACTCTTTGGATACTAACTGCACAGTAACTGCAGTGGAAGAAACAAAGCAGATGTAAAGCCAGGGACATATTCCTATTTTCTAGGTTATTTTATCCCATTATAGAGAGCAACTGTTCATTTAGGATTATAAATAAAGCTTTCTTAGTACATACTGAGATTGGTCAGTTTTATTTTTTGAATGGGCATTTATTGTGTATCCTCAAAGAAAGTAGGAGGGAGTTTTCTTAATGGTTTAATTATTATGACTGTGCAAGTTTCTTTGAATATGTCCAAAGTACTCCTCATATAAGAAGGAAAAAAATGTGAAGGAAGTCATACACCACATATCCCTCAGTTTCTGTCCAACTAAGACCTCAGTGTTCTGTAATAAAAAGTCCCTTTCTACTCACTCCCAGCATTTGATGTAAATGATTGACAGCATGTATAGCGCCTTCTGCTCTTTAGGGTCTAGGTCAAGGAAGACATCGTAGCTAAGAAAATCAAAACTCAGAACTGAAGCAGAAACTTTTCATTCGAACTTGAATAAATCTAAAGGAAAAGGATGTAACATCTTCAAAAAATTAAAAATCAAAACAAAATGAGAAAAAAAACAACACCTATAATATCCTTAGCACTACAGATTCTGTGTTTATTTCAGAAAAACATCATGATTCATTAGTCTGAAAAATTATCACATTATCATAAGAAAAGGATTGTTGACTTTAATGGAAATAGGCTTTGGATCACTTATGATATGAATAAATGCTTAGCCTCATTGCATTCAGCCGGGATTCAAAGACACAGATTGCTTGTTCATTGCATAGAAAGATTTTAAAAATTACTTTGAGGACTTTTATCTGATATTAGAATTGCCCAGAAGAACCACACGTTGTAACTCAAACTATACTTGTTACTAAATTTTTTGAGATGGAATCTCAAAATCTCCATGCTGGAGATCAGTATCAGTGGCATGATCTTGGCTCACTGCAACCTCTGCCTCCCAGGTTCAAGGGACTCTCATGTCTCAGCCTCCCAAATAGCTGGGATTACAGGCACATACCACCACACCTGGCTAATTTTTGTATTTTTAGTAGAGACAGGATTTCACCATGTTGGCCAGGCTGATCTTGAACTCCTGACCTAAGGTGATCTGCCTGCCTCAGCTTCCCAAAGTGCTGGGATTTCAGGCATGAGCCACTGTGCCCGGCCATACTTCAAACTCTAGCAGGCAGTCGCCCCTTAGTAGATTGATTCTCATTATTGGCTTAGAAATAAATGGAAATCCTGGTTGATTTTCTTTTCCAAGTAATCCGGCTGTGATGTCAATGGTTTATAACTGCCTTTCTCCTACTGACCTTGACAGTAAATATTTTCCATGTAGATGAAAAGCTACCAGCATAAGTATTAACATTTATAATAGAGGAATGCATTTTTAAAAAGATTTACATATGAAAAAATATGAATTGTTATTACTTTCACATGCAGCCTAGACATATAGTATCTTTGAATGAATGAAGTTTGAGGAGAGATTTTAATAAAGTGGAATACTGGTAAATACAAGGGTGTTTTTGTTGTTGTTATTGTGCTTAAAGAAATATCAGCTATTAAATTTTCTTTAGCATAATGTAGAGATTATAGTGCTTTATTTACTAAACTTTTAAATTGTTTAAAAGTTTAAAAGAATAAAATGGCAATTGTTTAAAAGAATAAAACTGGCTGGGCGTTGTGGCTCACACCTGTAATCCCAGCACTTTGGGAGGCGGAGGCAGGCGGATCACGAAGTCGGGAGTTTGAGACCAGCCTGACCAACATGGTGAAACTGCGTGTCTACTAAAAATACAAAAGTTAGCTGCATATGATCACATGCACCTGTAGTCCCAGCTACTTGGAGGCTGAGGTAGGAGAATCGCTTGAACCTGGGAGTCTGAGGTTGCAGTGAGCCAAGATCACATCACTGCATCCCAGCCTGGGCGACAGAACAAGATGCTGTCTCTAAATAAATAAATAAATAAATAAATAAAAAACCAAACCTCAGTTCCATAAAAGCCACTTAGCAGAGGGAAGGAGTGAAGAGTGGAGTTTCCTTCTTGCCCAGTGGCAAAGGGAAGCCATATAAAGAAGAAAGACAAAGACAGAGAAACCAGGGTCCAAAGAGGGGCGGTGGAGGAAGCACAAGAGGGAGTCCTGCTTCAAGGAGGAGACTCAGGGAGAGAGAAATGGAGACATCAGGATGGCTGGGAAGGGAGACCCAGCCACAGGACAAAGGGCCTTAGGTAGCCCCCTTAGCCATTCCTCCTTTGAGTAAGCAGCTGTTTTTGCTGTTTTAATGAATCTCAGCTGTTTCTCTATTCCAACGTCTCATCATAATCAGTTTGACTTACAGATAGGAAAATGAAAATTGCTTTAATGCTTTTGTGGTAATATCCTAAAAGCTTACAAACTGCATACTGTATTAAAGTAGACTCCTTTTGGACTTAAACATCAACCCTGCTTTTTCCTGTTTGAAAAAGCAAAAATCTTTAGGACATAGGAATTTTAGAAATTTAAAACTATCAGTGACTTATTTCGTCAATGCTTACAATTTTTTAAATTAGGGTAACTCTTAGGAAGAGAGCAGTATCAGTAAATAAGTGAGATTGGGTCCTTTAAGGATTTTGAAACCTGAGGATCTATGTTTGCATCTGCAGTGGAACAGCTGTATGTAATGGTTTTCTACATACTTACATGGTGGGCCTGGGGGTGTCTTCTAATGAAACTTCAGAGAGGAAGAAGATCATTATTAATATGTTATATTTCTAAGTAGACATTATATTTTCAGATTCTCTATTAATTTGTGTTAGTTTGGAATCCAAAACCATAACTTAGCTTTCACTAGCTTTTTTTACCCTAAAGGATAATTGCCATGATAAAATGTTCTCAACATATCTGCTTCTAACTTTTGAAAATACTTACTGTACCAAGATACCCCTTTATTTGTAAAACGGTGTCTCAAGAGTAATTTTTTAAGTGTACAGGACCTTTCTGTACTATTTTTGCCCTATTTTGTGTTTGCACACAAATGCAGCAGTACATTTACCTTTCAGAAATGTCAATTCTCTCTGGCAAGTTGATAGGGTAAATACCCTCTCTAATCTTTTTTTTCTCTGGATCTTCAGCTCTGCAAATATCCCCTCATTCCTTGTAAACTGTCCAAAGCTCAGCAAATACCTTTTCCTATATAGCTGAATATTCTTCCCCATGTAGCTCCATTTTCCTCCCTTTTGACAGATAAGAAAAAGTAAGCCTGACTTTATGAACCTTTTTCTGAATTGTCACTCTCTAAACAACTCTCCTGTTTCTGAACTGCACAGCAGAATTTGAAGTGAGCAAATTAGAAATATTGAGAATGGTGTTGGTCTCTGTCCATAGCCACCATTTGTGGGTGTGAGAACAGAAGGGCAGGAGAGTGCCCAGGGCAGCAGAGAATTTAGGGCTGGAGAAATTTCATTTCTGTTGGCCAAAGTGAATAGGAAACACAAAAGTCTAATTACAGTTAAGAAACCTAGTCGGGGAAAGTAGGGATAGTCATGGAAGAAGTGACTATCTTCTTGCCTAGAAATGTTTCCCCCTTCAGAACTCATAAAATAGAGTTTCTAATAGATGGAGTTTTTCCTTAATAAGAAATCGAGTAGTGCAGTGGCTAGTCTCTGTCATTACAGCATGTGTGAATAAGGGCTCATACAAATCAATCCTGCATGAAAGAATATACCTTAGTAGGGATTTAGAATATTTAAATTCATTAGTATTCTGAGAGCTGTGACTGAAACTGTTTAGCCCTAAATGCAGAAATACATTGAGGTTCAGGTTTTTGAGTCAAACTAATCTAAGTTCCATTCTTGTTTTAGAATGGAACTGAAATTCCCTAAGCCTCAGTTCCTTCAGCTGTAAAATGGGAATAATGTCGTTAAGCTATGGGATTGTTAGGAGAAGATGAGCCATTATACCTCAGTTAATTAGAAGTGTACTTGAAACACAGGTCTTGTTAAATGGTATTTGTACAGGTGGTTGTTATAGAAACTGAAAATGGATGGTTAAATGGATTAACATCTTTAGAGGATCTGAGAGGCCTCAGCATTTGGGGTGTTGGTTATGGAAAGAGCAAACTGAAGGGTATGGGTGAATGGTCTGCTTCTTCCCTCTTACCTCAGTACTGGGCACAGCAGTTCTCTTTCTTTCTTTTCCCTATGGCTCAGGCCTAATTCATATTAAAGTATAGTCATGCGTCACTTAACCATGAGGATGTGTTTCGAGAAATGCACCATTAGGTGATTTCATCATTATGCAAACATCTAGATGTTACAGTATAGCCTATTGCTCCTAGGCTGCAAACCTGAACATCAGGTTACCCTAGTGAACCGTAAAGGCAGTTGTAACACAATGGTAATTATTTGTGTACTTAAACATATTTAAGTGTAGAAAAGGCAGAGCAAAAATATCATATAAAAGATTAAGAAAAATATACCTGTATAGGTCCTTTACCCTGTGAATGTTGCTTGCAGGACTAAAGTTGCTCTGGGTGACTCAGTGAGTGGTAAGTGAATGTGAAGGTCTAGGATATTACTAGACCTTCATGTAAAGTCCTGTAACCTTTATAAACACTGTGTACTTGAGTTACACTAAATTTATTTAAAAATATTTTTCTTTCTTCAGTAATATGTTAACCTCAGCTTACTGTAATTTTTTCAACATTATAAACTCATTTTTTAAAAAATTTGTTCATATTGACATATTGTGCATATTGGGGAGCAGTGTGATGTTTCAATACATATATATATTTTATAATTATTAAATCGGGGTGGTTAGCATAACCATCACCTCAAACCCTTATCATTTATATGTGGTGGTTACTGTCACCTTTCTAAGCTATCTTGAAATATACAATATATTGTTATTAGCTACAGTCACCCTAATGTATAATAGAACACCTGAACCTATTCCTCCTAACTGTAACTTTTTGATTCTTTTGTAATAACATTTAGCTTAAAATGCAAACACATTGTATAGCTGTGCAAAAATATTTTCTTTTTTATATCATTCTATAGATGTTTTTCTGTTTTGGAATTTTTTTTTTTTTACTTTTTAAACATTTTTGTTAAAAGATAAGATACAAACTCACACATTAGCGTAGGCCTGCACAGGGTCAGCATCATCAATATCGCTCTTCCACCTCCGTATCTTTTCCCACTGGAAGGTCTTCAGGGGCAGTAATACATGTGGAGCTGCCATCTCCTATGATAACAATACCTTCTTCTGGAATACCTGTTGAAGGACCTGCCTGAGGCTGTTTTACTGTTAACTTTTTTGTTTGTTTATTTTAATAAGGAGGAATGCACTCTCAAATAATGATAGAATCCTAGTAGAGTAAATACGTAAACCAGTGACATTGCCCTATGTTATTCTTCTCTGGTGTTGTGAACTTTCCATAATGCCGTACTTCTATAAGACTGGCAGTACAGTAGGTTTGTTTACACCAGCATCAGCAGAATACGTGAATACTAAAAATAGAAAAATTAGCTGGGCATGGTGGCGTTATGCATAATGCATTGTGCTGTGACTTTAGCATGGCTATGACATCACTAGGAGATAGGACTTTCTCAGTTCCATTAGAATCTTGTTGGACCACCATGGTGTAAAAAGCAGCCCATCCTTGACCGAAACGTCATCATGCGGTGCATGACTGTAATAGCATGTATTGCCTCACCACAGTATTCGTAGTACAGAAGGACTTGGAGAAAGATCACTTACACTTAAATTATTAAGGGTTAAGTTTGAAGCTTTAGTGCCAAAGATATCAGTTGGCAAGGGGGGAATTCATAAAACACATAGAATATACTACTTTCTTTTCTGCCTATGAAAAGAAATTAACAAGTTTGAATATTGGAAGAAATGGAAAATGAATTTCATCTTGTAAGGCTTCCAGAGTATATATATAACTGGAATAGTGAGAATCACTATTTTTGAATTCTGAAAATATTAAGAAGGTAATAACCCCTGGCCAGGCATGGTGGCTCACGCCTATAGTCCCAGCACTTTGGGAGGCTGAGGTGGGTGGATCACAAGGTCAAGAGATCGAGACCATCCTGGTCAACATGGTGAAACCTCGTCTCTACTAAAAATAGAAAAATTAGCTGGGCATGGTGGCGTGCACCAGTAGTCCCAGCTACTTGAGAGGCTGAGGCAGGAGAATTGCTTGAACCCAGGAGGCGGAGGTTGCTGTGAGCCCAGATCACGCCATTGCATGCCAGCCTGGGTAACAAGAGTGAAACTCTGTCTCAAAAAAAAAAAAAAAAAAAAAAAAAAAGAAGGTAATAACCCCCTCAAATAGAGAAAAAGCACTAGTAAAGTGGTGAGTGATCCTGTTAAGGTAATAGTGCAAATGAGATGACAGCCAACTACTGATGAAATGACTCATCACAGACACATATGTGTTAAATTAATTGTGAGGACTTCAGTGAATCCTTACAGAATAAAAACACAAGTGCTTATCTATTTCAAATTGTTTCCATCATAAGCAGAAAATATTTCCACAAATAATAGAGTTGCAGTTATTTGTATTAAGTGAATCAGGTCTGACTTACTACACATGATTTGTGCCAGAATGCTAACATAAATTTGAATATAGTGAAATGATGTAGAAGAGCTTTGTAGTGATTTCTGTAAAGTTGTATATACTTGCCTGAATTTTACTTCTGATGGTTTAGGAATTAAGTTATGATTTGGGGACTTGAGAGTAATTCAGAAGAGCATTTCAAATAACAAATGGCACTTAGGGGAACAAAAGCTCATTTATCTAATTTAACGTATGCTATGAAGATGTGGAGACCGCCAAGGAGAATATCAGAAGTGGCAGATGTTATCTCCTGTCTTTTCATTCATAGTCTGGAAAGGTAAAATGGCATTTCCTCTAGGAATTGAGCCACGACTAAGAAAAACAAGTTATGCTAAATGCATGGTGACAGTTGCTGGTCCCTTCCGGTTTCTTATTAACTTAATGGTATGAATGAAGTTGAGCAAATGAGAAGCAGGGATATCAGTTTCTTTCCATTCCTAGTTAATATTCAGCCCAGGAAGGGATGGTCATTCACAGCTGCTATTAAGAAAGCTTTAGAGTTTCGTTACTGAGCATAGAGAAATAACATTTTAAATATCAAATTTTTACTTCCGAGCATTTTTTTTTAGCATGGATATTAAATATCATCAACAATTCTGTATTAGTTCTATCCCAACTCCCTTGATAGACACAATTAAATTTTAGTGATGTTGGTATTTTACTAACGACGGTCATTATACTTTTAGTCTAAACTGTAACTCTAAGCAGAAATGATCTTCAGTTTCCCAAGGACAGCGTTTTTGTAAGCGTGTGCTTTTGAGTTTCTTCCCATCTAACCAGAGTTGCACTGTCATGTTAGAAATCATTGTGGATCCTGCCTTGATTGAGTGTAGGATCAGCACTGGGAGATAATTGAGTTGGTTACAGAGGCTGCGTAGAGAAACTTGGAACTAGGAGATACAGATTCTCTGTGCATCTGGTAATGGATTGCATGGTTTTGCCCTTTGGCGCTTTATACTGCTGCAAGGAAGCAAACACTTGAAACAAATCTTACAGAATTGGCTCTGCCATGAACCTACTGTGGGTCCTTAGACTTTGTCAAGGCTTAGTTTGCTAGCTTATTTGTTCATTGGTTTATTCATTAGTTCATTCAGCAATTGTTTACTGAACACCCATTGTGTGGTTGGCTCTGTACTAATAGGAACAAAGTAGACTTGAGTCATTCCAACCCTCATGATGCTCACAGGTTGGTGGGGGACATAGGCAATCATAGAGAAAGCAGTTAGGCACCAAAAAGATGGGAGAGTATAGTAGAGTAATCTAGCTCTACCTTTGAGGGCCAGGGAAATTCTCCTAAAATAGGAGATGTCTAAACTGAGACCTAGAGGTTTACTAATATTTAGTTAGGGCTATGGGGAAGACCTTTTCTATCAGAGTACAGCATGTGCCAAGGCAGTAAAGAAAAGAAAGGGTGAAAGCAAGCGAGTGAGAGAGAGAGAGAAAGTGAGCAAGAGTGAGCGAGAGAGATCCTTATACATCTGTGAGGACTGTTTGAGTCTGAGATCTACCAGATTATGCCAATATGAACTTGTTTGACCGTCAGCTCTTGTACTTTCTCACCTATGGTTTGAAAACCAGGTGGTTATAGGCCGCATTACCTTCTGCCAGTATGTTTTAGAGCCTTTAAGGATCCCAGCACATTAAAATCTACTTACATCTGCCCTGTACCCAAATGAGGAGGTCCACATCTCCTGTTAGTGTGACTGCTCCTGGTGAGTATCCTCTGTATGGCCAGGCTGCTCTGTGGCTCCTGTTGCCCATGCCCCAAAAGTGCATGATTGCCCCTAGCCTGTGGGGTGCTGTCTGTTCCCAGCCTGTGCTAACTGAAATCATGAGATTGACTATGCCTTTGGGCTAACGCAGTTTACAGTCACCTCTTCTACAGATTTATTATGACAGTGAAGTAAGTTGTAATCACAATGGAGCATTCCGACAGAAAAGAAAGATGTGAGGGGTGGATGCCTGATCACCTCAAGAGGTTTCCTGGGAAGGTAGGAATCAAATGAGATCTTGAGTAAAGGTAAGGGAAAGAAATACTGTTTCAATAAGGAGTAAAGGCGGTGTGTTTAATAATCCTGTTTAATCTCAGTGCATAGTTTTTTGAGGGACTAGTATATCTCGAATAGTGGCTGCATTTTGATATTGTTGCAAATGACATTGCCTAGGAAAGAAATGACCTTTTGGTTTACTTTCAGATAAAAACAAGTCTCGCCTTAGTCAAAACAAAAAAACTCACTTTAGTCGGTCATTGATTCGGTGAGACTTCGGAGAAGCTTATTTTGGTGGTTTATATAAATGGGAAAAGGGGCTGGTCTTAGGGCTGGTTTTTTCCAAGACAGAAGTAGCTATGGTGTCCCCTCTGGGGAAGAATGCCCCCAAAGCATTAGTCATTGACTCTCCGTAGGGAATCGAGACAGAGACGGTGATGGAAGGTCAGTTTAGCTCCATGATTTCGTGGCTGTGTGATACTGGGTTTGTTGTTTGCTCTGTCTTCCATCTTTTTAACGTGGACAGTAGTAGTAACAGCACCATCAGCAGCTATTTCATAGAGTTGCTGAAGATTATGTAAGTATCCGATAAGGGGTGCCTATGGTGACAGTTGTCTGCCTGTGTTTGATAATGTTGAGTATTCATTCCCTCACTCATTGATTCACTAAGCAAATATATTCTAAGGATGCTTGAAGGGACTTGTCACATGCCTGGGTTCTGGGGAAAAATGACTGGTTTTATATTGTTATTTGCATTTCTTCCTTTATTTTGGCAAAAGCAAATGTTTGCTTATTTTGGTTTTGTTTATACTTCTACAGTGTTTGTCGAAGTGTGTTCTAAAAACTGCCTGCATCAAAATTAGCAGGGGTTCTTACTTTAAGTGTGGATTTCTGGTCCTTACATCAGAACTACTGAATCAGAACCTCTGGGCAGGGCATGGAGAATCAGCATTTTGAACAGGCTCTTAGGTGACGTCTGTATATATTGAAGTTTACAACCTGTCAGGGTCACGTTGTCTCCCTGCCCTCCCATTCGGGGCTACACTAAGGGAAGGCTAACAGTCACTTTCCTCTTCTTTCTATTATGTATTCAGGTTTTCTACAACTGTGAATCCTTACAAATCCTCTTTGCTTTACTTTGGATGGAGAAACTGAGCAATGTACTTCTTAAGCAGGCTTCATTTACATGAATACTCCCAGATATAAGTAAGATATGACTGAACCCACTTCCATTCTAGATAAGTCTTCTCTTACAGCATCCATTTCTCTGAAACCAGAAGCAGAGGCTAACACCTTCGGCCACCAACCTGCAGTGTCATGGCGTTACCAATGCCCTTTCCCTTTTCCCATCCTGGGGTTTGTGATTTCCCTGGAGCAGTATGCTTGGGATTCACAACCTGAATGCTAAAAACAAGCTAAAAATGGACTAGAACTTCTGTGGGTTTTCATTCCTTTTTTTTTTTTGCAGCTTTGAATTGATTCCTTCCCTTACCCCAAGCATACCTAGTAAGACTCTGATTTACTGTGGCTTGATCAATAGACTGCAGAATGATTAATTTGTTTCCACTCATTTCTTTACTATTTTCCAAGTAAAGTGAGTTAGGAAACTGTGAGCTAGGGAAAGGGGAAATGTTGAGGCATAAATAGCTGTCTGCCTCTGTTTGCTGCAGGAGTTTTTAAAAAGAATAAGCAGGAGAAAAGAATGGTGGTGAAGATGCCTACCCCTCTAAGGTATTACTTCAGCCACATTGTGCGGAAGCCTTCTTGATAACAGGAGTGTAGCACATATGTGTCTTGTTTTTGTTTTCAGCTCATCTCCCTAAGCCATGGAAAAGAATTTAGTCCCTACTGAATGGTCTTAGTGGAACTCTGCGAAATTTAAAAGCATCCAATCACAAGAATATTAAAACTTTGAGTGAAATTTAGGGCTTTCCTTATCTTTTAAAAAAATTATTCTTCACTTTTTTGCCTCTGATTGCTTGTTAGGGAGACCCAATGGTAGTTTTATTCCATGGGGACACATGGTAAATGCTTCATTAAAGTTGAGTACAGAATTTGATGAAAATTGTGGTCGTGTTGGATGCACTGCCACCCTCAGAAGTCCACACATTGCCCGGGGGGAGAGAACTGCTGTTTATTCATTGATTAAGCACTTGCTGTGTACCAACTACTTTTCATGTCTTATCTTAATTCTCATAACAGTCATTTGATATTAAAAAGAAAATCAGAAATCTGAGAAAGCGATAAAGTGATTTGCTTAAGTTTACAGAACACCCTACTATGTGTTGTATTTGAGATTGTAATTCACATTTGTCTGTTTTTTCAGTTTCATTTGCTTGTCAGGACACCCCATGAAAATGCCAGGCAGGGCATTTTCATGGTACACTTGAGATATCTGAAATGACAGGGCAGCATCAGGCCAGAGCAGGGGAAAGGATGGGAGCCCACTTTCCAGGTCTGCTGCTCGCCAGTCTCTTGCTGCATGCTGGCAGAGCCACTGTATGTTTACAGAGGCTCTGGGAATTAACTGCTTAAAGAGCTGTCTTCCAGAGGGAGAAAAAAAAAAAATCACAATTAATCATATGCACATCATACTGTGCGAGGTCATTGAGCAACGTGGGAGGGATTTTATACGTTTTAGCAACTGTCTTCAAAACCTGAGCTATAACCCTAACCCTAACCCTAACCCTAACCCTTCCTCTGGGCAAAAGTGAAACGTTTGCTGCTACAAAGAATACAGAAAACTCACAAGGAAATGCTAAAATACACATTTAATGGACCCTATGGATATATCATGTTAACTACTTATCATTAGGGGCTGTGTATTTGTAAAATAAAAGAATTTTGATCACAGTCAGACCTATATTTTAAAATAGATTATTGGCCAATTTAAGATTCTGACAACAAATACAAAGTATCCAGTTCAAGTAACTAGTGAGCTGGGTGTCTAGCAGGAGTTTGACGTGAGGACGTGCTTTATGAGACTATCTAGGTAGTCCTATAAAACATAGGTAGTCCTATAAAGCATGGCATCACATCAAACTCCTTAGTACTTAGAGAGTAGTCAGAAATTAAACTTGAAATTAAGAAAAGCCGGAGCTAGGAATTTGTATTTGGGAGCCTCAATATTAGCCAACATTTTTAATATGCTTAATACTTGCCATTTTCTGTGTTGAGCCTTTTACGTGAATGAGCTCATTAAATCTTCACCAAAACTCCACTAAGGTAGTGTTAAAATCCACATTTCACAGATGAGGAACTTGGCACAGAAAAGATTTTTGTAATTTGTCTAGGGTCACACAATTGCAATTGTTAGAGCGAGATTCAAAGGCAAACCTTTCTGATGTTTAAATCTAAACTCTTAATTCCTGTGGTAGTCTGTGTAGAGGTGATTTTGGAACCTTGAATATAGTTGAAAGCAGGGCTCAATTTAATCTTAGAATATTCCTTTATTAAGGGTGAGATACCACCTGATGAGATAGCAAAGGACGTAGAAAGCCAGTTTGAAAACTGCACAAGAGTATTTAAAGAAGAAGAAAGTTATTAAAAACTACGAATAAGTGAAGGAGAAAGGGAGAGAAATTGTTGGATATAGAGATTATGTGTCTTTAGGGACTTTGACAAGAACGGTTTTGAGTACAGCATTTAGTCATATCTCAATCTGCCATTCATTTGGAAGCTTTGGATTAGTTGATTCAGTGATTATCCTCGCCTATCACATATGGCTAGTTTGAAAGTGTTGTTTGATCTAGGGAACAGTTCTGAATGTTTTTTAACCAAAAAAAGTGCATGTGATACTTCCTTTACTTGTTCATCTTATTCCTCCTCTTTTCTGAAATAAATAAATATGTATATAAAACAAGAAAAAAAGTTTGGCATAATGTCTGCTTTACTGAGAACAGAATTAGATATTTTTCTCTATTTTTCCCCAGAAGGATTTTGCTAAGAAGAAGTAGATAGAAGATGGCAATAGGGAATAGGGTAAGTGTGTTAGTGGACTCTATTGAAAGTGAGATTTCCTATGTCTTTTACTGAGGTACTCAAAACATTTCACAGACTGGCTTAGCTTTTATAAATATATATTGTGCAAAGGATAAGGCTGTTAATTTCCCTTTGTTTCCCCTTTTGCATTGGAGAAATTGAAACAGAAAGGAGTGATATGGGACAAATGCAACCCCCAGTTTTCCTTTTGTGTGCAGTGTCTCCTAGTCCACATTTTTCCTGCTGATCAGAGCAAAGGATCACTACCATTGTGACCAGCTATTTTGACGTGTTACTAAATCCATCTATAGTATTTTGAGGTGGCTCCCTGGTATCTCCTCCTTGAAAGACTATCTTCACTTAGCTCGTAGGATATGTGCTCTTCTAATTTTCCTCCTGCCTCATTGTCTCCTCCCAGCTCTGTCCCCTTCATCTGCCTGACCCCTTATTAGCCTGTAGTATCCAGGGTTTAGTCCTTGCGACCTTTTCTTTTTTCATGTACACTTACTTCCCTGGTAATCTGATCCAATCCTAAGGCTTTCAATACCATCTCAAGCTGATCACTTCCAAATGTATATCTCCAGCCTGGATCACTTCACTGAATCCCACCCAGCCTTAAATGCCTTTTGGCTTACTTAACATATCTGCTTCCTTGTTATATTGGAACCTCAAATTTAAAGTGTCCAAAACTGAGATCCCAATATTCCACACTATATGTTCAACACCTGCTTTCCCTTAGTCTTTGCATTTCAATGAGTGGCATGCCATCCTTCTAGTTGTTCAGACCAGAATCCCAGGAGTATCCCTTTTCTCACACATCTCAGAAGCAATCCATAAGCATGTTCTGTTGGCTTTTCAAGAAATGCCCAGAATCTAACCATTGCTTACCACCTTCATAACTACTATCCTGGTCTAAGCTGTAAACATCTCTTGCCTGGATTAGGCTCCTGAATGGTCTCATGCTTTATCTCTTGCGCCTCTCCCTTTTAACCAATAATGAAACTATTGAAATGTAAGACACGTTACAAGAACGTTTTGGCGCTGAACTTTTTAACAGTGATTCATGCAGAGTAAAAGCCAGAATTCTTTTCAGTGGTTTACAGGTCCCTAAATAATCTGCCCCTACTGGCTGATGCTGATTGCATTTTCTACAGTCTTCTGTGGATCACACACCTCCAGCCGCACTGGCCTCTCAGCTATTCCTTGAACCTCAATCATTTGCACTACTTTTCTTCCACCAGACGTCCAAGTAACTTGCTCTCTTAATACCTTTACGGCTTTTTTCGAATGGTACCTTCCTAGTGAAGCCTACCTTGACCATCCTACTGAAAACTGTGATATCTTCTTCCAGCATGCCCTTCTTTTAAGTTTTTTTCTGTTGCCCTTATTACCATGTACATACTTTATCTGTTATCTGGCTTTTTGTCTGTATTCTCCCACTAGAATATAAGTTCCAAATGGGAAGGGATTTTTGTCTGTTTTGTTCATTGTAGTTTTCCTACCAGGTTGAATCATTCCTGTAGATCCTTAATTAATGTTTGTCGAATGAATGAATGAAGTTTCAGAGCCTAAAATAGAGTGGTTGAATCAGGGTATGTAAGTGTATGTTGGTCTGCGAGTGTGATTTTTCTACTGATCTCAGAACTAATCTCTGAACTTTAGTCCCAAGACAGCAGTTTTCCACCTCTGAACAGAGGTACCTCTAAGTACCCAGATCTTTGTGTCCATGAACAGGCACTGCCTATTAGAGCCGAAACACATATTACTAGCGCCAATTCTTTAGAGTCCTTTTGGCCCAGAATGACTTCAGCATGCTATCCCATAAAGGCAAACAAACCTAGAGACCTTTGTAGTTTCCCTTAGCCTCTGCTGCATTAGCTGAAGATAAATCTATGCAGAGTTCACTAAAGGGAACAGACAACTGCATTAAGCTGTGTAATGATGAACACTAATGGCTTGTGACAAAATGGGTCTCTGTAGGCTGAGCAGCCATGCAAGATGGGGATTTTCCCATGTTTTTGATAAGGTAATGAAAAAAGAAAAAAAAATCTCATCCGAAGATGCAAAGAAACAATCTGCTGGCCCAGGTGATTTTCATGGTATCTTTTTGTTTTTGAAAGTCCATGCATCTTGGCTGAGAAAGGTACATGCACCATTTTACAGTGATAGGGGAATCTCTACTGTATTAAACAAAAACACAGTGCTCTTTATTTCCAACCTGGTATAGTTCATTCATTCCTTTTCCTGTGGTATTCACATGTCTTGCAAATTGTTATGTTGAGTTTTTTAGTTCCTTGTTTTTTTACTTATAGACACTTACACCGTGATCACAGGAATCTATACTGATTTGTTTCATTTTCCATGCATTTGTTCCCATGATTTAGTGAGAAGCATGTGTGTCATTCTCCTTTTCATTTGACTTTTACATGGTTAACTGGTGGTCTTAGGTTAATCAGTTAACTTTTTCTATTGTGCATGATTGTTGTGGGGATCCAACGTGTACAAATATGCTTCATAAATGGCTGTAAACATTTAAGTTAATGGTGCTCATGTGGATATTAGGCCAGTTAATCTCTAAGACTGCTTTCATTTTTATACTTGAATAATTCTAAGACTTCTGAAAGTAATCCTTTTAGCAGATTCTATAAATTAAGGTAATTGTGGTATGTGTCAAATTTGGGGTTCCTAAGAGTTGACCATGAACTATTGAGTGGTTTGAAGTGGCTTAGGATTTTTTTATAATCTGTTCACAATGTCACTATGACACACACACTCTATTTTCAATATTTGCTTTTGAAATATTCAGAACACCTTTTACCCTACAGCAGAATTATTTGACAATACATTTCCTTCCTGCCCTCTGAATCTTCCTGGATGATCTACAAAAATATAGCATCTCCATTTGTGACAATATAAAGCCCTAGTATGACTCTCTTCTATAAATCCAATTTTATTGCCTTCTTCCAAAGTAATTTCTGTTAATCCAGCCAGAACCTTCATTTTTGTTTTGTCATTTTCAAGCTAGATTCTCAAGTAACAGAGCTTACTACAATTTTAGCCTAAGAGCAAAAGAGTTTCAAGGCCTATTTCAAGACCCTGGTTTTGCTACCTCATCTACTAAATGTATAAATTCTAGGAATCCATTTACTTTTTAAAACATTTCTGTTCTTATTTTCAGTACCAATTTGTTTCCTTCAGCTTTCCCACATGCATGACTTTTATAGCATGGCATAAAGTAGAGTGCTCTGCCATATTGATTTAATGGTATGTTTCAATAAATTTCCCCTGTTACAGTTCTTGCTCCATACCAGGCATCCAAGAGGGAAACAGACGGATGTGCTGGTTAACTAATTTTAAAAGCGAAAAAATTCCATTTTCTCCATCCTTTAATGTCATAGCTGTCCTGCCAATGACCTGATACTGAGATATATTAGGTTTCCCTGACATACGTTATAGGAAGTAGTGACCTGACCTTTAAAAAATTTTATTAACATTTATAAATTTGTTTTAGTGTATTATGTTGGAAGCAGTGATTTTTCTCCAGAATGGATTGGGGTGACTGGTGTACAGATTGATAGCCATGTCATATATTAAGGTGGTGGACATTTTGTAGAGTTTGGAGATGCTGTCTTTTTTCACCCTCCCTCTTCTCTCCTACCTTTAAGGGTTATGCTAATGGGATGGAAACATTTAAAATCTTTCTTTAAAGCAGTTTATAAGCAGCTGGAACCATTACTGTCAGCTTTTTGGTAGATGGTTAGGCTTTGACTAACCAGCTTGATAAAACATTGAGACATAGATATCATCCATTTACTCATTCAGCCTTTCATCAGTGCTTAATGTTTGCCTGATACTGTGCCAGGCACTAGGGATGTAAGAGTGATTCCCGCAATTATTGCTTTCTCTAGTAATTTATAGACCGATAGATTAGGAACCAGTGGTCTACAATCAAGAACCTAATCAAAGATTTTTTTCTTCTTCAATTCTGTTCAAAGACCAGTTTAGTGTCTTCTCTCTCTTTTTTTTTAAATGTTTGTATATTTAGGGGGTACAAGTGCAGATTCTTACATGCATATGTCGCATAGTGGTGAAGTCTGGGCTTTTCCAGATGGGTGTCTTCTTTTACCCTCCCTTCTTCCCTCTTTCTCTCGTTTTCCTTCTTTTCCATTCTGTCTTCCCCTTCCTAGGGAATAATTTATATATATTTTGTAGGCACAAATACTTGTAATACATTAAGGGAAATCTTTATTAATGTAAAGCATTGGAACTGAGCTATATCCAGTTTTATTGCCTTAGCAGTTCTCATCTTTCCTCCATACCTTAAGTAATCAAGAAGAGTGTGGCTTTATAAAAAGGACACCTCTCCCGTGACAGAAAACATGGGAACCCAGAGAGTTGGCATGCTGTCTTTCTAACCTGCTTGCCACAAGAGCAGTTGTGAGCAGTAATGATGGCTGACACTCACATCTATCATCTGCCTTCTTCCAAATGCTTCTGAAACTGAAATTAAGCCTCCCAACCCCTCTGTGAGTATAGATGGCTGTTTTATTTTATAGTAAGTATTTGTTTATTTTCTAGACAGGGAAAGTGAGGCATTGAGAACGTAAGTGGGTAGATGAATAAGTTATGGACACTGCTGGGAAGCATTAGCTGATGTTTATTGAGCCCACGTGGAGTATAATACTTGCCCAAGCCCTGTGCAGTGCATTTTGCTTTTAGTTTTCTACCTTGTACTTAAGCAAAGTATTCTATGGACCCTCGTGGTTTGAATTCACTCTTTTGTCTTCGTGGAAGGTTATTGTTTATTTATTGTTTTGTTGTTGCACATTTCACAGTTACATTTGCATTTTCTTCAAACATTTTGTTTTTTATCGTTGCGATGCAAGACTTAATAACAAGAAGGTTAGCTGTATTTCCAGGCTCAGTCACTCAGTTTTGGAACTCCAACAGCTAGTGCATTTGGTACAAACTCTTACATAAACAGCCTTTACAATCAAATAGACAAAAAAATAGCTTTTTGCTGTTTTCCCACAGTGATATCTGAATTTGTCTGCTGTTCTTTCTTTTATTTGTAATTTTCTCATGTGCTGCCTATCCTAAGATTCAGGATGTTTTTTACCTTAATAGCCATATCATGTTTTAGGCCCTGGTGGGCCTCTCTCCTTCATGCTCCACAGACGAACATAAAGTGACTCAGTGTTAAAATCTGATGCACTACAGAAGCCCTGTGTGGGTTATGTTCTGAATGGTTTTTATGTCAAGGGAAGTGCAATGAATCTAGGCAAGGGAATAAAGCCATTAACTGTATGAATGGAAAATATTTTATAAGAAGGCCTTTTTCTCATAAATGTGTTCCAGAAACATGTGTAAGTCAAATAAAAATGTATACATGCAGTATATTCAGTGGTTGTCCTTAGGTCATTTCACAGTCATTGTTTAATTGCCTGTTTTGTGAAGGTTTTCTGTAAGCAGGGAACCCCATACAATTGTAAAAGTATAGTTTTTTACTTGTAAATAGATTATAGTTCATTCATCTTGTTCGCTTGTAAGTCAGTTGTTTGGAATTCAGAATGCATTTTCCCATAGACCTAATCTTATATTATCTTGTTTGGTGCAAACTTCTGCAATACACGTTTGTCCATAATGTCTTTCTAGTATCTTACTGTGGCTTTCTCAAATTTAACTAGAATCTTAACCATGTGTCCTGGGAATGAGCTTAGGGTTTACCTTGAGATTCTAGGAGCACGTTTCTTCCTACTGAATGCTGTGCATGGATCAGAAGCTCATGCAATGTTAGGACATGGTCAACAGAGGGGACCTTAGAGCTTATTTAGTCAACCTTCCTTAGTTGTGCGAATGAGAACATCACCTCCAACATGCCCTAGTTATGGTTCCCAGGGCCTGAGCCAGAGGTGCCTTTCTGGATAGAGCCAGGCCAGGCAGTGAGGGGCAGCCTCCAGGGGTCACTGGTATAAGAGGTGTATGTGGCCTGGGTCAGATGGCAGCTTTGGGGTGAGGCATGGGAAGGGGAGGTGGTGATGGGGATCTGAGGATAGGAGTGAATACGTGGGCCCCTCTTCTTGTGCACAACAGAATTGTTCTCCCTTTTTTTTTGCCTGTCATTTCATACTCTATTCTATCTATTTTCCTTCCTAGTTAGTAGGTCCTGTTTGGTGAACTCCCCTTTTTTGTCAAGAAAGCATTTTATTCCCTTCCCCATTGCCACTGCCAGGACACTTAACACCTATTCTCCCCTTCACTCAGGGAGGCCATGACTGGAGGGAGGGGTGAGGAGCCAAATCGATCTGTCTCTGGTGGATGCAGTATCTGCAGTGGTGAGAGGAGGAACAATGTCCTAACATTGCTTGAGCTTCTGATCCCTTGCACAGCATTTTCAGGCGTCTATGGGAAGACTACGGGAAGAAGCCAGCTGGGTAGAAGCAGCTTTTCTGTCAGTTGTAAGAAAAAGGAGCTTCTGTGGCTTCCTGGCTGACATGTGCAGTGGATGAGGCTGCCTTAGCGCTGGGCAAGGTCCACACATCACACGGCGGGGCAAGTCATTGCTGAGGAGGGGAGAGTCAACAATGCCAGCTCTTTGGCCAAGGCAGGGCACCTGTGTGTGTGGGGGGAAGACGACTGAAGAAAGGGCTCAGTGTTTTCCTGAGGATTCAGAATTTCTCATTTAGTGACAAATCATGGAAAGTTTAGAATGGAAACCTTTTAATTTTAGAAACCAATTAGGTAATATTGAAACACAGCAGTGAAGAAAGAACTGTGTTCACTAAATGCCTGTGTGTGTTTAACGCAGGAGAAGATAGGTCCGTTTACCCTCAATCTTCTAAATATGCATAGTTTTAAAAAATAGAAATTTGCGGTAAAATGCATTTGTGTATATTTGGGGTAAGAGAGGATGGTTGGGAAGAGAGGGAGACTAGATGGGCTGAAACATGAAATAAATTCCTTCAGAGACCCTTTCATTCATGTAAAGCTTCTTGAAGGGCGTCAGGAGACAGCATTCCCATTTCTGAGGAACACTTACAAGGACTCTAAGGAATGTTGTTTCTCTAATTTTATTTTTATATCAAAACATTTTATTTCCGCAGTTATTTTGTTTACCGAATCTGTCATTGTAGCTGTGTGATTTAGCGAGGGAGATGGGGTATTAGGAAGTTCATTTTCTTTTTAAGATTGAAGTTTCTAATGAAATTTTGGTAGATTTCCTGAAGGTTAGTCATTTCAACTTTGGTATTACAAAGTCATGATTGGTTTTAAAGATGAACATTAAGATTGCAAATAACTGCTGTGGGGAGGGTGTTTCTTTGTGAATTTAAAGTGTCTCGTTTAAAGATTGGTGCCTGCATTGCTAGGGCGCATACCACAGTCAGTAGCTATATTAACTTATCTCAGGTTGCAGAGTCTTTGGGGTCATGCTTGGGTTAAAATTCTAGCCGTGCAGCTTTGTGACTTAGGGCAAGTTCTTTAATCATTTGAACTTGTTTCCTCAGCTGTATGATGGAGCAAATACTTCCTAGCTCTCCGTGTTGTTCAAGTGTGAACTTGATTGATATATGTGAACGATTCCGGTGTTTCTTAGCCGCTCAGCCACTCTATGGTTTGTTTTAGTTTGATTCTATGTGTGATTGCATGCTCTTGGCCTATTGCTAACGAGCAGGCAGAGAAATAGCAGCAGCACAATCTGGCTGGAGGGTGTCTGTTGAGCCGCAAGCATTGAAGGGCAGCCTGGACGACTCCTTTGCCTCTTGGTCAGGGGCCCGAGCCTCCAGACTCTCTTTCCTAGATTCCCTAATTGTGTTCCTGCCTCCTCGCTATGTAACATGTTATACTGGGAATCTCTCCTGAATGTTTGTTTGTACCTCTATCTCTGTATTTACTGTGACAGTATTTGCCTGACTGAGGTAATCCCAACTGGTGGACTGAGGTGACAGATTTAGAGAACATGCTTATAAAATTCTGTTTGAGCATTTACCACCATGATGTAATGAGTGTTTATATTTAACAATATTTATTTAACTCCTGTTATGTATCAAGAAATGAAAACAACGTGCTTTCATGGAGTGTACATTCTAATGGCTGGGGCAGACAATAAGCAAATGTCAAATGTCTCAGGTGTGTTAAGTACTGTGAAGAAGCATAAAGCAGGCTAAGAAGGAGGCAGATAGGATGCTGCTTGCCATAGGGTGCTGAGGACACGTGGTCAAGCAAAGACTTGAATGAATTCAAGAAACAAACCGTAAGATATCTGGGAGAGATGCATTTCTGGCAGTGGACAACAACCCTGAGACCAGTATACCAGAAGACAAGTGACGAAGGAAGGGAGTGTGTCAATGTTGACATCAGAGAGATGCCAGGGGCATGATTATTTAAGGGCATTAAATGGTAATAAGCACTTTGAATTTTATCCAGTGTGAAGTGGCAAGCTATTGCAGAGTTTTGACTAGAGGGCTGTCATAATCTGATTTCACCTTTTAAAGGACAGATTTGGGCTGGGCATGGTGGCTCATATCTGTAATCCCATAACTGAGGGAGGCTGAGGCAGGTGGATCACTTGAGTTCAGGGGTTCAAGACCAGCCTGACCAACATGGTGAAACCTCATCTCTAATAAAAATAAAAAACTTAGCTAGGCATTGTGGCAGGTGCCTGTAACCCCAATTACTCAGGAAACCAAGGCAGGAGAATCACTTGAACCTGGGAGGCAGAGGTTGCAATGAGCCCAGTTCATGCCACTGCACCCAGCCTGGGCAACAGAGCGAGACTCCATCTTAAAATAAATAAAGGATGGATTTGGCTGCCATATGAAGAATATGCTGTAAGGGAATAAAAGTAGTAGCAGAGAGCAGAAAACCATTGCAATAATTGATGGTGAGATGTGACAGGAGAGGGGAGATGTGGTCGCATTCTGGATGAAGTATAAAGATTTTCCAGTTGGTTTAATGTACATGTAAGAAAAATAGGAATCAAGCAAAGGTTTTTCACTTAAGTTAACAGCAATAATGGAAATGTAATTTCACAATACTATAGGAGGACTGTAGAAAGAAGCTAGCTGGGTAGTAAGATAGTGAGTTTGGTTAGGGACACGCTAAATTTGAGATATCTATTAGATAGTCAAGTGTATATGTTGAGTAGCTGGTTGAATATGTGACTCTAAAGTTCAGAAATGAGAACCAGACTATCACTGTCCAAAAGAACTTTCTGTTGTGATAGAGATGTTTTATATGTTCACTGTCCAATATAATAGCCACTAGGTATGTGTGGATATTGAGCACTTAAAATGCACCCAATACAACTGAGAAATTGATTGGTTATCTTATTTAATCTTAAAATGTAAATAGTCATGTGTGGGTAGTGGTTACTTATTGCTTGGCATGGAAGACTGTGGATATAAACCTGAAAGTCATCAACATTCCAGTGTTTTGTAAGGTCGTGAGACTGGGTAAGTCCACCTGGGGGAAGCATAGGTGAAGAAAAGACATCTCGTGATCTGCCCCCCTTGGCCTCCAAAAGTGCTGGGATTACAGGCATGAGCCACCATGCCTGGCCACCTTTAAGAATTTTTTTCAGGAAATATGCTCCCTTGTTTGAGGTCTAAGCACTGCATCTTAAAGCTGCTGCCTGTTGGAAATCCCAAATTCTGTTCCTTACCTCTGACTCATCAGCCACCCACCATCACCCCTTCCCAGTTCTTCCAGGATTTATTTTAGAGGAGCTGGATTGGAGATAGCATCAATATTTCTTATTTCAGCAGTTGATGTTAAAGAGCCAAACATCTGCCTAGCCCTGGTCTTTCCCTTTCTTCCTTACTTTGCTCTTCCATGGTTCCTTAAACGAGTACTTAAAAGGAGTTCGTTCCTAGATAGGGACGCTACAACTGTATGTACACTTGGCCTGTGGCAACCTGTAGAAAGTTATTGTGTATGGTTAAAAAGTAGATTTTACCCCAAATCTCTGATAGCTAGATCTGATTATTTTTCCTGTATTTTTCTCCTCTCCTCTTTTAAGTCGTCTTCTGGGCTTGAAGTGTTGAGAGTTAACCTTGCATCTACTGTCTTTCTCCTTTCCACTTGTTCTGTTCTTCCCTTTTTTCCTCTATTCTGAAAAGTTCCATTCATTGTTCCTGTGTGTGCCCTGATTCAGAGTCTTTCTTGGTCTCACCACACACATCCTTGCTTGTCTTGAAGGATGCTAACACGTCTGCATTTGGAATTTCTCTGCATGTCCCAAAATCTGGTTGTGTTCTGTGTAACTGGCTCAGTCTTAGCTTCCATTCTGTATTTGATATACAGTTTCCTGTACTCTCTAAGCTATTACATTAGCATGGAGATAAATCTGGAAAACAAGAATACAATATGGCTGATTTTTTTCCTTGCCATTTTTAATATGTTGATTATAGGTCTTATGAGAATTCCGTTAAGTATGTTTTTCAATAATTACTATGATACTCTGTTAATACTCATTTTTCTTGTTCCTTATATCTGTGTTGTACCAGCTCATAATTCTAAACAAATATTATAATTGACACAGAACATTCATCCTCATTCCTATTGTTTAAACCACTCACAGTCCTGTGTGTACTGTTTGTACAGCACTGTATGAGGAAGAGCAGATGCTAGGGTACTGTGGTGTCCAACTCTTCAGACCCACTGTGACTCTCTATAGTGGAGTTCAAGGAAGTCAGGGAATTTGTGTCATTCTCAAAATCTCTAGATTTTAAATCTGCCAAGGAAAAAATGCAGAGCTGGAGCCTGCCTTGAATGGTTAAAAGTCACATGAGGAATGGGGAAGAAAATCCCAAAGGATTGATAGCTAGAAAGTCTTTTATAGTCAAAAGCTATACCAAAAGCAATTGCTCAAAACCCTAGAAACCACAAATGGAAATGAGAGTGGATTATATACAGTATAAAACACAAATACACTTTCCCCACCCAATGGACTTCACCATAAAACAAGCCAATTAAAACAAAATGCATGGTAATTAGGAACATCTTAGGAGGGGTCAGGGTTGCTGGACTTTTTATACATTCATACACTTAATTTATTTTCAGTTCTGTCAGAATAATTACATTATTTTAAGGTTTGAATTTTTGTGATTCAGGTCTATAAAAATGACAGATTATTAAAGGAGTTTGCTGTGTTTAACCTCATGATTCACTTACATGCCGTTTATGTGCCTTGCCTAGAATGTTTGCTTTCTAATGTTTCTGTGTGTTACTCCAGCTGCCTCCCTTTATTGCTGCCATATTACAATGAATGTTTTCTGCATTTTTATGAAGAGCCTATTAGCAGCATAGGCTTGATTTAAAGAACTTCTCCAGCTTATGAATACAGTTCATCTCTGTGAATGAATTTAGCACTTTAATGCTATTTATTTACTCCACACCATAAAATGTACTGTAATAAATAAGAGGTCCCTTGGGTCTATGGTAAAACACACTGATCATCCTCTCAGCAGGAAGATGAACATAACTTGAGTGGAGAAGTAATGATCAAAATTCACCACACTCACCAGGATGTCATTTATATACCTGAGTCTAATAAAGGCAGAATTACAATGCTTAACATTGTGCTCACTACTAGCATCTGAATTCAGTGAGACTCAAGGAGGGAAAAGTCTCGGTCACATGAGCAAGCAACATCTGAGAAGCTTATGTCAACTTGAAATTGGCAATTCAAATAAGAAAGCGTTCTTTAAAAGCATGTAATGCTTAATTTCTTTTGCTAAATACACACTAAGTTAGTGTTTTCAACTGTTTTTACCCATGGAAAACCCTTAGTTTTGGGGGGGTTGTGTTTTTGGTGAGGGGTCAGAAGGGGCAGAGGATTACTTCAAAGTCTCTTCCCTATCCATTCCATTTGGAGTTTTCAAGGCAACCCCAGCTGTCAGCTATCCATAAATGTATTGTCTACAAGCCAGAACATCTGTGTGGCCTTTAGTCAGTAGAGCCATTCTGTTTTATGGTTGAAGTCCAGAAAGAGTCAATATATGAGTGTTCAAAACTCTGTAGATGAATGTATGCCTGATTATATTCTAAGATTATTTGGTTTATTTTTTGTATTATCTTTGTTTTTATTTGATACGATTTGCTTTCCTATATATTTGTTCCTTTAAATAAATGGTCACACATTTCAGTGTCTAAAATTGGAAACCAGGCATTGTATTATAGAAACAGTATAGGCCACAGTTCTGTATAAGGGAAGAGTTGACTTTATTCTGGAAGATTTTGTGGTCTGATTTACTAGTTGTCTACTTCTGTGTGGACAAATCATTCCACTTTGTAGATTATTTGATTTAGAGCAGACTGCATTCCGGATGGCTCTGCCAAGATAAATTAGCCCCTCACTACGTCTCCAGATAACAGCGTAGTAGGAGTGAGGAACCATATACAGTATCCCTCTGAAGAGAAGCTTCAAAAAACACAATCTTGATTTGAGTAGTTGGGAGTTGTTCCTTTGGTGGACAGCTTTAATTATTAAATTGTGATGAAATATGCCTTCTTGTAATTTTTAATATTCATTTATTCAACCGAAGAATTCCCAGTATACTCTTTGGTTCTCTTTTCAGGCAGTTGTTAGTTTCTTCCTTGTGGATTATTTATGCTTGTACTGTGAATAAAGGATGTCTCATCTCTATGTGGCAAGGTTGTCTGCTTCATGAGCCGACAGATTTAAAGAGGAACACGAGACAGTCAGATCTGTTCATGCAACTCAATCAAGCAGGTGGTCGCAAAATTAGTGGTGTGAGAGTTGCAGTCAGTCATTCATTCAAAAAATATTTATTGAGTGCCCATTATGTACCAGGCAGTGTTTTAGACACTAGATGGTACTTATCCTCTATCTCTTACTTTTATTTCTAGACCATATACTCTATGAAAACAGGGTTCTTGTCTGATCACCTTTTATCTTCTACTTCACCCAACAAAGTACATTATATTTAGAATGGGCTCAAAATTTTATTTTAAACAAGTGAAACACCAAGTATGCCTATTTTGTTTTAGTTGCAACTGCTGAAATGGGACCAAGTATGCCTATTGTGAAGAGCAACAGAGAGTCGTTCTAATCACTTTATGACAGCCATTAAATATTTCAATCACATTAGCCTAAAGTCTACAATGAATAGCAGCACTAGTTCTTCTAAATAGTTTGGCCGCCCGCTGGGTGCGGTGGCTCAATCCTGTAATCCCAGCACTTTGGGAGGCCGAGGCGGGTGGATCATGAGGTCAACAGATCGAGACCATCCTGGTCAACATGGTGAAACCCCGTCTCTACTAAAAAGACAAAAAATTAGCTGGGCATGGTGGCGCGTGCCTGTAATCCCAGCTACGCAGGAGGCTGAGGCAGGAGAATTGCGTGAACCCGGGAGGCGGAGGTTGCGGTGAGCCGAGATCACGCCATTGCACTCCAGCCTGGGTAATAAGAGTGAAACTCGATCTCAAAAACAAAACAAAACAAAACAAAACACAAATAGTTTGGCCGCCCTTCTGTGGGTCTTCTCTAGTAGCTTCTTGCCTCTTTTCACATGTAGAATCCAGGATTGAAGACAGTAATTGTGAAAGGACCTAGCATATACAAAGTGAAGAGAGGATATTATTGTTCGTGATTTATTAATTTTCCATAGATGTTTTATTAGCTACCACCCTATTGTTTTTTCACAAGGCAGTCTTTTCTGTCTTGAATTAAGTAAATAAATTAATTAATAGGACATCTATGTGATATCTAGCTGTGTATACCCATGAGCTATTTATTTTCCTGGTCATTTTCATTAGTTAAAAATCTGTTCTTAAGATCTCTTATTTACAGTAGGAGGTTCTTATGTATATTATAGAAAGCTATTAAAAAAGTTATATTTATTTGTTCAATAAAATTATTGGGGGGTATGCAGTAAACTGTGTGTGTGTGTGTGTGTGTGTGTGTGTGTGTGTGTGTGTGTGAACAAAGTGATGAATCACCAAAGCTTCAGAGTTCTTGCCTCTTTTATTCTGACAGTCATTCTTATTTATGCTGATAACATCTGTCTTATTCTTATATTATTCTGTTTTATTTGAGCTCCCTGTTTCATATACATGAGATAAAACTTAGTGGTTTAGTAATTCTTAGTATCTCCCTTGTGTCTCATTTTTTGAGTTTTAGGAAAAAAAACAGAAGATTCTTGTTAACATCTTTGTTACTGTTAAGATGTATTGTTGTTTCCGGGAACGGATGACAAATCCCGTGTCTTTGTCATTCCATAAGCCTTCTACCAAATCCATGGGTCAAAGTGCTGTATGCAGGTGATTTACTGTGCTTGATTTGTTCCATGATTTCATCTTTAGACACTTCCATCTTTGTCAAGGCCATGCTAATCTCACCACAGGGAATGTGTACTAGAATTTCTCAAATGTCAACTATATTGTGTACACGAAAAAAAAAAGATTGTCATCTAAGTTATCAGCCATAAAAAGAAAATTCATAGCTTTAGTTTGCAATTATAAGCTTGTGTCTTGAAGTTTGTTTTGCTCTGATTTTTAATTTGGCATTTTCTTTCTTTATACATTTCAGCTTTTTTCTTTTAGTTTAATAACACAAATATTTCTTAAATGTTGGCTGTGTGCAAAGAATTGTTTTAGGCACCTAATAGTTACAAAGATCAGTTAAAAGCTCATTTCTACTTTCTTCCACCCTAAGGCCACACAAACCTGCAAATCCATCTTAAATCCTTCTCTTTCTGCTAAATAGCATTAGGAAGCATCGTTTTGAGGTTTTTTTTTTTTTTGTATTAGTTGTAACTGAAGTATTTTTGTATATTTTAGGTGTTTATTATTGGTAGATATATTTGAGAGACCTTACTTCACGTAGTGGATTAGGATGTTTTGTGAAGGTCCTGTAATGTGTTCAACAGTGTACTGTGGTTAAAAAGCATCACTATAATTGTACCCTAAAACTTTCTATTTTTAGTATCTTCATTGCCTCCTATATTTGTTGAAATTGATAATAACCATTTAATATGTGTAAACTTTATGGTATGGAAATTATATCTCAGTAAAGGTGCTATATAAAGAAGTATAACGTAAAATATCTAAATTATATTGTTGTGTGTTAAAATACAAATAGCCTTCTTTTGTTAGATTTAATCCAACGTGTTACAAATTTGCTGGGCCATTTTGCAGCACCGTAGATTGACTGCTTTATTCCATATACTATATTTCTAAAACATGGGGAAATCTTAGTTAACTAATTGAAACACTCATTTGGATAAGAACTTGAGCATGGTTCAGTAATTCTCAATTTCCCACTTTGCTTGCAAAACACAATGTAAGTATGGAATTACCCTCTTCACAGCTTGTTACACTATGTGTTCACTCACAGAGAAATAATTTAGGGCAATTTACTTCCAACTGTTTCCCTCTTACTGACCCCTTTCTTAAAGTAACAAATTTCTCAAGGTTATGTTTATTTTGAAATTATTTTCTTGGAGGTCATAAATTTAGTCACACACTTGGTTGGTTTCATTCTCCTTTTGTTGTTTTCCCTTTGAAATTTCCACTCGTGTCACCAAGTGAGCTCTTGATGTCTTCCACCATCTTTTTTTTTTTTTTTTCTTGTTGAGACATGTTCTCACTGTGTTTCTAGAGTGTGTGGCATGAACACAACTCACTGCAGCCTCAATCTCCTGGGGTCAAGTGATCCTCCTGCCTGAGCCTTCCTGGTAGCTGGGACCACAGGTGCATGCCCCAACACCTGGCTAATTTTTTTTTTTGTAACTATGTTGTCTTGCCATTTTGCCTAGGCTGGTCTCAAACTCCTGGGCTCAAGCAATCCCCCTGCCTTGGCCTCCTAAAGTGCAGGGATTACAGGCGTGAGCCACCACACCTGGCCAGTTTCCACTGTATTTATAGTTTCTCCTCTTGCCTACTTAATCCAAACTTCTTTCACTTAAATACTCTATTTTATTTTTGTGTTTATTCTTCATGCATTCAAACCAACATAATAACTTCTGTTTTGTTGAAATCTTTAAGGCCCATCACATATTAATAACTTAGTTCCTTGCCTTGATGTGTTTTCCTCAATGCTCCCAACCCTAGAAAAGCAGGCAAATTTACAGTTGCTGTTCCTCTGAGTTTGATGCTTCTTTCCCATAAGTTGTTCTTTTGGAAATGAAGCATCTTGCAGAAAGTGAATGTGCCATTTTGAAAATCTTAGCAAATTATATTTTCAGAATTTTATAAGGCTATTTTTTCCCTTTTGCTATCTTTGTTTCAAATCATGCTTTTGAAACAGTCTTTCTCCCAAACCATGTCTATTAATAATGCTTTTCAGTTCTCCCTCTTATAACCCATTGTAATAAATTACCTCCTCCTGCCATGATGTTAGTAATCTGGAGACCTCTGCGAGTTCTCCTCATTGTAAAAGTCTACTATAGAGCTATTGAGAGCAGAGCCTTTGGCGTTATGTTCCAGTAGCTCTTACTACTGCCCCATCCGTCCATCCGTCCATCCGTCCGGGATGCTGCTCTATCATTCCTCAGAACTGGCCCTGGGTAGCGGTTTTAGCTTCCCTTGAGTTCCACCTTCTCCTCATAGAGTGGTATGGACATCGTATTTACTCTTACACTATTGTAATCAGTTGACATTGCCAGTCATTATTTGAGGCAGGCATTTGTTCTCCTAGACTTTGCATTTTCTCACTGCAAAACATTCTATAGAATGTTAGAGCTAAAAGATTGCTCATAAACGGTCATATGTGATAGCATGCAGTGCATTAATTTGCTTATTTATTTATGATTTAATTATGAGAGTAAATGGAAAAGAAGGTTTAGACTGGCTAACAAATGATACTATCTTAATATTAAATAGTGGAGGTTTTGTTGTTATTTTGTGAAATTGGTGAAAGTCCTTCATGCTTTTAATTTTTTTTATTTAAATAATTTGTATGTTTTCTCCCTCCAAGGATCGACCTTTAGTCTTCAGCATAATTCCTATGAATTAGAGGCTAAAAATCTTTGTTTTACATCTGGAGAACAAATGGATGTTCCTGCCTCATTCTTAGGCAAGCAAGTGATTGAAAGCTTTGATATGAAATTCTGAAACAAAATAAATTTTGTCTCAATCTGAAAGAAAGTAGTGATAATACAGGTCCTTTCTGCCAACCAACTCAGGCATATAGACCTTTTATTTATTTATTTATTATCTTTTTTCATTGACTACAATTCTAAATTGAAAAATCTCACATTTTGTTCTAAAGTTGATTTAACAATATGGTTAACATTTAAAAATATCTAAAATAAAGAATATAGCACTTTCTGCTGAAATAGGCAGCCGGTAGTTTATACATGTTTGGTCTAATACATTCATTCCTCACCTTACATAAATCTCCAGAAAAGCTATAGGAAGGAAACACATTCCCCTGACATGACAGGATGTAAAATGAATATAAACCAATTACTTTTTGCAGTTCTCAGAGTCTCAGGAATACTGACCCTTCTGACTTCATTTTCAGGCAAGAACCCTCCGCCCCCATCTTGTAAGGAAAAATAATTGAGCTGAATTTTTAGCAAGAAGCGAATCAAGATTTTCAAAAAATAATTTTTCTAGGACCTATGGAGCAAATCACCTTTCAAACATGCCAAAGGTAGTTATTTAAATACAGTTAAGCCCCTAATCACAGAAATCCTTTGATGAACTTTTCCCACTTTAAATACATCACATGAAGCAAAGAAAGTAGAGAAAGCCATTAGAAAATCATTAAAATAAATACCAACATTGATCTACTTCCCTCTCCTTTGGAACCTCTCCTTCCCTGTTTTAAACCTTTTAGGTGGGCTTTATATAGTAAAGTAATCAAAACTCCCAGGCCATTAAAAAAGAAATTTAAATGATTTTTACAAAAACCGTTTTCCTTGTTCAAGATTTCAAGGAACCTGGTTAGTGCCGTGAGGGCTCAGTTTTTGGCTGTGACTTTCAAGTTGAACCTTTTTGATGGTAAATAGCCTCCTGCTTATGCCTGTGTGTTTTGGCTTAAAAAAAATCAATCTCTGAGAAAATGGGCTTCCATCTTCCTTTCAGCCCTGTCTCCTCTGATGATTGATGTTAATTCAGTAAGCTGCTGACCCAAGAAAAAAAGAATTGTTTGTGCTGTTGTTTTGAATAAATAAACTTACAAAGAATCAATGGCTGTAACTTAGAGAAATTAGGTAGTAGAGAGCATAAAGTCTCTTTCTGTCGTGTTTCTCATGTAAATATAGCAAGGTAAAGGGCATTTCAGCACCAGATATCTTTTTGAATGATGAAAACTTGCTTCAAGGGCAAATTTTTTTTAAATTTAAAACTAAATGTTCTCTCCCTATCTATAGTGAGAAAGGTCTGTATTTGTGACAAAATAGGACACCTTCTACTTATTTGCATAATAATTCAAATAAGTAGTGAAGCAAAGCAAATTCCTCAGTCCCTGGGCCCAGCTTACATTCAGTATTGTTATTATGTGGACTTCAGTCTTCCTACTGTAGTTTAGAGAAAAGTTTCTGAAGGACCTCAGGACACTATATATAGTTTTAAGTTGAAAGGCAATGTGATGTGCCAGGCCAAAATAGTTAACTCAGGTGATTTTTCTGAGTTCCACCTCTAGCTGTTTATTGACTGGTCACATATTAGTAATTTTGCTTTCCTGTGTTGCAATTTCCTTTACCTAAACCATGCCACGAAATGTACAATCCTGGAGGGAAGATGACATCCCCTATCACTACTAGACTTCAGCAGAAATGTGATTAAGTGGGTTCCTTGCCAAGAGACTTACAGTTAGTATTATAGACAGTCAAAGATAATTGAAAATTTAAAGGCACCCTTACTTTTTAGTACTCTTTATTTTGGTACCACTTAACCAGTGATGTCAAACAAAGACTGTTTTACTTCTGGTTTCACTTAATCCACAGTTCCATCTAAAGCAGCATGCATTTATGTTGCTAATACATGCAGAGTTAGAATTTAACATTAGCCATGGTTATTACCATTTTATATGTTGTAAACAACTTAATCATTAAGACATAGTGGGCCGAGTGTGGTGGCTCATGCCTGTAATCCCCACACTTTGGGAGGCCGAGGTGAGGGGATCACCTGAGGTCAGGAGTTCAAGACTAGCTTGGCCAACATGATGGTACCTCATGTCTTCTAAAAATACAAAAATCAGCTGGGCATAGTGGTGCATGCTTATGGTCTCAGTTACTTAGGAAGCTGAGACACAAGGCTTGCTTGAACCCTGGAGGTTGCAGTAAGCCAAGATCATGCCACTGCACTCCAGCCTGGGCAACAGACTGAGATTCCATCTCAAAAAAAAAAAGTAGTGGAATGACCCGGTAAATCAATCTTATTTTTGGAGAATGTACTGTCATATAGTGATAACTCAGTTTCCTTTTCTGTAAAATGGGGATAATATTTTCAGGAAAATTACATAGGGCTGAGGTGAATATTAAATAAGTTCATGTACATGAAACACTTAATGACTGGCATATGAGAATTATATAACTGTTATTATCTTATTAGTGATATGTTATAATTATGTCCAAAAGAGCTTTTATTGGCAAAGTTGCTTTTATGTATGTTTCAAGTGAAAATGGGATTATAAACACAATATTATCTCAGCCATGTAAAATATTATTAATAGTATGATATAATATAATTTTAACCATGGTTATCTCTGGTTATTGTATTCTTTTTTCTACTTCTCTGTAAATTTTATGTTTTCATCCATTGTGTTTTATGATTGTTAAAAATGTGATTTTTTAAGTGTCAATAGTTCCCATACAGGGTTCAAGAATGAATCTTATCTAAAAGAAGTGATCTGATACTTGTAAGTATGGTCAATGGTCAGGCAAATTCAGATACAAATAAAAAGAGGAAATACCCATCAATATAGGCAAATGTAGATTTACAGCATAATGTAGTTCTCTCTAGTTTCATGTCCCAACTCCACTGGTTACTGGACAGTTGGTCTTAGGTAATCCACTCAAGCTCTAAGAAGTTCATCTGTGAAATGAGAATAAGGTCATTTGTTCTGTGGACCTTGTAATGTGGTTGAAAAGATTGAATGAGAAAATAAACGTGAAAGTACTTTATGAAGAGTATCTAAAAATATACAGAATTATTTCAGCTCTTTTGTGCTTGTAGAACTTGGAATGAACTTGCAGATATGAATAGTATTAACTAAAGATATTTGCTAAAAAAATTTTAACAAAGCACGAAGTATGATTTAATAATTATGAAAATAGATTTATCTAAGTATGTATCTTAGGCTGAAGCCAAAGCTGTATTCCCCATTAGGTTCAGACATTTGGGGAGTCCCAGTTATATAGCCCAGAGTCCAATTTATTTTACAAGAAAAGAGAGTCAAGTAGACATTCTTAGGTCAGTAAATAATACTCTTAATTTAGGCCGGGCGTGGTGGCTCAAGCCTGTAATCCCAGCACTTTGGGAGGCCGAGGCGGGTGGATCACGAGGTCAAGAGATCGAGACCATCCTGGTCAACATGGTGAAACCCCGTCTCTACTAAAGATACAAAAAATTAGCTGGGCATGGTGGCGCGTGCCTGTAATCCCAGCTACTCAGGAGGCTGAGGCAGGAGAATTGCCTGAACCCAGGAGGCGGAGGTTGCGGTGAGCCGAGATTGCGCCATTGCACTCCAGCCTGGGTAACAAGAGCGAAACTCCGTCTCAAAAAAAAAAAAAAAAAAAATAATAATAATAATAATAATACTCTTAATTTAGAAGGGGAATGGTGATTTTTTTCATACCTCAGGCATCAAAAATAATTGTCTCCTAGTCCAGCCCTCTTTCTTATTTTCTGTTATTCATATTTAGTTTGTTGCAGTGAAGTGAGTTACTCACAATGAATGGGGATACCCATGTATGCCTGCAATGGCTGTGTGGACAGTGAAGTCTTCCCTAATACTGGAGCTGGGCAACAGAATTAGTACTGCCATTTAGCTTTACAGTTTTAGCACAAAACTGGGAATCTGCTTTACCTTTTATTTATAGTTAGCCAAGTGCATCTTTTTTCAAGTTCTGTTTATCTTTATAAAGTAATGGATCCTTTTTTTTTTTTTTTTTGAGACGGAGTTTCGCTCTTGTTACCCAGGCTGGAGTGCAATGGCACAATCTCGGCTCACCGCAACCTCCGCCTCCTGGGTTCAGGCAATTCTCCTGCCTCAGCCTCCTGAGTAGCTGGGATTACAGGCACATGCCACCGTGCCCAGCTAATTTTTTGTATTTTTAGTAAAGACGGGGTTTCACCATGTTGACTAGGATGGTCTCGATCTCTTGACCTCATGATCCACCCGCCTTGGCCTCCCAAAGTGCTGGGATTACAGGCGTGAGCCACCACACCCGTCAAAGTAATGGATTCTTATGATGTCACATAAAATGGTATATATCAAAATGGCTTTTGAAAACACCTTGAAGAAACAGGGTATTTTTATAGCCTTGAGGTATCTCTCCCAAAATAGTTGTTAATTACTAGGGTGTCTTTAACATAAGCCCACGAATTCTTTGCTGCTGCTTCCTCTGCAAGGCAAAACCTAATTCCCCTGACCTAGAATGTGGTCTGGGCAGTGATGGGGTTCACATGCACTACTCCAAAATATGGCATCTTGGCATTTCAGAAAACAGTAGAATCAGGAAGATCACCTGCGGACTGTCTCCTGCCTTCTTCTTGAAGCAGACCATCAGATCGAGAAAGAATTTTTTTTTTTTTTTTTGAGAAAGAATTTTCTAAGCTGGGCATGGTGGCTCACATGTTGAATTCCAGCACTAGGCTAGGCTGGAAGATCACTTTAAGGCAGGAGTTTGAGACTGGCCTGGATGTCATAGTGACACCTGCCTGTCTCTACCAAAAAATAAAAATAAAAAATTAGCCAAGTGCAGTGTCATGTGCCTGTAATCCCAGCTACTTGGGAGGCTGAAATGGGAGGACTCCTTGAGCTGGGTGTTCGAGGATGCAGTGAGCCATGATTGTGCCACTGCACTCTAGCCTGGGCTACAGAGCAAGACCTTGTCTTAAAAAAAAAAATTCTGACCTTCCCCTGAAGTAGACCATAAGACTCTCATGGCAGAGGTGGCTACCCTGTCTCTGGAAACATCCTTACCTCTGAAGACACAGCGACACAGGAAAGAATCTGAACAAACAGACCTTGTGACACTCCCCCCCAGTTGGTCACTGTTAGGTCATACTTCCATACTAATCAGACTTCCTTGCAGCTATCCACTTACCTGTTCCTCAAACTTAGCATAAACACTTGGTGGCTGACCTGTTTCTTTGGAATTTCATCCCTGAAGGCTCTAAAACTTAGGTTAATGTCACCTAAAACTTACATTAAATACATTTTGTGTATGCTTTCTCTTGTGGAATTGTAAATCCAGTTAAACCTCTTTTTGTTCCCAGTTTTGGGTATCTTTATCAGCAGTATGAAAATGAACTAATATACCCCACATCTGGAAATTCTCAAACTACGTTTATACCATTAAGTTTATTGGGGTAACACTCAGATAACTGTGTATAGCATTGTGGAGGAAGGGCAAACCCTGAGCACTTTCTTAAGCCGGCTTTCTTATGAACACATTATAATTTCACTGCCTGCTAGTCATCTACCACATGTGAAGTAGTGGTAAAGATCAGACCCTATTACCACCACATAGAGTTTGAGGCTCTCAGTCAAAATGACTCAAATGCCGCACCTGCTGGGTCCCAGAGCACATTTGTTATTTTCTCAAGTACCAATAACACTTTTGAAGGAAAGAGGTTGGTGCAGACAAGCAAAGGGATGTATGGATTTACCCTCTTGTGCTGAACACCATGAAATGCTTTTCTTTAAACAAGTTGGTTTTCTGATCCTAGAGAGATACTGTCATTCTGTGAAAGGGGGAAGACTATGAAGGCTCATTTAAAAGACCACCCTTCTCACCTTGATCTTCTGAGCACTATGACTCTTTTGAATGTCATCTCTCCTTGTCTTTTACCCCTGTCTTTCTTTGTGGGACCTGATTGCTCCTTCTCTGTGTGTTTATATTGCATAGCTCATTCTAGCTGACACATTTTGTTAGTGTTATCGGAGAGATTAGAAGGAGTAAAATCACTGAGAGTGTTGTTTCTCATTCTTCCAGGTCAACAGGCTTACTTTCAAAGATAGCACGCCTTGATTGCTCTGCTTGGGACATAATTGATCAGTATCAAGTTTGCAGTTTATTCTACATCTGACTTGTTAATTTAACTCACAGTGTACTGATTTTATATGCAGTGTTGGTTCATATCTTGGGGCTCAGTATCTAACATATATATTAAACTGTCAAGAGGCTGGCAATAGGAGAAGGAATGCTTTATAATTCGATCATCTGAGCCATTTAAACTAATATCTGTACCTTTTAAATCAACTGAAAATATACTGTGATAATTATTCTCACACTGATTGTTAACTAAGTGTTGTTTTGAGGTTAGAATTATGAAAATAATTTCTAGTAAGGCTCCCATTTGCAAGTCCTACCCCTGTAAATAAAACAAAAAAAAGCCAGGAAAAATAAAAAACTCCTACGTCTATTACAGTTGTATGGTCTCTACATAGCACAATATCTCTTTTTTTCCCATTTTGGGGCACTCATATGAGATTGTAGGCATTCTTCAACCAAGAAGCAACTTACCAACTCTATTAAAATTGCCACTTTTTTTAACATATGATGAAAAACAAGATAATATTTATTAACATCAAAATATAATGAGCTGGTAAATATCTTTCCTATAGATCTAAAAGCACAAAATATAAGGCCGCAAAATAAAAGACCTAGAAAATATAATTTTTTCTTTTTTCAAAGTTAAACATAGCATATTGAGCAAATGATCACAGTGTACACCCAAGTTAGTTTATACTTGTTTTACAATCTGTCCTATATGATTTAGAAAGCCGGGGAATCACATTTGCTATTTTAAATATTTATTGTTCTGCTATAGCATACACTGTTTATCCAAATTATTTAGACACCTCTACTTTAATAAACTATAACTCATAGATCCTACTTAGCACAGATATAAGGAACTTAAGTGAGAGCTGGTGATACCGCTCAGAAAAGCTGTCTCAGGATGTCATATCATTCTTGCTTTACAAATCAAAGTGTTCATCCTTCATGATAAAAACGTTATTTAAAATATCAGAATACTTTATTCTTTGAGTTGCAATACACTCATAAGTTTGTAAAAGATTCAAAATTATTTAAATATTATGTGTAAACTTGATACACTTCTAAAGCAGAGAATTATAATACAAATTACCATATTTTGGACTGGTAATTTTAAAAAGTACTAAATTACTTTGACTTTTAAGTTATTTAATGTGATAAGGTAGAAGGCTTTTCCACGATATCTGATACATTTGTGGATTCTGTGTCTATGAAAATGCAGAAGAGCCAGGTGCGGGGGCATGCAGCTGTGGTTGCAGCTACTCAGGAGGCTGAGGTGGGAGGATGGCTTAAGCCCAGGAATTCAAGGCCAGCCTGGGCAACATACTAAGACCTTATCTCACAAAGAAAGAAAGAAAAAGTGGGGAAGCAAATTTATTAGAAAGGACCACATAAAAAGAAAATGAAAGGACTTTGGTTCCTGCAAGATTTAGAGCAAAAAGTCTGGTAAATTTCCCAGTACAAAGCACTTAGAAATTCTGGGTAAAATGCAGTAAACTTCCTTTTAAAAGTATCATTTCATTTCGGGACAGTTTACAATAGCAAAGACCTGGAACCAACCCAAACGCCCATCGATGATGGACCGGACAGGGAAAATATGGCACATATACACCATGGAATATTATGCAGCCATCAAAAATGATGAGTTCGTGTCCTTTGTAGGGACATGGATGAAGCTGGAAACCATCATTCTCAGCAAACTGACACAAGAACAGAAAATCAAACATCGCATTTTCTCACTCATAGGCGGGTGTTGAACAATGAGAACACATGGACACAGGGAGGGGAGCACTACACACTGGGGTCTGTTGGGGGGAAATAGGGGAGGAAAAAAAATAAAATACAAGTATCATTGACCTTGTTAGAGAGTAAGAGGTCTCCTGGGGATGCAAATAAAGAGAAAACTAAAAACCAGAGCAGTAAACAGACACCCATATTGTAGCTGCCTTGGGGCATTTGTCAGCCTCAGTAACGTAGAGGTCCAAGTTTTAATAGCTGGATCACTACTGAATACGGGGCCTTGGGCCTGTACAAGAGGAGATGGAAAATTGAAACCTCCTTTTTATAAAGCATGTAATTTTTGAAGGGTTACATCTTCCGTTAAGGGGTAGAATAGAAAAATATCCAATCAGCAAAGGCAGATGGCAAGGAAATTTGTCTTGGCAAAAACTTCTTTTGAAGAATTTGCTTTCACTTTAGGCCTTTCTTCTTCCCATGGATAAAGTCTTCTAAAACATGAGTTCACAACCCTCAAATCATAGAAATGTACAAGGAATATGTAACCATAAGCTGGAGTCAGCAGAAACAATAAGCAGTTGGTATGGTTAGGCTTTGTGTCCCCACTGAAATCTCATTTTGAATTGTAATCTCCGTAATTCCCATGTGTGAAGGGAGAGAGACCAGGTGAAGGTAATTGAATCATGGGGGATGAGGGGGTTTCTCCCATGCTGTTCTTGTGGTAGTGAGTTCTCATGAGATCTGGTGGTTTTATAAAGGGCTCTTTCACCTTCGCTCAGCACTTATCCTTCCTGATGCCTTGTGAAGAAGGGGCCTTGCTTCCTTTTCACCTTCTGCCTTGATTGTAAGTTTCCTGAGACCTCCCCAGCCATAGTGAACTGTGAGTCAGTTAAACCTCTTTCTTTATAAATTACTCAGTCTTGGGCAGTTTTTTAATAGTAGTCTGAAATTGGACTATTACAGCAATTCAGTTAGTTCTCAATATCTTTAGAAATGAGATTACTGATTGCAGAATATCAAATGGCTATGTTTTAAACATTTAAGAAATAGAAACTGCATAAAAACATAGTAAAATTAGTAAAAGATTAAGATGCTGCCAGAAAAGGCTGGGCAGACTTGAGAAAGAACAAGTAGACCTCTAAAAATGAAAATTTTAATTATTTAAACATTTATATAAGTTTAAGGTGTAAAGTGCACTTTTGTTACATAGACATATTACATAGTGGTGCAGAGTCTGGTCTTTTAGTGTAGTGATCACCCAAATAATGTACATCATACCTATTAATTTCTCACCCCTCACCTGCCTCCCACCTTTCCAAGTCTCTAGTTTCTATTATTCCACACTCCATGTCCATGTGTGCACAGTATTTATCTTCCACTTATAAGTGAAAACATGAGTATTTGGCTTCTTGTTTCATTTGAGATAACCACCTCTAATTCTATCTGTGTTGCTGCAATAGACATGATTTTATTCTTTTTTTTTTTTGATTAATGAGTTAATGGGTTATCATGAGAGTGGGGCTGGTGGCTGTATAAGAAGAGAGACCTGAGCTAGCACAGTCAGCCCCCTGCTCATGTGATCCTCAGCACCACCTCATAACCCTGCAGAAAGTCCTCACCAGATGTGGCCCCTTGACCTTGAACTTCTTAGCCTCTATAACTTTAAGAAACAAATTCCTTTTCTTTGTAAATTACCCAGTTTTAGGTATTCTATTATATGCAACAGGAAATAGATTTAAACACATATTTCGAGTTCAGAATTTCTGTATTGACATTTTCCTCCTCTCTGTTGCCTCTTAGCATTTTTTCCCACACCTCAGGACTGAAAACCAAGGGAATAGTCCTACAGGCAGTTGTTTTCAGATAAACACAGCAATTGATCCTTCTGGTCCTAAAGCTTGATTGAAACTTAACATTTGTTTTGTTTGAGTTCCTTAAAGAAACTCCGCAGGAAAGGACTTTCAGGTCTCCCAAGAAAGTATCAAAAGAATTGAAAAGTAGGCAAAGGACATGAAGAGACAGTTCTCAAAAGAAAATATACAAATGGCCAGTAAACATATGAAAAAATGCTCATCATCACCAATGATCAGGGAAATGCAAATCAAAACCACAATGCAATACCACCTTATACCTGCAAGAATCGCCATAATAGAAAAATAATAGATGTTGGCGTGGGTGCAGTAAAAACAGAACTTTTACACTGCTGATGGGATTATAAACTAGTACAACCACTATGGAAAACAGTGTGGAGATTCCTTAAAGAACTAAAAGTAAGGGTACCATTTGATCCAGCAATCCCGCTACTGGGTATCTACCAGAGGAAAAGAAGTCATTATGCGAAAAAGATGCACAGGCATGTTTGTGGCAGCACAGTTCACAGTTGCAAAAATACGGAACCAGCCTAAATGCTCATCAGTCAATGAGTGTATAAAGAATTGTCAAAGGTGTGTGTGTGTGTGTGTGTGTGTGTGTGTGTGTGTGTGTGTGTGTGTATGACAGAATACTACTCAGCCATAAAAATGAATGAATTAATGGCGTTTGCAGCAACCTGGATAGAACTGGAGACTATTCTAAGTGAAGTAACTCAGGAGGGGAAAACCAAACACTATAAAGTTCTCACTCATAAATTGGAGCTAAGCTATGAGGATGCGGAAGCGTAAGAGTGATACAGTGCATTTTGGGGACTTGGGAAAGGGTGGGAGGGGAGTGAGGGATAAAAGACTACAAATTGGATTTAGTGTATACTGTTCAGGTGATGGGTGCACCAAAATCTCACAAATTAGCACTAAAGAACTTATTCATGTAACCAAATACCACCTATTCCCCAAAAACCTATGGAAATACAAAATATATAAAATAAAATATCATATTTAATATTAAAGAGAAAAAGAACTGAAACTCACCAGATCACTACATCCAGACAATAAGATGCTGGACCTGTCATCCACCATGATTGCTTCCTTGCCCCTCCCTAGTTCCCATTTTCTTTACACATTGTTTCATTTCTTCCCTGCTATAAAAACCCGTAGTTTTGGTCAGTCAAGGAGATTGATTTGAGACTTGAGTTCCTGCCTCCTTGGCTGTAGCACCTGACTAAAGCCATCTTTCCTGGCAGTAATCACCATCTCAGTGATTGGCTTTCTGTGCAGTAAGCAGCAGGACCAAGACTGAACCCCTGGTGTTTCTGTAGCGGTAATACAAATACTGATTTTTCTCCTAACTAGTTATATTCTTCAGTCTGTCCTAAAAAAAGAATTCAAACAATTGGTCATTATTTTAGCTTAACGAGCTTTTAAATCAGTTGTCATGAAACGTGACTTGAAAAAACAACAAACCTGGTAGATAAAGATATTTATTTAACGTAAGTATTTTCATTGCATCTTAAAATACTAGTGTATAAATCTAACGAACTGTGTGTATACAGGCATGTGTAAAACTTACTTATTTTAGGATTAGAGAACATCTATATTTGCCTTAAAGCTCCCTTAAAATAGTTAGTTTACAGAACTATTTAGCATCACTTTCCATGCCATTGAACTCAGTGTTAAAATCATGACTGAGATGCCCTATAATGCAAATAGAAATATCCTGAGGTCATTGTGTAATTTTACAGGGGTCTTCACTAAACCAAGGAAGAAGGCAGTAAGCTTTATAACGTGATTAACTCAAAGATAGGTGGCCTTTGTGTGAAGTGGGTTGAAATGTGCCTCTCCGTAGGCACACAATGTGTGGAATAGGCATTTCATTATGTTCATATCTACCTATATTTTTTCCTTTGATCAATGCATATGTTTGATTAAACAGAATGAAAATCTACAAAAGTAAAAATATGTATTGAAAAAGTAGCAGCAGTAAAGCAGTATCTTGCAGCTTTTTACTTAGAGTCCCAATGGATTAGTGATTTTACTTTACTTTAGAAGTGACAGTATAGTGATGATTATTGCTCCTTTGGGACTGATAAGAAAAGAAATGGTAACCAATTGTATTAATCATTAGCATTCTCTGTTATAAGTAGTATGGGAAGCTTGTGGAGCTAGAAAAATGTGGCCTGAATGTATTTTTAAACAAGTAAATTATCTTTCAGTATTCGCAAAACGTGTAGTTTGTTTGCCTTAAAAAAATAAAACCTTCATACGTAATTTAGCTTGTCTGTCATTTTAAACATTTCAGGAGGCATAGCCCCACTGTCTAGGCCCATTTTTTTTTTTTCAAGAGATGCTTCATTGGTTCCTGTGTGAAACTGTTGACATTTATATTACACTCTGAATACTTAAGAAACCAAAGGATTCTAGTTGTTTTGGAATTAACCAATGGTATCTCATCTACTAGTCAGGCATTCACAACATTCTGTGCACATGCTGAATTTGTGCTAATGTCTTCTTTCCATAGATATATTTTGTTAATGTGACTATCTATATATTATTTTTCATATGTGGCCCAGTCCTCATTCCCATGTAGCTGTCCTCCTTCCCCGAATGTGTTGCTTTATGTCAAATAGTTTGGAAAATAAACACAGTCCTGAAACTATGCTTTGGTCTCTAAGTAGAATAACCAACACATCCAGCAGTTTCTCAGTGAATGGCTGTAACAGTAGAGGAGATTATTCATGATCATGATGAAATAACTTTCCCTGACCAGTTTAAGCTTCCTTCTTCAGTGTTTTCATAGTTGCTCTTACGTCTGGCTACTCTAACACATATAAAATACAGAAAGCTGAGCAGTCTCATGGCCTGACTTAACAAACCAATCCAACAATGAGGGCTATGAAGAAGTTGTTAAAGGGAAAAAATTCATGATACTTATTCAAGATAGAATTTATTGAAGGGGGGCTACTGCCATGAGGTTTTGTAGTGGGGTAGAAAGATCAAGTTCAACTGGGAATATATCAAGAACAAGTAGAGATTTATAGCCAAGGATATGGATGGGGCTCAGCGTATGGAAACTTACTAACAAGAGACATCAGGGGTAACAGGGTTTTGGCTAAACCAACTTGATAGGATTATTGCTGAAGGCAGGCCAAGGTGGTAAGACATTGAAGGCAGGGATTAAGGAAGTTGACCAGGTATCAAAGGTAGTCAGATAACAAGGTTGGAGAGAAGGAATTTGATTAGATATTCACGATGAGGGACTTTTCCTCAACTGACTCAGTATAATTGTTGCTAAGCCTGGACTGAAGGAGCCAAGGACAGAACCCAAGGTCAGAGACCTCATCACAGTGAGAGTTCAGAGGAGCCTGACACAAGTCTGGTCAAGGGAAAGAATTATCAAAATACAAAATTACAACAAATGTAGCTTAAAGATCTTAACTGGCTTTTATTTGCAATGTTAGAATCAAGCAACACCTCATTCTATAAAATAGAATGAGTGTTTTGATGAGCTGGAGCAGAGGAGCTTGACTTTATAGACTGAAAATGGCTGTGGAAAACAAAAACACACTGCAAAAATGAGATTGGTCCTTTCAAAGTTATTTTCCTTATAAAAGTTAAAGCATAGGGGACTTCTTTATTATGTCAGCTAACACTGGCCTATTTGGAGATTTGGCTATTATCTCTCTCCTGGTTTCTCGGAAGGTCAGATGAACAATTTACTGTCAGCTTGGTGGCTTGGTACTTTCAGCATGAGTGACTGCATTTTGGTTTGGTCCCTTGGGCTTAGTGCAGGAACTGAATCCAAACCAATAGCCTCCTAAATTTTATTTCACAGTCTTTGTCAGAATAAAGATATTTACTCTTGATTTTCTTGAAGAGGATAACGTCACTTTTTAAGATTCACCTCACAGCAAAACTTTGTAAAAGCCCTCTTCATATATCTCCTCCTCAGTCCAAAGTTTGCAGTCATGGGAGCTGCTAAAAATATGCCCACAGGCTGGGCGCAGTGGCTGTAATCCCAGCACTTTGGGAGGCCCAGGTGGGTGGATCACGAGGTCAGGAGACCTAGAGCATCCTGGCCAACATGGTGAAAGCCGTCTCTACTAAAATACAAAAAATTAGTAGAGTGGCAGGTGCCTGTAGTCCCACCTAGTCAGGAGGCTGAGGCAGGAGAATCGCTTAAAACTGGGAGACAGAGGCTGCAATGAGCCAAGATCGCACCACTGCACTCCAGCCTGGTGACAGAGTGAGATTCCTTCTCAAAAAAAAAAAAAAAAAAAAAAAAAAAAAAAAAAAAATCTCTCTCTCTCTCTCTCTCTCTCTCTCTCTCTCTCTCCCTCCAGGCCCCATGTCACCATGCCATTTCCTTGTTACCATTCCCTTCTTCTTTCTGTCCTTCCTGCAACAATGCCTCCTTGGACACAGGATCATTCCTGCTCTAGACTTTTTCCCGAGAGGGTCAGCTCTCCTGGGATTCTGGCGAATAAAATGCTTCATCTCAACAAACAGATATGTTTGTTTATATTCTCCCCTTTTCCATGTGGTGGGAGGAAAAGCTTTTTCACTGCATTCTTCAATTCAGTGCCTGGGGACCAGTGAATTAGAATAACAAAAGACAGATTAACAGGATAAAAGTTACACAATTTTTATTAATATTTACATACATGGGCATTCACAGAAGAGAAAATCAAAAAATGTGGTTAGTCTCAGGGTCTTCTATCATTCAAACGTAGGACAGCTGGGAATTGGGCTTCAAGGGGCCATAAATTGTGGGGAAGTGACTAGGAATATGAGGGAAACTAATGAAAGATAGGATTATTTTAATAAGGATTGCTTACGCAGTCTTATCTCGGTGCCAGCTCCTCACCTTGTGATAACTTGTGATAAGAGTTGCTCTCCTTTCTCTGGTCCAGAAGTGGGGAACACCTTCACAAGGAAATTTCTGCTCTGCTTTTAAGCACGTAAGGGAGGGCAGAGAACTCTTCGTGCGTCTGTTCATTCTCACATGCCTTCAGCTCAAAATAATCCTTGCGCTTGAGCAGCATGTTTTAGGGTAGTATATCCTTATCCCCTTCATCCACAAAAGATTTAAGGTGACTTTTGCAGATGCAGTTAAGTAAGCTAAACTTAACAATATATGGGAAATGTGAAACTGTGGCTCAAAAATCAGAAGCAATCACTGATGTTAGTGGTTGGAGATGGACTGTGAATACGTCTTGAGCTTTCCACTAAACTTAACAATATATGAGAAATGTGAAACTGTGGCTCAAAAAGTCAGAAGCAATCACTGATGTTAGTGGTTGGAGATGGACTGTGAATACGTCTTGAGCTTTCCAGCAGTCAGCACAGAGATGAACATCTCTATCTCTATCTCTATCTCTATCTCTATCTCTATCTCTATCTCTATCTAACTCTAGCTCTAGCTCTAGCTCTGTATCTATCTATCTATCTATCTATCTATCTATCTATCTATCTATCTATCTATCTAATCTCATTTGATTCCTTGGGTCTATCATAAAAAATAAACCATTTGCTCAGAATTATCTGTTCCTGAAATTGGGATGGCCTCTAGAGATTCTCTTGAAAATAATACTTTGTAATGCAATGAGTATATCTTTATGAAGTATATACAGTAATATAATACATATTTACTGAATATATTCTATGTGCCAGAGCATATTTGATATGTTGTATATATAAGAGTGAACCAGACAGACATGACCTGTGTCTTCAAGGAGCTTATAAATATAATGGGAGGAGACAGATAATAAACAAGAAGTAAGCAAGCAAAAATACCGGATAATCACAAAATCCAGTAAGTGGCATGTAGGAATCACCAGGGAGTAATACAATAAAGAATAAAATTGGGTGGCCACTTTGAGAAGGTTCAGCCAACGTTGCCTCCCTGGGGAGTTGTATTGAAGTTGAGAGTTGAAGCTTCTGAGGTGAGGAAGAGCTTGGCACATTTGAGAAATTGAAAAGCAGCCAGGGTACCTAGAATAAAGCTCTGATTAAAATCACAGGAAGCCTTCACATGGAAAAGACGTTACCCTTTGACCACCTCCCCTGAGTACGTCATAATCTCATGACTGATGTTTCAATCTGCTATTGGACACACCACTTCATCTTTGATGGGAGGCAAAATAATATAAAGAAAATAATGATAGGGTGGGGTCAAGAGTGTCTTTGGAAGACATTCACTTCTCACCTAAATAATGAGGCTATGGAGTATATCTGTGGTAGGTTTAACCTGAAAAATTTATGAAGCACTAGTAACCAAAAAAACTACCTTAGCGCCAAAAAACCCAAGTAGAAAAAACAATCAAACCAAAAGTAATTCTCAAGAGAGTATTTCTAGAATCCAGCTATGAGCAGTAGAATTTCCTGGTATGCTTGCCAAATGTGATTCCAAAATATACACATTATTAGTTGAATTACGTCACTTTGTAAAATAGTTTTTACTCAAGTCTTTTCTCTGCCAACCTAGGAATTGCTCATTGTGTGCTTTTCTTTTTACAGCATCACAGGCTTTATTTGTGTCTCCCCTAACTGAGCTCAGGTCAGTGCTGTACAGCTCTTAATTAATACTTACCTCCTGCGCTGGGACACTCACAGGGGCTAAGAACCTTTTATGGGCAACCTCAGGAAATTATTGTTGGTCGAATGGGAAAATGGAACAAATCCTAGAAACTGTTAAGCACTTCCATCTTATTATTTAATAATGTTATAATAATTAACTAATGACTTATCATTGTTTAAATGTTGGTGTAAAACCAAACCATCATCAGCTTAAATAAGTTTGCATTGATCATTGTTGCAGTGACATAGAGATAGCACCTTTTGTAGTCCGTTATCATCGATGTCCATTGAGTTGTCTCAGCATTTAACAAGTTTGAAATGGAATTCCAGAGGTATCTGAATTATGCTTATCCTAACACTTATGTTGTATGAATCAAATTCTATTACAGTAAAAGCCAAGGTACCATCCAAATTCATTTGTTAACCTGAAATATGAATGTATGTAGGGATTGCTTGAAATACTATTTTATTATATGAAGATTAACACGTAAATATGGTTCAAATATTTGCACTACTTCTTAGGTCACTAAAAACTCAAACATTTTCCTGATCAAGGGGCATTTAAAGCATGACGTTGTTAAAGTATGCCCTTGACTGACAAAGTGGACTTCCTGTGGCTGAGATGCTTTTTTTAATTAATTGCATTTTAGGTTTTGGGGTACATGTGAAGAACATGCAAGATTGTTGCATAGGTACACATGTGGCAGTGTGATTTGCTGCCTTCCTCCCCTTCACCTATATCTGGCATTTCTCCCCGTGCTAGCTTGTTAAACAGAATCTTCCTTCCTTGGCTGGGTGAGGGCGCAATCATGTTCTCTGTGCTCTGCAGAAATGCTGTTAAAAGTGTCACAGAAACCTCCCTTTCTACAATCATGTGAAAACAGAGATAGGCTGTAGCTGGAAATCCCCCAGCTGACCACCAGCAGACCATCTGATACCAACCAACTGACCACCGAACCAGCCAATTAAGAGACACTGGTGATTTAGGACTTAAAGGTCATGCAATCAAGACTATTCCTCACTCCCCTTACTCCCCTTCTCTGCCCCGCAGTTTTTGCCTTCATAATCTCTGAGTCTCCAACCCGTCATCAGAGCCAGCACATTTTCACTTTGCACTGTAGGCTTCCGATCTGCAATCTGCATAGTGCTTATAGGAAATAAAGCTATTCCGTCCCCCGACCCCCAACATACCTCACAGTCTTATGTTAACAATATTATAAATGCAAAACAAATATATGTTCTCACTCAAATTCTGTTCTCTTCTGTATAATTTTTGTTGTTATTGACAACAGAATAACATAATTATTGATTTCTTATAGCTCTTTTAGAGCAGCACATTAATCCCGCTTTTCTCTTCACTATGTTGCATTTATCACAGTTTTATTTAATTTGTTTACACATCAGCCTCTCCCTCATTAAGTTGTAAGGGGAAAATGTCTTACTTGTATATTTCTTGTCCCTTAGACATTATTAGTGTAGTTTTCCTTTTTGATGATTTTACAAGTGGCTCAATTAGTTAATCATGTGCAGTATATTCATTTAATAGTCATTTTTTGAGCACAAACTGTGTTAGAACTGTTACTTACTGTAGGAAATTTGTTCTTAGCATAGGCCTGGCTGCATCATATTACTTAGAGAACTTTGAAAGTAGTTCTTACTCCGATACTCCATCCCTGGTGATTCTGATACTATAGGGTAAGGCTTGGGACCTGGGAAGGTTTTTGTTCTTGTTGTTGTTGTTGTTGTTTGTTTTATTTTGTGTTTTTTTTTTTTGAGCTCTCATGGTAATACTAGTGTTCTGTCATGGTTCAAGATAAAGACATTGTCCTTTCCCTACACTGGATGTGTCATCTTCTTTCTTTTCTTCAATTAATATCCTTACCTCTATTTTTAAAAAAATGTTTCTCCTCATAAGGTAAAATAGAAATTGGGAAACTGAATAGCTTATTTTCAAGTTTAAGGAAGGGGAAGGCACCTCAATATAGATCATCTTATTTCACTCAGAATAATTCTGTAAAGTAAATATTATTTCCCTTTTTGTTGTTGTTGAGCATTGAAGGTTTTTAAAACTTACAGAAAGCCAGAAAACTAGTTGATAGTAGAATATGGAATCCAGAGGTGTGTAACTCCAGAGCTCATATATTTTTCCCTTCAAAAAGCAGTGTTAAAGAAAAAAATTATTCTTGGCACTTGTTAAAGATGGTGAGGCAGGCTTCATTCAAGACGTCGTGGCCATGGGTATGGGGACCACTGCGATGGGGCCTTGCAGTGGGGAAGAGAGATTGGGTCTTACCCTGACTCCAACAAGGACAAGAGGGGATTTGTAACTGAAGAGCACAGCGCATGAGAGGGTGGAAAAGTCACTAAGTGGAAGCATCAGCTCCAGGGGTTTCTGGCTAACCTGACTGGATAGGACCATTGTTGAAGGCAGGCCAGATGGTAAGTTGTCCAGGGTGGTCAGATATCAAAGGTGGGTGATTTTCCTGAAACTGACTTAGCTGGATTCTTGCTCAAATTGGATTCTACAAGAGCCGAGAGGGAAGCCCAATGTCTTCTTACTCAGAAAGGACTCAGGGGTGGCTGATTCAAGTTTTGGTCAATGAAGAGAATCTGTCACCAGCTCTACCATAAAACCGAAGTTAGCTGTTTTAAAAATGTGTTGTACTAACTGCATATATGTTCTGTTTTAAAAACGGAAGAAAGCGAATGAGTTATTTTATTAAAAACTTAAATAATTTATGAAAAAAAGTCGATTTATGTGTGTAACCTTGGTTGTGTTGTGTTTTGTTTACCCCTGCTCTGTGTATCAGTGCCTTTCTATGGGAGGGAAAATAATCTTAGGCTATTGTTTTTTAAAAAAAACATTGTGTATAGTTTAAGTAGTGCCTTCACTTCTGTGTTAAGACTGTTATTCTTAAGAAGACGCAAGCTGGTTGTAGTGACTCATGTCGATAACTCAGAGCTTTGGGAGGCTGAGGCAGGATGATCGCTTCAGCCCAGAGTTTGAGACCAGCCTGAGGAACATGCTGAAACCCCTATCTCTACAAAAAACACAAAAATTAGCTGGGTGTTTCGGTGGCCACCTTTAGTCCCAGCTACTTGAGAGGCTGAGGTGGGAGGATCACCCGAGCCTAGGAGGTTGAGGTTGCAGTTAGCCAAAATCACGTCACTGAATTCCAGCACAGGCAGCAGAGTGCTGTCCAAAAAAAAAAAAACATGCAATGCATATAGATATACAACTTTATTTTTTTACCCTACAGACTGTAGAGCTATTTCTTAAACTTATAAAAACAGCAACCTATATTCAATGTGCGTATTACTCTATCACATTACTCTGTACCTTGTTTTTTTCTTTTGGGAAGTATGTTGACTATTGTTTTTCTGTCTTGGTGGTTTTTGAGGCCATGTATTGTGATTGTGAATAGAATATTGAGGTTTAGAAATTGATGGTTAATTTATTTATGTATGTCTAGATTATGGAAATTAAAAACGGACTGTAACAAATTATGAAAATGAAAAAATAAGCAATAAAATAGGCATGTGCTTTGCCAGTTCTGTAGCATATATATTGTATTTCTTGTGAAACTATCCACTAACTTGAGGTTGCTTTCTAGAAGTAATGTTATTGTTTAGTATCAGCATTCACTTTTCTTAGAATCACACTGATAGATATAATATAAATATTTGCACAGGTGAAATTAAAATGCACATTAAAGAGGAGTCTGAAATCTTAACAGAGGGATATATTTATTTAATTTAGAATGTTTAAAGATGCATGCTCTTATACTCTTCTCTCTGTTTGGAATTCTCTCCCTTTTTTGCCCCTGGAGCAAATTGGTATGCATCCCCTCAGGTCCATTCCTTCAAAGAGCCTTCTTCGCCTGACACTTTTCTAGACTGAGTCAGTGATATTCCTGCAGTCTGTACCTGCAGTGGTTTATTTCAGTGCATGTCTTGTCAACCTAACATAAACAACAGAAAGATCAACTCTCCAAAGAGTTTATTCAGGAATAGGAGAACAATCCATGATATGCCTGCTATGATGAATCATAGGCGCATCCAGAGAGGCAAAGGAAGGTAAGAGTCTGTAAAGGCAAAATAGTGAGGTCACAGAACTTGTTTGTCATCAGTTCATTGGTGGAACAGGCAGTTGCTGGGCAGGTGTCCTCATAGAACTAATCTGTATGTAGGGTTGCAGTGGCCTTTTATGTAACATTGTGGTTTTGACAGTCTCTTACGATGATTCCTGTTGTCCAGCAAACGTGCATGAGATCCTGTTCTTCATGGTGTCCCGGCTCCATTTTGTTGGAGTTTGACATAAGTGCCTCTCTTTTGGGATGGACAACTTTCATAGTCTTCTCAAGTACATGTGAGCCCCTTCATGTAAAGACCATCTCTGGGAGCTCCCTTAGAGTCTGAAACAGTGAACATTCACTAAATGTTTCATTTTGAGTTAATGAATAAAGTTTATTGTTTGCAATAGAAAATGTAACACAACTACTAATTTCACATTATATAATTGTGACATGTGATTCTTATTTTTAGAAAACTGAGGTCTGAGGTAGCTGAATAGCTTGCTGAAGTCATACAGGTTGTCCCTTAGATTTAGTCTGACACTATGTTTATTTATCTTTCAATCCTATATACTTTTCAAAATACCAGCATTTGCCAGCTACCATCCACATGGCACTATTCCTACCAAGAAATGTGACTGGAATCATGGCCGGGAGAAGGGAAGATAGATTTTGGAAAAAAAAAACACCTCTTCATTAAGTAAAAGTTAATAGTATTTTTTCCTTTTTACTCCGGGACTTTCCTCAACTATAATGTGCTAAAATGCATAGTACCAAAGAGATTGATATAGCATGCAATATTTTACAGTTATATGTTAATAGAATCCCTCTCCAATATTACTCTTATTTTCTCTTGAGGGACTATTTTTTTTTAAAGATACAATTTGGGGGAGCTGTACTAATGTATTCTGTAAGATGTTGATTCAAGTTCTTTATATCAAAGTCATCTCAACTTTATATGTTAACAAAAGAAATTCAAAAGATACTGGTGTGGGCTCTTTTCCTAGATTCATCTCTGATATGCTCGGTGAGTTTTGACAAATTCTAAAATTGCAGGAAATTGTTTCCATTTGTTCATTAGCAAGAGGGTTATCTGAGGAGACACATGGTCAAATACACAGCTTTTGAATTTCAGCCTGCAGTCATTGTTTTGCTAATGGTCTTAGTCAAGATGTATATGTCAGATCATTTTATGACAAATAATAATAGACAATCCACATTCATTTGTTTTACTGTATTTATGTTTTTACTGGCTGAAAGAGGTTGGCTTGGTAATTGTTTTTTTTTTTGAGATGGAGTTTCGCTCTTGTTAGCCAGGCTGGAGTGCAATGGCCCGATCTCGGCTCACCGCAACCTCCGCCTCCTGGGTTCAGGCAATTCTCCTGCCTCAGCCTCCTGAGGAGCTGGGATTACAGGCACGCGCCACCGTGCCCAGCTATTTTTTTTGTATTTTTAGTAGAGATGGGGTTTCACCATGTTGACCAGGATGGTCTCGATCTCTTGACCTCATGATCCGCCCTCCTCGGCCTCCCAAAGTGCTGGGATTACAGGTGTGAGGCACTGCGCCCGGCTGATAATTGTTTTTTATGTGGAGTCTTAAGTATCAAATTTAGTCCAAGGACCATTATAGGGACCCCTCTCTGTGGCCATTATTTTTAGTTACTAAAGGGAAAAAAGAGGTCTTCTCTGATAGTCAATATTAACTTAATAGTATCTGTTGTAAGGTAATTTAACCTGATCAAATTCAAATATTAGGCTTAGTATGAGCTCAGGAGTTCAAGGTCAGCTGGAGTAACATAGTGAGACCCTGTTCCTACCAAGAAAAAAAATTATAATGTATTCTAATGTATTCTTACCTGTGAAATAAATAGAAAAGACCAGGTAAGCAGTATGAGAATAAAAATTACTTTGAACTTGCAGGTGATATTCCACCAGAGTTTAAAACACCTATGAAGTCTTGCTTTTCCTTCCAACTTGAATTTCTCCATAGGTAATTTAAAGTAAAATGTCCTACACTTGAGAAATTGTTTATTATCCAGATAGCTCTTACATGCCCAGAAAGATCTCTACAGCGTGTAAGAGAGTTCATAATTCAGCATTGATCTGAATTGGAACTGAGTTGAAGCATAGTATTACCTTAAAGATTTTAATGAAGGAAAATATTAACCTGATTAAACAAGATCATCAAGCTGAAAAGGAAAACAGTTGTCTGTTTAATCAACAATATTTCGGACACTGTTAAGGATTTTGCTTATACTGGGGCCTGGCCTTGCTATTTTGGTTGTTGGTTAGAGTGATTTCCTCCTTATCCATGGGGAAGACATTTCAAGACCTCCAATGGATGCCTGAATCCCTAAATAGCGCCAAGCCCTATATACACTGTGTTTTTTTCCTGTATGTACATACCTGTGATAAGATTTAATTTATAAATTAGGTACAGTGAGAGATTAATAATAATAACTAATAATAAAATGGAGTTTGAATATTTCTTACGTGAAATGCTTGGGACCAGAAATGTTTTGCATTTCTGATTTTTTTCAGATTTGGAATATTTGCATATATATAATGAGCCATCTTGAGGAAAGGACACAAGTCTAAAAACAATCCTTGTATGCTTCATATAAACATAGCCTGAAGATAACTTTATATAATATTTTTGATAATTTGTGCATGTAACAAAGTTTGTGTACATTAAAACATCAGAAAGCAAAGATGTCACTATCTTAGCCACTCACGGGGGCAACCTGTGGTTATTTGGAATCACTATCATTTTTTTCTTCTGAGACAGTGCCTCCTTCTGTCGCCCAGGTTACAGTGAGGTGGGGCATTCTTGTCTCACTGCAGCCTTGACCTCCCAGACTGAAGTGATCATCATTTCTGACTCTGAATATATATGCTACTGATAAGCAATCATTTTCTTATGTTTATTCACACATAAATGCTTAATAGAAAAAAATACACTGTTAAAATAGTGAAAAAATAATGTGTTCAGGGTAAGTAAGCAGCACAGCAGCATCGCCAGAACACCTGCATCAGCTGCTGAAACACAGCAGCAGCAGAGAACAGCCAGCTTTGTCACCACCAACGATGCTGGCTCTGCTCTGCTCTGCTCTTCTTTCTTTTCCTTTCCCTTTTCTTTTCCTTGTCTTTCAACAGGGTCTCACTCTGTTGCCCAAGCTGCAGTGCAGTGACATGATCACATCTCACTACAACCTTGAAATCATGAGCTCAAGCAATTCTCTTACCTCAGCCTCTTGAGTAGCCTGGATTGCAAGGGGGTGTCGTGACTTCCAGCTAGTTTTTTTTTTTTTCATTTTGCTATGTTGCCCAGACCAGTCTCAAACTCCTGGGTTCAAATGATCCTCCTGCCTTGACCTCTCAACTCGCTGGGATTATGGATGTGAGCCACTGCACCCAGCCTATATTTTATATATTTAGGTGAGAAGAAAGATCATAAACAGTTGAGGAAGCATTCTGCTGGGTGGCTTTTAAAAATCCATCCAGCCGAGTCATCTGCCTCCATAAGGATTTTTGTCTTAGAAGTCTGTCTTTAATTTTGTAAACTATCATGTTCTGTTATGAATGTGCACTGCTCTGGTTCTTCAGTAAGCTCATCACATATTTTCACCATGTTATCTATAGACAGTAATTTTGCAATGTTAACAATGCCATCTTTATCATCACCATTATCACAGTCACCTTGATTCAGAACCATTTTGGTTATTTTGCCATCAGTCAATGAATGAATAACTGAAGCTTCATTATTAATGTTAAACTTTAACATCCACTTCTTCTAGCATACTGATGGATTCTGGAGATGTATCTTTCGTATATGTAAGGAGATCAGACATTTTTTTTCTCCCTTGATATGTAAAATCCTTCAGAGTCACCATTTTGTTCATCATTATCACTGAACATACAGGTTAGAAGCTGTGCCAGGCATACACAACTGTGTCTTTAGTCACTGTGTTCTAGGAGTTGCCAACAGTATATGTAGCATACTTTACGCTAAACTCCTTTTGAAAATCTTCCACACCCACACCAGTGTTCATTGCTGCTAGCATGTTGTTCCGGAATGTGTTTTTATATTCACTCTGCATTAATGTAATCACATGGATGAATTAATAAAGTCACATTTAGGGAGAGTATACGTGGCATAAACATGATTTTATATGAGAATTTCAGCTGGAGGATGAGCAGAATCGTGGTCAGGGCATAATCAAGTCTTGCAGTTGTCCTCTTGGCCAGCTTCCTTTCCGTGAGCACAAGTCACTGCTACAAAATGTTTGTAAAGCCAATAAGGCATGTCCCTGATGATAGATGCCTTTTGTTCATATAATTGTGGGCTAATAAGAAATTCACTCCTTGAAAACAGGGAGGACGTAGCCTTTGCCTATCATAACAAATTTATGCTTGCACATGCCTACTGCATTAGAATATCCCAGCCCAGTTATTCTGCCATTGGCATCCTTAATTCCTGTAGAAGCTGTCTTATCAGCTGTAGCCAGTGTCTTTCTGGGGCAATACACTAAAACAGTGATGTTTTGACAGCATTATAGATTTGTTCTGGCATCAGATTTCCATCAGTGATGACCTTGGCAAATTTGTCAGTGAATTGCTCTGTTGCTTCATGGTCAGCAGATGCTTTCTCACTGTATAAATCTTTAAAATAAATTGAATTCCATGTTTTAAGTTTCTACAAGCAGCCTGTTGAATATTTATCATTCACTTCAATTTTCAGTTCATCTTGATAGATCTTTGCTTGTTTCATCATCAGCATACCATTAAGTGGCATGTGTTCACTGTGAAACTGATGGATCCACTTGTTCAACACCTAAAATTTTTTAGTTAATTAATTAATTTTTAAATAGCAACAAGGACATGCCATGTTGCCCAGGCTGGTCTTGAACTCCTGCAGTTAGGTGATCCTCCCATCTTGACCTTCCAAAGTGCTGAGATTAGAGGTGTGAGCCACCATGGCCATCCCTAAGATTTTTATTTTTAGCTTTATGCAGTGTTTTTCTATTTTTTATTAACTTTGTTCATCACTTTCAGCATGGAAAGTCAACCCTTTATCCTTGCTTCTTCAGGTCATATATGGTGGTTACTGTAACACCGTAGTCTTCTATGACAGGTTTCATACTTACACTGTGTCTCCGTTTCTCCAACAGCCTGACTCAGTGCTATAGAGAAACATAAATGCTTTCTCTTTTTTCCTATCGCTGTTATCCATAGGCATATCTGCAAGCCCTCTTGACATTTTCAACAGTATCTTTGCGCCACAGAGCAGAGAATAAGCACAAAAACAATAATACCTTTGCCCTGCAAGCAGAGAAAAAGCTCAAAAACACAAAAGTACATAGGTCTTAGCTTCATCCTGGGGAAACTGTCCTTGCTGCATCTGGCCTGTACATGTGGCATTATATTATACTTTGTGAGTGTGCCTTTATGGGGAGCATCTGGGTGTGCGTGGAAAAGATACACTGCAGCTGAAGGAAAGAAAAATATCTGTCCTGGGAGGGTCATTTGTTCCTTAGGGGTGCTGAATAAGCTGTGTTGTGCACCTGCAGTTGGACTGTGACTTGTCACATCAGATTACATGTGGAATTTTCCACTTCTGGCATCATATGATGCTCAGTGTTTCAGATTTTGGAGCATTTCAGATTTCAGACTTTTGGATTAGGGTTGCTCAACATGTTGAACAATTATAACAATATGCTGTTCACAATTTCACAGATAGAAAATTTTTTCTTACCTTAGATCTTAGTAACCTCAGCATATGATTTTATTTGTTTTCCCTAAGTTAAGAACTTTCACCTTTTCACTTAGCAGAAAAGCCAGGTAGGGCTGGGTGTGGTGGCTCACATCTGTACAGTACTTTGGGAGGCCGAGGCAGGGGGATCATGAGGTCAGGAGTTCAAGACCAGCCTAGGCAACATGGTAAAACCCCATCTCTACTAAAATACAAAAAAATTAGCTGGGCATGGTGGTGGACATCTGTAATCCCAGCTACTCGGGAGGCTGAGGTGGGAGAATCACTTGAACTCAGGAGGCAGAGGTTGTAGAGAGGCAAGATTTTGCCACTGTACTCCAGCCTGGTGACAGCGATACTCCATCTCCCCCAGGTAGATATTATAGTTTTTTTAAAAAAATTAATAGAGGGGCAGGCCCGATGGCTCACACCTGTAATACCAGCACTTTGGGAGGCCAAAGTGGGTGGATCACTTGAGGTCAGGAGTTCAAGACCAGCATGGCCAGCATGGTGAAACCCTGTCTCTCACTAAAAATACAAAAATTAGCCAGGTGTGGTGACACATGCCTGTAATCCCAGCTACTCTGGAGGCCGAGGCAGCAGAATCACTTGAACCTGGGAGACAGAGGTTGCAGTGAGCTGAGATAATGCCACTGCACTCCACTCCACTCCATGCCACTTGATGGAGGGGAAGACTTCATCTCAAAAAATAATAATAACTGATAACAATAAAGATAGTTTATTGCTAAAGTTATACATGTACTGGAACTGCTAAATTCTGTCTGCTTCTTAGTAAACAAATAAAAATAGGGTAAGTCCTCTCTATCCATAATTTTGCTATCTGTGGCTTCAGTTACCCGTGGTCAATTGTGTTCCAAAAATATTAAATATTTAGAAAGCATCTTAGGACTTATCTTTAACATATCTAAATTGCCAGCATCACTACTTTGGCACTTTGGAGGCATTATTAAGTAAATTAAGGGTTGCTTGAACAGAAGTGCTGCAATACCCATCTAACAGTTGCCCTGATAACCCAAATGGCTACAAAGTGACTAACGGACAGGTAGCATAAAAGGCATGGATACACTAGACAAAGGAATGATTCATATCCTGAGTGGGACAGCATAAAGTGACATCACACTACTCAGAATGGTGTGCAATTTAAAACTTATGAGTTGTTTATTTCTGGAATTTTTCTTTTTTATGTTTTTGGAACACAGTTGACTGCAGGTAACTGAAGCCACAGAAAGGAAAACTGTGGGTGAGGAGGAGCTACTGTATTTTTATTTGCTTATTAAACTTAGTTTCTGCTAGAAGCCGACAGCATTTTACTAGAAGTTCCAGTGCAATTATAGCTTTAGAAATAATATCTCTTAATTTTTTTAAAAAAAGCATAGTATTCACCTGACTTTTCTCCTAAGTTGTGCATAAACTGCCCTCCCAACAAGTCCGAATTAATGTCATTTTCATGACCACCATGTGTATGTATATGTGCAAGTCTGTATCTGTGTGTGTGAAAAATTGTGTATGTATCTTTTAATTAGTTCCATTAGCCTCAATGTAATTATTGTACCAAAAATATCAGTTAAGCAATTTCCAGCATACTACTATGATTTTACTTTATAAGAATTTATAAAATAGGTTTATCAATTACAAAATCATACAGCAAATGAGAGGTGCACACGCGTTACTATTTGTACTTATATGTATTTACATTTATACACACATACATGGAAATCACCAAGTCATTCATTAGACATGGCTTTTGGTGGACCAAGAGCCCTCTCTGACAGAAGAAACATAATGCAAGCCACAAACCTAATTTTATTTCTAATAGAAATCATATGAACCACATTAAAATAGTATAAAGAAACAGATAAAAAGCATTTTAATAATATATTTTATTGGCTGCAGTGCATCAAAAATACTATCTTTTCAGTCTGTAATCAGTATAACATTTTTAAGGAGATATTTTACATTCTTCTTTTCATATCAGGTCTTAGAAACCCAATGTATATTTTACACTTAGAGCACATCTCCATTTGGACTAGCTACATTTGAAGTGCTTAATATCCTCTTGTGGTTTATGGGTGGAGAAAGGGGAAAAGGGTCTGGGAGGGAGGAGAACCTGGGTCTCTTCTACTTTGCATAAGGGCACTAATCCCCTCCTGAGGCTCCACCCTTATGACCCCATCTAAACCTAAGCACCTCCCAAAGGCCCCACCTTGTAATACTATTACACTGGGGATTAGGCCTTCAGGCTGTGAATTCTGGGAAACACAAACATTCAAGACCATGGCATTCATAAACTTAAGCTTTCACTGTCTCTATCACAGTAAACCAGAGCTCTTATAAGACATGCATGTCAAGTTAGGTGGCCTTTTCTTACCTGTTTTTATTTAAACCAATCTAAAATTGAACCCAAGAGACTAATTTAAGACATAATTAGTTGTGAAGTGCTTTGAAGAAGCTGTATTAAAGCATTTACTGGTAGAAGTGTAGAATTTACATTTATCAGTAAATACTTTAATAGAGATCCGTGATTAGCCAAGAAAATGACAGAAAATATGGTGGTGCATGTCTATAATCCCAGCTACTCTGGAGGCTGAGGTACAAGAATCACTGGAACTCAGGAGGTGGAGGTTGTAGTGAATTGAGATCATGTCACTGCACGCCAGCCGGGGTGACAGAGTGGGACTCTGTATAGACATATAAAAAGAAAAAAGAATAGACGACAGAAAAGTCATTGTTGTTGTTTTCCTCCACGAGGGTCAACTTGAAAAAAAGCCATTGTTAAAGAGAAACAAAGAAAAAATTGAAAATGAAATACCAATTAATTAGGAATCTACCCAATTTTTGCTCACCTCCCAGGTGCTTATTTCCAAACAATATTTGCTATCTTTTTTTTTTTTTTTGAGACGGAGTCTTGCTCTGTTGCTCAGGCTGGAGTGCAGGCATGATCTCAGCTCACTGAAACCTCTGCCTCCTGGGTTCCAGCGATTCTCCTGCCTCAGCCTCTCGAGTAGCTGGGACTACAGGTACACACCACTGTGCCTGGCTAATTTTTGTATTTTTAGTAGAGATGGCATTTTGCCATGTTGGGCAGTCTGCTCTCAAACTCCTGACCTCCAGTGATCCACCCACCTTGCCCTCCCAAAGTGCTGGGATTACAGGCATGAGCCACTGTGCCTAGCCTCATTTTTGTTTTTGATGTATTGGAGTCCCTGGAATTTTGAAATTCTGAAATTCTGGTTATCATGAATCACCCTGGACTATTACTTAGATAATGGAATGATAAAAGTACCAGAAATTTTTAAGGTGCTTTGTGGTTCATATTATTCAAAATGTGCTTTTTTGAAATCCTCAAGATAGAATCTAATAAAAATTCTCGGGACTCAGAAGTTGGGAGTAGGAGTACTGACTTCTTAGTATAAGGTGAAGTAGAAGTATATGACTCCTTATTACAAGGAGAAGAAGACACAGAAAGGAAGGATATGTGGTCAATACAGAAAAATAGGAATTATTCATACGTGACTTGACAAACTAAAATAAATGAAGAATTTGAGGCATTTATTATCATAACCTCTTCTCAAGTTTGTGATACTGAGTTTGAGAAAGAACAAACATTTTGTTTAGTCAGATGGAAAACATTGATATAAAAGGATTCAGTAAGTTACCTACGCCTAATAAAAGAATTCCATTCCACATTATGGAAAAAGGGAAATCAACATTAATTGACAATGAGTGGATTGGAAGAAGCCAGTCAGCACATTTATTCATTTATTTATTCAGTAAAGATTTATTGGACATTTATTACGTGCTGCAGAATAGGCAAGATTCCCTGCCATTGTAGAGGTTAAATTCTGATGAGAGAGAAGTTTCCATTTTGTTGTGAGCACTCTGCTGGGTTCTTCATGTTCATTCTCTCATTTCAGTCCCACAGCAACTTAGGGCATTATCATATTTCCAATTTAAAGATTAGTAAACTGAGTCTCAGTAAGTTTCTGAAGATTACACAGTTTGTAGGTAACTGCAAAAGTGATCGGCGTATACTTATTTACAAATTCATCAAGTTACATGCATTAAATGTGTAGAGCGTTTTGTTCATCTGTCAGTTGTATCCTAATAAAGTGGTTTCAAAAATCAAAAATCTCTGTTAGTCTGACCCCATGGTTCCATAGCTCCACTACTGTACTGTCTCCATCCATGGTCACACTCTTTATAAGAAACCCTTACCAAAGATCTACATTTAATAATTTTAGAAAATGTGAGTTTGCTCATCATGCGGTTGCATTTTTCCAGAGCAGTTATTTTGGGGTATTAGGCTTGGTTATGTCTTCAAAGAAATGTGCCTGATCTGGTTGCACAAATGGCTACTTCTCCTTACTAACAGCGGAAAGATTTGTAAGGGATGCTGTGTTCAGAAAGGTGGTTCTGATAAGCAGCTTCCTCTTTACTAGGGCAGCCTGTGAAATGGCAAAGGACAACAAGTTATCACCAGGCAGTGTCTGCCAAGGTGGACATTGATGGAGGTGCTATGGAAACATAGATTCTGTGGCCAAATAGGACGTAGGAGATGACATCAAGGAGGAAGAAAAAAGAAAGGGGAGGCAAGACAGTTCCACGCACAGACCAGTCAGCCACAGTGAAGCATCTTGCAAACTGATTATCAGCAGTGGCTGTCACCAGGCTCTGCCCCAGCAGGTGAGAGTTGCTACCTGCCAATTTGTTGAGATACCTTGTTTGTTATTAAAGGTTTTCATTACATCCGGTCTAACAGAAGGGGGCATAATCATATTTAATATGGGTTTGGCCAGACCTCACACTAGATAGCTGGAAGATTATTGTCTATTCATTGCCTATAGTAAGTTTAGCATCGTTTTAAAATATCCTCTGATAGACTCAACACTATCATAATCTGTTTTCCTTTTTTTTTTTTTCAAAGTAATGTGAGGTTTCAGGTCGTGGTGAAGATTCTGTGGCTTTTTAGCCAAATCGCCTTAATTCCAATCTCTTACTACTTGTGAAACCTTGGACAAATGACTTAATCTCTTGTCTCAGTTTCCTACTCTATAAAATGGGAGTAGCAGTAGAACCTACTTGATAGGATTTTTGTGAGTAAAGCACTTAGAAGAGTGCTTGGCACATGGTAAATTGTGTAGGCGTTAGCTAGACTGCTATTATTGTGATTGTTGTTATTGCTGTAATAATTATCACATGTGTTGTCACACCATACTTAAATTGGTCACCATCCTCTTATCAGCAAATGACAGATGAACAAGAGCATTTACTTTTAGATTCCTGGTACTTTGCCTATGAGTGTTGTCAAATTTCTATAGGCCATAAAATAATTTAGGAGTTTCATGAAACATTGTATGCCATAGTAGCCTGGCATTTAGAGCAGAATACTTGGGAAGAAGTGTAGCAGAAACAGCACTGGTGATGATCTGGGCTTCCATCACAGGGTGGGACAGACCTCAAGGATATGCTGTCTCTGTACTTGATCTTTCAAGCGCCATCCTTAGTCTTCCCTCTTGCTCAAAGGCCTGGGTCAGTGCAGCTTCAATGGCTCAATTTGTATGGGGATTTCACTCAGTGGTGAGTGAGATGATTTGGACACAGAAACTAGTTGTAATATAAATTGGAGTTGCAGATGCAAAATGCTACTGCATGAGATCTGTCAAGTAGCGTCAACTATTTCTATTAGTCAGAGACAGAAATGTATTTCAGGGCAGCTGTTACTAATTTCTTTTTTCTTTGTTTTGTTTTGACATGATACTTTTTGCCAGATGCTGTTCTTTATTATATAATCCTAAGTCAGAAAACCATGTCATGGTATCAGGCTTAATTTTAACAGCCAAAAAAAAAAAGCCACCAAGATATAAAATATTTTACAAAATGAATGAAGGAAGAGATTTTGAGCCTAGTATTGGTAGAGTTCAAGGGGTGAGAGATGTGATACGCCACACTGTCCCCATGGAAAAACAGCAATACAAAATGAACTGTATCATTTTTTACTGACTTTTTCTGTTAGTGATTGAGGCATTTCAGTGCACAACCAGGAAAATAATAGGTTACTTTCACAATGGTAGAAGTTTAACAAATGCTCAATCATTCACCCTACATCATCGCTGTCATTGGTGAGAGCTTTACTGTATGATATTGATGCCTGGCTTCTTTCTTATTGCTGTATTCTTTTCAGATTCAATCTGTCTGCAATGGGCCACTAAACATTTCAATTTGCTACCTGTAGAGCTGGATTACAATGCTCAGACTGAAATGAGAAAGAAATGGATTTAGTGAAACTCAGAATAGGGAGAGTTCCATGGATTTTTGTGGAAGAATGCACAAACTGAAACCCATGGATAAAAATACACACTCTCCCTTTTGAGTATCTCATAAAAGTACATGGTATTAAGCAATTCATGGATTTTTTTAGGGGAAAATAGACTTAGTGAGATGGAGAGTGATAAGACCCCCTACACTTAGAGGAACTCAGACTCTGTCAGTGTGGGAAGTAGTTGTATATAGTCAATGCCATTATCATAGCCCTTGAATATGGTACTTGTAAAGCTGCACTCGTTTAGGTGTACTTAAGAGAACTGAGCTTGCAGAGAACAGGATGAAGTCCAAATTATTTTCTGGCTAACCTTAGCGTTTAGTCTTTTCCTAGCAGGAATTGTTTAGGAGAATTCCTGGATGGGAGAGAGGGTTCATTTCATATGGGTGCCTCTTATTATTGTCATTTCCTGACTGTTGCTCGTAGTTCTTGACTAACTGTAGTACTCACTATCTTACCCTGCCTTTGTGTTTATTCATTTATGCCCTTTTTGGATTTGTTTTTATCTGACCATCACGATGCTCTACATCCGGTTCAACTGAGTGTAGATCAAAAGATCATTGCATCTGTGTTGAGCCTGTACAGACATTTTCAGCACAACTATTTATATAGTATTTACATTGTATTAGTATTAGTATTATAAATAACCTAGGGATGATTTAAAGTATGTGGGAGGATGTGTGTAGGTTACATGCCAGTACTGTATCATTTATATCCAGGACTTGAGCATCCATGGGCAGTGGGCTGGGGTTGTACCTGGAGCCAGTCCCCATACAGATACCAGGAATGACTGCACTAGACTACAAAAGAGTAAACAGATTTGGACTTCAGCCTCTGCTCTGCTACTATATGACCTTGAGAAAGACCTCACATATCTGGGCTTCATTTTTCTCTGTGGTATGATGGGGTAGGTTTTATCTGTTGATCTCCAGCTTTTCTTATGGTTCTAACACCTGATTCCATTAATATTTCTTCTTGTTTTTTGGTTTTTCTTTACTCTTCAAAATCATCATGATCATCACAAAAGAGCAGCAGTTTTTTCCTGGGTTGTACAAAAGAGGCTAGAGGGCAGAGACCAGAAACTGGGCAACCTTGTACTGAGTATTCCAGTATCTCTAATTCCAAAGTAGTTACTTTGTGATTCTTATTTCTTTTAGAGACAGGGTCTTGCTCTGTTGCCCAGGCTGGCCTCAAACTCCTGGGCTAAAATAGTTCCCCTGCATTAGCCTCCTGAGTAGCTGGGACTGCAGTTGTGCCCAAATCAGTTATTTTTGAGACTTCAGTGTTCTCATTATCCTTTCATTTCTTGTGGCCACTACTGAACACTTTAGCTGGAAAGGTGTAACCTGACTGCAGACCACAGAAATGGACCTGGTTTCTAGCTCCCTTCTCTGCTACCCTTCAGGTAGCCACTAAATCACTAAATCTTGCACGTTTCTAATGATTGTTTTTTTGGAAGCGGGAGAAACTGGGAATGCAACCAATGGGAGAGATGCAAGTTACAAGTTCTAATAATTCAGTCGTTCAGTTTAAAAACCCTTATATTTTGAGCAAATATAGGAAATTTTCTTTTCTTTTTTTCTCTTATCTTTGCTGAATTCAAAGCTGACCACTTTCTGCCTCTTCTACATTTTGTATGTTGTTTCAGCAGACATTGTTTGTTGTTTTCTTTTCTCTGTTAGAGGCATTCAGAGAGAGAAAGGAAGGGAAGAGAAGGGAGGGTGGTGGGGTACCGATGCCCTTTAATTCTTATGAGTCCATACTATAGACCCGTGAGGCTAGGCAGTTTACTTCCCATGTTAACGCTAATTCTTGGTCTAGAAAGCATATTTCTTCGTCGGAAAGTTACTGTCAAATTGCTGTATTATTCCTGTTCAAATGGGGAGAACCATTTATAGGCGATACAGAATCATTAAAGCAACTAAGTCTGCCTGAGAATGTAGGAAGCACAGTATCTCAATCGAGAAATTGTTTTCTGCTTCTTTAAATTATTAAAGTCAAATTCTTAAAGACTATATGCTAGAACACTACCTTCAAAAAGGTTTATTCTAGCATTGTACTTACTATTTTTCTAGATGCATTTCATTCATTTAGGCGTTCATTCAGCAAATGTTTATTGAATGCTTATAATGTGCACGGCACTACAGAGTGCTGGACATGTAGCAATGAAAAGTTGACGTGGGACTCTAAGGGGCTTTCACTGTGTTGGGGAAAACAAATTGAAAAATCGAAGGGCTTGTTATAGAGCTGAAATACTTGTATATGGGAGTGAGTTTTGGGTGAATGCAACCTATATATACAGATAAGGATTTAGAAAAATGTAAGAGAAAAAATACTACTTTGGAAGGATCTTTATGAGAAATTCTCCCTATTCACAGAATAGTCTGTACTTTCTACATTTAATCTTGCCTGTTAAAATTGAAAACATAAAATGGTTTTTAATATAGATTTGGTCTTCTGTCATGGCATATAGAAATGAAAATGCACAAAAAGAAAAGCTTATTTATAGAATATTTTTATAATTATAGGATTGATTTGTTTTACACTCGTTACAAAATATTCTTTAAAAGTACATTTCTCAGCTACTCGGGAGGCTGAGGCAGGAGAATTGCTTGAACCTGGGAGGCGAAGGTTGCAGTGAGCTGAGATTGCGCCACTGCACTCCAGCCTGGCGCCTGGTGACAGAGTAAGACTCTGTCTCAAAAAAAAAAAAAAAAGTACATTTCTTCAGTTGGCTATAATTCCTACCAGTTCTGTGTTCCTTGAGCTCAAATATAAATTAAGAAGCAATTTAGTTTTTCTTTCATTGTTACATTAAAAAAAAACTGGTATCTTCAATAGATTCCAATAAAAATAATTCCAAAGATTAACTGTTAAAAGTTCTAAAAGTTTCACTATTTTTCTTATCCTTTAAGGTGGCTGCTTCCAAATGGTAAAATCAGTAAAAATTGCCTTTTGTGTGTAATTCAAGGTTAATAACTTGTGGAAAACTTTTGATCATTAAGTGAGCTTTGTAATTTTATCAATGATAGGAACAGTCTTCTCTTAGATTAGTATTATTTATTTAATAACTAAAGAGTTGGTGTATTTCTCATTCAGTTGCAGATGTTTTCTCCCTTTTAGTCTGACTCATCAGAGCACTACTAGAATATTACTGTTTTGGTTGTACACATGCTCCCTGCCCCCAACCCATGAGGTCCTCCATGATGTTCTCTCCACACTACCCCATGGTTCTGCATAATTTTTTAAATATATCATTTATATATTCATCTTACTGCTAGCTTGGGGGCTTCTTGTATGGAGACAGTATCTTTGTGAACCCAGTGCCCCACACAGTACTTGGTGTATTAGACGTGCATATGTAAATAATGAGGAGATGAAGTGCGGTCTTGCAAAGGACAGAATATACTTACGCACATACACACACAACCAGCAAATATATGTTGAATGCCTATTTTGTATGTGTTTATATCTGGGCCTGTTGAAATTACTAAATATAGGGCTCTTGTCTTACCCTTGAGGAGCTTATAGTTTCATTGAAACCAAAATCAACATTTGTGAAAAAGTTGCCTTAACTAAAGATGGTATATATGTCAAAGCCTGGCTTTATTCAAAGGTGATCTAAAGGATCACCTTTCTTAGAAACAGAGGCTAAGGAACTCCCTTTAATAAGGAGAGTCAGAGACTTCTTCACAGAGGGAATAGGGCTTTAGCTCAACCTTAAAAGAATGAGCGAGACACATGCCAAAAGGCAGTGTTGTAGGGCTGGTGGTGGTTTCATTCATTGGATTTCATCTAAGTCTCCATTTGTCATGTACCAGAGTTCAACACTGATTGCCCACCTTACCCAATGTTGGTTGAGGAATAGGTTTTACTGGTGAAAGGGAAAACTTAACAAGGCTAACTCAGCAAGAGAAAAGAAGGCGTACTAGGTTTGGATGTACTAGGTATACTAGGTTTGGACTCTTCTGATCCTAGTCTGTGGGTTTGAGTTCCCCTGGTATTCTGCTTTACCACAGGGCAAGAATAAGGAAGCATTCTCATTGGTGAGTAATACAGAGGCTACTTAGGACCCAGCAGTTCATTTTAGTGCCCCAGCTGCCTGCAGCAGTTGTCTGAGAATATCAGCTGCTTGCCTGGTACTTAGTTGCCTTTAGACCGATGTGAATTGGCAGTTTTCTCTTTTTAGTGAAGCTGCTAGTGCTGAGGATAACTGATTTGGGAGGAAGGTGTTCACCAACCCAAGCCAGCCCATTGTCCAGGCAACACCAAGTCAGCTCTAGGGTCACCGTCAGATAATCCTGCTTCTTGCACTACAGCGGTTAAAAATTTGTACGCTAAAAGTAAGTCCTCAATTCAAATCCCTGCTTCCCCACTCACTGGCTATGTGAACTGAGGCCCTTCATATCTCCAGGCCTCATCAGTATTGTAAAATATGAAGTTGGGATAAGAATAGTTCATTTTTCCTAGGATTATAGTGAGGATTAAATAAAATAGCCGTGTAACACATGGTGACTGTTTCGTAAACATTAGCCAAAAAGGAAGGATCCTCTGAGAGCGTGGTGAGGAAATTTTTATGGGTTTAGGCCTGTTCAGAGATAGTGGGTGGACCCACTTTCCCAGTCTTTTTAGGGAAAGGGCTCATTCTAGGGAGAATAGACTGGATTTGTGGAGGGCCCTTAATATAAGACCAAGGAGTCATCTTCCTTTCCATTTGGAGCCATTCATGATTTTCATGTCGAACCATGTGGTTTGTGTCCTCACCCAAATCTCATCTTGAATTGTAACTCCCACAGTTTACATGTGTCATGGGAGGGACCCAGTAGGAGATAATCAAATCATGGGGGCAGGTATTTCTTGTGCTTTCTTACGATAGTGAATACGTCTCACAAGGTCTGATGGTTTTAAAAAGAGCAGCTTCCCTGCACAAACTCTTTGCCTTCCATCATCCACATAAGATGTGACTTGCTCCTCCTTGCCTTCTGCCGTGATTGTGAAGCCTCTCTAGCCGTGTGAAACTGAAAGTCCATTAAACCTCTTTTGTGAATTGCCCAGTCTTGGGTATGTCTTTATCGGCAGCATGAAAACAGACTAATACACAATGACACGTAGAAGAATTTTTAGGAAAAGTAACGTGGTGGTAGGCATTCCACATAGATTAACAAGTAAACAAATTAAAAGCAGGAAGAACCATTGAGGCTAGAAGTTGTTTATTTTCCAGGAAGCTGTGGATTTCAGTTTTTGAACTTCCACTTCCATCTAGTCTGCCGTCAGCCTTCATTTTTTAAGCTATGCCCTTAGATTCAGTACGCCTTCGACGTTTGTCTGTCTGCTTCTGCTCTTCATTGTGTGCATGGATTGAGGCTTAGCTTTGCAAAAAGAGGTAAGAAGTAATCAGAATTATTTTTAATAAGGCAAAGTGACAAAAACAACATAAATGGCATTTCTCTGAAGTGAGCTTGGTGATTTCTCATTAAATTGAATTGAGAGAAACTCAAAAACAGTATTTTCTAATTTCAAGAAATAATAATTATTTTTAATGCAGTGAGCCAGAGTTCAATAAAAGTTTGCAGTGTCTTGTTCAGCATTCTGTTTTCTCTGTCTAACATAATGCTTGTAAGAAACTAACTTCTTCTCAGGAAATGATGGATGGATAGATAGATTGATGGATGGATGAATTGAAGGTCTGCAAGGGAGTTCAGAATCACGGGACCTTATCCCACTGGCTTGTGATTGATTGTATATGATTGTCTAATATGTCCTCATCATGGCCACACTTGACTGTGGACCTCTTGGGGCAAGGTCTGTGTCTCTGCTTTTCACACTGTATTACCAGTTCCTAGCTTGTTGACTAGAATAGTCTTTCATTAAGTGTAAGTAAATCTACCCCGAAAACAAGGTTAAGTTTGGGGTTCTGGGGGAGTATAGCACCAATAAAGGATTATATTCTGGCCTTGGACCTTAAGCCACTTACTTAAGATCTGTGAGCCTTGTTTTCCTTATCTGAAAAAAAATGTGTATAGTACCTATTTTGCCAATACATAATAGGTTAAAATATAGTAAAAATACCATGTGTAATAATAACTAAATCTGCTATATATGCAACTAATCAGGGAACTTATTTAATGAGTGTTGCATATAAACCTTCGTAACTATGAGGTTGCAAGGCACAACCACCAGTGAGGAAATAATCTCTTTACACACGGAAAAAATAATGCACTAATCAGTTGACCATAGGATCTTGTTTTGGGGGTATTTTATTTTCTTATTCATGTTAAAAAAAGAAAACAGTTACTTTTGAAACATAGCAAGTTGTACAACTAGAAATTTCTGATAGTGTGATGGATTTTTCATGACTGGCTCAGTTGTTTTCTGGTAAAATGCCAATGAAAAATAAATTTCAAGAGAGTCAGGACATTATTTTTGCTTAACTTGTTGATGATACTTAATGGCCACCTGCTATTGTATTTAGCAAACTATTTCCATGGCAGATAAACAGAACAGAGACTATTTGGAGACGCAGAAAATGAACATTCTAGCAAGAGGATAGGTAACTTGACTGCTATCCTAAGCATGCCACCACAAAAACAGCGAATACTTATTTAGGACTTAAATGTATCTGGTAATTTCGAGAAGAAAATCTTTTGAGGTAGAATCTAACTTTTTAGCATTAAATAGGAGCCTTCAATTTTCCTACAGTAAATATGTAACTTAGTGGTATTTGATGTTAAAATGGTAGTTTTGCTCTATTCCTTTTGCCTCCAGTAGACTTGCTCTTGAATTTACTATCTGTATCCAATTAAGGGAAAATAGAGAACTTGAAATTCAGAGAACTCATTCTTCCTGTCACTAAATTAATGGGCTGGCCTTGGTTTTGGGTGAAGATGAGAAAATATGGAGCTTCATTTTCATTTTTTTTCAGTAAGATTATGAAAAAAAAACTGTATTTTGCACATTTATCAGCAATGGCATTACCTTGCAATTTACTGTTTCCCATACTCACAAGAACTTATTATAAAGAAAAACACCGTGAAACATCATCAGATGTACTTTTTGAGTGTTACCTATTGGAGGTTCATATAGTATCCTTAGGGAAAGAACTACGAATCAAAACTGGTAATTGGAACCATTAATAAGATAGAGGCTCTCTTATAATTTGGAGGCAGGGTGGTATGGCAGAAAAACGATCTGTTTGGAAGTTGAGGACTCTCATTCTTATTCCTAATGTTGTTACTAACTTTGTCAGAGCCCAGATTTTATTACATTAGACATAGTCCATTTTAAGATTTAGAAAGGAAAAATCCAGATAAAATATGATGCCTGGTGTATGATGCAGTAGGTTTTGAATCTTCGTGGTCAACCAAAAGCATCAGGTCTTTTTCAGGACTTCCTAAGATATCAGATGTCCCTTTTCATGTAACCATGGGGCAGTTTTACGTGGTGAGGAGGAATTTGCTGGGAGACAATGTTCCATGGATCACTTGTGTTCACACCTCAGGAACAGAGGCATAGTGACACCCTTTCGGTTATGAACTGAAGGATGGTTGGTTAGTGAACAGCCTTGGAAGGAAGAGATGATGCCTCACACTAAATGATGATACTGTGGCTACTGCTTTTGTGGAGAGTAATAAAATACCTTTTGTCCCTGATCCAGTAGGGAGGGAGGGGGTGTGTATGTGTGTGTGTGTGTTTAAACTTCTACCAGCATCCATGAAATGATGGCAGGCTAACTTGTTACTTGCAAGTAGGGTAAAACCTGAGATTCTTCACAGAATTGAGTTTGAACATACTGAATTTAAAGTAAGGGACAGAGATGAAGTTACATATGATGCAATTTGCAGCTGCATATAAATTCTGGCACACAGACTGGAGGTCAGAACTAAAGATATAAAAATGTGGCTTTATGATTTCTTGCTAAATAGGCCTTGCCCCTTATCCCATTTGGGACTTGGATGCCTGAAAACTATTCTTTCATTGCAATAAAATGTTGGAAATCTATTGATAGTTCACTTTGATTCTGAGAGCGTTAAGACATAAAACCAGAGAAAACTGGCATCTCTGGCCACACGTATTCTGCTACTTTACCTGGGTTCATTACATTCTTGTTGCCTTTGCATTTGTCTAGAATACAGTCTTTTTAAATGGAGAAAATAGTTAATTTCTTTTAGAAACCAAGATTCTGCAGAATGAGGAATGCTAAGGAAGCAACATTTCTTTTCCCCCACAGGGAAAGGGAAACCGGCTATAGTTAAACTCTGCCATTGGCAATTGCATGTCTCTATCAGTAGCCAATTAGGAAATACTGAAACGCTATTTTTTGGTGTAATACAACTGGTGTAGTAAGCAGAGGTAATAACTGTTAGGTACTTCACCTTGAATTTTAGGCATTTTAGAGATCATTGGGGAAGGGGAAATCATCCATTAATTTTTACTAGAGTGTTCATTTAAGTGTATTCCGTGAAAATCAGTGTAAAACTTCACTGCCATTCAAAATGCAAAGTGGTGTTTAATATCACTACTCCAAACTGCCCTAAATTGTTGCATTTTTAAACAAGCAGGTTTTGAGTTATGCCCTTACCTCATAAATTCAGCTTCACAGATTGGATTATTGCCATATGAATGTAGGAGCAGGAAAAATAAATTTGTGTCAGTCTGAATTCTACTTGTGCATTTATTAAACTACTCTTAACCTTTTCCTAAGTCAGGGATCATCGTACAGATTTGCTTTCTATATGCCTCAGAGAAGAAAAATTCCTTTCTTTATGAATATTATTTATGAGTCAACAGTTACTTACTCATTTGTATTTGTAATCTTAAATTATTTACCTGCTTTGGAATTCATATAATTTGCCAGATGCAAGCTGCTAGATGAATAAATATATTTGTGCTACTTGTCTGTTGCTTATTAAAGTAGCTGGTTTGGGATTCACAGCAAAAATAAAAAGTGTTATAAGGGGCAGAAAAGCGGGGAGAAGAGGTCAGACACTTTATAACAAAGTCTGCTGTGCTGCAGCTGGCACTGGCTGGCGCCTTTAGGCAGTTGCTGCTAAATGTTGAACAATTGCTTTTACTCCTCCACCTCCCATGTTGTTTCATTCATTCACTCTTGGAATTGGTTAGGGTGCAGAAATAGAACCCTACTTAAAATAAGAGAAATGGTATATCCCTCTGGTGGAGAACACGGGTAAGACATTACCTCTTGTACTTGATAGGAAAACGTCTTTTTTCTCTCTCTCTCTCTTTTGTTTGTTTGTTTATTTGTTTGTATGAGACAGAGTCTCACTCTGTTGCCCAGGCTGGAGTGCAATGGCATGATTTTGGCTCACTGCACCTCCACCTTCTGGGTTCAGTGATTCTTGTGCCTCATCCTCCTGAGTAGCTGGGATTACAGGCATGTGCCATCATGCCTAGCTAATTTTTTGTATTTTTAGTAGAAACAGGGTTTCACTATGTTGTCAGGCTGTACTTAGACTCCTGGCCTCAGGAAATCTGCCTGCCTCAGCCTCCCAGAGTGCTGTGAGCACAGGTGTGAGCCACCATGCCCAATTTATTTATTTTCCTCTTTTTAATGAAACAGGGCCTCAGTATGTTGCGAGTCTGGCCTTGAAGTCGTGGGCTTCAGCAGTCCTCCCACTTCAGCCTCCTGAGTAGCTGGATTATAGAGGTGCCACTATGCCCAACTGAGAATATTATCTTGATCTACCAGATAAATATGTTTCCATAATGACTTATGTGAAATTAAAAATGAAGCCCTGAGTTATAGAAACAAACAAAAAAACTTACATGCAACTGCTAGTCAGGCCAATCTAACTTACATGAGAGTCAAAAATCTTATACAATTAACAGTTTAATGATGATAGAATATTGATTATAATTAAACCTAGGCTGTCAGACTAATCACTGCTAAGTTTAGTCTGAGGCCTCGAGTTATGAGGTCAGATCTGGTTTTCCCAGGCTGATATTTCAAGAGTCTTACGGTCTTTTTTTGTTGAGATTCCTTCACTGACTTTTCCAGTTACTCAAAAGGAGACCTCAGTCAGACCAAACTTTGATGGAGGTCAAGATAAAAATTTAAACCGTATTCCAGAAATTTCCAGAGTTTGGTCAGTGCAGCAAAGCACATTTTAAAGCATTACTTCATATACCTGAATTCTTCTGGAGACTGGTTTGTAGGGTGTTTTCATTCATAAGTTCATTTACTCAGCACTCATTCATCAAATATTTTTTATTTTTTTTTCAACAAAGATTTCTCGAGCATCTACTGTGTACATGATGTTGTTCTAGGCTCTGGGGTTACGTTAGTGACAAAACAAGAAAAAATTCTGTTCTTTTGGAACTTGTAGTAGGGAAATACAGATACTAATAATATCATATCTATTATTTTATTAATGAATCATAGGATACAGATAATAGATCATCTGGTGACAAGTGCCGTGAAGGTAAAGTGGACTGAAGGGCTAATTAAGCAAGGGGTCTCTGAATGTGATATTTGAGCAGAAGCCAAAGGAAGTCCGAGAATGGCTCATGCAGATATGTGGAGACAGATGTTCTATCAAGAGGGAACAGCAAGTACAAAGTACCTGAAAGAACCATGCGATTGCATTTTGAGGAACTACGAGGGGACTGGTATGATTAGAACACAATGAGTGAGAAGTGAAGGGAGATGAGGTCAGGAAAGTGGTGTGGAACTGGGGATAGACGCTGATCACATAATAGGCCATAGCAAAGATGTTTGCATTGAATTAGAAAGCTATTGGAAGGTTCAGAGAAACAGAGGAAAATGATGTGACTTTGGTTTGAAAGTGGTCCTGAACAATAGCACTTTCTGTGTTGATGGAAATATTCTAAAATCTGCAGTGCCCACTAACCCCTTGTGGCTACTGAACACTTGAAATGTTGCCAATGCACCTGAGGAACTTAATTTTTAAATTTAATAGAATTTTAATTTAAGCAGCAGCATATGGCTAGCATATTGGTCAGCAAACTTTTATACATTTTCACAGATTGCTTTATGGAGAATAGTATGTGGAAGTACAGAGATAAAAGCAGGGAGAAGACTTAGGAATGCGGATCAAGGCTTAGCAAATACTTTTTTGTAAAGGGCTAGCTAGTAACTATATTAGGGTTTACATCATTTCTTCTTTTTTCTTCTTCTTTTTTTTTTTTGAGACAGAGTTTCACTCTTGTGACCCATAATCTCAGCTCAGTGAAACCTCTGTCTCCCAGGTTCAAGCAATTCTCCTGCCTCAGCCTCCCAAGTAGCTGGGATTACATGCACCCACCACCACACCAAACTAATTTTTGTATTTTTAGTGGAGACAGAGTTTCACCATGTTGGCCAGACTGGTCTCAAACTGCTAACCTCAGGTTATCCGTCCGCCTCGGCCATCCAAAGATGCTGGGGTTACATTTTATATGGGCTCTATGGCAACTACTGAAGTGTGTTATTGACAATATGTAAATGAACTAGCGTGGTTGTGTTTCAATGAAAGTTTATTCATTCATCGGTCAGAGTTGACAAGATTTATTGGTGGATTGCGTGTGTGGTGTAAAAGACAGAGGGTATTCAAACAAATGAAGGTGTTTGGCCTTCACGTTTGACTGAATGGAGTTGCAATTTACTGTGATGGGAAAGACTCGGATAGAAGCACATTTTGGGAGAAATTGTTAAATTTGGCTTTAAGTTTAAGTTGTCTGTCAGTTATCCAAGGGCAGTTTAGAGGTGAGGACTGAGACTGGACTGCAGCTTTGTATACTTGATAGTTATTTAAAAAATGGCATTAAAACCATGGGTAGGAATAAGATCTCCTAGAGAGAGAATTTGACAAAGAAGAGAAAAGGTCTGAGGACTAATCCTTGCCATACTTCAGTATGTAGTAAAACGCATAAGGAAAACTGAGTAAAGATGGCGGAAGGGTGAAAGACACCAGAAAGTGATGTTTTAGCGTAAGTGTGTCAAGGAAGACTTTATCAGTACTTACTAAATGCTGCCTGGTACATAGTAGACACACATAGGTGTACTAAGTCAATGAATGACTGGGCACACGGTACTCTATACTGACTTCTGTTGAGTTGTAATGTACAACACCCCCTTACTGAATTCAGAAGCCTTTAATGGCTCCCATTGCCAACTCCTTGACCAGGAATTTGTATTTTAATATAATATGACTGAGCTGAACTGCAGCACCTCTTCATAGGCCTCCAGTAGGCTCTGCAATTTTGCATTTCTTTATTTACTCATTCTCTGCAAATTCCCTTGTGTGAAATATCATTCTGTCCTTCTTTGCCTATTGAAATCTTAGCCCTCTATTAGGGGCCAATTCCAATGCTCCCTCCTTCATGAGTACTTCCCCTTCCCTCCACTTTTCTTCTAACCTGTCCTTAAACCCTTGTCATGACTCTATTGACATGCATCTCACTTTACATTTGGTTCCAGTTTTTCAGTTTATTTTGCTCATGAAATTTTGGGACCCCAGTGAGCAGGTGCATGACACCATAGTGGAATGGTAATGAGTGTGGGGAATGGTACAAACAGATCTGTTTTCAGATACCAGTTTTTTTTTTATTTACTAGCCTGTGACTTTCCTAAGTAACCTAAACTCTTGAAGACTTCTTTTCTTCACTTGGAAATTAACACATAAGGAAGGTGTCATGGAGATACATGAAATAGTTAACGTTTATTCAAATATTGCACTTATTGCATGTCAGATTAAAGCTAAATCTTTTCAATTTAAATTATTTATTTTTAATGGTTGTCAGTCTGTTTTTGCTGTTAATCTAAGCACTGTACACTGCATATAAACTTTACATAAATGGATGACAAACTAGTATTAACAGATAGCTATTCACAGTGTAAGAATATTCCATGCCTACCCAAAAATATCAGAAGGAAATAAGACCAGCGACCTGTGAGAGAAAGAGTCAATGCAATGGCTAATCTTTATTGCAATGAAGCAACTTCACAGCACATTTTGAGTAACTTAGTGCAGGGGCTCAGAGGGCTACCTGCTGGGACACCACCTTGTAATGGGTTCTATAATTGGGGCCTTGCTAGGTCTTGCCTTTGTGCAGCCCAAACCAGATGATGACGCTGTTGTCCTCTTCAAAGACACAGCCCACTATTTGCTTGCTGGTGATGGACAGGACCAAATTAGGCTCCTCCTTGGTTCCTGAAGCTGCCTTTGTGTTCTGTGTATTGTAGGATCCAGTCCCTTCAGTGCAGGAAGCCATCATGACCTCTCTCTCTAACCCAGTCACCTGCTCACCATCACTAGGAGCACACTATAGTCACCCCACTGGGACTGTAGGTCTGCACAGTCAATGCTCCAGCTCCAGAAGGTAACCTCGAAGCCATGACTAGCAGCAGCACCTCTAGGTAAATAATTTAATAAACAACTGTGTGCAAGGCAAAGTTACAAGAAGATTACTCCTATTTTTATTCATGTTTGTATATCTTTTAGAGTGTTTACCACTTTCCCTGTGAACACATATTCTTAAATTATTTACATTGAAAGGATTAAGCATTAACTTTTATGCTTTAACTTAATTACAGTTGAATTTCTATCTTTTCATTTTCATTTTACACTCCTTGTTAAAATTCTTTTAAATCATTTCCGACTCGGTAGTTTATTGCCTTGATAACAGCAAATGAGTATCCGATTCTTCCTTTACCCCAAATTGCCACTTTGCTTGTTGATCAGCAGCATCACTGAGTGAAAAGGAGCTGCAGCCAAAGTCAATATTTATATCTTTATCATTAGACCTTAAAATCTTACGTTAAAAATTTGTGGTAGTGCATCAGGTAGAGAGAGAGGAAGTTCCATGGGAAGCTAAACCTCTGATTAATGGCTTTGTGAACCTTGGGCAGTAAGAAGCATAGTCGCTCTTTCATGAAAGTCACTATTTGCTAGGGAACCGTCTTGAAAGGATTATTTTTGTGGCAGTGTGTACTGGGGAAATTTTTATTGAGTCTTTCTATTGATGTTGTCACATGACGTTTATTGGAGACAGCGTTTTATTTCAGAGTTATGGATAACACTGAGAGTTATAGACTGTCTCAGCTTTTTGACCATATCAAATGGCTCAGAAAATGTCTTTACTTGTTAGATATAAGTTAGATTTTCTGTCTTTCCCATGGAAAATGGTTGTATTTTCTGGTAATTTGTCTTGATATTTAGTGCAAACTTCCCTTACTTCATTGCCATCTAGCCATTTGCAATTTACAGTATGTGCCACTATAACATGATGTAAAATTCATCTACTTTGTAAACTTATTTTGGGCTCTTACCCCATCTCATTATTAGTTGTCTGATAGCATTAAAAGAATGACTTTTATGTACAAGTCTTTATACTTAGACCTTGAAGGTTTTCTAGTCCAGCCACCCTCCAACTCTTGTTTTTTCTCTAGCATCCCTTCATCCTGAATTTTGTCCACCCTAACATTTAGACTGTTAGTAATGCAGAACTCTCCACCTTTTAAGAAAGCCCCTTCCATCTTTCAATGAAATTACCTATTAGAAACCCTTAAAGTGCAAAACACAGTCTCTTCCCAGCCTTATCTGCCCTTAAATGATTATTTTTTGTGACAGTATATACTGGGGAAATTTGTTTCACTTCTAGCCTTTGGGTTTCTATGAAATAGACTAGTCTCTCTTCCACAAAACAGTTTTTCAAATCTTTAAATGACAGATCCATAGTTCTATTCTGTAGACTCTGTTGGTTTTCAGATAATGTTGGTTATTGATGAATTTTCTTCCTTTATATTTCCTTAGAATTAGTTTCAAGGAAAACTAAAAAGAACAAATACAAAAACTTAGTTGTCAACTAAAAACTTGAGGCAAGTTGTGAGAAGAAATGTGTGAATGATTGACAGCTGGCTTGGTTACCTTCTCTTGAGTAAATGTATAATTATGCCTTTTTAAAAAAATTTATTTTTTTGAGATGACAGTAATTGCAGTAGTCTATTGTATGATTGTTAAAGCAATGCTATTTGCTTATTTGTCTCTAATCAATGGGTTTGGACTCACACTGACCTAATATAAAAATCTTGCAAACTGCTCTTTGAGGGCATTGGGGAAGACAGAAATACATAAAAGATACTGCCAGGTAAATATATATTTAACCAGGAAGAGTCAGCACTGTCTATTCAGTTCACTGCATATGAGGGAGCAATGAAAAGGCCTCATTGTGCTTCCTTTGACTGAAATGATCATATCTACTGTGACTGAAAGGGAGTGCTTACTTACAGAATAACTTCTTTGGTCCTTGAAGGATAAGACTTTTCAAGCTTTCCTGTTATTTTATTTTTAGTTAGTTATAGACTTTTCTTTTAGAGTCTTTTAAACTTCATTATTTTGATGGTAACTTTTCAAAAAGAATTGAAATAGTCATAATCAGCTTTTATATTTCTCCTTTTCTAACTGCTTCCATGTATTCAAAAGATAGATTCTCTCCTCACTATAGAAGACTAGGAAAACTTCCTTTTCTAAGTCTAAAATAGCCTAGTCTCTTGGTCAAAGGTATATGATAAATTAAATCTTTATCTGGAAACCTCCCAGGGCAAGATAAAGTAATTGACCTTTAGAAATTAAATGTTACAGCATTCGGATAAATAATCATTGGCTGTTGTGATTACTTTTCTTATATTTAGGTGAAGGAAATAAAAGGTGTGTGTGTGTGTGTGTGTGTGTGTGTGTTTTGAAATGGAGTTTTGCTGTTGTTACCCAGACGAGTGCAATGGCACGATCTCAGCTCACTGCAACCTCTGCCTCCTGGGTTCAAGCAATTCTCCTGCCTCAGCCTCCCGAGTAGCTGGGACTACAGGCGCGCACAATCATGCCCAACTAATTTTTGTATTTTCAGTAGAGACGGGGTTTCACCTTGTTGACCAGGATGGTCTCGATCTCTTGACCTCGCGATCCACCCGCCTCGGCGTCCCAAAGTGCTGGGATTACAGGCGTGAGCCACCGCGCCCAGCCAAGATGTGTGTTTTTGACCAAATAACATTATGGCTTTAATTTCCTGTTATTCCAGTATTGCTACTCTTTCTAATAACCACAAATTAAGGATAACAAACAAAACCACCCACTAGATCCCAAAGGCAGCTAAAACAGCTTCTTAGTGATCTTCTTTCTGACCTACATTGTACAAATGAGATGGTTGGAAACAGGATAATAATTGATTATGACAATATGAGAATCTTATTAAATGTGCTTGATATTACATTCTCTACCTGGGGACAGAGACCTTATAGGGGAGATCTTAGAGGTAACGGGATCCTCATGTATGGAGTGTTAGGATTAATTGTGATGGCCCTTTACTGAAATGTTCTAAATTCTCATTATTTTTTCAAACAGATTATAGATTGGTAAGACGGTATTAATAGTCCTGCCCTATCTGCTGAGCACAATTCTTAAAAAAACAGCTTTCTGATATAATGAAATTCAACTTGGTAAGCTACCAGCTGTTTCAGATTTGGAAGATTTCACATTCGATTTGGGATGCCTGTTTGGATATGTTTATAAAGTCATGAGTCCCCAGTCTTTCCCCTCTTCCTGCCTTCCTTTCTCTATTGCTTGTTGAATTCCGGACATATAGCAAAGCATAAGACGAGTCTCTGTCCTCATGGAGCTTACAATTCAAAGCATATTGAAAGAAGAGTTCAAAAATACCAATACTGAATATCAAACTATTTGAAATTATGTCAAAAATACCAATATTGAATGTCAAACTATTTGAAATTATGTGCTTTATCGGTTTTATTTTTCAGTTTTGTATGGATTAATGCACAGTAACAGATAAACACAATATGGTGAGCTTTAGTCATTTTTTGGTGAATGCTGTGGAAGACAGGCCTTTAGAAAGGTTAAATATTCTGCTTTCCTCTATTAGATCTCATTTGACTTCACACAACTCAATAATCATTACACAGTGAATCCAGTTCTTCCAATGGAAGATAGGTTTTAGGTATTTTTTTACTTTAGATTTTGCTTAAAAGTACAGATTACATTTAAATAAAAAAGCCACTCCTCAGCAAATGCAAAAGAACAGAAATCATAACAAACAGTCTATCTGACCACAGCACAATCAGACTAGAACTCAGGATCAAGAAACATACTAAAACCTGCACAACCACTCGGAAACTTAACAACTGAATGTTCACTGGATAAACTTCTGAACGTTGACTGGATAAACAATGAAATGAAGGCAGAATTAAAGATGTTCTTTGAAACCAACCTGAATGAAGACACAACTTACCAAAATCTCTGGGACACCTTTAAAGCAGTATCGAGAGGGAAATTTATAGCAATAAATGCCCACCAGAGAATAGACGAAAGATTGAAAATCGACATCCTATCCTCAAAATTGAAAGAACTAGAGGAATAAGATAAAAAAAACTCAAAAGCTAGCAGAAGACAAGAAATAACTAAGATCAGAGAAGAACTGAAGGAGATAGAGACACGAAAAACCCTTCAAAAAATCAGTAAATCCAGGAGCTAGTTTTCTGAAAAGATCAACAAAGTAGACAGACCACTATCCAGATTAATAAAAAAGAAAAGGGAGAAGAATCAAATAGATGCAATAAAAAACGAGAAAGGGGAAATCACCACTGATCCCACAGAAATACAAACTACCATCAGAGATTACTATAAACAGCTCTACTCACATAAATCAGTAAACCAGGAAGAAATGGATAAATTTCTAGACACTTGTACTCTACTAAAACTAAACCAGGAGGAAGCTGAAACCCTGAATAGACCAATAACCAGGGCTGAAGTAGAGGCAACAATGAATAGCCTACCAACCAAAAAAAGTCCAGGTCCGGACGGGTTCACAGCCGAATTCTACCAGATGTACAAAGAGGAGCTGGTTCCATTCCTTCTGAAACTGTATCAAACAATACAAAAGGAGGGAATCCTCCCTAACTCATTTTATGAGACGAACATCATCCTGATACCAAAACCAGGCACAGACTCAACTAAAAGAGAAAACTTCAGGCCAATATCCATTATGAACATCGAGGCAAAAATCTTTAATAAAATACTGGCAAACAGATTGCAACAGCACATCAAGAAGCTTATCCATCAAGACCAAGTAGGCTTCATCCCAGGGATACAAAGCCGGTTCAACATATACAAATCCATAAATGTAATCTGTCACATAAATGGAACCAAAGACAAAAACCACATGATTATCTCAATAGATGCAGAGAAGGCCTTCGATAAAATTCAACAGATAAAATTCAAATTGGACCATAGGCATGCAAATTAATTCAGCCATTATGGAAGATGGTGTGGCAACTCCTGAAAGACCTAGAACCAGAAATACCATTTGACCCAGTGATTCCATTATGGGGTATGTACCCAAAGAAATGTAAATCATTCTGTTATAAAGATACATCCACACATATGTTCATTGCAGCACTATTCACAATAGGAGAGACATGGAATCAACCCTAATGCCTGTCAATGATAGATAGACTGGATAAAGATAATGTGGTACATATACACCATAGAATACTATGCAGCCATGAAAAGGAACTAGATCATGTCCTTTGCAGGGACATGGATGGAGCTAGAAGCCATTATTGTGAGCAAACTAAAACAGGAACAGAAAACCAAACACCACATTTTCACTTACAAGTGGGAGTTGAACAATGAGAACACATGGACCCAAGGAAAGTAACAACACATACTGGGCCTGTCGGGTACGGAGGGAAGGAGAACATCAGGATAAATAGCTAAGCATGTGGGGCTTAATACCTAGGTGATGGGTTGATAGGTGTAGCAAAGCACCATGGCACACGTTTACCTATGTAGCAAACCTGCATGTCCTGCACATGAATCCCAGAACTTAAAAAAAAAATAGAATTAAAAACAGTCTGAATTTTAAACAGATTCTCAAACTAGTAGTTCACACCCATCAGTTCATTCAAATTCAGCAACTGTCTTGTCTCTAGTAGCTTTTCCAGAACCACTACCTTCACCATAAAGCTCTGTGCCTTTTCCAGTTCAAACTTGGGCTTCTTCAGCATTTTTACTTTTCTAACAAAGACATCATGGAAGGATAAATAGATTGGCAAGCAATTTTAATATATTTTCCAGTGCTGTCTGAAGTCAGTTTACTGACCACTTCCTTCAGGTCATTTGTCTTATACTTTTTGGCTCATAATTTTTATTATCATCTGGATTTGCTGGACCTGGTGGTGCTGAGTGTAAGAGGTCTTTCATATCTGATGGTTGCACTTTTTAGTAAAACCAACACAGAACAGATGAAGCAAATATCCATCAGTAGTCTTGATATCAACATGAACTTCAATTACAGTCTGCCATTTTTTGACCATGGAACATATTCTGTCACTGGTAAAATCCATGCCATGAAGGTTAGGCAGTTTTACCTTGATCATCTTCAGTATCAGTTTGAATTTTCCAAATGCAACTTGCAGATCTGCAAGGCTCATTTCAAACATAAACCTTTAAGCCATCCCATGCAATTTTGGTTCCTTGAGTCCTGGTGGCTAGTGTCTTTACAGTATTTCTTATATTGAACATAGCAGATGCTTTCACGTCGCACTAGTCTCTCTCAGAAAATGGGTCAGCGACTTTCTTGACTTCCTTTTTTGCCACCTTTTGTAAAGCACTCGTTCTTAGCCACCATGGTGCTACTGAGAGAGCTGAAAGAGCAGAAGAGCCTCAAATGTTAATGTATATGGCATTTGGCATATACAGATATATGGCATAAATGTTTTACTCTCATTGCCTTGCCTTGCTCGTTCTTAACTACTAGTTTTGTCATTGCACTTGACACAGTTAGGTGTCACTCTTTAATTATCATTCTCCCTGAACTTTAATTTTTACAAGTCTATTGTAACTTTCTCTTCAGTGTTTGTAGCCACATTTCTGTAGAACTCTTAGGGTGATCTGTTGAGGTTCTTCACCCTTCACTTCTAATTCCTCATGATGCTATGCAAATGACCAAATGGTGGCTTGTGGCAGAGAAATATGATATTTAAATAAAATCCTTAGAAACTAAAAAGTGCCTAAGTTAACAACTTTTTTTTTTATTTGAGACAGAGTCTTACTCTGTCACCAGGTGCTAGGCTGGAGTGCAGTGGCACAATCTTGGCTTGCTGCAACCTCCACCTCCCGGGTTCAAGCAATTGTCCTGCCTCAGCCTCCCAAGTAGCTGGGACTACAGGCGCATGCCACCACGCCCAGATAATTTTTGTATTTTTAGTAGAGATGGGGTTTCACCATTTTGGCCAGGATGATCTCGATCTCTTGACCTCGTGATCTGCCCGCCTCGGCCTCCCAGAGTGCTGGGATTATAGGCTTGAGCCACCACGCCCGGCCTAAGTTAACAACTTTTTAAAAGGGCTGTTTTACCAACTTCATAATTGACATTCTGTCACTGCTCAGACTTTATTTCATTTCTTCTCAACTCAATATATGGATTTTTATACAAACCATTTACCAACCACTAGACAATAGCGCCTTTGGCAGATCAAATTTGTACAGGTAAGTTGTTTGTTATCCACAGGAGAACTTCATTGTATCCTTGGGTCAGCTTCCGTTAGCAGCCCAGAGTGAGAGTTGGTGACACTCAGAAGCTCAAATTATTGATGAGAACACCCCAAGTACTCGGAAGAATTTAAAATTAAACCTTTTAAGCCTGTGCAGTCATTATCACATTAAGCAGGGAGATGGTGATGGGTCATAAATTGGTTTTCTATTTTATTTAAACAGGACCTGGCAGAATGTAAATGGAATCTTTGAAGTTCACTTATCTCATGATAATTCTTCACTTTTTTTTCAAGACAGTTATGAGGCTGAAACTTGAGATTTCTAATTGTTTCTGTTAGATTCCATTTATTGGAAAATTTATATTTTGATGATTTTTTTCTCCAGTTTATGTATGTCTTCCAGAAACTCAGGGATTTTTTTTGACATTCTAGTGTTCCTTTACAGGTTGAACCTCACTAATCTGAAAATTCAAAATCTGAAACATACCATAATTTGACACTTTTTGAGCACAAACATGACATTCAAAGGAAGCGCTCATTTGAAGTATTTTGGATCTTGGATTTCTAGATTAGATATGCTGAACTGGTAAGAATATGTGATGCAAATATTTTAAAGCCTGAAAAAAATCCAAAATCCAAAGCACTTCTGGTCTCAAGCATTTTGGATAAGAGATACTCTGCCTGTATCGGTCTCCTCCACATTTTTGAAAAATTAGGTATTTAACAAGTCATGACTCACACTTCATTGTCTGTATATCTGAAATGTTAAAGTACAGTTTGCTATTTGTCAACTGTTTTAAAGCCATTTCTTACTCAAAACTTTGATCAGATCTTTAATTTTCTTCAGACTTACTGTACATGTTGAAACATCAGGTTAAGCAGCCCTTTTTCTTTTTTAGACTGCAGCTGGGATCTGACTTTTAATCTTGGCATATTGTTTATAAACCTCTACTAGATGACTTACAGGTTCATCTGAGTCATCTCCATGCACACCACTCATCTTCCTGATCTTTTCTTATAAGGAAATCTGGTTAGTTGCATTAGAAGATTATGTACCTGCCTCAGTTAAATGGGATCTTAGATTCTTTATTTTTGGAGATATTATAGTCCTCCACTTTTTGCCATTTGAGACCCTCTGAAGAGCCTCCTTCTAGGATGCCCCTACTCTACTCAAAAATCTCTTTTTATTTTTCTCTCCTTTTTTTTCTCTTTTTCTGAGGAACAAGTTATCTTCTGGTATATCAAGTGAAGCTCCCGATTTGTGTTTTTCATTAGAAACTCTCCGAATTTTCTAGAATCCTCCTCCATCATCCCCCACCTAACCCAACCCAGCCCTCTCTCTATTACCATAAGATAACTTATTTTCTGCCTGGGAATGGTGGATCATGCTTGTAATCTCAGCACCTTGGGAGGCTGAGGCGGGCAGATCCATTGAGCTTAGGAGTTCAAGACCAGCCTGGACAACATGGTGAAATACCATCGCTACAAAAAAAAGATTAGCCTGGTGTGGCGATACATGCTTACAGTCTCAGTTACTTAAGAGGCTGAAGTGGAGGACTGCTTGAACCTAGGAGGTGGAGGTTGCAGTGAGCCTACATCGCACCACTACACTCCAGCCTAGGTGACAGAGGGAGACCCTACCTCAAAAAGAAAAAAGAAGATACTTATTTTATCTATGTCCACTGATCTCTTTCTTTCTACTTACAAGGGTGCTTATTCTCTCCTTATCCTAAAGAAACTCTCCTTCCCCTAACCTGAGATCCTCTCAAGACACTGCCTTCTCGTCTACCCCATGTTTATCCAAACAGTAGGCCATATTCCTTTTCTCTACTTTAACCACTCACTGGCTTTAATCTTTCTCGTTTGAATATTTTTGTGTCATCATTCTGTGTAGAACAGTGTTTTCAGCCCTGGTTGTATTATAATCTGGGTTGCTTTTAAAAACGTCTAATGCTTTGGTTCCATCCTGAAAAATTCTGATTTAATGGGTCAGTGACAAGTCTTCCCATTGATAACTTTAAACATTTCCCCAGAAGATTCTAATGTGCTCTGAGTTGAGGACCATTGCTCTAACTGATCACTATACTACCCCCTAAAGGTTAAATTCAACAGATTTCCTCCCCAGAATTTACCCTTCTTGGTTTATTCTTTCAAAGTAGGTGAAAGCATTCCCTAGGCCCATAAATATTCATGGTTGAAATAGTGAACCATATGTATCCTCCCTCCTTTCTGATTGCTCACTGTCTTTGTCCTCTTTTGACTGGTCTTCCCCTTTCCTATTCCAAAAATGCTGCTTCTGCTCCAGTTATGAACCTCAGTAGTTGTTCTAGTCTATACAGGCTACAGGAATGATCTTATTTCCTTGGTTTTCCGTTATGTTTGTGTAGTATTACCCTACTCTTACCCAAAACCCAGAATCCTCAAAGCAGACTGCCTTCTAAACACCTTTATTTATGCATATCATTGGCATTCTTGTCCAAAGAAGAGCTTATTATCTTGCCGGAATTGTTTTTTTTTTCTTTCTAGGTCCTGGTTTTTTTCAGCCACCTGTGCCATAAACATCATATTTAAATTTTATCTTTCTTTTTGTCACTAACAGTTATTATCTGAAACCTACAGATTCTATCCTAGGAACCGCTTCTTAATTTGCTATTCTTTTAATATTCCTACAGTCATTAATTTTATTCTGGCTGCACATGCACAATTATAAGAACTTAGTAGCTGGTCTTTACTGTGTACCACGCACTGCTATCATATTTTCAGGCACAGCCTCAATCTTTTCATTGTCTTTTAATATGTTCTATGGCTCCTTATTGACTATAATTAAATACAAACAATTAGGATAAAATTCTAGGCACGTGGTGATAGTTCTTGGCCAGCATTATAAATCCATCTCCATTACTCTTCTGCAGAGGCTCTATGCTTTAGCTAAACTGGGCTGCTTGCTGTTCCCTAGCCTTTAAACTTTTTTTTTTAATTTCTTTCTAGTATAAATGTTCTTTTTTCTTATGAAGCTTATAGTTTTTTTTCTGAATCCCTTAGGAAAATATTTGCCTTGTTCGAGGCTATATGGGTCTACCTCATGTTATTTGACTACAAATTCAGTATAGCTCTAGTAGCTAAAGGTTTTTAGTTGTTTGGATCTCATTTAACTAGGATATGTCTGTACATAGAAGATGGCTTGTGGCAGATTATGATGTATGTGACATCCTCGGGCCTTTGTGTAGCAGATTATTTTTTCCTTCAAACCATACATGGCAAAGAAGAGGTTTTTCAGGTTTGTTTTATTTTTTAATTACCATGGTTTCATAGGCCAGAGTCTATCTTTACAGCCTCCACTTTTTGTGAAATATGCCATTCAGACTTGGTTAAATGACAAAATAAATATCCTAGAAAGTTGGACCCATATACTTTTGGATTCTTTTAACTTTGCCCACTTTTTGTGCCTCTTGAATTTTTTTTTTTTTTTTTTTTTGAGACAGAGTCTTACTAGGTTGGAGTGCAGTGATGTGATCTCAGCTCACTGCAGAGTCTACCTCCTGGATTCAAACAATTCTCTTGCCTCAGCCTCCCAAGAAGCTGGGATTATAGGCATGCACCACCATGCCAGGCTAATTTTTATATTTTTAGTAGAGATGGGGTTTTGCCATGTGGGCCACGCTGGTCTCGAACCCCTGACCTCAAGTGATCCTCCTACCTCAGCCTCCAAAAGTACTGGGATTACAGGTGTGAGCCACTGGTGCCCAACTCCCCTAGATTATTAAATCCGAATTGTCCTCCTGCTATCTTGAAAGAAATGAAATTTCTAAGTAGTAGCAAACAATGTCAATCTGTTTGAGACCACTGATGACTCATTTATAATGTCAGCAGTCACATGAAGGCTAGAAAAATTAAATGTGTAGTACCATTGCCTTTGTGGTTAGCATTGCTGGGAAGTGGCAGGGTGCTTGGTGCAACATGTTAAAAATCAAGAATTCTTTGGGAGAAGAGCTTTATAGCTGAGCATCTGGATAATGGAATAACAAAATAATAACTTCTTACGCTTTGAGCTGCCTTCTGTGAGACATTCTTTAGGATTAACTGTCAAACTCAGCGTGTATGCAGAAGCTCAGTTGCTCCAGTCATTGTGACCTGTTTTGCATAAATAATTTTGACATGTATTTTTGGAGTTTTGAAAACACCATTTTCAGAGGACATTATTTAAAATATTTTTTAAAATAGTAATTATTAGAAATCATCTAAAGTATTAGCTTCTTCTAGTTTGAAGATAATGTTACATCTCCAGGGATACTGGAAAAAGGAGCTTAGGTACCATGTGAACCAGCATGCCTGTAAGTTTCCTATCAACTACAAGTTGTGTTGGTACTTCCATTCTGTTCAGATTGTCTTCAGTAACTGAAATGAATATGCTCTAGATTAGTTCTCCTTTTTACGTATAGAACACATTTATGAAATAGATGGATTATTTTAACAGTTTGTGGTTGTGTAAGAGAGCAACACTAACCTGCCCAATGGAGATTGAAACATAACATGAGACACAAAAGTGTACTCTTAACTATAAAATGTAATATAAATGCAAATTATTTGTTGTAGTTCAAGACTGGTACTCTTACTTCTGGTCCCCTTTATGAATACCCACTGTAGTGTAGGACTATACTTTTTCTAACAGAATAAAAGACATTTTATGAAAGGACGGTATTGAGCTTCATCATGACATCTACCTACCTTACAGAAGCTATCTACTGTAGGGTGTGTGTGTGTGTGTGTGTGTGTGTGTGTGTGTGTGTGTGTAAAAAGAGATTTGTTGCAGGAACTTGATCTCATTGAATTGTGGGATCTGGCTAAACAGAATCCGTAAGACTTTTGTCTTTACAACTCATGCTGGAGCTTGAAATTTACAAGGCAGGCCATCAGAAGACCATTATATAAAGTCACGGAGAATAATGACAAGCTGGAACTGTGAGAATGGGCTGGAATTCATGTCAGTTCTTCCTGTCTTCAGTCCTAATGATGTGGATATCCCGTAGGTGAAGCATCATTTTGCTAGAGAAACACTTGGCTTACATGTCAATGAAGCAGAAGGGGGATCCTGGAATTTGCAGCAGCTGCCCCGTGAAAAGTTGCTAAGCAGCAACATTAAAGCTGCAGCTTCTGAGTTCCTAAAACAGAATGGCTACTGCTTTAATTTCATCCTTCACTGCTCAAGCAAAAATGTCTCTTTTAGCCCACCCTAGCCCTAACCACACAGGGAAGAGAATTCTGGGAAATGCACTTCAGCCTGGCCAAGTTGCATGTTACCAAGTTGCACCATAACAACAAGCCTTTCACATAATTTCTCTCATATTTCAGAAGGGTAGTATTCTGCAACCAGAGCTTTTTTCGACTTTCTCATAATACCTGGATGATGAAATTCAGGGCATAACCAGTGTATTTCTTTGCGTCATTATTGTCTCTGTGGGGCTGAGAGTCCTATAGCATGGCTCATTATATTTGAGGATAAAGGATTATAATGTAGCAAAATTAAGAGTAAATAAATGAAAATATTAGAGGAAATTTCTTTGAAAAGTTTCATCATCAATTTATGACATCAGCTTTACAGTGTTTCACATTAGAATGTAGTTTGATTCAGTGAGTTAACTTTAGCAAGCAGAAACATACTACAAGCATGATAGTAGTAATACTTGCTACTTTCATATAACTATATGAAATAAAATTCTACTGAGGGTAAAAGTTAATGTTAGTACTTGACAGGAAGACTTGATACGTGTTAGCTTGTGCACTGGAAGCAACAAGTAAGCATATGACCCTTTGAAAACTCTAGGACCATAAAATTTCCAATTTTTCACATGTTTTATATATGGGTCTGCATGAATGTTAGCATGTCCATTAATACTAAGACCTGTTCCTTAAGCTTCAGGTTCTTGATGTGTTATTACCCACTGGGATAGTGGAATTGCTTCATAAATGTAGTCTACTTTCATTCACATAGTGACATTGTTCAAGAGAGTCTCTGTTAAAAAAAATTTTCTGGAAACACTCCAACAGTGTTGGGCAGTTTCATGGTTCGTTGGTTGTCTTTCATTCAATATAATCTAACCTTCTTTCCCATGATGACCATATAAAATGCTTCAGAAACACACATCTCAGCAAATCACTTTTCCTCATGACAATTACTTCTAATTAACACTATTCAGAGACTGGTGATATTTTCTGAGAACCAAAGTCCCCTTTCTCACTTCCCCTTATAATAATAATTGCATCTAATTGTATACAGAGAGTTTACATATGTAATACTCTAGGAATGATGGCCCCATTAGATAGTAGGCATAGTTTCTCAGGGGAATGATGAACCTGTTCGATGTGTAGGCAGGTATTAACATCCTCAGTCAGAATTGAGGAAAGGAAGACACTGAGAGTCGGAGGTATAATAACTAGAGTGGTTTCTGTCTCTTACAGTGAAACCCTCTTTGCCACTTTTAGTCAGTTTCCTGTCACTTGCAGCCCAATTAATCCTGGTGGAAACAGTCATATACAGAGTAAATAGTAGATCTAGGACTTAAATCTAGCCCATCCAACAATAACTTCAAAGCTCTTTCCATTATCCCATGCCTATAAAGTTGGTAAGAACTAGAGTTCAACTTCTGGAAGATAACTATCTGCCTTTTTATTTCATCTTTCCTTACTCTTCTCTTTGTCTCCCAAAGTAGCCCCCAGCAGGTATCTTCATCACTCTTCCCACCCTTTTCTCTAAACACAGGTCTGTTCTTACCCATACTGGCTTGTTTCTCCCCACCTGAGGCCTGGACTGACCTGAGCATGCCAAGGGCTTCTTTCTGCCTACTGTTCCAGCCCTGATGCTCTCCCATTAATGATTTCAATTATGTTTCAGGATACAGCTTAAATGAAACCTTCTACAAAAGTATGAAGCGTCCCCTTTTCTTTCTTGAGCTAACATAACACCTTGCTCCTATCATAATTATTATTCCTATCACATTGTGTCATAATTATTTGAGTGTTTCTCTCCACTAGGCAAAGTCTTTTCTAGAGAGAAAGCCTAGGTCATACCTGCCTCTGTATTCTACCATCTGGGACATAGTTGGCACCCAGAAAATGTTTCCTGAGTATCTTAAATATTGACTGCTCTAATTGAACTATGTGCATAGTACAGTATTACTTTTCAGAATTAGGTAATTCATAATTCTAAAGGTATTTTTCAACTTTCATTTCTGAACATTAAATTTAAGGTACCTGAACTAAAATTTCACTAAGGCATGTTTGAAACCTATGTTATGGATGAGTACCTATGACTTTGTCTGATGCTTTTTATACTGTTGTATAGATTGTAGTATGACTTTGTTTCTTGGTACCTTCCAATTAATTGCTTGCTATTTGCTGATCTAGATTGGTGATATTCTTATTTCTGACACTAGCTGATGACAATACTCTCATGGACCAGTGAAGTTATTTTAGTAGAAATCCATTTGCCCTTTCCTGAAATGGATGACCCCAAAGTCTGTAGAACTGCATATGTAGTGAATGTGCTGCTGTTGTTATTACAATACACTTTATAGGTACTGAACTACTTCTGCGGCTGCTTCCACTGCTCAACTCACCATCTGTGTTGGATACCAGTCGTTAGCCCTCTTTTTTAGTCTAATGATTTTTAAATTCATTTTTCCTTTGAATCCATTGGATTCCTTCTCCTGTCACTTTCCCCATGCTTCTTAGATTATACAACACTAATACCCTTTTTTAGGGCGGTTGCTAGCTTTTAGAGCTTTGCGGTTACTTTTAGCATGAGAACTGCTCCTGCTTCATTTATTTCTTCTTAGAGTTTTGCTTTAAAAGGTACAGTGAAACAGAATGCAACATGATTATACTGGTTTATGAAGGTCGTCTTGGCTCCTAGAAAATGGATTTGTAGACAACTTTGCTGAATTATGTTTGCTTAAAGTGAGCTACACCTTGACAGCAATTTAAGACTCTCAACATACAAGATATTATTAGTGTTCCATAAAACTTGGATTTATGAGAAACCAAAAAGTGTAAAGTACTTTAGAAGTATGTTTAAAGCTAGTTTCATATCCCACAACAAGAAAACTATACATTTCTCCTTGACAAAGTTATCAGAATCCACCAAAAGCATTTGTCAGTGATACATTAATATTCAGGATAGGTCATGTAATATTGCTTACTTTTTAGTTTCTCCCCCTAGCCCCCAAGATGAAACTTTAAATACAACAGCCTTTAAAAGGAAGCACATGCAGCTCAAAAGGAAGTCACCTTCATTCCGGTTTGTTCATCGCCCTGGAGTTGTTGACCTGTGAGTTCTAATAGAATATGTGTTAAAAATAGGGGAGGAATATTATTTTAGCACCAAAGAGGAACCAAGAAAAAGGGATTGGTTTTGCATTTCCCAACTGCCCTCTGGTGGCAAAGGCACAACAGACAGCAAGAGTTAACAAAGATTCTTGCTGCGTAGGTGCTGCTGGTAGCTCTTATGAGGGCCTTGAACCAAAGTCTGTAGTGTACATGTGTGCTGCTGAAAAAGAACAGAATATTGGGTCTTGTAATTACGTTTTGCTTCCCAGCGGCATCTGTTCTTATCATAGTAGCACCAGGCTCTACTAGCTCAGTCAATACTTGTATATTAACAAGAGACAATCGATAGAAAAATTAAAAAAGAAAGTCAAGGTAATTAGGCTAAAGCTGCTGCTTATGAGTTTTCAATAATTACTTTAGCTTCCTCTTGTTTTTCCATCTCCAGAAAAATAGGACCTGATTGAAGGCCCTGATTGAAGGACCTGGGTCGTGTTTGACTGAGGACATGTCAAAATTATACAAAGCCAAGCAGGGAATAAAATTAAGCTGTATTTGTTTTAGAGCAGTAAAAGGGGCTTTGCGCGATGGCATGGGAAGAATAGATGTTGATTTAAATGTACCCCTTGGCAGCTGTGCCATTGTTGGTACCTGTTTCATGTCATCATTTTCTGTACTACTGACGGTAGCCCACTCAAAAGCACTGTGACATGTCATGTATTAAAGCTCCAGAGGCAGAGAGTGGATGGATTTCTCCCCAAAACATTAGGATATTTTGGGAAATTAGATGCTCTCCTTTACAAAGCCATGAAAAAAGTCAAAAACCTCCATGGTTGCCATGTGGGCCATAGTTAGACCATTGTTCTTTATGGACATAATTGCTAGAGATCACTGTCTGTTTAGTGAGCCTTAATCAACAAGCCAGACACATTAGCTGAAGGAGCCTAATCTGGTTTTGAGCTTCTTGCATATTTTCATGTCTTGATGCTGTGAAGTCTTCTAAGTAAATCAGAGCCACCCTGCTTCTCACTGCTGCTTATTAGGTTTATGTGTCTGCCTCTGAAGGGAAGGAGAAGACTAGAGAAATTCATTCCTAGTTTGGGAGAGAGAACTCTGTGGAGGAAGGATAGGCTAGTGAGGGAGATATTTCATTTTTTATGTTCATTTACAGTCTTCATTTGCACTATTTCTGTCAGCTCAAAGCACTTTATAAACTTTACAACCAAATTGTGTACCAACATCATTTCATTCATTGCTGATATATAGTTGTTAAACATCTGCCAGGTACACATTTCCTGGAGGCAAAAAAAAAAAAAAAAAAATGTGGAAGAGAATTAGATCTTGTTAAATGTACACAGAAAATGTAGATATGGGGCATATTATATGAAGATATTTATTGTGCACCTATGTACAAGGCATTATGGAAGACATCTTAGGTACAGGAAATACAGCAAACTTACTTCCGCCCCTCACCACTGCTGCCCCACTGAACCTCCCCTTTTTCCCTCCTATGTTTGTTAATCAAAAGTGATTGGTGGAGCCAGGATTTGAATCTAGGAGAGTCTGGTTTAAAAGCACAAAACTTTCATTACACTGCAGTTTTTACTTGATGTTAAAAAAGCCTTTCCAGGGGAAGAAGGAAAGTATGAAGCTAGTATGAAATCTATGAAGCTCAGTGAACCCAAAATCCAACTGATAGAGATGTTCATTGGGGAGAGTGAGATAGATAAGTATTAAATTAAACATACATGCCCAAAGACATTCAAAGTTTAGATGAGGAGGCACAGATAGAACTAGAGCTTTGATGAGCATTATTGTTAATTATTCTTAATGCTACATATGGTTTTATATTACTCCACCACTGGTTAAGCTTGCCTATGTGAATCCCTGTTGGGTGTAAAACCTCCAGCTAGTAAAACCTTTGCTAATTGGTGACTTGTCTGTGTCATTTTTATAAGATTGTACCAAGGCTCACAGAAAATTCTTGATTCTATACGCCCTTTAGCTGAGGCCAATGAATTGCACACGCAGCCAAACCTGGATGTAGCCCATGGCTACATTTTTGCTGCTTCTTGCTCATGATCCCAAGTGTATAGAAGGTTCTAGCTGATGATTTCATGGTCAAAGTAGTACATAATAAGCATCTGTTCCTTTACCTAGAAAAAGTTATTCCAAAGACGTAATCGCTTCTGGATCAGCAATGTTTAGAAGTTTGCCAAGGAAATAATTTTTAAAAGTTCACTTTTCTCCTCTTCCTTCACCCTTTTTATTTAATCATTCGCAGGGAAGGTTCTTTCTGCTGCTCTGCCTTTTTTGTTTTGTCTTTGTTGCTTCCATTGTCATTCCATAGTTTTGTCTTTACTGTTTTCGTTTTCACCCTATGGAAAGTTTGTGCACCAAATACCAAATAAGAATGATGGAATATTATGGAAGCACTAAGGCAGTATACTGAAGTTATGTAATAAGAGTTTACACTCGAGTATGACTGCCTGGTTTGAATCTCAACTATTATTTTAGTTAGTTATATAATCTTCAGTAAGTTATTTAAACTTACCGTCTAATTTTGTATTTATAAAATGAGAATAATAGAAGTATCTTCTAGTATTGTTATCAATATTAAATGACTAACATATAGGAAGTATCGTGTACATAGTGCTCTATAAATAAATGTTGACCTATTTAATAACAAAAACTATTATTAAATTATGTCGATAATATATATCTAATGATATAGCAAATGTTCGTGAGAGAGCTTTAAGACTCAGGATATAAAGTGACATATGATCACAACTATTAAAACAAGCATTTAAACATTTTAAAAATGACTGGGATAAAATTGAACAAAATATTTCATATTAATTATAGTTCATTTTAGAACTATTGACTCCTGTTACTCTTCTTTTGTTGTTGTTGTTCCTGTTTGGGTTACTTACCACAGTCCAGTTATTGTATTGGTCTATTTAATTGGTTTTGATTGGCTCTCCTTCTAGCATGTATGTTTTAAATAAGAAAGGACTCAAGTCGGGCGGGCGCGGTGGCTCACGCCTGTAATCCCAGCACTTTGCGGGGCCAAGGCGGGTGGATCACGAGATCAAGAGTTCGAGACCATCCTGGTCAACATGGTGAAACCCCGTCTCTACTAAAAATACAAAAAATTAGCTGGGCATGGTGGCACATGCCTGTAATCCCAGCTACTTAGGAGGTTGAGGCAGAAGAATTGCCTGAACCCAGGAGGCGGAGGTTGTGGTGAGCTGAGATCACGCCATTGCACTCCAGCCTGGGTAACAAGAGCGAAACTCCATCTCAAAAAAAAAAGAAAGGACTTAAGTCAGTCTTTTTCTACCATTGTATATTGTGTCTAATGCGAAGTGTCTAGCACAGGACATCTCTTCAATAAGTATGTGTTGAGTGAAGATGTTTACTTCTTACTTTTCTATGTTTTCCAGTCATATTAACAGAAAATCCCTGTTACAACAGTTTTTTAAAAAAGACTATTTTTAAAACATTTGCTCAGCTTTCTTAAAGGCTTAAAATGGTAATACTTAAAAGTCTTACCCTACAGTTCATGGTAAAGTATCAAAGAAGAAGAAAAACATTCTCATATTACATGTTCAATTGTTTTGTTTTGCTTTTAGAATGGGCCATTCCAACTCACAGCCTTTATTTATTTTAACTTTTTGATGTTTTTTGTCATTAGCTTTTAATCAATCTGAGAAAATCCTAAGTATATTAATTTCCTACTATTCTATTTTACACACACTAAAGCCCTTGTTTTTTTATTAGGATAGGTGTTAATTCCAAGTGACTTAAATAACTTCCATTATTTTACTAGTTAAATGTTACCTTCAAACCCTATGTAGATGAGGAAATATCCCTTTTTTAATTCCAAAAATTGTAGCCTGGCTAATGAACTTGCAGATTATTTTAGTGGTTTACTCTGTATTAATTTTCCAAGTGAAAAGAGTTTCCACGTAGTATGTTTTGACTCACTGAGCCATGTACATTTCTGCATAAGGCTGAGTTACATGTAAGTTACCTGCAGATGTGCCAGTGAGGGGGGATACATGATTCTGTGCCAGAGACTTTGCTTTCCAGTAAAACTTGGCCTTGGCATTCACTGTTGAGGTTCATTAGGTTTTCTGGTATCTCTGTAATTCAGTGCTCATTTTTAAAGATGAAACTTCAGTGAAATAGGATTGTAATGAAGCACACAGGTTCATACAGAGAGAATTCAAACAGAATGCAGAAACTTTCTCATCTGTTACTAAAAAATTTCAAAGCCAGAGGTGCAGCCCATCTTTCTCATGATTCCTCATTCAACTGCCAGATTGACAGCAGCAAATGCTACCATGGTTCTTATGAGTCAGGGCAGAGTTTTCACTTTTCTAAAGAAAGTCTCACTGAAGGACTTTAGAGAAAGCAAAAACAGGAGATGAGAGAAAGAGAAGAAAATAACTTGAGGAGAGAGGCTCAGAGGTTCAGGCTAGTATTGACTGGGTAATACTAGTAGCACAACTACATCTGGGGAAGTTATGAATTAAGTCAAGACAAAAGTTATGTTGTTTGAAGCAGCACTTGGAAAAGCGTCCATTTCTCTAAATCTTTGGTCGAAGTGATATAATTGGACATGCATAATGAATCTTCCAGTAGCATTTTGTTACTCTGAAGATCTGAGACTTCTCTGGGCCCTTAACTCCAATTTCGTGGTATATTCAGTTTTCTGAAATACCATACTATTATTGCTCTATATTAAGATCTGTTGTTTAATATAATATTTGAAAGTATTGCAGTGGACACACCTAAAAGCAATTACTATTGAAAATAATGTAGTCCAGAATAAAGACAACTGTATACTGAGTAGAAAGAATAAATGAAACATGTTGAGTTGGTCTTATGGCATTGATAGTGCTGGTGGGGGTGGTAGTCCCTATCACTATTATTTTATTTTTCTTCCAGGAAATAAACTTGCCATGTTTAATTGTAGTAAGAACTCCAAGAAGGCTAAAATTATAGTACTATAGTAACATTTATTTAAAATCATGCCAGAAATAGTCACAGAAATTGGTATACTGTGAATATCAAATGAAATAATTTGTGAATTGATTTTGAAATGTGTGTACATTGAAGTGTATGTTGGTAAAATAGTGATGGTGATGTACCTTTCTGATCTTGATGGGTTCATTTACCCTTGTCAAGAATAAAGGTGATTTGAGCTGTTTTGCCCCTCAGAGGATCCAACTGAGCATACAGCCTTACTTCCTAGCCACTCTGTGGCTCCCTGCTCCTCCATCCCCACCCCAACATAACATGCGACCTATTCTGAAACAGTGTTTTAAATCTGTATTATTCAGCAAGAAAAAAAAAGTCAGGAAGAATATTAATTATTTTCTTGACTGTCAGTCACCATCACATAATGGCAACATCTATATCCTGATTGAAGATTTGGTCTTTCACATTTAGAATGTCTCATTAGCTTTTTGCTTCCTTTCTCATACTGAAAAAGAATCTAAACAGTCACAGAGACTAGCATACCAGTAGATTTTCTCTTCCTGGGGGCATATACCTAAATTTTGTGCTAGACCAGCCCCATTTGCAGATCTAAGAGTTAGTGGTGCATTTGTGACAGGAGACACTGCAAAGCCTGTATTGTCCCCAAATTATTTTTTCAGTGATCAATTATTGACTGATCATCTTTCTACCTGGCCTTAGATTTCTACCATCAGAGTTCATACTTTGGATTAGAAAATTAACCTGAGGATATTTTTTTCAAAAATGATACAGTGTTGAAGGAAGATCTTAGATCTTAGAAATCTACAGTGACCCTTCTTCACTAATACACTTTATCAGTAATCTAGGAAAGTTAAAGCTAGGCAGGTTTCAAAAGGGGGAAAGTGAAGCCAACCAATCAATGAGCCCCAGGGATGAGAAGAGCCACATGAAGGCCCAGATTGGATAGGTATTCCAGCGTTGCATTGAGGTCCCCAAAATCACTCCCATGTTTAGAGATTCACTAGTACCTTAGCGTATAACTGCATTTATGGCTATGATTTATTACAGTGAGGTAGTAAGGTTACTCAACTGGCTAATAAGGGGAAAAAGAATAGGTGGTGAGATCTAGAGGAATCCACGTACAGGCTTCCTATGTTCTCGTCCTTCCATGAGAGGCTCATATAGAGCACACTCTTCCCCAAGAGACAAAATTGCAACAGCATTTGTTGTTTTCAACAGTTTGTGAGAGATTCAGGGCCTAAGATCAGGGACTCATCACCTGATCATGTTGGCACTCTCTCACTAGCGTATACCAAACTTTCAGACTTCAGAAGGAAATCAGGTATTTGCCACAAACCATGTTGTTTGCACAGTCGAGCACAGGAAACTACACATATCAGTCAGGGAAAGGTAAGCTCACTTCCAAAACCCAAGTTCCCAACTCCAAGGCCAGCCTTGAAAACAGGCCCTTCTTAAGATAGCAGCCTCAACCTGCACAAAGGTAGGTACTTGGCGTCAATTATTTTAGTGGCTAGACAACGTGTAAAATTAGACTTAGGATCCTGGACAGTTGGTGCCTGTTTTTATACTTGAGAGATAAACACTTCTGTCCTTGCATTAGTACATGTAACTCACTATTAGTAATTTAAGGGAACTTTATTACTTGCAAATTAAATTCAGGAGATTCTGGTGTCTTGATCTTTTGTTTGAGAATCACTGCCCTCTGTAATAGACTTTTCACTGGAGCCCGAAGGGGCGATGGAACGGAGAGATATTCCCCCAGATGGCCTACTTTACAGTTTTACCCACGTCTCTGGGTCCTGATGGATGGTGGCCCATATTTAAAAGCCTTCTGCATAATCAGACTGAAGAACTTAAAAATGTGACTTAATGGTTCTGAATCTTTTTTTTTTTTTGAACCAGAGTCTCACTCCGTCTGGAGTGCAGTGGCGTGATCTCTGCTCACCGCAGTCTCTGCCTCCCAGGTTGAAGTGATTCTCATGCCTCAGCATCCTGAGTAGCTGGTACTATAGGGGTGTCCCACTATGCCTGGATAATTTTTTATATTTTTAATAGAGACAGGGTTTCGCCACGTTGGCCAGGCTGGTCTTGAACTCCTGATCTCAGGTGATCCACCCACCTTGGCCTCCCAAAGTGCTGGGATTACAGGCATGAGCCACCAGGCCTGGCCTGCTTTGAGTCTTATTTAATCTATGTCATAAGTAAATATAATCTTGTTAAACTTCAAAAGGATAATTTTGTGTCTAAAATTTCAATTTAAGCGCTGAGCAGGATTAAGTATGAACTGGTATGTTAACATCAAGCCAGTGATCAATTATTTTTCTAAGATGAATTGCTTCTCCTTTTACAGTTACTTGAGGTTCAGTAGAAGAAGAACCTTGACACTTGTTTAAGACATTTCTGCTCCGCCTTGTTGGGCTTCCTAAAGATGGTTGATTTTTTTTTTTTTTAACCAGTAGATTTTCGTGCCATGAATTCTAAGCAGATAAGCCACGGAGAACAAAATGAGATTTTTAGAGATTTAGCAGAAGTGAAGGAATGGTACAAGGCCTAACGTTGTACTTTTCTTTGGTCATAAGCAGAGAAGGGAGATTGTATGTTAGAATTATCTGAGGATTCAGATTAAGTGAATTTCTATTTCTCCACGGCATCCGCTTCCCATTGTCTGCTTTCCCCGAAGATTCTGGATTCTATGTGCCCTTAATAGTGAACCACACTCATGATCACTAATGGAAATGTGCTTTATATTTCAAGCATATTTAGATCTCAATATTTGTGAGGATCATTGATCTAAAACACCTTCCAGAGTATCCATTGAACTCCATTTCCTTAAGAGGTCTTACAGTCTTTTGGTTTTATATGGTGTTCCCTAACTGGAGATTCAGAGCACCATTGGTAGCTCATTGTAATGAATATGTAAAGTAGAATGCTCATGCTGCTTCATGCTGTGAGGAATCCAGCTTTGAAACTATGGTCAAGCTAGTGTGCTGCTTGAGAACATGAGTAACTTGTGTGAAGGGATTATGGACTTGTTTCGAACCTTTCTTTTTTTGGATACAGGGCTTGATTCTGTCTCTCAGGCTGGAGCACAGTGGCACAGTCACAGCTCACTGCAGCCCAAATCTCCTGGGCTTAAGTGAGTCTCCCACCCTCAGCCTCTCAAGTAGGTGGAACCACAGACTCACATTACCATGCCCAGATAATACTGTTTATTTTCTGTAGATGCAGGATCTCCCTATTTTCCCAGGCTGGTCTCAAACTCTTACACTCAAGCTATCCTCAGCCTCCCAAAATGTCGAGCTTTACAGGTATGAGCCACTGTGCCTGGCCTTGGACTTTTTTGATGGGAAAACTTACAAAGACCCATTTTTGGAGAGCATAAAGTTTCCTGAAATACAAGGATCATACCACTTGGGCAGAAGTTGTTTGTATTTCACACCCACACACATGTGTTAGTGTGGAGGAGGACCATTTTGGAAGAAAGTGCTTTTTCCCCTAACTGGTTTCCTGAATCCTTTGAGTTTCATGTTTTATGGAAGACCATCAAAATATTTGGAAAGCCAGCTTATTTCATGGTCACAAAGGCAACTTTAATTGCTTGCATAAAGTTGGAGCCTGTCTTTCTCCTTTTCCAACAAAGTGACATTTATTAGCATTTCTCTGGTAGTTATTTGTAATTGCACTAGTGTTCACCATTCACAAATGTTACAATTAAATCATTTGAGAGTCTAGTCACATTTCTAAGCAGATGTACCAAATTACAGCTCAAGACTTCTCCTTGAAATCTAGAGATCCAATTAGTAAAATTTGGGGGCTGGAAAGGGTTAGCCAGGGAAAGACCTGAGAAAATATATAGCCCAAAATAATTTGAAATTTCCTTGCTGCTTTTCCTCCACCCAAAGTTGATTTGTCAGCATGTAAGGGGGTGTTACATTTTCTCAGAAACTGCTTGGTTTTCTTTTCATTCAAGTTTAATTGGTTTTCATGGACTGAATTGAAGCAGGAAGGCAGAAGTTAGGTAGATGATGTAAGTGAGCAAATCTCCGTACATAGCAGCGTCTTGATTTGGGTGTTTGTTCTTTGTTGTTCTTTTATTTCTATCAAAACCACAGCTTTATATATAGCTCTTTTTTTCGTTGTCTTAAAACTAAGAAACAGTTACATCTACTTTTCCTTTTTAACTTGTTTCAAGAGCCCTTGAAATTATCCTTTTATATACTATTTTTTTTTAACTTGAAGCAGCTACTCTATTACATTCTCTAAATTTTCTGACTTATTTTCTTTAAGACCAGCATTAGCCAGGTGCTGTGGCCCATACTTATAATTTTAGAACTTCGGGAGGCCAAGGTGGGGAGATCACTTGAGGCCAGGAGTTCAAGACCAGCCTGTGCAATGTAGTGAGACTATGTTTGGTGAAGACTTATCTCTCTACCAACAAAAAAAGAAAAAGAAAAAGAAACTAAATTAGCTGGGCGTAGTGGTGTGCCTATAGTTCTAGATACTTGGGAGAGAAAGGCAGGGGGATTGCCGGAGCCCAGGAGTTTATAGGTGCAGTGAGCTGTGATCATGCCACGGCACTCCAGCCTGGGCAACAGAGTGAGACTCTTTCTCTTAAACAAACAAAAGAATATTATCTAAAATTTCTTTCGGCCATAAGTATTTTCTGTAGGACTCATTCATATTTCCTCAGCACTTAAGAATTTAATTTTACTTGCTTTAGAAGGGAAGCTCTGTGATCAAGAGGAAAAAGCGTAAGTGGCAGTCTTAAACATTTTTGGACTTGCTCCTGCTTTTGCTGCTTTCTGCCTCTGTGAATTTGGTCAGATCAGCTAATTTCCCAGTCACGATATTCTCATCGTAAAATGGGACTAATAGTACCCACCTTTCTGGAATGATCTTTTCTCATTTTCTCGTTTGTTCTTTGATTCATTCAGGATGTGTATTGAGCATTTACCCTCTGTCAAACCCTGTGCCAACACCAGAATGTCAGGAAAGACATAGTCTGTGCTCTCATAAAACCCACAATCTTTTAGGGAAAGTAAACATTTAAAAAGTGGTTACAAGTGTGATCACCGTTTAAAAACAAAACAACCACAAAACAGAGTGAGTACAGGATGCCATGGAAGCATTAAACAGGGAAAGCATCTAAGTCTTTCTTTTTTGGTGGGGTATGGAGAGAAGGCACAAGCAACTTGACTCAGCATGTAAATGTCAACTTAATGATGAATGTCTTCATGAAGGATAAGGAAAAATACACCTTGTTTTGCCGCCTTTAGCAAAGCTTACAGTTGTTTCACCAGTCTCGATTTCCTGGTTCTTCCCAACCTTTGAACGCTCCACTGCCTCTGTCAGACGTCATCCCATGTAGATGCCCACCTCCGACACCGTGTTTCGCTAATGCTGTCCTGCTCAGGCAAAGCCGGTTCCTTTGTCTTTTTTTCTTTGTGGTTTGATCACTCCCGTTTCTCCAACACCATTCTTTTTATCCTTATTCTGAGAAATATTCTTGATATTTTTCTCCACCATATTGACCACCTCATTTAAAGATCAAAGAACTCAATCTTTTAAAACTGTGCTTTATATATAAATTATGTTCTTTGCCTTTTCAGCTTAAATATATAAATATAAGAAACCTGATCCATTAGGAATAGGAATGGGAAGAAGCTGCGTTAACTGTTCTCTCCAAAGACCACCTTCATAGTCCTCATTGTAACTATTTATTTTTTGAATCTGCTACCTTATTGTGGTCTCAGTGAGGCAGGATTAGAATTCATTCGCCTGTGTATTACTAGCAGTCACACCCAAAAATGATAGACACTTGATACAATGCTATTTAAGAAAAGAAAAATATTAACATTTAGGGTTGAGCTTAGACTATATCTAAACAACAAACCAAAACTCTAGAAATGAGTTATATAAATATCTAATAGGTACTGCAGGATATAATTACTATTACAGAGATATACTGAAGACATTAGATTGCCCTTAGCAAGGGAGGTACAGAAAAGCTCGATGAACATTACATGATTTATGGTAAAAGATGACAAGAATTTCTCCAGGTGAACAAGGAAGGAAGTACATTCCTGCCTGAGGAGTCAACCTATAGAAAGCATAAAATTGGAGAGAATCTCACATTTTTGCACAGCTACAAATTGCTCACTGTTCCTAGCATGCTGAGTGTATTTAGTGGTGTGAACTTGAGGCTAGACGGGAGGGGCAAGGCTGGAGCCTTAACAGCCTGCTTTATGGAGGACTCAGAACTTTTGACTATATGGGTTGGAGAATGTTGAAGGAATTTAAGTCAAAATGATTTGATCAGATTTGAACTTGAAGAAGGTGGAAGAAAGGGAAGGGAAAGTGATTATAATTCTTCTAATATGCCAGACAAAAATTCACATTCTTAATATAATACTAACTCATTTACCCTTCAATATTCGATGTCCACAATAATGTGTCAGTCGTGTAGAGGATGTTTTGAATTGAGAGCAAAACCAAAGGCAATGAGAACAGTTTATTACATTACTCTGGTTGAGAAATGATGGGTCCTTAAAATCAGATTGTTTCAGTAAGGCTGAGATAAGGGGTTTTGTCACAAGTATTGACAGGTCTTAGACAACCTGTTGGAGGTACAGGGGAGGGAGAAAGCCACAATGACCCCCCACCCCAGTTCTGTCCTAGGCAGCTAGCGATGACTAGTGTCTTTCTCTGAGCTAGAGACTGAGAGCAGAAGCAGGTTTCTGAGGACACATACTAAGTTTAGGTTTGAATTGTGGCATTTGAGGTCCTGAAGAAATACCGAGAAGGAATACATTTGTTAGTTAGGAATGTCTCTCGAGCTCAAAGGGCTATTGGTAAGAGGTTTATGGAAGGGCGTTGTTAGTACTTGGTGCTAGCTGAAACCATGTGAGTAGTTGAAATGAACTATGGAGTTTGTTAAATAAGAAGAGAACTGGGTGATACCTTAGGGAACAAAACCATTTAAGGAATGGTCAGAGGATGGGGACTAAAGCAAAGATTCTACTACTGTAAACTGTCAACATTTTTAGTGTGATAACATGATTAGCCATCACAAATGAACTGTTTTGATTGATTATATGAGATGCTCTGATGTATATTAGCTATGCATAGGTATCATTTTAAAATCCAGCGTGATTTTACTTTAAATTAAATGTTAACAAATAAGGCAAACATCACATATTTACTTAATAATAATTTTCTTTCTTTCTTAGAATTTAGAAGGGCTAAGAATTATTATTTCTAAGTTGTGGTCTAAAGCTCTTCAAAGGGAATAAATTGATGCTTTCTTTTTCTCTACATATTTGCCCTTGCTCTTAAAGAGGAGGGGTAGTTTGCCTTTTCCCACAGATCTGTAAACACAGTATTATAGTTGCTGGTCAGTGTATGCATATCGATGATGTTTTTTTCCATACTTAAAACAAAGTCTGGCCAGAAATGTTGACCCTGCAGTTTTTCCCCACACACCTTTCTTTATCAACTTAGCCTGTTTAAAATGTAATGAAAGTCTGAGAAGCAGGCTAAAGACCACTAGAAAATAAGTGCTAACAAATCCTTCATTCACCAGTTTTATTTCCTCAAGACTTAGTTGATGTATATAAATTCTTCGCACTGATGAAACAGTTAGTAAACCATTTGTTTATAATGTTTAAAGGGTCTATAGAATAATAACAGTAACACCTAATTCCATTTGCTGAATGCCTAACACGCTAGGCTTTGTGCGAATAGGTACAAAACATGTCTCCTCTCATCCACAGAATTATGTGCTCACCCACCCTGAGCTTCTGAAACCATTTTCAAGATGTTCCTGTTTTTATTTTCTAAGTGTCTGCTGTCCAGATGGAATCTTGGACCCAAATAGCTTGCCCTTCCTTCCTTTTCTGTATCCTCTTCATCCTCCATGAGTTAGCTTGTATTACCAGACTCTGCATGGTGCCTCCATTCTGAGTAAGATCATTGGGAAAATAATCTGATACTAATGAAATATTTGAATGAAGAAAAAACATCACGTTCTATCCCAACATAACTTTTAGTTCTGTGCCCTCCAGCTCTTTTCCTCATGCCTATGTATTCTTATAAAACCACATGTACTATTTCGTATTCTGCTTTTCTCTTACACAGCATATTTTTTTATATTTCTATATAACTTTCATAATTATCATTTTCATCATAGAAACAATGTTAACCCATTACAGAAAATAAATCAATGATAATTGCTATCTTGATGACACTTACTGCTTTTTTTCTTCTAAGTGCTTGTGTTACAACCTAAGGTAAAGGGTAGGGTGTTTAGCTGAGGAAGCCTAGACTGTCACTTTCAATTTCGATAATGTTACTTTTTCACAAGAGTTCTTTCAGATTCACTTAACCTCTCTGAACTTTCATTATCTCACCTGTAGGGCAGGAGTGTTGAGCTTGATTATCTGTAAGATTATCTCAAAAGTCCTGTGAAGCTCTAACTAGTCTCTGACTCTGTGACCCTCTGAATGTTGTAATCCTCTGTAATGTTGCTAATTCTTCACCTTTTTTGTGTCATATACCCCAATGAGAATGCTGTGAAAGTTTTGAATCCTCCTCCATTTAAAATTGCTAGTCAGCACAAACATATATAATGTTTCATGCAATACCATCTGGGGACCAAGAATCTTTTGCCCTAAGCACAGGAAAGAAAAATTTATGGAAATGACATAGAATTCAGAAAGTATTCCCTATCTAAGAGGTGGGAGAAATTATGTGGCTTATTTTACTCTAAATTTTTGTATGCAACAGAGAAATTAGAAAATTGGAAGATATTCTGGAAAGTATGTATAAAACACATTGCAAGGTTACGTGAAATAGTGACTAAAAGGAATTCAATGTATTTGGATCTGATCTGATTACTTACTTTAGGAGAATCGCTGTTGTCAAAGATGGTGACTCTTGGAAATGCTAAACTCAGGCTTCTAGAATGAGAAAGGGAAAATGGGCAAGGTTATGATGGTCTAGCTGCCTTTTAAAAATACGTATTAAAGATTGAATATGTTTCCTAGCTTCACTGTGTATTGCTAGAAAGTCTGTCTGTGAAACTGGTTGTTGGAGATTTGGTTTTCTGTGTGTAAGTGGCTGTTCAGATGTTTACGTGCTGTCTTAAAACCGAAGATGCCACCCTTTTTTCCAGGGTCCTCTTCTTGCATGGGAAGATACTGGATCTTACTTTAAAATGTGATTATAGCGGGGAAATGATATAACGTTGAATGTGAGCCATTGAACACAAATTACATTTTATGGCTCTAGTTAAACGGCTCAGGATTGTTCTGCTGAGTTAAGGGGCGTGGGAGGAAGTAGTTTTAGGAAAAAATACGAAGCCCTCTTATTTTTTTTTTAATGCAGATTGTGTTTGCTTCGTGATTTTGATGTTTAAAGGAGTGTCATGAGTAGGCTTCAGCTTTGGAAGTGTCCAGGCTGAGATGACAGAGAAGAATGTCAGACAGCCCTTTTCCTGAGCAATTTTCAAGTCCAAACTACTTTGTGGCTTCTTCTGAGGCCTACACCCTGGAACCCCAAGTTAGATTCAATTATAGTGAAAAAAGGACAATAATCCCACAGTGGGATATCTTTCATTGTCCGTGGAAAACCCTTTTACATTAACTTTCTTGGAATACCGCAGAGCAGGATAAATACAAGGTATTCCTGTGTCTGGATTCAACTAAATATGTTTGTTCAGTGACCCCCAATGGCTCCTCCTCAGCCTTGAGTTCTATCCATATGACAAACACTGTGGGTGCTTCTTATTTATTAACTGATTTAATCCCCTCAACACCCCATGAGGTAGTTCCCTGTACTATTAGTATCCCTCATTTTTAAACAGAAGAGGAGACGATCTTAACATTTTTACACAATTTGCTTACATTGACGCAGCCAGTAAATGGTCAAACAGAGCTTTGAACTCAGGATGTCGAGCTGCAGAACCTGCTCTCTTATCCAGAGACATTAAGAAGGGTCACATTAATGGTTGCTTTTACTTTTTGTTCAGTTGGGGGAATTTCGAATTGCTAGACTATTTAGGAAATATCTTTAATGGGATTATTAGTGACCGTGATCCAGGCAGAAAGTTATGAAGCTAATATGAAATAATCAAATCAGTGCATAGTTTATTTTTTAAGATGGAGTCTCTTTGTGTTGCTCAGGCTGGAGTGCAGTGGCGCGTCTTGGCTCACTACAACCTCTGCCTCCCAGGCTCACATGATTCTCCTGCCTCAGCCTCCCAAGTAGCTAGGATTACAGGCATGTGTCACCATGCCCAGCTAATTTTTGTATTTTTAATAGAGACAGGTTTTCACCATGTTGGCCAGACTGGTCTCTTTTTTTTTTTTTTTTTTTTAGGAAAAAAAAAAAGGGAGTGAAGGAGAGGAAGAAAGAGGAAGAAAAAGAGGGAGAGAGAACGGGAATATTGCTTTATTCTAAAAATGGGTATTAATAATGGCCGATCAATATTTTGTGTATTTAAAGTGGAGAATGTATATTTTGTGTATTTAAAGTGGAGAGCTATATAATATTTATTAAGTTTACTTGTTCCGGATCTGAGTTCAAGTCCTGGATATCCTTATTAATTTTCTGTCTCGTTGAGTCTAAATCTCTTTAGGGGTCTTAGGGTGTTAGGATCGTTAGCTCTTATTGTTGCATTGATCCTTTTACCACTATATCTTTGTTGCTTTGAAATCTATTTTATCAGATGCGAAAATTGCAACTCCTGCTTTTTGTTGAGTTATTTATTTTTGCTCTCCATTTGGTTGGTAAATCTTTCTCCATCCCTTTGTTTTGAGTCTTTGTGTATCCTTGCATGTGAGATGGGTCTGGATGTAGCATACCGTTGGGTTTTGGCTGTATCTTTTGATTGGGGGATTTAGTCGACTTAAATTTAGGGTTACTGCCATTTGATGTTAACTGGCTATTTTGTCCATTCGTTAATGTAAATTATTCTTTATGTTGATGCTCTTTACATTTTGGTATATTTTTAGAAAGGCTAATAGTGGTTGTTCCTTTCTATGTGTAATGCTTCTTTCAAAAGCTCTTGTAAAGCAGGCCTGGTGATAATAAAATGTCTGAGTACTTGCTTGTTCATAAAAGATTTTATTTGTCCTTCAATTGTGAAGCTTAGCTTGGCAGTATATGAAATTCTGGGCTGAAAGTTCTGTTCTTGAAGGATGTTGAATATCAGACCGGTCTCAAACTCCTGACAACATGTGATCCTCCTGCCTCAACTTCCCAAAGTGTTGAGATTACAGGCATGAGCCACCACACCCAGTCCATAGTTTATTCCTTGAATTGAACGGTTATTTGTTGAATGCTTATGATATCCCAGGCACTAGGGATAGAAAGATGATTAAAGGCTAGGCCTCATTCCCTAAGGAGCTCCCTGTCTGGGAGAAGCAGATATACAAATCAGCAGGTACACAGTGTCACATAACAGATGCCATGAGGGCAATGGGGATTAACATGTATTCTTTGTTTCACTCATACTTCATGAATGCATTTTATTTTTTTAAGTAAAATATATGCATGGTATATAGTTATTCACTGAAAATGTGCCTGCATACATAACAGTTTATTGTTCTTGCCAGACAACCAGATGATTCTTTATTAATCTTTGAAGTTTAATAACCTCCCTAAGCTATAGCTCTTCCACTGTCCCCCAGAGACACAGCATGCCTTTTTAGTCTGTAGACTACAGAGGACAAAGATCATGTTACTCATAAGGGAAAAATCAAGAATTCAAATGCTTAGGGAAATAAATGCTGAAATTGTTGAGGCGTTTCTAGAGGATAAGGAGGACTGAGGAGAGGGCCCACTATCATGTTGATAGAATAGACAGTTTTAAACATGATGAACTTTTTTGGATTTAGGGATAGCTCCCCATGCCAAAAATCCCCTATAGGCACACCTCCTGGCCCAGCTAACTTTTTTAAAAAGATTTTTTTTTTTTATTTTGTTAGAGATGGGATCTCACTTTGTCGTCCAGGCTACTCATGAACTCCTGGCTTCAAGTAGTCCTCCTGCCTTCACTTCCGAAAGTTAGGGGATTACAGGGATAAGCCACCGCACCTGTCCAGAATCTGTTTTCTCATGGAATATTAAACTAAGATACTGTATCTTTGAGCAGTCATCTTTAAAAACTCAAATGGATCTGGGAGAGGCTAGTAAATGATGATGAGATGATTGTGGTAATACTATGATGTTTTAAAATAGTTTATAACTGCACTGTGTCTCAGGCAGAGATCTATAGTGGCTTTATATGTACAAGTATTATCTCACTTAAATACAACTGTCCTATGAGCTTCCTCATTTTGCAGATGAAGAGATTTTGGCTTATCAAATTTACATAACTTTTTCATGGTTGCATGACTAGCAAATGGCAGAGCCAGGATTCAAACCCTGATAGTATGACTCTACCCCCATCACATATAAAGTTGTCATTAGATATTTGCCACGTGGAATCATTTATGGATTCCTTTCCTCTATCCTCTATGACAGCAAACTGAGAGAAGTTCCCTGCTTAGTTGGTGTTCTGATGGAGTTTGTGGGAAAGGAAGAAGGAGAAAGGTTATTAGTCCTTGGACGTTGATGGTGTGGGGATGGTCAGAGTTTAGGAAGGAGTACAGTAGAAGAAAAGTAAGATGGGAATGCAGTGGTCAACTCACCTGCTTTCCAATTTGGTCTAAAGTAGTCTCAGGTATGGGAAAAGAACACACAAGGGCTGTAGAAAAGAACTGAGAAGGAACAGTGTGCAGGTGAGAATGCAGTTGTGCCTCTCCATGTCAGCACGAGTTTGACCAATGACGAAATGGTGGGACAAGTGAAAATCCCGTACTGGTAAAATCACCAGAAAGTGAATTCTGTTTTTAGGGGCACTGTTGTGCTGCTCAGTTCTGTGTAATGAGGCTACTCTCTTCAGACAGCCATTGTAAACACTGCCTTCCTGATAGGGATACAGCACGTTGTATAGAGTTAAAGCCAATTTGTATAACAGAGCCATTCAGAAGACCCTATGCATTTTTTGTTTAGTTCTTTTAATGAAGAAAGTAACATTTTGAGTGCAAGAAACATTTCTTCATTTAATGAAGAAAGTAGCATTCCAGTGTTCAGGCTGGAACTGGAGACCTGGTGACTTCTGGTCTTTTGGAGCCTTGCCTCTCCCATGAGAGCAAGACTGGGTTGTCCTGAGTGTAGTGTTTGTGTATAGTGGCTGTACTGGAATATAATGTGTAATGCTTTCAATAAACCCAGAAACTTTTCCAAAATATTGTCTTGGTTCATGGGATGTGATAAGGAAGGATATACATCATCTTAATATTTTCCCTTAATAGAATTTCAATTCTTAGAGTAGGGGTGGGGGCAGGGAAAGTGGGCTATAAAGTCACTGGCTATAAAATCAACTTATCCCCTTTGAATTTCAGAATTCAGTGTCTTCTGGGCAGATCTCTATGTGTCATCTCCGCCTGATATGACTGCACAGCTGAGTGCCTGGCACCTGCACCTTCTCTTGCTCTGATGACCACTTCCTTTCTGCCCATCTGTTTTGACCTCACACCATTCTGGGGCTTTTAGGAAAGGCATTTGGAACAAAGGCAGGACCCAGGTCTCCTGGTTTTCATCCCCTATTGTTTTCACTATATTATAAAACCTTTACTTGAAAAAAAATGTTTAAATGTAGTCCAGCATGCTTAATGCCCTATCAAATTGATTTTAAAGGGGCCGTTTACAGACAACAGAAAGTCCTGTGTAACAAAAGTATTTCCAAGGCCTAGGAAATGTTCTTATTTCAAGCAATATTTGATATAATAAAATTCTAGGTAAATGAACAGATACATATCACCTTTTGTATTTCTGTTTATCATTATTTGACCCATAACACCCAGTTTTACAGCTTGATTGCAAAAAAACAAGATGGCAAATTCACAGCCTTGCACCAAAATTATCATGTATTCAGACTATTGATGATAAGTGAGAGCACAAACAAACTGATAAATTAAGAATTCAATATTAACAATAAATCTACTGGGGCTTCAACCTTTCCTAATTAAGAAGTCTTAGAGGGAGATTAGCATTCTCTATTGATGTTTACCTTTGAAATTTTGAACAAAACATTATAAGCAGAAGATACCCTAAGGAGCATTTTTGGAAAAATCCCAACAATTGCATATACCCACACAGATGAAATGACTTAATTAGCTTGGATAACACTGTTTCTTCTAAAGTATCTGAAACAGACTCATGAAACTCATAAAAAGCCTTGTATTTTCTAGCATATGTGAGAGTTTAAGGATGCTTAAGAGCCTGCTTTGAAAGATTTGCTGAGTCTCCCTTGGTAAAAATTATCATTGCCAGAGTTACATGGAAAAGCGTCAATCTGTAGTATTCTCCAGTTGTCAGTGTTATCATGGAATGTAGAACTGGAAAGAGACTTTAGAACTTTTCTTATGTGTCTTTTCCAAAAGGATGAACTGAAGCATTGGCTGTTGACTCAGTGAAGGTCCCACAGCTGGCTTAGGCAACAGACTTAGGGCTGGACTCCATGTTGCCTGAAAGATAAAGAAGTGTTCACTGGGCCGGGTGCAGTGGCTCACACCTGTAATCCCAGCACTTTGGGAGGCCAAGGCAGGTGGATCACAGGGTCAAGAGATCGAGACCATCCTGGCCAACATGGTGAAACCCCGTCTCTACTAAAAAAATACAAAAATTAGCTGGGTGTGGTGTCCCAGCTACTTGGGAGGCTGAGGCAGGAGAATTGCTTGAACCCAGGAGGCGGAGGTTGCAGTGAGCCAAGATCGTGCTGCTGCACTCCAGCTTGGTGCCTGGCAACAAAACAAGACTGTCTCAAAAAAAAAAAAGTTCACTGCTCTTCCCATCTCACCATATGGCCTGGCTGTTGTTTTCAATATGCAGTCAAGTTGTTGATTGAGCCAATAACTTATAAGTGAATTATCTTTATGACTGTGTTCATTTGTAACCATGTCCCTGTGCACTTTACTAACTGTACTAATATGTAAGGGAATACTTTCACCTGGGCCCGGTGATTTTTACCTGTACTGACCAAATCAGCAAGTTAGGCTGGCTTTTGCGAGTGAAATGGTGCTTCTCCCTCCCGACAGGAGACTTCACTGAAGTGACTTGTTAAGAAGAAATGAGAAAATGGCATGTGGAGAGATAGGTGGATGCTCTTCTCTGCCTCAAACTCAGCTCTCTCGTGCTCAATCTGTTCTGTCTGTGCCCTTTAAGATAAATGATTACATGTTAAAATATCATTGGGTACTTGGTTATAGGAGAAGGCAGAGCTCAGAGTGGAATCCATGATGGTTCTCAGACTAGGGATAGGTATTTTTTTCTTTTCGTATGTATATGTCTTATATCCCAACTTCAGAATTATATCACTGTGTGGGTGATATAGTTTCAGAATCTTGAAGGCTAAGCTATTAGTTTGAACAATATGAAATCGCTCGGTTTCAACTCGATTATACCTACAAAAAGGCAAGTTCATATGGCTTAACCTAAAAAGTAAAAATCAAATTACATCAGTTATGTGCAAAAATGTCATAAATGGCTGGTGACTATGTAATAAGTTCAACATTACTAAGAACCAAAACATGAAAATGAAAATAGGAAACCATTTTTTTTTACTTGGTCAAATAGTAAGTAAAAAATTAGTCTTATACTTTCCTGGTTTGAGCATTGATTAATATAACCAGTGAGTATGCAAATATTTAAACTCAGTGTTTTTCATTAATAGATATTTATACCAAGGTACTGCATTGATATGCATATAAATGATTTTTGCACAAATACGTTCATCACAACTTGTTTATAACAGCAGAAAATTGAAAACAAGCTAAATATCTAGCAATAGGGAAGGTAAGTTAATCATGCTGTATCCATATTATGTAGTGTTATATAATTAAAATTACTAATTTATAATTAAAATGATATTTACCAAGTGTTTTAATGATACTGGAAAACATGTAGAATATAAGAAGTAAATAACATAGTTTCAGAATAGTATATACAATATAATTGTGTAAAAAGCTGTAAACATAAAAAAAAAAACATCAAAACATTGACAATGTTTTGACTTTCGACAAAAAAATTTTTTTTTTGCTGTTTTAATTTTGTTATGCAATTAACATCTGTTGTTATATACCATTAATACATCTTAATAATTACATACTTATATTCTGGGAGGACATTTAAAATAATTGTTGTATACCAATAATGGCTGAGTACCAAGTATAAATGCTGGCTCTGAGTCACCGGGTGCTAAGAAATTTAAGTTCCTGTCTGTATACCTTTCACCTAGTGCAGTGCATTACTTAGGAAAAAATGTTCAGTTGTGTTGGTTGGTTTATGGAATGGATTAAGTGATAAAGAGTGCAGTTTTGAAATCATAAAACATGAATTGGAATCTTGGCTCCATAAACTTACCCTGATGTGATGTTGGCCAGATTACTTAACCTCTTGCTCCCCAGTTTGCACAGCTGTAAAATAACTTCATGAGGTCGTTGGGAGAAGTAAATGAGTTAACACACACATTTTGGAATAGCACTTAGTAAATGTTAGCAGCAGTTGTTACTGTCATATAGGATTGCCTGCATCTTTAATCTTTTTCAAAAAAGAAAAGTTATTTGAATACTTAGCACCTTCTCCCAAAAAAGATTACAACAGCAAACACCTTCAAGAGGGAAAATTATAGTTGTTGTTGTTTATATTTTATTGCACTGTTGTTGTTTATATTTTATTGCACGTGCTGCAGAACATGCAGCATTGTTGCATGGATACATACATGGCAATGTGGTTTGCTGCCTCCATCCCCGTCACCTGTATCTGGCAGTTCTCTCCATATTATCCCTCCCCAACTCCCTACCCACTGCTGTCCCTCCCCTAGTCCCCCCCAACAGACCCCAGTGTGTGATGCTCCCCTCCCTCTGTCCATGTGTTCTCACTGTTCAGCACCTGCCTATGAGTGAGAACATGCAGTGTTTGATTTTCGGTTCTTGTGTAAATTTGCTGAGACTGATGGTTTCCAGATTCATCCATGTCCCTACAAAGGACACGAACTCATCATTTCTTATGGCTGCATAGTATTCCATGATGTATATGTGCCACATTTTCCTTGTCCAGTCTATCATTAATGGACATTTTGGTTGGTTCCAGGTCTTTGCTATTATAAACAGTGCTGCAGTGAACATATATGTGCACGTGTCTTTATAATAGAAAGATTTATAATCCTTTGGATATATAACCAGTAGTGAGATTCCTGGGTCAAATGGAATTTCTATTTCTAAACCTTGAGGAATCACCACACTGTCTTCCACAATGGTTGAATTAATTTACACTCCCACCAACAGTGTAAAAGTTTTCTCCACATCCTCTCCAGCATCTGTTGTCTCCAGATTTTTTAATGATCGCCATTCTAACTGACGTGAGATGGTATCTCAATGTGGTTTTGATTTGCGTTCTCTAATGACCAGTGATGATGAGCATTTTTTCATGTTTGTTGATCTCATATATGTCTTCTTTTGAAAAGTGTCTGTTCATGTCCTTTGCCTACTTTTCAATGGGTTTGTTTGTTTTTTTTTCCTGTAAATCTGTTTTAGTTCTTTGTAGATTCTGGATATCAGCCCTTTGTCAGATGGGTAGATTGCAAAAAGTTTTCCCATTCTGTTGGTTACTGGTTCACTCTAATGATTGTTTCTTTTGCTGTACAGAAGCTCTGAAGTTTAGTTATATCCCATTTGTCTATTTTGACTTTTGTTGCCAGTGCTTTTGGTGTTTGGTGTTTTAGTCAGAAAGTTCTTGCCTATGCCTGTGTCCTAAATGGATTTGCCTAGGTTTTCTTCTAGGGTTTTTACGATGTTAGGTCTTATGTTTAAGTCTTTAATCCATCTGGAGTTAATTTTAGTGTAAGGTATCAGGAAGGGGTCCAGTTTCTGCTTTCTGCGCATGGCTAGCCAGTTATCCCAACACCATTTATTAAACAGGGAATCCTTTCCCCATTGCTTGTTTTTGTCAGGTTTGTCAAAGATCAGATGGTTGTAGATGTGTGGCGTTGCCTCCAAGGCCTCTGTTTTGTTTCTATATCTCTGTTTTGGTACCAGTACCATGCTGTTTTGATTACTGTAGCCTCATAGAATAGTTTGAAGTCAGGTAGCGTGATGCCTCCAGCTTTGTTCTTTTTGCTTAGAATTGACTTGGCTATTCAGGCTCTGTTTTGTTTCCGTATGAAGTTTAAGGTGATATTTTCCGGTTCTGTGAAGAGGGTCATAGGTAGCCTGATGGGGATAGCATTGAATCTATAAATTACTTTGGGCAGTATGGCCAATTTTCACAATATTGATTCTTCCTAACCATGAACATGGAATGTTTCTCCATCTGTTTGTGTCCTCTTTTATTTCATTGACCAGTGGTTTGTAGTTCTCCTTGAAGAAGTCCTTTACATCCTTTGTTAGTCATATTCCTAGGTATTTTATTCTCTTTGTAGCAATTGTGAATGGCAGTTCGTTCTTGATTTGGCTCTCTTTAAGTCTATTATTGGTGTATATAATGCTTGTGATTTCTGCATGTTGATTTTGTATCCTGAGACTTTGCTGAAGTTGCTTATCAGTTTAAGAAGATTTTGGGCTGAGATGATGGGGTCTTCTAAATATACAATCATGTCATCTACAAATAGAGACAATTTGACTTCTTCTTTTCCTAGTTAAATACCCTTTATTTCTTTTTCTTGCCAGATTGCTCTGGCTAGAACTTCCAATACTATATTGAATAGGAGTTGTGAGAGAGGGCATCCTTGTCTAGTGCCACATTTCAAAGGGAATGCTTCCAGTTTTTGCCCATTCAGTTTGATATTGGCTGTGGGTTTGTCATAAATAGCTTTTATTATTTTGAGATGCGTTCTGTCAATATGTAGTTTATTGAGGGTTTTTAGCATAAAGGGCTGTTGAATTTTGTCCAAGGCCTTCTCTGCATCTATTGAGATAATCATGTGGTTTTTGTCTTTGGTTCTGTTTATGTGGGGAATTACATTTATAGATTTGCGTATGTTGAATCAGCCTTGATCCCTGGAATGAAGCCTACTTGATCATGATGGATAAGCTTTTTGATGTGCTGTTGCAGTTGGTTTGCCAGTATTTTATTGAAGATTTTTGTGTCTATGTTCATCATGGATATTGGCCTGAAGTTTTCTTATCTTGTTGAGTCTCTGCTGGGTTTTGGTATCAGGATGATGTTGGTCTCATAAAATGATTTGGGAAAGATACCCTCTTTTGGAATTGTTTGCAGTAGTTTCAGAAGGAGTGGTACCAGCTCCTCTTTGTATGTCTGGTAGAATTCAGCTATGAACCCATCTTGACCTGGTCTTTTTTTGGTTGGTAGGCTATTAATTAGCTGCAACTTCAGCCCTTGTTGTTGGTCTATTCAGGGTTTTGACTTCTTCCTGGTTTAGACTTGGGAGGGTGCAAGTGTCCAGAATTTATCCATTTCTTCCATGTTTACTGGTTTATGTACATAGAGTTGTTTGTAGTAATCTCTGATGGTAGTTTGTATTCTCTGGAATAGATGGTGATATCCCCTTGCTGCAGCGGAACTCATAACCACCTTTTTTTCCCAGGTTCTTTGTCGTGGAAAGGTGGGGCTTTATTTATAAGTTCCTGACATGCTGCTGCCTTTTTTCAGAGCTGCCCTGCCCAGCTAGGAAGTAGCCTAGTCACAGTCTGCCAGCAAAGGCATTGCTGAGCTGCTATGGGCTCTGCCCAGCTGCTGTGTGAACTTCCCTGTGGTTTTGTTTATAGAGGTATAGTTAGAATTGCCTCAGTAATGGCAGTCTGCCTCAGTAGTGGCGGACTGCCTCTATAATGATGGACTCCCTCAGTAATGGTGTACTACCTTGGTAGTGGTGGATTGCCTTGGTAATGGTGGACGCCCTTCCCCCCACAGAGCTGGACCATCCTGGGTCCAGCTGTGCTTGCTGTGAAACTCTCAATCCAGAGCCTTTCAGGTTGCTGGTCTTTGTGGAGATGGGACCTGCTGAGCCAGATTACCTGGCTCCCTGTTTCAGCCACTTTTTTGCAGTTGAACGGGCGACTCTGTCTCCCAGGCGTTCCAGGCACCAGTTGAAATGGCTGCCCAGATTTGTGTGAGTTTTTGTGCAGAGACCTGCTGAGCTGAAACAGCTGTGCTGGAGACTTGTGGTGCTTTTCCGCCCGGGAATCTCCTGGTCTGTGGGCAGCAAAAATCATCTGGAAATGTGGTGAATCACTTACTCTCTGTGTTCTTGCTAGGAGCTGCACTCCAGAGCTGTTCCTATTCAGCCATCTTGGATTGTCTCCTGCTTTTTTTGTTTTTTTTTGTTTTTTTTTTAATTGACTAGGAAAACTTGGGGAAAGGACTATAGAGAAAATCAAATTCTCTGGAAGTAATGTGGCAGATCTTACTGGACATTTCTGCTTTTAGTGACTCTAATGGTCCCAGGATTTACTAACTAGGAGACCTATTAAAAGCATTTGAAAGTTTCTTAGTCTTGTTTTGCTTTTTGTAGCCCTATGAGATTGCTACAAAATAACCAGAAAATTTTTACAAAAATAAACCACAAAGAAGCATGGAAAGTTTTCTCTTTGGCCTCAGTAGAATTCCTTAACTTGGGATTTTCCCCTTGTCTCTGTCAATGGTGACAGTACTCACTCCCTTGTAGGTTAGTTGTGAAGATGAGCTTAGGAATTTGCAAGGCTCCAGGCACACAGCTGATTCAGCTTCAGTGTTAATTTATTTTACTTTTCCTCCCCACTTTCTGCTCATCCTGCATCCCACATTCCCATCATTTTTAAATGTACAGAAGTCAAGATTATGTTGTCACTAGGATTGGCAAACTTTTTCAAGAACTGCTCTAACAGTTCACAATCTAATAATCTTTCTGATAGTTCCACAATTAAAAAACATGTGCTCTAAGAGTTCATCCAAACCATCAAAATATGAAGACCTCTTTGTCTTCCAGGACAAGAAGGCTTCATGAATATTTTATGATGGCATCTCTGTATTAGGGATGAATCCATTGCTTGTTCCTAGGAGAGCTCCAGCATGCTGTGGGCTACCAGGACTTAGCCCAGGAGTATGGTGTTTTACTGAGGCAAAAGTGCCACTGGAAATTGTTTGGTTTGAGGCATTCTGTTCAAACACTTTCTAATCCTGGAAAAGTTAATTAATTTCCTGTGAGAGGATAAGGAAACAAACTTTATATCTCATATATACACAATTGCCATTTAATTTTCTTTTTAGGTAATATTGAAATACGGAGAAAGTTTGTAGTTTCAAGTATATTGGGTAACTTTTCTAGGTAACTTGTTTTGCCATCAGCTAACCCACCTGGGAGGTGCTTAATACTGATCAGGCGTTTGCTTATCTGGAGAATGATGATGTCTGTTACCCACGTATACAGATCTTTGTTCTCTTTGACATTTGGAAGATGGTGGGAAAGAATAAATTAAAAATACAAAGACTGATTTTGAGCCCCAGTCGTGCCACATATTAGGTGCTCCTGAACAAGTTATTTAACCTTCACAATCTCAATTACCACATCACTAAATACAGATATGAATCACTAGGGAACCACAGTTGTGACCATCAACTAAGTTAAAATGTGAGAAAATTTCTACAACCTATGGAGTCCTACATAGAGGGAGATGGGACCTCTATTCCTCCATAGCAGTAGGCTGTTGCTGCTATCTTTATGTTATATTGTTTATGAAAATAAGTTTGTTTTTCTGTAAAGTAAGCACACCTTCATTGCTTAGGGAGAATTTATACTTTGATTGAACTATTTCATCCAATCAGGATTGCTGTTTTTTTCTCCTTGATTTCAGGGTTAAACATTTAAACGAAAGTGATCCCTAATACATATGGCTATAGCCCACCTACCTGCCTTTTCATTGAATTGATCACTGGTTTAGAATAACCTGTATGACATGAAATTTCAAAAGCTGAAAAGCTGATTCTTTTTGAGTGCAGAGTAGATCATATTTTGAAATGGCTTGCTCTGATTTCAAAAACCCAAGGCAAATAGAATACATATAAGGATGATAGGCTTGGGAATTAAAAGCTGTATGTGAGTTTCCAGATATGCCCTGCTCACATGGGCAAATGGTTTACTTCTCAATCTCTAAAAGCATCATAGTTTTTGTATATTTTGGATAAAAATAAAAAGGGAGTGTGGTATTTTAAGATCTTTGTATAGCATAGCATTTTGATGTTAAAATGTATACTCGGGCTCATTTTAGAAACTACCTAATTAAGTTTTCCTCTTTTCTGCATTAATCTCCTTCCTTTGTATTATAATCTTTCCTATAAGGAAGCTAGCAGACTGACCCATCATTTTTCATTCCTCAGTATTAAATAAGAATATGTATTTTAAACTTTACCTGTGAATCAAATTCCTCTCTCTTTGGTAATTTATTCCCCTACTCTCTAACTCTTTTGGTACTCAAATAGTATATGACTTCTAGATGACTTGCTTTCCTTTCGAAGGACAGAGTACTTACTACTAGGAGATTATGTAAAATCAGTCTTTTAAAAATATGACTTTGTCTCTCCTAGCTTAGAGATGCAGCTCCATAAAATGGAAGTGAGGATTATATCTGGTAAAGTACAGATGGAGCCAAAGAATCAAAATCAACTGAACTTTTACCAGGTCCTTAATGCAGCAATTGATTGCATTAAACCAGTGCCCCTCCTTTGATAAGATTTCTGTTATTTGTTTTCTTTTCTTGAATATGGCTTTTAGGAGGCTTATATTTAGAGTTTCTGTGCTTATGAAAAAAGAGATAGCTTTATAATTACTATGTAAGAACTATGAAGTGGGAAAGAATACATTGGCAAGACATATTACAATTACTTTGTCATGCATCTGGTTATGTGAGCATATTTGTTTAATTAAATTCCCTGCTAATTATAACTGTATGTACTTGTGTTAATGATTATTTGCCTAACACTGGCAACAGTGTAATTCTTTAAAGGAAAGCAACTCGTTTTCTGTTTAAATTAAAGTTCAATTTAATATGCTTCCTAAAATAATAGTAGTGACATTTCATTAGAATGGTAGTTGAAAAATCTTTATCTACTTCAGTGGAATTTGGACTGGCTAAAATTTGACAGAGTTGTTTTAATATCAGATTGTAATTAGGGATCTTAAAGTTTTAGAGTAAAATGGTTAACATGACCAAACCATCAGCTGATGCTGCACATGGTTCATCTGCTGAAGGAAACATTTTCATTCTTTAAGGAAAACCTAGCCTGCTCTTCTAAGCATCGTTATCACCTGCTGTAGAAGAGAGAGGGAGGGAATTACACTTGACAATGATTCTAAAAGACCCAATTAGAAGTGGGTCTAATATATTCTTTCAAGCATTTAAGTTTAAAGTCAGGTTGCCCAGGTCACTTGGTTGTGATCACTCACCCAGATTCTTAGTGTATGTGTGGACTTTTTCAGGGTTGCAGATCTATTAGAGTTAAAATGGGATTCCCAATGGAGTTGAGTCTTTTCCATTTCATTCACTTCATCCTTTCTGTATCAAAATTCTTCTACCTCTACAGGTGTCCTTTTCCTCCCACCCTTTGTCATATACAATATTTTTTTTAAATTTCCCCTACTTATCCTAGTGATAAGTGGGGAGCTCTTATCTCCATAGCTGCTCCCTTTTTTTAATGCATACTTGCATCTATTCAGAGAGTTTGACTCTTACGTGGTTTTTCCCCTTCAATTTAAAACTACCTTCTCTCTCTGAAATGCCAGTCTAAAAAAATTTTGCAATTTTCTTCTAACTAGTCACTCTCCCTAATTTATATCAGAAACTTTCTTTTCTATCACAAGAACTTGATCTTTGGCTCCAGACAGAAATGACTTTAAAACATGCCTCTTCGGGTAAGTTGCTAATTTTCTGAGCCCCAGAGTCCTTATTTATAAAATGGGGTACTCAGTGATGACAGCCATCTAGGGCTGGAGAGAAGGTGAAATGATGTAACGTATGTAAAGCATCTAGTTCATAGTAGGCTCCAATTAAATAGTAGCCTTTTATACACACACACACACACCCCTTATATATGTGATATTTTATACATACCAACGTACCATGTACACACAGCTGAGTTCCTTTTGTTATATTCTCCCACTCTATTTCAAGAGACAAAATATACAAATAAATGAGACAGAAGCTACTAATGTCAGCGCTTTTCAAGCTTTCTTACCAGTGAAAAGTCTTTTCAACTGCAATCTGACATGAAGCCATGTGAAACTTATGTGAAGCAGAGAAAGGGGTAACTGCTGTCCATGAAATACAAGGTCCTTTTGTGTTCTAAGTCAGACCCTGCAAATGAGACAGTTCTGAGGTATATAATTTAAAAGCTACTGAACCATTATTTTGAATTCACTCACATGAATGAGTGCCCACTGCATGAAGGGCACTGTGCTGGGACTAAACACAAAGACAAATTAAGACATAGTCCCCCTAAAGGAGTTCCTTGTCTGGTAGACAACCTCTTTGAACTCTGAGATTCAGCAATTCTGGATTCAGATAAAGAAAGTAGTTTTCATTCGGACACAGGAAGGAGAACATCACACACTGGTGCCTGTAAGGGGGTGGGGGCCTAGGGGAGGGATAACGTTAGGAGAAATACCTAAAGTGATGTTGAGTTGATGGGTGCAGCAAACCACCATGGCACATGCATACCTGTGTAACAAACCTGCACACTCTGCACATGTATCTCAGAACTTAAAGTATAATGATAATTTTTTAAAAAGAAAGTAGTTTTAAGACAGTATACGTGGCATAAATGGAATGTGTAAGTAACTAGGGGGTAGAGAGTTGTCTTCATCCATGAACTCATCTGCAAAGGCTTTCTCTGATTGATGATTTGAACAGTTTAAGCCTTGATTGCCAGGAGGGTAAATGAATCCTCATGTCAACAAAAACCTCTGCAAGACTATTAAGGACTAAGACAGAGGACCTAGAAACCCTGGGTAGGAAATGACAAACATATTGCTCCTCAAATTGATCCTCTTCAATGGGAAAGAACGAACTAAGAAGCTGGAAATGAGGTAGAAGGAAAGAGAAGGGACCAGTAGTTCGATGATTTGAAATAAATATTTTTGATCAATATGAGGGAAATACATTTTTTAATTAAGAAAAAATACAATTCAGAAAGAATGTTATTGTCCATCTTGAAGTTTTAAGTGTCTCCCCACGCCAGTCCTTCCCCAGTGTCAGTTGAGAATGGGCAATCAGGCAGCTCTCTGGAGAAGAGAGGCCCTAGGGTATATAAAATACTGTGGATAAATCTGCTGTGTCTACAACAGCAACTGCGTTCTCTAGGAACCTAAAAATAGTCAAAACTTTTCAAGTTCACACTGTCACCAAGGTTAGATAACGAATATTAATTGGCAAAATGAAAATGCTGCAGTGTTTTTTGAGAAGGATTTCCAGTTATCATATAAAATTTGTACCTGCTTCGTAGTAAAGTCTTACTTATTAGCCACACCTAAAATTTGTTGCTGAATGTAGGAGAGATGTGCAGATCAGTTTCAGCACTCTTTGAGATTGACTACCATGTATCAGGCACTTTATTAATTGGAAGAGGAAAGAGACATGGCCCCTCTTCTCAGAGAGCCCATGGTCTAGTGAAGGCGCCAATTACTAAATATTGTGGTAAGTGCAATGAAAGAAATCTAAAGAACAGGTTATAGAAAAGAGGATGTCATATCAGAGGCCAGGACACTTAAACTGAGTCTTTGAGAATGAATGAGAAATTAGGCAGATGAAGCCACCGGAAGGATGTCCTATGTGCTTTCTGTTAAAGTGCAAATCACATACACTTCGATGTCTGATACTTGGGCCAGTTATTTGACTTCTCTGAGCATGACTTTCCACATCTGCATTTAGTGTTTACTACAAAACATTGTGAGAATTGCATAGGTGAATGCAGGTAAAGCGGCTACTCAAGCCTGGTGCATAATCTTTTAAAGATAGGTTGGTTTCCACTGTGGCACATGCATACCTGTGTGACAGACTACACGTTCTATACTTGTATCCCAGAATTTAAAGAAAAATAAAAAATAAAAATAAATAGGTTGGTTTCTTTTTAAGTGCTGCAAATATTGCTGTTTCATAGCAGCTGAATTTGCCAGCCCCACCTACCCAGCTGTTAGGCTACTAAAATGTGAAGTTTCATTTCCAATCAATGCACCATTTTTCTCAGAGACTTTGAACACTCATGTTTTTGATCCATCAAATCTTTCTGTCCTGGGGTTGTGTTTGGTTTTTATTCCAATTCTTAGGTCTGTCTGCACACACTGTGCCTTGAGCCATGTAGCACGTAGGACAAACGCTTTCTTCTTATTATTCTTTTTATTAACAACTGAGGGGAATCATTAACATTTATTTAAGAATAAAAAAAGACTGACTTGAGAGAAACTTGGTTATTTTCTAGTGAGGGGAAAAGCTCTAAATGCAGTGTGTCAATCTTGTTTCCTAGATAACAAAGCAAATCTAAAATAGTTTTGAACTTTTTTCTTATTCCCTTTATCATGAATGTTTAATATCCAGAGGAGCCAAGTTTTGTTGAGAATTAGCTTCCAGGTTTGAAGACTATTAGCAATCACCACAGGGAGCCTCAAACGTCAGTTCTATTTCCCACTCTTTTTCCTAAACCGGAATCATTTTCTGTGTAGTTACAGAAAGTCTCTCTGTTTTGCTACCCTCATCTGCTGTTTTTAAATGTCCACCTGTGCCAAGCTGAAACATCATGAAAGTAATCAAATTTCATGTTAGGAAAGAATAGATCATTGCTTCAATAAACTGGCCAGAATCAACATGTGTAGCCATCTAAGTGGACTGTCACTTTAATCTCTCATGTAGCTATTTCAGTAATGTCATAAATGTTCTTATAATCATTTTATAATCATAATATTAGTTAATTATTATGTTTTATCACTTAACTCATGCTAAGCATCTATCGTGTTTTATCCAATCTATATTTACAGTAGTTCTCTCGGGTAGATGCTAGAGTGATATTCAGTTTATTGTAAGGAAGCTAAGGCACAAGAAATGAAGCAGCTTGCCCATTATCCTACAGCTAACAGTGCTGGATTCATACCCAGGCCTGTCTGGTTCCAGAGCCCATGCTCTTAAATGCTAGGCTATACTTCATCCTTTTAATCTTTCTGTGGTCTTTAAAAAAGACATGACAGTCACTGCTGTAAACCGTAATTTGATCTCTCATGATAGCACTTATTAGCTTATTGGTAGTTTCGTTTGTAAACATTGAAAGTAAGCTTTAGCCAATGCAGACTTAATAAGATTTGTATTCAGCAAGTGAACTTTTGCTAATAGTAATCCAGACATTGTATTAGGCATCAGGGGTGAACTATACATATACATCTGTGTATCCATCCTGACCTTGAGGCGGTCACATCTAGTTGGGGAAACTTACTAATTGTACATAATCCATTATCCACAATTCTAAATTCTGAAATGCTCTAAGAAATGAAATTTTAAAAATGTGTAAACTCATTTAACACTAATGCCTTAATTCATATGAGGCCACATTATATAGAGCCTTTGTTTGTATCTCTTAATATAATTTTTCATACGTGTGTTTGGCTATGAGGTGCTACCCCAAGCTCTCCTGGCATTGTTGCATAATATGTAGTAACTACTCTGAAAACCTTTCTAAAATCTGAACTTTTTGAATTCTGAAATATGTTTGATCCTAAGGGTTTAGCAGAGGGGATTGTGGCCATATATAAATGGACATGTTGTAGCCCAGAGAAAGGAATGATTTACTTTCCCTGATTGAGTTAAGGATTCACAGAAGAGAGTCTGCAGGTGGTGAAACTGGAGTTTACCAAAGGTGTTTTGGCAATCTAGACAGAACCAAAGTCACAGCCAAAGACATAGATTTATAGAGAATCTGGAGAGGGCATACATGGGAGACAGGACTAGAAAGGCAAGTTGGCACCCGATTATGGAAGGCCTTCCATGTCACAGGAGAATGCATTCTTTTTCTATCAACTGACAACCTTTTTTCTGATTTCATTCAGCCTCATTTGCTGATGTGCTTTGCTTTGTTGCAGTATGTCATGGATCCATTTGGAGAAGCTGATGAGTTGTCTTGTGAATGAAAAAATGAACTGAAGGAAATTACTTACTTTCTGTGTTGATTCAGGCCCCATTTCATCTTAACCCCCTAGTTAGAGGACATCAGTAATGATTCAGTCTCTGCAGCTCATTCCTAAATAAAATTAATTGGAAACTAGATAGCTCCCTAATAACCATGCTTGTTTTTGCATAATAGAAGGAGAAAAGGATTAAATTCTTTGTTCTAATTAATAAGAATGAAAATAGAATTGCAATCCGTGGTTTGGCAAAATGAGAGAAAATAAGGCTTGTAAGTAATTTTCATGGTTGTTTAGGAATAATTGTTTCATTATTGAGTTAATAGTTTTTACAAACAGCTTCCATTTCCATATCATATTTCTGCAGTTGCTCTTTTTTGAGATTGCCTCAGCAGAAGATGACAAGAAGTTGTTTTAAATCCATCACTTGTCTAAAATATGAGTTTCAAAGTAGTTAGGGGCGAGTGTGCAGTAGGAAAGAATGAGATATGGGAGGGAAACAGGGGGTCAGATTGAAATCGGTTGATTAATAAGACAACAAAATTCATTCACCAGCTTGTTTCAAAGGAGACTTTTATTATTCTGGAAAGAAATTAGACATCAGATCCCTCATAGGCCCCAGGCTCTGACATGTGTTTTATAATGACAGTTAATTAGATACTGTCTGCAGCAATCATAGGCTGTCATTTCTAATACATTTCTGGGAAGTTGAAGGACAGGAGAAGTCAGCCCCTCCTTATATTCCCCCTTCCCGTAACTAAAATCGGTTGCCAAAATTAACTCTGAATATATGAGGCACGAGTTCAACAATTATACAGCCGTTCTGCACATTTATGCTTCCTACTTAGTATGTACTCTGCATCCCAGGCTGTGCTCGGCATACATTTTGCAGACAGAGATGTTACTGCTGCCCTGGTAATATTTAGGAACATCTCACACAGCAGTCTTAACACCTGGTCTCAAGTGGAAGATGCCACTTATCATTGCAACTTATGCATTAGAACACAAAGAATCTTTCACACCATTAAATTCAAACTACCAAGCTTCCCTCTTTTCTAAAACAGAACTTGCACTGCATTAATTAAAGTCATCTATTCTCACATGTGTAAAAACCTTAAATTTGAATAATTCCTGCAGTAGTATTTAGCCTAAATTTTTCAGGCTTTTACCAGACAGCATTATAACATAACAATAAAGTATATTTCTTAAAAAACTAAGCCATGAGGTAGAAACTGTCTTCATTTTAAGCATTCTTGGGAATTCTCTAGTCTAATCCTTTTGCTGTGCAAACAAGTTCATTTGAGTCCCAAAATGCTAATGTAATATGCCAAGATTGTGCAGTCAGTTTCTGGGCAAGCCTGACTTGGAATTTCATTCTCCTGAGTTCTAGGCTGTTACTCTTTCCCATTGAGAGCACTACCTTGTGACATTACCTGAGTGACTTTGGGCTAGGCCCTGGGTGTTTCTGAGCTTGAGCCTCCTAGTCTATAAAATGGACATAGAAATAATATGTACCTCGTAGAATTACAGTGAGTGTCATTGGGGAAGCCACGACACTTCAAGTCTGTGAGACTCGAAGCAATCTTATGTTGCCTTCTGATCGCTTTTATCCTTAGGTATTCCTAGATCATTCCTTCATCCCAGAGCATACCTGGAGCTTATAAGTGCCTCCTGAGGGGCATAAGAAGGCTCTCAGCCTTTATGATTGAAAACGATGCTTTTTTGTAGTCCACCCAGTACTTTTATTTCTTATTTTAGAGATGTGCTTACTAAAGCCATGTGCTGAAATTCAAGCTTTTTCAACCCAAGTTATCATGACTGGTGTCTCTAGGGCAGTGCTTCCCAAACGTACTTTCCAAACATGCCAGAGTAGGAACTACTTGGAAAGTGATTTGAAAACACAGATTCTCATTCCCTGACCCACTTAATGCCCTTCTGTTAATTCCCCTCAAAAAAAAACCTTTAATACAAGAAGTTTGGAGAAGAATCTGTTAATCTATGTGTTTGCTAGGTTTTGTTTTATTTGTTTTTGCTTTTTGAGCCCCTGGATAATTGTGAAGAGCAGCCAGGTTTTAAAGTCACTGCCTGGCTCTATTAGAGCATATCATACCATACCCAAAGTATGCTAGCTTCAACAGCTGCTAAAATCTCCAGGTACTTTTTTGGGTTCTAAGGAACTTTCACATGTTGAGGGTTGAAATATCAGCAGTGAACTGATAATGTAAGTTTTCGGAAGTACTGGCACTTCTTTTCTTGTGCTTATGTACTCACACATGAACAAAGCTACCGAGCATCCACTCTCACCTCTTGGTCCACAACCCTTCCGGCCTAAATGGATTGTATAGTAAATAGCTGCTAGAGTCTGTGAAGATAAGCCTGTTGTCTGCTACCAGTAGAAAACATGTTCGAGATTTGTTTCCTTTTATTTTATGGTGGTGGTGGTTTTAATCCCCTCATACCCACCATCCTAATAATATGACTGGGTTTGTATTAAGCCATTCCTTCTTCCATCTGGTCTCCTCATGATCAAAGATACAGAATTTTAAAACATGTAGCTGGGATTAAGGATATGGTGTGTGATATTGAGTGATTATTCTCTGTGCAAAATAAACTGGGATCAGAAAGCATATTAAGCCATAAAACAAAACCTGACCTTGTATGATTCTCTACCCAATGAGCTAACCAGCCAGGGCAGAGTTGAGAAGACTACAGGATTGCAGGCCATTAACATCCCTGAAGAGCCAGGCTGATACCTTGAATTATTCTCAGGCATGAGCAGAGTGTATGCAATAGCCAATTCCATATGTTTCTATAATGGTTCACTTGCTTTCTGAATGAATGCAGCCTCCTTACCAGCTGTGGACTCTTAATGTTTGTAAAGGTTTAAAGATGCCCCAGTAGGAAGTACAATGACATTGAATAAAGATGTTGAAAAAAGAATACAACCAAAAATAATGAGTTAATATATATTAAAGTTAGTTTAGCCAGAGCTCAGCACATAATAAGCTTTCAAATGTTAGCCCCAGTTGAAGTTATTACCATTATTCTTGTGCCATCATTATTTAACTCAAGTTATTACTGATAATCAGTGGCATATTGACTGTGGATTTGAAGCATAGAAAGTTGAAGGCATTTAACTTGATTTTCTAGAAAACAGCAGTTTAAACAATCTACTTTGTTCAAGCCTAACTTCTTGCCCTATTTGTGCATATTATAGTATATGGTCCTTAACTTATGGACATTAGTTCTGAATTCATATTTCCATTGGGTTTAGTGAATTGGATGTTTTTAGGTGAACTAAATGGGCTGTATAAAGCTCATCTCTGGAATAATTTCAGGAATCACTGAGGCTTATGGATAATTCGCATTGTCAATTCAAAGTTTATGATTATTTTTCCCTAAAGACTCTTAATCCCCAACCCAGCTTGCCCCCTCCCCGTCCCCTACCACTTTATTAGTTGAATAAATAAGGATGAAAACATGGCTAACCTGATAAAAGTCTGTTTTCTCTAGCAGTGGCCCAGATATATGGCAGTGGGATAGAACACTGTCTTTACCCCTGAGACTCCATGTCTGGGGATTTTAAATAGAGTTAACTCTACGGAGCTATAATTATAGCAGTTTTTCAAAAAGGTAGACAGCATTTTACATGATTTTTTTTCTTAGTGTGTCTCATCAGAAGTGAAGAATTGCAGTTTTCTCTTAAACTCTTTACTAGGTTGTACCACGTACCAGGATTTCTTGTCTTTATTCTGTGGTATGCCTAACCTTTTGGGGAAAAGGAGTAGAAATTCAACATGGATGAAATGCACAGCCTTTGTATGTTAGGGTTTATATCAGATAGAATAGTGTGCATTGATCATGTGCAGCTTGTCCACAAATGGATAAATGATGTCAAGCCACCTGTGAGGCCATTCATTTAAGCAGTTTGACAGTCTCACAGGGTGATCTGCAAACACATGACCTTCTTAATATGGGTACACAATGTAGCTCCGTTTATATATTCTTGTCTTTTAGTTTGTTGTCTTTAATAAAGTTAGGCAGGAGGATAAATTAGTTTTATCTGTGATATATGTAACAGGTATATCAGCAGGAATGTGTATGACTACACTAGGCTATCTGGGATATGTTCTTCCTATAGTTTTCCTATGTGTTAAGTACATAGGGAGAACTGTGGCACAGTTAAAGCATCAAAATGTCTAAGAAAATATATGAGTTTTTTCCTCTGTCCATGTCTCCTGTGGGGCATCCATAAGCTTTTCATACTTTTCTGTTGTGCATCCTAGGAGACAGTAGGACTGATATGGCACTTTCAGTGGAGAAAGTCATGGCTTATAGACCATGTGGAATGTTCTTGCGTCTACCATAGAAGAATTGAAATTTGATGTTCTCTACTTTTCTTCACTTCAGGAAACGATTTCTAGGAGATACAAGATTAGGCTCGATGCTAGAAGGAAACTATATCATCAGCTACCTAGAGGGAATTGCATCTATATTCTTTTTACTTACAGTCTTAATGGACTTTACTTATAGTCTTAATGGACTTATACCCACTGGACATTGCTGGGTATTCTGTAGATATAAAGCACTCTTACAGAAATAAAGCAAAATAAGGTGGACATCCATTTCTATCTGGGCTTAGCAAATAAGGACTTCAAGTTGCAATCATGATTTTAAAGAATAGTTAACAACTTAAAGATACAGAGTTTTTCAGTTTCCTTTTCCACTATCTCTTTTTTGATTGTCGTGAGTCTATTTTCTGATTCCACCCGTTGGTTCTAGGAATACTAACGGTATTGTCTTTATGCTGTTGCAAAATAAAGCAACATCGCAGCGTCCTTCTTAAAGGCTACTCTTTCTCCTTTTCTGAGGCTGCCAACTGAAATGACATGGTTTGTATGTTAATTTCAGTTCTATATTAATTTATTCAGTCATCTTTCAGGAGTTCAGTGAACATCTTGTCTTTTGTTCCAGACATTTGGCATGTGATGTCCCAAGCCCAGTTCCTTTATGTGGAAAACGGGACTGCCAAAGAAGGCTAATTGACCTTCTTGTGAATGAAGGACTCCAGAATGTGAACGATGGATTGGGATCCATTGTCAGTGTGGACATGAGTCGTTTACTCTTCTGTCTAATTTTTAAAATCATGAGTAATTTATGAAAAATTCAATTAATATTTGATTGGTACCCTCTTAAATCATCAACATATTATTTTTTAAGAGTTATCAAATGTTCAAGAGCTAACATTTGGCTTAGAATAATCCTATGCATATGCCAAATAATTTGGATGAAATTCAGAAACCTATTGCTTGGGTCTTCCAGTGGCTGATCCTAGCAAAGTATGATTCTCTATGTTTCTTTATTGCAGGTTATGGGCCATGAATTTTGTTCCTGCTTTACTGATGTCCTCCTAATTGCTTTGAATCTAAGAATACTTACCTGTAATTCACTGCCATATGAAAAATATGAAACAAAGCTGTTCTGTAAGAAGGTCCATTTAGCCTTCTGGAAAGTAACAAAAATGAAAACAAGGAGCAGGAGCCTTAATTTTGTTCTAAATACAGAACCATTTGAGGGCCAAGAGAATTGCTTAATTTATATTTTTAAACATTATTTTATAAATGTATTTTTGTTGATTTTTTTTATATTTAGTCTGCTAAGATTATAGATTTTAAATGGTGAGTTTTACCATGATCTTTAATGACTCTTGTTCCCTATCAAGCAGAGTTCTTTGAGCGTAGTATTTATCAGAACTTCTCCTGAGGTTGAAGGTCATGTATACTTTCTTCTAGGCCTGTACTTGATCTGAGAGAGACAGAAAGAGAGAGAGAGAGAAAAGCGAGAGAGAGAGAGAGAGAGAGAGAGAGAGAGAGAGAGAGAGAATATGTATATATCAATTAAATCTGATTTTATTAGACATATTTTCAGAAGAAATTTCTTACTGAATTCTAAATCCAGGTCTGATTCAGACAATCTGAGGATCACCTTTTGGACCACAATGTATAGAAAAATACTTCCTGCAGAGGGTCATGTGAGAAGTTGCTACTCCAGAGCTGAAAAGTGCTTTTGCATTCTTAGTGCATTTATTCTAAGGAACAGGAGAGTGTGTTATGATTATTGGTGGAATTCGGATGCACTGATTTGGAATTGTAGTAAAAGTGAATGAGTAATATAGATGAGAGATGGCAGCACGTAGTTGGGAATGTAGACAGTCTGGGTTCAAATTCTGACCCAGTCACCAATTAGCTTTGTGACCTTGAGCAAGTCACTAAACCTCTCTGTGCTTCAGTTTCCTCATGTAATATGTGGGGATGATAATGATAGTACTTCCTGTTATAAGGTTGCTGTAAGAATTAAGCTTGTTAATATATGTGAATTTATTAGAAAAGTCTCTGGCATATAGCTAGTATATATGAATGAGTATTGAGTCATTATGAAGTTTGTCTGGGTGTACCATACCTTACCCAGGTCGTAGTCTGTGTTCTCTGGAATTACATCATGTGCTAATTGCAGCCTAGGTTATCTAGTAACATTCATTCACTATCTTTAAAAAAAAAAGTCTCTGAAAGGTTTGTAAAAATATACTTGATTGAGAATTACAGGCAATCTCCCAAGAATATTTACATTTTAACCAAAACTGTACCATGATTAAATGAAAGGAAAGTCCAAAGTAATAAGAGTTTTGACCCAAGTTGCCATCCATTCTACTCTATTTCTTGATGCTTATCTTAGGAAGTAATTAGTGAGAAAAGAAAAATGTAAACCAAGTTCATCATGAATCTCTTAATAACTTCAAATGGGACTGAATCTGAGATATTATCTCATTTAAGACTTCTTGGGCCGGGCACAGTGGCTCACACCTATAATCCAAGACCAGCGAGAGGTGGGGGGATCACTTGAACCCAGGAGATTGAGACCAGCCTACGCAGCATTGGGAGACTGTCTCTAATAAAAAATTAGTTGGGCTTGACATGTGCCTGTAGTGCCAGCTACTGGAAGGGCTGAGGTAGGAGAATGGCTTGGGTCAGGGAGGTAGAGGTTGCAGTGAGCTGTGGTCACATCACTGCACTCCAGCCTGGGCAAGAGAGTGAGACTGTCAAAAAATGAAAGACTTCCCTACTATTTCTATGATGCAGATTGGTCAGAAGGTTATGACCACTGATCATGTCCCACTATTACTCATTCAGAAAGCGTCATCTAACCAAAGTTTCAGAGCTGCGTCCTCTTCATTCTATCACACAGCAGAAACAATACCCAAGCAATAACTACTTTAACTAATCCCTTATTACTCTATAATGTGGTCTCTTGTTATATCATTTTTTTTCTTTTAATTTAATTCTACTAAAATGCTAACAGTGTTTCCCATCTGAGCCTTGCATGGGCTGCATCAGAGACTTTTAAGTAAATTGTTACAGTGTTAATTAGGATTTCATGGTCAGGCTCCATTCCTTTAATAGATATGATAGGATTTTGCCTCCTCTGTATCTTCTAATAAGCAGTCCTCAAACATCCTTATGATCTCTTCTGCTGCCTTAGAAGATTTGAGATAATGGAGGGATGGTGAAGCAATCAAACAAAATCTATTGATTCACCTTGGTGAGTGTAATTTATACATCGGTGAGTACCTTGGATGCAAAATTACCTTTGGAGTTTAAATTTCATTGGAAAGGTAATTTTGTTTTGTTAGGCCACGGGGTTTTGCTTTCTGATACTGTAAAATTTATATCTACTTGCCATCTTCATTGTATAAGTGAGAGGTTTAAATGCTATGCATTTAATGCCCCTGTCTGTAAAAATGAGAGTTTTTCTTTTTAAATGGCTTTCTCAATACTACTAGCTCTTATTTTTGCTGCGGTGTTGAGAAGTATGGATTTATGGTACTATAAAATGCAAAGAATAGGGAGGAAAGGAGAAGGAACACTTCAAATATCATAGAAACTCTGTTGCTTGAAACTTTTCTTACTTCAACTAGGCCTTTGGATTATTTTGGGATGTTTCAGTTATTGAGTTCTTGATATTTAGGTCAGAGGACTTATCCTGATGGTGTGCTGGAGATCAAGGCAGTGTGTTCTGGGGAGTTGGAAGAGCAGAGGTTAGATGTGGAGGGATTTTGCTCAACAAGTCATATTATCAAAAAACTAATGGTCACTAATAGTTTCTTAAAACTAGCTGTGTCTTTATTTCTAGTCATCAAGCAGTACCCTAAATGCCTTAGTAAGCATAGTTAATCATGCTTTCCGAAAAAACCTTCATTGTCTTCGTATTTGAAATAATTTTCTTCCCGTAATTGCTTTTGAAGAATCTAAAAAAAAAAAAACGGCCATACTTTTAGCATTTTTTGAAAGTATTACCAAGTTAAGATAAGGCTTTTTGTTTTGTTTTTGTAAATCTGGAAAATCAATGACATTAGCAACTTCAGAGATGTGTCAGATTTGGGAGCTCAAAAACTGGTGATAAGCGTTTGTCATTAAACCGCCTGCTTCTGGCAGTTTTTTTTTTAACTGCCTTTTTACATTGATAGAGACGGCATCTTGCTCGGACTTAATAATAACTCTCCCAAATTCACTTGGAGTCTACAGGAATTATTGTTTGTACAAATAATTCCTGGGAGAGATGTCCTTTTTTAATTCTAGAGAATTACAGTGCCATGAAGAATCCCACATTGGGCAGGAGTGGCCCAGTTCGGGTTGGCCTGCCATGCTTAGTCACTGGCTAGGAGCAACCTGGGGGAAGCAGAACTGGCTTGGCAGGAACTCCATGAGGATCCAAACAGCTGGTGCCTGTAGACCGGCCATCAGCTCTGCTCCCCACAGCAGATTCTCTTGAAGGGAGATCTAAAGGGGGCACCTACATAGCTGCCACACCCCTGTTAGCATGTTGGTATTTTTCAAATGAAGAATTATGAATTATTATCTCCTGGAATGCTAAGTGAGTATTTGACCCTCTAAAGATCCCTTTAATTATATGCTGTGCTTCATGGTGACTCCACTAGGACATCGCAAGACTGGGTAGATGACCTTATTAGCCTTTGGAAGCATGAGACACTGGCCAATGAGTGCAGCACCAACGGGAGTAGAATATGCCGCCTGTGTAACTGCCAAAACTTTGGTTCTAAAAGAAAATGCTGATTCTTGGATATTATATCTTTCTATATAACAGAAATATATAGTATCAAGAGCAAAATTCCCTTCTAAGTGTTGAATTCAAACCCATCTGTGAAGAAGGCTTTTGGAAGCAGAAAACTTTTGAAGGCCATTCTAGGTTTTTTTTGTTCATTTCTTCATGCCCTAGGGTGGCCATGATACTCAAGGTCAAACCAGATCTCGTGGGGTTCCTGGAGTCACCATAAAAAATAAACTGGCTTTCTGTAGGCTGTAAAATCTACAGATGGTTCATCCACACTGAGGTGCCATTAAAAGAACAGTGGGCCTGGAGTTTGTAGACCTGAGTTTGGAATCTGGCTCTGCCACTACTGGTGGGGCTTCCTTGAAGGTATCAGTTAGTCTTTGTGGGTTTGTTTCTTTGTTTGCAGAGTGCAAGAATTGGAATGGCAGCGAATGCAGCAGCCCTGTACAATCCTAAAACTTAGTAATTCTGTCAGTTTTAGAGCTAAGTAATTCCAGATGATTGTACCCCTCAAAGCCCTTCTGCTCACATACTTAAAGTTTGTGGGAGAGACTGATGTCTCTAGAGAGTCAGCCTTGCACTGGGCCTTCTTCACCTCTGTGAATCTCGCCTGCGAGGCTCAGCATTGACTCATGATGATCACTGGAGCAGTAGGGGCGCAGAGCCTCAACTCCCAGTTATGTTCTGGACTTGCAACTCTTAATGCCTTTAACCCAGTTGTCTAACTTATCTTTAGTTTCACCAGCTGCAAAACACAAATAATGTGTACTTCCAGGACTGCCACTTAATCAGTGATAACACACAAAAAAGCTTTTATTATATCAGAACCAAGCTCTTCTAATTTTAATTATTACTTTGTGATGTCTAATTTTATGAATGTTTTCTTTGTAATCTTAGCCTATATGAATCATTTTGGGGGATGAATACAACCAAGTGGGGTCAGTATTGAAAGGCTGCCAAGTGTCACTGCTGCTTGGGTTGAAGTATTGTCTGCAACTAGTATCTTTTAAGCTTTTGTTAAGACCATATTGGCTTCCTTAGCTCAGAGGAAGTAAAAAATCCAGACATTGGTAGTTATTTATCAAAATGCTACATTAGGAAATGTTATATCTATCCATATCTAGATTTACTAAAATAAATGTAACCTCTGAGGGCATGCAATCATTCAGGAATCCAGACTAGCTAGATACTTGGGCCTCTAGGCTTACAAATAAGCAAGTATCCCTCCTTGGTTTTATAAAGTTGTTGGATTATTTCAAATCACACAAATGCACCCATCCTTGGGACCTTGAGGACATTAACATTAATCAAAGTAACGCAAAATTCAATTAGAAATTATCTGATGCTCCCTGCATGTTGATTCTACTGGGCAAGGGGTCTCTTTTGCAATAATCTGCTTGAACAAATGAAACTCAGATCAGACAGGCTGAAAGCTGTCAAAGGATAAGTTCCAAATAAGGGCAGAAAAATGAACCTGACATGGCAGCCTTCTTCATAGTCATTCATAGTAGAAGTGGAGCCTGAAGCAAATCACACTCTAACAGGTCCCCTGAAATACTTTCTTTTGTAGATAAAATCTGGTTAAATGAATGCCAGGAATGATTGTCACCTTAGATTAAATATTCCTTGGACCTGGGTACATAACTACAATTATACTAGGCATGTGAAGAGAGGGGCACGATAGCAAAGGTGAATGGTATTGTGAGGCATGTATAGGAAGACAGAATTAGTCTCCATTGACCTTCCTTCTGGCTTCAAGACCACCCACTGGTGGATTCTGTACTGGTCACTCACCCAGGCCATGGGAAAGCAGGGTGATAGAGTGGAAAGACCCAAATATCAAGACAGACTAGGGTCTGAATGCCAGCTATGCCATTTATTTGCCTAGTGATTTTGGACAAGTTATTTAATATCACGGTGCCTCCAGTCACAGGGAACTTAAGTATATGATGGTGTCTTCATAGCATCCTTAAGTCTCATTGTTGCCCATGTTGCCAAGGCCAACTCTAGTTGGACATGTCCTGGGATCAGGGGTTGGTTGTAGGTGACGGTTGGAAGAGTGGATCATAAGTCTCATACCCATATGGACTTTGATGCTTACATATGAAGCACTGCTGTGTGTGACATCATGATATCAAGCAAGCCATGGCCCTAGCCGTCATCCTATTTGTGGTTCCCTTAGGACATTACTGCTTTTATGAACAATGAATTTAATATGATTCCTAATGGCAGAGGGCCAGAATGTTCATCTCACTTGCCATGCAGAATTACTCATCCATCTATATTCTCTTGAACTCTGTTACGTTTAAGTAGTGTAATAAAGTATGTATTCAGTGACCTGTGTGGAGACTTAGTGTATGGGATCATTGCTTGTTGGTAGTTTTTAAAACTGTAGCTGATTTGGAAAGGAAGAAGGTTTAGACTTTGACAGACTTACAAAGATAGCTCAGTTCTTTCTTCCTTTATATACAATATACCAGAGACACATGTTCTCAATAACAGGAGGTAGTACAGATAAGGGCTGTGATCCTTTCAAACTTTGCCAGACTCTTTCATATAATTTAATTGCACAGGCCCTTAGTTGATGGCATGAAGAGAACGTTTTATACAGTAGATGAAAAGCATGTTTATTTTTTACGTGGTTTAGTTTGCTTTCTTTGGACAACTTATGCATGTAATATATTCCTCATACCCCCATTCTTCTGCTTTTAAAGAATAGGAATCATTAGTTTAAAAATGTCCATTTTAACTATCTTTCAATTTTCAGTGATAATATTACTAATTATGTTAATGATTCTAATCAATAAAAAAATTCCACTTAATTTTTAAAGTGATTTATCATTTGATTAACACATAAGCTTCTCTTTGCTCATTTTTTTTCTTTATCATCCTCTTTTTCTTACTAGGTAAAGGCCAAGTAGAAGTGCTTGTAATAGTGCATAGCAGTTATTGAACTCTTGTGGTTAAGACTTCGAGTTCATTAAGAGGACAGAAAAATGCACCTTTGCTATCTTAATCTGATCACTCTAATTGAGAAAATACACCTTAATAATTATTCAGTAGGTATATTGACCCGATCATTCATTTGCCTTCTAATTTGGACCCTTGGTCTTTGCCCTTCTGAGTTTATCTCCATTTAACCAGGTAATAAATGGAGCACCCTGGACATCAGTATTCAGGGGTTGGAGCACAGGCCTTTCTTCCTCCCTGGGGTCTGTTCTTTCCTGTATGGCATTGCTGGTGAGTGCCATTGGGGAGCTGACAGTACAGGCTAGTTATAATGATGCTTTCAGATTTCTTCAGAGTCTGTAATTAAATGACGTCAGTGAGTCTTAAATGCATCTGCTGTGAAAGTCAGAAGGCTAAATTATCCCATTAAAGAGAGAAAAGTGTTACTTGCTGTTACAGAATCCCAAGTTTAGTATGCTGAGGAGTTGCTTTAGGAAGGCTGTTGAAAGCCAGTTGAGCATGGAACATAGTGGGAAGATTGGGAGGCTGGAAGGCCATGTGGTTCAGAACAAGCTGTTCAAGAATCACAGCTGCACTCAGGCTAAAGTTTAAAAAAAAGAAGGCATTAAAAAATTTCTTTTGCTTTCCCAAATGCAATTAACTACTTGGCTGCTGGTTTTTACTCCTAACAGCTATGCTATTTTGGGGCCTCCAGAAGATACCTGTAGCTACATGACTGCAGAATAGTGTATTGTAGTTAATTAGAGCATGGTTTGTGTGAGACCGAGGCCATGAGTTCAGTTTCCATAGGCCTAGCTTCCCTAAGTTAAACCACCAGTTAATAGATCCTCAGCCTTACTTACCCATCTTCCAGATTTCTGCCTCATAGCAAAAGGGATCTGGAGAAAGGAACTTCTGTTTATCAGCCCAAGTGTCCACACTATTGGAACAATAGCTGAAAATTATATTCTCCAGGTCTATTTGCCTACATGGGTAATTTCTTTCTTTCTTTCTTTTTTTTTTTTTTTTGAGATGGAGTCTTACTCTGTCGCCAGGCTGGAGTGCAGTGGCGCAATCTCGGCTCACTGCAACCTCTGCCTGGGTTCAAGCGATTCTTCCGCATCAGCCTCCTGAGTAGCTGGGACCACAGGTGCGTGCCACCATGCCCAGCTAATTTTTGTATTTTTAGTAGAGACGGGATTTCACCATGGCCAGGATGGTCTCGATCTCTTGACCTCGTGATCCGCCCTCCTCAGCCTCCCAAAGTGCTGGGATTACAGGCGTGAGCCACCACGCCTGGCCGGGTAATTTCTATAATTAAAATATTATTAATTTTTCAGTTACCAGTTGTGATGTTCCCTTTTACATATAAAAAATAGCAATGTAGGCATTTGGTCAAATCTGAGTAACGGGTACTGTCAGTACTCATTTTCCTTGACACCTTTTCTTCCCATGTGTGTCTGATTTACGCCATTGTATCATAACTTAGGAGTTTTATCTTTTGATGACTGTATAATAGAGGGAGAGAGTGAAAGACAGGGAGGAACTGAGATGACTTGGACAAAACCCACCACATACTCCTTCCTTTTTTCCCTCAGCACATATTTACTTTATCTAAATCGCCTGGCTGCTTTTGTCAGCAGTCCCCAAGAATGCCATTATTTTGAGGCACCAAACTGAGGTCAGAGGAAGAGATGGAGGACATAAATGGGCACATATTTTATTTTCTTGGTTTTACTTTAGAAACTTTAAAAAATATTCTTACTTCACACTTCAACTTCTTTCCAGTATACCAAATATATCAACAGAGGATTCTATTTGGTAAATAAAAGAAACCAGTACAAAAATGGGAGAACTTATAAGCAAAACTGGCACTTTATTTTTTTAGTTGTACTTAGGTTCTGGGGTACATGTGCAGAATGTGCAGGTTTGTTACATAGGTATACACGTGCCATGGTGGTTTCCTGCATCTATCACTGTCATCTACATTAGGTATGTCTCCTAATGCTATTCCTCCCCTGGTTCCCCACCCGCTGACAGCCCCCAATGTGTGATGTTCCCCTCCCTGTGTCCATGTGTTCTCACCATTCAACTCCCACTTATGAGTCAGAACATGCGATGTTTGAAAACCGATACTTTTTTGGAGAACAATAGAATGTCTCATAGACTAACCCTTTGGAAGAACAAAAACCGGGACAGCACTGGGGACCTCAGCAGGAGGAGTCTGCGAATCTTCCCTCTGGGTCGTTACGTAAACTCAGTCATTGCAAGACCCAGTTATCGCTAACTCCTATGCCCCAGGTCTCTCACTTTGGCCAGGGGTCTACTGATACTGTGCACATCACCTAGAGCAAAGGCAAGGCCATGAGACAGAAAACATGGTTTCAGAGCCCACCCTGCTGGAGGCTGTGCATCGTTGCCTGAGTAAGGAGGCTGGGTGTGCCACCCAAAAAGTATCCATCCATGTTAGTGGATCCAGAATTAAGGCCAGGCCCAGAATATAATTTAGAATATTACAAAACAGATGTCAGAGTTTTCCAGACCAGCTTCTGTTCCAGAAATGTGAGGAAAGCTCTCAAAGCATATTCAGTACTTGAGAAGTTTAGAACTCTAGATCAAAAGAAGCGTTTTTCCTGAGGCTAAGACCACATGGAAGGTCTGCCCTCTGTATCACTTTACATTTTACTGGCCTTTATTCAGTTGTGTACCTCTTCTCCCCCATCTAACAAAAGGCCGTGTGAGATCCAACAGTGATGATTTCACCATCCTGGCTATTAGAAGACTTATGGTTCAAGTATCTCATATTAAATGTTTCCTCCTAATCATCTAAGCAAACAGAGAAGTCAAAATGTGTTAGTCCACTAATATATGTTCAGCATCTGCTATGCTCAGAGTATTATGCTAGAATTGTAAAAAATATTAGAAAGTTGAGCCAGTTTCTGAATTCAAATAGCTTATACTTTAGTTAACAATATAAGATATAAACAGAAGTAGTTACAACTATTCTTCGAAGTTTTAAGTAAATTCCAAACAATCAGTGTATAGATGCAAAGTGCTTTAGGCATAAAAGATTTCATGAATAACAACAATAATAAGTAATATTTATTGAGCATTTTCTGTCAGGCACTTTTTTGTTTTTGAGTCAGTGTCTTGCTCTATTGTCAAGGATGGAGTGCAGTGGCAGGATCATCGCTCACTGCAGCCTCCAATTCCTGGGCTGAAGTGATCCTCCCACCTCAGCCTCCCAAGTAGCTGGCACCACAAGCATGCATCACCATACCAGGCTGATTTTTTGTTTGTTTGTTTGTTTTGAGATGATCTCTCTATATTGCCCAGGCTGTGTTAAGTACTTACACCGAGCACTTTTTTTGGGTTAAATCATTTAATCCCTCAACATACAGGTGGTAGTGCTTTATAGATAAAGAGACAGGCTTACTTAGTCACTTTGAGCTGCTATAGTAAAATACTGTAGACTGGGTGGTTTAAATAGCAGACAGTTTTGGAGGCTGGAAGTCCAGGATAAGGATATCAGTGTGGTCATGTTCTGGCAGAGGCTCCTGCTGGCTTACAGACGGCCTCCCCCTTGCTGTGTCTTCACATAGGGTGCAGGGAGAGAGCACGAGCAAGCTCCCTCGCGTTTCTTCTCATTAGGGCACTCATCCTGTGATGAGGGCTCCATCCTCAGGATCTTATGTAAAACTAATTAACTCCTGAATACCCCACCTCTGTACACTCTCACATTGGGAGTTTGAGTTTCAACATATGAATTTGTGGAAATGGGGAGACCTGTTCGATCCATAGCATTCATAGAGGTTAAATAAAGGTCACACAGGTAGTGACCTAGATACTTCTTCCCCGTGCTTATATAAATAGGGAATTTTCTAGAGGAAAGGGAACTTGAATAAGGTTTTTATGTCTTCTGAACACTGCACTTGCTGGGTTCTTGGTTGGTTCTTCTGCTTTACATGCTGTTGCTTTTCCTTTGCTGGCCCCTCCTCATCTTCTCTGCCTCTCAATTGGAGTATCTCAGGACTCAGTTTTAGACCTCTCCTCTCCTCTTTTCTATGAGATCCTCTTTTCTCCCTAGTCTACGGCTTTAAATAACAGCTATACAAGAATAGTGTCTAAATTTTTATTGCAGTTCCAGTCTCTCCTGTCAACTCCCAGTTCATATATCCACTGCCTACCTCAGGTCACCGCTAAGATGTCTAATCAGCATCTTAAACTCCATCTGTCAGAAACAAAATTCACCAAATTTTTTTCCCCAAAACTGTTCCTTCTATTGTCTTGGTCATCTCAGTAAATGCTTCACCCTCCCATTTGCTCAGACAAAAACTCTTTATGTCATGTTCAACACTTCTTTTTTTTTTTTGAGGCAGAGTTTTACTCTGTCTCCCATGTGTGAGAGTGCAGTGGGGTGATCTTAGCTTACTGCAACCTCTGCCTCCCAGGTTCAAGCAGTTCTCCTACCTCAGCCTCCTGAGTAGCTGGGACTACAGTTGCCCACCACCACACCCAGCTAATTTTTGTATTTTTAGTACACACAGGGTTTTGCCTAGTTGGCCAGGCTGATTTTGAACTCCTGACCTCAGGTGATCTGCCCAACCCCGCTTCCCACAGTGCTGGGATTACAGGCGTGAGCTACTCCACCTGGAAACACTTCTCTTTCTTTATATCCCACGTGAAGTAGGCCCTCAATAAATCTTGTGTGCTCTACCTTCAGGCTGTGTGGAGAATCTGACTTTTTCTAGATAGCAAGATCTTCAGCTCATTCACCATATAATACCTGAAATATATATATTCTCATAAAACAAACTTGGTACCCTATGCCATCTCTACTGCTACCCCTCTGAATCAGGCCACCATAATCTCTCATCTTCATTATTTTGCAATGTCTCCTGTTGGACACCTTTTACTAGTTTTCTTGCCATATAGTCTGGTTTTCACATGGCAGCCAGAATGATCCTAAACATAGGGCAGATTATGGCTCTGCGTCAGGGTACAGCTCCAATTCTTCACCATGCCCATAAAGCAAGAAAGGAAGGAGGAAAGGAAAGCTAGGGAACAGAGAATTTTCTGGGCCAGCATTGATTCCACAAATGTAATGAAAGCCTCAGTTTATTCTTTATCTAAAATGTTCCAGAACACAAGTCTCCAGAAAATACTTGGGGAAAAGATTACAGCTACACAGAAACTTTCCATTTAATGCCACTTCACATTTTGCTCATGTTTCTTGAATTCTATGCCACTACTCTCTCTCCTTCCCTGAGATCAAAGGGCATATATTTTGCTTTTGAGGATTTGTTCAGTTGTTGATTTTTAGCAAGCTTCTGACTGTAGTTTCACACTAATGATAACAGGGTTACCATTTGATGGTAAAATAAAAGAAGTATGATGTATTGTATTGGAAAGAAGACTGGGTGAGGATTTGAAAGCTGTAGATTGTAGGCCTGTTGCTGATCCTAGGTATATTTTTACTCTTAAACAACTCTATACCTACCTCAGTGACTCTGTGGTTATAAGATTATGTTACTGTTTTAATAATTGCAGGTTTACTAATCAGCCTGTCTGTGCATTTCAAAGGGAAATTGTTATTTTGGTGTCAATTGCAAGCTAGGAAGGGAAAAGACTTTCTCTGTTCAATTTCAGTTTCTAAGATGCACTGTTGTTAATAGTGATAAACTTTATATGTAAGGTGTGCATTTTAACCATCACAGCCATAGTATATTGATTTACTTTCTAACTCTCCATCTTAGATGTCAATATATTGATCATGTGTTTTAAAGTGTCCAAGGACTTGCCCTCTTTCTGGATAGGTTGACCACATAGTTAGGTGAAATATATATTCGCATGTAGCAAACCTGACCCCGGCAATGTTAGGCAGTTCCTAAGGGAGTCAGAAGCTGCTTCCAGACTCGTAAATAATGACCACATAACTAACACAACCCAGTCTTCCCAGCAGAAATAAGTCAGCCTACTTTACAGTGTGCAATATGGTCAGTTAATCAGTGGTTGCTGTGTGAACTGCACTTCCCCCAGCTGGAGGAGAAACAAGCTTTTTTCTAGCAATAGGGCATCCAATAGAATGTAGATGGAAAGGGAATCTGAGAATTGATTTTCACTGGAAAAGTCTCAGAGATTCTTCATCTGAGATTGCTTAATAGTCCTAAAGCTTTAAGCTGCTAATGAGTCTCTGCCCGGCCCACTGGGGGCACTCACATGTTGCTAAGCCCTGAGTAGGCCGAAACAAATCATGGAAAAACATGCTTCCATTTCCTGGAGCTGTGGGAAGGATCACCATAACACTTCACGTTGCACCAAAGTGATAGAACTTAGACAACGGACAGGAAGTACGTGGAAGCAATTTGCTGCTGTCGCAAGTTCACATGTTAACCTATTTCACCCAATTTATATTTTGTGGGTGACCACATGCATTCCATTTGAAATAAATAATTAGGCCAATTCTTCATATAATTCATCTCCTATTACTAGAGCTAGGTTGTCCTCCTATTTAAAATTTGCAACTAGCCTGTAACTGAAGGCAACATATGACTGAAATATTCTTCAGTTCCATGAAACAAGTCTTTCCAGACTGAGATTTGCCAGTAGACTTTCATGCTGCATGCAGCTGGGGGCTCTCTGAAACCTGCTTGTCAAATAAACAGAGAGCATTCATTCTCAGGCATGTGGTCCCAATAGCTTTCACAAGCATTAAACTCACTTAGAAAATAATTAGTAATCAAAAAATGCATTTAAACTCAACTCTCTGAAGCATGGAAGGAGATGTGCATTACATCGATTCAATTGTCATTACAAATATCTACTTTAGTTGTAGACGTAATTAGGTTTTACTGAAAGAAGACATTTATGTAGATTCGGGGATGTGGAAGGTTTTAATCATTGAAATACCATTTTTTTGACAGCTGGATGTTACAGACTTGATCTTGAACAATGGATGCACTCTTTTTCCACTGAGAATGGTGGAATCTTCACATTTTAGAACCAGAAGGAAGCTGGCAACTGATTTCATTCAGCAGCAGCCTGTTTGGGTCACTCAGCCCCTAGAAGTCTGAGAAGTTGGTAATAAGGTTTACAAGTTATTTTTAGTATATTCATGAATATGACCACAACATTACAAATCGATTTATTTATATTTGTGTTGGAGTTATATCAGCTAAAAGTGTAGCATGCACTGTATGCTCCATAAATTAGGGGCTGCGTCTGCCTAGTTCAGTTCTGAGTCCCTAGCTCTCATAAATGGTAGGAACTTTAATATTTGTTCATTGGGCAGTTGAACAAATGGGTGAAAGAAGAACTAATCAGAAGTTCTTTTGGCAGTTATAGAAACTTACTCAGATTAATTTTCTTAAAAGAAGAAATAAATTACTATTTAATAAGCACTCTTAAAAAAGAAATAAATTACTGTTTAATAAGCACAGTTTGGTTAGTAAAAGTATTTCAAAACAAAATCTCCATGAGAGCAAATTAGTAATACAAGTTCTTGGTGTGAAAACTACTTTGCATAATTGTAAACTAGGGCCCAGAAACTGAAGTATCTTGCCCTAAGTTGGGCAGTGGGGTGATGGCAAAACCAGGATTAGAATCCAGAGCTATTGGTCCATGGTCTTCCCACCACAAACTATGTTACTGAAAACAGATCAGTTTCCTTTAGATGACCTTTATGAATAAAAATGCTATCTAAGATTCAGAAATCAAACATCCATGGCTCTAAATAAAACTTAACCTGTACAGTTACTTCTCACTTTTATTCTTACATCTAAAGGTATGGAAACATCATTGAACATTGTTTTTCACATGCAGGTGAGATTCTGTTGAAGGGAGTTTTGAGGCTTAGGGGAGTTTGGGGGTTACAGGTACCTTTGAGAATCTGATGACAGCTGTGGAGCCTGAACAAACACTTGTATGCCCGACCCAGGCATACAAGTCATACTCATGGTATTAGGCAGTTCACAGACCCCACAGTGAGAGTCCTGATTTGGGTATCTGCCACCATTCTGTTTGGCTGTCTTTTGGTTTGGATGTTCCTTTCAGAATTGATGAGCTTTCGCATTTTTTTCAACTCAGATTAAACAGTTCATGCTGTTTCATCACGTAAAATGCCCTAAAACAAAGCCAGGGTGATGGCTGACTCCTGTAATCTCAGAACTTTGGGAGGCCGCAGCAAGAGGATCACTTGAGCCCAGAAGTTAGAGACTAGCCTGAGCAATATAGTGAGACCTTGTCTCTACCAAAAATTGAAAAATTAATCAAGTGTGGTGGCACATACCAAAAGACCCAGCTACTCAAAAGACCGAAGTGGGAGGATGTCTTGAACACAGAAGGCTGAGGCTGCGGTGAGCTGAGGTCACACCACTGCACTCTAGCTTGGGAAACAGAGTGAGACCTTGTCTCCAAAAAAAAAGCCTCAAAAGGTACTTCTTACATTGTCTGTAGAAGGTGATTATAACTAAGGCATTTTCATTTTCGAAAAATACAGAATATTTAAAAAAACCTGTTGTAGAAGAAAATTGTTCACAATGAGCAAAAATCTAAATCACTATGCTATTTTGGAGCCATAAGTAGAGCTATTGTAAAATGTGCATTTTTATCCCAAAATGGAAATGGCACTGTAAAAATGGAGACAATTTTAATGTTCTAAAAAAGTGTATAAAAATAGCTTGCATTTATAGTTCTTCAAGAAAAGGTACCAAATAATAGAATCGTCAATGGTAAGCGGTCTGAGTGGATTTAGAGGCTTGTGAGTGCAGAGAACCAATGGTGAGTCATCCTCCCAGGCTGCTCTCCTTACCTTCAGAGCGTCAGCAAGACCCTTGTGAGGACGGGAAGGTGCACATGGACAGTCACCTTGGCTTTTTTTTTGGCATTCTCCCCGGAACTCCACCCCTTTTCTTTACCTGAGGAAATAAACCAGTTACTAGAAAAGCAAGCCCAGTGTATCCAATTAGCAAATGAAGCTATTTAGTAAAAATGAAGCCTCAAAATCTTGAAAGAGCGGAGTGAACAGGGAGTGCTTTCAACCCCTTTTATCTTCATCAATACTTTTAATTCCGGTGATTTGAAGAGATGTTAATAGAGGCAATAATACTCTGTTAATCTTGACTATATTAATACAAGATGAGGGAAGTTTGGGGGTTACAGGTACTTTTAAGAATCTGATGACAGCTGTGGACCCTGGACAAACACTGGGATGCCCAGAGCCAGGGGATTTTACTCATGGCATCAGCAATTCACAGACCCCCCCCCCCACGGTGAGGATCCTGATCTGAGGGATCTGCCACCATTCTGTTTGGCCCTTTTGGTTTGGATGTTCCTTTCAGAATTGATGAGCTTTCACATTTGTTTCAACTCAGATTAAACAGCTCATGCTATTTCATCATTTAAAATGCCCTAAAACAAGGCTGGGGTGGTGGCTCACGCCTGTAATCCTAGCACTTTGGGAGGCTGAGGCGGGTGAATCACGAAAGGTCGGGAATTCAGGACCAGCCTGGCCAACATGGTGAGATCCGTCTCTACTAAAAATACAAAAAATAGCCAGGCGTGGTGACACATGCTTGTAATCCCAGCTACCCTGGAGGCTGAAGCTGGAGAATCTCTGATACCAGGAGGCGTAGGCTGCAGTGAGCTGAGAGATCACACCTCTGCTCTCCAGCCTGTGTGACAAAGTGAAACTCCTTCTCAAAAAATAATAATAAATAAAATAAAATGCCCTAAAACAGCTGGATAAAGTTAATCCTGACTGTATTTATCAGGTACCTCACATAACTTTTGAACTGTGGATCTCAAATATACAACTCCAAGAGGACTTTCTGCCTTACATTCCGCTTCTAGAACAATAAAAATGGTCCCTTTACTTTTGGCAGGTTTTTCCCTCCATATGCTGTCCTGATACAGTGAGAAACTGATTGAAGAGTTAGATTCAAGGACCTTGAGCTTCTCCTCATATATTTAGTTCATTTTTTTGCTACTAAGTGGTTTGGGCTTTTTTGGGACACTTTAGAATCAGCTTTGAATCCTCTGTGATGCTTCTAGTGTTATTCTAGTTGGATAAATAACTCTTTGAAAATACCTTATCGCGTACATTCAGGTGACATCGGTAATTTGGATGACATTTTCATCTTTACTGTCTAGATGAGTCACAGGCTAAGTATCTGTCTCCTGGTTTAAGTGGTGAATTTCTTCAGAAAACTGACACAAGAACAGAAAATGAAATACCGCATGTTCTCACTCATAGGCGGGTATTGAACAATGAGAATACATGGACACAGCGGGGGAGCACTGCACACTGGGGTGTGTTGGGAGGAATAGGGGAGGGACAGCGGGGGGTGGGGAGTTGGGGAGAGATAGCATGGGGAGAAATGCCAGATATAGGTGAAGGGGAGGAAGGCAGCAAATCACACTGCCACATGTGTACCTATGCAACTAGCTTGCATGTTCTTCACATGTACCCCAAAACCTAAAATGCAATTAAAAAAAAAAAAAAAAGAAAGCCACTGGCAGACTAGCCCCTTGGCAACTGTCTTAGTAACATGGAGGCTACCTGGCCTCTGTAGTGAGCCCAGGAGAAGAACCTTATTCTTCTACTTAGGAGTTCTTTACTTTGAGCATTTGTGAAATCTCAAAATTAAGTTACCTGTTTTCATGATTTTGAACTTTAGTCACTAGGCTGTTCCATCTCTTAGCACTAAGAGGTACTACCCTCAGTTCAATTTATTCAGGGTTCAATTCCTTCAGCCCAGATGTTCCTTCTATCATTATATTAGTTCCCTTGGAAGCTATCCAGGCTGCTGATAATAGCTTGAATGTGTCACAACCCACTGCCACTTCTCACTTTCTCTTCAGTAGCTGAACTCTTTGGCCCCATTGAGTGAGCATCTCCCAATCAAATCACGATGAATAGTTTTCAGAACAACTACCCATTATGCATGTTTTCTTAAATGGTACATTGAAGAGACTATGTATTCAAAAACCTTTTTTTTTTTAAATCAGGTATTACACAAGCAAGCTCATCTATAACCATAGTTCAGTATAACTATTGCCCTCAATAAATAAGAAATGATGACACTTAGAAAAGAGAGAACAATAGTGAATGGGTCGGCTTTTCCCTCTAACCACTGCCGTGAAAATATAATCCTCATTAAAGGGCTATAAAGTTGTCTGCTTTAGCGGTTCAGCACACTAATGTCTCCTTGCTTTTAGTGCTGTTTTAGTTTGTTGACCCTCTGTTCCCTGAAGCTGCAAGTTTATTAGTCTTTGTGGCCTTTGGGAATGAATATTCATAATGAGATAGCAGTGATGTTTCAGATCCTTTTTAAGACCCCAAGAGAATTACTCTTAGCAACTAGGAAAACTGAGAAAAAGGCAAAATCATACCAGCATCCCATATTGAATCATTGAATGTGAGGCTGTATGCAAAGGACCTGGTGAGGAAACTGAAGCCTAGGGCTGCACAGTGATGAATAGCAAGCACAGCCAGTCCAGAATACAGTTCTTTCCATTCCCAGTCCATACTCTCTCTGTGACATCATATTTTTTCCATTCCTGAGGTTATAACCCATGAAAAAGACAAAACGTCAAATATCTAAAATTAGAATTTGACCATGATGGTGGAACATATGTGACAAAGCTATTCAAGGAGGGCAGAGGAGTAGAAAGGCATCTCTATCAACCATGTAGTTTCTTAGAAGTAAACTCTAGTTATACATGGGGGTATGAATTTCACCAACTATATAATATATTTTTACTTTTAAAAAATTATTGTCATTATTCATATTTTAAAAACATCCGTAAGCTTATTCAGAGAGTCTATGAAACACTTGTTCAATTGTATTTACCTTTCTAAGAACAATAAAAATTGATCATTATGGTAGATAGAGTCGAGAATAAGGAAGATGTATGATGATGCGTCCTTTTACTTCTTTTTTCCTAATCATCTTATAAACATCCTGTGAAGCTAAGGCAACTTCATTAAAATTCTTACGATTGCATCTTAATTTACTAAAAGCATTCAAACCTTAAAAGTTTTCAGTTAAATTCTACGTAACTTTCTCCATAGGCAGCTGCTTTTAGTCAGTGTAGTACTTCTTTAAATTCCTAATAAGCTCAGATCAGATGAGATCAGATGAATGAACTGTTTTTCTTTCTTAAGGTGACATCATTTAGATCCCAGACTGAGGATGCCGTTTTCCTTGAGTGAATACCAATCAGACATACAGGTTGGAGGACAAAGGCTCTGGTGGAAGTAGGGCCAGAGGTCCACTCTTCCTGGTCAAGTCTGCCCAGAAAGTTTTCTCAGTTTAGAAGAATGAACTGGATAGCTTTGCCTATTACAGGCATGACATTGACGTAACATTGAGTTAACAAGATTATTTTGGCTAGGTATGGTGGCTCACACCTGTAATCCCAACACTTTGAGAGGCTGAGGCTAGCAAATCACCAGGTCAAGAGATCGAGACCATCCCAGCCAATATGATGAAATCCCGTTTCTACTAAAATTACAAAAATTAGCTGAGTGTGGTGGAGCACACCTGTAGTCCCAGCTACAGGCCAAGGCAGGAGAATTGCTTGAATTCTCCACCCGGGAGGTAGAAGTTACAGGGAGCCGAGATTGTGCCACTGCACTCCAGCCTGGCGACAGAGCAAGACTCGTCTCAAAAAAAAAAAAAAAAAAGATTATTCTTAGTAATCTATGTCTTTAGGTTTATTTGGAAGACACCTGACTTCATCAAAGGATCCTTCCACAGTTATGTGCCTGGGAAGCTCATTATTCAGTCAGAGGGTAATGAAAGACCCTGCCATCTGTCTGCCGACTTAATGGAGTGTCAGCATATCCCAAATAGGAAGTAATTGGATTGACAGACACAAAGCCACTTATTAGACTGTTATTATCTGATTGGTATAAAAGCAGCCAGAGAAGCATACAACAGTAGCAAAAACTAATCTGATGATGTCTGTTGTTCTGGGAATGTGGAATCCGCCACACAGAATGCATGGGCTTTGAAACCCCCGACTGGCTTAGGAATGTTTGGAGTTCCTTCTCTCAGAATTCATCTCTGTATTCTTATTACAAATCATTATAATGCAATCGAATAAAACCCAGTTTGCATAAAGATGGGGCCCATTTATAAAACTGTCACCACAGCCACTCTATTAATAGAGCCATTTTAAAGATTTATTGTGAGCATATGTTACTTTTTACAGGGGGCCAGATTGAGAGCTGCAGGATTTGAACATGGAAGAATGTGCTACTGGTGATAATTAAAAAAAAAATTAAAGCTATTCTGCCCAAGTAATATCATTAGACTAGTACTCTTTTCTTTTCAGGTATGATTATCAAAGATCAATCTTAATGAGGCATTAAGGACAGGTGACAAGGTCTAGTGCAGTGCCACATAACTACTTTTTTAGATTCACAAATTCTAGTTTTATTCCCTGGAGCCGCTAAAGGTCAGGGAACACATGGGATGGGCTAAATATCAGGGTATGGAAGCAGAACTGGGTTATGAGCTTTATTCTCCTTTGAAAAACTGGCTGCATGTATCTGATGGGGAAGAAGTAGTAAAGGCATCATCTCTATTTATTCACTGTTGATTCAACCAGAGTCACAGCCCTGCTTCACAGGATTCCTGGAGTCTCTAGTCTTTGGAGTTTATGCAGAGAGCTAAACAATTCCACAAGCTTACATTGATTCAACAAGTATCTAATACCACTTACAGTGTGCTAGGCACTTTCTTACATTCTAATTATACAGCTGTGAATCAGTCTAAGACTCTGCTCTCATGGGACCTGCATTCCAGTAAGGCAAATGGAAAGTAAACAGAGCCAACGCATGTGGTATCAGATTGTAAGTGGTGTAAAGAAAAAAAGAGGCAGTGAAGGGAGATTGAGAATGATCTTAAGAAGGTAATATGTATGCTGGCACCCTACTGAAATCAGAAGACGTGTTGTGTAACTGTCTGGAGGAAGAGTGACCCAGGCAGAGGGACCAGGACTTTCAGAGGCCCAAGTATATTATGAGTATTTTTGTCAATCCTACCATGAAGAAACGTGCTGCTTCCAGGTTCCTTTGCCTGATAATGTTAGAGTTAGTCCCCAACATTTCTGATTTGTAAGTTAGAGACTACTGATAATATGCATGAAAAGGTACTGCAATCTACTAACAATATGTAAACATAGGATATTGTTAGTAAGCTCCAAATAAGCTTTAGATATCTCCATCATTATAATCTGAGTCATTAAAACCTTTGAGGGAATTCCCACTTAAAGAGACCAACTCTGTAGTGACATCACTTTTATCACACAAATCTTTTAGCAGTAATTTTCTTGGCATATTTATAAATATAAAGGAATTAATTGTTAATAATATTACTTAACCATATAATGAGCACTACTATATTTCACACACTGTTTATAAACACTAGGTGAATATAAGGCACTCCTACATTACATATGTCACTGCCAACCTTATAATAACCCTGCAAGGCAGATATTATTTCCTCTTGTTGCAGATTAGGAGCCTAAGTGGTCAGAAAAGTGCCACAGTTAAATATCTGGGAGAGCTGAAATTCCAGTCCAAGCCTGTCTGACCTCAAACCCTATGATCATATATTATGTTGCCCAAAAGAAAATACCACTGAGTTCTTAATATGAGTGGCACACTGTGTTAGGAACCATGGGAAAGGCTGGGCATGGTGGCTCATGCTTATAATCCCAACACTTTGGGAGACCTAGGCAGGTGGATCACAAGGTCAGGAGTTCGAGACCAGTCTGACCAACATGGTGAAACCCCGTCAATACTGAAAATACAAAAAGTAGCTGGGCGTAGTAGCACATGGCATGCAATCCTAGCTACTCAGGAGGCTGAGGCAGGAGAATGATTGAACCCGGGAGGTGGAGGTTACAGTGAGCCAAGATCGCACTACTATTGCACTCCAGCCTGGGCTACAGAGTAGACTCCATCTCAATAAAAGGAAAAAGGAACCTTGGGAAAGACAGAAAAAAAAGAACTTAGTGAGTCAGGTAGCTGTAGCTTTTTAAAATGTACTTTTTCATCCATCCATCCATCCATCCATCCATCCATCCATCCATCCATTCATTCATTCATCTACCCATCCCTCTACCCATCTATTTTCTTTCCTCCCCCTCTACATTTATACTTATGGTCAAACATATCACTTCCCCAGATAAGAGCCCCAGCTTAGCACTCTAAAATGCTGGTGGCATTAAATTAGGTAATGAATGTGAAAGTGACTAGAAAATTCTGAAAACAAATTTGCAATGTTATTATCCAGTTGTCATCCTTTTGGATTCTCCTAAAGTCATGTTTAAATTAGGTAGATTTATATATTACTTGTACCTTTGAAAATAAATATATCCTTTAGTGATTCTAATGATTTTTAACTATTCTGATTCCTTCTGCATTTTTATGATATCATCGTCTAGAGAATTAATTGATCAAAAATAAAGGGAGTATTTCTCTTTATTAAGACCTAAAATGATCACTTTGGTTCCTTTGTGATGCTCTGAATGAAAAATTCACAACTCTAAGAATAAAAGTTTTCCAGGTTTTTTTTTTAACAGCTAAAAACATTTCTTTTAGTTTACACCAAAGAGAAATTCCAGGTTTGTTTTAATAACATTCCTTTTATTGTCCTCATAAACCAGTATTAAGTAATAGTCATATTATTAAGTAATATTTCTGCAATGAATTTTCAGTCCTCTGATGATAGGGTTTTTTTTTTTTTCTTTTGTTTCAAAAGTTGAAGCAATCTTATGAAGAGTAGTCAAAAAGAAATTAATTTAGGGAAACATTTCAAAGATTCCCTGGTCATTGCTTTCAAAGTTTAGATGACCCAAGTAACGGACAATGTTGACATCTAGTTATAACTTCAGTGTGGGCAGGCAGGCATCTTCTATTCTCTAATAATGATGCTACAGAATGTTAAACAGGCGTAAGTTCTCAAATCTGAGCATGAGGTACAAAATTTTAAAGATAATCTCATGCTTTTGATTCATTCCAGTGTTTTAACTTACATAAATTATCTTGGGGAATATTGTGGCTCAAGCTTGTGGCTGAAGTTGATCAAGCCCTTCTTTTGATGAGTAAGTGAATAAAGGGATACCCATGTCTGCTCAGAACCATTTTTGGCCTGACCTTGTGAATAGCACAGATATGCCCCCTATAGTCTTGACCTAAAGAAATATAAAAAATGGCAGCATCTCATTCTGTCACCTCCACTGAGATGCCTACAACAGGATAATGAATTGTATATTATCGGGAAACAATTCATGTAGTCTAAGGGTAAGCAAAACATGTACCACCCTCAACTTTTAATTCATTTTCTCTCACTAATGGTCTCTTTTTATTCAGCATGCTATTGAGGATTTTCCTGAAACCATGACAGAAGGAAGGAAATCTACCTTCAATTATTTATGGTTTAAATAAATGCAAATAAGACTTTCTGGCTTGCTGTGCTGATACTCATTAATAAATATTTCACTGGGTATTAGGAAGATTCAGATGGACTAAATGAGGCTGTTTTTCAATATAAACAAAAGCCCTTGTGTTTTTCACTACTGTGCAGGCTTGATTCTTGTGTCTGGCTTTCATTAAGGCAAATGAATGTTAGATGGGTGCATCAACACAGGGATGGATCCTAGGGGAACCCGAGTCGGCGCGGGGCTCTGCAGTGAAATAATCCTCTAGTTAAACCAAATTTAATCTCATTAGCAGGGTAATTGTGCTGTTAAAGGAAATGGCCAACCAGGTTACAGAGAAACCCACATAGTCTAATTATTCTTTGGCTTCTGTCACTGGAGAACTCTGAGGCAAAAGATGCAGATTTTGTGCTCAGCCTGATATTGTGGTTAAGTGTGAGAAAATTCCAGATCTTACACACGTTGCCAGAACCTGTGCGTGGCATTGGTCGTGTCTTACACACTCTGGGATCCTTTCCTATATAAATTAACACACCAGTAATATACAAGTTCCTGTCATGTTGCTTCTTTTTCTTTATTTTTATTATTATTATTTTTTTGAGACAGAGTTTCACTCTTGTTTCCCAGGCTGGAGGACAATGGTGCGATCTCAGCTCAACCTCTGCCTCCCAGATTCAAGCGATTCTCCTGCCTCAGCCTCCCAAGTGGCTTGGATTACAGCATGCACCAGCATGCCCAGCTAATTTTGTATTTATAGTAGAGACTGGGTTTCAACATGTTGGTCAGGCTGGTCTCGAACTTCTGACCTCAGGTGGTCCACCCACCTCAACCTCCCAAAGTGCTGGGATTACAGGCATGAGCATAGACATTTTGCCCACCCACTTTTCCAACAACACATTAGACTTTGCTAGTGTTTTAAAACTGTTCACGATATAGTAGTGCAACAGAAAGTTCTAAAACTACCAAAATAAAACTTAGTTACAAAAAATAAGCCTTTTCAGATATTTTTTATTGCATTTTAGGTTTTGGGGTTCATGTGCAGAACATGCAAGATAGTTGCATAGGTACACATGTGGCTGTGTGATTTGCTGCCTTCCTCCCCTTCACTCACATCTGGCATTTCTCCCCATGCTATCTCTCCCCAACTCCCCCGCTCCGCTGTCTCTCCCCTATTCCCCCCAATATACCCCAGTGTGTAGTGTTCCCCTCCCTGTGTCCCTGTGTTCTCATTGTTCATCACCCGCCTATGAGTGAGAACATGCGGTATTTCATTTTCTGTTCTTGTGTCACATTGCTGAGAATGATGTTCTCCAGATTAATCCATGTCCCTACAAAGGACACGAACTCATCGTTTTTGATTGCTGCATAATATTCCATGGTGTATATGTGCCACATTTTCCCAGTCCAGTCTATTGTCAATGGGCATTTGTCCATGGTGTATATGTGCCACATTTTCCCAGTCCAGTCTATTGTCAATGGGCATTTGGGTAGGTTCCAGGTCTTTGCTATTGTAAACAGTCTTGCAGTGAACATTCGTGTGCATGTGTCCTTATAGTAGAACGATTTATAGTCCTTTGGATATATACCCAGTAATGGGATTGCTGGGTCAAATGGAATTTCTATTTCTAGGTCCTTGAGGAATCGCCACGCTGTCTTCCACAATGGTTGAACTAATTTACACTCCCACCAGCAGTGTAAAAGTGTTCCTATTTCTCCACATCCTCTCCAGCATCTGTTGTCTCCAGACTTTTTAATGATTGCCATTCTAACTGGCGTGAGATGGTATCTCAATGTGGTTTTGATTTGCATTTCTCTAATGGCCAGTGATGATGAGCATTTTTTCATATGTTTGTTGGCCTCATGTATGCCTTCTTTTGTAAAGTGTCTGTTCATATCCTTTGCCCATTTTTGAATGGGCTTTTTTGTTTTTTTCTTGTAAATCTATTTTAGTTCTTCGTAAATTCTGGATATCAGCCCTTTGTCAGATGGGTAAACTGCAAAAAATTTTTTCCATTCTGTTGGTTGTGGATTCACTCTAATGACTGTTTCTTTTGCTGTGCAGAAGCTGTGGAGTTTGACTAGGTCCTATTTGTCTATTTCGGCTTTTGTCGCCAATGCTGTTGCTGTTTTGGTCATGAAGTCCTTGCCTACTCCTATGTCCTGAATGGTTTTGCTTAGATTTTCTTCTAGGGTTTTTATGGTGCCAGGTCTTATGTTTAAGTCTTTAATCCATCTGGAGTTAATTTTAGTGTAAGGAGTCCAGTTTCTGCTTTCTGCACATGGCTAGCCAGTTTTCCCAACACCATTTATTAAACAGGGAATCCTTTCCCCATTGCTTGTTTTTGTCAGGTTTATCCAACATTGTATGGTTGTAGATATGTTGTGTTGCCTCCAATGCCTCTGTTCTGTTCCATTGATCCATATCTCTGTTTTGGTACCAGTACCATGCTGTTTTGATTACTGTAGCCTTGTAGTATAGTTTGAAGTCCAGTAGTGTGATGCCTCCCGCTGTGTTCTTTTTGCTTAGAATTGACTTGGCTATGCGGGCTCTCTTTTGGTTCCATATGAAGTTTAAGGTGGTTTTTTCCAGTTCTGTGAAGAAGGTCATTGATAGCTTGATGGGGATAGCATTGAATCTGTAAATTACTTTGGGCAGTATGGCCATTTTCATGGTATTGATTCTTCCTAACCATGAACATGGAATGTTTTTCCATCTGTTTGTGTCCTCTCTTATTTCGTTGAGCCGTGGTTTGTAGTTCTCCTTGAATAGGTCCTTTACATTCCTTGTTGTATTCCTAGGTATTTTATTCTCTTTGTAGCAATTGTGAATGGCAGTTCATTCTTGATTTGGCTCTCTTTAAGTCTGTTATTGGTGTATAGGACTGCTTGTGATTTTTGCACATGGATTTTATATTCTGACACTTTGCTGAAGTTGCTTATCAGTTTCAGGAGTTTTTGGGCTGAGACGATGGGGTCTTCTAGATATACTATCATGTCATCTGCAAATAGAGACAATTTGGCTTCCTCCTTTCCTAGTTGAATACCCTTTATTTCTTTTTCTTGCCTGATTGCTCTGGCTAGAACTTCCAGTACCATATTGAATAGGAGTGGTGAGAGAGGGCATTCTTGTCTAGTGCCAGATTTCAAAGGGAATGCTTCCAGTTTTTGCCCATTCAGTATGATATTGGCTGTTGGTTTGTCATAAATAGCTTTTATTATTTTGAGATACGTTCCATCAATACAGAGTTTATTGAGGGTTTTTAGCATAAAGGGCGGTTGAATTTTGTCAAATGCCTTCTCTGTATCAATTGAGATAATCATGTGGTTTTTGTTTTTGGTTCTGTTTATGTGGTGAATTACGTTTATAGACTTGCATATGTTGAACCAGCCTTGCATCCCCAGGATGAATCCTACTTGATCATGGTGGTAAGCTTTTTGCTGTGCTGGTGCAATCGGCTTGCCAGTATTTTATTGAAGATATTTGTGTCTGTGTTCATCATGGATATTGGCCTGAAGTTTTCTTTTCTTGTTGAGTCTCTGCCAGATTTTGGTATCAGGATGATGTTGGTCTCATAAAATGATTTGGGAAGGATTCCCTCTTTTTGGATTATTTGGAATAGTTTCAAGAGGAATGGTAACAGTTTCTCTTTGTGTGTCTGGTAGAATTTGGCTGTGAATCCATCTGGACCTAGGCTTTTTTTTGTTTGGTAGGCTCTTAATTGCTGCCTCAACGTCAGATCTTGTTATTGGTCTATTCAGGGTTTCAACTTCTTCCTGGTTTAGGCTTGGGAGGAGGCAAGTGTCCAGGAATTTATCCATTTCTTCCAGGTTTACTAGTTTATGTGCATAGAGTTGTTTGTAATATTCTCTGATGATGGTTTGAGTTTCTGTGGAATCTGTGGTGAATTCCTCTTTATCGTTTTTTATTGCATCTATTTGGTTATTCTCTCTTTTCTTCTTTATTAATCTGGCTAGTGGTCTGTCTATTTTGTTGATGTTTTCAGAAAAACCAGTTCTTAGAATTATTGATTTTTTGAAGGGTTTTTCGTGTCTCTGTCTCCTTCAGTTCTGCTCTAATCTTAGTTATTTCTTGTCTTCTCCTCTAGCTCTTTCAATTTTGATGATCAGGTGTCAATTTTGGATCTCTCCATTCTTCTCATGTGGACACTTGTTGCCATATATTTTCCTCAAGAGAATGCTTTAAATGTGTCCCAGAGATTCTGGTATGTTGTGTCTTCATTCTCGTTGGTTTCAAAGAACTTCTTTATTTCTGCTTTCATTTCTTTGTTTATCCAGTCAACATTCAAGAGCCAGTTGTTCAGTTTCCATGAAGCTGTGCGGTTCTGAGTTAGCTTCTGAATTCTGAGTTCTAACTTGATTGCACTGTGATCTGAGAGACTGTTGGTTATGATTTCAGTTGTTTTGCATTTGCTGAGGAGTGATTTACTTCCAATTATGTGGTCAATTTTAGAGTAGGTGTGATGTGGTGCTGAGAAGAATGTATATCCTGTGGATTTGGGTGAAGAGTTCTGTAAATGTGTATCAGGTTTGCTTGTTCCAAGTCTGAGTTCAAGTCCTGGATATTCTTGTTAATTTTCTGTCTGGTTGATCTGTCTAATATTGACAGTGGAGTGTTAAAGTCTCCCACTATTATTGTGTGGGGGTCTAAGTCTCTTTGTAAGTCATTAAGAAGTTGCCTTATATATCTGGGTGCTCTTGTATTGGGTCCATATATATTTAGGATCATTAGCTCTTCTTGTTGTATCGATCCTTTTACCATTATGTAATGTCCTTCTTTGTCTCTTTTGCTCTTTGTTGCTTTCAAGTCTATATTATCAGAGATGAGAATTGCAACTCCTGCTTTTTTTTTGCTCTCCATTTACTTGGTAAATCTTCCTCCATCCCTTTATTTTGAGCCTTTATGTATCCTTGAATGTGAGATGGGTTTCCTGGATACAGCACACTGATGTGTTTTGGCTTTTTATCCAATTTGCCAGTCTGTGTCTTTTGATTGGTGCATTTAGCCATTTACATTTAGGGTTAATATTGTTATGTGTGAATTTGATACTGCCATTTTGATGCTAGCTGGCTGTTTTGCCTGTTAGTTGATGCAGATTCTTCATTTTGTTGATGCTCTTTAGCATTTGGTTTGTTTTTGGAGTGGCTGGTACTGGTTGTTCCTTTCTATGTATAGTACCTGTTTCAGGAGCTCTTGTAAAGCAGGCCTGGTGGTGACAAAATCTCTGAGTCTTTGCTTGTTGGCAAAAGATTTTATTTTTCCTTCACTTATGAAGCTTAGTTTGGCTGGATATGAAATTCTGTGTTGAAAGTTCTTTTCTTTCAGGATGTTGATTGAATATCAGCCCCCACTCTCTTCTGGCTTGTAGGGTTTCTGCCGAGAGATCTGCTGTGAGTCTGATGGGTTTCCCTTTGTGGGTAACCTGACATTTCTCTCTGGCTGCCTGTAGCATTTTCTCCTTCGTTTCAACCCTGGTGAATCTGATGATTATGTGTCTTGGGGTTGCTCTTTTTGAGGAATATCTTTGTGGTGTTCTCTGTATTTCCTGGATTTGAATATTGGCCTGCCTTGGTATGTTGGGGAAGTTTTCCTGGATAATATCCTGAAGTGTTTTCCAGCTTGGATTCATTCTCTTCGTCACATTCAGGTACACCTATCAAATGTAGATTAGGTCTCTTCACATAGTCCCACATTTCTTGGAGACTTTGTTCATTCCTTTTTGCACTTTTTTCTCTAATCTTGCTTTCTTGTTTTATTTCGTTGAGTTGATCTTCGACCTCTGATATCCTTTCTTCCACTTGGTCAATTCGGCTGTTGAAACTTGTGCATGCTTCGCAAAGTTCTTGTGTTATGTTTTTCAGTACCATCAGTTCACTCATATTCCTCTCTAAGTTGTCCATTCTTGTTATCATTTTATCAAATCTTTTTTCAAGGTTCTTAGTTTCTTTGCGTTGACTTAGAACAGGTTCTTTTAGCTCACAGAAGTTTCTCATTACCCACCTTCTAAAGTCTGATTCCGTCATTTCATCACACTCATTCTCCATCCAGCTTTGTTCCCTTGCTGATGAGGAGTTGTGATCCCTTGTAGGAGGCGAGATGTTCTGGTTTCAGGTGTTTTCCTCCTTTTTGCACTGGTTTCTTCCCATCTTTGTGGGTTTATCCACCTGTCATCTGTGTAGCTGCTGATTTTCAGATTGGGTCTCTGAATGGACGTCCTGATTGTTGATGATGAAGTTATTTCTGTTTTTTAGTTTTCCTTCTAACAGTCTGGCCCCTCTGCTTTAGGACTGTTGAGGTCCACTCCAGGCCGTGCTTGCCTGGGGGTCACCTGCAGCAGCTGCAGAGCAGTAAGGGTTGCTACCAGTTTCTTCTTCTGCTATCTTTGTCCTAAAATGATGCCTGCTAAATGTCAGTCTGATCAGTCCTTTGTGAGGTGACTCTTTAGATATACGGGGGTCAGGGAGCTGCTTGAGGAGACAGTCTGTTCTTTATAGGAGCTCAAGTGCTGAGCTGTGAGCTCTGTTGTTCATTCAGAGCTGCTAGGAAGGTACGTTTAAGTCTACTGCAGCAGAACTCATAAACCCCCGTTTTTTTCCCCAGGTGCTTTGTCCCAGAGGTTTAAAGCTTTATTTATGGTATCCATTGCGTTGCTTTCTTCCCCCGCCTCCCCGGGCTGTCCTGCCCAGCAAGGGGGCAGCCTCGTCACTGCCTGTAGAGGTTTTGCTGAGCCTCTGCTGTGGGTTCTGCCCTGCTGCTGGCTCCGCCCTGCTGCCATTTGTATTTCCCTGCAGTCCTGTTTATATGGGTGTTGTTAGAACTGCCACGGCAATGTTGGCCCGCCTCTGTAGTGGCGGTCTCTCTCTGTTATGGCGGGTTGCCTCGGCAACGGCAGGCTGCGTCAGCAATGGCAGACTTCCTCTGTAGGGGTTGAGTGTCTCGGTAATGGTGGACGCCCCTCCCCTACAGAGCTGTGTTGTCCCAGTTCTAGCTGTGCTTGCTGTGAAACTCTCAACCCCGAGCATTTCCAAATGCTGTTTGTTTTTGTGGGCGTGGGACCCGCCTGATCACCTGGCTCCCTGCCTCAGAGCCCCTTGTTTTTTTTAAGTTGAATGGTTGACTCTCTTCCAGGTGTTCCAGTCGCCTGCTGAAAGGGCTCCGGGATCTGTGTGATTTCCTGTGCAGCAACCCACTGCACCGGCTGAAACAACGTGGCTGCCCGGGAATCTCCTGGCCTGCTTAATGTTTGAGTTCCATTTAATCAGATGAATGGGCTAATCTGCCTTCCCGGATCTCGAATTGCCTGTTTAACAGGGCAACCAGACCAGTGTATTTTGTACAAAGAGCCGCTGCACTGTGGCGCCGGCCGAAACAGTCGTGCTGGCCGAAACAGCTGCGCCAGCCAAAACAGTCATTCTGGTGACTTGTGGGGCTCCTCCACCTGGGAATCTCCTGGTCTGTGGGCAATAAAGATCCGTCTAGAAATATGGCGTCCACTCACCCGCTACGCTTTCACTGGTAGCTGCAATCCTGACCTGCTCCTAACAGCGCCATCTTCCTTCCCCCCATTTTTTCATATTTCTGCTCCTTGGGAAATTTTCTAGAATCTGTGAATCTGTAATCATGTATTTTACATTCCTCTGAATTTACAGGCATTATGGGCTTTGCCATTTTTAGGATGTGGTATAGAAGAAAGAACGGTGGACTAATTAGGAACCAGATCTGGCTTCAAGATACAGTCCGAAAGCTTGATAGCAGTGTGACCTTCAGCAAATTACTTATCTTATCTGAACTGTAATTTCCTCATATGTTAAATGGAAATAATTATCACTGTCAAAACAGCCCCCAAAGCAGAATGAGGTTCAAGTATGTGAAAGTCTTTTGTACCTGCTAATATGCACTATAGACATGAGCAATAATCATGCATCCACTTGACTTATATGACTTGGCATTCATATCTTCTAGGGCACAGCTTACATATGGTCAGTAAGTGTTAGTTGAATTAATTAATTACTTAGATGTTTGGTTGACTTACTGTCATGTTTCAGGTTGTTGCTGGGATATTACATGAATAATTATTGCTGAGAATTTGTCAAAACAGTAAAATGGATGCTGCTCCATATTTTTTAAAAAGAGAAAATAGGCCAGGCGCAGTGGCTCACACCTGTAATCCCAGCACTTTGAGAGTCTGACACCTGCAGATCACGAGGTCAGGAGTTCGAGGCTAGCCTGACCAACGTGGCAAAACCCCATCTCTACCAAAAATACAAAAAATCAGCTGGGCCTGGTGGTGGGCACCTGTAATCCCAGCTGCTTGGGAGGCTGAGGCAGGAGAATCACTTGAACCTGGGAGGCAGAGGTTTCAGTGAGCCAAGATCGCACTACTGCACTCCAGCCTAGGCAACAAGAGCAAAGCTCTATCTCAAAAAAAAAAAAAAAAAAAACGAGAGAGAGAGAGAATACAGTGAATACCTCCTATCCAAGAAGGGCTTATTATATTGCTACCAAAACAAGAAATGCATGTGGGAAATGACCAAAAAAAAACCACTTTTAAAGACATTAATAAGTAGATGGAATAAGTATGAATCCTTTGAAGTAATGAACCGAATACATAAAAGGTAAATTTAAATCTAACTTTTGTGCTTGTGGCTGTCATGCCCCGTTGCCATAATTTTTCATTGTCAACCTTACAAAAATGAACAATTTTATGAATGTTGTCATATTTAAAATAAACTGTGTTAGAACTGGCTGCCAATATGACTGGAAATTTTTTCACAAGTTTGAGCCAAAGTAGTTTTCTGAAATAATTTTTCCCATTAAGATGTACTTTGTATTTGTGTTACGATAAAGCATGTATTCCTTGAATGTTTCCGTTACTTTGAAAACAGGAAATGTTTCTCAAATGGAACCAGGGCTTTTACTGGGATGGTGGTGGTGGTGTTTCATGTACATATGACTTCTACAGGTTTTTCTATCTGTTGCGTATTCAGCTGAGTGTAATATACTGAGCAGAGTCACCTGATTGCAGACATTGACTCTTGCTTGGACAGCTGTTTTATCTTCTTTGGGTTTTAGGAATTTGTCATCAATGTAATCCAAAAGAATATCAGTTCTGCAGGAACTGATAATATTGTAATCAAAATTCTTCTACAGAGTCTAGTTTTTCTTAGAAAATGATGCATATGCTATCATTTTAATGCCTATACAATTGATAGATACTCACTTGCAAGTAATCAGGCAGGAAGATACCTTTTCTTTATTATCTCATATACAAATACAATAATCTATACTTTTCTATAGCTCAGATTTGTGAGCAGAATTTTTAACTCTGATTTAGCCTTACGGGGATATGAAAATGTAAGTAAAATAGAATGGTGAAAATACTGAAGTCTTTAATTCCTATCTAATAAGTGGACATATTTATTAAACTAACTATAAAGAAGAATTTACACTGATGCCTCTGGAAGGAACAAAGAGCAGTAAGAATGGAATGCTGGCCGAGAGGGCTTTAAATATTTAGCTTGGTTTACTGTTAGTTCAGTGCTGATGTTAATTTGATGTTGCTCCAACCCATTTTATTATGTTGAAATCCTGAGAGTGTGATATATCAGTAGGTGACCCAAAGTGAGACTCTAAAAGGCAATAATCTCTTTTAAGTAGGAAAGGGCTCTGGAAGAGGGAAATTTGAGAGGAAATTGGAAGCACTGTAGAAAAATAACCATGAAGACTGTTGCAAGATAATTGTAGATATCGTTCAGGCAAAGTGTAGATGTGGGAGCAGAGAAAGAAACTAATAGTAATAGAAGATTATCCTGGCTTACCTGAATTAATGATCAAGTATGTGAATACAGGAAAACAAAAATAGACAAGTTTAAGGGACAAGACTCATATCATAATTGTTATTGTCTGTCTATGACTCATATCATTAGTGACTGCTTTTTTCTTAGGGGACTATGCATTCAGAACACTTTGTCAGTTAAGTGATAGTAAATATAAGAGTGGAATAAGAAAGAATCATAAGCTAAATTCAGCAATAAGGGTAGTTGCCAAATTGGCTCATTAGAAATCATTCAAACTGAGTTTTCCAAAGCATTCATTTATTAAACGTATTGAAATCCTGTTGAAAAAGAGTGGAAGAACCATAGAACCTGTTTGTTTCTTCCAGACAATATGTACTATAATTTTATCCCAGTAGGTACACAAGTCAGTTGTGTTTTCAACATATGAACTACTTCCAATCTGACTTCTGTTATTGACATCTGAGTAATGTTCAACTTAGGCCAGCTTCGCTAAATTTCACATTTGAGGAAAGGACCAAGTTTTAATTTGTGGATAGTTTGCCTTGAAAACGCCTCATACTGATATGTTTAACATAGTATATGCATCATTTAGCTTCACAACTTTATTTTCTTTCACCATCTCTGCTCCTTATCTTGCATAGCCAGCCATTTTTCATTCCTAAAACATAGCCTTAAAATAATCTGTGTATTGTAACCCCTTTAAGAAGGACTAGCCTTTAAAGACCAGCCTAAACAAGCTGTAAAAATAACTTAACATTATTTATTAAAACAATGTATTAATGATATCCCCTGTACTTGATACAGTGTTAGGTGTTTCAGGTGTGAATCAAAGATGTACAAAGCACAGTTGCTGCTCAGAAGGAACTTAATTCTGCTAAGAGAGAAAAACAGGTAGAAAAAAACTAATGCTAGGAAGTAATGAAGTAAAATAGTTCAAATACATAACGCAGTTTTAAAGACATCAGGGAAAACTTTGTGAGTGACTTAGTTTTGAAGTGGTTCTTGAAGAAAGGCTATTGTGAAAATGATAAATTTTCAAACCTCCTCTAGCTGATTTGCCACAATTTAGAAAATGTAAGGGGACACTAGAACTAGGCCACATGATCATTATAAGAAAAGACAAGTACTTAAAAAAATGCAGAGAGTACGAGGAACTCAAAGTTTGCTAATGAGTAGAAGCAGAACTAATGTTAGACTTATTTCTTGAGTTCCTTGAGTACCTACTAGATACCAAACATTATCTACCATGAAAAAGATGTGTTCCCTCTTTTCAAGATGTTTAAAAACTAGTCGGGAATACAGATACCACCAAAGCAGAATTCTGTGGACTTGGGGTGGTGTGGTGGCATAGTAAAAGGGCATTTAGTGTACACTTAGGGGAGAAGGGCCTCTGGAGGAAGTGGCCTAAGCTAGTGGCTACAGGACAAGTGACAGGAAACAGATATGGGGAGAGTGTTCTAGGTAGAAGGACCAGCATGTGCAGAGACCATGCTGGAGGCAAGAGGAAGCAAGGCATGTTTTAGGAAACTGTGTGTAGTGCTATATTCTTTGCTTTAGTGAAATTGACTAAATAGTTACATGTTACACAACTTGAAGGAAGAAGGGATGGAAGAAGGAAAAAACAGGAGATTATTTTAGGGGGGCCTGGGAAAAGTTTTGCCTTACTTTAATTTCTGTCTATTCACCTGCATCATCCTATTTTATAAGAACCCGATTTAGTATGTGAGTGTTACAAATGGAGGCACAGGAATGTCTACCCGAGTTCCAGCAATAAACTACTTGAACACTATTCATACATATGCTAAGTGGGTGGTAGCTCCTGGGGCATAATTCTTTCACTGTAGGTGCCAGCCTTTCAGCATAAGGAGTAATAAATCAGTGAAGGGGTAAACAAGTAGAGAAATGTGTGAACTTAAGATTTAATATAAAGAGAATGTCTGTACATCTAGAATCTTCTTGTATGAATAGCAAGGCTGAAGAAAAAGTGAAAGATGAGTTTTAAGCTTGAGCTTAGGGAACTGGAATGATTATGATACAAAAAGAGAGAAAGTAGGAGGAGAGGATTGAAATGATAATGGGAGTGCAGCAGGAAAGAGCTCCATATTGGACAGAGTTTGAGTTATCAGAAGGACATCATTTGAATGTATCTATCAAGTGTGGAAATGCAGGTCAGAAGCAAGACGTCAGGGCTGGAGATAATATTTGTTTTATTTTAAGAGAAATAATTCAATCTTTGATATAGTCAATGCTTATATTTAGCACTATGATGGCCCTCACCATTCACACAAGGTCTCACTACCCCAGCACGCACTTTAGGGTTTCCAGCATCGACTTAAGTCTGTTGATTGTCATCCCCTTACCTGCCCGCCTCTGGAGTTCACCTGCGGGTGGACCTTTGAGAGGCAGCGATGTTAGAGAACTACATTGGAAAGAGTGATGAAGTCAGGCATGGCATCTGGAGACACACTGTCTAAGGCCAAATTTTGGCCCCGTCCCTTACTAGTTGTATGACCTTGGGAACGTAACTTCATCTTTCTGTGCCTTGCTGTCTTCTTCCAAATGGCAATTCTAAAAGTATCTAATTTCAGTGTTGTAAGGAATATGTGAAGCAAAGCATGGTGATTACTTAAAACAATGCTGGCCTGTACAATTGGTCCTCTAACAACACTGATTTGAATTGTGCATGTCCACTGCTATGCAAATTTTCTTAAATAAATACAGTGGGCCCTCATATCGAGGGTTCTGCATCCTTAACCAAATGCAGATCAAAAAATCAGCTTTCACAGCATGTGAAATCGGAAGATACAGAGGGCCGATTTTCATATATGCAGGTTCTGCAGGGCCGACTGCAGGACTGGAGTGTGCACAGACGCAGGTGGTCTTGGAACCAGTCCCCCAGGGATAGTGAAAGATGAATATAATAAGAACAATGTAACTGTCAGCTGTTAATGTTACTGCTATTTTTTCAGCTGCTCAGTTTTATCACATGTAAAATGGAGATAGTAAAAGCGCAGTCCTCACAGAGTGTGAAAATCACATAAAAGAATCCCTATAACACTCTTTGATTGGGACATGGTAAAGGCTCCATGGGTGTAAGCAATTATTAATCCAGCTCCTAGCAACAGGTAGAAGCCTTGCCAGATTATCCTATGTCTTGCATTATAGTGTCTGAAGGCCAAACTGATACTGGGTGCCTAAAACAGAGTTTATTTAAGGTGACAACGTAAGTTCCCAGGTGTATGAGAGACATTTTCTAATAAGTTGCAATTTTTCTTGGAAAATTTTGGTGTATGAGAGACATTTTCTAATAAGTTGCAATTTTTTTGGAAAATTTTCTGACAGCGTTATCTTCTGTTAAAACACGCGCGCGCGCACACACACACACGAGGTTGTTTTACTGTAAGATAAATGGAAAGGATAAAAACAAAATTCCAGACCTATTGGAAAAGCAGGATTATTATTTTGTTCTCTGAGTTTTGTGTCAGCAGCCCTTACTTACTGATTTATATAATTTTTGGTTTAAAAAGATTCTTTGATATTAAGGGTTAGAGTTTAAGTCACTTCAATTTCCAAATCATATGCTTAAAAAATTTAACAGCTGTCATTTTTAAGAGGCTTACTTCATTTTACCTAAAGTGCTGTTCAGTCTGGAGGGAACACTTAACTGTAGTCACAAATCACTTGCAATATACTCATGGTAAGATTTTTTTTTAAAGTTAAATTTGTTTGTAAGCCTATGGAGTCTAAATTTTGTAGATAATATTCTCTCTCCCTTTATTTAATGATTTTTACCCCTTTTGTCCTCTACTCCTAGACATGAATTTCATACATTACAAATAAGAGCACCCAAATCCCTTTTTATTTGATTAGGGAAATAAATTGCCTCCTATGGGTATAGGCTGAGGACATGATTGGGCTCTGCAGTGATGAGCTTATTTTGCACTTTTACACGGAAAATCTTTATATACAAAAGGCACAGGTAGTAGTTTACACTCAGCATGAACAATTACAGCCTGTTGTGAGAGCGCCTTTTCCTGATGTGCCATTGGCTCACTCCCATGAATTAAGAGGCAAATGTGCTCCAAAGTGCATTAACCTTTATGGATTTTTCTTCGGTTTTCATGTTCCACTGATTTATGGTCTTAAATATGCCTGTTGCTGCTGTTTCTGAATGAATCCCTTGTAAATCATTTCTAAATGATCTTTTTCGACTTAGATAATACAAGTAAGTTGAATATATCTCAAATCAATTCCTTTGAGGCTTCTTTCCTTCTTTGCCCAAGTCGTTTTCCAGTTTGCTCTGTGTCTTAAATGTCATACCTGAGAGCGGTTGAGTGAGTAAGAAATATATCTTAAAGGAGCCCTGTTTGCTGGGAGTGCCTTCTTTCTGCAGACCGAGTTGTTCCCAGACTTTGGCATGGCCTCACTTGGGTTTGATTATCAAGGCCCATTTATCATCTGAGTATAGTTAACTGGTCACAGTTCTTTGTACAACGATGGGCCCATGTCTGGGGGTGGATTTTATTATGAGTTGTAGGTTGATTTTTTTTTTTTTACATATAAATCTAGCATGGTAGGGATTTTTGAATATACTGTGTTCTGATAAAAGTTCATGATTTCCCTTAAGTGGTATGCAGAAAGTGTCATCAGAATGCCCAACTCTGTTATTAGTGCTGCTTGCCATCTTTGTACATAGATCCATATCTCTCCTGTAAAGTTCTGCATTTGACAGTCAATGTTTCATTTTCATTCTGGGTCCAAAGATGATTTCAGTTTGCCAGATTTAGGGGGAAATGTGCATTTTATTTTCTCTTTGTAACTCATGTATCATTCATGCTACAGGCTTGTTATTATTGTTGTTTGCATTCTTTACATCCAACCAAAACTAAAATCAAAGGTACAAAATTCTCATGCAGAATGGTGGCTTTTGTAGCACATGTAATTCATTCATGACTGTGTCACAAACACTATGTCACTATTTATTGCTAATTAAAATTTTATCATATGCATTTATACACAATCTGTGTCATATAACAATATTAAATGTACCTTTATTAAATGTGACAGTACAGGATTGGCACAAGGAGGATGGTACTGTGTGGACTTCTTTCTGAACATGCAAAGCTTCTGCAGACCTGTAAATGTCATACAACTTTTCACATAGGTATCTTGGACTAAAATGGAGATAAGAGAATTCAGATTTTTTTTTAGTCTTTAAAATTATTAATAGAAGTGATTCACAGCTTCTCAGTGGAGGTAAGGATGGTACATCTCTGCAGACAGTCAAGACTAGATTAGAAAACATATAAGAGGAAATGATATCTTGGACTAAAATGGAGATAAGAGAATTCAGATTTTTTTTTAGTCTTTAAAATTATTAATAGAAGTGATTCACAGCTTCTCAGTGGAGGTAAGGATGGTACATCTCTGCAGACAGTCAAGACTAGATTAGAAAACATATAAGAGGAAATGATATGTTGAGAGATGCGGCAGAATGCGGAAGTCATAAAGGATAATTATCACACATTGCTACTGACTGTTTGTGATACATGGAATCAGCAGCAGAATTCCCAGGCATTCTCGGTATCCATATTAATGTGTACGTTATTTATCCTAAACTACCAAATTATATGTGGTAATATACAGCAAAGTCAGGAAATAGCGAAATGAAAAGTTTACATTGCATGATACAGATTATACATATATAAATGTATACATTTAAAAATGTAATTAGCAATAAACAGTGAAAAAGTAATTCACATGCATGAATTACTTGTTTTAAAACCAGAATCCTGAATTTGAATGTTCTGAAATTTGTACCTTTGATTTTGTATTTTGGTTTTATGAAAATGATGTGCTCTCATGATTAGATTCAGGTTATGCATTTTTCAGCAAGAATAACAGAGAACAATACTGTTTTTCTTTATATGAGGAGGCACATGATATCCATTTTGTCCTATTATTAGTGATGTTGGCCATCAAATTTTAAAAGCTTTTTAGGGTATGAATGTAAGGATTACTTATTTAATAAGCAATTATTTTTATTCAAATAAATAAAATATCACTGCTTTCATTCCAGCTTCTACAATACGATACAGGCCCTCTCTGTTCAAGGATATGTCCTGCTGGTACCGGCCACAATTCTTGGCTGAGATGAAATGGAAGAAATGGAGCTGTACAGTGAAACAGAATTTGTGATAAGACTGGGCTAAGTGAGGGATGCTTGAGTGAAATTTTAATTAGTTTATGATTTCCCTGGATAGCAATCAAATCAAGATTAAAAATTTGAAAATATTGGGTGAAATGTTGGTAGTGAGTGCTCATGTGCGCATTCCAAAAGACATATAACTTGCTGCAAGAAAGTAAATTCAACAGCACAGGTGTTGCATGTGTACATACTTTTAGAGGGCTCTTAGTTGAGAATCTGAAAATGAAAGCTTCAATCAAATATTTACAAATATTAGAATTTAGGAAATAAGATCCACACTTTGAACATTCTAAAGGAGTGAGAATCAGCTGCATGCTCTGCTTTGTCTCTTGGTTTCTCCTAGCTTAGGTTTAGGAGGCTAATCTGAATAAAGATCTTCAAAATCCCGTGATGAGATACTCTCCGTGCAGCATTATGTATACCCTTTTCTTTGACTCTCATAGTCTCTTCCTCCATATACACAGATGGACCTCTACTTTGTGTATGCCTGCTTATCATTTACAGGGACAGGAATTTCCTGATGTAAAAGCACTTCACACAGTTAAACAATGCTCTTTTGACAGGGTTCCATCTATGTTCTAACTAAACTTTGAAGTGAAGTATTTTCTTTTCTAATGAGATTCTTTTCACTGTTAAAAATTCAATGTTTTCATACTTCCGTAGAGCTAATGAGGAGCATTGTTGGGAAAATTGGGCTTTTTGATTATTCTCTTCTATACCCTTAACTCTCCCTCTTGTCTCCCATTCAACAGGTCATTTTTAAACACGAGGTGAAAGGGCCCATGCAGTACACTGTGGCAAATTGGGGGAAAAAAAATATAGACTCACCAAAAATGTTGAGGAGCTACTTACAGTATTTTAATTTGTGGAAATAATTGAACGGAAGCAAAATGAAGATGTTCCCTAGTAGATGTTTGGTTAATAATACTGAGTTCATTAGCTTGATACAATGAGTCTGTAATATTCTGTGAAAGAGCAGAATGCAAAGTAGTGTGAACAGCCATATTTCACAAAATATAAAACAGTGTGGAATGTGGATAATAATGAGAACATCCTCTGTCAATAAGAATTACTGGTTTCTTTTTTTTGAGACAGAGTTTTGCTCTTATTACCCAGGCTGGAGTGCAATGGCACGATCTCGGCTCACCGCAACCTCTGCCTCCTGGGTGCAGGCAATTCTCCTGCCTCAGCCTCCTGAGTAGCTGGGATTACAGGCACGCGCCACCATGCCCAGCTAATTTTTGTATTTTTTTAAGTAGAGACGGGGTTTCACCATGTTGACCAGGATGGCCTCGATCTCTTGACCTTGTGATCCACCCGCCTTGGCCTCCCAAAGTGCCGGGATTACAGGAGTGAGCCACCGCGCCCAGCCAGAATTACTGGTTTCTAATGGTGGAGAATTACTCTACCATTGGAATGGTGGAGATGCTGGATGATTTTTTTTTTAATTATTGAAAACTATAGTCCAAATTCTCAGTAGAAGGGCATTACAAGACCGTGTCCTAGTTTCAGGAACTATGGGTTATGATCAAAGGATCTGTCAATTATTTGATTTAATATTTTATTCAATAAACATTTCCTGCAAGTCTACTGTGTGCCAGCCGTAGAGTGGTACCACTAGGCATGGAGCATTCAGCAGTTAGCAGTTTACACTTTGCCTCTGGCCACATGGGGTTTTTTGCTCATTACTGCATCCATTTATTAGTGAAATATTCCAAGTATTAACCTAATGGTCTGAATTGCTGGCTAGGGATGACTAGATGGGAAAATAAAGGAGCAAAGTAAAAAAAAAAAAAATGACAAAATATGTCACATTTTTCTCTAATCCCCAGCCTCATCAGAGTTGATGTAAGATAGTAATTCTAAAAACCACAGTGTCACCATTTACTAAGCAGTTACTGTGTGCCAGTCTCTGTTTTGAGTGCTTAATTTTTATTTCCTCATTTAACCATCAAAACAGTCCTGTGAGGTAGGTAGTGGAAGATACAAGTAAAGCTAAGAGAGGCTAAGTAACCTGCTTGAGACTGTGCATTCCAGGTCTAAACCCTGGAAGCCCTACTGTAAGTGTTCCGCTCTTGACCACTCTCCTTCTCTAAGTCATTCCCCTCTGCGGAGTGACAGTGAGTGAGGTTCGCCTCCTGGATGGCCAGGAAGGTTCGTTTACTGTGTCCTTCCTGCTTGTGAAAGGTAGGTTGCCCATTTAATAAAACTACTTTTTTTTTTTCATTTTTATTTTTAATTGAAAAATAGAAATAATATACATTTATGATATCCATGTTTTGAAATATATATACATTATGGGATGGCTACCTTGAACTATGTAATATGTATGACTTCACATACTTATTCTTTATGGTGAAAACACATAAACTCTGCTCTCTTGGTGATTTCTAGTATCTATACATTGTTACTAACTATAGTTACCGCGTTGTACATTGGATCTCTTGATCTCTTGAATTTACTCTGCCTGTAAATTTTGTATTCTTTGATCAACATCTCTTCCCCTCCCCCATCCCTTGGCCACCATTCTACCCATTTTTCACTAAGATAAAGAAGAGACAACATATGAAAAAATGCTCATCATTGGTCATTAGAGAAATGCAAATCAAAACCACATTGAGATACCATCTCATGCTAGTTAGAATGGTGATCATTAAAAAATCTGGAGACAGCAGATGCTGGAGAGGCTATGGAGAAATAGGAACACTTTTATACTGTTGGTGGGAGTGTAAATGAGTTCAACCATTATGGAAGACAGTGTGGCGATTCCTCAAGGATCTAGAAATAGAAATTCCATTTGACCCATCAATCCCATTACTGGGTATATACCCAAAGGATTATAAATCATCCTAGTATAAAGGCACATGCACACGGATGTTCATTACAGCTCTGTTTACAATATCAAAGACCTGGAACCAACCCAACTGCCCATCAGTGATAGACTGGACAAGGCAAATGTGACACATATACACCATGGAATTCTATGCAACCATAAAAAACGACGAGTTCATGTCCTTTGTAGAGACATGGATGAATCTAGAAACCATCATTCTCAGCAAACTGACACAAGTACTGAAAACCAAACACCACATGATTTCACTCATAGGTGGGTGGTGAACAATGAGAACACTTGGGCACAGGGAAGGGAACAACACTCACAGGACTAGGTGGTGGGGGTGGAGGGGAGTGGAGCAGAGGGACAGCAGGAAGTGGGGGCAGGGGTGGAGAGGATAGGGAGGGATAACACCGGGAGAAATGCCAGATGTAGGCGACAGGGTGGCATGGGCATGGAGACAGCAAACTACCAAGGTAGGTATGCACCTATGCAACAGTCCAGCATACAATAAAAAAAAAAGAAAAGGAAGAGATTGGTGAAGAAGCGTTAATTTTTCTCTTTAATTCTCACCCACTTGTTTTGTGCTTCTGCACAGTGAGGTCCCTTGCAGCTCTGAAAGCAGATTTGGAAACATGTTGAATGAGTCCCCTCCAGTTAGGGCTGACAGCGTCAACCTGGATGTGTCATGTGAGATGGATGTGTATGCTCTAGGGAATAAACAATTTGAATTTGAAAGAAATCACTCAGCCAGGAGCGAGGGGGGCCCCTCTGTCTGTGCTGCTCAGTGCAGTTCATATTTCAGGAACACCAATGGCAAATAGGGGACCAGGAAAAAAGAAAATGAGGCTAATTTAGAGTCTTCTGCCCATCTGCATAGGAGCAGATTGACTAGTAAAAGTTTTGTTCTAATCTTAAATATTTTGAAAATGTAGGAAAAACTCAGAAAACTCTTTTCCAAAGTCCCTTTGAAGAAAATAGAGATTCTGATCATTAATTCTCATAATATTAAAAAATCACAAAGAGTTTTGGTGTATTTACTAATTAGCAAATTAACAACAGTGGTTTTCTTTTGGGAGCCAACCAGGTAGGCTAGGATGCACCTGGGCAGGGGATCTTTTTGAGAGTTAGATGAGATCAGAAGGGTCAGCGTAGCAGGATGTGGTATTTGGAGATCTTCAAATTGTGGCCATGCTTAACCATGTACTTTTATTTCTCCATTTTTCCTGCCTCTTCCACTCACCCTCTCTTTTAAGATCCATTATATCTTGGTTTTGGTCGCATTTTATTTTCCTTTCACGTTGATAACATCAGTTAAGAAGCCTCAATGCTTTCTTGTGCCTTCTCAATTTCATCTCTCTTTTCCGAATTTCTTTGAAGGAAACCTACTTTTCTCATTCCGATAATCCTATATATACACCATCTTCATCCCTCCCCCCCACCACACGCACACACACCCCAGGGGTTAAAAAGCATTTAACTGGTAATATGTAAGATTAACTGCAGTGTATTGATTTAGTAAGTAAAGCAAACTCTTTATTAGGTTAAACAGCTAAACTTAAGGAACTGTTTACACACCACACTTTAAATGTGTCTACTTAGATAGCAATTTATGAAATACGGTCTTTGATACGTGTAGGCATTTTAAAATTTTTCTAATTTAAGTTTATTTGAGTAGTGAATACATTAACAGTTTTTAACAATCAAATGATTATTAAAAGTTATAATTGAAAAGACTCATTTCCACTTCTCTCCCACACCTGACTCCCACCTCGGCCACCTGTGGGTACTTAGTAGGTTTTTTTTGTGTGTGAGACTTCCCAGGGTGTCTTTATCTAAAATAAACAAATGAGGATATATCATTTTTATAGAGAGGTTAGTATAGTAAATACTACTAACTAGATTGATCTGAGCTTGCTTTTTTTTCCATGTGACAATATATCCTGGATATCTTTGCACATATAGTACATGAAAAGCTTCCACATTCGGAGGTAGTGGGAGCTGTACAGTATTCCAATATGTAAATATACCACAGTTTAATTATTTCCTAATGGATGAACTTTCAGGTTGTTCCCAGTCTTTTACCTAAAAACAATTCTGTAATGATCTATATACCCTGTATGTAGATTATCACATCCATTTTTAGATACAGCTCTCAGAAGAATGTCCCAGAAGTAAGATTTCTGGGCCATAAAGAAGTGCATCTGGAGTTTTGAATAATAGTGCCAACTTGCCTTCCATAAGGGTTCTACCATTTTTCACTCATATCAGTAATATATGAGAATGCCTCTTTTTTCACACGGCAGCAGAGTGTTTTCGAACTTTTGGAACTTGGCCAGTTGCGTTAGTGTAAAAATTGGTATCTCAGTATAGTTTACTTTACATTTTTCTTATTATGAATGAATACTTTTTTTTCTAATGTTTAATGGTCATTGTATTTCTTAGACTATAAACAGTCTTTTCATGTGTTTTGATCTTTTTTATTTTTTACCAAGTTATTTGGGTTTTTTTTCCTTGAGTTCTGGCCATCATCTGTGATATAAATTGCAAATATATCTTCCCAGTTGGTTTTTTATTTTATATTTTCATTTATTTTTCTTCTCCCCTTTTTTGAGAAGAAATTGAAGTACAATACAGCTCTTGCTTTCTATAGCATTGGAGAACTGCAAAAATGACCATGCAAGCTGAAACCACACAAAGCAATCTTAATCAATGAGGATAGTCATGATTGTTTCATGACTTTAAAATGTCCTGTCAAAACGTTAAAAAACTTTGAGAGGCCAAGGTGGGGGGATCATGAGGCCAGCAGTTCGAGACCAGCCTGGCCAACATGGTGAAACCACATCTCTACTAAAAATTCAAAATTAGCCAGTGTAGTGGTGCACACTTGTAATCTCAGCTACTGAGGAGGCTGAGGCAGGAGAATCACTTGAACCCAGGAGGTGGAGGTTGCAGTGAGCCAAGATCGTACCAAGTCTCACTGTACTCCATCCTGGGTGACAGTGAGACTCTGTCTCAAAAAATTAAAAACTCTCTTCCTGTCATTTATAAATATATACAGAAATGAAAAATGAGAAAACTGATATGTATTCAGTATACTGTAACATTAGAAACACTGAGAATTAAAGTGTTTTATTTTTTGGTAAAATCTTACCAAGAGTAGCTTAGCAGTGCTTGCCACCCCCTTGTATGCTTTACAATAAACAGCAAGCATCTTTTCTGGGCCTCAGCAAACTGCCATACTCCAAAGTTTGTGTAGCTGCCAGCATTTTATCTTTTTTTTTCAATGTTGTGAAATATCTCCAGGAGTTTTTTTAATGCGAAATTTGTTGCCAACATCACTTCCTCTGTCATCTGATCCCTCTTCACCCTCTTCACCCTCTTCATCCCTTTGGTCACAAGCACCTTCCTCGTTTGTGCTGGCCTGCAGTCTGGCTATGCCACTCCCATGGCAGCAGTGTCAACATTCCCACAGCCAGCTATTTCTCCTGTAACTCCATTTACATTCCATTCACATTTCACTTCCAGTGTTAACACTATGCAGTACTTTTATCTTTGTTGGCCAGTTCCTGCTTTCAATTATCCATTGTTATAAAATGTCACATGGGTTTGTCAGTGGGAGACAGGGAGGCACCCCAGCTGCATGCTTTGCTGCCTGTACTGAACTGAATAACAAATGCACGTTGACCAGTTGCTAGTAGACATTGGAAGAAGTGATGTGATTGGTCACTAATCATGATGAACACACATCAGTTATTTACATAGGGATTTCAGAGAAGCTAGCAACAAAGTGTATACTTTATTTAGTTACTTAAATTTAATGTACTGTGGTGACTATACTGTGGTATTGAGGTATTTAAGTTATGTAATGGATGGACTGATGTTATTTAACTGAAAAACAGTAGTCACTTCAATTTGTTCATATTAAACCATACAAAGCAGGGGCTGCTGTATAGAAAATTAGAAAGAATAATGTAACAAACATCTATAGACTCATCTCTGAAACTTAACAATCATTAACCTTCTGTTATGTATTCTTTGTTTTTATTAAAGGAAATAGATAACTACAAGTAAGGTTGAAGTTCTCCTTTGTCCTCCAACTCCCATCCCATTCCCTTTCTTAACCTCTGAACTCACATATCATCCTGAATTTTAGAGTATCCTTCATCTCTCTCTTTCTTTTTGACATTTATACCTATACGTGTAAAGCAGCAGTCCCCCAACCTTTTTGGCACAAGGGCCAGCTTAATGGAAGACAGTGTTTCCATGGACAGGGGTTGGGGGAGAAATGGTTTCGGGATGAAACTGTTCCACCACAGGTCAGACATTAGATTCTAATAAGGAGCATGCAACCTAATTCTTTACACACACAGCTCATATTAGGGTTCATGCTTCTATGAGAATCTAATGTGATGGCTGATCTGACAGGAGGCAGAGCTCAGGTGGTAATGCTCACCCAGCCAGCAGCTCACCTCCTGCTGTGCGGTCTGGTTCCCAACAGGCCGAAGACCCATACTGGTACATAGCCCCTCGGGGGTGGGAGGATGAAAAGGGGGACCCCTGATGTAAACATTTCAGTGGGAAATATGTAGTCTTGGGGGTGTGCTTATCTAATTTGCATAAAAACTTGTGGTTTTTGTTTTTCACATTTTCCCATGGTTTCTTGTAGTCTTATCTCCTTGAATTAAAAATACTTTTTGTCTTCTCCTTCCCCGCCATTTTTAGAAGTCATGTTTTCCATTTCATCCTATTTCTATTCAATTAATGGAGTAATTTATATTTTTAAAAGATTAAAAATTATATATAGATGAGCATTACTGATGACCTACCCTCTTCACAAAAATAGCCAACACCTAGATATACTCACATCATCGTATCATATTTTTATAACATTTTCCCGATAAATGTAATAACTGTCTTACTGTTTGTCTTCCAGATTTATTCAGGAGATTGAGCATGCCCTGGGTCTTGGCCTAGCCAAACAGTGTCCTCTTCGAGAGTTTCTCACCGTGTACATCAAAAACATCTTTCTCAATCAAGTCTTGGCTGAGATCAACAAGGAGATTGAAGGAGTCACTAAAACATCTGACCCTTTGAAGATTCTGGCTAATGCAGATACCATGAAGGTGCTGGGTGTGCAGCGGCCTCTCCTACAGGTAATAATACACTTTGAACTTATTATTTTTATCAGCAGTTTTTATTGACTTGGCAAGAGTCATAAATTAAAAAAGAAGAATTGCCATCTGTTTCCATATTCATCAGGGACAAAACAAGAGAAAATAAATTAAATAGGCATTAGGGAAATTTAGGTTTAATGTAGTTGGATAATGGAAGTTCCTTAAGATCTTTAAGGAAAAACACATGTTAGTTAGCTTTGGATATGATAGATGGTGAATCTCATTAACATGCAGGCAATTCCTCATTACTGTGCCTGGAATTTGTCCTTGAAAGGAACTATTTTTTCATTAGTGAATGCATCCCATAGTATGGAAGATTAACAGGAAGGAAGTTATGATGCCTAACCTCAATTACCAGCAGGAAACTCTCTGTACCTTTTAAGGGCGGACTTCCCTTTCAATGACTTGGCTACCTCACAGAGAATTTGAACCAGTAAACTGGCCTTTAAAAGTCAAATCACTGAATTCACATGATGATCTTGTTAATATTGAAAATTTTACTTTGTACAAAAAAAATGGTGTCTTAGCATCAGAAAAAATAATCTGTCAGTAGATATTTTTGATTAATAGGCTTGAGGCATATATTTTATATACATTTTAGCTACTGACTGGGAGGTAAATATAGAACTAAAAGAAAATTAGTGCGAGTTTAAATTATAGGTATACATTAACTATTATTACATTGGAATTGAATCCTTATCGTGTTTCTTCATTTAAGAGGATAGACAGTCGCACATTTTTACGGAAATTGTACAATATGAGACTATTCAAAGTGTGGAAGACTTGAGCTTTTCAAAGAGAAGTGGCATAAATGGAAGGGAGTTATACTTGCTCCAGTTGCCTGACCTTACCTGCCTTGACATATGTCTCCCTTTATTTTTCTATGTACATTAGAATTAACAAAAGTGCTGAACCTTTCTTAGGAAAGCATCCTAGTTATGAGCATTCTTTTTTATGAGCAAGCTTTTTTATGATGTTGAGAAAATAGAATAGGAAACTATTCATTTGGATGGTCTAGGTGTCTGTTAGCCATGCACCTGGTGAAGATCTATACAGAGTGTGGGGTGCAGTGAAGGGGGAATGCTAAAGGCATGTGCTCGATCCTTCTTCTGCTGGATTGCACTTCTACCAGCTCTTTGCGTGGCTGGGGTTTTCTCCTCTCTGGGTGTCACTTCAAATATCACCTCCACTGGAAAGCTTTTCCTGACTGTCCTACCTAAGTAGATCCCCTTTCCTGGTTATTCTCCTTCTCTCATTCTCCCTCACACCACCCCCATCTATTATCAATACCAAAGCCAAACCCTATGGACTGTGTCATGGCGGCCCACTTGCCAGGTGACTTCTGTTCAGGTTCTGCCAATAGGCAACATGAGTAGAAGACTGGAAAGTGGGAGGAGAAAGAGGGTGGGTGATTTCTTCCTTTCTTCACTTCTCCCTCCATAACTGGAGTTCCTGCCAGGTGACACATCCTCCATAGCTCCAGCTCTCACTAGACTCTGGCAATACCATTTCTTCTCCTTGCCTCTTGATTTCAGCTCTCTGCTGTTACAAGTCTCTGGGTGCCTCAGTATTCCTTGTTGCTTCTTTCAACCCCGCCCATACCTCTGTAAGTGATTTCTTCATTCATATGTCTTTATTTGAATTATCTGGATAGCATACTTTTTTTGTCAAGATCCTAGATAGATCTCCCCAGGTAATCAGTATTTTAACACTTTGTTTTTTTCTTCCTAACACTTATCACAACTCGAATTATTAATTTCACTGACTTGTATATTTTCTGTCTTTTCCCACTAGAAGGTAAGTTCCAAACACATATTATAGTGCCAGGCAACAGGAAGGTGCTCAATGAATAACTTATTAAATGAATGTATGATGGATGGATGGATGGATGAATGGATGGATGGATGGATGAGTGGATAGATAGATGGATGGATGGATGGAAGGATAGATAGATGGATGGATGGTTGGAAGGATGGATACTGTGAATAAGTTTTGAGAGTCATAAATACCTGCAGAGTCAGAATGGGGAGATGAGAAATAGAGAGTAACAAAAATATGTTTATTTTTATGTGTTGTCTGACCATATCATTAACCTCATTTCCATCAGAAAACCTTTTAGTATTTATTTCTCTGAAGTGTCACACTATATGTCATACAGAGCAAATTGAACAGGCTTAGAGTATTGAATTTAAAAGAAAAAAAAATGCAACAGTATACTACAGAGTGAATCTATGAACTAATAATGCTGGCTTGTTAAATGTGATAACTTTCAGCTTCAGTAGCAAAGATGAATTAAAACTCTTAACTTGTTGACTGCAGTCTGGGCCATGTCAAGGCCGTATGCTACCAGCTAAATGATGAATCTGGGCAGTCTGTCTATGAGTCTGTCAGATCACTCCCAACCTCCACCCCAGCCATTTCGTACATGTTACTGTGCCTCTTGTCCTTTATGTCACTATGAGGCTAGGTAAGAACTCCAGCTTTACCTCTTTTCTCTTTGACCTCGTCAAGATATATACAAGTGAATAAATCTTGAGACTAAGACCATTCAAGCTATTAACCTGCAAACTTTTTTTCCCAGAGCTAACACACCTGCTCCATTTTTTTTGGTGATTATATTGCTCTATTTGTTTTTATAGAAATTTTATGAAAATGCAAATTATTTAAACTATATTAATAAGTTGGTTTAATATTCTCAGAGACAGTTATATATGCAGTTTAAAAAGCAAACAAGGAGATGGTTATTTTCCTTTCCTATCTTGGATATTCTCCTGCCTTATAGTGATTGTAAATTGTTTTCTAATCATTTCCCATACTCTGGCTTCGCTTCTTTTTTTTGTCTTCCTCTACATGCACAAGGTAAATTTTATTCTTGAATGTATTTCTATGTTTCCTTAATATTTAATTCAGCTAACTGTAGGTGGCTAATCCGAAGAAAGGGTAAGAAATTATTTTCAAAAATTTTAGCTGAGAATCCAAAACCAATGTTAAGAAGGAGCTTGGAGAAATATGTGTATGTGTGAAAGATGCATGTGGGTTAAGTATTCAATTATAGGAAGTATAAATATGTCCTTGAAAGTTCTTCCCTTTGCTAAACTGTTGTTAGGTCACAGAGTAGAAGAGAGGATGTGCCTTTCCCTGAGGCAGCACCCAGTGTCACACAGCATCAGCCCAGCCAGATTCTGTAGGACGGTGGGAGGACAGCTGTCTCAGTGATGTTTCCCTTTGTTTGATGACAGACAGACACAGTGCCTAGGAGCCCTGTGAAGAGAACCCCAGGACACTTTGTCCTTGTCTTTCTGAAATGGCATCTGGGCAGTACAGACACTTGGGTTGTTAGAGGCATTTCCATGGGTGCTAACATGTGTTCTCAGTGACTTCACTTTCTAGTCACAGATTCCATAGGAGGGTCAGGAAGTCCGTAGGAAGGAAGAGCTGACAAGCAGCGTTTTATACATAAAACAACTGTGCAAGTGTTGGCCCAAGCTGATACAGCAGAGTAACACTAGTAGTAATAATAGAAGAAGTAAAAACAGTAAGATAGCAGTTATAATAGTAGATAGTAGAATTATAGCAGCTAACACTTTAGTAGCATTTACTATGAGTCAGACACTATTCTGAGTGCTTTGTCTGTATTGACTTGTAAGTGTTTAAAATGTATGGCAGCAACTCTGAGTGGTATTCTTTTTATGGTGAGGAAACTGAGAAACAATGAAATTAAATAACTTGCCCACAGTCACATAGCTGCCAAGTAGTAGACTGTAATTCAAACCCAGGCACTGTAACCCTGGAGTCTGTGCTCCCAGCCAGTTCTACTCTAAGTGGATTCTGAGGATTATGCTTGTCTGCAAGCTGTTTGTCACCAGTCTGCGGTGAGACACAGAGAATTTAGGAGTGAGCATTTAGACACTTAATTTTTTCCAGCATTTTGACATTGTTGAATCCAGTAATAAAAAATTGGGCCTTATGTTTTGTCTATCTTTGTAGGTTTTAAAATTTCTTTTTTCTAGCAATTCATTTTTATATTTTATCAATATGCAACAGGTTGGTGATAAAAACTGGGCTCTTCAGTTAGAGAAGCACTCTCTAAATCCCTTACTCTTCTATACTGACTAAAGCACAGAACCATCTCATTTGCCTCAGTGCCTAAAGCATTTTACAATAGATAGATAGAAAAGTGTGGATATGTGTTGTAGTTGGGTCTCTCCTGAATCCCCAGCTCATAGAATAGTGTCCGCCATAGAGGAAACACTCAATATTTAATAAATAGATGAATGAATGAATGAAATGAATTAATGATGACTTCCTTAGTACAAGGACACACTTGTGTTTTCTGCTCGCGGTATAAAACTCATGATCTTGGGTTTAAGATTGTTAATGGTGCTTAAATTAAAATTAAATTAAAATGTCACAGTTCTTACTACTCTGATGCCCTCAGGATGAGGGCAGGCTTGGATACATCTCATGGTCTTACCATTGAGATCCCTCTGTTGCCATCACTTTTTCTGCAAAATGGCTTCCACCTGTTGCAAGGCAAAGCATGTTGATTCAAACTAAGGAAATCTCTTAAGAGAAAGTACTCATTTCTCCTGAGTCAGATTCTGAACATGGAGTTCTGTAAACAGTCCATTGAAGTGGATACCATCTCATGCTGTATATGTCTCCCAGAGTACAAATTATTCGTTCCTTAAACATGGGGAGACAGATTGAACTGATTCACTTCAGTTCCCTAGTTTATCATTGATTTGGAGACTCATTTAATTTACAGCTTCTTTGGTGTCTCCATCTGAAAAAAGAATGAGGGGACTAATGCTTGAGGTTTTTCACCCCCTACCTATCAAATTGCTGAATGGGCAACTATCTATGTGAACAAATGTTGCAAGAAAACTTTCTTCCTCTATCCCCAATGGAATATCCCATACCCTTGCCACTTAGAGTGGTCTGTGGCCAAGAGCATCAACCTCTGAATCAGTCTGCAGTTGTACAAAATCGCCAGGTGATTTGTATATACATTAGAGTTTGAGAAACATCGAGTTACACCAGTGCAAAACCAAGTGTGGCCCATGGACTGGGAGCATCGGCGTCACCTGTGAGCTTAGGAGAAATGCAGATTCCTGAACCTTACTCCACTCTGGAAATCTCTGTTCATACCAACCCTCCAGGTGATTTTGATACTCGCTGAAGTTCAAGAAGCATTCTCGTAAGACAACGTCATCATGCCCATCTTGAGGTTAGGAAATGGAATCTAATGTTGCAGGGTCTTAGCTTTGTGGTGAACAACAGTAGTCGTTTTTTTGTAAAGGATTCAGCTTTGTTTCATGCAGGCCCAGAAATTGTAAAAACAATATTTGCAGCAGCAGCAGAAGCTGCTTCCTAGTCTAGCACATTGATTTTGCAAAGTTGTTTCCAAGTACAGGATGAGCCTACATTTTCTGGCTCATGTAGGGCAATGTGAGACAGAGGCAGCTTTTCTAATGCTCAGGCTTAAACTCCCACATCATTGGAGGAACAAACATAAGCTGTGCAAGTGCAAATTCTGGGCAATCTTGAAATGTTTAAAGCATATTTTCATTTTCCTCTCTGCCCCAGTATTTGTCAGAGTAACTTTTGAGAAGTGAAATGGCTAGAATCCGCCTGCAAACACCACACTGTCATCTCTTCCTCTGCCAGCTGCACTTCCCGCTTATATCTGCAGGCTTGGAGCAGTGATTCTCTCCATCACTACCCATTAGAATCACCCACAAACTTCCTAAAAGTACCATTTCCCAGATCCCATTGGTTGGTCAGGGGTAGGACCTGCATGGGCATCAGTGTTTGGTATGATGCCCGGATGATCCCAACCTGCAGCCAGAATTTATACCGCTGGCCTTGATCTTTCTACTCCATAGTATCAGTTATTGTTGGGAGAGAGTATATCAAAAATTATTGTTGAAGGCTGGGTATGGTGGCTCACACCCATAATCCCAGCACTTTGGGAGGCTGAGGCAGGTGGATCACTTGAGGTCAGAAGTGCGAGACCAGCCTTACCAACATGGCAAAACCTCCATCTCTACTAAAAGTACAAAAATTAGCCAGGTGTGATGGCGCACCTGTAGTCTCAGCTACTCGGGAGACTGAGGCAGGAGAATCACTTGAACCCAGGAGGTGGAGGTTGTAGTGAGCCAAGATCGCACCACTGCACTCCAGCCTGGGAGGTAAAGCAAGACTCTGTCTCAAAAAAAAAAGAAAAAAATTATTGTTGAAGCTTTCTTTAATGCAGTCACGTTTCTAAAAGACTGCTCTATTGGACACTTTGAACCGAGCCTTGTACATAAGCCTTGGAATCACACAAATGGATTTAAGTCCCAGCCATTTCATTTGATAGCTTTGTGGCTGTCAGCAAACTGCTTAACTTCTCTGTACTTATTTCTTCCCCTATAAATTGGGAATCTTAAAATCTGTGTCATAGAAACACTCTAGTGGTTCAATGGAATAATGAGTGTAAAATGTGCCCTCTCCTTCCTACCCCAGGTCACCTGCAGTGACTGCCCCATGGTGTTACCTGTCTGCTCCTTAATGCCCACATTCCTTCCTGAACTCTACTGACTTCTCCTCAGCTCCTGCCATCTCTGCCCAAATTTTCAACCTCATCTTCTCATCACCAGCTTGCTGTTTACCCACCTTCTGTTCTTTCTACTGTAGCACCCACCTAGTAACTTCTCTTTCCAGCCTTTTACTACCCTGGTGTGACAGCAAGAGATTATATTGTTTTGCCTCCTTTCTTTTTTTCCTGGAATTGTCAGCTGGTCATTTATTAGCAGCACAAGCAGCATACAGTGTTTTTGACCATTAAAGCTAGGGGATTTGTTTCTTAAGGCTGCCATGACAAATTACCAAAAACTTAGTGTGTTAAAACAACACAAATGTATTCTTGCACAGTTCTGGAGGCCAGGAGCCACATTCCCTCCAAAGCTCTGGAGGAGGATGCTTCCTTGCCTCTTCCAGCTTCTGGTGGCTCCCATTTATTTTTGGCTCTGGCAGCATAACTGCCATTTCCATCTCTAACGTAACTTGGCCTTCTCACCTATATCTCTGTGTGTTCTTTTCTGGCTCTTGTAAGGATACTTTCATTGGATTTAGGGTTTGTCTTATTCCAGGATGATCTTGTCTCAATCCTTACCTTAATTACATCTAAAAAAATTTCCAGTTAACTCATTCTGAAGTTCCATGTAGAACTTTGGAGGGAGACACCATTCAGTCCACTACAGCTAGTAACTAGAATGCAGGTGATTCAATTTGCTGTTTTCCTTGAAGACTCTCTGGCAGGAAGCAGTGTAGAAGTATTGCTCTTGGCCAGTCTGGGTGGCACAAATCTGTAATCTCAATACTTTGGGAGGCCAAGGTGGGAGTATTGCTGGAGGCCAGGAGTTAGAGATCAGCCTGGGCAACATAGCAAGCCACTGTCTTTAAAAAAAAGAAAGAAAGAAGAAAAAGAAGAAAAGAAAAAAATATAGTCAGGTGTCATGGTGTATGCCTGTCGTCCCAGCTACTGGGGAGGCGGAGGCAGGAGGGTTGGATCACTTAAGCTCAGGAGTTTGAGGTTGCAGTGAGCGATGATCATGCCATTGCCCTGCAGCTGAAATGACAGAGTAAGACTCTTGTCTCTAAAAAATAAATAAATAAATATTGTGTTAAGGCAATAGGCCCAGGATGGTCTAAATTCTAGATGTCAACAAGGTTCAAAGTGAAAGTTTTTGGTAGGCTGAGTGCTTGCTGAAGCTGTTACTGAACGTTGGTGGACACAGCTGCTTACAGTGTAATAATTTGCTAGAGATAATTATACTGCTGCTCAAATCAATTATCTCCTGAGCCAAGCCAAGGCACTGCCAGTAAATTCTTCTGGTTTCCCAAGGAAGTGTGGCCAGCAGCAGTAGCATATTGTTTTCATCATATCACATTATGTTCCTATGAAGAACGTTGCATTTGAGCAGCATTTGCCTCACAGCCAGTTGTTGCTGTGCCACTCTCTGGTACAGAATAGATTCAGCTTTTATTAGTGTAAATAGATTAGTCCCATTTAAGGTCTGCTGGAAGTCATTATGAAAATCATTAGGTTGAAAAGAGAACTGATCAATTGATTTTTTTTTCCCTCTAAGCTCTGAGAGATGGTGCTAATGGTCTCCCTGTGCTAAAATAAGACTTAGAACCGTGATGCCTTGGGGTCTAATCTGATTGTTCAGTGTTTATCGATAATTTGAAGAAACACTAAGTTACCACTCATAGTTTTTTTCTTTGCATTTTACTCTTATTATTTTATTTATTTACTAATAGTATTATTTTGCCTCTTCATGTCAAGAAATATCCAACCACTTGTGGCTACGTAAGACTTTATCCAGGAAGATGGAGTGGAAGATGCCTTTGTCCTTGTCTTTGTTTAGATTGTCCAACGCTCACCTGTTCACTTCCAAGACACCAGAGCAAATTAAATCTTTTATTACTAGTAGAGACTTTTGGGATTTTATAACATTCATCTGTGTTTTCAGATCATTTTTATCAAGTTGTGTTACTTATGGTATTGTTAATTCTATTACTGATTTAGTACATTTTAATTTCATAGTTTTGTTGTAATTTTTCATAGCCATCTTTGACAGTGCTTACTGCTAAGTTTCATAGTAGTGAAGTGGGAAAAGCATATAAAATATAGATTTGGTCTCCATAATTTATCAGCTCAATGACCTTAGACAAGTCCAAGCCACTTGCCTTCTCTGACCTTCCCTTCTCTCATGTATAAAATGAGAATGATACTTGCCCAGACTGCCTCTGAAGAGTAAGATGAGAGTACAATGGGATTATGGATTCAGCAGGGCTTTATCAAGTCTTCAACATATTCATCTGTTTCATAACTACTATTAGTGGTCCACATGCCGACGTAATTACTATTCGTGGTCCACATGCCAACCCAATTGCTCCACTCAGAAAAAATTCCACTAGTGTTAAAGGGAGTGGTGCTAAGAAGACATCTATATAAATAAAAATATTTTCTACTGAATGGAAAGCTTCGCTAATATTTACTGGTTAGTTTCATACATGATTAGACAACCAGTATAAGAACCTGGCAGTATTTTTTCCAACAGTTTATCATGAAGATGTTTTAAACATACGAAAAAGCTAGAAAAACTAATGTCTAGTGAACATCCACATACTCATCACCTGGATTCTACCATTAACATTTTTCTATATTTGTTTTATAACCAAACCTGGTCATTTTAATTCCTCTTCAGCCTTCACAGAAATGAATTCCCAATCATTCCCTGAGTACCTTACCATGATGCTGTTCACAGGATTTTAATCTTAGAAAATCTGAACATCCAGAGAGATATATTAAGTAAGAAAGTAGTTGCGAGGCCTTAGAAATAGAAATTCCACTTGACCCAGCAATCCCATTACTGGGTATATATCCAAAGGACTATAAATCGTTCTACTATAAGGACACATGCACACGAATGTTCATTGCAGCACTGTTTACAATAGCAAAGACCTGGAACCAACCCAAATGCCCATCGATGATAGACTGGTCTGGGAAAATGTGGCACATATACACCATGGAATATTATGCAGCAATCAAAAATGATGAGTGCGTGTCCTTTGTAGGGACATGGATGAATCTGGAGAAAATCATTCTCAGCAAACTGACACAAGAACAGAAAATGAAACACCGCATATTCTCACTCATAGGCGGGTGATGAACAATGAGAACACATGGACACAGGGAAGGGAGTACTACACACTGGGGTCTATTGGGGGGAATAGGGGAGGGACAGCAGGTGGGGGGAGCAGGGGAGGGATAGCATGGGGAGAAATGCCAAATGTGGGTGAAGGGGTGGAAGGCAGCAAAACACACTGCCATATGTGTACCTATGCAACTATCTTGCATGTTCTGCACATGTACCCCAAAACCTAAAACGCAATAAAAAATAAAAAAAAATTTAAAAAAAGAAAGAAAGTAGTTGCTTCAAAAGAGTATTTATTTTCTAAAAGTACTCATTCAAATATTTCCTTCAAATAGTGTCATGGAATAGGAAATTGACTACCTCATTCTTATGATTAATCTATAAGTAGTCCCTTTATTGATAGAATACCACAAAGGAACTTGTCCTCATAACTATTGTTGAAGAAGGCTGTGAATTGAACCACTGAGCAATGATTTTTTAATATATAGGCAGAACGGCCCATTGTATGATCAAATTTAATTTTCATAAAGATTAAGTTATTGTCTTATCTTTGAATGAAAAAGAAATAGAATCTCATCTGATTAGCTGGTTTTCTTAAAGAAGTTCCTGGCTAACTAGACTTCTGTAAGTAACTTTCTGCAAAGCAATGAAATAAAAAATAATATTTAACTATATTTAAATGAGCTTCTATATAGTATAGCCAGCTAGGATTTCGGGATAATACCAGACGGACTAGAGATAAACATTCTTTTCTTTTGTCTTCAGAAAATCCTCTGCAACCAACCGTACACATTTTATAAGGATCCTTAATGATCTCAGCATTTTTTATCTTTGAGGTCAACCATTATTCTGAATGTTTTCTGCAACAATCCATCATCTCTCATAAGGCATTTGGAATAGATTTTAGTTTAGATGCAACTTTTTAAAGAATTCATCTACTACATCTATGTTATGAGATCAGTTTAAAAAGAACAAACTGGAAGCCTTTATCTCCTTGGGTAGAGGAGTCATGAGGGACTACTGAATAAGAAAATAATTATAATCAGTGACACTTGTTTACCAGATTTACTTGGTGCTAAGAAACTTGTCTGAGCACGAGGCTGTTTCAGAATGACATCAGTATAGGGAGAACCCTGGGTTTTAAAGTAGGACTCTGAGTTTTCTTTCTATCATGAGTAAAGGAAGCCCACTGATGGTCGTCTTAGTTGTCACCTGGACTGTTCTCTGAAACAGGGTTTATTTCGTGTAAGCATTTTGAAGTGTTGATTGGCTGCTGTCCATTTTGATCTTGCCTCAGCCCACTCCTGGGTGGATAAGCAGGAGATAAGGTAATGACTTATGACAGATCTGCTGACAGGGACTGAAATACATTAACACTCTGTCACTCAGATCTTTAGAGGACTGCCTTTGCCTGAAATATATTTGACTTTACTTGCTAACAAAGGCATCTTCAGATTTATTTCTTTTCCTTAAATGTTAGAGAAGAGGAAGAGCATCCCATTGAAAGATACTAGGAAGAGAAAAGGCTGGCTTGACAGCCCAAGCAAATGATAGTTATTATTCTTGGGAGCAGTAGAATTGCTGATCGCACAAGATTACTAGTAGGAACCAGATGAGTATAAACGGAGAACGGCTGTACTTAGGAAATGTTTGAGGTTCTTATCCTAAGCAGTTTTTGCCCTATGTGAATGTTGCAGCTCTGGCTTAGAGATGTTCTGGTGAGAAAATGAAGAGAGAGAAACAAGACTATTTCAACTTGAAAGTTTAATGGCCCTTTAAGATTAACTGTTCAAATAAAGCAGCTGCTTTCCTTCATGCTTTTCAAGGATCCTACCCGACTCAAAAACTTGTGTGTACTTAATCTTAGCATAGACAATCTCAGATGGGCTGGTGAAATCTGATATATCTCTTATAACAAGAGTGACATGACACAGTGAAAGAATTTCCACCATTGAAGTTCTAATGAAATGAAATGATTAATATTATTTATTAAACACCTGCTTTGTGCTATCACTGGACAAGGTGATGTGGGGATACAGAATAAAGCAAGACTCCTTCTTCTCAGGAATTTAGTAGGGATCAATTAATTAGGAAACCAGAATTTCTCACACCTACAAATCCACGAACAGTAAAGGACACTCTATAATTGAGTACTGAATGTGATGGTTTAGAAGATTTTCACTGTAAGAGCTGAGGAGAGAGACACAGAAGGCTGGAGGATTCAAGAGAGAGCTTAGGCAAGAATTGGGCCCTGGGGCATTGTAGGATGTGTAGAAACAGAGAAGGCAGAGGAAAAAAGTGACCCGAACAGCAGTCACAACATAAGCAAAGACACAAAAGGTAAAACTGACCATTGCGTGTTTATGAGACAGTGAGAATCTAGAGGAGTGAAGGAATGAAAGGAGAATGAGCAATAAGGCTAACAGGGACACAAAACTCTACCAGGGACGTATTAACCTCTGAATTTTGAAGTGGAAATTATACAGAATGGTGAAAGGTTTTAGAGAAGGGACTTTTTAAAATGGATGCACTTTTAAGAAAGAGTGGGCCTTGGCAATTCAGATTGGATTAGAGGGCAGAGAGCCTGGGGTCCCAGAGGCCAGCTAGGGCAGGGGTCCTGTAGTTTAGCTCTGAAGGGGAGACAGAAAGCTTTATGTGTCTCTCTCCAGACCAATGTTTTGGGTGATGACGTCATGGCTGCCTGAGATTCGGTGAACCCCAGCATTTTGCGGAGCTTAGCATTTGTAGTCAGTCTTTTGATTGACTGTCCTAGTTGACCAAACCACTCCAACAGTCTGACTTTCTGGGATAAATATTGCACTCATGAATCTCCATGAGGTGTTCCCTCCTGAGCCCTCAAAGGCGTGACCAGATGGGGTTTGTCATCCCCATTGTGTCCACGGGAGCAGCCATCTTGGCTTTAGCATGCTCACATTTGTTTAAAGATTAAGCTGTACATTTCTCATTTGTTACTTTTTTAGACACACAGGAGCTCTGTCACTTAAAGTCCTGCATTGGGGAAAAGGCAACATGCAGCCAATTCATTAACAGGTTATCTATGTCATTATGTCCTTTTTGGATTGTGCATATTGGAAATAGAGTCTTCTGAGGAGGGAAAAAAAAGTCATCTAGGCTTCTAGTTTCCCTTTCTTTTTCATCTTCATTTTTATCTGCTTTTTTCCCCCTCTATAGTTACAGCTATTCCCATGATGGATGGTCATATCTGTGGAGTCCAGAATACCGAGTATTCACTCGCAAATAGCTACAAAGTCAAATACAGATAACTACACTTAAATGAGAGCTATTCTCTACCTCTCCTCACTGCACACACACTACTTCTCTTTGCCCCATTTCAACTGCAGGAGCTTAATTGCTTCTTCCTTTTTATTCCACAAAGCATTTTGGAATTTGTTGTCCCCTTGGTCATTTCAAGGTCAAGGCTGCCTATCAGGCGCTTGCAGAAGTGCTCTGGTGCCCTTGCTTGCTGTGTATGCCCATGACTTCCAAGACTACCAGAGTAAGCAGACTGCCTGAGCAGAGAGAAGGCCGGCCTGTCAGTTAATTTCTTGCCTCTTGAACAGGAGGAGTAGCTTTTCTTCCAACCTTTCAAACTGTTGCATTAGAGCCAAAAGAAATCTTTGACACATAGTAGGCACTCATTTGCTAAATGAATAAAATGAAAATTGCCAACAGCTATGTTTAAGTGTGGCCTCTGGGTTACCTGGTTAGGGGTAGGGTGTGTAAAAGCAAACCTCTGTTGTTTGCCAGGGAAAGGAGTATCAAATATTTATGTTTTTTAAAAATAAATTTTTATTTCAGAAAAGTTACAGATTTATAAAAGTTGCGAAGATAGTGCAAAGACTTCCCATATGCGCCCGCTTTCTCTGTATGAATACCTCATATACCTGTATTCCTGTGGTGCATTGTTTTACAATTAATGAGCCAATATTGACACATTATTATTAACTAAAACCTACACCTTATTCATACTGCCTTGGGGTGTGTGTGTGTGTGTGTGTGTGTGTGTGTGTGTGTGTATTTTAAACTTAATGCCCTCTTGCTCTTCAGGTACAATACATTTCTACGGCTGCTTAGGCTCTCCTAAATGTGTCACTTTTCTCACTTTCCCTTCTTCTGATGACCTTGACAGTTTTGAGAAGTGCTGGTTAGGTATTTTGCAGAATGTCCTGCAATATGTGTCTGTCTGCTATTTTCTTCTCATAATTTCACTGGGATTACGTGTTTCTGGTAGAAAGACCACAGGCGTAAAGTACCATTTTCATCACATCATATCAGGGTATATACTATCAATGTGACTTAGCACTGTTGATGTTAACCTTGATTACTTATCTGAGGCAATGCTTGTCAGACTTTTTCACTAGTTACTTTTACCCCGTTTCCACTGTGTGTTCTTTGGAAGGAAGACACTTTGACCAGCCCAAACACTTAGGGTGCAGGGAGTGATGCTCCACTTCCTTGAGGATGGAGTATGAGTGTAAGCGATTTTGAATGCTTCTGCATGAGAGATCTGTCTGTTCTCCTTCATTTTTGTAATTGTTTGGTCATTTATTTGTCAGTATAGACTCGTCAATTTGTGTTTTATACTTGAAGTTTTAATCCTCTACACTTTATTTTGCTGCTGAACTCTTTCTAGGTTTGGACATCAGGAGCATCTTTGACTGGCTTCTGTTATCTCCTAAGTCCCCATCTTTGTGTTTTTAAAGCACTGCCTTACTTTCTGGCACTACATGGTGCCCCTGGCTCATCTTGGGTATTGCCTATGCCAGGCCTAGAATCAGCCATTTTTCTAGGGATCCTAGTTCCTTTTATTAGAGGATAGTATTAGAAACCAAAACCAAGATCTAGGGTTTTAGAATGTTTCTTGATACTTGAGTATCATTACTTCTCGGCTCACTCAGCTGACATTGAAAGGAAATATGTATGTGTGTATACTAACCCTTGAATATATTCACATCCATTTATATTTCTATATGTAACCATTTATATCTATATTAAGCTAAAAATGAGTTCATACTGATATCTCCAACACTAATCCATTACTACATGGAACATTCTAGCCTCCTCTCAGTTAGGTGACTTACCTCTCCCACAGTGAGAAACCTGGCTCCCACTATCTCTCATTAATATACTTAACCATATACATGTAGTAATAACACAGTCATGCAATTCCAGTATGTCTGTATGTATAGCAGAATTGTTAACCCACACCCCTGTGGGAAACAACTTTATCAGCTAGTATGCAGTGCTTTTATGGTTTCTTTTGCCTTTAGTCTTATAGACTATACTCATTTCCAGTGTTACTTGGGTCAGTAGCTTTTCTCCCCACCCCCTTCAAAGACATTGTTTTATACATTTGAAATATAGTTAGATGGTTTTAACACATTCTGCACTAAATCCTAGAATTCCATGATACCTCAAATGATGTTTTTAATTTGCATACATTAGTGTTCATACTTTGTGCTTTAAAGTTCTGTGAGTGATCTTGAATACACATAAAGGATTCAGATCCAAGATGGCTGATCGCTAACAGCTCGGGATTGTAGCTCCCAGCGAAAGCTCAGAAAACGTGAGGATGCCACATTTTCAGAGGAATTTTCGTCGCCCACGGACCAGAAGATTTCCAGTGGAGGAGCCCCGCGGGTTGCCAGCGCGACTTCTGTGGCCGGCGCAGCGGTTTTGTCATCGCCTTGGCGCAGCAGCTCTTCGTGCACAGTAAACAGGACTGGTCCCCCTACTGACTGGTGTTTGGAGCTCCCGGAAGGCAGAGCCGCTTGTTGCGGACTCAAGAAGGAAGCCAGACCAGAGATTCCCAGGCAGAAGAGCACCATCAGTCTTATCGCTGCTGTTTTGGCCGGCGCAGTGGGTTGCTCAGATTCCAGCACTGGGAATCAATAAATTGGACATCCTCTCAGGAACTTAATCAGAAAGGCGCTAATTGTAAAGACAACAGATGGAAAAAATCACAATAAAGGGGAAAAAACAGCCTAAAAAGGCGGAGAAAACCGAAAGTCAGAACCCCTCTCCCTCTACAGGGGATAGCAATTCCTCATCAGCAACGGAACAAGCCCTAATGGAAGAGAACTGTGTTCCATTATCTGAAGTAGGCTTCAAAAGGTGGATGATAAAAAATTTTGGGGAGTTGAAACAACTTGTTCTAGCCCAATGTAAAGAAACTAAGAACTTTGAAAAAAGGTTTGACGAAATGTTAAAAAGAATGGACAATATAGAGAGGAATATACATGATCTAATGGAGTTGAAAAATACAACACAAGAACTTAGTGAAATATGCACAAGTTTGAATAGCCGAATTGATCAAGCAGAAGAAAGGATATCAGAGGTCGAAGACCAAGTTAATGAAATGGAACGAGGAGACAAGAATAGAGAAAAAAGGATAAAAAGGAATGAGCAAAGTCTCCAAGAATTATGGGACTATGTGAAAAGACCTAATCTACGTTTGATAGGTGTACCTGAATGTGATGGAGAGAATTAATCCCAGCTGGAAAATACTCTTCAGGATATTATCCAGGAGAATTTTCCCAATCTAGCAAAGCAGGACACTATTCAACCTCAGGTAATACAGAGAACACCACAAAGATATTCCTTAAGAAGAGCAACCCCAAGACACATAATCGTTAGATTCACCAGGGTTGAAACGAAAGAGAAAATACTAAGGGCAGCCAGAGAGAAAGGTCAGGTTACCCACAAAGGGAAGCCTATCAGACTTACAGCAGATCTCTCAGCAGAAACCCTACAAGCCAGAAGAGAGTGGGGGCCGATATTTAACATCCTTAGAGAACAGAACTTTCAGCCCAGAATTTCATATACTGCCAAACTAAGCTTCACAATTGAAGGAAAAATAAAATCTTTTATGAACAAGCAAGTACTCAGAGATTTTATCACCACCAGGCCTGCTTTACGAAAACTTCTGAAAGAAGCATTACACACAGAAAGGAACAACCAGTATTAGCCTTTCTAAAAATATACCAAAAAGTAAAGAGCATCAACATAAAGAAGAATTTACATCAACAAATGGATAAAATAGCCAGTTAACATCAAATGGCAGTAATCCTAAATTTAAATCGACTAAATTCCCCAATCAAAAGAAACAGCCAAAACCTAACGGTATACTACATCCAGACCCATTTTATATCCAAAGATACACAAAGACTAAAAACAAAGGGTTGGAGAAAGATTTACCAACCAAACGGAGAACAAAAACAAATAAAAAGGAGTTGCAATTCATGCATTTGATAAAACAGATTTCAAAGCAAGAAAGATAGAGTGGTATAAGGATCAATGCATCCTAACACCCAGATACATAAGACCCATAAAGAGATTTAGACTCAACGAGACAGAAAATTAATAAGGATATCCAGAATCTGAACTCAGATCTGGAACAAGTAAACTTAATAAGCACTTGTAGAGCTCTCCACTTTAGATACATAAAATATACATTCTCCACTTTAAATACACAAAATAATGATCGGCCATCATTAATACCCATTCATAGAATAAAGCAATATTCCTGTTCTCTCTCCCTCTTTTTCTTCCTCTCTTTTCCTTTCCTTCTTAAATTAAAAAAATAAATAAAAATAAAGTTCTGTGAGTTCTGAAAAATGCAAAATGTCGTGTATCTGCCATTATGATATCACACAGAATGGTTTTTACTACCCCCAAAAATTCCCATGCTTCACCTATTCACCATTTCTCCCTTCTCCGTAAGAGTCTAGCAGTCATTGATTTTTTCACTGTCTCTATAGGTTTGCCTTTTCCAGAATTCACATCACTGGAGTCATACAAGAAGTAGTTTTTTCCAACTGGCTTCTTACACTTAGCAATATGCATAAGATTCATGCATGGCTTTTCACAACTTGATAACTCATTTCTTCTTATCATTGAATAATATTCCATTGTATTGATATACCATAGTTTCTAAAATACATTCATCTATTGAAGGACATCTTGATTGCTTCCATTTAGAATGATTATGTGTAAAGCTGTTATAAACACTTACATGTAGGTTTTTGTGTGGATACAAGTTGGATTTTTTTTTAGCTATGTATTGAAAGTATAGGGGTCAGTGGGCTTATGGTGGTGGTGGGGGCAGATTTATAAGTAAACAAGTATATCACAGTGGTAAGAGCTTTCATAAAACTATAAATATAACATGTAAAATGTTGAATCTACACTAAAAAAAGGCAAAAGTTAAAATACTTAAATCATTCTTAGGTTCTCCTGTAAAGAAGATAGTATTTAGCAGTTCTTTCCAGGAAAAACACTCCCTTACACACACACACACACACACACACACACCCCCAAACCAACCTAACTTGCTGAAGACATGCTGTTAAAGTTCTAACAAAGACCACAAGTCAGGTGGTAGACTCCTGCAAAACTTAACACAATTATTTTTCTTCTTCCAACTCAAATAATAGGAGAGAAAATTCATATTAAAGTGAATAAATAATTAGTTCTTAACCTTGAGAAGGAAAGAAAAAAGGACCTAGGAATGTTTAGATATTTGGAAACCTGGAATTAATTAATAAGACGAACAAATATAGGCCGGGCGCGGTGGCTCATGCCTGTTAATTATCTCAGCACTTTGGGAGTCCGAGGTGGGCAGATCATGATGTCGGGAGTTCAAGACCAGACTGGCCAACATAGTGATACCCCATCTCTACTAAAATATACAAAAATTAGCTGGGCATGGTGGCTCGTGCCTGTAATCTCAGCTACTTGGAAGGCTGAGGTAGGAGAATTGCTTGAACCGGGACCCAGGAGACAGAGGTTGCAGTGAGCCGAGATTGCACCACTGCACTCCAGCCTGGGCTACAGAGCAAGACTCCATCCCCCTCCCCACAAAAAAGGGACAAATATAATTATTTTACCAAGTCTCATTTAGAGATAGCAGCAAGTAATTTTGTCTGGGATTTGGGGGTCCTCCCAGATATTTCTTATACAGGAGCTAAACCTGGTGGAGCTCACCACGTAGTAAATGAAATCTTCCTTCGTCAAGAGCTAACTAGTTGTTTTTGTTAAGATTCCGGAAAGAGATGGCTTTGACCAGGAGGCCGTTCAGAGGCCTCTTGCTTCCAACTTGCACAACTTTGTTTTGTTTGTTTGTTTTTAAGACAGGGTCTCACTCTGTCACCCAGACTGGAGAGCAGTAGTGCAGTCATGCCTCACTGCAGCCTTGATCTCCTGGAGTCAGATGATCCTCCCAACTCAGCCTCCCAGGTACCTGGGAACACAAGCATGTACCATCACACCTAGCTAATTTTTTTATATTTTTTATAGAGATTTTGCCATGTTGGCCAGTCTAATCTCAAACTCCTGGGTTCAAGTTATCAGCTTGGTTCAGGCTCCCAACGTGCTGGATTTATAGGTGCAAACCCCATACCTGACCCTTACACAGCTTTCTGTATTAGGTGGCTGATTCAGCTGGACCAGTTAGAACCTGACTTACATACCAGTTATTGGTGAAAAGGAGAATAGAGAGAGAGGGAAGTATGTTTACCACCTAGCAGTTGGAACACACAGGAAGAGGTACCAGACACACCCCCTACTTGAATACACAGTAATCCTGCATATTAGTAAGATATAATCTAGGAGGCTTGACTGGATTAACAAGCCCTCCTCATTTGAAGCAGAATTAATAAGGTCGAAGGAGTATAAGCAGAAGAACCAAAGTGTAAGCGCAGGAAGAACTTTCTCCAACAGCCAGCATGACTAGAAATTTATTAACAGTAAGTGATCAGAAGGGTTTGATACATAGAACATAAATAAGAGAAAATTTAAGATTTCTCTTTCAGTGAATGATATGGTTTGGTTGTATCCCCACCCAAATCACATCTTGAATTGTAATTCCCACAATTCCCATGTGTTGTGGGAGGAACCCAGTGGGAAGTGATTGAATTATAAGGGCAGGTCTTCCTGCACTGTTCTTGTGACAGTAAATGTGTCTCACGAGATCTGATGGTTTTAAAAATGGGTGTTTTTAATACCCATTTAATGCACAAGCTGTCTTTTTTTTGCCTGCTGCCATCCATGTAAGATGTGACTTGCTCCTCCTTGCCTTCTGCCTTGATTGTGAGGCCTCCCCAGCCATGTGGAATTGTAAGTCCATTAAACCTCTTTCCGGTATAAATTTCCCAGTCTTCCGGGTATGTCTTTATCAGCAGTGTGAAAATGAACTATTATGGTGAAAAACAAGAAAATCAGAGATAAGTTGTAATTAATGTTACAGTTGTGAAGCCCAAATATCTGAGATAGGTCTCAGGAAGTTTATTTTGTCAAAGTTAAGTGCTTGCGCCCATGAGGCAGCCTCAGGAGGTCCTGACAACATGTGACCAAGGTGGTCAGGGCGCAGCCTCATTTTATATATTTTAAGGACACATGAGATATCCATCAATACATGTAAGATGTACATTGGTTTGGTCCAGAAAGGTGGGGCAATTCAAAGCAGGGAGGGGGCTTCCTGTTCATAGGTAGGTAAGAGACAAAGTCTCTTTTGAGTTTCTGATTAGCCTTTCCAAAGGAAACAATCATATATGCATCTATCTCAGTGAGCAGAGGGATGACTTTGAATTGAATGGGAGGTAGGTTTACCCTAAGCAGTTTCCAGTTTCACTTTTTCCCTTTAGCTTAGTGAATTGGGGGTCCCAAGATGTATTTTCCTTTCACATAGTTTAGTTGGTGAATGTTTTTAATTAGTCCCTGGGTACATGTATTTTTAAAAATCTTGCTGTAGTTCATATATTTGTCTAAAATGCATTAGTTAAATATTTATGTGATTAGTTATATATTTATAATGTCGGCTTTTTATGGAGTCGTTTTATAGAAATCATCATAAATGAATAGATTGGAAGCTATCTTGACTCTTTCTCAGCTAGCTTTATTTAGGGAAATCCAAGCTAACTGGCTCATGAAACTATTGACCAGATTAACTTCATGATTACTAACCCAGTTATAGACTTTGTGCCTGGGTAGAAATAATTAATTGCTTTAGTGCTAGCTTAGCAAATGCAAATACTTCAAGTAATAGCAAAAATTCTATTCTTATTTCAATTCTGTTCCCTTATTTCTTTCAGGTTCTGGACATACAGGCACAGGCTAGTTTACTTACATGATGGAAATATAGCAGACAGGCAATGTTTTAACCAACTCATATACATGAAATAATTATTCTAAGTCATAAATCTTTATAATAAAAGCCTGATTATGTATAGTTAGCCTACATTATTAATTTTCCTGAGCTAGCATTGATATTCTCTAGCATATAAAGGCTAGACCTCAATAGAATGTTAAGGCTGGAAGGTATACCTTAGAAATTAATTTCTTCACTGGAGTCAAGTTCAACACATTAAGTGCCTTGTCTAAGATGACGTTTCTGGTAAATGGCAGATTCAATAGTAGAATCCAGGCTCTTCTCCTTCTGTCCCAATTCTATTTCTCTTCTACCTTTTATGTCCTGGATGGTTTATTTATGTTGGATTTTAACAGCACCAACACTTGTACTGTAAGAGAAATATTTTGTTCCGATGAAGTTCCAGGAAAATAACATCTTAAACCACCTCCTTCTTAGGGTGACTTTGCCTTGCCTTTTGCTCCTCTCTCTAAAGGCAGAACACGTTTCACTCCAAAGCCAAATAACACACATCTCTCTCCTAATTTATGGTTTTCAAAATTTCAGAGTGGTTTTTTTTTCCCCTTGCTGTCCAGAATGCTGTCTGAAAAGTCACAATGATTTAAATAATTGATGGCTACTTTATGAAATTGTCAGCCTGGATTCATCCTCCTGCCTCCCTCAACCACAAGTCCTTGAGCAGCTAATCCTTTTATGTTGGACGGTTTTTTTTTTTTTCCCTTCCTGGTTTCATTTAGATAATTATATTATTCACCCTGGAATATAATTGCCATTATACTGTGGGGGATGTGGGAGTGGAGTAGGATGGGAGCTGCCTGCTGCTGGCATCTGCAGGTTGTAAAATGTCTGTTATACTCTAGCCTCTAATTTTTTTGCCATCCCACCTTTTAAAGATTTAATTATACCTGTGTAAAAGCATAATCTGAAATCTGACTTCTGATTCTTTTGGAAGATGAAAAAGATTAATTCATTGTTAAATATGAATAAGCATGGTACAATGGAAAAAAACTTTGGCCTGGAATTCAGTTGAACTAACAATTTTTGAATGCCTACTATGTGCCAGGGACAGCACCAAAAACTAGGAAGTGTAAAAATTTAAAATAAAGAAAGGGACTGTCCTCCAAGAGTGTTCATCCTGGTGATCTCCTACTAACTTGTGACATGACTTTGCACAGTACACTTAATCTGTCTGGGCCTTAATTTTCTCGTCTCTGAACAGAAGGTATTGGACCGCTTCTGAATTTTCTCCTAGCTGTAACATTTGGCAGTGCTCCAAAAACAGACCATGAAATAGCAGCCACATTACTTCTTTGTCAGATTTAATTGGAAGAACAGGGAGGGGTAAAAGGTATACATTTTCTGTGGCAGAAGTCAGTTTGTCATCTCCGATTTCAACTCTTCGGCAAAGGATCTTGAATGCGTTTTCTACCTGCTAAATCCTGCAGGCCCAAAGCAGGGTGTGTTTGGTAGCAGAAGGTAACAATGTCTGAGTAACTGAAAGTTATCAAAGCAGCAACACTTTCTCTCTCAAATAACTGCCTGACATCATCTTAGCTCATGAAACTGTTTTTCCAGTGAGGATTCTAATTCTAACATGGTTTTTACAAGCCTTAGCTTCACTGTCTATTGGTTAGAAGAGAAAGTCACAAAATGGGTTTTGTGCTGCTTTATATTTTATGCTTTTCTCTTTGGAGGTGTCTAATTTGAATATGGTAAAACTTCCTAACTCAAAAACTTAGAAAACTTAAGAATCTTAACTGTAAATATAATAGGGGCAGGCTTTGCAACTTTAAGAGGAAACGCTGTTCATCTCTGTCAGACCCTTGTAGCGCTGGATAAAGTAAACCTCAGATGACAGTGCATAGCCTGTTACAAATGGAACACAAATAACACATGATAAAATAGAGATTTGGAGTGGATTTTATAACATGTTTATTTTCAGAGAGCAAATCATAACCCATTTGCCTTATTGGAAAAACAATTTTCCTGTTACACAGGGAAAATGGAGTATTTAAAAAGGAAAGGAATATGACAGCCAAATGGATTTGGCTGAAATCAGCAAATTTGTTTCTTATTTACTCGTCATTTTTTTACTAGGGAGAGTGATATGGGGCCCAGATTAGCTCTCAGCAGTAATGGTTCTTTTATGAAGGAAAGAAAGAAACAAAACACCTAGCCATCTGAATTAAAGTAGTTTTCACATGTCCCATAGTCTCTAGGGGTATAAATTGATGCTGTTTAATAGAAATCTCTCCCCTTCATCTACAATATTAATGTGTTCCCTAATTTGCAATCCATCTCCTTTTCTCTCTTCATCTTTTTTTCTTTTTTTTTTTTTTTAACAGAGTCTCACTCTGTTACCAGGCTGGAGTGCAGTGGTGCGATCTCGGCTCACTGCAACCTCCACCTCCTGGGTTCAAGCAATTCTCCTGCCTCAGCCTCCCGAGTAGCTGGGACAACAGGCGCACGCCACCATGCCCAGCTAATTTTTGTATTTTTTTTTTTTTTTAGTAGAGATGAGGTTTCATCATCTTGGCCAGGATGGTCTCGATCTCTTGACCTCGTGATCCACCCTCCTCAGCCTCCCAAAGTGCTGGGATTACAGGCATGAGTCACCGTGCCCGGCCATTCTCTCATCTTTATAAAAATCTTTGCAAGCAGCCCTGTTCTCTGCTGTCTAATAATTAAGTATTGTGAGTCTAGTAATAACTCTGCCCCTTTGTGGTGAGTTTATTTCTCTTTATACCAGGGCTTCTAAAATTTTAATATTTAGTTTCATCACCAAGGAGATCTTAAAATGCACATTCTGATCCAGTCAGTCTGGTTTCAGCCTCATGTTTTACATTTTGAACAAGCACTCAGGTAATGCTTACGCTGCAGGTCCATGGTACTTTACAGTGGCAAGGCTGTAGACCGTGGGTCAGCAGACTTTTTCTGAATAGAGCCACAAAGTAAATATTTTCAGTCTTGTGGTTTATATCATCTCTGTTTGATGGACTGTGCCATAAGAGCAATCATAGATAATATGTAAATGAATGAGCATGGCTATATTTCAATACAATTTTATTTACAAAAAAAATGTGACGGCTGGATTTGGCTTGCAGGCTGTAGTTTGCCAGCTCCTGCTTAAGCAATGTATTTGAAGTGATTTGTTGTTATTTTTAACATAAACGTTGTCATTCATATGTCTATAGGGGATTGTTTTTATAATGATGTTAAGGCATCTATATAATGAGTAGAGGTTAATTCATGCTATACCTAAATATTATGCAAGAAAAATTTTAAGTCAGTTAACAAGATATCCTTTTTCTTCTAGAGGACTTAGAATAAGGTGGGAGGCATAATGGCTTAGCTCTATTATGGCATAATAGTGCCAGCATTTTGAAAAATACTTCTTTGGCAAGCAGTCGTTTACACTTGTGTATTGCTATGTGCCTGCCTCTCTCTCAACTCTGACTTTTTCCTGTGTATGTGCATTTCTTCTATCCCATCCCTTGCCATACCATTTGGCTCTGATCCTATTTGGATAATGAGATAGTTTGTTGTGCCTGCAATGAAGAAAATGATTTTAAATGTTTTTTAATAAGTTAACAGGAGCAAGTCTTGAAATTACCGTAATGAGATAATGACAGTGTAGCATATTGCTTTGAAGATTGTGCTCTGGTGAAAAACGTATGCTCTTAATAAATTCATTTTCACTGTATTTTCCTTGGCAAGGTTGTTTAGCATTTGCCTATTTGCCTACCAGTAATAGGGAAATGGTCATAGGAGTTGGCAGTCAATAAAGAACGAAGACCAAAGTTGGTACTCGGGTAAGAATTCTGTTGAGCTTTAAGATATCAGCCATGGAGGACGTTACCAAGACCAAAATCCTATAGTGACAAGTGCTTTTCGGAATGTTAAAATCCAGAACCTCAGGCCACTATACTAGGTTCATCTTTTTAATCTGTTCATTACTGTAGATCACATGTACTTTTATTCTTTGAAGTTCTAAGTATTATGCTTGAAAGTTTTCTAATAGTTCATGCACTTATTTAGCCAACATATGTCATATATGTATACTCAATCCGTAGCACAGTCTCAACAGTGGAGCAACAGAGGTGAAGGGGACCTGAGTCCTGCCCTCAAGTGTATTAGAGAAGGGCAGATATACTAATAAATCAGTATTGTGTCTACCATGATCTACACTTGTATATGACACATTGGGAGTTTAGGACACAGTGGTCAATTCTGCCTTGAAGGTCATTTTAAAAAGATTTCATAAAGAAGATGATGCTTAAGCGGAATCTAGAAAGGTAGATAGATTCCAAATATAGGAAAAAATATTAACAAAGGTATAGTGGCATAGCTTATGGAGGGGAATGGATACATTGTCCTACATACCTATAATGGAATCCAATACAGCAATGAGAATGAATGGATGAGCTGCATGTTATACATAGCCTGCATAAATTTAGCAGTGTTGAAAGAAGAAGACACAAAAGAATATGTAAAATTTGATTCTATTCATAACAGGTAAAATTAAGCTATATAGTATAGGGATGCGTATCTAAGTGGTAAAATCATAAAGGATCGCAACAAAAAAAATCTATTATAAAGGCTACCTCAAATGGGAACAGGAGAAAGTTTTGGTTGGGCAGGGGAGCACTTGGGAGACTGGAAAGTTTTATTTCTTTACCGAGTTTGTGGTTCCATTGGGTGTTTCCTTTATGATTATTAAGATGTGCATTTTTATTATAATCTTTCTTGTAAATATGTTACATTTCACAATAAAAGAGATTTTTTTAAAAGACAGTGAAGGCCTGAAGTAAGGCAGTAGGAAATGGAAGAATGGGTATTATTGTCATTCAGGCTGCTGAACAAAATACCACAAGCTGGCTGGCTCATAAGCAGCGGAAACTTAATTCTCACAGTTCTGGAGGTGAAGTCCAAGGTCAAAGTGCCAGCAGATTTGGTGTCTGGTGAGGACCTACATTCTGATTCATAGTTGGCTCTCTTTTCACTGTAATCTCACAGTGTAGAAGGGATGAGGGATGTCTCTGAGAGCACAAATCCCATTTCATAAGGGCACTAATCTCATTCACAAGGGCTCTGCCTTTATAACGTAATCACCTCCCAAAGTCCCCACCTCCTCATACTGTCACCATGGAGATAAGAATTTTTTTTTTCTTTTTTTTTTGAGATGGGGTCTCACCCTGTCGCCGGGCTGGAGTACAGTGGCTCAACCTCTACTCACTGCAACCTCCGCCTCCTGGGTTCAAGCGATTCTCCTGCCTCAGCCTCCTGAGTAGCTGGGACTACAGGCGAGAGCCACCACGCCCAGCTAATTTTTGTATTTTTAGTAGAGACACAGCTTCACCATGTTGGCCAGGATGGTCTTGCTCTCTTGACCTTGTGATCTGCCCACCTGGGTCTTCCAGAGTGGTGAGATTACAGGCCTGAGCCACTGCATCCAGCCCCCGGCTAGGATTTCAACATACGAATTTGGGAGGTGGCTCTTAAACATTCAGTCTATTGAGGATGTGAAGGGTGTTACGCATTAGAATCACATGGCCACTGATAGGAGATGAGAAGCCAGGGTCCACCATGGTTCCCGAGTTTTTTAATTTGTTGACTAGGAAGATGGCATGGGCTGAGATAGAGAATATAGTTTCCATAATGGGCAAGGCTTTTTCTGCTACAGCTTTTTTGTTTGTTTGTTTGTTTTTAGGCCCATTCTTATTTTACAAAAAGGTTATTTTTCCTAGCTACTTCTTCAGGTAGGAATAAATCACTACCACTTCCACCACAGTCCTGCCAAGAAAACTATTCAGTTGCCCATCTCTATGTATTTATTTATTTCCAGAAAGTTCTTTTTAAACTGTTATTTTAGGTTCAGGGGTACATGTGCAGGTTTGTTATGTAGGTAAATTGCATGTTGCAGGGGTTTGGCATACAGATTATTTCATCACCCACATAATAAGCATATACCCAATAGGTAGTTTTTTAGTCTTCACCCTCCTCCCACCTATCACCCTCAAGTAGGCCCCAGTGTCTGTTGTTCCCATCTTTGTGTTCATATGTACTCTATGTTTAGCTCCTACTTATAAGCAAGAACATGCAGTTTTGATTTTCTGTTTCTGCGTTAGGTTGCTTAAGATGATGGCCTCCAGCTTCATCCATGTTGTTGCAAAGAACATGAGTTCATTCTGTTTTAGTATTCCATGGTGTATATGTGCCACATTTTTTTATCCAGTCTACTGTTGGGAGGCATTTAGGTTGGTTCCATGTTTTTGCTATGGCGAACAATGCTGCAATAAACATTTGTGTGCATGTGTCTTTATGGTAGAATGATTTATATTCCTCTGGGTATATACTCAATAATGGGACTATTGAATCAAATGATAATTAGTTCTTTGAGAAATCAGCAAACTGCTTTCCATAATGGCAGAACTATTTTACATTTTCACTAGTAGTGTATAAGTTTTCCCTTTTCTCAACAACCTCACCAGCATCTGTTATTTTCTTCCTTTTTTTTTGAGACAGAGTTTTCCTCTGTTGTCCAGGTTGGAGTGCAATGGTGCAATCTTGGCTTACTGCAACCTCCGCCTCCTGGGTTCAAGCAGTTTCTCCTGCCTCAGCCTCCTGAGTAGCTGGAATTATAGGCACCCACACCACACATAGCTAATTTTTGTATTTTTTAGTAGAGATGAGATTTCACCATGTGAGTCAGCCTGGTCTCAATCTCCTGACATCAGATGATCCACCTGCCTCAGCCTCCCAAAATGCTGGGATTACAGGTGTGAGCCACCACACCTGGCCTATTTTTTGACTTTTTAATAATAGCCATTCTGACTGGTATGAGATGGTATCTCACTGTGATTTTGATTTGCTTTTCTTTAACGCTCAGTCATACGTTTCTTGGCCACATGTATGTGTTCTTTCAAAAAGTATCTGTTCGTGTTCTTTGCCCACTTTTTAGTGGGGTCGATTTTTGCTTGTAAATTTGTTTCAGTTCCTAATAGATGCTAGATATTAGACCTTTGTTGAATGCATAGTTTGCAAATATTTTCTCCCATAAGGTAGGTTGTCTGTTTACTCTGTTGATAGTTTCTTTTGCTATGCAGGAGCTCTGTAGTTAAATTAGGTTCCATTTGTCAATTTTTGTTTTCATTGCAATTCCTTTGTTATGAAATCTTTTCCAGGTCCTATGTCTAGAATGGTATTTCTTAGGTTATTTTCCAGGATTTTTATGTGATTTTGCATTTAATATTTAAGTCTTTAATCCATCTTGAGTTGATTTTTTGTGTATGGTATAAGGAAGGGGTCCAGTTTCAATCTAATGTACATGGCTAACCAGTTATCCCAACACCTATTATTGAATAGGGAGTCCATTCAACAAATGAACAAATCTCTTTATTTCTCATTTTTGTGGATTTTGTCAGTCAGATAGTTGTAGATGTAAAGCATTATTTCTACTCTCTAATAGGGCTCTCTATTCTGTTCTATTGATCTGTGTGTGTGTTTTTGTACCAGTACCATGCTATTTTGTTTACTGTAGCTTGTAATGTAGTTTGAAGTTAGGTAATGTAATCCCTCCAGCTTTGTTCTTTTTGCCTAGGATTGCCTTGACTATTTGGGCTCTTTTTTGGTTTCATATGAATTTTAAAATAGTTTTTTTTCCGCTGATTCTATAGAAAATGTCATGGGTAGTTTAATAGGAATAGCATTGAATCTGTAAACTGCTTTGGGCAGTATGGCCATTTCAACAATATTGATTCTTCCTACCCATGAACATGGAATTTTTTTCCATTTGTTTATGTCATCTAATTTTTTTTAACAGTGCTTTGTGACTCTCATTGTAGAGATCCTTTCCCTCCGTGGTTAGCTGTATTCCTACGTATTGTATTCTTTTTGTGGCTATTGTGAATGGAATTGCATTCTTGATGCAGCTCTCACCTTGGATGTTGTTGGTGTACAGGAATGTTACTTTTCTTTTTTTTTTTTTGAAATGAAGTCTCCCTCTGTCTCAAGGCTGGAGTGCAGTGGCACGATCTCGGCTCACTGCAACCTCCGCCTCCCAGGTTCAGGCAATTCTCCTGCCTCAGCCTCCCAAGTAGCTGGGACTATACAGGTGCATGCCACCATGCCCGGCTAATTTTTTGCATTTTTAGTAGAGATGGGGTTTCACCATGTTAATCAGAATGGTCTGATTAACCAGGTCTCCTGACCTCTTGATCTGCCTGCCTTAGCTTCCCAAAGTATTGGGATTATAGGCGTGAGCCACTGCACCCAGCTCCTGAATGCTACTAATTTTTGTACATTGATTTTGTATCCTGAAACTTTGCCAAAGTTGGTTATCGGATCAAGGAGCTTTGGGGAAGATACCGAAATTTTCTAGGAATAGAATCATAGCATCTAAAAGTAGGGATAGTTTGACTTCCTCTCTTCCTGTTTGGATGCCTTTTCGTTCTTTTGACTCATTGCTCTGTCCAGGACTTCCAGTAATATGTTGAATAGGAGTGGTGAGAGAAGCCATTCTTTTCTTCCTCCAGTTTTTAAGGGGAAGGCTTCCAGCGTTCCCCATTCAGTATGATGGCAGCTGTGGATTTGTCATAGATGGTTCGTATTATTTTGAGATATGTTCCTTCAATTCCTAGTTTCTTGAGGGTTTTTAACCTGAAGAGATGTTGAATTTTATAGGCAGCCTTTTCTGCATCCATTGAGATAATCATTTGGTTTTTGTTTTTAGTTACGTTTATGTGATGAGTTCACATTTATTGGTTTGTATATGTTGAATCAACCTTGCATCCCAGAGATAAAGCCTGCTTGATCATGGTGGAGTAGCTTTTTGATGTGCTGCTGGATTCAGTTTGCTAGTATTTTGTTGAGGACCTTGAAATCTATACTTTATCAAGGATATTGGCCTTAAGTTGTTGTTGTTGTTGTTGTGTCTTTGCCAGGTTTTGGTATCAGAATGATGCTGGTCTCACAGAATTAGTTAGGGAGGAATCCCTCTTCAATTTTTTGGAGTAGTTTCAGGAGAAATGGTACCAGCTCTTTTGTACACATCTAGTAGAATTCAGTTCTTTCAGTTGCCTATCTTGAAATCCAATGATTACCTCAAATTATTTCTAATCTCTTTTACATTTACCAAACCAAATTAATTGCTTGGATTCTTCACTACTACCACGCATTCCATTCTTACCAGCTTGACAAATGCAGTACCTCCTGCTCATTGTTCTTCTCATTGGCCTTACTTCCCTACCAGGCTTATATAGGTAGAAGAGTATCAAAACGTCATTTACCTCAAACTCAACTCGGGTGTTTATAACCAAACTTAACCCCTTCACTAGCTCATTCCTGACTAAAAAGGAGGCCATTTCAGGCACTCTCTGAAACAGGACCTGAAAACACCCATGTCCACATTAAAACCACAGTAGATTTTCTGTTTTATAGTAAATTTCATTGTATCAAGCAAGAATCTTATTTGAAAGGCCCTTTGGTTAACTCAAGCCTCAAAATCTAAACTTATATCTTAACATTAAAATTTGTATGTGTAGGTAGACTCTACATCCTGGGAACTTTGGGTTTTATTGCTTATGTGTTTTCTCTTTGTATGAAATAGAGTGAATTAACTATTGCCTGTTTAGAAAGATGATATAGAGGTCTATTCTCACTAGATAGACATGAGCATGATGTTGCTTGCGTGATCCACGCACGTCCTGTTGCCTGTTTTGTTTTAATACAAATGGCCTACTGGGAATATTCCCTTCAGTTAAGATGTACTGAGAACCCAGCATGGGCCAACTAGCATGATAGGCAGGTTAGGGGAGGGAGTGTGTGTGTGTGTGTGTGTGTGTGTGTGTGTGTGTGTGTGTAAAATACAATATTATATATAATATACAAATATACTATATTTTATATATATCTTATAAGATATATAATATATGTATACATAAGATACATATAACTATATGTATCTTATGTATATCTAGTATACATATTATATATATCTTATGTATCTAGTAAACATAAGATGTATACATAAGATGTATACTAGATACATAAGATATATATATATACTAGATATATGATACATATAGTTATATAAGATATATCTAGTATATATAATATATATTACATATACTAGCTATATAAGGCATATATAGATATATAAGATATATGTGTGTATATATCTTATATAACTAGATATATAGATATATAAGATATATATTATATTTGATATATAGATATATAAGATATATATTATATTTTATATATCAAGTATCTGTAAGATATATCTAAGATATATAGTATATCTTATATATACTATATATGATATAAGAGATGTAAGTATATAAGATATATAGTATATATGATATATGTATACTATATACTATAAAATATAGTATATTTATATATAAAATATGTTTTATATAAAATGTATTTATATAAAATATATTTATATATAAAATGTATTTATATATAAATATAGTATATTATATATATATAAGATATATATGCTAGATATATAAGATATATATAAAAGAAATATAACTTTTGCCCGTTATACTAACTGAAGATATTTGTGAGTTAGACTCATCCCAAACTGTCCAGTGTCTGGTTCTCTTAGAAAGTCCAAAAGCTTTTCACGTAACTTGGTGGGCTTTCTCCCTGACAAAAGCATTTCACATATGTCTACTCTCTAGCATGTCATTCCTGCCACATATCAGCCATGGGCGTCTCTCTTTCAGCTAGTGGAGTCTATCTTGGTACCTGCTTAGAGCTTGGTATAAACAAAACTCTATACACTTCATGGTGCATGCAGTGAGCTAGAGGAAGCTTTGCTTACTTTCACAGATTGCAGGTTTATTTTATAATCATGACATGAACACAAGTTAGAGTCTTCTGATTCTTTGCTGCAGTGGCATTAGACCACTGATGGCAAACTTTCCTTTTTTAGGGGTAAATAAATTGTCTGGTTGCCTGGATAAACTTTTCAGTCTTACAGGATTTGAAAGAATATAAAAGGCAGGCATTTGCTTAATGTAATAAAACAATGGCCTTTGCAATGAATTCTATAATAACTGCCTTTTACTCCTCACTACCCTCCCCCCACACATGAGAACCTTATAGCAAAAAAAAAAAGTTAAACATCACACTTATTTTAATCCCTGAAGTTGGTCTTCAATCAAGCGAAGAAATAGGGGATAAAGTGAAAGGAAATTTGAGAAAAGACCATGCAAGAAGCAAGCTGAGACTAGAATTTCATAAAATCCATTTCTAGCGCTGTTAGCTGCCTGTCTCATTACCTTGGGCTTTCGTATAATCTTTTAAGTCTTTAGTTCAATCTTTCTACTCAGTTCTTTTTCTTCAATTTCTTGTAAACTTCAAAAATGCTAACAATAGAAATAGTAGGCCAACCTGAAGTTAATCCAGTACCTTGTAACCACAGCCTTTTTACCACCCTTAACTGCACTGTGTGTAGGTGGCATGCATCCCACAGTTGGTACTCTGGGCATAGAGAGTCTTTGCATGATGTGTGAGTGGCATTTATCCCATAGAGTTCCTATGGGTTTAGGGAGTCCTTTTCTAGTACCCAGTCAGATATAGATTGTTCCTTTATATGCTGGGCTGAAAGATTCCATACTTTTGTTTCTAGGAATTTAGGACCATTCAGCTACAATAATATGGTCTAATGCAGAGACCAACAGTCTTTTTTCTTTGTGGGCTATATGGTCTGTGTTGCAGCTACTCAGCTCTGCCTTGGTAGTGGGGAAGTAGCCATAGACAATATATATATAAGTGAATGCATGTGGCTTTGTTCCAGTAAACTTTATTTACAAAAAGAGCTTGCAGGCCAGATTTGGGCCTCAGGCCATACTTTGCTGACTGCTGGTCTAAGGACAAGATTGCTGGGTTTCAAGCTGAGGTTTCACATGGGGCTTGAGACCCCTATAATCACAATGTGGTCTCAAGTGGGTCTTATCACTTTTATATGTATTTGTAAAGTTTATGGTAATAACACATGCTATGCCTTCCTTAGAAAGTTACATGGGATAATTTAATTTTTAATTTTTTTAACATTCTATAAAGTTAAATTTTTAAATTACCACATGATAATTATACATATTGATGGAGTGCAATTTGATACTTAGTTACGTGTGTGTTATATAATGATTAAGGTGGTTAGCATACCCATCACCTCATGCATTTATCGTTTCTCTGTGAGAATATTCAAAAGCTTCTCTTGTGGCTATTTTGCTATATACAATACCTTACTGTGAACCAAGTCACCCTACTGTGCAATAGAATAAAGAGCATAATTTAGATAAATAAGATGTATTCACTATGACAGACTATGTAAACATAGCCTTTTTTCCTAATAAGTATTATTAGCAGCAGCAAGGGCAGTTTTTCTAGAGGAGAAGAGAATTAGGATTCACTTCTTATATTTTATTATTATTATTTTTTTGAGATGGAGTCTCGTTCTGTCCCCCAGACTGGAGTGCAGTGGTGCAATCTCTGCTCACTGCAACTTCCACCTCCTGGATTCAAGCAATTCTCCTGCTTCCCAAGTAGCTGGGACTACAGGCACGGCACATGCTACTACATCCAGCTACATTTTTTTTTCTTTGTATTTTTAGTTGAGATGGGGTTTTACCATGTTAACCAGGCTGGTCTCAAACTTCTGACATCAGGTATTTACCCACCGCAGACTCCCAAAGTGCTGGAATTACAGGCATGAGTCCCTGTGCCCAGCTGGATTAGGATTTGTTGTTTTTTTGTTTCGTTTTGTTTTTAAGACGGAGTTTTGCTCTTGTTTCCCAGGTTGGAGTGCAATGGTGTGATCTCAGCTCACTGCAACCTCCTCCTCCCAGATTTAAGTGATTCTCCTGCCTCAGCCTCCTGAGTAGCTGGAATTATAGGCACCCGCCACCACACCCAGCTATTTTTTTTTTTTTTTTTCTGTTTGTAGTAGAGATGGAGTTTCACCATGTTGGCCTGGCTGGTCTCAAACTCCTGACCTCAGGTGATCCAACCACCTCAGCAGCCTCTCAAAGTGCTGGGATTACAGATGTGAGCCACCACGCCTGGCCCAGGATTCACTTCTAATTCCCCACAGCTATCCCAGAATATCTTTGAACACAGGATTTAGTGTGAGAACCATAAAAGACCCTATGAGAGTGCCATACTGGGTGGTACCCTGCACCTGAAAATGTCCGTATGAATGTGATTCTAATCTGAAACCCTAGGAACAGATCACCTAGCAAAGGAAACACACATGAAAGGAGGCTTTTTGCCTGTGTGGACGGCTTCAGGAAGAACACATAGGAGAAGGGGAGGAGGCCCACAGGATCTGTGATATTTTACATCAACTCTGGCGGTCAATGATGTGATATAGCTGGTTTCCCTCCCATCTGAGTGTTCCCATGTGAAAATATTCAACTTGCCAAAAATTTGATACACTCAAGGAACATCATATTACAACTTTCCCAGTCTCTGAATCTTTAACACTAATGAAGCTAGCAGGCAAACATATCTATAAGGACAACAATGGAGGGTAATTGTATCTTAGTTAGAATGATATATTCTATGTAACGCAGGCCTTCTCATTGGTCTAGTTATGGTCCCCGAATGCATACATGGCATTTTCTTGGCCCCTTACCCTTCCACAACTCTCCCACTCTACCTGAAATATCTTACATACTTTCCTTCAGGTGTCTGATCTTATCCATAAATGTCTCATCCCTTCTCTAGGATCTTAAATATTCTCATTTTCTAAATTTTAATATCAGCTTGTCTGGATCATCATTTTAAAAGTCAGAGTTACTCATTTTATTATTATCCTTTTACATCTTCTTGAGATTATAAATTTTGGGGTATCAGGACATTTCTAATTCAGTTCTGCATCTGTCTCAGAACCTCGCATATGGTAGGTTGTTCAGTACATACTTATTGAGTAAAAGTATGTTTAAGCAAAAGCAAATACAGTTTTGTTACAGGAGAGCCCTGCTTAATCTAAGAATACCAGAATACAAAAATCTTGTTTGATAGCTTTTACATTTTAATGGAGGCCTCATCTGTTTTAACCTGAAGGCTTGAGACTGGAAGAAATGTATAGGAGCACACCATTATATGGAATTTTTATCATACGGACATAATAAATGCAAATAACCCCAAGAGTATAAAGAGACTAGGTGCAGGATTCACCTCTGTAATCCCAATGCTATGGGAGATGGTAGGATTGCTTGAGGCCAGGAGTTTGAGACCAGCCTGGGCAGCATAGCAAGACCTCCATCTCTACAAAGAAAAAAAAATTAGCCAGGCATGGTGGCACATGCCTCTAGTCTGAGCTAATTGGGAGGTTGAGGTGGGAGGATTGTTTGAGCCCAGGAGTCTGAAATTAGAGTAAGCTATGATTGTGCCACTGTGCTCCAGCCTGGTGGTAGATCAAGACTTTGTCTCTTAAATTAAAAAAAAAAAGAGCTTAAGGAGTAGTCAAATATATAATAAGAAAACTGGGAAGTGAAACATTTTGAGTATTACCATTGTTTTTAATAAATTTTATTTAATTGTACACTTGTATAGTTTTTAATGATGGCTATGTTTAACAACTGGCCCGTGAAAGTCCTAAAAATTTAGCAGTCCATTCTTATGAGCCTAGAAGAGCCAGCTCCAGCACGTCACTATTCTTATCACCATTTACTATAGTGGCTGATTTTATTTTCTGTCTCTTTCCCTGAATGAGCTCTCTGAAAGCAGTGATAATGTCTGTTTGCTTACGATTAAATCTGTAATGCCTAGCACATAGTAGGTATCCAGTATTAGCTGACTGACTGAATCCAATCTTTTGCATTCTTACCAAATTAATACAACTTAAAACAAAGGAAAAAGGTTTGTTGTCTAAAAATCCCATTTCATTTTCTTTCTTTTGATCAGCTTTAACAATATGCTATAAACATTCATCTGTAAGCATTTCAGCATATGAAATATTAATGTTTTCAATATCGTGCAAGTAAGTGTATCCGAGTTATTCATGGCCATAATGTTCACAGAAACAACTCTCAATGCAAATATGTTCAGGAACCATTTTTCAGTAGAATGTCAATTTCTTTGAGCTGCGTGTGTTCTTCTAAACCAACAAAACACTGCCAATTCCTGTGATATGTAGATTATTTGTCTTTATAAAATTGCAGAAAATTTAAAAATTTTCTCTAGGTACTGTATCTTTTTCACATTTTTAGCCTAGAGCTATGGCACTGACCAGAATATAGAAATAGGAATTCTGGTATTTTTGCATTTTAGGTCATTCTAAGGAGACCAGAATTCTCTCCCTCTAGTTTAGGCTACCATTTCCCAAAATATATTCCTTGGGCTCCAGCTCTGTGGGATGTTAACAGGTAAGATATAAAAACTGATTCATTTCCAAATGGGTTTGGAAAAAATTGCTTCAGTATTAAATAAGTTTGTTTTTTGTTTTTGTTTTTGTTTTTAACAGTAGCACATCACCAAAGGGAATAGAGTATACGGTATTTCCCAAATGAATTTTTTTTCACAAGAATGTCATAGGAGCCTAATATTTCATTTCTGTTTGGGAAATGCTGTATTTATGTACAGAATCTTACGTTCAGACATGAGGGCTTAAAGGTTATCTAGGTTACACACACACACACACACACACACACACCCATGTCAAAATCCATTGTACATCACTCCAATAGATGGTCATCCAGCCTCTGCTGAATACAGACCTTAGCAGGAAACTTCCCATTCCGAAAGTCATTCCACTCCATGGCTGGCCTCCTTTCCTTTTTTAACAAAGATTTTCCTTATAATTGAACCAAAAATCTGTTTCCCTGTAACTTACTCGTTCCTTCTAGTTTTGCCATCTGGAATACTGGCAAAACAAGTTTGCTTTCCTTTCCGCAAGATGACTATCATGTTTCCTGTTCACCTTCCCTTCTTCGTACTGGCTGTTCCTCTTAGGAGGAAGTTTCTAGAATTCTCAATATCCTGGTTATTTTCCCCTGGATAACATCCAGTGTCCCTCTTAAAATAAGATACCTAGAATTAAAACACAGTCTGCTGTGATCTGTCAAGCACAAATGTTTAACTTTTTATTCAACAAATACTTCTAGAGCCACTGTTCTTCTTTGGGCTCTATTCTAGATGCTCAGAATACAGCAGGCAAGAAAACAGATATTTCATGGAGGTCAGATATTTCATGGAGCTTATACTCTCATAGTGGAAAGATCCAGCAAACCAGGAAACAAGAAATAAGCAAGATGGTCTCTGGTAGTCAAACATGTTACAAAGAAAGTGAGACTAGGTAATATAATAGAAAGTATTTGCAGGGAGGTGGCATATTTTTAAATTTTGTTTATAAATAGAGTCAGGGTCTTGCTATATTACCCGAGCTGGTCTCAAACTCCTGGGCTCAAGTCATCTTCCTGCCTTGGCCTCCCACAGTGCTAGGACCACAGGCGTGAGCCATTGGCCTGGCCAGGGTAGCATGTTTTTCTGTTTTTGGTTTTGTTTTGTTTTGTTTTGTTTTTGAGACCGAGTCTCACTCTGTCACCAGGCGCCAGGCTGGAGTGCGGCAGCACTATCTCGGCTCACTGCAACCTCTACCTCCCTGGTACAAGCAATTCTCCTGCCTCAGCCTCCCGAGTAGCTGGGATTACAGGCATGCACCACCACACCCAGCTAATTTTTTTTTTTTTTTTGAGACCGCGTCTCACTCTGTCACCAGGCGCCAGGCTGGAGTGCGGCAGCACTATCTCTGCTCACTGCAACCTCTACCTCCCTGGTTCAAGCAATTCTCCTGCCTCAGCCTCCTGAGTAGCTAGGACAACAGGCACACACCACCATGCCCAGCTAATTTTTTGCGCTTTTAGTAGAGACGGGGTTTCACCATGTTGGCCAGGATGGTCTCGATCTCTTGCCCTCGTGATCCGTCCGCCTCGGCCTCCACCCAGCTAATTTTTTGTATTTTTTAGTAGAGACAGAGTTTCACCATGTTGGCCGGGATGGTCTGGATCTCTCGACCTCATGATCCGCCCTCCTCAGCCTCCCAAAGTGCTGGGATTACAGGCGTGAGCCACCACACTCGGCAGGTGGCAGGTTTTGATCAGTGGTGAATGAAGGCATCTCAGGAGGTGCCATTTGAACTGTTCCTGAATAATACAAAGGAACCAGAGAACGAATGAAGATCTGTAGGCATCGCATTCCAGGCAGAGGGAGTGGTACATGGCGGGCTCTGTGGTCAACATAAGTCTCATCAAAAGTAAAAGAGGTCGTGTGGAAAGTATAGCAAGAGGAGAGTCATTTCAGTAACATCAGAGAGGAAGGCAGCAGCCAGCATATTTAAGGCATCATAGCCGTGTTACCGTGGCTCGGGTAAGTATAGGCTGTAAGCACAGTAGGTGGCCACTGGAAGATTTGAAGCAGGAGAGTATCACAAACTTCAACAGGTCATTCCAGTTCATTTAATCGTCCCACAGGTCATCATGGACATTCTATTGCTGTTAATCCAGCCCAAGATTTTTGGTTGTTGCCATTGTTTTTCCAAGAATCTAGTCAAACTTCTCACACAAATTTATTTTTGGCAAATTAAAATCCCCAGGTTTTTAAAATTTTCTTACAATCTTGATAAAGCCAGTAATTTGGAACCTCAGTGAAAAACATTTGTTGCTCTTAAATTTTAGTGTTGAATCCTGACTTTGTCATTAGTAATACTACAGCTTTCTCAGCTCTCAAGTTTATTACATTTAATAAATAAATGTTTTATTCAAAGTTGTCAATAAAGTCATTGTATAGATCATTTCTTTTCTTTTCTTTTCTTTTTTTTGAGATGGAGTCTTGCTCTGTTGCCCAGGCTGGAGTGCAGTGGTGCAATATCTCCTCACTGCAACCTCTGCCTTCTGGGTTCAAGCCATTCTCCTGCCTCAGCCTCTCGACTGGCTGGGATTACATGTATAGGTCATTTCTAAGGACTGTACTCTGTTACAAGTATCCCTTTTATTGAAAGAATTCATTAAGCACCCTTTTCCCCATATAGGTTTTCAACCACCTGCTAATACTTGACTACATGAATCTTCATTTCCCCATATTTTTACTGCAAGGATAGCCCATGAGATAATTCAACACATATAGACCTCTTAGTCTGCTAATCCTATAGGAAAAGAAAAGAAAATTAACATAATATCTAGGTGAATGTATAATGGCTCTTAGTTAACATTTCTTTATCTAAATGTTCATAATCCAAGAGATGATTGAATTTTAATCAATAGTTCCTAAAATCCTTTTCCCCCTTTTAAAAAAATAAGCATAGCATTTTCCTGACTGCAGTCTTTGAGATGGAGATTGGGGAACAAGTAAACACTTAGAGTCTTGTTGAATAAAAACATTTTTTTTAAGGGAAAGGAATAGCAACATTTGCTGCCACTTAAAATCCATCCTTAAAGTCACATATAGCACGTTTATTGAGTACTTTCACAATGATCTAGGGACCAAAGAGTAACAAAAAATAGAACAATACATAAATACACAATTGGGCATCTCTGCTCTCAAGTATTCCCTGAAGGCCTGGCAGAATCTGACATGGATTAAGTTACTGGAAGCTGGATTTAGTCAATTACCTGTCTTTTTGCTCCTAATGTTCAGAATCCAGTAAATGGCTATAGCCTAAGGTAGAGAAGTACCAGTCAAGTGCACTTTGACTGTAGTTTAAGCAATCCAGGTCATCTCAGGCTTCTTTGGAACAATGCCATTCTTTAGCATGACATGGAGGATAACTGTGTGCTTATTCACTGGATGGAACATCTGCTTCATGTAGCTGGCTGGGCTCTGTTACCATCAGTTTGTTTCTCTTTCTCTCTCTCTCTCTCTCTCTCTCTCTCTCTCTCTCTCTCTCTCTCACTCTCTCTCTCTCTCACACACACACACACACTTTTTAGAGACATAGAGATAGGGTCTCACTATGTTGCCCAGGCTGGTCTTGAACTCCTAGGCTCAAGCAGTCCTCCCACCTCAACCTCTTGAGTAGCTGAGACTATAGGCATGCACCACTGCACCTGGTTTCATTATTCATATTGTCAATATTTCATCCATGTTTTTGACCATCACCACTTCTGTCTTTTATGGGGAAAGAAAATCTTTCATTGCCCTAATATCTAAGTAGCTTAGGCACACTTGAGAACTGGGAAACCATTCCCAACCGTTGCCAGTGGGAAGACATCCTGCTTGGTGTAGTTAGCCAGCGTTTATTGAGCCCTTCCCCATGCTCATGTTTGTATTCATCTCTGGAGGTATAGCCATCCTATTCTAGAGACATTTCCCACCTCTTCTGGCCAGATTAAAACCAAGAAAAACCTGCTGGTTCCTGTGAGCTGAGCAGCCTGTTTGTGTTCTGCCCTCTTTTCAGGTGCGCTCTTTGGCTGGCATATCTGCGGCACAGGTATTCATGAACAAGGTTTCAGCAGTTTACAATACCTGGGGTAGGGGGTGAGTCAAAAACATTTACTCTGTTTCCATTTGCCTTCTGGAGGCAAAGTGTTTAACCTCCAAGTGGATGTGGTGCCCGGAGGAAACAGCCTCAACCAGGAGCTGGTAGATAGCAGCCTCATGGGGCATCAGTGTGCACAGGGAGAGGAGTGTGTTGAAAGGTCCATCTCATTTGGCTGTAGGGAGAGGCCTCATAATAACATGGCAGTAGCATCACTTTACACGTGCCTCTGCAGACACTAGCTGTCCAGCTCCCTGTTCCTCATGGTGAGGCTGGGGTAGAGCTGGGAATGATGGATTCTGGGGACTGATGCGGGGGCAGTGCCTTCAAGACTGAGGATGGTGTTCCCTTGCACATGCTTGCCCCCCTCTTATTGGTCTCCCAATTCCTAGGGAATTCTCTTTAGCATTCTCCGCAACTGGACTCAGCTGTTAAAAGAGCACGCACGTGCGCATGTGCGCGTACACACACACACACACACACACACACACACACACTTTAATCCTATGCTTCACATGCTGTGAAACTAAAGAAGAGTGCAAGAGGAAAGCAGCTTACATCAGATCTGTCAGTCTCACTGATCGTTGCTGATAAAAACTCGCAAAGGGAAAAGTAATCAGAGCCTCAGGAATTCAATTCACTCCTTTAATGCACTCAGCAGATATTTTATTTTTAAAACACAAGCACAGCCATCAGCAAAATTGAGAGGCTGTGTGGGACCCCAAGGCACTTTAAACTTTTGAGCCCTCTTAACTCCCGCCCCAGCCCTACCTTCAAATAGTCCCTCTTAGCTATTTCATCTGCTTGGGTGTACCTCCTCGCCATCCTTTTCTTTACTCCCTAGAAACCAATTTAAAAAAAAAAAGAACTTGCCTGTTGGCATTAATTAAAAAAGGAAGACACCTTATGATCTAGATCTTCAGCTAGAGACTTGTGCAGTATATTATCCCTACTTTTTATGATTCTCTTATTGTCTTCAGGTCTTTCTCATTTGCAGCAAGCAGACGACACAGTGCTGCCCTCTAGCTAATTATGGGATTATAATGGCCTCTCTATTCCTAAGGCTTTTTTTTTTTTTAAATCAGCAAAAAGAGTGGACAGTTGTTTTTTATGTACGGCTTATCCCAGACAATCCGTAGAGCGCCTCTGCTGCTTTATACTCTCTCAGCCCTCCTGAACTAACCTTCCTGTAATAATCTGATAATCTAAACCAGAAAACCAACTTAGTTCCACAGTGGATTTCAACTGTTCCCCTACGCTACAGCAGGAACCCTGTCAGATTTCTTCTGTCAAGAAATGAAAAGATGTACAAACGCCCATGTCCGTACATCTTCCATTTACCAAGCAGGCAGGATTGATTCTTTATCTTGATTCTAAAGATATCAGCACATTTGCAGATACGTGGCCTTTCCTTCTAGGACCCTGGGATTCATATAGCCTGTAACTTTCAAATCTCCAGATTCATTTTCTCCACCCTAAGTGCCTATGTAGTGATGTAATAGCACTGTTAGCATAACAGTAGAATGATCAATGATTCTGAAAAACACAGTGTGTATCTCTCTTGGGGAAGAGGGTAAAAGCAACTGATAGGAAAGTAAGCCTTAGTCAGCTCCCCACAATCCATCTGCCACTCCAAGTAGTTAGCCTTGTATTCCCCTTGCCACTCAAGAATGTTAGTGAACAGTTATTACGTGGCTGTGATAATTATCTCTAAGTGTCATACCTACGGATGTAGACTGCATCTGACTACAGAGAAGGCACTGATTTAAATTTTGGCATCTGGTTTTAAGCCATTGACTTTATCAACCATGTACATAGGTTGTCACCTATCCCTCACAATCCTGAGCCTTGATTTTCTTACCTGTCATCTGAGATAGTTAACCTCACAGCATCGCCAGGAAGGTTAAAAGATCTGGAACACGTAAAAGCACTTTGTCAAACCTGATGTGCATATTAATTTTAAGAAATTAGCCTGTGTCATTAAAAGAGCATGGGCTTTGGAATTAGACGTGGGATCCGATTCCAGACCTGCTCCTCACTAGCTATGTGCCCTTTCACAGGAAGCCTAACTTCCCTGAGCCCTGGCCATAAAACTGAAGTAACACCAATTTATAGCACCAATATGGGGATTAAATCAATGTGTTTAAAAGAATGTAAGTCCCGTATGGATTTAGGTTTTGGTGCCATTATAAGTGGGAAAATAATATGTACAATGCTTTAGTGAGTTGTGAGAGAGCATCAGAATGGCTAGGCACCTGGAGCACACTGCCTAGGCCTGATCCCTGACACTGCCACTTACTAACATTGTGGTGTCACCTTCTTGTAATTTCTTGTTTACTTCCCTGTCACTCACAAGTCTGAATTCCTTGAGTATAGAGAGATTGTCTTCTCTGTGTGTGCAGCTTTTAGTGGAATATCCAACATGTAGTAGATAGAGAAAGTGTGCTGGCCGGGCACGGTGGCTCAAGCCTGTAATCCCAGCACTTTGGGAGGCCGAGGCAGGTGGATCACGAGGTCAAGAGATCGAGACCATCCTGGTCAATACGGTGAAACCCCGTCTCTACTAAAAATACAAAAAATTAGCCGGGCATGGTGGCATGTGCCTGTAATCCCAGCTACTCAGGAGGCTGAGGCAGGAAAATTGCCTGAACCCAGGAGGCGGAGGTTGCTGTGAGCTGAGATTCTGCCATTGCACTCCAGCCTGGGTAACAAGAGCAAAACTCCGTCTCAAAAAAAATTTAAAAAAAGAGAAAGTGTGCTAAATGAATACATGTGTGTTTTTTATCATCTGCCATACCTTTTATCGTATGGTACCTAGATATCATTTACATTTATAAAAATAACTATGAATTGGAATTGGTAGGGCAGTGGCTAATTAATGTAGCTCATAGGAGATCCAGATGCTTTCAATCTGCATCGCTAGGCTTCTTGATGCCTCTTGGGCCTTGCTTGATAGGTTCTTATCTAAAGTCATAAATGCAGCGGAGAAACAGAACACTTTAAAAATTAACCTCTGGGCCAGGCACAGTGGCTCACGCCTGTAATCCCAGCACTTTGGGAGGCCAAGGCAGGTGGATCATGAGGTCAAGAGTTTGAGACCATCCTAGCCAACATGGTAAAACCCCATCTCTACTAAGAATACAAAAATTAGCCAGGTGTGCTGGTGGACACCTGTAGTCCCAGATACTCAGGAGGCTGAGGCAGGAGAATCACTTGAACCTGTGAGGCAGAGGTTGCAGTGAGCCAAGATTGCGCCACTGTACTCCAGCCTGGGTGACAAAGCGAGCCTCTGTCGCAAAAAAAAAAAAAAAAAAAAAAAAAAATTTACCTCAACTTAACCTCCCTAGATGATTGTCTTGGTGTCACAGGATCCTTGGGGTGTCACCTCACCAGCTGGAACCCTCTGTGGCCAGTGGCACCTCTGCTTAAGTTTCACTCATGCCAACGGGCTTGATCTGCTGCTCCCTTGGCCTGGTGGACCGTGCTCAGCTTGGCTACCAACCCAGACCCATTCCTGCTGAGGGCAAGCCAGGCATGGAGCAGCCAGGGGTGTGTGAGCAAGTGAGCCTGGGGTCCAATCAGTGCACACAGCCAGCCACACCAGCTGCTGTGGCAGGGCATGTGGCTCCAGGCTCAGTGCAAGTCTGTAGCTGGACTAGGCATACCACAAGCAGCTTCTGCTGTGGGTGCCAGCATCTGGATGAGGGGAAGGTGGTGACATCTGAAAACTTGGAGGTGCCGGCAACCATGGAGCCCCAAGAGATGGGTTGGGGGCATGCTGCAGCTCTCTCATTTCTGCCACCCACAGCTCAGCGAATGGGTGCTGTGTTTTCAGTCCCACGCCTCACTCTGGCCCACAGCTCCCAGGCTGCCCTGGCCCCATCGCTGCTTCCTATCACGTGGGGTGGCTGCCCAACACCAGCAGAGGCCAGGAGGGATACAGTGTTACAGCTCTGGCTTGGGGAAGTCTGAGGTCTGGGCCCCAGAAGGGTCACCACTGTTCACTCCCGCAGTGTGATGAACAGGAGCATGTCATTCTGCAGCTCCGCAAGCTGGCCAGGAAAGGGTTACAGCCCTTTTTGCACCCACCATTTGCTGTGTTCTGAGTTCTTGTCCAGCATCCAGGAAGAATGAGTTTACATAGACAACTGGAGGGTAAGCAAGGCAGAGAAGAATTTTATTGAGCCACAGAACAGCTCCCTGCAGAGAGGAGACCCCAAATGCATAGCTCCTACCTGCAGGCAGGTAGTCCCAACATGTGGTTGAGTCTCGGGGTTTTTATGGACTCAGAATAGAAGAAGTGTGTGCTGATTGGTTTATGGATGGGAGGAAATGTGTGTTGATTGGTTTATGGATGGGAGGAAGTATGTGCTGATTGGGCCATGGGTGGGCCTGGAAAAATCACCATTTGATTAACCAAAAAGGCATTAAAGAAGTTCTCACTCCAGGTAGTAGTTTCTCCCTGAGATTGGCAGCCCACTTTTCAGGCTTCCCACTGTCTTTGGCTTGAAGGTCAGATTTCACCAGGGACATGCCCCTTCCTGCCTAGGAATTTGTCTGCTTCCTGCTGCCATTATTAGTAACCTGAGACTAAACAGACATACTTCTATTGCAAACTTCTTGAGGGTGGAGAACTGGTATTGTGCAGGTGGTCCTCAAATGTTGATTCTGAAATGGAATGGTGTTCTGTTCAGTTCACAACCATGAGAGTTTTCCTGACTTTTACTCAATGGCAGTTAATCCAAACCCTATAATATTAAATTATTTTCAAATTAGTCAAATCGGTGTTACATGTTAGGTACCTCTATGCTTCATCTGTTCTCAACAGCAAGTGGCATCTTGTTGCAGCTTGCTATCCAATCCCAAGATGCGTTTCAGATGCCAGGCGCCTGTTCTGTGACAGTCTTCCACTCTGGCAGGTCTCTTTCTTGCTGTCTTTTGTTGCATCCTCTGGGTATTTGATGCTTCTCCCCTCCCCCCCAAATTTTTCAGAACCCCACCCAAGTGGCACAATTTATTTCTCAAAAACCTTATTCTACGTGTCTCATTCTTTTCGGTTGAGTTAAATCTACAACCGCTGCTTGTGCATCTTTGTTTTTCCAAGCAGCCGTTAGAGGCAAATGGCACCACAGCTCCTGCTACATTTCAAGCCATGTCCCAGAGGTGGCAAGACAGAACATCAATCTTCAGTGCCACCTGGCTCCCTGATAAGCTTTTGTTTTATGTGTGGCTATGTTGTCAGAAGCTTCACGCCCTCTCTTCCCACTACCTCACCCAGAGAGCTTTTCTGAATATGACAACCATCTAAAGACGAATTATCTCCTCGCAAAGTTAATTTCTGTTCCTCAGCAGGGAGCGACTGGTTCCCGCTGGGCTTGAAAGTGCTGCTGTTTGGTTAATGGATGAGTGTCTCTTGGATCCTGGTGCCCACACTGGAACTGCTGCAGCGCCTGGCTTTCCATTTGCTTTAATTTCCTACTTGCAGCTGGTGTTAGGAGACCTAAATGGGTTTATTCACGGGATAGTGGCTTGCAGTCATTAGCACTGGGAGGAAATCATATTGAAGACAAGGACTAGAGAGCTGCTTTCGTGGCATCCTTGAACACTTAGGGCAGTTTGGTTGGTTGGTTGATTGGTTTTGGCTTTTTTAGAAAGCAAATCCACAAAATCCTTCTAGAGATAGAACAAAAGCCCTAACATAAAAGCTTTATTTCTGACTTTTAAGAGTTAGAAAAAAACAGTTTTTTTTTTATGTCTTCAGTGTTCGGAATGGTGAAGATAAAATAAGATGCTGGTTGAAAATTGCTCTGAGCACTTTTAAGTGTAATAGTCAATGTTGCTATTGTTTGGTATGCTGAAGCTCTTTAAACTGCAGGAAATTTTCTTCCGGAGATTTATGCTGTCTTCTATAAAGTGGAGCCAGCTGCAGACTAGAAAACTCCAACCCGTGGAACATCTGGAATGTTTCTGTTCATTATGAAATTGCCGCTTTTGTAGGTCAAACAAGGTCAAATGTTGGCAATTTCATGCTATTCAACCTATGCAATCCTGGCTTTTTTGATGGAATTCTGAAGGCCAGAATTGTCACTTCTGAAAAAAATCCAAAGCCTGTAGGCCAGTGCCTGTTCGTCCTTGAGAGGAGCCCAATTCTAAGCTGCTAACTGTGTGAATCTGAAATGTGCCTCAGAATGGCTACGCTAGGGGAACATCTGGTTACGCAGACTGGCTAATGTCGGACAGCTCGAGCTCCCTTTCTCCGCCTCGTATTCCACAGCATTTCTACATACTACACCGACAAGCTAACAGAGCATGAGAGAATATCAAACTAAAAGTTCTGAGGAAGAAAGTACAAGTGCAAGCAATTCCTCATGCCTAAAAAGTGCCACTCACAATGAAACATTTGAATACTCGTGACTCCAGAGATGGCAGAGTGTGAAAGGGAAGAAGGGACTATGGAAAAGAAAAGGAAATCTTTCCCCCTTACAGCTGCTGTCTGACTTTGGGCAAATATTTAATAACTGCTCATTCTGGATTTATTTTAGAGAAATGTTGTTGAATCGAAGAGAATCAAATAGCTAAAGATCTCATACGGAGCGAACACACATATAAGTGCGTAATAGATGTTACTTCTTTTCCTCTTTCAGTTTTCAAACATGGAATTTAAATGCTTTAAGTTAAACCAATGAAATAATAATAATAGTAATAATACCCTTTGCAAAGCCCTCTAAACTTTTAAAAGCACTTCCACATACATGCATGAGGTCATGATCTACCTAAATGCGTTAATATACATGATGTCAACATGTATGTGTTTGTTTCTCTATATATGACTAAAAATAATCCAGGTACTTAAAGCCAAACCCAGCTGCTGCCTTTCCCCTTACATTGTGAAAGAATTCTTCTTTTACATTCTTACCCCTTCACTTTTCTATATTGAGAATGCCCTTATACCCATCCTGAGATATCCAAATATTACTGACTCAGCTGCCACCTTCTTCACAAAACAGCCTCATCAGCTGAAAGTAACTAAACTGTTCTCAAGTCAAAAAGGGAAGAGAGGCATGTGAAGAAGAAGATTCCTTCAACACTGGGCTATGCTTGAACAGAGTCAGCACTAACTCAAAGAAGAGAACCCTAAGCGTTGTCAGGAAATGAGGAGATGCCACAACAGGACCAGAAACAGTGGTTCTTAAATTTGGGTGCATGAAAATTGCCTGTGGATTTAAAAGTGGAAAAACTGCCTATCAGGTATTATGCTAATTACCTGGGTAGCAAAATAATATGTCTACCCAACCCCTGTGACATGCAGTTTACCTACATGACAAACGTGCACATGTGCCCCTGAACCTAGAATAAAAACATTTTAAAAATAAATACAATTTTAAAATAAAAATTAGAATGGAAACTCTTGGGCACCACTCCACAGATTCTGATTCTCTGCATCTGGAGTAAGGATCAGGAATCCACATTTTGTTTCTTTGTTTGTTTTTGTTTTTTGAGATGGGGTCTTCCTCTGTCTGCCTGTCACCAGGCTGGAGCACAGTGGTATAATCTCAGCTCACTGCAACCTCCACCTCCTGGGATCAAGTGATTCTCCTCGGCCTCCCGAGAAGCTGGGATTACAGGTGCCTGCCACCATGCCTGGCTAATTTTTATATTTTTAATAGAGGCAGAGTTTCACCATATTCGCCAGCATGGTCCCAAACTCCTGACCTCAAGTGATTCACCCACCTGGCCCTCCCAGAGTTCTGGGATTACAGGCATGAGCCACTGCGCCCGACCAGGAATCCCCAATTTTGATAAGCACCCAGCATGATTCTGCTGAATTTGTTTCCTGGACCTGCTTTGAGAAACACTGGTTTAGAGGACAGCTACCTTTCATATCAAGGTAAACCATGGTACATAAGGTAAAGTTGGGAATGTCAAAGGGATACTTTCACAGCTTCATGTTAGATCAAGCCCATTTTTCTCTGGTGATTACAAATAAAAGTCACGAGACAAGGTACTTGGTCTGCAGTGTGAGTGTAGCTTTATAAGCATTCCCATAAAGCCGTAAGATTTGTAACAGCGCTGGCTTGTATGGTTCGTATCTTTAGTTTTCTTTATTTATTTTTAACTTTACCTGCTTCATTAAAAAAAGCTTTATTCCCAGAGGCTTCATTAATTAAGGAATTTTACTTTTAGTTTGATTGATTGATTGACAAAGTACTAGTTACAACAGAAAGGATGGCCTTTAGTTAAACAAAATCATTGCTTTCCAGCTGTGAAACTGATAGCTGTTGCTAAGATTTTTAGTCAAGAAGTCAAGGTTGCTCTTTAACCTATAGATACATACATACATCCTACAGACATATATGCTACACACATGCATGCTACATACCTACATGCATACATACATGTTTCTTTTTAAAAACTGAGATAGGCATTATGTAGGGAAAACATTGGTCTCAATTCTTTTTGGTATGTTTACATTTGGTAATGTGGCAGATTTATGTTAACAGTGAGAAATTATGCCAGAGCAAATATATGTGAGTAAAACCATTTGAAAATTAACTTGTAATTCATAGTTATCAGTGTGAGGATCTCTGTATCACAAGGATCTATGAATCAGAATTATTAGAGTTCATACATAAATGTACTATTTGTTAACATGGGTAAAAGCTATAATGATAACTATAAAATAATTATAAACATTACTGACGTCATAATATTTTTGAGTAATTAAATATGTTATTTATCAATGAATATTGAACATACAGATGCCATTATGGGGAGAGCAGTATGATTTTTTTTCATTAAGAAGAAATGAGGGGAGCATAATAGGAAGTCAAAACCAGACCGACCCCTGACTGTGGCAGCACTGCCATTGCAGGGCTCTAGGGGAAGGGTAATCCTCCATATTGGTGCTGGATCAACTAGATATCCAAATGAATTTTAAAAATAAAAATTTGGAAAGATAAAATAGGAGAGTATCTTCATGACTTGCAATTAGACAAAGATACAATGGAATATCATGACAATGAAAAACAACTAACTAAATGCCACAATGTGGAGAAATCCCATAGAAATAATACTAAATCAAAAACAAAGCTAGACACAGTACCATATACTGTGATGTTTCATTATATAAAGTTCAAAAACAGGTCAAACAAATCACAGGGACAGAAGTCAGAACAGGGGTTACCTTTGGACAGGGATAGTAACTGGCAGAGTCCAGCAAGAGAGGCTTCTGGAGTGCTGGCAGTTTTCTCTCTTGATTTAGTTGGTGGTTATATGAGTGAGTTCACTTTGTAAAAGTTGATTATGCTCTATACCTATACTTATAATTTATGCACTTTTCACTTTTCTGTTTGTATATTTTCTTTCATTTAAACATTTTGCCAAGAAAATCAAGACTGTATTAGAGGATGCTATCTAGTTTGGAATGGCTTTGTTGCTTAGAAAACCTTCCTGCTTTGCAGCTCTGGGCTAGTGACTGGCAGTTACGACATTCAGCAGTTCACTGGAATCTACTGATCAAACAGAGCTATGAGTAAACAGATTTCACAAAAGGCAGTGGGTGGCCATTGAGTTGTTTGTTTTCTGCTTGTATCTGCTTGGAGTGGTATTAGCAGGAGTAATAAGTATACCTTCTAATGTTGATTCTGGAATTTGTTATTTGTCAGACTTATTCTCATCACCATCATCAGTTCTTCTTTTGTTGATTGCTGACCACGTCTCTGCTGTAATCTCTGATGGCTAATTTGCATAAATGACCATGCTAAAGTTAAATAATACAGAGCTTTGTGTGTCCACTGTAGTTTTTGTTTACAGGTTCTGAAACTTGATCTCAGCCTACTCGTTTATATGTGGAAATTGATATTAATGAATGTCTGGATAGCATTTGACTTAATGCCTTTGCGTGTATCATGTGTACAACAACTTTGTGAGAAAGGTTATTTCTTCTGTCTTGTAGGGAGGGAAACTATATGACTTAGTTAATATAGCACAGCTAGCAAATGGTAGCCCAGGACCTAATATCCAGATCTTCTAACTCTGATTGGGTGTTTTTCTCACTCTATTACACCTCCCCTTTTGGATCAGGTGTAGTAGCTCCCAAACTTTTCCTATAACTGTTAGAATTTAATAACTTATAAATTATCAATTCATGGCATATTGGCAATCAGTCAATTGCCAAGTTCTTTCCTTCTCACTTTTAAGACATTTACACTCAAATTAGGAAAAACAGGGAGATTTGGTAACTATAGATAATTATGGAACAAGAGATGTATCTTCTGTCACTCACAAAACTTTGGATTTTGTGAGTATATGTGCCAGAAAGGGAAACAAGCAGTGTCACATGTGGTTCATCTGTATCTAGCAGTCTTGAAATGGTAAGAAGTGAAAAAATGCAGGAGTGCGGCCAGATAATTAGATTCCTCAGAGCAGCAGTCTGGAGGGCAGAAACCCCAGGAGTGGACAGTTTTGTCCCCATAAGCCCTGATAACACTTGATAAATTTCATGGGACAGAGATGTTATCTTAACTAGTTTAATTTGCCCAATCAGATTGAAGGTGGTTTCTACGATTTTTAGTTTTAGTGATTTTCTTACTAAACTACCTGTTAAGAATTGGGATTTATTTAGGAAATCCTTGTCTGAAAAATGAAACTGAGTTAGTGAAGGATTATTAAACATGTAGTTTAAAGGATATTTACTGTTTTATAATACTTTTTTTCTTTTTAAATAAATTTCATGGGACAGGGATGTTATCTTAACTAATTTTATCAGATCTTAGGTGGATTCTAAGATTTTTAGTTTTACTGATTTTCTTTTTATTTCCTTGAAAAAATCTATATCAACAGAAATGAAGAATAAGAAACTCATTGGCAGGCATTGAAACAGATAGATGAATACCTAAGTATAGTTTGTTTATAATGAAAACCTCCAGGGTCCTCTCATGTGTTTTACCTAGAAATGACATATAAATTCAGTGTATGCCAACAGTTCTTTTAAATCATGATAATATTCCGAATATACAATTGTACTACGTTATCTTCCTATCTCTAGCATTTTCATGTTTTATTTATTCCTCTGTAGAAATACTTAGATCTTAGTTGCTTTTTTAAGATATCTCTACTGATGATCAGTTGTGTTAATTTGCTCTCACACTGCTATAAAGGACCACTTAAAACTGGATAATTTGTGAAGAAATGAGGTTTAATTGACTCACAGTTCCACAGGCTGTACAGGAAGCATGGCTGGTAGGCCTCAGGAAACTTACAATGACGGCAGAAGGCAAAAGGGAAGCAGGCACATCTTACCATTGCAGAGCAGGAGAGAGAGCAAAGGGGGAAGTGCTACCACTTTTAAACAACCAGATTTTGTGAGATCTCACTCACCATCATGAGAACAGCAAGGGGGAAATCCACCAGATTTGGTGAGAACTCACTCACCATCATGAGAACAGCAAGGGGAAAATTCACCCGCATGATCCAGTCACCTCCCACCAAGCCCCTCCCCGTAACTCTGAAGATCATAATTCAACATGAAATTTCAGTGGGGACACAGAGCCAAACCATATCACCAACCACTGTGCTATGTGTATTTTCTTAATGAAGATTATAGCCATTCATCAATATTTTCTCAGAAAAATTACCTTCTTTCAACTAATATTTATGAAGAGGGACATATAATAACTCTGGGACTAACAGCTAACATTTAAGATCAGGAGCTCTTAATAAATAACAATAACTAATGGAGGCACATTACTATTGAGTAACATGCTTTTCATATACATGATCTCATTTAATCTTTGCAACAATCCTATACAGCACATACTTTAAATATGAGATTATGGGAAATTGAGTGACTTCTCAAGATTGCAGAGTGAGTCACTGACAGAGATGGAGGTGTATCCCAGCCCTTCTGTCACTGCTACACACTGCGTGGCTCAGGTACTTGGCTTACTGGGTACCAGACATTGACTAGATGCCCAGGATGCACTGGGTCTTGTGTGTCTCAAGGCCTAGTTGGTATGTGTTTGGGGGCAGGGAACACAGGTGTGCTCTTCACTACAGCTGTGGAACATGGGGAAGGTAGCAAGAAATAATGCTAGCTAGAGAGGCTCTGCTGGTGAGGCTGCTGTCCTGTTTTGGATGAGGGGTAGCTAGTCATGTAGGCTGGGCAATGGGATTGGTTAATCTGAGTCATCGCCACTTTCTTCTTCCACTAACTCTCAGCTCTAACAAGTACCTTTTACTTTATTTACTTTCCTTCTTCCAAAGTAAAACTCATTTTGATTCATTGCTGGATCTGAGAGTGCTCTGAAGCTTTGAGTTTAAAAACAAGTTCCAGCTTTACTGAGATATAATTTACAAATAAAAATTTACATACATACAAGGTGTACAGTGTGCCGATTTGAGCTATGTATCCATTGGGAAATGATGCCCACAGTCAAGCTAACTAACACTTACGATTTGAAACCTTGATTTGGAGAGCTTTATAAGAGTTGTGCAGCTTCTTCCGCTGAAGAGAGAAAATGTGCATGCCCTCTCTCCTGAAATGGATTTTGTCCATCATTGTCTTTGCTCAGACAGTCACTTACAAGTCCCCTCAGGAGATTTGAAAACATTTGGCTCTGCTGTGCCCTGTGATCTCTCCACTCATGCCAATCAGACTCAGCCACTGGAGGGCTCCTCAGTCCAGGCATTCCCAGACCAGGCATCTACTATAAGTAAATAAGCCAGTGGCTCTGTAGCCGGGGTTCAAGTCCTGGCCTCGCCATTTACTAGCTATATGGCCTTGGGCACGTTATTTATCCTCTGTGCCTCAGTTTTCTCTTTTGCAAAATGGCAATAATAGTGCCCTCTTCACAGGATTGTTGCAAGGATTAAATAAATTAGTATATAAATTTCTAACTTGCATATTACTATGAGCACTTTCAAACCCAGTAGTCAGCACTCAGTAGATGTTCAATTTTGTTCTCATTACCGTTATTGGCATTAATCTTTACAAACTGTATTAAACCTCTTACCCCTTCCCATTGAGGGCAGTCCCAGCTTCCTCTCTCAGACACCTGGCTGGCAGATTTTTAGGGGGAAATTTCTTGGAGCAATCAAAGCTGCTAATCCTTTCCCAGGGAACCAACAACTGATTATACCTTTCAAGTGAGGGCAGAGAAGGAGAAAAATACCTTTGGGGTGTTTCTCCCTACCTCCACACCCCCCCCACCCCCACTTGTCAAGTTTCCTGCAGCAGTTAGAACAGAAATTAGTCTCTCAGAAGATTATCCTGCCACCTTCACTTAAATGTGATGCATAGTATGACCCGTAGGATAACAGTGGAAAACCCTAATCACTTACTTAAACCTGCCACAGACTAATTTTTAGAAGCCTCAGAGGTGGGTGTGCATGTTAAAAGAGACCAGGTCCTTTCCATAGAACCCTGAGCAAATGTGTATTGATTAACTTAATTAAAGGAAGATTATGACTTGGGCACTGCACTGTGTTATCTTACTGTATGGTTTAAGGGATCTTTAAAGCATGTGTGCCAATGGCCTTCTCTTTTAAACTAGTGTGAATCTGAGGTTATTTCATTAATGTGGTAATCAAATAGTTGCTAAGAACACAGAAGGTAAAAAGCAAGCATTTTCTTCTGTAAATATATTAAAATACTTTAAACTGTTTTTTAGTAATAGTTTTATATGGAGTTTGGTTTAAAGAGATCTTTTTTCTTTTTCAGATATTAAGGGAAGGAGTTGTTTAGCTTTTATTTATTCTTCTCACCTTCTTGGCTTGAGCTAGTATCATAGAACCATGAAGAGTGAACTGGGCCATTTATTCGTGAAACCTCCAATGTCAGTGTCTTTAGGTCTTTTGTCCTAGACCAGACTTCACAGAGAAACGTTCTCTAATCTGCCTTCTGGAGAAGGCCTGGCTGCTAGTATCCAGGAAACCAAATGGGAAGACTGTGGAAGAGAGCTGGGAATTTTTGGCATCCAGTATATGCAAATTCACTGACTGTTTCTGTTTTCTTCCACCCTTAACTGTTCATGCAGTCTGCCAGTCCAGAGGTAGAGGTTCTTCATTAGACAAACTCTATTCGTATCCAGCTGTACCACATCAACTATGGCAGGAAAGCAGAATCCCTTCTCTAAACTAGAATCATGTGGCAGGAAATTCTTACCACTTAAGAGGCACGGGGAAGTCTATTTTATTCTTTCCAGAAAATAAACCTTCAGGTTTTTGCTAGGGTAAAGAGACAGTTGCCCAGTGAGGGGAGGGATCTAGGGATCTGACTACTTCTTCAGTAGTCTTTCAAGTAATTCTTTTATGAAACACTCCCTCCCTTTTGCCCCCACATCGTCCTAGGGCTGTCAGGAATTCAAAATAGAAATTAGGTTGTTTCTCAGCAATCCCTCCTATTCACACAAGATTCCATTTGCTTGAGCCTATTAGAGGAACTGACCACTCTAATCTGCCTTCCAGCTTCCAAAATTATGTTGCTTTTGTTTTCTCCCTCCTGTTCTTCTTACCCTTGTAGGTTTATGTCTTGGGGAAAAAAAATAATCTCTTTGTCATCATTTCAATGGGGTTTCAAGAGGGGGGAGAATAAATGTGTATTTTGAATCTGCTTTCTTTACCTAGAAGTAAATTCTCCCCTCAATAACATCTCTCATTCCTGCTCTCTGTGCCTTTACTTAGAAGGCCTTGCCCTGCCTCTCCTACCAGGCACGTGGAGGAATATGGAACACCATCAACCCTTCTTTTCTTCCTGTGCATGCATTGCAAATCCAACCTTTCTAATTACCCTCCCTGAAGGCCCAGCTGAGATTCTGACTTGTTTATAAAGCCATTCTAGAGCATTTAGAATCATGATGAGTAGTAAGTAGCACTCATATATACCTCCTGTGGGCAACTGAATTTTGTGTATGCATCTTTTCTATCCTCTTCAAGAAGACTCAGACTAGACCAACTAGACCACACTTGCCTTCATGCCAGGGCCTTGCCGGATAATTCTCGAAACAGTTGCAATGTGGTATAATAGAAAGAGCAGGCCTTGGGGTAGGACCAGCCTGGGGGCGGCTCTGGGCTCCACCACTTCCTAGCTGTGTTCTCTTGGGCAAAGAACTTAATCCTACTATAGCTCCCTGTCATCATCTGTAAAATGAGGCATGTGAGGACTAAGTGAGATGAAGCATTGTCCCTGCTTAGCATAATACCTGGCACAGAGGAGGTATTTAATAAAAGTTAGTCTCCCGCCCCTTCTGTCCATCCACACATATCCATATAGCACAGTGCTTTCCTTGTATAGGTGCTCAAGAAATATTCACTAAATGATGGTTCTGGAAAAAGAACTTAGAGATTCCTCATTAGACATAGTTACTCTGTTTGTTTCCAGCTGTACCACATCAACTATGGCAGGAAAGCAGAATCCCTTCTCTAAACTAGAATATGTGGCAGGAAGTTCTTACCACTTCAGGGGCACGGGGGAACAGAAACACAGTGTTCAATCAAACTGAAAGGGCCTTGGTCTCGATGTTGGCTTCACCAAAGCCAACCTGAGGCTTACAGCTGTGCTTTCTCTTTCCAATTATAAGTGAGAACTGTGTTAGCTAACTTCCAATTCAATCCACAGCTTGCCACTTGGGATCTGGAAGCTAGCTGATTTTTTGACCCAAGGTGCTCTGCTAGGTAGGGTTGCCAGTTATAATTATATGTTCAAGTGTCAATTAGCAAAACAGCCTATTATTTGGCAGTTTGGAGTAATGAGATGGATCTTGCACTAATCTTTCAATTCGGCAAGCATTTCGTAAGTACTTTATGCATAAAATTCTATATTGTGCTATATCTAGTAAAGGCTGCAGGAAGAGCTGGGGGTAAAAGATTGTAAGTGTGCATCCCTTTGTGAGCCATGAATCTTCCGTTATCTTAAGCAATAAAGAAAAAGGCAGAGGGTTTTCCATTAAAAACATGTTTTTCTCACACACCTCTCCCTACCTCGCTTTGTACTCAAGTGACAAAATGTTTTAAACAGTTACCTCATGGAACAGATATCACAGAAATCCATTTAGTGGAAAATTCTCCCTGAGTGTGATTGTACTTGACTCCGTGCTTGGTTCTGGGGAAAGCTGGAGTGAGACAGATTGTTGCCCTCCAAAGATTTCTAGTTGCCTTTGATGTTTTCATGTTTGACTTTTTCTTCTCTACCAGGGCTGCCTGTGCAGATTTTTCTCAGGGCTGCATCCAGCTTTATGCATAAATGGTTTTCATTAATCTCCTGAATTGTATTTTCTTTTTACCCAGTTGATCATTGCGGCTCATCTAAAGAGGATCATTTTATGAAATGTCTCTACTCCTTCTTGACCTCTGTTTCCTATGGGTAAAAATCTTGGTATGACAGAGAGGGAAGACACAAAACCTCGCTTGGGGAGTTGAGGGTGGTTGGCAAGGTTGTTTTGCTTGCCACTCAGGGCCTATAGCTTGGTAGAGAACACCGACTCAGCCCTTGTTGGGACTTGCCTTCTCCAAGCCTTTTTCACACTGGACCTCTTCCTCCTTTCTTCAGGTTCGAGACGGTATTCTGTTTTTCATAAGTTCTGTCATTTTTGTCTCTTTTCTTTGTGCATTTATTTCCTAGCTGTGGTAAATTTGAGATGTTCTGAAGATCAAAACTCCAGGTCACTCTCCATCCACTTACTTGAAAATAGAGGTACTCGGGAAGTCACACTCACATTCCCTGTGCTCCAGGGAACTGGTTGTCAAATTTTCTGAAATTTTGTGTGCTGGTTGTTAAATATGGCCATTATTAAAAAGCAAATTCTAATTAGCTGGGCGTGGTGGCGCGTGCCTGTAATCCCAGCTACTCAGGAGGCTGAGGCAGGAGAATTGCCTGAACCCAGGAGGCAGAGGTTGAGGTGAGCTGAGATTGCGCCATTGCACTCCAGCCTGGGTAACAAGAGCGAAACTCCATTTCAAAAAAAAAAAAAACAAATTCTATAATATAACAAAGGTAATAAATACCAAGACTCATCACTTCTTAATTATTTTATAACATTTCAAGATTATGTATGTTCTTGAGGGTATCTGCATCTATTGTTGCTGATAGCAGAAGTATTATACCTTATGACTATTTGTGTTACTATTTGTCTCTTCCCAACTCTGAGTTCAGCAACATCCTCTAAGTTCAGTGACATCTCAGTGGTAGCTTGAAATCAGCCATGGCGGGACTATTTACACCACGAAAACCAGCAAACATCACAAATCAGGACCCCTCCATTTCCCCAGAGAGCTGGTTGTCAAAACATTTACCAGCACACCGCTAGTCACACTCTTCTATTTCTGCTAGTCATCAGTGACCTTGAGCCACACCAGTTACCATTCATCTTCAAGATGGCAGCACTCTTCCTCCAACGTGGTTCCACCAACCTTACAGGTTTTTGCTCCAGCCTTATGAACACCAAACCCAGATTTTTACTCTGGATCCATGGTTACTCCCAGGCTGCCTCTCCCTCCATCTTTCTTATCCCCGATGATTCAGTCATTAATTCCTCTCTTTCTCCCTCTATTTCCACTTCCCATCCTCTTCCCCTTTCTCCTTCTTCATATTCCTCCTCTACCGATGGTTAAGAGCAAGGGCTCTGGAGACTGACTGGCTTTGAATCTGAGCTTCACCATCTACTAGTTACGTTATTTACCTTGGGATTGTTACTGAACTTTTTATGCCTCGATTTTATCATCCGTAAACAGTATCTACTTGATATAGTTATGATGAGGACCAAATGAGTTAATAATTTTAAAAGCACCTAGAATAATGGCTGGCCTAGAGTTAGCAATATGTGCATATTTACTTAATAAAGTGAAAACTTGCATTTGTCCTCCAGCCCTTCCCTGTGTGCTAACATTCAAGACCAGAAGGAGAACAGCAAGGGAATAAAAGAAGCCGCAAAACGGCCTGGGGTTGTATCACAGGAATGGTGTGATAGTCTGGGGAACTGGGAAGACCGTCAATGAAATGAATTGGAGGAAGGGCGGGAATCAGGAAGGGAGACAAATAAGTAAAAAGTTACATTTCCGAATAATCTGCAAAGATTAAAATATGTATAAGAATAGCTTTTAGTATAAAATAAAGGGATGTTTTTTATAAATGCATAGAAAGTTCCCATTTCGATGTTAGCAGTTACATCAATTTTGGTCTTCATCCAAGGCAGAAATGTGGTAGCCACATATTTAAGGTAGCCACCTATTTAAGCCACATACTTAGGCTAAATCAACTGTGTATTGAACAAGAGCCATGAGGACAGTGAGAGATGTGTGTCTATATCTATCAAAAACGCAAGCCGGGAGCTGAAGTACTCATTTGTCTGACCATCTGGAAATCTCTAGTGGTCTAGGCACTTAATTTTACCCTCATTGTTAGAACAAAAGGGAAACAATAAAAGAAGAAAATGGGCAGCAGGGACATTTTACTTTTCATTTTAAAAAAAAATCTTAGTGATAAAAGAAGCAGAGTTTAAAAGAAAATAAATGAGAAGCCATTAAAATGATTTGAATGCTCTGTCTGTATTTTGCGGTGAGCTCTATTGTTTTCAGTTACGTGGGAACTGTGCTAATTTAATGAATCATTAGAATTTTTTTTCCAAATTATAACTGCATGTTCTTAAAATCCCTCCTAAGTAACCCACAGTAAGAGGCTGTTGAACAATTTCATTTAACACTTTTGCATTTTATATTAATTTTATATTTTAAAAAATACATAATAACCCAAAGATAAAATCATTCCAAGTCTTTGTATGTTTTCTTTTCTCTGCCTTTGTTTTGTTTTGTTTTGTTTTGTTTTTTGAGACAGAGTTTCGCTCTTGTTACCCAGGCTGGAGTGCAATGGCGCGATCTCTGCTCACCGCAACCTCCGCCTCCTGGGTTCAGGCAATTCTCCTGCCTCAGCCTCCTGAGTAGCTGTGATTACAGGCACGCAGCTAATTTTTTGTATTTTTAGTAGAGACGGGGTCTCACCATGTTGACCAGGATGGTCTCGATCTCTTGACCTTGTGATCCACCCACCTCGGCCTCCCAAAGTGCTGGGATTACAGGCTTGAGCCACCACGCCCGGCCTTTCTCTGCCTTTTAAAACATATGACCCTATCTCCATCCTCATCACAGCCTAGTGAGAGACTTGAGAAAATGCAAAGCCCTGGTTTGGTAGAATGATGACTTCTCATTAAAAGTAAAAGTTCCCTTGGGCACAGTGGCTCACGCCTATAATCCCCGCATTTTGGAGGGCCCAGATATAAGAATTACTGGAGGCCAGCAGTTCGCGATCAGCCTGGGCAACATAGTGAGACCCCATCTCTACAAAAAAATTTAGCCAGTTGTGGTGGTATGTACCTGATGGTGCTCCTGCACTCTGACCTAGTCGACAGAGCCAGACCCTCTCCCTAAAAATAAATAAATGAAAAGAAAAGCAAAAGTTCCTCCACCTCACCCAAAGTTGAAAAGTATCACAACAGTCAAAGGTGGTGTTTTGGCTTATGTCTCATCAGGCATAGTCATCTGCAAAACATGTGCTCTGTTAATGATACCTCACACCTCCTTTCTAGAGGATGGTTCCCAAAAAGCTGTTCACTGACCTCGGACAGCCAGTCCAGCATGTGATCCACAGAAAATGGGGAAAGTAAGGTTAAAGTAATGGGTAGTGTGCATGTGTGGGAGGCAGGGTATATGTGAAGATTTCAAGTTTATTTTCTTAGAAGAGATTCTCCTTTTTCCTGATATTATTTTCCTCCTATTTTTTGGTGTTAAAACATTACCATTATTTTATGAAAACAGTGGTACTATAGATGCTCTCCCTTTGTTTTGTTTTGTTTTAAACATTCTAACTTGATCAAATAAAGATTGGATCTATATTGGTTCATTATTTTTCTCCCAGTTGGTGAAATCTGAAAGTTTGAAAACTATGGTACATTACAAGTGTTGGCTGTCACCTTCCCAGGGTGTAGCTGTTTCCTGTGTGAAGAGATTGTCTCAGAGGGAAACTTAGCAAAGCTTTGATATTCTGATTTGTAATCACTAACTGTTCTTGGACTTGGGAGAAAAGCTGCTTCCCTGGGCAGTACGTGGGCTGTTCTGTTACTGTTCCTTTCATATAAACTTGGGCAGGATGCTACTGAGTTTAGTTCATCAGAATGCATCCTAGTGATTTCTGATAGCATATTGGCCTATTTCCTGACAAATTATGGGCTCTGATAACTAAAATGTAGGAAATACAATGATTCATCTCCCAAACTCAGGGAGAGAGATGAGTTAAAGCCGAAGTTTACTTTATGGTGGGAAGGCTGGTGATACACCATGGTTCAAAAAGAATATCACACCCCTCACAAATGAAGAAAGAGAGCAACTTGTTCAATATCTCCAAGTCAGTCAATGTTAAAATTAGGTTTCGAGCCCAGGTCTCCTGTTGGCTAGTTATTTTATTTTTGCCCTGTGATGCATTTTGTTTTGCTCGGCATGAAAAAGTCATATAAAGCAATTACATTTATTTTTGGAATGAGCTAGAATGCTGGGTTTGCAGCAACCAGTTTTGTTAAAAACAAGAACTACTTTTGAAAATTCATTAGTTCTTCTCAAATGTTATTGTCCCTCCCAGCAGGAGGCATATCCGAGTTGAATCTCCACTCCTGAACAAATTTTTCCCTGCGTGTGTACACTGGCACGCTTGCTTGCACACTCTCTCCCTCAAACAGTTCCATATGTTCTATTTTACTGGAAGCTAGGCTCCCTGCTCATTCTCCTCCTTAGAGAGCTCCAGATCTCACCTCCAAGGTGCACTTGTAACTGAAGCTGAAACAGTTTGTAGGGAAACTTGTCAGCATAATTGATTATTATATGGTGTGAGCTACCAAAGACAGGTGAGCCTGCACAGAGCGGAACAATTGTATATGTAGTATGCACCTCCCACTGAGTCCAGCCAGACTTCCTCCTCTGACATGTTGATTGATATATTTGTATCTCTTCCCTAATGAACCGTGCCCCCTTGTGGGTCTTTGGAGCCTCCTGCTGAATAGACCTTTCCTTTGCTAGCAAAAAGAACAGTAAAGATAATCTGCTCTGTGAATTTTGGGGTTTGCTTATTGGCTCTAAAGGAGTGGCTGAGGACATGTAATCTTTAAAAGGACAAAATAATCTCATAAAATGCTTAAGTAACATTGCTACATCAAGAGGGGCTTCTGTAACTACAGATGCTTTGTGACATGACAAACTAGTTGGTGTAGAATGAGGATCTGAGATACGTGAAGAAATGAAAGCATTTCAGACCATGTTCTGGAGTTCTTTGAAAACCTTTTGCTAGTGTTATACTTGTTCCTGGAACAGCTTTCAGTGTTAGACTTGTGATAAAATAGGGATGCTAATGACTGCTCTACTTTCTCACAATCTGTTGGGATATTGATTGAGATATTTGCAAGTACTCTAAGTTCTCAGGAAGAAGGGTGGTGGGAAATGCTATGGTGATGTTTTTAGCAGGGCATGGAAACTTATGCTAAATTTCAGAAAGGTAAGTTTGAAGACAGGTTGAATTACTGGCCTGCACCTGGATGGCAATCATGTGTCCTTTTGGTGTACCTTCTGTCTTAGGTGTCAGTTCTGAGTGAATTTAGAGGTCAGGGTTTGAGGAAAGCGGGACGAGAGAAGAAATCTTCCTGGCCTAAAACTGCCCACAAATTGTCTCTTTGCTGCTGACATTGATGTGGCCTGTGCCTCCACAGGCTAGTTACTGATGATGGCCTGCTTGATGGTCAGGAGGGTCCAGTGTTCATTTCCTGTCCTGACTTCATCCTATCTGCTTGCTGAGTTACTTTACACCTTTCTTTCCACTGGTGAATGTCTCCAGTGACAGTCTCTCTTCCTGCACCACACACTACCTTCACAGCTTCCTGTAAACCTAGTTTTGGTCTCATCAATCCGCCATTGAAACTGTCACATGAAGAAGGTCACAATAACCTTCTTCCACAAGCAGTCTTCATTCATCTTTACCGTGCTACATTTGGCAACGTGTACTACCTGAAAAGATTGAACTTACTGTTTTTTTTTTTTTTTTTTTTTAAACTGGAAGCAATAAAAAATAGTGATTAAGATATGGGCTCTGGATTCAGGCTGCATGGGTTTTTTCCCCAGGAGGTATAGGGTAGTTAAGGGAACATCAAATTGGGACCTAAAAGGCCTAGATTCTTCTTTTTCCTTTCAAATCTCATATCTTTTATTTCCTTTGTGTTTGTTTTTTTTTTTTTTTTTTTTTTTTTGATTGTTGGGTTTTTTTGTTTGTTTGTTTTTCTGGCTGTTTTTAAGATTTTTCTATTTATCACTGATTTGCAGCAATTCAATTGCATCACAGTATGCTTTCTATAGTTTTTGTTGTCTTCCATTTGAGGTTTATTGAGCTGTTTGAATCTATGGGCTTGTACTTTTCATCAAATCTGGAAAATTTCCAGCCACTCTTTATTTATTTTTATATTTTCTCTGCACCCCCCACCTCCCTTGGGAAGTTCAGTTGCGTGTATATTAAGCTGCCTGATGTCATTTCACAGTTCACTGACTCCCTATCCTGTTTTCTTTTTCATCCTTTTTTCTCTGTTTTATTTTGGGTAGGGTCTATTGCTGTGTCTTCCATTTCTGTTTCCACCATGTCCATATTTTCCATTATGTTTTTAGACATGGGACCCTACTGCTAATAGCTGTTTTAACCTCCTTGCTTATATCTGTGTCATTTCTGGGTCTGTTTCTCTTAACTGATTTTACTTCTCCTTATATGTTTTCCAACTTAATTCCATATGCCAGTAATTTTTTTATGCCAGTAATTTTTTTATTGGGTGCTAGACATATAAGAGTTTTTTACATTGTTAAATGCTGGATTTTGTTATAGTTTTCTAAATATTGTTGAACTTTGAGAACACATTTCAGTTATTTAGATTTTCATCATGTCAAGGCTTATTTTTAGGCTTTATCAGACAGGTCCAGGGCAGCTTTTACTCTAAGGCCGATTTGGCCCCTGCTACTGACGCAGTACTGTTTGAAGCCTACTGGACAGCCTATCTATTAGGAGGTTCCTCCACTCTAGCTAGTGGGAACATGGACCATTCATTGCCCTGCGTGGACTCTGGAATTATTCTGCCTGCTCCATTGAGGTAGTCCTCTCTGGCCTCAGTAGTGTCTGTCTCACAGAACAGTACTCAGCCAAAGGTTTGAGGGGAGCTTCTGAAGATCTATACAGAACTTGTGTTCACACATGCTCTCTTTTGCACACACGTGCTCTCTTTCTTCCTCTCCTCACCCTCCCCTCTCTTTGTGAAGCTCCTCACCCTTCAGTGTTTTGCCACAGTAAACTGTAGCTGCCTTGGTCTTCCAAAACTCCAATTCTGTCTCCTCAACAACTGTCAGGCTCTGTTCAGCTCCTTTCTTCCTGCATTATGGCACAGAAATTCTTCAGCTGGGGCACTTACAGGGCTAACATCATTTGTTTTTCATCTCTGGTGTCTGAAACTGTTGTTTCCTATATTTTGTCTGGTTTTTCTAATTGATGAAGATGGTATTTCAAGTTATTTTTTACTGAAATAATTTGTTTTTACTTCTCTGCAGAGCAAGAGCATTTTCTTCATTATTATTAATGCATTATCAAGACAGCATTATCACTGTCACAATTAGAAAAAGTTTCTAATATCTCCATATTTCTAATATGTAATCAATTTTGCATTTTCCCAGATGCATTGTCCCAGAAATGTCCTTTTCAGCTGGTTTGTTCAAACTAGGATTCCATCTAGGACCATAATTGTTATGTGGTTTAAATGTCTTTAATCCCAAGCAGTCACATTTTTCATGACACTGATACAGTAAACAGAACCAGCCAGCCATGCTGTGGAATATTCTGTCTTCTGTCTTCCTCTATTCTTGTTACTAGAAGAAGTTAGATCTGAAAGCTTGATTAGATTTAAGTTAAATGTTTTTAGTGGGAATATATCGTAGATGTTATATTCGTATTCTGTCTCATCCACAGACCTGTAAAGAGCTGGCTTCTTTACATTAATTAGGTTGAGCTCAACCCCTGGATGAGAGTTGTGACCTTCTAATCCCTCCATTGTGTGGTTTGGTTTTTGTTGTGGGGAAGTAATTGATGTTCTATAACTTTGACCCTATATGGATGTTCATTTCCTGGTCAGCTTTCATTTTGTTTGTTTGTTTCTGAGACCAGAGTTTTACTCTGTTGCCCAGTCTGGAGTGCAGTGGCACTTTCTCAACTCACTGCAGCCTCCACCTCCTGGTTGCAAGGAATTCTGCCTCAGCCTCCTGAGTACACCACCACGCCTGGCTAATTTTTGTATTTTTAGTATAGATGGGGTTTCACCATGTTGGCCAGGCTGGTCTTGAACTCCTGACCTCAGGTCATCTACCTTCCGTGGCCTCCCAATGTGCTGGGATTATAGGTATGAGCCACCACACCCAGCCTCAACTTTCATTTTGTCTTAGTACCAGTGGATAACCTTTATCTGAATCAGTTCTTTTATTAGGTGCCACAGTATGATTTTCTTTTAAGAAACAGGGTCTCACTGTTGGCCAGGCTGGAGTAGTGGTACGATCATAGCTTACTGTAACCTCAAATGCCTGGACTCAAACAATTCTCCCACATCAGCCTCCAGGGTAGCTGGGATTACAGGTACACACCACCATACCCGGCTAATTTTTCTATTTTTTTGTGGAGACAGGGTCTTACTGTGTTGCCCAGGCTGGTCTCAAACTTCTGGGCTCAAAGAGTTCTTCTGCATTGGGCTCCCTAAGTGCTGGGATTACAGGTATGAGCCATCACATCCTGCCTTATTTTTAAATTATATTATTTTTTTCTACATTTATTAGCTGGTATTCTTCCTTAAAGTAGAAATTTTTGAATTTGATTATGCTGAAATATAGTTCCTACTGTAAAGACAGCACAGATGCGTAATTTTTATTTACCAAATTTCAAAGGTGATTTTGATTTATTTAATAGCCACCTTAAATGGTGACAAATTAGTTTTTTCTGATTTTCTCTCTTCATTGATTTTTCATATTTTTCAGTACACGTAATCACCTGTAATAATTTATACTTTCTGATGTACTAATCATCAGCTTTGGCCAGAGGGACTTACAGAGCTGGATTCTAGATTTTGAAGTATCATAAACTATCTATGTATTTAATATCTTTGACAGGCCTTTTAATATTGGTTATGGTTCTTTTTTTAAACTAGAGAATTAGTACTAGATAACAAGGTTTGCTTTCAGCTCTAGGATTAGGATCCTGAGCTCTGCTACCAAATACACTGCCATGCTTCTCTCCAGCTGCAGAAAACCCTCAGCCTGTCTGTCATTCAGGCCTTCCACAAGCTGGTTCCGCACAGAAATTGTGTTCTCTCACCACACTTGTCTCCTCACTGCTACACATGTCCAGCTCATCCCTCATCCCCAGCCTTTACCTACCTTTCCCAATGCCTGAAATAACTTGCCTCTGCCACTCTAAGTATCCAAACCTCCCCATCCTCCAGATCCCAGTTCAGGCTCCCCCGCCTTTTCATTCCTGTCAACTTACCTTGTCTTTTATACTTATTTTCTTCTTCTCTTGGAATATCACTGTTCCCTGTTCTAATTGATGTTTTCCCAAGTAGATTACCATCACCCCTGGAAAGAAAAGCCCATGTTTTTTACCAAGAACATTGCTAGGCCCAATAGAAGGGCAATATCTGCTAATGTCATTGTTATATTTCTGTGTCTTTCCTAACATGTAGCACCTTCTATTTTGCTGAATAACAACCTTAAGTTGCTTTCGAAGTGTGCATGGGGTGTGTGTGTTTGTGTGTGTTAGGGAAGGAGGGTGTTGGGGATATTTCTTATAAATGCTGATACTTTCCTATTCATTGATCTGTTTCTACCCCTATGTAATGGGTTCCATTAAATATCAAGAGGTATTGACAACTTAGCCACAGAGTTACATTGACTCAAAGTACGTAAGTCAACAAATACTGCCGTATTATGTAATATTAGCTAGGGAAAGAAAGATGGCCCCTGGGATCATACAGTCTAATTAAGCACAACTGTTGTAGAATTTTTCTCCCTTTCCTGCTATTATGTTTTGTTTTGTTTAGAATATGAAATCACAAACCCCCAAATAAACCTCATAAAGAGACAGCTGTACTTATAAGATTATGTTCAGCACAGATTTTATTCAACTGTAAATGATTTCTTCCAAAATGGTAAAACATATCTATTATGAATAATTTACATCATATACATTTTCCATGTTTTTATTCACAAATTTAATAATAAAATGTGAATTCTAAAGGTATATAGTTTTTTGATTGTCTGAAATTTTACCTCATATTTTTTGTTTAAACCTATTTGTAAATTCTGCCTGACTCTTTAGCCTGACAAACAGAGCTTCAGAATTTGTTTGTTATATAAGTTTATTCATCTTTTCTGAACAGTGAAACTTCGTGAAATAATATTCTCTACTTGAAGTGGATCATCTAGTGATTACTGACATCAGATTGAATTAAGTATTTATATATTCTTGCTGGAAAAGAGTGATATTCCAAATGTTCAGGTTCTCTGTGTGTGTGTCTGTGTTTATATCCATCATAAAAGGACATTTGTAACTTGGCTTCTGACTGCCTCTCTGAGCCCTCCCACCTGATCACTCATACATACCCCCCCAGCCCCCGCCCCTCACCCCCTGCATATCCTTCACCCCAGCCGTGAACAACCACCTGCAGTTCCCTGAATCCCATGCTGTTTCATGTTCAGACTGCTCCATCTACCTGAAGTGCTCTTTTTCCATCTTTGTTCATTCTGCAAACCACTATTATTTATCTTGAAGGACTCAGTTCAGTTGTAAATTCTCCTTTCCCACCTTTCTCTCTCTGCCTTTCACCCCAGTCCAATTAATTCTTTCTTTCCCTGTGCCTCCACTGTCCAATATGCAGATGCCCATCACAGCACCTAGGACATTTTATTGTCCTTATTTGTGAACTTATTTTCTCATCCTGCTAGTATCTAAGATGGTTGGAGGGCAAGAATCTTACGTGGCTTTGTATCTCCTGCAATTAGGCTGGTGTTTGGCCTAGAGAAGGTACTTAATTAAGCCTATTTGTAAATTCTGCCTGATTCTTTAGCCTGACAAACAGAGCTTCAGAATTTGTTTGTTATGTAAGTATATTCATCTTTTCTGAACAGTGAACCTTTTTGAAAAAAAGAAATTAGTCTGGTATGGTGACCTCTGCCTGTAGTACCAGCTACTGGAGAGGCTGAGGTGGGAGGATCACTTGAGCCCAGGAGTTTGAGACTACAATGAGCTACGATCATACCACTGCACTCCCGTCTGACACCTTCTCAGGAAAAAAAAAAAAAAAAAAGCTAGAGCTGCAGTAAATAAATTAAACTGTTGTGAAGATTTGTGTTCATGTCTTTTGACTGAAATGAGCACTCATGTCTGTGGGAGGTGGAACTTTCAAAAAGATCGCTGTGTTCGGGGAGGAGGCTGCTTCAGGGGAGAGCAGAGGTGGCAGTTCTTCGGGCACCAGCTCGTGGATGTGTAGCCTTTTGCAAGTCATCTTAGTAAAGAGAAGAAGACACATTCAAACAGTTTAAACATCACACAATTCAAAGCATAGATTAAAAAATGGAAAGTATATTTCCTTTTGGCTTCTATCATTACTGTCGTTTTCATAGTTATTATCAATGTTTACACCCAGCTACGGTTTAGAACAGATACTAATGAGAAGGACATTATGATACAACAAGTTTTACTGACTTGTCATTGAAAATGCTTCAATAAACAGAACCGTTACTGTCATCAAACATTTGTGACGCCCACTTTTCGTTATTGCTTCTTGTTGAGCCAAACCTTGGTTAACCTCAGTAGGAAAGGCACCAGGTTCAAGAGGTCAAAGAAGAGACCCAGAGCCAGCAGAGGACACATGGGATTTTATTAGGGGCTGACGTACAGGGGAGAGAGTCCAGTGGGGGCAGGCTGGGCAGAAAAACCACAACCACCTACAAACGCCACGCAGCTAATAGAGCATTTCCACTTACCACCCCTCCCACCAACAACCTCCACCTGGCAGCCTTAAGGTAACCCGCAACACGGGACCTCAATACCCCATATGGCTGGTGTCCCACGAAATGGGCCAGGGGCCTCAGATGTTTACCATAGATAAGGAATCTCCAGGTTAGCCACTCCCAAATTACCTAGCTCATGACATACATTCAGGTGCATCTGCCACACAGGATCATTCTAAGGGGATGCTTAAATTATTGCTGTCGGGTGTGCTTGCCCTACTGTGTGTGTGTGTGTGTGTGTGTGTGTGTGTGTGTGTGTGTGTGTGTCTGTCTGTCTGTCTGTCTGTCTGTCTGTCTGTCATGGTGCTGGAGACGTGTCTGAAGTGATGGAGGTATTTCTCTGACCATTTAGAACTTTAGGTTCTTAGCAGCATCTCTGAACCATCTTCTCAGGAGCTAAAAACAGTCCATATACAGAGACTCCATTCTCCGAACTGAAGCTGTATTGGTTTTGGCTGTTTTTCTGAATTGTGTATTTATTTCTGTCTTAAAACTTTAAAATCAGCACATTTGTGAATTGGGAATTTATTTCTTAAAACTTTAAAATGAGCACATTCAGTTATATATACATAAGTAATGGATTGCCATTATAGAAAATAATACAATCAGGTGAAGTTAAGAGTACTGTTGTGGAAATACCCAAAACTTTCAGCCACAACAAATGTTCAGTCCTCAGAACCATGGGCAGTAAGATACAGTGTAGTAATAAGGAGTAAGTGGTCTGATTTCACCTTACCGAATCAGGCTCTTAGCCGTTACTACAGTCTTACTCTAACTCTGTCTTTTGACCCTGCTTTGAATGTGCTGTGCATGTGCATTAAATTAATATTTACTGAACACCTGCAGCATGCTAGATGTTAGAGATATGAAGGCACAGTCACTGACCAACAGGAATTAGCAGCCTAGTGGAAGATATAACCAGTTAAACCAGCGATTGCCACACTCCATTTAGAGCATGAGCCAAAAAGCCAGAGTCCTCTGCTGGCACAGAATGGGTATTTAAATTAGAGCAGGTGACCCCTGAGCTGATTCTTCAAGGATGAGAGTCATGAGCTAGGAAAAGTATTCCAGACACTAAGATCAGGAGACACAAAGGCACAGAGGCGGGAACTAGCCTGGTGCGGGCAAGGAGTCACTACTCATTTAGTGTAGTTGGAGCAAGATTTAGGCGTGTTCAGAGGAACTGGAGAGAAGCACAGAGGAAAAAAAAATTAATTTTAATAGAGAAAAAACTTTTAAAAAGAGAGAAGCCAGCTACTCAGGAGGCTGAGGCAGGAGAATTGCCTGAACCCAGGAGGCGGAGGTTGCGGTGAGTCGAGATCACGCCATTGCACTCCAGCCTGGGTAACAAGAGCGAAACTCCGTCTCGGCGTGGGGGCAGGGAGGAGAGAAGCCTAGAGGAGTAGGCAGGAGGCAGAACTGAGGATGCTTGGTGTGTATAGGAAAGGGCCCAGGTGGAAGGATCCAGAAGTAAGAGGTCTGATCAAGCTCACCCTGTTCACAGCGGTATGCCTCATGTGTCCTCAAGCATGTCATTGGGCCTTAGGGTCCTCATCAGTATAACTAGAGAACTGGGGAGAGTTGTTCCCAAACCATGGAACATCTTTCCAGTAAATGTGAAAAGATGGGATATGAAAAATGGTTTCATCACTTTCATAGTTAGGGCAAGACTGAATACCTCATTGGCCTCTTTAAGACTAATGATGACTCTAACATATTAAAGGTTTCTGAAGTCCTCCAGTAAAAATACTACTTCAGTTTTCTTTAACTCAGTATTTTCCAAATTATGTGGAGTGAAAGCTGATTTTCTGTAACAGAATTATTAGTATCATGAGGCAGAGCCCCATTCTGGCAAACAGTAGACTAGTTCTCAAAGGTACAATCATCTTTATTTATTCACTGATTAATTCTTTTAAATACAAAACCAAACACCTGGTTCATATACACCCACTTTATACTTCAAATTACCATTGTGTCCCTGTAAGAAACTTAAGTGTTTATATTCCACAGCAATGTTTTATTATTATTATTACATCAACTGTCCTGGGATTTTCTTTTTTCTTTTTTCATTTTTCATGTCATGCACAGACTTTATTACCTGGTAATACATTGCAAGAAATGTGAATTGAGTTGTTTCTAAGCAAATATCAGTCATTTATGATTTGTTTAATAGAAATTATAATGAAGAAAATCAGGGTTTTGCTTATTATGAAGTCATTATAGTCAACATTAGCAACCCCCAAAATTAATAATGTGTCAGTAAATCATTTGCATTGCTAAAGAGCTCAAATAAATAAAAACAGGATTGACCTTGTTAAAATTTTGATGTTTTCAACATCTATCTGTCAGAGCCACTGATTTGGAAATTGTTGTAAATTCTTGAAAAAATGGAAACTTTTTTCCCTGTAAAAATACCCATCATTTGGCCAAATACAATGTCATTTTTCTTGAAGAGAATGTAGTGATTGATTATCCAGAGTGCTACCCTGACAAGGTAAACCAACCAAATAGCTGGAAAATTGTATGTAATCATATAGCATCACAGAGGCTCTGTGTTGAGCACAACCATTAGAATTAAACAATGACATTCTAATCATTCCCTGCTGGTACTTCCTGTTCATCCCCAAAAGCTTGACCTCCAGTGGATATGCAGAGGTGTTTGCAGTCATCCCTTCCCCTCCAGATGCTATCGGCACAATTCTAGTCAGCTGAAAGCACTGCAATAAATACAAGCCAAACCCAAACCACCCAAGGAGATTTCAAAATGCAAAGGTGTCTGTGTCTAACATCCTTCACACATAAGACATTCAGAGATTTATTCTGTCTCTTCTCATTACTCATACAGTTTCTTTTATTAGTAGTATTGTCTTGAAAATGCTGAGAGATTATAAACAACTGGAGGAAGGGAAGGATGGAAGATGGACGAAAAGAGGAATGCTGATCCCTCTGGAGAGGCTGATAATCTATTCAGGAAGACGAAATACACCTGAGGTGACTTGAAGGCAGTTACACAGTATTCGCCCAGTGTGAGAGTACCAGTACACAAATTGAATACATGAGTCATTGGGGCCAACAAAGTAAAGGAGCGTTCCAATTATCCTTGGTTATTAGAGAACTAAATTGAGTCATAAGAAAGGAAGGGGTGCCCAAACCTACCCCAGAGATGGTTATCAACAGCGTAATTGGAAAGAGAACCAGGCCCTTTCTCCCCATAATCAGAGGAATCTCCTCATGCTCGTCTTCCCTGCAGTGTTTTAGATTTTAAACAGGCTTTGTTAGGATAACTGAACTCTACTCTCCTTTATTAATTGCTGTCCACATGTTGTAGAATATCTTGTGTTCTGAATCAGGATGAGGATTTTAAATTCTTCTTAGCATAGGGACGTGTAGCCAGGCAGAATCAATTCCTGTCACTCACACACAAATACAGAGGAATGGGATTATGGATCAGGGTGAAGCTGCAGTGCTTTAATCTTAAAATCAATACAGAAAAGGAAGTTGAACTTGTGGGGATTCTGTAGAGACTGTAATTTGGCTTCCTATGAGGGTTGCCTTACAGAATAAAACTGCTCCTTCCTTTTCACCTTCTGATGATTGTATTGGGGGTGGGAAAAATGAGGGGAAGACGAAAGATGACAGAAAACTTCTACCACCAAATCTTCTTGAATAAGAATGCAAATGCAACTCATAATTCAAGCTAATCCCCCCATTGTGTTGAGAAGAGCTATATACCTTTGTTTATTCTTTTGATTTTTAGAAAAATAATTAGCCAAAAGCCTGTACCTCATAATCTGTATTTAAGCATAATAAAAATGCCTTTGATTCCTTCATAGTTCACTGTCAGACTGCAAAAGTATTTTTTTAAGCTTACTCTTATGGCTAAGCTTACCATAGCCTACATAATTTAATATAAATACAAAATCAACAAACCAGTTATTGACCAAAGGATTCCAAGCTGCTAAGCATGTGATTCATATTTACCCCAGTGTAATTCTGCTTCTTTTGAAAGAGGCATGAACTAATGGTTTAAACAACTCAATCTTTTCTTAATCAAAGATTTAGAATTTGTTGAATATGCCTCTTTTCAGATATAACACTGATTTGCTGCATAGTACTGTCAGCATCTAGCTTTAAGATGGGTTTATTTTCCCCTTCGGATAGTTTTTTAATTCAGTTTTAAAATATGTCTGAGTGTGTTTGGACCCTGCATCTATAGTGGTGACAGCAATATGAAACACTGTAATCTCATGGGAAAATGCACTGCGGGCAACAGAACTCCGGTCTGGCTCTGAGGCAGAATGGTATAGTTAGAAAACCGAAGCCTGGTGCTCCTTCTTCATTTACTTCATCTTTCTAAGCTTGTTTCCTCATCTTTAAACTGGAGATGATCATAGGAGCCACCTGATAGATAGGGGTGTTCAGAGAGTTAAATGAAATAAAATATACAAGTGCTTAGCATTGTACATTGCACTTGTAAGAACCCTATAAATGTTCATGATTATCACGATTATTATGTGAGTCTTAAGTGTGATAACATATGCTGTGTATGTGAAAACATTCTACAAGCTGTAAAACACAATACAAATGTTTGTTGTTATGCTGAATAGATTGATGGTTTTGAAACTTTTAAAATAAATCGTGAAAGGTTTTTTCTTTGTGCTGCCTGTCGTAGGTCCCTAATCTCAAAAAGCCTTGGAGCGATAAATCAGGCTCCAACTGAATATGCATTTTCTGTCTTAAAAGCCACAAAGTTATCTTGTGAATGTTAAGAAATCCATGATATCAACTTGAAAATCCCTATTCTGTGTCCTTGCAGAGAAAACACTTGTTCAGGTCTTGGGAAGACCAGCACTATGTAAGATACTTACTTGGTTGTTGTTTTGAGTTCATATTTCAAACTGTCACGTTCTTGCAGCAAAGCTCAGGTACCTTAAATTATGACATACTTCGAGTTGTCCTTCCTTGTCCTATGCATTACTTGACTACAGAAATCTCTTCTGTGTCTTCTCTTTGTCGTTCATTTCCAGAGCACAATCATTGTGGAGAAGACAGTGCAAGACCTCATGAACCTGATGCATGATTTGAGTGCATATTCAGATCAATTCCTCAACATGGTGTGCGTGAAGCTCCAGGAGTACAAAGACACCTGCACTGCAGCTTACAGGTAGAGCTTCTGTTAGGAGCTAGGCAAAGTAATGTTTGAGCCTGAGGGTGGTTCTGATTGGTGAAATTGCCTCAATAGCCTGATTTCCAACATTATAGAAAAGGATCATCTCTGAGTTTTTCAAGAGATGAGATTATGAATGGCAGAAATAGTCTCCTAGACCTTTGTATAGTCAGACCAACAGAGCAAATGAAAGTGATGAAGGGGCAGGGCCTCTAGGACTGCAGTTGAGTGGCTCAGATTATGTCAGCCTTCACGTTCATGAAAACCTAGAATGATAAGATCATGTTCCTCAAGGATATTCCAGATCTTGGTTAGCCTGTCTTGTGATTAAAAAGATCCTTAAAGTAGAGCAATTTGAAACTCTTAATAATCTTTAATAGTATTTCTTTTTAATTCTTAAAAATATATTCTTCCTGATGTTTGATCTGTAGCATTCCTATTGTCACAAAAGGACAGTTACCCCTGTTTTCAGCATCAGTAGCAATGAAAAACCATTGTTATGAATTTGAAAACCATTAGTTATCCCTCTGATTTCTTTCCCTAGGTTCAAAAAAATCTCTCTGGGCTTGTGGAAAAGATCATAGCACTTCTCTCAGAAAGCTAATAATAGGAACAGATTATGGTCTGGTTGGTAAGACATGAAACAATTAGGGAAAGGAAGAATATATAATAAAATACTAAATTATATGTGATATATAATTAAGAATAGATAGGTGAAGTGTACTACATAATCAGGTGCTACTTGTACAGTATAGACTGTGAAGGCAGAAGGAACAAAACACAAGAAAGAGAAAAGGTTGTAGTCAGGAATGATTTTACAGGTGAGATATGTGCTGGACTGATGATATTTATGGAGGTGGAGAGATAGAGGGAGCAATAAGACAGCTGCCCACTATTTAAAGGGGACAATTAGGAGGAAGTTTGACTGGAACAGAGTTCCTAGGAGAATATAGTGGGAGATAATGTTGAATAGGAAGATTAAGACCAACTAACAAGGGATCATAAAAAAAGAAGATCTGAAAATGTAGATGTTGGATAGCAGATAGGGAATCATTGTAAGTGAGCAAGGAAGCCATGTTTAGGGAAGATTCATTTGGCAGAGGAATACAACCTAGGTTAAAGTTTAAACTTCCTCATTCCTGCAACAAGAATTATCCACAGTTTCATGGACAAATTAAAGAACAACCATCTCACTGAGGTGCAGTCCCAATAACCTTTTGTGTTCAATAATTATTTATCAAAAACTACATTTAGGTTAAAATCATACATATAGTTACCAATTATGTCAATTGGTTGTGAACTACATAATAATTGTGATAGTAATTCAAACAAAAGAAAGTTAAAATTTAGTGTTGTGGTAACAGAAAATTTAAAGTTTTTGGATTTTAATTTATACAGATAGTTCTTTGTAAGAAGCTACTATGGAATAATAAAATAATTTTAAGCATAAAAATATATTTCATTAGGATAAATTTCAGTGAGGAAATGAAATAGAAATCATAATTCAAAGAGAAAAAGAAAAAATGAAAAATATCCAGCTATTAAAGAAGAGCTCATTTATATGTATTTTAAATGTATATTGGAGAGTATCAAATCCCTATGGCATCAGGATGCCATTGGATACCTTTTTAACATTTTTAACTGACAAATAATAATTATATGTATTATGAGTACAATGTGATATTCTGATATATGAATACATTAATGAAATGGTTACATCAATCTGATTCACATATCCATTACTTCTCATACCTGTCTCTGTGTGTGCTGCAAACATTTAAAATCTACTCTCAGCATTTCAAAATATATATTACATGATTATTGATTAGAGTCACCATGATGTTCATTCAGTCTCAAAATGGCATTCCTCCTAACTGAAACTATGTGACTTCAGCAACATCTCCCCACCTCACCCACCCCCAGCCTCCGGCAACCACTGTTCTATCATCCTCTGCTTGTATGAGTTCAACTTCTTTAGATTCCTCATATAAGTGAAATCATGCAGTATTTGTCTTTCTGTGCCTGGCCGTTGGATACATTTAAAATGGTGATTTTTTTTTTTAACAGTGTCAACCTGGAGGATATACCAAAATTTATATTTTCTGCATCTGTTTAAACACATGCTTTAAAAAGTTAAATGTCAAAAAGGGAAGGAGAATATAGTTTTTCACAATTATTTTAAGGGATACACCAATAACAGTTGTAAAAGCCACTATTCAAGGTTAATTGCCTGAGATTAGAATTTTTGGGCCATGGAGTGTTGCATTTTCAATTTTACAAAACCAAACCCCAAAATGGTAGTACCAACGTCTCATCTACCAAAAGAGAATTGAATAAAATGTTTTAACTATTAAAACTTAGGCCGGGTATGGTGGCTCACACCTGTAATCCCAGCACTTTGGGAAGCCAAGGCGGGTGGATCACCTCAGGTCAGGAGTTCGAGACCAGCCTGACCAACATGGTGAAACCCTGTCTCTACCAAAAATTAGCTGGGTGTGGTGGTGCACACCTATAATCCCAGCTATTCAGGAGGCTGAGTCAGGAGGATTGCTTGAACCTGGGAGGCGGAGGTTGCTGTGGGCTGAGATCGTGCCATTGCACTCCAGCCTATGTGACAGAGTGAGACTCTGTCTCAAAAAATAAAAATAAAACTTAAAAAGTTTAAAAATTTTTAAATAATTTTATTTTAATAATATTACATTTTAAATTTATACTTAACCTCCATTCAATGTAAAGCTTTTTTTTAAGTAGAGTATGCCCTCTTTTTCTAATAAATTATCTGATTATGGACACCCAATAACTTCTCACAAATAATAATGTTGATAAATAGTAATTGTAGTGGAGATGTTGCGTAACCTGACCACGATAAGGTCAAGCTGTCTCTAGAATGTAAATCCCACTGATGGCCATTTATATAGTATTGTTGATGTTGTTGTCTTGAAAGACGTGTTTTAAGTTCTTATAGTTCAGCACCATATTCATCATGGGTGATCTTTTTTCCAGTCATTTATATTCCTGCCTCTCAATATGTCAAGTTGCTGGAGGCCACCGCATCTACGTAGCAGACTGGTCATTGTTGAATAGTTTTCATCTGGAAATTTTCTCTTAGTTTGGAATGAAACTCTCCTATCCGCGAGACATAGTTCTTTTTTCTTAGTGATAAAAAATCAGTTTAATCCTTTTATGAAAGCCCTTCCAATATGTGAAGATAGTTACCATGGTCAATTTAGTCTTGTTTTTCCTCCTTAAACTGAAGATTCCCAGTTTCTGGGATGACCTGGTCTACGAACCATCCCAGTCATCTTTCTCCATTACCCATTAGCTTGGCAGTGTCCGTCTTAAAGAGAAGTGCTGCAGCCTATGCCCAGTGTTCCAGATGCACTCTTTTTTTTATTTTTTATTTTTTTTTTTGAGACAGAGTCTGTTGCCACAGCTGGAGTACAGTGGTGCAATCTTGACTCACTGCAGCCTTTGCCTCCAGGTTCAAGCAGTTCTCCTGCCTCGGCCTCCTGAGTAGCTGGGACTACAAGTACAAGCCATTGCCCAACTAGTGTTCTTTTTCATTTTTTCAGTCGAGACAGAGTTTCGCCATCTTGGCTAAGCTGGTCTCAAATTCGAACTCCTGGCCTCAAGTGATCCTCCCGCCTTGGCCTCCCCAAGTGCCCAGATGCACTCTGGGTGTTGAACAGCACCATCGCCTTCCTTGTTCAGGACCCAGTGCTGGACACAGTGCTTCTTAGCGTGTCCTGTCATTGTGTTTGTCAGATATTTACTGAGCATTTACCAAGATGCTGTGTGGGTGTGTGGGGATAAAGAAATTAATTGGTCAAAATTCTACCTTTCATGTGCTCATATTCTGGGTGAAGGATAGAAAGGGAAATATGGGACAAAGAAATACAAAGTGTATATCCGCAGCATTAACTCATGACAGAAAATATGGCAAGATAGGTAAAAATGCCTTGCTGCAGGAGGAAGAAATTACAAAGGAGGACAGGGAAGGCTTGGTGAAGAATGAGGAGGATTTAGACAGAGGCTTGTGGAAGGGAAGGAGGGAGCCAGAGCAAGAACACGTGATAAACATCTGGGAGGTGGAAAGGAAGGCCTGGGTCAGACTGGAGGATCACGACTGTCAGACTCAAGGAACTTTCCCTTTTTCAATTAGGTAGCGAGGAGCCACTGAGGGTGTGTAAGCATGGAGTGCCACGTGGAGACCTGTGCTGTAGGGAAAGTTTTCCAAGTTTTGCATAAGATGGATTTGAAAAGCAAGAGTATAGAGATAGAAGGGAGAGCGACATTAAGTGCTTGAATTAGAGGACAGGCAAGGAAAATGGAGAGGACAGATTAAGAGATACTAAAGAGGCAAACTTGATAAGACTTAGCCACTGATTGGCTATAGAAGAAGAAATACTGATTGAAATTAGTATTATCTTTTCTATGCTGTATTTGTGATGATTTTTGTAAAACATAAATTTGGGGCCTCACATTTACCCATTAAATTTAATGATTGTATGTTTATTTGTTTCTGAGACAGCCTTGCTCTGTTGCCCAGGCTGAAGTGAGTAGCACAATTGCAGCTCACTACAGCCTCTGCCTCCTGGGTTCATGCAGTTCTCCTGCTTCAGCCTCCCGAGTAGCTGGGATTACAGGTGCCCGCCACCAGGTCCAGCTAATTTTTGTAGTTTTAATAGAGACGGGGCTTCACCATGTTGGTCAGACTGGTCTTGAACTCCTGATCTCAGGTGATCCACCTGCCTCGGCCTCCCAAAGTGATGGTATTACAGGTGTGAGCCACCATGCCTGGGAATATTTAATGTTATTTTCAACTCACCATTTCAGCCTATTGAGATATTTTTGAATCCTCATTCCATCATCAAAAGATCTTAGCTATTTCTGTAAGTTTAATGTCTTCCTTGATTACATAAGCAATCTTTTTTTTAATGCATGTCATTGAAAAAATGTCCAACAGCATCGGACTAAGTTGAGAATTTTGGAGCTGTACCTCCTGACACTTTTTTTTAGGTTGACATCTGTTTATTACTTCTTGCTTCAGGAGTTAATATGTTTTTCTAACTACGAACCTGGGCTTTAGCTCAATAACAGGCCCTACAGCTAAAGTTTAAATGCCAGCTTTTCTATCTACTGCTTATATGACCCTGAAAAGCTACTCAGCCTCTCTGCCTTGATTTTCTCATTGCAAAAGGGTAGTAATAGTCCTTTTCTCAAAGCATTGGCTCAAAAAATGTCAATCATTTTTGCCTTCACCAGTTCCCATAACAGTATTCCACATATTTCATCATCTGTCCTATAAAAGACTTTATCAGATTTCTTGCTGGTGTCTTCCCAGCCTGATTCTTTTAATGCAGCCAACCCTTTTTCATGTCCACCCAAGACGGGCATGGACAAGCCTATTACGGGCAATACTAGATACTTTGTTCAGGAATCCTCCCTTCCCTTTACTCTTAGAATCCGCTTCTCCTAACTGAACCATTCCTTAAGAGCTCTCTTCTTGGGCAGCTTTCAAATGACCTTTAGAAACAAGGTCAAGGCAACCAAGAGCCAAATCTACCTGCCCCACGTCAGGAAAGGAAAGTCAAATGACCTATTCTTTGTGAGATCCTCCTAGCCTCTAGTGAGGACTACTTTCTAATTATTCATGAACTACCTTTTAATTATCTGTTCAGAATTTTGCCTTTAATTCCAAATTCACCTCATTTCTGTAATTTATGTTCCTTTTGTTTTTATGAACATCTGGGATTTGCTCCCAGGCATTTTTTCCTGTCTGTCAGGATAGCTTCAAAATGATCAGCAGTGGTTCTGTGATTCCATGCTTTGAATTATTTCGGTACAACAAGATCCTTACCTAAATTGATTAAACCTTTCAGGAATTTCTTTGATCTTAATAACCATTAACAAACACAGGAGATCACTGCATCCTTCAAACAGTTCATTCACTTGGTTTCTAGAATTCCATATATTCACCAAGTGTTCATTGAGTGCTTGTACATGATTTTGTAGATGTAATAGTGAACTGAACAGATTAAATATCTGCTTTCTTGGGGTTTATGTTCTGTTGTGGATGGGAGAGGAGAGATGGACAATAAATGAATGTAATACATAAACATAAAGAATTTTAGAAGATAATAGGTACTGTGGAGGAAACAAATGGAGAAAGCTGGATAGACTCAGAGTGTGGGGGGAGGAGTTTGCTGTTTTAAATAGGGTGCCCAGGGAGGCTCTGTTGACTTGAGCTTAGAGGAAAGGCTCCAAGGAGTTGAAAGAGTTTGACAAGCCATCTGGGAAGAGTGTGCTGGCATAGGGCAAAGGCCAGGAGGCGGGACTTTCCAGGACACTTTTAAGGAACAGCAGGGAGACCAGCATGGGTGGAGTAAAGAGAGCCAGAAGAGGGAGGGTATTTGAGGGTGGCCAAGAGGGAACAGAGAGCAGAAGGCCACTCTCAGGATGCTGAGTTCTACTCCAACTGAAATGGGGAGCTGTTGCAAGGATTACACCTAGGAGCAGCATGATCTTACATATATTTTAAATTTTAAGTATTGAAAATAGGCTTTAGGGAGATAAGGATGGAAGCAGTGAGACCAACTAAAGGCTAGAGTGGTCATCCAGGTGAGAAACAAAGGTAGCAGCAGAGATGGAGGGAACTGGGTGAACTCTGAATGTATTTGAAGGAGCAGCCAGCTGAATTTCCTGCCAGATTGAAGATAGGGTGGGAGAGAAAGAAAGGTATCAAAAATAACTCAGGACTTTTTTTTAATTTGAGCAGTGAAAAGATAAGAGTTGCCAGCTATTGTGATGGAGGATGCTGCAGGTCTGGGCAAGCAGATCAGGGCTTAAATTTGGAGTGTCTGTTGGCCACGTGGAGGAGGGAGTTGGACATATGCATCAAAACAAGAGAGATCTGGCCTGGAGATAGGTATTTGCCAGCTGTTGTCACATAAATAGTATAGCTAAATGGGATTTAAAACTATAGGACTAGATGAAATCTTCACAGGAGGGAGTATAGTCATGGCAGAGAAGAGGACCATGGACTTTATGAAGTTTGCAAGATGAGGAGAAACCAGCAAAGGACATAGACAAGCAACAGTAGGTGAAGTAGGAAGAAAATCTAGAAACCGTAGTGTAGTGTTGCCAGCTTTAGAACTCAGCATGGATTGAGTGATGAATGTCGCAATGTGGAGGTCATTGGTGACCATCACAAGAGCTGTTTCTGTGGAGTAATAGGGATTAAAATTGGACTGGAGTGGCCTTAAAAAAGAAACTGGGAGTAGAGGAATTATAAAGATAGGCAAAACCTTTACACTGGGTTTTGCTACAAAGGGGAACAGAGAAATGGCATAGTGGCTGGAGAAGTGAGGTCACAGGAAGGTTTTTTTTTTTGTTGTATGTGTTTTTTTTAAAAATAGAAGAAACAAGCACATAATTGTATTTGAAGAAAAGGATTTGGGAAGAAGGGAGATTTGGTGTTGAAGAAAGGGGAAAATCCCTGAAATTATGTTTTTGGCCAGAGAGGTAGTAGGGCAGCAGGGGTACGCAACTGAGTGATTGGTTTTAGGCAGGAACATGGATAGTTTTGCTCACACTGTCTGTCCGTCCTATAGGAATTGAGTTGTTTCTCCATCATTTATATTTTGCCATATTGTCCAAACAGCAAAACTCTATCTTCCTTTGACTACTGCTTCTGGAACATGGCCATTGCTTTTGGGTTTTGTCATGTTGTGGTCGTCAAGGGCATTTTGATTCCTTCCCCTAAGAAACTCCACTGCTTTGGCATCTCTCTGAGCCACAGTCTCTGAAATGGTATCCACCTGTTGGTGCCCACTGCCAGATCACAGGGGATTATCAGGGAGGGATCCACCATGGTTGCTGAATGACAGACCTAGGTGAAATTTTTCTCAGGATTGGAAAAAGCATCTGTGAGGCTTTGCAAGGGAATAACTAGAAAATCATCTTTATGGTTGTTGTACAACAGTGCACACTCATGCACAACACATGCCCCCACAGTGCTGTTGCCTGCTGGTTAATCAGCATCTTCAGGTTTCTGGAGAAAGTGTTTTCTTATTGTATGACTCTGAAGATGCAAAGTGTCCTTACTTCCTCTCTTCCCATTTGTTGCTCTCCCCCAGATTGGCACCTGCTGAGGAGTAATTAGGGCAGTCCTAATTTGGACGGCCAAATCCTGATTACAGTGAGGGGAAAAACAGGAAATGTTCTAGTTTTGCTGCCAGCAAATGACTGACTTAAATAGAAAGCCATATACAATTCAAATGATCCAAAATGGTATAACACTGGGGAAGGAGGAAGGGAGCAGGAAAACATTGCAATTTCATTTTCTCCCATGTGATCCTCAGCAGATACTCTTCAGAGAAATCATCAAATCTAGAAGCTCACAATGCCCTCTGCTGAGGGTTGGCTTGTTTTCCAAGCTTCCCATGAGAACCTGAGCAGCTCCTGGGAGCTTAGAGATCTGAGGAAAAGTCAGAAACACATCACCTTGCTAGGAGTACCTCACTCTGGAGAGAAAGCCTGTGAATCAGGCAATGATTTCAGGTTACATGCCTTGGAGAGAGGGGTTTCCTGAAAAGGGAAATTAGGGCTGGAAGTCTTTTCCCTAATTATCCACACCCCTCGGGGCTTAAAGGGAAACTCAGCTGTGAATTCTGTACTGTGCCACCTTAGCAATCAGGCACTTGGCCCATGAGTCGCCTCCTTCCAAGCTGAGTGCTTTCATCCCCTTGACTGTCCTCTGTCCAGTAGCTCGTGTGTCCCAAAATGATAATGTAAAGATTGGAAATCACAGTTTTCAGAAGTTTCTCTCTGTTCCAATTTAGCATCAGTTCATTAATCAATGTTTTTCCTCAGAGGTGGGGGATAAGGGGGCCCTCTTCCTTGTGTTGGGCCTGGCAGAGAATACAAATAAAACCTCTTGTTGTATAGTGTTAGAGACTCAGTTGATGGAAGACACAAGCATGTTACTTTCTGGGAGAGGTGGAAGCATCCTCAGGGAAACCCTTTCCCCACATCATAGAGGAACCAGAACTCATGTAGGACCTGAAGAATGAGTGAGAGGAGGATAAACTTTCAATCACTGATGGCAGATATCGGAGCTGGCACTGGGCCAGGTACCTTGTTGACCCTTGGTGTACTTGTTGAATGAAGGAGGAAATTTCTACCAGACTCATGATCAGGACGAGCAAGCTGTGGGGCAGCATTGATGACCATGGTGCATGGGAGAAAGGTTGAGAAATCACAGCTAGAGTGGACAGTGTGGTTGGGTAGAAATGGGCAGGAAAGGGGATTTTGAAAATTTCCTGTATTAGGTTAAAGTGTGCTGTCATAGGTTTTGATAAGGAGGATGACATGATGAAAATGGTGGTTTACCATCTCACTGGCCCCACTGTGCTAAATAGCAGAGACTAGACACTAGGGGCTCTGGTGGCTTCTGAAGCTCTTCGAGTTTCCTGTGTAGCCAGAGGCCAGGGTCCTGTAGGAATGAGACTATCCTTGAGTGGGCCTTGGAGCTTTTGCCAACCTAACTTCACTTTGAACCTCAGAACAGCCAAGGGCATACACCCTCTGCAAGCTCCAGCTTATGATCTGTCTTTTGAAGCTATGTTGTCTCCTAATTCTAATATATATTCATTTCTACTAAACATTAAATAAGTATCATCCTGATACCAAAACCCAGCAGAGACTCAACAAAAAAAGAAAACCTTAGGCCAATATCCATATGAACATAGATGCAAATATCTTCAATAAAATACTGGGAAACCAATTTCAAGAGCACGTGAAAAAGCTTATCCATCACCATCAAGTAGGCTTCATCCCGGATATGCAAGACTGGTTCAATATACACAAGTCTATAAACGTAATTCACCACATACACAGAACCAAAGACAAAAACCACATGATTATCTCAATTGATGCAGAGAAGGCCTTTGACAAAATTCAGCACCCCTTTATGCTAAAAACCCTCAATAAACTAGGTATTGATGGAATGTATCTCAAAATAATAGAAGCCATTTATGACAAACCCACAGCCAATATCATCCTGAATGGGCAAAAACTGGAAGCATTCCCTTTGAAATCCGGCACTAGACAAGGATGCCCTCTCTCACCACTCCTATTCAATATAATGCTGGAAGTTCTAGCCAGAGCAATCAGGCAAGAAAAAGAAATAAAGGGTATTCAGCTAGGAAAGGAGGAAGCCAAATTGTCTCTATTTGCAGCCATCAGAAACAATGAGTTCGTGTCCTTTTTAGGGACATGGATGAACCTGGAAACCATCATTCTCAGCAAACTGACACAAGAACAGAAAATCAAACACCACATGTTCTCACTCATAGGTGGGTGTTGAACAATGAGAACACATGGACACAGGGAGGGGAGCATCACACACTGGGGTCTGTAGGGGAGAAATAGGGGAGGGACAGTGGGGGTTGAGGAGTTGGGGAGAGGTAGCATGGGGAGAAATGCCAGATATAGGTGATGGGGAGGAAGGCAGCAAATCACACTGCCACGTGTGTACCTATGCAACAATCTTGCGTGTTCTTCACATGTACACGAAAACCTAAAATGCAATTTAAAAAAGTACAAAAAACATTATAAAATATATATAGTATCCATTTCATAGAGGCCATTCAGCAAGTGAGCTTTTATTATATGCTCCTGTAATTTATTATGTGTAACTTTATGCTGGTATTTATTCCATTGTATTGTAATTTAGACTTTAAAATACATCATTTCATTAGTTATTGGTTTAACTTTAAAAAAAAATACAAAAAAACAAAACAAAACTGTTTTTCAATTATAGCTACTCATCAGCGTTATTTGGTGAAATTTCAAAACACAAATCCTGGGTTTTCCATACTAGGCCCACTGAGAGTTGGACCTAGGCAAGTATAGTTTAAAAATATCCTCAAAGTGATTCTCATGTGTTACAGAGTTAGAATGAGGTTAGAAATCACTGGTCTGGGCCGAGCACAGTGGCTCACGCCTGTAGTCCCAGCGCTTTGGGAGGCCGAGGTGGGTAGATAACCTGAGGTCAGGAGTTCGAGACCAGCCTGGCCAACATAGTAAAACCCTGTCTCTACTAAAAATACAAAAATTAGCTGGGCATGGTGGCAGGTGCCTGTAATCTCAGCAACTCATGAGACTGAGGCAGGAGGCTCTGGTGTTTGAGCACAGTTCTGAACTGAGATCATGCCACTGAGGCAGGAGAATCACTTGAACCTGGGAGGCAGAGGTTGCAGGGAGGCAGAGGTTGCAGTGAGCCAAGATCATGCTACTGCACTGCAGCCTGGGTGACAGAGTGAGACTGGGGTAAGGGGAAGGAAGGAAAGAAAAGTAGAGGGGAGTGGGGAGGGAAAGATAAAGGAGAGATAGAGGGAGGGAGGGAGGGAGGGAGATCACTGGTATGAACTTTTAGGAAAGCTTAACTTCCAGAAGTAAGTTATTATGTCATTTTCTACACACCTGTCTCCAGTGTCTTGCATGGGGTCTCTGTAGAGGTCTTTCTTGTTTTTGATCAGGTGACTCCCTTCACTCATCCTTCTGGCCAAATACAGATGCTGCCCACTTAACCACGTGTCCTACAAATTCTTTAGCAAGCAGCCAGTCCTCATTTCTCCTACCCAACTCGCTCTACCATAATCAGATAGGAGTCTGTTGCAGTAAACTTGACACAAAGTAATCAGGACTTAGACGAAAATGAAAATAAATACTCAGTAAAGTATTAATACATAGTCTCTGTGCAAGGGGCTTCAGAGTCATACCTCATCTAGTCAGTTGCAACAATTCTGTTAAATTAGATTCTCCCTGCCTTTCAGATGAGGAAACAGAAGTTCAGAAAAGTTAATAAAGTGGCAAATGCCACAGAGCGTGAAATGGTAGTGCAAGTGTGAAAGGCACTAACTTCATCTCACTCTATAGCTCTAAGGAAAGGCAATGGAATTAAAGGGGAAATAGGAAACCTGAAAAATATTTCAAATGGTTTAGAGAGACAGGGTAATCATTAGGAAAACAGACTACAGAGCAGTGGGTCTGGATTCCGTTTAGGTTCTGCCTTGCTAGTTGGCTGACCACCATCAAGTTCCCAGCCTTCTGTGCCTCTGTATTTCGCCTATCAAATGGAAGTAATAATAGTACCTACCACACAGAGTGGTTATGAGGATTAAAAGTTAGTATATGCCAAATGCTCGGAAGAATGCACAGCTCATGGTAAAGGCTAGTCAGCCAATACGATTATTTATCGTTGCTGCAGTTGATGCTGTTTTGTATTATTTACTTTTAAATTAATTCATTGATGATATTGTTGTTATTCAGTAATAAGATGGCACAAGAAAGATATTTTTATGTCATTTGTTATTTTCCTGGTGTTTTGTGCTTCGGTTGCATCATTCATTTCTTCAGTCTGTTACTCATTCAACAATATTTATTGAGCACTTGCAGGAGCCAGCATTATTCTAGGGCTAAGGGTGAAGAAGTGAATTGACTAGGTAAGGTCCTTGCTTTTGTGTATTTTACCGTAGTGGAGGGAGCTAGATAATAATCAAGGAAATAAACAAAATATGTTTCTCACTAATAAGGATTATGTGATTTAGAAAAAAAACAACAGATTCAAGTGAGGAGTAGGTTCAGGAAAGACCTCTCGGAGGATGTGGTGTTTTAGCTCAGATCTGAAGGATGAGAAGGAGCCTGGTGGAAATGTGGGGAAGAGTACTCCAAGCAGAGAAAGGAACAAGTCCAAAGATGGGAACTAGCTTGAATTCAGGCTAGTGAGCAGAATGCATTAGAGAACAAACACTGAGTGACATTAGACAGGTACAGGGGTCAGATCATTTGGGTCATTGCTGGCTGTACATGAGAATCACATGGGAGCTTAAGACATATCCAGACTAAGCCCCACTTCAGCCTGTGAAATTGATATATTTTTTAAATGCTTCCCAGGTATTTTCATGTGCAGCCAGGATTAAGAAGCATTGATAAAGGATTTTGAGGCGAGAGAATTTGAATTTTATTCTCAGCTCAATGGGAAGACATGCAAGGTTTAAATAAGGAGTTATCTGATCTGAGATCTGTTTATAAAGATCTTAATGATATTCAAACATGGGATATATTTAAATTTGCTTTATCATAAGAAAAATCTGAACATTTGATGATTGAGACAGATTTTTTTTTTTTTTTTTTTTTTTGAGACAGAATTTTGCTCTTGTTGCCCAGGCTGGAGTACAATGGTGTGATCTCAGCTCACTGCAACTTCTGCCTCCTAGCTTCAAGCAATTCTCCTGCCTCAGCCTGCCTCCCAAGTAGCTGGGATCACAGGCATGCACCACCACACCCAGCTAATTTTGTATTTTTAGTAGAGAGAGGGTTTTACCACGTTAACCAGGCTGATTTCAAATTCCTGACTTCAGGTGATCCACCCGTCTCGGCCTCCCAAAGTGCTGGGATTACAGGCATAAACCACCGCACCTGGCTGAGACAGATTTTATATGAATTCTTGGTCCACTACCTGTGTTATAGCATAATTTTTTTCTTCTTGAACTTTTAAATATTAAACAGTTATGACCCTTCCTATGAGAACTTGTCTATTTAAAGGTTGTTACTAAATTATCCCCAAGAGTTACCTTCTGTAAACTGTCACTCCAAAGCTGTTTTCCTGGTTCCTCTTGGATGGTTTCTGTTTCCTGTGGCCTTTCTCCAGAGTTATCAGAAGTTGTCATTCTCAGGTAGACATACACACTGTCATAAAGCTCTCCGACCTGCGTTCAGTATGATATCAAAGATGTTACGGTGTTTCTCTCCTCTTTTCCTGTGTATCCTGCACCATCTTAACTGACTTTGTGGTCATGGTTTTGTGTTTGTTTTATTTGGCAGCATAATTCTATTATCTTTGCATCCCTAATTGTCATTATCACTTGTGTTGCTGGACATTTCACTATAGTTTGGTCTACGGCAGGGTCAGTCATTCCCAGTCAAATTTGGACGACGGCACTTTAATTTGGACCAGCCTTGTCCAGGGTTTGTTTGTCGAACTTGGCTCCCAGTTTTTGAAGTATCTTGAAAGATTCAGTCTGGGAAAGCAAACACCATGCCCTGGCTGTCACCAAACAGTTGAATCCAATTAGCCTCACCTGCCCCTGGTTGTTTACCTAATGAAAGACTCAGCTCCCCAGCTGTGTCCAGGGACCATGCACACTCACACTTCCCAACTGTTCCAGAGAGGAAGCAGTATACATCAGAGCCAGGCGACACCAACAGATGTTTTCTGAATGAAATTCACTCAGCCGTATCTTGAGGGTGGACCTTTCTCTTGGCAGCCTCATCACCTGTACCAAAAGGTACACCTATTTTCCTCTTCCTCCTGGGAACAGATACAAATGGTTACACAGATGGCTCTGTCTGTGGCCCATTGAGCTGTGAATTAATGAGTAGATTATGGTTCTGGTAGGAATGATTAACCTTGCTCCTGCCTTGGAAAAATTGTTGGAGATGTAGCTCTTTTTTTTTTTTTTGAGGCTATTTGAATATGTCCTGGAGTTCTGTAACCCACATGATGTGGTTTATCAGAAAATCAAAAACAAATAAATGCAATTAATCAGGGTGGAAACTTACCACTTGAGTCAAAAATTTTCTTTAGGGTAATTGTATATTGCTAATCAATGTCAACATTTCAAATTAGAATTTTTGGGATTACTTTTGGGATTGATGTTCACTCCAATATGTACTAATAAATTTATTGTTGAGGACAGTATGTTAGTAGCATTTTAGTTAATTTGGGTAACTTTTCTTTTCTTTTCTTTTCTTTTTTTTTTTTTTTTTTTTTGAGACAGAGTCTCAATTTGATACCAGGCGCCAGGCTGGAATGCAGTGGCACGATCTCAGCTCACTGCAACCTCCGCCTCCCGGGTTCAAGCAATTCTTCTGCCTCAGCCTCCCAAGTAGCTGGGACTACAGGTGTATGCCACCATGCCCAGCTAATTTTTGTATTTTTAGTAGAGACGGGGTTTCACCATGTTGGTCAGGATGGTCTCAATCTCTTGACCTAGTGATCCGCCCACTTCGGCCACCAAAAGTGCTGGGATTACAGGCGTGAGCCACTGTGCTTGGCCAACTGCTCTTTAATAAAATAGGATCCATGCATAGTAGAGACAACATAATCTTGAATTACTGAATTAATCCAGTCCTTTAAAAAATATGTAAGTAAATAATGTGGGTAGCTTTAATTTCATCCAACCTAACGTAATTTTTTAATTTCAGCTAATGCTAAAATGGAAAATTCTAGCCCCTCAAAATATATGATACCATCTCACACCTAAAGATCCAACACTTTCCTGAAGCTGAGGGCAGATGTATGCCAGCATGGATGATCTCAAAGATGTAGATGCTGGAAAAATGAGTTGGGCTTGGGCTTCTAACTCTGTGGAATGGAATTTGACCTACAGTGTGGGTCTAAGAGGAATTGAACCACCCAGCCAAGATTCTTTCTAGATAAGAATGGTGAAATTGAAATTTTATATAATTTCCACATGTCAGAAAACTATTGTTCTTTTATTTAAAAAAAACTTTTTTTAATGTCAATGCCATTGTTAGCTTACAGGACATACAAAGACAGCTTATGGGTAGGTTTGGTCCACAGGTCATGGTTTGCCCACCACATTATATCAGACAGAGTGCTAACTGGGAAGTTATGGATAAGTGTAAAAGGAGAGTTTTTGTTTGTTTTGTTTCCAAAGGGAGAGATCACTGTAGGCTGACTTAGTCAACAAATTCTTCACAGAGAAAGTGAGTTTTTGAGGAGACTTTCCAATAATAGGCCAACTAGGAATAAGTAGCCTAGAAGGGAGAGGCTTGTCAATAATTTCTCTTTGGTTCATTTGTTTTACGAGTCAGGAATATTTTATGTTGGGTTTTTGCAGAGGGGGACACACCTGTATTCATTATCCTGATTTGTATTGAATCCAGAGAGGCAAGGTGAAGGGCATGGCACAGAGTGATCTGTGATTTGGTTAAATGCCAAACGACTTGACAGCTCATCGAAGTTGTTTAGTGCAGAGAAGAAAACGGAAACCATTAAGATAGTTTTAGTGTAATAAGTTATCTCGACTTTTGAAATTAAAGAGGGCTTCTTTTTATCTCTACTTAAGTTCTTATATGCCATCCAAATACCAGGTATTGTGCTAGGCACAGGGGACACAAAAACTAGTAAGAAATTAAGTTTGCCCTCAGAAAACTTATCATCCAGTATGGGATTCCAGCTTGCAAAAAAAGTGTAGTAGGACCAGTGAAACTGGAGGTTGGCAAATGCAAAGGTTGTGGCCCTTGAGTGCCCATTTAAATCACATGGGAAACTCTAGAAGATTCAGTTGCCTGGTTCTCACGCCCCAGAGATTGTGATTTTCTTGGTCTTGGTTATGGCTTGGGCATCTGGGCTTTTAAATAGCTTCCCCAAGTGATTCTAATGTGTAGTCAAGGTTGAAAACCTCCGGTATAGGAGTGATAAGGCACAAAAAAAGAGGACTCAGATGTATCAAGGGAGGAGATGGGGCAGTGCTTGATAAGTAGAGGCAAATAAGGATACTCATTACGGGTAGTGTGTTCAACCAGCACAGGCAAGGGATTGGCTAGGAATAGTGAACAGACACAAAGCAGGAAAGGAATACTAGGAGGTGAAGCTAGAAAGATAGATGTTCATGGCTTGCGAAGTCTAGCCTTGGTCTTACCTGGAATTAGGAGTCACAGAAGACTTGTAAGAAGGGTTGTAACATGATTGTATTTGTAGTTTAGAAAAATGACTCTTCTGACTGGTGTGGTGAGTTGAACTGATGGTCTTGTAGCTTTAGGCAAGAAGCCCAGTTACAAGGTTATTGCCAAGTCCAAGTGAAAAATGATAAGAGTTTAAATATAGGTTAATAGCAGTGAACCTGGACAGGAAATGACAGATTTATTACGATATTAAGGAGGAGGAATTGACAAGATGTGGTAACTAGGTAATTAGGATGACTCTGCATTCCTGACTCTAATAATGGGATGACATGAAGAGGGAACATTAGATACTTAGTGGGAGAGAGAGAGAGAGAAGTAGTTAGTAATAGAGTTCCTTTGACTCATTTTAACTTGAAGTGCAGATGGAACTTTTTTTTTTTTTTTTTTTTTGAGTTTCACTCTTGTTACCCAGGCTGAAGTGCAATGGCGCAATCTCGGCTCACCACAACCTCCGCCTCCTCGGTTCAAGCAATTCTCCTGCCTCAGCCTCCTGAGTAGCTGGGATTACAGGCACGCGCCACCATGCCCAGCTAATTTTTTGTGTTTTTAGTAGAGACGGGGTTCACCATGTTGACCAGGATGGTCTCTATCTCTTGACCTCGTGATCTACCCGCCTCGGCCTCCCAAAGTGCTGGGATTATAGGCTTGAGCCACCGCGCCCAGCCGGAACTTTCAAGTAGAGTCCTACAGTAAGCCTTTGGCTGTGCAGATAGGAAACTTAGAAGAGACGGCTGCCCTAGAGATAATAATTTCAGAGCCATCAGAATATAGGTGGCTCAAGTTGGGCAAAAAGATGAGACTACCCAAGTGGGAAATGCAGAATTCTGTGGAACACACCATTTAAAGTATGGACAGAGAAAAAGAGCCATCTGTTTGGCTAAGAAAGGTTAGGATGGGTAGGTAAAGAACACGATGGGGAAAGCAAAAGAGTAATATTTCAAGAAGAGAGTAATCAAAAGTTTTGGATGCTTTAGAGTAGTCAAAGAGTACAAAGAATAAAATAAAAAGTGCTTATGGGTTGGTGGAGCAATTTCAGTGGAATAATGGTTTTAAAACCCTGATTGCAGTTGATTTAAGACTGGATTTTGATTTCCTGTCAAAAGTTTGGAGTGAATAGATTTAAAAAGCCTTTTTCTTGCTTCTAACTTATAGAAATTCTGGATAAAAACAAAATTATAACTTTAAATGTATTTTAAATACGTAACCAAACTCAAAAGGATGAAAGAGAATTCTCCAGATGCCATGAATGAAAGAATAATTAAAAGCCACAGAAACAGGCAAATGTGGAAGTTGAGTGGGCTACAAAGGTTTCAGGACCACATACAGAGGTCAAATAGAGGCTAGCCTTTTGACATCTTCCAGACAGGGAGGGAGGTTTATCTATGCAGAAGTTACACAAGGGACTGTTATCATTCATATTTCTCAGTTCACTCATGAATGGAACCAAGAAAACTTGGGACTGAAGAAGGAGCCACCCAACCTGGAGTAGAAAAGTAGCCCCTAAAAGAAATCAGAATCCCACAGCTCATGTGATATGTGCAAGTAAGAACCTCAATTTGTGCTACCTACATAGGGAGAAAAAGCCTTAAGCCAAAAAAAGAAAAGAAAAGCAAAACAAAAATTATGAACCTGTTTGGAACCAGTGGAACTCATAGGATTCAGGAGAGGCAAATGCAGACTACTTAATAGTGATACCTTGAAAATTCAGGGCAAATGCAGGATTCCTGCAGAGGACAACTTCCAGACCAAAGTAGCAGACCACATGAGGAAATGCTGCATCATCAGAAAAGAAGGCAGATGCAACAAATAGGACGCTTGATATCTATGAGAACTACCAAAGAACATAAAGCCACTTCATAAAAGGAACCTAAAAATTGTTTTCTAAAACATTCAAGGAGATTTAAAAAAAGACCAGATTCCGTGATACAAGAACAGGACATTTTAGAGGGGAAAAGCTAGTAGATTTGTAAAGAGCCAAATAGAAAATCTAGAAATGAAAAATATAATAACTGAAATTTTTTCAAAAAAGCAGTAGATGGGTTAAATCATAAAGTAGACCTTGGAGAGAGATCATCAATGAGAGATGAGGCAGTGAAGTCAGTTAGTTTAGGTGGCTCCTTTGATTAATACCTTTGAAGGAGAGGGAGCAGCTTTGTTAGAGAAAAATGTAGGGAAGAGATTGATTGATTCATTCATTCATTCATTTAAAAAATAACAGAGGATTAGGGAATACATAGTGGAAAGACTAAAAATACGGGAAAATGGGGAGATAGGTCAGGAAGAAAAGATCCCCAAGATCCTACATAGAGGAATTACTGGAAATGAGTGAGGATGAAACATATTTGAACATATTTCTGTTGGGGTTAAGAGGTCAAATATTTGAAAGTATGTAATTAGGTCACTTCCTTTCTCTATCAGATAGGAAGGATATGGGGGATAAGCAATGAGGACATACAGAAAAGGCAAATAAATGTTTTTAAAGAGATAGCTATTAATATAAATGGGGAGAGGAGCCTGATCAGAGACAGGTATAAACAATGCCAGAGAACATTGAGGGTACACCTGCAACACAATCTCATATCTGAGTTGATAACCATGCTGTAAGATTGCAATGCAAGTATAAGATGGTAAAAGTTAGATTGCTGGATTAGTCCATAAATATTGCAGAAAAGATACAAGGAAATAACAAAAGAGGAAATAGAAAATAGCAATAAGAAAGTAATTTGAGAGATTGGCAGGAAGGAGTTTCTGTAAACCAATTTTTGTGTCTCTGACCATAGTTACTATGAAAAAACATTCCTTATAATGAGTTAGAGGAATTCTAGAATCTGTTTTCCTCCTGCCTCACCTCATTTCCCATGTAAGTGTGTCTTGAGCTCAAAACTTTAGAAGAATAAGAGAGCAAATAAATAGCTCTCTTATTTATTCAAATTCATTTTAAAAGAACCAGGGTAATATTGCTCCCTCAGTGGGGAATGGGATGGTTTCAGGATGAAACTGTTTCACCTCAGATCATCAGACATTAGATTCTCACAAGAAGCTTGCAAGCTAGATCCCTTGCATGCGCAGTTCACAATAGAGTGTATGCTTCTATGAGAATCTAATGCCACCACTGATCTGACAGGAGGTGGGTCTCAGGTGGTCATGCTCACTAGCCTGCTGCTCACCTCCTGCTGTGCTGCCCTGTTCCTAATAGGCCACAGACCAGGACCAGTCTGTGGCCCAAGGGTTGGGGACCCCTGCCCTACAACATGAAACTATGTTACCTTAAGTCAGTCTGTCACGTGTCAAGGTTTGTAGGCTTCAACTTTTTTGTTTTGTAGAGATGGTCAATCTGTGTTGCCCAGGCCAGTCCTGAACTCCTGGCCTCAAGCAATCCCTCTGCCTCAGCCTGCCAAAGTGCTGTAGTCATAGGTGTGAGCCACTGCACCTGACCTAGGCTTCACCTTATTTTTTCTATAAACATTAATTGTCTGTTGGGTCAAGGAGATATCATACATACATATATGCCATAATATTGTTTATTTGGAAGTGCATAGTGTCCCCCAGAATGACCCCTGTACCAAAAGAGATTCCTGCCTGTGATGGGGGCAATCTCATGGAGTCTTAGCTCCAGAGGGGTAGCCAGCTAATTGGCACTCCCTTCATAAATAAATGTCATTTCTGTCACCTAGTATTGCTGATGAGGATATTTAGATCATTGAAATTAGTTACAGTGACAAATGTTGAACAGAAAGAAAAGTTTTTTAATTAAGTTGAAATTGAACATTTAAGATGAATTTACAGGTAACATTCCGGTAAGAGCAGTGTTAATAGCTAACCCATGAGTCCTATTAAAAGACTCAAAGTGTGTCAGCTCTAGGTCACTAGTCAGAGCCCGCTGGAGATGGCAGTAATCAAAGGCTTTTTCTGCCTGACATCTGGGGCTGAGGGTTTCTTTATGATGGTAGATTGGCTGTGAAGAGAGGGGTGTCCATAATTCAGACAATACCCTTAACTAGAACTAATCAATAGTTTAAACCAAGAAGTCAGAGTACAACCTTTTGTAACACTTCTGTCATCTTTCAGGTACTACTTATGTTGTCACTTAATAGCATTCTTGTACATGGTTATCCCACTTTTTATTCAACATTTTCTTAAAAGATTCCTCCCCCCAAAAAATACCATGCACTTTTATTTATCCTAAGGGATCAACTACGGTAAAAGGAACTAATTAGTATTATCAACTATCATGATTACTCAACAATTAAGAAACTAAGTATGAAATGTAGAAATGCTGTTTCCCAGTAATGTGACCTATTAATGGGTATCACTGACTCCAACTCAGTTAATGGAGTATGTTCAAAAGAGACGTGAGTGTGATATCTTTTCTCTGCAGCAAAGGTAGCTGAAAATGCTAACTGAATACCAGACATCATGCTGCAGCGTCTCTTTTCTATCGACTGTGTTTAGGGGTATTGTCCAGTCCGAGGAAAAACTTGTCATCAGCGCGTCCTGGGCAAAAGACGATGATATCAGCAGACTCTTGAAATCTCTACCAAACTGGATGAATATGGCTCAACCCAAACAGCTGAGGCCAAAGAGAGAAGATGAAGAAGATTTCATCAGGTAAAAGGTCCATTTTTCTAAGTTGTACTAAACATGGAAAGGAAGCACATCTGTTTAGCTCATCTTTTCTTACATGAAATTTGGCCAGTTCTAACAATCAAGCAGCAATTAGTTGAACTTAGTAAAATCTGTTTTCCTCCTGCCTCACCTCATTTCCCATGCAAGTGTGCCTTGAGCTCAAAACGTTAGAAGGAAAAAAATTAATGTGAGTCAAATTGGAACATTGCTAAATAGGGTTAAAATATCTTTTAATTTATACATTCTTCTTTCCTCCTAGAGAAAAAATATCATTCATTCATTCATTCATTCAGCAAAGCTGTTTATAGCCCCAGTGTGGGCCATACCTTTTCAAACATGAGAGTAAGATAAGTTTGTCCATACAGAATATAACTGTTAACATGTTCTTCAGTTCATAGAACTTTAGTTGGACTTTCTGGAAAATACAAATATGCTTCCTGTGCCTGTGTTTACATACATTGTATTATCTGTGCCTGTGCTCTGTGTTTTGACAAAAGTAGAGTCTTTCTTTTAACTTTATCACTCAACATTTGCCTTTGTTCTATTCAAATTCTTTACTTAGCCATGAAAATGTGCCCTAATTTGATGAAGCTACTCATTTCCATATGGCTGGCTTGCCACAGTGAAACATTTTTACCTCTGTCACTTTACAGCTTTGTAAAATAGAAAAACGAGGGTAGTATTACTTTGTCACATCCAAGTTGAGTTTAGTATTATTTTCTTTTGCCTATCTAAGTGAATGAATAAGTTGTAAAAATAAAACAAAAGCATTTTAAAGAAACAAACACTAGAAGAGGAATAAAAGGAGAAATGCCAGTGTTTTAATTCATCACAGAACTGTGTTCTCATTTCTCCCTCTCAAATTGTGCAACTGTAGACAAATTTTTACTGCTCACAAAGTTAACCTATGTTCATACACTACAGTGACATATTTTTTCCAACTTTTTAGTTGGAAAATTTTCTGTAGCATCATGTTAAACTTTCTCAAAACCACAATACTCAAAAGTACATGTGTAATTGAACCTAAATCCTTGCTGTTTATGTTTCTATTCTTTATTATTCACATTATCTCAAATAAACTTGTTAGCTAGGTTAATTGATATAAGAAAATTCTCTCTCCCCACCTTTTTTTTTTTGGTGGGGGGCAATTTTAGGTTTACAGAAAAACTCGAACAGAAAGTACAGAGTTACCATCCCCTTACACCTCCCCCAACCATTTCCTCTGTTTTTAACATCTTGCATTCATGTGGTATATTTGTTTTAATTGATGAGCTAATACTGATACATTATTAATGACTAAAGTCTGTAGTTTACATTAAGGATCATTCCTCATGTTCCACATATATGGGTTTTGACACATGTATAAGGAATATATCCACCATTACAGTATTATGCAGAGTAATAATTTTGCTGCCCTAAAAACTCCCTGTGTTCCTCCTTTTCATCCCTCCCTCCCTCAACACCCTGAACCCCTGGCATCTACTGATCTTTTTATTGTCTCCATCATTTTATCTTTTGCAGAATGTTACGTAGTTGACAGTATGTTACCTCTTGAGACTGACTTCTTTTGCTTAGCAACATGCATTTAAGTTTCCTCCATGTTTTTTTGTGGTATTATTGCTCATTTCCTTTTATCTCTGAATTATGTTCCACTTCATAGATGTACCACAGTTTGTTTTTTCACTCATCTACCAAAGGATATCTTAGTTGCTTTCAAGTTTTGGCAATTATGAACAAAGCTGCTATAAATAATTTGTGTGCAGGTTTTTGTGTGGATGCAAGTTTTAACTTATTTGAGTGAATACCAAAGAATGTGATTACTGGATCATAAGGTAAAGTATGTTTAGTTGTATAAGAAACTGCCAAAATGTATTCCAAAGTGGTGGAATCATTTCACATTCCTACCGGCAAGGAAGAAGAGCTCCTGTTTCACCATGTCCTTGCTAACATTTGATGCTGTCAGTGTTGTGGATTTTAGCCATTCTTGTGGATGTGTAGTGATGTCTTATTGTATTAATTTGCAGTTTCCTAAGGACATGTGATGAAGAATATCTTTTCTTACGCTTATTTGCTGTCTGTGTATCTTTGGTGAGGTGTTTATTCAGATATTTTGCCTGCTTTTTAATTAGGTTATGGGTTTTCTTGTTCAGTTTTAAGAGTCATTTGTATATTTTGAGTAGCAATTCTTTATCCGATAAGTATTTTGCAAAGATTTTCTCCCAGCCTGTGGTTTGCCTTTTCTTTCTGTTTATGATGTCTTTTGCAGAGCAGAAGTTTTAATCAACATATGTTTTTTCATTTATGGATTGTGCTTTTCTGCCTTCTCTTGTTTTAATTATTTTGTATGATTTCATTTTTTCTCATCTTTTATCGTATTAGTTACACTTCTTTTTTTACTCCTTGCATTTGTAGTTTACATTTATAACTAATCCGAGTCTGCTGTCAATAACACTATACCACTACACAGGCAGTGCAAGTACCTTGTAACAGAGTATTCCGAATTCCTCCTCCCCATCCTTTGTACCTTTGCTGTCATTGATTTCATTTATCCATAAGCTAGAATCATTGACTAAGTGGTGATGTTATTATGATGAACACACTGTTGGAACAAATAAGAATTAGAAAAGGTTTACTTTTACCTTGGTTTATTCCTTCCCTAATGGTCTTTGTTTCTCAGTGTAGATCTAGATTTCTGATCTGTGTCATTTTTCTTCTCTCTGAAGAAGTTCTTTTAACATTTATTGCAAGGCAGATCTACTGGCAGCAAATTCCTTCAGTTCTTATTTATCTGAGAAAGTGTTTATTTTTTTCTTCACTTAAAGGATAATTTCACTGGGTGCAGAAATCTAGACTGATGTATTAGTCAAGTCTTTGCAGAGAAACAGACCCAATAGGATGGAGTGATGGATAGATAGATGGATGGATTGATTGATTGATTGATTGACTGATTATAGGAATTGGCTTATTACATTATGAGGCTGAGAAGTTCTACCACCCACCATTTGCCAGCTGGAGAACAAGGCAAGTCAGTGGTGTAATTTATTCCAAGTCCAAAGACCTGAGAACAGGGGTGGAGGGTGGGGCTAGTGTAAGTTATGGAGTCTGAAGGCCTGAGAACCAGGAGCTTCAATGTCTGAGGACAAGAGAAAATGGATGTTCTTCTCCAGCTTACAGAGAATGAATTTACCCATCCTCCACCTTTCTGTTCTATTCAGGCCCTCAGTAGATTGGGGGATACCCATCCATGTTAGTGAGGGAGGATCATCTTTACTAAGTCTACTGAGTAAAATGCTAATCTCTTCTAGAAACTCCCTCACAGAACACCAGAAATGTTATACCAGTTATCTGGGCATCTCTTAGCCCAGTCAAGCTGACATATAAAATTAAACATCAAAATTGATGGTTGTTTTTCTTTTGACAATTAAATATTTCACTCCACTCTCTTCTTGCCTGCATGATTTCTGAAGAGATATCTGATACAATTCTTATCCTTGTTCCTCTATAGGATTTTTTTTCCTGCTGTTTTTTTTTTGTTTTTTTTTTTTTTGAGACGGAGTTTCGCTCTTGTTACCCAGGCTGGAGTGCAATGGTGCGATCTCGGCTCACCGCAACCTCCGCCTCCTGGGTTCAGGCAATTCTCCTGCCTCAGCCTCCTGAGTAGCTGGGATTACAGGCACGCGCCACCGTGTCCAGCTAATTTTTTGTATTTTTAGTAGAGACGGGGTTTCACCGTATTGACCAGGATCTCTTGACCTCGTGATCCACCCGCCTCGGCCTCCCAAAGTGCTGGGATTACAGGCTTGAGCCACTGCGCCCGGCCTCCCTCTCGTTTTATTAAAGATTTTTTTTTCTTGTCTTTGAGTTTGTATACTTTGAATATGGTACGCCTGAGTGTAGAATTTGTGGTGTTTATCCTGCTTGTTGTTTCTGAGCTTCCTGGATCTGTGGTTTGGTATCTATAATTGATTTGGGATAATTTTCAGTTACTATTGCTTCAGATATTTCTTCTGTTCCTTTTTCTCTTCCTTCTCCTTATGATATTTCCATTATACACGTCTTATATCTTTTTAAACTGTCTCATAGTTCTTGGATTATGTGTTTCTAACTATCTCACAGTTCTCAGATATTCTGTTGTTTTCTTTTTCTTTCTCTTTGTGGTTTAGTTTTGGAGGTTCCTATTGACATTTCTTCAGTGTCACCAGTTCTTTCCTTGGCTATATCCAGTCTATTGCAGAGCCCACCAGAGGCACTCTTCATTTTTGTTAAAGTGTTTGTTTATTTCTAACATTTCCTCTCGATTTTTTCTTTCTTTTTTTTTTTGAGACGGAGTTTCGCTCTTGTTACCCAGGCTGGAGTGCAATGGCGTGATCTTGGCTCACCGCAACCTCCGCCTCCTGGGTTCAGGCGATTCTCCTGCCTCAGCCTCCTGAGTAGCTGAGATTACAGGCACTCGCCACCATGCCCAGCTAATTTTTTTTTTTTTTTTGTATTTTTAATAGAGACAGGGTTTCACCATGTTGACCAGGATGGTCTCGATCTCTTGACCTTGTGATCCACCCGCCTCAGCCTCCCAAAGTGCTGGGATTACAGGCTTGAGCCACCGCACCCGGCAATTTTTTCTTAGAGTTTTCATCTCTTCTTACGTTACCTATAGTTTGCTTTTTGTTGGATATCTATTTATTATATATACATACTTTTAATGAAGCATAATAAATATACAAGAAGGTGCACATATCAAAGTCATAGCTGTGCCAATTTTTACACTTTTCACTTTTGTAACCAATACTCAGATCAAGAAATAGAACATTAGCAATAGGAAAGAGAACATAGCAACAAAGGGCCTTCTTGTCCTTCCTTCTAGTTACTGCCTCGTCAAAAGTTAACCTAGCTGACATGTAACAACTAGGCTGGTTTAATCTGTTTTTGGACCGTAAATAAATGGAATCGTGCAATTATATGTTTATTTATTTATTTATTTTTATGACTGGCTTCTTATGTTGTACATTATGTGAGCAAGATTCATCCATATTGTTGTATATAGGTTCTCACTACTCCATAGTCTATATTGTATTTCATTATGTGACTACACAAGGTTTTTAAAAATGTATACATATGCATGTCTATGTGTGTGTATGTATGTATATATACATGTAATTGTGTATTAATACATTCATTCTGCTGACGGGCACTTGGAACTATTTCAAATAGTGCTGTTGTGAATATTCTGGTTTTTTTTTTGCTTTTTTTGATAACCATGTACATGCATGTTGGTTAAGTATATCCTAGGAGTAGAATTTCTAGGTAATAGAGTATGTGTATGTTGAGTTTTAGTATACACTGCCAAATAATTTTCAAAAAAAGTGGTAAGAGTTTACACTCTTACAGTGTTGTATGAGAGTTCTAGTTGCTTCATATCTCACCATAAATTAAGTGCCATATCTTAGCACTTAATTTTTTATTTTAACCAGCCTAGTAGGTTTGAAAGGGGATCTCACTGTCATTTAATATGCATTTATCTCTTAAATAATGAACTTGAACACATTTTTTGCAGTTTGTATATTTGCCATTTGGATATCCTCTTTTGTAACATATTTGTTCAAATCTATTGCCCATTTTAATTAGCTTGTCTGTCTTTTCTCTAGTGATTTTTAAGAGTTCTTTGTATATCTGGTTGTAACATCTTTGTGATAGATAAATAGATAGGTAGACAAACAGATCTTCTCCCACTGTATAGGTTGCGTTTTTTACTCTCTTTTTTTTTTTTGAGACGGAGTCTTACTCTGTCACCAGGCTGGAGTGCAGTGGCTCAATCTCAGCTCACTGCAACCTCCGCCTGGGTTCAAGCGATTCTTTCGCCTCAGCCTCCCGAGTAGCTGGGACCACAGGCGCATGACACTACTCCTGGCTAATTTTTGTATTTTTAGTAGAGACGGGGTTTCACCATGGCCAGGATGGTCTCGATCTCTTGACCTCGTGATCCGCCCGCCTCGGCCTCCCAAAGTGCTGGGATTACAGGTGTGAGCCACTGCGCCCGGCCTACTCTCTTAATGATATCTTTTACTAAACAGACTTTTTAAAGTTTTAATCTAATTTGTAATTTTTTATGGACAGGACATTTTGAATCCAGTTTAAGAAATCTATGATTATATCAAAGTCACAGAGATGTTTTCTTCTAAACCCTTTATTGTGCTGAATATATTTTTCCCCGGCATCTGAAATAAATTATAAGCTCTTACATTTTTGTTTCCTCTACCTGTTCTCTGCCCTTAATATGCATCATGTTGTCTTGGCTATAGTGTAGAGAGTAACTTCAGGATTTTTTTTTTTCTATCAAGACAGGTAAAGAATGATTGAGAGATCGATTGGTTAGAGCCCTGCGTAGAAATAATTAAAGCTACCTTAGGACAAAGGTCAGGCCACAAGGCTCCACTTTTTCACAATATTATCATAATATTTTCCCACGGCCAGATTTGGAAGAGGCCTGGGTGAACCCCCACACCTTTTCTGTAAGCATACTCATCTAACTACAGCTGGCAACCTTCACAGTTGCGTTACAAGCAGTTTCTGGAAGAAAAATTATTTCTTCCCAACTTTACAGATTTTTTAAATGACTGTACATCTTCTTGTTGTTCCTCAGCTTATTTTTGTGTAACTCCTTAATTATATTTTATGCTTGGCCATGGGATTTTCCATCAGTCTTACTGGGTATCTTCAATAGCTTAAATTGAAGGGAATGATTTCTAGCCCCATTCCAGAAAAGAGAATACTGAACCAAAGAAATGAGTTTTTACCACCTCATGCTTCTGATTTAGAAAAGCTAGAGTTAAGATCCTGGCTTTCTTTATTCTTGTTTTGCTCACGGAATTATATCACTTTCCATCTTAAATTTGAAGGCAAAACAAATTAAATGTACGTTTCTTAATACATGAAGTCAAGTGTAATCTTAAGTGTATAACTAAATGTAATGTTATATCTCATTATATGCCATCCCAGATCAAAATATACAGTTTTTCTAGTATCCCCAAAAGTCCTGATGCCAAAGAAACAGCTATTCTAACTTTCATCACCATGGTTTAAATTTGCTTGTCTTTGAATTTTATATAAATTTAATCATCGCATCTGATTTGTTTTGCTGAACATTATGCCTAAAGGATTTGGCCATGTTTTTGCATGTAGACATGGCTTGAAAAACAAACTTATTGGCGTTAACAGAAGAAAAATAACTTTTATGTCTATTTGGTATATGATCGACTCTTTCCTTTTAACCTGTCACGTTCTGTATCCCAGTTAGAAGTTGAAAGCACAGGTAAGTAGAAGAGGACACTCTTCATTGATATTACAGTGTAGTAGACTTGATAGAGTGCCTTGATTTAGCACTTTAGAGTACTGTATAATACGGCATGAGCTGAAAAGACTGAAAAGTCACAATCTCCCCCTATAATTAGTTTTTAAAGCTCAGAGGGCTGCTTGGCACATAGATGAATATAGAATCCAGTGCCCTTTGCATTGAATAAAGGTTATTTTCCCTTCATTACTAAATGAGGCTCTTTTCTATTCTTGTTTTTTTTTTTTTTTAACTAAAAAATAAAATGTATTATTTCCAGGCTTAACTTTGAATGGAGGGGGAAAAAAATAGGTCAAGCAAGGGCTTTCATAGAAAGAAGAAAAATAGAAAATATCCTTTTATTCCCAAAGAAGCTGAAAGCAGGCTTTCTAGCCCATTGTCTTTGCACCTGCCATATCTGTGTATATATTTATCCTTTTGAGATCAATGAGTATCTGCTGATAAAAGGCATTCCTGCCTTCTAGAGATGTAATTAAGAGAGGGATAAGGTGTTGGGGGAAGCAAAGAGAACAGAAAAGGAGCTAGGGAGGCCATGTGTATTAGAAAACAGCCCCCCCAGTTGTTACCCCCATTTCATTCATGCCCTGAATGAAAGGAGAAGAATCTGTTCTCTAGAGCTGAGTTTGAAAATCCTTAAGTGGATGGGTGTGATTGGCAGGACCTGGAGCAGAATTTTCAAGTGATAAGAGTCAAGCAACATATAAAACCTCCAGATTAGTCTTGAAAGATGCACGATAAAGAATTAAGATTGTTCAGTCTGTTCCAGCAGTCACAGCAGTAAGAGTTTTCAGTGGCTGACACTGTACAGCAGCAGTACAAATTTTCAGGAATTGTTATTCCTACTCAACATATGAGGAAACTGAGGTGCAGAGGAAGTAAGTGACTTCCCCAAGTTCACCGAGCCACTAAGTGACAGGGCTAGAATCTGACTCTAGGTAATCTGACTACCAGAGCCACCACACTATGACTGACCAGCCTAAAAATGGATCAGGAATTTGTGGTTTTTAACATTTGAACTATTCCTTCATTTTCATCGATCATCATAATCTTGACTGATATTTGAGTCATTTTATGCTAATGTCACAGACATTTATCACGTAAGAATTTTGACTCTATATTTTGTTATCATTGGTATTCATTATGTTATACCTAATATATTATATTGTGATAGGTTCTCTCCCTTCCAATAACAGGTTACTAAACAGAATATCCAGCTATATTTTGGGGAAAAATAATATGTTGAATATAGGTGCTTTAAAACTGCCTGTCTTATTTTCCTTGAGTTATATGTTTGACTAATCAATCCAAAGAAAAAGTCATAATCATTGTTAAAAAGAAGATGGGGGAATGAGATATAAAAATAATATAAAATAAATTACATTAAGTTTAGGGTAGAGGGTGATGGAGTCCTGAATAAGGAAGGGAGACTAAAGGACATTTTGTAGCTATTTTTAGTTATTGAATTATTTAGAAAATAACTTGTTATCTGGAGAATCAAATGAGTGGTATGTTTATCATGACTACCTTTTGTGGTTTTATGAAATTAGGAAGTCAACATGATTAACAGCAAAATACTAATTTCCAGCAAGCAAGGCGGTTGATCTTAAGTTTTTATTTGGCGTGAGTCATATATTAAAGGTTTAGTGAAAAAGGAATAAAAACCAAAACCGAGTTTTCACTTTTACTTTTCTTCTGTGGAATCCTCTTAGCATAGGTCTCAAATGAAAGGAATAAAATGTAAAAAAAAAAAAAAATGAGGAGGCCTCAGCATTCAGTGAACTCTCTAAAAGTTATATACTTAGTAAGAAATTCCCTTTGGAAACTCACTGGTCTACATTCTGGTCCTCAGCACTACCATGAACTAGTTTGTTTTGTTTTTGTCCTTAGTAGGCCTTTATACCTCTTCAATTTTTTTCATCCAATTCAGATTAAACAATTCTAAGAGAAGCAGAAATCTAGCAGGGCTAGGAATGTGTTTAGATGTGGAAATTATATGAATGAAGTAGAGCATAAATGATTTTCAGAAAAGTTCCGGTTGGAAATTTGAAAGGTTCTCAACATAATATAAGCAACAGCTGTTAAAAAGTTCCAGATAACTATAGCTATGAAGAATCTTTAGACAAGTGTGAAGGAGTAAATGAAAGGAGCGATGCAGGCAAGGGAGACTTCAGCTATCTTACACAAAATGTTCATATTTATGTTCGTCAAGTAGAGACATTTATTTCATTATCTCTGGAGGCTTAATATGACTTCTTAAATATAATTGTAAAAGGAAAGATAAATCAGAAAACATGAATATATTAAATAAGTGCAAGAGTAGAAAATGCTTTACTAAAATATTTTATTTTCCCTAGTTAAATGAGACGAAGGTCATAGGTGGATATAGGACGCTGCCAGGCAAGTCTGGATGAGAAGCTGACTTAAATCTCAAAACTAAACAAAAAAGACAGGTCATTAGTGGAGACTCAGCTGCAAACATATCAATTAATGTTCAAGATGATCGAATTAGGCATTTCGTTATTATATGAAAATGATACATTCTTGTTAGCATAAGATTGGCAGTAAATGGGAAAAAAACAAACAAAATTTAAAATCTCCCCTACACATCACATTAATGCTAATGTATTTGGACGATTATTTGAGAATTATAATTATCTGTTAGTATCATTAAAGTGTCACTAATTTGTCCACATTTCATTTTTTTGTTTATTTCAGATATAATTATTTAATTTTTTTCAATAAGGTGGACATTTAATACCATTCCTCTTTAAGTTGAGGCTTAATAAAAGAAGAAAAAATGCAATTCTTCCAAGGTAGTCCTACTTAGCCCTTGAAAAAGTAATGCTGGCAGTGGTCGCTTGTGCCATTTTGGTGATGGGCAGGATGTCTGTCATCAAGCCTAGGTAGGATGCAGGCAGACATGTTCCCAAGACAAGGGCAAATAGTGAGACCATCCAGAACCACTGCTGAAAGCCCTGTGCCTGCTGTAGGCTTAGCCCCGCTCTGTTTCTGCTGATGCCTGTTCTCTGGTGCAGGCTGAAATTCCCTGCCAGGGGATGAAGAACCACCTGCCTCCTCACATTTGTCTTTCTCTCCCTGTTGAACTTTTTCAGCTTCCTAGTTCACCATCCTCTTTCTTCATCTTTGCCATCAAGATTCAGCTCAGGTATCAACTCCTCCAAGATCTCCTCCCAGAAACCCTCTCCCCCTCCACACCCCACCCTGCTTCCCTTGCTCACAGTCTGTGGGTGAGTCAAACAAGTAAGCAGACTCTTAATAGTGTAGTGAGTGCTACTGCTGGAGGGAAAAATATGGATAAAACTATACAGAAGAGACCAGGGAACTAAAAACCATACTACAACTACCTTAGAAAGAGGAAGGGAATGGAATTGGAGCTCAGCGGAGGGGGAGGGATCCTCACCTAACCATCAAGCAAGAGGTCAGAACACAGTGTCTAAAATTAACATCAACAAGGAGCCATTTCAACAGATTCTTTAGAGAGATGGCGAACATCACTGGAATAATTTAGAAGCAGTAGTACCTTTTTAAACAGTGATATGTGATTGTTTCTGGGGCTCAGGACTGAGACTGGGGAGTGGTAGGACAGTGGGGTCACTACTCATTAATATAGGTTATTTAACCATGGGTAATTATTCCTTTAGTTTAAAATTGTTGTTTGCTTTTAAAAGAATTATCCACACATCCTCTGACCCTGTGATTGCTCCAATAGTTCTCTGTTGCTCTGCAAACACACCGTTGTTTTAACACTTGTATCCCAGAAAAAAAGTGGATCATCTTAAGCCATTTTCACTTTTTTGCCAATTTTACACAAAGCATTTACTCTTCTGTATAGTATCTCTCTTTTTTTTTCTTTCCAACTTTTATTTTAGATTCGGGGGTATGTATGAAGGTCTGTTACATTGCATGTTATGGGGATTTAGCATACAGAATATTTCATCACCCAGTTAACAAGCATAGTACCCGATGGGTAGTGTTTTGATTCTAACCCTCCTCCTACACTTCACCCTCAAGTAGCCCCCATATCTTCTGCTCCTTTCTTTGTGTTCACATGTAAATCTCATTTTGCCCCTGCCAAGGCTCACATCTCTCTCTTCCTTTCTCCTAAAAGCCCCTCCCTTACTCATTCCTCATCCCTTCCCTTCTCTGTTTCAAGAGAGCTACCTTAACCGATACCTTGTTGTTCTTGCCTGAGATCAATTGTTTAACGTCTCTGCTCTGAACAGATTTAAATTCTTCAAGAGGAAATCGTATGGCAATTTGAGACATAACCAGGATAATCAATAGGCTGGTACACTCAGGGAAGGAGTTCAGTGCTGTACGAAGTATGGCTTTTAAACATATACTCATTCTCAGTAGTTGAAAAGCCAGAGTATTATATGTTCAACTTAAGTGATTATTGGTTATTTTACTCCTGTCACCTAATAATCTATTTTGAAGTTCAGGAATTTTTTATGGAAAGTAATTAATATAATTATGCACTGTATAACACCTATTATACAGTGACTCCTGGCAGAAAAACTGCATACATACGGAAGTCCTAGCACCTAAATTAAAAAACATGTACCTAATTGTTTACACCTAGTGTTGCTTGACAACTTCTATGAAGCAAAGTTAGTGGCCAGGCTTATTTGAATGGCTTAGCTAAAGGAAGATGCATTTTTTTTCCAAGCTCTAGAGCATTACCATGCAATAGTGTTCTGAGTCTACATATCACAACTCTGAGCTGGTGCCGTCAGCCTCTAAGTAAAACGTGCTGCTTTGCAGTTAGCGTTTTGCTTAGTTTCTAGTGTCAGTTTTCATGGAATTTTTTCACTGTCTTTACCCACTGATGTATCAGTATACTCATCTTCTTGGTACCAAAAATGGGGATACAAAATGTGGAGAAACCCTGAGACTGAGACTTGGGTTCCTGCCCCCACCTGCCACTAACTCCCCGTGTGTCCCTTCCTCCTCTGCACCTCCAGCTCTTCCTCTGTAAACGACAACCTGTGAGTCTCCAACTTATTGGCTATTTTTTTCTTAAGTGATGTTTGTGTGTGTGTATGTGTTTTTGTGTATTTATTTGCTTTAACTAGCTTATTAGGTCATATTTAACATCCAGTAAAGCTTATGTTTTTATGTCATACATTTATGCTTCAGAGTAGGTTGGAAACCCTTGTGTAATTACCTAGTGTATTCTACCCATTTTGTGGAACTTTGAATATGATTGTTCTGTTTTTAGTTACTACTTCAGGTTCTAGTTTACATTTATGGCTTTTTTTTTTTTCAGTTATTTGTCATTTATTTGATGTCTCAGAAACACAACTTTCAATTGTAAAGCTGTTTTAAAAGAAAATTTGGTCAATTATTTTATAATTACTATTTTCCAGTGAGGTTTCCAGAAAAACATTGTCATACAACCAAAGGCTGCCTGTGAAAGCATCAAGTTCTTAGATAAACTCAGGATTCAACACTGATATCAAAGGTGTAAGGTTACTAGCCAGAGTGCCTAGCGTTTTATTGTTCTAGAATTTAAGTGTTGAATGACAGGCATCAAATGAGTCACACAATAGTGGCTTAATAAATACTTGGTGAATGAATGTATGTCTGTATTCATATGCTACTAAGAGAAAAAATCGTGTAGGAGTAATCTCAGAATATGGAGTACAGATACTTAATTGTTTGCCCAAGTTCTCAGCTGCAGTTTCATATCATCAATTAAAATTATTCAGAAATAAAAAAGTTAACTATTTAATATATAGAATATATTGTTAACAATATAGGCAAAAGAACAAGTTATGCTGCTAGGAAAGAAAAATTGTAACTTAAACTAAAAGTATATTCACAGAGAAATTTTAAAGAATTTCTTCTCATACACATTATATAGATCTGAGTCAAATAGGAACAGTTTTTTTTTTTTTAACATAATCTCTCATACTAATGCATTTGGACTTACCAGACACCTTGACCTGTGGTTAAGATTTTGGCCTCTAATTGGAGAAGCTGTTTGAATTCCTGACCACCGACATCTTGCTATACTCACTCTTTTCTCTCTCCAAATATATACACATACTTCCCTCTTGCCAAACCATTCCAAAGTAGGCTACAGAAATAATGACCTTGGTTCTTAAACTCTTTAGCATGCATTTCCCAAGTATGAAGACATACTCTTCTGTACCCATATCATTACCATATGTATTAGTTTTATGTTGCAGTCTTGTAGCAAATTAGCACTGTTTTCAAAAAGGTTTGGTAATTTGAGTCAGTCTTGGCCTTTCCCCTGCTCTGTTCTTTATCACAGGGGAACCGACTTTGCAGGCAGCATTTCCTAGGCTCTTAGGGCAGTTAGTTATCTTAGGTCTAGGCTCAGTAATCAGAATTGGTGATGGTGGAAGATTTGGGGGACAGGGCCAGGAGAGAGGGACAGGTCTGAGTGTGTGTGTATATATATATATATATATATTAGGTGATCGGATACAGCACACGTCTGCAGATCAATTCTTGAAACTGTTTGTGATGTTTCCTTCATAATTGTATCAGGTCTGCTGAAAGTGCAGGGTTTTTTTTTTTCCTTTTTTTCTTTCCTTTCAGTAGATAACAGAATTCTTTAAAGACTAAATGGAGCCAATTTTGAGCATCTTTGGCAAAATTTCCTTAAATGAATTCTTGTCAGATAGACCTTTATAAAGATTGTAATTGTGTGGTAAAATTAAGTTAAATAGGTTTAACACTCTTGGCAAAATTATCTTAAATGAATTCTTGTCAGATAGAGCTCTTTACAGATTATAAATAATTGTATGGTAAAAATTCAGCTTAACAGCTTTAGCCTTATTCTTTAGTTTCATAGGCTTCTATGGGAGCCGGTTGGCCAACCGATTAGAAAGTCAAGTCCTCAGACAGGATCCAGTACCCAAAACACTCATGTTTTGAGTTCTGATTTCTGCTCCTGGCTGTGTCTGATCATATTTGAGCAATTACTGAGCACCCGTTACTTCTGAGTTTCTATTACTTCACCTTCTGAAGACAATGTTAATTTGCTGCCTGTTTCATTCAAAAATACATAGTGTCTTCATTAAGTAATGTGTTGTCATAATAAGCAGAAGATGAAGGGTATTTAAAATTCAGGCCTAGAAAGAGGAAATAATATTGTCCAGTTGCCAGGTAGCAGCCATTTTGGCTGTGAGGTCCTCTGCAGGAGACAATGACTATGTCTTCCACAAGCCTGGAGCCACCAGTCCAGACCAGCTTCAGACCATTGCACCTACTGCCTCCCACTTTGGCACAAGTAACTAAAACTCATGTCCTCCAGTTTTATGTGCTGGGATTCCTGATATGCCCACTTGTAAGTTCTCTCATACGTGGTGAGATGTTCCATTTTTCTCTTCACTAAAACTTAAACTTGTTTTTTGGAGAACATATGGACAGTATAGAAAATCACAACGCATGATACAATCCTGCAGTTGACATTTTGGCATGTAAACCTCCAACCTTTTTGTGGTTCATATATTTAATTATTTTCTTAATATCATACAGTACCTATAGTTGTAGAAGTTTATTTCACATAGCCGCATATCATAATGAAAAATAAGCTATACCAAACATTCTTCTATGTTATCAAGCTTTTTATATGCATAATTCCTAATGACTTCATGGTTTTCCATAGTGTAGATATATCATAATTTAATAAATCAGAGGGTTTGGAAAAAAATCTGTAGTCAAGCAGTTAAAGCCATCCCTTTAAGGTTATTCTAACACATAAAACCTTCCACCAAGCTCTTTGACACACACAAATCCTCGAAGGAATGATTTTTTGTGTGAAATGGTTATAACTGTCAATCACTTCTTCTCTGTGTCATAGTTTCTGTGCTCTTTTCAGGTTGTTAGGAGGTGATTATGGATTCCTGTCAAATGAGATGTCTGCTATGTATTCAACATGAGGCAGTTTGGATTTTTCTCAGTCTATTGCTCTCCTGTCTGAGGAGGTTAAGCAAATCTCAGTGAGCCAGAGGGAAATGGGATAGGCATCAAGCCCCGGCAGCACACGGCAGACTTACCCAGGGCCCAAGATCCCCACTCAAGCAGATTAGACTTCTACATAAATACATTTGTCTTGATTGTCACATTCCACCTAGGGTTCCACCTAATCTGCATAAAAATGACTCCAAGCCTGGTTTTCAAAGCCATTTGCCTCCCCTGTTGATTTTTCACCACCCAGCTCAGAGGCATTTTTTGTGTTATATCTATCACAGATGATTAAGGGGCTCGAAGAGTTGATATATAAGGGCAGATTAAGAAAACTAAATATTTACAACCTGACTGAGTGACAGCCAAGGGGAAATACTTTAAGTATGTTCTGGGCTCGAATCACGGAGAAGACACTGTTTTGCTTTTCCTAGGAAGTGGACTTTAGAGCTATCCAAATTCAGAGAAAGTTTTCTTAGGATGACATCTCGTATGCTAATTAGATAAATGAGTCAGCTAAAAATTGCATTTAGCAACTACTAACAGAAACTTGAAATAGCCGTGGCTTAAACAAGTAGGGTTTCATTTTTCTCTGCTATGACATGAAGCTCAAAAGCCTTTTTATTGTCTGGGATTGCATTGCTGCTCAGGGAGGGCATCAGTGCACCATCGCCCCGTTGTCTTTGGGCTCAAGGACTCTCAGCACTGGCTTCCGTACTCGAGGTCCCCTGATGTTTGAGAAGAGCTTCTGCAGCCCCAGTTGCTCTGGCTTCGTTCCAGAAAGAGAGAAGGCAAAAGAGGTCTCTGCCAACTGAGAGGGCTTCCTCGAAGCCCATCTACTGATTGCAGTTTACATCTCACTGGCCACCACATCTGCAAGAAGGGCAGGAAAGTTTAGTGGGGTTTTTTGTTTCACTTTAAGTTGGATACATTGCTGACCCCAACAACATCAGGGTCCTTTTACCAAGAACACATGGGATAATGGATACTGGGTAGGCAACTAATGGTTTCTGTCACGATAATTAACTTCCTGAAGATGCTGATAAAAGTGTGGACTGTGAGACATTCTGGTGTTACAGGGTTCTATTTGTAAAACTAGCCCTTAATATGTAACATATTTCTTCCTGCTCATTCTTAACTACTTAAATTCATTCATCATTCCATACCTTGGGTCGATGCTAAATAAACTACAGACTCAAACTCACCAAACTACATCTCAACAGACCTAAGAATAATAATGACAACAGTAGATTTACCAAGTTGTTTGCACTGTGTTATCACCTGAATGATTTGCTTCAAAATATTCTGAAGTGGCGTTGGGGAGGCGTAAATGAGGATGAATGGAATAATGGAGTCCATGAGTTGCTAATAGTTGGAGCTGGGAGAGAGTTACATGGGAGGTTGTTATACTCTTCTTTCTAGTTTTACATAGTTATTGAAATTTTCCCAGTGAAAAGCTTCAAGAATCACATCTAATCCTTACATTACTTCATATCAGGCCGTTTCTTTTACCCATAGATAATAATGCTTGGGAAATTAAGCGGTGTCACACAACAAGCAAGTGGCAGATTCAGTATTCCGACCCGGGTTTATCTCATTTTGAAGTCTGTATTCCACACTTGCTACTCAAGGAGAACATGCTTCTCAGACAAGCAGCCTGGGCATCACCTGGAAATCAGTTAGAAATGCAGAATTCAGGGCCCACCACAAGACCTTTTCCTAGCCCCTTAGATCAGAGTGGTGCATACCCACATTCCATGTGCTCAGTTCACTGCTCCTCATTGCCTCAACATCAACTGCAATTTTTCCTTTAAAAAAGAGAACCCTGTGCTAAAATAAGGAGGCTAGTCATGACTCACTACTTGGTAGCATAAACATTTTAGATAAGCATTTGATTCACAGCAGTTGTTTCTTTCAACACTGGGCATCTGCTATAGTGCTGGACACTAAACGCCTATGTGTCAATTAAACATCTTTCTGACTATGTGTCAACAATTGTTATTAATCACTGCACGCTTGAAACTTAATTTGGCTTGTTCTAGTTAAATTAAGCTCTTGATTCTTCTCACTTGAGGTGTGTTGGATTTTAAAAGCCTAGGGACTTACAGAAAACTCTCCAGATGCCTGTTCCAACCTCCTCCAGCATCAGTTCTGCTTACTCACCTGTGTGTAACCTTCCTGAAAAGGCGTGATTTTTTTTCCCTAACATTCTCAGTCATCTTTTCTAATATTACCTCTCTTCCTTTTTAAAGGGAAAGGAACCTGTAGAAATTGGCCAGCCTGAGTCCCAGCTTTGCCGCTCATGTGTCATGTAGGCGGAACAGTTGACTGTTGGAGCCTCCACTTCATCTCCGCAGTGGCTGAGCTATATGATCTCAGGTCCCTTCCAGCTCCATCCTTTGTAACTTGATTTTCAACCCCTCCCTTCCCCCGTAAAACATTTTGAAGACATTGGGCTCTGTGTGAAACCCGCTCGATTATAATTTTCCATTCCAGAGAAGGATCTCAACGTTGATTTTTTTGTTTGGTTTCTCTTTCCAAATGCTGAATGCCTTAATACTTATACTTTATTTGTGCCGGATCCTTTTTAGAACAACTAAGTAAATAAATAAATGAATGAAGCCTGTCATCCCTCTCAGTTATAACCTACTCTCTTAACGAGGCTGGGTCTTCTTTGCTTTTGAACATTATTCAGTATTTTCTAGGTGCCAGATTAACTTGGTTGTTTTATTTTCACTACAATAAGCTTTAAACCATGTACATATTTAACACCCTAAGCTGTTTATCAACTTCTATAGCATGAGAAGAGGCAAGGAAAAAAACATACAGGAGAGCAGTATAGACGCCATCCCCAGGGACTATCACTGTATAAATCAGTCCCATACTGGTCCCTGTTGAAGGCACAATCATTGGAGTCTCTTGTTTCTTATTCTGAGAACTCTTTCCCCTACCAGAATAATGTTACGCAGGCATGTGATAGTTGTCTCACAAAGTTAAACCTAGGAAAAAGAGCATGTAAAATAGTGATTCTGTCAGTCCTTGTGCTAGGTGTGCCTAAATCAGTGTTACCCGGTCCTACCTTTTCCATGCTGTATATGAAGTGTGTTTCCAATTTGCTTTTCAGGGCAGCTTTTGGCAAGGAGTCTGAAGTTCTTATTGGGAACCTGGGTGATAAATTAATCCCTCCACAAGACATCCTTCGTGACGTCAGTGACCTCAAAGCCTTGGCCAACATGCATGAAAGCTTGGAATGGTTGGCAGGTCGAACAAAGTCAGCTTTCTCCAATCTTTCTACATCCCAGAGTAAGTATCCAGTAGGAAGCTGTCGTGGGGACAGCTGAGGAATTAGACTGAATACTTTCATTGAAAGGCAAGAGTGTACACTGGCCACCATGTAGGGGCATGTCCCAAGTTGCCAGAAGATCCTGGTTAGAATTCTGTTTGCGTGGCACCCCTCCTACTTTGTGATTCTGGGAAGGAACGAATCTTGGTTTCCCTGTGTGGAATATGGGAAGCCAGGAAGACCCATGTTGACATAGCTTGATATTATGCCTTAGAAACATAAATTCATCTAGGATTGAGTCACAATGTCTCAAGAACAGAAAGCAATACCTTCTTTCCTCCTTGCAACAACTTCTCAAGGGCAAAAACTGTCTCAGAGCTCAGGGCTGTGCACACGGCTGACATCCTCATTTTAACTTGATATAAAGCTAATCATTTTATTAGAGTCCTAGAAGTGATTAAGGTGCTGGAAAATAGAGACAATGAAGACAACAAGTATTCTGGAAAAAAGATGGCTAAGGGATAACAATCACAGATTTCAAGGAAATTAAGGAATAGAAAATGAAATTAGGGGAAAGACTGTTTTTCTATCAAGGACCAATGACTTAGAGAAAAATAATTTGAGAACTTTAGGGCACATAAACTTTCATAACTATAAAATAATATTTAAAACATTACTTCAGGAATATGTATAACACAGTAAAAATAGCGACAAAGAAAACATGATATGCAGAAGGCATAAAGGAAAAGGCAGATTTATTTATTTATTTATTGAGACAGTCTCACTCTGTTGCCCAGGCTGGAGGGCAGTGCTACAATCTCAGCTCACTGCAACCTCTGCCTCCTGTGTTCAAGCAATTCTCATGCCTCAGCCTCCCGAGTAGCTGGGATTAGAGGTGTGCGCCACCACACCTGGCTTTGTGTTTTTAATAGAGATGGGGATTCATCATGTTGGCCAGGCTGGTCTCAAACTCCTGGGCTCAGGCGATCCACCCGCCTCAGCCTCCCAAAGTGCTGGGATTACAGGCGTGAGCCACCACATCCGGCCCAAAAGGCAGATTTAGCCCCTTAAGTGCTCACTACATATGTGGCCTCATGCCGATGAGGCCCCCTGAGTGCCTATCCCAAGGGCCGATGCAGGGTAGGAAGAAGGGACTGAGGAGTGGGCTTCTGAGGGAGATCATAGAATCTTCACCGTAAATCTTTTTAAAATATTACTGCATATTTATACTTTTATTCTTATGTCTTTTATTAAAAATATTACTTACTTTTGAGACAGTCGTGCTGTGTTACCCAAACTAGTCTTGAACTTCTGACCTTAGGTGATCCTCCCATCTCAGCTTCCCAAGTAGCTGGGACTACAAGCACACACCACCATGCCCAACTCTAAAAGACTGCTTTTTATCTGATGATAAAATTGTACAAGTTTATTCTCAGAAATCTATAAGAATAGAAAATGTGTCCACCAATTAAGGATAGTTTGGGCACAGTATTACTTTTGAGCAAATTCTGCAAAAGGAGGTATCCTTAAAGGCCCTTCAATTTTATAATCCTGTAATATCAGATAGTTCTATTACAAGCAGCAGTTTAAAGTATCCATTTTATCTCCCAAACCCACTCTGTTCCCTTCTCCCCTCCAGAAAAAGTCAGAAAGAAGTGATGTTTTCCTTGCTAATTGCAAAATGAACAGCTCTAAAAAAGGGACCACTTGCCTCTTTTCCTGGTTTCTTTAACTTGCAAATGCAGAGCTGCTAAGTTAGTTTATTTAGTAATGTTTGGAAGGAGTGCTCTCATTTAGTATGTCGTTACTGTCTAATATTTAATGTTACAGTCTCTTATTTCTAATGACACAGCATTCTGGATTTCTGTTCTGTCCATTCTAAAAGGGCTTCACACAGCAAGACAGTACATAACCTCTGTGGCAAGCCACTGAGTGATTCACACAGGCTAACCTGGCATCAACTGTTTTCAAGAGGAGAAAGCTGCATTCTGAGTTATGCTTAACTTTATAATTGCACAATTTAGCTGTTGTGTTCATGTCACTGAAAGTACCCAGTAAAGTTGATGTCTAATTCATGCCTATAATCATCTCTCTTATTCTGACAAAGATCTCTTCTACCACGCCTGTTAATACTCTGCCTCATGTGCTCAGTTCCATTTTATAATATAAGTTGTACCCTCTCAGTTCCTTGCAGGGTGATTATTCCACCCAGTGAGTGACTTAAGTAACTGTCAGCATTTTGAGGATCAGTGTAAAATCCAAGTGAACTGTAATCACTACTTATGGTGTCTTTGCTAAAACAAAGCATCAAGCAAGCTTGGTTTATCTTGCTAACAGCAAGCCTGGCTCACCCCCACTTGCCTGCTCTTTGAATTTCCAAGAGAGATGCCCATTGATGTTTATAATTTGAACAAAGCAGGGGATTCTCTGATAATGGCTTCCTTTGATTGCTGTATGTCAGGCTGACTCTAGAAAGGGAACAAGGGGAGAGCATTTTATTAATTTTTCTTTTTTTTTGAAAAGTGAACCAACTGATTACTGCAACAAAGTATTTCCAAGTCCGGAGACTAGATAGAGAACATGAGGAAAATGCTCGGCAGGATGGGAAGAAGCCAAAATAAGAAGGTCTTTGGTTTACTTCTTGTTCTACATTCTGTTAACTATTTCATATGGTAAATGCCATGTTTTATTAAGCTTAAGAAGCTATCATTATGATAAGGTGGAAGAATTTTGCACAAAATTATTTTCAGAGTAGAATATGTCTTCAGATAGAACAATAGGATTCTCATCCACCTGAACATTTCATGTCAGATATTGCATTTAGAAGAAAATAGAGAAAAAAATGCCACATTTTAGTGGCAGAGCATGGCTGGCTATACATTGTTCAGGAGATTAGAACTGATGATTTTTTTCCTAAAGTAATTTTTTCATCTCTTTTAGTATTGGCCTATATGTTACTCTGTCTCCTTTAGACATAAAAAAGTCTCCTGGTCTAATCTAGCCCCTGACCACACCAAAAGTACCACTCTTGCATTTGTCCTACCACATAGTCTGTGGTTCCTTGTTCTATCTCCTCTGGTATTCTCCCCTCAGTCTTTCTGACATTGGTTCTACTTAAGATTCTTTCAGTTGAAAGTCACAGACTTAATTGAAGGAAAAGAATGCATTGACTCACACAACTGATAAATCTGAGGACTTCAGGAGTGGCTAGATCCAGATTTCCCAAAATACGGTCCCTGGCATGCTTACACACCTGCTCTCTCCCTCTTTCCCCTTTACCCCCACCTCGGTCTCAGTCTCCTACCCTTACAAACCCTGGAAGACCCTTACATTCAGGACCTGCTTTAACAGATGTGTTTTCAGTACAAGGAAGGTGAGCAGGATTATATTTAGCCTTCGGAATTCAGGATCTAAGTTTCTACATATTTTCCTGCATTAATCACAATTTCAGCCATGTAATAAAGGCACAAATAATGCCTACTCTTTGTAATGCCTGCTGTTTGTAAGATCCCTAAACAAAGACTCCAAAATTATCATTAAGAAAATTCTCAGAACAAAATATTGCCTATATAACAATTGTTAGACTATTTTTCAATTAACATTAATGACTTTCTTTTGCAGGGTAACCTTTTGTTTTAAAGATGGGTTGTTTTTAAAAATAGACTGCACAGAATTCAAAGGAGGCTCAAGGGCTTATTTTGTCTCCATTGCTTCCTTAGGGAGGCTCTTCTCTCTATCTTGGATTCTGTAAAAATCTCTGGGATAAAAGAAGAGATTCTACAACTCCCTTGATTATATATTCTGCCCCTTACCATCTAGCAAGTTTTATTTTGTTGTTTTTTTAAGCGAAGCCTCTGTGCTTCAGTCTAAGCCTCATTCTTCTTTTATACTCTCTTCAGAAATTAACGACTATTTTCTCTATAGAATACTATAATCCATCCAAAAACATTTCTATGGCCTTGTACCTCTCTGTGTCTGGATTTTTCAAGATTTTTGGACCTGTGACGATCCCAATCTGTGAGTCAAGGACACCCAAATCTTGTAGGATTAGGAGCCCTGATCAGGCACAAGTTCAGTTTCTTGGACGATGATTTGGCAGTTGGCTTTTGTGAATGTGGGCCTTAGGGTAGGATCTTTGACACCAGTCTTACCCACTCCAGCTCTCTCAGTTCTTGTTGCCGAACTTCTTGCTAAGTCCACATACATGAATAATAAGAGGAAGAAAAACCATATCCTAGTCTTTTTCAGTCTGAGCAACCACAAAGTTAAATGTTCTTCTGATTTTTAGGACAAATAAATCTCATAATTTGTGTTCCAGAATTGGTTTGGAAATCGCAGTATTAGTCATACAATTCTTTCTTTCTTTCTTAACTTATTGTTAGGCATCTTAGAAATCATCTGGTGTAGCTCAGTTATTTTGCATATGAGGAAATTAAGGCCTCAGTGGTCATACTACATGTCTGTGCCAAACTGGGACAGAGCAGGTCTTCAGATTCCCAGTTTAATTTTCTTTCTACTACATCAGAGCCACTATTTGGACCTTTCATGCCATATTCCTATTAAACCATTCCAGCAAGGTAGACATATTTTATTTTATTGGAAGCACTTTAATGCTTTCAAGTAACCTGTGATCATTTCTGATCATTTTCTTGTGCCTAAACACAATATTTAGGCATATTTCTGTGCCTAAATATATGGAATTATTGAACAGTTTTCTCCTGAATTTCATCTTAGTTGCAGTAAAACATTTCTGTAATTTGCTGCTCTCTATTTTTGTTTTGCAAGTATTTTCTAAGTTAGAAATTCCATCTGTCTTCTTATCATGCTGTGTAATATATTCTAGAAATTGCATTGTCCTATGTAGTAGCCACTAGCCTTGTCTGGCTATTTAAATTTAATTAAAATTTAAAAAATATAGTTGCTCTGTCATACTAGCTACATCTCAAATACTTAGTGGCTGTTATATTGGACAATATAGTTATATAACATTTTTATCATCACAGAAAGTTCTGTTGGGTGGTGCTATAGACATCTCATCACCTAGGTCATTGATAAAGGTTAAAAATAATGCCAGTCCATATACTCAGCCTTTGAAAGATACTTGAAATGCCTGTCTGGTTCTGTCAGAACATGGTGAACTACTGTAATTGTCCATCCTCAGATCATGTGTACCCTCCTGAGGAAGGTTGATGTTTTGGGCTCTGCATTATCAAAATTTCTCCTCTTGATGTTAACTGATGCTAAAGGGAAAAGGTTTTGTGATCAAATAGATTTGGAAAATATTAAAGACCATTAAATATAATTCAATACCAGAAAACTTCTAAAATCTTTAATATATTCACCAGATGATTAATAGCAGTGGGATGTTTCTTACACTTACTTTTCAGTGGAATTCTTTTGTCCCAGAGCATCTCACAGGACTTTTTGTTCATGAGACAACTTCTGGGCGACACTGCCTAATGCTGTATTTATATAATTTGTTTAGAATATTTTATTTCTCCCAACACCATCAGGCTCAGGGCAGATGTCCCACTATTGCGGGAACCTAATTTCATATTGTTGGCAAATTTGCATACCATCAGATTACTTATTTTGCAATTTGGTTATCTGATTATTTGATGCATTTAGTGATTTTTAGAAATGCTCAAGTCTACCAATATAAAATGACCGTGGTTTCCCTTTCTGCCTGTTTCAAGCTTGGCTACTGCTATACTTACTCTTTTCCAGTCATTGTATTTTACTCACAATCCTCAAAGATTCTAGCTACAATTTTATAACACACCCCAATTCATGGAATAATATGAATATATCCATTGTGGGGCTCCTGATAAAAATAATATGAATATATCCATTGTGGGGCTCCTGATTTATGATAAAAGTTTTGTTGTATAATATTAGTGTAAAGTTGCAAAGATAGTACAGTTAATCTCCTTATCTCTCTCATCCAGTTTCCCCTATTGTTAATATCTTGTATGATGTGATACATATGTTACAACTAATAATATTAGCATGATACATATGTTACAACTAATGAATCCACACTGATACATTTTTATTGATGAAAGTCTATACTTAGTTCAAATTTTCTTAGTTTTCTCTGATGTTCTTTTTCTGTTCTAGGATCTCATCCAGGTTGTACCACATTTATATCACAGTTTTCCCATTTCACAGTTATCACATATATCACATCATGATGTCTCCTTAGGCTCATCTAGACTGTGACAGATTCCCAGATTTTCCTTGTTTTTTATGACCTTGAGAGTTTATAGGAATTCTGGTTGGGTATTTGTAGAATCTTCTTCAATGTGGGTATATCTGATGTCTTCATGATTAGACTGGGCTTTTGGGTTTTTGAAAGGAAAACTACAGAGGTAAGGTACCATTGTCATGAAATCTCATCAGGGGTGCGTATTAGCAATGTAACTTATTACTGATGAGGTCTGGGGTTGGTTTTGTGCCTCCAATTGTGTAGTCCTCTCTAGACAGTTCCTTCCAAATTCTGGATTGACTCTCCACTTTCCCATTGCTTATCTTTCTAGCAGCTATTTTTTAACATGATAGATGCAACTTATTATAAGCCCAATGTTTGGAGAATTTGAATACTTGCTAAGAAAAATGGTTGTCTACCTTAAACAATTATGCAGTTGATATGATCTTGTGGGTCTGAAAGACTGGGAGGAGCTGTTTTTTTAATACCCTGAGCCACTTGACTAAGTCCTGTAGCTACTTTTTGGTTGCTGCATGTGCTAAACATCCCTTAGTAAATGTATATAACCATATTAATTTCAAACAAAACCATGCTGAGATTAAAAGAGTTTAACTGAATTTCTTCACTAAAAATAAAGTCTTATTTTAATTGAACTGTAATGTGCAATGTGGACTCAAAACCCATTCATAAGTGGAACTCGCTTCCTAAGGTAAGTCTTTTTAGAGTAGGAGATCTTATACTGAGCTACACATTGGTTATAATCAATTAAAGAGCTTTAAAAATACTGATGCTGAGTCCACTCCCAGAGATTTTGATGTAATTGTTCCTAGGTATGACATGGGCATCAGGCTACACCCCAAACCAATCAAATCAAATCAGAGGCAGAGAACCTATGTTCTAAAGGAGTGGTTTTCAGCTTCACCTCGTTAGAAATGCCTGTGCTTTGCAGCATATCCCCAGGCAATTTTAACAAACAGCCAAGTCTGAGCACCACTGATATAGAGCCCCTAAAAATTTCTTCTTCAATTTCTGTCACTCTCTATATTTGGGAAATGCTTTGTAATTATTTTGCCAGTTCTTCTATCCTCTGAAGCTTGAGATTAACATGATTTCCTATTTTGCAGACAAGAACAGTAGGCATGAAGACACATACTTTGTGTCCATGCCAGAGTTGGGACACAGCCTTGCTTAGCAGTTGTTAGCTGAACTGCCACCCAAATCTGATTAAAAGCAAAAATGTTCCTCTTACACTTTTCAAACCAGATAAATGGGAAGGGCACAAGGAATCTGTGTCTCTCAACATAAAAGGCTGCAGTTGCCAAACCAGTGGAATGAATGTGACATGTCACTGAAATTGTATCATTGAAAATAAATGGGAAAGGCCCAGGTGTCAGTCCACCCCCCTCCCCCAGGTGCCTGATTGTGCAGTATTCCAGGATTTCTTTATGCATTGCCTGTGGTGATTTAATATTTTCTATGAGATGGAATGTGAATTCTCTCATACTAGAGCTCACTATCACGGACCCTTTGTGCCTTAATAGTAAATGAAAAATAAAATGCAAATCCCCCAGCCGTTTGTTTTTCTGCCTTGGCATAAATGAGAATAAAAATTTCCCTACCCAAGATCTCATGGGAAGCTGTCATGTTTCAGGTTTGCTTTTGTCAAACCATTAAACCGGAGTTTTCCTTGTCATAATTTCATCTGATTCTTTTTAATTAGAACTCTATGGGTGATAATTCCTCTCCCGCTTCAGTATTTACAAGTTTCAAATATTTGTTGACTGTTATCAGACAGCTCCTCCTCAGCCTACCTTACATGTTTAGTTTCTCTAATCACCTTTTTGTGCTTAGACTTTCCGTGCCCTTCATCGTTTTTCAGTCTTAGTCATCATTTTCCTAAGTTGACTCTCATTCTGTGGCTTCTTTTCTATGATTCTTCTTTTACTGATGATACCTTCCAAATTCATTGCCATTGGTTGATTTCAGGATCATGCTGTTTACTAAGAAAATTAATTTAGCATTGGTATTATATTTTGTTCAGGAGTTTTTCACCCACTGTCTGACTCTAAATATATGTTAGCCCTGTCTTATTAACGTTACTTATACTTTGTATGTGCCTTTCTCTCTTTGGGAGGCCAAGGCAGGTGGATCATGAGCTCAACAGATTGAGACCATCATTGCCAACATATTGAAACCCTGTCTCTACTAAAAATACAAAAATTAGCTGGACGTGGTGGCACACTCCTCTGGTCCCAGCTACTCGGGAGGCTGTGGCAGGAGAATCACTTAAACCCAGGAGGCAGAGGTTGCAGTGAGCTGCAATCACACCACTACACGCCAGCCTGATGACAGAGCGAGACTCCGTCTCAAATGAATAAATAAATAAATAATATTTTTAAATGATGTCCAACTATATTTCCATGTTGTGCTCAATGTCACAACTGATGTTTTGTAGGAACAAAAGCACCAACTGATAATTTTATGATGATCCAGTTTTGTTCATCTTCAGTCTTAATTGTACTCTGCTTATATTTACAAACTCATTGAAACTTACCATAATGAAGAAAATACTGTGTGGAAAGCCCCTGTGCTTAGTGCGTTCACCTGATTGGTCTCAGCCCTCTTCTGAAACTCACATTGTTACAGGAACGGAGATGCTGCTTATTCTTTTGTTTAAGGAATACCATCCAGACCTCTCTATCTCCTTCTGTTTATCACGCAAGCTTCAGGTTGACCACAGTGGGGTTCCCCATGTTCCTTGGCTTTGAGCACATTTTAAATTGCTGATACGCAAAGGTTACTCCCTTTTAAAAACGTATTTACTCTCTTGTTTTTTCTTTCCTATCATTGAGTGTCCTCCCTTGGCTGCCCAATCATGGTTGCTTTTGACTCTCCTCACATAGCCTTGTTCTCCTTTTAATTCATAGAATCTTTGTCATTCTTCTCTTTTAGTCTAGGAGACATAGAGCACGTGTTTGACATTGAAGTCAGACACACTTAAGGACAAATCAGGCAAGTTAGTTTATAACCAGGGGAAACTGCTTAGCCTGTCTGAGCAAAATAGATCTGCTCACCTGTTAAATAGAAATAATGATGCAGCCAGGCACCGTGGCTCATTCCTGTAATCCCAGCACTTTGCGGGGCTGAGGCAGGTGGATCACCTGAAGTTGGGAATTGGAGATCAGCCTGACCCACATGGAGAGACCTCATCTCTACTAAAAATACAAAATTAGCCAGGGATGGTGCTGCATGCCTGTAATCCCAGATACTCAGGAGGCTGAAGCAGGAGAATTGCTTGAACCTAGAGGAAGAGTTTGTGGTGAGCCAAGATTGCGCCATTGCACTCCAGTCTGAGCAACAAGAGTGAAACTCCATCTCAATAACAATAATAATAATAATAATAATAATAATGATGATGCATACTTCTTGGGTTGCTCTATTAAATGATCTGATCAACTTGGAGTTCGTAGCAGTGTCTGTTACACAGTGGGGCTCACTAAGGGTTTTATGGGCTTCCTACCATGAATCTTATTCCTGGAGGGAGCTCTCATTCATCGTACTGAGTCTTCCCCTTCCTCCTGCCCCTTCAGGCTTCTCTTTTGTCTCAAGTTGTATGTTTGCTTTCAAAACCGTTAATACATGTGCTCCTGAATCATTTCTAGCGAACTGTGGCTCTCACTCACCAGAGCTTCCAAACTGTATCTGAGGTCATGGAAATGTGTCTGGGAGTGGGCCTGCATCTGAGGACCTACAAGTGCTCCTCTGAGAAGCCAGCATTGAATTTGAAAGGGCACCTTTTTGTTCTTCAAAACTCGCAGCTATTGTTGAAAAACATGTCAGATCCAACCACAGTCGCTTCTGTCAATCAGCTGGTTGTTAGTAGAGTTCATTGTCCTGTGCTGAGCACTGATTAGAAAGCACTACCCCACCTCCCTCCCCGTAAGGAGGTGATTGTCAATTGCTGAACTACAGAAGGCTACTGCTGTGGGCATTTCAGTGTAATTATGGAGTTCTAAGTACTTGCCCATAAAAAATTATGTGGCTGTTTCTTTGGAAATGCCAACATTTGTATCCATAAGGGAAATATTTTATTAAAATATGATAATATCATGGATGCTTAAGTGTGTGGCTGGGAGCTGCCAGCTGAATGATTGTATCTTCAAGCAAAACTATAAAATGGAAACGGGAGGAAGAAACATAAATGAAAAATCTCTGGGAAAGAAGAGAGGCAGAAGGAGTTAGAAAGCAAGAGAAGTCTCTAAAATGGCATGCTGAAATTGCAGAACCAGACAGAGAAAATGGTGGAAATGCAGAATCACCCGAGCCTGAGCTGACACCCTTCACAGCAGAGAGGAGGAGTGGCTGCTGCAGCAGAGTGACTTGAACAAGACATCTGAGGGGACTGATTTGGTTGCCAAGCAGAACCACACGTTCCAGTGAGGAGCAGTGGAAGATTGCACCTGAAGGCGCTGATTGTGCTATTCAATCTGGCCCCTTATCTAGAAAAACCCTTAGACACTTGGGTGCTTTAAAACCTGAGATAAGCCCAGAAACCAGTGCAAAATCATGACTTAATGAACTCCTCACCAGAGAAAGTGTGTGTCTTTCCATCCTTCACCCTTGAAACAAAGTTTAGATCTCATGCAAAATGCCGTGGGTGAGGGGAGACAAATCCTGACAGGGAAATCAGAAGGAAGGTGGAGGGCTAGCCAAAATGACATGGAAGAACTCACCATTACTTGGTAGGATTGGATTTAGAAAAGTGTTCTAAATGTAAACTGGATGTGCTTTTTTGCAGACAGCTTCCTTATTAATGAATAGTCCATAAAGACTTTTTCCAGACAGCCCAGGAAAATGTAGCAAAGGGGCGGATACTACAGTACTGATAATGGACTCAACATTCAGATTACATTTCAGACTTTTCAGGGACCTTTTTAACCACTCATTCTTAATCTCTTATCCCTGCCTCAAGCTATAGTTGATAGACTAGTCTTTATATTCTCAGTTTTACAAGGCATGATCATGAAATGCAGAAGTTTGGCAGTTGCCCAAGGTCAAAAGCATTCAGTGACAAAAATCTAGACTACATCTGTCTGTTCTCAGAGTGCAGACGTGTTGGAAAAACAATATAATCGCCTGTTATGAGTTATGAGTGATGGAGTTATGAGAACACCAAACCAGTGTGCCTTTGTTTCCCCATGGAGGGTATGCTGTTGCTCAGCCATCTTCCAAAGCTATAGCAGCAAGGCAAATGCAATACTGTGTGTGCCTGAACAGTATTGAAAAATACACTTTAAAAGGAAGAGGGGGGAAAATGAGCTTCACATTATTTTACTCTCTTTAAGAAGCTGAGGTGTAAAAGCTGTACCTCCTGCCCCAGAGGACTTACTTTGGAACCAAATTTAGTAACTATGCATTCAGAGAAAGTTTCTCTTGTAATCTGAAATTCAATACTGTGATTTACATTAAATATTGTAAATTATACAATAAAAATATAAAAGAGTTCCTTCTTCATATGGGTACAGAGATATATCAGATGTAGGTCTCTAAGGCACAGTGTTCCTTGTAAATAGCAGTTAATTCTGTGTACTAACATCTTTGAGCTCTGGTCATTGAATCCTAGGTGGATTTGACTAGAGTTCTTAACCAATATCTTAATCCAATCTTTATGAAAGGAAGAATAATGAGGACTTTACTGTAAGACTGATGAAAAACCTAAGTGTCTTTATAGAAGCCAAGAATATCTGATCAGATTCTTCAAGGAAGCAAAAATCCTGTAAATGTCAGAAAGATGTTACATGCTGCAAAACCCCTTTGGTCAAATTCATCTGAAGAAGGTACTATTTGTAGGTGACTTTTCAGCAAGTCTGTCAAAAGCTTCTTGCTACAGATAAAAATTCAATAACCTTTCACTGTGGATGTGCCACAATTATCACTCATTTAAAAACAGTCCCTCTAATAGAGTATTTTATCATGCTGGACAGTCTCTGCATTGTTCATTATTTAGTGTTTGCTAAGCTGATGGCACTTCCACCCCACTTTTCTTATCTCTGCTTCTTCAGAATTGGATTTTATATTTCCAAACCAGCCAGATATGACAAGTCATTTTCTTCTCTCTTGTCTTTTAAGAAACGCAAACTTGATTTCTTTCTTTCTTTTTTTAACAATCACCACTTAAAAGATGAAAGTTATTGGAAATGTCTGTGTTAACTAGCATTGGGACGTGCAGTAGAGGCTATTGCATTTTAATGGCAATCGGGGTCTTCCCTTCTTTTTTTTTTTTTTTTTTTTTTTCTTTTTTTCAATTTTCCAATATATGTGTATTGTGTGTCTCTTTGGAACTCCCCATTCTGCTAAAGCACACAGTGTATGGCAAAGATGAGGTATTATGAACCCTGATGTGGTTAGAAGACAAGGCAAGGCGAGTATTATCAGAATTATTATATTATAGAACCTCCAAAAGGAGGTGATAAATGATGTAAGTAGATCTTTCGGTAAATATAGACTGTCTTTATATGAGAAACTTCCTGAAAGGAAAATGATAAAGTCATTAGCCTGACACCCGAGGGAGACATGCCACTTCAAACAACGTCTCTTTCTAGCTCTAGCTCATTATTAAAATTTTTAACTACTTGAAGTCTGAAAAAAATTCTACTACCTGTGGTTCTGAAAGGATTTTAAAAGACCTGTGTACTTTCTTTACCCAGGCTTTGGACCACAGTAAGGCAATCCCACATCTTCTATCATTGGGGACTCTCCCCTTAGGCCTCAGTGCCTGTTCCCCTGTCCAAGAGTCTCCCAATTTTCAGAGAAGTATAGAAGTCTATTCAAGAATTTTGATGATAAGATTTTGACCTTTAATGGGTATAGTCTTTCAATAGTGATATCAGAATGCTGAAAAAGATTGTGTTAGAAAATCTCACCAAAATACTCACTTTAAGATTTATGGATTATTGTTGTAAGTATCAAACGGAAATAGCATTATAGTCTGTCTTCATACATTAATAATAAGGGCTGTCCTTTAGGATTGACTTTACAAAGAAAAATATTTGCTCAAACTTTACCCAGAGACAGGAGATGCCTGTCATGACTGCTTCTAAAAGAGGGAGTGTGACTAAAAATCCACCATCATATTACTTGTTTAATGGTACCACAAATCCAATTAACGCATTTGTTCAAGCCAACAGCCTTTTAGCTTTTCACAGAAATCTTGGAAGTGTGCTAGAGAAACACCCCCACAAAAGAGTTTTGCATATGCTACTGTATCTGCCTTTCTCCAGGAAGCTGAGCACGGGTCACTGACAGACAGATGGCTGCCACAAGAGCCACCAGCAGCCGGAAGCTCCTCCCACCAGCTCCTATTCCCGCAAAACAAATGGGAAGGGGTGCTTTTCTTGATTGTTGTGCCCAGACTTTCTTTCCCTTGACCCAGCCCTACCCATGGAATACTGAGGCAACCTGAATATCTGTTACACTCCTGCCTTAATTCTATTCCTCAGCACCAGCATTACTCAATAGAGGAGTGTGGGCTTGTCCTTAGACAAGGTGCTTGACATTGCTGGCGGTGTCGTTCGTATTTTAAATCCCTCATAGGTTGTTTAAAGGATCAGGTCAACCAATGTATACTTAACACCTGGTCCAATGCCTACAACAGTGATCATGTGGTAAATAGTAGTTTCTTTCTTCTGCTCCTTCTTTTTTAAGCCCTTTTCCTCATTCTTAACCATCCTGAGAATATTTTATTTCTTGCTTTCTCATTTAGCTACCAATATTTGCCCATAGTGGTACTCAACGTGAAATGTCCAAGTCTGTCCTCTGTTTATTTCTCACTGCTCCCATCCTTCCTGTTGATAGCTGGGCCATTCTGCCCATTCTGCCTGATAGTTTAATTTCACTCTCAAGAGAGCTTTGCTGTATTGCATTTGAAATTAGATTTTGAGCTCTTAAGTTTAACAGCCTTCCAAAATCCATGTGGCCTTGAACTTAGGCATAAGGTAAGGCTGTATTTATTCAGGGCCATAATGAGTGAAACTTAGGATTAAACCTCCTGCTCTCATTAAATGACTTCCTCTGTGAACTTGTATGTCAGCATATCAAGAAATATGGCACGATGAAGAAGCTGCTGAATTGTGGCTTCAGTAAAAACTGTAACAAAAATGGCAGACCAGCTAATATCAGAGCTCACAGTAGCTCTTGAGACTCAGGCCTTTCAACTTCAAGGGATTCTGTCTGTATTGAGGTGGGCTTTGGAATAGCTCTAGTTAAGATCTACCCAAGCTTCAGCTGGGCCTCCTCCCCAGGGGTGATGATCTGGTTTGCTGTTTACCCCTTCTCTGCTGCCTAATAACACTAATGGGAGCTCTGGGAGTCTCTATTCTGCTAGGATCTTAGGAGTGTTAAGTAGGAATGGAAATTTGTGTTCTTTTTTTTATTGTCATTTCAGCCCATTTTAAATGTCTAGTTGGGTGGCATTAAGTACATTCACATTATTGAGTAACCATAACCATCACCCATCTGGAGAACTTTTTCATCTTCCCAAACTAAAACTCCATATTCCTTAAATAATAATTCTTCATTTCTCCTTCCCTCCAGCCCTTAGCAACCCCTATTCTACTTCCTATCTCTATGAATGTAACTACCCTATGTGGCCCATATAAGTGGATCATATAGTATTTGTCCTTTCGTGACTGACTTGTTTTGTTTGGCATGATGTCTTCAAGGTCCATCCATGTTGAAGCATCATGTGTCAGCATTCACTTCTTTTTTGAAAGCTGCATGAAATTCTCCCTTCATCCATCATTGGATGCTTAGGGTGCTTCCACCTTTTGCCTATTATGAGTAATGCTCCTGTAACATGGGTAAACAAATAGCTATTTGAGTCCTGGTTTTCAGATCTTTTGGGTATATACCCAGAAGTGCAATTGTGGAAATTAGTCACTTGAGATTAGATGTACTTCACATGTTTTTCTACTTCTTCCCAACTGTCTGATTGCTTAGATAAGTGACATGTTCTGAAGGAAACTTCAGTATTTTTCTCAGATATGATAATAATAGATGCTAAGATCTCGGCCAGGCACAGTTGCTCACGCCTGTAATCCCAGCACTTTGGGAGGCCAAGGCAGGTGGGTCACTTAAGGTCAAGAGTTTGCTGCCTTCAAATCAATTGTTACATCTTACCACCTCTTGAAATAGAAAATAAAAAATTTGGCCAGCTGCAGTGGCTCATGCCTGTAATCTCAGCACTTTGGGAGGTTGAGGTGGGAAGATCTCTTAAGCCCAGGCGTTCGAGACCAGACTGGGCAACATAGGGAAACCTCCTCTCTTCAAAAAAAAAAAAAAAAAAAAAAAAAAATTTAGCCAGGTGTGGCCCCATTTCAACAAAAAAAATTTTTTTTTAGTTAACTGGGCATGGTCATGTACACATGTGGTCCCAGCTTCCCAGCCTCTAGGGAGGTTAAGGAGGGAGGATCGTTTGAGCCTTGGATGTCAAGGCTGCAGTGAGGTGTGACTACACCACTGTACTCCAGCCTTGGCAACAGAGCAAGACCCTGTCTCAAAAGAGAAAAGAAAAGAAAAAAACTTTAAAAGCCCAAATAGTTCCCTCCTTTCACTCCTAGAGAATTCAAAATTTACAGTAGAAATTTAAGCTTACTGTCTCGTTCTCTAGATCAGCTGTTTATAATGTAGGCTATATAGCCCCCCAGGAATTATTTAAAACAATACATCAAAGCATGGGAAGGAAACCTGAAACCATTTATGTATGCTTTTTAAAAGTAAAACAGGCTGGGTGCGGTGGCTCACGCCTATGATTCCAGCACTTTGGGAGCCAAGGCAGGTAGATCACAAGGTCAGGAGATCGAGACCATCCCAGCCAATATTGTGAAACCCCATCTCTACTAAATACAAAAAATTAGCTGGGCATGGTGGTGCATGCCTATAATCCCAGCTACATGGGAGGCTGAGGCAGGGGAATCACTTGAACCTGGGAGGCAGAGATTGCAGTGAGCCAAGATCATGCCACTGCACTCCAGCCTGGGCAAAGAGTGAGACTGTGTCTCAAAAAAAAAAAAAAAAAAAAGTAAAACAGTCAGTAACAATGCAAGTTTTACTAATATTTAACATAAGAGATGACATGATAGCCCTCATTTGAGCCATTTGTGACGTACTATATGGGAGGAGTCCTGCAGGAACCCTGAGGATTCCTCAGCAGGGAGAGGCTAACTTTGGCATCTTCTGCATTTAAAAAAATTTTCAACATTTGGTAATATGTTCCAAGTGAAGTAGATTTATGGATTGCATTTCCTAGTTTTTACTAAACTCACCTTCCCCAAATGGGTAAGTAACTTAAAAGGAAAACTGTGGATTGACACTATAAGCAAAAATGAACAATAAGAAAATGGCAGAGCTGGCATTCTCATTGCTCCTGGTGGGGATCTTCATCAGTCACATTATAATTATCTAAGCAGTAATAATCTAATCAGATGACTAGAAACTGGCAAAAGAACTTGTCAAGGATATTATTTAGAATATGGATTTATATCTACAATCATTAACATGAACCTTGCTCTAAGTGTACGTGTGCCTTGAGGTATTACTAATACATGTTGAAGCTTTAATCATTAGGAAGACATTTAGTATTACTCGTTTCATCTTTAGCTTGCTTCTTATTGATTTCTTTTCTGGTTACATTTTTAAACTTATATAATGCATTAGTACCACAATATATATAAATAACTAAATGAACATTTACTATTAATCTCGACACAAATATTTTTCACTGTTGGAATATATAATCAAAGAACTTTGGAGATCATTGTGTTATAGGATCCTTGTGGTGTCACTTCACCAGCAGTAAACCTCTATGGCCCGTTGGTGCCTTTGTCTGAGTTTTACTTGGGACCACTGGGCCCACTTGGCCTGGCAGGCTGTGCTTGGCTTGCACTACCAGCCTGGTTCCCATGCCCACCAAGGGCAAGTGGAGCAGCGAGAGGGGTGTGAGCAAGTGATGGTGGGGACCAGCCACTGTGCACAGCCAGATACGCTGGCCACAGTAGGGTAGGCAACTCCAGGCACCAGCATGGGCGCTGGCTGTCTGCGAGGCTGCAGCTGGACCAGGCATACCACAGGCAGCTTCTACAGCTGGCACCAGGGAACACAGTGGCACTCAGAAGCTTGGAGATGCCAGGAACTATAGAGCCCGAAAGATGGTTTCACAGCCCTGGCTTGGGGAGCTCCTAGGTCTGGGCTCCCCAGGGGGCTACAGCTCTTCTCTCCTCTGTTCTCTGCTTCTTGTTGCTTGCAACTTGGTGAGTAAGGGGCGTGTCTGACCCTGTTTATGTTATACCTCTTTTAGCCCTGCCATTTGGCGGGTCCCGAGTTCTTGTCCTGCATCCAGAGAGAATGAGTTACATGTTCAAATACTGGGTGAGCAGAGTTAAGAGGAGCTTTATTGAGCAACAAAACAGCTCAGAGGAGACCTGCAATGGGTAGCTCCTCTCTGTAGCAAAGGCATCCCAGTGAGTGTTCAGCTTTCAGCAGAGAGGAAACTCTGGGGTGAGTAGCTCCTCTGTGCAACTGGTTTCTCATCAAGTGTTCAGCTTTCAGCAGTGAGGAGACTCTGGAGTGGGTAGTTCCTCTCTGCAGGCAGGTCATCCTGTCAAGTGCTTAAGTCTGGCTGAGTCTGAGGTTTGTATGGGCTTCAGAGGGGAGGAAGTGCATGCTGATTGGTCCATGGGTGGGCCCAGAAAAAGCACCTTAAGTTCCCACTCCAGACCGTGGGACTGGCAGCCCGGTCCCCAGGCTTCAAACCTTCCCTGCTTAAAGTTGAGGATTCACTGGGGACCTGCTCCTGTCCTCCCTTGAGCTTGTCTACCTCCTGATGCTGTTCAGTGGTGCCCAGGCTGTTCATTCCAAGGGGCGCCTACAGGGCCACACCAAACTGCCCTCAGCACCCCCTCAGCCTCCCTCCAGGGCTTGTCTGTGCCCAAGTCCAGAGAGGGCTGGTGTGTCAGCACTGCCCTGAGTGTGCACACATCTGGCGAGGTTGCAACAGTGCCCAGGCTCAGCCTCAACTTTGCTCTGAAATCAGAGTGGGCACTGGGAGCAGGAACAGGCCAGGCAATGAGAGCAGGTACTTCTAAGCCTTCAGAGGCAGTGGGTGGCTTCCCAGGCCCCTGAGAGTGCAGAGATGCCCCGGTCCACAGCTACAGTTTGGGTGGCGGCAACTGCACTTAGAAGAGCAGGGTTCCTGCCTGCTCCTGGCCCCCAAGAGCACAGGGACGCCCAGGTCTGCAGCTGTAGCTGGGGGGCGCCATCAGCTGCTTTAGACACTATTGTCTCCAGATGACGTTGTTATGAGACCTCAGGGACAGTAGTACCATTGCTTTTTGTATTTTTTTCCTTTGTTTTATTTTTAGATGAACACTCTGAATTATAGCAGATAATATGACATAATTAGGACTTTAGCTATCTCCAGATTCTTTCCATGTAACTTAAACTAAGTGGTAAAAGATAGAGGTGGCTCAAATAGGATGGGATTGTGTGACAGAAAAGCAGACTAATAATAGTTCTTCCTCCATGGAAGCTCTTTTGTCTGTTTTAATCATTGCAAACTGAAGCATATCCTGGCCAAAGAAAGGTTCTACTGGAGTGGACAGAAACCTGGCCTTTCAGTAATCTGTGCCTGGTACTTACAGCAGACCACCTCAGATACTTCCTGCAATTCAGTCAATTGACTGAGCAGCTTTTCTAGCCAGAGCTCTTCAAAAGCTGTGCTCAGCTGGCAGCTCAGTGGGGGCTGCGTCACTTGGAAAAACTGGGGGCCTCTTTCTGTGTGGTCCTTCATCTGGGCTGCTTCAGTGCACACAGGTCTCAGGAAAGCTCCAAGAAGGCCAAGACTGAAGCTGGAATAGCTAAGGCCCAGATTCTGATCCTTACATAACAGAACTTCAGCCATATCCTATTGGTCGGTGTAAGCTATAAAGACAGTCATGATTCAAGAGGTAGGGAAAAGACTCCACTTCTTAATGGGAAGAGCTGCAAAGAATTGTGATCATACTTATTCCACCACACTGGTGAATTATGAAGAAACAATACCAAAAAAGATATATTATTTATAATTAATCACTGTAGCCTGTACAGAGAGCATGTTGATTTTTTGTGTTGCTGATTTTTTTATTTTTTATTTTTTGGCAATGTGAGGACTATATAGAGAGGCTAAAATGTGCAGTTAAAATGATGCATCTTTTTATTGTTCCTCAATGGCATACTCAAATGATCTTTATATTCATGACTTAAAATTAACTAAATTAAGTTTTCAGTGCAAGTGTTCCCTAAAGTCAAAGCTTTTCTTCCTTTCTTCATTAGAGATTAATTTGTAACATGTCGCATTGAATGGATTATTCACAGTGATTTTTTTTTTCAGTTTGACCTCTTAGAAATAGTTTTATTTTAGAAGGGCAGAAAAATTATAGACTGTTAAATGTCTGAGTGACCCTGAATAGTTCTAGGAAGGTGTACAGAATACTGATACTTCCTTAATGCCATATATGCTGGAAATTTTTAAGTAAATATGCATTAATTAAAATATCTACCGTAACTTTCAAGTACTTATTTTTTAATAACTATTGTCTTTAGTCTTCAGTAAAATCCTGATGCAAAGTATAACTCAGTCCAAATTAGGATTTTTCTTATAGAGTCCAAGGAATTCATGCCACCCTGGTCTTTGGGAAGTCAAGATTCGTAAATGTTTATGTGGTATTTTTTTGTTTTTACTGTTTGGATAATGGATTATTCCATCATTTCTTTTGTATACCCACCTTTTATAAGGATTATTTCTTAAAGTTTCACATACATCATGAAACAACAAAAGGCTTCATTATCAGGAGCTTCTGTTAGCTTCAGCAGAACCATTTGAAACATCTAAACAGTTGAGAAATGCATCCAGTAATACACTCGGAAGGGCTGGGAAACAAGAATAGTGAAAATAGCTATTTAGCTCAAATTCATGAGAGGTTAATTAGCCATGTTGCAGTGCACTTAATTTTCTACTTTCCACACCGAATTAGCCATGTGTATTACTTAACCCAGCCACCACTGCCAGATCAGTTAGCACAATTCCTTTTCCTCAACAGTGCTTCACACTGTGACTTAGATTGTGAACCAAAGCACCAGGTAGAAATCACAGCCAATCCGAATGTGCTGCATGGGGCCTTGTGATAAACGTCCTGCGGATTTAGATATTGACAGGGCCAGTATCAGTAATAAAATTAGTTCAGGGCATAACTCCTTAAGCATGCACTTAGTAAATGTTTTACCAGATTGAATTAAATTAATAAAATGCTTCCAGTGAGGACCTGAAATCTTCTACCCTGCTTTTATTTGCCAAATTGGCTACTTAATCAAATGAATCAACCCTTTTTCTTATCTTTGCAAGTACTACCATCCCTTTTCCTTTTTTTTCTCCCTCACGTTTCAAACACTGATAATAACAATTATTAATGTCTTGTAGCACAGGGACATTCCTCTCTAGTCATTCATTTACCTCTGTTAAGAGTTTCTCTTAGGATTAAATAGTACGATTACTATTTCCACAGTATTTTGGTCATTAATGTACATATTTAAAGCAATATATTAAATTATATGCCTATTTTATCCCTTGCTAAATGTGGATTTTCTTTACCGAAACTGTTCTCTCTGACCTTCTACTTTGACTTTTTTTTCTTAAACCATCTTTCCTACAATGGTACCTACTTTGACACAGATGACACTCACTGAATAATATATGTGTTACATTCCAGAAGTTCTTTTTTAACCCAAAAGGTAGAGCATTGGCATGGCTACTGACATTGAAAGAGAAAATGAAGGTAAGGCTAAAAACAAAAGGACTTGTTAAAAGTCTGCTTAGGAGATATTTACCCTCAGCTTTTTCTCCCTCACTTCATATACCTGTACCACTGCTCCCTCCAGCTGAGCACTGGAGGTTTAGTTTCTATTTTTTTTTTTAGATGGAATCTTTCTCTGTCACCCAGGCTGGAGTTCCCTGACCTCGTAATCCACCTGCCTCTGCCTCCCAAAGTTCTGGGATTACAGGCGTGAGCCACACGCCTGGCAGAGGTTTAGTTTCCAAAAATGGTAAAATAGAGATTCCTTGGACTGAGGGACATAAGTCATAGCTGAGTGTGAGGCCTCTTACTCTGAAATTAGGCAAAGTTTACATTAATGACTGCCGAGATAAGCACCAGGATGGGGCAGGTGGAGGTGGGAGACACTAACATCAGTGGTTCTTCAATAAAAGAGACCAGCCAGATCACCTATAAAGATGACTACAATGCATCAGCCTTACCTCCAGACACCAAACTTCCGTCAACCCCACTTAAATATGAGCACAGAGACAAGAAGAGTAGATGTTTGAGGAAATGTTATAATAGGAAACAGAGAACAACTTAGAGGAAACAAAGGTTATCTAGAAAAAAGCAATTTAGAGGGAACAGGGATTATCCAGAAATTAAGAGAAACTCTAAAATATGCAAGTTAATATCCCCAGAAGAAATAAAAGAGGATACTGTATTCATGAAACAAGAATAGTATACTATATAAAAGGAATGTTCAGAGAACAAGAACTCTTAGAAATAAAAAATAAAGTGAAATAAAAATCTCAGAAGACCAGAGTATAGAATTGAAGAAATATCCAAGAAGGTAGAAGAAAAAGACAAAAAAAGAAAAAGTACCCTATGAAACAGCAGGATATTCCATAACTGAATTACAGGTCCACAGAGAAAAAGAGGCGAGAAAATAGAGAGGGTTGTAAAAAAATTAAGAAAACTTCCCAAAATGGAAAACATTAATTCTCAAAACAAAAGGACCCAGTGGATGAAAAACAGACCTACATCCTCACTAAGGCATTCATCACAAAATTGCAGAACCCTCAGGTTAAAAAGACAACCTTAAAACTGTCAGAAGAAAAAAATAAATAAAAGCTTTTTTAAGAAGGACTTCTAGAAAAGAAGCAGAAAAGCAATGATTTGTCAAAAGTGGCACAGAAAGCTAGATGACAAAAAGAAAAAACTTTAAGATTCTAAGAAAATTGATTTTCAACCTAGAATTTTGTATCTAACCACACTACCAGTTCAATAAAGGGGAAAAATGCAGACATTTTCAGACATACAAGTTCTTAGGAAACTTAACTTCCATGTAGTCTTCTATAGAATCTACCAAACTGAAGGAATTTATATAAAAATAGTAAGACATGGGCTACAATAAATAGGGATTCTAGACTAGTTACAGAAAGAAAGATCCCAAGAATAATCATGACAGGAGATGCCAAGATAACAGCTCTGCCACAAGCCTAGGAAGTAACTAGCTCAGAAAGGAGCAGCTGAGCTCTCAGGAGAGCTTTGTGAAGGAGAAGGATGCTGATTAGAATACCTAATGTGTTTGGATTTATTGAAACAGATGATTGCTCCATCAGAAGACAGTGCGGAGTTGAGTACTTAAAACCAAACAACTAATAAAACTGTTATAAGGAATTGACCATCTATGTTCATCAGGGATATGGGTCTGTAGTTTTCTTTTTTGGTTATGTCCTTTCCTGGTTTGGTATCAGGGTGATCAGTGCTGGCTTCAGAGAATGATTTAGGGAGGGTTCCCTCTTTCTCTATCTTGTGTAATAGTGTCAATAGGATTAGTACCAATTCTTCTTTGAATATCTGGCAGAATTCTGCTCTGGTCCTGGACTTTTTTTTCTTGTTGTTGATAATTTTTAAATTACCATTTCAATCTCGCTGCTTCTTATTTAACATACACAAGTTGATAAATGTGATATATCACATAAACAGAATTAAAAACCAAAATCATACAGTCATCTCAATAGATGCAGAAAAAGCATATGACAAAATCCAGCATCCCTTTATGTATCCCCAGTATGAAACCCACTTGATCATGGCAGATTATCTTTTTGATATGTTATTGGATTCAGTTAGCTGGTATTTTGTTAAGGATTTTAGCACCGATGTTAGTCAGGGATATTGCTTTATGATTGATTATAAGATCACAGAACTTGCAAGTTTGACAGAACCTCAGCCAGTAGTCAGCTCCAATGATGAGCACTACCATTTATTGAGAATTTATGATAATGCAAGATGCTGTACTGCAGATTTTAGGGTATCATGTCTGATTTTCACCACCCTGTTTAGCTAAGTTTGGTAGGCAGAATAATGGCTTCCCAAAGATGTCCGTGTCCTAATCCCCAGAACCTACAAATATGTGAGGCAAATGACAATTAAGGTTCTCGGCTCACCTGAGAATAGGGAGATTATCTTGGGTTATGCAGGTAAGCCCAGTGTAATTACAAGTGCTCTTAAAAGTGGAAGAGGGAGACAGAAAAGCAGATTAGAGTGATGGGTGAGAAAGACTCAGCCCATCATTGCTGGCTTTGAAGTTGAGGAAGGAATCAGGCAGCCTCCCAAAGCTGGAAGAGGCAAGTAAATGGATTCACCTTTAGAGCCTCTGATACCTATTTAAGCCATTAAGACTCATTTCTAACTTCTTTTTTTTTTTTTTTTTTTTGGAGACGGAGTCTCGCTCTGTCACCCAGGCTGGAGTGCAGTGATGCAATCTTGGCTCACTGCAACCTCCACCTCCCAGGTTCAAGCACTTCTCCTGCCTCAGCCTCCCAAGTAGCTGGAACTACAGGCGCATGCCACTGCACCCGGATAATTTTTGTATTTTTAGTAAAGATGGGGTTTCGCCGTGTTGGCTAGGCTGGTCTTGAACTCCTGACCTCAGGTGATCTGCTTGCTGTGGCCTCCCAAAGTACTGGAATTATAGGCATGAGCCATCGTGCCCGGCCTCATGTCCAGTTTCTAATCTCCAGAATCGTAAGATAATAAATGAATGTTGTTTTAAGCCATAAGGACCTGGTGATGTCACAGCAACACTGGGAAGCTAACACAGTGGTATTAATGCCTCCATTTTTCTGATAACAAAACTAAGTTTCACAGAGTGAGTAACTTCACAAAAACTATGGCTAAGTAACTGGCATGCCAGGACTAAAACCTAGGCCATTGCGACTCCAAGACCAGCCTCTTTCAACAGCAATAATAGTTGGCCTTTAAAGAACACCAACCAGGTAGAAAGTAGGCTCTGGTCTGTGCACTTTAATGTGGCCCCTTGTCACTCCTTACAGCAGCTTATGGGGAAGGTGGTGTCTGCTTTCATTTCTCAGAGGAAGAAATAAAGGCCGAGCATGGTGGAAACAGGATTTAAAGCTGTGCAGTGAGACTCCAGTGTTCACACGCTTAATCTCAACACCTCTGTGCTATCTCCTAGCAGTTTATGAATGAGAAACTGAGCCAAGATGTCTGACTCTCCCATGGTCACACATCAAGGTCTAGAACCCAGGTTACCTCCTGCCTCATCTAGGGCCTTGTCTTCTTGAAGAAAATACTTACTGTGGAAATACAGGTGAAAATGCCATATTAAACAAAGATACCAAGTAACAGCTCTAAGTAGACAATGATGCATTTGCTGTCTCCTCCTTGTTAGTGTAGTTTAATTTCCTGAGAAACTTTACACATACCTCAAATCTCTTCTGTCAGAGCTAATTGTGCAACTCCCAAGTAGCTATCCTGACTGTATTTTGTTACTTGAGCTCATTAACATACCCTTTTCCTTAGATGACACTTCTCGTTAGGTTAAATTAGTTAAAAGATGATCACTGTGGCTACATAGCTTCAGCAAGGGCAGAGATGTGCCACCGTCAGCCCTCTGGTTCCCCTCGACAGCCTCTGTGGAGACATACCCCAAGACATTTAAAAGGCTGTGTATCTTCTGTCACTCTTTATATACTATCTAAATCTTACCACACAAACAACACTTAGCATGCAAGTTAAACTGATTTAAATTTAAGCAAAATTGAGTGTCACCACATGTGCTTATGCCAGATCTGTATAATTCTTTTGAGGTTTTTGGAAACATGAACCAAGCCATTTATGCTTCATAGGAACAGATTATATCATTTGAAATCCTCAATAAAAATGCAGTCTCATATTCTACAGATGGGTGTCATTTAATTAAAATATGTATTTAAAATGCAAAGGGCTACATTAATTCCACGCTACGGCTGAGATTTTAATTGCACTCAAGTTAGGAAATTCTGAGTTAATGTTCCCCTGGCATCTCTCATTCAGCCTCTTAGAACAGATGTATTGTGATCCCAAGAGGATTTCAATATGTTTTCACATGCTGCACATGCAGGAATGGCTTTGAGATAGAAGGTGGCAGCATGATAGAAACAGGGGTTGATCCCAAGCAAGGGCAGGGAGTAGCGCAACCTGTGGCTGCCTTCCCTGTCCCCCAACTTCACCAGGCACCCCTGCTCGTCATTCACCGTAGTTGTGGCTTGCCTACTCTCCTAGATCAGGTGTCACAGAAAGGTTGTTGGGATATTCCCATTTTTGTTTTGGTGGTGGAGAGGGAAGGCATCTATAGTACTCCAAACTGTAAAAATACTTATAAATTTAAAAACCTGTGAATGCTGTTGTAAACAGTGCCACAGTGAACATACGTGTGCATGTGTCTTTATAATAGAATTATTTACAGTCCTTGGGGTATATACCCAGTAATCGGATGGCTGGGTCAAGTGGAATCTCTATTTCGAGGTCTTTGAGGAATTGCCACAGTGTCTTCCACAGTGGTTCAACTTCATGTCCTTTGTAGGGACATGGATGAATCTGGAAACCATCATTCTCAGCAAACTGACACAAGGACAGAAAACCAAACACTACGTGTTCTCACTCATAGGTGGGTGTTGAACAATGAGAACACATGGACATGGGGAGGGGAACATAACACACAGGAGTATGTTGAGGGGCGGGGGGCTGGGGAGGGACAGCGGGAGGCGGGAGGGATATCACTGGGAAAAATGGCTGACGTAGGTGATGGGGGGGATGGAGACAGCAAACCACCATAGCATGTGTATATCTACATAACGAGCCTGTAAGATCTGCACGTGTACCCCAGAACTTAAAGTACAATAAAAAAATCTGTGAATGCCTTTTAGTTTTAGAGTACATTTTAGGGTATACATCGGCCTCGCTTAAGTACTGTTGTAATGTAATACAGTGGAAAATCTATTCCACAGCACAACACAGACATTTTGAACCCTCCGGAATTTCTCTTTAGACTAAAGACAGCCCACAGGCAAAAGAAACGGCAGCACTCAGGGGTGTGTCTGACAAGTAAGGCGAAGTGACAAATAGATGTTGTGGGCACCAGAACCCCATGAAATAACTGCAGTGTGAAGGATCTGGGGGAAAGACTGGTTTTATGCTTAAATTATTAGAGAGTAATCCATGATATTAAAGTGTCAAAAAGAAAAGAAATGAGAAGAATTCCCATGAAAAGAGAGAATAATGTGAAATTGGCACTGAGCAAGAAAGGATCTGTTTCTTCATTCATTCTGTTACTTCAATTTTTCAAGCCTGCTCAGTGCCCAGGACTGTGTTAGGCATGGGGCACTGAGCGGTGACCATTAGATATGGGGTCACTTTGGGGATTACAACATAGTGGGGACATTATCTACGTAAGACCTGAGTTAAATCATGCAGAGGCTTTTGTTTGATTTTTAACATGGTTACCTAGGAAATACAGACAATTACGGAGAAAAGAAGAAAGGAGTAGTTTGTCTTAAAAGGATGAATGTTAAGAATGTTAAGTACAGAAATAGGGACGTGTCTTATATATTTTATGAGAATGTTTTTATTATGTATGTATGCCCTTGCGAAATCTTTTTAATTAAAATCTGCAAAGCTAATATGAGGTAATGTATGAGAAAGAACTTCAAGTTCTTAGAAAAGAGGCAGTATGTAAATCTTTGGGGAAGAAAGTAAATCCCAAACCTCCTTAGAAAAATCAACAAAATAACCAGTCATAGAACTCAGACCTCTGGGCTCCTTGTCTAGTTCATTATGTCAGAGTCACAACTTTATATTACAAAAGCCAACTAATTGAAGAACCAGGGTTTTATATATCCATATATAAATATATATATATATACACACATATACACTTTAAGTTGTGGGATATATGTGCAGAACGTGCAGGTGTGTTACATAGGTATACATGTGCCACTGTGGTTTGCTGCACCCATCAACCTGTCATCTCCATTAGGTATTTCTCTTAAAGCTCTCCCTCCCCTAACCCCCTACCCCTAACAGGCCCCAGTGTGTAATGTTCCCCTCCCTGTGTTCATGTGTTCTCATTGTTTAACTCTCACTTATGAGTGAGAACATGCAACGTTTGGTTTTCTGTTCCTGTGTTAGTTTTCTGAAAATGATGGTTTCGAGCTGCATCCATGTCCCTGCAAAAGACATGAACTCATCCTTTTTTATGGTTTTACAGTATTCCGTGGTGTATATGTGTCACCTTTTCTTTATATGGTCTATCATTGATGAGCATTTGGGTTGGTTCCAAGTCTTTGCTATTATGAATAGTGCTGCAATAAACATACATGTGTATTTGTCTTTATAGCAGAATAATTTATAATCCTTGGAGTATATACGCAGTAGTGGTATTGCTGGGTCAAATGGTATTTCTGGTTCTAGATCCTTGAAGAATTGCCGCACTGTCTTTCACAATGGTTGAGCTAATTTACACTTCCACTAACAGTGTAAAAGTGTTTCTGTTTCTCCACATACTCTCCAGCATCTGTTTCTTGACATTTTAATGATCACCATTCTAACTGGCATGAGATGGTTTCTCATTTTGGTTTTGATTTGCATTTCTCTAATGACCAGTGATGATGAGCTTTTTTTCATGTTTTTGTTGGGCACATAAATATCTTCTTTCTAGAAGTGTCTGTTCATATCCTTTGCCCACTTTTTGATGGGATTTTTTTTCTTGTAAATTAGTTTGTTATGATTTCTGTTCTTTTGCATTTGCTAAGGAGTGTTTTACTTCCAATTATATGGTCAATTTTAGAATAAATGCAATGTGGTGCTGAGAAGAATACATATTCTGTTGATTTGGGGTGGAGAGTTCCGTAGATGTCTATTAGGTCTGCTCAGTCCAGAGCTGACTTCAAGTCTTGCATATCCTTGTTAATTTTCTGTCTCACTGATCTGTCTAATATTGACAGTGGGGTGTTAAAGTTTCCCATTATTATTGTGTGGGAGTCTACGTCCCTTTGTAAGTCTCTAAGAACTTGCTTTATGAATCTGGGTGCTCCTATATTGGGTGCATATATATTTAGGATAGTTAGCTTTTCTTGTTGGATTGATTCCCTTACCATTATATAATGCCCTTCTTTGACTTTTCTGATCTTTGCTGGTATAAAGTCTGTTTTATCAGAGACCAGGATTGCAACCCCTGCTTTTTTTTTCCTTTTTTTTTTTTTTTTTTTTTTTTTTTTGCTTTTCATCTGCTTAGTAAATCTTTCATCCCATTATTTTGAGCCTATGTGCATCTTTGCACATGAGATGGGTTTCCTGAATACAGCACTCTGATTGGTCTTGACTCTTTATCCAATTTGCCAATCTATGTCTTTTGATTGGGGCATTTAGCCCATTTACATTTAAGGTTAATATTGTTATGTGTGAATTTGATCCTGTCCTTATGATGCTAGCTGGTTATTTTGCCCCTTAGTTGATGCAGTTTCTTCATAGTGTCAATGGTCTTTACAATTTGGTATGTTTTTGCAATGGCTGGTACTGACTGTTCCTTTCCATGTTTAGTGCTTCCTTCAGGAGCTCTTGTAAAGCAAACCTGGTGGTGACAAAAATCTCTCAGCAGTTGCTTGTCTGTCTGTAAAGGATTCTATTTCTCCTTCACTTATGAAGCTTAGTTTGACTGGATATGAAATTCTGGGTTGGAAATTATTTTCTTTAAGGATGTTGAATATTGTCCCCCCGCCCTTCTGCCTTGTACGGTTTCTGCAGAGAAATCCATTGTGAGTCTGATGGGCTTCCCTTTGTGGATAACCCGACCTTTCTCTCTGACTGCCCTTAACATTTTTCCTTCATCTCAACCCTGGTGAATCTGATGATTATGTGTCTTGGGGTTGCTCTTCTTGAGGGGTATTTTTGTGGTGGTCTCTGCATTTCCTGAATTAGGATGTTGGCCTGTCTTGCTAGGTTGAGGAAGTTCTCCTGGATGATGTTCTGAAGCGTGTTTTCCAACTTGGTTCCATTCTCCCCATCACTTTCAGGCATACCAATCAAACGTAGGTTTGGTCTTTTCACACAGTCCCATATTCTTGGAGGCTTTGTTCTTTCCTTTTGATTATTATTTCTCTAATCTTGTCTTCACACTTTATTTCATTAAGTTGATCTTCGGTCTCTGATATCCTTTCTTCTGCTTGATCGATTCAGCTATTGATACTTGTGTATGCTTCACAGAGTTCTTGTGCTGTGTTTTTCAGCTTCATCAGGTCATTTATGTTCTTCTCTAAACTGGTTATTCTAGTTAGCAATTCATCTAACCTTTCTTCAAAGTTCTTAGCTTCCTTGCATTAGGTTAGAACATGCTCCTTTAGCTCAGAGGAGTTTATTACTCATCTTCTGAAGCCTATTTCTGTTAATTCGTGAAACTCATTCTCCATCCAGGTTTGCTCTCTTGCTGGTGAGGAGTTGTGATCCTTTGGAGGAGAAGAGGTATTCTGGTTTGGGGAATTTTCAGCGTTTTTGCACTGGTTTCCTTATCTTCATGGATTTTATCTACCTCTGGTCTTTGATGTTGGTGACCTTTGGATGGAGTTTCTGTGTGGACATCCTTTTTTATTTTAATGCTATTCCTTTCTATTTGTTAGTTTTCCCTCTGACAGTCAGGCCCCTCTGCTGCAGGTCTGCTGGAGTTTGGTGGAGGTCCACTCCAGACCCTGTCTGCCTGAGTATCACCAGCAGAGGCTGTAGAACTGCAACAATTGCTGCCTGTTCCTTCCTTTGGAAGCTTCATCCCAGAGGGGCACCTGCCAGATGTGCTCTCCTGTATAACCTGTCAACCTCTGCTGGGAGGTACCTCCCAGTCAGGAGGCACAGGGGTCAAGGACCCACTTGAGGGGGTAGTCTGTCCTTTAGCAGAGCCCGAGTGCTGTGCTGAGAGATCCACTGCTCTCTTTAGAGCTGGCAGGCAGCAACGTTTAAGTCTGCCGAAGCTGCACCCACAGCTGCCCCTTCCCTCAGGTGCTCTGTCCCAGGGAGATGGGAGTTTATTTATAAGCACCTGAGTGGGGCTGCTGCCTTTCTTTCAGAGATGCTCTGCCCAGAGAGGAGGAATCTACAGAGACAGTCTGGTTACAGTGGCTTTGCTGAGCTGCCATGGGCTCTGCCCAATCTGAACTTCCCGGCAGTTTCATTTACACTGTGAGGGGAAAACCGCCTACTCAAGCCTCAGTAATAGTGGACGCCCCTCCCCCCCGACCAAGCTTGAATATCTCAGGTGGACTTGAGACTGCTATGCTGGCAGTGAGAATTTCAAGCCAGTGGATCTTAGCTTGCTGGGCTCTGTGGGGGTGGGATCCACTGAGCTAGACCACTTGGCTTCCTGGCTTCATCCCCCTTTCCAGGGCAGTGAATGCTTCTGTCTTGCTGGTGTCCCAGGCACCATGAGGGTATGAAAAAAAAAAAAAAAACCTCTTGTAGCTAGCTTAGGGTCTGCCCAAACAGCCACCCAGTTTTGTGCTTAAAATCCAGGGCCCTGGTGGTGTAGGCACCCGAGGGAATCTCCTGTTCTGTGGGTTGCAAAGACAGTGGAGAAAACATAGTATGTGGGCTGGAATGCGTTGTTCCTCATGGTACAGTCCCTCACACCTTCCCTTGGCTAAGGGAGGAAGTTCCCCAATCCCTTGCGCCTCCTGGATGAGGCGACTCCCACCCTGCTCCTGCTTGCCCTCTGTTGGGCTGCACCAACTGTCTAACCAGTCCCAATGAGATGAGCCCAGTACCTCGGTTGGAAATGCAGAGATCACCCGCCTTCTGCATTGATCTCACTGGGAGCTGCAGACCAGAGCTGTTCCTATTTGGCCATCTTGCCAGTCATCCTTCTCTTGGGTTTTTAAACTTCATTTTATCAGCATAGGCTTCACTGCTTCAATATGGTGAGCTATAGAGCGAACAGTGACCACCAGGAAACTGCAGCTTCCAAACAGCCTTCCCCCGCCCTGCCTTCCTTTTCTTCATCTACTCACTCTCAGGCTGAAAATGATTCCCAAATTGCTTCTAAGTCTTTCAGAAATGACTTCTTGGTGAAAAACCCGCAGAAAAGCTGGTTAAAGACTGAAGAGAGAACCTCAGCCCTAACTGTAGAGTCTTTGTGAGATATAAAGGTTATAAACTCCAGAGAAATGAAATACCATTATGTGCATCAGACTCCCAGGCTTGTCTTTCTGATTCTGCTGGGGTAGAGAAGGTTTAGAGGACCTTGACAAATGGAGAAAAATCTAATCATCAGGGTTAATGTACAGGACTTGACGAGTAAGAGTTGATTTCTCTTCATTATGAAGGCCAGTAGGGCTTTCAGAGTTGTTGGGTTTTTTTAAGGAATATTCCCAGCTCCTTGAACCTGGGCTCTTATAAGAATATGTCGGGTGTAGGGGCGGGAAATATATACATATACATATACATATATATATGCACACACACACACACAACATATATATAATTTTATATGATTATATAAGAATACGTATTATGTAATAAGAATATTCTTAGAATATTCAAATATATATACATAAATATATATTTTCTTATAGAATATTGTCTTGCCTCTTATTTTTTATTAAATAGATTTTTCTATAAAAAGGCGAATTTTCTTAAGGCAGGATGTTTGCAGAAAGTAATGGAAAGCAAACCTTTTTAAAAGGAGTAGTTGCCTCCTCAAAAGTGCTCATTTCCATGTGAAATTTATGCCTTCCTACAGAGGCAGTGAGAGCACCCCAGGCAGTTGGAAGGAGACAGTTCATTACTGGTTAGTGTACATACACCATGAAGGACATTAATTCACAAAATGAAAAACTAATAGAGTGTTTAGCTGGCTCTTTATCACCAGTGGCAGTCTGCACTGTCTCCATCATTAGTGTTTACTGAACTGATGGAGTCCGCAGTCAGGCCTGCCTATCACAGCTCATCTCAGATGAGTTTACACCACTTTCGGGGTTTTACTCGTCATCCCTCCTCACTTCTTTGAAATGAGGAATCCAGGCGTATTAAGGAAGCTATGAAGTTATTGTGTTCATTTTTAAATTTTCTTCCCATTCTCCTTGACTTTCTGATATCCCCAAAACCTTTCTAGCCCTAATACATTTGTATCTTACACTGTAGACATCCCGCAGCCTCTTTCTGAGTTGATTAGAAAGCTAACATCTTTACTCCCATTTTGCAGATGGAAAAACTGAAGTGTAAAAGGTATGAACTACACTTAGCCAGTGACAGAGCTGGGATATTAACCCAAGAGCTATGTTACTTTTCTTAAACTAACAAGAAATTTTATCCTGCTTCTTTTTCTCCTTATAGTCACTATTTTCCATTCCTTCAGTACGTGTCATGTAGATGATTAGTCTGTCTACTGTATGATTTCTACTTTCTCATGTGACAGAAATATTTTTACTAATCAAATATTTGATCAGTACAAAGCAAAGGTGCATTTCTTCTAAAAATCTATTTCGGTGATTCTTGGACATTCTTTAATTTTCTGGATTAGAAAATTCTTTACTTACCTTCCTTATCATTTAAGTTGTTTTCTTAACTAATAAAATAGGAAGCCGGGTGTGGTGGCTCACACCTGTAATCCCAGCACTTTGGAAGGTGGTGGCAGGCAGATAATGAGGTCAGGAGATTGAGATCATCCTGGCTAACATGGTGAAACCCCATCTCTACTAAAAATACAAAAAATTAGCTGGGTGTGGTGGCGTGCACCTGTAGTCCCAGCTACTCAGGAAGCTGAAGCAGGAGAATCACTTGAACCTGGGAGGCGGAGGTTGCAGTGAGCCGAAATCATGCCACTGTACACCAGCCTGGGCGACAGAGAGAGGCTGTCTCAAAAAAATGAAAAAAAAAATAGGTATGATGTCATTTTAACAAACTTGAAATATCAGAATTGCTTCATTAAGTTAAAAGTAAGTTTAAAAATATAGTGTGGTAGGATATGCAAAGAGAGGATTGTCTGCATGCCTTTATATTGAAATAAAGCAGTGCTTAGATAAATACTGCAAATGCAAAAACCCAGGGAGTGTTACTCTCTATATTAGAGAATTTCTGGTAATTTTGTGTGTTGGGGGATTTTGAGTTATAGAGCATGAAGAAGTGCTGAAAGTGGTCTTACTTGGGAAAGGAAATTTGGCTTCCCTGTTTTTGCCTTTGACCTCTGACCCCCTCCCGGTGTGTTCTGGGGAATTTTTCCCACAGAAATTAAAGAAAATCAGTGGTGCACTATCTTATGGGGACATTAGAGAACATATTTATTTATTCAGTAAGTATTTGTAGATCAGTTCAGTTTAAGAAATAACACATTACCAGCTATGTGCTAGGCCATAGGGGCATGGATAAACAAGACCCAGCCTCTGCCTACAGGGAGTTTAAAAGTCATGGCAAATACAGGCATGAAAGTAATTACCTCATAATGTGATTTGGCGACTATGGGAAAAGCACAACACATAATTGGAGTATATGAAGTATGCATCTTAAGAGGAATGTAAGTATCAAGGAAGGCTTTCTGGAGAAGATGGTGCCTGATCTGTGTCTTGAAGGATAAATAGTAATTCGCTAGACAAAGAGGGGTCATTTATTATTTTATATTGTTATTATAGAAGTCATATTATGGAGGGTAAACTAACGGAAGAAAGGAAAGAAAAGGCTATGAAGTGAAAGAAAATATGGTGAGTTCAGGTTAACTCACATACCCAGTAGGGCTAGATTGCAGGGCTCGCTATAGGGGCGGAGCAACAAGTAACGAAGCAAGAGATGTGGGCAAGGCCAGTTGAGACTTTGGGTGGAGGACACTGTCAAGCTACTAAAAGATTTTAGACATAAAAGAGACATGATCAGATGGTGTTTTGGAATTACTTCTCCAGTAAGAATACAGGGGAATGAATTGGAAAAGAATAATTCTTGAGGCAAGAGATTATTTAGAAACCTAATGCACTAACATGGATGATAGATGGCAAAGGATTTGTCTTAGTCTGTTTTGTGCTGCTATGACATAGTACCTGAGGCTGGCTAATTTATAAAGAACCGAGATTTATTTCATATCGTTCTGGAGGATGGGAAGTTTCAAATGGACGGCACTGCATCTGGCAACTGCCTTCCTGTTGTGTCATCCTGTGGTGGAAGGTGGAAGGCAGAAGATGAAAAGGCAAGAGAGAAAGTGGGGGCAGCAAACTCAGCCTTTTCATAACTGACCCATTCCTGCTATAATGGCCTTAATCCATTCATGACAGTAGAACCCTCAGGCCTAGTCACCTCTTAAAGGTCGAACCTCTTAACATTGCTGCATTGGAGATTAAATTTTCAGCCCATGCTTTTCAAGGGACACATTTAAATCTTAGCTGGCTGTACCAAGGCAGAGATAGTGGGGTTGGATTCAAGAGATATTAAGAAAGAATGATATAGAGAGTACAAGAAACAGGGGCATCAGAGGTATTTCCAAGTTCTTTGTACAACTGGGCACACTATGGCTATATTAAGCACTGTGCTAGGATACAAAATCATCTGTGCCAAGTAGAGCCATATGTTAAAATGGCATTTATTAAAATGAAACTTGACCTGTACATCACAGATGTGTAATACAGCTTAATGCTAAATACAACTAAAGAAAACTATCCAAATTATTTAGTTGAACTAGAACTTTATAAAGTTTTCCTTAGGAGATACTGTTGATTCATAGAAGTCTCTTCCAGTATAAAGACATTTGTAGTAATGTTATTTGATCTGTAGTACACAAATCTAATCTTAGCTATTATTCTCTAGACACACACAAGGGTTCTGTTTTGGGGTTAACAGGCAGAATTATAAGCAGCTAAACAACCTAAAAGAGTTCAAACACAAAGACAAAAAAAGTAATTCTCACCTGGAGCGATAAGCTTTTGAATGTCCCTGAAGTAACTGAGCTCGTTAGTAGTCCTTGTGAATGGTTTACTGAAGGTAAAAGTTGATGTTACTAACTGAAATCAAATTATAGAATTCTCTGTAAGTTTCACTGAGAATTGAATCTATTGATTTTGCAAGTAATTATCAACATCTTTGCTGTATGTATAAGGCTTTCACCTCAAATTATGGCAAAGCACCAGATGGACCATTTGCAGCAACCAAGTAAATTCAAGCCCTGTATAAATTCCTTTACCTTTGTTTTTTTTTTTTTTTTTTTGAATTCTGTATCTCATATAGAGGAAAATGCAAATATTTATCCACCATCCTTGTTTATAAGTACAGTATAAGAAATGTTTTTGGTAATTCACCTCTCTGAGAAGTTAGAAAAAATATTCAAATGAAGATTGAAATAAATGAAGATGAAAGAAGCAAGTGAAATTTTCATAAAGTTATACTATTCACTTAGTGAGATATAGGGTCTGGATCATGCTTTCTTGATGTAAATGATGACACTGACACAGGGATAGTAAGGATGGTTTCAATTAGCTTGATATTTCCAGAAGTATTCAGCCAAACTAGAATGATACATAAGTACTTGGCTCATCTTCTGGATGATTTTTCTTCTTTTCTTCTCAAGAGGGAAACGCATGGAGATCCAACATTTTGTGCATAATTCTGACCAAACGGAAGAATTCACTGGGAAATTCAAAATCGCAATAATCTTTAGAGGATATGTTATATCATGTTGAAATTTACACAGCAAAGAAAGTAAACACTAGGCATAGCTAGATGTTTAGTTTTCAGAAAGTTAAATTTTTGAACATATGATCTCATGAATAGAGCATATCAAAAGGTATGTAATTTATGATGAGGGGTGGGAGATTATACAGCATAAGATTTGAACTATAAAATGCTTAGTAATTTTAATAGCAAACATTCTAAAGGTGTATTCTAAAATACACACACACACACACACACATTGTTCACTTTTACAATAACCCAAGAAGTAGATACCATAATCTTTATTTTTACAAACTGGGAAACTGAGTCACAGATTAAAATCACTCAAACAAGGACACACTGCTATTAAATGGTGAAGCCAACATTCGAACCTATTTAGTATGCCTTTACAGCCTGTACTTTTCACCACCACACAATCGGAAGAAGATGTATTTAAAAATGAAAGAAAAGCCTTGCAATCAATCACAGATGAGTGCACATAGCAAACACACAAAATGTCCAGTGGACCCATAGGTACAGTGTTGGGGAGGCTAAAGCCCAGAATGACTTAATGGTCATCAGAGATGCTAAGGACAACAAAATGCGGTGTGTGGCTATGTGTAGGCACAAAGAGAACATGAAACAGGTCGGTCCACAGATGAGTGAAGTGGTGAATATAATGTTAAGAAAAAGCAGAACAACTCTAACTTCTCTTTTGTTTCTCTTATTTAGAAAGGGGCCTTTTCAAATGTAAGGATAAGACAAATTGTGCTAAGAAACAGCTGTGAGGAAAGCATCAGCTGGCATGTGGCTTCTTTAGACTAAACTCAAATAGATCAAATCTGAGGGTGTTAAGGAAATTTGCTGAATTTGAGAAATTGTTGAGCACTAAAGGTGACAGAACACCCAGGTTACAGCAGATATTCCTATTCATAAGACAGAGTGAAGAAGAAATTCTGGAAACTACAGACTAATGTGAGACAATGATCCAATATGATAGTTAGCACATGGAAAAGGATATGATGAGTGCCAGGAGCCAACATGGTTCACAAGAGGGAGAAAAATTATCATAGGTGCCCAAGGGCTACTGAAAGAAACTGGACAGTTCTTGTCATGGAAGGAACAGGGGTGCTACGCATATATCCTTATAGTTACCAATCAGAGACCAAGTCTTGCCACAGTCTCAAATACCTTTGTTTAGTTACAAGTTGGTATGAATACATACATATATATATATATTTTTTGTTTTGTTTTGTTTTGAGACGGAGTTTTGCTCTTGTTACCCAGGCGAATGGCGCGTGGATCGTGCAATGGCGCGATCTCAGCTCACCGCAACCTCCACCTCCTGGGTTCAAGCAATTCTCCCACCTCAGCCTCCCAAGTAGCCAGGACTACAGGCGCGTACCACCATGCCCAGCTAATTTTTGTATTTTTAGTAGAGACGGGGTTTCACCATGTTGACCAGGATGGTCTCGATCTCTTGACCTCATGATCCACCCGCCTCTGCCTCCCAAAGTGCTGGGATTACAGGCGTGAGCCACCGCACCCGGCTGAAATATATATATATTTTTAACTTAGCTCTTATGTCCTAACAAAATTACCAGTATCAGCCTAGAGTTTCTCTGAAAATCAAATCTGACTTAATCCAGCAAGGGAACACGTAAAACTTCAAGTTTCAAGTGAATGTTCTGATGAATGAGCCTAAGAACAAAGAGAGCTCTAGGCTTTTCTGCCTCAATAGGTGGTTCCTTCTCAATTTCATACATTTAACCGAATTGCCGAAGGTTTGCTTGAGGGTTGGCTATCTAACCTAAGGAGCCCAGAAGTTGTAACGCACTGAGCATACTCATGGGCATGGACTTTGGAAGATACATTCAGCCTTAAGCTGAAGCTTTTGCAGAATAATGGAAAGCAGCTCCAAATTGAGTGACCTTGCTAAGAAGTCTGCTTTGATGAGGTCTACATCTTTAATCTGAGATTCTAGAAAACAGTAGTGAAACCCATGGCATACTTTTCTGAAAAATTAGAAAGTAAAATAGTCCTGTGAAACATTTTCTGAAGCGAAGGCTGAATCTACTTTGCAAGGGAATCTTGTATGTGTTGTTGAGAATAAGCAATTCCTAACGTGTTCAGTATTCACTAAATACAAAAAAAAAAGATACAAGAGTTTATATGGCAAAAATAATGAAGAGAAGGGAGAAAGCAAATCACTTGCTTCCAAATAAATATGATTTATATAGATTTTCCTACCACTCGTCCTCAGTGTACAGGAAGTGTGCCATATTTTAAATGTTTGACTTTTATGCCTGCCTTGGCTAGCAACTGGAGAGTGGAGTGTAGGAGGAACTTGTTTGCTGTGACCAAATCCTTCCTTTCCAAAGATAGTGGTTTGTGAGCAGCTGGTTTTTTGTTTGCTTTGAGTTGGTTTCGGTTTTTGTTGTTGTTGTTGGGGTTGTTGTTTTTAGCAGCATAATCCTTTCTTCCAGCAGAATTTTACTGTAAAATCTTAACTGGGTAACAAGTTAAAGTGGAGCCTCTCTGATTAAGGAAGCAGAGAGGGCAAGACAGAGAGAATGGAGGTTGAGAAATGTTAAATTGAATTAAGTTTGGCCCAAAGCTGCCTCTGTACCTGTTTTAAGTTTGACCTAAAGACTTCTTTTAGCATAGTGACCTGTGACCCAACTTGATTTGTATACAGACTGGAACCTACTCTTGTAACAGGTAACTGGGTCTCAGCCAATCACAGCAGCCCAGCTTTAGTCAGTGACAGGCAGCTAGCTCCTCAACCCAGGTTCAAATGAGGCAAACACTGAGCTGTAACTGAGTGTGCGGCCTTTGTACATCACTTCTGTTCCATGTCGCTTCCTTTTCTCTGGCCATAAATATAATCTGCACGTGTGGTAGAGCAGAGCATTCTGAACCATTTGTGGTCTGGGCTGCTGTACTATTCTAGAATCACAAATAAAAGCCAGTAAAGATCTACATTTGTTGTAATTTAGTCTTTTAACAGAGATTAGGAACTCTGTAGTGCACGTTCCAAAAATCCTTGCTTTAGAGGTTGCAGCATTGCATTAAAGGTGGCTCAGAGATTCTTGGTGACCCTTTATCTCACTCCTTCCTGCTCTGGTGTTCTCTGAGATTTCAGGTGCCAGAGTGAGACAAAAATATCTCAGGAGTAGAAGGTTACATTCATTCAACAAGGCTCAGTTGGGAAAATAGAAACCATTTTAGGTATTTCAAGCAAGAAGGAACTTAATATAGGGAATGAGATGTTTTGGAAATTGCTGAAAGGGCTTAGACAGCAGTTGGAAGGGTACAAAAAGCAAGAAATCTAGCTGCTGCCTTTCAGGAAGATCAGGAAATGCAGCCGGGATTTCATCTTTCTGCTGCCAGGAAGCAGCTGTCTGCAGGAGCTCTTCTGGAAGCCGCTGAAAGCTTCTGATTGGCCAGCTGCCTGAGCATGTTTCTGCCACTGTAAGAAGAGAATCCTGCCTTCCCTTTCTTTTTGACTTACACATCTTTGGGGAGTATCTCTCAGTGGCAGAATCCACACCCAAAACCCCTTCTGGCAAGAAGTTGTAAATGTTCCTGTACTTCCAGGAAAGCAGCTAGAGGTGACGCTGAGTTGACAACAGACAAGAGCACAAGGGTATTTTCCCATTTCACTCTCTACAGTAAATTTAGTCTAGAGTAATAGGAAGGTAAACATATTTCCCAGACAGTAGATAAAATAACAAGACTCCTGTGGTAGTAAACATAAAAAGCATCTTTCCAAAATAATCCTGATTCAGCTGTTTTAAGCCTTAATGGAAAACCTGATTGTCAGTGTTTTTATGTGCATATCAAAATAATTTATAACCCAATTTCTGTTTCTTCAGGTGAAAATAACACAATTTCTATCATTTCGGGTCAGAACTTCATAGGTATCATAATGGCTCTTTAGATTCAGAATCATTACCATCTTAGCTTTTCCAGCAGGAATCACACTCACGTAATCTTCCCTTCTCATGGTGCTTCTTTGGCACAAAGGAAATAAACTGTGGACAGGAAATAAATGCTGACTCCAGGCCCTGTTTGAGTAAGGCAGACATGATCTCTCAATCACATGAACAATTTTAAGACTTTGGTGAATATTCTTTGAATTCCTAAAATAACCCCAGTTCCCTTTGTTAAAGAACCTAGCTTGGCAGACATCTTTTCCTTGGAAGGGGAAGTCCCTGTCATTCCTCAAAATAATGTTAAAAACACTGCCTTCTATCTCCTTCCAAGCTGCTCCTCAACATCATTCCTGGGTTTCCTACCAATCTACCACCTACCTCATGCCTCCTTGAAAGGCCATCTCTACCACTGAACTGGTGACTCTGGAGAAAGGCATTCTCCCCTTCTTATGTATGAAAAGATAAAATGTGAACCTGCCCTCTGCCTTAATCCCTTTTCTCTCCTGTGTGTTTTCACTGATTTGGACATTGCCAGAATCCTGTGCTGTTCTCATATTTCTATGATTCCTTATTTTAAGTTCAAAATGTCATGGTCATGATCTTTACCCAGTGTATATGTTTAATGTATTAATGTGTCATTTTCTTTCTGGCCATTAGTCCCATGGACAACTAGGCCCACAGATCTCAGATTTCTTGCAAGGTTTTTCCAGGAGTAAGGGAATGAGTCTAGGAATCTCACTCTTCCAGGATCCTCACCAGGAGCTTCCACAACGATCACTTTGATTTGCTGAGCACTTACTAGGTGCCGATTATTGTTCTAAAGGTTTTATGTGTTTTATCTTGTTGAATCCTTACGATGATCCTCTGAGGCTGAAGATCTGTCACTTTGACATACAGGTTTACCGATTTGCCCGAGGTTATCCAGTTACTCAGTGGTTGAATCATCATGTAAACACTACTTTCCAGGCCAATCAAAAAGAAATGGTTGTCAATCCAGACGAAATGTTGTGCGTAGGAATTTGGTTCTTAGTTAATAGAATACTCATATCCTTTTACTGAGAGAAAGGTATTTAGATTTTGAGGTAGTATCCTGAAATATAATCAACTGACAGAGAAATGACTGCTTCTCAGTAAGTAAGTATAGCTTACTCTCAACTGGCATAAACACAGATTATTAATCTTTTACTTTTAAAAAAATTGATTCTGAGGCCGGGCGCAGTGGCTCAAGCCTGTAATCCCAGCACTTTGGGAGGCCGAGGCGGGTGGATCACGAGGTCAAGAGATCGAGACCATCATGGTCAATACGGTGAAACCCCATCTCTACTAAAAATACAAAAAATTAGCTGGGCACGGTGGTGCGTGCCTGTAATCCCAACTACTCAGGAGGCTGAGGCAGGAGAATTGCCTGAACCCAGGAGGCGGAGGTTGCGGTGAGCCGAGATCACGCCATTGCACTCCAGCCTGGGTAACAAGAGCGAAACTCCGTCTCAAAAAAAAGAAAAAAAAAATTGATTCTGGAAGCATCTATATGAACTGTTAATTATTCTAGGGATTATCTGGCAAAACTGGAACAGGTATATGAATAGTATTCAGGTGTTACTAATGTATACAGATGGAAATATAGTTGTATATTATTAACCTTCACAAGGCATTTGTCAATATGTGTATCACACCAGCTCATCAATTCAGCCTGCACAGGGACTATCTGACACCACAGAGATTAAAGGAGAGGTACTTAACTATTATCTTTGCCACATGCTAAGAAGTGGCCACACTTGTCCTACTGAGTAGAAATTGTCTTAGCAAGATTTATACCTGCAAAGTCTGTAGCATGTGTCACAAAGTTAATTCTCTATCTCTTTTTTACTTCTAACATGCTTCAGAGGAGTCCCCACCAATTACACGGATAGTCATGGTGATGATCTATGTGCTTGATGGCAGGGTCAGCTTCTTCCAGATAAATCAGTTGTCCAGACGTTATCCACATGGCAGTAGGATCAGAGTGGCCATGACTGCTAAGATTCTGCCTGTTTTCCTCTGCAGTCTTGGTGGCTCTCAGGTTTTGCCATTAAATGTGTAAAGCTAGGGTCATTATTTCAGTCCCCACATAAAACTGTAGACAGAGTAAAAAATACTGGATTTTTAATTTACAAGAACAAACAACCCTATTAAAAAGTGGGCAAAGGACATGAACAGATTTTTTTTGAAAGACATACATGCATTCAACAAGAAAAAAAAAGCTAAATATCACTGATCATTAGAGAAATGCAAATGAAAACCCCAATGAGATACCATCTCACACCAGTCAGAATAGTTATTATTAAAAAGTCAAGAAAATAACAAATGCTGGCAAGGAGTGTACATTAGTTCAACCATTGAGCAAAGCAGGGTGGTGATTCCTCAAAGGGCTAAAAACAGAACTACTGTTCTATCCAGAAATCCCATTACTGGGTATATATCCAAAGGAATATAAAGAGTTCTACAATAAAGATATATGCATGCAAATATTCATTGCAGCACTGTTCACAATAGCAAAGACATGGAATCAACCTAAATGCCCATCAATGACAGATAGGATAAAAAGAATGTGGTACATATACACCATAGTACACCATGCAGCCATAAAAAAGAACAAGATCATGTCTTTTGCGGGAACATGGATGGAGCTGGAGACAATTATCTTTAACAAATGAATGCAGGAACAGAAAACAAATATCACGTGTTCTTACTTATGAGTGGAAGCTAAATGATGAGACCTCATGGACACAGAAGGGAACAATAGACTCTGAGGCCTGCTTGAGGGTGAGAGGAGGGAGAGGATCAGAAAAAAATAACTATTGGGTATTAGGCTTATGCCTAGGTGACAAAATAATCTGTACAACAAACCCGCATGACACAAATTTACCTGTATAACAAGACTGCACGTGTACCCTTCAACCTAAAATAAAGGTTTAAATTAAAAAGGTACTGGGTTTTGGTTATTAATTCAACACCTTTAGTGAGGAGGAAGAAGAGGAAGAGGAATTGCCATGTATTAGCAATTGTGTGTCAAATCTGTTCCAAGTCTTTATATATTTTCTCATTTAATCATCAGAATCCTGTGAATTAGGTAGGATGATCCTCCTTTCACAGGTGGGGAATCTGTTATAGAGAACTTCTTCCAAATAGTATAATATATAAGAAAGTCAGAAATATGAACACAGATCAGTCCACCTCCAAAGGGCCACCTTCCTGTTCACCATACTTGATACTTACCTGCTGGTTTCAGAAAACACATTATATGTTGAGGATACAAAGATAAAAGTGAGGTTGTACCTGCTATTGGTTAAAAAGTCTGCTAGTCTGTTCTTGCACTATTAAAAAATACCTGAGACTGGGTAATTTGTAAGAAAACAGGTTTAATTGGCTCATGATTCTGCAGGCTGTATAGAAAGCACAGCACCAGCATCTGCTTCTGGAGAGTTCTCAGGAAGCTTCCAATCATGGCAGAAGGAAAAGGGGAGCAAGTATATCACATGGTAGGAGCAAGAGGCAGGAGATTCACACACTTTAAACAACCAGATCTTGTGAGAACTCATTCACTATTGTGAGGATGACACCAAGCCCTAAGGGATCCTTCCCTATGACCCAAACATCTCCCACTAGGCCCCACCTCCAACAATGGGAATTACATTTCAGCATGAGGTTTCGAGAAGACACATATCCAAACTATATCAAGAAGGTAATGAATATTTCAACTTAAATCCAAATTTGTGAGTGATGCAGCTGCATCAAAAAGAAACCGATGAAATAAAGCAACTGGAAAAAGTTAAGCTGAAGAGGAACTCCATCTGGGACTTCCAGTTAACTTATTTAGTTCTATCCCTACTTAACTTGCTGTGTCATATTGGGAAGTGTGCTTTATTTCTGTCTGGTTCAGTTTCATCATTGTAAATGGTCCTAATGTTTCCAATTTACCCCAGTGAATAAGCCATTCCCTAAGGCTCTTTGGAAGATTTACAAATGCTTACACTACAAGCATCCTATTTGAACACATAGACAAATGTTATCTTTCTGCTGTGTAATATTTTTGCCTCTACAATTCCCCAAAGCTTAAATCTGTGTCCCTTATTCATCCAAAATACCTGGTTAAGTATTTGTTAACACCTTTAGTTGCTCTTTGATGCAGGGTTTTACAGAAATACAAAAGGCTTACAAAGTCCATGGAAATCTAATATAGCACCGCAATAGTGCTTTTCAACAGAAGAACAGGAGCTGTTCTTTAGCCTCCACTCCCCTACCCACCCTGTTTCTCTTTCATATCCGGCAGGAGCTGAATTGGCCACACCATATGCCTTTTTAGCAGATGATGATTTTTTTTACCAAGCCTTAGGGAGGATTATTTGGAATAATGGAAAAATCTATCTTAATATTTCTCCCCAGGACTGAAAGAGACTGAGGTCTGTACTATCAATCACAAGGTATAAAAATCATGTGTCTATGCTGGTTTGCACTGTATGCAGATAGGACCCCAAAGCTAAACGTCCTGGGGGACCTGGGGCTTGCTCAGCCTTGTCATCAAGCACTGTTTCCTGAGTAACCAGATGCAATTTTGTCGCTACAGAGCTGTGCAGTGTGTAGTGTGTACTGTTGGCTCAGTACTGGCCTCATATCCCATGGTAGCCTAAGGGAACGACTATCCTTTTCTACTTTGGCTCTTATTTTTGTTCTGCTAATCAGAATGGGCCTTCCATGAATCTCCTCTGTTCCTTCTATCTAGTTTAATATTTGGAATAATTCTTCCATTTCACATGCTCGTACCCTTCCTGGAGCTTCAGTTTCTTACCCTGAAACAGAATAATGTTCCAGGCGAATGAACTATTTGGAAGACATTAAGGTAAAGGCATTGTGGAAACATAATGAAAAAAAAAAGATTATAAGACTTTTTGATTTGTTCTTAACTTGAAGATAAAATTCAACAAACATTATCAGCAGTCTACTGAGGGTAAGGAAGAGCTACACACTGAGAGATTCCAGGAAGAAGTAGTTATTGTTTTTGTTATCACAGATCTCACAAGCTACTAAGGAATGCTGTGGGCACATACAGTGCAAGATGAAATGTGCTGAGTCTGTAGGAGAGAGGCAGAGTGCTACTGGAGTTCGAAGGATGGCCCTTAGCTTTGTTGCAGGCACAGTGCGAGGTGCCGCATCTCCCATTTGCTCCTCACAGCAACTCTCTAAGTTATGTTGAGGAAAACGAGACTTAGAGTTAAGAAATTTGCTCCAGAGGTAATAAAAAGTAGAAGAATAAATTATACTCCTCTGTGAAGCAGCAGGAAAGAGTATGGTTTCATAGAGGTGAAAATTTCTCTTAAGCCACAGTTTGGTTTTAACTCTTTTGGGAGGCTCATAATAATATATTCTCAAACAAATGTTGAGACATCTAAGACATTAAACTGGTCAGTGAATGGAACAGGCATACCTTTTCTTCCCCAAAGAGTTACTGTTTGTAGTGGGGGTAATAGATATTTCGGAGGAAGCATTCTAAGAAACACTAAGAAGCTATATAGTCCATAGTCTTATGACCAGTGGTTGGGGGAAGGTGTAACACATAATCATTTAAATAACAAATAGTACTGCATGAAAGAAAGTAGGTCTCTGCGTCCTCTACCCAAATATAAAACTCTGTAAAAGTTCATTATACAAATTGAGTTATCCTCGTCATCCCTACCTAAATCAAACTCAAGAGGCCAGAGGTAAAATCACTCTGTGTACCTAACACCTGCTCCAACAATTAAATTTTCCACAAGCCTGGCTGCTGAAATGGCCTGCTGTAACTCTTAAGACCAGTTTTACCTAGTAGCTGCCGAAACGACCTGCTGTGACTCTAAGATTGGTATTACCTACCACTGTCACTCCCAGTCAGAGCTTGACAGCTACCAGAAGCTCCTCTAGGTCCAGTGAGCTTTCTTTTAAAACAATATGTAACATTTGTCTTTCTCATAAGGCTCCCAACCTTCTCTTTGTTCTTTGGGCATATCACAAACCACCCATTCTCTGTGTGTGCCCCGAACTGCAATTCTTACTTTCCAAATAAAATGTTTTAAATTTACACATTCATATATGTTGTATGACTTCACCACCTCCATATTCTGGAAGCATTTTTTTAAACATAAATATATTACCAATTCTGTGATTAGACCATAAAAAAGCACATATAATTAAGACACCTTCCCCCCATCCTCCAGTTCCCCTCATTCTTACCAGTTTTTTTTTTTTCTGATAATTTCTTCCACTTTTCCCCATCCCATTTCTTAATCCCTTTCATCTGCCCTTCCTCTGCAAAAGTGGGCAAAAGAGAGAGAGCAATGAAAAGGCTGGGGATTATTGCTTCATTATTGAGATGTAAAAGGATTCGTTGGTTGGATGCTGTGTCTCAGAGAGTAGGCTTTATTTCTACAGCTGTCTGTATACACATGTATGCGTGCTCAGGATTTAATCTGACTGATGTGCACTACGTCCCCAGCCTTTGCAATCAGAAGGACCACTATCAGTGAGCATGGTGGTTTTCAAAATCAATTGACTTTGCTATTAACAGTCCAAACCTAAACTTGCTGGGGTTCATGAAAAGAGGTAGTTATTATTTGGAGTCAGAAGAACTGTTGCTTCTGAAATAGGAAGCAATATGAAGAGAACTTTCCTAACATGTTTCTTAGATAAGGCCCGTTCTTATGTAGAAACATAGCATAAGAACTTAAAACTAGATCATAGCTGGTTTGGAAGATGGGGAAGAACAAGTGAATGCATGAATTGCTAATAGTGGTGGAAGCCAAATACTGCCGGGAAAAGGGTAGTAGCTTTGGAAAATGGGACTCAGGAAAGAGTGATCAGAAAGAGTTACCATGAAATTTTAGTTTGGCGTAATGATCAAGAAAAAAGGACATCTCTATGCCAAGAAAATTCAAACCAGATGTTAATAAGATGGCAGTTACTTTAGCATGTGAAGATCACCCCTCCATTCCAAAAGCCAGTAGGCTTCATAAATAGATTAGCATCTACAGTGTACAAAGCACCAGGATAAGGAAAGACTAGTTTGTGTATGTTTGCAAATAATTCAAGGCAATAAGTAAAATGTAGGGACAGTAGCACAGAGAAATTATGAAGACTGAGGGTAGAACTAGTTGCCATTGAAGCTCCAGCTTGGAACTGGAGTATTATGGTATCTGACATTTAAATGTGACCCCAGCGTTAGGCTTCAAAGCAGCATATCCCTTAGGCATTTAAGGAAAGGAAAGACGTTAGATGGAGGGGCCTTCTGTCACTGTCCTCAGTGACTGTAGATCCTGTGAATTCTTAATATCACAGACCTAACAAGCACTCCTATTTTTATTTTTTTTCAAGTATTTAGTTTGTCCAGGCAACAACATCAAAGGATTTCAGAATTGTCATAAGACCTAGTAACATATTGCTGTAGGAGTTAGGAAGATACTGTTAATGGTTTTCTAAATAGGGAAACTGAAGATTAAAAATTACATAATTTTGGGCTAGGCATGGTGCCTCATGCCTGTAGTCCTAGCACTTTGGGAAGCCAAGGTGGGAGAATTGCTTGAGCCCAAAAGTTTGAGACCAGCCTAGGCAACATGGCAAGACTCTTTCTGCACAAAAGAATTTAAAACTTAGCCAGGCATGGTGGTACTCGCCTGTAATCCCAGCTACTTGGGAGATGAAGTGGGAGGATTGCTGTCTTATAAAGAAAGAGAAAGAGAGAAAGGAGAAAGGAAGGGAGGAAGGGAGGGAGCAAAGGGAGGGAAGGAAGAGGAAGGAGGGAAGGAAAGAAGGAAGGAGAGAAAGAAAGGAGGGAAGAGGAGATGAGAGAGAGAGGAGAAGAAGAAAAGAAAGAACTTCCTTTTTCCCAAGTTAGAGTAGAAAACTGTAGTGTCTTTCACCTCTGTACAAATAGGAAGACGATTTGGAAATCATTATTATGCTGAAATTTGATCTTCTAAAATGTTTTCAATGAGAAAGTCTCATGGGATTATTCTTTACTGTCTGTCTGTATCTTCTAAAAAGTTTGAATTCACAGTGTTAACCTTTCCTTTCCTGCCGAGATAACCATCTTTCCCTTTTCAATTTATCACTCTCCTCACAGCTGATACCAGTCTAAGCTAATACTGTAACAATTTTAGATAATATTGCAGATGCACAAGGACATCCTCATATGAATCAATTAAAGAAGTCACAGTAAGTTGCCATTGAAAGTGTAGCAGCTGCATCCTTGAAAACAGATGCTCTTCTGGGTCTGAATGAGTCTAATTTTAACTAATTTTAAGACCTAAACGGATTTCAGTCTGGTTAATATTAGGATGTGGAATCACTTGAGACATCCTAATGTCCTCGTCTGTTGACTTATCCATGACAGTTAGTATGTTGGCTTTCCTTGAGAGATGCTGGGTATTTAATGCCAGGCATTTTTATGTCAATAGTATAGAGAGACCCCCAAGTCATGGCTGCAGCAAAGTGGACTGACACCTCATGAAATTAAAGTGGCTTCTAACAGCAGCACGATTTATAGGGAAAGAACCTGGGGTATAGGGATTCACCAAAATTGCTTTAAACTATATGTCTGTTAGATTCCTAAATCCCCAGAAACCAGCTATAGTGAACTACTTCCCCATCCCTACTCCCTCTCTAGATTATACTCAGGAAACTAAGGAGAAAGTTAGAGTTGTAAATGGAAAGTTGTTTCTTTTTTCTGATCTTTCTTTAACAGTCTGTCATTATGTTAATTCTTTGTCATATTACATTAGTCAGTTTAATTTAAAAAGCATTGATTGAGCTTCTGTAATGCCTGTAGTTATTCTGCTGGTCTTGAACATGGAAAAATACATAGAATACATAATTCCTTTACTGAAGTCATTAATGATCCTGAAGGCAGATATAGTTAATGGAATATAACTTCTATTCTAGAATTGAGAGGGGTGAGGGAACATCCAGAAGAGCCACTGACCCTTCCTGGGGAATCAGGAAAGACTTTCTGAGCCAGAGAAGGCATGAATAGTTTTAAGAGTAAGAGCCATCACAGGTGTAGAATCATGAGACAGCATGATATGTTTAGGAAGTTTGCTTTAAAAGGGTGGTAAATCAAAGGGTCAGGCTTGGAGAGGGATATGTTGGAGAGAAAGAAGAAAGTGCTAAGAGATAGAGAAAATCTGGAGGGTTGGATAGAAATAAAAAATCGTGGAAAGCCTTGCTAAGGAGCCTAGATTGATCGTATAAGCAGTGAGAAACATTGATGTTATTTATGCAGAAATTGACATAGACTAATTTGCATTTGGGGTAAATAACTTTAACTCATATTTAATTAGATAAAAGGGGACCAGGTAAGAAGCAGAGACACCAGTCAGGAAACAATGGCAGTAGCCCATGGAAGAGACGAGGTTCAAACCAAGAAAGTGGCAGTAGATATAGAAAAGAAAAAATTAGCCAGACGTAGTAGTTCACGCCTGTAATCCCAGCACTTTGGGAAGCCAAGAGGGGCAGATCACGAGGTCAGGAGTTCAAGACCAGCCTGGCCAACATGGTGAAACCCCGTCTTTACAAAAAATACAAAAATCAGCTGGGCATGGTGGTGCATGTCTGGAGTCCCAGCTACTTGGGAGGCTGAGGCAGGAGAACTGAACTACTTGTACCCAGGAGGCAAAGGTTGCAGTGAGCTGAGATCACGCCACTGCACTCCAGCCTGGGTGACAGAACAAGACTTGATCTAAAAATCAAACAAACAAAAATAAACAACAAGAAAAAATAAGTATTAAGAAAATATTCCTAAATAAAATTGGAAAATTGTTAGAAATTAGTCTTTGCTGGAGAGAGTCAAAAAATTACACTCATGTTTGCAGCTTAGATTCCCAGATTGATGTATCACCTATAAAAAGAGAATTCAGGATAGAGAACAGATGCTAAAGAAAGATAATGAGTTTAATTTTGAAGACATTGAATTTGAGATGCCTATGGGATGTGCAGGTAGCAATATCTTGCAAGTTGTTAATCAAATAAGGTTTAGGAGTAATCATTTTATGGATAGTAGTGCAAACAATGAAAAGGGATGAGCTCACTCTGAACATAATGGCAAGTAAGGAAGACCACTAGCGGAAAAAGTCCCCAGAAACACCAGCATTGTGGATGGACTGAAGGAAGGGGATTCAGTGAGGGAAACTATGGGAGAAATGTCAAGAGAGATAAAACAATGCCCAGAAGAATATGCCATATAAGCCAAAAGAAGATGATTTCAGGAAGTAAAGGGCCGGTGAATTCAGAGGTAGCAGAAAGCCTGCATGAGATGAGGACTGAAGAGCGGCCAGTGGATTTGGTAATTACAATATCATTGATGACTATTACCAGAATAGTTTTGAATAAAAAGGTGAAGGCAGAGTCAGATTGTGGCACACTGAAGAGTTAATAGGAGGTGGGAGGGAAGGAAGTCAGTGTTGAGATTCTTTTGAAGTCTTTGTTGAAGACTAATAGGGAGCAGGTAGAACAAAGCACCTGAGGAGAGAACATCATGAATTTGGAGATATTGCTGAGAAAGTCAAGGATCTAGCCAAGCACTAGGGAAAAGATTGATAAGTGGTACCAAAAGCTTTTTTTTTTTATTATTAAAATCCAGAACATTTTAGTGGCAACAATATATACTCTTGTATTTTTTGGTTTTTTTTTGTTTTTTTGTTTGAGACGGAGTTTCGCTCATTACCCAGGCTGGAGTGCAGTGGCGCAATCTCGGCTCACTGCAACCTCCGCCTCCTGGGTTCAGGCAATTCTCCTGCCTCAGCCTCCTGAGTAGCTGGGGTTACAGGCACGCACCACCATGCCCAGCTAATTTTTTATATTTTTAGTAGAGACGGGGTTTCACCATGTTGACCAGGATGGTCTCGATCTCTTGACCTCGTGATCCACCCGCCTCGGCCTCCCAAAGTGCTGGGATTACAGGCGTGAGCCACACTCTTTTGTATTTTTTAATCAATATATCATAGCTCTACATATTTGAAGGGGTACATATGACATTTTGATAAATGTATACAATGTGTAATAATCAAATCAGGGTAATTGGGATATCCATCACCCCAATCGTTTATCTTTTTATTTTGAGAACATTATAGTTCTCTTCCATCTATTGTAAAGTATACAATAAATTATTGTTAACTATAATTACCCTATGGTACTATCAAATACTAGAACACATTTCTTCTAAGTGTATCTTTGTGCCGATTAACTAACCTTCCCCTTCCCCCCGCTCCCCCCTTCTTTTTTTAGCCTCTAGTAATCACCATTCAGCTTCCATGAGATTCCCTGTTCAGGTCCCACATTTGAGTCAAAACGTATGATATTTGTCTTTCTGTGCTAGCTTATTTCACTTAACATGATGACCTCTAGTTCTGTCCATGTTGCTGAAATGACAGGATTTTATTTCTTTTTATGGGTGAATAATATTCCATTGTGTAAATCTACCACATTTCCTTCTTCCATTCATCAATTGATACTTAGGTTCCCATTTTGGCTATAGTAAATAGTGCTGCAATAAACATCGGAGTGCAGATATCTCTTTGATATACTGATTTCCTCTTTTTTGGATATACCCAGCAGTGAGATTGCTGGCTCATATAGTAGTTCTATTTTTAGTTTTTGAGGAAGCTCCATGCTGTTTTCCATAATGGTTGTACTAATTTACATTCCCACCAACAATGTATGAGCGTTCTTCTTTCTCCACTTTCTCACCAGCATTTGTTTTGTCTTTTTTATAATAAGCCATTCTCACTGGTGTGAGATGATGCCTCATTGTGGTTTTGATTTGCAGTTCCCTAAGGATTAGTGATTTTAAGCAATTTTTTCATATACCTTTTGGCCATTTGGATGTCTTCTTTTGAGAAATGTCTGTTCAGATCTTTTGCCCATTTTATAAATCAAATTATTTGTTGTTTTTTATTTTTACTATTGAGTCCCTTGTATATTCTGGTTATTAAGTATATAGTTTGAAAATAGTTTGTTTTATTACGTAGGTTGTCTCTTCACTTTGTTGATTGTTTCTGTTGCTTTGTAGGAGCTTTTAGGCTTGGTGTGATCCCATTTGTTTATTTTTGCTTTTGTTGCCTGTTCTTTTGAGGTCTTACCCCCCCCAAAAAAAAATCTTTGCCCAGACCAATGTCCTGTAGCATTTCCCCAATGCTTTTTTCTAGCAGTTTCATATTTTTTAGGTCTTACATTTAAATCTTTAATCCATTTTCAGTTGATTTTTTTAAATATGTTAAAAGATGAGGATCTAGTTTTATTCTTTGGCATACAGATAGCCAGTTTTCCCACCAATGTTTATTAAAGAAACTGTCTTTTCCCCAATATGTGTTCTTGGTGCCTTGTCAAAAATGAGTTGGCTGTTAAGTGTGTGGGATTTTTTTCTAGGTTCCCTATTCTGTTCCATTGGTCTCTGTGTCTGTTTTTTATGCCAATACTATACTGTTTGGGTTACCATAGCTTTGTAGTATAATTTGAAGTCAAAATAGTGTGATGCCTTCAGCTTTCTTCTTTTTGCTCAGGATTGCTTTAACTATTCTGGGTCATTTGTGGCTCCATTTGAATTTTAGGATTTTAACGTCCTTGGTATTTTGATAGGGATTGCATTGAATCTGTAGGTTGCTTTGGGTACTATAGACATTTCAATAATATTAATTATTTCAGTCCAGGAGTGTGAGATAGCTTTCCATTTTTTGTGTGTGTCTTCAGATTCTTTCATCAGTGTTTTATAGGTTCCCTTGTAGAGGTCTTTTACTTTGGTTAAATGTATTCCTACATTTTTCTTGTTGTAAATTGGATGTTTTTCTTGATTTCTTTGGTGGACTGATTACTGTTAGCATCTAGAAATGATACTGAGTTTTGTTTTTTGTTTTTTATTGTTTTTTGTTTTCAGTACAGAGTCTTGCCTGTTGCCCAGGCTGGAATGTAGTGAAGCAGTTTCGGCTCACTGCAACCTCTTTCTCCCAGACTCAAGTGGTCCTCCCACCTCAGCCTCCTGAGTAGCTGAGATTACCGACACCCACCATCATGCCTGGATAATTTTTGTATTTTTAGTAAAGACAGGGTTTTGCCTTGTTGGCCAGGTTGTTCTCAAACTCCTGGTCTCAAGTTACCTGCCCACCTTGGGCTCCCAAAATGCTGGAATTACAGGCATGAACCACTGTGTCTGGCCTGATTTTTGTATGTTGATTTTGTATCCTGCAACTGTACTAAATTCATTTACCAGTTCTAAGAGTTTTTGGGTGGAGTCTCTACGATTTTCTAAATATAATATCATGTCATCTGCAAACAAGGATAATTTCTTCCTTTCCAATTTGGATGCCATTTCTTTCTTTATCTTACCTAATTGCTCTAGCTAGGATTCCAGTATGTATTGAATAAAAGTGGTGAAAGTGGCATCCTTGTCTTATTCCAGAACTTAGTGTAAAGCTTTCAGTTTTTTGCCAGTCTGATATTAGCAGTGGGCCTGTCATAGATGCCCTTTATCATGTTGAGTTATGTTTCTTCTATACCTAGTGTCTTGAGAGTTTTGATCATGAAGGAATGTTGGATTTTATCAAGTGCTGTTTTTTGGCATCTATAGAAATGATCATGTGATTTTTGTTCTTTATTCTGTTGATGCAATATATTGCATTTGTTGATTTGCATATGTTGAACCATCTTTTCATCCCTGGGATGAATCCCACTTGATCACAGTGGATGATATTTTAATGTGTTGTCAAATTCTATTTGCTAGCACTTTGTTGAGGATTTTTGCATTTATGTTCATCAGGGATATGGACCTGCAGTTTTCTTTTTTATTGTTTTGCTTTGTCTAGTTTTGGTATCAGTGAACAGTATGTCTTTTGTTTTCCTTTCAAATGATGAGTTGTAGAATTGACTCAGTATTATCTGAGTTTTAGGGCAATTATAGTGAAAGAAAAGTGTTCAATGGAGTTGAGGTTTATGGTCAAAGAGTAGCTCAGGGGATCAACCATACAGTCCATGCTGTGGGTCCTAAGAGGGACTTTTTCTACCAGGAGAAAATGAAGGCATTACAGCATTAAAGTTATAATGGAACTGAGGGTGGGAGAGAGGTGAAAGAAGAAAAGTTTTTGATTTGAGAATATGATATTAGAATTTAAAATTTCAGAGGCTGAAAGGATTTGACTTGGCAGCAAGTTATTAATATATTTTTTAATTTGCAGTGGTTTAGAGAGGTGTTTTTCTGTAATGGATGGAATGAGCAAGGGAGAGAATGGAATTAGAAGTTTCTGCTGGTTCACCAAAAAAGCAGTGTCTGCTGCAACACCAACATTCAGTTTCCTTTTATGGAGCAACGTTTATGTAGTGCAGAAAGCCACGATCATCCTGCCACAAACGGCTACGTGACTTAAAGATGTATGCTTTATGATGTTCCCCTCCCTGTGTCCATGTGTTCTCATTGTTCAACTCTCACTTATGAGTGAGAACATGCAATGTTTGGTTTTCTGTTCCTGTGTTAGTTTTCTGAAAATGATGGTTTCGAGCTGCATCCATGTCCCTGCAAAGGACATGAACTCATCCTTTTTTATGGTTTTACAGTATTCCGTGGTGTATGGTTTCCAGCTTCTTCCATGTCCCTGCAAGGACATGAACTCATTCTTTATTATGGCTACATAGTATTCCTTGGTGTATATCTGCCATGCCTGTCAGGCGGGTGGGGGAGAAGGGCAAGGAGAGGGAGAGCATTAGGACAAATACCTAATGCATGTGGGGCTTAAAATCTAGATGATGGATTGATAGGTACAGCAAACCACCATGGCACATGTATAACTATGTAACAAGCCTGCACATTCAGCACATGTATCCCAGAACTTAAAGTAAAATAAAATAAAAATGAAAGATGCATGCTTTATGAAGTGGTCGTAGGAGGAACAAGGATATTAAGAAAGATCTGATGTCACCCATCCCCAGTATTAGAAAACAGCTCAAAGTACAAGTCTTCATCAAATGATCAAGTACTAACATGTTTAAAGCCTAATACGTGTGAGCCCTGCTGATATTGAGCAATACCAGAGATAAATATACAACAGTGTAGCCTCTAAAAGGTTTTGTGTGTATGTGTGTGTGTGTTTCTAGTAATTTCATACCTTAACTGTAACGTCCTAAGCAGATTGTGTTAGCATTGCTTTTTTGTAGATTTTCATTTGACACTGAAGAACTAGTTAATTGCTTTCGTGTTGTCTTTGTTTGCCATGTTTAGTATTTCTTTGCTCAATATATTCCTTCTTGTTAAGAAAACTGTATAAATTTCAGTAAGCCCTGAGGAGCTCACAAGCCAGCTTTTTAGTAGTGCTCTGGGCATAATTTTTCATGTTGCTTTAATAAAATGTTATGTTTATGGTCAAGTGAAATATACAGTGTGCTGTTACTTGAAACTACTTTTACCTCACTCATTCTAAGTTTTACTTCAGCAGCTAATCTTCATAGACTTACTCAACTTAGATTTTGTTTTTAATTTGTAATTTGACAGTGGTCAATTGCCAGATGATAAAATTATGTATTTATAAAATAGGAAAGGGGAATTTTTTAAGTTTCTTGGCGAGATTTGTCCAGAATGCCTTTGATGGAATTTGGTCAATTAGTACAGCTTTGGACCTCAGTCCAGGAGTGAGACTTCAGAGTCCAACTTCTGCTGCTTCTCATTGATACATAGATAACTCTCTATGCTATAGTCACTGTCACCCAATGGAGGAATTGAAGGGCTAAAAAACCCTAAAATGCTTTTGAAATATTATACTTGTATAGTTGCTTTCATCTAGCCTGTTCCATGAAAACATTGCTAAAGCAGTGATCTTGCCTTGCAATCAAGCAACGTGATTAATGCTAACGTTAGAGAGGAGATGCAGTATCATTCATCTAGGCTCCAGCAGATCAAGTTAGTAAACATCTAGGATGGTATCAAAGCTGGCAATAATTTAAAATCTACATTGCTGCATTCCCTTCCTCCTCACCCATCAGTTCCCTTGAACAACATTCTTTTTTTTTTTTTAAATGTTTGTCATGTTATTTTAATTTATTAAAGTCTGGTTTCACACAAGAGGACTTAGCCTTACATGTTATAAGTCTAGATTGTCTATCTGAGCCCTTTTCTGGACTTAGCGAAGTTTAGGAATGGATACTGTGCTGAAAGCCCGTAAGTGTAGACACTACATGCTACAGCAAGACATTAACTCTCTACCTCATAAGGTGACTGACCTTCTGAGTTAGTGATGCTCACCAATTCCCATGTTCCCTAAGTCCAAACAGCCTCTTTCTTCCGAAGGATTCTCTGAAAAAGAGAAGGATTTTCATACAGAAAAGCAAAAAATATCAGAAATTGAATCAAGATAAATGGGGTTATTTTGTGTTATTGTAATTGAGCTTAAGACCTAACCTGGACAAATCACTTGCTAAAGAATAATAATAATTGCTCATGTTTCTTGCTTATATTAAGTTTTATATGTTGTTACTCTTAAGTGTTTTGCCTGCATTAATTCATTTAACCCCATGATATAGGTACTATTATCTTCACTTTACAAAAGGAAATAATAAGGCAGAGAAAATTTAAATCATTATCTCTTGGTCACATAAATTAAGTGCTGAAGCAAGGATTTAGAGCTTCAACTTTGAGGCTCTAGAGAGCTAAAGAAACATTTGAGTCAGATTACCAAATTATTGTTGATTGGTAATCTCTGAGAAATTGTGAGGAAGTAGGTATACAATAGAAGTTTAGAGATAAACTAATATAGTTTACATTTTTGTTGTTCAGCATTTTTTTAAGAAAATGTCTAAGTGGTGCTAAATATTTTAATAAATTGTTTTGCAAGTATATAGATGGAAGCTTTATCAAATTTTCCAAAAAGACCTTTTTAGGGTTTTAGTTGGGCATAAGCTATATGTGAGATGAAGTGGAATATAGCACACTACCACGTCCACCTCCCAGAATTTAGGGAGGTGTAAAGCATCATGGCATCTAGAAAAAGGGAATCAATCATTCTCTATAGACTGTTCAGGCCCTTTTGTGGTATTCTGTTTTGTCCTGAGTTCTACATTTCAAGGGAAATATAGGAAAATTGGAATGTTTTGATAGGTAGATTTTGAGAATTATAAAATGATTTAATTCAATCATTAGAATGGGTAAAGAACTGTGGACATTCCACCTAGAAAAGAAAACACTTCAAGGAAGCCAAAAGAGGTATCTTCAATACTTGTCGTACTGACACGTGGGCAAGATTGCAGTTAGGTAAAAATCAGAGTCAATGATTACAAGTTAATGAAGGCAGATACTGGCTTCTGATGTAAGATGGTCAGATCTTTCGGAGGTGGAACAGGCTGCCTCAAAAGGTACTGATTTTCCTTTCACCAGCATTTGTGTAAGGATGCAACTAGAATGTGGACAGCCACTTGAAGGTGCACAGAAGATGGAGGCGCAGACCAGATGGTTGGGCCACATGGCAGTGAAGGCCTCTTCCAGCTCTGAGGTTCCGTTTCTGTAGGAAACTTTTAGTGGCAAAAACCACAATTATTTTTGCACCAACTTATATGTTATTCTATGAATTGATTCAAGAGAAGCCACGGAGGCTCTGTGTGTAATCAAATATAGAAATAGTCTATCATGTCCTGGACTTATTATTAGTCAAAGTAGTAAAAATAACAAGATGAACAGCAAAATAATATGTCATTTCAAAAAATCTGTGGGCATCTAATGACATGATTGGTGTTTAATCCTTATCTTTCAGCACTTTCTCCTGCTCAAGACAGCCACACGAACATGGATCTCCCCCCAGTGTCAGAGCAGATCATGCAGACTCTGAGCGAACTTGCAAAATCGTTCCAGGATATGGCGGACCGCTGCTTGCTAGTCTTACATCTAGAAGTGAGGTATGTTACAGCCAAGCACAGGACCTTGCAATTTGAATGCACTGTGGTTCATGAATCAATTGCTTATTTCTGGGGAGTATCACCATAATTTCTGGCTCATACTATTGATGTTAGCCCTTTTTACACTGAAAGTGATTTTTAGTCATATTCAGTGGTGACTTGAGCGCACAGTGTATTGTGAGTGTGATGATTCAGAACTGGCATAGTCTATGAAATCAGGTCACCTGGATTGGAATGTCACTATCAACCGGCAAGATGATCTTAGGTCAGTTAATTAACTTTACAAACCAGTTTTCTTATTTTAAAAATGGAAATGGTAATTTCTAACTTGCAGAGATTTTATAAATGAAATGATAATTAGCACAATGCCAGCCACACAGTAAGTGCTCAAAATGTGGTAGCTTTGCTATTCTGGTGACTTTATTGTGATTGATATTTTTACTAAGGTGCTCTGCTAATTAAGAAGGGAGTCACATTTGAAGAAGTAGAGGGAAATGGGTAAAAAAATTATACTAATTTATTTTAGTTAACCCAGTATATCTAAAACAGCATTTCAGTAGGTTTAGATATAACCCAGTATATCTAAAACCTCATTTCATACTTTCAATTGAGGTATTCAGCTTTTTTTTTTGCACTAAGCTTTTGAAATCTGCACATTTTATACTTATAGCACATCTCAATTTGAACTGGTCACATTTTAAGTGCTTGGTAGCTACATGTGGCCGGTACTAGCATATTGGGCAGTTGCCAAGGATGGCTGGGGTTGACTAGGAATGGGATTTTTTTTTAAGATAAAATGGTCAGAAGAAATGTGGCAAAGTAACAAGAATGATCCATCTGTACAAAGACCTAGAAGAAGAGAGTTTTAGACAGAGGAAGGAACACTCACAAAGGTCCTGAGACAAAATCAGGCTTCGCAGTAGTAAGAGCAGAGAGGAGGCTGATATGCTTGTAGGGTGATGAACAAGGTGGGTGGGGAGGACTGAAAGAATAAGGCAAAGGAGACAGGCTGGAGCAGGGTCTTACAGACCAAGTGAATTGTTTGGATGTCATAGAAGCCATAGAAGGGTTTTAAGAAAGGGAGTGATAGCAATTAATTAACATTTTTTAAAGGTCACTCTGGCTCTTGTATGGAAAAGGAATTGCAGGGAAAAAAGTGAATGGAAGCAGGGTGACCAGTTGAAACCAGCTCTGAGCATCAAGATGACAGAGGTGGATGTAGGAGAAGTGTAGGATTTGTGACATATGCTGAAGGTAAAGCTAATGAAGTTTGTCAATAGACTGTATTGGACACAGGGGCTGGTACAGTGAGAGAAAAGACTCAAGGAAAACAACTAGTTTGGGCCAGAGCTACTGTGTGGATGCTAGGGCCATTAACTAAGGGGAGAAACACTGAGGGAGGAGAAAAGTTAAGGAGAAAGGTGGAAATCAAGAATGCCATTAAGAGATGTTCAGTTTGAGATGCTTATTAAACAACTAGGTAGTGATGTCAAAACTTCAAGGTCAGAAAGTGAATGATGTGGTAATAATTCTGTTCTGAATTGCTTTGGAACATGATTAACATTGATAAAATATTTTCATTCAGTGTCTATATGAGATTTAGGTTTTAAAAATGTAAATAGGACTTTGATAGGTGGCCCCTGGGAATATGTTTGGACTACAGTTAGAACTTGGATTTGTTCCCAGGGTGACTCCTTGTGTGTGTGTGCCACTTGCGTTTTTCCTTCTTTATTACCGTTGCCCAGTGAGTTACCTCTTTATTGCTTGTGAGAATCTTGTGAATGGAACACAGAAGTAACATTGCAGATTTAGAATCTATGTTACTCAGCATTATTCCTGATGTTATTTCTCACATTAAGCTGTCCAGAAATAAAGCTCTTTCTGTATATTTTCTGATTTGTTTTACAATAACTTTCAGATTTGGTGTCTATTTATTTACAAGTGGACAGTGAAATAAATCAGATATTTTCTGTGAATAAATATATCCAATAGATGGAAGGAAATGAAAAACACCAAGTAATATTTTAATACCGCTGTTGCCTGAGTTACAAAGGAAAACAAGGGAATGCCAAATTAATTACTATCACAACTCCTGGAACTTATACTATTGATCGTCTGCTTATATGTGTTCTACATGTGTAGTTAATTCCAAGTGGAATATTTACAACATACTTGAGTAAGATCTTTTGAATCCTTAACCCCTATTCTGCCCTTTTGATACATCTTGGCAATACTCTTCCTAATGCTGAACATGCTTTAGTCATTAATTTACAAGAGACTATACAGCGCTATAACGCCAGCTGCTGTATCGTCTTCAATATTAGTCTAAAAACAGAAAAGTGTAATTTTTAAGAATAAATAAAAAAAAAAAAGGACTGAATTTTAGAGCCCTGGATGTAGAAATTACCTTTCCTTGAGTTTAACTCAGAACACAAAACATGGGGGTTTTTAAAATTAGATTTCCTCACTTGCTCTATAACATGGTTCCGACACTCAGGCTGCTTTCTTAGGAGTATGCTCCATCTTGTCTTTGTTCCTTTAAAAGTACGGTATATAAAACTAGCAGAATACACCACGCAAGGCTTGGACAGTCAATGTAGACACACTTACGCTGTCCTGGTCATGTCAACAGTTTTTTTTCAGTTTGCACAGTGACAATACAAAATGAATGAGACAGGTTTCATGCCAATGTAGTAAAATAACTATAGAATACAGGTGTTTGCCAAGTGCTCTGGGTGCATGACTGCAGAAGAGACCGTCAAGCAGCCCTTCCAGGTGTGCCTTGTTCATTGTTATGGCTGGTCCCAAAACCTAATATATCCTGCTGTATATTAGGTGCTCAGTAAAAATGTGCTTAAGAATTAGCTGGTTTGAAACCAAACCCAGATAAAATAAGTGCTACTTTACCAAACAAAACCTGTTGTCTTTGAAGAAAACAAATTGGTTTGCAGTTTCTGCTTTCACACAGTAGTCAACTTGTAAGTCCACTGCATTATCTTAAGAGGTACAGAGACTGTGTAGCCAACATCATTCTCATCAGCAAATGCTTGTTTCATTCCCATCCTGCTGTTAAAAAAAACCATTAGAACCTGGGCCGGGTTGTCCGGGTGCTGGGGTGGTGAAAACGTGGCTGGTTAGCTCCTATCTCTGGCACTTTTAGCCAAGAGACCACTGTAATAAGAGAGTACAGATAGAAGAAACAAAATTCATGGGAAAAAGTAATGGAATATGCTAGCAAAAAGTCCAGAACAACTTCAGATGCCAGAGATCGGTCTTGTTCCCCAAAATATCTTTATATCCATAGCCTGTATTTTTCTTTGACATTGTTAAAGTTCAAACCAAAAATTGTTTTCAAATCCAGCGCAGTCTGTGTTGAAGGATCCATCTAAGGAGCATTTGACATTTTACCTGTGTTGTTGTAGGTCACATTTTAACCACCAGGCAGCCCCTCTCCATGGTTTGAAACATAAGGCAAATAATACCCCAAAGAGATGAAAGACATGGTGAGCCCATTAAAAACTGTTGAGCTTTGTTTTTTCCATTTGAACTTTAGAAGGAGAAAATTAAGTTGCCATTTGAGTCCAAGATGCCAAGAATGTCACCTTTATCAGCTGATTTTTCTCACCATCAGGAGGGCTCTAAGTGTGTTCAATAGCAACTGCCTGTCACTGTTGGGATCCGAAGTATTCACTCTCTGAAATTCAACCATCCCACTGTGTAATCAGCAGTGTTTGCACTACCTTAATGTCAAAGTTATACTAAGGTCAGCAACAACATGCCAGAATTTACATTTTAAACAAATACTTTATTTGAATTTGGCATTCGCTGATGACTGTTTTAGTTTTCTTTTTTTTAAATCTCTAATCACTTGGGAATAAGATAATACCTTAAAAAAAGTTATATGTCTTCTCTCCTAATAGCTTCAAGGTCTCATAAGCTCTCACCTCCAGTTCATAAGAATTTCCTAACTAGTCTCTCTACTTCCAGTTGCTTCCATTCTCTACTGTTAATCTACTCATATACTGTGCCAGAGTGATCTTGCCAAAGCTCAGCTCTAATTATATTATTCACCTCTTAAAATCTTCCTAAGGCTCCCTGTGGCTTCTACGATAAAGGCCTGATTTCCTACATGGCCTTCAGAGCCTGTGATGACCTGCCCCATGCCTGTCTTCCCAAACTCATGACATACCTCAATGTGGGATCTGTGTGTAGCAGAAAAGAACCCCTCACCAGTTCTCAGAACATCCTGCATTTATAATCTCATGCTATTTTACATGGTCTTCTCATTGCCTGGAGTCAAGTCATAATGTCTGTAATTTACTTTTAAAATACTTGAGCATAAATGCTTTATTTTATTTTCAACAAAGTACTACTTCATTTAAATTTCAACCACAGTAACAATCTGTTGCCCTAGTCATGAAGCCCATTCCAGAGTTGGTCAACTTGCATTAGAAAGATTGCATTCTAGAGAAGGATACCACCAGTGCCATTATTGGTATTCTTATAAAAATTATACATTTTTGCCAATTAGTACATGAATGTCAGAATGAGTTTTAGTGAAATTAGTCATTAGTTAATTAGCAACTGTTAAGATGAGCATCTATCAGTAAAAATGAGCAGCAGTCAAGATATTTGGATTCTCTTGGATGAACTGGTTATAAGAATATAGCACATTCCTGTATAAAACTGAGCTTAAAATGGATCAGTCACCTAAATGTAAAATCTAAAACTCTAAAACTTCTAGAAGAAAACATGGGAGAAAATTTTTATGATCTTATTTAGGCAATGATTTCTGAAATATGACACCAAAAGTACCATCCAAAAAGAAAAAAGTTGTAACTTGAACTTCATCAAAATTAAAACCATTTTTTTCATAGACATTGTCGAGATTAAAATACAAGTCAAAAACCAGGAGAAAATATTTGTAAAATGCATATCTGATAAAGGACTTGTATCTAGAATATATAAAGCACTCTCAAATCTTAAGAAAACAAAACCCCAATTTTTAAAACTGGGCAAATGATTTGAACAGATATTTCATCAAAGATATATGGGCAGAAAATAAGCACAAGAGAATATGCTCAACATCATTAGTCATTAGGAAAATGCAAATCAAGATCAAAGTAAGATACTGCTCTACATTATTAGGATGACCAAAACTTATTATTTAAAACTGATAACACCATGTGCTGGTGAGGATATAGAACAACTGGAACTTTTGTATACTGCCAGTAAGAAAGCAAAACAGCACAGCTCCTTTGGAATGCAGTTTGGTAATTTCTTACAAAATTAAACATACACTTACCATATGATCCAGCAATCTCACTTCTAGGTATTTATCCAAGAGAAATAAATGCAAAGTTGTATGCCCACAGAAATGTGTACACGAAGTAGCTTTATCCACAACCACCTAAAAAACTGGAAACCATCTCAATATCAGCGAGTAAATAGATAATCTGTGGGACATCCATTCAGTGGAAGGCTTTCCAGCAATAAAAAGTAATGAACAGGCCGGGCGCGGTGGCTTATGCCTGTAATCCCAGCACTTTGGGAGGCCGAGGCGGGTGGATCACGAGGTCAAGAGATCGAGACCATCCTGGTCAACATGATGAAACCCCGTCTCTACTAAAAATACAAAAAATTAGCTGGGCACGGTGGCGCGTACCTGTAATCCCAGCTACTCAGGAGGCTAAGGCAGGAGAATTACCTGAACCCAGGAAGCAGAGGTTGCGGTGAGCCGAGATCACGCCATTGCACTCCAGCCTGGGTAACAAGAGCGAAACTCCATCTCAAAAAAAAAAAGTAATGAACAACAAAGATGAATTGCAAATGCTTTGTGCTAAGTGAAAACGCCAAACTCAAAAGGCTACATACTTTATGATTCCATTTATATGACATTCTGGAAAAGACAACTGTAAGGGCAGAAAATAGATCAGTGGTTGCCAAAGGCTTGGGAGTTGAGTAAGGATTAACTGCAAAGGCACAGGAGGGCATTTTGGAGGTGAGGGTTGGGCTCTATAATTTGATTCTGGTGATGGTTATATAATTGTACATGTTTGTTAAAACTCATAGAACTGTACATTATAACAGGGGAGTTTTACTGTTTGTAAATCATTTCTCAATAAACCTGACTGTAAGTAAAGAAAGATGACAGGGAAAGCCTGTGGTTGCATCATTAGAGATAGTAACGCCCAAGGCTTTTGCACTCATGTGTTTAGGAATATTTCTTGTTACTTGATGCCAATTGTAAAGGTAACGGAACGTGGACCCTGGATTATATCATCATGTCTACCTCCAGTGAACCTTCCATGCAAGGTCCGACACAGCTCCTAAAACAACAGAGTTAGGACTGGAGTGGGCTTACAGAACAGCCTGTTTGAACTCTGCCTGCCAAGGGATACATGTAGGGCAGAATTTGGACTGAAACGCTATGATTACAACTTTAAAAGGCTGCGGCAGTGCACCCAATCCATTTCCACCTCAGACTTCTTCAGCAGCTACTAATACCTGCCAAAAAGAACCTGAGAATTGTGTGTGACCGACCAACACAGGCCATTTTCACACAGACGTGCCCTCCTTCCTCAGGCTGTCAGATGCGTTCACAGAACCATCACCAGAATCAAATTACAGAACTCAGCCATCACCTCCAAAATGCCCTCATGTCCCTTTGCTGTCAATCCCTACTCAACTCCCGAGCCGTTGGCAACCACTGACCTATTTTCTGCCCCTACAGTTGTGTTTTCCAGAATGCATCACCTTCTGTCAGGACCCTTTCCTGACGCCCCACGGCACATTGCCATGGCACACCGTGTAGACGTGCTTGGAGTGAGGTGCTGTTCTCTTTTAATCATTTTTTTCTTAATCTGCCCCACTAGGCTATAGGTCTTCTTGTTATTTATTCACTTATTTATTTAGAGACAGAGTTTTTTCCCTCTTGTTGCCCAGGCTGGAGTGCAGTGGCACGATCTCGGCTTATTGCAACCTCTGCCTCCCAGGTTCAAGGGATTCTCCTGCCTCAGCCTCCTGAGTAGCTGGGATTACAGGCATGCGCCACCATGCCCAGCTAGGCTATGGGTCTTTAAGGATACAAACTGTCTTATATTTCCAGGGCCTAGCACAATTTCTAACAAATTCATAGAGGTTCCGTACCTGAGTTAATTAACTAATAAATTATGATTAATAAATGGAAGACTAGTGATGACAACCAGTACTTACTATGCGCTGCGTTTGTGCCAGACACTGTGCTATACTTAACACTTAATATGTAGTAGTTACTCACAGCACCCCATGAGGCAGGTGGTGTTTTCACCCCCATTTCGTGGATAAGGAAACGATAAAAAGATAAAGTAACTTGCCTCCAGTCATATAGCTGGTGATTGAAGCCAGAGTAGTCTCCTTACACTTTTAAGATCTGTAAACCCTGCCTCTCATCTTCATTGCAACAATATATATTGAAAGTTACAATGCTTTTGATACTATGCCTGCAGCCCACGCATTGCGAAGAATTTTAGAACTCCTTACCAACACTGTAAGGATTAAACAAGCAATGATCATAGCAGCCAGCTTGCCCCAGATCACCCAGTTGTTCTATAGGCTAAGATGGCTTTCTGGTTAAAAGCAGGGAGGGTGTTTACATTAAAACCCACAAGGCCACTACTGCTTCATATTAAATGTATAGCACAGTGTCTGGCGCAGATAGAATACACAGCAAGTGTTCGCTATCATTGCAAGCCTTACATTTATTCATAATTTGTTAGTTATTTTGGTGCTCTGTCCCAAGATCATTGCCCTCCCTGGAAAGATTTGTTATTAACTGCTCTCCCCATCTTTCTCTTTTTCAGGGTTCACTGTTTCCACTATCTCATCCCTCTTGCAAAGGAAGGGAACTATGCCATTGTGGCTAATGTGGAAAGTATGGATTATGACCCCCTGGTGGTCAAGCTGAACAAAGATATCAGTGCTATTGAAGAGGCCATGAGCGCCAGCCTCCAGCAGCACAAGTTCCAGTATATCTTCGAAGGTCAGGCCCTGCTTCTGTCTCTGGGAGTTTGGGAGGAAGAAAGGACAAAGATTTTCCTGATTTTCTGTATTCCTGAAGTTCAAGACTTGCAGAAAGGAGTTGTTTGTTTTCTTGCTTACTTGTTTGAACTAAATCTGCAATACCTAGCCTCTTTGTGTATGACTAGGTAGACAACAATATGGCTGCCATCTGCTTCTGGTTGATAAGGAGATTTAATCCAAGATAAGGCAGATGGCTGCCTCCCTGACATGTCACTCATGAGATTTGAGAGAATGTACAGAGTGGGCCACAAATTAACTCTAAGAGGAGCTTATAAAATAAAAAGAAAACACACACACACACACACACACACACACAATGAGGAGAGAATCCTGAAAGATCGCTCATCAGCTAAAATTATCACTGAAACAGGAAGTTTTCTCACAGAATGTATAATCATCTGCAAAGAACAGAAGCCTCTGATATTAGCAGCGATTTTTAGGAAGGGTGTGTCCATAAATGCCTCCAAGGGGCAGGCAAGGAAGGGTGTGAGAGACAGAAAGTGCCATCTCAAAACATTACCCTTCACAGTTTTGAAAAGATGTGATGGCACCCAAATAATTTTCCATGGTGAATTTCACCCAGAGGACCCCTGTTAGGATTTCACAGTATGTTTCCTTTGCCCATGTTTTGGTTTGTTTGTGCAAAAACTTAGATGGCAAAAGTATCTACGTTCTCTCACAGAATTAAACTAGTATTGTTTAAAAACAAGAAGGTACATTGTCCAGAGGACTGTGGTAAACTGACAATACATGACCAATGTTTGCTTTTTTAAGGTTATATTCCAGCAAATTTGGACCCTCCCAAAATCCAATCCGTAAATGTATATGAAGTTATAACGAGATATGTTCTGCTGGGTTATATCTCTCAAAGACTTTAGCCAAAAAGTGTAAGTGATTAAAGGGTTAGCTGTCAGTTAACACCATGACACTGAGTTTGGTGACACCTGTAATATTTTCCAGCTTTAAGCCGCAGTGCCTATCTGAGAATTCACTTTTCTGTTATTATACCAAGTTTCCTCTTTGCTCTTGACTATGGCTTCTCCCAGCCCTGCATATCAATGTTTGTTTTATTCCTATTACAAAATGCATTTATTTAATATATTTATTATAATGTATTATTACTTCTTATTCCATACAAACAGCGTACCCCTTCATTGCCCAGACTTGCAGACTACATTATATTGTGGCACAAAAAAAACTCTACCTAAAGTTATTGGCTTGAGAGAATGATGCCAGAACTTGGCCTGCAGAGATTTTTCATATAAATAAGTTGTCTAACTGTAAATGTCGAATCTGCAGTTGTGTTTTTCTTTGAGGAAAAGCTTTTCTTCACTTTCAAATAGTAGTACATGCAAGTTTGTGGTCTTGAAGCAGTGTTGGGTGGGTGTAGCTGAAGCAAGAGCTGAATGCATCTCCTCCATCTTTTCTACTTTCCCCTTGATCAAGGGAAAACTCACTTTGAGACATGAAGAGCAATGAACCTAAAGATGAGCCCTGCACTCTGATCTACAGACTCTCAGGGAAGGGGCTAGCCTTCAAAACAGGGAAACAACCAATAGCAAACGGTTTGCAACTAGTCAGACCAGCTTTAGAGTTCCAAGGAAAATGTCCTGCTAGCATCCAAGAATAAGAAAGAAGGAAGAAACGTTTACTGAATTCCATTTAGAATTAAAATCCATCTTTTAAAAATAGTAACCCATATGTGTCTCATGTTGTTCTGAACCAGCATTTCTCAACTTAATTACATGGGGTATCCTAAGAAGGACTTCTTAGTTTGCTGATGTCCTGAGCTGCCCTTTGCTAAACTTCTAAGACCATAAGACAACCCTCCAGGCATAAGAACAAACCACTTATGGGGCCCAAAAATGTCCATGGGTGTCTCACAGGAAGTCACCAGTTAATGTATGATCTGCTTTTCCTTCGCCTTTTTTTTCTAATTACATTTTGTCCAATTACTACTTTAGAAATACGCCCATTGCCGGTATTAAGGTATATTAGCATTATTGCCAATAATCCAATTTCTTATTGATTTGTTTTTTACTTGGCAATGTTGAAATACATTAACATTATTGACAATATCCAGTTTCATGCTGATTGTATTTATGTAGGTTTCCAATCAATTTTTGAGCCCAAAGTGTCCCCCTCTACTTTGTAGGAGGAAGGAGAGTTCAAATGGGTCATTGTATATGCATGTGTTCTTCCCTGCTGTCCAATTGTCTGTAAAGAAAAGCAGGGTTTCCTGTGCACTTCAATAGTTTGTAATAACCTGGCATCTTCTCTTAGGCCATGGCATGGTGGCAGTAGGTGTACATGGCAATGCTGGAGATGTGGCTATACCAGGCTTTGCTGCCAACCTAAAGTCCACCCGTTTGTAACTACCAGGGCAATGTAGAAATACCTTAAAATTATTGTCAGATCAGCAGATGCAACCATCAGAGGTATATTTCCTTTGGTCACTTAAATGTGTAGAGGAAGGCTTAGAAGACAGCAATGTTGTGTGCAAGTTTCTGTAGGAATGCCTCTAATCTGTCTTCCATTTTCTCTGCACCGCACTGTGCTGACCCCTCAGGCCTGGGACACCTGATCTCCTGCATCCTCATTAATGGTGCCCAATACTTCAGGCGCATCAGTGAGTCCGGCATCAAGAAAATGTGTAGGAACATTTTTGTTCTTCAGCAGAATTTGACCAACATCACCATGTCGCGGGAGGCAGACTTGGACTTTGCAAGGTAGGAGGGAAAATTGAGCTTAGTTTCTTGTGCCAAAGCCAAGACGTCATTGCCTGTGAAGCCATTTTTAAAAATGGACTATTGGTGCATAAAAAGCTTAGTGTAAAAAAAGAAAGAGCTGGGCGCGGTAGCTCACGCCTGTAATCCCAGCACTTTGGGAGGCCGAGGCGGGTGGATCACAAGGTCAAGAGATCGAGACCATCCTGGTCAACATGGTGAAACCCCGTCTCTACTAAAAATACAAAAAATTAGCTGAGCATGGTGGTGCATGCCTGTAGTCCCAGCTACTCAGGAGGCAGAGGCAGGAGAATTGCCTGAACCAAGGAGGTGGAGGTTGCAGTGAGCCGAGATCGCGCCATTGCACTCCAGCCTGGGTGACAAGACTGAAATTCCATCTCAGAAAAAAGAAAAAAAAAAAGAAGAAAGAAAGAAGCATGGATAGATGTTCTTAGGTCCTATAGAGAAGGTAATTCCACAGAATTCTATTGAATTTTGTTTCTTTGGCAGGTAGTTTTTCTTGATGTCTCACCCAAGTTCTTCTTACTACAATATTGAATATATTTTTTTTCTGAGTATAAAAGTGTGCATGCTCATTACATAAAATATATAAGATAAAATACAAAGAAGAATATAAATCTTTGATCTGGAGGCTAAGATATTTAGTATATTTTCTCCTGGCTTTTTTGCGTGTACTGTGTTTTTTATGTGACTTTTCACACATACTTGAGCATATGATTTCCCTTTTTCCAAAATTAGAACTATGTTAATGCAATTTTATATTAATTTAATTTTGTTTTCCCACATCAATAATGTTGTTTGAAAACATGATTTTTCCACATTCATTAATATTCCTTGAAAACATTACTTTTAATGATGCCTGAACAAATATTCCATGGTATAAATGAGCCATATTTATTTTTTAATCACTTGCAACTTTTTGAACATTCGAATTTTCCCTTTTTTTCCTCTTGTTGTAAATTACATGTATCTACTATATTTTTACATGAACCTACTTCTCATTTTTTCCATCTTGTTCCAATTGAAATCCATCTCTTCTTCTTGTTCTCACTGGAAGGGAAGTGAGAACTCATCACTATCCTTTCTCTTCTTTAAGTTTGCTCATCTAATTTTTTTTTTAAGTGACAATGTCTTGCCCTGTTGCCTAGGCTGGAGTGCAGTGGTATGAACATAACTCACTGTAGCCTTTAATTCCCAGGCTCAAGGAATCCTCCCAAGGAGCTGGGACTAAAGGCCCACACCACCACACCTAGCTAATTTTTTATTTTTTTTATAGAGACAGGATCTCACTATGTTACCTAGGCAGGTCTTGAACTCCTGGCCTCAAGCAGTCCTCCTGCTCCGGCCTCCCAAAGCATGGGGATTACAGGCACAAGTCACTGTACCTAGCCTTGATCTCAATTTTTAATGTTTTTGTACAATATACTTTTTCAAAATTTGAGAGTTAATTTTTTTCTCTTTATTTGTCTTAACCCCTTAACTAGAATATCAGACCTTTGATGATTTAATAAAAGCTTAAGCAAATTGAAGATGATAGATGATAAATATGTTATCTTTGTGCTCTATTGCTGTTTATACCTAAGTGGATTATTCTGGAAACTCCCTTATTTTCCAAAAGCCTTTATGGCTAGGAAGTCATTTGTTTTTAATAATCCCCAATGTTCCTGCCTGAGACTTAGTATTTCTGTGTCTTTTCACTTGATTTTTTTGATTCCTTGAGAAGTTCAGGGAAATTTGAAACAATTCTTGAGGCATTTATGTAGATGATGAAATATTATATTACTTTAACAATTATAAAGACAGATACACTATGATCTTTGTTTTAGGTATGAACCATATATTTTTAACCTTTCTTCCTCAATCTGTTACTCCATTTATTCCATTACTACCCTGTTTCTCTGCTTTTCTGTCCTCCTCCTTCCTTGTCTTTTCCTTTCTATTTGTGGGAAAATAATAAAGAGAGAGAGAGAGTGTGTGTGTGTGTGTGTATGCGTGTGTTTTCATTAAATTCTCTGTTTTAGGCTAAATTTGGTGGAAAGCCTTCCTTGGTCAGATTAGGGAAACCAGGTGTGACTGAATGCTGCATTTATTTGGTCGCTCTTATGGGGAATGATCTCATTATTGAATTAGTCTAGTCATAATAACATTGACAAGGGGAAGTTAAGAACATAGAGGCCTGAGGGATACAGAAACCCATTACTAATGCTCTAAGGAATACAAGTCCTAAATTCAATCATCCTATTTTAAATGATTTTTTTTTATTTAGCTGAAATAAGTAAATTAACAATTAACAGTAAGTTTTTGGCAGACAGTATGGGGACTGTGAAACCTGGCATCTGAATGATGCAATGCTGACTGGGCAGGATTGAAGTTGGCATCAGCAGGTCATGTGGCCATGAAGCATTTCTTCAGGAAATAACTGAGTGGCAACCATGCCGTGCCTTTCAAAGTTGTATTGGTGAATTATGTCCCAGGAAGTAGGTACGAGTAGCATGTGACCACTTGGGAGATGTGCTGCTACTACTATTCTTTAGACTGACGTGGGTTTTTGAAGGGAAATAGGCTAGCATAAACACATAGCACTGGATGATTCTGTTCCTCTGATCCTGCTTTGGAAGACATCTCCTTACTAAGACTATAAGCTTCAAGAGGCCGAGACTCTTTTCTCAGTGCCTGTACCAAAGTAAGTGTTCATTGTATATACTGAATGAATGAACAGATATCAAATCAAGGCTAATTTTGGTGTGGATGAAGGCCTTGGCTATTGACAGGTCAGTTTATGTTTAATTCTCTGAAGGTTTAAACCAGGCGGCATGGGTCAGTTTTCTTATAAGCTTGTAAGAAAAAAATGTATCTTCCTTGCACTTCATTCTTTGTAAAACAGAAAGCATTACAAAAAGGAATAATGTAGCTCTACTATTCATAGTCTCTTTCCCTCTCATTTCTTTTACTTTCATACAGACCCAGTTAATAGCCTGATTTTTACCCCCTTCTTGTTTTTGGTAGGGATAGATTTTGTGAAAGGGGCTCCATCAATTCTACCAAATTTGAAACTGTGTAAAATAAATATAACAGCAATACCAAAAGAGCCAGAAATAACAGACTGCAGCAGTGTGCCTCAGCATTCCTTAAGCAATGTCTAATCAAGCATGGACAGCATCTGTATTTCCAGCAAATCTCTATAGGAATGTTATCTTCTAACACAGTAATTAATCACTAGTTGCCATGTGTCAGAAAACTTATTCAACAAGAAATTGCAAAGTGCTTGTAGTTTTCTTACCTTCTCAGCCTTCCTGGCCAGTGGAAAATATAACACCTTTCTGTAATAAAGAAATGAGGGCTCTGGAGCAATTCCATTGATGTTGATTCTTCTACTCATTGTATTGTTAGGTTGTCTCTCTCTTTTCATACACACCTTTCCTCTAACTAATCTCTAATAGGAGGGTAGATCTTGGATGAGCAAAGGAACAAGACAACCTATGACATTACCGGAAGTACAGAGAGCCTCTGTCCTCTATAGTAATGATCATTTAAGCTCTCTTACAGTTTTGACCCCACTGTTAATTTTCAGAGTCAAAAAGATACTTAATCCAGGGAAATCAGTGCAGAATAATTAGAAAGTGGAAGGGCTTTTTGAGTGTGCTTTTTTAGTTCCTTTTTTATCACAGATCATCTTAACTTGAGCTGTCATGTGCCGTTCTGTATGTGAGTCACGGGAGCCACCTAGGAGTCCAGATGGTGGGAGCATAACAAGACAGGTCTGAATGAACGGTGGTTGGAGTCCCCAAGGTATATCTGACAATCTTTCTGGTTTGAGTGGCGCCATTGTTCAAAAAGAATATCCCAGAGTTTTCTTCCCAGTTCTTCCCTCTCTACCCCATTTTGTCTCTTTCTCTGCCTCTTCAGCTGTCTCTTTTTTTCTCCTTTATTTCCCCTATTGCTCTACTTCCTTCTTTCCTCCTTCAAGGTTTCACTGCTCCTCAATTTTTCCCCTGATTTTGGTTTTCTATGGACTGCTATCTTTCATTCTTAAATCTGCACAAGATAAGGATATGAAAGCTAAGTTTCAGGAAGTGGTAGGTAGAAAAGTTGTGACACCCAAGACAGCTTCCTCGCCTTGTTATTCCTTCATTTCTTCATTCCTTCTTCAAATATTTATTGAGTGTGTGTTCTCTGTAGGTCCTGGCCTCATGAAACTTGCCTTACTGTGGGGCAGGACACAAAGTAATAAATAAATACATATATTGTATTTCAGATGATAATATATGCTGTAGTTAAAAAAAGAGACTAGGTATGGGGAGGGGACCAGAGATTGCCAGAATATAGTGGAGGTAATCCGAAATTTTAGAGGGTTCATGGAAGTCCTTAATAAGATGGTAACATTTGAGGAAAAACCTAAAGGAAGAGTAGGAGCAAGGCATGAGGCTGTCTAGGGAAAGAGCGTACCAGGAAAGAACATATAAGGGTGAAGAGCCAGAGGGAGGAGCACGCGTCACATCTGAAGAACAGAGCAGAAAGGTCAGCATGGATGGAGTGAGTGAGTAGGGGAAGAGTAAGAGATGAAGTCTGAGGTTTGATCTAAGGAGGTGAGATCTTGAAAGTCACTGTGATGACATTGAGTTTTACTTTGCATGAGGTAGGAAGCTATTAGAAGGAATGGAGCAGAAGTGCTACAATAACGTGAATCACTCTGGCTGCAATGTTGAAATTAATGTCGCAGTCGTTAGTTGGGTTGGGGAGCTTGTAGGAAAAGGCAGAAGCAGGAGGCTCTTTTGGAAACTGTGGCAATAATCTTCTAGGTAGTGGTGATTCAAAACAAGATGGCAGCACTGGAGAGGATGAGATAGGGTCAGATGAGTATATATTTTAAAAGTTGAGCTAACAGGATTTGCTAAGGAATTAAAAATGAACCAAAGACTCTAAGGTATTTGATCTGAATAGTTCAAAGTATGAAGTTTTTATTTGCTGGGATGAAAGTGAACAGGACCATAGGAGAGGATATTGAAGTGTGTAGAGGACAGGGCCGGGGGGTCAGATAGAGAGGGGGTAACAAGAAATGTTAGTTTGAGATGCCTATTAGGCACCAGAATCAAGACAGAAAGGGAGCTGACTATACAACTTGGAGTTGAGAAGATAGGAGTTTTAGAGTTATCAGCATATAGATGGAATTTAAAGCCATGAGAAAGGGTGAGAGGTGAGATCTCAATGGAAGCACAAGTAGATTAGAAAGAGAAGCTGTTCTAGAATTAGACCTTGGGCACCCCACTGTTGAGGTGCTGGAGTGCTGGAGAAGAACCAGCAGTGAAAGTTGAGGAGCCAGCCAACAGAACAGGAAGCTAGCTAAGAGAGGATATTGTCCCAGAAGTTAAGGGAAGTGTTTTAAGAGGAGTGTGTCTTCATCTGTGTCAAATGTTGCTGATAGGTTAACTTAGTTCGAGACAGAGAACTGGCAACTGGTGGGCTTGACAAGAGGCCTGAAATGTTTTGGCTTGCATTCCTTTATCTTTTGTACACAACTTACCTAAAATAGGAATAAGCTTCAAATGTGTATATTTGGCAATAAACTCCTCACTCCTCAAGTCTACGGTAGGATGTGATCAGGGCAAAACAAAAATACAATTAGAGTATTTTTAGCATGCTAAAAGCCCAAATTGGCAGCCTCTCTTTTCTCGAGGTCAGTATCAACATGCATAAATCATGTTGACAGTATGTCTATGTGCCCTTGACATGATGTGATGAAAATGGCACTTTACCAAACCTATTACCTCAATCTAATCATGAAAATGACATCAGAAAGATTCCAATAGTCCGTAAAATGCCTGATGAGTACTCATACAAAACGTCAAAGCCATCAGAAGCAAGGAAAGCCTGAAAAACTCTCACAGGCAACAGGAGCCTAGGAGACATGATGACTAAAATGCACTGTGACCTCCTGGATGGGGCCCTGGAACAGAAATAACATTAGGTAAAAACCACGAGGCCCTGAATGAATGAACTATAGATTTGAGTTAAAATAATGTATTCATATTGGTTCATTCATTGTAACAAATGTACCATACTAATATAAGATGTTAATGATAGGGAAACTGGATAGAAATTATATGTGAACTCTGTATTATCTTCTCAGCTTTTCTGTGAATCCAAAACTATTCTAAAAAATAAAGTCTATTAATAAAAATATTAGGCAGAGTATTTCAGAGGACACTTATCCAATGAAGATATACAGGGGGCTAATTCATGTTGAACCTGAAAAGATGCTCAAATTCATTTGTCATTAAGGAAATGTAAATCAAAACCACAATGAGACACCACTCTATGCCCACGAGGATTGCTATAATAATTAAAAAAAAAAAAAAACAGACAATGAAAATGTTGGCATGCATATGGAGAACCAAGAACCCTCCTTTGCTGCTGGCAGAAATGTAAAATGGCACAGCTGCTTTGGAAAACAGTGTATCATTTCCTCAAAAAGTTAAACATAGAGTTATTGTATAACCCAGGAATTTCACTCCTAAGGATATACACAGGTAACACATACGTGTGTACAAAAATCTATACACAAATGTTCATAGCAAGCATTATCTATAATAGCCAAATAGTACAAATAACCCAGCTATCGATCAATGGATGGATGAATAGAATGTGGTATGTCCATACAATGGACTTTTTTTGGCCACAGAAAAAACATGATGTGCTGAATCTTGAAACATTATGTTAAATTTAAGAAGCTTTTAACAAAAAAAAAAATTTCGTATGATACTATTCATATGAAATGTTCAAAGCAGGCACATTTATAGAGATAGATTAGTGGGGGTTGAAAGGAAATAGGGAAATGGATAGAGGAGTCTTTGGGGGTGATGAAAATGTGCTAAACTAGATTGTGCTGATGGTTATACAGCCCTGTGACTATTCTAAAAGTCCTTGAGTTGTACCCTGTCAATGTGAAAATTATATGGGATGTGAATTATATCTAGAAGCTGTTTAACAAAAAAAGATGTTGAGCTTTAAGACTTTAAAAATTAAATTATTTGTCATAGGAAATGAAGAGCCCATGTTTTATCTGCTCATTAATGGGGAAATTTTTAAAAGGAAGTATTTAGCTCATTTTTTAGTTTCCCTAATCAATCCTGAGAGGTAGAAGATAAAGGAAGAGTTTTTGGAGGAGGTGGTGATCCTTCACAGTAGTCTTGATAGGAATTATCCGGAATAGGAAGAAAGTCATTTGGAAGAGAAAGGGTAGTTCAGGGGACTGGAGGGATGCTCAAGGAAGGAGGTTGTGAAACATGAGGCCTGAGTCATCATCAGGGCTGAAGTCAGAGCTGGCTTAGGAGAAGCCGCAAATGCCACCTTGTTACGGCCTTGCAATTTCTTTTCGAGACAGAGTCTTGCTCTGTTGCCCAGGCTGGAGTGCAATGGTGTGATCTTGGCTCACTGTAACCTCCGCCTCCCAGATTCAAGCGATTCCCCTGCCTCAGCCTCCCGGTAGCTGGGACTACAAGCACGTACCACCATGCCCGGCTAATTTTTTATATTTTAGTGGAGATGGGGTTTCACCATGTTGGCCAGGATGTTCTGACTTCGTGATTCACCCACCTCAGCCTCCCAAAGTGCTGGGTTTACAGGCGTGAGCCACCGTGCCCAGCCCTCTCCTGCAATTTCAAAACATGCCTTCCTCCCCCATTAGCACTCCCTATTCTCCTTACCATGATTTTAAAAATCATGTATCTGACGGATTTTATATTTACTTATTTGTTCCTCATCTGTCTACCCTGAATGGAATGAATGCTCCATAGGCAGGGACGCTCTTTTGTTCACTGCTGTAGCCCCAAAGCCTAAACCAATACCTGCCATGTAGTAGATATTCCATAACTACTTGTGGGATGTTAAAGTTATTTGGACTTTATTCTGTAAGTAACTGAAGAATTTTAAGCAGAGGAGTGAGATGGTCAGATTTATATTCTAAGTATGTCATTTCAGCAGCAGTATAGGATTTGGATTTGAGGAAGATGATACTGGAGGCCCTGCCAATCAATTGGAAGGTGATTGCTAAGAAAGTGACGTGTAGGGCTTCAACTATATCAGTGCTTGGCGATGGGGCAATGGGGGATGGAGGGGACATATTTGAGAAGGGTGAAGGAGCTAAAATTGGCAGGTCTTAGAGAGTGATTGTATAGGGAAGGAGTCACGGATGACTCCAATTTCTAACATGAGTGTCTAGCCGGATCACACCACCATCAAGTAAGATGAGGGTACAGGAGGAGAGAGGAGTAGATTTGATGGAGGGAAGATCATCAGTGACAGTGGCGAGTGTAAGATGCCTGTGCGACTTCCAAGTGGAGACATCTAACGTGCAACTGGATATGTAAACTGGAAGCTTGAGGGAGAGGCCAGGATTGAACAAACAGATATGGGAAATCATCAGCATGGAGCTGTTTAAACCATTAACAGGGATCAACACTGTAGATGGAGAGCAATCCCCTGGGGAAGACCCAAAGTAAAGGGGATGAGAAGGAAGAGGAGTCCCTGAAGAAGATAGGAAAGGAATGGTCTCATAGGACAAGGGCAGAACACAGCTCATGAAGACCAAAGAGAGTGCGTGATCACATAGCTGCCTGCACAGAAATGCTGCTTTTCCCATAAATTGATAGAGCATCCTTCTTCCCAATAAATGGAAGAATTCTTTCATGTTAACTTCTCTAGCTCTTAGAATTCAACTGTCCAGATACTTTCCTCAAGTGACAGAGTGACAAAGCCAGCCTAGCAACTAAACATACAGATGCAGACCCCTGCTTTATCCTTGACCTTGTACCTTCACTAAAGCCAGGAATAATCTCTGGCATGGCTGAGAATGCTGAATTCCTCCCAGGGGAACCATTTACATAAACCTATTTCCTACAAACCTATTGCACCAGGAACATTACTTTTGTTTTCTACAGGAAAGGTTGTGAGTTTTCCTATCTGGAATGAACAAGGTGTAGTTCGATAAAAGAGGATTAGTAATGATATGCTGCCACCTACTGGAAACGCCCACAGACAGCCAGACTGAGAATGTCCGTGGTCCCCTAAATCTCCCCTTACTTAATCTTCTGAATTAAGAGTGGGTACTGCCCCTGAAGCAGACTTCACAGGTGACTTGGCTTGAAAATATGAAATTCCCCACCTATTAAATAAAAATGTATCTGGCTGCTTTGCTAGAAAAACAATTTTGTTTCTGAGAAAGAAGCACAATATTTTCACATCCTCTTCTCTGTTTGCTTTTCCCAGCTTTATTCTGCCATTGGTCTTGTTCGCCTTCCCAATCCTAGGGGCGCCTCTCCCTTTCCCAAGATTTACCTTTAATACTCCAAACTTTTGACTCAAGATTATTAGAGTCATTTAGATTTGGGATTAATTTTGTAGAAGAGAATAGTCTGCTGCCAAAAATTTCTTTTTTTAATGATGATGCCCCTTAAAATGCTGTTATATCTCTTTAAATTAATAGTGATAAAAAGCTAGCCCTGATTTTCCTAGGAGCCAGAGTAAATTGGGAAATATGATGGTTTACATGGCTGCTGCTGCTGCCTGATAGAAGGAAATATGCCAGTTGGTAAAAGTAAGTGATAAAACAAAATCTTGTATGTCCTGATTTTATGGAATTTCCTAAATATTTTTATATAAATAGACTTTAAAAATATTATATCTCTTTAATTCAACCTTCATTTGACCTTGCTATTCCATTTCTTACCATGGAGCTTTTTTCTGATCTCCCTTTTCTTTTTACACTTACAGGAGGTCCCATGCATTGTAACAATTAATTGATCCCTAATTAATTGTTTAATTAGGACTCTTTGAATGCAGGTGAGCATGCCTTACTGGTCTGCATATCCTTCACAGAGCACTTCAGAGCGATAAATACTTCTAAGCCTCTCAAAAGAAAACACTCTCAGTAACTAATGTTTGACTCCGCATAAACATATCTCATGTGTGAGGCTTTGATTAAGTAAGATTTCTTTTGATTATGCTCAATTAGTGTCACCATATTTTGTATATATATATATATATTGTCAATGTATAATTGAGGGTTCCCTAAGATTACCAGCAGACAGTGACAGGCTTCCCTTTGTAGCACATCTGCTGGAATTGGAATGATTCAGAGATTAGCAGAGATAGCGGGTGTTATTTTTATCCAATAAGGTTCCCAAGGAACAGAAATAAGAAGTGACTTGTCCAAAATCTCTCATCAAATCATGCTGTTTGTATATCCTGCAATACCTTTGTATTCCTCATAGTTAATAAGGTAAATTAACCCACCCAGGGAGGCTATCTTTCTGCCAGGGAAGGGCTGCATCGTACTGAAAAGATATTAAGCTTGTTCTGTGACTGAAGCCCAAGAATGATCATTCACTGACTCTGTTAGAATTCTCACTGAAAAATTTGAGGCTGGAAGCTGACCTTTCTTGTTTTCTAAATAAAGATGTAGTGTTTAAATTTCGATGCTTAAAAGTAAGAAACTGGCACAATTGCTGTTGTAAATACAGAGCTATAGTCCCTTGCAAAATGTATCAAGGCCAGACTTTCTATCCTGCCCTTCCCTTTACCTGCTTTATCATCTACAGAAAGAAAGGCCTTCTCTTCATTCCCAACTCCTGCTTTGCTGAACACCCTTTGCTGATCCAAAGAGAACAAGATCAGAGTACTGAAGGGAGGTCACATGGCCACAGAGAATTCTTTGGCCAGCACTCAGCTCAAGGACCTTTGGTTCTCTGAAACCTTCTCCAGTGTGCCTGGCCTGTATTACTTGCTCTTTTATAATCCTTTTTTTTTTTTTTTTTTTTTTTGCTTTTCTGTACTCTAAAATTAATACCTCATTATGTGCTATATTGCCCTTCATTTGTTCCCATCTTTTAATATTTTATTCCTCTAATTTTTATTAGCATGTCCTCTCTCTCCTGAATTATAAAGTTCTCATGACTAGTTACCATGATTTCATTTTGTTTGTTTGGTTTGGTTTGGTTTCTGGGTGTTTTTTCCCCTTTTGCTTCTCTGTAATAGACTGTCAGCAATCTAAATGTTTGATATGTTTGACTTTTGATATATGTTTTAGAGAGCATCCACAGTTAAATACAAATAGGTTATCAAGAAATAGCTTTTGTACTTATAGGTACCTATTAGGTATATAGACCTTTAACTTTACTTTCTCTAAAACAAGGAAAGCTCCTGGGAGACATGTGATTCTTTTTTTTTTTTACAAACCATCCTAGAGGCCTATGTTGGTGACTTTCTCTCAGTGATGCTGATGCTGATGATGACGATGATGACATATTGCCGTTATGAGTAATTATAATTACTAACACATAATGATCTCAGCACATGACATGAACTTCAGTAAATGCTTTACCTACATTGGTTCACTGAATATCCCTGAAACTCTATATGTAACTATTGCTGCAAATAGATGAAAAAACTAAAGCTTAAGGAGGTTAAGTAAATTCCCAGTTTACATAAGAAGAGAGGCAAGATTCAAACGTAGGTCAATCCAACATCAAAGTCCATGTATGCTCTTAACTAGGTGAAGTAAGGGTACCATTTTGGTCAATGATGGTTCTCCCTTTTGCTTTGTTATATTAAAATATGATTTTATTTTTCAGTTAGTCTCTTAGCTATCAAACATTTTCTTTTCCTTTATTTTCTCTGGTTGGGTGTCTTTCCTCCTTGATTTCCACTGAGCTCTGATTGCTAACCGTTTTAGCAACTGTAACTGTCCCCCTTACTCTTTTATCTCCTACTGCAGCTTTAATAGGCAGTTTGACTGCAGAAGGGTCTGCAGACTCTTCCTACCTTGGTAGGTGTTATGGGGTTGGTCTTGCTCAGCCATCAGGTGTTCATGCTGCTTGTGTGTCTTCTGCTGGCCTTCCAAACAACTATCCTGGAGGAATAGCGCTTAAACCCAAGACTACTGTCTCAGAACCTCACCGCAAATTAGCACATCGTCCATGGTACTGAGCAGCCTAGCATTAATCCAAATGCATACACCTGTGCTTTTAAGACAATAAGCAGCTAAACCAAGTGCTTCACAAAGACTAGGAGGTATAAGAATGTCCTGATCAACTATAGGGTCTCTTGCAGGGAAATTGTTTTAAGTGGAACCTCTTTGTCTCCATCCCTAAAAATTCGGATTTAGAAGACTGAAGGTAGGGCTTGGGCATCTGCAGTTTAACAAGTGCTCAGGAGATCATCATGCAGAAATACTGACCTGACCTCATGTTCTTTGAGATTCATGCAATATCCAGGCCATCGTCTTTCAGCCTCATGTTCCTCCTTTAGTCCCCCTTACTCTCTTTATTTTTTCTTTTTTCTGAAACAGAGTCTTGCACTGTCACCCAGGCTGAAGAGCAGTGGTGTGATCTCGGCTCACTGCAACCTCTGCCTCCCGGGTTCAAGCGATTCTCCTGCCTCAGTCTCCCAAGTAGCTGAGATTACAGGCACATGCCACCACACCCAGCTAATTTTTTGTATTTTTAGAAAGACAGGGTTTCACCACATTAGCCAGGATGATGCTCAATCTCCTGACCTTGTGATTTGCCCACCTCAGCCTCCCAAAGTGCTGGGATTACAGGCGTGAGCCACCATGCCTGGCTGTCCCCCTTACTCTTTTATCTCCTACTACAGGCAATGAAAGTTAAAATAACCTTGAAAGCAGTTTTCTAGATAATCTTAAATTATCATTAAAATGATCCACAAGGTAGTCACCATTATTATTCTCAGTTTACATGTGTAGAAACAGGCAGAGTCGGGTTGTATTCTTGGAAATTTGGGAGGAAACTAAATTGCATTTCATTCACCTAGTAGTTGGCTAATAAATTCAACCTTTAATTGTTGCACGAATTTGAGTAAGTCACTTCAGTTCTCTTGGCTGAAGTTTATTCATCTGCAAAATAAAGGGTTTGTGCCTATAAGGCCAGCACTTTGGGAGGCTGAAGCAGGTAGATCACTTGAGGTCAGGAGTCTGAGACCAGCCTGGCCAACATGGTGAAACCCCGTATCTACTAAAAATATAAAAATTAGCCAGGTGTGGTGGCACATGCCTGTAGTCCCAGCTACTGAGGAAGATGAGCAGGAGAATCACTTGAACCTGGGAGGCGGAGACTGCAGTGAGCGGAGATCACGCCATTGCTCTCCAGCCTAGGCAACAGAGCGAGACTCTGTCTCCAAAAAAAAAAAAAAAAATGAAGGGTTTGATTAGAAGATCAATTATAATGTCTCTTGCAGATTGTACTTGCCTAGAGTTTCATGATACGGAGCCAGAGAGGGGTTCGAGAGACCTAGAGCCCTGCCTCAACTCCTAGCTCTCAAAAGAGACTATCACAGGAAAGGTATGTAAGAGGAAGGAAATTAGCTCCCATCCAGTTCCATAAAGATACTGTAAAGATTTCTGAGATACAGTATATAACAGGCATTTTAATATTCGTTGACTGGACAAACTAATGCGTGTGTGTACAGATGAATGAATGAGGAAGGAAGTACTGTAGGCTGCTTTCTTTTCATAGTCAAGATCATGCTTATAGCATTTGCTCACCACACATACAGGAGAGTAAAACAGAGGTGGACACTGGCTACTGCTTTTGCATGACCTATAAAGGTCTTATAAGGCTCTGAACAGTAATTCAAAAAATAAACATGTAGGTACTCAAAAACATAAATGTCACATCTGCTTTAGCTCTTCATCTCCTGTGCTGTGCCGTGGCTTTCCAATTGATGGAAAGGTTTTATTCAGATCAGCCATTTCACTTTTTCCTGGAGGCATTCTTAATCTCCGAGTTCTAACCTTTAACGATATAGACTTTAGTGGCCGTGTAATGATTTCCATTGCCTGGCATCTACATGTTTAAATTCCTCCAAAGAATTGTACACCTTCTATTTTTCTCAGTTGCAGATGGAGTCAAACCAGAAAAAAACAAGTGAAGTAGGAGAGGCCAGCTCTTGATTGACTTCTCTCTCTTGACACACACGGTCAAGGGAAGGAACGGATCAATGGCCTCAACTTTTCAGCAGGCATTACCACTGCATCTCATTCTCCTTCAGGCAATCTGTTTGACAGAGACGCTGATTAAACATTTTTTGGTATTGGGGACCGAAAGAGAGAGGGAGAGGTTGGGGATTTTTAGTGGCTAGAGCCTTTTATTGACAACATTAAAGGCTTCATGATATATTTGACCAGAAATTAATTCCAGCCCAGTTCCGCATTTCTCCCTTAGGTGACAGTCTTCTGTTGATGTGTGCTGCTGTGAAAGTAATAATAGGTTTCAAATGTTTGTGAAAAACATAAAGTAATTACTTGCTGTGGTCAATCAGTCATTTGAAGCTTCAGCTTCTCTCTGTTCCTTGTGTGTGGCAGTCTCTGTTTCTTTTGTTAACTATAATTATATAGCATATGAGAATTTTTATTTTTCAGTTTTCAGGAATTTTGCTTTTTTCATTTCTTGGTGCATAGTTCTCCAGGGACATAAGTATTGAAATGATAGTGACACATAACCAGCATTTGAACAAGGGAAGCATATGTGTGCAAGGAAGCTGATTGCTTTAGTTGTTTCGTAGCTATTGGCTATCAGCTATTTGCCAGTTCCTCTAATGGGGCTTAAATATTTACTGTTTGTTGTACAGAGGGGAAGAATTGGCTTTCAGGCATTTTAAGGCTCCTTCTACCAGTAGCCCATATTTACATTATGGGCTCTCAAGCCAAAGAGTCTATAATAGCTCTTTCCCCTTTTTTAAATTTAAGAAAATAATTGTTTTTTTCTAATAAAAGCTGTAGCTCCTTGCCTGGGGTTCCTGCTTTCCAGTAAGGTCTGTAAAGATCTACTTGGATAATACCAACCTCTGTGTTGACTGACCTGGACAAAAAGAGAGAAATTTCCTTTTGGCAGCTATCTTAACAGGGATCCTTGCCCAGGCAGATAAAATAGTGAGGCCTGTATACTGGCCAGCATGACATATTATCACACATCAATTTCCTTCTGTCTGCACTAAGGCTAGCTCAATCCTCAAAATATGAACTGTTGATGTGTATTTTCAACTCAAGTAATTCATGTTTATATAATTTTTCTATTCTAATTTCTCTTGTTCATTACTGATCAGTGAAGTATCCTAAGTCCTAATTTCAAAGGGTTGCTTAATTTTCCATACCAACATGCCCCTCTTAAAACAATGTTTTCCTCTTTTCAATGTTAACCTCCTTCTTTGAACTATTGTTTATATTTAGAATGAAACATAAGAACAGTAAGAACTGGTTATCAGTAATTCCTCTGTATGGAAAATTGTGCTAACTAGGACTCCGTGCTTTTACATTGCAGTGATAACTGGGATCCATGATGTTTGCCTGAGTCTAGAGTGTCCCATCCATTACCAAAGAAGAATACTACTATGCTTTAGTATAGTTAGCATTGTATATATTTTACTGTATTCTGTCTTTGAAAAACTGGTGACTCAATATGATATATCTAAGAATAAGCAAGAATATCTGATTAAAAATAACCCCTCATTTTCTTTTCATACTGCTTCACAGAATTATATCTCTATAATTGTCATAGCATTTCATTTCTTCCCTAAGACTAGGTAGTAATGACAAACTGCTTAAAAGAATTTTATATTAATTATTTTTAATATTGTTAATAACTACTATCAATTGAGTACTTTCTTTGTATAACTTATGTGATTTACACACATTATCTTATTTAATTCTTATACTAATCTAGTATGTTTACAAATTAACATTTTCATTTGCAAATGGAAAAACTCAGTCTCTGAAGGATTAAGTAACCCGGGGTCTACACTGTAGCAAACGACAAGACCACGGTTCAAAGTCAGGTCTATCTGCAGTTCAGCCACTGCACTATACAGCTTATGACAATGTAATACATTAGTATTTCAAGAAAATGTACCACAGCCTCAACGTTTTTCTTGACAGTATTGCACGGTATTCCTAGTCAAAAGAACCTAAAGGAGGAATGGGAGCGTTTTATCTTCCCTGAGAGGAAGGGAAAGGAGATGTTGTATGGTAGACCTGCAGGGATAAACCAAAGAAGACCCAAGAAAATGATGAGGGAGGATTTTAGCACAGCACCTAAGGCGTGTCTAGGAATGACCACAGTCGCTGAGGGACCCAGTGCAGGCATGAAGGGGTTTAAGACCTCGGAGAGACCTGGCGTGGCAGCAGCATCAGGAGTGCCCAGATCCCGGAGGAAGGCTGCACCACACCTTGCAGGGAGAATGAGTCCACCAGGCACAAACCTCAATTCCCACAGTATCAGTAGAGCTCCTACCTAGGTGGTACCACAATGACTGATGAAAGTGTCTTAAAATAGCTCTTAAGAAGTTAGTATGTTTTTTCTAAGTTAGTTTAAAATATTCACAAAGGAGGAGAAATCAAGAAACTCTGTCTTTTGTTATTTCAATAGAAAATCCAGTCATGTTAAAAGAAAAAACGTAGTGATATATTATTGACACTTGTCTTTTTGGCTATCCCCGCTCTAAAATCTATATTTAAGGAATTCCCCACAACCTGGTCTTGGGGTAGAACAAAGTCCATCTACCATTATAAACATAAAAAAAAAAAAACCCAGGCTTGCTTACTGTGTGGGGAACAACGTAGGCTGCACCAATCAGATATACCTACTCCGAACTCTGATGAGGGAGCTAAGGACTCCAGGCACCGGGGTGATGGAGAACCACATAAGGCTGTATCAGCAGCAATGGCAACTTCTGGTTACCTAAGTTGGCAGCAGTAGTAGTGGCAATGGTATGGCCAACATCCACTTCTGCTGGCAGCAGAGCAAGACCTGGTGTTCTGTGTTTAGCTGCAGCTGTGGTGGTATCTTCACAAAACTATCTTTGGGAGCGATTCTGGAGAGATTTTGGCCACAATCCCAGCTGCTGTCTAGCTTTGTTTATTCCTGCTCACTTTCCAAGTCTCATTCTCTAGCCTTCCTGGCTCATAATGGAGTTGCCCAGTATCCTTTAAATAATTCCTTCTCTGCAACTTTGAACCCTGATTGTTACATACATATATTTTTAGTAAAATCTAGTAATAAGCGTTCATCTTAGCTTTTGATTCTAGCAATCCACAGTAAAGTTTGGAGTCTTAAATTATTATTACTATTGAAGTTTCAACTCACATTGTATCATTTTATCTTGGTAATTACTTAACAAACTTAAATACCTATCAAGGATTTTTATTTTTTAAAGAAAAAGCAAAATTGACTAGATTGCATGCCCCGAAGCTTGGCTACCCATATCTGGGAAAAGTTAGTTATTGGATCCACACATTTGTTTCCAATAAACCACCCCAAAGCGCAGTGTCCAAAACAACCACCATTATATTAGTTCTCTTAATTGAGCAGATTGGGCCCAGCTGTAAGGTTCTTCTCTGGACTGCCTTGGGTTCTTTTGTGTGGCTGCAATGGGATGACAGCTGGGGCTGGAGCCTCCAGAATGGCTTGCCTCATCTGTCTGGTGATTTGGTGAGGACAGACAGCTGGCAGCCTGGACCCCACTGGGAAACAGGAATTGCTCAGTTACTCTTTCTCTTTCTATGTAGTCTCAGAGGTTCCCCCTCTCCATGTACTTTTTCCATGTGATTTCTTCATCAGGGTAGGCACAGCTCTTACATGGTTACTCAGAGCTCCCAAAAGCGTGAAGCTATCAGGCCTTTTTATGGCCTAGACCCAGGATTTGCAGAGTATCACTTCTGTCACTTTCTTAAAGCAGGTCACAGAGCTAGCCCAGATTGAATGTAGGAGAGGACTAACCAGAAGCATGAATAATGGGAGGCATGTTCATTAGGAGTTATCTTTGGAATTCAGTTACCACTGTATTTAAACTTCAGCCTCCAGTTACATGCACCAAACTCAGTGCCTCATACAGTAGACATTCCATCCATTTGTCAGAGCAGAAACCAAATTTGAATAATTTAAGCCAAAAAAGGAAATTTCTTGAATCATGAAGCTAAGACTTTCAAGGGATGGTTGGTTTTAGGCTTGCTTTATCCAGGGATTCAAACCATGTCAGCAGAACTCGCTTCTTTTCTTTGTCCAACTCCTGCTTCTGTTTGCATTTACTTGGCTTTATTACTACATAGCCTGTCTCCCCACGATGGCAAAGTAGTAGCCCAGACTTATACTCATAGCTGGAAATCTTAGGGAAAGGGAAATCTCCCTTCCAAAATCCATGAAGGACTCTTGATGGGCTCTGTCCATTTCTGAGCCAATTCCTGTGGCCAAGGGAAATGGAGAATTCTGAGTGGACAATTTCAAATCACCCATCTGCACCTGTGGTGGAAAGTTGATCAGTCTAACCTGGACCTAAAAGAACATTTTCTAGAGAAAAGGAAAGTTTTGTTACCAAAAGAAGAGGGATAGATGCTGGATAAACAAAAACAAGATAATCCCTAAGCCCAGTAGCACTTTGCTGAATGAATAAAATGTAGGTTATAAATGAGTGGTGCAGACACTACCGTACTGAGTTTATTAGGTGTCAAAGAAGATAGACATTTAAAAACAATGAAGTTATAGAAAGACATTTTTATGGAACATTATTCAAAGTGGGTTGAAATCATTAGAGAAAATGTTGTAAAAGCTGTTTTTGAGCTGTATTTTGAAAAAGGTAAGATTTAGAAGGAAGGAAGATTTTATAGGCAGATGAAACGTTGCTTTCTTAGAAAACAAATGCTGTTAATAAAAGAGAACGTTACGGAGTATAATTTTAGGATGCCTCTGATCCTCTGAAATGATACCTATAAAAAAATCAAGAGTTTGATTATTATAGTATCTTGAACGATATAGTTACAGACTCAGTTGGTTCCAAAAAGAATTTTTTTAACCTAGATATGACAAATGGGTGTTTTAGTGATTAAGGTGGTGGGACTCATACATAAACAAAACTCTCAGGTGGTTGCTATCAAGGAAAAGAAAACCCTTTCAAAAATTTACAATATATTCATTTTTGTTGTCCTTTGTCACTTTGATTAACAGTAGATGCTGAAATTGTCAGAAATAACAGTAATCTGTATTTATAGTACTTTTGTGAATCTGAAGGTTTCCATAAATGTAAATAAATTTGTTTCCACTCTCATGAACTCTGGAGGAAACACTTCCAACCACCCCACCTGCACTTCTGTCTGAGAAAGCCAGTGAAAGAGGACTGTGAATATGAGGAGAAAAGCAGCAAAAACTGAATTGGCTGAGCTGACTTTATAGTTCTCATGAGATTAGTGAAGGAGAAAGAAGTAAAAGAACAGAAAGAGGATTTGAATTTGGTAAGAAGAGAGTCCTGGTTGGCTCAGATTACTAGATCATACTGTCTGAAGCTCAGAAAGTCTTAATTGGGTATGACCTTAGAGATGGTGTCTTCTAGCCCATTTGTTTATCAGGCTGAAAACATGCTCTGAGAGATGGACTAACTGGCCACAAATGATCCAGATAGGGCTAGATCCTAGATTTCTGAACTCCTTGTTCTAGGCTCCCTCCTGGAGCTCTCAACAGCCCCTGCAGACTCACGTCAGAAGCTCTCAGCCTTATTTACATTCTCCCAGGGAAGACTGATGCCTTAGGGCAGTGACTGGCAACCCAGGAAGATGAATACCAGAATCCTCTGGAGGAAGAGGGTTATCTTGTGATGTGAACCTCCTCTCCCTATTTCTGATACAATCCTGAGTATCATGTTAACCCCATTAACCGTAACATCTGCCTTCTCTAATGCTAGAGTAACATTGCTGTGGACACATCCTTACAAACAAAAATTACTATATGACAATAATTATGACTTCTGTTCACATGCTTATGTCCTTGTTACTAAGTAAATGCAGAAAGATTATTAGTTTTATTAGCCTTTGATATTGAAATTGTCATGTTCTCTCTTAGCTATAAAGACCTGCTCTGCCCACATCAACTTGGTTCTTTTTTCATTAGGAAATTAAAGTAGAAACTATAGCACAATTAATTACTGTCAAAATTCTACTAAACTGTAAGTCGAAACAAAATGTAAGAACCATGATTACATGAAAATAACCTGTAGGAGACTTTTCCTGCTGCTAAGATGCAGAAAATGAAATCTTTGGAAGAAGGCATGGAGTTCATAGGTAGCCTCAGCGTGGAAGGTGGCTGGACTCCTCTGTCGCTAGCAGTGAGCGTGGTTCCATTGCCCACGCTTGGAAGATGAGTGTCTTCGCCTAACTTGTTAAGTGCCAACTAGTCTTTTGCCTCCAGTGAAGATCTCTCCTTAGGGGACCCAGGTTCTTCTCCTGAGCCCCAGAGTTTATGATCATCCTGTGCCCTTAAAGTGTGGGTGTTAAATGAGAATCTCTATACCTCTGACCAGTTTGGAGGAGAGCAGAGATTTAGTGTTGGGGGTTACTTAAACATAATCTCCATATTCTCACTTTTTAGCTCAGAGGAATGTGGTCTAATCTGGACACCTGCTGGCTGCCTTGAAAGAACATTCTCAGCTGTACTGGCATATCTAGCAAAGAGATATGAAAGGATCCTCAGGTGGCCCCTTCAGGGGTATTTCTGAAGAGTTAGGGACAGAGGGAAGCAGCCCTTGTGACCATAGGACACCCACCCAGGTGGTTTCCTCTTAGTGTGATAAAGAAAGCTGACCTTGTTGAGGCCAAGATGTCTACCCAGTGGGTTGTCTTCCTTATGTGGAGGGATGTCGTATCCTCGGTATCCAAAACATTCTGATGTCTCCCTCATCTGTTTACATTATGCCTTCTCCTCACTGTAGGGCCTTAGTGGTCTTATCTATTGATTGACTGGTTGATTGGGTTTATTTTATTTATTTCTTCATGAATGACAGGGTTTTACTCTGTCGCCCAGGCTGGAGTGCAGTGGTATGATCACAGTTCACTGCAGCCTCAACCTCCTAGGCTCCAGTGATCCACCCACCTCAGCCTCCTAAGTAGCTGGGACCACAGACACACACAATCATGCTCAGCTAATTTTTTAAAAATTTGTGAAGAGACAGGATCTCACCATGTTGTCCAGGCTGGTCTTAAACTTTTATGTTCAAGCAATCCTCCACTGTCAGCCTCCCAAAGTGTTGGGATGACAGGCATGAGCCACCACACCTGGCTGGTGGTTCTTTTAAAGTAGCCTCTTCTTAGGCTCTTACACACCTTTGGAACCATCCACCATTGGGAGCTTCTTTCCACTGCTTTCTTCAATGAGAATAGCCTTGTACAAGCATATGATTTAAACTGTTTAAATATCTGGAACATTTCCTAAAGAAGTCACTTGCTTGAGGTTATGACAGATTGGCAAGGAGTCAGTCATTCCGTATATGCATCAAATATTTATTGAATGAATTGAGAGCTAATCACTCCTGGAGCTATGAAGATAAAGATATGATTCCTGTTTGTACATACAGAGTACAGCACAGTAGGTCTCAGTAATGGGAGCAGAACCTTGTGATAAGAATTAAGAGAAAGAAAGGATTAAGGTAAGAAATGAGGTTAAAACCTCATAAAATTCCCTCCTAGGTGTATACCCAAGAGAAATAAAAAACATGTGTCCACACAGAGCCTTACACACAAATGTTTATAGCAGCATTATTCATAATAGCCAAATGGTAGAAACCACCCATATGTCCATCAGTGATAAGTGGATAAACAAAATGTGGTATATCCATGCAGCAGAATATTATGTGGCCATAGTGGACTTGAAGGATTGATACATGCTACATCCACATGGGTAAACCTCAAAAGCATTGTGCTAAATGAAAGAAGCCAGTCCAAAAAACCACATACTCTGTAATTTCATTCATATGAAAGTCCAGAATGGGAAAGCTACAAATCTAGAGAGTGTTCACTTTAAGGCTGGGTGGAGAGTCAGAGGGAAGTGGGTAAGAGCTAAAGGATACATGGTTTCTTTCTGAGCTGAAGAAATGTTTTTAAATTCATTATGGTCATGGTTGCACATATCTGTAAATATGTTAAAAGCTATTGAACTGTAAACTTCAAATTGATGAATTGTATGGTATGTGAATGATAGCGCAACAAAGCTGTTTTTTGAAGAAAGAAATTAATAAGAGCAAAAACTGAGAGCAGTGGTAGGGAATAGCAGAGAGCTTTTTGTTTTGTTTTGTTTTTGTTCTCTCTTTCCCCAAAAGGGAGAACATTTTTATGGATTGTGGAAAGACAGACACAAGGTTTGTAACCCTGCCTGGAAGTAAGGAAATGGTTTTAGTAGTCCTGGTGATTTAGTGTCATTACTCTCATCCTTGTTGTTATTCAGAGTTGACTGTGGAGATAACAAAGACTAAGAAGCTTCCAGGTAGAGGACGAGTAGATTATACTTGGGAGGGTAGAGATAAGTATTACTAGTTCAGAATCGGACAGACACCTCCATCCAGCTGGAAGAAGAGTTACTTATGCTAGAAAAGGGACTGTGCTGCCATAAGTTACTGAAGAAATAGCAATTCCAAAGTTAGAATGGATGCATCCAAAGAAGAGAAGGAAACTTCTATGCAAACGAATCTGAGACTCCATTGTACACCCATGAAGTTAAGTACAGCTAAGGAAACATACAGAATTCTTTTGTTTTATACATGCAACAAAGATTTTTTTTTTTGTAAGTTTTCATTTGTTGCTGAATCTCTCTCAGTTGTGGTTATTTTAATGAGCAGTGAGTTTATAAAGTCCTGTTTTAAAATACTACATGTCTGATCTCCCTAGTAACCCCAAGCATCTGGGATTATAAATTATGATTCTTTATTGCCACCTGATGACAACAAGAGTACAGCCTTTCTGGAAACAAATTAATTTCTTGAAAGTTGAAATTAGGAATCATTGATTCAGAGATGGTGAGAAAAGTTTTTTATAAGGTCCTTGACCTTGATATGAGAAAGAGGCCCCTTGTCATATGCATCTTGAAGCATACTGAAGTTTTATAACTACATTACCTAGGAAGTGACATCCTTCATACTGAAAGTGATTTTCAATGTATTACACTGAAGTGTTCAGCATGCATTGCCCTAAGTCTGTCAACACTTTCTCCTGAAGTCGTCGCTGCTGTCACTGTCCAGTGGCTGCTCCTCTGGTGTCTGAACAGCTGCCAGCCTGTTCTCACCATTGCTGCTGTCATCACTATCACACACAAGCTGTTGCCCCCGCCACCATCTTTCTGCTGTTAATGGGACTGATTGGCATCTCTCCACGCCACGTCAAGGTGCAGGAACTGTTTCGCCTGCCAGGCTCAGAGCCATCTGACACTTCTTACTGCCACCATTTATAATCACCATCACAGCAGTGAAACCAACAGGAACTAGCCTAGACCTGAGCTGAGGTGCCTCACTGGTGAAGGGGGTGTGGTAGCTATCTTGCTCCCTGTTGAAGCAGTTTGCAGGCCTCTTAACGAGACTGCACCTGGGGAGTCAAAGAATTCTGTGCTTTTAGGGGTCAGCACATTAGAGCCCCAGTATGTCTCTTCTGTACTGGTTACTGGAGATGAAAGCAGTTAGAAAATTATTCTATCTAGGAGAGCGGACAGCCCCAACAGCTTCCTCCTCACCATGTGCCTGCATTGGTAGCGGAAATAAGCAATATTCTTTCCCTCCCTGACCACTGGGTGAAGATTAATGCCATGCATTGAAAGTTATTTTTAAATGCCCTGCATCTTCTCTAATATTTTTAACAAAGCTTGTAAGGTTTAGGTAATGTGTAGGGTATAAGATGGCAGACTTCATTACTGTATTTTCACAAAGAAACAAAAAGGAATAATTCACAACTGAGGAAGAATAGGAGGATTTACCAATAAGCAAATGATGACAGCAACTTTCTGGAAGATAGGAAGAAGATGGAACATTGTTAGTGGATAAAGCAGTGGGGGAAAAGGAAACCTTCAGTCTAGAATGTGCAGCGAGGACCTTGGAGATATTCCAGTCTCATAATCAGCAGTTCAAAAAAAAAAATGTAGGAGTGCCAAGAGAAACTGAACATAGAGACTAATGAAAATTCTTTAGACATAAAAATATATCCAACAGCACTATTTTCTTCACCCCTCCAAAATGTTGGTATCCAGAAGTTGTTCTTGAAGGAACCATCCTAGGAAGTATTTAGGGAAAGTCAAGACTTCTGGTGGATGTTGGAGAACAGAATAAAACCCTCTTCATTCTAGCATTGGAGGAAGAGGTCCCCAGCCTGACAGTTGGCATCCCACCTGTTCATCCTAAGGATGTTAGCACCTTCTATACCACCCCACATAACACTCCCAGGCAGAACTCCCTCCCACTAAGAGAAGGGCCTTTTTAGAAACATGATCTTGCCTATACTTAGAGGCCCAGGATCCAATTGGAGTCCGAGGAAAAGAGAACAGAAAATGAAGGGGTGAGAAATTATTGAACTACTAGTAAAAATGCTTTTCTAGAACTCAGGAAGGGCACAAGTCTTCATATTAAGAGCCTGTTGGAGGCCCAGTGCAGTGAATGAAGAAACAGCCTCACCTAAAACACAGCCTCATGAAGTTTCAGAATGCCAAAAGTAAACTTACTAAAAGCTCCAGAGAGAGGGGCATAAAAAAATGTCAGCTGGCATGAGACTTGTGATCAATAGCACTAAGTACTAAGAAATAACGAAGCAATGCCTTCTCAGATCCAAGAAGAATGATTTCATCCTAGAATTAGTCATCCAAACAGTGTATCAGCCAATTCTGAGGGTGCGATGAAGGCATCTTCAAATTTATAAAGACTTGGAAAAGTTTATTTTTCATGCTCTTCTTCCTAGCGAACTATTTGAGAATGCATTCAAGCAAAGCAAGTAAATAAACCAAAAAAAATTAGAAAACGTCATGTCTAAAAAACCCTTGATCCAGCTCAAAACAGGGAAGGGTAACCATGAAGCAGGCTTAGAGAATGACTAGTCCAAATTGGAATAATGAGATACAGCTGCTCTGGGGAAAGGTCTCTGGGTGGGAAAAGACTCAAGAAAATTGATAGTGTGATTGAGAGGCTGAAAAAGAACCAAAGGCGTGAAAATTCAAGTAGTATAAGAAAAAGGAAAGGAAATTGGAACTTTTTAGGGGAAAAAAGACAACTATACAGGAAATGCATGGTCTACACACAAAGTGAACTTCTAGAAGCATCCTCTTTGAGAGGCCTAAGGGCTGTGGTTAGACTTTGTGTCCCCTGCCCCGCCCCATTCTTATCTTGAATTGTAATTCCCATGCGTCAAGGGTGAGACCGGGCAGAGGTAATTGAATCATGGGGGAAATTTGCCTTATGTTGTTTCCGTGATAGTGAGTGAGTTCTCATGATGTCTGCTGGTTTTATGAGGAGCTCCTCCCACATCCCCAAAGATGCAGCACTTCTTCCTGCATCTTTGTGAAGAGGGTGCCTTGCTTCCCCTTCACCTTCTACCATGCTTGTAAGTTTCCTGAGGCCTCCCTACCCATGTTGAACTGTGAGTCAATTAAACCTATTTCCTTTATAAATTACTCAGTCTCAGACAGTTCCTGATAGCAGTATGAAAATGGACTAATACAGGTTGTAAGTGACTGACAAAGAAGGGAAATATAATCCTTAGCAGTACTGGCCAAGCACTATTTTTGTACATGCAAAGGCGTAAATGCTTCTTACTGTTTTTCATGCAAACAAAGCATGAAAAACTCCATTGTGTTTGCAGGATAGTATGTAAGTGTTTACCTTCACCCAGCAAAAGAAAGAATGTAGCCGAGAGAAAATAGAAAGTAAGAGACTGAAATAAGGTTTGGGGTAAAGAAGGAAGAAAAAAGGTTTTTAAAACGGTCGTTAATAGTCTCATCATATAAGTGGGGGCAGACAGATTTGTTGAAGTAAAAATAGTGGTTTAGGTAGTTAATTTAAACTACAAAGATCAGCATTTTCACATAAAAATGATCAAGTATAACCATAAAATACTAGAAAAAGGAGAGCAATATTACAGAAGAGCCGTATCTTTGTCTTCCACATCAGGAGATTTATCTTTTAGGATACTTTTAACTGCATGTAAGGGAAAATACTGACTTAAGTGACTTTAAACTTTTTTTTTAAGTTTTCTCCCATCTAATGTGAAGTCCCAAGGTAGGGTGGCTTGTGGGTTGGCTAATTCAGTAGCCCATTAATGTCATGAAGAACCCAGGTTCTTGCCATCTCTGCTCTTCCTTCCTTAAAGTGTGTTGGCTTCATCCTCTGAAGCTTCTTCTATAGTACAGGGTTACCTTCTGAGTTTCCAAGCAAGCATCACAGAGACACAGTGGAAGAAGAGTGTTTCCTTCTGGGCTTTATCTTCACCAGCAGGGAAACATTTCCTAGCAGTCCCTCAGCTGACTTCCTCTCATGTCCTGTTGGCCAGAAGTTGATCTTACCATTCCCCCTAAACCAGTAACTAGCAATGGAAATGGAAAGCTGGTTTCTTGCAGCCACTCTTCAGCAGATTTGATCTGTTAGAAGTCCCTGGAAATAGCAACTTGTATCTCAGCATGGACCTAAGACTGAAGTGTGACAACTGTTAATCTCATCTTTCCCTTAATTGATAAGTATGCATATCGGTGGACCTATTACAGACAAGTTGTCTGTGCTGTCTCTGTACTAAGTTTAATGACAGACACAATTCAGAAAAAAAAAAGGCCATGGTGACTTTCTAGTTTCCTTGTTCAGTGATTTTCCCTTGAGATATAGAAAGAGAGCATCCTTCTCTCCAGCTTATGTGTCATATTAAAATCCTTGGAGCTAGCTGGGCCTGGTGGCTCAGGCCTGTGATCCCAATATTTTGGGAGGCTATATCTGGCAGATGGGTGGATCACTTGGGCTCAAGAGTTCAAGACCAGCCTACGAAACATGAGGAAACTCTGTCTCTACCAAAAATATAAAAATCATCTGGGTGTGGTGGTGCATGCCTGTGGTTCCAGCTACTCAGGAGGCTGATGGTGGAGGATCCCTTGAGCCTGGGAGGTCAAGGCTGCAGTGAGCTGTGTTCATGCCACTGAACTCTGGCCTGCAAGAGTGAGCAGGACCATGTCTCAAAAGAAAAGAAGAGAGAGAATCCCCATAACTGCTGAGTGAGTTTTTTCTTGGATTAAACAGCTTTATGTAATTTATAGATTTTAAAAGTTTTTTCATCTCTATAAAGCTAAAGGTTTTACATTTACATATGTAGAGACTGTATAGAGGCAGAAGGTTTCTGTGTCTCTTCTCAAAGTTTCCTTGTTTTGCTGGGTGAAGTGGAAACAAAATGCAAGCTAGGGCTTGAATCTCACCTTTTGCTAGTAGCTGCTTAGCCCCCCATAGCTTTTTAACCTCTTAATACTTTGGTTAGCTTATCTATAAAACAGAGATGATTTCTTTACACTTTAGGGTGGTTGTAAGGATTAAATGAAACTGCAAGTGAAAAGCCCAGTACAAATAGATGGGGGAGGTTAGTGATTGTTCATTCTTATTCTTCCTATTGTAACATGGAAGAGGATATCTGGCACTTGATTTCCCAGTTTTTATATTTTTGATAGTAGCTTGATGTTATTGAAAAGTGAGTCAAATTAGGCAGCAAGGCAGAGGAATTTAATCCTCATTTTAAACAGGAATGTAGTAACAAGAGGACAGATGAAAGACGGCAAGGATAAAGACCGAAGGGACAAGGTATCAGTGGTTTTGACCAAGTTTTCTCAGTCAAAGACTGCAAGCTGTTCCCACGTTGCCCTGAGCAGATCCTATAGAGCTCCATTGAAGGGGATTTCAGTGGAATGGTTTCCTCACAAAAGGAAACCAGGGTGACTTTATTTCTTCACTGAAACACTTTGATTATGAAAAGAAATCAGATGATCAAAAAACATGAGATGATGGGTAAAATATGTTATAGGATTATAATTCAATAATAATTGAATTTCTCTGGCATTTTTCCCTCGTAGGAGGCTCAAAGAAGTTCAAATGTTTTATCTGGATTCATTTTGGCATACATCAGTGGAGAGGGGTACCTGGTGTTAGACTTCCCATTCTTCACAACCTACCCAGGCCATGAGACAGGAGCAGTGTTCCTGTAGATTTGCTACTGTGGCTTTATAAACATGAACATGAACATTTTAGGCACAATTTAGAAGTGGATTGTCCCCATCCCTCCTCAGGGAGAGTCCTTAAGTAGAGGCGTTATCTTTCCAGTTTCTCCTCTGAATCCCCATAGAGCAGTTGCTTTAGGTTCACACAGTTCATGAAACAGAATGCCACAATAAAACTGAAAGACTTCCTATGACTTTTTACAAGTTCTTATTTCCCAGTGATGGCTCAGGAGTTCTTGAAAAAAAAACGACCTTTTTCCTTTCTAGTATTCCAATTATAAGATAGCAATCCTCATCCTGCTACTCACCAATTCAGGTGTTCTCTGATTCTGAACCCGGGAGTTCTTTTCAAAATGCCTGGAACTACGAATAACAAGGTACTAACAAGGATAACTTGTCTTCCACTGTTTACCTTTAAAAGGTCAAGACCCAGTGCCATCTAGGCCCCCTGTCCTACTATGGACCACGCTGTAGAACAGACATCACATTTCCTGAGGCCAGTCTGAGAAGCATGAGCTAAGGAGTCACAATATCAACTGTATAAGGATTAGCATATCTGGCAGATGGGAACTGTCTGAACTCATTCAACTGAGAGGCATCTGCACCCAGTGGATTCGCATTGCTGAACTTTCACACAGCACATTTAGGATTTTAACATGCAGCCCGACATGTGGCAGCCTGAGACTTCTCCCGTGGCAATCCAGTGAACATGTAAAAAGATTTAAGTCTTTATTAGTTCCAGGATATATTAGGCATTACAAAATAACAATATTTTCCCAAGTGCTGTATTGATACTCTTGGCACCTATATTTACATTTATGTTCTTCGGGAACCACTACATATAGTCAGATATTCAGGGATTGTTGAACTCTCTCGTTTGTTTTATATATCCTTTAACTGCCTTAGACTGCTGAGCTTAATTTTGTGAGTCAATTAGTCTTTTTTGAGAAATCACTTGTAACGCACTAATTTTATTCTCTGTTACTTCCTTCTGGTTCCTCATCTCTTTCCCAATCTCCACCCTCTAACTCATTCTCATTTTTATTTTACTTCTCCATTTATTACCTTATGTTCCTTCACTATCCTCCATGGCCCCATGCCCTCATCTTCCCAGAGTGGCGTGAGGTGTAGACCAAGCAGAGTAGCCACGTCACAGGCTGCTCCCAATATGTATCAGTTACCATTGGCAATAACTGGGGGCTCTTGGAACATCCCTGAGCCATCAGTTGGAAACAAGATCTTTCTAGGGCTTGACTAGGTCTAGGTCAGGATGCTGAGAATCAAGATAAATGGACATTTGCATACCTAGCACTCAAAGCACTCAATGTGCACGTGTAAAGATATACCCATGTGTGTCTACATGGTAAATCCCCTACCTTGTGTTCCCACTGCTGAACATACTGAGGTTTCTGCCTTCATTTTCCTTCCTGCAACATGGAAACGTCCACCCACATTTACATCACTCCCCTCTCCTGCTTCTTTATGGTCTGAATAGACATCTTGCTTAATCAGAAATAGAAATGGGTGAAAGATTGCTACATGAGGCCTTAATGATAGACAGATGGATGGATGGATGGATGGATGGATAGATAGATAATAGAATAGATAAATGTATATGTACTCACATAGGTATGGTATATGTTCATATAGAAAAGATGAGTCTGTCTATAGGGCTGCGTGTGTGTGTGTGTGTGTGTGTGTGTGTGTGTGTGTGTGTGATGTGTAGAGTATAAACCATGCACTCCTGACTTGGAGTACATGATAAAGCTTCAGGGAGTCCATAACCCCCAAAGAATTATATGTAAAATGTATGTTTATATAGATGTGATTTTTTTTTTTTTCTGGCAAGACAGTCCATTATTTTACCAAATTTTCAAAAGATGTTGTGAGATTCTAAATCTCCTCTCTTTGGCTGGCTGTATTTGCTTTCTTGTTCTTGGCATTCTGAACAAAACATCAGGGATCAGAACAGGCAATGATACGAATGCTGAAATGAAAACATCTTTTCAGGCCTGCTAGTGTCATCTCCTTCTCTGCTGCCCTCCATCATAGTCCTCCATTCACAGCTGACCTCTACCCCCAGCTGGTCATACTGCTTTTCGTTGTTGCCCCAGTACAATGAGCAAGCATGGGAACAGGGATACCCGGGTTTTCACTATACTGAAGCTTTTACATTCAAAAACAACTCATTATCTTCTGGCATACAGCAAGTCCCCATTTCTAACTTTGATAGCATTCTCCATTCAGGAGGGAGTCTTGGATGGTTGGTCACTCCTGATTCTCATTCATCATTTGTATCTGGTCCTAGCAACTCTTCTTCCAAGTTTTCAGATACTGGTAACAGACTAACAGCTTCATTCACTTGGTTTGGTTCTCTGTAAAAGTAGGCTCAAGATCTGCCAAATCCAAATCTTAGTTCCATTCTCCATCCCTTAACCTTAGATTTCGCATTACACAAATTGCCAATACCTCTCTTTGGCTCACCCGTCTGTCTTGTCAGCCCTTTATATCCTGTTAAACACACAGACTTGTTGACTCTTCCTTCAGATGGTTCTCAGTTCGATATCTGTTTTACAGTTTGCACCATCGCCACCATACGCATCTGGAATAAAGCAACAGTCCCACAGCTGCTGTTCATGTCTTTTGGTCTCTTCCCTTCAGCCATCCTTTGTGTTGCTGATAGACTAATCATACCAAAATACTGCTTCTCTTCATTTTTTGCCGAATCCATAGACTGACTTTTTTTTTTAGTTTTTTTAGAGAAAAAAAAGGAAGAAAAAGAGAAAGAAAGAGGGAGAGAGAACGGGAATCTTGCTCTATTGCCCAAGCTAGAATGCAGTCTTAAAATGGGTATTAAAAACCTCTTTTATGCCAATAAATGTGCTTAACAATGGAGACAGGAGGGAATAAGGAAGAAAAATAACAAACAAGCAGTCAACCAATATTTCATTTAAACCTGTGAAATGCTATGCAATTGCTGAGGAGTGATTTACTTCCAATTTTGTGGTCACTTTTAGAATAGGTGTGATGTGATAATGAGAAAAATGTATGTTTTGTGGATTTGGGGTGGAGAGTTCTGTAAATGTTTATTAAGTTTACTTATTCCAGGTCTCAGTTCAAATCCTGGATATCCTTGTTAATTTTCTGTCTCATTGATCTGCCTAATATTGACAATGTAGTGTTGAAGTCTCCCACTATTATTATGTGGGAGTCTAAGTCTCTTTGTAACTCATTAAGAACTTGCCTTATGTATCTGGGTGCTCCTGTATTGGGTACATATATATTTAGGATCGTTAGCTCTTCTTGTTGCATTGATCCTTTTACCATTATGTAATGTCCTTCTTTGTCTCTTTTGGTCTTTGTTGCTTTAAAGTCTATTTTATCAGAGATGAGAATTGCAACTCCTGCTTTGTTGTTGTTGTTGTTTTGGTTTGGTTTGTTTTTTTGCTCTCCATTTGGTTGGTAAATCTTCCTCTATCCCTTTGTTTAGAGTCTTTGTGTATCCTTCCTTGCATGTGAGATGGGTCTGGATGCAGCATACCGATGCGGTTTTGGCTTTTTATCCAATTTGCCTGTCTGTGTATTTTGATTGAGGGGTTTAGTCCATTTAAATTTAGGATTGATATTGATGTATATGAGTTTAATACTGCCATGTAATACTGGCTGGCTATTTTGCCCATTAGTTGATGTAAATTCTTCATTATGGTGATGCTCTTTACCTTCTGGTATGTTTTTGGAATGGCTGATACTGGTTGTTCCTCTCTATGTGTAATGCTTCTTTCAGAAGCTCTTGTAAAGCAGGCCTGGTGGTGATGAAATCTCTGAGTTCTTGCTTGTTCGCAAAAAAAAAATTTATTTTTCCTTCAGTTATGAAGCTTAGTTTGAAAGTTCTTTTCTTTAAGGATGTTAAATATCGGCCCCCACTCTTTTCTGGCTTGAGGGTTTCTGCTGAGAGATCTGCTGTGAGTCTGATGGGCTTCCCTTTGTGGGTAACCTGACCTTTCTCTCTGGCTGCCCTTAGTATTTTCTCCTTCATTTCAACCTTGGTGAATCTAACAATTATGTGCCTTGGGGTTGCTTTTCTTTTTTTTTTATTTTTTTTTATTTTTTTTATTTTATTTTATTTTATTTTTTTTAATTTTTATTGCATTATAGGTTTTGGGGTACATGTGCAGAGCGTGCAAGATAGTTGCATAGGTACACACATGGCAGTGTGTTTTGCTGCCTTCCTCCCCTTCACCCACACTTGGTATTCATCCCCAGGCTATCCCCCCCAACCCCCTCCCCGCGCTGTCTCTCCCCCATTTCCCCCAACAGTCCCCAGTGTATAGTAGACCACCTCTCTGTGTCCATGTGTTCTCATTTTTCTCACCCACCTATGGGGTTGCTTTTCTTGAGGAATATCTTTGTGGTGTTCTCTGTATTACCTGGAGTTGAGTATTGTCCTGCCTTGCTAGGTTGGGAAAGTTTTCCTGGATAGTATCCTGAAGAATATTTTCCAGCTTGGATTCATTCTCTTTGTCACATTCAGGTACACCTATCAAACATAGATTAGGTCTTTTCACATAGTCCCATATTTCTTGGAGACTTTGTTCATTCCTTTTTAGCCTTTTTTCTCTAACCTTGTCTTCTCATTTTATTTCATTAAGTTGGTCTTTGACCTCTGATATCCTTTCTTCTCCCTGATCAATTTGACTGTTAAAACTTGTGCATACTTCGCGAAGTTCTCGTGTTGTGTTTTTCAGCTCTATTAATTTACTTATATTCCTCTCTAAATTGTCTATTCTCATTAGCATTTCATCAAACCTTTTTTCAAGGTTCTTAGTTTCTTTGCATTGGGTTAGAACATGTTCTTTTAGCTCACAGAAGTTTCTTATTATCCACCTTCTGAAGCCTGATTCTGTCAATTCATCACACTCATTCTCCATCAGGCCTTGTTCCCTTGCTGATGAGGAGTTGTGATCCCATGTAGGAGGAGAGACATTCTGATTTCGGGTGTTTTCAGCCTTTTTGCACTGATTTCTTCCCATCTTTGTGGATTTACCCACCTGTTGTCTTTGTAATTGCTGACTTTCAGATTGAGTCTCTGAGTGGACATCCAGCTTGTTGGTGATGAAGTTTTTTCTGTTTCTTAGTTTTCCTTTGGCGGACGCCCCTCCCCTGCAGAGCTGGACCTTCCTGGGTTCAGCTATGCTTGCTGTGAAACTCTCAGTCTTCGGCACTTCCAATTGCTGTTTTTTTGTGGGGGTGGGGACAGCCAAGCCCAATCACCTGGCTTCCTGTCTCAGAGCCTCTTCTTTTTTCCCCTGCGGTGACCCACTGTGCCAGCTGAAACAGCGGCATTGAGATTCCTGGTGCTTTTCTGCCTGTGAATCTCCCAGTCTGGCTCCCCACTTCGGTCCCCTTTTCAATCAGCTGAATGGGTGACTCTGCCTTCCCGGAGCTCCAAAGGGCACCCAGTCCCATATACTCCATACTGAGAACCACTGCACCGGGGCGCTGGCAGAACAGCCGCGCTGGCCAATACAGTTGTGCTGGCAACCCGTGGGGCTCCTCTGCTGGGAATCTCCTGGTCCGTGGGCAACAAAAATTCGTCTGGAAGTGTGGCATCCACTCACTCTCTGTACTTTTACTGGGAGCTATGATCCTGAGCTGCTGCTAATCAGCCATCTTGGATCTCTCTCCATAGAGTGGCTTTTTTTACAAATACACTATTTGGCTCCAACTTATCAGGGTTAAATAAAAATTTGCCTGATAACTGTTCTTCCTTCATTGGCCAGCTTCTTCTCTCATTATTTAACCTTATGTTCCCACTGATTTAAGAGTCCTCTTTATGCGTGACTCATAGTCCAACTCCATGCCTTTATTCTGGGTGTTCTGCTGACTCACTCTTCAAATCCCTGCCTTGAAAACACTGGGATTTGAAGAATGAGTCAGCAGAACACTTCCACCCCTCCTCTGGAATAATTGATTACTCCAGTTGGTCCTCATTTTTCAGGTTTCTGAAGACATTGGCATGTTACTTGAAACTTCCATAATGAAGCACATGCCATAAAATAGATATTTAACATTTGATCATTTCAAAGATAGTTTTTTAACCAATGGAATTGAAGAGCAATAAAGGCATGTCTTGGGGGAAAGCATAATGGCTAAGTAATCACTGCACACATTTTTAGTAATATGTAGCTAATTCTGAGGTCACTAAATTTCAATTAACAATATTTTTAATAGTTACAGCATTCATGTATGTCAGCAAAGAAAGATATGTAAACATGTTTCAGAATGATACTTCTAAAGGATAGTCAATCACCTGTGGAAACCAGGAATGGTACTATTACTGGTCAACATATATGGTATAGGTGATCGAGCCTTCTCTTTAATCAGATGAATATTTAATACAGCTTCCCAAGCCTAGTCCTTGGCTGAACTGTCAAATGTGATCAGCTGGTGTAAACCTTTACCCTCTAACAAAGCTGAAGCATGCATTTTCCTTCCCCTCCCTAAACTGATGGTAAAACCCACCAAATTTGCATATATCCACCTCTCCCCATGATTATGGCATCAGATGTTTATAGGTAGTTCTGCTTGAGTTGATCCTAAATAAGGGAGAATTTTACCATTGTAACTGCTGTTCCCAAAGGGTAACATAAACTGCTTTAGTCAGCAAAATATATATGTCATCTTTGACTTGGTAGATATTGAATTGCTGACTGTCTCCTCTTTAGACCCAGTAGTCATTTCTTTACCTCCTTAATTTATGCATGAAGCCAAAAGAATAATTACTTCATATTCTTAATAAAACGGCATAAGGTTTAGATAACTTTTTACTATATGCAGTAAAAATGCAAATGTGTGTGGCTTATTTGCAAATGTAGACATTAATAACTGATATTTAAACAGGCTGGATTAGCAATTTTACTGATATATTCAAGAGATTTTTCCAATAATTTGCACACTCAAAATCAATTTGAATACAACATGTAAATTGAATTTAATTTTTTGATATAAAATTGTGGTTATCAGCTTGAACCATTAAATTTACTATTTAATATATGCTTTCCAGATCACTTGGTTAGAATTTCATTGCACCTTATCTATATAAATTTAATTAGGCTTGATATCATCAGTATATTATAGAACTAATTAAAGATTTAGATAAGTACTGAGGGGGCTTATTGAAAAACTCCATAAAGTTCCATTTGGAAAATGAGATATTCTTCCTTCAGTTCATTGTGAGAGAACGAAACAGCAAGAATGTTTCTTGCAGTGTTTCTGAGAAATTATTTAACTGGATTTAATTGGCTTATTCCATTCTTTGAAGAGCTTTTTAATTACTCTGTATCTTTGTGCAGTCCAGCAACAGTTAAAATCTTTATTTAACGGCTTTAAAATCCTCATTTCCCTCTTCTCCCACTGAGCCCACTGTGTTACATTCTGCTAGGCTGGAGTGCAAACGTATGTGCAGGTAGGCAGTACAGGGTTTGTGTACCCTGATTGTGATCATATAATATGTAGCAGCATTTGTTGGGAAGTCTATCAGTCCTCCCAAGCAAAGTAGACATTGAGAAAGATCAACAAGCACCTGCCACAAATGTCTTAGGAAAAGAGAAAAGAATGAAACCCTAGCTCAAGAGGATACCTGGGAAAAAATGAGGCTTCCACTCAAAGATATGGCGCCTTTAAGTGAATCATTTTGCAGAAATCACTTTTGAATTCCCTTGTATCTGCATCTCTGCTATAGAGCATAAAACGGATTAGTTTAAAAGACTATTATTTCAACTAAGTGCTTTGTGTCTTCATTACAAAGCACAAAAAAGCTTTTTAATACAATAAAGCCTCTATTACTTTCCATTGAATATGCCTGGAAATAAAGCTGCATCAACCACATTTCCCAGTGTGCTCAATGCTCTTGTCAAAAGCACTTTTTCTTCATTGGAGATTGAGTGACACAATGCATGCTAGAAAAAAAAAAGTGAAAGGACACATGACAAATGTGGGCCATCAACAACTGGGCACACTGTCGATTACGACAGAGGCCCAAGGAAGCCAGGGAACCGAATAAATTGTCAGAGCCTGTGTGGTGTAATAGAAAGGTTACAGGCTCTGGGTGCAGGAGATACAGATTAAATCAAAGCCTAGCCACTGATTAGCTATGTGACCTGGACCTCATCTTTTAATATTAATAATGCTGCCCCATGGCATGGTGGCTCATGCCTTTAATCCCAGCACTTTGAGAGGCTGAGGCTGGTGGATCATCTGAGGTCAGGATCAAGACCAGCCTGGCCAATCTGATAAAACCCTGCCTCTACTAAACATACAAAAATTAGCCAAGTGTGGTAGTGCACACCTGTAATCTCAGCTACTGGGGTAGAGGGGCTGAGGCAGGAGAATTGCTTGAGCCCAGCAGAGGGAGGTGGCAGTGAGCCGAAATTGCGCCACTGCACCTCAGCCTGGGCAACAGAGCAAGACTCCATCTCAAAAAATAAGTAAATAAATAAAATGCTGCCCTTCCCCCACTGCAGTCTCCCTCATGGGTTTGGATGGTTTTTAGATGTCACATATTCTAGTCTAATCCATTTTTTTTCCACATATGGAAACAGGTCTAGTGGTATTGCATGGCATGATCATGATCACTAGTTAGCTAGTACTGGAGCAAGAGCTGGAATAGATGCGTCGGAGACGTCCTGTTCTGTCTACACTGTCACACAGCACATAAAGGAGCAGATCATTATTTTCTTAATGATGCCCTGGCTGCATTTGGTAGGGGTGGGATTTTATTCCCCCAAGCAACTATTACGGAAACACATCACTGCAGTTTTTGTGTTCAAATGATCTGTAAACATTTACACCTCCCAGCCTGAGAAAACATTTGCAGAAACATTTGGGTCACAAACCAATGTTTGTCTCACCACCACATTTGAAATATTTCTCTGAAAACATTAGAAATGTTTGTCAGTAAAACAGATTCTCAACAGACGTATAACTCTAGAATGGGAAGGACACCCGCAGCCACCTCATTTGGGGCATTCAGGTTCCTCCAGGGATAGCAGATTCTTCCTGGACAATAGGAACATGTGACACCTCCCAGCATCACCTTAGACTTTGACATTTCTCGGGTGTAAACTATTAGGGGTAACTGAGGAGTGCAATGGTTTTGGATGAAGTTTGGAGGCAGCAAGTGAGTTCTCTCATGCGGCTGTGAATGGAGAGGAGTTGTTGAGAAGGAAGTGTAAAGAGAGGAGGCAGGAGTTTGGCCAGGGCAGTCTCCCTGCAGAGAAGGACAGGCTGGGGCTTCCTTGATTCTTCCTCATTTTTCCTGCACTCCCCAGCACAGCCTCTGCAGCTCCAACACAGTCCTGCTGATTGGAAATGGAGTCTTTAAAATAACCTTGGTTTGCAGCCCTGGCCTGATCAGTGATGGAGGGTGGTCCAGGGACTGGATCAGCAGTTTGGCGTCCAAGCAGAGTGGGTTAAATCCTAACTCTATTTCTGAGTCATGGATAATCTCAACTAATCCACCTTGCTGCTGGCTGAAGCCCAGTGGAGAAGAGCTCAAAGGAGCCTGTCCAGAGTTTGCTCAAAGGAGTCATTGTCAGGACCTTCCTCCCATTTTGTTTTCTCCACTGATAGGCAGATCATGAGAGCAGCACTTCCTCTGAGTCACAGGAAGTAATCAATAAGGCCACCTCCTGCTCACTGACAGCCCCACTGAGACATGTGAAGCACCTGTGGAAGGCGATGAGATTTTTTGAAAGCACTGGAAATTATGAGACCGATTCTGAAGGCAGCTGGTATGAGGGAAATGGAACCTCTGCTGCATGTTGCAGGATTTGTAAAAAAAAAAAAAAAAAAAAAAACTAGGTTCAGGTTTCCAGGCTACTTTTGCTGCCTTTTGAACCGTGTCTACTTTTTCTACTAGGGATAGCATGTATTTTCTTTGACATCTGTATCTGCTGAGATCACAGGCCTTCCTGGTCACCACCTTGCTGTCTAGAACAGCCTCAGCTCAACTGTGAAGAGTCATCCATTACCACAAATAAAGATCTGAAGGTCCACTCTATAAAACAGCAGACCATTGCAAGGCATCTCCTCTTTCACTTTAATGTAGCACAAGTTAGCACAACATGCACACTTTGAGCAGACATCTGCACCTCCGTTACCAGCTCCCCAATCCAATACCTGTTAATATGTTCTTACTAGATACTTATGTTCACATAGCACTTGGCAGTCAACATAGGGCTTTCACAAATCTGATTTCAGTGGGTCTCTTGATGAGTAAACATTTTTGTCTCCCCAAGCATTTTCTGATTTGAACTGTTTTCTCACAGCCTAATTCAGCAGTTTTCCTGGAATGATGTGTGGGAGGTAGGGTAGGATAGTGTATTGCTATATAGTCAAACTTTAACTCTGAAAGAACAAAAGAATTCAGTTCTGGTGCCATTGTTAACTAGCCAGGTGACCTTAGGCAGGTGTTTTGCCTTTGGAGCCTCAGGTTGTGAGGACTAAATCAGGTATATGTGAAAGGACCTGGTATATAACTAGTGTTAAATGCTAACTGTTCCCCCTAATTATGGTCCTTCTTAATAATAAACATTAACAGAATCATTAATGAATCTTTGGCTGAATTATACTTCTGTCATGCATAGAGTTGTTCCCAATTCTAACCTATATTTCTTGTAAGGGTTACTCCTTGCTAGTTATCAGAGTTTCTTGAGAATTGTGTGTAGGGATGAAGAGAGTTCAAAGGCGTTTAGTACAAAGATGCTGGGGATCCATAAACTTACAAAAGTTTAGCACCATGAGACATGACTTTAATACATTCCCAGGGCACTTAGTGAAAATGGGAGCTGGTCAAGATGTTGCCATGTCTGTCAGCTTACAGAATCTTCCCTGCAGTGATTGCAGGAGAACATGGAACTGCACCAAACGTACGAACAGTATTGGCTGTGAACAAATGTCTTCAGTATAGTTAAGAAGTCAGGGTTCTAGTTTATAGGATTTGCATTTTTATAACAGCTTTATCGAGATATAATTTACATACCATAAACATTAACTCTTTTAATGTGTGCAATTCATTGGTTTTTAGTCCAGTCACAGAGTCACACAGCCATTGTCACCAGCTAGTTTTAGAGCAGTTTAATCACCCCCAGAAGAAGCTCTGTATCCATTAGCAGTCACTCCTCATTCCCCCAAACGCTACCCCTGGCAGTCACACATCTACTTTCTGTCTCTATGGTTTGCCTCTTCTGGATAGATCATAGAAATGGAACTAGACAATATTTGGTCTTTTGTGGCTAGCTTGTTTCAGTTAGCAGACTATTTCCAAGATTTATGAAATTAGCACTTCTCTTAATAACAGGGTGTGAGACAGTTAAAAATATACTCAGGTACGCAACACCTGGCCTACAACCTTCTCTTTTTCATCTCCCTTTTCTGTAGGGTTGGGGAGAAGGAAGCTAAGGTATTTATATAGAAATATGACATACACACAGTAAACTGCACAGATCTTAAGTACACAGCTTGATTCCTCTTGACAAAGAGAATATACCCTAATAACCATCACTCCTATAAAATTAGGGAATATTAAACCACCTCAGGGCTGGGCACAATGGCTCATGCCCATAAACCCAGCACTTTGGGAGACTGAGGCAGGTGGATCACTTGAGGCCAGGAGTTTAACCAGCCTGGCCAACATGGAGAAACCCTGACTCTAATAAAAATAAAAAATTAGCCAAATGTGAGTAGTCCCAGCTACTTGGGAGGCTGAGGCAGGAGAATCGCTTGAACTTGGGAAGCAGAGATTGCAGTGAGCGAAGATTACACCACTGCATTCCAGCCTGGGCAACAGAGTGAGACTCTGTCTCAAAAAAAAAAAAAAAAAAAAAGGCACAGATTGCCCCCTCCTAGTCATCACCGTCACCACAGGCATTTCCTGATTTTGTTTGATTTTTTTTTTCAGGGTTTGTTTCCCTGTATATGTGTTAATACAGGTAGTCTCCCAAGCCCAGGAGACCTTACGCCAGCACTCCAGGCCTCAGTTACCTACATTCGTTAATGTTGGTTCCCAGGGAAAACAAAGCAGCACTGAGCACTCAGGACCCATGGCCTCCTCTTCTGAACCCGGGGACTCCCATACCTTTGCGTTTCCTCCTTGTTTTTATCCCCAGCTTTCCTTCCAAACACCAGCATGCTCATTGTAAGAAACAGTTCAGGGGAGAGGGATGGGCTATGGGAGGATTATCGACCCCCATCAGGGACAATTTGGGGCACATGTTGAGCAGATGTTTTGAGGAGGACTCCTAATTATGACAGAGGCAGCCTCGCATACTGGATGCCGGCCAGCCTCTGCCATTAGCTTGCCTACCTCCTCACCAGTATGATCAAACAGGTACTGCTCTTATGAAATTACATGTGTTAGCTGGCTCTTCAGAAATGAAATTTCTTTTCTTAAAGAAATTAGGGTTTCATTTTAAATTCACTTTATGATCTTGAAAAACTTTAGTTTTTGTGTGGTCCAGACCTATAGGTTAGCATTAGCATTTAAATAGAGGCATTAAAGTTGCCTGAAGACCTTCCTCTCATAATGTTGCCCTTTCTAAGAGGTTTCTTTCAAATCAGATTCTTTTTTTGTCCTAAAAAAAGAATGCAAATGCTCTCTATATTTTTCCCATCAAAGGCCTTTTTTTCTTTATATATAGACTTATGAGAACCACATTGTGGAGCAGCCTCAGTATTAGTCTTTTTATATGCAAAGGGCCACTTTAAAAACATTGCTATTCCTACAATGCCTGATTTTCTCTGCTGACTCTCAGGATATATTTTCCTATGGTTAATTTTATCCTATTTTATCTCATTCCACTCCAGACACCCCCCCACTCAAGGCACAAATCCCAATTCTACAGTAAGAATCTAATGTAAACTCCTGCTATATAACTGACTCGGGGAGTTCAGCTTTGGAATTGGATGAACTAGAGTTTGAATCATGTTCATCACAAGAAAGTTTTGTGACCCTCTTCTCTGACCCTTTATTGATCTGCCAAATTAAGGTTATCAGAGCCTTTCTTGTATGTTTGTCGAGAGTTTGAATGAGATCATATTTGTACTCCTAATTTATACTCTGTGCTCTTAGGTCCTGTAACCTAACTAGACAGGTTCTTCCTGCCTGCTGCACAAATAAAGACCATGGCATTGCAGTAAAGAAAGAGTTTAACAGATGCAAGGCTGGCCATGGCATACAGTAGATGGAGTTATTACTCAAATCAGTCTCCCCAGAAATTCAGGGCTTCGTGTTTTTAACGATAAATTGGTGGTCAAGGGATCAGAAAGTGGGGAGTGCTGATTGGTTGGGTCAGAGATGAAATCATAGGGAGTTGAAGCTGTTCTCTTGCACTGAGTCAGTTCCTGGGTGGGGCCGACAAGACCAGATGAGCCAGTGTATTAATATGAGCAGTGCCAGCAGATCCACTGACTGTAGGGTCTGCAAAATATCTGAAGCACTGATCTGAGGGTTAACAATAGTGATGTTATTCCCAGGAGCAATTTCGGGAGGTTTAGAATTTTGCAGCCTCTAGCTGCATGACTCCATGCTGTAATTTTGAATCTTATGGCTAATTTGTTAGTCTTGCAAAGACAGTCTTGTCCCCAGGCAGGAAGGGGTTTGTTTTGAGAGAGTGCTGTTGTCATCATAGTTTAACTGTAAGCTAAGTTCCTCTCAAAGTTAGTTTGGCATATGCCCAGAACAAGCAAGGACAGCTTGGGGGTTAGAAGCAAGATAGAGTCTGTTAGGTCAGGGTCTCTTTCACTTTAATAACTTTCTCGGTTATAATTTTTGCAAAGGCAGTTTCAGTCCCCCTCCCTCACATTTCAGCCGGACCAGTTGAGTAGTAGGCTAAGAGGAACCTTTGAGTAAAAGGTGTCCTCTTTTGTTTCTTATGTTCTTACTGCCAGCCTTCTCTTTCCTCTCAGCCTCCATCCTCATCTCAGTACAGTTGTGTGAACTGTAATGGTTCCAGGTCAGTGTAGACCTGAAGGAGACATACTAGAGGTGAGAGCCTGATATGTTGTTCTTTACTGAGGTGCCAGCACCCTTCTCTCTTAGAGGTTGGTTTTGTTCAGCTGTAAGCCTGGGGACGTGGAGTTGTGAGGAAACCTTCTAGAATATTGGTATGATCTGATACTAGAAAAGAAAAACAGCCAGGTTGCCCAACAGTCTGAAGGCTTTCTTACTCTCAGGTCCATCCTCCATACTGCAGCTGGAAAGGTCTTTCTAAAAACATGGTTGTCACCATGTGTGACTTCTTTCTAGAATCATCTGTTTCCAGATTCCTCCCCGTCAATGACAGCATTGGTTCCAAATGCCAGGGTGTATGTGAACTGAAGCTGATTGTCCTCATCCATAGGAAAATTAGAACAATAATGACTGTACTTTGTGTGTTTCTCATAAATAATAACTAAGAGTTTCTGAGTTTCCCACACAATAAAACATTTAATCTTTTTGTTCTGCGATTATTTTCTTTCTAATTGAGGAGTGTTCAAATACCTTCTTTTATGAAATCCTGGTAATAGATGGTAATTATTTCGTTTGAATAACCTAGGCAAACTAAAGGTTAATTCCTTCCACTCACCCATGAAAGTCCAAAGTCTTAGCATAGCCCACAGGTCTGTTATGCTCTAGGCCCAGCTTGCCTTGCTCACCTTTCCTTCTCCTTGCCCTTCCCCACACCCCATGCACTCTAGTGAGAAATAAACCACTTGTCATTTTCCCCAAATACCATATTCTTCCTACTCTCCCACCCAGTTCACACATTCTGTTTCCTTTGCTTGTGGAGGACTTGCTTTCCTTCATATTTGCCTCATTGTTGACAATTTCCCCTTCTCTAATAAGCCTTCCCTGGCTGCTCTCAGAGGCCTACAATCCTTCCTGCCTGTGATCTTAGAGAATCTCCTCCATACCTTTATTATAGCCACTGTCACATTACTGTAAGTACATACAGTGCCTGGCTACTGCTACTTTCACACCAGACTGTGCATCACCAGAGAACAAGGTATTTAACCTCTGCATCCACAGTATCTACAATATACCACCTAGTATGTCACCGATACTGAAATATTTGTTGAGCAAGTAAACAAATTTAAAAAGGACTTTGAAAGGTACCATATAAGCAGTGAGGATGATACAGAGAGTCATAAGACACAGTCTTTGATATCAAGAAGCCTGCAGTCTAGGTGAGAATAATAAATACATATAATGGTACATCCACACAACTGAGTAATCTGCCACCATTAAGAAGAATGGGGCAGGTTGATATGTACTGAAATGGAACCTTCTCCAAGCTCCATTGTTAAGTAGAAAAAGTAAGGTGCAGAACAGTATATAAACACCATTTATCTTTGAATATATTTGTGTGTCTGTACATAAACACATACTCAAGAAAGACTGTGCTTGTATATGTATAAAATATATTTGGAAGGATACCCTGGAAACTAGTAACAATAATTATCTCTAGGAAAGGAAATGGTAGGAGAGAAGCTTTACATTATATACTTATTTTGGGCCTTTATCTTTTTATGTAACAAAAATATTATGTACTAGGTGCTGTTCTAAGCACTTTATAAATATTAACTTGCTTAGTCTTCTTAACAATCCTATGAGCTAAGTACTATCAATATCCTCATTTTACACATGAGGAAACTGAAGCCTATAAAGGTTAAATAACTTTCCCAAGTTCATACAGCTAGTAAGTGAATACCCTAGTAACCTTTTTTATTCTATCATCAGCTCAAAAAGAATATTGAGTTGTTTTTAAAAAAGATATGATTCTGCATGATACATGGGAAGTGGGTGACCTATGCAATAAGTGACATAGAAGAAATAAATTGCTCAGGATAGCTTCAAAGAGGGTAGAGGATTTCACAGTTTTGAACATGAAGTAGGCTCTGGATACTTAGAGCCAAAAGGTACTAAGTATTATTCAGGGGACAGTTGAGTAGCTCAGTTTGGCTTGAATGGAAGGTTGAAGTAGAGAAGAATTGGGAGAAAAGGTGGAATACAGGTCATGTCTTTAGAAGGCCCTGGATGTCAGTGTCGGAAGTTTGGACTTGATTCTGTTAGCACTAGTGAATACACAAGGTTTTTTTAATTAAACACAGAACAGTGATATGATCCAACTAAGAACTGGGGGTTAGTCTAGGAGGAGTGAGTGAGTGAGGAGGTCCATTAAAAGGCAGCTGTAACAAGCCAATGAGAAGTGTATAATACCTGTGATCGTGAGATTGGAAAGGATTAATGAACATGAAAGATGTTGCATTGATAGACCTGGTGACAACTGGACAAAAGAAATGAAGGAGAGCGAAGATTCAAGGTGACACTGAGATTTTGAGGTTTTGCAAGCTAGTTCTGTTAAGCAAAATTCATGGTTAGGGAGGCCACCTGACAAGGGCAGCTGATAGAAATGTCTGGAGACAAGTGAAAATGAAGCTTTGATCTATTGAGAGAGCAGATCGTGAGAGAGACATCTGAGCATTACATGCACAGATAAGACTTTTAGAAGCAGAGAGAGAAGAATGGAGGGCCCCCATCTGACTGGCAGGAACACCTACAGCAGGCAGACACAGAACCAATAGCAGAATCAGAGAAGGAACTCAGAGGAAGCTGGGAGAAGGACTTGAAAAATGTGACTCAATGACAGTTGAATTTAGGATAAAAAACTGTCAAGGAAAAGAGGACTTAGCAAAAGCCACTGTGCATATCCATGAGGACCTAATTGATGACCTTTTTCATAGACACAGTGGAGGCAATAGAAGAACAGGCAGTGAATACAAATGATTTGTTCAAGAAATTCAACAGTGAAAGGGAGAGAAGACACAAGGGGAGAAATGGAGTGGACAGGATCACTTAAAAGGGCTTGGGGTTTGTTGCTTGTTTTTCCAAAATATGAGAAGCATAAGGATGTTTGAAGCAGACATGAAAGAACCAGTGAAAAGGGAAGATACTGGATACAAGAGTTAAAAACAAAACAAAAACCCAGCAGAGTCTTGAAAGCATTGGGAAGGGTGAGGATCAAAGGCATAGGGTTAATCTTGTAAAAAGGAAAAAGAAAAGGAATCCCTCTTCTTCTGAGTCAAGAGGGAAGGACTGATTTTTTTTCAATGTATTTCGGTATAGAGGATGTGATAACTCATACAATTGTGAGACCCATAGAGATAATATATATATGAACACTGACCAGTGCAGACTACAGAGGAGTATGCAACAAAAGTTAGCAATTATTTTTATCGTTTTTCATAGCGGTGCTCTATCATATCATTTGATTAATCTTCAAACCTAACCTGTGATGTAATATTATGTATCCCATGTCTAAATGAAGAAACTGAAGTTGAGACAGGTTCAGAAATTTCCAGAGTCATGCTTCTTAGGTGAAAGATGAATTCATGTCTAAATCTGCCAGAGAATGAAAACGCTGAGAAGGATTGCAGATCACTAGCCAAAACATGGATCTCTTTACTCCCACTTTTCCATTAGCGACCATTATCCTGACCATCTCCCCCCGGGAGTTACATCAGAATAATCCTTTGTGTTTTATACGGATCAATTATTTCATTCATAGTTCCTCTCTTCCCAGTGTCAGAGAATCATAGACTGGTTTTTAGATCATATGCTGTACTTAATGAAATGTATGGACTATCAGCTGTCTCGTTTATTCATTCTTTTTCATTTACTCAGCACTCACTAGTTACCTTCTTAGGCCAAGGGATAAGAGCAAGTTGAATATAGAATTCAGCCCTGCTCTCATAGAACCTGCATGGGAAAAGCAGATATTTGTTTATGTAATAAATGCTTCTACCTTCTTACTCTGTCCAGCCACTGTTCTTAATCATTTAAGCCCTGGGACAACCCCATGTTACTATTTCCTTTCCTCAGATGAACAGAATAAGGCACAGTGAGATTAATAACTTGCCCAAAGTCATACAAATAGGAAGAGGCAGAACTGGGTTTAAATCCCAGGCCATCCCATTTCCCGAGTGCATGATCTTAACCATTGTATATGCTGATCAAAATATCTCTGATTTTATATATACATGTATTTAAATATGTAATTTAAAATATATTTTGGAAATATATTTTTTAGATGGAGATGAGTGCTAAAAAGAAAATTAAATATCATTTAAAGGACAAAGCTTGATGAGGATGGGGCAAGTATCATTTAAAATAAGGTGGTCAGGGAAAACCTCACTTATTGATAAGTAGACATTTAAGCAAAAATTGACCTAAATCTCTTTTAATCTTCAATTTTCCTCCAACCTGCTGTCCCTTTAGTCCCATCTGATGCTCTTTTCCGATTTTCTTTCAATTGGCTTGCATTGTAAAGCAAAGAAAGAACTATGAAGTACAACAAAGATAGATTATTGTCCCTTCCTTGCCCTATAGCTGGTACTTTTTATTTTACTTTATTTTAATTTTTTAATAATTTTTTCTAAGATGGAGTCTCACTCTGTCACCCAGGCTGGAGTGCAATGACACGATCTTGGCTCACTGCAATCTCTGCCTCCCAAGTAGCTGGGACTACAGATGTATGCTACTACACTCAGCTAATTTTTTTGTATTTTTGGTAGCATTAGGGTTTTGCCATGTTTGGCAGGCTGGTCTCGAACCCCTGCCTCAACTCCTGAACTCCTGTTTTACCTGCCTCGGCCTCCCAAAGTGCTGGGATTACAGAAGAACTGGTACTTTTTAAATAGGAAGTAAGAAATGCTCTAGTTCCATAGCCCTTACCACCACCCCAACACACCCACCTCCTCCTCCCCACGCAGTGACCATTCACCTAGCTGTTCTAAGGTTTCTCCCAACTACTGAAGGAATATAGGAGGTTAGAATTTCTCCCAGACAAATTCACTTGGGTTTTTTTAAGACGAATCTCCTTTCATTACTTGCTTCCCATAATTCCATATTCCTTGGAGTCCTTGATGTGATTTGTCTTTCTTTGTTGCCATTCATAGCCCTTCCCCGTTTACTAACATTGGCCCTTTGCACCATTCTGTATCTTCCTGTGCATTATGCAGGTATTAAGTGAGATCAGTTCTAAAGGTAGCATCCTGAGCATTCACTAGATGCTTCTCTTGTGCATTTGTTGACTTGCTGTTATCATTACCCTCTGTTTGTTTTTCCTATCAAGGGTAGCCATTCAGAATTTCATTTTGCTAGTTATATTTTTCTAGAGGCACTGTTTCAAATGGTTCACTGGCATCCAAATATGTATCACCCACAGCAGTTTTTTCATCCCCAAACTCACATTGCTATCCAAAGCTGTCCATCACATTTGTCAGAGTATTTGGGTCTTTAATTAAACCTGCTGGATATTGTTCATATTTCCATTAGTTCCTTTCTAGTTAGTCTATTATTTTTCTAATTGACATCTGTTCTGCATCACATATCCTTGAGTCTCAGGTGGCCCATTTTGTAGCTTTAGTTTATTTAGGTTTTCTCTCTTTCATAAATTACCTGAGGGTTTAGTTAATATAGTGTTTGCCACTGGGACCTGCTTATTCGCATATGCTCACACTTCTCAAATAATCCACTGAGTTTTTTTATTCTTCTGCCAAACCTTGTGTGTGTGTGTGTGTGTGTGTGTGTGTACACCTTCAGCCTTAAAAGATGTGGTCTTGTGTCTCAGCAAAGTAGGGAGATCTACAATTTCAAGAACTGTACTGGAGTCACTAACCAGGAGCAGAAGGCCAAGAATCAGGGTTTGAGTGACTCAGTCAAGTGATGGCTGAATAGCAGTCCTTGAGTCTTTTGCCTCCCAGCAGCTGTAGTGGGTTGCAGTAAACTCTCCATTCAGCCTCCCCTAGCCCTGTCTAAACATCACTGTGAGGTAGCTGGCTAGGGACAGAGTCAATGGCCAAAGAATAGAATGAATTGGCACCTGCCAGAATCAACCATTACCTTGGCCTCACTGGCATCATGCTCATCATGTTCTCTTTGATGAGAGCATATGTTACTGTCAAAGCCATGTGTTCCATGCCTGTTCCCACTGACCATTCTCATCACACACTCACAGGTAGGGCAAGATCCAGTACACTATCTCACTTCTAACTCGGGTCGTCACTTGGAGCAGAAGCATTGGTTTTATCCCTTCTCCAGGACACTCCAACTCTTTTTGTCTTTCTTATGTACCAGAAGACAAGGGCAGGCAGGCAGACTGCCAAGTCCTAGTTTTGCTTTGCTTTAAATTAAAACATTTACTTCATGCCTTGGGCATTTTTTATCTGGGCCTGGATTGGATTTTAAAAATAAATGAATAAGTAAAAGAAGCTTCTTGAAGCCAAGGACTATACCTTTCTATATGATATTAACATTTAAAATATTATTGGAGTTTCCTAAGCACTAGTAATAACATTAGGTTTTGCTTTGAAGAAATCCTTTGCATTATTTATGGAAAAATTAATAATGTGATTTTATTACTAAAAATTGAAACAGCCGTAGGGCCTCTCAGCAGTTGTTTCCCAGATTGCTAATCTGAAAAATGTAGATAATACACAGTACCAGAGTCTTGTACTAATTGACTTAAAGGTTATGTAGATTTGTGGCCAGCAAAGTACATACTACAGTGTCTTTTTTATCTACCTATGATATTAGATAAATTATCTTTAAAAATTGGAAAGACTCTCTAAACTGATATTTGATAAACTATTTTCTTAAATTGAAAAGACTCTGAAGTGATATTCAGCTCAGAATAGCACTTCTTAACCTGGACTCACCTTTTGATAATCAAAAGAACATTTACAGAAGTATGAGGCAAACACAATTATGAAAGTAAAATGAAGGCCCTAAATAAAAAATCACAGAACAAGAGGGTAATTCTATTCACTCTTTCATATTTCATTACTTGATAACATCAGAAGATGAATCCATCAGAATTGCCTTGGCAAGTGCAAACAGAAATGTGCCTGATCAATATTTATTAAAACCTTCAAAATGGGAGAAGGAGTTGAGCAGACTTCTTAATGGACTGAATAATTATTCATACAAATGGGGTTTGACCAAAGGCAGTGCCAGACCAAAGAGACACAGTTTTAATTGTACTGAATTTAAAATGCAGAACTTCCTCCAGCCCTGTTGTAGAAAACTTAATTTAAAAAAGTATCTGATGTAGCAGAGAGTGACATATGAATCCTTAAGTTGTTGAAGAGGACATTTCAACCATAGCTATTTATAAATTTAGAATGTGTTCCAAAGGTGGGGAGCAAAGTTGCTAGCTAAAATAACAGAAGGAAATTTCCTCCACATTTCGATGACTGTAACCGAGCTTCGGAGTATGTCATCATCTCGATGGTGATGGGGATGCCCTAGAGGAGTTCCTTGTCTCAAGTGGTTGTCTTTTCTGAAGAGAGATAAAGTAACGTTCTGACTGCTGCTGTCTATCAAAAATGTCAGGATACGTTACGTTCCTGAGAGGAGTGAAACAGCTGACTTTAACTTTCAGCATCTCCTCAGGAGAGCCCCCATCCCTGCAGTATTGCCGAGGCGTGATGGTTATCAGAACAAGGCCAAGAGGTAACTGGTAACTGCCATTTAAGGATTACACCATTGATGAAGGGTGGGTGCGTGCATGTGTCACTATATATAAAAAACAGGTAGGTAGATGACCAATCAAAGAATCCCAAGCAAGCCTTAAAGCAACAGACTCCCAGGCTATCTTTAACTCTTGAATGATTTTCTGCTGCCACCAGCTGAGGGAATATAGGCAATATATTTTCTAAAGACCATTCTTTACTTCTAGCATGTCCTGATCAGAACAAAAACCTGTACAATCTGTTGTGAGAAGTGTTAAAAAAAATTGCCCGATATAGAATATATACCTAATTGTGCCACTAACTATCTGAAAATTATTTAGCTTTTCTCTACCTTAGTTTTCTCATTCCTAAAATGGAAGTAACTTCAGCTCATTTCCAATTAGGATTTTCAATCATGTTTGTAATAAACTCTAAGCTCTTTGAAGGGGAATACAAATAAAAGCGGTTAGATTACACTTTTTAATAAACTAATTTATTCTTCTGACACACAGGATTACCATTTATTTTATTATTGGTCTGGAAAGGCCATTTGAGCTGAGATTACACTTGTTTGGAGTGTTTTCAAATCAATTGCTACTGTGTCTTGTCTACCATTGCTTGAAGAAAATTAGCATCAGATAATTCTGCTGGGGGCCCCATGATTTTAAAGGCCCAAGCAGGGGGTGCTGTAAAGGTTTAAAATCCAAAAATGTCAGTGCTTAAATAGCATCTGCTGTAACCTATTTGGCACATGAGAAACAGATCCAGAGAGCTGATTGTGTTTGCCTAAGGTCACATGGCTAGTTAGCAACAAGGAATGAAAAACTTAAACAGAATCTGAGTTTAGTTGATCTCTTAAATATTTACCTCACTAAGTTGTTCTGCTATAACATGACCTCTCAATTATTTATGAGACGATTATCTGATTTATGAATTATCCTTTTTTCTCTTGCCATTTCCCTGTTATCATAGGTGTCATTGAGTGGGCAGAGAAAACAGGCATTTACTGCTTCACTTGACAATGTAGAGACTCATCTACTCTTGGGTTTTTATTAAAGTGCTCAAAATGCTGTAGATATTGGCTAAAAATAATGTTGGCAGTTGCAATCGATACTATGTTTTATTCAGGTAAATTTTTCGCCCTCTCAAATTTGTATTTCAGAAGTCAGATTCAGCACATAATTCACTTGTTGACATTAATACTAGAGCTTTATCTCAGGAAGGACTATAAGAGAAAGTCTTTACCATGAAAAGAATTATCTCCCTTCCCCAAAAAAGTACGGAATCAGAAGGACAGTCAACTTTTGGGAAGAAAGGTTACCTCATCCATTACCAGTTTGAAGGGGCAAAAAGGGAAGAAATAAAGAGGTAGCAAAGTGAAGAAGCCAAAAATCTTTTCTGTAAACTCCCAAATTAAGTGTTAAATTTACAACGTGACTCCATTACTTGGTTTGGAGCACAGAATTCCCAGATCAAATCCAGTGTTGTTCAAATATAACTGCAAACTTTGTACAAACAAATTTGAATTGCCACAAAACTGGCTCATTGCATTACAATGAAAGGCAGAGCTGAGTATGGGAATTTTATTTAATTCATATTTCTGTACGCATGACTCCAAATGAGTCAATGATAAAAATATTCTTTTCAGTTCTTTTGCTTTTTATAGTTTCAAATATTTTTTATTAAGGTGGTTTTAGAGTAAATACAGGGCTCAAAGTCTTTTGTTGTGAGGCCTTAGACAAATCACTCATACTCTATAGAGCTCACTTTTCTCATATGTAAAATGCAGATAATTGTAGTACCTATTTAAAAGGATTGAAATGTACCTAAAAACTAGACATTGTTATTAATATTCTACAATCATAACAGATTACAAAACCCAGCATGAGATATAGCTGTATATTTTAAAACGCAGTTTTCATTCCGGGATCTAGGACTCCAAATTCCACCAAGAAGGCAAAGGCACAGCTTTCCTCAGGTACCTTGGACAGTTCCCCAGTCAGGGCCTTGTCATCCCTACACGCAAAGTTTATGGAAAGCCTGCAGGTACAAGAGTTGCCATGGGTGGGAATAGATTATTTTAGTGAATATTTCTTCCCCGAATTTGCAAAGAAGGGAACTGGAACTGTTTCTAATCACTTCCAGGGATGCAGTACTGGCTTTTGCACTGAGCGAGTATGCCAGTGTGGGAGGTAGAACCAGGGATGAGAAAAATCCCTGGCCTCTTGTCTGTGAAAATGTATGAAAAGCTCTTAAAGAGAAGTCAGAAAAGCATTAGTACTCAAAGATAAAACGATATCAACAATTTGTTTTTACATACACACATACCTACATACATTAAAAACAAATACATAGATGAAAAATTATTCAACCTCATGCAAAGCAAAAGAATGTGAGTTAGCTACTGCCCATATGTTGTTGACAGGAGGATAAATTGATAGAGCTTCTTTAGAAAGCAACTTGGCAGCATTGTCAAGTGTCCTAAATAATGTACTTATCTTTTAACTAATTCTGTTTTTAGAAATCTATCCATGAGAAAGAAAGCCTTTATAATCGGCAACAATTGAAGTATCCAATAGTGTTCCAACCTAAACATTTCAACTCTAAGAAAGAAATTGGCTAGAACACTGCATGTGCTGGAGGTGAACTACAAGAAAATATGCCAAACTGTGGTTTATCTATATGATGGAATTATGAGAAATCTTTATGGCCCATATATTCTATATGGCACATGTATTAACTTTCCAATCAGAGGAAGATAAAATTTTAATTTAAAACTTTAAAAAGATCTGCCCACCTTTCCAAAATACCCTGCATTTCCTTCCTGGTAGAAATGTTTTCAGACAGAATGGACGAGGGAGAAAGAGTCACAGTGCAGTTCCATTAAAATAAAGAACGAAGGAAAAAGCCATAGAGAACAGTCTGTTGATAAAGCAAACACGACGAAGATAAGAGAAAATGATCTGTTTGCACCAGAACAAAGCACAAACATTATCATGTTCTAGACTCTGCACTTGAGACCAGTGTCTGTGAAATCACGCCTCCACTTCACTGTCACTCCACTCCCTCGCCCTCTCTGCTCATTGTACTTTGGGAACTGCTGCTCAAAGGCACACCGCATAGGGTAGGAGAAACCACAGCGAGGCACACATCTCCTCCTAGAATGTTCCATCCACCAGGGTGACATGAAACTCTTTGGTCTTCAGAATAAGATACTTGGTCTACATATAGTAATTGGATGCTGAATTATTGTAGGTTATGAAGAGGCTCTGAAGGGCTACAAGCCATGAGTTAGAAAATGTCTCAATCAAATGTGTGTTCACTGATCCCATCCAGGTAGCCCAGCAAAGTGTCCTCGAATGGAAAACGCGTTGCCCTGGAAGTCGTGGCTGCTATTTTAATGCTTGATGGTGAAGACCAAGCTTTCCATTTCCTGGGGCCTCAATAAGTGCTGATAAATTACTTATCCCTATTGGGTGACATGATTTTATTTCAGTCTGTCAGTGTTTATCATGGAAGCTCATTCTAATGGTATAGTTTGGAGGCATTTTTCTATTTTCTCTTCAGGGCACCTGGCAGCACCCTTTCCCCACCTCCAAGTGTAACTGTTGCTATGTCAGTTTAGTCATCTTTGCTCCTGGGTACCATTGTGAAAGATAAATGAATTTCATTTTGTCTTTAAATATTTATGATTCTTATGATCTAATATATCATCATGGTTGTAGGGGATTTTTTTCTCCCTAACTATAGAAAATACACCATCAGTTACCTGTCAATTTTGTTGAATAACTCAGCTTTGCAATTCAGGGGCATTGTTCATCTGAGGCTCTTGAGGACGCTTTTAGTTTCTCAGTCCACTTCAGACTGTCATTCTGGGATTTATAAAGGTCTTCATTGCACAGAGGATACTGAAACATTAAGGACTTAAGTGGCTTGACCTTTATCACTCAGCGCACTGGAAGATCCAGGAGTAGAAATGCAGGCATCTTTGTTTTGTTGTTTGCTCCCAGCGTGGAGCAACGGCCTCTGTAGAAAACCAGCCAGTATCCCTGGAAACAATTCATCAGATTTTTCAAAAGAAATCCAATTTCATCTGGCACGATGGGTTCAGTGTTACTTCTTAAGATAAATGATAAAAATATCAACATCCTAATACAAAGAAATCCAGTTATTTTGGTTTAATCTCAGTGAAAAGCATCACAAACCTTTTATTACTTCTGTAGCCTTCCCTGATGCGTTTAGGTCGGTGGCTGGAGGAGACAGGAGTGGTTCTGTAACTATTCGTCTACCAGACAGACTCAGGATGAGTCTTGGCCGGTTCAGAACCTTTAAGAAACATTGTGTCTGGGGATGGGGCCTCAGGAATCTGCACTTTTCATAAGCGCCCCAAGATAATTCTTAGTTAGGTACCCTGAAGTTCAAGAATGGCTAGTCTAAAAACCGCAGCTTTCAGGATTTTTCTAGCTTTGAAAGAATCGTGAATCCTGTATTTGCACTCATTTCATTTGATAAATCTCAATGCATGCATGAGTTCTTCTTGAGCAATTTTAAAAATGTATATTCTTAGGAAGTTCCATTAATAGACAACTGTCTCCTTCACCTGTGCATCCACAGGAAACAGAATTACATGACATAGGGCCTCATTTCTCAAAATAGGGAGCAATATCAGGAAGAGCAGGGGATGTGCAAAGCTGTAGGATAAATATGAATATGATGCATCTTCCTGCAGCGTCAAGTTTTTCTTAGAAACAGTGTATTTAAATTATAGCAGATACATTGAGGAGTAGAATGCAAAGTTCACGTGAATTTTATGCTAAACATGAAACTTCAAAAGATTTACTGGTTATAGTGGATACTGGCTTCTCACACTCCTGGAAGTGGAGTTTTTTCTCCTCTTCTACCAAGTATTTTCATCTACATTCAGGGTCACCCTGGACCAGTGATTGCTGTGTATCTGGTTCTGTGATGTTAAAATGAACACTCATTTTAAACCATTATAGAAAATTAGCCCCCTGTACACAGGGATACTGACCAGTTTGCTCATTAAGTGACCAGTCTACAAAGAGCACCTTCCATTTCTGCCACTATTTAGGGAATATTCACAAAAGATTATTTCCCATATTTTTTTAAAAGAGCGTGTTAATTAGAAAAGGAGGCTTAGCAGGAGGAAAAGAAGCTAACCATGTGAAAAGACACCGCAACTCTTCCTGACCACATTCCCCTTGTAACAGCAATTAAATAAAATATGCCTGAAATTATGGAGTTCCTAGAATGTATTTCTTACCACAAAGATAAATTCATTTTCCCATAGGAGGTTCTATTTTTCAAAATGTCCCTGCTGAGAAAGAAACACATTCCAGGCCCGGAGTCTAATGATTCAGGATTTGTGAGCCAGTGATCCTGCTAAGCATGTAAGATTCCTTCACATCCAAGAGTTGCCTTGAGCACACTGCTTGGTTTTGTCCCCTCAATCTTGGCAAAGTTACCTTTCACGTCAGGAAGAGAGAAGTGATCAGTTGGTAGATGAAGAGGAGAGAAAAGGAAGCGAGAAGTGAGTAACACTCTTCTTCCTTTTGCTGTCAGAGTCAGTGTTGAACTTGACCTCCTGGGTAATTTGGAGTGGCCATGCAAGTCCCAGCCTCAGAGTTCAGTAGACTTGGAGAGATAGCAGTGGCATATTGTTGGTTTAAAGAATGGCAAGTAGTAGTCTTCTCCCCTTCCTGACTCCTGCCTTCATCTCCTCGCTGCATTGAAGAATCACTCTAATGCATATTTCCATTACAGGCATGAAGCTTTCTCCACCACCCAGGCCAATGGCTGTGCTGTTAAGTGGCTCTCAAGTCTCCTCTTTCTGCTTGAATTGTAACCAATGCCCTCCCAGACCATTCTATACTCCACTGCCACATTAAGCTTCCAGAAGCACAACTTTGAATAGCACCTCTGCTCTCTGGGGGAAAGAAGTACTTTATGGGCTTAAATAGGTCAAAAGTCATAGCCTGATGTTCAGATGCTCTACATTGTGGCTTCAACATAGAATCCCAGGATTCTCTGCTATTCCTATGTACTCCCAATCTAACCAGATTATTCTTCCATGCCTTTGCTCATGCTCTTCCCTCCAACCAGCATTACCTTCTTGGAAGCCCTGCCCGACAGAACCTTACCCCATACGAAGTCTTTCTTAGTCCCACACAGTCCCCTTGGTGTGGTGCAATTTCTCCTCCTCTGCTGTTAATTCACTTGGACCTTACTTATGGCATGTATAATATTCATGTGACTTGTGAAGTGTCCACAAAGAACAGTCTTGAACCTGGGGTCTTATCCTGGCATAGTCAGTTCCTGTCTTTGTGACATGGGCAAGCAGTCTAACTTCTCCATGCTTCAGTCTTTGGGTCTGGGAAAAGGAGGTGTACCCCTCGGTGGAGTGAGGGGTAAGTGGCACAGTGCATGGGAATGAACTTGGTCAACAGCACTGGAATCCTTATGTCTCTGCTTTTCATGACCTTTCCTTGTCTCTGAGCTACTTGAGGAAAGGGGCTGTGTCTTGCCCATCCTTACATACTACTATTATTTTACTATGTTACTATCACACATTAGCATGATGATAGTTCTAATAATAAATCTTTGTGAAGCACCATCATTCTGAGTGCTTTATATGTATTAATTAATTCCATGATTTCAATAACCCCAAGAGGTAGGTACCCCCTTTATGGAGCAGAAAACCATGTACAGTATTTCACAAAGCCTCCAGTGAATAATGAATGAATGAGGGATTGAAAGAGACAAAACCTGTTAGCAATACTTTCTTTCCTTCTTCAGGCTACCCCCCTACTTTTCTTTTTTTCTCACATGGTAAATGCAAAATTAGCAGAAAATGTAGAATGAGCTGAGCCCCTGAAAGGTGTGTGGCTTCTCTGGATCCTCACTTAGACTTCTGAAAAGAGCTCCCGTGAGCTCCAAAGGGCAGAGCTTATGGCTGTCGTGTTCTTTATTCTATTGGTGGGGCCTAGAACACTGCTTGCTGATGGATAGTTATGAAGTAAGTAGAGGAATCAATGTATAGACAGCGTATTTGTCCCCTCAAGACCCATGTGACCAACGCTGGAGCGGGTGAGCAGTGTTCTCTCTTGCTTTCTCAGGCAGTACTACGAGATGCTTTACAACACAGCCGATGAGCTCCTGAACCTGGTGGTGGACCAGGGTGTGAAGTACACGGAGCTGGAGTACATCCACGCCCTGACCCTGCTGCACCGCAGCCAGACGGGGGTGGGGGAACAGACCACCCAGAACATGAGGCTGCAGCGGCTCAAGGAGATCATCTGCGAGCAGGCTGCCATCAAGCAAGCCACCAAGGACAAGAAGATAACTACCGTTTAACGGCGCTCACTGTGGTTGGTGGCAGGGGTCCCCTCAGTCACACTCATTTTTCTCCTCGGTATGTTATTGGGTATAATCTGAGCTTAGTTTTCTCTAAACTGTTGCTTTAGTGGAGAGGAGGTGTAAGGATTTTTTTCTCTCTAGTTTTGGCTTTTCATATAAATGCTAAAGGAAGGCTACAGTACAGGGTGTTTGGGTTGAACTATTTTAATGCAGTCAAGTCTAACAGGACTGGGGTGGGATAGGGAGGAAGGTGGTATCAAATGTTTCGACTCTGAAATACAAGTGGATGGATTACTAACGAACATATCCTTTATTACTCAGTATTTATATAATTCCAGCCTTGGAAAGTAGACTGCTACCTACGTTTTAGTCCCTTCCCAAAACCATTTCATCGGGTTCTATTACATAAACAGTGGGGGGTTTTCCTCTCCTGACCTTACCAGTTTACATTTCAATGAAATAAGTGTATGTGCATTGTTGTCTGTCTCTATTGCCAAAATCAAATAAATGGCTTCTCAGCTGGCTGCTGTTTACAACAAACTTCCCTAACCAAAACAGGACCTCTGTAGGGCTAGGAATTAAAATTCTTTGATCCCAGTCCCTGGGACAGTTTTGTATGCTGTATCTTATACACAGGTTATAGGTTGGTTTATTGCCATTTTGTTTTATTTCTGCTATATAAAAACCAAGAGCCATAAAATTAGGCAAATATGGAGGAATGAAAGGTGATGCAACCATCTGCTTGATTTTCCCCCTCTAATTTCTGAGAGAATGATGGTTAGAGAACATTTCATCTCACTTGAAACATCGTTTATGGGTAAATGATTCTTAGGTGCTCACTTGATCTGAGCTTAGCTGAATGCGGAGAAGGTGGGACAGGGTGACATTTCTCCTCTGTGCGGCCTCCAGCTGAGCCTGTCTCTGAATTGTCCCCTCCCCGCAATGTTGGCACTCACCGTGTTCCTGGCACGCTGACCTCACCATGTCCCCAGGCCCCAGTCCTCTTGCTGACCGTGGTTCATAGGTCACAGAAGGCAGCAGTGCACTGACTGGGCCACATCTTGAAGACTCGTGGAAAGGAGAAGAGAATGGGCTTTAACCACACATGGTGATGCCTCACAGCCTGAAGGTGGAGGATTTTATACCTGTTTGTACAACTCTGGTCTTGATGGGAAAAACAGAAAATTAAAAAGTGTTTTGAGAAGCTTAAATGTTTTATGTTATTTTTCTTGTATTCTTTATTCAACAAATATTCCCCAAAAGCCTAATATGTGCTCCATGCTGCCACACACAGGGGCAATTGGACAGACAAAGAGGACGCCCTTATTATCTAAGCGTGTGGGAACTAGACTTGAGCCAAAATCCCAACAGTTCAAACGCAGGGCTGGGTCAGAATCAGGTCAGGCAGTGGGGCTGCCGTGAAGGGGATCTGTGGGCAGCTGGACATTCCAGAGGATTCCGGTGGGAAGGGATGTCGTCAATCTGTCTGACTTCGAGGGCCTGACTGGGAAGAAGCTGAATCTCTGTAGGAGACAACTGTGGGAAAACACACTGCCCTCAAGAATATCATGAGAACTAGTCTGTCCTAGAAGCAAGGGTGGGAGGAGGGGGACGAGAGAAGATTAGGGTTGCCTAAGCTGCTTCCTCATGGCTATGACCCCCAGCATTGATTCTGTACCTTTTTTTTCCTGTCCACTCCAGACAGACAACCCTGACTGGTGACAGTGATGCCAGAATAGCCATGGTGGGACTGAGATCACTCAGACTGGTTTTTTTGGGTGTGGAAAGAGACATGGGTTTGGATTGAGCAGAATGTCAAGAACCCTGAGAACCAACCAAAAAATGGCAGATGAGCTGCTTCACGGGCAACATTTAGGAAAGCGAAATCCCTGCTTTGCTGACAATTACGGGATCGAAAAGCAACTCTGCACAGAAAAGGGGCTCTGGGACTCTTCCAAGACAGAGGTACAAGTTCATCAACTAGGATCCAGCTCTTTTGTGTATATATATACCAGCAAATTGTGTTCTCAGAAATGCTGGTAGTGCTTTCTTTCTTCTACTTTTTTTTTTTTTTTTTGAGACAGAATCTAGGTCTGTCGCCAGACTGGAATGCAGTGGCACAATCTCAGCTCACTGCAACCTCTGCCTCCCAGGTTCAAGCGATTCTCCTCTCAACCTCCCTAGTAGCTGGGATTACAGGCATGTGCCACCACACCCAGCTAATTTTTTTGTATTTTTAATAGAGACGAGGTTTCACCATGTTAACCAGGATGGTCTCAATCTCTTGACCTCATGATCCACCCACCTCAGCCTCCCAAAGTGCTAGGATTATAGGTATGAGCCACTGTGCCCAGCCTCTTCTACATTTTGTGGTTACTTTTAGCTATCATATTATTACCTGTCAGTATGCCTTCTAACTTATACCTGAAACTACTCTTTGGGTAATATTGTGCCCCTTACCCCACAAGCACTTATTTCTACCTGCTCTATTACTACAGTTTCTTTCAGGGGCCCTCAACCTAGGATAGTGTTTTTATTCCTACCTCACAGTAGGGTTTTAAAATCTTACTCCCCACTCATTCCATCTCAATGATTAGACAAGGATTGGTTCCTCACGCTGTCTTTGCTGGAAGAGGACAAGTCCTGTTTCCAGGCTCTCAGACAAGTTTATTTTCTAGTGTCCAGATCAGCTCAATTTTAGTGGTAAGACCAGGCCTGAGCTGTTACAGCTCATACTCCTGAAACAGCCAGTGACACAGCACTGGAATCCTTGTGAAAAGCAGAGACTTTCCATGACTTTTCTTCCTTGTTTCTGACTACTTGAGGAAAGGGGCTAATATGCTTTGGCTGTGTCCCCGCTAAATCTCATCTTGAGGGACCTGGTAGGAGGTCAGTGAATCATAGGGGTGACCTTTCTCATAATAGTGAATAAGTCTCATGGGATCTGATGGTTTGATAAAGGGCAGTTCTCCCGCATACTTCTCCCTGCCTACCACCACGTAAGATGTGACTTGACTTCTCTTTCACCTTTTGCCATGATTGTGAGCCCTCCCCAGCCATGTGGAACTGTGAGTCCATTAAACTTCTTTTTCTTTATAAATTACCCAGTCTCAGGTATTTCTTCATAGCAGTATGAAAACGGACTAATACAGGGGCTGTGTCTTGCCCATCCTTAGGTACTGCCATTACTTCTATTACATTACTACGAATCTGGTGGGACCCTCTTCTGGCAGTTACTGCCCTCTGCAGAGTAACCCCATTCCAAGAAGCCCAAGCTTCTCTCCAGGACTTTATTCTTACCTGAATGTTTTCTGAGCCTGACTGTCCTTATTTATGTTTCAAATAGTTTGGGAAGAAAAACTCCAATAGAGACAAGTTGAATTGGCAACCAAACCCTGATGCTTCTTACTGTCAAGTCATATCCATGAATTTCATAGCACTAATGCATTCATTGAGTCCTTCAAATAAGTAGAATTGCCTCTTACAGCTCAGGGGATATGGGAGTCAAGCAATGGCAGGCAAAAGAGACAGCCCGTTGCAACACGGAGCTTATACTTCCACTGGCTTCTTACAACTCCTCTCTGATCTACCCTTCCCATCCCAGAGTCCATGTTTCTCCCTCGATTCTCTAAGACTACCTTTTCATTTAGGAAGACAGCTCAAATCTTCAGCCTGCGTCTCTGCACTTTCTTCTGAGCTTTGCTCTTCTGGAAGCTTAGGACTGTCAGGATCCACTGTGCCCCACTGGCTAGCGCACCTAGCAGTTCACCCTTTACCATTTCTCCCCTCCTCCGCTGCCGCCTCCTCCTCCTCCTTCTCCTCCTCCGCCTCCTCCGCCATAGGGTCTTGCCCTATGGCGCAGGCTGGAGTACAGTGGCACCATCTCAGCTCACTGCAACCTCTGCCTCCTGGGTTCAAGTGATTCTCATGCCTCAGCCTCTCGAGGAGCTGGGACTACAGGCATGCCCCACCATGCTTAGATAAGTTTTGTATTTTTAGTAGAGATGGGGTTTCACCATGTTGGCCAGGCTGGTCTCAAACTCCTGGACTCAAGCAATCAGCCCATTTCAGCCTCCCAAAGTGCTAGGAGTACAGGCATGAGCCACCACACCTGGCCCCTTTACCATTTGTTGATGGAATGAATGGATCCCACACCGCAGGCTTTATGAATGGACCAGGATTCCTGCTCTGGTGCATAGCTGTGGCTGCCTCCCTAGGACCAGGGCCCAGAAATTTCACAGTAACCAATGAAGGAGACCAGAGGCCAGCTCCAAGCCAGGGTCACTCCATTCAGGGCAGATGTGATCAGAAGACCAGACGAGGGGCTGTCCCTCTAGCAGGATGTGAAAACAAGGAGAGTCCTGGTCAACACAATTTTGCTTAGAAAGCAAAGTAGATGCTGAAATACACACACCTGAGAGCGATTGTCTTAATGTGGTAGGAATGTAAAACAAATTGGACATAATTTGGAGGGAGGGTAATGAGGTACCAAGAACAAGAAAACAAAGAATCGCTAGGCTCGGCAAGGTGTCAACCCCATCCTAATTAGGCACAGTTGTTATAAGAAGTACATAATTAATAAGCGTGTGACCAGATGTGAAATACAGCAGAGGGTTTTCCTGAAATGGAAGTTATAATGAACTGTACGCAGCTGGAAGTAGTTGTCCTAATTTGGCGGAGGCGGAAGGCCTGCCTGGAATTTTGAAGAGGTGTAGTAAGATGCACACCACAGGTTTACACCTGAAAACAACTAATCCTATTCCAACTGGGCTGGGGTGTAATGAGATAGAGCTAATTATCAAGAGTGTAATGAGATGCAAAAGCCATTGGAACTGAGCTGGAAATTTCTTTAAAAGTGAACTAAGATGCAAACACCAGGAAAGAATTTCTGCTAATGGAGATAGGTGTGAGTGTGATGAAACGTACACGATACAAGGAGGGGTTGCTTTAACATGTCTGGGCCAAAGAAGCATCTGTAATTAAAAATATTGCCAGGACAGTCACACACCTGGAGCAAGAGTCCCTGGGAACCTAAGAATGCAATAACTTGTAAAAGCCGCATGCATACTATTAAGATGTATGTAACCGCTTATGTGTACAAATAACCGGAAAAAAAAATTAGGAGGTTAGGTGTTTTCAGGTGAGTGAGTTCCCATTTTCCTTGATCCCATTTAGAAAGGTGACCTCAGATTCCCGCTGACTTTGCAATAGATACTCTAGCAGGAACCTGATTCCAAACAGAAAACCTGGCAACCTCATCCCAAACTGATTTAATTACCTACCAGGCCAAGTTTTCATTTTGTTCACAAGGATTTATTTACTGTGAGAGATCAGGAAACCATTAGTAGCTGCTTTTTGTGGTTGTTTTTATTTTATGATTGCTCTTATGTTATTCTAGACACCATGTATGGAACACTTCATGTGTATCAATCAGGTGCTGTGCTAAATGCTTTACCACATGATTTCATTTAATCCTCACAATAATCCTATGTGATGCATAGTAGTATCATTTCCACTTTACAGAGGAAACTAAGGCTCACATTAAGGACTTTGCACCAGATCCGGTAAGTGACCCAGCTCTGCCCAACACCGGAGTTCATGATTGGAACCGTAGCCAAATCCAAAGCTCATACCATTCATCTCACAACAGCCAATAAGACAAGACATACTCGACTGTTTTTTCCAAATAAAGGAAAATGACTTTACTTGAGGAAGGCAGCAAACCGAGAAGATGGTAGATTGGTATCCTAAAGAACCATCTTGAAAGGCATGAATCTCAAGCTTCTTTTTATATTGGGGAAAGGGAACAACGAGGGGGTTAAGGTCAGGAGGTGACAGTGACCACAGACATCTGGGTGTCAGCAAGAGTCTGAGGGAGTTCCATAACTTCTTTGTCCTTGGTCAGGTCGCAGTGCTCGTGTAAGTCTTTAGCATAACATTGTTACTTGGGTGTATGCCCTCATCTCTTCAGGGGTTAGTTTTGGGAAAATAGTATATTTATGTAACAAATAATAATATTATCTTGTCTGTTTCTTTGAGGAGTTTCGGACACACTATCAAGAAAGCCTGCTGTGTTGAAGCGTAGTAAGAGTGCAGCCCCACTTACCGCGCCTGTTGGTTAGAAAGCCCAGGCTATGGTAGGGTGGACCCAAGACAGTTACTTGCTGTATGTGGACACCTGAAGGCCCCTGCAACTGGACATTCTGATCATAGGAACTGGATGATCTGATCTTACACGGTTGTTTCAGCCCCCTCCCCAAACAGGCGGATTGCCCTTGTGTGTCTGGTTTCTTAAGCCTGCTTCCATTTAGCTATTAGCGAGGGTTTTGCATCTCATTGCCTGCCAGCATATTATGTGCATCTCATTAACTCTGAAGGCTCCAGTACCCTTTAGGGACTAGACCTTCACAGACTTAATGGCCTTCTGCCTGGGGTGTGAGTTTGCTGTTACTCTTTCCACCTCTGCTGAGGAATGTCAGCCCATGGATTTCTAATACGTTCACAAATTGCTCTATGAAATTGAGGTGAGAAAATGTCACATTCTTTTTTTTTTTTTAATTAAAAAAAATCAATTCTGGCTCTGAGCTCCCACTTACCATTCTCAGCAGAAGTCCGACTCCAGTCATTGTGACTTCCTCTCGGGCGGGGGATGGGGGTTTTGGGGAGAGGCTTCCCCTCCTTCAGGTTGCACCAACACTCTGCTGCTGAAGCAGGTCAGGAAAGCGGGGTAAGCACAACATCATCAGGGCATTCTCATCACTCTGTCTCCGTGCTCCTCCTGCAACACAGGAGGAGCTGTGGACAGCTCTGAATACTGGTGCTGTCCTCAGGCCCTGTGCCCCACACGCAGAGTCCTCTCCAGTGTGCCCAGGCTTCATTCCGGGGACCTCCAGGCCTCCGTGTCCATCCACCACAGGCATCCCTCACAGTCTCCCAACCCAAGGTCCTGCCTGCTGTGAGCTAGACACCATGGAACTGCCGTGCACGCTACAGCCCTTGTCTCTTCTCAGCTGTGGGGGATCCAACACTCCAGGTTGGGCAGTTCACTCCTCTTTCCTCCCAATGCCAGTCTCTCTTCCTTTCTGCCACCGGGAAAGCAGAGCTTCCTTCCCTGGGCCTAGATCTTTCAAAACAATAGGCCGCTGGAGGGCGTATCTGAGTGAAGATAAGTTTTCTCTCTCCCTTCCCTTCCCTTCTTCTCCCCTTTTTTTTCCTTCTGCCCTGAAACAAGAAGTTTGTTAACCACACGCCCAAGGATAAAGAGAGGCTGGGCTCAAGAGCAATCCCCAGGTAACCCTGTAGGGTGGCAGTGGGAATCTTTTATTCTAATTTGGAGTGGGGGTTGGCATCAGTTACTTTCTCAATAACTCACTCTATTACACATTCACATAACTGCATAGAACTTGAGAGAGCTTCCATCCCAACCATTTCACTTTTCAAAGGAGCCAGAGGAGCAAAGGGAGGAGGCCCAAGAGAAGAGAGTGAGGATGCCTAGTTCATGTCTGAGCCAGGACCATCATCCAGGTCTCGACTGCCACTCCCAGCGTCCTGCATTTGGGAGCCCCCATGTGAATCACACTGTTATATTGCCAAGGAGAGGGACAGAAGGAAAGGTCCTGTCTTCAAAGACATGACTGTTGCATGAAAGAACAGAGCAACACACATGAATCCACTATGGAGTATTGTAAGCTGGTGTAGCACTGAAAGCTCACTGTGTGGTTCAAGCTAAATACCTAAGGAACTCCAAAAAATGAATAATGATTGTAGACTATTGTTAGTCAAATACACCTTAGCTGGGGAAATGGAACTGGACCATGGTCTTGAAAAACAAGTGGAGTTAGAGAATCAGTGTGGGGGTTGAGATGATGGTATGCATTTTGTCAACCTCCACAGTATAAAAAAAGTAAAGAAACTGAAGCAAAAGAAAACTCAAGAGTATGAGGAGGATCAGCACAGTGCAGTCACGAGAACTAGCGAAGGAGGCAAACCAGCCTACTAAAAGGCCTGGCACAATTTGGATGTTCTTGACTTCTTTATTCTTACCTAGCTGGGAGCCAGCAGACATATGGGATCTTTGAATCCTCTAGAATACATGCATACAGCCTGGGTGATTTGGGATGATGGTGTATAAGTGTGTTACATGAAATCAGGTCTGAGGTTATCATTTGTTCTTAATATATCCTGTTCTCCATCTTCCAGGAATATAGTAGGATCACATTTCTGGATCTATATTAGTCCATTTTTACACTGCTGATAAAGACATACCCAAGACTGAGTAGTTTATAAAGAAAAGAGGTTTAATGGACTCACAGTTCCACGTGGCTTGGGAGGCCCCACAATCATGGCAGAAAGCAAAAGCCATGTTTTACATGGCAGCAGACAAGACAAATGAGAGCCAAGTGAAAGGGAGAGCCCCTTATAAAACCATCACGTCTCATGAGACTTATTCACTACCACAAGAACCGTATGAGGGACCCGCCCCCATGATTTAATTATCTCCCACTGGGTCCCTCCCACCACACATGGGAATTATGGGGGCTACAATTCAAGATGAGATTAGGGTGGGGACACAGCCAAACCATATCACGGCCCTTCTATGTTTGGGTGGTACCATGTGATTAGGTGGCCAATAAGTTATGAGTAGAAGGGTGTCGCTTCCCATCCAGAACCATTTAATTACCTGTGTGAAACTGAAACTCTCCAGAGCTCAGTCCCATCTCTGTCACAACAGCCAGCAATGTTCCAGTTAGTGACTACTCACTTAGCTTGGGTTCCAGATGGAGGAAGATGCAGAGCAGAGCCCCAGCTGACCTGCAGTGGACACATGAGGTAAGCAAGAAATACATCTTTGTTGTTTAAAGCCATTGACATTTTGAGATTGTTTGTACTGCAGCATAACCTTGCCTGTCCTGACTGATACACACAACAAAGAAGCTGACCATGATGAGGAGAGCAGAAAGAGCAAGGGAATTTTAATGAGGGATGAAATTCTGATTTTAAAGAGAACTAGTTGAATGGAGGATTGGGAATAAGAGCCAAGTTTAGAAGCTGAAGGGAGAAAAGATAGTGTTTTGCCAACAAGTCCTCAGTCAGTACATGTCTGTCCTAAAGACAAAAGCAACAGGTATGTATTGTTTACTCAAGGAGTGTATTAGCCAGGGTTTTCCAGAGAAACAGAACCAATAGGAGATATATATATATATATCAAACATATAAACAAAAAAATATATAAATATATAGCTAACATATAAACAGAAAAAAACTATCATCTATAATTTTATATATATGTATATCTCAATAAATGAAGAACAACAAATATTCTTCACTTTTGTTTTCTTACCTTATTAGAAGTCAGCAGATACATAGAATCTTTGCACCCCTCGAATTAGATAGATAGATAGATAGATAGATGATAGATAGATAGATAGATAGATAGATAGATAGATAGATAGATGATAGATAGTCCATGACTTACAATGGTTTGACTTAAATTTTTTTGGCTTTACATTGGTTCAAAAGCAACACTCATTCAGTAACACTCCTTGACTCACATCCTGATAAACCCATCATAAGTTGAGGATGTGCATATATGTATGTGTGTGTGTGTATAATCGAGAGAGCAGAGCAAGACAGACAGCGATAGAGACGACAAAGAGAGAGAGACGAGAGAGATGAGGTGACAGAATTATTATGGGAGTTGGCTCACGTGATTACGGAGACTGAGAAGTTCCATAATCTACCATCTGCAAGCTGGAGAATCAGGAACGCTGGTGGTGTAATTCAGCCCAAGTCTGGAGGCCTGAAAAGTAGTAGAGCCAATGGTATAATTCTCAGTGAGAGACTTTCAGGTAAGGGTCTGATCTAAGTCTCAGAGTACAAAGACCCAAGAACCAAGAATTCCAGTGTTTACAGGCAGAAGAACATGGATGTCCCAACTCAAAGAGAGTGGGAAACTCTTCTCCCTCCTCCACCTTTTTATTCTATCAGGGCCTTCAACAAATTGGATGATGCCTACCCACATTGATAAGGACAGATCTTTACACAATCTACTGCTTCAAATGCTAAGCCCTTCTGGAAACACCCTCACAGACAGATCCACAAATAGTGTCTTACCAGCTATCTGGGCATCCATTAGCTCAGTCAAGTTGACATATAAAACTAACCAACACAATGAGCAACCCTGGATTCCCCCCAATTTATTTATGTCTTTTGCTTTCTCCACCTTCTTCCTTTATTTGAACTCCTATAGTATTAGTGAACTCAGATACACAGGCCTTAATTCACTGTCTCTGAATATTCATAGGAAAGCTTCTATGTAAATCCAATATAGAAACAGAAAAAAAAAAACTATAATAGTTAACTATATATAATATATCTATCTATAATATCATAGATAAATATTATAGATCTGCTATTTATAATCATTAACCGTTATTAAAGCTTAAACCCCTCCGCAAGATGCCACACATCCCTGCTCCAAAATCCTGATGTCTATCTCTCTGGACCAGCCCCATTTTCCTTAGGAACTTTCCATTTCAGTACCATTTACTACCCATCCTCAGAAATGTTTGTCCTCTGACAATGTGGGCCCAATCACCAAAACATGAAAAAGACTGGGAAAAAGTATATATTTTTCTACCCTCCTCCCCAACAGCTTAGCGTTCCTTATATTTCTCTGATGTCCCAATGGATGTAAATGTTAATGGTTTTGAACAAGATTTGAAGTTGCAATCTTAAAATGAGAAAGCATACACTTAAATGTAGTTAACTCAGCTAGCTTTAAGAGACTAATAAAGCACGCAGTACTAGGCCTTTTGGCAGTTAAAGAGCAATTCACTTGTCTATGATAACAGCAAACATTAAAGTATTTGCATAGGGGATATAGAAATTCTTGCATCTTATGGTTGTATTAACTATCATCATTTTCTTAGATTTTCATTTCTGTGTTTCCTGGATGCCCCTGAGATCCTTACACACTGTTCCAGACCCTATAGAGTTCAGAAGGGAAGAGTAGCTACATCGTTCATCCCATATCTCACCCTTCCATGGAGGACTGATCTACGGTGATTTCACATTCCTGCTGTCCGGATTCCTTTAGTAAACATCAGTAGCCTTCTGCCATAAGCAGAGGTGGAAGCAGTGTGGCTCCTCCCCACAGCTTTGCTAACCGGTAGTGTGCTACAAAGTAAGCACAGAAAATATTCATTAGCAAGCAAGTACGAGCATCGTCTTCCAACCTGCTCAGGAAGCACTCTCTGTCCCTGTTCTCTGACCAGCACCTTACTGGAAAGTTTCCTCTGAGGCAAGCACAATGATGTTCTGTCAGCAGGATCAGATCCACCTTCTAGTTAGATCCAGAGGCAGAGTTCTGCATGCATTCTGGGTGTGGAGGACCCAGAGTGCTGTTTCAGAGCTGTCACGTACTAGGTTTACTTATCTTTTTAATTCATTCACAAAAAGTTCCTAAAGCCCGTAAAGTCTTACCAGCCCACCGCATGTCTTGAGCAATTTCAGCACTCATTTCTAACCCCTTTTATGCTGATTAACCAACCCTCCAGTACTATTCCTCTTTAGATGGCAGTCCTTGAAAACTTTGCCACAGCCATCTCTGGAAAGTGTGTTCTGGAAGGAGGTGCCTGAGTCTGGTCTTTAAGGACGGCATTTCTCAGGAAGCTGCCCGGTTGGGCTGTACTGTCCCTCATTAATAAATGCCCTGCCCTTCATATGCAATGTCAGTTCTGGTCCTCCACAATAGGACGTCTACTGTTACCTTCCTAGTTGTGGTCATGAGTTTGCACTGAGTCATCCACATGTCCTTGGAAACTCCAATGCAGATTTGCAAGGCAGAATCCAGGGTCCAGTCCTGGCCTGCATCAGAGCACAAGGATGCTAAACATATTCACCAGAAACACCCTCTCCCCGACAAAACCTAACCCCTGTTGCTAGTCCAAACAGATTCCCTCTCCAAGGATACAGAGCCTTGTACTCTGATCACACCAAAATCTAGAGTCCATCCAGCCTATGATATTAATAGCTAGGACCATGCCACCAGCCCATAGCTTATTAATAATGTATAACTGCAGCCCCTGCCTTAGTGCAGCTATAAACATCCCTCATCTGCATGATTAGCTCTTATCTTACTGATTAGAAAGTTTCATCCTGCCACAAAACCTGCTTTCTGAATGAATGACTCTTTTAAAGGCAGACAAGTTCTCTAATATACATTGCAAACCCAAATAAAAAAGAATCTACAACAAAAACAAAATTACACTCTTTCCTTTATGGAATGAGAAAAAGGAGCTTAAGAAGGTTTTTAAAAGTTCAGCTCCATGCTTACTGAAGGGACTAAAAGTAGTTGTGACTACAACTGGGGTCTTGGGAAGATAAGGTTGGAGAATAATTCAGAGGCCAGTAAGAGATGTTAATTTATATATATAATATGTATAATTTGTTTTTTTACCTTGAGGGATCTGATGTAACCAGTACGGAGTTTTAAGCAGGTAAGTAGTATTGGGTTTTGACTTTACAAATATCACCCTGCAGGGAAGATGGATAATGGATTGGAAGGTAGATGGCAGGAAGACTAGTCAGTGGTCAAGGAGAACAATGGTAGTGGCTTCAACAATGGTAGTAGCTTCATCCTCTACAGATGGAGGGAGGTAGACAAATTCAGGAAATACTTGGAGGGCAGGTCTCAGGCCCATAATCCCATTCCTTTGGGAGGCTGAGACAGGATTGCTTGAGCCCAGGAGTTCAAGGCCAGCATGGGCAACATAGCAAGACCTCATCTTTACAAAAAATTTCTAAAATTAGACAGGCACGGTAGCACCCATCTGTAGTCCCACCTACTTGGGAAGCTGGGACAGAAGGATTGCTTGAGCCCAGGAGTTCAAAGTTGAATTGAGCTATGATCATGCCACTGCATCCCAGCCTGGGCAGCAGAAATGAGACCCTATCTCTAAAAAAAGTTACAAATATATAAATAAAAGCATGATTGCTCCCTCACTTCCTTTAGGTCTCTTAATTTTACCTTCTAAATGAGTCCTTCCTTGACCACCTGTTTGAAACAGCAGCCCTGGCCGGGCGTAGTGGCTCACACCTGTAATCCTAGCACTTAGGGAGGCCGAAGCAGGTGGATCACCTGAGGTTGGGAGTTTGAGACCAGCCTGGCCAATGTGGCAAAACCCCATCTCTACTAAAAATACAAAAATTAGCTGGGCATGTTGGCACATGCCTGTAATCCCAGCTACTTGGGAGGCTGAGGCAGGAGAATTGCTTGAGCCCAGGGGGTGGAAGTTGTAGTGAGCCAAGATTGTACCACTGTACTCCAGCCTGGGTGACAAAGCCACTCCATCTTAAAAAAATAATTAATTAATTAATTAATTAATTAATAAAACAGCAGCCCCTTCCCCATGCCCCATCCTTTCTCTACTTAATTTTTCTCTAGTTTTTGTTGCCATCTGACAGTCTACATACCTCAATTGTTAATTTCATCATTGTTTGTCTTCCCCAACTAAAGTATACACTCTTTGGGGGCAGAGATTTTTATATCTTTTGTTCTCTGTAGCCCCCAATACTTAGAATAATCCCTGGCACACAATAGATGGTCAGTAAATATTTTTAGAATGAATGAATAGGTGAAGGATGACAGAACTGACAGGCTGTGATTATTGGTTGGAATGGGAGTGGGTAAGAGACAGTGGAAAAGGAGCAAAGGCCGTTTCCCAGGTTCCTACCTAGGTTAATTAAGGGGATGGCGTGCTAGTCATCCCCTCAGTTAAGATAGTCAGTGAGATAAGGAACACCAGGCAGGACAGGGGGAAGCAGGTTTGGAGGTGAAGGGTTGGAGGTGAAGGAGGTGGTGATAAACTTGAGGCACTTGTGGGCCATGTACAGGAAGATGTAGAGGGGATGGGACTTTGGGCTCAAAGAACAGATTGTACAGCCTTTAGAGTCTACATACATTCCAAAAATATTTATTGTGTACCCACTTTGTTCCAGACTCTACACCAAGCATGTTGGATACACAGATGAGCAAACTGAGGTTGTTAACAAAAACAGTCCCAGTCGAGACCCCAAGAGAGGGTTCTTGGATCTCACGCAAGAAAGAATTCAGGGAGAGTCCCTACAGTAAAGTGAAAGCAAGTTAATTAGGAAAGTAAAGGAGTAAAAGAATGGCTACATCACAGGCAGAGCAGCCCCAAGGGCTGCTGGTTGCCCATTTGTATGGTTATTTCTTGATTATATACCAAACAAGGGGTAGATTATTCATGAGTTTTCTCTGACAGGGTGGGCAATTCTGGAAACAGGGTTCCTCCCCTTTTTACACCACATAGGGCAGCTTCCTGGTGTTACCCATGGCATTTGTAAACTGTCATGGCGCTGACAGAAGTGTAGCAGTGAGGACAACCAGAGACCACTCTCATGGCCATCTTGGTTTTGGTTGGTTTTAGCCAGCCTCTTTACTGTAACCTGTTGTTTTTGTTTGTTTGTTGAGACGTAATCTTGTGGTGTCACCAGGCTGGAGTGCAGTGGCACGATTTCAGCTCAACCTCCACCTGCCTGGTTCAAGCGATTCTCCTGCCTCAGCCTCCCGAGTAGCTGGGAATACAGGTGCATGCCATCACACCCAACTAATTTTTGTATTTTTAGTAGAGTTGGAGTTTCACCATGTTGGTCAGGATGGTCTTCATCTCCTGACCTTATGATCTGCCCACCTCCCAAAGTGCTGGTATTACAGGCGTGAGCCACCACACCCAGCCCACTGCAACCTGTTTTATCAGCAAGGTCTTTATGACTTTTATCTTGTGCTGACCTCCTATCTCATCCTGTGACTTAGAATGCCTTGTCTGGGAATGCAGCCCAGTAGGTCTCAGCCTTATTTTATCCAGCCCTTATTCAAGATAGATTTGCTCTGGTAAAGGCCTCTGAGGACAAGGTCATGCAAATGGGTGACATTACATTATAAAATCACAGTTACCACACAGTTGGTAAGAGCCAGTGTTACTGAGGGGGCAGGGAATAAGCACCATAATAGACCTTGGAAGGAACTGGAAAAGGGTAGAAACTTTCTGGAATATAATTTGGCAGTATGTATCAAAAAGCTAGAAATGTACACATCTATGACTCAGCAATTTCCCTTCTAGATATACAGTTGCTGGTCATAAGCATAAGATTTGCTCTTCATCAAGAGGACAAGGGAGGTTCATACTTGGGTATGACCAGCTTGTGTACCAAACAGGCACCTAAGAGCCCCATCCAGTGATGCACCAGCAGGACACCCTAAGAGGGATTATATGGACCCCATCTAGATGCAGCTGCAGAAAAGTCAGGGTCTACCTCTGGTCCCTTGCTGTGTCTCAGGTACACTCTCCCAGAAGGGCAACTGGCTCCCTGTTCCGGTTATTTGTCTCTGCATAACAAACTAATCCAAGACTTAGTAGTTTAAAACAATGATTCTATCTCATGACACTATGGGTCAGGAATTTAAGCAGGGATCAGCTGGGTGATTCTTCTGTTCCATATGGCACCAACTAGAGTCACTTGATGATACTAAGCTAATACCTGGGCCAGTCTGGAACATCTAAGGTGGCTTCATTCACAAGCCTGACACCTTAGTGGGAACAGCTCTTGGGATGTAGTCTCAGAGCCTCTCCATGTGGTCTCTTCAGCAGGGTAGTTAGACTTCTTAAACGGTGACTCAGGGCTCAAACAAAGCAGAAGTGATCAGTCATTTCAAATGCTAGTCTTAAAACTAGCATAGCATCACTTTGACCATACAGTAAAGGTGAAAATGTAATAGGCCAGTAACAGATCCCACCTCTTAACAGGAGGAATATCAATGAATTTGCAGCCATCTGTAGTCTGCCACACTCTCTGGTTCAGGATTTTCAAGGGGGCAAGATCTGATGTGTACATCCAAGCTGTTCTGCTCCTCTACTATGTGGGCCAATTTCTGTCTAGAAGTGTCTTGCAAAATCAAAATCTCTCCATTTATTTCTTCATAGGAAATGAGGCTTATTATATAGCAAACAAAAAGGATCCCTTATGCTATCACTCTCATACCAAGCTGTCTGGCTCCAGTGAGATGCTAAGCTGGCTCTCCTGAGAAGGCCATTTGCTGTGAAAGAAATGTAATCATCCTGGAAACATGACTAATCCAAGGGTGTGGAGTTTCTACCAATCAGTTATCACACTGGTCACCAGCAATAACTGGCCATTCTGAAGGCAGCTGCTTCTAAGCCAGATGTGCAGGCCTTAGTTAGAATTCCTAAGTATTCTTGTGAAAGTAATTGAAACTTCCTTATTTCTCAATAGTAGAGCGACGTAGCTCTTGTCAGTGTTACAGTTTAAGATCTCTTAAGGCACCATGAACTACACAAAAAGTGCTTGAGGGGTGACCAAAAGTGAAACAATAGCTACCAATTGGTGGGGCACCATCAAGGCAAGGAGAAGAGCAACCAGTGGTACTGAGCAACCTCACTGAGAAAGCTGATCAGCGAGCAGGTTCCAAGAGGCTGGAAGATCCTCTCATCTCAGGCTGACATCGGGACTCTCCTTGGATTATCTTTATATCAGGAGGGCCTCAGGAAAATTTCTCTGTATGTAGATGCCTTTCTACCTTGCAAAGCTGGCAGGTAGTTACAAAGGGCACAAGCTTTCCAAGCTGATACTTTAATCAGCCAATATGAATATTTTCAAAGAATTAAAGGAAATCATGTCTAAAGAGTTAAAGGACAGCATAAGAATAATATCTACCCAGCAGAAACCTCATAAGCCAGGAGATACTGGGGGCCTATTTTCAGCATTCTCAAAAGAAATTCCAGCCAAGAATTTATTACCCACCAAACTGAGCTTCATAAGCAAAGGAGAAATAAAATCTTTTCCAGATAAAAAAGTGCTAAGTGAACTCATTACCATTATACTAGCCTTACAGGAGATCCTGAAGGGAGTTCTAAACTTGGAAACCAAAGACTGATACTGCCAGAAAAATGTACTAGCCTGCAGACCTTATGAGGCAAAAATGCAATAGAAATTACAAAGCAAACAGCTAACAACTTCAGCATAGGATCAAAACCTCACACATAAATATTAACCTTGAATGTAAATGGTCTAAATGCCCCACTTAAAAGCACAAAATGGCAAGTTGGATTAAAAAACAAGACCCTTCCATCTGCTGTGTTTAAAAGACCCATCTCACACATAATGGTGTCCATAGGCTCAAAGTGAAGGGTTGGAGAAATATCTGTCATGCAAATGGAAAACAAAACAAAACAAAAAGCAGGGAGCCACTCTTCTTATATCAGGTAAAACAGACTTAAAACCAACAACAGGAATAAAGTACAAAGAAGGGCATTACATAATGATAAAGAATCCAATTCAACAGGAAGACTTAATTATTCTAAATATATATGTGCCTAACATTGAAGCACCCAGATTATCAAAGCAAGTACTTCTAGGTGTACAAAAAGATTTTAGATGGCCACACAATAATAACGGGGTCTTCAACAACCCACTGAGGGCATTAACAGGTCATCGAGGCAGACAAGTAACAAAGAAATCCTGGACTTAAACTCAACACTTCACCAACTGGACCTATTAGACATCAACCACAGAATATACATTTTTTTCTCATCTGTATGTGAAACAGACTCCCAGATTGATCACATGCTTGTTCATAAAGCAAGTATCAATAAATTTTAAAAAACAAAATTATCCCAACCACACTCTCAGACTACAGTGGAATAAAACTAGAAATCAATACCAAGAAGATTCTTCAAAACCACATAATTACATAGAATTAAATGACTTGCTCCTGAGTGACTTTTGGGTAAACAACAAAATCAAGACAGAAATAAAATTATCTGAAATAAACAAAAAAACAGAGACATGACATATCAAAATCTCTGGGATGCAGCAAAAGCAGTGTTAAGAGGAAAGTTTATAACACTAAATGTCTACCTTAAAAAGTTAGAAAGATCTCAAATTAGCAACTAACATCACACCCAGAGGAACTAGAAAAACAGGAACAAACCAACTTCAGAGCTAGCAGAAAAGGAATAACTAAAATCAGAGTGTAACTGAACAAGTCCCAAAAGTCCATACAAAGAATCATCAAAACCAAAAGTTAGTTAATTGAAAGGATAAACAAGATTGATAGTCTGTACCTAGGTTAACAAAGAAAAGATCCAAATAAGCACAATCAGAAATGACAAAGGTGACATTATAACTGATCCCACAGAAATACAGAGATCCTCAGAGTCTGTTATGAACACCTCTACACAAACAGACTAGAAAATCTGGAGGAAATGGTTAAATTCCTGGAAACACACAATCTCCTAAAATTGAATCAGGAAGAAATTGAAACACTGAACAGACCAATAAATATCAAGTTCTGAAATTGAATCAATTTAAAAGCCTACCAACCAAAAAATGCCCCATACCAGGTGATTTCACAGGCGAATACTACCAGACATGCAAACGAGAGCTGGTACCAATTCTGCTGACACTATTTCAAAAAATCTAGGAGGAGAGACTCCTCCCTAACTTATTCTGTGAAGCCAGCATCCGTTTTTATACCAAAACCTGGCAAAGACTCAATGAAAAAGAAAAACTACAGGCCAAGATTCCTGATGAATATAGATACAAAAATCCTTAAATGCAAATCAATAAATGTGATTCACCACATAAACAGAATTAAAAACAAAAACTGTATGATAATCTCAATAAATATAAAAAAGCCTTCAATAAAATCCAACATCCATTCATAATAAAATCCCTCAAGAAACTAGGAATCAAAGGATCGAATGTATGACAAACCCACAGCCAGCATCATACTTAATGGGCAAAAGCTAAAACCATTCCTCTTGAGAAATGGAAGAAGACAAGGATGCCATTCTCACTACTCCTATTCAACATAGTACTAGAAGTCCAAGCCACAGCAATCAAGCAAGAGAAAGAAATGAGGCATCCAAATAGGAAAAGTCAAACTATCTCTCTTCATGGATGATAGGATTCTATACCTTGAAAACCCCAAACACTCCACCAAAAGGCTCCTGGAACTAATACATGACTTCAGCAAAGTTTCAGGCTACAAAATCAATGTACAAAAATCAATTACATAATTTCTACACACCAACAATATTCAAGCTGAGAACCATATCAGAACACAATCTCATTTACAATAGCCACACCAAAAACAAAAAACTAATAACAGTAACAACAAAAAAAAACCTAGGAATACATCTAACCAAGGAGATGAAAGATCTCTACAAGGAGAACTACAAAACACTGCAAAAAGATATCATAGGTGGCACAAACAAATGGGAAAATATTCCACGCTCATGGATTAGAAGAATCAATGTTATTAAAATGGACATACTTTCCAAAGCAATCTACAGATTCAATGCTATTCCTATCAAACTACCAACTTCATTTTTCACAGAATTAGAAAAAATTTTTTTTTAATTTGTATAGAACCATCAAAGAGCTCAAGTAGCCAAAACAATCCTAAGCAAAATAAACAAAGCCAGAAGCATCACATTACCCAGCTTCAAATTATACTACAAGGCTACAGTCACGAAAACTACGTGGTACTGGGTCAAAAACAGACACATACACCAGTGAAACAGAATACAGAACCCAGAATAAAGTGGCACTCCTACAGCCATCTAATCTACAAAGTTGACAAAAATAAGTAATGAGGAAAAGACTTCCTATTCAATAAATCTTGCTGTATTTATTGAATACTGGATAGCCATATGCAGAAAAATGAAACTGGACCACAACCTTTCACCTTATAAAAATATTAACCTGGTCGGGCATGGTGGCTCATGCCTGTAATCCCAGCACTTTGGGAGGCTGAGGTAGGCGGATCACCTGAAGTCAGGAGTTCAAGACCAGCCTGACCAACATGGTGAAACCCTGTCTCTAAAAAAAAAAAAAAAAAAAAAAAATTAAGATGCATAAGTAATTTTAAGACCCCAAACTTTAAGATTCCTAGAAGAACATGTAGGAAACATCATTTTGGACATGAGCTCTAAGAAATAATTTATGACTAAGTCTTCAAAAGCAATTGCAATAAAAACAAAAAATGACAAGCGTGACTTAATTAAACAGCTTCCACATCAAAAGACACTATCAACAGAGTAAATAGACAACCCACAGAATAGGAGAAAATATTTACAAACTACATGTCCAACAAAGGTCTAATTTCCCAAATCTATAAGAACTTAAATAGATGAATTTAAGAAAACATTAAAAAGTGGGCAAAAAACATGAACAGACACTTCTCAAAAGGAGATATACAATATATGAAAAATGTTCAACATCACTAATCAGAGAGGTGTAAATCAAAAGCACAATGAGATACTATCATTGGTGAAATGTTAAGTACAGGAAAGAATTAAGATAAACAAGGAAATTTTGCCACATAGCTAGTTTTGTTTTAATAAAAAGAAAAACTTTACACCAGAAGAGTAGCCCGCAATGGAATAAGTCATATTTGAAAGTGGTGTGCTGCTTGTCACTTAAAGATGTCAATCAAAGATAGAGGGCCATTCATCACAATGATGAATGTGATTTTCTTCTTTACTGGGTAGAGGATTTTTTAGAAGACCTCTTGTATGAGGTTCTCTAAAGGGACAGAACTAATAGGATATAGATGTATATATGAAGGGGAGTTTATTAAGGAGTATTTACTCACATGATCACAAGGTGAAGTCCCACAATAGACCATCTGCAAGCTGAGGAGCAGGAAAGTGAGTCAGTCTTAAAACCTCAAAAGTCAGGAAGCCAACAGTGCATCCTTTAGTCTGTGGCCAAAGCCGGAGAGCCCCTGACAAACCAGTGGTTTAAATCCAAGAGTCCAAAAGCTGAAGAATTTGGATTCTGGTGTTTGAGGGCAGCACTGAAGAAAGATGAAGGCTGGAAGACAGACAGCAAATCAATAAGGCTGACAAGTTCTCCTGTCAGCCTTATTTGAGCCTCGCTAGCAACTGATTAGATGGTGCCCACCCAGACTGAGGGTGGGTCTGCCTCTCCCATCCACTGACTCAAATGTTAATCTCCTTTGGTAACACCCTCACAGACACACCCAGGAACAATACTTGGCATCCTTCAATCCAATCAAGCTGACACTCAATATTAACCATCACATCTCTGTTTTCAAGTTTACTTATAACTTGACATCCACCACCACCAACATCACCATTTTTTAAAAAATATATGAAGTAGTATGGAATTCTGACAAATATACATTAAAAAGATAAAAATTAAAAAAAATAAAACAGAGATTGAAAACCACATGGAAGACTTAGGAGAGTTGCAACAATTAAAATTAAACCTCATGGAAGCTCAAAGAAGAAAATCCAACTCGCAACCATTGGAGATGTTGATTTCATGCATCTGGCGTGGAACCTGGTAATATATTCTTTTTTAAAAGCCTTTTATCTAATTCTGGTTAGAGATTGACTGTCTCATGTTGTCTCTCTGAACTCTTTGTCATCTCCTCCATGATTTTGTCAGGGGCTAAACATTACCCAATTTGAGGTAAGCTGTAGAGTATTCCTGTTACAGATAGAAAAAAAAAAAGTTCATGGGCAGCAGATCCCAGAAGGTGGGTATGAAAAGCTTAGCTCCCTTCTTAATAGAGAAAAGCAAATCTCCCCGTCTGCTGTTCACAAGGACTGCTTTGTAGTCCCCTGAAGCAAGGCTGTTTTATCCTGCCTAACTTGAGAAGCATTCTCATTGGTTCACCCTAATGGAAAACGAAGGAGAAAATGGTTTATAGACTATTCTTGCTGAGAAAAGCCTCTGGGTAGCCCAAAACTTCCTGCATAATGACTGGAAATCTACCCCAACAACTTGATATGGGAGGAAAACACCCAAGTTCCCAGAAAATCCTATTTATCCATAAGACTCTTCTCCTGGTAATTTCAGCCTCCCTAGGGATAGACATTAAAGTGTTAGAGCTCTGGTCCACAGCATGAAGAGTCATCTGGGGCCTGGAAGATGTTCATGGTGGCATCAACTAGCCACCTCAGTCATAAATGGTCCTGGAAATACGGACGTGGAGTTGTATTGTTTTCTGATCAAAACTCAGATGATCAGTGATATCCAAGATCCCTAATAACTGCTGAATTCTCAGATTCCAGTGTGTGAGCATAAGGCTCTGAAGGCAAATGGGTGGAACCTGGCACACACACATCCCAAGCGCTGTCACAAAAGGAGGACTCCCACGTATCTACACTGAGTCTGAGGCAAAAGTAGAAAAACAGCACCTGATGTTCTTTTCAACCAAGATCGCTGCTTAATTCCAAACATATTCTTCAGGCTGGATGTCGGGCACCTGAAGGGTGATCAGTTTTCTGCTGGAATTAAAGCCTGCTGTGAGGTTAATGAAGAACCGCCAGTGGGTTTGCTGGAAGGTAATTTAGATCTACATAATTATGACTTAATCCCTCGCCCGGTGACATCAGAAAGGTCCTTACTCAAGTGCAAGCTCCATGATTTCATGCCACAAAGAGTGCAGCTGAGTAACTCCTGTTCTCTTTTGTGAGTAGTGCTCACATCAGTCATGTTAGTTTTATTAAATAGTGTGACCCGATCCAATTCTTGCATACACAGTGCTATTTCCTAATCAAAACTGCAAAATGCGGCTGAGCAGGCTGTGAAAAGCAAGCTAGATCTGCATCTTAAATAGCAGAGTAACTGCTGTGCATGGGAAAGTTGCCGGGGTGGAGGGGTGGGGACAACTGAGAACATCAGTACTTCAGGGGTAGCAATTGGAGGTACTGCCTCTCTAGCAGGTCAAAGTGAAAAAATCCTCAGAGCTATCTTCAGAAATCTACATCTGGTTCTGGGGACAACTGTCATGGACGGGACACATCACATACAGCCAGTTCCCAGGGCCAAGGAGAGCTCTCGCTGAAGTGTTTATGCTTCTCCAAGGAAGAGGAGACATGGGTGTGAGAAAGAGAAACCCTTGAGAAAGTAGCTTGGAGCCATGTCCAACACAGTGCCCGAACCAGATGCAAAGCTAGTGTTTTGTGCCAGCAAGCATGGTAAAGATGTAAGAGTTTCTTAGGCCAGAGGCATTTGAGGAGGGATGGAGTTTATGTCAAGCTGGGGGTAGGAAAGTGGGGGAAGGGTCAAGGGTGTTTCCAGAAGGAGAGGGCATTTGGGCTTGGCCTAAAGGATGATGTTATGAGTTGAACCGTGTCCCCCATCAAAATGTGTATTTTAAGTCTTAACCCCCAGTACCTCAGAATGTGACCTTATTTGGAATTAGGGCTATTGTAGATGTAATTCGTTAAGATGAGGTCATACTGGAGTAAGGCCAGCCTCTAATCCCGTAAGTAGTGTCCTTGTAAAAAGGGCAGTGGTATTCAGGACATGCTATCGAAAATATGGCAGGTTGGCATTTGAGAAAACAGCAGAAGCAGGAGGTTATCATCACCATCCCCTTCACCCTTTGTCCCCGCAGCAGGCCATAAAACCTAGGACGGTCACTCTCTGACCTCCCTCTCTTCTCTCCTGAAGACCTTCATGTGACAGGTGTCCTGTACTATACCTGGAGGGAAGGAGTGTCACCCAGGGACATAAAGAAGGAGCTGAATGCACAGGCCTTCTAGTTCCCCCCAGTATATTACCATCAGATGGTTCCCTTTGCTCCTCCCATCCCACTTTTTTTTTTATTTAGATGGAGTTTTGCTCTTGTCGCCCAGGCTGGAGTGCAATGACGTGATCTCAGCTCACTGCAACCTCCGCCTCCCGGGTTCAAGTGATTCTCCCACCTCAGCCTCCCAAGTAGCTGGAATTACAGGCGCCTGCCACCATACCCAGCTAATTTTTGTATTTTTAGTAGAGACAAGGGTTCGCCATGTTGGCCAGACTGGTCTCCAACTGCTGACCTCAGGTGATCCACCCACCTCGGCCTCCCAAAGTGCTGGGATTACAAGTGTGACCCACCATGCCTGGCCCTCCCATCACACTTCTGCACACCTTTCCTTGGTTCTTTGGGTCTTCATTGCTAAAGGCTCCCATGTCACATAAAAATAAACATCTGCATTTTTCTTGCCGGTATGCCTTTTGTTGTGGTGGTGTCAGCCATGAACCTTGTTGATGAGTGAGAAAAATACCTTCTTCCACCCTACAAGGGGAAATTTGGAGACAGACACATATGTGGGGAAATGCCATGTGAAGATTTGATTCTGCTGAAACAAGCTAGGAACTATTAGAAACCAGAAGAGAGGCCTGGAATAGCTCCTTCCCCAGCGCCTTCAGAGGAAGCAAGGCTGTACCAACATCCTGATTTTGACTCCTCCCCTCCAGAACTGCGAGACCATATATTTCTATTGTTTTAAGCCACCTAGCTTGTAGTCCTTGGTTACAGCAGCCCTGGCAAAGTAATACAGGTTTGTAGGACTGTATTTTTAGAGTTGGAAAGAAGAAACTCGAGGGAAGAGCATGAGCTTACTGGGGTAAGAATATGTATTTATATATTGAGTTCAGTTCTACTGGAACCAAAGTCTGATAAGGAGCCATGGGAAGGTATATTGTGACCAAGTAACAGAGGCTTTGAATGCTGGAAAAGACACCTACATTTTTATCTGAGGGAGTTTGCTTGTTTTGCGCTAATATTTATTTCTATCCATCTTGGCCTAAAATGATTTGAGGTGGCTGACCTTAGCATGCAGATCATGGGGTATCAGGTTGTGTGCCAGGAAGTGACTTGATCAGCACCTGCACAGGAAGATGACCTTGGATGCAACTCCTTGGAGAAAAAAAGCCAAGCAGCTGCCTAGGTGAGAAGCTGTGGCCATCATCTGAAGAATATGCAAAGCAGGTCTCAACAAGGAAAATGGCAACAGGTGAGAGAAGAGAGGATAAAGACAAGCGGTTGACCGGCCAAATGCTTGCATGTGAGGGGAAGCGAGGAGAGGAATTGAACAGAACGTTGTCAGCACTTGAGCCTGGTGACTGAGGACAGTGGCGCTATTTGGAGATTTCAGAGGAAGCATCACGTGGGGGAGGTTGAGGAGTTTGTTTTGCGCACGTTGATTCTCAGGTGATGGAAGAGTCCAGCAGGCAGTTGGACTTAGGAGAAAATGTGCCGTTACTCACCTAAACCAGAGAATTGAAATTTTGAAGGCAGCTAAAAAATAATGGTTCTACTCTACAAGAAATGAAGTGAAATGGTAAAAAGAAAGAAAGACAAAAGCAAAATAATCCACCCAATTAATCCATCTAAAGTGTGTGTGTGTGTGTGTGTGTGTGTGTGCATGCATGCACTTAAGTACTGTTAACAAAGAAAATGGTCAATGGCAAAAACTACCTGTGTGTGTGTGTGTGTGTGTGTGTGTGTGTGTGTGTGTGTGCATGCATGCACTTAAGTACTGTTAACAAAGAAAATGGTCAATGGCAAAAACTACCTGTGTGTGTGTGTGTGTGTGTGTGTGTGTGTGTGTGTGCATGCATGCACTTAAGTACTGTTAACAAAGAAAATGGTCAATGGCAAAAACTACCTGAAGCCTGCTTTTAACAAAGTGATCCCTCTCTTTAGAAGGATGAAGTACTCTTGTTTGTCAGGAAGATCTCTCTCAGCTAGAAAAACAGATTCAAGAACTCAAGCCCAAGGTCCCCACAGCCCTCAAGGGTCATCTCCTTCCTGCTTTGCTCTTTGGCTGTGACAGGAAGCAGAAGTGGAAACATTTAAGATGATGGCAGCTCTGCTTTCTTTGGAGAGTTAATGAGCTGGTGAATACTGAGCTCTCTGAGAGGAAACTCAGGTGATCAAAGTATTATTAATTGATGCATCTGGAGAAAGAGAGAAGCAGCCCTATCGGGACAAAGCTTTGAGGCTTTTAGCACCAGAATGGAAGAAAGCCCTTTCCTGAAAGCACAGTAGGAAAAGCCTGGTTCAGCTTATCAGTGAAGTGTAGTAGAATCTACACTCAACCCTACTTAACACCTTCTGGTAAGTATTTATTAAGCCTGGTACAAGTGACAAATATCACATGTGATCGGTTGTCACCAAAACTCATTAAGACAAATGATACTGAATAAGATCACACAGGATAGCTTGCTATCGAAACTACTTACTGCTTCAGGCTGGGTGCCATGGCTCATGCCTGTAATCTCAACACTTTTGGTGGCTGAGGCAGGTGGATCACCTGAGGCAAGAAGTTTGAGACCAGCCTGACCAATATGGCGAAACTCCATCTCTACTAAAAATACAAAATTTAGCTGGGTGTGGTGGCGGGTCCCTGTAATCCCAGCTACACAGGAAACTGATACAGGAGAATCACTTGAACCTGGGAGGTACAGGTTATAGTGAGCCAAGGTCGCGCCACTGCACTGCAGCCTGGAGGACAGAGCAAGAGCCTGTCACAAACAAATAAACAAACCACATACTACTCAGTGCTGTCCAATAAAAAATAGAATAGAAGCCACATGTAATTTTAAACTTCTTTTTTTGAGATGGAGTTTCCCTCTTGTCTCCCAGGCTGGAGTGCAATGGCATGGTCTTGGCTCACTGCAATCTCCACCTGCTGGTTAGTTTCAAGCGATTCTCCTGCCTCTGCCTCCCAAATAGCTGGTATTACAAAAGCCTGCCACCATGCTCAGCTAATTTATTGCATTTTTAGTAGGAACAGGGTTTTGTCATGTTGGCCAGGCTGATCTCACACTCTGGACGTCAGGTGATCTGCCTGCCTCAGCCTCCCAAAGTGCTGGGATTACAGGCATGAGCACCCAGCCAATAATTTTAAACTTTCAAGTAGCCACATTTTAAAAAGTAAAAAGAAACAAGTGAATTTTAATAATATGTACCATTTAACTCAGTGTGTCCAAAAGATTACCATTTCAACATGCTATCAATATTTTAAAATATTGAATTATTTTACTTTTTTTTGGTATGAAGTCTTCAAAATCCAGCATATACTTCAAGTGTATATCAATTTTAATGGTTTGATGGTCCCATGTGGCCGGTGGCCCAGTTATTGGAAAGCACAGCACCACCTCTTCTGAACAGAAGACTTTAGTCCTTGTTGTTTATACAAATCCATTCTCTAGTTATGGGGTCACACCTCATTTTCACAATGGCTGATCTTCCGATTAAAAAAAGACTTCAGGCTGGGTGCAGTGGCTCACACCTGTAATCCCAGCACTTTGAGGGCCGAGGCGGGTGGATCACAAGGTCAGGAGATAGAGACCATCCTGGCTAACACAATGAAACCTAGTCTCTATTAAAATTACAAAACATTAGCTGGGCGTGGTGGCACACACCTGTAGTCCCAGCTACTCTAGAGGCTGAGGCAGGAGAATCCCTTGAACCCAGGAGGTGGAGGCTGCACTCAGCCGAGATCACTCCACTGCACTCCAGCCTGAGCAACAGAGCAAGACTCTGTCTCAAAAACAAAACAAAACAGAAACAAACTTTGGACAAGATACATTTAACAGAATTGATCAGAGCAAGGAACAATTCATGAATTGGGTGACAGTCCAAATCAAGAGAGGTTCAGGGAGCTCTGCAGCTGTAGCAGCAGGGGGAGTGAGCTTTTATAGGCTGGCATGGAAATAACACAAAGAAAATCTATTTCAATGCTTAGAGTAGAAAGGCGTTACTTGGAGGTTTGTTGGCAATTTCTGGTTGGTGAAGTCTTTAATTTTGTTTTACTGTTTACATCAGGCTTTGGTCTGCTTACGTAGAAACAAAGTGTTAGAGTCACTCCAGTCTAATGGTTTCCCATCCTCAGATTTTTTTTTAACACCTCAAAATGTGTGACCAATTAATTTGCTAGAGATTTCTTCAAAATCATAAGGTATTTCCTACTGTTTAAAAGCTACAGGACTCAGGGTCAGAGGTGGTGGCTCACGCCTATAATTCCAACACTTGGGGAGGCTGAAGCAAGTGGATCACTTGAGTTCAGGAGTTTGAGATCAGCATGGACAATATGGCAAAACCCTGTCTCTACTAAAAATACAAAAATTAGCCGGGCATGATGGCATGCACCTATAGTCCTAGTTACCAGAGAGGCTGAGGCATGAGAATGTCTTGAAACAGGGAGGCAGAGATTGCAGGGGGCTGAATTGTGCCACTGCATTCCTGGGCAACAGAGTAAGACTCCATCTCAAAAATAAAAAATAAAAGCTACAGGTTTCAGTTGACAGGTATTATTTTCTACTGATGGGGTTCAGGATATGCTGCCCAAAAATATGGTACTTGACATATTAAATATTGTAAGCTGAAAGAATTTGAGAAAACCAAAGAAGCAGGAAGATCACCTTCTGACTTTCTTTCACACTTCTCTTCTGAAGCAGGTCGTAAAACCTAGGAAGGATTTTCTGACCTTCCCCTGAAGCAGGTCATAAGACCTTTATTTGAGAGGTGCCCTCCCTACACCTGCAGGAAAGGAATGTTCTTATCTTTGAGGATACAAAGACACAGAGAAAAATCTGAACAAATAGACCTTGCTAAGATCTCCCTAGTTTATTACCATTAAATCACCACCCCCACTTATCCAGTCTTATTTCTCCATGACTGTCCATTCTTCACGAAACTTAGCATAAAAATATACTTAAAGCGTTTCTTTGGGTGATTTCTTTATAAAGGCTCTAAGTACTTAAAACTTAATAACTAAATTTGTATGCTTTTTCTCTTGTTAAGCCATCTTTTGTTATAGGGGCTTGAGACATGAAGCTAGCAGTGGATGAGGAAAAGATGTTTTTGTTCCCCTACAGTGCAAAGGCAAGCTTGAATCTCAAAACTTAATGGAAAGGGATTGGGGAGAAAAAGAACATTTACTAAGTGTTTTTTCTGTGTGCTGCATATCACGCTATGCACTGCATTTATACTATTTCATGTAATTCTTACATTCAACAGAGCAGTACATATATCATCACCATTTTTCAGTTGGGAAAACTGAGGCTGTAAGAAGATGAATGTCTTGCCCAAGTACATACTGCCAGTAACAGCTGATGTTACCAGTAAAGGCCCTAATTTTCAGTATTACTGGTCCTTTTAACTCTGAGCATCGTAAGGACAGAGGCCAACCCTATCGGCAGTACTTGGTAGATTTCCGTATCTCTGTCATTGAGCAAGTCACATGGCGTGTGTTACAGTGGTCTCTTTTAGTTTGGCCATCTGTAGGCAGCTTGTGCTAATCAGCTCAGTTAGACCCTGTGCCTTATCACAAGGACAGAAGGCTTTCTGTATTCTGGGGTTCCTTACCTTAGTGTACCGGAAAAATTGAATCACACATGGCTTGGAGAATTAGTGAAAGGTTTTATTGAAGGGTTCTCCTCTGACTGCCCTCAGCCAAACTGCATATTGTCCTGTTGCAGATGGCCTGTCAATGTCTCTGGTATCTGCCAGTGTGCTCTTCTGCCAATGTATTCCTCTTGACCTCCAGCCACTTGTGTCTGTGTCCTCCAGGGTTTTGGGGTTTTTATAGGCACAGGATAGGGGCATGACGGGCCAGGGTAGTCTTGGAAAACGCAACATTTGGCCATGAAAATAGAAATGCCTGTCCGCACCTAGGTCCGTGGACACAGGCCTGAGGGTGGAGCCCTAGCCAGGGACCATGCCCTTCTCTACCCAGCACTTCCTTGCCCCCGTCCTGTATCAAATGCAGGCCATGTGGTATTCAAGCCTGTCTCACATTCTCATCAAGGCATGTGGTTCATTGGATGCGGCCCATCTGCATCCAATGGATGGATCACTGCCCCCATCCCACCCCACAACAGCACCATGCAGACCTCACTCAGCACAACACTGAACCCACCTATACCTACTGATAGAATGTGGTAGACAGTGAACCTTATCCACAGACAGAGGCTAGGGGAGCTGCCCACTCTCTCCCCTGGGAAGCCCCAGCCCCTCTCCTGTTAAATTCTTGTTCCCTCGATTGAGGCTGAGGGATGAGACTTTGCTCACCATTCTGGAGCCGGCCCTTCCTCATGCCCAGCCTTAGGAGAGCCCAGGGAAAAGGGGTGGCAGCTAACAGCAATAAAATATGTTACTGGCAGAGGGTGTCCAGGTTCTTGGCATCTTGAATAAAGAGTTGGACAAAACGCACAAACAAAGCAAGGCAAGAATGAGGTCACAAAGCAGAGATTTATTGAAAACGAAAGTACATTCCACAGGGTGGGAGTGGGCCAAGCATAGGGGCTCAAGAGCCTGATTACAGAATTTTCTGGGATTTTAATACCCTGTAGAGGTTTCCATTGGTTACTTGGTGTATGCCCTATGTTAATGAAGAGGATGAAGTAAAGATACAAAGTCATTTACTTGGTGTATGCCCTGTGTAAATGGAAAGGATATTTCCTGTCATAGCTGAAGTGTTTCCATTTGATTTAGTTCTAGGAAGTCAGTGCGAATTGGCCTTATGTTCCCTGCCTCCAAACCCTATTCTCCTGCCTCAATACTACATTTTAAAAAGTGGTTGAAGAGGGCTCCTCATTGCAGTGGACAAAAAGGGCAATGGGCTAGTTAAGAAGAGGGGTCAAGAAAAGGGTGAGATGGAACAAATGGTGGGGACCTGCAACCTGCAGAGTCCTGCAGGTGATCTGCAAAGTGAAGGAGGCAGGAGCTGGCTTCCCTCTTCTGCCCGCCCCTCCTGTCTGCTCACCCGCAAGGCTCACCTGCCCTTTCTTCCTTAGCTGGTCAAAAATGGGACCCTGATTTGTACTCTCTGCTTACTTTACCTGATTCATTTCCCTTTCGAGAGTATAAGCTGAGGGCAGAGACTTGACTTTACTTGGGTTTATATCTTGCACCACACTTATCATGGTGCTTTGCACATCGTAGGCAATCCACACCATCTGGTGGATTTAATGACAATGATCTGGGGTGCCCTGTGAATTTAAGGTTGCAGAGGAGTTAAGCGTAAAAAGACACCGAATATTGAGACATTCGTTTGCATTTGAGAGAGAGGAGTGGGAGGAGGATACAGAGAGGGACTGCATTGGGACAAGAGGTGCAAGTGGGGTACAGTCTGCAGACCCTTGAAAAGCCCTGGAGAAATCTGAGACATAGCATTATCTCATTATCACATTAAAGAGCTTGGATGACTGCTTTTTGTTGACAGATACCTGTTTGATGTGACAAAAGAACATGGGAGAGAAGTTTGCTCCGGCTTCCTGTGTAATTGCTCTGCATTTCACAAAGAAAGCTCTCTAAATTTCAAGAAAATAAGTGAATGTGTAGTAATTAATTGCCCCAGATTCTACAAAAAATGATAAAAAGAAAAAGATAATATAGCTTAAGTAACCATTTAACCATTGGAAACATCCAAAGACAGTTACCATCATCAAGGGAAATAATGAAAGGCCCAAGCTGGTTTTCTGCGGCAGGCACAGAATGTGGCAGAGAGAGCACAGGTTTAAGGATCAGAAGACCTGGGCTGTCATTTTTTGCAGCACCACGGAGTAGCTTATGTGCTTTTAGTCTTAGACAAGTCATCTACACTCGTAAACTATGTTTGTTCCTCTGCAAAATGGGGATAATTGTCTCTATTATAAATATTAAGAAACAGAAAGTGTATAAAGAACTCAGTACAGTGCCTGGATTATAGAAGGTGCCCTTATTGTGAAATCCTTTTATTCTATCCCCATCCAAAATGGTGGCAGTACGTGGTGGGCCAGCTGCTATTAATTTGTTAGGAGGTTGATAGCCTCCATTTGTTTCCAAACGAAATGCATTAAATAATTTACAGTTCCACAGCGTCCACAGGGGAAACTGATAGGATTGGGTATTTTCATAAAATATGGAGGAAAGGAGGCACCTAGAGCCATTAAGCAAATTAGGAGGCTCAAACTGAAAAGGAAAACACTGGCATGTTTCTGTCCTCACTAGGACTCGGTACTGCACTTGTTCACTAATCTATGAGAGTGAAAACTGCTGGGTACAAAAAGAGCTCCACTGGCCCCCTTTTCTGCTGCTTTCTCTTACCCCTGGTCCATAGCTCCATTAGTACACAATCACATTGTATTACAACATCCACCTAGCTTTATGAGTCATCTGAACTTAATTCACTTTCTCCTGCTAGACCACGGGTTAGCCTAGGCACATTTTTAAGAAACTCTTTTTGTCTTCCTAAGAGAAATTCCAGGAATCTAGAAGCTTCTGTGTAGTATGTAAATTACAGAGAAAGACTACCATTTTCCAACTGAAATATGACCCCTTTTAGTGCCGTGATGAGGTCATGGCATGTTCATTTCCTTGTGTCTTTAAGTGATAGCTGCAACAGAGCTACCCACAGAGGAGCCATTAGGAAGGCAAGGGAGGGCTAAAACTCTGACCCACATTGCATTATTTAAGGATCTGCCATCATCTTGCTAAGTCATTCCTTTTTTTTCTTTTTTTTGAGACAGAGTATGACTCTGTCGCCTAGGCTGGAGTGCCGTGGACAGATCTCAGCTCACTGCAACTTCTGCTCCAGGGTTCAAGTGATTCTCCTGTCTCAGCCTCCTGAGTATTCTCCTCCTCAGTCATCCTTCTTGGGATTACAGGTGCCCGCCACCACTCCTGGCTAATTTTTGTATTTTTAGTAGAGATGGGGTTTCACCATGTTGCCCACGCTGGTCTCAAACCCCTGACCTCAGGTATTCTGCTCCCCTCAGCTTCCCAAAGTGCTGCAAGTGCTGGGATTACAGGCATGATGCCTGAACTTATTCTCCCCCTTTTTTTTTTGACTCTCAGCCTTTCTCGGCAGCTCTCTAGCCATTGTTCTTTGAGAGGGAGTTCTTGTTCCTCTCTTCTAGTAGAGTGGTTCCAATTTTACGGAATCAGATTTCTTTAATTTGCTGTTTTTCCTTCAGAAGCTGTGTGCCTACTGGAGTTTCCTTAAGAAGAATGTTTGATTTTCTAGTAATTGTCTAGAGTTGAACAGTGGTGGCTTCATCCTTGTTTTGCATTTCTATGCATTACTCATGCGGTGATACTTCCTCACCTTAGAGGCTTTGGTCTTTGAGTGGTAGAGCTCAGAATTTTGGCTTTGACAGTCTGTAGCCTAGATTCCACAGTTTGTCACATAATTAAAATGTCTGTGCTCCTTTGCCCTCATTTAATACATCAATGGGCCTGCTTAACAATGAAATTTATTCAGTTTCTGTATCTATCATCTGAAATCATGAATGAGGTAGGTGGGTAGCCCTGGTGATCCTAATAGTAGACCAGCATTTGTTTGGGGAAGGGGAGGCAGGTTACGGTGGGAAGGGATAATCAGGCCACAAACCCAACTCCTGTGCCCTGTAGGAGAGGAAACTGTCTCCTTCTACCCATCTTAAGTGCATTGGCCGGGGCTCCAAAAGACAAATTTATTTAATGTAAGTTTTATATGACACAGAAGCCTTCATAAGACCGGAAGAAGTGGCTAAACCTGAGTATTTTTTTTGTTTTTTGTTTTGTTTTGTTTTGAGACAGAGTCTCGCTCTGTTGCCAGGCTGGAGTGCAATGGCACAATCTTGGCTCACTGCAACCTCCAACTCCCTGGTTCAAGTGATTCTCCTGCCTCAGCCTCCCAAGTAGCTGGGATTACAGGCATGCACCACCAGGCTCAGCTAAATTTTTGTTTTTTTAGTAGAGACGAGGTTTCACCATGTTGGCTAGGATGCTCTCGATCTCCTGACCTCATGATCTGCCCACCTCGGCCTCCCAAAGTGTTGAGATTACAGGCGTGAGCCACCGCGCCCAGCCAAACCTGAGTATCTTTTAGTAGAAGGTTTGATGAAGGGCAGGAAATTGTGGAGACATACTTTAGGGCAGAAAGCACATGATCTAATGGTAATAAACTGAGGGAAACTTACAAAGGCCTGCTCAATGCCATCTCTGTGTCTTCAAAGATAAGAATTTTATTTCTTTCATATGCAGGGTGGGCACCTCCCACATTAGAGTCTTCTGACCTGCTTCAGGGGAAGGTCAAGTCCTTTTTAGGTTTTATGACCTGCTGCAGAAGGTTGGGGAGGGTGGATGGCAGTCAGAGTGACCTTTCTGCTTCTGTAGTTTTCGAAAACTCTTTCAGCGTAAAATAGTACAACAAGGTGACATTTTGGGGTAGCATTTCTCAAACCCTATCATCCCCAGGTAAGTTCTGGGCACCAACTAATATCCCAACGATGGGAGTTTGCTAAGGACTTAAAGCCAATAGCCGTATTAACTTTTTTTTTTTTTTTTTTAAGAAAGAAAGAGAAAGAGAAAGAGGGAGAGAGAACAGGAGTCTTGTTCTATTGCCCAGGCTGGAATGCAATCTAAAAATAGGTATTAAAAACCTATTTTATGCCAATAATTATGCTTAACAGCGAAGACAGGAAGGAATAAGGGAAGAAAATAACAACCAACCAACCAACCAATATTTCATTTAAGTCTGTGAAATGCTATGCAAATGCTAAAGAGTGATTTACTTCCAATTATGTGGTCTCTTTCAAAATAGGTGTAATGTGATACTGAGAAAAATGTAGGTTCTGTGGACCTGGGATGAAGAATTCTATAAATATTCGCTGAGTTTACTTGTTCCAGGTCTGAGTTCAAATCATAGATGTTCCTGTTAATTTTCTATCTCATTGATCCGTCGAATATTAACAATGTGGTGTCAAAGTCTCCTGCTATTTTTGTGCGGGAGTCCAAGTCTCTTTATAAGTCATTAAGAACTTGTCTTATGTATCTGGGTGTTCCTATATTGGGTGCATATATATTCATGATCATTGACTCCTGTTGTTGCATTGATCCTTTTACCATTATGTAATGTCCTTCTTTGTTTATTTTAGTCTTTGTTACTATTAAAGTCTATTTTGTCAGAGATGAAAGTTACAACTCCTGTTTTGTTTTGGTTTTTTTTTTTTTGCTCTCCATTTGATTGATAAGTCTTCCACCAACTCTTTGTTTTGAGTCTTTGTGTGTCCTTGCTTATGAGATGGATCTGGATACAGCATACCAATGGGTTTTGACTTTTTATTCAATTTGCCTGTGTCTTTGATTGGGGCATTTAATGCATTTAAATTTAGGATTAATATTGATATTTGTGAGTTTAGTATTGTCGTTTAATGCTAGCTGGCTATTTTGCTCATTATTTGATACAGATTCTTCATTATGGAGATACTCTTTACCTTTTGGTAAGTTTTTGGGGTGACTGATACTGGTTGTTCCTTTCTGTGTATAGTGCCTCTTTCAGAAGCTCTTGTAAAGCAGGCCTGGTGGTGATGAAATCTCTGAGTGCTTGCTTGTTTGCAAAAAATTTTTATTTTTCCTTCATTTATGAAGCTTAGTTTGGCTGGATATGAGATTCTGGGTTGAAAATTCTTTTCTTTGAGGATATTGAATATTGACTCCCACTCTCGTCTAGTTTGTAGGGTTTCAGCTGAGAGATCTGCTGTGACTCTGATAGGCTTCCCTTTATGGGTAACCTGACCTTTCTCTCTAGCTGCCCTTAGAATTTTCTTCTTTATTTCAACCCTGGTGAATCTAACAATTATGTGTCTTGGGGTTGTTCTACTTGAGGAATATCTTTGTGGTGTTCTCTGTATTACCTGGAGTTGAGTATTGTCCTGCCTTACTAGGTTAGGAATGTTTTCCAACTTGGATTCATTCTCTTCATGACATTCAGGTACACCTATCACGTAAATTAGGTCTTTTCACATAGTCCCATATTTCTTGGAGACTTTGCTCATTCCTTTTTACTCTTTCTTCTCTAATCTTGTCTTCTCATTTCATTTCATTAAGTTGGTCTTCGACCTCTGATATCCTTTCTTCTGCTTGATCAATTTGACTGTTAAAACCTGTGCATTCTTCACCGAGTTCTCATATTGTATTCTTCCATTCTATTAATTCACTTATATTCCTCTCTAGATTGTCTATTCTCATTAGGATTTCATCAAACCTTTTTTCAAGGTTCCTAGTTTCTTTACATTGAGCTAGAACATGTTCTTTTAACTCACAGAAGTTTCTTATTATCCACCTTCTGAAGCCTAATTCTGTTATTGGAACACACTCATTCTCCATCAGGCCTTGTTCTCTTGTTGATGAGGAACTGTGATCCCTGTAGAGGGAGAGGCATGCTGATTTTGGGTATTCTCAGCCTTTTTACTCTGGTTTCTTCACATGACTGTAAATTTATCCACCTGTCTCGTCTTTGTAATTACCAACTTTCAAATTAGGTCTCTGAGTGGACGTCCAACTTGTTGATTCCCAGTGCCAGAATCTGAGCAACCCACTGCACCGGCTAAAACAGCAGCATTAAGATTCGTTGTGCTTTTCTGCCCGGGAATCTCCAGTCTGGCTTCCTTCTTGAATCCCTTTTTCAATCAGCTGAATAGGCAACTCTGCCTTCCCGGAGCTCCAAACATCGACAGAAAGGGGACCCAGTCCCGTTTACTCTGCACCAAGAACCGCCGTGCCGGCCACAAGAGTCACGCTGGCAACCCGTGGGGTTCCTCTGCTGAGAATCTCCTGGTCCGTGAGCAACAAAAATTTGTCTGAAAGTGTGGAGTCCTCTCATTCTCTGTGCTTACATTGGGAGCTACAATCCTGAGCTGCTAGTAATCAGCCATCTTGGATCTCTCTCCTGTATTAACACTTGAAGGTAAGTGGACTTGTCTTTGATCCTGCATGACATGACCTCCCCCCAACCTTTTTTTTTTTTGAGATGGAGTCTGTCTCTATTGTCCAGGCTGAAGTGCAGTGGTGCAGTCTCAGCTCACTGCAACCTCCACCTCCTGTATTCAAGCAGTTCTCCTGCCTCAGCATCCCGAGTAGCTGGGACTATAGGCACCCACCACCGGGCCTGGCTAATTTTTTCTATTTTTAGTAGAGACGAGGTTTCACCATGTTAGCCGGGATGGTCTCAATCTCCTCACCTCATGATCTGCCCACCTTGGCCTCCGAAAGTGCTGGGATTACAGGCATGAGCCACCACACCTGGTTATTACCTTCCCTTTTAAAGCACCTGATCCTTTTTTTGACAATGTCTGGCCTATGCCCTCGTTGGTGTCCAGTGTTCTCTTCCCCTGGGTTGAGGTGCTTGCCTCTGCTCTTTCTTCTTGCCCTCCCTCATCTGTTTCCTTACCCCTGGAAACAGTATTGCTGCTTCCCATCTGAGTTTGCTTATGCAATCAAGACTCAGCATATTCCATGGTGCATTCTTTTCTCTCCCCATCTTTCCCCTCTGTTCATCTATTTCTTTCTAAGCAATTCCAATGACAACCTCTTCCTACAATGGCAGCCTCTCTGGTAGGTACTGTTGTAAAACAATATAGATCTTTTTCTTCTTTACTCAGAAAAACTAATGTCTTTTGTGGTCGAAAGAAAATTAGTAGCAGCTGAAAGTGGAATTTTAATGACACAACAACCTAATTGTTATTCATTTTAACTTTAAATCCTACCTCCTCTTCCGCAAGTTCCTATTAATTCATCAGCTAAATAATGTGGCTTCTACTAAAGATTCTGACATCTAATTCTCTGCCTATGCAGGTTTATTGCCAGGGTGAAAAATACTTTGTCTTTTTATTTTTCATTTTGAAGAACAAGCATAATGAAAATATAAAATATTGTTTAGGATGTATCTATGAAAATTTGACAGCTTCTTTGAGAAGCGGTTAGATGAAGAAATCTGGATCAAATTTAGAAGTCCTCTCTCTTAGCTTTAAGTCATTATTTCAATACGTATGAGCTGATTAAATGGGGAGAAGATCTAGCTGTAGTTATAACTATGATCCGTGTCCACCTATTTATTTTAAGAAGTTTAACATAAAGAGTAAGTTTTGAGATACCAAAAGATTAGAAATTAGCCATGTAACTGTGTAAAATGTGATGGTTGTTATCCTTGAAATAGACTGGGTTTACAACACTCATGCCTGGCTGGCTACCTAATGTAACAAGGGGATGCAATCCCTAGGAGAGAGGACTAAAAGCAAGAGCAAGAGAAATAGAACTCTTAGGTAGTCCCAGATTGGTGTTAGAGCTCTCATTCACTTCTGATGATAGATTTTGCTTAATGTAATCCAGCCCTGGGTCCACTTCTTATATCCACATTGTAAATGTATTTCTGTGGCTGAGTGATACATAAACAGTGCTTAATGTCTTGTCTGGGTTCAGGGAGACTGGAGAAACCCTCCTGGATCCTTTAAGCTGCTGGTAGTATAAAATCCTCTTACTTGTCTGCATATAATAACTACATTAATCACTACTCAGTAAGAGACATTGGTCTTTTACATCAAGTTTTTCCTTTGGAATCTTAGCCTTTAAAAATCACACACACACCTCAGAATTTCCCTTCTCCCTCTTTCCCCACAGTTCCCTTCCCCATACCAAAAAATTAAAAGAGGAAGAAGGAGGAGGAAGAGGAGGAGGAGGATAAGAAAGGAAAGCACAGGAGACATGATTCCTGGGTCTCTCTCACTTAACCCTCAACTTCCAAACAGGATGTAAGGACCATGGTGAATATCTCTCTAGACAAATTAGTTTTGTTGGCACTTTTCAAATGGTTGTCTTTATGTTCACATATCATTCTTATTGGGCAGGAGCCCAGCAGGAAACATTTGGCCCACTCAAAATTCTGAAGAGAATTTAATAAAGGGATTATTTACAGAAGTATGGGCAAGGTTAAGGAAACCAACAAAGGATGCTGAGGTGACCAGGGTCTAGCCACAGCAGGAAGCTGAAGGATCAACAGAAGCAAAAATATATTTCTTAAAAGCAGTAGTATCTTTTCAACAGATGATATTGGGACCATTGGATATCCACATACAGAAGAATGAAATTGAACCCTTATCTCACACCATATATAAAAATCAACTCAAAATGGATTAAAAACTGACCAGACATGGTGGCTCATGCCTGTAATCCTAGCACTTTGGGAGGCCATGGAAGGTGGATCACCTTAGGTCAGAAGTTCAGGACAAGCCTGGCCAACACGGAAACCCCATCTCTACTAAAAATACAAAAATTATCTGGGTGTAGTGGCACATGTCCATAGTCCCAGCTACTCAGGAGGCTGAGGCAGGAGAATTGCTTGAACCCAGGAGGCGAAGGTTGCAGTGAGCTGAGATTGCACCACTGCACTCCATCCTGGTGACAGAGCAAGACTCTGTCTCAACAACAACAACAATGAAAAAGGATTACAAACTTAAACATAAGACCTCAAACTACAAAACCACTAGAAGAAAGCACAGGGAAAAAGTTATTCTTTTTTTAAAAAATTTATATATCTATATTTTAATTTATTTATTATGTTTTGTGTTCTGAGGTACATGTGCAGATCATGCAGGTTTGTTACATAAGTATACACGTGCCATGGTGGTGGTTTGCTACATCCATTGCCCTGTCATCTACATTAGGTATTTTTCCTAATGCTATCCTTCCCCAATCCCCCACCTCCTGCTATTCTTCCCCTAGCCTGCCAACCCCCAGACCCCAGTGTGTGGTGTTCCCCTCCCTGTGTCTGTGTGTTCTTATTGTTCAACACCCACTTATGAGCGAGAACATGCAGTGTTTGGTTTTCTGTTCTTGTGTCAGTTTGCTGAGAATGATGGTTTCCAGTTTCATCCATGTCCCTGCAAAGGACATGAATTCATCCTTTTTTATGGTTGCATAGTATTCCATGGTGTATATGTGCCATATTTTCTTTTTATAGTCTATCATTGATAGGCATTTGGGTTAGTTCCAGGTCTTTGTTAGTGTGAACAGTGCTGCAGTAAACATACATGTCCATGTGTCTTTATAATAGAATGATTTATGATCCTTTGGGTATATACCCAGTAATGGAATTGCTGGGTCAAATGGTATTTCTATTTCTACATCCTTGAGGAATTGTCACACTGTCTTCCACAATGGTTGAATTAATTTACACTCCCACCAACAGTGTAAAAGCATTCCTATTTTTCCACATCCTCTCCAGCATCTGTTGTCTCCTGATTTTTTAATGATTGCCATTCTAACTGGCATGAGATGGTATCTCAATTGCCATTCTAACTGGCATGAGGTGGTTTTGATTTGCATTTCTCTAATGACCAGTGATGATGAGCTTTTTTTCATATGTTTCTTGGCTGCATAAATATCTTTTTTGAAAAGTGTCTGTTCATATCCTTTTCCCACTTTTTGATGGGATTGTTAGTTTTTTTCTTGTAAATTTGTTTAAGTTCTCCATGGATTCTGGATATTAGCCCTTTGTCAGATGGGTAGATTGCAAAAATTTTTTCCCATTCTGTTGATTGCTGGTTCACTCTATTGAGTTTCTTTTGCTATGCAGAAGCTCGTAAGTTTAATTAGATCCCATTTGTTTATTTTGGCTTTTGTTGCCATTGCTTTTGGTGTTTTAATCATGAAGTCCTTGCCCATGCCTATGTCCTGAATATTTTTATGTAGGTTTTCTTCTAGAGTTTTTATGGTGTTAGGCCTCATGTTTAAATCTTTAATCCATCTAGAGTTAATTTTGTATAAGGTGTAAAGAAGGGATCCAGTTTCAACTTTCTGCATTTGGCTAACCAGTTTTCCCAACACCATTTATTAAATAGGGAATCCTTTCCCCATTGCTTGTTTTTGTCAGATTTGTCAAAGAGGTACTGATGGATCATATCTCAAAATAATAAGAGCTATTTATGACAAACCCACAGTCAATATCATGCTGAATGGGCAAAAACTGGAAGCATTTCCTTTGAAAACTGGCACAAGAGAAGGATGCCCTCTCTCACCACTCCTATTCAACATAGTATTGGAAGTTCTGGCTAGAGCTCTCAGGCAAGAGAAAGAAATAGAGTATTTGAATAAAAAGAGAGGAAGACAAATTGTTCCAGTGAGGGAGGAGACCCTTAATTATCCTTAAGCCTCTTTCCACACTACATTTCAATAGGAGAAGTAAAGGCTGACAGACCAGTCACCACCTTAAATGCCCTCCTATAGATCACAGACATTGTAGGAGGAATCTTTCTGGAAGGAAATGTTTTTACTTAAATAAGATCAAACCCCCACCTAAGTCACTGTGCCCCATGACTACTCCACAGCCTAAGACCCTTTCACATGTAAATTCTAGAGTTGTAAGCCCAAGACCCTTTCATATGTAATTTCTAGAGTTGTAAGCCTTTAAAAGGGCAGGGACTTTCTCTGTGAGCTTGAGCTTGGCTTTCAGGCAGCTATGCCACTTTGCTCCCAGCCAAATAAATCACCCCTTCCTTCCCAGTTCTGTGTTTGAGAGGTTTGTTTCCTGGCCTTTTCCTGCTTCACCTGTTTGCAGATGTCTTAATTGTATATTTAGAAAACTCCATTATCTCAGCACAAAATCTCCTGAAGCTGATAAGCAACTTTGGCAAAGTCTCAGGATACAAAATGTGCAAAATCGCAAGCATTCTTATACACCAATAATAGACAAACAGACATACAAATCATGAGTGAAGTCCCATTCACAATTGCTACAAAGAGAATAAAATACCTAGGAATACAACTAACAAGGGACATCAAGGACCTCTTCAAAGAGAACTATAAACCACTGCTTAAGAAAATAAGAGAGGACACAAACAGATGGAAAAACATTCCATGCTCATGAATCAATATCATGAAAATGGCCATACTGCCCAAAGTAATTTATAGATTCAATGACATCCCCATCAAGCTACTAATGACTTTCTTCATAGAATTGGAAAAAAACCACCTTTAACTTCATATGGAACCAAAAAAGAGCTTGCCTAGCCAAGACAATCTTAAGTGAAAAAAACAATGCCGGAGGTATCACACTACATTATTTTAAACTATCTTACAAGGCTATCATAGTCAAAACAGCATGGTACTGGTACCAAAACAGTGATATAAACCAATGGAACAGAACAGAGGCCTCAAAAAGAAAAAAATTATTCATAACATTGGTCTTGGTGTAAGCCAAAAATAAAACTCTAAGCTCTTCCTCTCACCCCCAACTGACTGAATAGAATACTGTCTCAGCTAAGGACATTCCAAAGTAAACCTGAAAAACTAGTTCAGGCCCTGATTGGAAGAGGGGGTCAGACATTGTACCCTCCTCCCTTTGGAATACAAGCACAACTGAACAGCATTAACATTAAAACAGAGAGCTTAAGACTGACAAAATAGACTCTGTAACAATAAGATAGTGAATTCCAACCTGACTCCAGTATAGCAGCACATGAAAGATAGCAGATCCTGAGAGAAATCAAAGTATTTTACCCCAAAATATATTTCTTTGACATATTTTGAAATAACCCTGCAAAACTGTCTCTTGCAGGGAAAATTTACATTCTGTAAATAATCCCCTTCCATTTCCAGGTCTTTTCCTGATCCAGGAGAGAACTAACTAACAGTCTGGCACCTTTTTAGGTCTGATAGGAGACATTTACCATCTATTCTCTCTGAAGCCTGCTACCTGGAGGCTTCATCTACATAATAAAAACTATGGTCCTATGCAACCCATTATCTTAACCCAGACACTCCTTTCTATTGATTCTAGGTCTTTAGATAATAACTTAACTATTTCAACCAATTGCCAATCAGAAAACCTTTGAGTCCACTTCTGATCTTGAATCCTGCACTTTGAGTTGTTCCATCTTTTCAGACTGAACCAATGTACACCTTACATGTATTGATTGATGTCTGATTGCAACTTCTGTCCCCCTAAAATGTATAAAATCAAGCTGTAGCCAACCACCTTGGGTACATGTTCTCAGACCCTCCTGGGGAATGTGCCATGGGCCTTGGCCACTTATATTTGGCTCAGAATAAACCTTTTTAAATATTTTGCGATTTGACTCTTTGTTGACATTGGTTTCAGCAACAATTTTTTTGGATATGACACAAAAGCACAGGCAACAAAAGCAAAGATAAACAAGTGGCATTGCATCAAAATGAAAAGGTTCTGCACAACAAAGAAAACAGTCAACAGAGTGAATGAGAAAATGTTTACAAACCACATATTTAATAAGGTGATAACATCCAAAATATATAGCGAACTCATATAACTCAATAGCAAAGAACACAAATAACCTAATTAAAAAATGAGCAAAGGACCTGGATAGTTTTATTTTTCAAAGAGGACATACAAATGGCAAATAGGAATATGAAAAGATGGTCAACATCACCAATTATCAAGGGAAACAGGTGTTGGTGAGTGATATGGTTTGGCTCTGTGTCCCCACAAAAATCTCATGTTGAACAGTGATCCCCAGTGTTGAAAGTGGAGCTGGTAGGAGGTGATTTGATCATGGGGGTGGTTTCTACTGGTTTAGCACCGTCTCCCTAGTACTGTGTCATGATAGAGTTCTTGTGAGATCTGGTTGTTTATAAGTGCATGGCACCTCCCCCTTTGCTCTCTCTCTTGCCAGCCATATTAAGATGTCCTTGCTTCCCCTTCACCCTCCACCACGATTGTAAGTTTCCTGAGGCCTCCCCAGAAGCCGAAGCATGTACAACTCACAGAACCAGGAGCCAATTAAACCCCTTTTCTTTATAAATTACCCAGTTTCATGTATGTCTTTATAGCACTGTGAGAATGGATTAATTCAGTGAGGATGTGGAGAAAATTGAATCCTTGTACACTGCTGGTAGGAATGTAAATTGATACAGCCATTATGAAACACAGTATAGAATTTTCTTAAAAAATGAAAAATAGGGCTATCCTGTGATCTGGCAACTCCACCAGTGGATATATATCCAAAGGAAATGAAATCAGGATTTTAAAGTGATAGCTACATTCCTGTGTTTATTGTAACATTATTCACAACAACCTAAATGCCCATTGACAGTTGAATGTATAAAGAAAATGTCATATATATATATATGGTGTATATATGTGTATATATATGTATACCATATATATGTGCCATATATATATGTGCCATATATATATAGTATATGCCATATATGTATGGTATACATATACATATGGTATGTAATATATAAAACATTTTGTGTTTTTTTTTTGAAATGGCATCTTGCTCTGTCATACAGGCTGGAGTGCAGTGACATGATCTTGGCTCACTGCAACCTCCACCTTCCGGGTTCAAGCAATTCTCCTGCCTCAGACTCCTGAGTAGCTGGGACTACAGGTGCATGCCACCACGCCCGGCTAATTTTTGTATTTTTAGTAAAGATGGGCTTTTAACATGTTGGCCAGGCTGGTCTCAAACTCCTGACCTCAGGTGATCTGCCTGCCTCAGCCTCCCAAAGTACTGGGATTACAGGAATGAGCCACCACGCCTGGCCAGTATAAATCATTATTGATTGTGGTGTTTGATGCACATAAATTTTCAATTTTGATGTAATCTTGCAACTTTTCTGTCTTTGCTTTTGTTTCCTATACTTTTGTGTCATATCCAGTCATATATATTACACACACACACACACACACACACACACACACACATATAAAGTGAAATATTTAGCCTCAAAAAGAAAAGTCCTGTCATTTGTAACAACATGGATGAAGCTGGAAGACATTACGCTAAGTGAAGTAAGTGAAACACTAAAAGGCAAACGGTGCATGACCTCATTTATATGTAGAATCTTGAAAAAGTGAAACTCATAGCAACAGAGAGTAGAATGGTGGTTGCCAGGGGCCTGAGAGAGGAGGAAAAGGAAAGATTTTGGTTAAACTGTACAAAATTTCAGTTATGTAAAATGACTAAGTTCTGGAGATCTAGTGTATGGCATAGTGAGTATAATGAACAATACAGTATTGTGAACTAAAATTCACTAATAGAGTAGATCTTAAGTGTTCTCACCACACACACACACACACACACACACGCACACACACACACACGCACACACACACAAAAGAAAATGATAATTATATAAGGTGATATGTTAATCGGCTTGATTGGAGTGATCATTTTACAATGTGTACTTATATCAAAACATCGGTTGTATACCTTAAATATATATAAGGTATTTTGTCAATTATACCTCAGTGAAGCTGAAGAAAAAGAGAATAGCTTAATGATATTGGATTTGGCAATGATTTTTTGGACATGACAGCAAAAGCATAGGCAACAAAAGTAAAAATAGATACACTGGATTACGTCACAATTAAAAACTTCTATGCACCAAAAGTCACAATCGACAAAGTGAAAACACAACCCATAGAATGGGAGAAAAAAACACTTGCCAACCATAGATCTGATAAATGGGAGAAAAAAACACTTGCCAACCATAGATCTGATAACACGTTAATATCCCAAATATACAAATGACTCCTACAACTCAATAACAATAAAGCAAATAACCCAATTTAAAAACGGGCAAAGGACTTGAATAGACAATACACCAAAGAAGATATGTACATGACAGATGAGCACACGGAAAGATACTGAACATCATCAATAATTAGGGAAATGGAAATGGAAACCACAGTGAGAAATAATCTTCCAGCCACTAGAATGGCTGCTATAAAAAACAGAACATAAGTGTTGATGAGAATGTAGAAAAATCGAAACCCTTGTGCAGTGTTGGTAAGAATGTAAAATGGTGCAACCACTATGGAAAACGATATGGGATTTTCTAAAACTAATGTTTTACCACATGATCTAGCAGCTCAACTTATGGGTATATACCTCAAAGAATTGAAAGCAGGATCTTGAATGAATATTTGCACACCCACGATTATAGCAATATTATTCATAATAGTGAAAAGGTGGAAGCAACCTAAGTGTCCACTGACAGATGAGTGGACAAGCAAAATGTAGTCTATCCATAAACTGAAATATTATTCAGCCTTAAAAAGGAAGGACATTCGGACAGAGGCTATAACATAGATGAACCTTAATGACATTCTGCAAAGTGAAATAAATCAGTAACAAAAAGGCACATACTGTATGATTTCACTCAGATGAGGTATGTAGTCAAATTCATAAAAGCAGAAAGTAGAATGGTGGTTTCCAGGGATGAGGGGAGAAAGGATTAGGGAATTACTGTTTCGCAGGAATGGACTTTCAATTTTGCAGAAAAGAAATCTGGAGACAGGTGGATTGCACTGCAATGTGAATGTATTTAATGCCAGTGGACTATACACTTAAACATATTTAAAAGGTAAAATTCACATTATCTGTATTTTACCACAATTTTTTTTTAAAAAGCTGGAGTATTAAGAGCAACTCAATACCTAAAGAGTTAAAATTAAAGTTTTCTAAAATGGTTTTTCTTCAAAAGAATTTTGTAAAAGCCCATAAATCACTTTCTGAATAAGTTTACAGTCAAGATGGACTCTTGAGTAGCTTGATTTGGTCGGGAATGAAAATCAGAACATGACGAAGTGAGAGCTTCTTGAGGAGGCCTCAATAATGAATTGAAAAATGCCCTACATCTCAATTTATTTATAATGGAAATACCAAGCCTACTCCAGAGCTGTTTGTATCTGCAAGACTATCTACATATCCATAAATAATTCAAACACAAAATCACTCACCTTGATATCTAAAGGCAATGAGAGGCAAAGCTCAGGCTTCTGTCTTATTCCTCACATGGCTATGGATTTTTGTCTTCCAGAAATGCATATTGCTGATGTCCGATGCCTCACCAGAAGGCCCTGTGTGAAGTGACTCAGGGTGTGATTCTCCTTTATCATACTCTTCCCATTTTAAACATTTAATGTTTGATTTGAAGGGGAAAGGATTTCAAAGCTGCTTCTTATTTACTTGTATTTTTCATGCAAGTATGGCTCTTTTTGCTATTATTATCATATTATTTCTATGTGCATCCTAGATTTTTAGTATTTCTTGATGGTTTGCATCATTACAGACTTTAAGGAAGCCAGGAGCACTTTCCAGACAGTGGTGCACGAAATGGAGGAGGGTGTTCAAGCAGAGCATCCATGAGGCCCGCTTGGCTGGATGGGAAGACTGGTATAGCAACGTTCACAGATGTAAGGTTTGTTCTTTCCCTTTAAGAGATTCCAAAGAACTTTCTGTTTCCTGTGGTTTGAATGTCTCCTCCAAAACACCTGTTGAAACTTGGTTGCCATTGTGAGGTATTAAGAGGAGGGGCCTTTGAGAGGTGATTGGGCCATGACTGTGTCCTCATGAATATATTATGTTTTCATCACAGGAGTGAGTTAGTTATTTGGGAGTTTGGCCCCCTTTTCCTCTCTGTCTTGTGCCCTCTGACCCTCTCTTGCCCTTCTGCCTTCTGCCCTTCCACTGTGAGATGACCCTTGCCAGATGTGGCACCATGCTCTTGAACTTCCCACCCTCCAGCACTGTAAGAAATAAAAATCTTTCCCTTATAAGTTACTGTCTTTGGTATTCTGTTACAGCAGCAGAAAACAGACTAAGATGCTGTCCTTTACTTAGAAACTTTCCGTAAGTGTTACATGCTGTGATAGTTAATTTTGTCAATTTGAGTGAGCCATGGGTGCCTAGATATTTGGTCAAGTCTTTATTCTGGGTGTATCTGTGAGGGTGTTTCTAGATGAGATTAACATACAAATGAGTGGACTGATGAAAGCAGCTTGTCCTCCCTAATGTGGTGCGCTTCACCAAATTCATTAAAGACCTAAATAGAACAAAAAAGCCGAGTAAGAGGAAACTTCGTCTGCCTGGCTTCGAGCTGAGACTTTGGTGTTCCGCTGCCTTCAGACTGGCACTTACACCATCGGCTCTCCTGGTTCTCAGGTGTTTGGAGTTGTACTGGAATTGTACCACCTGTTCTCCTGAGTGTCCAGCTTGCCAACTGAACATCATGAAATTCTCAGTTTTCATAATTGCCTGAGCCAATTTCTTATAATATGTGTGTATGTATCTACATCCCATCCCATTCATTCTGTTTCTCGGGAGAACCCTGACTATGAATACTTGCACTGTGGGAAAGATTTGCAGCTTCTTTTTTGGCCTTTATAGCAGCAAAGATTTGTTTATTATGGAATATAGTTCTCATAGTAGCAAAGACTGATATGAAACTAATCACTTCAGTGAGAGTCAGAAAATAAAGATTCTAACCGCAATCTTTTACTAACCAGTTGAGTAAGACTGTAGGCATCTCACATCCTACATACATCTAGACACTGTATGTATAAGTTAACTTTTACTGCATTTCAAACCATCTCAAATATTAGTGGCTTAAAATAGCCATTGATTTAGGTTCTGATTCTTTGGGTTGACTGAGCAGTTCTTCTAGTCTGAGTCATCTCAACTGATTTTTACTGTGCTCCCTCATAAATCAGTTAGCAAGGCGGCTGGCACCGGATAATCTGAGCTGGCTTCATTCTCATGTCTGGCAATGGGATGTGGTTGGCCAGGCCCACAAGGGAAACTGGTCCCAGCATCTCTCGTTATCCAGCAGGCTAGCCTAAGTTTCTTCACAGGGCGGTCACGGCATTCCCAAGAGCAGCCAGTGCCCAAGCATTTGTGCCACAGTTGCTGCTGTTCTGTTGGCCAAAGCAAGTTTCACGGTCAAGCTCAGATTCCAGGGGTACAGAAACAGACTCCACCTCTTAATTGGAGGAGCTACAAAGTCACCTTGCAAGGGTTGTGCGTGCAGGGATGGGAAGAATTGGTAGCTGTGTTCACAATCTAGCACACTGAATCCGCCAGTTTTACACTCACATCCTTTAACTTTTCCTGTAACCTTGGAAGGAAGGCATTCGGGCTGGTTTGGATTAGATCCCAGGACTGACTCTAAAGGAGTCTTGTTAGCCCCTCTGAATGCTGGTTTGTGTCTTTTCAATTCTTTGGAGGCTTCAGAGTCTAGGCACTCCTCTCTGAGACAAGCATCCTGATCATTTAATTCCAAGCACTCATCTGCACAGATGTCCTTTCACTCAGGAGGAATGAAGTGGCAGATGCATTTGGCATAATCACCATAAAGATAAGTTTGTGAGCAGTCATACGTGTTTGTAAAGCACACTACTATGTGCAGGAGACTTTCTGCACGAAAGAGAGGCACTCTTGTGGGAGAAAAGTAAGGATACAGGAAGTCTGGATACAGGGTATGAATAAAAGTTCTATAAGGTGCCTAAAAGGTACAGTAGATCAGAGACAACAGAGCCTCCTATTAGCCTCATGGGAGAGCATCATCTGTGTATAATAGACATCATGTAAGAGCAGAAGTTTAAGGCTCCTGCCTTCTCCTCACAGCTGTCAGGACCTCTAACTTTGTCCATCTCTTCTTCCTTTATTTTAATTCTCACCTCTAGATTCTGCTTAGACATTTTGACACACGAGGCAATTTCCTCCTTTTCCTCACTCATGTCCCTTTTCTCACAGGAAGGCAGTACCTCCTCCTTCTTCCCAACTTGCTGTGAGCAGAATTTATTTCCATATTATTACTAATTACTTCTCAGAGACTTCCTGCAGCACATCCCAGCCAGCCTCCTTCCCTTTATCTCTGCCACTTCCCATCCCAGAATGCCCACTTCTTTCTCCTCTTTCAGGGTCTCACTCAATTCTTACCTCTTCCCTAAAGCTCCTGAGAGCAACTCTGTCTTGGGGCATATTTGACCCCAACTGAGATTTTTCTCTTAACCCCCCTGGACTGGCTGAGGCATTGCTTTATCTGAGTCCAGGAGTGAGCCCCGTCTGCCAGGAGTGGTGAGAGGGAAGTGATGGTCACCGCTGCCTCCAATTCAGTCCCTCCCTGAAGGCCTGTGATGTAACGCCAGATCAATCAGGCGGAACTTATCTCCCCTTGCATACTTTTAACTTACATGTTTGATGTATGTGTCCTGCTGCTCCAACCATAATGCAAATCCCTTGAATAAAGAGACCAAGACTTGAACTTTTTCTGTATCCCCAGTGCCTGAAGCAGCCCTCTCTGTGGAGCAGGGTCTTATAGGTTGTGTAACCAGTCAGTGATAATGGTGACGTGGGTGCTACCTATGCTTTATATCAGAGTCTACATGATTTGCTTTTCTGTAAAGCAGCACTGTTCCACATTTGTTCTTAACTAGATGAAGTGTGTTGCTATTTTTGAAGTGTATATGCTCTGGTAGGATTTCTTGCACCTTTCATATCTCTTCCTTCTATTTGCTCTTCTTTCTTTTTTTATTATTCAGCACCATTAAGACGCTTTAGTTATTAAAACTGCTATCTCTCAAGCACCTCTTCCTTTTATCGCCTCCTGTGATAGTTTCTTCCTGAATTACTCCTGGTCTTCTCTGATCTGACTGTCCTAGTGTAACATTCTCAAGTCCTCGTATCTTCACCCAAAAGGTTTCTAACAGTCCCTTCTGGTCATCATTTTAATCATTTTGATCTTAAGTCTTGGTGACTTCTCTGATGATATCCAGTTTTCTGTCCACTAAGATAATCTGAGCTAGAAATTCTCAGTAGTCCTTATGCAGTCCTGTGTTCAGGTTTTAGTCACAACATGATGCTTGCAATTCCTTTGCAACAATTCTTCATTGACTTGATTTTTGGTTTAGTCTCTGAGCTTTTAAGATTCTCTTTTCCTGGACTGCAATTTTTATCTTTGATCTCAGCATCAGTATCTGATCTGGGTAATCTATTAGTGGGGCAACCTCCAAAGCACCTTTGATATCTGCTAGCATGGATATTATTTGGCTCAGTCAACTTCTGCCTAGAATTTATCGGCTCTTATTAGCTCAATTACTTATGATTATTATAATCTGAATGTAGCTGATTTCTGCAAAGGTAGCACATGAATTCCTCATTTGTTGTTGGCTCTTCCCGACTTTAAAATCATGAGGCATTTTAAAGGGCCCCTCTCCGCCATACTGGGTCAAGGCTCCAGGTGGAATTCTCATGGCTCTTATGTTTTCCCTCCTTAACCCTTATGATGAATAAAACGGCATGATTATTAATGTAATTGTTCACTTAATGTCTATATACCCACCAGGCTTTTATTAGATAATAAGCTTTCTTTCCTTCTTCCTAGACAGGGATAAGAAGCCATCAAAGGATAATAAGTTAATTCATCAAATTATCTCAAATGTAAGGTTCTCCTCCATAAAGTTTTACTGATGTGGTTGAGCAGAAGCATCCTTTGATTGAGGATGTAGGCTGGGAGACCAGACTTTGTATCTGAGTGCTAGCTTTGTCACTGTTTGACACAGTGGAATGAAGGGTTACATGACCTCTCTATGACTATCTTTCCTCATCTATAATATGGGAGTAATAATATTAATCTCTAACTTGTAGGGGACCTATTGGGATTACATGAGTTTATATATGTAAAACACTTAGTTGTCTGGCACTTAGCGATTACTCATAAATACTAATGTGGTTGTGTTTTAATTGTTATCATTACATTAATACTAATGGTGCCTTCTATTGTCTATCTTCTTTCTTCATTTCAAGGCGCTCTGTAAACACTACAGTGTTCCTTAAAAAATCACCATGGGTTTGAAGTGCTACCATCTCAACTTGTCTGAGAAGCACTGTTTGTCCTTGCACAAAAGGGATATATGTATGTACGGGGAAGGGGGCACACATTCTCTGCCTTGCCCAAGGTCTACACTCCTAGAAAGGCATTCTTTCCAAAATAGGCAATAGAAGGCTCATCTGGCCTCTTCTTTCCATTCTGAATGAGGGGAACACCAGACTGAGGGAATACTTCAGTTGCACACAGAAGAGTTCGAGGTAAGTAGAGATTAATAATAACACTAATGCAAACATACCATGAAGTTGAAGCTGGAGTCAGCCCCCTCTTTTTGACTTAAGCTCTTTACCCCTTTGGATCTCCCTCCAGGAAGCCTATCCTGGATACCCTCTCAAAAAAGGCACTCTTGAGTATCATCATGTCACTCTTCTACTTTCTCCTTCCTCTCACCCAAGGTGGCAAGGATCCAAGCCTATCACAGAAGACCCTGCTCTCTGGAATGATCATATCCTCATATTCCACCATCTTTGCCCACCTCACATCATTCCCTGGTCCCAGAACTTTAGGTCTTCCTCCCTGCTCCAACATACACACACACACACACACACACACACACACACACACACACACACGCACACACACATACACACACACATTCTTACTCACTCTATCTCTCTCATTTTTAGTATTTCACCAGGGCCGGGTTCTCTATGTCTTGTGATACGTTCCTGAGAAACTAATTCATACTTTTGGAGAAAGAAGAGTATTAATAGTTATTTCAGGGGCTTTAGATCTAGGAAGACCTGAGTTGGAATGCCACTTTAGACACACATTTTGTTACTGGGCAATTGCTTACTGTCTTTGGGCCTCTTTCTTCTCCTTTGAAAATAGGGATGTAAATCCTATTTCAGAGGGCCACTGGAATAATTAAATGAGATATGTGTGTAGCACTTAGCACAGGCCTGGTTTACAATAAGCAAGGAATAACTAGAAGCGATTATTGATGTTTTTGTACTAATGAGAAGAATTTAGAATTAATATTTTCTCCCCCCACCTCCTCTCCCTCTGTCTAATTCTGTCTTCTCTGATAAAATAACTTGTTTTATGGATACAACGCCTTGTATTGTGATGCCCAGAATCCCAGAGGAGGGATTCTATTAGTAAAAGTCTAACCTAGTGAGCAGTTGTGAACTGGCAAGAGCAAAAACTGAGCAACAAGAGGTCTAGACTCTAATTCCTGATCTGCTGCTAACAAGTCAGGCAATTTGGGCCAAGCCATTATCCCGGCTGAAGGCTGTATTTCTTCTGTAAAAAAGAACTGGGATAAGATAGACTTGTAGGTTCCTTCCAATTTTTATATTTTATGGTTCTATATGAAAAGGTTTTTCTCTGAATGAATTCTTTTACTGATACTTAAAAAACCTTGGCTGGAGACCTGGCAAGATGGCGTCATAGAAGCGACTCAGGATTGCAGCTCTCAGTGACGGCGCAGAGGGTGAGTCCTAGCCGCATTCTCGGATGGACTTTTCTAGCCCACAGAGCGTTGAAAGTCCCACAGGACGCTAGTAAAGTAAAACCGGCTAACGCAGCCCTTTGGCGCGGCCGCTTCCGCCGGCGCCGCTTCGGCCGGCGCCGCAGCAGGACCCGGCACGGAACTCACTGGTCTGGGCGCCCTGTTAAACCAGCAATCTGAGAGTTTGAAGGGCAGATTGGCGCGTCCATCTGATTGAACGGGACTTGGACAGTGAGCCAGACCAGGAGTTTCCTGGGAGTTTCCTGGGAAGCGTGATATGAGCCGGTGAAGTGGGCAGCGGCACGGGAGATCGCACGGATCCCAGTGCCCTATCGGCAGGCTCCTGGGGCGCCAGTGAGAGAGTCGAACTTTAAGCTCGCGGAGAGGGAGGGAGAGAGAGAGAGGACGGACTCTGAGGCAGGGAGCTGGGTAATCGGGCTCAGCGAGTCCCACCCTCACAGGGACAAGCAGGGCAATGACTGGAGATGCTTGGCGCTGAGAGTTTTGCTGCCGGCATCTAGGACGGTGCAGCCCGGTGAGGGAGGGGCGTCCACCACCGCTGACACAATCCGCCCCTATTGACGTACCGCCCAGGGCCGAAGCAGCCTGCCGTTGCCGAGGCAACCTGCCATAACAGAGAGACTCCCAGGAGACAGGAGCTCTCCACAGCAGAAGGGAGCCCAGCAGCAACAGGGCAGAACCGCGCTAGTGGGTCAGAGCCCCGGCAGGCAAATAGTGAATAGACTGCCACCTAGTGGGGCAGGACAGTGCAACAGATACTCATAAAGAAAGCCCCAACTCCCTGAAACAGTGCATATAAGGGGGGGAAATAAAAGGGTGGTGTTTTATGAGTTCTATTACAGCAGACATAAACAACCTCCCAACAACACTGAATGAACAACGGAGCTCACAGCTCAGCACTGGAGCTACTATAAAGCACAAACCGTCTCCTTAAGCAGCTCCGTGACCCCTGTATATCAAAGAGTCACCGCAAAAAAAGGACTAATCAGACTGACATTTGGCGGGCATCATTCTGGAACAAAGACAGCAGAAGAAGAAACTGGTATCATCCCTCACTCTTCCACAGCTGCTACAGGTATACTCCAGACAAACAGGGCCTGGAGTGGACCTCAGAACTCATACAGCAGAGGGGCTAGACCACTAGAAGGAAAACTAAGTAACAGAAATACTTCATCATCAACAATCTCAGCATCCACACAGAGACCCAATTGAAAAATCAGCAACTACAAAGACGACAGGCGGATAAATCCATAAAGATGGGAAGAAACCAGCGCAAAAAGGAGGAAAACACCCGAAACCAAAACACCTCACCTCCTACAGAGGACCAAAACTCCTCACCAGCAAGGGAACAAAGATGGATGGAGAATGAGTGTGACGAAATGACGGAATCAGACTTCAGAAAGTGGATAATGAGAAACTTCATTGAGCTAAAAGAACATGTTCTAAATCAGTGCAAAGAAACTAAGAACCTTGAAAAAAGATTTGAAAAAAAATTCGAGGAATTGATAACAAGAATGGAAATCTTAGAGAGGAATATGAATGAATTGAAGGAGCTGAAAAACACAACACGAGAACTTCATGAAGCATGCACAAGTTTCAACAGCCGAATTGACCAAGCAGAAGAAAGAATATCAGAAATTGAAGATCAACTCAATGAAATAAAACGTGAAACCAAGATTAAAGAAAAAAGCACAAAAAGGAATGAACAAAATCTCCAAGAAATGTGGGACTATGTGAAGAGACCCAACCTACGTTTGATAGGTGTACCAGAATGTGATCAAGAGAATGAATCCAAGCTGGAAAACACTCTTCAGGATATTATCCAGGAAAATTTCCCCAACCTAGCAAGACAGGTCAATACTGAACTCCAGGAAATACAGAGAACACCACAAAGATACTCCGCAAGAAGAGCAACCCCAAGGCACATAATCGTCAGATTCACCAGGGTTGAAACGAAGGAGAAAATACTTAGGGCAGCCAGAGAGAAAGGTCAGGTCACCCACAAAGGGAAGCCCATCAGACTCACAGCAGATCTCTCGGCAGAGACTCTACAAGCCAGAAGAGAGTGGGGGCCAATATTCAACATCCTTAAAGAAAAGAGCTTTCAACCCAGAATTTCATATCCAGCCAAACTGAGCTTCATAAGTGAAGGAAAAATAAAATCCTTCACGAACAAGCAAGTACTCAGAGATTTTGTCACCACTAGGCCTGCTTTACAAGAGCTCCTGAAAGAGGCACTACACATAGAAAGAAACAACCAGTTCCAGCCATCCTAAAAGCATACCAAATGCTAAAGACCATCAACAAAATGAAGAATGTACATGAACCAATGGGCAAAACAGCCAGATAGCATCAAAATGGCAGTATCAAATTCACACATAACAATATTAACCCTGAATGTAAATGGGCTAAATGCACCAATCAAAAGACACAGACTGGCAAATTGGATAAAAAACCAAAACCCATCAGTGTGCTGTATTCAGGAAACCCACCTCACACACAAAGATACACAAAGGCTCAAAATAAAAGGATGGAGGAAGACTTACCAAGCAAATGGAGAGCAAAAAAAAGCAGGAGTTGCAATTCTCATCTCTGATAAAATAGACTTTAAAGCAACAAAGATCAAAAGGGACAAAGAAGGTCACTACATAATGGTAAAAGGATCGATACAACAAGAAGAGCTAACGATTCTAAATATATATGGACCCAATGTAGGAGCACCCAGATATATAAGGCAAGTTCTTAATGGCTTACAAAGAGACTTAGACTCCCACACAATAATAGTGGGAGACTTTAACACTCCACTGTCAATAGCAGACAGATCAACCAGACAGAAAATTAACAAGGATATCCAGGACTTGAACTCAGACCTGGAACAAGCAAACCTGTGTAGTGCCTCTTTCAGGAGCTCTTGTAAAGCAGGCCTAGTGGTGACAAAATCTCTGAGTACTTGCTTGTTCGTGAAGGATTTTATTTTTCCTTCACTTATGAAGCTCAGTTTGGCTGGATATGAAATTCTGGGTTGAAAGCTCTTTTCTTTAAGGATGTTGAATATTGGCCCCCACTCTCTTCTGGCTTACAGAACTCTCCACCCCAAATCCACAGAATATACATTCTTCTCAGCACCACATCACACCTACTCCAAAATTGACCACATAATTGGAAGTAAAGCACTCCTCAGCAAATGCAAAACAACGGAAATCATAACAAACAGTCTCTCAGACCATAGTGCAATCAAGTTGGAACTCAGAATTCAGAAAATAACTCAGAACCGCACAGCTTCATGGAAACTGAACAACTGGCTCTTGAATGTTGATTGGATAAACAATGAAATGAAGGCAGAAATAAAGAAGTTCTTTGAAACCAACGAGAACGAAGACACAACGTACCAGAATCTCTGGGACACATTTAAAGCAGTCTGTAGAGGAAAATATATAGCAATAAGTGCCCACATGAGAAAAGTGGAGAGATCCAAAATTGACACCCTATCGTCAAAATTGAAAGAGCTAGAGGAGCAAGATCAAAAAAGCTCAAAACCTAGCTGAAGACAAGAAATAACTAAGATCAGAGCAGAACTGAAGGAGATAGAGACAAGAAAAACCCTTCAAAAAATCAACAAATCTAAGAGCTGGTTTTTTGAAAAGATCAACAAAATAGACAGACCACTAGCCAGACTGATAAAAAAGAAAAGAGAGAACAACCAAATAGATGCAATAAAAAACGATAATGGGAAATCACCACAGATTCCACAGAAATTCAAACCATCATCAGAGAATACTACAAACAACTCTATGCACACAAACTAGTAAATCAGGAAGAAATGGATAAATTCCTGGATGCCTGTGTCCTCCCAAGCCTAAACCAGGAGGAAGCTGAAACTATGAATAGACCAATAACAAGGTCAGAAGTTGAGGCAGCAATTAAGAGCCTACCACACAAAAAAAGCCCAGGTCCAGATGGGTTCACAGCTGAATTCTACCAGACACACAAAGAGGATCTGGTACCATTCCTTCTGAAACTATTCCAAATAATCCAAAAAGAGGGAACCCTTCCCAAATCATTTTATGAGACCAACATCATCCTGATACCAAAACCTGGCAGAGACTCAACAAGAAAAGAAAACTTCAGGCCAATATCCATGATGAACATAGATGCAAAAATCTTCAATAAAATACTGGCAAATCGATTGCAACAGCACATTAAAAAACTTATCCATCATGATCAAGTAGGATTCATCCCGGGCATGCAAGGCTGGTTCAACATACGCAAGTCTATAAATGTAATTCACCACATAAACAGAAGCAAAAACAAAAACCACATGATTATCTCAATTGACGCAGAGAAGGCATTTGACAAAATTCAACAGCCCTTTATGCTAAAAACCCTCAATAAACTTGGTATTGATGGAACATATCTCAAAGTAATAAAAGGTATTTACAACAAACCAACAGCCAATATCATACTGAATGGGCAAAAACTGGAAGCATTCCCTTTGAAATCCGGCACTAGACAAGGATGCCCTCTCTCACCACTTCTATTCAACATAGTACTGGAAGTTCTAGCCAGAGCAATAAGGCAAGAAAAAGAAATAAAGGGTATTCAAATAGGAAAGGTGGAAGCCAAATTGTCTCTATTTGCAGACGACATGATAGTATACCTAGAAGACCCCATCACCTCAGCCCAAAAGCTCCTGCAACTGATAAGCAACTTCAGCAAAGTCTCAGGATATAAAATCAATGTGCAAAAATCACAAGCATTCCTATACACCAATAACAGACTTAAAGAGAACCAAATTAAGAACGAACTGCCATTCACAATCGCTACAAAGAAAATAAAATACCTAGGAATACAACTCACAAGGAATGTAAGGGACCTCTTTAAGGAAAACTACAAACACCTGCTCAACGAAATAAGAGAGGACACAAACAGATGGAGAAACGTTCCATGTTCGTGGTTAGGAAGAATCAATATTGTGAAAATGGCTATACTGCCCAAAGTAATTTACACATTCAATGCTATCCCCATCAAACTACCATTGAATTTCTTCACAGAACTGGAAAAAACCACCATGAATTTCATATGGAACCAAAAAAGAGCCCGCATAGCCAAGTCAATTCTAAGCAAAAAGAACACAGCAGGAGGCATCACGCTACCAGACTTCAAACTATACTACAAGGCTACAGTAATCAAAACAGCATGGTACTGGTACCAAAACAGAGATATAGACCAATGGAACAGAACAGAAACATCGGAGGCAACACAACATATCTACAACCATATCATCTTTGATAAACCAGACAAAAACAGGCAATGGGGAAAGGATTCCCTATTTAATAAATGGTGTTGGGAAAACTGGCTAGCCATGTGCAGAAAGCAGAAACTGGACCCCTTCCTGACACCTTACACTAAAATTAACTCCAGATGGATTAAAGACTTAAATGTAAGACCTGACACCATAAAAACCCTAGAAGAAAATCTAGGCAAAACCGTTCAGGACATAGGAGTAGGCAAGGACTTCATGAACAAAACACCAAAAGCATTGGCAACAAAAGCCAAAATAGACAAATGGGACCTAATCAAACTCCACAGCTTCTGCACGGCAAAAGAAACAGTCACTAGAGTGAATCGACAACCATCAGAATGGGAAAAAATCTTTGCAGTTTACGCATCTGACAAAGGGCTGATATCCAGAATTTACAAAGAACTCAAACAGATTTACAGAAAAAAAACAAACAAGCCCATTCAAAAATGGGCAAAGGATATGAACAGACACTTTACAAAAGAAGACATACATGAGGCCAACAAACATAAGAAAAAGTGCTCATCATCATTGGTCATTAGAGAGATGCAAATCAAAACCACATTGAGATATCATCTCACACCAGTTAGAATGGCGATCATTAAAAAATCTGGAGACAGCAGATGCTGGAGAGGATGTGGAGAAATAGGAACACTCTTACACTGTTGGTGGGAGTGTAAATTAGTTCAACCATTGTGGAAGACAGTGTGGCGATTCCTCAGGGACCTAGAAATAGAAATTCCATTTGACCCAGCAATCCCATTACTGGGTATCTATCCAAAAGACTGTGAATCGTTCTACTATAAGGACACATGCACACGAATGTTCATTGCAGCACTGTTTACAATAGCAAAGACCTGGAACCAACCCAAATGCCCATCGACGATAGACTGGACTGGGAAAATGTGGCACATATACACCATGGAATATTATGCAGCAATCAGAAATGATGAGTTTGTGTCCTTTGTAGGGACATGGATGAATCTGGAGAACATCATTCTCAGCAAACTGACACAAGAACAGAAAAAGAAATACCGCATATACTCACTCATAGGTGGGTGAGAAAAATGAGAACACATGGACACAGAGAGGCGGTCTACTATACACTGGGGACTGTTGGGGGAAATGGGGGAGGGACAGTGGGGGGGGCTGGGGGGGATAGCCTGGGGATGAATACCAAGTGTGGGTGAGGGGGAGGAAGGCAGCAAAACACACTGCCATGTGTGTACCTATGCAACTATCTTGCACGTTCTGCACATGTACCCCAAAACCTATAATGCAATAAAAATTTAAAAAAAAAAAAAAAAAACCTTGGCTGATGTATTTTTTCTTCTGACACCTCTTATTGCATAGCTTTATCTTGCCTCACATTTTTTTCACACGCAAAAGCAGTAGTTGAAGGTAGACCGTGGAGTTGGTTCTTCTAGGTTTGGATTTCAGCATCACCAACTGATTTGGCCAGTTATTTAACTTCTCTGAGACTTAGTGGTCTTATCTGTGTAATGAGCATAGACAGAGGGTAGATGAGAAGATGAAAGAAGACAAAATGCGTAGACTACATAACCTCAAAGGCTGTAGTTTGATTGCCCTGTAGGACATTAATTAGTTTTGTATATAACTTGGCACACTTATTTCAGAATGTCTTTTCTCATGGACTCTGAATACCTGATTACTATCTTCCTGATTTCTTCAGTAATCTGTGAGTCGAACAGAATCTTTCACGAGTGCTTCATTCTACTTTTTTATATAAGAATCCTGTTTTTAAATTCTTGAAAATTATTCTTTGACTGCCTTCAGACACTCTTCTCGGTAGACTGACATTGGCGAAACTCACTAGAAATGCTGATAAAATTATTGAAAAAACAAAAACAATTGAGATTTGCATTTTTATACTTTCTGCTGGATACTTCCTTATGTCACTTAGCTGAAACCAGGCCCTACAAGGCTAAGGGTGGGGAAAATTCCCTTGGAGGAATCTCTACTTACTGGAAAAAGAAATAAGCAAGAAGCAAGATGAGCCTGGCAGAAAGAGATACTTTCGTTGTGGGCTTTACATTTATGACTAGCAAGATAATGAAGGAAGGTAATTCTGGAAGCTTGATGTCAGTTTTAACGGTCCCTCAAGCACTGAGAAAGATAATAGTCAATGGATGGTGTCCATAAGGATTTTTTTCTCCTTCTCCCCTGACAGCAATTGACAGGATCATTTTGTATTTGCAACTGCTGTCATTGAAGCGTGCAGAAAAGGTCCTGTAAGGCCAGGAGGATGAGGGCTACTTCCCTGCAAGGATCTCTATTGTCATCACTATGGCAATAATAGTTACTGTAATTTTCATTTTGCTTTTCTATAGAGTGTCGACTTTGTGGAGCTTAAGGCTATGGGATTTGGGTCACATAAAATCACACTAGCAAAAAATCACACTTTGTTATCTTGCAAGAGTATTTTTTTTTTAACTGCAAAGACAGCCTATGCAACAAGATTAAAATAATTGCCAATGCAGGTCACTTGACTAATAAAATTATTTATGGGATGCTAATAGCTTTTCAGACGCTTTCAGATACAGTGTCAATTTGACAGCAATTTTTTCTCTTTCTGTTTGGATGGTTAGACCACTGCCGGTTTTTCTCCCCAAGGACAAGGCTTATCATTGTGGGGTGGGGATGGGGAATGTAAATTAATTGCAAATCAGCTCTCAGGCGTTGTCTGGTAGTTTCTCTTTATTATCTGCAATTAAATCATAGGGACAGAAACCATGTCTTCCATTTCACTTATATGCACCCTCATCTACTAGCGTCACGCTCTGCATCAATTTCAATGGTACTAGCTTTCCTACAGACAGCTTTAGAGACATTAGACACTTCCAAAGTACGACTCTTCGGAAACAGCCCTTTGCGAATGAAGCGGGAACAGAGGCGCACCTGCGATCCTAACGTGGGATGATAAAGCTCTAAGAGGCGTCTCAGGGTAGGGAGGAAATAGCTGGAAATGAAGAAAGGGGGTGTAGCGAAAAGATGTGAAAACAAGAAAGACAAGCTAATAGAACGGACCAAAGAGAGAACAACAGAAGAGGCTGAGAAAAAGGAAAGTCGAGTGGAGCACCCCTTGCCCCCGCCTGCAGAAGGCGAGCAAGCGCGGAGACTACAGGCCCCAGAATCCCCTGCGGCTGATCTTGCCGAGCGTCAGTCTCCTAGGCAACCCCACTAAACAAGATGGCGGCCTCCGAGAGGGCTCTCCTGAGGACCAGAGCTGCCTCTCTCCTGAGAGGCTTGGGCAGATCTCGAACTGGAGCCCAATCGTTACAGTTTCTTGCAGAAGAGGAGCGTCAGCCTTGCCGGTCTTCTTTTCCCATGGGGCACAAGACGAAAGGCACGTCCAACACAGCCTCCTCCTACCTGCTCCAGCAGCTCATGCACCGCTATCAGGAGCTGGACGCGGACGGAGACGAGGACCTGGGCGAGGGCGAGTTGAGATCCGAGGATTCCTCAGAGTCGGAAATGCTGAATTTGGAGGTGTGCCTTCCCCCTCTACCCCTCACTCCCTGGCTGTCTCGTCCTGCCGTCAGGCCCTGCTACTTAGGCGGCAGCTCCCGATGCACCCCCACCGGCCCAAAGCTTCCCACACCTTCTCAGGCTCTCTCGCCTCCAGGAACGCCTGTTTCCTCTCTTTTCTTCCCCTCTCTATTACCCCGTTTTCTCACCTCCTGCCTGAAGTATCTCTAAAAATCTCCTTTCTTATTCATTAACACATTTGATTTCTTATGAGTCAAGTTAACACACCGTCACTTTGAAAGAGTGTCTAAATAATTGGGAATTATGGCTTTAGCTTTTTCAAAATTACACTTTGACAGTATTGTGAATAGGCAGAGTTCGTCTCTGGTATTCCAGCACCTGTTGCCCATGACTATAAAATACTTCTACATTCGACCCCAGTTCTAGTCCCGTCAGCCTCTTTCCACGGGGGCGGGGGGGGGGCGGGAATCCTCTTTTGAAAGTGCTTCCTCAAAGACTAAGTGACTTAAAAGTTGAATACATTTTGTCAGGGGCTTATGTCTTATGCAAGCATCATGCACACACACCAGAAAGGAGCCCTTAAAATATTCAAACAGCCAGCTCACTGTGGGAGTATTTTAGGATGTGGGGAATGTTCCCATCATCCCACCCGTATTGACTGGGGTGGTGGCTTTACCTTTCACAGGACTGCCGATTCCCTCCTTCCTGCAGTACCTCTTCTGACCACCACACAATTCCACCTCTTTCTTAAGCTTATTATCATCCTTTTCTTTTCTTTGTCCATTGCTGTCTTCCTGTCTTTTCCACTTCTCATCACATCAGTTTTTTCTCTTGGCTTCTAATAAATTGCTTTCTTTCAAAAGCATAATTTAATTTGCTTTCTTTCAATACGCTTAGGTTTTTCTCTTTGTCTTGGCTGCCAGGAAACTCAGATTCAACATTTTTTCTTAATTTCAAAGTTTCCTTTAGGTTTTCTCTCCCCTTTCCTCTTCCTTGGCAGTATAAATTGCATCAAATTATTTTAAGAAGTAAATGTAATATAAAAGTGTAGAATGAATTTCTTTCTTTCTTTCATTTCCCTTCTGTTCCCTTCTCTTTTATTTCTTTCCCTTCCCTCCCTCCTTTCTTTCTTTCTGTCCTTTTCTTTTCTTTCCCTCCCTTCCTTACCCTCTCCTTCTCCCCTCTCCCCCTCCCCTCTCCCCCTCCCCTCCCCTCCCCTCCCCTCCCCTCCCCTCCCCTCCTCTCCCCTCCTCTCCCCTCCCCTCCTCTCCCCTCCTCTCCCCTCCTCTCCCCTCCCCTTCCTTTCACAGGGTCTTACCCTGTTACCCAGATTGGAATACAGTGGTGCAGTCAAGGCTCACTGCAGTCTCGACCTCCAAGGCTCAAGCAATCTTCCTGCCTCAGCCTCCTGAGTAGCTGGGACTACAGGTGTATACCACAGTGCCTGGCTAATTCTTGTATTTTTTGTAGAGACGAGAGAGCGGGGGCTTGCCATGCTGCCCAGGCTGGTCTTGATCTCCTGGGGTCAAGCAATCTGCCTATCTCAGCCTCCCAAAGTGCTGGTGTTACAGATAAGAGCCACTGTGCCCACCCTAGGATATTTTTATTACCCTCATTCTGTAATATTCTTCTGGTTTCCCTCTTTGCATCTTTGCATCTATTCATAGTCACTTTTCTCCTTGAGGCCAGACATATTTCTCTGTTATGCCTGTTCCCTTTCACAGACTCCTTTCCTCATTTGTCTTATTTCTTCTTATTCTCCCCTCTCTAACCTGCAGCGTCTTCTGTTACTCTGATTCTTCTATTAACCACTTGGGTTCCCCTTCCTTTGTAATGTCCTTCTGTTCACTTTCAACATTTGGCCTTTTTCCCCCCCATCCTCATCCCCCTTTTTGTCTTTCCTCTTTTTCTACTTGCTTATACTTGAACTACCGTCAGTTTTGCTTCAAGTTGACCATAGAAAGCAATTAATTGGCCGGGCATGATGGCTCACGCCTGTAATCCCAGCACTTTGGGAGGCCGAGGCGGGTGGATCATGAGGTCAAGAGATCGAGACCATCCTGGTCAACATGGTGAAACCTCGTCTCTACTAAAAAAAAAAATACAAAAAATTAGCTGGGCATGGTGGCGCACGCCTGTAATCCCAGCTACTTGGGAGGCTGAGGGAGGAGAATTGCCTGAACCCAGGAGGCGGAGGTTGCGGTGAGCCGAGATCACACCATTGCACCCCAGCCTGGGTAACAAGAGTGAAACTCTGTCTCAAAAAAAAAAAAAAAAAAAAGAAAGCAATTAATTACTCTGGTATTACTTTTGTCTTTTGTTGATTTACTTTGCTATCTTTAACAGTGACTGTTGTAAAACTCTAGCAGTGTTTTTGCCACATTGAGATGTTTGTATGGTTTCACCAGCTTCCCCCCAAAGGAATGCACAAATGAACCACCAGTATACTCTGTTATTCTAATTAACACATAGCTCTTTGGCTATGGGGTTCATTAGCACCATTGTTAATCTGTCTTCAGTATGCCATGAACAAACCATAGAAGGGGTTGACATGAACTAGTTATCCCTTTTTGCCTTGTAAGACGTGTGTGGAACAGGTTCATTATTTCTTCCATTTACGTTCTAAATATTAATTTCGTGTTTTTATTCTATTTTGGCTTTTCAGAGTATTGCACACATATTAATATGCTAAATAAACTGAAACCAAGTTTTTAAAATTTGGAAATTCATGTTCAGTGGTTTATTATTCCCATCTTAGCCTGGTGAATATTTGCAGTGGTATCATGGTCACAATGACTATTGAGTGCCTTTAATGCAACTTGCCTTAAACCTCAGAAGCCCTTATGAATTAAGGGAGGCAGTATGGACCCCCTGTTCAAACACAAGATTTGTGTTTAAGGCTTGACTTAGCCTTTTGTTGTTAGTTGTGAGATCTTGAGCAAGTTACTTAACCGCTATCATTCTTTTTTTTCTTTTTTCTTTTTTTTTTTTTTAAACAGATGTTTGCTCTTGTTGCCAAGGCTGGAGTGCAATAGCATGATCTCAGCTCATCGCAACCTCCACCTTTTAGGTTTAAGCAATCTTCCTGCCTCAGCCTCCCACGTAGCTGGGATTTTAGGCATGCACCACTACACCTGGCTAATTTTGTAGTTTTAGTAGAGGCGAGGTTTATCCTTGTTGGTCAGGCTGGTCTCAAACTCCCGACCTCAGGTGATCTGCCCACCTCAGCCTCCCAAAGTGCTGGGATTACAGGCATGAGCCACCTTGCTTGGCAACCTCTCTCATTCTTAATGTGGGAATTATAACAATACCTATAGAATTGTGAGAATCAAATGAGATCCTCTATGTTAAATGCTTATCATAATATATTTTGGATACAATATAAATAGTAACTTACACGTTTTTATCTGCTAACTGCAGCCCATTAAGTGAGTTGATTAATTTAGCCGTCATTGAACAAGCATTTACTGCATGATTGTACAGACTGTACTGCACGATTGCTTTGACTGTACAGCAGAAGGTTCTGGGCCCAAAAATTGATGCATGAAAAACACTTCTTTTCAGTCCCTTAATATGGGTAATGATACCTACTCCTGGGATAGTTATGAGCATCAAGTTTAATAAGAAACTCTCTATTTAAAGTTCTTACTGTAGTGTCTGATACAGAGTAGACTCTCAAAAAATTATGGCTGCAATAAATAATAACAGTAATGGTAGAAAAAGATGAGAACATGATTGAAGACATACACATTTCCTGCTTTCAAAGTGAGATAAGAATGTGAGTAAATCATAGCAATTCAGCATACTTGTAGTATGCCGTAAAGAGATGAGTAGAGTTGACAGCTGGCTTGCAGGGACATTGCAGGCTTCAGGGGAAGCAGACTCTTGCCTGAGTAGAGAGGTGCCATGTGGACAGGCAGGTGGCAGCTTTTCCTACCGATGAGTTACAGGTGAGAACAGATGAAGCGGCCTAGCCAGCCGGGCACAATGACTCACGCCTGTAATCCCAGCACTTCGGGAGGCTGAGGCATGCAGATGAGGAGGTCAGGAGATGGAGCCCATCCTGGCTAACATGGTGAAAGCCCATAAAATACCAAAAAAAAAAAAAAAAAAAAAAAATCAGCTGGACTTGGTGGCGCATGCCTGTAGTCCCAGCTACACAGGAGGCTGAGCCAGGGGCATTGCTTGTACCTGGGAGGCGGAGGTTGCAGCGAGCCGAGATCTTGCCACTGCACTCCAGCCTGGCAACAGAGCAAGACTCCATCTCAAAAAAAAAAAAGAAAAAAGGAGCAGCAGCAGCAGCCTAGGGAGGAGTGAGATTGTGAAGGGCACTGGGATGTTGTGGGGACTTGGACTGGGGTCTCTACACAGTGGGGAACTGCTCCATTGGCCAGGTGGGATTAGATTAGAGGATTGTAAGACCGGAGGCAAGGAGATCAGTGAGAAGATTCTAGCAAAATCCAGGGGAGTGAGAAGAGCTTGGATTAAGGCAGTGGCAGTGGGAATGGAAAGGAAGCTAAAGATAAAAACATATTTAAAGTATTTAAGATGGTTCATTTACAAATTAAATATTAGAAGTCTAGGATGGCTGTTAGGCCTATGGCATGGTCTGGGGTAATATTAAGGCCATTATCTATCATAGGAATCAGGGACAGATGGAGCTATGTGTTAAGGAGTTGGATATAGGAACCATGTGACTGGAAATCAGCGAGGGATCTCAGAGTAGGAGACATGGGAATCACCACCACTAGCTTCTGGAAAATCATCCAGGAAGGGATGGGAGGGAAAAAGCCACGAATAGAACCATAAAGGTACAGATATGAAGGGTATTTAAGCAGTAGGCAGATGAAGAAGCAGGGAGGAAAATTGGGAAGGGCTGGAAAGAGAAGCAGGAGGAAAAAGAAGACCTATATGATAGGGAAGCCGGGTGTCTCAGGAACATGATGACTGGGTTCAGTGGCTCATGCCTGAAATCCTGGCACTTTGGGAGCCAAGGGCGGGAGGATGGCTTGAGGCCAGAGTTTGAGACCAGACTGGGCAGCATAGTGAGACCCCATCTCTACAAAATAATTTTTAAAAAATTAGCCGACTGGTTATAGTGAGGTATGCACCTGTAGTGCCAGTTACTTGGAAGACTGAGGCAGAAGGATCATTTGAGCCCAGGAGTTCGATGCTGCAGTGAGCTATGATCATGCCACTTCATTCCAGCCTGGGTGACAGAGCAAGACCTTGTCTCAAAAGAAAAAGAAAGAACATGGGAATGGGTTATGCTACACATAGATTAAGTGGGAAGAGGCCTAAACAGTGCTCATTGATTTTGCCTATGTAAGGGTCACTGGAGACAGTGGCCCACCTGATTTTGAGGAGGCGGTGAAGTCAGGAAGCTAAGTGAAGTTGAAAATAAGTGATAGGCAAGGAAAGGAGAGCTAAGGCATAAAAAACAACTCTAGAGAAGATTGGTTATTAAAGGAAACTCCAGTTTATAACTCAAGGAACCTGCTGGACTGAAGGAAGCCTTTGTAGGACAGTAGAGTCTACCATACTTTTATAGCTGGAGTGGGAATATTAGAGAGTGGTGGGTTCAAAACACAGACAAAAGGGGGCAAAAGTGGTCCCTGAGGAAAGAGAAGGGGGTGGGACCCTGAGTAGAGAGAACAAAGTCTTCCTTTAGACCTAAGTGAGCAACATTAGGGCAGGTGCTCCTAGGAAGCTGAGAGGGTTAACATCTGAGAGCTTCCATTTTGCCTTGGAAGTAGAAGAGAAGGGCATTAGTTGAGAGGAGGGCAATGGAGCTGAGTCTCTGCCAGCTTGAGAATGATGGAGAGCTGGGCTAGTCAAGAAGGGGAGTTGAAAAGGGGCCGAGGAAGAATGGGAGACTGTTTAATAGCAAAGAGGCACAGCTAAAATTCAGCTTTACAGGGACTCCAGGATGCATAGTTGTGGGATCTTCTCCAGCCCACTCAGCAGCTAGCGGGTAGGTGCTTTCATTCATTCAATCCACGTTTGAGCACTCAGCATGTGTGAGGCACTGTTTGCCTCCTTCCCCCTTAGGCTTCAGCCATCCTGAACCTTCATCATTCTCTCAATGGGCCATGCTTGCCTTTGCCTTTGGGATTTTGTACGTGCTGCCCCCTTTGCCTGTAATACTATTTCTTGGCTCACTTTTCAGCCTTATCTTCCCTTTTGCCAGAGTAACTCACAATTTGTGTCTCAACTGAATGGCCCTCTCTTTTTAGAAGACTTTGCTAACTGTTATTCCATCTTGGCACTGATATGCAATGGGGGCCCTGCTCATAGTCAGCAGACACTGCTTATCTCTGTTCTAATATTTATCAAAGCCTAAAATTGCTTGAGTACTTGTCTGTCTTCCAGACTGAACTGTAAATCCCTTATGGACAGGCACCATAGCTGTTCACTTATTCACCATGTCTTATCCACTAAGCCAAGCTGCATGTGCTAGGAACTCTATATAGACTTTTCTCCCCCTGATGAATGATGAACATGACACAGTCCTGCCTCAATAAAGCAGTTGATTGTGAACTTGATTCAGATTTGTATATGGATGGGTAGCTGCAACCAGGGGGGACCAGGATCAGAGACTTGAAGATAGAGAGAAATTGAAATTGCCCATGGGGCCAGGTGCGGTGGCTCATGCCTGTAGTCTCAGCACTTTGGGAGGTGAAAGTAGGCTGATTGCTTGAGTCCGGGAGTTTGAGACCAGCCTGGGCAACATGGTGAAACTCCACCTCTATTAAAAAATATAAAAATTAGCCAGGCATGGTAGCACATGCCTATAGTCCCATCTATTTTGGAGGCTGAGGTGGGAGGATGGCTTAAGCCTGGGAGGTCAAGGCTGCAGCAAGAATACAAGATTTAGAGAAATAATTGGCTTAATTTGATGTAATCATCCTTTGGGGTGTAGGCAAGCAGTTAAACGCAGTGGTTAGGGCAGTTTTGGAGAACTGCCCTGGGATTGGACAGATTGGGATTTTCATTCCGATGAAAATCTGAAACTGAGTTTCTTTTGGAGGATCTGCCTTTAGGCAGATAAGGGGAGTTCAGAAAGAGATTCTTTTGAGACAGAATCTCACTCTGTTGCCCAGGCTAGAGGGCAGTGGTGAGATTCTGTCACATACTATCTGTTTGTTTCAGGTGAGAACTTCCAAACCTTAGTTTTTCAGTCTGTAAGGTGGAGATAAGAGTACCTATCTTAGTGCTGTCCAGAGGATTCAATGAGTTAATCTATTGAGAGCTCTTAGCACAGTGTTTAGATTAGAGAAGCACTCAATCAATACCACCACTGACACTGCTGCTTCTGCTGCTACAATATTCACTCAACTTTGAATGTCCAACACAAATGACCACCTGAAAAAAACAGTGGCAATGAAAACATTGATTTGGCACATAGTTCTTTTATTTTATTTTTTGAGATGGAGTTTCACTCTTGTTGCCTGGGCCGGAGTGCAGTGGCACGATCTCAGCTCACTGCAACCTCCGCCTCCCGGGTTCAAGCGATTCTACTGCCTCAACCTCTGAGTAGATGGGACTACAGGTACATGCCACTAAACCCAGCTAATTTTTGTATTTTTAGTAGAGACAGGGTTTCACCATATTGGCCACAATGTTCTTGATCTCTTGACCTTGTGATCTGCCCACCTTGGCCTCCCAAAGTGCTGGATTACAGGCGTGAGCCACTGTGCCCAGCCAGCAGATAGTTATTTAATTATATGTAATACATGTATGTTATCAACACTGAAGTTTTGGGGGGGGATATTGGTAAATTTTGGAGGGCTCAGCTCTTGGGTATAAAATATACTAAGTGCTGCATATGACAAGGTAGATTGTTTCTTTTCTAATGAGAGTCTTTTCTTTGTCTACCTTTCTGACTTTTTTTTGCAGAAGGAATTTGATGGGGTCCTGAGAGAGGAGGCCGTGGCTGAAGCACTCCATCAGTTGGGGCGCTCAGGGTCTGGGACTGAACAAGTCTACCTCAATCTGACTTTATCAGTGAGTATGCCAAAATCTCCATTGGCTGCCTGCAGCTTGACATTGGCTCGACCATATTTATTTTCTTCAGTACTCATAGCTTCTGTGGTGGCAGCAAATCTTGGAGCCTTGCATTTGATAGAGACTGGTGATGAGAGATATTTATGTAAATATTAGACTTCAAAGTGCCCTGACCCATCCAGTAATCAGCCCCCCCGAATTTCTTAGTTTTCATTCTCTTCACACTCTATTTCTTTCATCTTAAGTAGTCTATATTATAGTAATCAATGCTTTCTTTCCAGGAGGTTGAATTTGATTCTGTAAAACCAATCAAAGGCTCTTTAAGAATTTTCTCTCTGATCAGTGGAAGCAGCACTAAACTTTACATCTGAATCCAAGGGTACACAGTATTTTGATATTGACTTTCCCCACTAAGTATGTCAAGAAATAAGAGGCTTTGAGCTATATCTTACTTTCCACAAGATACCTATCATTAAAGAAAAGAATCCATTATTATTCATCAGTTTTTAAGATTTCAGTACGTGTCATAGAGTAGCACAACATCTTGGCTTCAATTTTATCAGAAGAGAGGCTGTAAGAGCAAACTACTGGGAATACTTGCTTCTTTCCTCATTTTGTTTCTCTGTGGTCTTAGGAAAACAATTTAAGTCATTTTGCCTCCATTAAAGAAATATTCATTGGAGATCCACAAAGTAAATTTAGGTACATATGAGAAAAAAAAAGCGCATTGAAATTTTACCATGGCACCGTGATTTGGCAAAAGGGTATATAATTCACTGGAAGCCTGCTCTGTCTTGGATTTGAATGAGAAGGCTACACAAGAAATGTTAAGCTCTTTTCACCTTTGCTAGCTCCATGGCATGTCCTTCAAGGCCAGCATATTAAAACTGTAATCTTTTTTCTATTTTCACTTTATAACGTTTTATGGATGACTCAGCCAGTCAGGCAATAACGTACAGGGAGCACCATGTATGCACTGCACCATGTTCGATGCTGGAATATGGGATATAATTTCAGCAGCCAATGCGTCCCCACACAAGTCCCTTTCAATAAATATTCTACTTATGTAGGTAGGGCTATGCCTTAAATTGATCTACCCCAAACAGCAATCCTTTAAATCTTATTTCAGCTGGATGGACTGAAGCTTAATTTATTTTGCCACTGACCTCCTTACATTTCAGATATTACATGTTGAATTACTTTGCCTTAATAACCTGTCTTACTGAATACACTTTCTTAGGGTTGCCCGGTTTGGTGATTTTTTTTCTTTATGTCTTACTTATGTTACTTGTTATTTTTTTTCCACTTTTTCTTATTACTTGTGTACATATCTTCTCTCCTGCCAAAGTCATAAGTTTCTTAAGGGCATAATATAGCTCTCTTCCATCGTTGTATTTCTCGTCATTCCAAGCACAATGCTTTGTACACAGTATTCAGTAAGTAATTATTTATTATTACTGTTCTAGCGGCTTTCATTAAACAATCACCTTTATTCTATATGAGAATGTGCTTATAATGACTCCATTGGTTCGCTTTATTCTGACTCTGACATCACGACACAAAACAGTCAAAGACATCTTTGTTCCACGAAAACCAAATTCCCATCAACCTCACCTGAAGCTCACTGGAATCAAGATTTCCTGGAAAGAATTTTGGACAAGGATTCAAAAGACTTAGACACTGCTTCTCTATCACTAACTTGCTATGTGATTTCAGGCAATTAACATACCTCTCTGTACTCATACTCCTCCTCTCTCAATTGGCAATAAGCTGTCCTACAGATTTCACAGGTGTGTTTGATCAGATGAGACTCTTGCGAAAGAGCTTTGAAAATGAACCCTGTGAAGGCATAGGTAGTATTGTTATTAATGATCTCCTGATGAGGTGTGAACACTCTTTAAAACTTTATTTAATTCTAGGCATTTTTTTTCTTTTTTTTCCTACTAGATAAAGGACTTGTCTTTATTGCTATTGTGTAATTTAAAACAAAAACAACTCTTTTCTAACATCTCCAGGAACACTGCTTTAAATTGGCCTTTGATGTTGTATTTGTTTTTGCTAGCAACACTAATTTCCTAAGCTATTATTTTCTTCAAAGGAAGCCCTTGTTTTTTTGAGATCCTATTAGTAGCAGGCTTCAGATTTTGTTCTCTCACTTCTATATTTGTGAAAGAAATTCTGGATTTCTCTCCATCAACAGTTATTGCAAGAAGGCTGAGTAGTAACCTGTCAAAGCAACATTAAAGTCTTTTACCTTTTGTTTTCTCAGGGTTGTAATTTAATTGATGTTAGCATTCTCTGTGGATATGTTCACCTACAGAAGTTGGATCTTTCAGCAAATAAAATTGAAGGTATGTAATTGTCATTCTAGATTGATCACTGAATTATCTGAAAATTTAAATGTTGACATATGTAATATGGTTTGACAATACCAAACTTGATATAAGTAATTTGTATATCAATTTACATATTATTTCTTTGTTTTCCATGCAAAAAAGGCACCGATAACTGATCAGAGAGAAAAAGGCACAGATCTGCAATATTATAATGTCGCTGAAATGCAGTCAATGATATTTAAGAGCATGAGATGTAATGTTGGCTTTATTTTTTCCTTTTAAGAGATCGATCATTCCTTCTTCAATATTCCCTGAATATTTAATGATTTCTTTTCCTCTGCTAGTTACTCAGTATAGATGAATTAGTCTGCTTTTTTCTTTAATAGATTTTCTTTATTTTGCTTTTGCATTTTATTACATTCTTTATTTTGCATTTTTAAAATCTTATTTAAATTTTTAATTAAAAAAAATTTTTTTTGAGACAGAGGCTCACTCTGTCACCCAGGCTGGAGTGCAGTGGCACAATCATAGCCCACTGCAATCTCCACCTCCCAGGTTCAGGTGATTCTCTTGCCTCAGCCTCTGGAGTAGCTGAGATTTCAAGTGCACACCACCACACCTGGCTAATTTTTGTATTTTTAATAGAGACAGGGTTTTGCCATGTTGGCCAGGCTGGTCTTGAACTCCTGACCTCAAGTGATCTGCCTGCCCCAGCCTCCCAAAGTGCTGGGATTACAGGGATGAGCCACATCGCCCAGCCATCTTATTTTATTTTTGAGACAGGGTCTTGCTCCGTCACTGAGACTGGAGTGCAGTGGTCTGATCATGGCTCACCGCAGCCTTGACATCCTGGGCTCAATCGATTCTCCCACCTCAGCCTCCTGAGTAGCTAGGACTACAGACATGCCACCATGCCTAATTTTTTATATTTATTGTAGACATGGGGTTTCGCCATGTTGCCCAGGCTGGTCTTGAACTCCTGGGCTCAAGCGATCTGCCTGCCTTGGCCTCCCAAAGTGCTGAGATTACAGGTGTGAGCCACTGTGCCCGGGCCTACATTTTGCATTTTAAATCTGTTAGCTCTTTTGTCCTTGTTATTGAGCACCAGGGATTCACAAATACATATTTTCCCCTCTTTTTTTGCTGTCTTTATTTAGTTGATCCTTTCAACTCTAACTCCACCATTTGTAGTTCGATGTAATATATTTGTTATGACACCTTGTTCACATTTAATGAAATTAGTCCTACCATTGTCAAATTTTCTTCAAAGCTTGATCCTTGTTTCTAATTTTCTGATCTTATTTGAAGTTGACAGTGTACAGTTTTTTTCTTTAAATTTCTAAGGAAGTAAGCAAATCATTACTTCTGACCTGCTTTCTTCACCGATAATCTTTCTGCTTGCTTCTTTTGCCTGCCTTTTTTATGACATATAAATGTTGCTGATATGTCTTCTCTGATTTTGTTTTTCCCCCTCTTCTAAGACTCTAATAAAGTCCACTTTCTAATGATTAAGAAATATTCTAGCCCGTTTTCATTCTTATTTTAAGAATGCATTTTGCTACAGTTTTTGAAATTAATTTCTAGTTTTCTAAAGCTTTATTATGGAAATTACAAATATGTACACAAATAGAATATTGGAATGAATGTTTGGGTTCAACAATGATCACCCCATCTATACCTCCTCCCTGCCCCCCTTCCCCAGGGTTATTTTAAAGAAAATCTCAGATGATTATCATCGGAAGGCCTTTTCTAGCGTTTCTGGCAGGATCACTTGGCCTACTCCACACCTCTGAGGTTGTTTTCATGGCTGGGTAGGAAATTGCTGAAAGGTAGGAGGCCTTGCCAATGCTCAGTGCTGACAACAAATGGGAGCAGGGAGCCCACAGTTGTGCTCCAAGCGCTCCTCTTCAGCCAGACCAGTCCTCATTAACCTTGGACAACGCATTTCGTTAGTTCATCAATTATTGAAAACCTCCTGTGTGTAAGGTACAGCATATTTTTCTTTTTGGGATGACAGCCTCACTGGTATCCTGCTGTAGGCCAAACTTCAGACTGTATCCGGATCACCTGGGGTTCCTGATAATACAGATTTCTGGGCCCCACTCTTGGGGTTTCTGATTCGGTAGGTTTGGGGAGGGGCCTGGAAATTTGCATTTCAAATAAGCTCCTGGACGAGGCTGATGGCGCTGGTCCCAGACCACACGCCGAGAACCAGAGTTGGAGACACGAGGAGCTCCTGCCCTCTTGTGGGCAAGGTGGTCACTACACTGATGGGGACAACAGGCCAGCTCAAGTCAAAGGTCCCAGGAAGTTTTCCGTGTCTTGATATGAAAACACTGGTTATCTACAGTATATGAAATCACCGTCTCTTTGTCTCTAGCCAAGCACTAGCTGCTGATTCTGCTTCAAGAAGGATCTCCATTTACCTGCCCACAGAAAGATCATCTTTCAGGAGGGTCTGGGGGTCCCATGGAAATTAGAGTTAAGACCGCTACTGGCAGACATGTAGCTGAGCTCAGCGTGGACAAATAGATACCAATTGGAAAGCAGTTACAGTTTCTCCTTAGGTTTCCTCAAAGAGTTCTTCCTGGCTTTTCTGATTCATTTCCACCAAAGTGTTAATGTCTCAAAGTATTGTCTCTCCTAGAACTATTTACGTTTAGTAAGGAAGGGCCTGGTTTCGTCCAGAGAAATAACATAGAAATTGGAGGGAAATTTCTGGCTTCAGTGACTCTTGAGAAGGGAAGATACCAGGAGGCCCCTTATACAGCGTGTCCCACCCACCTCAGGGCAGGGCTCCAGCTGCTGCAACCTGGCTTCCTTCCCCAGGTCTGCCTGTGTCTGTGCCACCTGGAGAAAGGTAGATGCACTTTGCTTGGCTTTGGGTGAGGAGGCTCCATTCTCTCTCTAGGGGCCATCCCCAGGGGGCTGTAATAGCACATACTATGATCTAGAATGAGGAGAGAGGGAAATGCTAGTATTGTTGCCATTTTCAAGTGGAGAAAGGACTTACTGGTAGAGACCAGGGCTATATAACCCCTCCCGATTCTGCCACCTCTATGTCTGCTATAAAGTCACAAAGAAAGGTAAAACAATAGTTCATTTTTAAAAATCTTTTATATGTAATTTCATTAGCGGTATCCTTTATTAGCACAGTAGTCCTTTACTTAGTGTTCAGGATTCAAAGTCTGTGCTTGGGATAAATGCAAAACTCAGATGTATGTTTGATCCAATCCGGAGTCAAAAGCAAGTAACAGCAATGAGTTACGTCACTTCAGATACTTAATGCGACCTAGCGCTAAGTCCAACTGAAACAAAATTTAATTTGCAACAAAGAGAGTTTCCTAATTGTGGCATTTCCACTCTATGAAAAGATCTAATTTAGTTATTTAGGGGCTAATTATCAAGAGGATTATCTAAGGCTTTTGCTTCTCATCCTTTTCTCAAAGGCTGGCAAGTTCTGTAGCATTTCATTGTTAGCGGGAGAGTGAGCATACACATGGAAGAGGCCGCAGGCACTGGTTACTTGGCTGTCCCCAAAATAGGGGAGGCAGCTTGGCCACCCCACTGGGGAAGAGGATTAAATCATCAACTCATCGAGAGTTTTCCACATTTTTTTGTATGTTTCACATACTCCTGATATTCTTTCTTTCACTCATATGGAATAATTAAGATGTCCTTGCAACTATTATAATTTAAAAATATTCTGAGGTCATGTATGCTGTTTTTAGTGCCTTTGTCTTGTTATTTTCCTGGCTCACCTTATTCTGTATCTATTTCCCCCCAGATTTATCTTGTGTGAGTTGTATGCCTTATCTCCTAGAACTTAATGCTTCTCAAAATAATTTGACTACATTCTTCAATTTCAAGCCACCCAAAAACCTCAAGGTAGACTTTATGAATACATTAATTATACATGTTAAGGGGTTTGCAAAAATGAATTAAATGAGCAAAATAGCACCCAAATAGAGAATCCAGGGAGAATAAGATACAGAGGTAAGTAATGTGAGTATCAGAAATGAAATAAAAAAGAAGGTTTGCATATCATTTATTTTGGAAAAGGAAGATGGTCTGTCAATGGATAGGATTTTAGGAAGCTTTGTTCAAACCTAGTGTTCAAACCAAAGAACTTTGCTCTGGTCTTCTCTTTCCTTCATTTGAACAGTAGTTATTATTGCATTTTTTTTGTTAGTTATAGCAGAATACCTTTTTTTTTTGGAGACGGAGTTTCGTTCTTGTTGCCCAGGTTAGAGTGCAGTGGCTTGATCCCCACTCACTGCAACCTCCACCTCCTGGGTTCAAGCAATTCTCTTGCCTTAGCCTCCCGAGTAGCTGGGATTACAGGCGCCCACCACCATGCCCGGCTATTTTTTTTTTTTTTGGAATTTTTAGTAGAGATGGGGTTTTGCCATGTTGGCCAGGCTGGTCTCAAGCTCCTAGCCTCAAGTGATCCTCCTGCCTCAGCCTCCCAAAGTGCTGGGATTACAAGCATGAGCCACTGCACCTGGCAACAGAACAATTTTTAAAAACTATTACTTGGTACATTTTATTTATTTAAAGAAATGCATTTATTGTGTATATTTGAAATGTACAGCATGATGTTATGGGACATAGAGCAGAAACACTTTATCTGAAAAATTTCGTATCTGAATAATCTGTAAAAATGTCCTAGGCTCAAAGTTTGCCCTTTTATTTATCCAACTTTATTTTTTAAGAAAATAATGTTTTCAGATCTCCACTCCTTCTCTGCACTTGGTTTTGCATTTCTGAAGCAGAAATAAACTACCTGTGAACAGTTGTGGATGGCATAGTTCGCCATGTGCTAGAGCAGTCTCTTGCTTAAATACATGCCCAGATCACCTGTAGTTCTTGAGAAAAGGGAATTCTGATCTAATGGATCTGGGGTGGGGCTTGAGCCTGTGATTGCTAAACACCTTCCAGATGACGTCATGCCACTGATCCATGGGTCATACTTAAGTAGCGAGGTCATAGAGAAGTGATTCCCACACTTTTCTGCACATTGGTATCACCTGGGAGAGTTTTCCTACTGATGCCCAAATCCCACTACAAGAGATTCTGATTTAAATAGGCCAAGGTAAAGAGGTAAGGCTTGGGTGTTGGACTTTTGTTTTTCTTTTTTTGGAGACAGGCTGGAGGGCCGGAGTGCAGTGGCGCAATCTTGTCTCACCACAACCTCAGCTTCTTGGGCTCAAGCGATCCTCTCACCTCAGCCTGAGTAGCTGGGACTTCAGGCACATGCCAAAACACTTGGCTAATTTTTTTGGTATTTTTTTTTTGTAGAGATGGGATTTCACCATGTAGCCCAGGCTGGTCTTGAACTCCTGGACTCATATGATCCACCTGCCTCAGCCTCCCAAAGTGCTAAGACTACAGGTGTGAGCCTCCACAACTGTCCCAGACTTTTTTTTTTTTTTTTTTTGAGACGGAGTTTCACTGTTGTTACCCAGACTGGAGTGCAATGGCACGCTCTCAGCTCACCGCAACCTCTGCCTTCTGGGTTCAAGCAATTCTCCTGCCTCAGCCTCCCGAGTAGCTGGGACTACAGGCACGCACCACCATGCCCAGCTAATTTTAGTATGTTTTTTTTAGTAGAGACAGGGTTTCACCTTGTTGACCAGGATGGTCTCGATCTCTTGACCTCGTGATCCACCCACCTCAGCCTCCCAAAGTGTTGGGATTATAGGTGTGAGCCATTGCGCCCTGCCATGTCCCAGACTTTTTAAGAGACCATCAGGTGGATCTAATATGCTAACAAATTTAGAAACAATCACCCTGGGGTTTGTGATCAGTGTTGTTGTATTGGACTCAAAAATTAAAAGTTATTTTAAGAAATGGACATCAACTATTCAAAATTCAAAATATTCTATGGAGATTTGCACAAAGATGAAAATCTGTTTGAAGTCAAGAAACAGACATTCCCTTATACTGATGAGAGACCTTAATTTTCAATTTTTCTTCTATTTTGTATCATTCCGTTTTTATCAATAGTGCATTTTTTTTCACTTTGAAATTATAGTTTTTGCCAGGGTGACTTTCCTTTGTGCAAATAAGCCGCACTAGGTGCCTATAGTACTCAGTGTGGGGCGGCATGGTCTTGAGGTTATCAGGAATTGAATTTGCAGAGCTGTTTTCATTCTCCTTTTGCTGTTTCATTCGCCTTGCCTGAAGCCACAGGCCAATCATTCATGGTAACAGCAAGACCCCTACCCCAGGAAAAACTTTTTTGGAGTTTCTCCCTTTCACTTCCCTTCCTTGCACTGTCACAGAAAGACCCCACAAATGAACAAAAACAAATCATAGACCCCATCTGTAAAGTTCTGAGCTCCCGGAGAATTACAAACAAATACATTGGTCATTTTAGAGAAGTCTGAACCAAGTGCCAGACTGCACCCCTGGGTGTTGCAAGCCACTGTGAGCTCTGTGTAGACCAGGGAAGGAATGATGGCGGCCTCCAGGTGTTTGTTTTCTTCTTCTTCTTTTTTTTTATGCAGTCTCACTCTTGCTGCCCAGGCAGGAGTGAAATGGCGAGATCTTGGCTCACTGCAACCTCTGCCTCCCAGGTTCAAGCAATTCTGCCTCAGCCTCTAGAGTAGCTGGGATTATAGGCATGAGCCCACTACAGCTGGCTAATTTTGCATTTTTAGTAGAGACAGGGTTTCAGCATGCTGGCCAGGCTGGTCTTGAACTCCTGACCTCAGGTGATCCACCACCCTTGGCCTGCCAAAGTGGTGGGATTACTGGCGTGAGCCGCCGCACCTGGCCTCAGGTGTTTTCAATGTATTATTTAATCCTCCCAATAAAGCTGTGAGGCAGGCGATACTGTCCTGATACTGAAGCATGAAAGGTTAAGTAACTAACTTCACCTTTGCTGGGAAGTAGCAGAACTGGGATTGAACCCACTGTCTGAGACCCCATAGCCCACATCTTTCCAGTAAGTCAGGCTCGTGTACTATGCCCCACCCTCTTGAGAAGCTCCATTTCCTTTTCATTTAATATCTGTCAGTCTTGTACCACCAACCAGAGAGAACATGCATTTCCTAGAGCAGGGACTTGTACGTATACTCTTCTTTGTATTTATTAGAATGCTTTTGCTCTTACTAGGTCAAAAATGTTAATTTGATTTGATGGCTACTTTTTCAAGCTCTAGGTTCTAATGGGAGTCTGAACAGGGGCACAAACACCTTTACGGTGTCTTACAAAACCTGGTTGGGTGCAGTGACTCAACCCAGCACTTTGGGAGGCTGATGTGGGTGGATCACTTGAGGTCAGGGGTTCGAGACCAGCCATGGTCAACATGGCAAAACCCTGTCTCTACTAAAAATACAAACTTTAGCCTGGCATGGTGGTGCGAGCCTATAGTCCCAGCTACTTGGGAGGCTGAGGCAGGAGAATCACTTGAACTGGAAGGTGGAGGTTGCAGTGGGCCAAGAGCGAGCCACTGTACTCCAACCTGGGCAACAGAGTGAGACTCCATCTAAAAAAAAAAAAAGGAAAGAAACCTAATACCATAGCTACATAGAGAGCATGGTATTGACATTTGCCCTGACTGAGATATAATTATACAGATGTCATGCTATGACACCAGAATGAAAGGTGTTGATGAAAAAGTGTCAACGATAAGTAAGCCCATAAGTTTATTTGTAGTTCATTATTATTCTATAGAAGAAAAAGATGACTGTTAAACTCCATTACATCTGCCAAACTGGCCTATTCCATAGTATGAATTTTACATAGCTGCCATGTATATATGTATACATTTGGTGTTGTGATTTTTTAAATAACACTTTTATTTGCACATTTCTGTTTCTTCATATGGTTTACTGATATTTTACTAAGTAGTTCTGTTGCTTGCTATGTTGTGATTGACTTCATCAGTTTTCTACTCTTGCCACTTGAGTTGTTTCTAAATTAGTTTTTAGTATTTACTATATAAAGTTTCTAGTACTTAAAGGGTTTAGTATTTAATATGTTGCTAGAATAATCTCAATAAATTTGGGGGATGAAATTACTATTTTAAAGGTCATGGAAAAATAAGAATAGTGCTTATTATATAATTCTTGTTGGTTATTATGTATTCAGAAAATTATGCATGCAGTGGTTCCAAAACATGAGTTTTTCTTCCCTTAAAAAAATTTTAAATCTTTTACCGTAGGTGAATAAAGTTATTTAATATTGTCTTTTAGTCTTATATGTTTGGCTGGGAACAACAGATGTTGCTGAAAATGCTTTCCTACAGTAGTCAATTTTGAGAAAGAAGGTGAGGTTGAAGAGGCATTACCTGGAGAGGAATAAGAAAGACTATTCTAGCATTTGGAGAGTAGCATGAGAAAAGGTGAAGGAATGAGAAACAAGCTATGCACAGAAATGAAGTGAATACAGTTTACTGGGCAGTAGACAAAATGAAATGGTTGTAGGTAAGGGTGAAATTCAGGTAAATCCTGAAAGAAGACCAAGAATGCTTAAAATAGATGCTAAAAGTGGAGAGCATGGCTGCAGGAATTGAAAGTATTTAGGTTATTGGGAGGTTTCTGTGCACCACGATGAAGAGGCCTTCTCGTATCCCTGAAAGTGAACAGAAAAAGATCCCAGTTAGAAGATGATTAAAGATAGATGACTCTTTTAGCCTTAGTGTACTTTCAGTAATGAATTCTACCTCTGCAGTCAGAAATGCCTTCTTCTTATGTAGTTAATTATTGTAGTAAATATGAAAAATGAGCTATTAATATAACATCTTCTTCTCTTTTTCTTGCCAGAAGGTGGATTTTTCCCACAACCAAATTTCTGAAATTTGTGATTTGTCAGCGTATCATGCTCTCACTAAACTAACTTTGGATGGTATCCTTTGAAAAGTAAAGGGGAAAAATTTAAAAATAATATAAGAATTAAAGGCTATATATTCAAGAATTGTGCTAGATTACATGGACTAGTACCAGATAAGCAATTTAATAGAAATGTGACTCATTTAAATGACTATGAATTGATATTCACAAAATAAGGATAGATATTTTATTTAACAAGAAATGAAACTGTGAGTCAAAGCTTGCTGAGAGTATCTTACCCCTGAAAAGCCAAGTAAGATAGTCATTCTTCTGATAAATATAGGCTTATTCTTATTCTAGAACCAGAGAAGAAGTTATGTTTTAATTAACTCCTTTCTCAGTCGGGTGCATTGGCTCACACCTAGCACTTGGGGATGCTAAAGCAGGTGGATCTCCTGTGGTCAGGAGTTCAAGACCAGCCTGGCCAACATGGAAAAATCCCTGCCTCTACTAAAAATACAAAAGTTAGCCAGGTGTGGTGGGGCATGCGTGTAATCCCAGTTACTTGGGAGGCTGAGGCACAAGAACCACTTGAACCTGGGAGGCAGAGGTTGTAGTGAACCAAGATTGTACCCCTGCATGTCAGCCTGGGTAATAGAGTGAGACTCTGTCTCAACAAAAATTAAAAAATTAACTTCTTTCTTCAAATTTACTGAAACTTGTGTCCTATCATATAAATTCAGCATTTGAAAATCTAGATATGGTCATAAGGAAAATTAGTGATTATTTATTTTACAAAAGAGTTCATGCAAAGTTCCCTTTAAATAGTAAGCCTTTCTAGTGTATTTTAAATGGCTTTCATTAAAAAACAAACAACTTTTGATTTGATTTGCAACATACCTGTTTCATGAGCCAGGCTCCCATGCAAGCAAAGCACCTACTTTAAGTCAGGGAGCTCCAGCTTCTAGAGCCTAAGGGGCTAATTGGAGATCTGTGTGTTTAATGAGCTTGAGTCTCTTCTTCACACCAGAGACTGATGATTTTTGGGTGGTGGGGAGCCAGTACCTTCTCTTTCTCAGTAAGTATCTTTCTATTCACCTGAGGATTTGGGGGCCATAATGGAGAATGAACTGATTGCTTTGGGTGCCTCATTCAGGGATGTGATGGCAGCTAGTACACACTACATTTGTGATAAGGCTGAGACGAGGGACCGCAGAAGGTACATTTTCTTGAAGACATATTTTGTAAAAGGAAAATCCTTTATTCATATATGATGGAAAGCTTAGAACATAGCACCACTCCCTTTAGAACCTGTGTGTGAAAACAAGCAATTAGTGGACATTTAGATGGTGCTTAAATGAGCAAGTTTTCCTGATTATAGCCTAGCAGAGAAATCAGAAAGTGACCAAAATAACATGTTTTGATGGCAAACTAAAAGCATACACATTAGCAGCATCTCTCTGTAGAACCTTCACTTCATGCTTAACTATCATGTATTTTGAGTTTGCAAAGAGATAGCCTGACAGTCCAGAAGCTATCTGGCTCAGACATCTATTTATCTCAGGCTATGTAAGTGCTACACAGGAAGACCACAGCAGGAGCATTGTCTGGAACTTCATAGAAATGCAGATTCTCGGGTTTCATTGCAGACCTAAGAAATCAGAATCTGCTTTCAATAAGACCCCCCCAAAGCAATTTGAGTGCACATTAAAGCTTAAGAAACACTGGTTGGTCTAGAAGTAAGCAGCCCCTGAACTCCTGCAAGCCAGAAAGCAGCAGTTAGGGTACCCCGAATGAGGATGCTGACATGACAGTCTGGAGTTTGTTATGGAGATCTCTTGTCTCCCAGAAAAACATTCTATGTTTTGACATGGAATTGCCAAAGAAAACAACCCCACGGTATTTTGGACTCAAAATACAGTTGAAAACATTTCTATCATGAGAGTCTTAATTTCTATATACATTTAGCTTTCCATGTAAAAACTAAAGTATTATGATTTTGTAAATGTCAGATATCACGAAGAAAGGAAATAGGATTGTTTTTCTTGACATTAGATGTAGCAATTGAGTCTTATCACTAAAGTATAAAAAGCTGTAATTATTACATCAAAACCAATTGAAGTTCACAACATGGGCATATACTTAGAGTGTATAACATGGTACCATTTCTCACCTGTGTTTTAAAAAATGCAAAAACAAACTGTCCTTCGTTAACTATTAATGAAATAAACTACTTAGATCTCTTACCGTTTTGAAAAGATAGTAGGCTAGTTTTGAAACAGCATGAGATATACTTCTTTCTCTTTTGTTTAAGTTTATCATATTGTGCATGATACAGGTAGTGAAATTTTACAAGTTTTTCTGGACAGCAGAAAGCAAAAATATATCTGTGATGATTATAAAGTAATCTCTTGAGGAGAAGAAAAATCACTAGATTATACTGATTTTTAAAAATATTAAAACAGTTTGGTTTAAAAGAGAATTTTAAAACAACTTTTATGCAGTATAGTTGAAAACTTGGATGAAATGCAAAAATTCCTAGAAAAATATGATGCATGAGTTTGGAAATAGAAACCCTGAGTAGTCCTATAACTATAAACGTAATTTACTATACATTAAAATAAGCTAAATTAAAATATTAAAAATCTTCCCACCCAAAAAAAGCCTAGACCCAAAATTTTCAAGAAGAGACCTTCCAATCGTGAACAAATTCTTTTAAACACTAAAAACAAAAGGCATGTTCTCAATTCATTTTAATGAGGTTTCTTTGATATCTAAACCAGCCAAGGAGCAATAAGAGAAAGGATAATGACAGGCTTGTCTCACTCATGATGTAGCTGTAAAAGTCCTAAACAAAATATTAGTAACCGAATCTGATAGTGTATTAAAAAGACCATGTATTAGCACCAAATTAAGTTTTTCTCAGGAATGTATGAATAGTTTAATATTAGAAAATCTATAAACATCATTAACTACATTAATAGATTAAGGGAAATAAACCTTATGATCCAGAGATATAGAAACTCAACAGATATAGACAATTTAATAAAATTCGGCTCTCATTCACAATAAAAACGCTCAGTAGTAGAGAATTTTCACAACTTCATAGAGAATGTCTACAAAAATATTTGAAACACACTTTATCCTAATTGGGGCCATGTTCTAAGCTTTCTCCTTTAAAATGAGGAACAAGTTAGGATGTCTGCCATTGCCTCTTCAACCCATCATTATTTTGGAGGTCTTAGCCAACACCGTAAAACAAGATAAAGAAATTAAAGGTGTAAAAGTTGGTAAGGAGAACATAAAAGTCATTCTTTGCAAATGACATGTTTATCTATAGAGAATATTAAAAACTTGCCATCAACTATTAGAAATAATAGAATTTTGAGAGTTCAACAATGTGACTGGATATGACTTCAATAAACAGAAATCAGTTGCATTTCTCTACACCAGAAACAAGCAATTAGGAAAGAACTTTAAAGGGAAACACCATTTGTAAGAACAACAAAAGCAAACCTTATTAAAGATGAATAAGACCTGTGGTGGTGGTGGGGCGGGGGGCGGGGTGGGCAGCGGGAAGTAAAAAAAACTATTTAAGGATGTTGAAGACCTAACTAAAGAGAAATATATCCCATGTCCCTGGAGAAGAAGATGGACAAAATAAAAGATGTGAAAAAGAATTTTCTGGAAAATAGGGAAGGCAAAAAAACATATGAAGAGAGATCAACCTCATTTGTATTCAGAGAAATGCAACTTAAGACCACATGAGATACTGTATTATATCCATTGACAAAATTTAAGAAATCTAAACATACCAAGTATTGGAGAACTTGTAGATCCAGAAGATCTTTTTATCTTGTTTATGGGTATAAAATTAGTTCAACCACCATGGAAAACAATTTTATAGTGTCTTGTAAAGTTGAACATCCAAGTTCATTATGACCTAGTACTTTTATTCCTACACGTGGATAGTTTAGCATACATGTACCTGGAGCCTTATATTGAATGTTCCTAGCAGTATTGCTTGTAATAGTAAAAAACTAAAACAGCCCAAACACACATTAATAAGAGAAAGTATAAGTTATGGTGTAGTCACACAATAGCATATCATACAGTATAGAAAATGAATGAAATATCTACATGCGTGTAAAAATGAATCTTAAGTATAATTTAGGCATAAAATTAAAGGAAGAAGGGAAGAGAAAAGAGACAACTGAGCATAGTTACTATCTCTGGGAAGGAGATACAGGGACAGGAGAGCTATGCATAGGCAGATTTAAGTCATTAATTTTCTACTGATTGGGCTTGGGGGTGGGGTGCTAGTTTCAAGCATGCTCATTCTTAAAAGTCAATAAAATTAGTCAAGCATAGGTCAATGGTGAATCAAGTATTAAACTTAACCCAGTTCTATGTAAAAATTTAAAAACCTGAAAATTCTAAATTAATTTCTTTGAAAATAATTATTTAAAATAAAAACAAATCAGTTGAGCTAGTAATACTGACAGTGTAATTGTAGTAGATTATATCTGTATCTCAGAATGAATTGTTAAGTATAAGATATCAATTTTTTATTTTATCTCATGCTATTATATCTTTCCATATATGGATAATTGATGATTAATTAACAATCATCCTAAATTATAATACAATAAAATTTGCTGAGGTTAAGTAAATATATTTATTCTTAAGAAAGAGTAGAGCTTATTCTTTACCTATAAACATTGACTAGTTGTTGATTAGAATTCATTTTATGATGATAGAATAAATAGAATTTAAAAATTCATAGAAATTTAATTCCAGACAGGATTTTAGTAGTCATCTTGTGCTAATCACTATTTTATTTTATGGAAGAAGAGCCTGAGACTCCAGAAGGGTCAATAACTTGCCCCAGATTATTTGGTAAATGGTTGAACTGAGACTTCTGAATTCCACTGTTTTTCGCATGTTGCAATTCATTGAGTAATTACAACTTTTGTCACAGAGGCATTTAAACTGTATGCGTGTTTCATCTCTTGGAGAGATTCACTCCTATAGTGAAGAGCATTTTTCACTGGTAAGGTGATATAGATCTTTCAGGATTGGTTTTGATTAAAGCCATCATTGCAGCTCTCTCCACTAAGAGAACTGTGATGGATTTCCTACTATTTCTCAGTAACTGTTTTCTATACACCCAAACCATATTTTATGATTGTAGACAAATGAATAAGAGCAAATACTGAGCTAGTGAATAATTCATGTCAAGCATTCTGAACTGCTGACAGCATCGTCAAAATGTAAAAATATATTGTTGGGCTTTTCCCCAGTTGTAAAGTTATGCTTCAGTGCCACAGGGTTCCTTCATTCAGTTTCTCCAAGGATCTACGATTTCACTTTAAAAGATTTATTCATAGAATCATAAAAGTTTAGAGCTGGAATTCAGTATGATGATTTTGAGTTCTTTTGAGTTTCTTTCTACTGATAGCGGTCTTTTAAAATTAAAATATACCTAAGAGGATTAACCCGGTAAGCTAATTCATTGTAATGATTAGTGGTTTATCAGATTATGATTCTTCTTATCAGGAAGTCCTAAGACCTATGAAAGAATACGAATAACATTAGGAGGAAGGGCAGGTAACATTTTGTGAAGGTTCTTAAGAGAATGAGAGATTGGGGAGATAAAGATACTGAAGACCATCTATGAACTCAGAGCTCTCTATGGCCCAGGCCTGCATGTGGACTGTTGGCAGAGCCTCCTGGCACACGTGAGGTGACTGTGGGAGGAAGTAGGGAAAAAAGCTGTTGTGTCACTGTAGTAAGTTCTCTTTACTCAGGAGCCTGATTAATTTAGAGTGCCTGAAATTCCTTGAAATTTAAAGGAGAGTGAAAAGCTGAGATATAAGAGGAAACAATTTTTCTGGAATGAGCATATTTCTCAACAGAGATGTTCAGGCAACTCCTGCTCCTTAGCCCCAGTGCTGTTAGTGATGACAACAGTACCTGCAGAAACCATGGCTGTGATTGCAGTGAGGCATCTGAATTCCTCCTCCCTTCTGTCCTTGCAGTGCTGATTTCAGAAAACATGAATAGCTATGGGAGTCCAAGCTAGAGGGTAAGCAGGAGGTACCAAGGGAACTGTGGTTAGCCTCTAATGTCGTAGAAAATTACTGTAGACACAATAAACAAGCTTTCCTTTTTTATTTCTGACATCTCTTAATGGTTTCAGGATTCCTGTTTTCTGGTTTTCTGATCTTTGCCTGCTTCCCATGAGAATACTTCCTGAGCCAGATACCCACAAGCACTGATTTTATTCTGCCATGATTCAGAGTATCTTCATCTTGGTTGAGGGAGAGCTACTAGGATACTCTAGTACTCCTAAAATAGGAATTAAATGTGATTTCTGTCTCTGCTAAACTGAGACAGATGGCCATTCAAAGCTTTCCTTGCATAGTTTTTGTTGCCAAAGATTGCCTGCTCCAAGGGTATTTTATTTCATCCATACCTATGTGAGATAGTTTAATCTCCTGTTTGCTGTATTTCACATTCATCTTTTGTTACAATCTTTATCTACAAAGATCTGGTCTTTGTTCTAGTTGCAGAATAATTATTTAAACAGCCCAAAGAAAATGGAACCAGAAAAGATAGAATTTGTGAGCACAAACATCTATTTCTAGGGCTATTCTGGCAGGAAGCTTTATGGAAACAGATTTGAAAATGCATATTGACCACAAACAGAGCTATACTTCAGTCCAAGGACTGAAACTGAAACCATTGAGGAAAACCTAAGAATTTCTGGTACATTTTATATTTTTGTTTAGTTTCCTTATTTACCTCTTTCTCTGGTTAAATCAGAGAGAAAGCCTTTCAGGCTTAATCCCAGCCTTGAACTTTCCATTTCTATGCTATTGGGCAAAAGGCAGAGGTCTAGAGGTAGAGGACGTGCTTCTTTGGCCTCATGTGATATAATTTGCTAATGATATCAATGCCTTATAATTGTGACGTGATTTATGGTTTGTTGCTCATTCACACCCATTTTCTGATTTTTTTTTCCCATGACCTAACTTTCTGCCTTAATGGCCACCTGATATTATCCCCACTTTAAATGAAAAATCTGCCAAGTAGTAGAGTTGGGATAATTGCACATAATTATGGAGGCAAAATATTTTTGTGATATTTATGACTTCTTCCTTCTTTTTTTAAAAAATTGTTTGTTCCTCTGATTAACGAAAGGAGATAGCTTAGAGATTAAAAGTTGATCAGGAGAGGCTTTGAGGAAGAAATGGTTTTGTGTAGAATATATACTAAGAAGTGGAATGGCTGTGATATATTTACCGTTATGATAGATATTATAAAATTGCCTCTAAAGCGACTATATCTAATGAACTCTCTCAGTAGCAAAAAAGTATCTGTTATTTAAAACTTTTTACTTTAAAATGTTTGCCAAGCTAATGGGTAAAGAATGGCATCTTATCTTAATTTGCATTCTCCTGACTACAGATGACAGAATGTCTTTTCATATGTTTATTTGCCACTTAGATTCACTCTTTTGGAAATTGCCTGGGCATATTAGTTGTCCATTTTTTACTGGGTCATCTTTTTTCTGTTGATTTATTGTCATTTTTAATGTATTCTAGGTAGTAATCTTTTCTCTGTTAATATATATCATGAACATGTTCTCCTAGCCTATCATTCTCACTTCTTTGTGTATTTAAAAAGTAAGAGTCAGAAAATAAATAGTAAGAAAATGAGTGTCAAATATGTCAAAAAAATACTTAAGATATCGATTTAATGTGAATGTCAAAAAAAAAAAAAAAGAAAAGAAAAAAGTGGGATTTGGAGTTAAATCCTGAAGAATGGGTATGGTTTAGAAAGGAGTAGGAAAAAGAAAGTTCTTGGCGCATTCCAGAACTATTGAGAGGATTGACCTGGTAGAAATAGGGAATTCTCATTGAATGATAATGTGGATGAAACTGGATAAATAAGTTTTGCCTATAGGGAAGGCTCTTAAATGGCAGAGTGAGGAATTTGGAATTCTTCCTATGAGGATTTTTAAATTGAAACATGATATTCAATATTTTTAAAAAATTAATCTGCGTAGTGTGTAGAGTGACTTTAGGGCAGGAAGTAATGGGTATTAGTGTAATTTCTGATGTTAAAGGTGAGTTAAGTTGGCAGAGGAGTGAATAAAAAGGAAAGAAATAATTGAAGAGATATTTTAAGGCAAAACAATGCCAGGTCTTGGTGATTGATTGGATGCCCTGAAGATTATGAGTGGCTGAGAAATGGAGATGTCATGGGTTACTTGAGAGGGAAAACTGAGCTTTGATGGGGAAATGACATTAAATCCCAGAAACTGGTCAAAGAGATTGAGAACAGAGAGAGCTGAACAGAATTGATGACTTTGAGATTGTAGTGTTAGGTGACTACAAGATGGAACACAGAAGATAAGCTAAAATTTTTACAATAAATGGAAACTTGACATATGGAGAAAGTGAGGCAGAATTTAAGCCTCTTTTATTTTAAAGGAAGAATAGAGGTCCATGTAGACAGAAAGAAAGGGCTGCTGTTCCTTTCTATAACAGGGTATTGGTGTTTGGACCACCCATTTGTTACAGATGACATCTCTGAGACTCTCACCCTAGTTATGAAGATGTTGATGCTTGGTACGTATTGCCTCTGCAGGGCGATCGGGAAGTCAGAAGTTCTGCCTATGGAAACGCACAGGAGTTTCTTATGGAGACTTAACTGATCGAGGGAAAGCACACTCCCAACAAGGCAGATATGGGCCACTGTGATTTTTCTTTCCATAACTATTACATGCGTCAAATGCAACCCAGCACACTCAATAGCTATGCCTTTTTAACATAAAAATTGTATAAAACATGGCATGTTCTGTATGAAAAATACATTTCAGGATTAATATTCATTCTATATTGGGCATATAATCATTCTTTATTTAAGCTGTGGTCTGCTTTGTCTAGTGATGATTAAACACTGATTCTTTTTTTCTTCCAAATGCTTTTAATAACATTTTCCTTAAACATAATCATGGTGTATAGGCAATAAGATAGAAGAAATCCGTGGACTAGAGATGTGCAGCAATCTAACTCACCTTAGTTTGGCCAACAACAAGATCATGAAAATCAATGGCTTAAATACGTTACCAATCAAAATACTTTGTCTGGTGAGTCTAACAAAATGCCGTTCTGTATAGAAGTAGTAGTTAATGTTTTTAGTAACTATATGAATTATGACTACTTGGGATTCAAATATATAAAGAGCTAATTCCTTCATGAAATGTTATCCGTAACTTGGGGGTCTACAGTACTGGCTGTGGAATATCCACGGTTCTTTCTTCTCCTTCCTCCTACTTCTTACCCTCTTTGATGGCTTTGCTGTTCTTCGTTACCTCTATCATAGATTGGTAGGATTTCAAGCCATGAGACTTGTAGCTTGTAAATATCTTACATGAACTATATCCCACAGGGGGTTGCTGAAACTGTTACCTGAAATGACATCTTGGGCCATGCACTGCAACTCTCATACCTGTAATCTCAGCACTTTGGGAGGCTGAGGTGGGAGAATCACTTGAGTCCAGGAGTTTGAGACCAGCCTGGGCAACATAGCAGACCCTGTCTCTACAAAAAGTAAAAAATAAGCTGAGCATGGTAGTGCAAGCCTATAGTCCCAGCTACTTAGGAGGCTGAGGTGGGAGAATCACTTGGGCCTAAGAGATCAAGGCTGCAGTGAGTCATGATCACGTCACTGCAGTGCAGCTTGGGCAACACAGTGAGACCCTGCCTCAAAACAAAACAAAAAAAAAGAAATGAAATGTCATCTTGGATTATTTGCTGATTTTTGACATATACAATGTATTATTCCAGTCTTGTTTAACCAAAGATCACTGAAGACTGGTTATGTGTTAATTTTTCTTTCCCTTAGGTTAGAGCTTGAAGTGCTTTCTTAAACGTCTTCCATTCCTGCAGTGAGTTAGGCCCAGTACTGAGGATGAACCTGAGGGTTTAATAATTTTCCTGACCTTTCAGGCACATGAGCAAAACATAAATGAAAATGAATTTGATAAATTAGATTGAAAATGTTTAAGTTAGAAAAGAAGTCACATTTAAAAATTATGACAATCTGAAGGCTTTCTAGCAGCATGTGTGATTATTTTGTGGTTTGTTAGAATCTTATTCTTTTCTTTACTTATCTTCTCAGTATTGGTGTTCCCATTCATTTAAAATGGAGCATGATAAACAGAAAAAGATGCAGGGGTGTGCTTAAGGAAATGAGAATTAACTCATTCTTAAGAATAATAATACAAAGCATTTTCATCCTAAAAGTGTATTTCAATTACAAAATAAGTAATCCATATTGACAGTTCTGTCTCAAGTAGCTTTTAGAAAAAGGATAGAGTAGGCCGGGCGCGGTGGCTCACGCCTGTAATCCCAGCACTTTGGGAGGACGAGGAGGGTGAATCACGAGGTCAGGAGACGGAGACCATCTTGGCCAACATGGTAAAACCCTGTCTCTACTAAAATACAAAAAAATTAGCTGAGTGTGGTGGCACGCGCCTGTAGTCCCAGCTACTCAGGAGGTTGAGGCAGGGGAATCACTTGAACCCAGGTAGTGGAGGATGCCATGAGCCGAGATCATGCCACTGCATTACAGCCTGGGTGACAGAACAGGACTGTCTCAAAAAAAAAAAAAAAAAAAAAAAGTAAAAGGATAGAATACTTTTATTTTCTTAGATTTGATGGATTGTTCCCAGTCTCTGTCCTCATCACCCAAGATGAACTAGAATACACAGAATATACTATCATTCTTTTTTCTTAATTTTTTGAGAATAGAAAGGTTTTCTCTTCCAAAATTTAATAAAATCTATAAAATTTGTTTCAACAGTTTTTAATGCTTTTATTTTTAATTCATAGAATCAGGAAACCAGTAGCTTTAGTTACAATTGAAAATAATTTACATTACAATTTAGAGAAAGAAGAACAAGTCATCATACAAATCAACTGTTAATTCTCGATCATCCACTTTTATGATAAATATTGGGGAAAATGTGGTTCACTGATGGGCTGTACTGTCGCCCAGCTTCTTAGCAAGTAGTGAAAATGCATTCCAAACTTTAAAATTTATTTTGTCACAGTAAATGCTGCTTGCTTTTATCTTTCAAAATTGGTAGGTTAAGAATGTTTCTAATTTCATTTTTTTTGAGAAAATGGCTTTATTCTAAAAGTCTTTTCCCCATTCATCATAAACAAGCAGAAAGAACTGTTTGTGTAGAAGCTGGTGTCCACTTTTCGGAGTGATGCATTGGTTTTTCAGCATTGGAGAAACGGTTTAACTAGATAGCTTTCAATTCAGAAATTCTGTGTTTCTGATTTTTTTTTTCAATTCTGGTTTCCTTTATGACCATAGGCTATCGAATTAAACTTTTCTATGCCTCCCTCTTCTCACGTCATCTACCACTTTGAAAACCATTAGAGACACTGTAAGAAGAATTACAGCCTATCTACCGCACCTAAAGCCCTTCAAAGTTCTTTGGGAAGAAGTGTATTAAGAAGAATTACAGTCTGTCTACCACATCTAAAGCATTTCAGAGTTCTTTAGGAAGAAATGTATTGTATATAAATTTGATGTGTGGGGATATTTTGAATAGGCTATTGGGGTCTTATTGTAGTATGTTAAATTAATATGGATATGATATTTAGTGTAGTTTCTTTTCGCTCCCATTTCCATTGTACTTTGTATAACTTTTTTGAACTCTGGACAGAAGGAAATTTGACTTTACTTTCGCAAATGGATTATGGGTATTTTTTTAGGCTATTTTTCAAGCGTATGTAAAAATAAAAGGAATAGTATGATAAACCCTTATGTGCTGTCACTCAGCTTGGTAGATTATCAGCCTTTATTAACATGTTTTTAAAAGTCAGAATTATACTGCTGAACATAAATCTTGCTCATTTTTGAAATGCAATTGTATTTTAAAAATAGGATGAAAATCAGCTGTTGCTTTCAAATATACCAGGAAACATGCACCAGGAAAAATATAGAGGGAAGAGAATTGTTATCAGTCTTATTTGTTGTCATGGGTATATGGAGATTGAGGAGGAAGACAACATTTCTGTCTTAAATCTTTGTTTGATTCTCATTGTCGAGGAACATGCTTCTGTGTGAATTATTGAATAACTTGGTTTGGTTATCTACTGTTGTATAACAAGCCACCCCAGTTGTAGTGACTTGGAGAAATAACCGTTGAATTAACTAAGAATTCTACAATCTGAGCCAGGCTTAGCTGGGATATTCTTCCACTGGGCTTACTGCATTTAGCTGGCATATTGGTTGGGGGGTTGGCTCAGTTGAGAGGCTGGGATGGCTGGGTTTTTCTCTCAATTTAGTGTCAGGGTGTCTCCCCATGTAACATTTCCTTTCCCCTATAGCCTCTCCGCAAGTTCTCTCCAACAGATTATCTACAGTTCTTATGTGGTAGCTCAGTACTTCTGAGACACAAAAGCAGAAGCTGCCAGGCCTTCTTAAGTCTTAAGCTTAGAACTGGCACACTTCTGCCATATTCTTTGGTGAAGCTAAGTCATAGGTCCAGCCTAGGTTTAAGAGGAGGGGACTGTGGCCAGGCGCGGTGGCTCACACCTGTAATCCCAGCACTTTGGGAGGTCAAGGTTGGTGGATCACTTAAGGTCAGGAGTTTAAGACCACCCTTGTCAATGTGGTGAGACCCCATCTCTACTAAAAATACAAAAATTAGCCAGACATGGTGGCACGCGCCTGTAGACTAACCTACTTGGAAGGCTGAGGCAGGAGAATCACTTGAACCCGGGAGACAGAGGTTGCAGTGAGCTGAGATTGTGCCACTGTACTCCAGCCTGGGTGACAGAGCCAGACTTCTCCAAAAAAAAAAAATTGGAGGAAACTGCACAAGGAGAGGAATAACTGGAGGCACAGCTCAGTGGAGAAAACTAAGGGAACAGACTACTACCACCCTTACCACATGAGTGATTATATTTAGATGTTTCTGAAAACAAAATGTATGTGGGGATTATGATAGTCAAGTGGCTTCTTGTGATCATGATGAAAGAATTATATTAAATTTATATTTCTAATTATATATCTGGCATTATGCTATCATTACACTTCAGGTGTGCAATGTTAAAATCTTATATTACCTGCCTTTTTCTTTCTTACTGATTTGAATACTCATCTTGCTTTAAATTTAATGAAGATATTATATACTGAGTTTTCCAGCTGAAAAACTGGAACTTCTTTCCTGGCTATGTGTATATGTTTAGAGAGGTGAATGATGGAAATGGGGTGGGGGGAAGGACAAGAATGCCTTCTTGATTTTTTTTTTTTTTTTAAGAGAATTGGGTCAGCATCCAAAATGAAAACTTGCCATTACAACTTTTCCTGTGAGAGGTCTTTGAGACATTAAATATATTTTGTCTATTTTAGAGCAATAACCAGATTGAGACGATCACAGGTTTGGAGAATCTGAAAGCCCTACAGAACCTGGATCTGTCCCACAATCAGATAAGTAGCCTCCGAGGCTTAGAGAATCATGACCTCCTGGAAGTAATCAACCTCGAGGATAATAAGGTAGTGTTGTACTCATATGTCTTGGTTTCAGTGTCGACATAAGAGGACATGTTATTTAGCACAGACACTCCATTTTTGGTTTCTCAAGGGTGGTCACATTCAATGCCAGCTTAGAAGTATTGTTCTAGCAAAATTCCTAGAGTAGTTGCAGAAGGATTGTTTTTTTAAAAAAATACTTAAAATCTCAATTTTTGAAGATGTGGTGCTTCCTAATTACATGTCTAAGGTTTAAATTGCAACCATGTGTGGATGATTTTCTAAAGTGTACATGTTCATGAAAAATTTTACATAGAAAGATGGTATTAGGAATGTTTGGAATATCAGAGTAACGAGGTTGGAGATACAAGAATAGCCATAGGCTGGTGTTGCCCCATGTCTGCCATTTAAAGAAAAGTCAATAGAGGAAGTACTGGGGAGATGTTGGTCAAAAGGTACAATATTCCGGTTAGAGAAGGAATTTGTTCCAGAGATCGATTGTATAACATGGCGTGTATAGTTAATAAAAATATATTTTATTTTTGAAAAACGTTGAGAGAGTAGATTTTAAACATTTTCACCATAAAAATGATTATTTTGTCAGGTAACTCATATGTTAAAGAGCTAGATTTAGCCATCCCACAATGTAACATGATGATTTGATGAATTTCAAATTACTGTGTTGTATAAAACAAATAACATAGAATTTTATGTCAATTTAATAAAATTAAAAAGTTTAAAAAATGCAAATACCCTAGGAAAGGCTGAAAGGCTTAAACCCTCTCAAATAAAAAGAAAAGGCACAGAAAGGGGGTTCTTATATACCAATCTGCATGATGGGTTGGGGACTGGGTTTATTCAAATTTTCATGTCTGGCTTAATAATGCACACTGTATTTCAAAAATCACAGACACTGGCTTTCACTCTTAAGTATATTTTATTTTTAATAAAGCATTTGTGCTTCTAATCATGGGGTATTACTTTGTTACCTTTAGCTGACTTCTTACACCGTAAGGTCTACAAAGTTATTTTATTTATATCAAATACTGTGTCACATTTTTGGGAGAACACTTTTTTAAGGAAGTTGAATGTTTATTTCTTCTTGAAAATGAAAAGTTGGGCTGACCCTGAGAGGGACAGTTGGTGCCAGCTCAAGTGAGCTGGGGTGCTATGGGAACCTTGCTGGGTTCTGCTGTGATGGTGCTTGTAGGTTTTGTGTGATGAACCTTTTTCCAACAAAATTTCCTCATCTGTTAGGTTGCTAAGAATCAAGAAAAGTCAACCCAAAACCTAAAATGCAATAAAAAAAGAAAAAATATATATAAATAGATCTATCATATCTATTCATATATCATATGAATATCATATGAATGATATGAATATCATATGATATCATATGAATAGATTTATTAATACTAAATCATCATTGCACTTTAAAAAATAAATTATCTATGGGTAGTATCATATAGTTATGGGTTTAATTTTCTAATATTTTATTTAAAAGTTATTCCAGATTTGTTGATGGATTATCTGTAGTTTTTTTAACTTTTATTTTATTTTATTTTTGTGGGTACATAGTAGGTGTATGTATTTATGGGGTACATGAGATGTTTTGATACAGGCATGCAATGTGAAATAAGCACATAGTAAAGAATGGGGTATCCATTCCCTCAAGCATGCATCCATTGAGTTGAAAACAGTTCAGTTGCACTCTTTATTTTAAAATGTATTGACTTTTTTTTTTTTTAATTTTTATTGCATTTTAGGTTTTGGGGTACATGTGCAGAACTTGCAAGATAGTTGCATAGGTACACATGTGGCAGTGTGTTTTGCTGCCTTCCTCCCCTTCACCCACACTTGGCATTTCTCCCCAGGCTATCCCTCCCCAGCTCCCCCCCTGCTGTCCCTCCCCCATTCCCCCCAATAGACCCCAGTGTGTAGTAGGCCCCCTCCCTGTGTCCATGTGTTCTCATTTTTCTCACCTGCCTATGAGTGAGAATATGTGGTATTTCCTTTTCTGTTCTTGTGTCAGTTTGCTGAGAATTATGTTCTCCAGATTCATCCATGTCCTTACAAAGGACAAAAACTCATCATTTTTGATTGCTGCATAATATTCCATGGTGTATATGTGCCACATTTTCCCAGTCCAGTCTATCATTGATGGGCATTTGGGTTGGTTCCAGGTCTTTGCTATTGTAAACAGTGCTGCAATGAACATTCGTGTGCATGTGTCCTTGTAGTAGAACGATTTATAGTCCTTTGGATATATACCCAGTAATGGGATTGCTGGGTCAAATGGAATTTCTATTTCTAGGTCCTTGAGGAATCGCCACACTGTCTTCCACAATGGTTGAACTAATTTACACTCCCACCAACAGTGTAAGAGTGTTCCTATTTCTCCACATCCTCTCCAGCATCTGTTGTCTCCAGATTTTTTAATGATCGCCATTCTAACTGGCGTGAGATGGTATCTCAATGTGGTTTTGATTTGCATCTCTCTAATGACCAGTGATGATAAAATGCAGTGACTATTGACTATAGTCACCCTGTTGTGCTATCAAGTAGTAGGCCTTATTCATGCTTTCTAAGTATTGTTTGTACCCATTATCCATTCCCACCTACCCCCCACCCACCTATCCTTCCCAGCCTCTGCTAACCATCCTTCTACTCTCTATACCCATAGTTCAATTGCTTTGATTTTTAGATCCCACAAATAAATGAGAACATGAGAGAAAAAAAAAAGAATCAAGAAAAGTCAGCTATTGATCCTGGGAACAGATGAGTTTTCAATCACAGGCAAAACTGTCTATATCTTCATTCTCCTTGACTTGTATATTACATTGTTTTGGCAACTTTTCCAGTTAATTTTAGTGGACAGCCTTTGTTCACTGTGCCACATGTCTTAGGAAGTCTGCACAAGCTCCGTTTCATGTGGTTTTAGTGTCCTTTACGTGCATTTGTCATTGAAGACTGATGTTTAGAAAATTTCTCACTTAAAATGGTTTTCACGTATATACAGGGGCTGATGAAAAGGTGCAAAGCACTCATTAAATCTCAACTCAATGCATCTCAGGATTTAGGAAAAAAGTTAACAGTAATGATAATAATAACAATTCAGGTCATAAAATAATCTAGAGATATTTGTTGAGTACTTATGCACCAGGCACTTTCGTAAGCACTTTATCTCATTTAATCCTCATTATAACCCTATTATTATTGTTATTTTACAGATGAAGAAACTGGAGCAGAGAGAGGTTAAGTAACTTGCCCAAAGTCATATATCCAGGAAATAGCAGAGCCAACATGCAAATAGAAAATGGTTTGCCTATGGTTTCAATGTTCTTACCCTCTGTGGGATGATACAGTACATGCAATGCTAATGGGCCTCCCTTCTCTTATAATGCCCGAACACAGTGCTTTCTCAGCAAAGTATCACATGAGCCACAGATGTGAGTCACAGATGTAATGTAAAATTCTCCAGTGCCAACAGTAAAAAGGTGCAAAGAAGTAGGCGAAATTGGCCGGGCATGGTGGCTCACATCTGTAATCCCGGCACTTTGGGAGGCTGAGGTGGGTGGATCACGAGGTCAAGAGATTGAGATCATCCTGGCCAACGTGTTGAAACCCTCTCTCTACTAAAAATACAAAAATTAGGCAGGCGTGGTGGCATGCACCTGTAATCCCAGCTATTCGAGAGGCTGAGGTGGAAGAATCGCTTGAACGTGGGAGGCGGAGGTTGCAGTTAGCCGAGATTGCGCCACTGCACTCCCCCCGGTTACAAATCGAGACTCCATCTCAAAAAAAAAGAAAAGAAAAGAAAAGAAAAGAAACAGGTGAAATTAATTTTAATAACACATTTTACTTAACTCAGTAAATCCAAAATGTTGTCATTTCAACATGTAATCTATATACAATCGTATTGATGAGATATTTAACCTTGTATTGTTTCTTTTTTTTTTTTTTTTTTTTTTTTTTGAGACGGAGTTTCACTCTTGTTACCCAGGCTGGAGTGCAATGGCGCGATCTCGGCTCATCGCAACCTCCGCCTCCTGGGTTCAGGCAATTCTCCTGCCTCAGCCTCCTGAGTAGCTGGGATTACAGGCACCCGCCACCGTGCCCAGCTAATTTTTTGTATTTTTAGTAGAGACGGGGTTTCACCGTGTTGACCAGGATGGTCTTGATCTCTTGACCTTGTGATCCACCCGCCTTGGCCTCCCAAAGTGCTGGGATTACAGGCTTGAGCCACCGCGCCCGGCTCCTTGTATTGTTTCATACTAAGTTTCTGGCATCTGGTATGTATTTTACACTTAAAGTATGTCTCAATTCACCCTGGCCATATTTTAAGTGCTTGGCAGCCACACGTGGCTAGTAATTACTATATGGGACAGCAGAGGTCTAGAAACACCTCACAAATAGTATGTTGTTCTCTTCCATTTCAAGAGATTTTTCAAATTGTATTTGCCAAAGTTTAAAGAAAACAGAGGATATCATCACGTGAAGAAAGAAGTTTATAATTTTCAAATGTTAAAGAGACTCCATTAAAAAAAGTGGCCACGTGTCCCAAAGGGGGATCCTTTAGCAACCATGAGGTGTGTAACAATCACCTAATTCCCCGGCTCCCCACTGGGCAGGGTGAGGAGCAGCCTGCAGTACTTTGAAATATTCTTTGAGCCGTCAGAAGAGTTCCTCTGAAAACTCTTCAGGACTACTGAGAATGCCCAGTATCAGTGAATGAAAATGTATCATTTAGCAGAAACACAACGTAGCTTCTTCTCATATGATTAATTTGACGTTAAGAATATTATTTTATTGGTAGGACTTCATCAGTATAGTGTACTTGGTTTTAGCTGCTGAAACATTGTAGCACCTACATGTGATCATTTGAGTATCTTTTTTTTTTTTTTTTTTTTTTTGAGACGGAGTTTTGCTCTTGTTACCCAGGCTGGAGTGCAATGGCGATATCTCGGCTCACCGCCACCTCTGCCTCCTGGGTTCAGGCAATTCTCCTGCCTCAGCCTCCTGAGTAGCTGGGATTACAGGCACGCACCACTATGCCCAGCTAATTTTTTGTATTTTTAGTAGAGATGGGGTTTCACCATGTTGACCAGGATGGTCTCGATCTCTTGACCTCGTGATCCACCCGCCTCGGCCTCCCAAAGTGCTGGGATTACAGGTGTGAGCCACCGCGCCCGGCTTTTTTTTTTTTTTTTTTTTTTTGAGATGAGTCTTGCTCTTTCTCCCATGCTGAAGTGCAGTGGCACGATCTCAGCTCACTGCAACCTCTGCCTCCCGAGTAGGTTCAAGCAATTCCCTGTTTCAGTCTCCTGAGTAGCTGGGCTTACAGGTGCCCGCCACCATGCCCAGCTAATTTTTGTAATTTTAGTAAGATGGGGTTTCAGCATCTTGACCAGGCTGGTCTTGAACTCTCTACCTCTTGATCCACCTGCCTTAGCCTCCCAAAGTGCTGGAATTACAGGCGTGAGCCACCATGCCTGGCCTGAACATCTTTTTAACGCCACTTAAAAATGTTTACCATCAGCTGGTGATTTGGGGACCTTAGGCACACTCTACTCTGTAGTCTTGTTAGATTTTACATCATTTCCAGCATTTAAAACATGTCCCAAATGGTTGGCTTTATTATAACCTCAGTCGTTTCTTCTAGAAGCAAGATACCAGTCTGGGAGTGTCTTAGAAAAGCCCTGTCTTACTTCTCCAAGTCTTAGTGTCATTATTTCACAGTGTTTGTTCCCAACTACTTTTCTGAATTTTTGTGAGGATTCACAAGGTAATACTCATAAAGCAATGGAAGCATGGAGAGAACTTGCATCCTGAGTAATAATCGTGCTCCTTCCAGAGCTCCCCAATCTCTTCATTCTTTTCAGTGCTCTGGCTCTCCTTCTAAATCATTCTCCTTGAATGCTGACGGGCACAGTGGCAGCTGAAGACCATTATTCTACTCTGTTTTTGCGATGCTCTGTATAAGTAGGACATTCTTTGCAGAGGACTCCTTGCTTCTTTCTTGTTCAAAGACAGATGCCATTTAATGCCCCCCACAAACAATGTATGTTCCCCCCCTTTTCATTGAACCCTGGCTCACACTCCTCTTCACGTATGTGAGCAAAACAAACTTTGGGGGCATTAAACCCAGTCAGGCTTCTAAGTGAACTTTATTTCTCTCTGGATTTATCTTTGTTAGGTTAGGCCTGTAAGGAGAAGAGTTAGATTGGGTGATCCTTGGGGCCTCCAGAGGCTGACAGCATTGATGCAGAGGCATGCCATTGATGCTAGCATGATCAGATCTCCTGCTAAAGTCAATGTCCATTCCACCCAGCCAACGTATCCTTGCCCTGGGATGCCAACAGGAAGGAGACCCCCTAGAAGGTCTTTGGCCTCTTTATACCCAAAGGTGATGCCCAAGGCAGGATAGCCTGATCTGCTCAGCAGCTGCTCTCTGGATAGTCTTGGCTATCTGCAGAGAGTGCTGATGCATGCATGCTTTGAGTCCGGGTTTTGCTGCTGCTTCATCACTTTCACAAGCAATTTTTGAACCCTCAGACCAAGGTGAATGTGACTTTCCCCTTTGCCCCTGACCCTTTTCTTAATGCCTGCATTGCAGTGATGGACTTGGCCTGCTTCCTGGTGTCCTGGTGCCATGATGATGGGGTCAACAGGGATAGCTGCCCTTTGGTTGCTTTAGCACTGGCTCACTGAGTAGAGTACAGGGCGTTGACCAGGAGACTGCATGCGCCACGCCATCTGGCTTGGTGAGGCCAGCTGCGCAGGACTGGCTGTCAGTGGCCAGTTTATGTGACTAGGGATGGAGACCAGCACTCTGAGTGGCAGCTGGTGGGGTGCAGTGCTCCCTTGCAGAAGGGGTGGGAATGTTAAGGCAGCCATTTTCTTCCAATCCTCATGCAGATCCAGCGTATTTCCACCTCTGGAGCTTCATAACATCTGGTGTCTCTGCTAGAAGCTTTTCCCCACATCTTAAAAAAAAATTCATTTCATTTCATTTAAGCTTCTGGAAAACTCACAAAAAAAGGCCTCTGACCCCTTCTGGCCTCCCCAGCATCCCCTCTCTGTTTTCTTTATCCCTTTACACTTTTTAATTTATCATTAGTGCTTACTATTGCCTGAGGTTATGTCATATTGCATATTCTAGTTTTACATCTGTGAGAGTTCACTGGCTTTCCAACTAGAATGTTAGCTTCATGAGCGCAGGGACTTTATCTTGTTCGCTTTGAGCAATGTCTGGCTCACAGTTGGCAGTGAAGAATATTTGTTGTCTTCGCTAAGCATGGTGACTCACATCCATCATCCCGGAGCTTTGAGAGGCCAAGGCAAGCCGATTGCTTGAGGCCAGGAGTTTGAGACCAGCTTGGGCAACATAGCAAAACTCCGTCTCTTCCAAAAATTAAAAAAAAAAATTAGTGTGCCTGTAGTCCCAGCTACTTGGGAGGTTGAAGCAGGAGGATGGCCTGAGTCTAGGAGTTTGAGGCTGCAGTAAGCTATTATCACACCACTGCACTACAGCCTGGGCAACAGAGGGAGACCCCATCGCTTAAAAAAAAAAAAAAAAAAAAAAACCTAAAAAATATTTGTTGACTGAATGCATGACCCTCAGGAGCTCTCAGGAATACCCAGATTTTCCTCCCTTCTATCAAGTGCTTGGCTGATGTTTGAGTTGAATGCGATGAGATTCTGGAATGATTGTGTATAAGAAGTGAGGCTCAAGTGTCTTCCTCCAGGACAGAGAAGGGAGATGGTGACTGAAGATCAGAGGATGGTTTGAGCTGAGAGGATGAGGGCCTTCAATCAGGTAGCTGTAGTGAGGAAGGGGAAGGAAGGAGGCTGGGGTATAGAGGTGTTGCTGACGTAGAATTACTAGGACAGATTGGAGGTGGTGATGGATGAGGAAGAAGATGCTGAGGACAACATCCAGGTTTCCAGCTCAGGTGACTCAGGTGACAGGGTGACAGGGCTGCCATCCAGCCTCCTTACTCTCATCCAGAGCCCCGGGTGCTTGGCTCTTTATCCTGTCCTAAACCTTAGAGGCAGACATGGGGTTGGGGGCCGACTGTCTGTGACAGAAGGCAAGCCCTGGCCATGGAGCCATTTTTCTTGGAGGCGAATCCTTACTAAGTATAGTGGGTGGAATTGTGTGCCCCTCTTTTCCAGAAAGCCCACCCCCAGGAAACTATGAATGTGCCCCCTTGTGGAAAAGGATGTCTTTGCAGATGTCATTAAGTTCAGGATCTAAAGAGAAGAACATCCTGGAAGTAGGGTGGCCCTAAACCTAATGTCCTCATATGAGGCTGAAGGGACTAAGTCACAGACACAGAGAGAGGGCCATGAGAAGACCCATGTGAAGATGGGACAGAGATGAGAGTTATCTTGCTGCAAGCCAAGGAAGGTTTGGAGTTACCAGAAGCTAGAGAAAACAGGGAAGGGTTCTCTAGAACCTTCTATGAGAGCGTAGGACTGCTGACACCTTGATTTCAGGCTGCTGGTCTCCAGAACTGTGGAAGAAATTTCTGTTGTTTTCAGCCTCCAGGTTTGTGGTAGTTTGGTATGGAAATGCTAGAAAACTTATGCATCAGGTAAAACTCTATGTCTAGAGAATAGAGTATGAAGTCTGAAAGTCATACTTAACTATGGTCTTTTGTAATTTCTGCTTTTTATATTTAATTGAAGAAATTTCTCTATATCCTAAGGTTTGAAATATTCTTGTATGTTTTCTTATAATTTTAAGTTTTGTTTTACCATATTTAGTTTTTAATTCAATTGGGATTTACTTTTGTGGATAGTGTGAGGTGGGCATCTAATTCCCAGGTAGGAAACAGATTGTCCCAACATTTCAGAATTCTGATTAACACTTGTAAAATATTTGATTGGATGGATATGTTAGGATTTATTGAGCCATTTATTTATTGAAATTTGTGTTTAAAATTTGTTGCAGTATATATTCTTATATATAAATCTTTAAGTACATTTTAAATTATTTACTTAGGATAGATTTTTGGAAATACCATTACTGGATGTGGGCATTTTTAAGACTCTTACTATATTTCATAAAGGTTCATATTAATTAATATCCCATCAGCAGTATATAAAGTTAGAATACTATAGACCACGCACGGTGGCTCATGCCTGTAATCCCAGCACTTTGGGAGTCCAAGGCAGGTGGATCACTAGGTCAGGAGATCTAGACCATCCTGGACAACATGTTGAAACCCTGTCTCTACTAAACTATAAAAAATTAGCTGGGCGTGGTGGCATGTGCCTGTAGTCCCAGTCACTCTGGAGTTTGAGACAGGAGAATCACTTGAGCCCGGGAGGTGGAGATTACAGTGAACCGAGATCGCACCACTGCACTCCAGTCTGGTTACAGAGCAAGACTCTGTCTCAAAAAAAAAAGTTAGAATACTATATTATAAGCACATCTTATGACACCTTTGTGAGCAAATATCTTTTAAAAATTATGTCACTCAGGTAGAAAAAAGCAGTATGTTGTATTATTTTATATAAAAATTTTTATTATCCATGATATTAAACATTTTTTGACCTGTTTTTTAACCACTTGGTTTTCTTTTTATTCATGCCCTTGTCTATCGTTTATTTTATTACAATGATTCTGCCTTTCATTGTACTCACTGTACTTTTGATACACATTTTAAAGTAATTTATGAAGTCTATCAATATTTTTATTTGTGTCTTTCTTTATTATTTTTTAAATTTGTATGAAGTCTTTCTCTGTTCTGAAATCTGTTAGGTGTTCTCCTAAACTTTTTTGTCCTGGTTTCTTTTAATACCTTTCAACTCTTAATCCATAAATTATTTTATAGTATAATTAAAACAAAAATTTTGATTTATAGAAGGAGTAAGATCTAGTGTTCAATAGCACAATGGGGTGACTGTAGTTAATAATAATTTACTGTATATTACTAAATAACTAAAAGATTAGAATTGTAATATTTCTAACAGAATGAAAAAATAAATGCTTGAGGTGATGGATACCCTGGTTACCCTGATTTGATCATTACACATTGGATGCTTGTATCAAAATATCACTTTTACCCCATAATTATGTATGACTTTTATGTATCCACAATAACTAAAAATGTAAAGAATTTATTTACTTTTTGAAATAATAACAGCTATCATTTATTGAGCACTCATTATATGTCCAGTCTTGTGCTAACCAATCACATTCATTAACTCATTTAACAAATAGTTTTATTGGATAATACTAATTTTCTCACAGACATAGAAATAAATACTTTATGAAGTATTTATTCTGTTCCATTGATCCATTGATTGATTCTTATTCCAGTAATGTACTTACCATCATCATCAATTACTTGGTAGATCCCCACAGTTTGAAAAACATTTGTGGTTCATCTTTTAAATATACATCATTCTTATTTCTCTTAAGATTCTACTACAATATGGAAAACTTAAATAAAACTGTTTGTCTTTAGTTTAGTGGAGAATTCAGGCCTGCTGCAACCCAAGCTGTAGTCCTGGCCAAATTCAGGAAGTCACGGAATTTTTTTTTTCCTTTTCCCCCTTCTTAAAATTGTGAAACATAACCAATACAGAAACGATCTGTCTTCTGAAGGATTTATTCTGTTCCTTTGATCCGTCTATTGATTCTTATTCCAGTAACGCACTTACCATCATCATCAACTAGTGGATGGGTCCCCACAGTTTGAAAAATAGTTTTCTGCACAGATTTATGTTTAAATGTGCCAGTGAAAAAAATTTTAATGGTTGTACCCAATTGTTTTCTAAGAAGACAAATGTGTGTGTGTGTGTGTGTGTGTGTGTGTGTGTGTGTGTGTGTGTATTTATATATATTCACATGCAGAAATTATATATTCTTTTTTTTTGAGACAGAGTCTCACTCTGTCACCCAGGTTGGAGTGCAATGGCATGATCTCAGCTCACTGCAACCTTCACCTCCTGGGTTCAAGTGATTCTCCTGCCTCAGCCTCCCAAGTAGCTGAGATTACAGGCACCCGCCACTGTGCCTGGCTAATTATTTTTTGGTATTTTTAGTAGAGACAGAGTTTCACCATCTTGGCCAGGCTGGTCTCAAACTCCTGACCTTGTGATCCACCCACCTCAGCCTTCCAAAGTGCTGGGATTACAAGCGTGAGCCACTGCACCTGGCTAAAATTATATGTTCACATATAGAAATTATATATGTCCCCAACCTAGTAAGGCAGACCAATATTTAAGTCCAGGAAATACAGAGAACACCATAAAGATATTCCTCAAGAAGAGCAACCCTAAGGCACATAATCGTCAGATTCACCAGGGTTGAAATGAAGGAGAAAATGCTACGGGCAGCCAGAGAGAAAGGTCGGGTTACTCAGAAAGGGAAGCCCATCAGACTCACAGCAGATCTCTTGGCAGAAACACTACAAGCCAGAAGAGAGTGGGGGCCAATATTCAACATCCTTAAAGAAAAGAACTTTCAACCCAGAATTTCATATCCAGCCAAACTAAGCTTCATAAGTAAAGGAAAAATAAAATCCTTTGCGAACAAGCAAGTACTCAGAAATTTTGTCACCACCAGGCCTGCTTTAAAAGAGCTCCTGAAAGAGGCACTACACATAGAAAGGAACAACCAGTACCAGCCACTCCAAAAACATACCAAATGCTAACGAGCATCAACAAAATGAAGAATCTGCATCAACTAATGAGCAAAACAGCCAGCTAGAATCAAAATGGCAGTATCAAATTCACACATAACAATATTAACCCTAAATGTAAATGGGCTAAATGCACCAATCAAAAGACACAGACTGGCAAATTGGATAAAAAAGCCAAAACCCATTGGTGTGCGGTATCCAGGAAACCCATCTCACATGCAAGGATACACAAAGGCTCAAAATAAAGGGATGGAGGAAGATTTACCAAGCAAATGTAGAGCAAAAAACAAGCAGGAGTTGCAGTTCTCGTCTCTGATAAAACAGACTTTAAAGCAGCAAAGATCAAAAGAGACAAAGAAGGACATTACATAATGGTAAAAGGATTGATACAACAAGAAGAGCTAATGATCCTAAATATATATGGACCCAATACAGGAGTACCCAGATATATAAGGCAAGTTCTTAATGACTTGCAAAGAGACTTAGACTCCCACACAATAATAGTGGGAGACTTTAACACTCTACTGTCAATATTAGACAGCTCAACTAGACAGAAAATTAACAAGGATATCCAGGACTGGAACTCAGACCTGGAACAAGCAAACCTAATAGACATTTACAGAACTCTCCACCCCAAATCCACAGAATATAGATTCTTCTCAGCACCACATTATACCTACTCTCAAACTGACCACATAATTGGAAGTAAATCACTCTTCAACAAATGCAAAAGAACTGAAATCATAACAAATAGTCTCTCAGACTACAGTGCAATCAAGTTAGAACTCAGAATTCAGAAACTAACTCAGAACCGCACAGCTTCATGGAAACTGAACAACTGGATCTTGAATGTTGACTGGATAAACAATGAAATGAAGGCAGAAATAAAGAAGTTCTTCAAAACCGAAGAGAATGAAGACACAACATACTAGAATTTCTGGGACACATTTAAAGGAGTCTCTAGAGGAAAATATATAGCAATAAGTGCCCATATGAGAAGAGTGGAAAGATCCAAAATCGACACCCTATCATCAAAATTGAAAGAGCTAGAGGAGCAAGATCAAAAAAACTCAAAACCTAGCAGAAGACAAGAAATAACTAAGATCAGAGCAGAACTGAAGGAGATACACAAAAAACCCTTCAAAAAATCAATAAATCCAGCAGCTGGTTTTTTGAAAAGATCAACAAAATAGACAGACCACTAGCCAGATTAATAAAGAAGAAAAGAGAGAATAACCAAATAGATGCAATAAAAAACTATAAAGGGGAAAACACCACAGATTCCACAGAAATTCAAACCATCATCAGAGAATATTACAAACAACTCTATGCACATAAACTAGTAAACCTGGAAGAAATGGATAAATTCCTGGACACTTGTGTCCTCCCAAGCTTAAACCAGGAAGAAGTCGAAACTATGAATAGACCAATAACAAGATCTGAAGTTGAGGCAGCAATTAAGAGCCTACAACACAAAAAAAGCCCAGGTCCAGATGGGTTCACAGATGAATTCAACCAGACACACAAAGACGAACTGTTACCATTTCTTCTGAAACTATTCCAAATAATCCAAAAAGAGGGAATCCTACCCAAATCATTTTATGAGACCAACATCATCCTGATACCAAAACCCAGCAGAGACTCAACAAGAAAAGAAAACTTCAGGCCAATATCCATGATGAACATAGACTCAAAAATCATCAATAAAATACTGGCAAGCCAATTGCAAGAGCACATCAAAAAGCTTATTCACCATGATCAAGTAGGATTCATCCTGGGGGTTCAACATACACAAGTCTATAAATGTAATTCACCACATAAACAGAACCAAAAACAAAAACCACATGATTATCTCACTGATGCAGAGAAGGCCTTTGACAAAATTCAACAGCCCTGTATGCTAAAAACCCTCAATAAACTTGGTATTGATGGAACGTACCTCCAAATAATAAAAGCTATTTACAACAAACCAACAGCCAATATCATACTGAATGGGCAAAAACTGGAAGCATTCCCTTTGAAATCTGGCACTAGACAAGGATGCCCTCTCTCACCACTCCTATTCAATATAGTACTGGAAGTTCTAGCCAGAGCAATCAGGCAAGAAAAAGAAATAAAGGGTATTCAACTAGGAAAGGAGGAAGCCAAATTGTCTCTATTTGCAGACGACATGATAGTATATCTAGAAGACCCCATCATCTCAGCCCAAAATCTCCTGTAACTGATAAGCAACTTCAGCAAAGTCTCAGGATACTAAAGCAGTGTGCAAAAATCACAAGCATTCCTATACACCGATAACAGACTTAAAGAGAGCCAAATCAAGAATGAACTCCCATTCACAATTGCTACAAAGAGAATAAAATACCTAGGAATACAACTAACAAAGAACGTAAAGGACCTCTTCAAGGAGAACTACAAACCACTGCTCAATGAAATAAGAGAGGACACAGATGGAGATACATTCCATGTTCATGGTTAGGAAGAATCAATATCGTGAAAATGGCCATACTGCTCAATGTAATTTACAGATTCAATGCTATCCCCATCAAGCTACCAATGACCTTCTTCACAGAACTGGAAAAAAACCACCTTAAACTTCATATGGAACCAAAAGAGAGCCCACATAGCCAAGTCAATTCTAAGCAAAAAGAACAAGGCAGGAGGCATCACACTACTGGACTTTAAACTATACTACAAGGCTACAGTAATCAAAACAGCATGATACTGGTACCAAAACAGAGATATAGACTAATGGAACAGAACAGAGGCATTGGAGGCAATACAACATATCTACAACCATACAATGTTGGATAAACCTGACAAAAACAAGCAATGGGGAAAGGATTCCCTGTTTAATAAATGGTGTTGGGAAAACTAGCTAGCCATGTGCAGAAAGCAGAAACTGGACCCCTTCCTGACACCTTACACTAAAATTAACTCCAGATGGATTAAAGACTTAAACATAAGACCTAACACCATAAAAACCCTAGAAGAAAATCTAGGCAAAACCATTCAGGACATAGGAGTAGGCAAGGACTTTATGACCAAAACACTGAAAGCATTGGCAACAAATGCCAAAATAGACAAATGGGACCTAATCAAACTCCACAGGTTCTGCACGGCAAAAGAAACAGGCATTAGGGTGAATCGGCAACCAACAGAATGGGAAAAAATTTTTGCAGTTTACCCATCTGACAAAGGGCTGATATCCAGAATTTACAAAGAACTCAAACAGATTTCCAAGAAAAAAACAAGCCCATTCAAAAATGGGCAAAGGATATGAACAGACATTTTACAAAAGAAGACATACAAGAGGCCAACAAACATATGAAAAAATGCTCATCATCATTGGTCATTAGAGAAATGCAAATCAAAACTACATGGATACCATCTCACGCCAGTTAGAATGGTGATCGTTAAAAAATCTGGAGACAGCAGATGCTGGAGAGGATGTGGAGAAATAGGAATAGTTTTACACTGCTGGTGGGAATATAAATTAGTTCAACCATTGTGGAAGACAGTATGGCGATTCCTCAAGGACCTAGAAATAGAAATTCCATTTGACCCAGCAATCCCATTACTGGGTATATATCCAAAGGACTATAAATCATTCTACCATAAGGACACGTGGACACGAATGTTCGTTGCAGCACTGTTTACAATAGCAAAGACCTGGAACCAACCCAAATGCCCATTGATGATAGACTGGACAGGGAAAATATGGCACACAATACACCATGGAATATTATGCAGCAATCAAAAACGATGAGTTTGTGTCCTTTGTAGGGACATGGATGAATCTGGAGAACATCATTCTCAGCAAACTGACACAAGAACAGAAAATGAAATACTGCATGTTCTCAGTCATAGGCAGGTGATGAACAATGAGAACACATGGACACAGGGAGTGGAGCACTACACACTGGGATCTATTGGGGGGAATAGGGGAGGGACAGTGTGGGGGAGTTGGGGAGAGATAGCATGGGGAGAAATGCCAGATATGGGTGAAGGGGAGGAAGCAGCAAATCACACTGCCATATGTGTACCTATGCAACTATCTTGCATGTTCTGCACATGTACCCCAAAACCTAAAATGCAATTAAAAAAAAGAAAAGAAATTATATATGTATATATACATTTTTTTGAAGAAAAGAGTTTAGTAGTTTCCTTTAGATCTGGATGGTGATGCTTAGAGACTATGGCCTTGAGGAAAATGGTAAAAGGAAAAAATGAAGAAGTCAACATGCTTTGGGGGTGGGAGGTGGTGTGGGCTATCGTGAGTAGAGGCAAAGGAGGTGAGAGAATGGGCTGGACTGCAGTCGGGGGATCAATCGTGCTGGGATGACATTCTTGGCAGCAGGTGGCTGAAGTTCCCATAAGAACATAACCTTGCTGGCAATATTTCACTGAAAGCTGTTTGGGGTGCTGTTGTCTCTACTCCTGCTATAAAATCTGCTACGCACACAGTGTTGAGTCTGGCTTTTGCAGAGAAAAGATGTGAGGATGGGATCCACCTCCAGGTAGGTTGTGTGGGAAAGGGAGGGCACATGCAAGACAAGCAGTATCTGTGGCACTTTGCTAATTCAGTAGAAGTGGGGAGGTGAAGCCATACCTCCTCCCTGCTTATATCATTCTAGCCTTGGAAGGCCAGGAAGGGAAGATGAGTTCCTTTCATTTGACTCTCAGAAAACCAACTGATCCCAGCTGACATCTTTGTGGTAATATTATTTTGCATATTCCATGATCACTGTGCTCATGATGTTTGCAACATACCAAGGAGATCTTTCCATGTCAGTCATTGAAAATATCACCATCTTCTAAAATAAGCATGTAGTATTCCTACTATAGGACTGTACTATTACCCATTTAATTACATAATCATGGTGTTCTTAGGAATTTATAATTTTTTTACTTTTACTGATGTTAGACTGAATGTTCTTGTATCTAATTTTTTTTTCCAAAAAATAGATAGAAGATATTCTCTTTAGTATAAGCTTCTTAAAGTGGGAGAGCTGGTTCATAGCTTATGAAACATGTGAAACACATCATGTTGCCCTATAGAAAGAATGCACCAGTTTCCACTCTCACCAGCAATGTGTGCAAGTACATGTGGCCACGACTTGTTGGTGAGACATGATGAGTGCAGGAACACATCTCCTCTTAACATTAGTGTTAGGTCTGAAAGCAAGGGCAGGCCAAGTGTGGTGGCTCATGCCTGTAATCCTAGCACCTGAGAGTGGGAAGTCGAAGTGGGTGGAGCCCAGGAGTTCAAGAACAGCCTGAGCAACATGACAAAACCCTGTCTAGAAAAACTACAAAATTAGTTGGGCTTGGCAGTGCACACTTGTGGTCCCAGATACTCTGGGTAGGGGGCTGAAGTAGGAAGATTCCTTGAGTTAATGCGGTCGAGCCTTCAGTAAGCCATGATTGTACCACCGCACTCCAGCATGGGTGACAGAGGGAGACCCCATCTCAAAAAGAAAGAAAGAACAACATGAGTGAGTGGGATGCTAGAGGGAAATTAATACATTGTTCACAAGTTTACTTTTCCATTTTCCTGAATAATACAATAGAAAACAGTTGATCCCTTTTTTGAAAAAGATAATCCAAATGGCAGGCTGATGGACAGTTTAGTCATCTTATAGAAAATGTTGTGTATAATAGTATAATGTTACTCTAACAACATTAATGTGTGCAGGTTGTAGTTACAACTCTGGCATTGACCTTTCGCGTTATATCTTTGAAAATGGCATCCTTTGTACAGGGTGCATATGTTTGTCTTCTGCTTGGCTTTGGTTCTAGTTTGCAGTTTAGCTGTGTATCATGGTTGGATAACTCAGGAGTGAATGGTCACTCTGCTGTTGGAGTGCTTTCCAGTCCATGCAGAAGTGATTTGGAGAAAAATAGAAATGAAAAAGTGATTATTAACTTTTGCTAAAGTTCAGTATCTACACTTGAGATAAAATTGTAATTATGCTAATTACAGAACATTTAAACAAACCTATTGGTCTTTAATTTAGTGGAGAATTCAGGCCTGCTGCAACCCAAGTTCTATTCCTGGTCAAATTAAGGAACTTTTAAGCCATCTTTTTTGTGTTTTTCCTTTTTGTTTCCCTACTTTTCAAAATTGTGAAACACAACCTATATGGAAAAGTATATAAAACATACATGTACAAGTTAGCTAAGGAGTTCAATGTGAACAGTACCCACCCATCAAGAAATATGTCACAGAATTGTCAGTTTTTTACCTTTCCTTGAAATAATTATCATAGAAAAAGTGATAAAGCCATATGTGTACATGCAGGAAGAAGCCTTTAACCAGTCACAAATGACCACGGTGGCAGAAGAAGGATTGGGAAAGGAAGTTGGGGGGCTGGAGGGCTAGGAACGGGGTGGGATAGATAACCAGGTCATCCTTGGGTGCATTTTTGTACTGTTTTTCTGACTTTGAATGCTATTTTATTTCTGCCTTAAAGTGAGCATGGTTAAGAGGAGGAAACTTACTAGTCCCTAGCTGGAGAAGAAAAAACGTGGTTGTGTTCACGCACATTTATTGCAGGGGCATGCAACAGTTCTCTTGTTCTGTGGAATTCTCATTCAAAAGCTAGACATAGCAATTTTTGAAATAAGTTGAGCTGATAAGACCCAAACTGGCTCTTTTTGTATTATGTTTTCTATTGCCTTTGCACATTTAGTCTGTTGATAAGTTTTTTCTTTGAACAGATTGCTGAGCTGAGAGAAATAGAATACATTGAAAATCTACCTATCCTTCGAGTTCTCAATCTTCTAAAAAATCCAATTCAGGTGAGACTTTATTTATATCAGAGGAGGGAGAGAGAAGAAAATGGGGAGAGTCGAGGGTAACTATCTAGGAATTGTTCAAGAAGTACTTTTGATAAAAGAATATCAGGAATGTGAATGAAGTTGTCTATCTTCCTTCTCTCTAAGGAAGGGTTTAGTAGTACCTAAAGTGACTTTTTGTTGTTGTTGTTGTTGTTTTGAGATGGAGTTTGGCTCTTTTGCTCATGCTGCAGTGCAATGGCACCATCTCGGCTCACCACAACCTCCACCTCCCAGGTTCAAGTGACTCTCCTGCCTCAGCCTCCCAAATAGCTGGGATTACAGGCAAGCGTCACCACGCCCTGCTAATTTTTTGTATTTTTAGTGGAGATAGGGTGTCTCCATGTTAGTCATGCTGGTCTCAAACTCCCAGTCTCAGGTGGTCCATTCACCTCGGCTTCCCAAAGTGCTGGAATTGCAGGCGTGAGTCACTGTGCCCGGCCGTGACTTTTTTTTTCTTTTTTTTTAAGACATAAGATCTTCTTTCATGACTAACAAGCTTTGGAAAGCCTGCAGCTGAGTATCACTTACTTACTCTGCTGGTCGTTTATGACTCATCCCTGGTGGTACTGAAGGTTACAGGAAGGAGATAATGAAATTGCAGAACAATGTTCTTTCACATTAGACAGTGCAAGACACCAGAGCTGGAGACAGAATGTGATTCCTGTTTTATAACAGGGGAAAGAAAATCTAAGATTACATACCGAATTTACCTGGATATAGCCATGAAATTGGTGTAACTGTAAACTAATTATAGAACAAACGAATACATTTCCTAGGAGTTCTTTACCTCTGGGATTTGAGGATCAGGGACTGTTTCAAGTCCCTCTCTCCATTGATAGATGCTTTCTCCTGGCCTCCTTCCCTCCCTCCTTGTCCATTTGTCCTTCATTCCATTCTCCTACCTGCATCCTTCGCTTAGTTTCCACCGGCTCTTGACTTGGCATGTAGCTCTTAGTAACTTTCTTTTTGTGTGTATCTTGAAGAACATGTCTAGATAGGTGAAAAACAAAAAATAGAAGAAAGGTTTATAAATTAAAAACTGCCCTTGGTACAGGAATAGTGGGTGGCAATTTAAAAGCATTTTATTTCTGGAAAAATAAGAGGCAGGGCCTAAAGTGGCTGGCACACCTCAGTTTCAGATCTGAAGAGTATTTGTGCATATGCATTAATAAGCATCACAAGGCAGATAATCCTGATGGTAGGGAATAATAAGCAGTTTGTTTTATAAATGAATATTATTTTATTATTGCAAACAAATTCATAATACAAATTAATACAAAATATTGCATATAAATAATAATAAAATAATATAAAATATTGAAGTTTTATTATTTGCAGAATTGAAACTTGTTGGAGTTAGAAGACAGGGTTTGAGCCACTGGCCACGAATCTTAGATGAGATGCTTTACCTCTCTGAGGCTTAGTAGCTTTCCCCTTTAGAAATGAGGATAATTGGCCGGGCGCGGTGGCTCAAGCCTGTAATCCCAGCACTTTGGGAGGCCGAGGTGGGTGGATCATGAGGTCAAGAGATCGAGACCATCCTGGTCAACATGGTGAAACCACGTCTCTACTAAAGATACAAAAAATTAGCTGGGCATGGTGGCACGTGCCTGTAATCCCAGCTACTCAGGAGGCTGAGGCAGGAGAATTGCCTGAACCCAGGAGGAGGAGGTTGCGGTGAGCTGAGATCGCGCCATTGCACTCCCGCCTGGGTAACAAGAGCGAAGCTCTGTCTCAAAAAAAAAAAAAAGAAATGAGGATAATCTGGAAGCCACTATCCTCAGCAACCTAACACAGGAACAGAAAACCAAGCACCGCATGTTCCCACTTATAAGTGGGAGCTGAACAATGAGAACATGTGGACACAGGAAGGGGAACATCACTCACTGGGGCCTGTCCGGGGAGTGGTGGGAGGAGGTAGAGCATCAGGTAAAATAGCTAATGCATGCAGGGCTTAATACCTAGGTGATGGGTTGATAGGTGCAGCAAACCACCGTGGCACACCAAACCACCGTGGCACACCTTTACCTATGTAACAACCCTGCACGTCCTGCTCATGTATTCCAGAACTTAAAATTAAGTTTTTAAAAAAGAAATGAGGATAATCCACCTGTCCTGCTAATCTCTAATCTCACAGGGAGATTAACAAGAGTGTACACTGGAAGACTTTATATTTTACAAGTCACAGTCAGCATTGAGTTAATGTAAGGGGACTGGTAAGTGTGAAATGCATAGCCCTATGAGGGTATATGTGGGAATGATAAGGTAGCAGGTGAGAGGTCCAAGCTCATGAAAAACCCAATGCTGGTGCTTGTTGATTTGGGAACAGGAAGGCAACTGAACAGTCCTCTTGATATTTTAAATAGGAAAAGTCTGAATATTGGTTCTTCGTAATTTTTGTGCTTCTGCGATTAACAGAATTAGATCAGAAGAAGATTAAAGTGGAAGAAAAGGTATGTAATCATGTCATTTCTCATGTTTATGGGTTAATGTGCTCAAAAGCTCGTGCTATGGAAGCAATGTAATCAATAAATAAGACACATAACAATATGTACATTAGTTCATTCAGGGAATGTTTCCTTGCCTTAGAATCTGTTTGTTTAACCCTTTGCAAAGGTGAGTATCAACACAAATGCAGTGAAAGGCCTGCTGGCTTGCTGTTAGTACAGTGAAAAGGTTGGCTGTGGGGAATAGAAGCAACATATATATCCACTTATATAGGTCACAGCTTTATGGCAGACTATCTCTTTAAAAAACTGTTGTATTTGGAAGGTATATGATTCTATCTGTGTTACCTGAAAAATTCATTTAACAATAAAATGTATTATAATGTCACTCTACCATATAATTGAAAGGTACTCAAGTAAATTACTACTCTGATATTTTAAACCATTAATTCTGCTCTTTAAAATAATGATTCATCTAGTCACAAAATTCCAGAGTCACCAGACTTTGAATGCTAGCACCTGCCTCCCTGCTTTTCATACTCACGGTCACTGCTTTGTCACTTTAGTAGTTGGTGACAGCCAAAATCTCTACTAATGAGGGATTTCTTGCACTGGATGCAAATTTGAGATGGGAATGAAAACAGGTATAAATATGTAGAGAGCACATATTCCATCTCATAAATGCCTTTCTGAAATCTTGGTTAAAAATAGTTACGGATGCCGGTCTGTCATTAATTCTCATGCTCAAAGGTACTTACTAGATTTCTCTTTTCCTTTAACATTTTGCAAAAGGAATAAAATGTAAAACCATGTATTAAGTAAATATATGGCATATGGTAGTTGAGGATAATGTATTTAGAAGGATGGAAAAGACAAGGGGATGGAAAACTGTACATTATGAAGAAAAGGCCCATATCCTTGAATGAAGAAAGTTACGCTAAATGAGGAGGAAGGTTTGGTAGAATTTGAGATTATGGGAATTGTTCTTGGTGAGACGGTGTGAGGAAACCATTCCCCACGCATAAAAACCTATAATCTACAGCTAGAAGTTTTATTCATTTTTCACATACTAGAAGTTGGAATGTTTACTATATTAAGAGTAATCATGTGTTAAATTATTTTGTGTACCTGGTTGCATGTATAGAACATTTCAGTAAGGAAAAATCCAGGCCTTGTCTTCTTTTTAGAAACAAACTTTTTTTTCCCCCTTTTACATCTCTAATTCTGGGAAAGGTTTCAGCAGTGAATAAATATGATCCTCCCCCTGAAGTGGTTGCAGCCCGAGACCACCTGACCCATGTTGTCAACAGCGTGATGCAGCCGCAGAGGATCTTTGACAGGTATTTATTAGGAATCCACAGGCCAGAATTCAGGGTGAGCGAGCAAAAGACAGCCTCATCATTTTCCCTAGCCCTCTATTTTGTGACTCCTTCATTTCTGATAAATGCTGCTTTATCCCCTTCTCTGAGGGAAGGGGCCAAGTCTTTATTCGATAGATGATATTGTCTCTGTTATGGCGTATTATTAATATTATGTACTTGAATGTGTTGCTTCCTTGTTGGTTTTTTCCCAAGCATGGTGATGAGTTGATTCATCCTCACTGGTTTGTCTGGCCTCTTGTGTGGTGGCCAGCCTGTGCTATACAATAGTGAAATCTAAAAAAAAAAAAAAAAGTCAATTTTTTGGTCTTAGAATAGAAACACAGACCTTAACTTTAACAGAAAATTGTGATAATTTATATCCATTGTAAATTTCCCCTCAGCTGTGAGTGAATGCTAAATACCCTTGCCAGAGACTGTTCCATGAATTCCCATTATTAGGGAGTCCCTTTGAAGAAGCCCAACTAGCCTAAGGGAGATGTGAAACAGTCTTTGCACTAATCTATGATAAACTCAGCAGGGAGGAGTTGCCCAGCTTGATCAAACACATGAACAGAGTCTCTCACCTCTGAATTCGAAGACAGATTTACCATGCTTTCTCCATTTCTTTCTAAAACAATCTGTTGGAGCAGATGGCCATTTATGCTATAAGTATAATGCAGAAATTCTATCAATACCCAAAGGCATTTAAAAAATACTTGTAAAATCTCTTGGATATATAAATTCCCTTCTTCATGTGGTATTTCCTCCTTCCTGTACTTCACATGACTGTTTCCCACAGAGAGCAAAATGTTTTATTTTGCAAGCCAGGACATGATTTTTACATATAATTTAACAATGTAGACATTGACAGTTTTACATGTTTATGGTGGCCCTCTAGGTAAAAATGAATATCATTTATTTACATACATCTGGAAAAGCATATTTTCTTCAAAAGAGGGGCATTTAAGTACTCATTGTATTTCTTTTCTAGTTTATGGTATTGCTAGTTGTTTCATGCTTTAGAATACATTTAAATAAAAACATATATCAAAGAAATTTGCAGCAGTGTTTGATAAACACATATATCTTGATCATTTCTGGCTGTTGGCAAACAAGAACAAAGGCCAAGCAGGCCCAGAGGTTCCAGGGCGGAGTAGCATTCATTGTGGGGACTCATGGACACAGTACCAGTAGCTCGTGTGCAGGCCTGCAGTGCCCTTCCTACTCTGTCTAGGCCAGTACCCAGCTCTCTGTCAGCACCAGAAGTCAGGATCCAGGAGAGGAAGCCTGACTCTTGGCTTTGGGACTTGTAAGCTGCATTACTAGGGAATCACTATCCCCTCTCCTAGTATAATTGGGGTAAGGATACAGTATTAAAATGACATGGCCAAACCTTGACTCTGGTAGTCATTGATAGCTTCCTTGCTTTCTGACATGACAAAGTTCTCCAGACGCATCTTGTACATGTCCTGTCCCAAATCTGGAATCAGCCATTTCTGTAAGAAGCCCTAGTTTTAGTGAAAAATAGTATTTCTAAATCCCAATCTGGGGGTTAAGATACTCATTGCTACCAGGTTGGTCATTATTCCTAGGCCTTTTAGTGGAAAGAGCTAAGAATACTAGTCTTTCCATCCATCCATCCATCCATCCATCCATCCATCCATCCATCCCATTTGTACCTATCTATATCTGTTCTATCTATATCTATCTCTATTTGGATAGACCTATCTGTGTCTTTCTATAGATAAATGGATTAAATACCTCCTGAATTCTTGATATTTACAATATGATTCCAAAACTACAGTTAAGCTTTTACTCAACCTCCTCGCTACTGTATGTGTATTTCCTTTTTTCCCCACACCAAGAATCCTGGTTCTAAGGGACACAGAGGAAGATGAAATTACCAAATCCCATAATTACTCATTTAAAAAAAATCCTAGATTGGACCACAATGGTATCAGAATACTAATACTAATACTACCACCAAAATGGTTCCTGAAAACATGAAAAATATTTTTTGCCTACAATTTGCCTATTTTCTCCCATGTTTTTTGTTGTGCTAAAATATGTGTTACAAAGTTTGCCACATGAACAGTTTTTAAGTGGACAGGTCAGTGGCATTAAGTACATTCATAATGTTATCTAACCATCACCACCATCTACTTCTAGTACCTCAAACTCTGTACACATTAAGCAATAACTCCTGGTTCTGCTCTGCTCCAGCTTCTGATAAGCTCTAATCTACTTTTGTCTCTATGAATTTGCCTATTCTATGTATAAGTGTCAAGCACCCCATTTAGAAAATAATGTTGTACTAAATATAGTTGACTATAGTTTTGACTATTGTCAAAACATGTAGCCATCACATAGTGTATTTCTCCTTCTGGCTCTCATTTAGTCTTAAGTCTTAGGCTAACTACATAGTTATTTCTCACTACCAGTCACTATATTGATGCCCCTTGAGTCACTTTGGTTGTATGAAGATTGTTTTCTAGTAGATTCCTTAGGAAGGAATATGGGATCAGTATCCTCTAAACTCTTGCATGTTATAATAATGTGTGCCCTTTATATTTGAAAGTCATTTTTGCTAAATATAAAATTCATGACTCACACCTTTTTCCTTGAATATATCAAAAATGTTACTCCATTGTGTTTTGGAATAAAACATTGTCAAAATTCGATGATAATTTAATTTTCTTTTCCTTATAAGTAATATGCTTTTCTTTTCTAATTGGATTTTTTTTTCTTTTACTTTAAAGCCCAGTTCATTTTATTAGACTGTGTCCTGGTATTAGTTCTGGGCTGATAGTTCCAGGTATAATGTGGGCCCTTTCAATGTGTAGGTTTTTTGTTTGTTTGTTTTTCTTTTTTTATTTTCAGGGAAGTTTTTTTTTGAAGTATACTTTCTGTTTTCTGTTCCTTTGCTTTTGTTTTCTTCTTCAGGAAGAAGCTCTCTTTTGCTTATTTTCAATATTTGTCTCTTTATTTTTCTTAGTTATTTAAAATATATATATATGTATTGAGGTAATTGTAGACTCACATGAAGTTGTAAGAAATAATACAGAGAAATTCCATATAGCAGTCACCCAATTTTCCTCAATGGTGATATCTTACCTAACCATAGCAGAACATTAAAACCAGGAAATTGACCAGGAAATTCACCAGTCTTATCGGATTTCACCAGTTTTTCATGTAGTCTTTTGTCTTTAGCTCTGTTGACTTCTGTGCAATTTTATCACGTGTAGATTCATCTTAGCACCACCATAGTCAAGATGTAGAGCAGTTTCATCAAAAGGATCCCTTGTAACACCCTTCAGTAGCCACGGCACCTCCCTCCCTCTCATCTTCCCTAACCCCTGGAAACCACTAATCTGTCCTGGTCGCTAGCTATAATGCTGTCATTTCAAGCATGTAATATAAATAGAATACAGTATATAGCCTTTTGGGATTAGCTTTCGGTTTTCCACTCACACTCATTCCCTGGAAATCCATTCAAGTTGTTGCATGAATCAATAGTTCATTCTTTCTTATTGCCCTGTAGTATCCCATGGCATGGATGCATCACAATCGCTTGAACTATTCACCTGTTGAAAGACATCTGGATTGATTCCAGTTTTAGGTGATTACAAATAGAGCTGTCGTGAATATTCACGTTTAGACTTTTGTGTATGCATGGCATCAGCCTGCCTGCTCTCAGCAGGTACCCAGTGGCTGTTTTGGGGTTCACTTACTCTCAGGTGTGTCAGATGCTGCCCCATTGCTTCCCTTTTCTTCCTCCTGCATTGACTCCAGTACCACACAGGTTTTGTCGGTTTGTGGCTCTTAGATTGAAAAACTGTGCTGTTGTTGCCACAGACGCTTCTCAGAATCTATACCTTCGTCTTCACAGAATCCACACCTCAGCCATGTGTTTTTTTTTTTAATTTTCTATTTTATTTTAGATTGCTACAATTTGTGCCATGAGTAGAGTCTAAACACGTCTATTCAGTGTGTTGTGAGAGATTTTATTAATAATCAATTTATTCTTTAGTCCAGCCTTCAGGCTTGACAGCCAAGTCCACATTTGTATATCAGCTCTCTCTTATTAGCTATCACTTTGAGCAAGTTAATTAACCTCCTTATCTCCTTGTACATCAGTGTCTTCATGTGTTAAAAGGGGAAATGACAGAAACATCTTCATTAGCTTCTTGTGATAATTAAATGAGATAATACATGTACGACTCCTGGAATACTTACTGGCACATAGTAATTGCTCAGGTAAATTTTAGCTATTACTGTTAAGTTGGCTTTACATACCTGCATTCTAATTCAGTAGTTATGAACATTTATCTTAACTTTACAGTCTTATTTAGCTTTAATAGCCTTATTTCTTTCATTGATCAGTTTTGGGGAGGAATATTTCACTCTAGCAATAAAGAACCAATATATATTATATTTTCCTTTAAAAGTCAAGTTAAAGTAAATTATATAAGTTCATATTTTACCTTATGTGATATCTATGCTTTGAATATTATTTGTGGCATATAATCAATCTGTTTCTGGAAAGTACAACCATTCTTCTATGCAGTGTCTTATATAGCAAATGCTCATTTAGCCGGGTTTATGATGGATGTACTCACGGATGTAGTTAATGTGCTGTCTCTTTGACTGTAGTAGGGCAATTGACCCTGGTCCTGTGTTGCAGCACTCTTCCCAGCCTGGATGCCCCTTATCCCATGCTCATATTAGCTGGTCCTGAAGCTTGTGGGAAACGAGAACTTGCCCATCGCCTCTGCAGACAGTTTAGCACTTACTTCCGATACGGGTAAGTTTGAAATTCATATGAATTACTGCACGTATCAATAGTTCATTTCTTTCTTACTTTCTTTTCTTTACTTTCGAGATGGAGTCTTGCTCTGTTGCCCAGGCTTGAGTGCAGTGGCGCAATCTCGGCTCACTGCAACTGCAACCCCCGCTTCCTGGATTCAAGAGATTCTCCTGTCTCAGCCTCCCGAGTAGCTGGGACTACAGGTGTATACCACCATGCCCAGTAATTTTTGTATTTTTAGTAGAGATGGGGTTTCACTATGTTGGCCAGGCTGGTCTTGAACTCCTGACCTTGTGATCCTCCTGCCTTGGCCTCCCAAAGTGCTGGGATTATAGGCGTGAGCCACTGTGCCTGGCTTTCAATACTTCATTTCTAGTAAAATCTCAGATGTTGCTAATGTTGGCTATTAATTTTAAGAAAGTTCAGAAATCTACAAAACAACTCAATATTTAAGTTACACTTAAATATTGTAGCAAATATGACACTTAAATTTTGTAGCAAAGTCAACATTGTAGAAAGTTCAACAGATATTAACTCTTGGTAAGGACAAAGCACCATGTGAGTGTTAATCCTGGAAGGCAAAATATTGATAAAATTAGATCAATGTGATTACCTGGTCCTGGGATGATGGAATCTTGATTCTTCTGCCATTTTATGATATGGTAAAGATGATTGCTAGAGTATAATTCTAGCAATAGAAGAACTTACCATATATAGGAAGAAACAAAATAGTTTTTCTTTTGTGAAGCAGACAGTAAACACACAGCAGTGACTCCCCTACTCCCCCGTAAATAAGTAAGCAAACCAGCATGGCTCATTCATGCTGTTACCCATCATTTCCATAAAAGGCTTATCAGCTTCTTTGCCATTTATCATACTGTGATATACACTGTATTTTTTTAACTTTAATTTTCCAAATGCTTAACTTAATTCAGTCTCAGTCCAAATCACCCTCCAGGATTTGAAAATAAACATCTTTTTAATTAAGCATGATGGCATTTGAAGGCAGGCTTCTCCCGTTGCCTTGCAGTGTGACAGCATGAATCACCATGTTGTGATGTGTGATGGGCAGATCTGTGTTCAGTGACAGCCTCTCCTGTCTGAGCTCGGAACACATGCCAACAGCACTTGAGCTTCTTTGCCTCCAACAGGTCTTCCTATTTTGAGGCATAATTTAGGAGGAAAGAAGGAGAAGGAGCAGCATGTTTTTTCTTTGTCTTCCCCTCAGGTTAGCATTCAATACAGTTCAAGATTTCTGGAGCAAACAGTTTGCTTAGTGACACAGTTAAAATAGAGGAACATGTCTGAAAAACTAGAACTGTCAAAAAACCCACAAAACTCCAACTGAGTTTAAAGATTTTTTGAGGCCAAGTGCAGTGGCTCATGCCTCTAATCCCAGCACTTTGGGAGGCTGAGGCAGGTGGATCACTTAAAGCCAGGAATTCGAGACCATTCTGGCCAACATGGCAAAACCTCATCTCTACTAAAAATATAAAAATTAGCTGGGTGTGTTGACACATACTTGTAATCCCAGCTGCTCAGGAGGCTGAAATGGGAGAATCCAAGGTTTTGCCACTGCACTTCATCCTGGGCAACAGAGCAAGACTGTTTCAAAAAAAAAATAAAGGGATTTTTTTTTTAGAGGTTTTGGTGAATCAAATTTAGAACTATCTATCATCTCTTAAACTGGTTTCCTCTTGTATTTTTTATGTATGGTGAAGAAATTACTTTTAGATTAGTGGTGCCTGTCACTGAGCTGAGGATGTGACTACAAAGATATAGAGGACAGCGAGAAAAATAAGTGCAAATTTTTCCCTAATGCTATTACAAAAAAAGTTCCCTCCCTGAAGCTATACATGTTTAAGCAATGTAAACACTATTTCAAGCAGGCCCCAATTATTTATTTAAAATTACATCCTTTATTTGAACAACTCTAGGCCACAAATACTATGGAATAATTTATTGATTAATATATTTTAAACACCCTGAAGTAACAAAAGTAAATTAAAAGTTAATGTTCGAATGAAAATATAGAGTGCATTATGTTTCTGTGGGTGTACTGAACCTGTTTTTAAAGATAAGCTGAACACAATGAATTAGGGTCAAACTAAGGCAAAAGGGTAGGTGCTGTTTTGCTAATGCATAAATTTGGAACTTTTTAGCAAACCAAAGTAACCTTTGAGGAGCCAAGGTTTTCTCCAGTTCCTTTTACATCTCGGATACCAGTTATGTTGTAAATGGTTGGTGGCCCAGTCTTGTTTATTTATTTGTTTTATGCTGTTGCCAAGGCATGCTTTGTTGGATATGTTTTTAGAGGTGGTTATTGACTCATCATCAAGATTCTGAGCAGGTCTGCCCTTACATTCTTACCTGGTGCGGCCTCCCAATTACTCATTTTAATTAAATCTTTTGTAATTAAAATGCTTATCCATCATGCTTGTGATTAACTGATGTAATATCTACTTTCCCTGATTGTCTGTAGCCCATTGAGGGTAGGACTCCTGTCAGCCTTGTTCACCACTGAGTTCTCAATGCCCAGTATATGGCCAGGCACTTAATATGTGTGTGATAAATATTTGTTACGTAACTGACTGACTAATTGAGTAAATGATTGGCTGAATTAATGGTATTGTATATAATGGATTATGACAATGACTGTAATAAGAAGCATGGGTGATTTTCCCCAACCTCCACTCATGGAGCTATGCAGAGATGAATGGATTCATCTATTTGTTCATTCTTTCAATAAATATTTATTGAATTCCCCTCTTGTGTTAGTCCCTGAGGGTACAGCAGGAACAAGACTGGTGAGGTCTTTGCCTTAATGAAATTTGGAATCTAATGGGGGATCAGACCTTAGATAATTAGTGCTATGTGAAATTTAGGTGGAGGTACAAGATGGCAAAACAGAATCCTAAAATTAGCTTCATGCTCCTGCACTGTTACTGCCACCACTGCTATTTTTCTCTTCTGGCTGGAATTAGTGGTGAGTAGAAAGACACTCCTAACTGCCTCCCTCCCAACTACAAACTCATTCATTCATCCACCTCCCTCACAGGTTCAGAAGCACCATCCAGCCGTTCACTGTCATCCTCATAAAGGCAGAGGTCAAGGTTTGTTCAATGGCAAATTATTCTAAGAATTCTATCAAGGCCGGGATAAAAGACTATGCATTGGATGAAAAAGGATATTAGATAGCCAGTTATTTTATCCATTGAGAAAGTAAGATAGTGCTACCATTATATGCAGCAACTTTCTGGTTAAAAGTAAAAAATAAAACCAAAGCACATTATCAAGGGCAAGTCATTGCTCTTGTTTAGATTTTCTTTTCTGTTATTCTTTATCCAACATAAGTTTTATTGATTTTTAATTACGTGAAAAGAAAAAAGGCATGAACACAGTCTCATTGTGAAACATAAAAGTATTTACAAGGCACTTTCTCCACCATTTCCTTGAATCATTTCTTTCCCTTCTCATTTAATTTTCTCCTGGTATTTTACTTCCTTTCTAAATTGCATTGATCCGAGATCAAGACATTTAATGAAATTTCCATGTGCTAAGTTGTATATCCAGATATATAAATATTGAAAACATAACTCAGTCACATAACAAATATTGGTGTGGCTGAGAGATTTTGCTGTAGTTAGGTTTTGATTTTACTATTTGTTCTTGGTTTTAGAAATATGTTGAATACTCTTTCTTTACCTGTATTAGTTATGGGTGACCTAGAGATACACATTTACTTTCTCCAAAGTCTCTCTATTGATTTCCAGCTGTAATACCCCACAAATCAGTGACTTCCTGGAAAAGTGCTGGATAATGAGGGCAACAAAAAACAATGCCATCATGCCTGTTTATCTTCTGGATTTAAGGCCATGAAAGTGATCTGAATGGTCCTGAAAGGAAAACTTTATTCTTTCTTGGATATTTATTTTATAGCCATCTCGATTTTCATAAGCTTCTCATGATGTTGACTACTAAATACATTTTATTTTTAGCATTATTATACAGTAAAACACAAGACCACAGCTATTTAGCTACATGAGATGGTATTAGCTACAGCAACCTAAATGCAGTCTCAGCTAATGGGTCTGTTTACATACATGTGACAAATTTGTAGAATGGTTCATTTATTCATTAAGTATTTATCGAGCACTGTGCATATGCTGTATGCTGGTGATGAAACGGTGAATGAACAGGCATGATTCTTTTCTCCTCTTGACAGCTTATAAAGTAGTATGGGATTTAAACAGGTAAATGCTAATAAAATAGTTGGATGGATGCTATGATGAGGGAGGTAAACAGCCTCTGAGATAGAAATCAAAGAGAATTGGGATGTGGGGCTTGAGTTGGGGGTGTATTCTAGGCAGAGAGGACAGCATATGGCTGAGCTGGAAATATCAAGGGAGATGGCAGAAGATCAGACTGGGAGGATAGACAGGGATCTGGTCATAAAGGATGTCTAAACAGGAGAATGGCGTGGTTGCATTTGCATTTTAGAAAGCTCACCCTGTTGGCAGTTTGGGAAAGGGTTTAGGGAAGGAAGTCTGGAGACAAGGAGACCCGTTAGAAGGTAGTGACGGGTGATGATCGCACGAGTCAGAAACTAGTGTGTACTTACTGAAAAGTGGGCAGAGTAGTGGCTTTGTGGAGTTTGGTACTTACATACGGTATGTGCTGGAATCTTTTGTGTTGAAGATCACTTAAATTGTATCCAGCAAGCTATTGACATATGTCTGCATTGAGTGTTCAGACCAATTTCATTTACCTACTGAATTCCTTTAGGAATACCTGGGCTTTTGTGGCTATCCATTGATAGAGCTCATTTACGAACAATGTGATGTGCTGTCATGTGCTTGAATATTTGCAGTAACAAGTTCATTATTTCCTGAGGCAATCTGGTTCAGAATTAAGATTCTAAGTCTGGATGCTTCTGAATGACACTGAAAAAATTTCTACTTCCTTATCCACCTGCTAGCTCTTCTTAGATATCTTTTCTTCCGGTTGCATTTCCCTGGAAGTTTTGGGATTCCATTATTTGGCCTGGCCTTCTAGCTCCTTTTCCTCTTGATCATCTCCTTTCTGCGACCTTGGTTTGGTAGCAGCCTCAGTGACATCTGGCTGTGAATTGGCACCCTTAGACTTTAAGGACCAGAGTTGGAGTCTGGGGTTTGTCTCCAACTCAGTCCTTTTCTCTGGTAAGTGAAACTCACTGGGATTATGGCTCCCATTACAAACCATAAATTAACTAGTAAATTAATTAGTAAATAATAAACATGTGGAAAGATTTAGACAAAGGAAAAGAAGGATTTTGAAAGTCTTGGCTCAAGACTTTGGTATCATTTTTCCTAAGTAAGTTTAAGGAAATGTTGCCTTCACTATGAAGCATTTTCTTTTTGAGATGTTCATATTTCAGCAGCATATAACATGGTGAACATTTGAATATGTGCAAATTGGATGACAAGTTCAAAAAACCACAGGTCACCTCAGGTCCTTCTTAATAGAAAGTCTGCAGGTCCTGTCATCAGCATTCTGCACATCAGTGGAGCCATCTCTTTATTTACCTGCTAGAAGCTTCAGATTGCTTCTTTGTTTTGTCTTTCTTTGAGAAATTCTGAAGAAATTCTTGCCACTCAATTCCTTTGTTGAGAAATGAAAGTTCAGCATAGCATGTAAAGGCTGTGCTAAGGGTTTGCTGCAAGGGTGCCAAGCTATTGATTTATCTTCCCTGGCTGTCAAGGACACCAATAGATAGAGGGTGTCAGGTCTCTGCTAAGGCACGTGAAGAAATGCCAGTGTATTCAAACAACAAAACAAATGCCACGGTGTTTTGACAGTCTTCTCTTAGAATGTACTCTCTTTCCTGAGTGTATAATTTAAATATGATGTTAAGACCATAAAATTTATTAGTACAGTTAATTCTTGAGTATAATGGAAAGGGAGCAGTGGTATGAATTGTAAACATTTATTTGTCTTTGCAATGAAGAGCCTTTTGAGGTTGCAACTTTACTCCCTGAATTCGTATGACATTAACAAGAATTGACTTTTGAGTCATCTTGGCATTGCTACTTAGTAACATTCCTTAATCGCTGTGCCTCAGTTTCATTATCTGTAAAATAAAAAGTAGAAATACCACCTAGCTCATGGTTTTTGCAAGGAATAAATGAAATAGCATGTCAAGTGTCTAACTATCCTCATCTCTTATTTTATTACTTACTTATTGAAACAGGGTCTTGCTCTGTTGCCTTGGCTGGAACGCAGTGGGGCCGTTATAGCTTGCTGCAGCCTCAAACTCCTGGGCTCAAGTGAGCCTCACACCTCAACCTCCTGAGTAGCCAAGACCACAGGCACGTGCCAGCACACCTGGCTAATTTTAAAATTTTTTTGTAGAGACAGGATCTCACTATGTTGCCCAGGCTAGTCTTGAACTCCAGGGCTCAAGCAATCCTCCTACCTTGGCCTCCCAAAGTGCAGGGATTGCAGGAATAAGCTATTGTGCCTGGCTCTCATCTCCTATTTTAAAACTACAGGATAATCTAAAAATCAGTTTGCATTTCCTGAACTTAACATTGGAAGGCAGAATGATATGAATTAAAGAATCCTGGTGGTTGAGACCACCGTATTCTTGTTGTAGGACCAATACTGGCCTGCTATGTGACCTTAAAGGAGTAACTTTTGTAATCGTCTGTGAAATGGAGTTCTTAGCACCTGTTATCCACTTCTCATGTGTCGTTTTTTCATTCATTTTACAAAAAATTATCAAATGCCTGCTATGTGGCAGGCATTTGGAAGGCAAATTGGGAAGGCAATGGTGAATAAAATGAATAAGACATGGTCCTCCCCTTTATGATTCATGTGTTCTTCTGGGGAGGATAGGAAAAAAAACCCAGGTAAATATATAAAAGAAAGCAGTTCTGGTGATACAGAGTAATTGAGGGGTATGGTGGGATGGGGAGGCTATTTCAGACAGTGATGAGAAAAGGCCTCTTTGGTTGAGTTGAGAATTCCATTCAGCATTGGCACCATGGATTACCACAGGAGGTTTATGTACAGTGTTGATATGGACCAAGCACAGGGTACATGAGTTAGATCTGGCTTCACGTGGTGGAGGGCATGGGCCTGAACATATAATCGGAATGCAATTGGCACAGACACTGAGGCTGCAGAAATATAAAGAGATGAATAATCCAGCTGTAAATGATCAGGAAAGGATTTTTGGAGGGTTGACATTTAAACTGAGTCCTGAAAACCAAGTAGGCCAGCCAGATGGAAGGAGAGAAAGACAGCCTGTGAAAAATGCTCGTAGATAAAACATGAAAGCAGATGGGTGTAAAATAGTTGAATGGTAAGTATTGTTATACTTCCCAAAGTATTATTACATGATGACAGAGGAAGTGGTTCAGAAGGTGATAAATAATAATGAGTAAAAATTTGGTATGGATAATCCAAATTTTCTATAATCCTTATAGATGATAGCAACTGAATATAACCTAGAACTTCAACACCACCATGTTCTCAAAATAATGTTACTTTATGATTTATGATTTGTGGATTAACTTCATTTTTTTAAAACATACCTTATACTGAAGCCTTTTCCATTTTGAATTTTAAGTTAGAAAGAGACTAGGTGATCCGTTTTATGATTTCAGGGCCTGTCACACCACAAGACCACCATACTTTGGAGAAGGGGATCGAGTTGATTATCATTTTATCTCTCAAGAAGTGTTTGATGATATGGTAAACATGGTAAGAATTTTGCCTTTGTTTTTATTGCACAAGAAATACGTGTCCTCTGGCAAAAATATTAGGAAATAGTTATAAATAAAAAAAGGAAGAATTAAATTTTGTGCTTGTTATGAGAAGTGAGTTCTTATTGGGTTATTTTTTTCTTAAAGTGCTTAGTGTATCATTCTGCACAAGCTTCTTTATTTTATGGTCTTGGGGAAAATACTGTACATTTCCAATAAAAATGAATGAGTAGGCATTTTAAGGAAATAGAACTAAAGCAGTATGAAAAATTCTTGCGATCTGTGCTTATCAGCTGCTGCTACTGTTATCAGATTTACTCAAAATAAATAGTTCTTACAGAACTGATGGTACACAAAGCTTGTAAATTAAGTATGTCTGGAGATGTGGGTATTCTGTCCGGAGTACTCTTTCTGTGTGTTATCCGTGGTGCTTTCTAACTGTTACAACCCGAAGCACCATTCAATATGCTGCGTCCCATGTAGTTGGCTTGTTCTGGACGTGTTACCTTCCATGGTCATGTTCCTGTTTGAGAAGTCCTCAGTCGTAGAGGCCAAGCAGTTCACTAATGCAGATGGCAACTCTTGCTAGAAGATAGGAGAAGATCCCTAACTTCTTTGGGAACTATGTTTTTACAAGGTCAAGATAATTAACCCTGCATTAGTCCATTTCACAGGCACTCAGAGCAATCTCGTTCAATTTAAATTTTGGGTTTTTTTGTTCGTTTGTTTTTTACTGAAACCCTCACAATCTAGTTATTGATAATAACTCACAACACTCTTGTCTTTGAATTCATTTTTTTCAAAACAACTTATTTGTTCCTTCTTGGCCTTCATAATCCTCGCATGTTTTATCTGTTGAAAGTATATGCTAATGTAAATACATATCTGCTCATGACTTAAGTTAAACTGAAAGAGTATCTCGTATTTTCATCATGACCAATGAAATCTGTAAACCTTTTGTTTTTACTTCACCATGGCCCTTATTTTTGTTTATATCTTCGTTGTTTCTATCACCAAGTAAATTCTACACGACTTTCTCTACTTTTCTGAAGCCCACAAACTATCAGATGGGCGACTAATCTGTGTTTCTGCTTTTGAAAGATTGCCATCCAACTGATGATGTCCTTATAGCTACATATCCCCTTCCCTCTTTCCCCTTCTTTTTCCTTCTTCCTTCCTCTGTCCCCACCCCAAAATAATGGACCTGGCTTATACCTCATTGTAGATAATCATGGAACTTTTCTGCATAGGCTTTGCAGTTTCTATGAGTTTAATTTGAATGGCCAACTATACACAGTGCATGTTTTGTGGACTTTTCTTGTGTTCGTGGAGACATACAAGTGAGAAAATCCTGTAATCCCTGGGCAGTTTTCCCTCTAACCTTGTCAAAAGAACGTCTAGGAAATTCTTCCTAATTTTCTCCCTTAGAGCTATGTTTTGGCAGTTCAGTTTAATTGATTAGGAGTCCTCTGGGACTTTATGTTTCTAAAAGCCTCAATAGAGATTTCAGAAGTTATCTTGATATTAGTAAGAAGTATACTCTTAGGACTCTGTAGGATGAAAGACAACTAGTTCCCAAAATTAATGTTAATTTCTCTTGTTAGAATATGAGGCATTTTTTTCTCACTTCAGTTCATCTGTTCTCAGTACCCCATCTGCTCTCTGATGCTTCATACCTTATCAGATCTGTAATCACATTAGTCTGGTTCAATTCCTAGTCTAAAAAGTCACTACACTTCTATGCTATATTTAGTCTTAGAGGTTTTACTACCACTCCAAAAGTTCTCCTGTGTTTGAGAAGTACTTACTTTCACTGCTTCTGATAACACATACATATACTTCAGGATAGTGTAAGTTTCTTGAACTTGAATTTTGCCTCTGATCTCTTTTCCTTTAATGTAAGCTTGAGACTGTTTCATGAAGAGAGATAAAACCTAGAAATGACAAACTCATGACACATTTTCAGCTTTGCCAATCACCCATAGGCACTCAGCCTTCTGTACACAGAACCCCCTCCACACAGCAGCCACCCAGAGAGCCTGCCCACCACCCCTCATCACAGCAGCCCCATTGATGGACAACCTTTGGCACATCCTTACTGTGGACAGTCACACCTTCCTGTCCTCACAGGTACAACACATAGACCTGCATACCCTCCCACACACAGGTGTCTCCTCCTTCCTATCAGACACTTTCCCTGCAATGCACAGTCATCCCCCTAACATGCCCACAGATATGAGAACCCTTTTTATGGACACATACACAGTCCCCACAGAAGCTCTCCCTCTCCTGTAGAAATAAAACCACAGACCATGAGGTTTTTGGAGTACGACTATTGCTATTTATTAGGAAATCCACATGCAGTAAGAAATGAAAGTAGCATCACCAGCCAAAATGGGGTGGAAGGAAACCATTTAATCCCAAATCTTAACAAACCTGTAATGAGGTCTCTTATATACCTATGTGCTATGTAAGATTCCTCCCAACTCTGCGTCTCTACATCTTTCTAGAAAATGCATTTTTTTTGGATCCACAGTGGAAGGTCCTTGTACATATAAATAAACAAACTTATAGTTTATATTTGAAAAGGAATTCAAGTATACATTTTGAAAACAGAGTGAGTCAAAGATTGTTAGTCAGGGTTCTCCAGAGAACAGAATCAATAGGATGGATAGATAGATAGATAGATAGATAGATAGATAGATAGATACTTAGGGTTAGGCTCACACATGTAATCCCAGCACTTTGAGAGGCTGAGGCGGGGGATCACTTGAACTTCGGAGTTTGAGACCAACCTGGGCAACATAATGAGACCCTATCTCTTTGAAAAATGAAAAATTAGCCTTGTATAGGGGTGCATGCCTGTAGTCCCAGCAACTCAGGAGGCCGAGGCAGGAGGATTGCTTGAGCCCAGAAGGTCAAGGCTGCGGTGAGTTATGATGCAACTGCACTCCAGTCTGTGTAACACAGCAAGGCCCCATCTCTTAAAAGAAAGAGATTTAGTAGAAGGAATTGGCATACATGGGTTATGAGGACTGGCAAATCTAAATGTGCAGTGTGAGCCGGGCAGCTAGGAGATCCCAATGAATTCACCTTGCCTGCTGCCTAGACAGCTGATTTATCAAGACAAGGGAATTGCGATGGAGAAAGAATGATTCATACAGAGCCAGCTGGGCAGGATACTGGAGTTCTATTATTACTCAAATCAGTCTCCCCGAGCATTTGGGGATCAGAGTTTTTAAGGACAACTTGGTAGGGGGAAGGAAATGAGCCGGGAGTGCTGATTGGTCAGATCAGAGGTGAAATCCTAAGGGGTCAAAGTTGTTTTGTGCTGAGTCAATTCCTGAGTAGGGACCACAAGATCAGATGAGCTAGTTTATTGTTCTGGGTGATGCCAGCTGATCCATCAAGTGCAGGGTCTGCAAAATATCTCAAGCACTGATCTTAGGAGCAGTTTAGGGAGAGTCGGAATCTTGGTAGCCTCCAGCTACACGACTCCTAAACCATAATTTCTAATCTTCTCGCCAATTTTTTAGTCCTACAAAGGCAGTCTAGTCCCCTGGCAAGACGGAAGTTTGTTTTGGAAAAGGGCTGTTATCGTCTTTGTTTTAAACTGTATAAACTCAGTTCCTCCCACAGTCAATTCAACTTGTGCTCAAGAATGAACAAGGACAGTTTGGAGGATAGAAGCAAGATGGAGTCCATTAGATTAGATCTCTTTCATTGTCTCAGTCATAATTTTGCAATGGAGGTTTCAGTGGTGCAGATGAAATCCAAAGGCTGATTTTTTTTGTTATATTGAGCCCTTCAACTGATTGGATAAAGCCCACCCACATTGTGGGTGGCTGTCTGCTTCCTCGAAGTTCACCAATTTAATTGTTAATCTCACCCCAAACATCTTCCAAGTTGACACATAACACCAACCAGCACATGCAAAAAAACAAGATAAAGTGTCTATCCGAAAGGAGAGACAGATACGTATCTATATAGGTTTTACACACACACACACACACACACACACACACACACACACACACACAAAAAAAAAAGGAGTCACAGTATTTGTTCCAAAGAACAAAGAAAGTATAACATTGAAGGAGTAAAATAGTAAGAATATTTTGAGATTTTAACTTTTGGAATACATAACACAAACTTCTTTTTTTTTTTTTTTTTTTGAGACGGAGTTTCGCTCGTTACCCAGGCTGGAGTGCAATGGCACGATCTCGGCTCACCACAACCTCCACCTCCTGGGTTCAGGCAATTCTCCTGCCTCAGCCTCCTGAGTAGCTGGGATTACAGGCACGTGCCACCGTGCCCAGCTAATTTTTTTGTATTTTTAGTAGAGATGGGGTTTCACCATGTTGACCAGGATGGTCTCGATCTTTTGACCTCGTGATCCACCCGCCTCGGCCTCCCAAAGTGCTGGGATTACAGGCATGAGCCACCGCGCCCAGCCCCACAAACTTCTTTTGATTATAGGGGTGTGGATTTTCCTCATCACCTGCAGCAGACACATTGCCCCCCAACCTCAAAAGACACCCTATGCCTCTGGCCTCTGACCTCTCTCCCCTGACAGACAGCCCATCCCTCTACCCTCACATCTCCAGAATGTCTGGGGCCAAGACGCGGGGTAGCAGGAGACCCAACTGCTGCTGTTCTTTACGCTGCCACCGCCATTTGATGGGATTCACTGCAGCCCTTGAAGTTTTCACGTCATTGTTCATTTCAAAATCACGCATATGAGAAGTCCTACTTGCCAAGATCATCCACAGTTTTATTCCTTCTACTGTCATCAGTTACCCAGTTTAGATTTGACCCAGTGGTTTAATGAATATAGTATTGCCAAAGAAAAAGCCATAGACAATATTGAGAGATGTGTTTTTACTTGCCTTTTTTCTTTTCTTTTTTTGCAAGGGAATACAGTTTTTGAAAGAACTGAGCTTCCAGGATACAGACAGAGGCATCATTTATAGTTCAAATGGCTATAGGGCAGACACTAGTTCTGTTGAATAACATTTGGGGCAGTTTCAATAGCAAGCTATCTCTATGAGGAAAACAGGATGGGCCTGCTTTTTCAAAGCTTTTAGGATGTCCCTGTAATTCATGGCCTCCAGGAATTATCCGTAATTCATGGCTTATCTTGGAATGCAAGGCTTTTAGAAATGGAAGGCTTTTCTGGGCTGCCTGGTGTGCTGGCATAGCTGAAATGGCAGTGGCAAAGGGCAGGCCATTAGTTTTGCTCTCTCAGTAATGAAGGTTTTGGTGTGGGTTTGGCAGGAAGTGGATAAGTAAACAAAATAGTCTATTGTACCATACGCTGCAGAGCCCTAATGCTTCTCCACATTTGGTCAGCAGGTTATTTCTAAAAAACCTAATTTTTTTTTGTTAGCTGAGAATTCTGAATACATTTTTCTGTCACAGTTTGAAATTAAATTTCATTTACCCCATTGTCATCCTTATACAGTTGCTAAAATTTGTAAGGTTTTTGAAATTATTTAAAATATGACATCAAATGATTTTAATTGTAGTTAGATTCCATGTAGCTGCTGTTACATGAAAATCTTTGTTCTTCTTGAATTCCAGGGAAAATTCATTCTAACATTTAGTTATGGTGATCACAAGTATGGATTAAATAGGGACACAGTGGAAGGTATTGCAAGAGATGGTTTAGCAAGCTGTATTCATATGGAAATAGAAGTAAGTGGTTTTCATTCAACCAATCAATGTGTGTATAGTTTGTGTGAGTGGTGTGTGTGTGTGTGTGTGTGTGTGTGTGTGTGTATGTGTATCAATTTTTTACTGATACATAATTGTGATACATATTTTGGGTGCATGCGATAATTTATATACATATTTGAAGTTGGGGAGGGGCTGTGATGCACAGGCGGCACATTGCCAGGCACACAATAAATGAAAGATATTCCATTTATAATTAGTATGGGGACAGGACATGTGAACCACTAAGTAACAGGGATTAAGTTACAATACAAGAAATTGCACAGATATTGTGAGTGAAACGGCCACTCAAGCTTTACTTTCTGTTATTTCCTCACTAAATGCTCCTTTTTCTTTTTAAAGCATGGCCTCTGTTTATAGAAAAGGGTGTAGATAAAGCCTGATTCTTACAGTGTTGAACTGGTTCCTGGAGTCTTTTCTCCTTGGTAAGATCTCTACCTCCTGGTGCTCCACAGAAGCCTTTTGAAATATAGAATTGAAATTACCTTTCTGTAATAAAGTTGTAATATTGCTCTGAATGTACCTATTTTATATCTAGCAATTTTCTAACAGTCATATTCATTAGAATGATTAATTAAAGGAAAAACTAGGTGGAGCGAATTCTAATATTTCCAATGACAATTTAAAATTTGATGAAGAGAGAAAAGCAATCCAATCTTGAGATATTTATAGAAAAATAGTAGCTAACTATACAGATGAAATAAATTCTTCAATATATTAATAATACTACTTATGCCCATGTGGTCAGACAGCTCCAAAATGATTTCTAAGTCATGTGTCTGTTTCCAAGTTACTATCTTCCTTTCAATGCTCAGGGTGTAAGAAGTTTGAAATATTCCTACTTTGAGCCTCGTTATATCCTGGTGGTGCCCATGAACAAGGAAAAATATGAGGGATATTTACGGAGAAAGGGATTATTCAGTCGTGCAGAAATTGAATTTGCTGTCTCCAGAGTGGACCTTTATATTAAAATTAATCAGAAATTTCCAGGATATTTTGATGCAGTAATCAATGCAGGTTGGTAATTTTCAGCAAAGTTTTATTTTTGAAATGTAAGGCTACTGAGTTAAAAGTTTGTTTTGTGGGAATAAAAGTCTTGGATTAAAGATATTTTTTTTTGTAACAGTGCATCACAAAGAGCTGCAAAAACGGGTAAGAATCCAAGAGGTCTAACCTTCCACTGTTTTAATGAGAGCATTGTCTCAATTATTCCTTAAGATTGTAGCTAATAAGGTTTGGTGTAAAATGAGCCTAAACTAAGTTCATTTTTTAGGGGACATTGTGAGAACAAAGTTAAATTATACATAATGTGAAATATACATTTAAATTTCTAGAAAGGCATATGAAACTCAGGTAATTTTATTATAATCTACATATAGTTTGAAAACCCAACTACTCAAAATATTATAACCATAAAAACGTACATGTAAAGCAAACATTTTCAGAAATTAGCTTAGAAATGGCCATTTAATTTGAAGCAGTAGTTCATGAGATAATTTCGTATTTCAATAAATATTCAAATATTTATTTAAATATTCAGTTTACTGTCCTGCTACATGGACCTAATGCTCTTTATCTACTGCATGGATGGTGGACAGCACATGATTATAATTATTATTTTTTTTTTGAGAGAGAGGGTCTCACTCTGTTGTCCAGGCTGGAGTGCAGCTATGTGATCTCAGCTCACTGCAACCTCCTCCTCCACCTCCCAGGTTCAAGCAATTCATCTGCCTCAGCCTCCCGAATAGCTGAGATTACAGGTACCTACCGTCATGCCCAGCTAATTTTTGTAGTTTTAATAGAGACGGGGTTTTGCCATGTTGGCCAGGCTGGTCTCAAACTCCTGACCTCAAGCAATCTGCCTGCCTCAGCCTCCGAAAGTGCTGAGATTACAGGCATGAGCCACTGCGCCTGGCAAATTTCTTTATATTTTTAAAGTGTGCTATATTACACAGTCATAAAAAGAATGAGAAAACTCTCTGTGAACAGATAAGGAAATATCTTCAACTCAAACAGTTACTAAAAAAGACAGGTTTATAATATAGTATGCCATCATTTATATAAAAAATTATGTAATTTTATTTTTTTGTACTACATAAAAAAATCTTTGGCAGAATCCTCAAGAAACTAACAACACTGATTACCTCTTAGGGGAAAGGGAAACCAGATGAACTAGGTGGACAGAGGACATTAGTTGAACCATATGAAATTGTAGACACTCAACTATTTTAATCTATGAAAACAGCAATTACATATGATTCAACTTATTAATAGTTTTTTTTTTGTTTCTGAAACGTGTTATTGTATTACACAATTGAATTTGTTTTCTATTCCTGCATAGAAATTATCACACTTAGTGTCTTAAAACAACATCCATTTATTTAATTCACAGTTTTATACATTAGAAGTCTGGTATATGATAGCTGGATTTTCTGCTGAGGGTATCAGGAAGCTGAGGGCTCATCTGAAGGCTCTGGGGATAAACCTCCAAAGCTCATTCTTGTTGGCAGGATGGCATTTCTTTTGGTTGTAGAACTGAGGTCCCAATTTCCCTGTTGGCTGTCTGCCGAGAATTATCCTCAGTTTCTGGAGGTTGCTCTTGGGTCTCATCCACGTGGCCCCACCATTCTCAAGTCAGCATCAGCACATTGAACCCTCCTTGTGCTCTGAGTCTCTGACTTCTTTTTCTGCCAACAGCTGGAGAAAACTTTCCTTTCATGGGACTCATGTGATTAGGGTGGGCCTGCCTGGATAATCTCCCTTTTGATTTTCCCAAAGTCAATCCATTAATAACCTTAACTACATCTGCAAAACATGCCTTTTGCTGTATGTCACACAGTCGTGGGAGTGGTATCTCATTCCCTCCACAGGTTCTACCCACACTTAAAGGGAGGAGATTGATTATACAAGGATGATGTGTCCTTCGGGTCATCTTAGAATTCTGCCTGCCATGATATTTATAAAATTAAATGTAGTAAACAAATCGTTTCCACCAATAGTTAAATATCAACTGTATTGGATCCGATCCTGTTATTTTAAAGTGTACTCTCTTTGCTGCAGATGATCTGGATGTTGCTTACCAAAAACTGAGTCAGCTCATTAGAGAATACCTGGGGTTGACTGAGGAACCTGCCAAGGGTTTGGCTGCAACTGCAGGTACTGTCCTCTCCTCTTTATGCCAGGACTTTTTTTTCATGGAAAGGAAAACAAATCTGAGTTGCTATTTGGGTACTCATTACTTGTGCTGAAGCTGCTTCTCTTTTATTCCTGTACTTCTGGGGCAATTGTCCCCAAAACAAGCAGCGTGAGTCAGCCTTCTGGACCTGTAACTCTGCTTGTCTCCATGACCATAATGGACCTCCGGGGACTGCCCTTCAGCAACAGGCTGGGCAGTGCCTTGGAGGAGGTAATAGATTAGGGTTAGCCTCATAGTTCAGAACTCAGGAATCCGGGAATTCTAAAGCCTTAATTAGAATTTTGGTACATGAATTTTGAGATGTATTTAAAAGGCTCCCTTGAATCCACCCCAAAACTGTTAGGGTAGCTGCTATAAAAACAAGACAAAAAAAACCAAACGAACAAAAAAAACAGAAAATAACAGGTGTTGGCAAGGATTTGGAGAAATTAGAACCCTTGTGTGCTGTTGGTGGGAATGTAAAATGGCATTGCTCCTATGGAAAACAGTATGGAGATTCCTTGAAAAATTAACAATAGAACTGGCCTCTCATCTAGCAATCCTACTTCTGATATCCCTCCAAAAGAATCGAAGCCAGGGTCTCAAAAGGAGCGCTGCACACCCATGTTTTTAGCAGCACTATTCGCAGTAGCCAAAATGTGGAAGCAACTCATAAAACAGAATTCCATTTGACCTTAAAAAAGGAAGGAAATGGGCCGCGTGCGGTGGCTCACGCCTGTAATCCCAGCACTTTGGGAGGCCGGGCCGGTGGTTCACGAGGTCAAGAGATCGAGACCATCCTGATCAACTTGGTGAAACCCCGTCTCTACTAAAAATACAAAAAATTAGCTGGGCACAGTGGCGCGTGCCTGTAATCCCAGCTACTCAGGAGGCTGAGGCGGGAGAATTGCCTGAACCCAGGAAGTGGAGGTTGCAGTGAGCTGAGATCGCGCCACTGCACTCCAGCCTGGGTAACAAGAGCGAAACTCCGTCTCAAAAAAAAAGGAAGGAAATTCTGGCACGTGCTACACATAGATGAACCTTGAAGACACTGTGCTGAATGAAATGAGCCAGTCACAAAAGGACAGCTACTGTATGATTCCACTTACGCAAGGTATCTAGAGTGGTCAGGTTCATAGAGACAGAAAGTAGAATGGTAGTTGCCAGAGGCTAAGGAGTGGGAATGGTTTAATGGGTACGGAATTGAGAACTGTACCCATTAAATTTTCAGTTTGAGAAGACGAAAAGAGTTCTGGAGGCCGGGCACGGTGGCTCATGCCTGTAATCCCAGCACTTTGGGAGGCTGAGGCGGGTGGATCACGAGGTCAAGAGATCGAGAGCATCCTGGTGAATATGGTGAAACCCCGTCTCTACTAAAAATACAAAAAATCAGCTGGGCACGGTGGCGCGTGCCTGTAGTCCCAGCTCCTCGGGCAGGAGAATTGCTCGAACCCAGGAGGCGGAGATTGCAGTGAGTCAAGATTGCGCCACTGCACTCCAGCCTGGCGCCTGGTGACAGAGCAAGACTCTGTCTCAAAAAAAAAAAAAAAAAAAAAAAAAAAAAAAAAAAACAAAGAAAAGAGTTCTGGAAATGGATGGTAATAATGGTGGCACAGTGTAAATATACTTCATGCCACTGAACTGCGTACTTAACAATGGTTAAGGTAGTCAATTTTTGTTATGTGTATTTTACCACTATTGTCCGTTTTAAAAGTTTCCCTTGATGGACTGAACCCTATTCACACACTGTGTATTGTGAAATGTTAACTCGAGACCCTGGCTGCTTTGCAGGTATGTTCAGCTTTGTGTTTTAGCGGTTGAGACTCTTTGCCCAAATAGGATTTTGTTTACTTGGCTGCATCCTGGCAGACTGAGACAGGGCAGGTCATGATTTTGCCCGAGTTCAAACCAGTGCTGTTTTTAAATTTTGCACACTTCTCCCAGGTTGAAGGCTCCTAGCATTTTGGAATGAGGTCAGTGTGAGACTGGTAAAAATCAACAGATAATGGCTGAGAATTTCCTTCTACATATGCCTTGTAGGAGATGAAGTGACTGGAGTATGACCTGCTGACTGGAATGTTCCTGGAAAAAGTTGACCTGTCTGAAAATAGAAAGGAATAAAGGATTGGGGAGGACTGTGCTCAGTCTACAAAGTGTGGTCTGGGGGACGTTAGATTAGGAGCATGTCAGGTATATTTATCCAGCCCTGCTCGGAGTCTCTGCACTGGGCACCAGTTCTTTAGAAAGCCGTCTCTATGGAGAAGGGTTGTGTAGTATACCTAACGAGGCTTCTGCAGCTCAGTAGATGTTTCTCTTGAGGGAACCTGGCTCCCTTTGCCTTCATTCTTTGCTAATCAAGCAACCTTCTGATCTTTAATTTGGTCCCCTTGGGTGGACCTGCCCCTGTTGGGGCTGTACCCTACATTACCTCCCACCCCGCGTCGTGATCCCCAAGTCAGGCTCATCTCTATTGTAAATTAATTAATTGGTGTACTGGCTTTTAAATCAGCCTCTTGTGGGTTTGGATAAACAGGAATCAGTCCCCTGAGCCTGACCAGCTCTGAGTAACTGAGAAACGTGTGTTTTTCAATCTAAGGTTGTCTCTGAACAAGACTTTGCCTCAGCAGCCTGTGAGATTCCATCTCTGTATCTTTTCTTATTCTACAACTATCAGGAACACTGGCTATTGGGTGCAGTTGCCATTTGTCAAATTACTAGACCAGATAATGTGTGCATAGAAAAATAGACTTGGCCAGGCACAGTGGCTCATGCCTATAATCCCAGCACTTTGGGAGGCCAAGGCGGGTGGATCACGAGGTCAAGAGATCAGGACCATACTGGTCAACATGGTGAAACCCCGTCTCTACTAAAAATACAAAAAAATTACCTGGGTATGGTGGCGCACACCTGTAGTCCCAGCTATTTGGGAGGCTGAGGCAGGAGAATTGCTTGAACCCAGGAGGCAGAGGTTGCAGTGAGCTGAGATTGCACCATTGCACTCCAGCCTGGGTAACAAGAGGGAAACACCATCTCAAAAAAAAAAAAAAAAAAATTAAAATTAAAAAAATAAACATAGACTTTCATTTTAACTGGTATAATACAATTTTATTTATTTGGACTAATGAGGGTAGGCCTGGCTTATTTAATAAAAAGTGTGAATTACTGAATTTGTAAAAATGTTATTACATTCAGATATATTTCATAACTGAAACTGAGCCATCTAGTTATTGACTAATAGAATTCCAACTTTAAAAAGTAGATAGGTAGATATGTAATTAATGAATCAAATCACTAGCCTCAATGGCCCTTTGTTTTTCTGACATGTTCAATATTTTGGAAAACAATGTGTTTTCTGAAGCCAACCACTTTATCTTGTCTAGGCAATTCATTTGCTGAGGAAGTTACTTTTTTCATTTGTGGGTTTAAGAATAAGCTTGCACACAAAGTAACATTGTAAAGGCCAGACATTATTCCAGTGAGTATCTAAAAAGTTCTAATGAACATGGTTTTCACAAATACACTTTTAATTGTGTCTCCAGTGGGACAAGAAGTAGATCCGACGTTCTTTCTGAGTCTCAGGGCTGTTAAGTAAGTGCCAAGAATAGGGGCCAGATGTTTGCAGGTTCAGTGCAAGAGAGTGGGGCCAACTATAATTACCTTAAAACGAGTGTCAGCACTCCCCAGGAAGGGTCCCAGAGCCCCAGCAGAGTCACTGTCATGTACCCAGCTGGTGCTTCACCTCGTTGCTCCTGCTCTGAGCTGAGTCACTCTGATTTTAAGTTCTATAATTTAGGTATATGTGTATAAACACATTACTCACACACATGGGACCTCCAGAAATAAAAAAAAAGCCAATAGTTTTAGTATAATGAATTTTTAAAAAAAGAATTGAGCTGTCAAAAGGAAGAAATTGAAATAAAAAATATTTACGATTCTATGAAAGACAACTTGGAGCAATTAGAAAACAGCACTGGAAATATGAAGCCTTGGTTTTCTATTCTAAATCTAACCAATAACCATTAACTTGAGAAATAATTTTGCACTCCCATTTCTTAAAATAAAAACCTATATATAATGTCATGGTGCACTATTAGAATCCGGCTGTCCAGATGGAGGTTTTTCCCAATTGGATTAGGCGTCAGTACATTGCTTATGTCCAGCAGCATTGTTTCTCTTAAAGTGGTAATCCTATATCAATGCAAACTGAAAATTATTCCCAGGTAGCCGAAGTAGTAAGGCATAGCTTTATCGTTTGTAATTTTACATTGCTAATTTGTAACTAAGAATACAAACTGAATTTCTACTCTTAACAATGAGGGTGGAACAGAGTGATAACAGTGAGCCCAAGGTTTATCAGTTCTGAGTACAGCATCTGTAATCCTGGGCCCAGAAATGTAAACCCTCACCAATGGATGGATTAATTGAATTTTTCACTTAAAGCATGTATAAAATAGTAACTTAGGGTATACAGTGATTATAAACCCTTGAAATATTCAGATATACCCCTAATTTAAAATATGTATCAATTTAGGTATAGAATTATCTTATTTTCCTATTGTAATGTGGATAACATTGATTTCTAATACATGAAGACTTAAAAAGCACCAGTCAACCAAATGGTTTCTGTAAAATAAGGAAAAAGAGTATATTCACAACTCAGTATTAAGGGATGTATTTCCTTCCATTTGTCTCTACACAACCTACTTCTGGGATAGTCAGTGCTTCCAGTAAAGCTTTTAGAAAGCCAGACCAACTATCACCCTGAATTCTTGCTATGTAGATCATAAAATGAAATTATATTTGCAAATCATTATTCTGACTAGTGATAGAAAGAAATGATGATGGTTATGAGGAGTCAAACAGAGGAGAACTGAGCAGTTTACTGGTCCATAAAGTTTCCCTTTATCTTTAATAAAAAGCTTGGTATTTGCCAAGTTACATCAATTGCTAAATTGTGAAAGTGGGAAACAAATCCTTATATGTCTGATTATAGAAAACCAGGAGAGATTAAAGAGCAAAAGAATCTTTAGTACAGGATTTCATTGTTCTTATATTTTTACATCTTTTAAAATTACTTTTATATTTTGGCAAAAACACATACCGTAACATAAAATTTGGCATTTTAACCATTTTAAGTGTACATTTCAATGGCACCAATTACATCCACAGTGTTATATAACCATTACCACTACTTATTTCCAAAATTTGTCATTACCCCAAACAGACACTCTATACCCATTAAACAATAACTCCCCTCAACTCCTGGTAACCTCTAATCTACTTTATTTTCTCTATAATTTGCCTGTAGACAATTATAAACAAGGTTAAATTGGAAAATTAAACTCAATATTTTCATAGTTTAATTTTCCAATTTAACCTTGTTTCTTGTCCTAGCTAGTGTTTCAGTTTGTAACTCTTATAAACTAGGGAGATCCAAATGATGAACAGGACATCCCCTCAGAAACCACACCAAGAGGGAAGCCTTTCTTTGCCCCCACCTGTCCCTCTATCTCCCTGGAGAACACCTGGTTTGGTAGGATGCAAAGGGTGCATGTCCACACTAGGGGCTCAGTGAGGATCCAGCAGTGCAAGCTCATCCTGTGTCAGTGGAGGGGAGCAGGGGCCAGGAGCCTGGTTTGCCCCTGGGGATGGATCACTCCAGGGTCACCTCAGAGGTCTGATTTGGGTTGGAGTGTCTGAGTATCAGATCTCCCCCAAAGTGAGCTGAGACTAGCTTCTTCAAGGCTGTTCCAGACTCATGTGCCGCCTCTGACCGCTCCACATTTCAGAGCTGTGTCCTTAGGACTGGGGTAAGATGGTATTTGGGCCCCCAGAATCTATCAAGTGAATCAGTCTTCACTGAACAAATGTCTGCTGGATGATGGTGTCTGTGAGACTGTCCCTGAGATCAGTCACTGAGAACTCACTGTCATGTTGAATGGATAAAGCAGATCCTCTCTGCAATACCGGCATTGCTAGTGGCCTCTGAGAGCCATTTTGAAGGCAAGGTAGACGTGGAAGTCCAAGGGGAGTCCTGGGGATGTGAGTGGGGGATAGCAGCCTGGATGGGGGTCCTCAGGAGCACCTGCTCTGAGCCATGGTGCCTTATGATTCTGTCAAGCCGATTCGTTCCTTCCTTCTTGCATTCATCACTCATTTCCTCAGTTCCTGCCCCTTGCTAGGTATTGGCAAACAGACATAACTCTTCGCAGACCTCACAGCTTATATAAGGGGCTGCCGTTAAACAGTGAAACAAACAAATGGGACTTCATCTGGCTTGGATGTCCATCCTCTAGTTTCTACCATCAAAAGCAGCATTGATCTCTAAGGTGGTAACAATGTAAAATCTCATTCACTTGAAAAATGTCTCACCACCCACAAACCTGGATGTAAATGTTGGCTCTATGAATAAGAACCAAACATAAACCTTTTATGTTTATTCATTGAAGGTTGTTTTCAGTTGACTAAAACTGTTCGAAGTTCCACTAAATAAGAGAATTATAGACACTTAGTATCTCCAAGGAGAAGGGAAGGTTATATTCTCCTATAAGTGTAATTTTATTCGTTTCAAGGGCCTATGTACATCTAACAGGGGAAAGATGTTTTTCTCATTAATTTCTAAGCAGTTAGGAACAGCTTAGATATTAAAAGAAGTGAAAACTTCTGTTTTTAGTTAACTTCTTTTTCTATTGAAGCAGGAGCTCCCCCTAGCAAGAAGACTCTCTCTGGGGTACCAGCGCACCTGGTTCCATCTCCCAGGCGCTTGGCGAAACTGCAAGCAGATGGCCAGATGACAGAACATCTCTCTGGAATGCAAATTCATGCCAAGGACCTAGAAAATCAGAGCCTGACTCCTGCCCAGAACCAACAGCTGGCTCAGGATGGAGAAACCCATCAAAAAGAGCTTTCTCCTGACAGCCATCTCAATCCTGAGCTTCCTCAACACCTGAGCTCATCAGCCCTGGGGCTTTCTCACCAGGCCCAGGACCTGGCCCTAAACCCAGTGGAAGAGGATGTCCGACAATCAGATCTTCCTCCAAAACGAATAGCCACTGAGACCGATGTCCCTGATGTGAAAGCCAGTGAAGTGGGGCAGTCTTTGGTCACCCCTGCCCTGGTGCCTACTGCACACCCTTCCCCTCCCGCCTCTCACGGCCCTCGGCTAGGCCAGGACGAGGAGTCAGGGGAGGCCCAGGTAACGCCCGCTGGCCCTCCCCTGTCTGAACCTCCACAGCGACCTGGCCCCACTCCCCTCAGCCCTCAGAGAATTCAGGATGAAGAAACTGAGTCAGCAAAACTTCCACCCAGCAGTTCCCACCGTGATCCTCCAAAAGATTCTTCCCACCCTGACTCGGTGCAGAAACCTGCTGGAGATTCTCAGCAAGCTCTGAAGGAGGAAACCTCCAAACCGGAAGCCATCCGGGTCAGTACCCCTTACCCAGCATTGCCACATCCCCAAGACTTAGCAACAGATACCAAGCAGGCCCAGGCCAGGGAAGCCCCAGGGACCTTGCTTCCTAGAAGCCGGCTGGCTCCCACACGGCTGCCGCAGCCTCAGGTGCTGGCTCCCCTCCAGAGCAGGAGGCCCACCCCCAAACTCCTATCACCCAGCAGGGAAGAGGTTTTAGGAGCAACCTCCAATCAAACCATGACTCACTCTCCCAGGCCTCCACCAACCCGGGAAGCGAGTAAACTGCCTCCCATCAGCCCTCCCCGCTCAAAACCACCAGCAAATCGGAGCCCCCAGGAAGTCCACAGTCCTCAGCAAGCCCAGGAAGAGAAGGTCAGTGAGGTGAAACTCCCTCTGATCAGTCCCCCCAGCTGTGAGCAAGCAGGATCCCCAGTCCCTCTCAGGAGGAGGCGGCTCAGAAAGTGAGGCTTCCTCGCATTCCTGCTCCTCTCCCAGAGCCACAGCTGCCCCAGAACTTGGGGATTTAGCCTGATCCAAGCCTGCAAAGGACAGGAAAGCTCCCCAAGCAGGTGACTCTCCAGGAAGAAGATTCCAGACACGCAGGCCTCACCCATAACCAGGGGCCCCTGCAGCAGACAGGGGCTAGGGAAAAAAACTCCCCATCCAGAAAGGGACAACTAGAGGACAGGCACCCCTGGAAGAGGCACTGCCTGGGAGCCACCAGCCAGCCTCACAGCTAGAACCCACCGTCAGCCAGGACCCGCCATGGTGCCTGAGCATCCCAACCCCAGCCCTCCTTTGAACCCTGAGAACAACCAGAGAAGCAAAGTCCATACACCAGAAATTGCTGAGCCACCCCACGCTGAGCCATCACCTAAAGACCCCAATTACAACAAGAGAAAAAAACAAATTCCAGAAAAAGGGCCCATACTAACCTCCTCACAAATGACCTGGCGCAGAAGGTAGATGTGTCCAGACAAGGGCCATCTTGGAAGAGAGATTTTTGGAGGATTATCTAAAGAAAATAAAACTCCCATTGGCGGCGATCAGCTAGCTCAGGAGGGCCAGCCCCCAGTGGGAGACCCCTCCGGGGGGAATAGGCCCCTGCGGAGTCGATACAGGGCAGTTCAGCTCCTATGGAGCATCCAGGGAGAAAGGGACAGGTTCATTGAAAGGGCAGGTCTCAGAGGAGGGAGATTGCTTCACAACCCCCAGAGCAGGACAGCAAGCCCCGCACCCAGTAGCCTGTCAAGATGCATCAGCCTATCAGGGAGGAGGTCAGGCCAGAGAGAGCTCTGTTCAAAGGGACAATGTACTTGCTTCCAAACAGCAAGCCAAAGAGAAGCAAACCCGAAAACATGGGGCAGTGCCACAGAACAAAAGCCCCCCTACTCCCCAGAACCAGGTGTCTGCTGAGGAGCAGGGCAGCCGGGAGGGAAGACTGCACACCAGGGGAAATCAGAGCCCCAAGGTTTAAGCCACCCCCAGAGCCACCAGTGCATTAAGGTCTGGGAACCCCGAGGCAGCACCGTTACAGAACAACTAGCGATGGCTGGGTCTGTGAGTCTTCACACTGGCTTCATCCTGAATCCACAGCCAGCGTAGGTGGAGGGGCCGTTCAGCTAGAAGCCAGGCAATCTGCACTGCTGTGCCTCTTCTGTGGTTGCCATTGCAGCCTGGAAGAGCAGCCGTCACAGGGATGCAGCTCTATCAACTGCTGCCACCAAATTAAGCCATTCTGGAAGGCTGGTGTCAGCAAGTAGCCTTTGTGTCCAGACACAAATCCAACCTGAGTTCCAACTCTGGCTGAAGCCAGGCCACATTGCCATTACATTTTGTTCTCTTTATAGGGAAAATTTGCTTCTAGACTTCTAGAAAGTCCTCTCACCTCTCTTGCATTATGGAGGAGTTCCAAAGCAAAAAGAACTCTTGAGAAAGAAAGACTGCTGTTCCTGGAGGTTCTAAACCTACAGTTAGTTTGTGAGAATCTTCTGTAGGGAAGAGAACCTATTTTGCATGCATGATGCTGTGATCAAATGCTTCAGATTTGTCTTGGCAATATGTTGCCTGAAACTTACTTTTCTTTGAAATGTATTTCAAAATGAATACCTTCCTTCTTTCTCTGAATAGAAATCTCATGTAAATTAGCCCATGCCTTTATTATGTCAAACCATCTGGTTGAATCGATTAAAAGAATTAGTGGGGAGTGAATCAGTTGTTCATTTACCTATTCATACCGTCAGGATTCTTTTGCTGACAAATGCTAGGAGTCCAGTCTAAGCCGGCTTGTGTGACTGTGAGAAGGGAGTCGAAGATTGCATATGACCAAACTGCGGGAAGGGCAGGGCTACGGCAGGTCTCAGAGAGATTGGGGGCCGGTTGTGGAACATAACCAGGACTCTATCATCTCCTGGACTCTGGGCTAGGACTCTCCTCACTTCTCATCTGTTTCTTTCTCCATGTTGGCCTCGTTCTTTGGACTACAAATGACTGTTATCAATTTCTGCACATGGTGGGGAACCTGGCCATCAGCAGCTCTCAAGCCCACATCTCATTTTACCTCTGGAAGCTTCTACTACTGTAAAGGGATTAATTTGAATGAATGTTCATTAATCCAAATCCAGGGAAAGTCTTATTGGCCTAGCTTGGTTTAGGCACTTGTTCTTAAACAAATCTACTCTGACAGGGACCAGGGTTACCTTTAGGCATACCTAAAGGTATGTCTGACTAAAACAGACAACCTAAGTTGTGACTCTTAAAAAGCTACAAGATATCTATTGAGCACTTACTGTGTTTGGTATCTCATATTTAAAAATGTAACTGAGGACTAAATGCCTGTGTAAATGTATTTTATCTTACACAAAAGAGATGTGCCCCTGAGACTATGAATTTCAAATGTTATTTCAAGGGCAGTATAGGAAATTGATATTTTAGAAATTTTAGAAATCCAGGATATAGAAATCCTCTTGCAAAATGAAGAGCTTATGTAATGCCAGTAATTACCTTCTGATTTATCTGAGTTGTCCATAATGAAAATAATATAGTAACTTTAGAAAACATATCTAATAATGTTTTATATACAGTAACTTTAGAAATATTTAGAAAATAATACAGCAACTTTAGAAAACATATCATTTATTTAATTTATTTATTTTTATTAAAAGTTCATTCATCCAACAAGCGTTTATTGAGTACACCCTACGTGCCGGATGGTGATGGTTGCTAGATAAGGTGAGATGATGAGGACGCTTCAAGGAGCTTTGTCTTTTATCAAGGGAGACAGAGTTCATTATACTAATAATGCCTTGTGATTAGGGCAACTGAAGGCCCCACAGCGTGCTAGGCTCTATTTTGCATCCTACAGACAGAAAAATCCATTTGTTAATTTTTCCAGACTGTCATAAGAATACCAAGGAAGGACACTGAATTCAGCCTGGGATACAAAAACTGGATCAGGGAACAGTTCTAAGAGAAGGTCAGCCTTCAGCTTAGTCTTCACGGTTGCAGAATTAGTCAGCAGACTGATGGCAAGAGGGTTTTCTGAGAAGCAATCACATATGCCTACGCAGAGGCACACACAGGCATAGCATTTTCTAAGGACCCGAATGCCAGGAGAGATGTAGGTCTATGTAGATCCAAAGTGCCTTTTGTGCTACTCCAGTGAGCTTGGAAACTTGATCTTCAACAATGGGGAGCCGCTGAATTTGTATCGTAGAGGCATCTGTCTGGAGGAGATACAGAGGATGAATTTGAGGAGAGCAATTCAGGAAACGAGGAGCGGCTGGAAAGTTATTGCTGTAGTCCAGGAAATAGGGTAAGGCCTGAAATGAGGCTCTGGGAGCAGGAATTGTAAAATTAGATAAATATTTAGATTGGGTGTGGAGGAGGGCAGATTGTGCAGGAGAGGAAGAAAATTAAGATGATTCCTCATTTTCTGTGAGCTGGGTGTGGGCACTTCAGTGTTGACCATGTCTCACTTAGGTGAAGAATTTTAGAAATTTAAGATTACTTTTAGAAATGTACGATTTTCCTCTTTGAGCACCTATTTCTGAGGCTCCTGAAGGCACTTGGGGTTCCATTTCCATTAGAGTACTAACAGGAAGTGATAAGCCAAGGTTTTGTATCACTTCTTTCTGTCTGTGTTATTGTTTTAGCAGTGTACATTCCTAATATCTCAGATTCAGTGGAACCGGACCACATTTTGTTTGTGGTCAGAGGAAAGGAGTGAAAAGAATATCAACAAAAGGTTTTTAGTGCTATTATTGATTTTCTGGGTATAAGGGAAACTTCTGATTTTTACATATAGAATAACAAGGTTTAAAAATTGCCATTTTCCATCTGTATTTACAAAGTTTCTATCATTCCCATGTGATACGTTGCTTAGCAAGGCAATCTTTATAGAAACAAAAAACATGGTGGCTTACAGTTACTACATTAGTAATACCATCTTTATCTCCTTTAAGGGAGACTGGCACCTAATATTCAAATCAATGGAGATAATAGTGCCACTTGGCATGAAAGCCTTCCTCTAATATTGAAAGAGCTAAATCAGTGATTTCCAAAATGTCAAAAGAGAATTGAATGAAGGACATAAGTGGGAAATTCACAGAAGAGGAAATAAAAATGGCCAATAGATATGTCAGAAATATTTAACCTCGGGGCCGGGCGCGGTGGCTCAAGCCTGTAATCCCAGCACTTTGGGAGGCCGAGGCGGGTGGATCACGAGGTCGAGAGATCGAGACCATCCTGGTCAATACGGTGAAACCCCGTCTCTACTAAAGATACAAAAAAAATTAGCTGGGCATGGTGGCGCGTGCCTGTAATCCCAGCTACTCGGGAGGCTGAGGCAGGAGAATTGCCTGAACCCAGGAGGCGGAGGTTGCGGTGAGCCGAGATCGCGCCATTGCACTCCAGCCTGGGTAACAAGGGCAAAACTCCGTCTCAGAAAAAAAAAAAAGAAATATTTAACCTCATTATTAGTTAAAACAGGATGGACGTTTTTTTTGTATTGAATTGGCAGATGAAAAACAGCTTAATGTCTATTCTTGGCGAGGATGTGGGTAAATGCACTTTCTGTGTCTCAGTAGAGAAAGTGAATTGGCACAGTTTTTCTGGGGCACAGTTTTACAATTTTCTGTCACATTTACAAGATACACAATTTTTTTTTATATCTTCAGTCTAGTAATTTGAATCTGAGGATTATCATAAGGTAATCACGTATATGCAATGATGTTCATATCAGTGTATTTATGATAAAATCTAGAAATAATCTAGCTATCTAATGGGGTTTTAGAAATAAGTTATGGCATAGCTGTATGCTGGAATGTTATGTTGTCATTATAATCATGTTAGAAGAATATTTAATTAGAGGAAACTATTGATTTCATAGTAAGTAGAAAGCAGGTTAAGAAGGTAGAATCAGGGCCGGGCGCGGTGGCTCAAGCCTGTAATCCCAGCACTTTGGGAGGCCAAGGCGGGTGGATCATGAGGTCAAGAGATCGAGAGCATCCTGGTCAACATGGTGAAACCCTGTCTCTACTAAAAATACAAAAAGTTAGCTGGGCATGGTGGCGCGTGCCTGTAATCCCAGCTACTCAGGAGGCTGAGGCAGGAGAATTGCCTGAACCCAGGAGGTGGAGGTTGCAGTGAGCCGAGATTGCGCCATTGCACTTCAGTCTGGGTAACAAGAGCGAAACTCCGTCTCAAAAAAAAAGAAGGTAGAATCAGTGTGTCTCCAATTATTAGCTCTGGATTGTGGATTATGCATAATTTTTATTTTCCTATTTATGCTTTTTAGTATTTTCTAAATTTTCTACAATGACCTATGGGTTTATTCAGAAAAGGTTATATAAAATTCAATCACACACACACACACACACACACACACACACACTTTGAAGAGCATTCTATTTTGATTTGACATCATAAACTTTCTAAGAGTTAGAGGTGATTTGCAGAGGGACAGACTAGCTTGCTCCAGAAGTTAGATGCTCTGTTATGGGAATCTTACAGAAGGTCTTCGTATGTTGGGGGATTAGTTGGACTGGCTAAAATGTAAGATTCATTGTATGATCTAAGATCCACTTAGTGCAACTGACTCCACTTGCTGGTTACGAGGAATCCTAGTTTATTAAATGTAGTGCTTAGTAGTAGAAAATTATATGTACTTAGTACTCCTTAGATATATGGCTTTTAAAGTTTTATTGACCAAGATCCATAATTAGAAGTATACATTTTACAATATCACGACCCAGTAAACACATACACAGCTAGAAAAAAAAATATGTCAAAAAACACCCTTACCATTGTGATAGATGACTCTGATATTTTCTATGGTGCTGGATTTTAATTTTTAAATTCTGTTTGCAGCCTCCTAAATTGATTTCACAATTTTGTTTGCAACCTGCAGTTTGGAAAACCCTGCACTGAGCACCCTAGAGCTTTGCTTTGATGCTGTCCTTACTTGGAGGCCTGTTACCAGACTGCCTCCCAGCTCTGGTTGCCTTCAAGTGAGATTGGATGGGTGACATCATTTATGCTGAATTCTTCTCTAGGACAAGGATCTGGTGTATCGGCAGTTACATTCTTTGTCAATGTTGGGGCTTGGGATAAGATATATCCAAAATTTGTATGTTTTATATGAAGCTTTTTTTAAAAAGGCACTTCAGAACAATCTTAATCAGCTAACTTCCTTGCCTTTTGCTTCATGACAAGCCTGAAAATCATCTTATTACCATAAAAGATCCACCAAGTTCCACTTAAAATAATTGCACTATTTATATAGTACATAGCACAGTATGTCTGTAAATGAATTTAATTGCATAGTCCAATTTGAAAGACATAATTCTAGAAATCACTTTTCTGTAGTGACCAGCCATTCAGAGAAGAAGCTAAGAAGGGCCTAACCATTTCTTTGTGTTGATGACAGATAAATGGTTTTAGAAGATCAAACCTAATCTTAAAACTAATTATGAGAGTGCAATCATGATTTGCAAAAGCTGAAGACCTTTTATTACAGATTGTAACCTTAGAAATTCATGATTGCAAATAACGCTAAAATTCAAACTAATCCTTAAAAATTCCAGTTGCATTACAACCTAGCCATGTGACCTTGGGCAAGTTACAGAGGTCTCATGTATAAAATGGAGTTAATACTATTTTTATAGGGATTAAATAAGTTAATATACTGAAAACCACCCAGAACAATATCTAGTAGAGTAAGTGCTTCTATGAGTGTTTGTTCATATTAATATGAAAGCAGCAAAAAATGTTTGCATTTTCCCATTCATTGAAAGAGGGTGACACTGTTCAAACTGGGTGGCAATAGTTGGTAAATGCGATAGTCTTTGTGAAAATCCTTTTTTAAAATTTGACAACCTTGATTTAATTAAGGAACTTAAAATTAGAATAATATTGGACAGAAATTGCAGTTCAGCAAAATGTTACAGAGATCAAGAGGTTCTTCAGTGGGCATTCAGAGGAAGCAGGGCAGTTTGGAGAAGTGAGTAGGGAAATGTCCAATTCTGATATTATTATGAGTTTCCATGTGATACACACATAAAAGACCTGTAGTAACACCTGACACACAGTACATGCTCAATAAATGCTATCTATTATTTTTACTGTTGTTTCATTATTGATAAAATCAAGATTCTTTATATCCTGGATTTCAGACTGGTTAGATAGTAAATGCTGTCAAGTCACTTGTCCAGATAGTGGGTATTTTATTTTCTCTTTGTGGATCAGTTGAGACAAAGACCAGCTTCTACAATTACCAGATCTATATACCCTCAGTGTCCTAAGATAGAAAAGCAAAGTGAAGAAAGATAGAGAATGTCTTTGCTGGAGAAAGTGACCAATGAGGCAACATCTTTGAAAAAGTTACTCTTGAAGGATAAGCCCTTAGCAAGCAAAGATCACGCTTAGGGTGTGGGATTGGGTGGAAATCCCAGTGGAAATACAGTTATTTCAACATGTTAGTCGAAGGAAAGGAAACTTAATGTGTATTGAAGCTCCCCGATGATGTATACCCTGTTTCTTGCCAATCATTGCCACCCTTTTCCTTTTTTCTTTCCCAAATTCTTCTATATAATACAGATCATATATAGCAAATTTCCACTCTTGAAATTTACCTGTTCTATGTGTTTTATCTTCTTTAAAGTGTCAAATAACTACTTCATTATATACTCATCCACTTTTGGGGGGGATTCTGGGCATTATTGCTCTATGTTTTAATTGGAACATTCTTGATGTAAGGCCCAAATGTTGACCCATCAGTTCACACCTCCACCGAAGACATTACAACATATGTAGTTTACTGGAAAGGGAAATTTTTGTACTTTATTCGTTCTTATGAATGTACATGTACATGTTTTTCTTTTTCCTGATGTAGAAATTGTTTTTGTTTAAATAACTAATTATTCCTTTGATTAGACACTCAGGAATATAGCGCTTTATCGTTAGTATATTTTAGTAAATGTATTCACTTTACCATATATAAAACATGACTATTTATTACTGTATCTCCTTGGACTGATGTGATAGCTTTCTACTCTAAAAGCTTATTTTGCTATGGAAAATTATCACGGATACTATGTGAAATTATTATTTTTCTAGTTGATATTATTCCTTTCTTAGAAGCACAGATAGACATGACTTTTAAGATGTAATTCTGTCCTGGAAAAATAGCTTCTTTTAACACCTTTAGTTTTGTGATAGCACTTCCTAATGAACTAAACTTTTTTCTTAATTTTCCACTGTAAATTATCTATCATATTAAAAATATTTAAAATTTGATAGCAGATTGTTGTGTTTTCTTTTAAGCTCTTTTGTGATTACATATTTCCATATAATGACTTTTATGCAGATTTTATAGGTATTTACATCATATGTATATATGCATTTAATCATTGTAAGTATGAATTATTCTTGTTACTTTTTCCTTTTAAAAAAAAACTCTTCACTATATGAGGTGTGTGTGTGTGTTTTAGACTGAGTCTTTTTTTTTTTTTTTTGAGATGAAGTCTCATTCTGCAGCCCAGGCTGGAGTGCAGTGGCACAATCTCGGCTTACTGCAACCTCTGCCTCTTGGATCCAAGTGATTCTCCTGCTTCAGCCTCCCGAGGAGCTGCAACTACAGCGCCTGCCATCACGCCTGGCTAGTTTTCTGTATTTTTAGTAGAGACGGGGTTTCACCATGGTAGCCAGGATGGTCTCAATCTGCTGACCTCGTGATCCACCCACTTTGGCCTCCTAAAGTGCTGGGATTACAGGTATAAGCCACTGTATCTGGCCCTGGATGGAGTCTTACTCTGTTGCCCAGTGGAGTCTGGAGTGTGGTGGTGGGATTTCGGCTCAGTGCAACCTCTGCCTCTTGGATTCATGTGATTCTCCTGCCTCATCCTACCTAGTGGCTGGGATTATAGGTGCATGCCACCATACTTGACGAATTTTTATATTTTTAGTAGAGACAGGGTCTCACCAATGTTGGCCAGACTGGTCTTGAACTCTTTTTTTTGAAATTATTATTATTATTTGTTTGTTTGTTTTTTATTGCATTTTAGGTTTTGGGGTACATGTGAAGAACATGCAAGATTGTTGCATAGGTACACATGTGGCAGTGTGATTTGCTGCCTTCCTCCCCTTCATCTATATCTGGCATTTCTCCCCATGCTATCTCTCCCCAACTCCCCACCCCCCCGTCCCTCCCCTATTTTCCCCCAACCGACCCCAGTGTGTAGTGATTCCCCTCCCTGTGTCCATGTGTTCTCATTGTTCAACACCCGCCTATGAGTGAGAACATGTGGTGTTTGATTTTCTGCTCTTGTGTCAGTTTGCTGAGAATGATGGTTTCCAGGTTCATCCAGGTCCCTACAAAGGACACTAATTCATCATTTTTGATGGCTGCATAATATTCCATGGTATATATGTGCCACATTTTCCCAGTCCAGTCTATCATCGATGGGCATTTGGGTTGGTTCTAGGTCTTTGCTATTGTAAACTGTGCTGCACTGAACATTTGTGTGCATGTGTCCTTATAGTAGAACCATTTATAATCCTTTGGATATATACCCAGTAATGGGATTGCTTGGTCAAATGGAATTTCTATTTCTAGGTCCTTGAGGAATCACCACACTGTCTTCCACAATGGTTGAACTAATTTACATTCCCATCAACAGTGTAAAAGTGTTCCTATTTCTCCACATCCTCTCCAGCATCTGTTGTCTCCAGATTTTTTAATGATCACCGTTCTAACTGGCGTGAGATGGTATCTCAATATGGTTTTGATTTGCATCTCTCTAATGACCAGTGATGATGAGCATTTTTTTATATGTTTGTTGGCCTCATGTATGTCTTCTTTTGTAAAGAGTCTTTTCATGTCCTCTGCCCACTTTTGAATGGGCTTGTTTGTTTTTTGATTGTAAATCTGTTTGAGTTCTTTGTAAATTCTGGATATCAGCCCTTTGTTAGATGGGTAAACTGCAAAAATCTTTTCCCATTCTGTTGGTTGCCAATTCAGTCTAATGACTGTTTCTTTTGCCATGCAGAAGCTGTGGAGTTTGATTAGGTCCCATTTGTCTATTTTGGCTTTTGTTGCCAATGCTTTTGGTGTTTTGGTCATGAAGTCCTTGCCTACTCCTATGTCCTGAATGGTTTTGCCTAGATTTTCTTCTAGGGTTTTTATGGTGTTAGGTCTTATGTTTAAGTCTTTAATCCATCTGGAGTTAATTTTAGTGTAAGGTGTCAGGAAGGGGTCCAGTTTCTGCTTTCTGCACATGGCTAGCCAGTTTTCCCAACACCATTTATTAAATAGGGAATTCTCCATTGCTTGTATTGTCAAGGTTGTCAAAGATCAGATGGTTGTAGATTTGTTGTGTTGCCTCCAAGACCTCTGTTCTGTTCCATTGGTCTATATCTCTGTTTTGGTACCAATACTATGTTGTTTTGATTACTGTAGCCTTGTAGTATAGTTTGAAGTCCAGTAGTGTGATGCCTCCCTTGTTCTTTTTGCTTAGAATTCGACTTGGCTAAGCGGGCTCTCTTTTGGTTCCATATGAAGTTTAAGGTGGTTTTTTCCAGTTCTGTGAAGAAGGTCATTGGTAGCTTGATGGGAATAGCATTGAATCTATAAATTACTTTGGGCAGTATAGCCATTTTCATGATACTGATTCTTCCTAACCATGAACATGGAATGTTTCTCCATCTGTTTATGTCCTCTCTTATTTCGTTGAGCAGTGGTTTTTAGTTCTCCTTGAAGAGGTCCTTTACGTTCCTTGTTAGTTGTATCCCTAGGTATTTTAATCTCTTTGTAGCAATTGTGAATGGCATTTCATTCTTGATTTGGCTCTCTTTAAGTCTATTATTGGTGTATAGGAATGCTTGTGATTTTTGCACATTGATTTTGTATCCTGAAACTTTGCTGAAGTTGCTTATCAGTTTCAGGATGTTTTGGGCTGAGATGATGGGATCTTCTAGATATCCAATCATGTCATCTGCAAATAGAGACAATTTGGTTTCCTCCTTTTCTATTTGAATACCCTTTATTTCTTTTTCTTGCCTGATTGCTCTGGCTAGAACTTCCAGTACTATATTGAATAGGAGTGGTGAGAGAGGGCATCCTTGTCTAGTGCCAGATTTCAAAGGGAATGCTTCCAGTTTTTGCCCATTCAGTATGATATTGGCTGTTGGTTTGTTGTAAATAGCTTTTATTATTTTGAGATACATTCCATCAATACCTAGTTTATTGAGTGTTTTTAGCATAAAGGCTGTTGAATTTTGTCAAAGGCCTTCTCTGCATCAGTTGAGATAATCATGTGGTTTTTGTCTTTGGTTCTGTTTATGTGGTGAATTACATTTATAGACTTGCATACGTTGAACCAGCCTTGCATCCCTTGGATGAATCCTATTTGATCATGGTGGATAAGCTTTTTGATGTGCTCTTGCAATCAGCTTGCCAGTATTTTATTGAAGATTTTTGCATCTATGTTCATCATGCATATTGGCCTGAAGTTTTCTTCTTGAGTCTCTGCCAGGTTTTGGTATCAGGATAATGTTGGTCTCATAAAATGATTTGGGAAGGATTCCCTCTTTTTGGATTATTTGGAATAGTTTCAGAAGGAATAGTATCAGCTCCTCTTTGTATATCTGGTAGAATTCAACTGTGAACCCATCTGGACCTGGGCTTTTTTTGGGTGGTAGGCTCTTAATTGCTGCCTCAACTTCAGATCTTGTTCATCTATTCAGGGTTTTGACTTCTTCCTGGTTTAGGCTTGGGAGGATGCAAGTGTCCAGGAATTTATCCATTTCTTCCAGGTTTACTAGTTTATGTGCATAGAGTCGTTTGTAATAATCTCTGATGATGGTTTGAATTTCTGTGGAATTTGTGGTGATAATCCCATTATCATTTTTTATTGCTTGAATTTGGTTATTCTCTCTTTTCTTTTTTATTAATCTGGCTAGTGGTCTGTCTATTTTGTTGATCTTTTCAAAAAACCAGCTGCTGGATTTATTGATTTTTTTGAAGGGTTTATTGTGTCTCTGTCTCCTTCAGTTCTGCTCTGATCTTAGTTATTTCTTGTCTTCTGCTAGGTTTTGAGTTTTTTTTTTATCTTGCTCCTCTAGCTCTTTCAATTTTGATGATAGGATGTCGATTTTAGAGCTCTCCACTCTTCTCATGTGGGCACTTATTACTATATATTTTCCTCTAGAGACTGCTTTAAATGTGTCCCAGAGATTCTGGTATGTTGTGTCTTCATTCTCGTTGGTATCGAAGAACATCTTTATTTCTGCCTTCATTTCATTGTTTATCCAGTCAACATTCAAGAGCCAGTTGTTCAGTTTCCATGAAGCTGTGTGGTTCTGAGTTAGTTTCTGAATTCTGAGTTCTAACTTGATTGCACTGTGGTCTGAGAGACTGTTTGTTACGATTTCTGTTCTCTTGCATTTGCTGAGGAGTGATTTACTTTCAATTATGTGGTCAATTTTAAAGTAGGTGTGATGTGGTGCTGAGAAGAATGTATATTCTGTGGATTTGGGGTGGAGAGTTTTGTAAATGTCTATTAGGTTTGCTTGTTCCAGGTCTGAGTTCAAGTCCTGGATATCCTTGTTAATTTTCTGTCTGGTTGATCTGTCTAATATTGACAATGGGGTGTTAAAGTCTCCCACTATTATTGTGTGGGAGTCTAAGTCTCTCTGTAAGTCATTAAGAACTTGCCTTATGTATCTGGGTGCTCCTTTATTGGGTGCATATATATTTAGGATCGTTAGCTCTTCTTGTTGCATTGATCCTTTTACCATTATGTAATGTCCTTCTTTGTCTCTTTTGATCTTTGTTGCTTTAAAGTCTATTTTATCAGAGATGAGAATTGCAACTTCTGCCTTTTTTTGCTCTCCATTTGCTTGGTAAATCTTCCTCCATCCCTTTATATTGAGCCTTTGTGTATCCTTGCATGTGAGATGGGTTTCCTGAATACAGCACACTGATGGGTTTTGGCTTTTTATCCAATTTGCCAGTCTGTGTCTTTCAATCAGGGCATTTAGTCCATTTACATTTAGGGTTAATATTGTTATGTGTGAATTGGATCCTGCCATTTTGATGCTTGTTGGCTGTTTTGCTGGTTAGTTGATGCAGATTCTTCATTTTGTTTATGCACTTTACCATTTGGTATGTTTTTGGAGTGGCTGGTACTGGTTCCTTTCTATGTGTAGTGCCTCTTTCAGGAGCTTTTGTAAAGCAGGCCTGGTGGTGACAAAATCTCTGAGTACTTGCCTGTTCGCAAAGGATTTTATTTTTCCTTCACTTATGAAGCTTAGTTTGGCTGGATATGAAATTCTGGGTTGAAAGTTCTTTTCTTTCAGGATGTTGAATATTGGCCCTCACTCTCTTCTGGCTTGTAGGGTTTCTGCTGAGAAATCTGCTGTGAGTCTGATGGGCTTCCCTTTGTGGGTGACCCGATCTTTCTCTCTGGCTGCCCTTAGGATTTTCTTCTTCATTTCAACCCTGGTGAATCTGACGATTATGTGCCTTGGGGTTGCTCTTCTTGAGGAATATCTTTGTGGTGTTCTCTGTATTTCCTGGACTTGAATATTGGCCTGCTTTGCTAGGTTGGGGAAGTTTTCCTGGTTAATATCCTGAAGAATATTTTCCAGCTTCGATTCAATCTCTTTGGCACATTCAGGTACACCTATCAAACGTAGATTAGGTCTTTTCACATAGTCCCATATTTCTTGAAGACTTCGTTCATTCCTTTTTACGCTTTTTTCTCTAATCTTGCCTTCTCATTTTATTTCATTGAGTTGATCCTCGACCTCTGATATCCTTTCTTCTGCTTGGTCAATTCGGCTGTTGAAACTTGTACATGCTTCGTGAAGTTCTCGTGTTGTGTTTTTTAGCTCCATCATTTCACTTATATTCCTCTCTAAGTTATCCATTCTCATTAGCATTTCATCAAATCTTTTTTCAAGGTTCTTAGTTTCTTTACATCGGGTTAGAACATGTTCTTTTAACTCAAGGAATTTTCTCATTACCCACCTTCTGAAGTCTGATTCTGTCATTTTATCACACTCATTCTCCATCCAGCCTCATTCCCTTGCTGGTGAGAAGTTGTGATCCCTTGTAGGAGGAGAGGTGTTCTGGTTTCTTTTTGCACTGGTTTCTTCCCATCTTTGTGGATGTATCCACCTGTTGTCTTTGTAGTTACTGATTTTCAGATTGGGTCTCTGAGTGGACATCCAGTTGATGATGAAGTTATTTCTGCTTCTTATTTTTCCAACAGTCTTGCCCCTCTGCTTTAGGACTGCTGAGGTCCACTCCAGGCCCTGCTTGCCTGGGGATCACCTGCAGCACTGCAGAACAGTAAGGTTGCTACCAGTTTCTTCTTCTGCTATCTTTGCCCCAGAAGAATACCCACCAAATTTCAGTCTTATTTCTCCTTTATGAGGTGACTCTTAATGGGGGATAAGATTAAGGTGACTCTTAATGGATATATGGGGGTCAGGGAACTGCTTGAGGAGACAGTCTGTCCTTTATAGGAGCTCAGGTGCTGAGCTGTTAGCTCCATTGTTCATTCAGCACTGCTGGGCAGGTACATTTAGGTCTGCTGCAGCAGAACTCATAAACTGCTTTTTGTTCCCAGGTGCTCTGTCCCAGGGAGTTAGGGCTTTATTGATGAGTTTCCATTGTGCTGCTGCCTTTTTTTTCAGGGCTGCCCTGCCCAGCAAGGAGGCAGCCTAGTCACTGCCTGCAGAGGCTTTGCTGAGCTGCTGTGGGCTCCGCCCAGCTGCCATGTGAACTTCCTTGCAGTCCTGTTTATATGGGGGTAGTTAGAAGTGCCTCGGCTATGGTGGTGCACCTCTGTATTGGTGGACTGTCTCTGTAATGGCAGGTTGCCTTGGCAATGCGGGTTGCCTTGGCAATGGCATGCTGCCTCAGCAATGGTGAACTACCTCCATAGTGATTGAGTGCCTTGGTAATGGTGGACGCCCCTCCCCCACAGAGCTGGACCATCCCGGGTTCAGCTGTGCTTGCTGTGAACTCATTCCGGAGAGTTTCTGATTGCTGTTCTTTTGTGGGGGTGGGACCAGCCGAGCCTGATCACCTGGCTCCCTGCCTCAGAGCCTTTTTTTTTTTTTTTTTTAGTTGAACAGTTGACTCTCTCCCAGGTGTTCCAGTCACCTGTTGAAAAGGTGCCGGGATCTCTGTGATTTCCGGTGCAGTGACTCACTGCACCAGCTTAAACAGCAGCACTGAGATTCGTGGCACTTTCTTTGCCCAGAAATTTCCTGGCCTGACTCCCTGTTTATTCCCCTTGTTAATCAAATGAATGGGCAACTTTCTGGGGCTCGAATCGCCAGCTAAAAGGGCACCCAGACCAGTGTATTTTGTATGGAGAACCACCACGCTGGGACATCAACAAAGCAGCTGTACCGGGCAAAGCGGCCGTGCTGGCCAAAACAGCCGTGCCGTCCAAAACAGCTGTGGCAACCTGTGGGGCTCCTCCACCTGGGAATCTTCTGGTCTGTGGGCAATAAAAGTCCATCTGGAAGTGCAGTGTCCACTCACCCTCTGCACTTTCACTGGGAGCTACAATCCTGAGCTTTTCCTACATGGCCATCTTGGATCTTCCCTTGGTCTTGAACTCTTGACCTCAGGTGATCCGCCTGCCTTGGCCTCCCAAAGTGCTGTGATTACAAAGCTCCATTTCAGAGAGGGGTAAAAAAATAAGTGATTTTGAAGTCATTTGTGCATCCGAGGACTGTTATTTTAAAATTAAAGCCTATTTCCAAGTCATCCATTTCTAACTGCTTTCAAAGAGAGATCAACTCTAGTGTTGATACATTTTTTTGCAAGGTTTTATTTAAATGCTAAAAGCTCATATTGAAAAGTAATCAGTCATATTTTTGGACGGGAGAATGACTAAATTGCTTTGCTATATAAGAAATCTTACAAATGTAGAAACACTTGTCATTAAAATAGTGATTGTGTTTTTCAAAATATTTACAATCTGATCCCCATATGGTAAGTTCATCCGTAGTTATTGACCTTGCTCCGTGCCTGTGATACCAGATCATCACTTCTTCTATTTTTTTCCTTTCCTTTATGCATTAAATGGCCCTGTTTGGTCTGTGTGATGATACAATGATAAATATACATATAAATCTTTTATTCTTAGGTACATGGCCTCTACTGCTTTTGTTATTTAGGTTGGATTTTATGCTTATTCTTTTAAAATGTTTTATGCAAATATTATTTTAATTTGTTTGACCTCAAATGAGTATGTCTAATATAAAAGATCTAAGCCATTTAGAATTAATTTAAAATGTAGTTCCAGTTGTTCCAGATACTTCATTTATATTTTCCTGCATTTGTAATGATACTAATCCATAAAAGAACTTTAAAAATCGGCCTTGGATCATTAAATTCCTTTATGCTTCATTGCAGGTATTTAAATAAATTTAACTAGCCTATATGTTGAAGAACTCCCTTCTTTTTGTGGACTGTAAAGTAGTTTATATATATTTAAAGTGCTGCCTCAAGGTTGACTTTAATTTAGATAGTTTGAATAAAATCACATTAAGAAAATTTGTTTCATGGTGTTATAACATTGGTAATTATGGTTTTTTTTCTTAAATTGGGAAGTAAGCTCTTTTGTCCATTGATGTATTAAGACATTAGACAATATATTAAGAACTGTATGAAACTCTTTATTATAGGAGTTCAAGTCATTAAAGTGGTAGTATTGCAATGTAGTTTAATAGTAATTTAAACACATTATCTTTACCCAGAATGTTTTGTTGTTGAGAAATCATTAAGACATTACATTATTGGAATTATAGCTTCATTTTATCATCAGATTGAAATCGACTTGTTTACACCATAGTACAGACAGCTTATGTCTTAGAAAACTGAAAAAAGAAACCCATACACAAAAATTATATTTCTGAATAAACTTTTGTATACTATATAGGATCTTCTCTATAGAAATTGTTTCAGTGAATATAGCTTATACACAAAAATTATATTTTTGAATAAACTTTTGTATACTATATAGGATCTTCTCTATAGAAATTGCTTCAGTGAATATAGCTTTTATTTCTTTAAATTTTATCTTATTTTTATGGTCCCAGTTCATCTGGTCTTTTTCCTAATGCTGTGTGCTTAGAGTGTCATCAACAGGACAAGTTTTTTTTCTTTTTTTCCAAAAGATAATTCAGCACAGGATGCACCTCCTCTCTCTCTTTCTCTCTCTCTCTCTCTCTCCCTCTCTCTCTCTCTGTTTCTGCCTCAGCCACTCTGAATTATTTACTGTGATGCAGTTATATTAAGGATACATCTATGTTCTTATACCAGCCACTTTTTCTTTCTGACATAGGTTCCCCCAGATGTTTGAATGCTGTTCTTCTTTATGCCTTTTCATATTTGTTTAGATGTCACCACTTTAGAGAGGACTTCCTCTGACCACATGCCATCTCTCATGCTGTCCCCTCATCTGGCTTCCTCTTTCTTTGTCACTCTTGTCCATTACCTGACATTATTTAATGTGTTATTTATCTGCCTCCAATATTGGAATGTAATCCCCACAGGTCAAGAACTTTTTATTTACTGCTATATCCCCAGCATCCAGAGCACCAGCTGGCACATAGCAGATACTCCATAAATACGGGTCAAGTGCCTTTTTTTTTTTTAATCACAGAGATACAACAGAGAATGTTTTTGCGTACAGTTGTCTCATTTTATCACTCTGTGTTTAAACATAGTTTCTTTAATGTTCCTTTCTAGATTGTTCTATTACCTGGAATTCTTTGGATACAGTCCTTCCACATTTGTTGCATCTGTTGAATCTCCCTCTCTTAAGACGGGGGCTGGGTGGAACTTTAGACTTCCTTACCATGATTAAATACTTTCACTAGTCTGCAACAACTTTTATCTTGTTTTATTGGTTTGGGATTGCCACACAATTTGGGGGAGTTCAAGTTGATATTCCAAACCAAAATAGAGTCTGATTTTCCACAGGTTTTTCTATTGTCTGGTTAGGTGAGAATCTGTGCCCAGGCAAAGTCCCTAGGTCTGTGGACTGACATTTCCAGGTACCCCTTTTCCAACCTGTCACCTTATCAAACAGTCCAGGTCATTTTTTTTTCTTTTGTCATTGTTTTGAGACAGGGTCTCACTCTGTCACCCAGGCTGGAGTGCAGTGGCAGAATCATGACTCACTGCAGCCTCTACCTCCTGGGCTCAAGTGATCCTCCCACCTTAGCCTCCCAAGTAGCTTGGATTACAGGCACACACCACCACACCAGGCTAATTTTTGTTTTTTGTAGAGATGGGGTTTTACCATATTGGCCAGGCTGGTCTCAAACTCCTGGGCTCAAGCGTTCCACCAGCCTCGGCCTCCCAAAGTGTGAGCCATTGCACCTGGCCAAGTCCAGGTTTTGTATGCCAAGCATGCAAGGACTGTGGCTTCCCCTCTCAGGCATGTGTTCAAACCTCTGCCCCTGATGCCCTCTGACCTCTTAGCATCAATTCCCACTCCTCTGAATTTCAGTCTTCGCTACACTTGTACCACCTAGAACATTTTCTTTCTTGGTTTCTGTCTTATTATGTATTAAAAACAAAACAAATTTCTGTTATACATTAGTATTTTCTTTCATCTTTGGGTGGGGGTAGTTTCCACTTCTGCTTAGTTCATCATATTGACTGAAGATACATGTGAATATCATTTATTTTAGCATTTTCAAAGCAATACTCCTGAAAATGTTGATGCTCCCATATGGCCAAAGCTATTTACTCCTAGGCCCTCTGTGAATGAGCAGTAATAAAAATGTATATGTAAGTTTTACATAAATAAGAATAAAAATTTATTCTTATAGGTCTATGAAACATTCTAACATCTTAAAGAAAATAGTAGATATTATTTATGAATAATTCTGTTAAACAGTGGCCTCATCATCCATTCCATTCTCTTTCAAAGCCTCATAGTTTATTTTCCTTTTAGCCTTTTGGAATTTCATCAAATGAAAATTCATTATAAGAGTAACTTTTCAATTAAGTATTTAGAAGCCACGGGTTTTTGAAATGTTTTACTTCTTTTGATTATATTTAAAATAAGCCTGAATTGATTGAGTATTGGATATATTCAGAGGATATATCTATTAGGTATTATAGGCTGACTTTATTGAGTTATTTTATTCTAAGATAGATTTTTATTTTATTTTCAAGTTGAAATGCACAGACTTTATCCAGTTGTTATGTTTGGGGAAATAAAAATATAAAACATTTCTATCACTTCAGAAATTTCCCTTATATGATGTCTTTTATTTTAAACTTTATTTTGTTTTTTCTACCAGATGTTAAGACATCCCACCTGACATCTGAAGTGCATCCTACAAAGTATATTTCTTCGAATATGGCTGATTTCCTGCATTCTACAGACAGAAACTACCTTGTTCAATTATGGGCAAAACTTTCAGCCAAAAAAACACCAGCGGTAAGGGAGGGATAGAAGGGGTGAAGCAGCAACTGAGCTTTATACAATGTCAGACAAAGAGGAAACTTTAATACGTTGAGACTAATAAGTTTTCTCCACATGATTCTCTCACTAGTGTCAGCTGAAGACAGGACTTTGCCTCTTTGTATACATCCCTAAAAATAGACTCTGGTTCTAGGAGTAGAATATTCAATATCAGATTTTGAGTACTTTCTCCCAGATTTCCAGTGAAAATTCTGACATTCAAATCTTCTATTTAGTAAGAACAGAAAAGCACTACAAGAAAATTAATGCAGTGAAAGATGTATTTCAAGGGAACATTTGCTTTGTTGCTGGGATATAATTTTGAGTATTCTTGGGCTTAGCCTGAAAAGTGAGTCCACTCGAAGAGTCCATGTTTTATAACTTAGCACTACTTAAACCAGTCACATTACTTAGTCCCAACTTAATTCTCTGAAAGCTTTGAGAAAGCAGCATGCACAGGAGTGTTGAATGCAAAATTGGCACTGCATTCAGATGAGGTTGTACTTGCTTTCCATCTGTAATCATTTTTACAGGATGATTTGTGAATATAAAGAGACTTAGTTGCAGTTGCAATTTACTGCAGAAGCAACAGAACTTTTTGTTTCAGTTATCAGTTCCTCGTTTGTGTTTCCTTGAGGCTAGCCTGTTCTTTTTTTTCCCTTTTTTCTTTCTTTTTGCCATGGAGTTTCGCTCTTGTTGCCCAGGCTGGAGTGCAATGGTATGATCTTGGCTCCACCTCCCGGGTTCAAGTGATTCTCCTGCCTCAGCCTCCCAAGCAGCTGAGATTACAGGCATGCGCCACCACACCCAGTTAATTTTTTGTTTTAGTAGAGAGGGGGTTTCTCCATTTTGGTCAAGCTAGTCTGAGCTCCCAAATTCAGGTGATCCACCTGCTTTGGCCTTCCAAAGTGCTGGGATTACAGGTGTGAGCCACCATGCCTGGCCAAGGCTAGCCTGTTTGAAACAAATAGTTACATCAAGTCAGAACCATAGGCAGTGGTCAAAAGACTCAGACTAATTACTGATTACTGCAGGCAAAAAGTCTCAGGCTGTGGTGTATACAGATATAATAGGAAAAGATAGAGTTTCATGACCTTTTACATGCTGGATCGCTCCTTGCCTGTGGTGCCCCTCCCTGAAAAACTGAGCAACCCCCATAATCCGCAGCATCTGGTACCCAGTGTGGAATATGTATTGTGTCCAGTGTCAGCACTGGCATTTACCGAGCTATCATGGTAGTAATTTGCAGAGCCCTGAGATTCTGGTGCCTTTGCCTCTCAGTGCTAGCAGTTTAGGTGGAAATACAAATGTAACAAGGTAGTTTCATAGAAAAGCAAACCAAACTGCCATAGAACTAACAGATTCACTCTTAAGAAACTACGGCAAATGTAATACTGAATTGCTTTTGTCACATGTATGGGTGAATTCACCTAAGGTGATGCTTCGTGCCTCATTTTTCTTTTAAAGATTATGAATTCAGTGCTCTTGGGATCTGCAAGTATTTATCACATTTTAGGAGATCTCACAGGTTGTTAACCTTTTGCACAGCTGGTATAATGCTGCAAAACAAGCAACATACCTTTTCAAGATCATCACAACAGAAGATTCAGTGAGATAGGATGATGTATGTTAGAGAACATACATTGCCTTCATGCAGCATTTGTAATTTAGAAAGAGCTTTTGCATAGGTTATCTCACATGCCTCTCACTGCAACCCTAAGGAGAAGATGTTGTTTTTCTCATCTTACCTGCCTAAGGTAAATTGCCATGTCTTTTTAGAACTGTTTAGTGTCTGAAAGAAAGTAATTACAGCTGCCTCTGTCAAAAACCTTTATCTTAAATTGTCCAAAAGAAAAAAGGCATTTTTTTGTGCTTTTTGGTATTTTAACTGTATATTTAATATGTTAGTATTTTCTTTTGGAAACTATTGAGATTTTTTTTGTGCTTTTTGGTGTTTTAACTGTATGTTTAATGTGTTAGTATTTTCTTTTGGAAACTATTGAGAGGGCTCTGACAGTGATTGACAAAGTAGAAATTCCCATCTCTAGTGTGTGTGTGTGTGTGTGTTTCTGGTTCTGTTTCTCTGAAGTACCATTCCCACTTACGTCAAAGATTGCATTCTTCTCTCCTGCTCAAACCCACCTCAAAACTGTACATGAGGCCTTTTCCATACCACCTCTGTAATCTAATATTCTCTTCTTCCCTTGGCCATAGTGTGCAATGACATGTGTGTGAGCTGTGATTATAAAATAATGAGGCTGGTGTTATGTGTTGTCTTAAGGAAACTAATCTTATTTCTTGGTAGTCATATAGGGCACACGTCATAACTAGTTGGGTAAGTACATGTTTATGTGTATATTTGGTCTATGTTAGTTTCTATTTCCATTTAATTATTGGCTTCTTGACCCAAGAGGAAAAATGCACTAACTTTGAATCATGTGATAGCCTTGCCACCTACTGGAGTGATCTTACAAAAGCCACTGATCTGCTATGAGATGTCATTTCCTCTTCCATAAAGTATATACAGAGAAATAATAATACCTACCTTACAATGTCATTGTATCAAATGCATAGGAAACTTCTTTGTCAATGATTGACTGTAGAACAAATGTTGTTGCTATTATGGTGGGGGTAGGCAGGGAGTGAGGTAGGGCTCAGGCCCTCAGCTGTACTTCTTTATGTTCAAGAACAGCAGCTCTCCTTTGAGGATCATCAGCATCCCTGTATCACCAAGAACTTTCAGATATCTGAAAAGTGATTTATTGGACTTCTGCTTCCACTAAAGGCAGACCTGGTAATTTGGATTAACCTTCCTGCTGAAAACAACTAGAAAACCTGGATTTAAAATTGTCTACTTGAGGGCATCAGAGAATTGACAGAAAAGAGAAAGTTTACCTGGCCAGGAATTAGGGGAGGATGACCCTGAGAGGTGAACCTCAGAGATTTTATCCACTACAATAAAGCATAAACAAGAAATAAATGGTGTAAAGTTTGAAAATAGTTAATAAATGCATTTGACAAGATTATTAGAAACATAAAACATATAAAAATAAATTTCTTTCTAATAGCAACAATTTTAAATATATTTAATTTTTTAAAAATGTATTTTCAGGCCCAGTGTGGTGGCTCAGGTCTGTAATCCCAGCACTTTGGGAGCTGAGGTGAGAGGGTCACTTAATGTCAGGAGTTTGAGACCAGCCTGACTAACATGGTGAAATCCCGTCTCTACTAAAAATACAAAAATTAGCTGGGCGTGGTGGCACACATCTGTAGTCCCAGCCACATGGGAAGCTGAGGCACAAGAATCACTTGAACCTGGGAGACTGGAGGTTGCAGTGAGCTGAGATGGCATCACTGCACTCCAGCCTGGGTGACAGAGGGAGACTCTGTCTCTATATATATATATATATTTTTTTTTTCATATATTTTATATATTTTAATATACATAAATATATATATTCAGTAGCATCCAAAAAGTCAAATATTTCAAAACAAATTAATAAAAGATATGTAATGCCTCTACTCAGAAAAATATAAAACATGTTTTCTAGAAAAATTAAAGACCTAAAAAGTGGAGAGATAGACCATGTTTATGGATTACATGGCTCCATATTACACAAATGTCTGCTTTCTCCAAATAGGTCTATACATTCAATCCAGTCAAAAACATTCTCACTGATTTTAATATGTATATGAAAATGCTGTTATCGCCACTAAAAAAGACAAAAAAAACTAAATAACAGCCCAGAAATAGATCCATGCACATATGCGAAGTTGATTTATGAAAAAAGTGGCACTACTGAGCAGCAGAAAAATGCTGCCTTTTGTATAGCATTAATTAGATATAAATAGGAAGAGAATTCGATTTAACCCTGATCTCACACCATATACAAAAATTAAATCAAGGTAGATTACATCTATATAAATGTGAAAAACAAAATAATAATAGTTCTAAAAAATGTAAGATAATATTTTTATGATCTTGAGGTAAAGATTTCTTACATGTAACACAAAAAGCATTTATTATGAAAGAAGAATCTGAAACTTTGCAGTATGTTAAAACTAAGATCTTCTGTTAATCAAAATACATCATTAAGAGGAAAAAAAGGCAGAAGATAGAGAGTGAGGAGGTATTTGGCATAACTATAACCAACAAAGTATATCCAAAATACATAAAGAACTCCTACAAGTTATTAAAAAAAAACAGGTAACCCATAGGAAAATCCCTTCAAAAATGACATCCAGATAGCCCATATTCTTATGAAGAGATACTTAGCCTTATTACTAATCAGGGAAATGCAAAATATAATCACAATGACATACCACTAAAAGTACCCACATTATAAAGACTGTCTATCAGTATGTGGGGCAATGTAAATTCCTATAAGACAACTAATGGAAGATTAAATTGGTATACTTGGGAAAATAGTTGGGCATTACTTATTAAAGTTGAACCTCAATCATGGTATTCTTGTGTATATAACCAATAGAAATGAGTGGCTATGTGCACCAAAAGATACGTGCACAAATGTTTATAGTAGCATTGTTCATAATGGTCCTAAACTAGAAATACTCATGTTCATCAGCAGTGGAATGGCTATGTAAATTTTTGAATAATCATATAATAAAATATGTACAGCAATGTAAACCAACAAACTTGACTTCTTGGTTGTGTTTCACAAATATACTGTTGAACCAAAGAATTCTGACTCAAAAGAATACATGCTATACATGCTCTCTGATTCCACTAATACACAGTTAAACAGGCAATATTAAACCGCAGTATTTAGGGATGCACATTTAGGTGATAAAACTATAAGGAAGTGGTTCCCATAAAAGTCAGGAGAGTGCTTATCTACAGAGGGGAAAGATGAAAAGGGTGTTGAGGGACGTGGAGACACTGGCAATTTTTTGTGAGGTTTAGGAGGCTGACTGGTGAACTGGAATGATATTTGATCCATTCATTAGCTGGACAAGCCTCCGTGAGTTATATATCCCACTCTGGGATTGGATAGGATTTCCTGAGGGCCGCAGTTTGAAAAATTAGGAGCAATCTGTAAGGCGAGAATCCAAGGGTGATACTGAAGCCCAAACCAGCCAGAGTCCACTTGATCCATTTGAAGGATTTGAAGAGAGTGAGGATCCACGGCAGTAGCCCAGATTAGGGGGAGACCCAGCTTACTACCTCATGGACATAAATCTCAGAAAAGTGAAATCTTGAGTAAAGGAAAGTGTGGCCATGTAAGAAAGTAGTGTCTGTGGTCTTTTTTTTTTTTTTTGAGACGGAGTTTCGCTTGTTACCCAGGCTGGAGTGCAATGGCGCGATCTCGGCTCACCACAACCTCCACCTCCTGGGTTCAGGCAATTCTCCTGCCTCAGCCTCCTGAGTAGCTGGGATCACAGGCACGCGCCACCATGCCCAGCTAATTTTTTGTATTTTTAGTAGAGACAGGGTTTCACCATGTTGACCAGGATGGTCTCAATCTTTTGACCTCGTGATCCACCCGCCTCGGCCTCCCAAAGTGCTGGGATTACAGGCGTGAGCCACCGCGCCCGGCCTTGTGGTCTTTTTAGTTTACTGGCAGATGAGTTCATTATGTCGTGCTAGTTGATCAAGCTTGGAAAGAGCCTTTGCTCTCACAGCCATCCTCTCCATTCCCATATTCAAAAGGATCTTCCTTCTTTTTTTCCTTCCTCCCTTCCTTTCGTCTTTCTTTTCTGCCTTTTTTTCTTTCCTTCCTTCCTTCTTTCCTTCCTTCCTTCCTTTCTTCCTTCCTCCCTCCCTCCCTCCCTCCCTTCCTCCTTTCTTTTCTTCTTATCTTCCTTTCCCTTCCTTCCTTCATTTCATTTTTTCTCCCTTCCTTTCTCTCTTCCTCCCGCTTCCTTCCTTTCCTCCTTTCCCATCCCTTCTTCCCATCTTTTGCCTTCTTCCCATTTCCTCACTCATTTATTTATCTACCTATCCTATATTTGTTGAATTCCTATCATGTATGTAGGATGTTGATTTCCTTTTTCAATTTGATCAGACAAATGAAATTGTCATTTGTCAATTTCCTGATCAGACCCTGCTGTAGACACCAGAACAATATGGGCCTGGTCCCTGTCCTTATAGAATTAATAGGTCAGTATATCTCTAGCCCTCTTTCTACTACCTTCTTTCTTTGAGTAGAAATGGACTAATGGAATGTGGAAATCCTCAGTAATACTGACTTCCAATATACTGACAGCTATTTTTTATTTTTTATTCCTAAGGTCACTGGAGGGTTCCTCTAGAATCCAAATGATTTGTCTTTTTAGGAAGAAATGCCCAAGAATATTATTTTTTAAGCTTCAAGTCTGAACAAAATCTGCTAATAGCACAGTTCTTGATTGCTACCCCAATCATTTATAAATATAAAGTTCTTTCTATAAATGTGATCATAATTTAGTATGAATTTAGATAATGTAGTAAAATATCTAATTTACTCGTTTTCTCATTCCTTGCTTATACAATTCTTTGTTGTTTTATTTCTTCTCTCTTCCTATCGTAAATGGTATTTACTTTTCTGAATGACTCCCAAATCACATTAATTTGAACATCTCTAAGAGAATCTCAGAGAACTGTAAATATAATTTTCATCAGCCTTACTTCTTAAACTCTTAAACATTTTTCTTTGCAGGTTTGAGTAATAACCAGCGCACAGCTCTTTTCTTACTATTGCAAAAAATATATAACCAGTCTTATCAGTGAGAGGTTTTTATTTATGCAACACTCACGTGTAGGTTGCAGAAGTCTAAGTTCTTGTGTGTTACTTGTCAGATACTGTTATACTTCAGTCTCACTATGTGATAATAACCCAATCCTCTTTTGCATAGTTGGCTCCCTGGAAACGTACATGAAGGCTATGCTCTCTCAGTTAAGGTTTCTTGTTTTGGATTTGCTATTGTGACTAGGTTTTTGCCTTCTAGAAGAAACTTGACTTTCTTATTTCCATCAGATCTGTTTCTTCAGCCAGCTCCTCCAACACCTTTACCCCTGAAGCAGGCCAAGTCCTGAGAGCCAATCCTCCAGAAATAAAAATTGCTGATTGATCAATTCATTGACAGACAATTTAGCAAATATACATATACAGCAGACAAGGCCCATACAATCCTCTAAGTACCAACTGTACGAAAGGCAATGAGAAAGTGGACCTGTGGTGACACTTACATCCACCAAGCACCATTTCCTTTCAATACTCTTAGCACCCAGGTCAGCTCAGGGAGGAAAGGCTGCTTGTCCAAGTATCACACAGTTTAAGATGTCTATTTTGATTTCAGAAGAAAAATGCTGTCTTCTACTCAGGTGCACCTTTCAGTATTGGTACATCAATGTGAATCTTGAGAGAATTTGATTTCCAGTATCTTTGGCCTCTGTTCTTTGTGTCTGATTTGAACTCAGGATCCTCATGGCGCTAAGCAAAGCCTGTCCAACCCACAGCGTGCAGGCCACAAACAGCCAAGGACAGCTTTGAATGCAGCCCAACACAAATTCATAAACTTTCTTACAATATTGTAAGATTTTTTTGCAGTGTATTTTTTTTTTTTTTTTAGCTCATCAGGTTTCGTTAGTGTTAGTGTAGTTTGATGTGTGGCCCCAGACAATTCTTCTTCTTCCAGTGTGGCCCAGGGAAGCTGAAATATTGGCCCCTCATGCTCTAAACTGTTTCATTTTCAATATTTCTTTTGTCATAAAAAGGCTTCAGTTAGGTTCACAGGGGCAAAGATCAGCCTCTCAAAGCTGTTCTCCAGCTCTGCATTGACCAACGCCCAATGTCCTTTTTTCTAAGCATTATATGACCCTCAAATACCACAATCTACTGCAGTTTCCCAATCTCTTGGCGATCTCACACACTGGTCTTCCTGAGATGAGATGCTCTGCTTTGTTCATAGATGGTTTCCCAACAGTATGGTGGTCTGACCCCCTACATGGCTTCAATACATTTTGTTGAACCTATGAATGAGGTAAGTGAATGGACAAAGGAATGAATTGTCATGTACTAAAACCCTTCCTCCAAAGTTTTCCTTTGATTCCTTTCTTCATTGCTGTTTCCAGCTGGAAACTATTGGGGAGGTACTGTTTTCTTTCAGTGACTGGAAGATTTTAACACTAAGAGGATTTGTAGGCAGACATTTAAAATAAGCTAGCAGAAGAAATCTCTTACACCTATTGTTGTTATATTAGCTGTTGTTCAATACCTAGTTTAATTAATATGTTGGGAATTGAAAACTGACGATTTTGTAATTCTATCATTTTGTTTTCTTTTATTAGCTGGAATAATACTATAAAGAGATGCTTCTTTTATCTCTCATCAGTTCATATAGGATCAGCAGGCTAAATGCTTTTTTCAAAATAACGAATTGGCTTCCTTTTATTCTCTGAAGGTGACCAATTAATTTTAAGTTATCACTTATGGTCATTATGATCTTCATTTAAGCATATTCGAAGGACACCACCTACTGCATTTTTTATCCTTATTGAAATTCATATTATCTTACCTTTGACTAGTGGGAGCCTTTTCAAGCCAGTACCTGTGTCCTTCAACATGACCTGCAGAGTCTTTCATAGCTGTCTTTCTGTTATGGCAAGATAATCCATGCTTTCTTGTACTTTCTGTATCCCAGACTTGGAATCAGTCTTTTCTTCAAGAAATCTTGGTTTAAGTGAGAAATGATAGTGCAAGAACACATTGCTCTTCAGGGATATTCATTACCATTGTGGTGGTTGTCATTTCTAGGTCTTTTCTGTGGTTAGATAAAATATTTCATGAATTCAGTTAATATTTCCAATTCAAATTCAGGACTTTCAGGATTTTTACTTTAGTTTTTTTTTTTTCTATTATGTATTTCTCTTTCTTACACACTGAGAACCCTGATTCTGAAAGAGACAGGAGATGAGACACTCTCCCATTAAATTACTCCTTTGATTTCCCACCTTATACACAGAACAGTCTCAGGATAACAATGCTAATATAACCAAAACCCATTATGAAAGCTGAAAAATAGTTAAAACATTTTTTACAGATGTTCTCCCCCCGTTATTTATGGATTCATAGCGGCACTATCAAAGCACAGTCATTGCACACTCTCCCTTTTTTTCAACCACTCTAGTTTTTTGTTATTTTTCAACCACTCTAGTATTTTGTTATCTAAACTTACTCTTCACTAGATATGAAAAGGATTATGGGAACAATATTTCCTGAGTTCTTGTATGTGGATAACAGTGTGTGATAATTAATAAGATAAATAGGTAAGAAGCACAGTGATACTCTTATACTTTATACTGGGGTTGTAGTTTTTATCATTATCCTATTTCCTTGTTCTGTTTATTTTGTCAAGGATGCCAGTTGTTTGTATGTTGAGTGTTCTTTCTCTATATTAAATATTCATCATTTTCTTTTGAATCCTTTTTTATTCTCTTGATTTCTTTCTTTTTTTTTTTTTTTTTTAAGACAGAATCTTGCTCTGTTGTCAGGTACCAGTCTAGAGTGCAGTGGCACAATCTCAGTTCACTGCAATCTCCGCCTCCTGGGTTCAAGCAATTCTCCTGCCTCAGCCTCTCGAGTAGCTGGGACTACAGGTGCACACCACCACATCCAGCTAATATTTTTGTATTTTTTAGTAGAGACGGGGTTTCACCATGTTGGCCAGGATGATCCAGATCTCTCGACCTCATGATCTGCCCACCTCAGCCTCCCAAAGTGCTGGGATTACAGGTGTGAGCCACCGTGCCCGGCCCATTTCTTTTTTATTTAAAATTTTTTACTCTGCTCACATTCTAGTTTTCTTAAACCATTGTTTGTTGGGTTTATTCACTCTTGTATTTCTTCTAGTTTAGTTTTTGTTTCTGAGGTGTTTTTTTTTCTTTATTTCTGATTCTTTCCTGAGTTCTACCACCTCGTTCATGAGTTTTTAAAATTATAATGTATCTGTTTCTTAATGTTTTTTTTTGTCATTTTCTTAATGTCTTTTAGTTTATTCTGAAGTAGTAGATTACAGATTACTTTTTCTGGTTTTATATGAAAGCTTTTATTGTCTGTTAGGGTGTTATTCTGCTCCTTTTTCTCTCCCAATAACTTTGTGTAGGATTCCACTAAATACTTTCTGATGCTCACTTTTTTTTTTTTTTTTTTTTTGAGACGGAGTTTCTCTCATGTTACCCGGGCTGGAGTGCAATGGCGCGATCTCAGCTCATCGCAACCTCCACCTCCTGGGTTCAGGCAATTCTCCTGCCTCAGCCTCCTGCGTAGCTGGGATTACAGGCACGCGCCACCATGCCCAGCTAATTTTTTGTATTTTTAGTAGAGACGGGGTTTCACTACATTGACCAGGATGGTCTCGATCTCTTGACCTCGTGATCCACTGATGCTCATTTTTATGTGAAATTAGTTTTCTCAGACTTTTAGAAGGGATGGCAATTCCTTCAAATAGCATCAAAACACATGGCAGCTTTCTTCCTGGGATTTCCTGGCTCTGTTCTCCTCTGTCCTCACTCCTTTGGTCTAGACTTTCTTTTGTTTCTGTTGACTCCATTCGAATATATTTTTATTCCACCCCTATCACCTTCTCTGGGTGTCAGGCCTGCCTTAGCAAGGAGTCCCAGGGGGTCAGTTTCAAGAATTCACAGTTGACCCAGCTCCTTTAGAAGTCCCTATGGCTTATACTCACCCACTACTGGAGTGGGAACAACCCGTCTTCTCTTTCAGCTTGTAGTTCCGAAATTGCCCTGCTTTGCTTTTCAGTGAATATGTGTCAGCTGTCTTGGCATTCCCTTTCCAGGTCTTTCAGTCACTACGAGGCTTCCTTCAGCTTCCCCCCACATAGAACTAACACCATGCAGGTGTTGTGGCTATTCTTTGACTTCCTCCTGCATAGATACTGATACCATGCAGGCGTTGGGTTATAAAAGCCCCACCTGTATTTTTGGGTTTGAGGAGATACCCCGCCACCTGGTTTTGTTGCAAATTTTGACATGTTTTTGATTTTGCTATTTAGTTACTTTGTTTCTTTTTATGTGGAGAGTCTAGAGTATCCAAAAAGTATGCTGCGACTACCACTGTCATCTTCTCAGTTATAATAAATGTAAATTAAGCATCAGTGGGGGAAAAAGTAAGGACGGTATAAAGTGAAATCACAGTGGTAAATGGTGTACTAGTATAAAATGATTCCCAGCAAAATAATAACAAATTCACAGGAGAGTGAATAATAAGAAACACAAAAAATAAAGTAAATTCACTGCAGACCTGGTTAATAAATAGTTATTTTATAGCAATGTCAAGCCATTTAGATATATTTATGGGATTGTTTAAACCTATAGTTTTGAAATGGTGAAGTTTAAATAGGGCTTGTTCCTTTCTTGTCTCATTACATCCTCCCCTGACTCCCCCAAAACAGTTTTCTCCTCATCCTGTTTACACAGAAACACGGAGCTCAGGGAAAGAGTAAAATGACTCTTTGGTAATCGAATACCCACCTGAGAGGCTGTGGTCAATGAGTCCACGTTAGCTCTCTGTGTCATGGTTTCCAAGGCACAATTTCAAAAGCTTGATCTTTTTCAAGCTTGGGACGAATTCTAATCCCGATTATAAAATATAGTAAACATTATTCACTTTTTATATTATCCCCCCAGATTTATACTGTTGTTCATTAAAGCGGTTTATTGAGGTCCTGCTTTGTGGTAAGGTGTGTGTGCTGTGTGCAGAGTTACAGCCGTGGCAAAAGGGACTTTGATCTCTTTGGAATGTGACTTATTTCCAGAGATGTTCAGTGTGCCAGTCTTGGCATCACTACGGGTAAGTTATTGTGATGCAAAAATGTTTTTGCCATCACATCAACTTAATTCCTAAAAATTGATTTAAAAAAACTCCCCCTAAAGACATGGGAACACTTGAAACTATGCTAGCCCCCAAGGCTAAGACAGGTGATTCATCTGGAGTTGTGGCTTCACCATCTTTAACTATCCTCTGTTCTTTCCTTTGCATGCTTGTTTGTTGTTATTTCCTATGAAATTTTAAGTGAATGCCAATTTATAGTGGAGCCTGGTAATGATATAATCAAAACAACAAGGTGTATTTCAGATTAAGTTACTGGGAGCAAAGATTAGTGGTATTTTAAGTGTACTTGCTGTTTAAATAAATATCGTTATAAAGCCCCTTTGTAAGTAAGTCTTGTATGTAAAACAAATAATCACTTGTTAATATATCTTTTCTGTAAATTAAGAATTTTGTATATTAGGTTTGTTTAAGGGAGGAAATCCAGTACCTGAACAGTTGCTAAACAGATCACATCCATCAGGCGATCTGTGAATCCATGCATCCTCTGTTATTTATAAAACAGCCTGGGCTATCTGGGTTTTCTTTTCTCTCTTTTTGTTGCCTTTTGACACCAGACCATAAACCTTTTGAATGCAGAAACTGTCTTTTATGTATCTGTATCCCCATCAAATGCTTACTAAATAGTGATGGTGATATTAGTGAAATAATGAGAGAAAGACCCCCTCCCCATCAATTTTTCCTATTTCAGGGTCATAATTAAACTTTGGTGGGTATGTTCATTCAATCAGTTAGCTACTATATGTGCTGCGAGCTGGGAAAACTAAAAAGACCGTAATAGTCTGAACCTTTGAGAAGTTTATAATCTCATTAGAAAGATAAAAATACACACATAAAATGTTAATAAAAATTGCCATATTATTATTTAGACGTCACATGGAGTTTATATATTACAGACGTTATAAAAATATTTTGGTTTTATTTATAAAGTTTGTATTTTCTTTTTCCTGAATGAACATTGTCTTTTATGCCTGTCTTTCTTCCCCCTTTTTCTTTCCATGTGCTCGTCAATCTCTGGTAAAAAAGAGAATTATTTTAGCTGCTTTAATCATCTGACATTTTTAACATCATTATACTTTTCTGATGGTATTTCTTGCCTAGGAAAGAGCTTCCATACACAGACAGCATGAGGCAGCCCGGCAAGCTCTAATGGGAAGGATACGCCCTGGTCACACACTCCTATTTCAAAGGTGGTAATTTGTCACATGTATTTATACCTGAGCAACTTTAGACTGACTTCCTAGTGTCCAAATATGCCAAATGAATCCTAAATCATGAACATAAACAGAGACCTCTGTCCTAAAATGGACCCAGTGATTCAGCAGTAAACCTCATTCTAGAAGTTGTGTTTCCTTTTGTATACATTTTTAAAAGGCACAGTATGCTCAAAGCTACTATCAACTGATGATTTTTTGAAGATTGCAAAGAATATTTCTGATGGGGTTTGAATAGTAATGCTAGGTTTCACCAAGGCTGTTCATGACTAAAGGTTAATTATATCCCATGGTACGTGACCCTGTACTTGTCTGTCATGACTCACAGAACAATAGTTATTAATTATTTGTGGTATCAACTGTTTAGTGTCTGTTTTCCATATTAGACCATAAACTCCATGGGGATGGGAAGAAAATTGTCTTTATTATAAATCCATGAATTCTTAATCCGTAGTATGAAATGTTTCACTTAGTGCCTGCCACATAGTAGGGCTTCATAGATGTTAGTAGCTATAATAATTTTTGTGTGATCTTTTAGAATATTTGAATAATGAAATGGAGAAGTCTGTGTTTTCAGAAAGTTACTAAGATCACTGATAACATCTTAATTAGAGCACTCAATGAAACTTTTTAGTAAAGGTAAGAATGCAGTGACTCAAGAAAGCAAGAATTTAAAAAGCCATTTAAAATTTCCATTTTGGTTCTTTTATTGTTTTTAATTTTAAGTTACCTATTGAGAGTCTTTAATCAATATAAATTAAATTACATTTTTCTTCACTTGTTTCCTGCCATATCAAAACAGAGTGATTAATTTTCTTCATGTTGGTAGCCTATCTTTGAATTGTCTGATTCAAAAGACCGGCTGTGTGATACATGAAAATTTGTATGGCAGGGGCGTTGGGAGGGTGGAGGCCAGGAGTGGGACACTGTCCCCCCTTCCCCCAGCAGCTGAAGCTGGGCCTAGGTGACCACTGCCTAGCAGAATGCCAGGCCTATTCAAACACCCTAGTCAGAGAACCTATGCACTTTTAAATATGAGTTCCACATGGGTCATCACAAAGGCAGAAAGATGCTTTGAATTTGCCTGCATTTATATGCAATTGGGCTGCTTTGCGCATAGCAACTCTAGCAAGTCTGAGGCGAAGAGCAGCAGGGTTTATTCACGAAAAATGGCTAATGATTCTTTTTCTTTCAAGTCACTCTGAGAGAACAGACTTGGATATAGCATATATGAATAGATGAAAAAGGATACTTTATACTAGAGTTTAGTTGAAAGTATAATGGTAGCATTTTTAGAAATATTTTACTTGGACACCATTTCAAGGCATTAGATTATAAATAAAGTCGGAAAACACCTATTTTTAACTTTTATAGCAGTTGCTATGTTGCTAGCCCTTGCATAACAAATGGACTAGGATTTATAACAGAGTACATATGAATCTCAAGGAAGATAATTTGCCTATATTAGTGCTTTAACGGCTAAGGAATATTCACAGCAATGCATATTTACTTAACCTTCAAATTAGAGTGTAATGATGCCAATGACTTAGACAAGCTCTGACGTGAATGTTTCTGAGTGGATACATTACATTATTTCACGTAGATCTCATTGGCTTTTGGGCTTATCTGGGACATTTAGTTATATATGTGTGTGCACTTGACATCATTATAAAATCCTTTGGTTTCTTTTTTAAATTTCCAATTTCAGGGGTCCAGTACCAGCACCTCTCACCAGAGGTCTACACTATTATACAACTTTAGAAGAACTACAGAAAAGTTTTGATCTTTGTGAAGACTACTTTAAACCTCCATTTGAACCATATCCTGAAAAGAGGTGAGTTGACGAATTTTGTTGGATGGAATTGGCTATTTTCTGCTGGTTAGTTAAAATCATGGTACTCATCTCTAGGCTTTAGAGAAATCCTAAAACTGGGAAGCAGGGTCCCAACTCCCACTGTAGAATTCGAAGGGAGTAGACCCTGCCCCTCTAAGGAAGGCCCAGGCATATAACCTAGGTTTATACCACTGGAAGCTTTTATGTGGGACTTTGAATCTTGAGGGAGTGATACAAAGACCCAGGGGCAGTTAGAGTTATTCAAATCACCAGTAGCAGAAGAACCAAGATTTCAGAGGAAGAGCACAGACATCCATTGTGGTAAGGCAAGTAATGTTCTACCAATCTCCTCCTGTACTGTGATTCGGCTGTGTTCTCGGCTCCTAGCTTACCTTTGTTCCTGCCTAGTTTTAAAGCATGGTTCTCCAGTTTCCATTAATTTTATAAAGTACCCCATAGCCTTCCAAGAATTCCCTTTTAAATATTCACATTAACCAAAGAGTGTCCTGTTTTTGCAACCAACCATTCTGATTAGTATGACACTATATTTCAAAATGTTTACCAACTGAAGTCCAATATAGAAAAGGTCATTTCAGGGTCTCAGTGTTTAATATGTCATAGTGTCGTTCAAAAGCTGAAAATGTTTAGGCTGAGGGCCCCATATAGACTACAACAGAGCCTCCATCACTGATTGTAGTGCTGTGCTTTTGCCAACATTCTACTATATGTTGTTTCTCTGTCAGTTGCTCCTGCCACTGCAATTGACCATCTCTCTGTAAAACAAATTTACACGAAGATTTGGCTAGTTGGGTCAATTGCCATCTACTATGGGGTACCCCTCTTGGGTAGAGAGCTCTAGCCGGGACCCTCATCGGTTGCTGGCTGGTCTATAGATTGGCTGTCCCTATGTCAGACACCTATTCTTTAGCCAGTCTTCTGTGTGGTTAGACCGGTGACAGTGAACCAAGAGGAAAACCCTTCAGAAGGGGTCTGTGGGTATGGCAGTCTCTCTGGAGCATCCAAACGCATGGCAATGTAATGGACAAACAATGTGACTAAATGAAAGCTCACCAAAATGTTAATAGTGGCTATTTCTCTAGAATTACCAGTTATTTTATTCTTCTTTATCCTTTTTTTTCTGTTAACACCTAAATTATTTGCACAGGATATATATTTTATTTCTATATTCTAAAAGCTCTTAAAAATCCATAAGAATTTAATAAAATATTCAATAAATGAGTAAGTAAAAAGATTTATACCAAAATATTATGTTATTATCTTCTAGTGATAGGATTATGGCCAATTTTTGTGTTTTTTTTGTTCATTCCCCATATTTTCAACAATGACCATTTTTATAATTTTTGAAGTATTAGTATAACATTACAAAGTTATTTTAGAAGCCTGCCACAGCAAAGAGATATTTTATAAGGGTGATATAATGAGAATGAAAACTTTTAAAATGAGCAACGCTTTTCTTTATTTCTGAGTTTTATTGTTTTGACACTTGGGGTTTCCTCCCATAAATTTGATGAAAAATAACTGTCCCCTCTACATGGTCTCCTCTCAGTCTGCACATTTCATTAGAGATTAGAGACCCTAGCATTCTAATTAGTTTAATTAGCTTTCTGTAACCATGTTGAAACTGTGATCTCTGAGGATTTGTTTGAGCTCTGAATTGTTAGTACAGTGAGGTAGGCAGATGGGAATACAGCAAAAAAGAGAAAACGAAAATTCCTAATGGGCTGCAGTAGGTTTACCCCTCATCTCTTCCCTTGGTAAAAGGGGTCAGTCCTGTGGCTCAAGTCTGACACTTCACCTGTGGTCACACACTTGTCTTTGAAATCCACCACTTTCTTTCTTCTGACTTTCAATGTGTATTCATTTAGTACTTTGACACAAAGGGAAAATAATTGTTGAAAGGAAGAACTTGCTTTATGATGCCTTTTTTGACGTGGGTCTAAATGCAGACATATTATTTCCCTAAACATATGTGTTATGGTTTAAGCTGTCCCCCACACCCCAAATTCATATGTTGGAGTCCTGACCCCCAGTACCTCAGAATGTGACTTTATTTGGAAATAGGTTCACTGCAGATATACTTTGTTAAGATGAGGTCATATTGGAGTAGGTTGGGCCCTAATCCAATAAGACTGTCTTTGTAAAAAGGAGAAATTTGAACACAGGCACATACCTAGGGAGAATACCTTGTGATGAAGCCTCAGAGTGGGGTGATGGGGCAGAAGCCAAGGAGGACCAAAGCTTGCCAGCAAATCCCAGAAGTGAGGAGAGGCCTGGAGCAATTCTCCCTCCCAGACCCTGGGAGGAATCTACCCGGCTGGCACCTTCATTTTGGACCCTAGGCCTCCAGAACTGTGAGACAACAAATTTCTGTTATTTAAGGCACACAGTTCATGGTACCTTATTATTGCAGCCAGAGAAAACTAATACAACATGTATGAAAAGTCCAGTGAAATTTTTTTGTCACATTCTTTCTGTGTTCCCTTTAACATGCTACATATTTATATGCTCTGTATATATATAATGTATATGTTTTAAATATAACTGCCATTGTACACACTATATCTTTATCACTTTGGGTTATTGCATTTTTCACTAAAAGATGGAAGAACATCTTTATACATGTATCATTTGATAAAAATCTCCATCCCATAAAACATAAATGCATCTACTGCTATATTTAGGGGAAAAGACTCAGTCTAGGAATACCTCTAAAGAGAAGATCCCATGCATAGCTTAATAATGACACTTTCCCGATACAGGAGGTAGGGGAGAGATTTGTTCAGTGACTGGGAGACCCAGATGTTGGCAATATTGATCTCAGTTTACTTTTCTCTGGAAAGTGCTTCTTGGGAAAGCTCAATTATCCTAGGTGGGAGCAAGAGATTGGGAAACAAGGTTTCCTAGGAGACTTTGCTCTATCTAAAGGGGACTTAGGCTTGGTGCGGTGGCTCACACTTCTAATCCCAGTATTTTGGGAAGCCCAGGTGGAAGGATTGGATCACTTGAGCCCAGGAGTTCAAGACCAGCTTTGGCAACATAGTGAAATCCTATTTCTACCAAAATAAATAAATAAATAAATAGCTGGGCATGGTGGTGTGTGCCTGTAGTCTCAGCTACTCAGGAGGCTGAGGTGGGAGGATGGCTTGAGCACAAGAGATCAAAGCATAATTGTACCACTGCATTCCAGCCTGGGTGACAGACCCTGTCTCAAATAGATACATTAATTAAATAAAAGGGGCCTAGCATTCTGGTACAGAATTCCAAAGGCTGTTGTCCAACAAGAGGAAGACGGTCCCAAGAACTCAGCCCACGACGGTAAGATGGACCTCCTTCTGTGAGTATGTAATTAGATTTCTCTGCCATCTGATAACAAGTAACTGACACTTCTAAGCAGAGCCCCTAGGAGGCAGAGAGAGTGCCCTATCCCGGAATACCTTTGTCTGGGAATGTGCCGTGTAGCCCTAGCTGTAGTTAACAGACATCTGAGGTCCAAGTAGTAGACAGGTGCCTATGCCCAGCAGCATGTGGGCTTTCCAAGAGAGCTGATTTGGGATTCTCAAGTGCACCAGTGCTGCAGCCTCTGCTTGCTATTCAAACATAACACAGACAATGTGAGGTACGCGCATTAGCCGTGTCACCTTCAGTATACTTATACCACCCACTACCTTACCTCCTGGGTCGAGGACAGACCCAGATGATAGATAATTGCACTATGTTTTTCAATACTAGAGCCCTGAACTCCCAGCAACATCTCATGAAGACTGGCTTCCACTCTTTTAATCTCTGCCACAGTCATATCATCCTAGTAAACATAGATGCCTTCATGTAAATGGCAGGCTTTACCTTGTATAGACCCAATTGCATCAGACTTTCCTATTGCCAGATACAAATCTAAGTTAAATGTAGAGTGCGAACAGTGGAAGTCAACTTGAACTTGATCCTAGAAATGAACTTCCTTGCTGGGACAGGGATCATAATATTGGATCTATAGAAAAGAAAGTATAATCACAGCCACCTACTAGGTTCTGCAGTGAAAAATTACCTATAAATTTCCAGCATTTTAATCAACCTTTGGCCAAATCATGAAAAGACAGAACCATGAGTACAAAGCTTAATGTAATCAACCTTGACAGTGAAAAGCAAACCTGTCATGACAAAGTTTAGGAGGTAGAGGTGGAGGGTCAATATTATTATCTGTTGTTAATGAAAGAAGAAATGGAGGTTTAAAATATGATATATGAAGATGCTGCTCTGACAGATGGAATAACTGAGAATAGTGATAGAACTATGTCGAGGTAGTGTTATAAAGTGAGGTAAGTTCTTCTGTATCATAGCAGGAATCCTATCTATTAAAAGATATGTTTAAAATTGATGTCAGGGCTGGTGGGGGGGGGGGGGCAGCGGTGGCTTATGCCTGTAATACCAGCAGCAGTTTGGGAGGCCAAGGTGGGCAGTCACCTGAGGTCAGGAGTTCAAGACCAGCCTGGCCAACATGGTGAAAACCCATCTCTACTAAAAATACAAAAAAATAGCCAGGCTTGGTGGCATGCACTTATAGTCCCAATTACTCAGCAGGCTGAGGCAGCAGAAGCAGTAGAACCTGGGAGGCAGAGTTTGCAGTGAACCAAGATGGTGTCACTGTACTCCAGCCTGGGCGACAGAGAGAGACTCCATCTCATTAAAAAAAAATTGATGTGAATAACATTATTTAGAAATAGTTTGACTAATAAACCTCTCTGCATAATTTGACTTAATTTTAACTATATGTAGAGTAATTTGATTAAAATGTTAATGAGAAGTTTTTGGAGACATGAGAAAAACTTTGTCTAGGTCCAAATCAAATTTAAAAGAAAAACAGCAATCTTTATAAAAAACAACAAAAAGGTTAATATTCAATATGTAAAGAGTTCAGACAAATTGGTAAGAAAAACGCTACAGTCCTCAACAGATCAGTGAGCAAAAGACATACACAGTTCACAAAAGGAATGTGGGGAGAAGCTAAAATAATGTTTAATCTTGCTTGTGATTAGAAAGCAATTTTAAATAATATGCCACTTTTTACTTGTTGAATTAGCAAAACTGATATTTTACAATTAATTTTTAAATGGGGGCAAAGAGAAAGATACTGCTAGAGGACCCAGATTTTGTTGGGGGATAAAATTCACAATCTTTGGGGGAGCAATTAGGAAGTTTATAGCAAAGTCTTAAATAATATATTTACTGTTGACCTAGTTATCCTGCTTCTCGGGATTGATACTGTCTTAGACCATTCAGGCCGCTGTAATAAAACACCACAGACCGTGTAGCTGATAACAGCAGATATTTATTTCTCCCAGTTCTGGAGCCTGGGAGTTGAAGATCAAGGTGCTGGCAGATTCAGATCTAGAAACCCACTTCCTGGTTTCTAGATTCTGTCTTGTGGCATTGTGTAGATGTGTCCTCTATACAAGAGAAGGGGTAAGGGAGTTCTCTGGAGTACTTTTTTATTTCTTTTTGAGACAGCGTCTCACTCTGTTACCCAGGCTGGGGTGCAATGGCATGATCTCAGCTCACTGCAACTTCTGCCTCCCGGGTTCAAGTAATTCTCATGCCTCAGCCTCCCAAGTAGCTGGGATTACAGGCACTGGCCACCACGCCCAGCTAATTTTTGTATTTTTAGTAGAGACGAGTTTTCACCATGTTGGTCAGGCTGGTCTCGAGCTCCTAACCTTTTGATCATCCTGCCTCAGCCTCCCAAAGTGGAGGCCAGCCACCATGCCTGGCCTCTCTGGAGTCTTAAATAAGGGCACTAATCCCATGAGGGCTCCACCCTCATGACCTAAGCACCTCCTGAAGACCCCACCTCCTAATGTCATCATCTTGGGGATGAGAATTTCAATATAGGAATTTGTGGGGACACAACCATTCAGACCCTAGCAGATACTAATAAATTAACGTGGAAAATCATCACATGCAAGGATACTCATTAAAACAGAAAAACTTAGAACCTGAATGTCCAAAAATAACAGAATGGTCCAATAAAGCATGAAGCGTATACTTGATGGACTGTTATGCAGCTGTTAAAGATCAGGGTTCAGAAAACTGTTGATAACTTAAAATCGTTCACTGAAAATGTGCACAATTACATAAAACCAAAAGAGCCAAACTGTAAGAGTGGCTTTCTGTGTGTGATTTTCCTTTTTCCTTCTAGGTTCTATATTTTCTAAATGGTCTAAAATGCATAGGATTTACTTTTATAATGAGAAGCAATTAGTGAACTTTATTGTCAGGAAATTAATACTCTGGATAAAGATAAGTCAATCCAAAACAACTGGACTGAAGTATGAATGTGTATGGGATCTGAGAAGCAGAGTTACAAAGCTGGCGGGTCTTGTGTGACACTCAACTGCATGCCAGTTTCTGTTCTGGGAATGTGACATGTGTTATCTCAGAACACACACACACACACACACACACACACACACACACACACACACACACGCTAATTTATAACTACTACGTGACGAGAAAAAATGCTGTCTCTTCCTCATTTTTAAATGTGGCAACTGAAGCAAGTTATTTAGTGATTTAAGGGACTCGAAGCTATCAAGTCTCAGAGCTGAGGTCTGAACCAAGGCTAAAAGGCTTGAATCTTTGTGCTAAGCCACTTGGCTACAGTGTCTACAAGGCTTAGAATGTAACTGAAGGAAGAAGGCATGTATGAGCGGAAAACCACTGACACAGGAAGGTCTGTGATGAATGAACGACAATTTAGTTCAGACTTCTTTTTTGTCTGATTTTCATTATTGTCTACCAGAAGTTTCTTTCTTCTTCCCAAGCTACCTCTTATTTGCTAAAGCCTCCCAAGATATGCCAGCATCTCCGACAGAGAATTCACATTCTCTGTGGCTTTCTAAAGGAATATCATTAAACTTTTAAAAATGGGAAGTGCCCATATTTGCATTTCAACTCTATGTCTGAGGGCTTTGCCTACATTTATACCTTTTCTTTTTGACAGTTGCTGTTAACTAGAAATCTTTCTGTGTGTGCATGGGGGAACTTTTTTGCTTGGTCTCAGCATGATTCCTTGCCGAGGTCCTACCAGTGCCTGAGGGCTCCTGGTGATGAGACAGCTGGGAAGGTCAAGAGCACAGTCTGTAAATACTTCAATCAACCACCATCTGGTCCTGGAGTCATTGGCTGGTGAGATCCAGTAACATGGGCTGGAACAAGTCCCCTGTGGCCTGTCAGAAGAGATGCACATCACTTGGGTTATGGTGCCCTCTTCCCAAGACCTAGTGGTATAAAACTCCAGGCCTCATGCTTTCCCCCTCCTGTCTTTCAGTAGTTGAATTATCCTATTCCCCCCGCCAAACCTTCTCTTTAAAAAGTCTATTCCTGGCCAGATACGGTGGCTCAACCCTGTAATCCCAACACTTTGGGAGGCCAAGGAGGGTGGATCACTTGAGGTCAGGAGTTCGAGACCAGCCTGACCAACATGGAGAAGCCCCATCTCTACTAAACATACAAAATTAGCCGGGCATGGTGGCGTGTGCCTGTAATTCCAGCTACTTGGGAGACTGAAGCAGGAAAATCGCTTGAACCTGGAAGGTGGAGGTTGCAGTGAGCCAAGATCAAGCCATTGCACTCCAGCCTGAGCAACAAGAGCGAAACTCCATCTCAAAAACAAAAAGTATTCTCCTTGATTTTGTCTTTTTCCAGTTAGTTTTCCAAGCCAGCATCTTTCTATCATTCCTGAAGTTTACTTTGACTAAGAAGCATTCCAGAACCATTAAATTGGAGAAGGAAAGCCTGCCTCCCAGTGAGGCCCTTCAGATGCCATGATGCTCCCTCTGCTGAGAACATTCTCCTTCCTTCCCTCCAGTTTCAACCTCCACCTGACCTTCCCCCTTTTCTAGCTAATTCATCCCTCAGGTTTTAACTAAAATGGCACTTACTCAAGGAGGGCTGTCCTGCCATGCCTAATGTATCATCTTCTAGCATCTGCGTTTTGTTTCATGTTTCAGTTTTTGTAAACTACGTGTGTGATTAGATACTCCACTCCCGTCTGTAAGCTGGATGGGGCAGGTCCATATCTCACGTTCACTGCTCTATCCTTTGAACATATTCAGTCTTAGAACTGTGAATGACTTGATAAATGAGTGATAGAAAAGGGTTAAAAGCATAAACAATCTTTGGGATCCCAAGGTGGGAGATGGGGACTGCACGGGTCAGGGAGAGGGGAGAGGTTCGTGTCCACCCTGTCAGATGGAATCAGAGCTGTCCCCCTTGCTGAGTCAGGGACTACTCAGGGCATGGCATAAACAATTTAGTGAGGAAATTTCACTTAGTAAATCTCTCCTGCCCTCATCCGTAGGCCTGAACTCTGCCATGAGAGCTGTATTCTTTTAGGACATTGGCCCTCATTTATTTAAAGGCAGGATTTATCCAAAAAGTAATGGCTTAAGTATCAGCCATTTTCACGTGATCAATTTCAGACTCTCCAATGAGAACAAATTTGTTGGGGATGGGGCACAGTCGTAGAAGTGCCTATAAACAAGGTTCAGCTGCTTGCCAGGGCTTTGCAGGACCAGCTCCCCTGGTAGAACTGCCTCCCTGAAAAGGAGCCAAGAAACAAGTGAATCCCACAGGAGAGGAACCTGGCAGTAGGAAGAGTTTTGGCTCAGAAGCAGGGATCTCAGGCGCCCAATCATACCTGAACATTTTCCTAAACATGGAACGAGAGTGGGGCATGGTGGCTCACACTTGTTATTCCAGTCCTTTGGGAGACTAAGGTGGGCGGGATCATCTAAGGTCAGGAGTTCAAGACCAGCCTGGCCAACATGGTGAAACACTGTCTCTACTGAAAATAAAATATTAGCCAGGCAGTATGGCACATGCCTGTAATCCCAGCTACTCGGGAGGCTGAGGTGGGAGAATCACTTGAACCCAGGAGGTGGAGGTTGCAGTGAGCCCAGATTGCGCCACTACCCTCCAGCCTGGGCTTACGGAGCGAGACTCTGTCTCAAAAAAAAAAAAAGGAAACAAAATCATAGTCCCCAAAACCTATGCCCCAGATGAGGCCACCTAACATGGTTTTGTTTCTCTATCCTTGAAATAGCACTGATTCTAAAATCCTGGAGATTAGGATCTGCACCTTACTCATCCAGCACCTATCATGATTCCTTGCTTAGTAGATACTCAGCTATGTCTTGTGTAATGGATGAGACATTTATGCTAATGTGTACAGTACCTAATATACTTTAAGATATGTCAGCTGCTAGGTAGCACCTGCTATAGACACTGTTGAAAACTAGCTCAACACAAGACATGCCCACCAACTACTGTGGACCTGATAAATGTAACCCAGGGAAGTCATAGGCATAGATCCTGTGGCCATTAGTAGTGCATACTTTGCATCTCAAAAAGATCTTTGATTTTTCATTTTTTCAGTGGCAAGGATTCCTTGGTTTCCATGAAATGTTCATTGTTTCGGTTCTGTCCGTGGTCAAAAGAATTGCCTTTCCAGGCTCCAGAGGGGAGCATTTCTTCACACCTAGGATCAGGAGCCAGTGACAGTGAGACAGAAGAGACCCTGAAAGGTATGAGTTAGGTCAGGCGTGGTGGCTCATGCCTGTAATCCTGTAATCCCAGCACTTTGGGAGGCCAAGGCGGGTGGATGGCCTGACATCAGGAGTTCCAGCCCAGCCTGGCCAAAATGACGAAACCCTTGTCTCTACTAAAAATACAAAAAATTAGCCAGGCATGGTGGCAGGCAGCTGTAATTCCAGCTACTCGGGAGGCTGAGGCAGGAGAATTGCTTGAACCTGGGAGGCAGAGGCTGCAGTGAGCTGAGATCGCACCACTGGACTCCAGCCTGGGCAACAAGAGCAAAAATCTGTCTCAAAAAAAAAAAAGGTGTGAGTTGTTTTACATCTGGTTCCATAAGTGTAAGTCTATATTATATTTATATATGTTTCCCACTGTCTTTCTTATTGATCCTTATTTTTGAAAATTAAATGAGAGTATTGAGTCAGAATCTCCCTCTAAGGTAGAGTGTTAGTTATTTTGTTGCCCATTGTTATAGGTGAAAATCAAAGTTGAAAACGGTGGGGAATTCACCCACGGTCACTTAGTTATTTTGAGAGGAAGCTGCTGCCCTGTCCACCTGATCACATTGTCTGCAGGGGTCTGGGGCGAGGACCACGTGCTCTTCAGAGGAGGCTTTGGTGAGGTAGACTTCATTCAATGAAAGTGAAGAGCAGCATGGAGGCTTTGAATTGCAGTCCAGCCTTCACTGTGGCAGTTTGGCAGAATGCTGATGGCTTTAGGCTTGAAGGATCTGGCCCAGCCTCCCATTCACCTTCTTTTTGCCCCGAGATCCCCAACACACGTGTGAACGTGCAAGTCCAGGGACAGAATGTCCATTGCATTTTTCTCTTTGGGCTCAGTAGCAGTGTTTGCAAATAACACTGAATAAAGACCTTGAACATGGTGGGGAAAACAGAGGACTGGAGGTGACAATGAGAATGGGAGAGAATAATCGGGGTGTCAGGAGGAAAGGTGGGGGGCTCTGTGAGTAGCTGACAGAGGAATGAGCAAATGGGGAGAACTCTGTAACACATGGAGGCTAGGAGGGAGCCACCATTTGTAGTCTTGTGGGGATGTTTTGCCTGAACCCTGCTTGCTCAGGTGACTGGAGGAACTAGAAAGAGAACTAATATAGACCTCTTAGTTTGCCTGGCATGAGAAGACACAATAGATGGTGTCTCCGAAAAGACGGGATTAGTGAAGCAGGCATCTTCTAAGCAATGTGAGGGTGGACTCCCTTTCACTGCAGTGGTATTCAGGATAGCTGGCTGGAATAAGGTATTTTCAAGGATTTGACTCATGCGGGACACAAGCAATAATGATGAGAGTTCTAACACCAAAGCTCCAGGAAATAATTTCAAATTCTAATGGCCTTCATGTCAGCCCGCAGGAAGTGGGAAATGTTCTCAGAATTCTGGAAAGGCTGGGACCTGCCAGTCCAGGGCCCGAGGGGACCAGGAGTTCTGGACCAAACATAGCACCAAGGTTCATCACAGTTCTTGTTTCCCATAGGACAGTGTTCTTATACCATCCCCCTCTCATTCTCTCCCCTCCGCCTGAATCCTTCCTTAAATGGGATACTTAGAGTCAAAACACCGCATTCCAAACAGTCTGACCAGAGCAAAGTGGAGCTGTTATCAGTGGTGTGGTATAGTAGAAAGACATTTGATTAGGAATCAGAAGACCGGGGTTCTATTTCCATTTCTCTAATGTCTGGCTGCATAATGTCGGGCAAGTCAGTTAACATTTGAGCCTTTGGAATAATAATATCTGTCCTATAATAATAAAGTATTATCATATATTACTATATATGAGTGTAGCACATATATGCATATTATAATATATAATATCGAACCAGATAAGATGAGGTTATAATACAAGTAAGAAGTAACTTTCAGGGCCGGGCGTGGTGGTTCACGCCTGTAATCCCAGCACTTTGGGAGGCCGAGGCGGGTGGATCACGAGGTCAAGAGATCGAGACCATCCTGGTCAACATGGTGAAACCCCGTCTCTCCTAAAAATACAAAAAATTAGCTGGGCATGGTGGCGTGAGCCTGTAATCCCAGCTACTCAGGAGGCTGAGGCAGGAGAATTGCCTGAAACCAGGAGGCGGAGGTTGCAGTGAGCCGAGATCTCGCCATTGCACTCCAGCCTGGGTGGGTTACAAGAGTGAAACTCCGTCTCAAAAAAAAAAAAAGAAGTAACTTGCTAGATACCTGCTAGATATTGTGCTTGTGAATTTTTATCCACATGGCAGAAGGTTGTGTGGGTTTTCTTTAGGGATGCTTTCTGCAGATTTATTTTGTTCCTTTGAATGGGCCGCACTTTTCTGTTTCTTTGTATACCTTTGATCTTTTGTTGAAAATTGGGCCTTTGAACGAACAGCTACCTCTCCAAGGCTGCAGACTGGCTCAGTGCTGGAGAAGACTAATTAGCAGCATCTGTTCTAAGCCTAGGATCAGGCTTGCGTGCAGGCGTCACATCTTCTCAGGCCTTTTCCTGGTGTCCATTTCCCTGGACTTGCATATGTGTACCTTTTTTCCAATTCCCCAGTAGACACAGTTGCTTTTCAATGTTTTAGTTTTCCTAGGAGTCTCACCCCTGCTGCTTGTTGGGACTTTAGCTGTTCTATCGTATCCCTCAATTAGTAGTCCCCATGTGGTTTTTGGGAGCCATGCCCACTGCTCCTGTGGCTTCCCCTCGTTTTAGATCCCAGCTATGTCTCTTTTGGCCATTTGAACTCTGAGTTAGATGAAACAGAGACCAATCAGGCAGCCGCCAAACGGGTACAGAACATTGTAAATTAGATCTGCTCTACTCTCTCTGGCTCATAGAAGGGGTCTGGGGATCTGATTACATTTCCCCCAAATCACACTGCAATGTGCTGGGGTGAGGTGGGGCAAGGGCGGGTGAAAACACCATGACATTTCCTACCATCTGAATGTGGCTTTTCCTTGACTGGGCACTTGTTCGGTTGCTATAGATATTTGGCTTGTTCCAGAGTTTCTGTAAAGTTATTTTAATTGGTCTCTACTTGTTTATTGAATGTTCCCGTGGGAGAATAAGGTACTGGAAGTTCTGAGTCTGCCATTTTATTGATACACCATGGTGGTTTTCTTAGCAACTGTATTATACTGCTGGCTCTGAGTCAAACTTTCATGCCTCTTTTACGTGAACTGTCAAACCACATCTCTATCATCTCACGTATGTGAAGTTGATTTTATTTTTACGTAAATGCAACTTTCATTTTCATCTTTCTTTCTTTTTTTTTTTTTTTTGAGACTGAGTTTCACTCTTGTTGCCTAGGCTGGAGTACAATGGCAAGATCTTGGCTCATTGTAACCTCTGCCCCTCCAGGTTCAAATGATTCTCCTGCCTCAGCCTCTTGAGTAGCTGGGATTACAGGCATGTGCCACCACGTCTGCCTAATTTTGTATTTTTAGTTGAGATGGGGTTTCTCCATGTTGGTCAGGCTGGTCTCAAACTTCTGACCTCAGGTAATCTTCCCGCCTCGGGCTTCCAAAGTGCTGGGATTACAGGCATGAGCCACCTTGCCTGGCCTGTTTCATCTTTTTATCATTTTGGTTTGGCTCTACATTCCAGCTTGATTAGATCATTTGGTATCTGATGAATTTCCTATACTCTCTTTTTTATAGATTTTTGAAATCTATAAAACCAACAAGCATGTGACCTCTGCCTATGTCATAGTCACTGTCAACAACAGAACTCAGGACTCAGCTGAGAGTAGTGTCACATGGCAAGTCTCTGGAGACTTAACTTCAGGGAAAGTCTACTTACCCTGAAAGTAATCACTTCTATGTGATTACTACTCACATTTCTCTAGTGTAACCCCATGAGAAACTTTGATAAGTGCCCTATAGAAATTAAGATACATTATATCAGTGGTATTTTTCTAACTCACAGGTCAGCAACCTTTCTGTAAAGGACCACACAGTAAATGCTTTTGGCTTTGTGAGCCACGCGGACTCTTGTGTAACCCTCAGTCCTACCATTGTAGTGTGAGAGCAGCCATAAACAATGTGCAAATGAATGGGTACAGTCTGGCTTCCAATAAAGTTTTATTTACAAATTAAATAAAATTTACAAATCCTTTGCAAAGCCCTTCAACACTCATCACTCACTACAGTATTTTATAAATGCACAACCATTTCTTTAATCAACTGAAATTTGCTAAGATTTAAAGTCAAATGTGGCTAGGGACAGTGGTTCATGTCTGTAATCTCAGCATTTTGGGAGGCTGAGGCAGGCAGATCACTTGAGGTCAGGAATTCACGACCAGCCTGGCCAACATGGCAAATCCCTGTCTCTACTAAAAATACATAAAGTAGCCAGGCATGGTGGCATGTGCCTGTCATCCCAGCTATTCGGGAGGCTAAGGCAGGAGAATTGCTTGAACCCAGTAGGCGATGGTTGCAGTGAGCCAAGATCATGCCACTGCACTCCAGGCTGGGTGCCAAAGTGAGACTCCATCTCAAATAAATTAAAAAAAATAAAGTCAAATGTATTGGTTTGTAAATCTTTATTCCTATTTTTTAAAATGGCAATATTATTTGTCCTTCAACACTGTTCTCACTGTGGATGAATTATCTAAGGCTGGATGCTCTAAAACTGCTTCCATAAGCAATTCCATCACTGCGAGAGGTAATTTATCTGGTGGTAGAACTTGAATAGATTGAAAAAGGGGGCCTACTCCTCTCTTGTCTTCTTTCTTCTCAACATGTTTGTTTTGCTCTTTCCTGTTTAAAAAAATATCCCCATGGAGAAAAATAAAAACCAGCAAACAAGGAAAGGCCGGGCACAGTGGCTCATGCCTGTAATCCCAGCACTTTGGGTGGCCTAGGCGGGAAGATCACCTGAGATTTGGAGTTCGAGACTAGCCTGGCCAATATGGTGAAACCCCAACTCTAGCAAAAATACAAAAATTAGCCAGGCGTGGTGGTGGTGCATGTCTGTAATCTCAGCTACTCCGGAGGCTGAGGCAAGAGAATCGCTTGAACCCAGGAGGTGGAGGTTGCAGTAAGCTAAGATCGTACCACTGCACTCCAGCCTAGGTGACAGAGCGTGACTTGGTCTCAAAAAAAAAAAAAAAAAAAAAGGAGGAGTTTTTTTCTTTTCTTTTGCTGATAACAGTATCCTCTCAAGCAGTGTCTTATTTTTTCTTTGAATATATCATGAAAAGGTCAGTATTTCCTTTGACTTTTCATTGGTTTGGTTCAGCCAATAGATCCAGTCTTCATAATCTTACCCATCATTTCTGTTTCTCTCACTCTCTGTGGAATCCTCTGCTTCACTTTCTCAATCCCTGCTACTCTGCTGTCTCACCAGTGAGAATTCTGCTTCTGCCATGGCCACCATGCCTCTACCTTTCCTCTGTGTCTTCTAAACTCCTCCTGCTTCCCATGGTCCCTGGAGAAACCTAGATCCAGATGTCTTCCTCCTTGGTGAACGGACCAATCTTTAGAGGGCATTACATGAAGCGTCTATGGAAAGAACTTCACTGTGTGTGTCACTGTGTGCACGTGTATGATTGTGAAAGAGTACTGAGTGGAGCATTGTTACAGAGGGCGTGAGCAGGTGGAGGAATCACTAGTGACTGCTTGCTGTAGCATCGTCTGGTCATTGGGCAAGTCTACACAACCTAACATTTGTTCAACCATGTACATGCTATGTTCTGACCTTAGCCACTATTGTTCTTCCTTGAATGTCATTTCTTTCTCTCTCTCTCTCTCTCTTTCTTTCAAGTGATCCACCCACCTTGGCCTCCCAAAGTATTGCAATTACTGGCGTGAGCCACCATGACTGGCCTCACTTATACCTCGTAGTTTGTCACGAATGAATTCTAGAAATTGTTCCTGTGCGTATGTCATGCAACGCTTATTTTCTTTGTACCAAGAAACCAACGGATTAACTACATATGTCTTTTTTCTGAATGTTTTACAGCACTACCTATACAATCATTTGCACATGAAAAAGAGTCTCACCAACACCAGCGACACTCAGTGCCAGTCATCAGTCACCCAGGTTCCAACGTCAAACCCACCCTCCCTCCGATCCCTCAGGGCCGCAGGTAGGCCAGCACTTGATGTCTGATCCTAACATGGAAAACTTGCTCTGCTGATGTCGAATTCTTTGCCTTACTTGGCCATGGGTCCCCGCCGTTTCTCATTCAACCCATTACTCACAGAAGAATGTTCTACCTGCCTTAATTCTCTCAGTGAATTTCTTTTGTGATGCTTTGACTGGTGTCTTTTATTTTTTTTATTGAAAAACAAGTTTCTTAAATAATTTTTAAAGATGTGAGGTTTTTTTTTTTAAAAAAGTGAGTTATTCTTAGCTTTTAAAAATGTCATTTCAGTTTTTTCCATAGCTATAAATAATTTTTTCCAGCTGCTTCCTGCTCAGAAATATCAGATGGGAAACTCTCCCAAGATCGCTGCACTGTGATATGCAGAGTGGCTTTCTGATATATCCAACTGGGATTGTGCTCTTAGAATTCCAACATGCCCGTTTACAACATTCCTGTATGCGCTAGAGGATTGATTTATTTTGTACTGATTATGAAAGGATTGCAGAGTTCCATTTAACTTGTAGCCAACATGATATCGACTGCATCTCTTAGGGAATTAATGTCGTTTGGGGGGTTCTTGACTTGCTTTAGCAACATGAAAGAATGAAACATAAGAGTTGATTCCTCTATTTCACCCTTCTTGACTCTGATTATGTACTGCTTGTCTTAGATATGCCTTTAGACAACTTTCATCCCTTTATGTTTCACTCCCTGTCTTATAAAGAAAAACTCCACTGAGTAGTTATAGACAAGGCTGGTATTTAGCTAGTATGTGCCAGTAAGGCTGCCTGATTGTTAAGACGTTAAGATACATTCCTTTGTATTGGTAAAAGGACTGTTTTCTGAGTGCTCTGTGCATGATGACTAGTGAAAAGAGAAGCCTGCATGTAGTAGTATACTCATTGTCAAATATTTTGAACATCAGAATCTTCTAACGACTTTCCTTTTTAAAATATCAAAACGCCTTTTAACAATCCGCTTCCCTATTACAAATGTGGTTGTAACACAATTTGCTATTGGCTCCTGTCTTCCTCCTAGTTCTGCTCTCAAACGGGAGCTGATTAAATTTCTTTTCTTGGGGTTGATGAGGGTGGAGCAGGGGGACCACGGAGAGGACAAGGCTGGGCAGGGAAAACGGAGGCATCTTTTCTGGAGAAGTGGGGAGGAAGGGGGTGGGTCACTGTACTCCAAGAATCTTCGAGAATAGTTTAACTTTCACAAGCTTCATCTAATCTTTTAAAAAATTATGAAATATTTCAGGGATGATAGAAAATATAAAAATAATAGTTCTGATTTAAGACAACATGGAGGAGATGCACATTTCCCGGTTTTTCTCACTGAGTACAGCTAAAATCCTGAACATTATAGCTAAAACTCTGAGAGGTGACAAGAAGGCAGATGGGCTATGGATCTCAGAGCTCAAGTAACAACATGGTGGTTAATCCTCAGAGTTTGTGTTTTCCTCATAGATCCTAAACTCGGTGCTAGAGAAACTATAATTCAAAGACACTGATGGATGCATCAACAAGAGCCCCAGCAAAAGCCCACTGTCCCTGGCCAAAGGACTAGGAAAGGGGCAGTCTCAAAAGATAGAAAACTGTTAGACGATAGCGGCACCACTCCAGGCAACCACCGTGGATTAAACTATGCTCCCCACCCTGTCAGCAAAGGCTTCCAAACTCTTCTGGCTGTAACAAGGTTTTCCTCCTCCTCTCTGCTTGGATAGTATCAAAGAAGGTGTTGTGGAGAGCTGGGACTTTAACCACTGCCCAGTATTAATGAGAATGCCCTCCCATGATGTCATTGAAAGCCATTTGGGGGGCCCGGACTTCTGCTCCTCACCTAGTAATAATGAGGCACCTCTCCTCACTTTCCACTGGAGAATATCAGAAAAGGTCTCATGGAGAGGACTTTCACCATCAACCCATGTCCCTGCAGTGTCAGTGGAGGCCAGGTGAAGAGCAGTGGCAAGGTGCCTCTCCCACTCCCAGTGAGTGTGGTTCAGTGGAGGCCTAGTTGGGACCCTACACGTCCACCCCAAAGCATTAATGAGGCATCACTCCTCTCTTTCCCAACCTGGGTGTCAACAGAGGCCAAGTGGAGAATTTCGACTTCTCTATCTACCAGTCATGAGTCAATGCCTTTCTGCCCCACTGGTATGGTGTCAGAGACGACCTGCTAAGACAACAGATTGAAATAAGAACTGAAGTCTCCTAACACACTATTCAAAATGTCTAAGATATAATTAAACCACTCACCACATCAGGAATTAGGAAAACATCAACTTGGATAAGAAAAGACAGTCAATATATACCAACACCAAATTGACACAGATGTTGGAATCATCTGGTAAGGATGTTAAAGTAGCAATCATAAAAATGCTTCAACAAGCAATTAGGAACTGAAACAAATGAAGAGATAGGGAATTTCAGCAAAGAAAGAGAAAATCATGGCAAAGAAGCAGAAGACATAAATTTCCTTTTGGTTCTTTTTTCAAATATAAAAAAGAACCAAAAGGAAATTTTATGACTAAACAGTACAATCACTGAAATTTTAAAACTCATTGGATGGGCACAAGAGTGAAATAGAGAGGATAGAAGAAAAAAACTTAATAACCTTTAGACAGAGCAATTGAAATTACCCAATCTGAATGACAGAGAGAAAATAGACTGAAAAAACTATGAACCCCAGGGATGTGTAGGACTACGTGAAAAGATCTAATGTTTGTGTCATTGGAGTCTAGAAGGAGTACAAAAGAGTGAGACTGAAAAATATATTTTTTAAAGTGATCCAAAATCTCTAAATTTGGCAAAAGCCAAAAACCTACAAATCCAAGAAACTGAGTGAATCATAAACAGAATAAAGCAAAGAAATTCACAAGACACATAATAATCACACATCTGAAAACTAAAGACAACACAAAATCTTAAAGGAATGAGAGAGAAAAACGATATCTTCATTATAGGGAAAAAAACAAATGGTAGTGGACTCTCATCAACAACCATGGAAGTGGTATATTTTGAAGTGCTCGAAGAAAAAAACTATCAACTTACAATTCTATATTCAGTGGAAATGTCCTTCAGGTCTGAAGGAGAAACCAAGACATTCTCAGATGAAAGAAAATGAAAATAATTTGTTGCCAACAAACCTATCCTAAAAGAATAGTTGAAGGAAATTATTGAAACAGAATGGAAATGATAAAAGAAGGAAACCTGAAAGATCATGAAGGAAGAAAGAAAAATGGAAAGAGTGAAAATATGGAATAGTACACAGCCATAAAAAGAATGAAAACTTGTCTTTTGGAGCAATATGAATGCACCTGAAGGCCATTATCCTAAGTGAAATAACTCAGAAACAGAAAATCAAGTATCACATCTTCTCACTTGTAAGTGGGAGCTAAACAGTGGGTACACATGGACATAAAGATGGAAGCAATAGATACTGGGGCTGCAAAACAGTGGCGAGGGGGTGATATGGTTTGGTTGTGTTTCCACCCTAATCTCATCTTGAATTGTAGCTCCCACAATTGCCACGTGTTGTGGGAGGGCCCTGGTGGGAGATAACTGAATCACGGGGCAGTTTCCTCCATACTGTTCTCATGGGTAGTGAATAAGTCTCACAAGAACTGATGGCTTTATAAGGGGTTTCACCTTTTGCTTGCTCTCATTCTCTCTTGCCTGCTGCCATGTAAGATGTGCCTTTCACCTACCACCATGATTGTGAGGCCTCCCCAGCAATGTAGAGCTGTGAGTCCATTAAATCTCTTTTTCTCTGTAGATTACTCAGTCTCTGGTATGTCTTTATTAGTAGCATGATAATGGACTAATGCAGAGAGCAAGGTTTGAAAAATTTCCTACTGGGTACCATGTTCATGATTTGGGTGGTGGGTTCACTAGAAACCCAAACCTCAGCATCATGCAATATGCCCATGTAATGAACTTGCAGGAGTACCCCCAGAATCTAAAGAATAAAAAATAAAATACATTGAACTGAATAAAAATGAAAATATGCCCTACCAAAATGTGTAGTATGCATCTAAAACAGTGCAGAAAGGGAAATTTATAGTAGTAAATGCCTAGATTAGGCAAGAAAAGCCTTAAATCAATAAGCTCCTACCTCATAAACCAGAAAAAAAGCAAAATAAACCCAAATCAAGCAGAAGAAAAGAATAGAGAGCAGATGTTAATGAAAATGAAAGTCGAAAAAACAATAGAGGAAAGTCAATAAAACAAAAGGTGATTCTTTGAAAAGAGAATAAAATGGGCTATCTCTTTAGTAAAAACAGATGAAGATAAAATATATTAATACAAATTACCAATAATACAAATGAAATAGGGGATGAAACTACAGACTCCACAAATATAAAAAAGATAATAAGGAAATACTACAAACAGCTCTACATGCATAATTTTACAATTTAGATAAAACAAACTCATTTTTTAAAAAACATAAACTCCTGGCCAGGCGCGGTGGCTCAAGCCTGTAATCCCAGCACTTTGGGAGGCCGAGGCGGGTGGATCACGAGGTCAAGAGATCGAGACCATCCTGGTCAACATGGTGAAACCCCGTCTCTACTAAAAATACAAAAAATTAGCTGGGCATGGTGGCACGTGCCTGTAATCCCAGCTACTCAGGAGGCTGAGGCAGGAGAATTGCCTGCACCCAGGAGGCAGAGGTTGCAGTGAGCCGAGATCGCGCCATTGCACTCCAGCCTGGGTAACAAGAGCGAAACTCTGTCTCAAAAAAAAAAAAACAAAAAAAACATAAACTCCCATAACTCTCACTGTATGGGATAATTTGAATAACCCTATAAATAAACTAAGAAAATCAAAGAATTAGGTTGAATGAAAGAATTTATAATTGAACTTGCAAAAGAATCTCCAAGCCCAAATGCTTTCACTGAAGAACCAATTGCTAACAGAAGCATTCACACCAATTCTATATAATCTCTTCCATAAAACAGAAGAGGAAGGAAAACTTCCCATTTTATGAGGCCAATATTACCCTGATAGCAAAATCAGACGACAATATAATAAAACTACTAACCAATATCACTTACATATGCAAAAATTCTTAACAAAATATTAGCCAAAAGAGCCTAGGACTAGACAGATTCACAGCCAAATTCTACCAGTTGTACAAAGAGCTACTACCAATCTTATGAAACATCCCAAAAAATCAGGAGGAGGGATTCCTCCCTAACTCAGTTCAATGTATTTTTAATTCCCTTAAGACTTCCTTGTAGATCCATGAATTATTTAGAAGTGTGTTGTTTCATTTCCAAATACTTACAGATTTTCCTGTTACCTTTTTGTTGTTAATTTCTAGTTTGATTCCATCATGGTCAGAGAACATACCCTATATGATTTCAATTCTTTTTTTTTCTTTTCTTTTTTTTTTTGAGACAGGGCCTTTCTCTGTTGCCCAGGCTAGTATACAGTGGTACCACCATACCTTGCTGCAGACTTGACCTCCTTAGCTCAATCAGTCCTTCTGCCTCAGCTTCCCAATTAGCTGGGAATACAGGTGTGTACCAGTATACCTGGCTAATTTTCTTTTTCATAGAGATGAGGTCTCACCATGTTGTCCAGGTTTGTCTTAAACCCCTGGCCTCAAGTGATCCTTCTGACTCAGGCTTCCAAAATGCTAGGATTACAGGTGCAAGCCACTGTGCCCAGCCTCAATTTTTAAAAATTTATTGAAGTTCTTCTATGGCTCTGGATATACTCCATCTTGGCAAATATTTCGTGAGCAAATAAAATTCAGCAATACATAAAAAAATGTATGGACTGTGACCAAGTGGGATTTAATCAAGAGATGCAAGGCAAGCTCAACAGTTGAAACCAACCAATGAAGTCTATCATAATAACAGGCTAAAGAGGAAAAATCAGAATATATAAATTGATGCAGAAAAAGCACTTGACAAAGTCCAACACCCACTCATAATAAAAGTCTAGGAATCAAGGGGACCTTCCTCAATTTGATAAAGAACAACTACAAAATATCTACAGTTACAAGTCATACTTAGTGGTCACAGGCTGAATGGTTTCTCTCTGAGAATAACGAGGCAAAGATAACCACTTTCATTGCTTATTTTACATAGGACTAGAAGCCAATGCAATAAAGCAGGAAAATGTAATAAAAAGAATACAGATTGAAAGAAATCCTTAAGCTGCAGATAACACTGATCTATATAGAAAATTCCAAGAAATCTAGAAAAGAAAAATTCTTAGAATGAATAAATGTGTACATTAAGATCTCAGGTATCAAGATCAATTCAAAAAGTCAATTATATTTCTACATACTGGCAATGAGCATTTGAAAACAGAAATGAAACTATACTCACTCAACACAATGAAATATTTAGATGTAAATCTTTTAAAAATGCCCAAGACTTATATCTTACAAGTGAAAAAGAATAATATAATAAAACTCCATGCCCATAACATACCCACTTTAAGAAACAAAATATTACTAATATATTTAAAGTCCATTTTTTATCCTTTCTAATAATATTTTCCTTTTCCCACCCTGATGTCACTGTTATTCTCGATTTGGTTTTTTTATCCTTCCCATGGATTTTTTACACTTTTGGTACATATGTGTCTACTCTTAAAATATATACTGTTGTTCTCCATGAGTCAAAGCTTTAAGTTTGACTGCATGTATTCAGCAAATAACTTTCTCAACATTATGTTTGGAAGATTAATCCATATAGTTTTTCTTATTATAGTTTTATAATTTTTACTGCTATATAATATTACACTGTAAGAATATACTGTAATTTATTCACTTTTCTGTTGATGAACACTAAATTTGTTTCCACGTTTGTTATTATAAAGGATGCAGCTAAAAACATTCTTGTCTAGGTGTGGAATTGCTGTGTTATATGTATAAAAATCTTTAACTTTATCAGATATTACTATAGTGTTTGCTGTAATATACTCTCACCAACATGTAAGAGAGTGCTCTTTTTTTTTTTTTTTTTACATTTTCAACAGTGGTATTAATAGTCTTTTTATTGATAATCCAATAAGTGTTAATGTAATCTCACTGTGGTGTTTAGTTTGAATTTCTCCAATTGTCAAGTAAAGTTGAACCTTTTAAATAAGTTTATTGGCCACTTATGGTTCTCTTCTGTGAAATGCCTATTTATATGTTTTGCCCAATTTTAAATTGAGTTATCCTTTTAAATTAATTTGACATATTTATATATTCTGATTAATAATTCTTTGTTAATTATGCATATTACAAAGGTCTTTTTCCAGGTTGTCACTTATCTTTTCATTTTCTATCACTGTTATATTTTAAAGAATGAAAGTTTTTTTATATGACCAATTTTGTCAATCTTTTTCTTTTTGATTTGTACTTTTTACATCTTATGAGTTTCTTATTTATCCTATTGTCAAAAAATAATCTCAGATATTTTTCTAAATTTTTGTTAGGTTTTGCCCTTCCAATTTAGCTCAATATTTTACTTGGAATGGATTTCTGTGTATGGTGTGAGGTAGGATTGAATTTTTTTATTCCAATTGTCCCATTACTCTCCCCTACTAGTTTGTAAGATTCTCTCTCATAGATTGTTTCCATAAATGCTTGGACTTATATATCAGATACTACAAATGCCTTGCTTGGAGTTGGTTAGGATTACCTTCAATTCAAAACTTTGATGAGGCTTCTCTTTTTTTTATGATACTTGCTCTCCATATCTATAAACATTCTCCATTTACGTAGGTTTTCATTAACTTTTTTAATGAAATTGTATAATTTTCTCCATAAAGGACAAATGTATCTTTAGTGAGATTTATTCCTAGATGTGTTTTATCTTGGTAGTTGTAAATGGAATGTTTTTAAAGGTTATAGTTTCTGTGTCTGGTGTATAAAATGCAATTCATTTCTACAGATAACCTGTGTATTAATTCTGACAGTGTATTATAGATTATTTCAGGGTTTCTATGCAGATAGTATAATGAGATAACAATGTTCCTTTTCTTTCCAGTCTTGTTATTATTTTCTTTTTCCTTTCCTTTGTTCTTTTCTAAGCTGCACTGGAGAGAACCTTCAATATAATGTTGAATACTCACATCTGAATCTGTCTAATCTTATTCTCAGTCAATTCAGGACAATCTCAATTAATTCACAGTTTCTCCTCTCTTGCATTTTACTTTGGATTTTATCCAACTTCCAGGGGATTGTGGGGTTTCAAAGCATCAGGGGAGACATTAGGTTCCTCCCTGCATCCACGAGAAAGTCTTTTTGCCAGAATGCATGCCTGTAGCTGTGGCTACATCCCCATCATTCTGACCTCTCTAGGTATGTCAACAATCTTTTTTATGGAACTTTGGTTCCCTTCATGAAAGCACACAATAAACCAACTGCTCCCTGTGTCAAGAGTCAGGCTTAGCCCTTCTCTGCTTTGACACACACCTGGTCTTCCCCTGACTAGGAGAAGACATATTGGGACGTGGATATATTGGGAACTTGGCAAACCTGTTATCTGGTAGAGCTCTCTGTGGTAGAGCCAGGCAACAGGCATGAATGCCCCTCCTCTCATAATCCCACACTAGATATGATTTCTAGTGTACCCTGGTCCCTGAAGTTACACCTCTAAAGTCATTGTTTGCAACCTGGCCTGCATATCAGACTTTTTTTTTTTTTTGAGATGCCGTTTTATTCTTGTTGCCCAGGCCAGAGTGCAATGGCACAATCTCGGCTCGCCGCAGCCTCTGCCTCCTGGGTTCAAGTGATTCTCCTGCCTCAGCCTCCCAAGTAGCTGGGATTGCAGGCATGCACCACCACGCCAGCTAATTTGTATTTTTATTAGAGATGGGGTTTCTCCATGTTGGTCAGGCTGGTCTCGAACTCCCAACCTCAGGCAATCTGCCCTCCTCGGCCTCCCAAAGTGCTGGGATTATAGGCGTGAGCCACTGTGCCTGGCCATATCACACTCTTTATAAGCTTGCAAAATACCAAAGCCCGGTATTTATCCTAATCCAATTAAATAAGAACCTATGGGCAGGGAAGCTCAGCCATTCCAATTTTGTTTTTAAGTCCCCAGAGTGATTCCAGTGTGCAAACAGATTTGAGAACTGCTGCTCCACAGGGTCGAATGGGGGCTTTCTAGGATGATTCTGTCAAATTTTTAAATATTTGGCCTTCAGCAGTTTATGAGTGACCATCTGAACACACCCTAATTAGCATAAAGTGTATTATACTTTTTTAGAATTACTGGTTTGATTGCTGAAAACTATGTTATTCTACTGATTAGGTTTACTGTTGTTCATATGCTTATTTTTTACTTAGTATTTTTTTCTTAACTGAACCATGAATTGTTGGTTCATGTCTTTGTTGCAATTTTATTCTGGGATTTTAGTGTTTTCTCTTATATTTTTGTGAAAGTGGTTCCCGATTAATAATACTGTATTCCATGTTAACTATGTGGTCCCCATTTGTAATGAATATTCATTTCAATTTGTTACTGGTCTGCATTTATTTTAAATAGAGACGTCTTTAGCTCTATATTTTCCTATGTAGTGTTTGCTGGCGTATATGCATGATTCCGTCTTCCACAAGCAGCTCTGTCCAATAGAGCTTCCTGTGATGATGGAAATGCGTAGAAATATCTACATTGTCTGTTACGGTGGCCACCAGCTCCATGCAGCTGTTGAGCACTTGAAATGTGGTGTGACTGGGGAACTGAATTTTTTATTTTACTTATTTTTAATTAATTGAAATGTAGATAATCACATGTGACTAGTGACTTCCACATTGGACAGTGCGATTATCAAGGGTTTATCATTATAGTTTTGTGCTTTTTGACCCAACAGTCATTTTGAGAGTTTTTTTCCTTCTAAGTTCTAGTTTTATTGAATTATGATAAGAAATATAAATATGGCTTGTGTCATTTATATTTCTAATTTTTATTAATGTTCTTTGTAATCCTTTGTTATAATGTGCCCAATTTTAGAAAATCAGTGGAATTGAAAAGAAAATCTGTGATATAAAATTTTGCAACATCTACTAATTTGATTTTACTGATTATGTTATTTAAATTACCTAGATACAACTCTTATTTTTATCAACTTGTTCTGTAATAGATGGTGTGGGTTTTAGCACCTAATTATAATTGTGTTTCGGTCTGTTTCTTCTTATACATCAAATAGTTTTTTTTATACAAATTCTGATGTTATGTTAATCAGCTCATAAATGTACAGGATTATTATATAATAATTACAGATTTCATCTTGTTTCAATGGAAAAGGGTCCTTTTTGTTTCAATGTCTTATTAAATTGTTTTTGCTTCGAACTTTCCTTTGAAAATAACAGTGCCACCTGCGGTTATTTTTCTTTGCCTTCTATACCCATCCTTTCAATCTTCTTTTTTCAATATAATTTAATTTTGGTCTCACTCTTGACCTTCTTTAACTCAATTCAAATCTGTCTTTCATTTCAGTCATGCAGCAAAACTATTTTTAATTTTCATACTAAGTCCTATTTCTATCATTTTGTTTTATATTTTTTATTGAGTTTGACACTGATATTTTCTGTTTCATTTATTGGTTTATGTTTTTGCTATACATTTTTTGCTCCTTTCATTTATAGTAATTTGGAAGGTATATTTTTCTCTACTCTGGCATATATCATGGTATTTAATTTTTTTTCATTTATCCCTGTCTTTCCCATTCCCACAATCATAAGTTTAATTAGAAATTACAGACTCAGTTTATAGAATCCCATTTACTTTTTTTTTTTTTTTTCAAATAAATCTTTAAGAGCTGTTTTGGCTTTATATTAAATATTTATTTTATTGTAATTCTCTCTGAAATTTTTAGTAATTTAAATGCTTACTACCAATTATTTTATATGGAAACTTTCTCATGGTCAAATTCTTGATCTAAAAGCCAGAAGAGAAAGTGAGGGGAAGGGAGTATTTCTGAAAATATACAGTATAGAAAAGTCTGCTTGATTTCTGTATTCCAGCAGGAGAGATGAGAGGTAAGAAACCACTGAATTTTTTTCTTTTCATTTATTTTGCTATTCCCAGGACATATATTTTTTTCTGCTATATTCAGGATACTGTGCTCAGTGGAAATACCAAGACTTTGGCATATGGACTTAACTTTAGATGTTACTTCCAGTGCCAATTACTCTTGTTATTGTTGAAAATTTTTCCCGGATTTTATCAAGCAGTTGTCTTTGACCCCTTGATAAATTCATTGTATGGAAAGTTTAGGATAAATAGCTGCCAATGTGCTACCGTATTAACCAGGTTATCCGTACTCCAGTTCTAGAGAGCACTAAGTTTTCAAAAGTTCACAAAAAATGTGTGTATTTATGTATTTTTATATCATCTCATTCTGAAAAGATTTGAGGACATTTAGTAGTAAATTCAATTCAATCAGATAAAGCACAAAAAGGGCAAGGTATTGTGGCAAAAAGAAAGAAAAATGTTTAATATATCAAATGCAAGCTCTAATTGTTAGTCACAAAATTAAGCTTCCTAGTAGCAAGAGCAAAGAAAAAAGTAAGCTCTATTCCACAGTTCAAGACTCATGGCCTTAAGTCAAACAGTTGCTCAGAGGCAGCACAGCTTTTCTTGATAATGACTTCAGAGACTTACTTTCCCAATTCTCCCAAAGCTGGTACTATGTGAATGTATGGTCCACACTCTCAGTAGCTCACAGGCATTAAAAACAGTCTTGAGTTTGACAACGCTATTTCTATTTCTTGTAATGTCCTCTAACGTAGACTAGAGAATACGAAATCACAATTCTCCCCACCCCCACCAAAGGTGATTTGACAGGCACGTCTAACTATGTTGGGAGGCACTATTATGATTCACTGTGGGAGACAGCTGTCAAAATTCGAGTTCAATTCCTGGTTCAGCACTTTGCTAGGAGTCTGACTTTAGGTAATTTACCTAGCTCTCTGTTTCTTCATCTGTTAGGCTCCATCACAGAAGGACCGATAGTGGTGTCATTCACCAGAATAGTGGGGGATGGGGTGAGGGAGATGGATGGTGGCATATCATGAATCAGGTTGAACAATATCAGGCAGGCCTCTAGCCTCAAGTCCTCAATTCCCTGTGGCAGCATCTTAGAGGAGAATTAATAATCAAGTGGTGGAAAATAGAAGGGAAAAAAAAGTATTCCATTGATTCTAAGAGGACATTTTTCACATTTTAATATCTCTAAACTCAGGGCACATTTAAAAATTGATGGCATGCCATAGTTGAACTGGCAGCATTGTTTTTCTTTCTTGGCGGAATAGAAAGTGACGGTGTATATTACAATGTACCACATCCCAGATTCAATAAATTATGGTAGCAATAATTATTGTAAGAGCTGGGCCACTCCTCGGGGGAGCCAAGGTCTGTCTAGGAGGTGGCATGGATCCCACTAAAGTTTTGGCAATCCAAGAGGACCACGTCTGTCCAGTTAGGGTGCTGTCAGCAGAAGCAAACTCTCTCATTTTAAGAGGAATCCTTCATAGGGTGAATCCTTGCCGACATTCTCAGAGTCCTCATAATGATGGAAAGGAACAGAGGAGCTGCATATAACCGGCAACTCCTTTCGTTTGTCAGGGAAAAGTCCCACAAATGCACATGAGAATATGCAGGTCAGAGGGAGGCAGGGGAGTAAGCAGACAGCCTGCCAGGGGCCTCTCCAGTACCACTTCCCTATGGTTCTGTTTTTTTCACCAGTCAGCCAAGACTGTGGAGAGATCACTGCCAGTGGATGCTTTCTCTGACCTTTCCCTCCCGCATGCTGTTGGCAAGACTGGCCCCAAATCCAACGGGAAGGATATCAGAGACCACCAGGATTTGGGTGCAGAGAAACTCATAGAAACGTGGGAGAAGCAGAACTAGCCAAACCATACTAGTTCTGGAAGAGGCTACATCTACCTTCAGGGGAAGTTTGTGCCCCATTCCTCTTGAACTGTCCCTGTAAAGTGCTTGTCAAATGATTGGTGCTTCATAAACATGAGCTATTTTTCCTTTTATAAGTTTGTTTGCCCAGACGGGGTTGGAAGATATGGAACATCTATTAGGAAATCCCAGAAATGCAGCTCTGCTTTTCATGGTGCCTGGGAATGCTGGGGAAGGGGAAGACCTAGAAGCGTCCTTGGGGGTTGAGATATGCAAGCACTTTGGTCTGCCCTTGGCTGTCCCAGTTTGTGTCTATCATCCCAGCAAAATTATTCACAGAGGTCCTTTTTCATGATCAATAATTTCATAATCACTCTACGTGCAGGTCATGTGAATCCATCTTTCTGTTTCTATTCATACACGTGAGAAATAATTTAAATATTAAAGGATAAAAAATGGAATAGTAAGATATTCAAATGCTTGAGAACAAGAATTCAAACCCAAGAAATTAGAAATAAATAAAAACACAAAAAGAAAAAAATAACATAGTATAGAACAATTTCTACATTAGACTTCTTAAATAAAAACACTTGAGAATTTAAAAGAACTATTCTAAACTAACAGTTTGAAATAACTATTTTTAAGGTGTAGCATTAAAACATGTAATAATAAATCTTAAAAGACAAAATAGAGAACCTAAATAATTAAGTAGCTAAATTTTACAATAGGGTGAATATAAATAGGAAACAAAAGAATAAAAATAGAGTGAGAAAAACTCATTAAAGCAGTACGTATCTGTATGTAATACATATATATGTTTATATTTGTAACATATTTATAGATACATAATATTTATCTCTTTTTTTTTTTTTTTTTGAGACGGAGTTTCACTCTTGTTACCCAGGCTAGAGTGCAATGGCGCAATCTCAGCTCACTGCAACCTCCGCCTCCTGGGTTCAGGCAATTCTCGTGCCTCAGCCTCCCGAGTAGCTGGGATTACAGGCACGCACCACCATGCCCAGCTAATTTTTTGTATCTTTAGTAGAGACGGGGTTTCACCATGTTGACCAGGATGGTCTCGATCTCTTGACCTCGTGATCCACCTGCCTCGGCCTCCCAAAGTGCTGGGATTACAGGCTTGAGCCACCGCGCCCGGCCAATATTTATCTCTTTAGCACAACAAATAAACCAAAATCTAAAAGAGAAATGGAAAAAAATGAAGATTAGGTCTTAGCTAGAAGTCCATGAATAGCAGCAACTCTTAAATTCTGTGATCAAATGGTTTTCCCACAGTGCAGTCCCCAACCAGTGTCTGTGGGGAGAAGAGGTGTGAGGGCACCTGGAGAATTTACCTTTCTACCTCTCCCAAATCATATCAAACCCCCTAAAACAAACATAGCAATATCAGTGAGACATTGCATGCACATTCGTACATGTGCCGTTTAGATTTCCAAATGCAAAATCATTCTATGTTATCATTTTTTACTTTTCTGAAAAAATCTTCCCTAAAGATGTTGAGTAATGAAAATAGCCTGATCCTAAACTCTATTAATAGCACAGGTGGTGTTTAGAAAAATGGTCAAATTAACACATGAAAAACAGTTAGTACAAAAATAATCAGCCTAGCACCAGGCAGAATTTATGGCATTACTCTTTTTAAAAATCATATGCAGGAAGTTTTGTCAAATAAGAACTCCGAAAAATTAGAGCAATTTGACCAACTAATTAGAATGCTTCCATCAATCAAAGTGGCTCCACTAAGGTCACATACAACTTGGTTGCCTTTAAGAAAGAGAAAGGTCTGCAGTTATATATTTTCTTGTATTTACTAACATGTAAAAAAACTTCAGGTTTTTTAAATTAACCCAGGCAGTTGTTGGCCTGAGAGATTAGTTTTGCAATTTGATGAGGTGCATTCCACAGCATGTTAGATTAGAATCCAGACACTAAAGCCCCAAATCTAATTTTCACCCTTGTTTATTAGGTTCTCTTGAAAATTCTATTATCCTAATGCATGCCTCTAATTCTTTAACTCCTTTTTTTTAAAAAAGAAAGAAAGAAAGAAAAAGCATGTTAATTATAAAGTCAAAAATATTCTGAATTGCCACTCTGGACTATTTAAATTTTATATGATATTTATATGATCATTGAGCGTAGGTACAAAGATACAATCTATTTTACCTAAAATTGCAGTTCTTGTAAATTGTAGCAAAATTCTGGATCTTACTATGAATTCTACAAAACAAAGATTTGCTTGAGCCACTCAATTTGCCTAAATAATAACTACACTTGCTTGTTCTTGGGTAGGTCCTTAAAAACCGAATCAGTATATGGTTCAGAGAGCCAGAGGATGGAGGGAAATGGAGTAACAGGGAAGGCAAGATAATGGAAAGTGAAAGAGGCTGGTTGATTTCACTGCACCAGTGTTGATAACATGACTTTCACTTATGAAACTGAGCTACTGATGAGAGTGTGAGCACTTCCTGTAACTTTCCACAGGACACTTTTTGCCCAGATCGCGAAAGTGCTTGCTCCCCCATCTTCTCAAGTCTTCGCTCACACAGCAATGGCTCAGGTCTTCTCCAACCATCCTATTTAAACATCTCTCTGTCTAGAGACCCCACCTATATCCCACCTCTTTCTCCTTCCCTGCTTCATTTGTCTCCAGAGCACTTTTCAACATCTAACATTTGTTTTAATTATGTATCTTGTTTATGGTATGTTTCCTCTTATTAAAATGTAAGCCCAGAAACATAAAGATAACCTCAATTCTAAATTTCTAGATTTAGTTTACCTTGTTTTGTTAATAGGACATGTTGCTTGATGTTGCTCATTTTTGAGTTTTATGAGAATGCTCAAATTTTTGTCTTCTGAGCCTGGCTTTTTATGCTCAACATTATGTTTTTGAGATTCGGCTTTGTTGATGGCTGAAGCTATAGTACATTCATTACGTTTCCACTTTTCCATTCTCTTGTCAACAGCAAAAACCAGTTGTTTGCAAAGCAAGCAGTTCTATTTTGAACAATCTTATGTGTGTCTGCTGGTACACATGTGCAAGAGTTTCTCTATGGGTATATCCAGGAGGGGAATTTCTGGTTCCAGGATAAACAGGTCTTCAGCCTTAAAAGATAACTTCAAGGCTGAGCACAGTGGCTCTCGCCTATAATCCTGGCACTTTGGGAGGCTGATGTGGGTAGATCACAAGGTCAGGAGTTCAAGACCAGCCTGGCCAACATGGTGAAACCCCTTCTCTACCAAAAATACAAAAAATAGCTGGGGACACTGGCAGGCACCTGTACTCCCAGCTACTCAGGAGGCTGAGGCGGGAGAATCGCTTGACCCGGGAGTTGGAGGTTGCAGTGAGCCGAGATCACACCACTGCATTCCAGCCTGGGTGACAGAGGGAGAATCCGTCTCAAAAAAAGAAAGATAACTTCAAGTTATTTCCCAAGTGGGCTCTACCAATTTGTGCTACATAGTAGTATATAAGAAGTTTCTGTGGATACACTCTTTGTCCAAACAATATTTTCTAGCTTTCCAACTTTGGCCCTCTGATTTGGAAAGCTAGAAAATATTAAGTTTGGACAGGGTGTATCCACAGAAACTTTTTATATACTACTATGTAGCACAAATTGAATGTAATGTGATATGTCACACATTTGAATGTAATGTGATATGTCACTCTGGATTTAAAATGCATATCTCTAATTATTAATGCAATCAAGCATCCTTTCATGTTTAGTGACTATTGGGTGTTTTCTATGCTGTGAAATTCTTATTTCTGTGAAATACTTTTCGTGTCTTTTTTGCCTGTTCTTCTATTTAGTTGCCTTTTCCTTACTGATGTTAGGAGCTCTTTCTAAATGCTGTTTATTAATGTTTTATCTGTTGTATTATACAAACATGTTCTCCTAGTTTGTGGCTTAATTATTATCCTTTTATCTTCCCCCTCTTCCTTGTCATGCTTTCCCCCAGAACATCCATGGATTTGGAACAGGAGGAGAACCTGTTCATGTCAACTTGATTCGTTACATTATGCAAAAATTCCCGACAGACTCTTCCTTCCTCTTAAATTTTCCCATTCCTAGCATATTGGTAGCCTTTCTTACATAACTTTGCAGAAAAATAAATAACCCCTCTGGTGTGTGAATTATTTCTTTTCATTATTAAATTGGGGAGTAAAATAATTATTTTTATTTCTCCCTTTGAGAACCATTTGCAGTTAAGCCAATTTCTAATATTCCTCCATAACCTTAACTAACTGAACACATGCATAATTTATAGGTAATCTGACAGCAGCTACAATGCTTAGCACATTTTAATGCCATTTGTTTCTTGGAATTATTTGCATAAATGATATTCTAAGAGTCGAAGCTTTCTTTTTGTTCTTATTTTTTCCTTTCCCTAAGCTTTTAATTCTGCACGAAATTCAATATTACATCTATGAAGATTCTTGTTCCCAGATTAGATCTAGATTCTTGATCAACGATAACATTTGTAAGAACAGGGACTCTGTTGATTTTGCTCAACAATATATTCCTGGTACTGGTACCTAGCATCTTATCTGGCACCTAAGAGCTTGCCCAATATATACTTGACTAATGATTTAGGTAAAGTATACAGCCACAAAATTGTCTTTAAGAACCTCAAATATGGGGCCGGGCGTGGTGGCTCACACCTGTAATCAGCTTTGGGAGGCTGAGGCGGGTGGATCACGAAGTCAAGAGATCGAGACCATCCTGGTCAACATGGCGAAACCCCGTCTCTACTAAAAATACAAAAAATTAGCTGGGCATGGTGGCGCATACCTGTAATCCCAGCTACTCAGGAGGCTGAGGCAGGAGAATTGCCTGAACCCAGGAGGTGGAGGTTGCGTGAGCCAAGATCGCGCCATTGCACTCCAGCCTGGGTAACAAGAGCGAAACTCCGTCTCAAAAAAATAAATAAATAAATAATAAATAATCTTAAATATTTACAATCTATGGACTAATATGTCTATTTCTAGGGATGTATTCTAGGAAGAAAATCTGATCAATGCAGACATATTTCCCTACAAAATGTTCATGGGATTGTTTTTTACAATAAAGTCAATTTGGAAGCAATGAATGTTAAATGACCAACAATAATGAATTTGTTTAAATAATTATGCAACATCTACATAATAGACTGTCATGAAGTCATTAAAACTCACATTTTCAAAGAACATTAGAAACATATACAAAACAGTGTTCAGCAAATAAAATAGTAGTGTATATGTAGTATTATACTAATCTTGGCATATGGCATCTGGTGAATAAAAAACTGGAAAGAAAAATACCAATGTTTTTCAGTAGTTGTCTTTGATTAGTTAGAACCACCACATCAGATGGGTTGGAAGCACCTCGAAATTAGTACCAAGTTGTTTCAGCAACGTATTTCTATAGCTTAGCTCAGTGCTTTTGAATTGTGGTGCTCAACAATTAATGAATTAGAATAGCACACTTAAAAATAATCAGAATGCTTAATCCTTCACGGCCCATTTTCACTAACTTGTCATTGGTCATGTATTCTAAAATTTCACATATCATCTCGAGTTCCTGCTTGCAAAACAGGGCATAGGCCATGCCCTCCAAGGGCACGCTGGGGACTGGAAATGAAGGTGACTTTTCGCCAGCACCTTTGAATGCCTGCAGACTGCACTGACAAAGTGTTGTGGAATCTGTGCTTTACCTGCTTGAATTAACTCAACATGCAGCATTACAGCAGAGTGTGTGTGTGTTTGTTTGATTAGAAATAGAAATATTTCCATTAACTCTTGGTGGGCACTAAACATACTGAGCCCAGCAACACTGCCTTCCGTCAGTCATCTATGATACCATGGCTACATTTTGGCTACTTAAGGATGATTCGGGGATATGTTCTCACTCTAATTATTTTGTATTACTCATTGGCTGCCAATATCTGATCCTGGATTGATGGTGTGTGACTCCAGCAGTGGTTACTATGGGGACTGGGATTCCTGGGATATTCAATTATAGGATCACATGTTGTATTAGTTCATTTTCACACTGCTGATAAAGGCATACATGGGCAATTTATAAAGAAAAAGAGGTTCAATGGACTCATAGTACCACGTGGCTGGGGATTCTGCTCACAATCATGGCAGAAGGTGAAAGTCGCGTCTTACATTGGCAGCAGGCAAGAGAGAGAATAAGGACCAAGCACATGGGGTTTCCTCTCATAAAACCATCAGATCTCATGAGGTTTATTCACAATCACGAGAACAGAATGGGGGAAACCCCCCCATGATTCAATTATCTCCCACCGGGTCCCTCCTACGACACGTGGGAATTATGGGAGCTCCAATTCAAGATGAGATTTTTGTTGGGGACGAAGCCAAACCATGTCACAAGTCCTCTGGCCATGAAAGCCCTAGATGTCCCCTGGCAGGAATGATGCAGAGGACTTTGGGAAAGTAAGGAATGTGTTCCCAGTTCCTCTGCAGAGGATCACTCTTATCTGTAATCACTCCCAGATAAGGTTTTCTAAGGTTGGCTGATATTCCTGTGGTCACCCAGGAAAGAGAAATTCTCCTTTAGCATCGCAAGTCAAGGAATGGGCATAAACGCAGCAGCAGAGACAAGGGGACCCCACAGACAACAGACAGCACAAGTCACACAGTCTCCTTGATAGAGATGGTGGTGGTTGTGGCGAGTCCTCTTGGAATCTAGGAGAATAATATCAGGAAGACAGAAAGCTCTAAATCAAGGAGGCGGCCCAAGCCTTCCTCCACCTCAAGGCTACACTTTCAGTGTTTCACTGAGTATGATCTGCCTCTGCCATTCATTTTTCTCCATTAAAATCCCTTTGCCAAGCTTTAATTCCCCCTCTCCAAGCCCTTGTGCTCTCTTGCCTGAGGTAAGCCGGGGGTTTGGACCCAGGGAAACCATCAAACTCCGAGGGGTAGCCAAGGCATTGTTCTGGGGTCGGGCACTGGAGCCGCAGGGTCACCAGCCTTCAGGGACCTCAGTAACCAGGAATGCACAGAAATGCAGAAACCCTCATTCATTTTCTAAACATCACATAAGCCTCCTGGGATCTTCTTTGGCCCCAGGGGAATGAGGGTTCCTTGGCAAAGGTGGAGCTTGGGAGCCCTACCAGCCTGGCATAATGAGGGCTGAGAATGAGTTCTTGAAATCAAAGTCTTTGTAACAATTCTATCTGCCATTCCTTTCACAACTCTGTTTGTGGTGCAAAATTCACACCCATTGTACTCACACCCTCCGTCATTGTGGGGAGTGTACTGATAACAAACTTGGGCTTCCTAAAGACTTTAGGGACAAATTCCAAATGACATAGATAAATATGGGAGTCAAAGACTCCCATAAAGCAAGAAATTTTTTGTCTTCCAGCAGATAGGTAACAGTGAAGTGTTAATCTTAGCATTGGTGAAATACCTTCTGTCACTGTCAGCTGCCCTGTTTTCTGTTGCCCCTAAATGCCATTCGTGGTTTTATATTCTACCAAGTGTGCCTCTCTTTACATAAGTAACAACTTCTGCAGTGGTTAATGGATGCAGAGAAAGCTCTCTAAGGAGGCAATCTTAATTCATCCCGCATCTCCTACAGGAAGACACGCAGTTCTGTGCCAAGCATTGACATGACATGATGGGGGATTTACATACGGCCTTTATAGAGTAATTTACTAGCAAACCTGGGTGTATATTATTGTAAACTGCTGTATACCATGTGATTACAAGATTAAGAAAGGAGGAGTGAATTGCTAATCTTGTCAGTCCAACTGTTTTCTTCCTTGATAACATTTGCGTTATTACACTTTGGGTGATGAAAGATTGTAATTGGCTGTTGACACTGATTGAAGGAAGGAGACGTGGCTTTTTCAAAAAAGAGAATTAATTAGCTTGGTGAGGCGGGGGTAACACAATTCAATCTACAGCTCTCACAGCTGCAAAACAGAAGTGAACTGTCAAAGAGTGTTTTCATCTTTTTCTTTCCCACCTGCTTTTCTCCCTTTGATGACATCTTTTCCAAGATTTAACACATTTAAAATGGGCCCACCAAAGAGGTGTGGGTGGGTAGGGGGAGCTGAGGAGCCTTCAAATGAAAAAGAAAGAATGTAGCTTTCAGAATTCACAGCAGAAAAACTGCAAATGTGTGTGTGTTCCATTTGCATGTGTTTAAGCAACGTTTAAGTAAGACGCCATAGACAGATTAAGCTCAGCCAAATCTCTTTATGCCACTCAAGTTGTTTTAAACCAGTAACAAACACCTGAGACCTCATTGCTTGTCTGGCAGTCAGAGAAGGATGATCTAGGTAAGTTACACATCCTGGTTTACTTGGTGGAGTCTCCATGGAGGCTGATTGTATGATTAATGAAAACTTGCTGTCCCACAAGATATGGTGTACGCTTGAACTGCAACCGGTTCAATATGGCACCTTTTCACCCACAAGAAAACCCAGGTCCAAGAGTTAGGAGGTAGATATGAATGGCTTCTCATTGTTACCCATAATAACCCCTTGCAAAAGTTTCATTTCTGATCCCCACAACTTCATGTGCTGCTGGTCTAGAAGTTTCAGTTCTCAAGGGAGGAACACTGTCACCAATGAGTGCAACAAAGGTTCAGTTAGGGAAAGAGCTGAGACTGCCACCTGGTCACATTTGCCTTTTTATGCCACTGAATCAGTAGGCAAGGCAAGAAAAATGATGCCTACAGTTGCTGGGGGAATTGATCCCGGTTATCAATGGGAAACAGAGTTCCTGCTACATCATGCAGATAAGGAATATGTGAAACTCGAAGCATTCCCTGGGTACTTTTCTTAGTACTTATTGTGCCCAGAGGTAAAAAACCACCACCACCAATGTAGGCAGGAAAGGGAATGAAGGTTTTGGTCCTTCCACAAGGTGAAGACCCATGACCAACGGTGGAGCTGGCAGCGGGCAAAGCGAATACAGACTGAGGAGTGGAGTATGGCCTCACACAATTGCTAAAATGAGGACTCTAACCCTGCATATCTTACTTTTTGCATTTTTACAAATATATTAATATATTACCATTAGCAAATTGATTTTATATGTGTGGTCAGCTTTTGATTTTTGGCTTTAGGTTCACAGGATTATCAAAGGGGAACGGCCCACTGAACTAGAAATGGATATGGAGACTTATGGGACTTTGAATCTCCATTTTAGGAAAGAATGATAGCATGTTCATTTGCATGAGAGATAGTCATATTAGGAGCCTGCTATTGTTACTCTAATTTTTTTGTCTGGAAGTTATACATTATCGTTGAATAGTCCACCAAAGGGGTGGACTGTGCTGGATTGCGGTTGCCAAGTCAGCCCTATACATTTCTCCCCTGTACTGGAGGAGCTGGGAGTCTTGGAATCTACATTTCCCATAATCTTTGCCAGCAGCTTTCTGGGATTGCTCTAATGACAGCTCCTCAAGGTCTGGAAGGCAGAAGTGAAGCGGAAGCCATCAGATCGCTCCTCTGGCAAGTGGGCTTTTGCAGATGTGCCATTTTATAGCGGCTTCCACTTGTTTTCCTTGACAACTTCCTTGAATGACTGACCCAGCCCCAATGTGCCTATCTCCTGTGAAAAATAAACCATTAGATTAATGGGCTGGTTTGAGTTTCTACTACATGCAATTAAACATAATCCTGATAAAATCTGTATAAAAGGGATGACAGCTAGTGTTCATTTTCTGACAAAATCATGTATCCAAACACATCAAATATTTTCAAGAACAAAAAATTGAGCCATAGTATAACATTGATCCTTTTTGAATGGGTGATATTAGGCAATCCAGTGGATAACGGCTAACATATTAAACTTCATTTGTGTCAAAGATACTGAATCACTGAAAATAAAAACTTGTAATGATCCTCGTAGAATGGTTGAAGGTTCATTCTCAAAGGATAATTCAGGGATGGCATTTTTCCAAGTAGGTGAGATAACAGAATCTAAATGTTTTCTGGGACCAAACTTGGAGAAACTGAAAGACCAGTTAACACATGAAACATCCTGCAAATTACAGCTACTTAAGTGGCATTCATTGATACTTTGATTTAATTACCTTTTTCTATTCTGTATATTTATTATTGCTTATCAACCTGAAAGTGATTTGCTATACATGCCAGAGAAAATGGGCACATTTTGATGTGAACATTTGAGAGGCAGAATGGTTTCAGAGTCCTGTTTTGCTGCTAACTTCCTGGGTTTTATTTTCTTCTTGCTGGTTGATACGTTGTTTTCCTACCCAATTGCATGTTAAACTGTAATTCCCATATGTCAGGGGAGGGACCTGGTGAGGGGTGAAGAGATCATGAGAGCGGATTTCCCCTTGATGTTCTCATGATAGTGAATGAGTTCTCGCGTGATCTGACGGTTTCCCCCTTCACTCTCTCTCCTGCCACCATGTGAAGAAGGTGCCTGCTTCCCCTCTGCCTTCTGCCATAACTGTAAGTTTCCTGAGGCCTCCCAGTCATGCTTCCTGTTAAGCCTGTTAAGCCAGTGAAACTGAGTCAATGAAACCTCTTTCCTTCATAAATTACCCAGTCTCAGGTAGTCCTTTACAGCAGTGTGAGAACAGACTAATACCCTTGTACTATAGAACAGATCATAAGTTCTTAGGAAACAGAACATGAATTCAGACACTTGATAACTGACTCAAAACTTTAGGATATAAATATCTACACCAAGCAGGGACACACAGGGCAAAGTAATGAGACTGTACAGTCTCACGACTGAGATTTTAGAGGTGCCATAATGCAGGGATTTAACAGTATGAATTCTGAAATCAGATTTCATGGGCTTAAATCCAAGCTCCAAAATATAAGAGTAACTGAGGCAAGTTAGGTCACTCATCTGAGCCTCAGATTCCTTATCTGGAAAACGAGGATAATTTTCTTCTTTCAATGATTTTTCATGACGACTAAATAAATTGATATAAGTGCCTCGTGCATAGTAAATATATGTTTACTATTATTACTATGTCACTCCATTTAATTGCTGGAATGAAATCTATTATTTTAACAAGGCTAAAGATTCTGGGAAATCAATACAGATTTATGGCCTTCTTGAAAGGAGTGTTTCATGCAGTAAACTTCATTCAAAGCTATTACAGGAAATAATAAAACTCCAGTAATTATAATCATAAGCTCCCTTGGCTTTAGAATGCATCTCTATATCGTGGAGTCACATGTAAAAATGGACTCATATGCTAATTCCTTGAAGTGCTGATTAAGAAGCAATCAATACTAAAATAATTTTAATGATGAGATTTTATTAATTTGAAGATAAATAACATTACTGAAAAGCTCTATTAACAAACACTTGTGTAGCCAGATGAGTTTTTTCTCCTTTTAAAGAAAAATTTTGACATAAACACACGTCCCATTCATTGATATGTATTCATTTCTTATAGCTGCTTGATATGGTTTGGCTGTGTCCCCACCCAAATCTCATCTGGAATTGTAATAATCCCCACCTTTCAAGTACAGGACTAAAGTGGAGATAATTAAATCATGGGGCGGGTTCCCTCCTGCTGTTCTCATGATAGTTAGTTCTCATGAGATCTGATGGTTTTCTAAGTGTCTGGCATTTCCCCTGCTTGTACTACTTCTTCCTGCGACCATGTGAAAAAAAATGTGTTTGCTTCCCCTTCTGCCATGATTATAAGTTTCCTGAGGCCTCCTCAGCCATGTGGAACTGTCAGTTAAACCTCTTTTCTTTATAAATTATCCAGGCTTGGGTATGTCTTTATTAGCAGCGTGAGAATGAACTAATGTACTGCTTGAATGCTAAACGTAAGACAAAGAAATTGGATCTTTGTTGACACTGACCTATATGCTTGGAGCCTTTATTAATGAGGGACACTCAGCCCCAGATGCCGTTGCATTATCTACAACGGTGTTTTGCTGCTAGCATCAGAATCACAGAGTTCTGCATAGAAGGCTGCTCCACTAATGAGATAGTACAATTTGCTAATCAGTTGACCTAAACCATAATTTAGTCCCCCAGAAGGTTCTTTACCTTTTTGTAGGCTTGTGGTTCATAACATCTTAGAGTTCAACACACTCTAAGGCATAAATGACTTGAGAGTGAAAGGGCTTCAGAAGCAGTGACCCCATTCCTGCGAGAAATGACAGGCCCAGGGCTGTTTAAGAACACCCAGCCCCGTCCTGATAGAAATGTACTGCCACTTTTAAAGACATGAATCTTAATTATTCTATATTTAGTGCAAAACTTCTCATTTTTCTTTTTGTGTTCTGTACCTGAGGGCTGCTGCATAACATGATTAAAAATAGGCTGGGTATGGTAAACTCCTTTGAGAGCTGCTTCCCAGTTGAGGTTTATTTGAAAGCAACATATCAAAGACCAAGAGAGCTGGTCACTGCAGCTTACAAAAGTCAGTGTATTTCTATTAAGGCAAAGAAGTTTTGAGAGATTTGCTATAGAACGTACATGCCACAAACCTCTAAAACTTTCAAAAGTAGGCTGATCCTCTTTAAACTAACTTCTGATGCAGAAATCAGCCTGAGAAGTGGTTTATTACTGATCCAGCTGCGAGGCATCAGGAAGACAGGTTGCTGACAATCGTTTGTAGTCAAATATGCCACCACCACTCCACAAGGTAAAAAGTGGAGAGCTTTTGAAATTGCACACAAGCACTTCAAAGGTAATGGTGATTGGAAACACCTGCAAGAAATGTATCACTTTTATTAAGAAACAATGAGGTGCAATTCAAGATAAACCCCAGATGTCTGAAGAGTTGTTTCAGAAGGCGAAAAAAACTGCTCTCTATAAGAAATAATGGCAAAAAGACTCATTCCGTTCGGCAAAACATTTTATTCACAAAATCTCCGTTTCCTCTTTAACTCTGTTCAAACAACTCTTAAGGCTGGAAGCCGATGTTTGATATTTACACAGCTCAAAATTTGAATACCCACTAATGTCTTGTAGCTGTTCTGAATGTACACTACTGCTTTCTACTCCCTCCTACCCCATCTTTGTTCTTAAAACCTAATGGTAATACTGAATGAAGAGCTCAGACAGGATGAATAAAACCCCCACCATCCCTCCCCGCCACATAATTTGTTAGGAAATCCTACTTCTAAAATCATCCTCTTTTTTCAGAGAACGAGGCCATTCTCTGGAATGAAAGCAACTGGCACAGAAATGACTGGCAATCACAAGTGATACACAAAGGCATTTTTTTTGCACTGGGGAAAAACCACTACTGCTCTCTTTGGTTCACAAGAGTTTTCTATACATTTCAAGATTCAGTAAGTCAATGGGCCAAAGGAATTATTACAACTTCCTTCTCAGAAAGTATTAGTATTTCTGCTTTTCTTTTTTCACCTCTCTCTGGCTCCCTTGCAACTTGCCTCACTTGATTAAAAGTGACAAATTTTGGTAGGATGCTTAGTAATGTAGGTAGGTAAGGCTCAGGGGAGGTGTCTCAGTATGACACTGAGAACGGACTGACAGACAGTGATCTCCAGGCATCAGTATCAGCCACCGCAAGAGCTAACTGTTCCAGCTTTGGAGATTAAGGGTGGGATGGTCACCCCAGGCAGCCTACTTCAAAAACTTTGAAGAATGTTTAATGTTCTAATAGGGAGCTCCTTGTACTTTCTTCCTGAGCATCAACTACGTAAGGTGCTAACTACATAATGCTCTTCCCTCCTGCCACCAGGCAATCCAGAGAGCCAAAAGTGAGGTAGCAGGCTGCATGCTGAGCAACTGCTGGCGTGCATCCTCCTAAGAGTAGTTCTTCTTTCTTTTGCTTGGAATGTTAGGAAGGTTTCCCCTTATTTGCTTTCTTGCCAGCCAGTTGATGAAGAATGGGAACAGTATCAGGAACCCTCAGGTTTCCCAGAAACTTGAGGGCAGAAGAGATCTTGGCAAGCATTCATTATTCATGTAACGTAAGCCAGACACTATCCCAGGCGCTGACGATACAGAAATGAGTAAGACATGATCCCTGGCCCCTTCCATCCTTGGAATGTCTACTCGGAGGAAGTTGCTGGAAAAAGACAATGTGCTACAAAGCTGGGCGGTCCAGTCTCCCACCCAGCTTGGTACATATTGAACACATTCAAGGCTTATGACTAGTTCTTTTACCTACAAATATTGTTTAGACACATTTTCAAATGTCACACCAATCAATAATAAGGAATGGATTTTATCTACACTGACAGTTCTTTCAACCTTAAGAGTAAACTGCCACAGGTAAGATTCAATCACATTTTTCAGGAGAAAGCTATTGAGACCAAAATGCTTTGGTTATCTAATAAGAGTGGAACAACTTATAGTGCTATTTACTCCAGGCAAAGAGAAACAACATACAACAAACATAGGATCTTGATTTCAATGTGGTTCTCCTCCATGTGCATTTCCCTATCTGCTGAGGTCAATGCCAACTGGTCCACCAGTGAACATGTCCACCAGCCCAGAGCTTACTCATTGGTTTACAATTATTTCTGACCTAATGTTTTTTACTTCCTCTCTCTATAGGTATCTGGCACAGTTGAGTGAAGCCAGTTAATGAAAGGGTAAACATAGCAAAATAAAAAAAGTATTGTTTCCTAAATAGAGAGGGGAATGGTGGTAGAGCTTCTCATATAGAGAAGGGAATGATGGGAGAGATTCTCAGCCCCACTTTGGGCTGTAAAAGAATAAACAAACATTTCTACCTTAACACTTCAAGTTCATCCTCATCTACACATATGACATTCACATACTCTGCGAGATATTCTCACTACCATAAATGTGCTCCCTCAGTATCAATGCTTATAAGAATGTCTAACAAAATGCATGTTGTGCAGATATAAATACTCCACAAAAATCCACAAAAACATCCAGAGGCCCCAAAGAATAGAGGCATAAACAGATCTAAGATGATAGGTCTTTCTTAGCAGAAAACACTGCAAGTGAAGAGACCAGTGAAGAAACTGGAGTGAAGGAAGTGGGGAAGGAGTTCAGAAGTGAAACAGAGGAAAGGTGCTCATGAGACGACTACAAGACATTGATTAGAATCCTTTAAAAACATCATGTCATCTTCCCAGAAGAACAGAAGAGGTTTATTCGGGGTGGCACAGATCAATTCAGCTTTCATGATCTTCCTCCGTAGCACTGACCAAATTAAGATACTGCAGCGTTTCATTGTGGTTAACTGGATGGAAGGGAGGAAAAAACTTAGACAAAACCAAGTATTTGGGTTTTGTCTAAATACTTCAGAACTTGATATAAACGTATCAAGTACATTAATGGTTGTTTTAGTTGGACGAAAAAGAAAACAAAGAATCAAAAATAAATTACTTATAAACATGGAAAAGATAACATTTCTAATATGACTATTAATAGAGTTTTGGCAAAAGATATGTAGACATTAAGCTAAGACAATTCAAATATCTACCATCTTCTGCTCCCTTGTCTGTTACACTGCCAAGCTGCTCAGCAGGCACATAGGTGCACACACACATACACTGTATTTTCTGGCTAGTGTCCTTTGCTATTTGATCTTTGCTCTAGCATAGAGTTTTGGATGTCTTAAAGACTAAACTCTTTGTAAACAAACTACATCCTCATCTCTGAAGCACAAAATTACATGGTCTTGACCCAGAGAAAGAGGAGAGACATTTACTTGACATTTCTCTCCCAGTTAGGTATGAGTCTGATCTTCTACAAAATAGTTTATTTTCCCTTTTAATAAAGATAGAAAAAATGTCCACCCTGGATTGAAAAATCAGTTAACCAAGGGGAATATTTTTTTAAGAGCGGTTTTAAAAAGTATTAATTGCTGTCTGTTAGACATATTTCCTTATATCCAGCTACTAGAGAGGAAAGCCAGTTCCCAGGGCATTTCAGGGTTTCTGCTTCTCTATGTGGTCATCTTGTATGAGTGCTCTAATCTATTCTCTGAGTGTATATAGCCTCCTATTCATAAAACTGGCTGAGGTATTCACGCTGAGATGAACACACATGCTCTAAAACCAGAAGCTAAAACCTAATTGACCCAAGTACCATCTGCTTACATCAACATATACCCAATAATGAAAAATTGTAATGTTTTCATCAACATAAAATGGGTGATATTATGTTAGGTAAGGCTGAAGCCTATTACGAGTTCAGAGACTCCAGATATGTAGCAATCAAATCACCTCTAGGGACAGGTTCTTCTATTAAGTGATAAGAAAAGTAGCTTTTGTTGCTTTTAAGAGGTTATTTGACATTTGGATATTTCTAGCACCATCAATTCTGAGGAACTCCATATATTTCAAAGCAAGTGGCTTTTGATCCTATGAATGGGTTCACATCTAATTCAGCATCTTTCAGAAGAGCCCATTACTGGCTCTTGAAAGCTGTCAATGTCCAGGACAACAAATGACTCTATAAACTCAGTGATTTCGGTGGAGACATAATATTCGTATTTTAAGTAACAAAAACCCGAGGCAGCTTAAGTGACTTCTTCTCCAAGCGACCTGGTGGCTCTTGCACATTTATCTTCACCGCCGTGCTCAAATCCATCAAAGAATAGCTCTGGACAGTAGGATAAACACAGCACGCCGTGGAATGAGCCCAGAAGACCAGGAGAGCCACGTCTCAGTTTAAGAAGACAATGTGCACACCACACACAAAAAAAGTCTTTGTCTATAGGCAAAAAGAGAAGTGGCCAGTGAGTTCAGCTGCTTCCAGAGGAGCATGTACTAGTATGTAAGGTCCCAGCTGAGTGAAGAAAGGGGATAGAAAGTACAGCCACTTCTGTGCCTTTCAATCAGACTATACAAGAGCACACACAAGCTATGCATATTACAGCAACAGCTTTCCTCCTACTCAAGACTGTCCCATGAGAGGAAAACTGGACCTTTGAAATGACTAGCAAAGAGAGGCACATTTCCACACAGAGTAAAGCACCTCCAACCATCCTCAAGACCCATGGAGAATGGTAAGATACCTTACAGGACAAAAAGATAACTTTCTTTTTTTTTTTGAGACGGAGTTTCGCTCTTGTTACCCAGGCTGGAGTGCAATGGTGCGATCTCGGCTCACTGCAACCTCCGCCTCCTGGGTTGAGGCAATTCTCCTGCCTCAGCCTCCTGAGTAGCTGGGAGGACAAAAAGATAACTTTCAATTGTAGTTGAGGTTTGACCTGATTTACACATCACACCCACTATATGTCTTTGTCTGTGCATCCCCTGACTGGTGGTGACTCTATCAGAGTCGTCAGACAGAAGGGAATCTCCAGGTGGTGAAACCTTATCCTCCCACTCAGGACCCGCCCTTCTGCCCTGTGAGTGCCTGGCTGGGCCAGCAGGGGCAGCCATGGCTCTCGTGGTGCTGAATAGGGCCAGCTGCTGCTGGGCCATCCTGCTGTCACCACCATGATGGGCTAGGTAAAGGGCTTCATGGGCTCCCAGTCCGTAACAACCTTCCTTTCTTATTAGCACTCTGCCTGCTGTGAGATGTGCTACACAGCTGCCTTAGAAAGCAACGTATAGAAGAAGCATCTGACTTTTGCATAGGAAAAAAAAAAAGTAAAATGTGGGAAAGAGGAGTCCCACCAACCTTGCTCCAATGTTACTGGGACTTGGCTCATGGGAACATCTGTTTCCTTCCCAACCTGCTGGAGGAAGTCCAGCCCTGCTATCAGTGCCTCAGTTTACTTGGCCACTCCTGGTACCTGCAGCATCTGACTGACTGCAAGGTGCTGCTGAGGAAGGGAAAGGTGATGGGAGACAAAAGAGATGAGGCCACAGGACGACAATGGCTGCTGTGGCAGAGATGCATGAGAACAGCAATAGAAGGGACAATCTTTTCCAGGATCATGAACAATAAGCCAGTAATTCTGGGGACACAGAATTCAATAAACAAGAATAATACTGAATATTTTGGTAAACAAAACAGAAATAAATGTGTGGGCTAGTTAATAGTCCAGAACTGTTCCTTTTTCTACTTTAGGCTGAGGCGTTTCTATGGACTCTACACGTGTTGGTCTGTATCGTCACGAGCAAGGTGGGAAGTCCCCTCCTCCTGAAGACTTCCTTTCCCACGGCCGCGTAGCTCAGCATTAACAAAAGCGAATCGGTGGTCAGACCTTCACCGGGTCCCTCCCTCACGACGATGCTGTTCTAATACTGCAGGCAGGCCTCAGTTCTGCTTGTTGTCCTTCTGAGGCTCACTTTTTGTGGTCCCTAGGTTGTTCCACACCTCTGTGTACATTAAGGTCCCAATGAAGACAAACGAGGTGCCCAGCCAGTGCCACAGGGTGAAGGGGTTCCGGAAGTACAAGATGGAAAAGATGAGGCTCACAAATTTGCGTAGGGTCACGACGAGCGTGACAGTGAGGGAGGCACACTCCGTTGTGAGGATGAACACACCCCGGATGCACACATACCTGGAGCAGTGGAGTCAAGGTAGTTTTCTGTAGACTGTACTTGGGGGATCAGTGGGAGAAACTTCTGCCATGGTCCCCAGCTCAGCTTCTCAAGTTCTAAGAAAACAGGAAGGTCTGCTATGGCAGCCCTGAGGCTCCTCCTGAGGAGAACCTGCAGAACTCCTGCCATTCCATTTGTGGGTCCCAATTCGAAACTACCTAAAAACCCTCCTAATTCTTATGTTGGAGTCTTCCTATAGTTATAAGGACAGGCACCTCCAAGGTAATGGCAGAGGGTAACTGGGAGTGTTAGTAAGAGTGATCCCATTCACCTTTATTTATCTTGCCTCCAGCCCTTCTATCCCCTCCTCCAGAAAGGAACTCTATGGCAAATATAGGAGCAGGAGCTGACTTAAGAGGAATGAAGTTAATCTTGATTCGTTTCACTATTTCAAAGACAACAATATTTTTATAATGAATGTAAGGTCATTCAAAAAAGCCATTTAAAAGAACAAAAGCTTGATTACTTTGAAATTTTTTTTTTTTTTTTTTTTTTTTTGAGACAGGGTCTTGTTCTGTTGCCCAGGCTGGAGTATAGTGGAGTGATCAAGCTCACTGCAGCCTTGATCTCCTGGGCCTGAACGATCCTCCCATCTCAGCCTCCTAAGTAGCCGGTAATTTGAAATTTCTTTGAGGACTTTGTGGCAGCTTGTAATACCTGGAAATATCTCAGGACACCCAAAAAATCCCAGGTAGAAATCACAGATGATTCATGCTCTACAGTAGCTTCTTGTTTTTGTTTGTTTTGAGACAGAGTCTCACTCTGTCGTCCAGGCTGGAGTGCAATGGGACGATTTCAGCTCACTGCAACCTCCACCTCCCAGGTTCAAGCAATTCTCCTGCCTCAACCTCTGGAGTAACTGGGAGTCAGGCACTCATCATCATGCCTGGCTAATTTTTATATTTTTGTAGAGATGGGGTTTCACCATGTTGGCCATGCTGGTCTCAAACTCCTGAACTCAGGTGATTCGCCCACCTCGGCCTCCCAAAGTGATGGGAGTACAGGCCTGAGCCACTGCGCCGCCACTATCAATCAACAGACTCCTACACTTCCACTCAGAGCACTTCCTCCTGCTGCCTTACTGACCTACACCTACTGCACCACTAACATCTCTTCTGCCCTCTAGCAGGAGTTCACTGAATGGGTTTCTTTGTCTCCAGCTTACTGCAGAATAAATCCAGCGAAAATCAGATTCATTCTAACACACCGTTAGAAAGAAAAGAATAACCATTCCTATGCCAAAAGAACCTGAAGGTGACACAAAGGTGATGGCGGGTCCAAAGGATATTGAGTGATGATGTTCATGAGGAGGTAGAACCACATGATGGGCAGGGTCACTCCGATGACTGGAACTTCATATAACTCTGCAGAGATTACAAGAGGATATAGCTATATCACTTTTTCACAGCTGAATTTTTCCTATTTTTAACAGGGTAATACAGACAGAACCTAATAAGAACAGCAACACTGTTTTCCTTGCAAACAGAATTGGACCACACATCACTTTACTTGCCTTGACCCCAGTCTACATCAGCCACCAAAGTCATGACAATGGTTTAAAACAAATAATTGTTTTAATTTTTAAGTAAATGCTTTACTATTTGCCTGAATAGTACCTCACTTTACAAAGAAAGACTGTGAAGCACAGAAAAGTTCAAAATGATATGGCCTTAACTGGCCATCGACACAAGAGGAAAGGCAGCTAGTAACTACATACTGTTTGGAAATATGTTCGATCATACTAGTAATTACAGAATTCTGAAGTAAATAAGACTGTACATTTTATAGCTACTAAATTAGCAAATTCAATATTTATTTATCTTTTTGAGACAGAGTCTCTGTCATCCAGGCTGGAGTGCAGTGGCGTGATCTCAGCTCACTGCAACCTCTGCCTCACAGGTTCAAGTGATTCTTGTGCCTCAGCCTCCTAAGTAGCTGGGACTACAGGCGCGTGCCACCACACCTGGCTAAATTTTGTACTTTTAGTACAGGCAGGGTTTCACCATGTTGGCCAGGCTGGTCTTGAACTCCTGACTTCAAGTAGTCTGCCTACCTCAGCCTCCCAAAACACTGGGATTATAGGCTTGAGCCAACATGCCTGGCCAATGCAAAATTTATAAATAATATCTTACTCTGGCAAGGTAGAATGGAACTGGCAACCATAGGTTGGTGAGTGTAACTTGGTGTCATTCTTTAAAAAATCAATTTCATAATCCTTATTGAGGGTATATAAAAAGTATTCCTACCCATCCTTCAGAATTAATCCTAGATAATTTAAAAGAAGAAAAAGGTTCTGCATTCATTAAAGTACTATACATAATGAAGAATAACTCTGAATCAAAATCAATCAAATGCCCAATGATGGTGCAATGGCTATATAAACAAAGGAACTTTTATTGGAGGAGACATTGTACGTTTGATAAAAACAAAAATCATGGAGATTATTTTGCCACATAAAAAAACTCGGAAAAAAGTAAAAGACAAATATAAAATTATATCCACATAAGGATTACAGCAATATTAGAATCTGTATAAACAGACATGGTCTAGAAGAAAACCAATAAAAATAAAATTAGCAGGTGTCTAGGTTGATGGAACTAGACATCTGTGAATAACCTTAGATATATTCTTATGTTAGTTTCAGTCCAGGAGTAGTGGCTCATGCCTGTAATCTTAGCACTTTGGGAGGCCAAGGCAGGAGGATCCCCTGGGCCCAGGAATTTGAGACCGGCTTGGGAAATAGTCTTGTCTCTATTACAGTACACATATGGCCCGGCACGATGGCTCATGCCTATAATCCCAGCACTTTGGGAGGCTGAGGCAGGTAGATCATGAGATCAAGATATCAAGATCATCCTGGCCAACATGGTGAAACCATCCCTACTAAAAATACAAAAATTAGCTGGGCATGGTGGGGTGCACCTGTAGTCCCAGCTACTCGGGAGGCTGAGGCAGAAGAATCACTTGAACCCGGGAGGCAGAGGTTGCAGTGAGCCAGGATCGTGCCACTATACTCCAGATCGTGACAGAGCAAGACTCCATCTGGAAAAAAAAAAAACCACAACAAAAACAAACAGAAACCAAAAACCACACACACACACACACACACTCTCTCTCTCTCTCTCTCTCTCTCTCTCTCTCTCTCTCTCTCTCTCTCCCTCTCTCTCTCTCTCTTTATGTTAGCTTTATATAATGACACCTGCACAGTAAATTTGTGGGAGGAAATAAAATAAGATGAAAGATAATAAGGACATAGGAATCCTCAAAGGGTCAGTTTTTTTGTATTGCTAAATTATTTTCAGGTTTTGAATTATACAGCATAATTTAAGAAGTTCTGACACAGTGATGCTGAGATCTGGTAAGAAAATAAACAATTTTCTTTCGCCAAAAAATGTCATAGAAACACACACACACACACACACACACACACACACACACAAACACACACAGAAAGACTACTTTTTGAAACTTGGTTCTGGATCAGTGGGCAATGCCAATAATCTGGTATTCTATTGTCTTTGATATACTTAGAGGTATACCAAAAAAACAACAAATATGATTACTAATTTCAGGGAAACACTGTATCTCTGAAGGAAAGAAACAATGAATATCACTTAAAATATTTTGATATTTAGCTCCCTTGAAAAATTCATGAATCCCAGACACTTAATCTCAAGAAAAGCAAGAGAAGGAAAATGTATCTTTAACTTGGAAATGATTCTGAAGAAGGCAGATTCTGTAAAACATTTTATCGTAAATACCCAGCTCTGTGACTTTCAGAAGCAGCATTCTAATAACTAAATCAATTGCATGGAATTGGACATTTTTATTTCAACAGCCCTTTGCTATGTGGGGCTTCTCAGAGATCTTAAAAACTGTTGTGTTAATGTGAAGAAATGATTGTTTGAGTAATTCAGAGCCTTACAAACTTTCTTACACACTACCTTCATTACATTTTTGGGGGTGGGGCCAACAGGAGAGGCAACACTAAATGCAGATAATAGCTTCACCACTTCATAACTTCACCACTCGCGCTCACATGGCAAGTAAATGTTTACTGAGCACCTACCGCCATTCTACATAAGGTACTTAAGCATTCGAGGTGTGTGCAACATAAAGCTTTGATTCTAAAAATGTTTACTTGTTCCTTGTGTGTTCAATTTGTCTATATAATACTCTTTTAGTAGATAATCAGCTCATATAAGTGATCCCTTTCAGGTTAACCGACAATCTATAGCTAATTTATTAACTTGCCACTTTAAAAAGTAATAGCTAACTTACATTAGATGCTTGAAACTAATTTTGCTTATTCATCTGCTGCCTATCTCATCTGTAAGTAGGAGAAAACCCTTGTCATCACTGAGCGCCCCTCTTGCTCTGCTCCACGGCAGCTTGGGCTGGATCTGTGAGCAGCTCTGTCTTTCATGGCAGAGAAGGATAAACAGCAGTTGAGAGAGCTGGATGGCTGCCCAACTTTGCAGGGCTCCAGTCTCTGCAGTGTGCTATGAGTATTCATTTACATTCTCAAAACATCAAACATTTCACATTCAAATGCCAACACACAAATTCCAAAGCAAAACAGAAAACTCAAAGATATTCTTTTACTTCATTTGTAAATAACTGAGAAACCCCTGTAAAAGCTTTTGCTGCTGCAATAACTGGAAAGTGGAATGGAGACATTTTCAAAAGGAACACATGATTTGAATAAGATCATGAAAAAGGCCGTGGTCAAATCAAGAGTGAAACCGAGACTCTGCCTCAGAAACTGTCAGGTAATTCTACTGTCTAACCCCAAACTCACCAGACTTATTGAATAGAATTGCATGGTCATAAATATCAGAGGCCAAGAAGACGAAACCAGGAAGTGGAAGGGCGTGCTATGGAAAGAAACAGGTCACATAAATTTCAGTGCCAAAACATTACAGAATAACTAGAGTAGCTTTACAATGATTAAAAGTTGTACGCGTTGTTTGACAAGTAATATAAATAAAAGCAAGTTAGACTTAAGTTAAATGTGTACAGACAGTGCTCCTTGACCACTTCACATCGTATGGCAGGACATCAACTCTCAAATTATGGTTCTTGCCCTAATAGGGTCTGAGGGCTATCACAGACAAAGCAAACAATGAACCCAGCATCCTTTCCTCAACAACAGGGAATGGAGACATTTAAGCACAAAGTCATTCCGCACAAAAGAATTTGCTAAATGTGCAGACACAACTTAATTCACTTTGATAGTGATCATCTCATGTAGTGAACTGTTGCTCAGAATGCACAAGAGCATCCCATTAAAACCGCTTCAGTCTGTGGGTCTGAAAGCCAATAATATACCTTAACTACATCAGAAGAATGGTATAGTTCACTTGAAGTAACATTTTACAACTTAGGAATTTTCATGTTCAAGAAGTTGCTTACATTATAAAATAAAGCCTCCTTGGAGTGTTTCCCAAATCGTTTGTAGAGAGTCTCTTGGAATATACCCATCCTTGCTGACATCAGAAGAGCAAAAGTCAGTGCCCCAATACCTAGAAAACAAACATCAGCTTACAAGACGCCTGCATTTGTTCATTTCCAGATGTTTTCTTGAAGAACATTGTTGTTTAATGTCTTGCAAATATTACAAACGAATTGTAGAACATGTACAAAATTGTAAAAAGAAATCAAAATACGTTAATGCCATCTAGTCCTTTACAGCTTTCTACATCTCCTTATGTATTCATTTATGTAAATTTTTTTACACTAAGACAGGATCAGATGGCATATGGAATTTTACATCTTGCTTTTTTCATGAGCTTTTGCCTGGACTTCTCCTTCAAATCAGTCATTAAATTTTTTTCAAAAGAATGCTTTTAATGACGATCATATGGACCTACCATATTTAAATGTCTTATGAGAATAGTTATTTCCAATTATTTCATTAATAAAATCATTGTATACAAATCCTTGTATACAAATGTTGATATGTTTTAGGATAAACTCTCATAAGTACAATTACTGACTCAAAGGCTGTGGACATTTAAAAAAAATATAATACACAATATTTTTCCATAAACGCTGTGTCCATTTATACCCAAACTATTATCATATAAAAATAGCTGTCTTACTGTACCCTCAGCAGCAATGAGATAACCATTTATCATCTTGCCAGTATGATAGGTCAACATAAAAAGGTATTACATTTGGGTTTCAATTTGCATTTCTTTGATTAGTAGACTAGTGAGGCTGAACCTAAAATTGTTGAGCGCTACTATTTCCCCCATGGACTGTATGTACATATACTTTGCAAATTTTTCTTATTGGGTATTTTTCTAATAACTCATAAGGATCTTTCTGTGTTACAAACAGCAACCTAAAGAGATAAAGTTTCAAAGCCAAGAAGCAAGGAGAACAGTTCTTTCATGGCTATTTCTCTTCCACTTGGTCAGTTTCAATCTCTTATTGTTATCACTGAAAGCTCCTGGAAGGAGTCTCACCTCCATATCAAAAACATGAGAACAAAGCTCTACAGGAGCTGCCTATTTAATTCCACAAAGAGATCCTTGTATTTTAAAAAATTCCCCAGGAGATTCTGATGATCAGTCAGGTTTGGGAACACCGCCATATGGAACAGCTAACCTCTGAAGAAAATAAGGCTTTAGAAGTGAGTCCCTTGGAAATTTAAAGAGTCAATTGCTCTAACATGGCCTGCAAAAGCTTCAACTCGGCAGACAGATCGTGAATTGATGGATGACGTTCAAAGAGTGTGATGGGCAAGTAGACACACACTTGTCTTTCTACACCAGTGACAACTGAGAAAAACATGGATCCATGCTGTAGAACATACTGCCACGATCGCAGGCATTTTTTTTCATTTCTTGAATAAGGTTTGGAGATATATGATCCCAGGTGCCTCTCTTCCATGACATAATTTGTTTAGCTGAAGCTTCTTGCCAAGAAACATGTCTCTTAGGAGAAAACTCAGCAAATGCAACTACAGAGGCAATTAGCTTTATTACAATTATTGTACTTGCCTAGTAACCACCACACAAATGCCTGGAATCCGTCATTCTCACTCAAGCTGGACTGGGAAGTCTAGGAAATAAGAAAATAAAGTAGGTACAGAGAGCAGAACTACATGCAAGGCGCTGACATACAAGGGAAACATTTATGTTACCCATTTCCCTCCATTCTTCTCTTTCAGAATCTTTGTATTACATAAGAATTTGAATTTTATTAATTGCCTGGTAACTGGGCCCCAAGAGCAACTAGTGAACATAAAATGATTTGTGAGCTTCTTACCACCTGCTTTGCTGACATAAAAGTGCAAATAAATATCCCCACAGACACCAGGGCGATGGAGGTATATTTGAATATACTGTATCTGCAAAAAATATGAAAAACACCTTAGGAAAGCACAGATATGAATTTCCAAGTGATAATTACAGTCAGATGGTACATGAAAGTACAAATCACTAAAATATGACAGACAGGATTACTTTCCAGCAGAGTCCACAGAAATATGTATATGAATGAATCAGGATACTGACTGGTTTCTAACCAGCACTTTTCCTTGGTACTGTTCAGTCTGTTTCTAACACTTTGTTGACCAATCAATTACTTTATCAGGAAACAAAAACAGAAACAGACCAGGGGTGATAGTTGCATTCTGCTCTCAAGAGTCCAATCGAAAGCCTGACCCAGTCCTTACTAGAATCTATTGCTTTTCCTATCTTTAGGAGGCCCACATTTGTGTCCTAAGACACACTATGCAAGTGGAAGTACAGGCTATCACGTGCAATAGCAGGATTCAATACTCAGAAAATAACCCAGTCATCCATTCTCAGGGGGAGGCTTATTTTTTTTTTTTTTAATCTCTGAATGATTTAATGTTGTTTTAAAATGTTGGCATAGTTGGATAAGGGGAAGGATATTCAGTTTATAGAACTATGGGCAGTAATAACAGTAGCATTTCACATTAACTAGTATCATTAGCACCCTCTCAGATTCTTGGTGATCAAGCAAAAGGCCTCAGGCAAGGATTAAAAGAAATTAAACTAAGAAGATGAACCATCCGAGGTATTTCTACTCAAATACATAGTATTGTTCTGGTCACAGTACCTCACAGAAGGCCTGTCGAACTAGGTAATAAGCAGAGAAAGGAACTGAAAGGGCCAAGAGGACCATGCTAGAGAGGGGTAGGGGAGGAAGCAGGTGTGAGCAAAGGTAAAAAATAATGAACCTCTTCAGTCTGGAAAGATCATGCTGAAGAGGTTTACAACTCAGGCCAAGAAAAAAAAATAATGAAAGGCATGGGTAAGGTGAATATAGATTTGAATTTCAAATCCTGGAATGAGGAGCACACTATGAACTTGAGGGGCTTCTACCCAAGATAAAAGGAGATAAGAAGTCACTAATTCACTCTACTGGAAAGTTACGGAAATTCCTCTTCTATAGGAAAGAGACACATACAGAAAAGAGAGTCAAAAGCCTTCGACAAATGCAAGACAACAGACTCCAAACAAGTTCTTAAGGGCAACAGATGCTTGAGAAAGACCCCTACCATTTTGCAGCAATATCTGGAGAATACAATTCCTCTTATAATATTTTCTTTTGTATCCTTGTTATGAGACAGAATCAAAGGTTGGGAACGACCACAGGCCTGTCTCAAGGTGAATTCTACACTACAAGAAGTATGGTGATCACTTCAAATGTAATAAACCTGACGATCACATGATATTTGTTTAAATGCAGAGAACCAAGAAGAAAGAAATCAACTACTGTAGTACTTTTTGGGGAATTCAGAAGCCTCAGGAGAGAAAGGGTCCATGATACAGAGCCAGTGGGACAGGACAATTGTTCTTTTTGTGACACAGCCGTTAACACTTAATAACTCGAGGTTCTCACATTCTGAATTGACAGCTACTTTCCAAGCTTGTATAGAGAGCTTGGGGCTGGATAATGACTATACTGAAAACTTGCCATCAACTTGTATAATTTGGTCTTAAAAGTGAACTTTCCCTGATAAATTTCCCAAACTCTATGTGTTGTCTCTCACTAGCATCCTTCCTCCTTAGGAGTGAGGGGTGAGGCTCAGAATGAAGGTGAGAGACAAATACGTTCAAAAACCATCCCAGGTACTTCTGGTATTTCCTATCCCAAAGATAGCCATTGGTGGCAGTCACAAAGAACAGCCCTGAACCTTTTATTCCATCTTCTTGGCTATTGGGCCTTTGTTAGGAATTTCCTTTTTAATATGTACAACCAATCCTTAGTTTGTTATGTTGTACTGAAAAGCATCTTCCAGGGCAGCAGCGTCCCATGGAATTTCTGGAATATTAGAAATGTTCCACCTCTGGGCTCTCCAATGTAGTTACCGCCAGGCACGTGTGTCTACTGAGCATTGAAAATGTGACTAGGAATTTGAGACCAGCCTGGACAACATGGCAAAACCAATCTCTATCAAAAATACAAAACAACTAGCTGGGCGTGGTGCACACCTGAGGTCCCAGCTACTTGGGAGGCTGAGGTGGGAGGATCACTCGAACCTGGGAACTGGAGGCTGCAGTGAGTCAAGATTGTGCCACTATACTCCAACCTGGATGACAGAGTGAGACCTTGTCTCCAAAAAAATTAAAAAGAAGAAAAAAATGTGACTAATCAAACTGAGGCACTAAATATTTAATTTTCTTTAATTTTAACAATGTAAATGTAAATGTAAACAGTCGCATGTGGCTAGCGGTGATCATACTGCCCTCTATCATCTCTATCAGCTGGTGTCACAGGTTCGTATGACACTAAAATTCAATGATGCCAGGAGCTACTCAGTTCTACACAGAGACACCACAGGTGGGGCCTCTTACCTGGTCAGCTGCTTCAGGACATTGCATGATTAGGCCTTACTGGTACAGAAAGAACTAAGAAAAGAGGTAGATGACCAGGAACAAACTTATCACTCTTTTGGGACAAGGAATCCAGATGACGAGCTTATAGATAGGGGCTCAGGATATCATTTCCATACACAAAATATAAAAGTGTATTATTTACCTTTTCTTCAAAATGATAATTCCTAGAATCATGTTGGCAATTAGAGAACCCTGCAAAAGGAGACAACAGTAACAGAGAGGTTTAGTGCACCAGGGAAAAAAGCAACACAATTCGAGATGAACAGGAACATGGGCAAGGGGCAAAAACATGGAATGAAGGAGGCTACAATGAATAATTAGTAGGATTTAGTTGTTCTTATGATGGCAAAAGTATAAACCATAAAAATCTATTATGATGGCCAGGCATGGTGGCTCACGCCCATAATCCCAGCACTTTGGGAGGCGGAGGCCAGAGGATCACCTGAGGTCAGGAGTTTGAGACCAGCCTGGCCAACATGGTGAAACTCCATCTCTACTGAAAAATACAAAAATTAGTTGGATGTGGTGGCAGGCACCAATAATCCCAGCTACTCCAGAGGCTGAGGCAGGAGAATTGCTTGAACCCAGGAGGCAGAGGTTGCAGTGAGCCAAGATGGCACCATTGTACTCCAGCCTGGGCAACAGAGCAAGACTCTGTCTAAAACCCACAAAAACTATCATGTTAAAAAATAAAACCTTCTAAAAACAACAATGAGAATAAAAAGGATCAATTACAAGGCCAGGCGCGGTGGCTCACGCCTATAATCTCAGCACTTTGGGAGGCCGAGGCAGGTGGATCACGAGGTCAAGAGATCGAGACCATCCTGGTCAACATGGTGAAACCCTGTCTCTACTAAAAATACAAAAATTAGCTGGGCATGGTGGTACACGCCTGTAGTCCCAGCTACTCGGGAGGCTGAGAAAGGAGAATTGCTTGAACCCAGAAAGCGGAGGTTGCGGTGAGCCGAGATCGTGCCATTGCACTCCAGTCTGGGTAACAACAGCGAAACTCCATCTCAAAAAAAAAAAAAAAAAAAAGAAGGATCAATTCTCAACACAGTCCTTATCAGTCCTCCTTATAGGCATGTCTTGCATCCCATGAATACTGTATTTTTGTATTTGGTTGAAAAAAATTCGCATCTATGTGGACCCATGTGGTTCAAACCCATGTTTTTCAAGGAACAATTGTACTGGTCAGTCCTGACGCTAGGGCTAGCAGAATAAATGTTATCATAGATGTATTTTTGTCAAAATTTCCAACTACTTAACTTATAAGAGCTTTTAAAAGCTTCTCCCCATTACCCACACCCTCACCCCCAACCAGTTTTAATGGAAAAAGTCATGCAAGAATCTCTCTCTTTTCTAAAAAGTTGACAATCAATCAACAGGTGTTTATTGAAAGTCTACTATGTTTTCAACGCTTTGAAGGTCACCTTAATTATTATAATTAGCTTTGGAAAGTCCTTTTGGGAACAGTACAATCTCACAAAAATCTCAGGCCACATGGAAATGTTATCATCACAATTATCAGCCTTTTGTGCCTGGACTGCTTTGGGAAAAACCCTACCTTCATCAAGAATTTCCCCTCTACTATCTCAAGTCTCTGCTTAAAAAAAAATCAGAAAAGACAAGTATCTCTTTCATGTTCTAGAAGTAAATGTAATTTTATGGAAGAAAGAGACAAAGAGTAAGTGATAAGAAATAAGTTAAATAACATTAATAGCATGTTTGAATATAAAATCGAAGAGATGGGGGAAAATGAAGGTAAAATCTGTTTCCTGGGAAAAATTTAATTTTCTTTTAATTAATCACTCATCAGACCTCAGATGAATAAAAGTATACTATCCACTTTGAGATTTCTTTTTGCTTTTCTTTTTTTTTTTTTTTTTGAGATGAGTTTCACTCTTGTTGCAATCTTGGCTCACCGCAACCTCCGCCTCCCAGGTTCAGGCAATTCTCCCACCTCAACCTCCCAAGTAGCTGGGACTACAAGCATGCGCCACCATGCTCAGCTAATTTTTTTTTTTGTAATTTTAGTAGAGATGGGGTTTCACCATGTTGACCAGGATGGTCTAGATCTCTTGACCTCGTAATCCACCTGCCTCAGTCTCTCAAAGTGCTGGGATTATAGGCATGAGCCACCGCGCCTGGCCCCTTTTTGCTTTTCTTCTCAGATGAAAGCCATCCTTGCTCAGTCACTCACAAACCTATTCTTCTACCCAAGACCACTTACCACCTTTCTAGTTCTGCCATGTATTCAATCTACCAACTTTACACTTTTCAGAGGTGCATAAACACGTGATCCAGCAGCACTTACGGATCTAAATATCATATGCAGGGGCATGGCAATGTTGAGATTCAGGGCATAGTTGTTCACCACGCTCACAGTGAAGAACATGGTTACCATTATGGCATAGTACCTGAAATGCAGACAGAACCACACATCAAACAGAATCTAGGATTTCAAGAAAATCAAGTATAGGAAATACATATTTTTGGCTACAAAGGCATTTTGCGTATTTCCTCTGCGTTATAGGATTGCATTACTATTATGTGACGTCAACTACTTGGCACATATCAAAATACTTCATAAAGCCAGACTAACATGGGAAAGCCTGAATTATAAAATACATTTAAAGAAACACTATTTAACATTTTTCAAGTAGACATAGCAACTTAAAACAACTGTATTGATTCTTTGTAGATAATTTTCATATACCTGTGAAGAACTTGAAAATGACTGATTCTCTCAAATACTTCCTCCATACACTTGTTTGTCCTGTTAATTTTTGCTGTTTCTAAAGAAAATATTTGCTAAGTTAAGAATTACTTTCAGCCTAGCAGCTGCTAAAATCTTCCCTCATTCTGAATTAGTGGCCTCCAAATTAATGAGGACATGATTTGACTTGTACAGATATTTATTTAAAATTAGGGTCTCTGTTTTTTGGAAGTTTATAGGTCTTAAGATAATAACAGAAACAAAAAACTTAAAAAAAAATCCAGTAACCCTAATAAAGGGATAAACACAAATGAATATTTATGAACAGATGAATTAAATAATTTTACATTTGTATGTCATCACTGTGATCCAAAAAATATACAAGATGCCTTCTACCTACGTTGGGCCTTCTACATATGAAATTGCCATTTTTTATAGATCAAGAGTTGCATGTCAGAAATTTCCTATGACTTAACTTACTATATTCAGTAAGAGAAAAAACGGTATTTAAAATAAATGGTTAAAGAATGCAGGGAAAAGGCAAATAAGTGACTCCATATTCTTCAGGAAATGTTGATCTTTGAGATTCCCAACGATTTTCCACCTTTGCACATCTGAAGGATATGACAGCAGAGTCCTGAGTGATCTTCCCTGAAAGAACCTATTCTGCGTTGCTAGTTAGGTATGGAGCCACACACCACAACAGGCGGTCAAGCCAAGGCTAAATTAATACAGTCTGGAAAGTTTGAGGAACTTGACAACGAATGCACAAGCAAAATTACCAGCAACAGCTTCTTCAGAGCTTCTAAATAATACACTATCGGCGACTTTACAAGGTCTCTTGCCAAATTTTCTTAGTTCTATCTTGAAGAGGTACCATTTAGAGTTTGTCAAGGTCTGTAAGGATAATTAACTATTCCACATTGCTTGCCTAGAAATTGTTGATGGGGATGAATGACCTGAGCAAAATTTTGATTATGGCTTCATCTACAGAAAATAAAATGGCCACCACACATAGGACATGCATGGGAATATGGCTGTTAGGGCAAGGTCACAGAGAGTCTCAAAGGGCAGGCTGGGGAGTTTGGACGTCATTCAGACGTGGTAACTGCAGAGTGGAGCGACGTGATAAAATGATATTAAGTGAAATGGACAGATGAAGAGGTGTGAGGCAGGGAAGTCAGCCAGCTACAATGCTATTATAAAAGATATGGTGACAGGGTATACCTACTGGTCTATGCTAGTGGTAGAAAGGGAATGGGAAGAGATAGTGGGAAGAGGTGGGAAAGGGCCAGAGGAGTCAAGAAATGCCGGGGCTCTTACTGCGATGTAAATGCTGGCCTTTAGAGGCAGAGAGCTATATGCAGATGCTAAAGCCAATGCAAAGCAAAAATTATCCAGGATATTTAGCATCACACTGGGAAATTTAAAAGTATAATATTACTAAAATTCAGCTGGATTTTCTATAGCATGCTACATGGAAATCTGCAAAAGAAAACCAACGAAGATGGGCCTTCACCTTCGTACTTGGATATATTCGTACCAGAATGTGGCTCTCAAAGGGAGTAAGTGACACTGTCCTACTAAATACGCACAATTGGATGAATTACACTTTTATCTCAAGTCATTCTCAGCAAGAAGGCTGAGTTTTCAATACATTGTTCATCACAAGAACTGCCCTGTTTTCTATCTGGCCCCATGAGTACAATTATGCAAATTTGGACTAATGGACTGCAGGTCTGGCATCTACAAATTCTGACTTCGTTTGCCATTCATTTTCTTTTAATTGAAGTGAAATTCACATAAAATAAAATTAACCAGTTTAAAATAAACAACTCAGTGGCATTTAGTATATTCACAAAAGTTATGTAACTACTACCTCTATTTATTTCCAGAAGCCATTGGCTTTTAAAAAGAAACAAGGATACTTCTGTTTTAGAATGTTTGCTAACTTTACCAACACAGAAGGCAGCACAAAATGTGTGGTCACACTAGGCCTTCTGATTAATCCTATACTAAATAAGCACACACACACACACACAAGCGCGTGCACGCACACACACACACACACACACACACACACACACACACACACCCCTCCATCATAGTTCTTTTAAATCTTGTGGCACAAATTTTATTTTGGAAGTAGGCACCTGGGAGTTCCACAACATCTTAAATTCAGAAAATGACTTACTATTCTACTGTTATCTTTGAAATAAAAATCTATAAAAGAATGTCTCATACTCCTTTTATACCACCTCTTTACTTTCTTAAAAAATCAAAAAGCTAAAAGAGACTCTAATGTGCCATACCTTATGGGGATAGCAGGTGGCTTCCTTCCCAAATCAGCTTCAAAGAGGAAACCTTCCACAGCAATAAATAAAAACTGTGCAAATGTCACAATATTCCCACATCCTGGATGCTTCCTGTACAGGAATAACAAAAAGGGAGAGGGAGGCAAAAATAGAGATAACACTAAAATGCATTCTAATTATAGGGTCAGAATAATAGGGTGGATGGATTGCGATTACTCACTGTCCTTCTTTATCTCAATGTTCATAGCCTTTGTATCATATACATTTAGCACTGATCTCACAGAGAAGGTCAAGCTTTCTTATTTCACTCCTCGCTGCATGTACCGGGCCGTGGGTGAGAATTACTGTGATATACTGTAGGAAATTGGGCATGTGTTCTTATTGGGATCTTTGCTTCACCAAAAAGGTCTTCGAAGTCAAAGTCAGCTTAGGCAGCAAAGCCCAGGGACAGAAATACATTCGGGTCTCCTGGAATATTTATATATCCCTCCTGACCAGGAATCACCAAGACTGCTGTCAAACGAAAAGGGGACCCACTGTTGATGATAGGGACATTACTTTAGATGGTGCCCAGAACAGGACAAAAATTGGTTCTTGGGATGGGGGGAATCTTACTCTTTTTATAATAATAAAGTACAAATATCGATACAGTTCCTGAACCCGTACATACTGTATCTATGAGGGGGTGGTGGGGAATTAAGAAAATACTGTCTAAAAACTATTCTGGAGGAAGCCATAATGAACAAAAGGCTGACAAACACTGCGGTAGTCTATTCTCCGCGACCCTTAACCCGGTGTTTTGAATATATTAGGCACTCAAAAACTGTTTGTGGAATTCAATAGATCCTCTTTAGTGATCTATGAAATGGTTGGGGAAGATTCCCCACATTCCACAGTGATTGTTAAGAACAAATTTAAAAAGTTAAAAACTTCCTCCTGACATTCATCTTGAGGCACTCTGAAAACCCGTCATTTAAAATGTTCAGGTTTTCTTGAGCTTGTCTTCCATTCAGCTCTGCTCGATCACCGGAAGAACAGAGTGAGCCTCCAGATTTCCTATAATACCAATATTCACCAGCCTTCGTACTCTGTATTTTCATCTTGACCAAAGGCATTTAGCTAAAGCTGCTGAAGAGAGGAATGTAATTGTATTATTAGGTATTAATATAATGCTACTCATGAGAAATGACTCCATTCTCCATTGGTGGTATTATTATTATACAGCAATGCCAAGATATACAAGTCCTTAAATATACCCATCAGGAACAAAAATAAGACAACTGAGGCACGAGCCATTCTTCTACCGAGCTAGGCTTACTAACTGAAGCAGAAGTCTTGCTACTCTTTAAGCTCTGCAGCCTATGAAGGTTTCCTTGAAAACTACTGCTTTCTATGCAATTTAACAAGTTCTCTTTTAGCACTTCTTATGTTCAAAGGACAAGGCAAAATGTTGCAGGAATCCATAAATAATCATGTAAGACATTTACCTCATTCAAGGAGCTAATTAAAACCATTAGCCTAAATATGCGCAACAGAAGGAACTTTAACTCTAGATGGTTCGGTGCTTTGCAACTCTGGCCAGCCTGCTCTGCTCTTTAAAAATGGCCATGGCTCACGGCCCTAATCCCCCAGCACTTTGGGAAGCCGATGTGGGTGGATCACCTGAGGTCAGGAGTTCGAGACTAGCCTGGCCAACATGGTGAAACCCCATCTCTACTAAAAATACAAAAATTAGCCGGGTGTGATGATGCCTGCTTATAATCCCAGCTACTCGTAAGGCTAAGGCAGGAGAATCACTTGAACCTGGGAAGTGGAGGTTGAAGTGAGCTGAGATTGTGCCACTGCCGTCCAGCCTGGGTGACAAAGTGATTAAGACTCTGTCTCAAACAACAAACAAACCAACCAATCTATTTGCCCAAAGAGGCCCACTCTCCCACTTCTAGTTTGATTAGTCTGACCCTTGAATCTGTACTTTTAAAAGCTTTCCACTTCATTGTCACGTGCAGCCAGGCTGGAGAAATACCAGTCAAAGTGCAAGGAAAGGGCTGAGAGTGTGTGTGTGAGTCCATGTACCACTGTGTATGTGATGCACAGGTGGTTCTCAGATGCTGACACAAGGTTGAGAACCGCTATGCTCCACTGTGCTTAAAAGTATACACTGACATGCAAGATGCTGCTCTGTCACTTACTATGTGACAGTAGAAGTGAATTAATTTACCTATGTCAAGTGTGTTTATCTTTAAAACGGGAACCATATTAGCGCCCATCTGTTTGATTTATTGTAGAGTAAGTGAGCCATCCCTGAAAAGCACTTAATGCATGCCTGCCACAGACTGAGAAGGTAAATATGATGACCACGATCTAGGATCCTGCATATTTAAAGGTCTTCACCCTTTCATCAAGTTGACTAATTTTTCTCATCTCCAAAATGGAACTGACTTCATTGCTGTAGTGAGTATTCAATGAGAAAATATATATAAGTGCCAAGCACAAGACTTAATCAAAAAAAGACTTAAAAGTTTCCTTCTATGTTCTCTTTAACAAACTTAGGCCAAGTAAATTAAAGAACAATTATCAAGAACCAATTATGTGTAGAGTTAGATGGCAGCTTCCAGGGAGCCCCCAACTTGAATGGGACCGGACCCTGCCCAAGAAGATGGCAATACGAGGGAGCCAGACTGAAGAAGGAGGCAGTCAGAAGCCAGTGCCACAGCAGGGTGAGGGGACCGACCAGGTCCCATGATCTCTGTGCTCTCAGGTCAGTGACCCACCTGCATTTAAGCAAGAGAATGAATGTGAGGGTTCCAATGTGATCTAGAATCTTATAATTTCTAAGAAAGATAAAAATAGTTTTAAAAAATGATTCACTTGACATATGCATTTGCTATAGGATTTTTTAAAAGGACATCTTAGTATCTTAAAATTTGATCTTTATGTTATGGAGGTGGGTATTGATATTTCATTCCATTTCATCCCATTGCTAAAGACGCTGAGGGTCCCACGGTACTGTGTTAGGTGAGTCTCCCAGGAGTCAACAGTAAATAAATGGCATTTGGAGTTACCCTTAGCATTATTATTGTTACACTTCAGTGGGGTTTGGTATGGGATTTTACTTGTGCAATAATTACCACTGTCTAATGTTAGGACACTCCCAAGAGATATTCCCTACCCATTTTGAGTCACTTCCCACTTCTTCCTTCTCCCAGGCCAGCAAGAACTCTAATCTACTTTTTGTTTCTATTTTCATAGAATTAAAAAAATCTCCCTAGTGTACTCGAATAATTCAATTTTTGAAAACCCAACTTGTGAAACACACTGTTGTATAACTACCAATGGAATTATTTACTTTAACTTGAATAATTCATTCTAGAACTTCAGAGTAAAAACTTGGATCCCCTAATCTCTTGTTTTCTTGAGCCCTATTCCTCAGGAATTGTAATCACTAACTGCAAACAGTTTCTCTTACTTTGAATTCTCTTAGCAAAAATTCAATTTTTATTGAAAAAAGAATGCAACTTTGAAGAGAATGAATTGGGCAGATAGTTTATGCCTTTTGCATTTCTTTTGCTGAATTTAGGAAACTTGAATGAAAAAAAATGTTTCAGATTGTTTTCCTGATGTAAGACATGCAATATCTTGCCTAGTTAACTAGCTGATGTTTGTATATTTTGTTTCCAAGGTAGAATATAAGCTCCCTAAGGAGGAATATCAAGGTGCTCATCCATTACCACCTATCTGCTCTGTCCACTGCATTGTGTTTTATTATTGGTCCCAATTATAGGTATAAAAATCACAAAGGAAAGACTAAATTTGTTTTCCAATTTGGGGAAAATAGTTAAAAATGTCCTCTTCTGAGGGACAGCGGAGGGTGGGGAGATGGGGAGGGATAACATGGGGAGGAAGGCAGCAAACCACACTGCCATGTATGCACCCATGCAACAATCTTGCATGTTCTTCACATGTACCCCAAAACCTAAAACACAATAAAATATATATATTTTTAAAAATGTCCTCTTCTTTCTGCAAGTCACTTAGCATTTATATTTAGTGTTACACTTGCTACTTATTAGGGCACCTAATGGCTCCAAGGCAGCCAATATAAAAAGCACAGTTCCTGTTCTATAAAAATTTATGGGCCTTCCACTGTGATGTCCCAAGATAAAGTCACAAATTCCAAGGCCACATCTACAAAGAACCTTAAGGCCATCAGGTCCAACTAGCTCTTATTTTATTGATCTGTAACACAGGAAGTGGAGACTTGTCTAAGCAAGTTAGGAAACGGCTCTATTCAGTCGGGGGTACCCCTGATTATTTGAATAAATGCACCTCCTCACTGCTTTATGAAAACCCATTGTTTTATGCCAAAAAAAAAAAAAAATGCAGACTTACAAAAAAAAATCAGTGATGATTTATTTACAAATTATTCAAAATATCTTAAATAGACTCTCCTATAATGCATGAAAATATTTTATAAAATTAGATTTGTCCATGACTTTGCAGGAACAGCTCATAAAAGAAATATACCTGTACTGAAACGAAGTTGTTGGAGAGAATGGCAAGCACTACAGGTGTGCTTTAGGCTTTGCATGTGTATCTCACTTAATCCTTCAGAATTCTGTGAAGCTGCTAGAACCGTCATCACCCTCACCCTCTTTGACAGTTGAGTCAGACTCAGGAGATCAAGTAATTCAGTCAAGGGCTCACTAACTAGTAAAGAAGGGATTCAGTTGCTTGCATATTCTCATGTCATATAGCCTTTGGCAAGATTTAATTTAATGGCATATTCAACAAAAATATTACACCATTATTCTCTTTCACTTCCATGGCTGGCCTGATGATATCACTTTTTTATATTTTCAAATCAATTGTTGCCAAAGTGGCCTTCCTTTAAAAGTGTATCAGCAGCCGGATGCGGTGGCTCAAGCTTGTAATCCCAGCACTTTGGGTGGCTGAGGCAGGTAGATCGCGAGGTCAGGAGTTCGAGACCAGCCTGACCAGCCTGACCAACATGGGTGAGCCAAGATCATGCCACTGCACTCCAGCCGGGGCAACAAGAGCAAAACTCCATCTCCAAAAAAAAAAAAAAAAGTCTATCAGTTGAATAAAATTTTTTTTCACTTTTATATCCCTCATTACGTATTCCCAAGTCAAATAACAGATCTTTATCAACACTTTCTGTATAATAAAACTTCAAGCTGTGTAACAGCAAAGCTTAACCCCACAAAGAGTTTACCTGCAGTAAACTGGTTGCTTCAGGATAATTTAATCAATGGTATCGAATAAAATAAACTTCTAGTAGGCGCCACATGAAGAACAGGATAACCAAAATCTATGAGCTGCTCCAGTTAGAAACTGGCAGGGAGGTTGAAAAAGGTACTGGACTAGGAGTTGAGACGTCTCGGGTCCTATTTCTGACTCTGCCACTTACAAGTAATGAAAGGTCACCTAACTTCTTTGAACCGTTTCCACTTCAGTAAAACAGTTTATAATTCGTGACCTATCATCTGCACAGGATCGTTCGGATGATCAACAGAGACACAAGTTGAGTGTCTCTCATCTGAAAATCTGAACTCTGAAATGCTCTAAAAACTCTGAAACTTTCTGAGCACTGATACGATGCCACAAGTGAAAAATTCCACACCTGACACCTTTGCTTTCTGATAGTTCAATGTATACAAACTTTAATTCAGGTACAAATTATTAAAAATATTGTATAGAATTGCCTTCAAGCTAGGGTTATGTGTATAAGGTGTATATGAAACACAAATGAATTTGTGTTTAGATTTGGATACCATCCTCAAAATATTGTATATGCAAATTTTCCCAAATCCAAAAAAAAAAAAAAAACTATAAAACACAAAACACTTCTGTTCTTAAGCATTTCAAATGAAGGATACTCAACTTGTAATGTATAGACCCAGAAACAAGAGCTAGATAACACTATATATTGTTTTACCGAAAGGAAAAGGAGGCCCAGAGAGACTTAGTGACTTGAAAAGCTATACTATACCGCCAGTGGATGACAGAGCCAAGAGTGAAATTCACAGCACTGAGCTTTTTAGTCCTGAAGCCTTTTCCACATCACTTGTGGTCTCTTCTGTAATAGCTTCTATCCACTGAACTTTGCACATTCAAAGCGACCTCAAAGAGCACTCTCAGGTCACTTGGACTGATGTTCTACATAAATATCTGTTCGACCGCATCATTTATGTGTGTTTGGGCAAAGTACTCATAACCATCTCCAAGACAAATAAAGCAAATGCTTTGCAGGATGTACAAAGTCAGACTGCTTTATAAGTCAAAAAACTTTGCTCAAGTCCAGCCTGTGCCATTTAACAGGACCGAAAAAAGAGCTGGAGTTGGATGGAAAGGAAGAGAGTGGTTTGATAAAGGAATCTTGGTTCTGACACTGCTGACCTTGGACTGGTCAAGTGAAAAACTCTTCAGGTTTCAATCCCCCGAATGTGGAAAAGGGGTGACGACAGCAACACCCTGAGTGTTCCCCTCGCAGGGATGCTTTGAAACTGTCAGGCGGGACTGCGGCCAGTGCGCAATTTTGGGAAGCAGCAGACTCAGCAGGGTCCCAGGCTGCCCAGACAGGACGGGTTGTTGGGGGGACTCAGGCTGTCCCGCCCCGAGTTCTGTGGGCAGCGGGGTGGGACGGAGCGGGGGCGGGGGCGGGGGCGCATCCCGGGGGCACCCCTCCTCCGGCTTCCTCCGACCCGCCCCGGGAGACCGGTTGCGGCCCGAGCGGGTCACTCACCGGGCCAGGAGCTCTAGGAAGATGACGTTACTGCAGCAGCCTGCGAACACCAGGCCCACCGCCAAGGCCGGGCGCATGGCCGGTGCAGGGCTTGGGGAGCGAGCGCGCAGAGGAAGCGCCCGCCTATAACGCTACCCCAGGAAGCCGGCCTCTTGCCTCGCCGCAGCGCAGCACATCGCACCGTCCCGAAGAGCCGCTCTCACTGGGGACCGCCGAGGTCTCCCCTTCCCCCGCGGCCAACACCGACGTTGCCACCAAGGAGCTGTAGTTCGCAGTCAGCCTCGGTCCCATTCATCCGAGGGGGCGTCCGAGCACCGGCAAGACTACATGCCCCAGGATGCCGTGCGCCTTTACGCCTGGCTGCGACGTTCCCGCTTCCGCCAGACAGCTCCTCCAGAGAGGACAGAGGGGCGAGGTGCCCGGCATGCCTCGCGTGATATGCGGCCGCGGGGCTTGCTGGGAAGTGAAGTCCCAACGCTGTCAGTGTTTCTTGCGAGACCGCCCAAAGCTCAGAAAGTAACTCGGTCGCCAGGGTCACAGCAAACTTGCCAGCGGGGGCGGCACTAGAACTACAAAGCTGTAACTGTTCGTTGGAAGTGTTCTAGCATCTGAACCAACTCTGCTTCCTGAACGAAGTGAAAGTAGAAACTCATCTGAACTTACCCGTCTACCTCTAGTAATAGTGGGACGGACTCACAGGTTCTGAGGTTGAATCTTAGGCAAATTCTCTGAGCCTCAATCTCACCGTAGGTGAAGAGGGGAACAAGAATGCCTATCTCACCTGGTGGTTGTGAGAATTAAAAGATATGGTCTCTGAAAAGCCTAACATACTAAGTGTATTGCTTTTATAGTCTCATTCTGGATGAGGCACCCAGCACACTAATTGACCCTGTTAGCTACTCTAGGGTAAGGACTCTTTCTTTCTTTTCTTCTCTCTCTAGGAACAAACCTACCTCCTCCCTTCCTTCCTTTTTTTTAATTTTAATTTTTCTCACCCAAGGCTCTCAAGAGATCCTGAGAACATGTGACCAGGACTTTAATTCATTGTTGTAATGCGCCAGCACTGTGCAGACTCAAGACAGACGCTCATTAAATACTGAATTTCACAGGCAGTAGGCATTTTATTCATGTTAGTTTTTTTTTCCTACTCACCTTTTTAAGGCAGCAGTTCTCAAATTCTACAATGCATTAGAATTAGAACCTGGAGTGCTTGCTAAAAGTACGGGTTTCTAGAACCCATACACAGGGATTTTGACTTGGTAGGTCTAAAGTGAGGCCCAGTAATCAGCACTTGATAGAGTACCTCGTGATTCCAATGTGGTCTCCCAGCCACGGATTGGGAAAAAGCATTCCGAACTATGTTGCAGATCTCAAGAAAGACTTCAGAGTGTTCACGTCTCACAGGAAATAGCAAAAACAATATAGCATTCCAAAATCCTACTTAGCTTTGTACCACGTACTTTGCTATTGCCGTGGGATTCAATTACAACTTAAATATTTGATGTGGTAAAATACTGAGCAGTAATGCTAACCTAACCTTTTGTAGTAGACACCGGGAAGCAGAAATGAAGTGTAAACACGTTTCCATCAAAAATGAGTCTTGGTGGGTGGACAAACCTATTTTACAAATAAAGAGCAGTGCAGCACTAGCTTATGTACATAATATGTGCTTAACAAACATTTGTTGATTGAGTAGTTAAGGGTCACATTGAATGACTCAGACTGTAACTGCTATGAGAATTCCACTGGAAGAAGAGGGAAGTGTGCCTTTTTTTTCACCATTAAAGATCTGATTGCTGATATGGGCAGTTTTGCCGGTAGAAGTGCCTGGACATCGGCAGTTTTCAAAGCTCCCATGTGATTTGATTGTGCAGTTAAGTTTGAGAACCACTGAGGTAAAGGAAGGGAGTATAAAGAGCTAGGATTAGAAATAATATCAATAGATCACCTTTAAGGCTGCACCTCAGCCTAATTAAATCAGAATTGCTGGGGGTAGGACTTGGCTATGAGTCATCTTTAAAGTTCTTCAAGTGATTCCAATGTACAGACATGATTGAGAGCCACTGCTTTACTTGAATTCTCAGTGGTTCTCAATCGTGGCAGCATAATAGAGTCACACAGGAGATATATATATATACACACACACACACACGTATATGTATCAGTTATATATACACACATGCATATGTACATATATGTTATATTTATATATATACACACATGCATATGTACATATATGTTATATTTACATATATATACACACATGTATATATATAAAACTGGTATATATACATGCATATAGTAGCACCAGTTCGACCTAAGACCAAATAAAGTAGACTATCTGGGAGTGAGGCTGAAGCAATATCTCCACCTCCACTGTAGATAATCCTGCCAAGAGGAAGGTTGATCTGGAGTTTCATCAGGATTTCATTAGAGGTGACTTCTCATCACACAGACCTTCATTTTCCATATACGCCATGAATTTGGAAGCCCTTAAAGGATGTTCTAAACATTTCTCATTACATCTCAGATAAAAACCAAAGCATGTCTAGGTGATTGAACAAGAAAAAAATGACCTGAGTACTGTAATACCTTCACAAGTTCTGTATCTTCCTTCCTTCCTCCACATTTCTGTCTTGACCTACTGCAGAGTATTAATTTAATGCACATGTTAATCACCTGGGGATCTTGTTAAAATGCAGAGTCTGATTTAGTAGGCCTGCAGCGTGGCCTGAGATTCTGCATTTCTAACAGGCTCCCAGATGATGGTGGGGCTACTCATCTGTTGACCACACTTGGAGCGCAGAACCCTGTTAACTCTGAAGACCTCTCTATCCTCCCCTCTCATTCACTTAGAGAACTCTCGCTAGCAAACCTGCCCTCAGACCACAATCATACTCAAAGAAACAAACTTATCTTTCTTCCTTCCTCACTTTAAATCTTTAAATGAGATCTTTAAAGAGTAATCTATACTCGTAGTCTCTCTACTTTTTTTTTGAGATGGAGTCTTGCTCTATCACCAGGCTGGAGTGCAGTGGCCAATCTCGGCTCACTGCAACCTCCGTCCCTGGATTCAAGTAATTCTTCCGCCTCAGCCTCCCAAGTAGCTGGGACCACAGGTGTGTGCCACCATGCCTGGCTAATTTTTGTATTTTTAGTAGAGACGGGGTTTCACTACTAAAAATACAGGATGGTCTTGATCTCTTGACCTCATGATCTGCCCACCTCAGCCTCCCAAAGTGCTTACACTTTGGATTACAGGCATGAGCACCCACGCCCGGCCTTTAGTCTCTACTTTTTAAACCTCCAATCAGCTTCTTACACTGCTCTGATCAATGCCAGAGTACTAAAAGCAGCCTTGTTTAGAGCCCTAAAGACTTCTTAATTGTCAAAACCATATACCACAGTCTCACCTTACTTGATCTGGCAGTGGCTTTTTACAATGAAAACCGAATATTTCTTGACATTCTCTTGTTCCTCTAAGACATGAGCCTCCTGTTTCTGTTTTGACTTCTCTGACTTACCCTTTCCAGTTTCCTTAATGGTCTCTCCTCCTCTGACCACTGGGTTCTCCTTTCAGAGAGATTCCATCATTGATTCTCCTTCCATCATTGAATCCCTCTTTTTATTGCCCCGAAACATTCTCTTGAGGATTTCACCTCTGAAACTTCCACTGTTGCCATATGGAACAGTGATCCTGCATGTGTGTCTATGTACAACCCCGTCTCCCTTGTGTCCTTTAAGTTTCCAGTGTCTTTGGAATCCTCACTAATATTTCCCTGTAAACTCTTCGCCATCAGGGCATGCACATTTCATTATCTGCCCTCCCTAAAAGGCCTTTATTTCTATTAAGAACATTGGACTCTACCTCTTCTCTTTAGGAAAAACCCCGAAAGATTTTGGTCTTCCTCTTTTTCCCACTGGACATTTATTTGCTCTTTATATCCTGTGAGTTCCACCTCACAAGTATCTCTAGATTCCAGCCTTTCTTTTCCATTCCCATTGACATCCACTTCTCCTCCTGTAAAGTCCTCCTCACATCTTGGTACTTTCAGCCTCAGTGTTCTTCAACCCATCCTCCACGCTGATTCCAAAAACAAACCCAAAATCTTCACGTCCCGTTGCTATTCTGAGATGTGTGTTCCAATTGTGTAGCACAACATGACAAACCACCCCAAACTCTAGTGATTCACAGCAAAACAAACAAACAAAAAAGCCCACTGTATTTCTCTCAGGTTCTGTGCATTGGCCGTGCTCAGCACACAGCTGCTCTGTTCTCTGTTGGGTCCTCATGCAGTTGCAGTCAGATGTGGGCTGGGGCTGGAGTTCTCTGAAGGGTTGATGCCCAAGATGGCAGGAGCAGGCCTCTTCACATAGTCTCTGTGTTTTGCTGTGTGTATTTGTTTCCCCTAGAACAAGCATTCCAAGATATTAAGGCAGGAGCCATGGCGGCCCCTGAAGTCACCACAGTGCCACTTGTACCATACTTTATTGATTCCAAAGGACCAAGCCTGATTCACTGTGGGAGAAAACTAACAAAGACATCTGTTGTGTCTGTGTGGGAGGGGCGTCTTTGAAGTCTACCTATACAATGTTCCTTGATTCCTTGTGTAAAATTCACACTTAGTAGAAAGCATATAAACATCACAATCCAGCCTCAGTTTACCTCTTTGTTTTTATCTTGTGTCATTCTCCCATTTATGTGGGCTCCACCCACATAAACTCACTCTCTTCTCTGAGTTTACAGTAACTTTCAAAATTCCTATCTGTGCATATGCTGTTCTGTCTGCTTGGAATATCCTTTTCTCTTTAGCCAACTCCTGTTCGTTCTTTTATGGTGAACAGAGAGGACAGTAGAGTGAGTAGATACCTCTATGTTGTGCAGGAGTAAGGTGCTGTGGTAAGATGTCACTTTTCTGTGTGTAGCTTTTCTTTTTTGTGGGTGATGGGAGTTTTGTTCTTGTTGCCCAGGCTGGAGTGCAACGGCGTGATCACAGCTCACTTCAACCTCTGACTCCCAGTTCAAGCAATTCCCCTTCCTGAGTAGCTGAAATTACAGGTCCCCGCCACCACGCCTGGCTAATTTTATTTGATTTTTTGTATTTTTAGTAGAGACAGGGTTTTAGCATGTTGGCCAGCCTGGTTTCGAACTCCTGACCTCAGGTGATTGACCTGCCTCAGCCTCCCAAAGTGCTGGGATTACAGATGTGAGCCAGCACACCCATCAGCTTTTCAATGAACCATTTGTGGCTCCTTTCTTTATACCTCTAGCACTCTGCCACGCCCCCACTAATCCATTAATCATGTTGCACTGCAGTTATCTGTTTTCATGTTGGTCTCCCACTCTAGACTAAGCCTTTTATGAACAGGATCCACAAATAACTAATTTATCTCCAGATTCTCAGCATCTTACACATGGTGACTGGTACATAATATGTGCATATACTTTCTATTCAATGAATGAATGAATCAGCTTGATGTAGTCAAATAATTCACACCTCATGAATATATGATATTTTTAACTTGACTAATTTAAAAAATGTAAACAGCAAAAATGTCCTGCTCAGTGAATTTGCATAAGCAGTGGTGTATAAGCAACACTCAGGTTAGGAAATAAATGAGTACCAGCATTCCAGCAGCTCTTGTGCCCCATTCCAATCACTACCCCACTCCAAGGGCAAGCCCTATTCTGACTTTCTAGCCCCAAAGGTAAGTTTTGTCTGCTTTTGCACTTTCCACAAATGGAATCATGCAGTATATTTCTTTTGTTTCTGCTCAACATGATGTTGTCAATTCAGCTTTTTGTTGCATGTATTTGTAGCTCATTTATTCCTATTGCTAAGTAACATTTCCTTGTATGAATATTCCATGATTTATTTGTTCTCTGGTGAGGGACTATTTGGCTATTATCAATAGTGCTACTATGAAATACCTTGGACATATCTGTTGTACATTTCTGTTGGACATCGGTGTATCAATCAAGGTCCAGTCAGGATACAGAAATTATATAATATTTGAACAAAGAAAATTTAAAGAAATATTAATGAATAGTATTAACTAGAAAAGTAACTACTCTAAAGGATTAGGATTAAAAGAACTCCCCAAATTACAGGAATGGCAGATACAAGGAGTAGCCACTACGTAAGACCGAGTCAGACTACCCAAGTAAAGAACAAATTTGGAAAAGGGCCTTCTCCCGTCCTCCCCAGTGGAGATTCAGATCTCATTGAAGGGGGAAGGGCTGTAGTCCTCTGGCTAGCAGAGAAGTTCAGTGAGGTGCTGATGAAATTCACTAAAGGTCACTCTCTTGGGTTCAGGTGGGGCACTGGCCAGCTCATTGAGAAGCTGCTGGTGGAAGTTTTGTACTTTCTAGGAAGCTGGGTGGGTCTCTGGCAGAATTTTCTGGATCCACCTGTAAGAGTACTGCTGAAGTCACCAGGGTGAATGCCCCAGGGTATCCTACAAGCTGGCTGAGTGCTGCATGAACAACATGGAGGAAAGCACACCAGAACCAGGAGGAAAAGCCACCTCCTCCCTCAGTGTCCCTGCAGCCCCTTCTGTGACAAAGCTCCACACTGTGCCCCCTGTCAGAGGAGAAACACCCACAGGATCCCAAACAGGTCCATGAAGGGTGGATTTGAAGTGGAGAGGCCATAAATTGACAACTAGAACATTCAGGAGTTTTTTTTAGGGGTCAAGTCAACTTCAACATTTTGTTTCATCATAAAACCAAAGTTATAAGTATAGTTATGACTTCATCTCACAGACCTTTTTTATCTTCTTTTATTACCCTCAGTTCTGAATTCTAACATTTTTGAATGAATAGCAACTTCTTAGCAGCTGGGCTCAACATGTTAAACCTCTTCACAGTCCTCTTACCTTGGAAGGATCTATTGCTTAGATCTATTGCTTAGATAGAAGGATCTATTGATTTTGGAATGTTCATCATCTTTGACCTAGTGTTGTCAGTGGGAAAAGCTGTCAAGCTTGTTCCAAGAGCCATTTTTGTTTCTAGTTGTAGACACTCATATATTTTGAATCATTTGTAAAATTCACATAAACAAGTTGTTGACAAAAAAATTAAATAATATAACTCTGGTGGCATACTGCCTAAGTCTCAAATTGCCAATCCTTCAGATACCTGTTTTCCATATCTATCCATATGAAGATGATTGTCTCATCTTTGCATTACATAAATCTTGAGACATTTAGAGCTGTGCATGGGAAAGGAACACTGTAAATATACTTAAGGTATTAATTATAGGGTCAAAATATTCTTGTTTGTTTCATGGGTCAGATTCAAGCAATGCCCTGGTATATTTATAGATTTATGAACTCTAACATTTCCAAGGGCATTACTTGAAGACATATTTTTTCAGATTACTGTAATTTCAGAGCATGACAGTAGGAATGTAGGTTTGGCTAGGAAGAAAACCTTCTTGACCAGAATATTAGTAGTCCGAGGACAAGGGCTTTGTCTTACCAGCCACAGTAACCTCCACATCCAGATGACATCTGGCTTATAGTAGGTGCTCAGTAACAGTTGGAGGAAGGGAAGGAAGGAAACAAGGAAGAAAGGAAAGAGAGAAAGAAAGAAAAAGGAAGGAAGGGAGGAAAAAAGAAAGCAAGGAAGAAAGAGGGGGAAGGAAGGAAGAGGACCTTTCCGAAAACCAGCTACTTTTTAAGGGACTCATAAACAAAACAGATAAGGGTTTGAAAATGGTACCTGCTGTAAGAGAAACCAAGTATGAATGATTACCTGAAGAAAATTTACAAGGAACTCAACCCAGTGAGGAAAAACAACATTAAAAAGTGGGCAAAAGACATAAACATTTTTCAAAAGATGACATGCCAGCAGCCAATAAGTGTGTGAGAAAAACACTTGGCATCACCAGTCACACCACTACACCAGTCAGAATGATTACTATTGAAACTTCAACAAACAACAGATGTTGGTGAGGATACAGAGAAAAGGGAATGCTCACACACTGTTGGTGGGATTGCAAGTTAGTACAACCTCTTTTGAAAATAGTATAGAGATTTCTCAAAGTAATTCCACTACTGGGTATCTACCCCAAAGAAAAGAAATAATTATTTCAAAAAGATACCTATGCTGGTATGCTTATTGCAGCCCTAACACAATAGTCAAGACATGGAATCAACCTAAGTATCCATCAACAGATGATTGGACAATGAAAACATGGTATAGTGGAATACTACTCAGCCATAAAAAAGAATGTCTTTTGGAGTGACATGGATGGAACTTGAAGCCATTGCTTTAATGAAATAACTCAGAAGGAAAGTCAAATACTGAATGTTCTCACTTATCAGTAGGAACTAAATAATGTGTACACATGGACACAGAGAGTGGAGTAATAGACACTGAGACTGGAAAGGGAGAGAGGGTAGGAAGAGGGTGAGGGATGGGAAGTGTCTGATGGGTACCATGTACACTCTTTATGTGATGGGTACCCTAGAAGTCCAGACTTCAACACTATGCATTATAACCATATGACAAAACTGCAATCATAGCCCCTCAATCCATAAAAATGAAACCATTTAATTAAACAAGAAAAAATAGTAATTCCCCAAAGAAATAAACTCAGTGCCCATGACTGTGGATGAGCTTCCAAACAGCAGGAACCAGGGCTCGTTCGTTTGTCTACGTGCCTTACCATTTTCCCCTTCATTTTTGCTGAAAAGATGTTTGTTAAATTATATTATTGAACAGAGGTAGCAAATCTAACTGAGGAAAAGAGACTGTTTATACCAGTTTTAGAAAAAGAATCATGGCCAAGAATCAAGTTTTCTTGGTTCTTTACCCATGTCAAATGTGACAAGTCTCCAAGTTTTTTTTTTCTTTTTTTTTACTGTGCCTCTATCCCCTGCCTTGTATAACATCTTTTTTTTTTTTTTTTGAGGCGGAGTCTCGCTCTGTCACCCAGGCTGCAGTGCAGTGACTTCATCTCGGCTCCCTGCAACCTCCGCCTCCCGGATTCAAGTGGTTCTCCCATCTCAGCCTCTTGAGTAGCTGGGACTGCAGGCGGACACCACCATGCCCGGCTAATGTTTGTATTTTTAGTAAAGGTGGGGTTTCACCATGTTGGCCAGGATGGTCTTGATCTCCTGACCTCATGGTCCACCTGCCTCGGCCTCTCAAAGTCCTGGGATTACAGGCATGAGCCACCGCGCCCTGCCAACTGATAATATCTTAGGGGAAAAAATACCAAACCTATGGGATCATGTAGTTTTCCTACCCTGACTGCCACCTTTCTCCTCTGATTCAGGCATTAGGCGCTGGTGAAGATGTAATGAAACCACGTACCCAGCATGTGCTTTGATCTGCCATTCTAGGAAGAGAATGCAGCACGTCTCAGTTTCTGACAGTTTCAGTTTATAAAGGGACCCCATATGTAGCTCATCTACCCCCTACATTAATCGTATGAAGCAGGTCGGCATTATTAGTCCTAGGAGAAATATGATGAAATATGTTTTCCAAGGCTCACTTGTGTGAATGTGTAGGCCGGGCAAGTAAGGTAAAGTGGGTAAAACTGATTTCTAAGGTCAGTGTGTGAAACTGGCCATAAATCATAGGAATTTTGTTGGGGAATTAAAAAGTGTAAACTCCAAATACATTCAAATTTACATTTTCAACATTATTTTTCACTGTGATAACATACACATAACATAACCATTGTAACCACCTTAACTGTTTTAGAGTGTAAAGTTCTGTGGTATTAAACAAATTCATACTGCTGTGCTGCCGTTCCCACCATCCAGCTCCTGAACTCTTCATCTTTCAAAACCGAAACTCTACACCCGTTCTATAATAACTCCCCATTCCTGCCTCCTGCCAACCCTTGGAAACTTCCATTCTACTTTCTGCGTCTGTGAGTCTGACTCCTCTAGGTATTTGATATAAGTGAAATTATACAGTATCTGTCCTTCAGTGACTTATTTCATTTAGCATAATGTCCTCAAGATTCATCCATGTGATAGCATGTGTCAGAATCTCCTTCCTTTTTAAGACTAAATAGTTTTCCACTCCATGCATATCACACATTTTGTCTAACCATGCATCCAGCCACAGACCCTTAGGTTGCTTCCACCTTTTAGCTTTTGTGAATAATGCTGCTATGAATACAGGGATACAAATATCTCTTTGAAACTCTTTCAGGTATTTTGGGGATATACCTGGAAGTGAAATTCCTGGATCTTATGATAGTCCTACATTTAATGTTTTGAGGAAGCTCCATACTGTTTTCCACAGTGGCTACACCATTTTATATTTCTACCAACACTGCACAGGGGTCCAGTTTCTCCACATCCTTGCCAGTACTCGCTACATTCTGTCTTTCGTATGATGGCCATTCTAGTGAGTGCAAGGTGGTATCTCATTCTGGTTTCGATTTGCATTTTCCTAATGATTAGTGATGTTGAGCACCTTTCCATGTGTGTATTGCTCATCTGTATATCTTTTTCGGAGAAATGTCTATTTAAGTCATTCAAATTCACATTGTTAAGGCACGGCATATACCAATCTTTAAGCCAGATTTCTTCTGTAGGCTGCTGGCTTATGATCCCTGATCATGTCCTAAGTGACAGAGCCAGGAAAAGGATGAACCAGCTCTTTAACACCCTCATTTGACGCCAGCTCCATCTCTCTACCAGCGGACCCTGACATATTACCCTTGGGATTGGTGACACTTTTAATTTGTAATATGTATAAACAGTACAAAAATCAAAAGGCGTAGAGGATACTAGTGTAAAATAATTTTCCTTTCCTTTCCCGAGCCCCAATAACCCACTGTTCCCACTTTGAGGCAACCATTGTCACCAGTGTTTTGTATATTCTTCCATTTTCTACAAAATATGTAGTTTTTTCACTCTCATGCTGTATTTTTCCTTAAAAAATAGGTCTTGGAGAATATTCATAATAGTACTGTGTTGTTCTTTTTCATGACTGTATAATATTCCATTTATGGATATACCATCTTTTATTGAACTGGTTCCCTGTTGTTAGATCTTTAGGTTGGTTCCCATCTTTGGCTCTAACGGACAGCCCTGCACTGAATATCAATGGTATGTATTTTTGAGTAAACTAGATAGATGGACAACTGGCCCTTGCTTGGCTATGAGACTTAGGTTAACGGACTTGCTTTAGATCCCTAACTGTAGCATCGACAGTACAAGCTTTCAAAGAACTCCTGTAGCCAAGGATTCTTCTTTCCAAATCTTCTCCCTAAAACCAGATGGTTTAAAAAAATTCAAACCCCAAATATAAATAACACCAAAGCAGATATTTTGTTTAATACTTAAGTATAATATAAAATATTGTTATAGTATAAGTTATATATTGTCTGACAAGTGCTGCCTACAGTAATTCCTTACCAATCCAGTATCACGAGGACATAACTCATTCCAACTAACTAAGAACTTGCAGGTAACATTGATTTTAGAACTGAGTATTTTTGTACTGGAATAATTTTGAATGGAAATCTTCATGCAATCCCCTGCTTTATCAAATATGATACATGAATGTTGGCTATCCTTGTTTGTGTACTCAACGCCATGGTTTTGAGCATCCCCTATTGCAATGTGCTGATTCTTGCTGAGCCTTTGTGTGAACCATGGTCTAAGAGCCCTGATACTAAATGGCCCCATTTTCTCCAGGAAGTCTTCTGAGGCCTAAGACTGATCAATGCTCCTCCAGTGCCCCCTAGTGTCCTGTACTCCCCCGTGTCCTCTTAACACATTGTATTGAAATCATGTCTTACCTGTCTGCCCCCTCCACACCCTTGTGTATGCCTCTGTGAAGGCAAGAATATGTTCTTTTTTTTTTTTTTTTTGAGACGGAGTTTCGCTCTTGTTGCCCAGGCTGGAGTGCAATGGCGCGATCTCGGCTCACCGCAACCTCCGCCTCCTGGGCTCAGGCAATTCTCCTGCCTCAGCCTCCTGAGTAGCTGGGATTACAGGCACATGCCACCATGCCCAGCTAATTTTTTGTAATTTTAGTAGAGACGGGGTTTCACCATGTTGACCAGGATGGTCTCGATCTCTTGACCTCTTGATCCACCCGCCTCGGCCTCCCAAAGTGCTGGGATTACAAGCGTGAGCCACCGCGCCCGGCCGGCAAGAATATGTTCTTGTCACTTCTGTGTACCCAGCTCCTAAGGATAGTGCCTAGCCTACAATACTTACCCATAAATACGTGTTGAGTGGATGAATGAATAGTTAAAGAAACAAAGGAGTGAATAGATTCCTATATTCTTTCTTTGAGTTCTTCTCTCTGCTTTTTAAAGCTTTTATTTTCGTCTTCTTTCACACTGTTGCTCTTTTTACATTCAACATGTTGCCCTTGGCCACTGTGCCCTCTAACTCTCTGCAGCTTGAGAAACTCAGCTGCGCCTGTAAAATGAGTAGAGATTAAAAATGAGTAGGGATCGGAGGCCTCTCCATGATTCAAGTTTATAGCTTCAGTGCATAATCTTTCTGACAGGTGTTTTGGGAATTCAAAGACATGTTTTGTTTTCCTCCCGGCTCTGGTGTTCCAAATTGAGTTGTCAGTCAGCTGATTGCTAGGTTAAAAAGTTACTGCTGTTTTGTAAGTCTCAAAAAATTAGTGAAGAGTCTAGTTATGTGGCCAACACAACACTAGGAAGCATGAGATTATCCATCACAGTGCTTGCACATGGTAAGAGATTAATATGTAATTATTGATAGGCAAAAGAAAAGCTCAGAGCATGTTCCCATCGCCCTCAGTAATATCTGACGTATGGAGGAATTACACAATGCCAGGCATTGTATTCAAGTTATCTCATTTAGTCTTCATAGAAATCTAAAGAGATGGGCACTATTACAATATTCATTTCATAGATGAGGAAATTGAGGCTTAGAGAGATTAAGAGCCTTTCCAAGGCGCTATGAAGTGGGGAGTTTGGCTAACACCCAGATCTGATTCTCAAAACCATAGTCCTAACTCTAACTACTCTACTCCATTGATCCTAGAGGCTTTCAATTTCATCAGAGGCAAGATAAACACAGATGAAACTACTGAGACTTCTCAAAATACTCCAGCTTGTGACCGGGCCCCTGATAACCTTTCTCCTACTCATCTGCCCACTCTTGCCTGTATAAATTGCCCCCCAGTCATGCTGAGCCCTTTGCAGCATGCTGAGCTCATTCCTGCCACAGTGCTTCTGCCCTGGCCATTCTTTCAGCCTGGAACACTCTCCCTCCAGGTGTATCCATGGCTCTCTCTTTCCTTTCATCTAGTTTTCACTTACATGTGACTTTCTGACAGAGATCTCTGTTGACAACCTTATCTAAAATAGCATCCCCTGACACTCCGTTTGAACTTACTCTGCTTTATTTTCTTCGTTTTACCATGACTCAACAGGATATTCGTTATCTTTCTCTATTTTGGTTTTTACTGCCTGTCTCTTTCACTCAGTCGTAAACTCTGGGAAGCCAGAGACTTTGTGTGAAGCTCCAGCAGCTAGAACCGTGCCTGGCCCACAGTAGCACTCAATACCTACTTGTCCAATGAACAAACGCCTTTACTCCATGTCAGTGTTCTTTAAGATAATTGACATATATTGAACAGCAATCCTATGCCTGATATTTTACCAGATGTTTTTCATTATAATGTCTCGTATATTACTTTGCCACAGCCCTATGGGAGAGCTGTATTATTTTATTTTCATTTTACAGACACAGATAAAGAAATCGAGTGCAGAGAGGTTAAAGAACAGCCTCCAGGCAGCTGGCAGCTGAGCAGGATCTAACATGGAGTCCACAGAGTCTGACGTGGAGTCCATGCTCTTTGCCACTGTGAGTTATTCCCGGGAGTTCATTCTTCCAGGCTTATTTTTCTTGCAGTGCTGAAGTCTACATCTGCAAAGCTTTTAGCAGCAAGTAGTTTCCCTTCCATTTTGCCCTCATGGTATTTCAACAAGTTCTAACAGGACAGAGAAGAAAACTGAATTATGGGCCTTTCAAGTTCCTGTCTAATGTCCACAAGCCATAACATCACAAACGTCAGGACACAGGAAGACTGCTTGTCCAGAATAAGATTTCATCCTGGATTCTTCAGATCTCTTTACTTTTCAGCCGTGACAGATGGCTCATGTGAGTGGTAATGAGGAGTGGTTGGAGGAAACCCTAAGTAAAGAAGGTTTTATGTTCCTGCCCACCCCACTGACATACGGAAAACCTGTTTCCTGGGAAGAATGTCTTCCAAAGTTTCTGATGATGAGGCAACAGGTTTTGTTCAAGTGCAGTTTGTTTGTTTGTTTTAGAGGAGGCAGGGACAGGCAAAGAACACGAAACCTCAGTCTGTAGCAATTGGTTAACCCTTCAAGTTTCTTACAGTCTAACCTGATCCCAAATGGCGGAATCCCAAACAGTCACTCTACTGCCCAAGTTGGAGTCAAGCGGTGCGATCTCAGCTCACTGCATTCTCTGCCTCCCAGTTTCAATCCATTCTCCAGCCTCTGCCTCCCAAGCATCTGAGATTACAGGTGCCCACCACCATGCTTGGCTAATTTTTGTATTTTTGTAGAGACGGGGGTTTCGCTGTGTTGGCCAGGCTGGTCTCAAACTCCTGACCTCAAGTAATCCACTTGCCTCAGCCTCCCAAAGTGCTGGGATTGTGCCACTGCACCCGGCCCAAGTGCAGTGTTTGCAGCCTGCTTTCCTTATACGGCTGTGATTGTTGGAGGTTACATCATGTCGTCTGAAGGCAGAGAGTCAGTCTCTGATCCCCTTCGGTAGAATAATCCTACTCAGAACGTGGAACCTGGAAAGGCACTTGGACAAACCCACCTCATTCACTTTTGCTTGTTCTTGCAGGTGAGGGTGAAAGAAGGTGGTTCTTTCATGTAAAATGAAAACAACTCAGGATTAATATCAACGCCATTTCCCATGAGGCACCAATATGGCGGTCTGGGTTTTGTTAGAAATAAAAGCTTTGGTGTTTCTTTATTAACAAACCATTTGTTGTTGTTGTAGGGTCATGCCCTAAACACCCATAATTTTAGGGTATTTATGAAACAGCAATAGGGGTGCTGCCGAGGAGGGTGGGAAGAGAAAGTTAAAAGGAGGAAGTTGGAGTCATCAAGCCTATATTGGTGAGTTAGAGGGGAAGCGGCATGCCCACTCCAAAGTGCTAAGCTTTTAGGAGGCAGCCAGGAGAACTTCAGGGAACTAACTTTTATCCTGCAATTGCTCTGCTGTAGGCAACATAGTGGCCCTTACACAGATCCCCAAAGCAGGTGTCATTATCCACAACTCAGTTTTCAAAAAAATGAAAGAGAAGCTCAGAGAGGTTGATAGATAGTTAACCCAAGGTCTCACACGTAAGATACACTTTTCCGTTTAAAAGTCTTGATGAATCTCTTATATCTATACAGAAAAGGAAAATCCAAACTTGTGTCCAAGGCCCTTCACTCCCTAACTTCCCATCCTCATTTCACAACCCTCCACCTCTTGCATGTGGACATCCCTGAGCGTAGCCATGTGGTCCTGCGCTGGTGATTTGCACCTGTTCTTGTCTCTACCTCCAATGCCCTCCCTGTAGGGCCACCTGACAAATGTCAACTCAGTTTTTCAAATTCTTCCCAGGTGTGGCTTCCTCCTCCAGGAAGTCTTCCAAGCTCATCTTGAATCGGGGCTCCCTCTTATGAGCTTTGATAGCACCCTATGCTCTGTGTATCCTCCGTGATGCTGCAATTCACTACAAATCCAAATCTGATGGTCATTTCTAGACTCACACTCTTCAGTGGTTTCCCACAGAGAATCCAAGGCCAAATTCTGAGTGGAAGTGCAGCATCCAATACTCAACCCTCTTGATGTGACGTCTCTTCCCCAACCTTTTCTTCCAAATTGCATCGTCCAGTTTGGTAGCTGCCAGCCCCATCTGGCTACTTACATTTAAAATATTTGAAGTTAAAGAAAAGGCAATATTCAATTTTATAGTCAAATTAGCCACATGCTGTGAAATCAGCATTTTGTGGTACATCAGATCATAGGTAATGGCGCCAGCCACACCTTGGTTCAAGTCTCAGTTCCAACATTTACTAGCAGACCTTGGGCAAGTTTTTAGAATTCTCTAAACCAAACTCAAGTTCTTAGTCTGTAAAAAGGAAATAATACTACCTCTCTCCCTCAGAGACTCATGGTGAGAAACAAATAAGATTGTGTGATGTAAAATGCTTAGCCCAAGGCCTGGTGCATAATGAATGCTTTGAAACTGTTAGCCCTCCATACACCAAGCCCTGTGCTAAGAGGTGGAAATATAAATATATAATACATAGGACAGAGTCTTTTGCCTCAAGGAGCTCATAGATATAATAAAAGAAAGAGATGGCTTCCCTATAGAGATTTTCATGTCCAATTTGGGACTATAATATAGCCTGAACCCTTCCACCCACCGCCCCCTGCCCATCCCCACTCCTTTTCAAACTTCTACGTCTGTCCTGTCTGGTCTCAGTTCGGCAAATTGCTGAGCCTTGTGTTTGGTGGAATGGCCCTTGATATGGTTTGAATGTTTGTCCTCCGCAGACCTCATGTGGAAATGTAACTCCCAGCGTTGGCCGTGGGACCTGGTGGGAGGTGTTTGAGTCATGAAGCCTGACCCCGCATGAATAACTTGGTGGTGTTCTTAAGATAATGAGTGAGTTCTTGCTCTGAGTTCATGTGTGATCTTGTTGATTAAAAGAGTGTAGTGCCTCCCCGTCTCTTGTTGCTGCTTTCATTATGTGTATGCCTGCTCTGCCATCACCTTCCACCATGGGTAAAAATTCCCTGGGCCTCACCAGAATCCAGACAGATACCAGCACCATGCTTCTTGTACAGCCTACAGAGCCATGAGCCAATTAAACCTCTTTTCTTTCTTTCTCTTTCTTTCTTTCTTTTTTTCTTTCTTTTTCTCTTTCTTTCTTTCAGACAGAGTCTCGCTTTGCCACCCAGGCTAGAGTGCAGTGGTATGATCTCAGCTCACTGCAACCTCTGCCTCCTGGGTTCAAGCAATTCTCATGCCTCAGCCTCCCCAGTAGCTGGACTTACAGAGATATGCCAACACGCCCAGCTAATGTTTCACATTTTTAGTAGAGACAGGGTTTCAACATGTTGGCCAGGCTGGTCTCAAACTCCTGACTTCAAGTGATCTGCCCACATCAGCCTCCCAAACTGCTGGGATTACAAGCGTGAGCCACCATGCCCGGCCGTAAAGCCCTCTTCTCTTATGCATTCCTTTATAGCCACGCAAGAATGGACTAACACAGTCTTCATTATTGCCACTGTCCCATTGTCATCCATCTCTGGTGGGTAATATCTCTGCTCGGTTAAAGGTGGTTTGTGCTCTACCTGGAGGTTATCACTTCAAGGCCACCTGATTCCATGGGTTCGAATAGAAAGATGCAGCTAGTGTGCAATGTCCTTTGCCTTTTATCTGCCTCACTGACCTGAGATGCCATGATTCATCTGCAGTAGCGTCTTCCATTCCACCACATCATCAGAAAGATCTCTGCTTACTTACTGGCATTCAGTGGGAGCCTTAGTGACAACGCTGAGCTGATGGAAGGGTTGGTATACATCATGAATATGAATATAATTATTCAAATTATCCTGGTAGATGTTGAAGATAAAAGGAGATGTTTTATTTTGTGTTCATTAAGCACCAGAGGGTATTTCCCCCTGGCTGCTGACTCATTATGCCTCTTATGGTTAATGGGAGTTAAATTCCAGCATCACATCAAGGGGGATAAATGATCCCTCAAGTATTTGGAAACTCCTTCCTCCAAATTGCAGATCAAAGCTGGGTTAGGATCTTCTATGCTGTCTCACTAATGGATTAGACAAACTGCATTATTTGAATTTTTCTCTCCAAACGCTAACTTTCCTTAAGTAGAAATGATTACAGAAATTTCCTAAGCATGAGTGATTGTGTGGTCTACGGCAGCCAGCCACCATTACGGCTTTTGCCTCCAGGGGAGAAAAATTAACATCGCCTGTTATGTATCAGGAGCTCTGCTCATGCCCTCTCACTCACAGTGGACAAAAACCCCAATGAGACATCCTGTATGTGAGGAAGCTGAGGCCCAGAGTGGTTAAATTACCCACCTCAAATCATCCGACCGATGGGAGAGCCAAGCAACAACACAGGGCTTTCTGGCTTGGAAACATGAGAATCTACTGTTTGGGACCATCTTCCAAGTGTCTGTCAGATGCCTGCTCTAGAAGAATGTTATGTTCAAGGCTGGAGCAGGCATATGAGAAGAGCTCATAACGAAGTCGGAGCAGGCATATGAGAAGAGCTCATAACGAAGTCGCCGGAGAGGTGTGGCTGATTCATAAGAACCCATGCGAGCTATCTGCTGATGTGGTTTTCTCCTCTTCCATGCACCTGCTGATGAGAAAATGAATTAATTCTGGGTCACTGTGGGTGAGAGCTGGGTAAGTGCCCCCTTCTGTGACTTAGGAGTGAGAAGGAGCCTGTTGGAGGTGAGGGAATGTGGGCAGGAAAGAGCAAGTTGCTGGGTCGTGCCTTCAGCATCCTCCTGGAATCAGAGGCGTCACCTTGTCTGTCACCTTACAGTAGAGGAGGCTTCTAGTGACTTCTGGAAGGAAATAAATCCTAGAAAGCTCAGCCTCATGCAGGTTTTCATAGCATTTAAGATAAAATGTCTCTTCTGCCACATGACACCTGTTCTCTTGTTGTCACTGAAGATGGAGTAAAAAAGAATTCCTGTCTTCTTCATAGCATCTCTTCCTGTGACTGCTTCTGGGCCCTAAATAGAACACGGCCCAGCTTTGTATCTTCCACCCAGGACCCATTTTCTGGGTCTGGGTAATGCTCGTGTTGTTCTCCTTTGTGCTCTCTTCAGCTCAGCTCTGTCTGGGTGAAATGTGGGGCCCAAGAGGAAACGGAAATGGATCCACTAAGCAACACTTGGAGAAACAGCTGACTCTGCTGAGCCCCCACCTGGAAGGCTGCGCTCAGCTCTGAGCACCTAATTACCAGCCAGGTACAGACGAATGGGGTGAGCGTGAGGGGAAATGCAACAAGAATGATGGAGAAGGACAACTTGATTTATGAAGAAAGATTAAAAGAGCTGAATAGGTAGAGCTCAGTAAATGATGATCTGGAGGAACTCAGGGACCATCCACTTACAGCTGAAGGTTGTAAACAGTGAGCAGAGTAAGAATTATTTTGGTTAGCGCTAAGAAATATAACAAAGGGTAATGAAGAGAAATTTATAATAATAATGGACTGTAATGTTATACCTATTTCCAACCCAAGAAACCTTAAGACATTTTATGGCTAAGTATAATATACACCCTACAACGAGGCATACTGAGACTGTAATGTGGCTTGTAATTTAGCTGAAGCCTTTAAAAAAAAAAAGAAAAAATTTAGTGGGAGGGTAATGGGCACTTTGTGTGTAAAGCACAGGGCCCCAGCTTTGTTTTCCCTGCTGCCCACTCACAGGCATACTGTAGGTGGAGAATGGTGTTGCTTTGCATAAATAAGACCACTTTCAAAGTTTCCTGCTGCCATTTTCAGAGATGCACAGAATCCAAACTCCGTTTTATAGAAAAAAGTAGAAGGATCTTCACAGTCAGGGAAATATGGGTCTGAGAAAACGGTGGAAGGCTGCTGCAGTTTAATTCTTAACACTAGCTGGCTGTCTCCATCCATTCAGGCTGCTGTAACAAAATACCATGGACTGAGTGGCTTATAAACAAGAAACTTATTTCTTATGCTTCTGGAGGCTGGGAAGTCCAAGATCAAGGTGCGAGCAGATTGAGTTCATAGATAGATTCACAGATAGTTTCCTGCTGTGTCCCACGTGGCGGAAGGAGCATAATAGCTCCCTGGGGCCTGTTTTATAAGGCTGCTAATCTCATTCGTGAGGACCTAGCCCTTGTGACCTACTTACCTCCCAAAGACCTCACTTCCTAGTACCACTACCTTGGGAGTTAGATTTCCAACCTATGAATTTTGGAGACACACAAACATTCAGAATTAGAGCACTGATGGAGTAGGTGGGACTGAAGGCAGAACTACAACTTTTTTTTCCCCCTTGCTTCTGTCCAGACTCTGAAATGGTGTGGATTTGCCCACATCTTTCCTTTTTCTGGACCTCAGCATCCTCAGCCTGTGTTTGAAGAAGCAAACCTTTGCCCCTTTTCTGATTAGAATACTGAGGGATGGGAGAGACTTTGTGTTTTGCTGTTCTCTCTGCTTGGATGGCTTCCTCCTCAAATATCCACATCACCCACTTCCTCATTTCATTCAGATTCTGCTCAAATGAACTCATTAGAGAGTCTGTACCAGGTTATCCTGCCTAAAATAGCAGGACTCTCCCACTTCATCACTCTCCAGCAACTTACTCCTCTTTATTTTTTTGAAGCATACTTATGTCAACCTAAATAACAGAGAGGTTTTCTAAAAGAAAAGGTATTTATTTGGAAATAGAACATTGCAGTGGTAAAATGTGTGTCTTAGTAAACTATGTGTGTATTCACGGAGGTAAAGGAAGACATAAGTTTTTAAAGGAAAAATGAGGAGGATTACATAATTGTTTTGAAATAATTCTCCTTGGTTACACAGATTAGTAACAAGACTAACACCAGCCCAAGGTTATACAAGCAGATGCTGGGCAGATGTCCTCGCAAAAGTATTTTTTTGTGTAAGGTTGTGATGACCTTTGGGCAAGGTTGTGGATTTTGCAGTTGTATTAGTCTATTTTCACTCTGGTAATAAAGACATACCTGAGACTAGGTAATTTATAAAGAAAAGATTGTTGTTGTGGTTTGAGAAGGAGTTTTTGCTCTTGTTGCCCAGGCTAGAGTGCAATGGCGGGGTCTCAGCTCACTGCAACCTCTGTCTCCTGGGTTCAAGTGATTCTCCTGCCTCAGCCTTCCCAGTAGCTAGGATTACAGGTGCCCAGCACCACTCCCAGCTAATTTTTTGTATTTTTAGTAGAGACAGGGTTGCACCATGTTGGTCAGGCTGGTCTTGAACTCCTGACCTCAGGTGATTCACCCGCCTCAGCCTCCCAAAGTGCTGGGATCACAGGTGTGAGCCACCATGCCTGGCTGAAAAGAGGTTTAATGGACTCACAGTTCCACATGGCTGGATGGCCTCACAATCATGGTAAAAGACAAAGGAGGGGAAAAGTCACGTCTCATATGGCAGCAGGCAAGAGGGTTTGTGTAGGGGAACTCCCCTTTATAAAACCACCTGATCTCATGAGACTTATTCTCTATCATGAGAATAACATGGGAAAGATCTGCCCATGTGGTTCAATTACCTCCCACCAGGTCCCTCCCATGACATGTGGGAATTATGGGAGCTACAATTCAAGATGAGATTTGGGTGGGGAACAGCCAAACCATATCAGCAGCCTTTTGTAATAGTTTCTGTTTTCATGAATGCCAGTGTGATGCCTCTCTTCATGGCCTTCCTCAGCTCTATTTGTCACTTTTTTCTTTCTTTTTTTTTTTTTTTTTTTTTTTTTGAGACGGAGTTTCGCTCTCGTTACCCAGGCTGGAGTGCAGTGCAATGGCGCGATCTCAGCTCACCGCAACCTCCGCCTCCTGGGTTCAGGCAATTCTCCTGCCTCAGCCTCCTGAGTAGCTGGGATTACAGGCACACGCCACCGTGCCCAGCTAATTTTTTGTATTTTTAGTAGAGACGGGGTTTCACCATGTTGACCAGGATGGTCTCGAACTCTTGACCTCGTGATCCACCCGCCTCGGCCTCCCAAAGTGCTGGGATTACAGGCTTGAGCCACCGCGCCCGGCCTTCTCTTTCATTTTTTTGAACATTAGTGACCCCATTTGATTCTTTCATACTTATCAATACCACAAATTATTATATCATCCATATCATATAACTATTTTTTTCCATCTCCTCTGACTTGAATGTAAGCTCCTTAAGGACAGGGCGTTTGCCTGCTCTGCCCATTGCTGCAACCAGCAACTATACAACTTCCTGGCCACTTATAGCATATGCTCAGCAAATGTTAACAATACAAATGGACTTGATGTACCTTGGGCTTCTCAGATAAAGAAACTTTATAAATTGCATGTGTAGTTTAGGTCTGCAGCATGTCTTTAACCTCTTAAAATTCTCATTCTTTCAGTAGTCCTATGGTATATGCTAGTGCTCTTCTCTCCAATTCACAGAGAGAAAAACCGAGGCGCATGGTTAAAACTTGAGACAAAGCTACATGGCAGGAGCTAGATTTGATTCTCTCAGAGCTTTCTTTGATTCCTAGGCATCTCCTCCCAGAGTCCAAATTGTACGTCTCTATGCTCCTTGACTCCCACATTACGTGAACTTGTAGAAAGTCATAAAGGGGACAGATACGGTGTCTCATGCCTGTAATTCCAGCATTTTGGGAATCCAAGGTGGGCGGATTGCCTAAGCCCAGGAGTTTGAGATCAGCCTGGGCAACATGGTGAAACCCCATCTCTAAAAAAAAAAAAAAAAAAAAATCAAAAAATTAGCTGGGCATGGTGGCACACACCTGTAGTCCCAGCTACTCCGGAGGCTGAGGTAGAAAGATTGCTGCTTGAGCCCAGGAGGTTGAGGTTGCAGTGAGCCAAGACTGTGCCACTGCACTCCAGCCTGGGTGCCAGAGTGAGATCCTGTCTCAAAACAAAAATAAAACAAAAAAAAACCCCACAAAGTCGTAAAGGGATTATAAAGAAACTCTTTATGCAGAATTGGATAAGTGTATAAAGTAATGATCTCATTATAGGAAAATCGACAAAGCTGGGCCAACTCTTCTTGGTTGCTAATTATAGGCACCTGAAGTCTCTGGCACAGGTTGTTTGCACAATATATACTTCAGCTGGTTGTTCTGTATGTACATACACAGTGCTTTGCAGTTCCAAATAGCTGAGAACGTGGAAAAGGTGCTTTTCTGCTGTGCTTTTCCTGCCTTCCATCTGGCTAAGATTCTTAATGGCCATATACAAGGCTGATAATGTGTTTTCTGACCTAAGTTTCCGGTGATTGTCTTCAACTTAATATTTGCTGAGGCATCAGGAGGATTCAGAGGTTTCCCTCTTTAGTTCCTTTATTGTCTAGTGTCAGCCTCACTTTCATTTTTATCATTAATACAGAGTCAACAACATGCCAGGGAGCAATATGGGGACTGGAGGAGGTAGTCATAGTTCTTGGCTGGAGTCCTCAGGAGAGGGTTTTAGCAGGAGAATTGAGAAGCCAGATCATTCTCAACAACTACTGCTGTCTTAGGAAATGAGGTCATGATGTGCTAGTCACTGTGTGGGAAGCCTTTGAAACCAGTTTTTTTAGTAGCAGGGAGTTGAGGGGTATTTCTGTGGCCAAGGGGAATCCAGGATGGACCAGCCATAAGGAAAAAAATCTCCAGGGACATTGTGAGGCCAGCATGACGAGAACCTTTGGGGCCTTTTCTCACCCATTGTATTAGTCTATTTACAAGCTGCTAATAAAGCCATGCCTGAGACTGGGTAATTTATAAAGGAAAGAGGTTTAATAGACTCACAGTTCTACATGGCTGAGGAGGCCTCACAATCATGGCAGAAAGCAAAGGAGAAGAAAGTCACATCTTACAGGGTGGCAGGCAAGAGAGCCTGTGCAGGGGAACTCCCATTTGTACAACCATCAGATCTCATGAGACTTATTCACTGCCATGAGAACAGTATGGGGAAAACCCTACCCATGATTCAATTATCTCCACCTGGCCGCATCCTTGACATACGGGGATTATTACAATTCAAGGTGAGATTTGGATGGGGACACAGCCAAACCATATCACCCATAAAGAACACTGCCTTGCACATTAGAGAGTTGATGCTTTGCTTTGCTTTTGCAAAAGGCTTTACTCTGCGCAACAACTCAGCAAGCAAGGCCAGCCCTCTTAGTCCTACTTCTATGAATTGCAGAAGAAATGATAAAAGAACAAAGATTCTGGAGGCCACTGGCTTCCCTCAATTTGCAATAATTCCTTCTCTTTGAGACCGCTCCCCTCATTTCCTTATAGATCCAGATGCCATTTCGGAAGGTCAAATTAGAAATACAAGAAGAAAAACAGGCAGGTGCTAGTTAAGTTCCTTTCTTAAAAGAAAGCTCATCTCAAACACTCTGTGCAGACTTCCCAGTATAGGTGGGTAATGATTAAGTCGCCTCTCTTCTTTCTTCTTAATCAAACATTTTTTTTCTTTCTTTTTGGTTCTTCACCTGGCAGTGCAGAGAGTTCATTAACTTGGTGAACAAAGAGAACACATTTGAGCAACGTGCTTCAGAAGGGAGGGAGTAATGTTCCTTTGCTGTGATTCTACATTTTGTGAAAACAGTTGTACAGATAGCCGTATTTTGACTTGTGAAATGGTGAATGACGGCATTTGAATGCACAATTGTTCAGTATAATTTGGGGGCATTATAGCTGCCTCAGTGAACGGTCTTACACTGCTGTGAGCCTGTGCAGAAGTGAGACCAGGGCCACCATAATCTCCACAAGAGAGTTTCCTCCATTTGCAGCAAAATTATGTCAGTCATTTGGCCATTCTCAACATACCTAGGACATAAATAAAGCCAGAGACTGAAAGCAGCAGAGTGTGGGCAGTTTTTGAGCAAAGGGTGGATTAATGATTTTACTTAAGTTGGGTTTGCGTGATTTCTTTTTTCTGTGAAAATGATTTTTTAAATTTTATTGTATTTTTAATTGACAAGTAATAATGGTATATATCATGGCTACAATATGATGTTTTTGTATATGTTTACATTGTAGAATGATTAAATCAAGCTAATTAACATATCTAGCACCTGACATATATGTCAGTTGAAAATGATTTGGGAGTTCTCTCTATTAAACCTTAATTTAGGAATGTGTAAAGTTTGTATATAAGGTACATGAGGTTTTAAGTTTAAGGCAAAACCCTGAAGATGGGGAAGATTATGTAGAGTTATGGGAAAAGCACACATTTTGGAATCAGATGGGTCTGCCTTTAAATTCTGACTGCTTCTTCTTAGCTGTTGAGACCTATGCAAGTTGTTTTTAAAAACTTCAGCTTCAGTTTCTTCATCCACAAAAAGAGAGTAATAACACCTACCTAATCCCGCATTAGAGAATTCAGTAAAACGACAGATGTAAGCCTCCTGGCATATGGAATGCACTCAATCGACTTCAATCTCCTTCCACCCACCCTCTGTCCACTTTAAACTGTATCTGATGAAACACGCAGCCAAGGTTAATGCAGGAGACCCTGTTTGATGTACCCAAGAGCTGTTGCTGTCTGTACCTCCAGAAACCCCTTCTCACAAAGGCCAGATAAACCCATAGTCATGTGAGCCTTTGTAGGCTCCACGGGGGATCTTGGGCAGCTGCACATTACATACCAGCTTCATTTTCTTTTCTTTTTTTTTTTTTGAGACAGAGTCTTACTCTGTCAACGAGGCTGGAGTGCAGTGGTACAATCTCAGCTTACTGCAATCTCTGCCTCCTGGGATCAAGTGATTCTCCTGCCTCAGCCACCTGAATAGTTGGGATTACAAGCACCCACCATCAGGCCCAGCTAATTTTTGTATTTTTAGTAGAGACGGGGTTTCACCATGTTGGCCAGGCTGGTCTCAAACTCCTGACCCCAACTGATCACCCAACTTGGCCTCCCAAAGTGCTGGGGTTACAGGTGTGAGCCACCGCACCCGGCCACCAGCTTCATTTTGAATCCAGGTCCTTTCATGCTTTGTTCTTCTTCAGTGATGTGGTGTGACTCCGGGAAAGTCAGCCTGGCCTAAGAGTGCATTTTTGCATTTTCTGCCAGGGCAGGGCATGTGTGCCTCCGTCTGTGTCTTCAGCTAGAGGAAGATGCAGGGTGCTTCACTACATTCTCAGAACTGCAGAACTACTGCAGAAAGCCCTGCTCTCACAGCGATGGTGAAAAGGAACCATAGACTTTATGGACCATTGAAATGTGTGTGGTTAGTGTCCCAGCTTTCCTTCCAGGGCCGGTATACCAAGTAGTTATGCCCTCCCTGCTTTGGAAGGACAAGTGCTCATTATCTCTTACTAAGAAGGGAAAACCTTCCACTTCCACTTTCTCCCGCTTCCTCCTCCATCCTTTCAGATTCTTTCATAGATTTTCCATTTAAACCCAAGGTTTTGTTTTTGTTTTTAATACAAGTGGGAAAAATCACTTCCCTCAAGTCAACAGCCTCCACAATCCTTAGACATATGGATAAATGCCCTGCATGGTTTAAAATGTGGCACATATACACCATGGAATACTATGCAGCCATAAAAAATGATGAGTTCGTGTCCTTTGTAGGGACATGGATGAATCTGGAAACCATCATTCTCAGCAAACAGACACAAGAACAGAAAATCAAACACCGCATGTTCTCACTCATAGGTGGGTGTTGAACAATGAGAACACATGGACACAGGGAGGGGAGCATCACACACTGGGGTCTGTGGGGGGGAAATAGGGGAGGGACAGTGCGGGGTGGGGAGTTGGGGAAAGATAGCATGGGGGGAAATGCCAGATATAGGTGATGGGGAGGAAGGCAGCACATCACACTGCCATGTGTGTACCTGTGCAACAATCTTGCATATTCTTCACATGTACCCCAAAACCTAAAATGCAATTAAAAAAAAACAACTTGGGCTGGGCTTGGTGGCTCACACCTGTAATCCCAGCACTTTGGGAGGCCGAGGCGGGCAGATCACAAGGTCACTAGATTAAGACCATCCTGGCCAACATGGTGAAACCCCATTTCTACTAAAAATACAATAATTAACTAGGGGTGGTGGCAGGTGCCTGTGGTCTCAGCTACTTGGGAGGCTGTGGCAGGAGAATCGCTTTAACCTGGAAGGCGGAGTTTGCAGTGATCCAAGATGGTGCCACTGCACTCCACCCTGGTGAGAGAGCAAGACTCGGTCTCAAAAAACAAAACAAAGCAAAAAAACTCAGGACGCTGCTTCTGTAGGAGGCTTCTTGGTTTCGGGAAGGTGGGATAGGTGTGCTGGAGGTGGTCTGAGAGTCAGAAGAGTGTGAGAGTCAGGTGGAGAGAAAGGAGGACTTACGAAAGGTAGAAAAGTGGGGCATTGCATAAGATGTGGGATTTGGGGGAGGGAGAGGAGTAAAGAGAATGGGTGGGGAGCCCTGCTTGCTCTTAGTTGTAGAATGCAATCTTTTTGCCTCCTTATGGCACTTTCGGAAAAGACATTTTGCTCCAAAGCTTTCTGTGGGAGAAATTGTTTCTTTTGAATACAGCTATGCACTGAGACATACCTTAAATAAAATCTTCCAGCTAAATTCAGGTGCTGGGGGTAGTCATGATACAGTTAATACACTCTGGACACTGATGGAACACTTCGCTTTCATTTGCTCACTTAAACTTTGCAAGAGTCTTACATTTCCCTCCGTTTCAGAGGAAGAAAGCAAGGCTTAGTGGGAGCTTGGTAATGTGTAAAATCCCTTGGCTGTGCAGTGGCAAAGCTGGTGGTGGGTAAAAGCCCGGGTCTGTCTGACTCCAGAGTCCAGGCTATTCCTGAAACCCTCTTCCTACTTTGTTAGGGAGCAGGCTGTGTCTTTGGAAAGCAGCTGTACTCACTACTATGCCACCGACTCTGTGCTCTGGCTTTGGGATCCCCCCTAGCATCTCCCAAGCACTGAGCTTTGCACATAGTTGGTGCTTAGTAATGTTTGTAAAGCAAGTGATTTGCCTGGGTGAGACACATTACGTTACACCACATAATGCACCTGAGCTAAGCACAGGCTTTTAAATTCAGGAGGCTACATAAGAACATGCTTCTGGGTTCACAGTAACTCTCTCAAATGAACAACTGATGGATTAATTATTTCTCAGGAGAGTTTCAGTGCCTCAGAGAAGTGCCCATTCACTCAAAACTTGGCAAGAGAGCATGAGCAAAGAAAATCAGCAAATCTGAGACATGGTCAAGTGCGGAAACAGATGCATAATTGTTATTCAGGGACAGCAGTAAAAGGACATCAGGTTCTTAGATTTAATATGTACCCCAAGGTGTGCTTTGGATATCTTTCTGATGGATTTACAAGAAGTCCACCTCACCCCATCAATAAAATCAGGACAAAGAGAACACGAAGTGGGGAGGATGGGTACAGTCTATCACGACACAACTTCTCTCATGCTCCTGAAATCAGAGGGGAGAATTGGGGAGAGGTGAATTGTAGAAACTGAGCACTGGAAGGAGTTTTGAAAAGTCATCGAATCTGCCCCCCCTTAATCATCTGAGGCAGGTTCATTTTTATTTTGAAAGGCCCCCAGGGAAAGACACTCAGCAGCCTCTTTCTTCGGTAGAGCTATTGCAGGGTTAACAACTCTCACACGTCGGAAGGTGAATCTCCCTAATTCATCACCTGCCACAGCAAACACAAGCTGATGGAGTCTATCTATTTACTGAGGATTTATGTCCTCTGTCCACGTTAAAGTGTATCCGATGATGATACACTACCTGCTTCCAAAATGGCTATGAGGCAATCCACCACCGGAGTGGGCTCAGAGTTTAGGGAAAAGAGGATGCAAAAAAATTAAGAAAAAACCAACAACAACGACAAAAACTGAGTGTATGGAATATGCTGCCCTAAAGAAAGAAAAGGGATGGCCTCAGGTTGTGAAACTCTAGGCTGCACTGGGTATAAGTGGAATGAGGTAAGTGGCAGAGAGTAGAGACTGGGAGGTCATGGCTGCCGGAGAATGAATGAACCACTGTGAGGCTGCTTTGCCACAGTCTAGGCATAGAGGAAAAAACTGGTGATAGGTGAATTCTGACATAAGAGAAGATTTGAAGAAGGACTGGCAGTGCCTTATTTTATTAATCTGTGCCACAGAGGGTCATTAAGGAATATGTGAATCTATGTGGGGAAGCTTTCGTGAAATCTACCATCATTACCAAGCACGACAAATAAACGATATGGATATGGCAGATGGTAGCGAGAGAAGGGACCTACCCAGGAAAGGAGAACTTGTGATTCTAGTGGTAGCAGAGGTTAGGGAGGAAGTCAGCCACAAGCAGGGATGCTGGGGGAGCCAGGGTGGGGTTTGTGCCACAAGTAAAAAAGGGCTCACTCTGAGGATAGCACAACAGATTTGTCTTTTGAGAAAATAGTCTCATCAGTCTTTGTGACGGTACTACACTGACCTTTAAGGCATCACGACATAAGAGTTTTTCATGCTGACAGGCTGCAAGAAAATGCAAATGTTGAAAGAAACTGAATTAACCGAGGGAAAGTTGTCTTAAATGGGCTAGAGGCAATCTAGACTGTGAAAACACAGTGCCGTAATTTGGAAGGCTAGAAATATTCCTTCTCTTCATTAAAAGGGATATTGTTTCAATCATAGTGTTACTATTATTGCCATTATTACTACTACTAACTCAACATAATTAAACTGGAATGTGAGGTGCTTTACCAAAACCAAATACCAGAATGCATATTGTTATACATACGTGAAGCACATTTTGCACAATTTCTTCAGAGCTGGAAAACAAAAACCAGTAGGGAAGGGAAAGAAAAAGAAAAAGTTTAAAGAAAAGAAGATTGAGGGCTCCTCCTTGTGCATTCTTGTGTGTCCTGCATCTTAGTGGGAAGCCTGGGACATGGATGGGTGGATGGGTGGATGGGTGGATGGAGGGATGGATGGATAGAGGGATGGGTGAATAGGTAGATGGATGGATGAGTGGATGGGTTGATAGATGGATGGGTAAATGGATGGATGGGTGGATGGATTGGATGGATGGATGGATGGATGGGTACATAGGTGAATGTTTATAGTAAAACTCAAAATAGTTATAAAACATGAAGGAGTTGGAAGGAAAATAGAGACAGTGTCATCATTAGCTATGTCTAATGGGCACCTTCTGGGACAGTGCCCAACACCTACATGCAGGCCTTGGGTCAGTGTTGGTTTAAGCAGCTAAATGTCTCAGTGACTTTGTCCAGCTGCTCAGCTGCTTACTCAATCTCTGTCCTTGCTATGGGACAGCCTCCTTGCCCATTTTCCTTATTTCTTTCCAGCTAGTCCCTCTCAGACTTCTTGGTTGATTTCCCCTACCTCAGCAATCAATGTGGGAGTCTCCAGCTCAGTCCTAGTCTCTGTTTCCATGTCACTCTGCACTTTCTCCCATGATTTAAAAAACTCTATCTTGATGGCTCTCAATTTTATCATTCTCAGCCAGACCATGCTAGATTCTTTTTTTATTTTTATTTTTATTTTTATTTTTAAGACAGAATCTCTGTGTCATTCAGGCTGGAGCGCAGTGAAACAATCTCAGCTCACTGTAACCTCTGCCTCCCAGGTTCAAGTGATTCTCACGCCCAGGTTCAAGCGATTCTCATGCCGCAGCCTCCTGAGTAGCTGGGATTACAGACAACTGCCACCATGTCTGGCTAATTTTTGTATTTTCAACAGAGATGGGGTTTTGCCATGTTGACCAGGTGGGTCTCAAACTCCTGACCTCAAGGGATTGGCCTGCCTTGGCCTCCCAAAGTGGATTATAGGCATGAGCCACCACTCCCAGCCCTAAGTGCTAGATTCTTATATACAATTACCTGGTCCTCAATTCTACGTTGATGTCTCAGAGGCAGCTGAAGCCTAATGTGTCCTGCCCCATCTGCTCCTGCTCCAGGGCTTCTCATCTCATTGCTGGCACCTGCACCTACCCAGTTGCTCAGGGCCGAAATCCAGGGAGCTGTGATCCCCAGTTGACCATAGATTGGCCGTTGCTATGACCTGTAGCCCTGGACTAAGAAGCCAGCATAGTTTCTCCTCTGTACTCCCAAAGTGGGCTCTGAACTGGTCTCCCTGCCTCCATGGTTGTTTCCCAGTTATATTGGTTCACACTGTAGACAGAATGATCCTTTAAAACAAACAAAATAATGTACCTGCTTAAAATCCTTTCATGGCTTCCCGAGGCATTTCAACAACATCCCAAACCCTTAACCTGGCCTACAAGACCCAGCATCTCTGGCCCTGGAGAACCTCTCTGGCTCATCACAGTTCACCTTCTGCTCCGTTCACCACACTCTGGCCACACTGGCATGTATGTTACTAAGTAAGCTTAGCTCTTCCCCACCCCAGGGCTTTGGTCATGTGGTTCCCTGACCCAGAATGTTCTTTTCTTTCTTGTTGAATGGCTAATTCACACACACACACACACACACACACACACACACACACACACACACATATATGTTTGGCTTAAATGTCACTGTCTGAGGACTGCAATTCCTGGCATCCTCAATCTACATAATTGCGCCCCCCATGTCTGCCATCACACACCATCATTCTATAATTCTGTCTGTAGCAGTATGAACTTTTACATACTACCTCCTGTCACTTTGTGCTTTATCTTTGTATGTGCGTATTTCTGGTGGTGTCTTTTTCTCTCTACTAAATTATTCCATGAAGGTGGAAGCTGTGTTTTTTTTTGTTGTTGTTTACAAGCTTCTGCCTTCTAGGAATGTGGGATTGAGAATCAGAATCAATCAGCCTCAGCTGATTGCAGTGCCATTGAAGATAAGTCCACGTGGAGCTGTGGAATGAGTTTCCTGCACGAGAGGAAGACATGATGAAAGCAAGCTGAAAAAGCTACACGGAGAGAGACACAACCCAGAGATGAGAGACAGAGAGAGAGGCGCACACCCAGATGGAGACTCAAAGAGAGGCAACATTCTCCTGTCTCCTCTGGGATTCTTCCTTATGAGGTCTTAGGATGCTCACACAAATCCCCTTTCAGCTTGGTCTAGGCTGAGGGCATTTCCATTACCTAAAACAGAAATCCATCATTGGCCTGGTTGGAGATGGAGATAGACAATGGGAAGAAAGGCGCTCTAGCAATTAATCAAAGAATATACACCTTGAATAAATGCTTGCAACTGACCCAGTGGCAAATTTCAGGGGCTGAGCCATGAATCTTCCCCATGACTTCATTTGCCTGTTACCTGTCTGTGGCTTTGGAAGGCACTTCCCTGGTCTACGGTGTCTTGAACCGGCTTCACGTTGGATTGTGGCTATGGGTCAGAGCAAGGCCAAGGCTCTGACTGGCCCAGACACCTGTCATTTCACAGCAGAGTTAAATATAAGCCCTGGGACATGCTTTCTCTCTTTGCAGCTGCAGCATTTGCAGAAACTGTCCAGGGCAATGATTAATTTCAAGTTTCTTCCTTTGAAGGACAAGGTCCGGCTAATGTGACACATCCTTCCTGAAAATGACGCATTTCTAGATTTCCATCTTAAGGCTATGTGATTTCTGAAGGGTAAACATGGCCTTAAAGTGGGGGAAATTGTTCTGCTTAACTATGCAGAGAATTCCCAGTAGTTCCTTTAATTTGGTTTTCTGAATAGGGCACATTTGCATTCACTGACTTGTGGCTTTTTAGACTATCAAATGCATTTCTCTCTACTCTATTTCATTAAATGATTAGGTGATCTCCAAGCTACGCTAACATCAGCCAGTACCTTTGAGATTTGGAGGCACGTCCATCTAGCTAGTTTCTTTTTCTTCATACCTTCCCTTCCCACATCTTTTTTCATTTAAAATCCTTTTTGTGAAGTGAGGACTGGTGCTCACAGATGTGTGTGCATGTGTGTGTGCATACAACATGCGATGCAACAGAGTGGGAATAGAAGAGGAGCGGGGAAGTGTATTAAATCTTGCTTAGGATAAAAAGATTGCCTCGGTCTGCAGCTGAAATTAGGATAAGGGAAGGAAGTGGCTTTTTTGTTATTTTACAACTTTTTTATTCTTAGCACATCACATAACATCTGGCGTTAGTGACACATGTGACCAAATGGCTGCTCCCCCATCAATGAGGAGAGGCAGTTCTGAGTAGGGAGGCTGTCACTGCCTTGGTCATGTGGCCCAGGGACCCCTGCTCCTGGATGAGTGAGGCTGAGACAGGTACTGCTGGGGAATTCCCATTCCAGACTGCTCAAGTGAGTGAACACAGGACAGGGAAATTCTCCATACTCCAGCAGAGAAGCCAGGATATTTAGGTTTACCCAACACACCCTCTGTGGTTGGACATTTTGTTTGTTTCAATAATTTCCAACTATAAATATGGCAGGTCAGGAATCATTGGTTGGGAATGAATTATAAGTAGAGGGTTGAAGCTGCCTCCAAAGAACTCTGAAGTTTGACAGAATTCCCTAAAAATGTAACAAAAGTTATGAAATAACTCTACAATGGGCTAAAATTACTAATGGGCAAGACAGTAATTTTTAATCACGTTGTCTTTTTGATCCACTTAAGTCAGTTTCTTAAAGGTAGAAATCCTGGCTTTGAGACACAATTTCCCCACCCAGCTTGGGCAAGTTACAGCATTGCTAAGCCTCCTCCCTTTCCTGAAATATCTACTTCACCTGGTTGGTAGAAGGATTTGATACAATACATATGAAAGTGTTTCACAAACTGTGAACTCTGAAGATATTATTATTTCTCCTTTAAGCTACTGGCAACTGTCTTCAGCAATGGCTGACCAAAACAGTTAACAATTAGTTGGGCGCAGTGGCTCACGCCTGCAATCCCAGCACTTTGGGAGGCTGAGGTGGGTGGATCACCTGAGGTCAAGAGTTCGAGACCAGCCTGGCCAACATGGTGAAACCCCATCTCTGTGAAAAAAGTACAGAATTAGCCGGGCGTGGTGGCTCATGCCTGTAATCCCACCTACTCGGAAGACTGAGGTAGGAGAACTGCTTGAACCTGGGAGGCGGAGGTTGCAATGAGCTAAAATCATGCCACTGCATCCTAATCTGGATGACAGAGTGAGACTCCATCTCAAAAATAAAAATGAACAGTTGGAAATGGTCTAAATGACAGCAATAATGTTTGCTAAGCAAATTATGCTATATCCATAGGATAGAATTATGCTACATCCATAGGGTGGAATTATCTTTAGGCATTAAAAAAGATAGCACTGTTTACCTATTGACATAGGCAGTTGATCTAAATACATTATAAAGTAAAAAAGTAAATCATAAATATATAATATATATTATCTAAATACATTAAGTTAAAACGTTGATCTAAATACATTATTAAGTTAAAAGTATATTTTTCTGTAGTCTCAGCTACTCGGGAGGCTGAGGCAGGAAAATCACTTGAATCCAGGAGGCAGAGGTTGCAGTGAGCTGAGATAGAGCCACTGCACTCTAGCCTGGGCAACAGATTGAGACTCTGTCTCAAAAAAAAAAAAGTATATTTTTCTAAAATGAAACATTAATTAACATTTGTATTAAAAGATGTCTGAAACAATTAATATAAAATGTGCTCTTTTCTAGAATATGTGTCACTAATGAAATATATATATTATATATTAGGTAAAATATATTTTACGTACTGAAGATACTATTATTTCTCCTCTAAGCTACTAGCAACTGTTTTCAGCAATGGCGGATCAAAACAGTGAACAATTAGCTGGGCACAGTGGCTTATATATTAATTAATATATGTAAAATATATTTTACATAAGCTATAATAAAATTGTGTATGATATAAATGGGGAAAGGGTGGCTTGGAATTTAGATGCAACCATTGTTTAAAAAAAGAACGGAATTTCCTCTGCCCTGGGAAACTTGGCGGGCACAGAAGGACAGGAGAACACTGGCAGCTTGGAAGGCTGAAGGAAGAGGCTTCATGGGAGAATGAGACCCGAGGAATCTCTAGTCCGTAGGTACCTGGAAATCTATCCATAGCCCCCTGAGCAGCCGAAGTCCCAGTTGGGAAAACGTGGATATTTGCTCACAATATGCACCCCCAAGCCCCTTTCCCCAGCCCCTTCTCCCTCTGCCAGGACCACAGACCATTCCAGGTGTCCCAGAGCCCCTTGGGACCACGTGAATTCAGGAAACAAGTGAGTAGCTTCTTCTTGTGGGTTTCAGATGAATGTGTGGCAGGACCATCTCCAGACCTGTTGAAGTATCTCAACATCCTGCTAAGTTATGCTGCCTGGAAAGAGAATTACCTAATTGGACGGCCGTGGCCCCATTGGTAGAACTTTCTGTCACTTGTTCTGGGCTTGGCATGAAGCACATGTGCAATGCTGTGCCACTTTTCCTTGCCCTTTGTTACCTCTTCCTTAATGATTGCCAACCTCAGGGGCACTCCACTGTGCATGGAGTCAGGGATGGAGGAGTGAAGTGGGTGCAAAAAATAAGTCAAAACACTTCTATCCTCAAGGACTTTATGGTCTAGCAGGGGAGATGAATATATACGCAACTAATTATGAGTCAAGGCAAGATGAAATAAATGCTAAATTGGGCTCTGAATCTGAAATGACACAGAGCAGGATCTTTGATCTCAATTTCCCGACTAAATCCAGAAATAGATCAGTCCCTCCATAATGATTCAATACTCATGTCAGTAGTTAGAGAAAAGAGTTTAAAATATCAACTGATGAAGAGACTCTTAGTGTTTAACTCCCTGCAAATATTTTTCTGGACAGCTATGATGACTCTTTTCAAGTATGTGTAATCAATACTCTTTCAAATAGCTTTTGTGAAATTCGCTAGAACGGTTCACCTAGAATGTTCCTAGTCCCTTCCTATCAGAGTTTGGGGAGCTCTTCTCCCTGCCCTCCATAGGATAGCCCTGGAAGGGATCTTAGGTTGAGCTTCTTGCAAACTAGTCATTTTGATGTAAAGAATTGGTGTGAAGGGAGGCTGAGGCAGGAGAATCTCTTGAATCCGGGAGGCAGACGTTGCAGTGAGATTGCACCACTGCATTCCAGCCTGGGCCACAGGACTCCATCTCAAAGAAAAAACAAAAAACAAACAAACAAAAAAAACGGTGGCTCACACCTGTAATCCCAGCACTTTGGGAGGCCAATGCGGGTGGATCACGACGTCAAGAGATCGAGACCATCCTGGTCAACATGGTGAAACCCCGTCTCTACTAAAAATACAAAAAATTAGCTGGGCACAGTGGCGCGTGCCTGTAATCCCAGCTACTCAGGAGGCTGAGGCAGGAGAATTGCCTGAACCCAGGAGGTGGAGGTTGCGGTGAGCCGAGGTCGCGCCATTGCACTCCAGCCTGGGTAACAAGAGCGAAACTCCGTCTCAAAAAAAAAAAAGAATTGGTGTGAGTGATCCCTGTTCTCAGGTAGTGAGCCCCCCATTTTCCCATCTGCACTGCAGTGCTTCTAAATGAAATAGTGTGATGATTTTAAAAATTCAGGCCTGGGAGGCCAAGGCAGGTGGATCGATGAAACACGAGAGTTTGAGACCAGCCAGGCAACATGACGAAACCCTGTCTCTATTAAAAAAAAATACAAAAATTAGCGGGCTGTGGTGGCGTGCACCTGTAGCCAGCTACAGTCTGATGCCTGAGAATCATGTGAGCCCAAAGGCAGCGGTTGCCGTGAGCAGAGATAGCGCCATTGCACCCAGCCCGGGTGACTGGAGTGAAACTCTGTCTCGATAAATAAATAAATAAATAAATACTTTCAGGTCTGTGGTCTTTTTCTGTTTTTCAAACCAGGATCCAATCACAGAAAGCTGGGGACAGTGTCAAAATGGGACTATCCAAATGGGCTTCCGTGTGTGACTCAAGTCTGTATTCTCTTTACTTCTCAACAGTGAAAACTTCATGCCCCCCAGAAGGCTGCCAAGGGGAGGTGCTGGTGGCAGATAGTGTAACAGCCCAGGATGGCTTCTCTGGAAGCAGAGGCTGAGACAAGAGTCTAGGGTTTAAATGTGTATTAGGGATCAACCCCCATAAAAAGAAGCAGGGGGCCTGGGCAGAGGAAGAAGCTGAACCTGGATGATGCTGGCCTCAGAAAACCCAGACCACTCAGGGGAGAGCCACGGAGCGAGGGCTGCACCACACTAGTTGGCCTTGTATCCCGGCCTTGCTCAGCCACCAGGCACAGCTGTCCTGGGAAGTTGTGACCTCCAGCGAGGCAGCAGCTCTCTACAGCTGAGGCTGACCTTGAAGTTGCTGACAGCTAGAGGCTGTCTGCTGACCACATTTCTCATGGCTGGGCTGCAAGTCCTTCCTTGACCTGGGTGGTGCATCTTTGTGTCAAGCACAGCAATGAACATGAGGAGCCTCGGAGGTCTCTGCTCCTTGAGCTGCCTCTTGCAGCATACGCGTAGATGATAGTCAAGGTTTATGTGCTCTATGCTATAGCTGCTCTGTGGTTTCTCTAGATGCACTCTGAAATTGTTTCAGGGAATGCTAAGACCAGAACTTTCCAGGGCTGCACAGCACATGTATGGGAGTACTTTTCCAGAATTGCCATGTTGAATTCAAATGATTTCATTTCTTTCATCAATATGAATCTCTGCTGATCACCTTCAAACTCCCTCCCACAGGCTAAATGGAGGCTGTTAATTCAAGGACAATACATCAGGAAGATTTTGTTTCTATCCAAACTCTAATAACACAAGAAACACTGTGTTTCTCAGGGTGCCCATCCCACGGGGGATTGTATAATGAACTCACATTCATTAATGTAGTATGCGCTGACTTAAAAGCCAGTGGTAATTTAATGTAACTTATATTATGCGTCTGCTGTGTAATGGGTAAGGTACAGTGCTCAGTTCCCTGGAATGTGGAATGCATGTAATTATCCTCTTCCTCGTTAACAAACAACCCCAGGAAAAGGTCAGCAATCAACAAAGTGAACCAAGCATTGCGTATTCCAGGAATTTTGGTGTTTTGCCGATCATATGCCCAGGGGGGTTTGGAAGGGGCACAATGGCACTGCATAACATTCCAGTGCCACATCACCAAACACCGCAACAATGGCACGAGGTCCTTGGTGGACGGACATTGCTTCTTTATTTGCCAGGAAGCAGTTCGGCCCAAGCAGTTCTTTTCTGGTGTAGGAAGTTGAGGACCAAGTAAACCTGGCAGACAATGAGCGCTGGGTCCACTGCGCTCTTAGGACAAGACAGGCTGTGAAGAGGGCCCTGTGGTGAACTTCCTGAGGAAGCTGTTTGCACAGAAGAGAAGGTGAGCAGGGATCCTGGCTGGCAGCTTTTGTGGGAGTGCCTGAGCATCTGTCTTTTTTTTTTTGTTTGAGATGGAGTCTTGCTCTGTAGCCCCGGCTGGAGTTCAGTGGCACAATCTCACCTCACTGCAACCTCATGGGAGCCTCCCTCCCAGGTTCCAGCAATTCTCCCATCTTAGCCTTCCAAGTAACTGCTACTACAGGTGTGCGCCACCACACTGGGCTAATTTTTGTATTTTTTATAGAGATGGGGTTCGCCACGTTGGCCAAGCTGGTCTCGAACTCCTGGCCTCAAGTGATTTGTCTGCCTCAGTCTCCCAAAATGCTGAGATTACAGGTGTAAGCCATCGTGGCCGGCCCTGAGCAGCTATCTTGATAACATCTGCCACCTAAGAGGATGTTCATTTTGCCAATTTTATTGTCACCAACAACATAGTATTTACCCTTGGAAGAGATAATACTAGGTGGATCTACTTTCTTCCAACATTAAACTCAAAGTTGATATCATCAGTGAAGCTGCTACGAGATTCTTTGAACAGCAGAGAGTATAGACCTGGTGAGACGGACCAAGGCCTCCAGATCTGAGCTTAACAGAGCCTGCCTGTGATGTCCCTTAACAGGGACAGCTGCCTGCACACTGTTTTCCATGGGCCCATTTGGACTATGCACACTCAACTGATGCCAATTACATAATAATCATACCCAGCTAGGAATAGACCCACTTGTACAAAATGGATCCAGTGGTGATGGTGTCTCCCCATCCTCACCTTCACAGCAATGCTTTCAGAGACTCATTATTTGTTGAGTTTTGATGGTTGAAACTTAAAAACGAAACAATGCATACAACACTTCATTCACAGTTTCAAGGTTTCCCAGAGTTCAAAAGAGTTTTGAATAACCTTTATTGCCAAAGTGTTACAACTCAAAAATAGACCGAGCAAGTTTGCTTGGCAGTAAGAATGCTGCTAATTTGAAATATGCCCATGCATTTCTAAGAGGCAAATGTATCTTTAATCCATTCAGGTGCCGGGGTACTCCAAGCCTGCACATGTTTGGAGTAAGGACAATCCCTGTAGGTCAGTGTCCTCATTCATCAGAATGAGGTTTGACTTTTTTTTTCTCCCCCAGATGAAGTTTCACTCTTGTTGACCAGGCTGGAGTGCCATGGCAGATCTTGGCTCACTGAAACCTCTGCCTCCTGGGTGCAAGCGATTCTCCTACCTCCCAGCTGGTTTGCCTCTTCAGGCACATAGTTTGATGCTTAACCATAATATCAAATACTTGTTCTCCAAAGGTTACCAGGGTGTATAAACTGACTCACTAGCTCTCAAAAACTTAGCTGAGAGAGAGACTGTACTTATGGAAGTTTGCCCCTACCGTATGCATCAGAGATAGCTCATTTAATACTCTAAATTTACCCCTGGCTTGAAGCAGATCAAAAGAGCCTCACATTTTGGCCACTTTATTTTGGACTATGGTTGGTGTTAGGATTTTTCTGAACTCTGAGAAACTGTGGAGAACGGGAAGCTCCAGGAGACTGTATTTTGCCATAGAGATGTGTACTATGAAGAATTAACTTTATCCCAACAGAGATCCAGACTTGGTCCCAGCTCCTGGAAGGGAGCTTCTAAACCTTTGGAATTCCCTGAGTGATCCAAGTGTCTTAGGTTTTCATGGTAGATCCCTCGGGATCACACCTGATTGTTCATTTGACTTGGAGAGTTAGCCTTGCCACAAAGACCAACCATATGATTAGCCAGGAACAAGACAGGGTCTTGATTGGAGGGCAACTGTGTGGCACACTCAAGTAAAAGAAAAGATGGCAGATTGTAAGGGGGTCTCTTCAGGAAAATCCCCCAACAGCAAAGTTCAATAAGTACAACGTGGGATTTTAAAGCCAGACCTGGGTTCACAGCTCTAATAATGCTTCTTATGAGGGGGTGTAATTTTGGGCAGGGTATTTAGAGTCTCCATCTTCTCATCTGTAAAATGGGGATGGTAGTATTAAGGTCACTGTAGAATCATGAGATCAGGTGGGGATGGCTGCCAGTGCACGTGGTGGGATATTAGTTCTCTTGGAAACCAGAATAACATGCTACCACCACCTGGTGGCAGAATTTGAAATTGCAAACAAAAGTCTCCAGAAGAAAGCAGTTGTTCTGTTTCGCTTTTTTGAGACAGAGTCTTGCTCTGTCGCCCGGGCTGGAGTGCAGTGGCGTGATCTCGGCTCACTGCAACTTCCGCCTCCTGGGTTCAAGCTATTCTCCTGCCTCAGCCTCCTGAGTGGCTGTGACTACAGGCGTGTGCCACCATGCCGGGCTAATTTTGTCTTTTTAGTAGAGACGGGGTTTCACCGTGTTAGCCAGGAAGAAAGCAGTTTTAAGATAGCTTGCCTTCCACATTCAACTTGATTAAATAACAGCAAGTATAAAGATGGATAGAAACTGGTGAAATTGGATAAAGAGGCAAGGACGGGAGGGATTCTATTCAGGTAGAGTAGTATGATCAAAAACACAGAGAAGGGAACTATAATGCTGAATTTCAGATTGGGGGTGTACAGTAAGGAGACAAGAGGAGATTCGGGGTTTCTCACATTGTCATAAACTCTGCACAAGTAGACAACGTACAGGGACACTGACTGACCCACAGGTGTGACCTTGTATAACATTACCCCTATATCTAGGCTTTAGAAAGCCATGGCTTTTCAGTCACATAGAAAGCTTTTTTTGTGGTTGGCCAAGGAGAATGCTGTGGTCATGCTAGAAATGGTGGTCAAGGCCTCCACTAAGCGGGGTGTGCTGATGGTCTGTGAATTCCACAGGGCCTGCACTGGGAATATAGATATTTCCAGTCCCGATAACTCAGCAACTATATTTGTCTACTCCTGTCCTCCCTGGCTACACAGTGGTCCCTGATCTCCCTCAGTGGAAACCCAAAGGAATCATTGGGAAAATCTTGGGGTATACACCGTGGACACCCCATAACTTCAAACAGAATCATGAATTCATGCTGCTGGAGGCTTTCGTTGATGGAAAGTGACTAATATCGCCTACAGGGTAGTTCTGGGCTCTGCAGCATTCTCTGAGTAAAAGATAGCGTGCACCATACACCATTCACTAAAGGTCCTTCTGCATTGCTCAATGTTTTGCAAAGGCTTCTGCTTCCTGGAGGGCTTGAGCATGGCTGGGGGTGGATGGATTTCCTTTACCAACTCCCCTGTGTCAGCAGGTTAGCTGAGGCAATGCTGCTCTGTGACCTAAACAGTGATTGCTGTGTGACGCTTGCTGTTCATAACTGGAACTAACCCCAACCTTGGCCCCATCACCCTGTATTCTAAAGACATGAGATCACTCATTCAGACAGAAATGTTAAATAAATATACTCATGAATGTGTGCACCCACCTGGACACATGCACACCAACGGACCTCGGGGTGCCACAGAGAAATGGACTAAGATAAGTAAAGTAGCTTTGGCTGGGCGCGGTGGCTCATGTCTATGATCCCAGCACTTTGGGAGGCCGAGGGGGGCAGATCATGAGGTCAGGAGTTCAAGACCAGTCTGACCAACATGGCAAAACCTTGTCTATACTAAAAATAAAAATAAAGTATCCGGGCACAGTGGCATGTGTCTGTAATCCCAGCTACTTGGGAGGCTGAGGCAGGAGAATTGCTTGAACCTGGGAGGCAGAGATTGCAGTGAGCCAAGATCACACCACTGCACTCCAGCCTGGGTGACAGAGCAAGAGTCCATCTCAAAAAAAAAAAATAAGTAAAGTAGCTTTGTTTGAACTTGAGCAGAGCTGGCAGGTTCTAGGCACAGCAGATAAGCAGGGACAGCCAGAAGGACTTGGCAAGCTTCTTATCCCCCCTCCAAGGTCCAGCCCCTTTCTCTTATCTTTTTTTCCACAGAAAGCCAAGAGGGTTTCAGAGGAGCTCCCTCCTGCACAGAACATTTCAGACTTCTAGGTGATGCCTTCTTGGTGAAGGCATGAAGCCGTGGCCACATGTGCTGCCAGCTGTCTCTAGTCCTAGTAAATCGAATCTGAGCCTGGGGTGATCAGTGCCATGTGCAGCAAATCCTCAGCTAATATATCATGACCTGGCATAGTCCTGGCAAACAGACCTTTGGGCCTGTGTGGGTCACTGGCAGAGGGTCTTGGTGAACAGGGGCCTCTGCTGACCTTGGCTGCTATTTGGTCTAAGAGATATGAGAGTCCCAGGGATGTGGTTTTTTTTTTTTTAATTGTGGTAAAACATATATGACATAAAATTCACCATTTTAGCCATTTTCAGTGTACTATTTAGTAGCATTAGGTACATTCACAATGCTGTGCAGTTATCATCACTATCCATTTCCAGAGCTATTTTCTTTTCTTTTCTTCTTCTTTTTTTTGAAATGGAGTTTCACTCTTGTTGCCCAGGCTGGAGCACTATGGTGTGATCTGGGCTCACCGCCTCCCAAGTTCAAGCAATTCTCTGCCTCAGTCTCCGGAGTTGCTGGGATTACAGGCATGCACCACCACACCAAGCTAATTTTGTATTTTTAGTAGAGATGGGGTTTCTCCATGTAGGTCAGACTGGTCTCAAACTCCCTACCTCAGGTGATCCACCCACTTCAACCTCCCAAAGTGCTGGGATTATAGGCATGAGCCTCTGCGCCCAACTCCAGAGCTATTTCATCTTCTCAATCTGAAACTCTGTTCCTGATAAGCAGAAACTTCCCATTCCTCCCTCCCCACAGCCCCTGTAATCTCCATTCTACTTTCTGTCTCTATGGATTTCCCTATTCTGAGGATGTTATCAGAAATGGTATCATGCAATATTTGTGTGTTTCTGCCTGGCTTATTTCGTTTAGCGTAACATCTTCAGGGTTCATCCATGTTGTAGCATGTGTCAGAATATCATTTCTCACTAAGGCTGAATCCTGTTCCATTGTTTGTATATACCACATTTGCTTTATCCATTCTTCTACTAATGGACATTTGTTTCTTTCCCACCTTTTAGCTAATGTGAGTAATGCTGCGAATATTGATGTACAAGTATCTAATTGATGCCCTGCTTCCAGCTCTTTGGGGTATACAGGATTGCTGGATTGTATGGTAATTTTAGATGTAAATTTTGAGAAACTGACACAATGTTTTCCATCTGCAGAGGCTGCACCATTTTACATTCTCACAAGCAATATATGGGGATTTCCACTTCTCCACATCCTTGCCAACATTTATTTTCTGCTGTTTGTTTGTTTGTTTTTTCTAATAACTATCCTAAGTGCGTGAGGTTTGTGGGTTTTTCTTCTGTGCACCAAGTCTCTTTCTCAGTGTCTCAGGTTTGACGAGAACTGTGACCCATGCAAGAGGTTTGAGTCCCAGTGAAAGAGGAGGTCCTGTCATCCTGAGCATAGTCCCTAGTGGGGAAACTAGCCTTTTCTAAGGCAGAATTTCTCAACTGCGGAACTACCGACATTTTGGACCAGATACTTCTTTCTCGTCCTGTGCACTCTAGCAGCAGTCCCCAACCTTTTTAGCACCAGGGATCAGTGTTGGGGAAGACAATTTTTCCATGGACCAGTGGGGTGGGATGATTTGGGATGATTCTAGTGCACTGCATTTATTGTGCACTTTCTTTCTATCGTTATTATATGAGGAAATAATTATGCAGCTCTCCATCATGGAGAATCAGCTTGGACCCCTGAGCTTGTTTTCCTGCAACTAGACGGCCCCATATAGGGGTGATGGGAGACAGTGACAGGTCATCAGGCATTGGATTCTCACAAGGAGTGTGTAGCCTAGATCCCTCGCATGTGCAGTTCACAATAGGGTGCATGCTCCAATGAGAAACTGAGAATCTAATGCTATGGCTAATCCGACAGGTGATGGCGCTCCGGCAGTAATGTGAGTGATTGGGAGCAGCTGTAAATACAGATGGAGCTTTGCAGGCTTGCCTGCAGCTCACCTGCTATGTGGCTCAGTTCCGGTCCATGGCCTGTTAGGTACCCTGGTACCTGAGGACCCTGCACTGTAAAATGTTTAGCAGCATCACTGGCCTCTACACACCAGATGCACCCCGCCCGGTCATGATCATCAAAAATGTCTCCAGACGTTGCCAAATGTGCCATACCAGTCCCCAGCCTAGGACGCCTGTTCTAAGTCCTGACTAGCTAGAGTCAGCCCAGAACATCAAGAGGTAGGGGCTGATCCAGTTCCCAGGAGCTGTTATGTGCTCCAGTTCCAACTTGCTCAGCGTGTCAGTTTAGTTTAGTGTCTTCCCTCCGTCACCTAAAAGTTGAGTTCAGATAGAGCTGATTTGTTGCCAAGGTCAAGTAAATTTTTGTGCAGTACCAGTAGGGGGCACTGTTGTTCAAGAAAGGCTCAAGCTAGAAGAGGGTGTGTGTGTGTGTGTGTGTGTGTGTGTGTGTGTGCTTGAGAGGGGAACTTTAAATGAGCAGTTGTGTGTGTGTGTGTGTGTTTGCAGGCTTGAGGGGGGAGCTTTAAATGAGCAGATGCGGGGGGTGTGTGTGTGTGTGTGTGTGTGTGTGTGTGTACGTTTGCGGGCTTGAGAAGGGGAGCTTTAAATGAGCAGTTGGGGTGTGTGTGTGTGTGTGTGTGTGTGTGTGTGTGTGTGTTTGTGGGCTTGAGAGGGGGAGCTTTAAATGAGCAGTTGGTGCTCAAAAGACTCAGGTTCTTCTACCTTAAAGCCTGATAATTCAACACTGGCCTCATCCCATCCATGGTCCTCATGCTGGTACCAAGGGAAGGTTGGTTGCCTTCCTCTCCACATGATTTTCATGGTCCAGATGGCCTTTCTGTGACATCTGCTTCACTTCAAGACTGATCTTGAAGCCCATAGTGAAATTTCACCAATGGAATAAAAATGCTCAATCTGAAATATCTCAGGAGCATTTTTTCCTCAACCCTGCCGAGTTTACAGACCTCCTAGACATCCAGCCCCGACCGCACTGTCTGATTTCAAACAACGGCAGCACCAGATGTTCCACATCCGCCTGCAGCCACGTGCTTCACGGACAATCAGGATCCATTTCCACCCCTTGCTGAGCCCCCTTCAACATGGCAAGAGAGGAGAGGCCCCAAACTGCCCTCCCATATTTCTTAGAGCTGGGGTCCTAGGTGCAGTCGAGATGGTGCCAGTGAGCTGAATTTGCTCGAGCGTTAGAGAAGCAGGCAGAGGCCATCAGTCTACACTGTGGCTGTTGGAAGCAAGGTCAGTCGGAGATGAATGTCTGTGGTGGCTCAACTTCATGTCTGGGTGTCTGATCCTCACTTCAGAGATGTGAGGCAACTGAGTGGTGCCTCACACAATTGTGTGATGCAGTAACAACTCCCTGAGCTATGGATCACAGCTAGAGTAATTTAATCTAAAAACCAAACGTCCAGAAGTGATCCCTTTGCTTCTGCTTGCCCAGTGATTATAGGGGTGCCCGATTCCCTCTCTTCAATCCCTTTCAGCTAGAGTTTTTCTGTTTCTTGCATTAAACCCTGACTGATACAATGCTGTTTGCTCGCACACACATACACACAGCCTCACATGGTCCAATCTCCCCTCTCATGCTGCTTATTCAAATTTGGGAACTAGTTATTGATCTGAGGGGTAGAATGGGCTAAGTACTGTTGCAAGTTGACATCCAAAAGACTCTTCTATTGATCTTATCTCAGGGAAATAGCCTCTGACATTCAGGAACAACACGCACAGAACAATACAAAGGCAATAAGTGAATAGTTGCCAACTTGTGCAGTGTTGAACACTACCAATGGCTCTAGGCAGTCCGAAGGTATGGGATCGATGGAGTTACTTCATTCATAGAGGCTTGACCTAGTCTTGAAGGATAGGCCAACCCTGGGTAGGTGAGGAGAAAGGAAGTGGTAGGCAGGTATGAGAAGAGGCAGAGGCAGAGAATGATGTCTGAAGGGTCAAAATACTGGATTGATGTCCTCAGTCTGCCACAGCTTCCAGTGGGGTCAATGATTTGACCTCTGAGAGCCCAATGTACTGCATTTGAAAAACACGAAAACCCTGTGGGGTCGTGTGAGGATCAAATGAGATTAAAAAATCTATCTGAACCTATACATCTGCGTCTATCTCTACCTGAGGGGGGTAAATATCTGTTCTCTGGATATCATGATATGCTGCACAGGTAGAGACTAGATCTTCTCTGTTTGCCCCTGGAGAACCAGTGCCTCACTTCTGTGCTCTGCTCTGACCCTGGGAAGCTGGTGTGAGCGAACACCCTCCAGTGGTTCTCTCACCCTCTCACTTCTGGGTGAGTTCAGCCAGTGGGAGGTTTCCACAGGGGACTGAAGGGTGAGAGGAAAGAGGTCAGGGTTATTTCCCTGGTTCCTCCCTTCCTGCCATACCATGTTCCTCTACCCAAGACCACAGCTTCTGGCTGGAGCTGTCTGTCCCTTAGAGCTAGAGTTAGATCTCCATCTGAGTTGTGGGAACCACTTCAGGTGTCAGGCAACAATGGCTCCCACCGTTGCTAGCTCCGAGGTCCTGCTCCATCCCTTGCTAGCTCCCTATACTCTGCTCACACCACTGTACGTAGTCCCTGTAATGAATTTTCTTTGAACATCCCTTTGGAATGTGTCTGTTTCTTGCCGTGATTCTGGTTGATAGGAAATACAAGCTGCTGTGTTCAAGCTGTCCTCTCCCCTAGGAATCCGTAATGGCCCCTTGTTGTTCAATAAGGCCAAGTCTAAATTCATTTTAATGGCATAAAAATGCAATTAAGAAAGTAAATCTATATTACATAATTTACAGATTATCCTGTAACTGCTCCAGGCAACCACATGCATAATGGAGATGTTAAAGCCTGAGATCGAGCATGGGAGTCAGCGGGCGTGGCACACAGACATACCTCCATTGGTTTCATTTCAGCTGTTTCCTTCTGAATCAGGTAAACACTTCCAGAACACCTCTCCCCTTTTCTTTCTTTTCCTCTTCTCCTTTCCTTCATTTCTGTCCTCCCCTTTTTCTTTTCCCCTCTGAAATCTAAAGGTAAACACAAGAGGAGAAGGCATGATCTTAGGTGAAAAACAGACATGGTGAATCATTGGAAAATTTCTTAGCCATTAAAGCCCAATGGTTCATTGGGCAGCTAACCTTCCAGAGGATGGCAGTAGCAGGTGACTCATGTGGAGAACAGGAAGCCAAGACAGGGAGAAGCGTGGGGGATGGACACGTTCCAGGGAGCCTGTGGGACTGACTCAGTGCCCAACTGGCTTGACTGCACTCTCTCTTATCCCGAGGTGAGGGGTCAGAGACTACGACTCCATTTTCATGAACTAATGGCAACACCTTTTGCATATATGGCTGTGCCACACCTATGGTGACTTGAAGTGATTTTTAATAAGCATTATTAATCGTGACATCACAGAGAAAAATGCTAATAGACTTTGAGTAAGGATTGACAGCCAAGTCTGGCAGTAAAGGGTAGATTGGACATCCGGTCCAATAAGATGGGATATCTCAATGAGATGGGATATCCAGTCCCATTTTATTTCATGTCACAAGCTTGGTTGAGCCCTCACCCCTCTTAGGGAGCCTCTAGGACTCTGGTGGAGGTGTCAGCTTTACTACACGAAGTCTGTACGTTGGCTATGGCTCTTTGCAGGCACTATTTCTTGCCAGGGGCTTTTGCTAGATCTTTTACTGCTAAGAACAGCTGAAGTCTCAACTCTCCTATGAAGTTTTCCCCTTATCTCTGACTAGATGGGGTAGTAACATTTTACATAGCATTTAGACATAGGAAGAATGAGAGAGTCACTCCAAATTGTCTTTTCTTCCCCACAAATTTGCCTTTGGACTGAAATCATGTTTTACATTTAAAGAAGTCCCAGTAATGCCAAATGTAAGATGTTGTCATTCTACATACTAGTAGAATTAGAAAAACTAAGAGCTGAAATGGATTTAATCAGTGGCCTGGCCCCAAACACCTCAGTTTCTGGGTCAGAACATAGATCCAGAAAAAAATAGACACAATCAAGTTAATGACGCGACTCGCACTAGAACCAGGTCCTTTGATATCCAATTTTGTATTCTTCCACGGTACTATAAAGCCCTCTCATGGCTTGGAAGCTGGCTGACTCTGAGATATTTGTCCCCACATGTAAACTCAAAGGGTAAGAAGAGAAATGGGTGGTCATGGAGGGATGAGTCACTGTGAACCAGTCTCCTTGTAAGATTCCAGAACGTGCTAGAATCTGATAGTTCGACCTTAGGAAAGATCACAAGGCAAGGTACAGATCTGATTCCCGTGTGCTGGATAAACATGTGAAGACATTTTCCTTTTGTATCTGGAAAGCAGGCATGGCAGGTCTGAGATGTCCACTCCCTGAACTCGGTTCCTTTCACTCCCCAAGCTGATGGGATTCTGATCTCTATATTGTGGCTGGGCCCTTAAAAGCAGAAATAATTCACTTCTTCCTGCAATGCTAATCCCTGAGAATGGAAATTTCCTACCTGAAGTTAGCATTTAGATCTACTGTTTGAACTTAACTGCTTGATGAGGGATGCATTTCTTTTCTCTTTCCATGTTTTCCCGCTGCTAACCAGAGCCTTACACATTTGGCTTTGGCTCTCTTGCCATTTTTGCCGAGGTCTAATGTTTTCTAATTGGGAAAAAAATTTCAGGAAAATGACAGCTCTTTGTAGACGTGCAACCCCCAAGCTCTTGGATACTTTCTCTGGTTCGTTCAGACCTGAGCAGCAAACCACATACTGTAAACATAGATTGTGTTCCATTCATTCAACAAATATGTATTCCCTGGGTACCATATGCCAGACCTGCAAAAGGCACAGAGGATAGTTAGGGTGACACAGTTCCTGTCCTCAAGGAGCTTAGTATCTAGTGGGGAAGACTGCCAATTACACTACAATGTGATGAATGACAAGGTGAGCATTCCAGAATGCAATGGGGGCGTTAGGAGGGGAAGGTGGCCCACTCTTGGGATGGGTGCAGTGCAGTCGTCATACTCCCCAAAAGAAATCAGTCCAGGCAGGGGAAACTGCATATACAAAGTCCTGGAGACCATCCTGAATACTCATTACACAAGGCCAACAAAGTTGTGTGATGTTGCTAGGGCCTGAAGTTCAAGGGCAGAATAGCAAACTATGAGGCAGAGTCAGTAAGACGAGGCGAGCTCACACATAGCCTTGTAAACCACATGAAGGAGATTTAACTTTATCTTAGTGACAGTGGGGGAAATCAATGGAGGTGCTGGTATGGGTGTGATGTGACGTCACCATGGTCCCAGGTGAGATGTCACATGAAGGTAATAAACATAATGATTATGATAATTATTACTACTAGTAGTAACTGTGTAATGTGTGGAAGGAAATTTCCCTGATTGAGGAGGTAAATTGAGACAAAAAGTCCAGCTTCCAGATTTATAATGGTACGGAGGGTCTTCACTAGAAACTGTTCTAGGAATTGTCCTAAAGAGAAAAGGCAAACAGAACTTCAGGCACAAAGATATTTATGAAAGCATTGTTTATGTAAACAAAAATGTGGGAATATTCAAAATTTGCAAGAAGAAAAGGAAGATTAAATCAATGATAATTACATTCCTAAAATGGAATACTAAGCAGCCATTGACAGAGTCATCAGAGACTGTTTTTAAAGACAAGGCAAGATATTCATGATATAAATAAAAAAGGCAAGATCTTACCTGTGGAGGAAGGGGGGGTGTGTGTTCTAGTTTTTATTTTACATTTTAAAATGTTTTGTAATTTTATACCATGAAGATACATTTCTTTTATCATAAAAATACTAGATGGGTATGGTGGCATATGTCTGTAGTCCTAGCTACTTGAGAGGCTGAGGTGGGAGCATCGCTTGAGGCCAGGAGTTCGAGGCTGCAGTGAGCTGTGATTGTGCCACTGTACTCCAGCCTAAGTGACAGAGCAAGACCTCATCTCTAAAATAAAATAAAAACACATATTCATTGAAGTAAAAAATATTTTCATAAAATATTTTGGTCATGAGAAAGAAAATAGATATTTTCTCTTTTTCATTAAGATAGAAAATAAGAAGGCACCCCTGCTTCATCAAAGAGCATCATGCATCCTCCCTGCCCCGTGGTCCCTCGTTTCAATTGTGCTGCATCTGTGCAGGTGTTTCAGTTTCTAACATTTGTCATTTGAGGTATATGAGAAGCCATTGGTTATGAGAGATGGTGATTCTCCACAATCACTCAGTTCCGAATCCCACTGATGGGCTGAAGAAGAGGGGCAGATATTTGGTAGAAAAGGGCTGGTATAGTCGTCTGTACTGTTTACTGCTGCTTCCCTTCTGATTGGTCGATGCCCTGTCATACTGCGGCTAAATATTTTGAATATCACCCCTGGAGAAGAATTTGTATTAACAGAAGCTTCATTTCCAAAGCAGTATCTTCCTAAGAAGGTGCATATAGTTTCAGCAAGAACGTCATGAGTTCTAATGCTGGTCCCGCTTCTTACCTGCTGGGTGACCTTAGGCAGATGGTTTTAATCCTTGTGAGACTTATCTATAAAATGACAATAATCCCAGAACCAGTGCAGAGTGGTTGTGAGAATAAATGCATGTAGGTAAAAGCGGCCCTAATGAGCACTCAATAACCTCATCTTTTTACACGGTGTATCAGAGGTACCACATTCTTCATTGGTGGTTAGTCTTGTAGTCATGGGATCTCTAAGAAGACCATGCCTAGCACTGAATTCACCATGTATCTGTTATGTCTGCCTACTCTCTCTCTTTCTCTTCCTTCCTTCCTTTTTTTTTTTTTTTTGAGACGGAGTTTCACTCTTGTTGCCCAGGCTGTAGTGCAATGGTGCGATCTCAGCTTACTGCAACCTCCACCTCCTGGTTTCAAGTGATTCTCCTGCCTCAGCCTCCCGAGTAGCTGGGATTACAGGTATGTGCTACCATGCCCTGCTAATTTTGTATTTTTAGTAGAGATGGTGTTTCTCCATGTTGGTCAGGTTGGTCTCAAACTCTCGACTTCAAGTGATCTGCCCGCCTCAGTCTCCCAAAGTGCTGAGATTACAGGTGTAAGCCACTGAGCCCAGCCACATCTGCCTACTCTTTCAGGCTACCAAAAAGCTGTTGAGTTTTTCTCTAAGAATTGCTGGTTTCATTGTTGCTTTCCATGGTTCTCCCAGGGTGGGCCATTGTTGACATGGAGCATTTGGTGGTTGACTCCACTCAGGTACAAAACCTTTCCATCGATACTCACTATCAGTGCACCCACAGCGTGAACTTCTCAGGTGGTTTCTGATTGGGCGTGTGAAACAGTAAATATCCATGAAAGCAGAACTTTCCTGAGATTTTCCATCAAAGTAAAACCAAAGCTACTTCTTAGTTTTCTTTCAGCCAGAGCAAGATTTTCCGGTGGGGTTGTGATACCGCGCGAGGGGATGTGTGCATGACGGAACCCATTAAAACGGAGAATTCCGGTGCTCACGGATGATCTAGCTCCAATTCCCCAAGATCTCGTATTACAAAGAAGATCAGTTGTTCCGTTAGAGCTCTTTCGTGTGTGTAATGGGAAGATGACTGGATTAACCTATATAATTAATGTGTAGACAAGAAAAAGACAGCAAGCATTTTAAACATGCATTTTATGTTCACTTTTTTTGAAAAAAATCGGAATTTGATCTTCAGTGCTACCAATTCACCTCTAGTAGGACACAGGTCTGCAGTTAGTTTCTGTAGTGGATCCAGAATGGTGGCGTGATGTCGTCTGTAAAGAATGGGGTTTTTCGGGCCATGGGGCAAAGCAAAGTTAACTCCTAGAAGAGGGGAATGTTGTCTTATGTGGGCCAAGCTGTTACTCAACAGGTATTTTTCTGATTTCTGAGAAAAAGAGTTGCCTTATTTTTTCCACTTCTGGAATCGTGGAAAACCAGGGCTGGGGGTGAAGTCGTATGAGTCACGGCATACAGTTTTCACGTTGGCTTTCAGATGTCAGCAATTCCTTTCTCTGCATCATTTAACATTAACCAGGCACTGCTCAGACCTGCCCAAACCTTGTGTATGTAAGGATGTTGGCTTTTTGCACCTGACAGCTTCCAACTCAGAGAGCTGAGGAAAAGGGATCTCTGAGTCCTGGCTATGTCCATCACAACGCTGCAGAACAAAAGGGAGATATTTGGTGCCTTTTGCACGTAGAGTCAAATCACTTCTGGGATGTTGGATTTCCAGTCTGCAGCAGGCTCTAATCTAGGAACTGGAAAGAGTCTTGTAGTATGGAAGGGGCAGGCATTCAAGGCAGGTGTCATGGGAGTGGCAGAGCTGGCTAGCAGCCTGACAACTGAGGAGGAAGGCAGAAAAATCTAAACTCAGTACAATCTGTAATCCTGCATGGTATAATCACTGATATCCAGTCCTGCTCTCTCCTCTCTGGAAGAAAGCAGAGAATTTTACAATGTGTTTCAGAAAGGTGTCAACATTCTCATCAATATCAAGGAAAAATTATTTTTCGATTTTTAGATGACTGGCAATTATCAGATCCTGGGAGAAGGACAAGGCAAGATGCCTGCCTGGGGAAGCCGGGCTTTTGTCGGAAGAAAAAGGAATTAAAAATGCAAGTTGGCTTCTGATAAGTGGCAAATAAATGATTTAGGGGGTAATTGCCTTGGAATTGAAAGAAATGAAAATAATTAGGGCTCCCCCAACCACCTGCTCCCAACATCGTATGAACAACTTTCTAGGGAGGGAAAATATATTTATTGGAAACATGATAGAACTGTCAAAAACCCGAGAAATCAATTACATAAATTGTGAAGCATAAGTCGCAATGCTATTTGTTCTACAAGAGGGTACAATTTGCAATTTTTCATTGAGATAGAAAATAAGAGTGCATCACTGCTTCATCCAGAGAATCATGCATCCTCCTCGCCCCATGGTCCCCATTGTTTCAATCATGCTGTATCTGTGCAGGCGTTTCTGTTACTAACATTTGTCATTTGAGGTATATGAGAAGCCATTGGTCATCAGGTTAACTCAAGGGTGGATTTTACTTTTGCGTCTTCTGATAAGAACATTGGCTCTCATTTGTATTTAATGAGGCAATTAAACAGAGAAAATGGCCATGAGGAAAAGCTGATGACGTGCCTCCGACAGGAGTCTACAATGTTGGCAGATCACTTTGTCAGAAATGTCAAGGACTGGCGCCATGCGTCTTCAAGGACTTAGGAATAAAGACTAGGAAATTTTCCAGGGACTGTGATGAAAGACGTGGAGGAGTGCGTCAGGGAACAGCCAGGGAAATAGTGTGACTCAAGCAGAGGTTTCTCTGTAGGGATTCGGGGGAATTGATTTAGGGTGGTGGGTGGCATCGTGGGATACCAGTGAACTATCATTGTTTTGAGAAAACATGCAGTCTTGGATTGAGCTCCCTCAAAAACAAACCTTGAGTGAGGAATTAGGTCCAAGTAGTTTACTGGGGCTGGGGAATGGGAAGGAGCGGGAGAGGTGATTCCAGAAAGGATGGGGAGCAAGTGGGAGAGTGAGATGGGAGGTGGGAAAGCCAAGGAAGGGTGAGTGGATACTGGGATTATTACCATGGGCGACTAGGACAAAGTCCCATGGGGTCCTCGGAGAGACTTGAGGAATACCTCTCAGGATTGTCCCACTGAGCTATGAGGAAGCTGAGGTTTTCATCCCAACTCCATCTCTTATTGGCTTGAAGGTCACTCTTGGGGCTTTAACTCCTTGGCACTTCTAGATGACCAGGAATGGCTCATGGTATGGGGCCACAGGAAACTTTCAAGCAGAGGGAAACAGGTGCTGGAGGTGATTACCGTCACTCTCTACGGGAACTGTTGGACAAGCTCTAGGTGACCTCCAGGTGGGCAGAGGAGATATGGGTAGGCCACCATCAAGCTTCTGCCATGCGTTCTTCTCCATGCATCCAAGGAAACATCTAAGAAGGAGACATTGGTTCTGGTGTCCCCAGCGGCCCCTTTCTCTCCCTGCTTCTGTGCTCATTTGTTTCCCTTCCCACCCCACGAACCAAACCCGTGATCCCTGTATTTTTCCAGGTAATTACGTTGGGGTGAGGGGGCAAAGGAAGCTTTTGCTGTAAAGCAGGTGACCAAGCAAGGGATATTTAATCCTGAAATTTCAGCTGATTGAGTAACAGGCTTTGGGGGAGACAGAGACCAACCCAGAAACTTGGAATCACAATTACCTTCCAGGATTCTGCCAGATGTCAGGTAACTCACTGCCCTGCAGAAACTGCAGTGTTTTGTTCGTGAAAACATTGAAGAATTTTATTTTCTAAAAGGCTGAAATCCAGGAGACATTCTCCTGTCGACATTCAGAATTGCCACAACTGTTAAGTGAGAGTGACTTTAGATGGATATCATCTCTATAAATTGAGGATAAGAAAAGAATAAAGAAGCCTTAAAAATGTTAATTGGGGCCAGGTGGGGTGGCTCACACCCGTAATCCCAGCACTTTGGCCGAGGTGGGTGGATCACGAGGTCAAGATATCGAGACCATCCTGGTCAACATGGTGAAACCCCGTCTCTACTAAAAATACAAAAGAATTAGCTGGGCACGGTGGCGCGTGCCTGTAATCCCAGCTACTCAGGAGGCTGAGGCAGGAGAATTGCCTAAACCCAGGAGGCAGAGGTTGCGGTGAGCCAAGATCGCACCATTGCACTCCAGCCTGGGTAACAAGAGTGAAACTCCGTCTCAAAAAAAAAAAAATGTTAATTGGAAGAATTCCTTTCAACAGGAGATCTTTCTCTCTCTTACAAGAGCAGCAAAAGAGCCCAAACAATCACAGAAACCATCAAGCAAAGAGGGAGTAAGTCATCCTATACCTGAAATTATGAAATTGTCTATTCTCGAAGCATGCAGTTATCGCCACAGCAACTGATTGTCAAGGTCCACAGCAGACAAGAATACAAACACAAAGAGAAGAGACGTGAGCGGATGAACTGTGATTCTGTCTCTATGCAAATAGTCTAAGTCAGGAAAATAAAAGGAAGAAAATCTCTTAACATGAATGTAGAATTATCTAGGAACTGATATTCCCCCTCAGATAGCATTTCTTTGTACATAGATTATTTTTTAAGTTGATTTTCTGTTTTGGTCTGGGGGGATGACAAGTCTGTTAGGACCAGAATAATAAGAATCATAAATCCGGAAGGAGCTCAAGGGGTCCTTGCTTAGCGTCTGGTTTTCAGGCAGGAGCAATGACATTCTGAAAGAGCCTGCGGGAAGGACGATTCCAGTGTTTCTCAATATCCCAGCTTGCATGTTTTCACCCCTCCAACAGGACAGTCCTTTCTTACAGCAATTGTGGATCTCTGTTCTGAATTTTAAGTTTGTGCTTTAAATTCTGTTCTCATGGACACACTGTGAACAGCCAGGTACCACGCTACACTCTGCATTCTCGATAACATTTATACCCCAGGAACTCTGGCTTTCTGGTGTTCCTGAAACCGAACATTGGTCCTGTGAGAAATTACTAATTAGAAGGGAGTGGGGAATAATTGGCTGGGGTGGGACAGCAGACTGCAAGTTATCTCCACAAATTCGTGACAGTTACTAAATTCCTAAATTTCTGCAGGCTGGAATGTGGGCATGGCAGCAACTCAGCTTCAGCCATCCCTACCTCCATGCCCTAAGAAATCATGGAGCAACAAGGTGGGAGGAACAGAGCTGCCCCTCCCACCCGGACAGCCCACGCCGGATCTGGTAGTGAGAGAGAAACAAACTCTCCAACTGAAGTCAACCGCACATTCGGTTTCTTGTTAGAGTAGCCTCTGTTGTACGCAGACACAGTGCGATAGCCACAGTGCTCAGCCGGCCAGACAGGAGGGACTCCATGTCAAAGAGCCATTCCCAAACCAATCATTCTCAACTCTTTTTCCCCATCATAATAGACATGATGAATGACATTTACATATTCAACAGCCTCATGGGCAGATTCAAAGTTTGAAGAAACTGCCCCAAATCCAGTGGTCAAGTGAAGCCTTAGGCTAACCCTGGATGCCCACAAGTCTGATGGTCCCTTGCTGGCTTCTCAGTGTAAATGGAGGCTGGGGAAGCTGGGCTGGGGTTACACCCAGTTCCTGGCCCTCAGCCTGAAACATCTCCAGTTCTTCTTACTCTGGAAGTCCTAGTGATGCCAAGAGACAGTGAACCGCACATTCGGGTATTAAAATGTGTGAATCGCTCACTAACTTTGGCAGTCCAAAGAAGGACCACGGTCAGCACTTTCCCTCGGCAGGTTGCTTTGGTGTAGGCACTTGAGCGAGCCCTAGGAGAGAAAGGAGAAAGGGCCTGACACACTGCTCTTTCCTGATGCCTCATTTTCATCCCGTAGTCTCATTTACACCACTTTACAGATCCTGTGACACTTTATGTCACTGATTCTCACTGGTGGTTGTGTTTCTTAGAGGAGAAGGAATTGGATCCCAAGTCCCCAAGGGCACCATCACTCTTGGGGGCTTCCTTGCAGGGGTGCCTGCCTGTGATACTGGCATTTGACTGTTTAACTCCCCAACCCCTCCCCTATGTGGTCTTTATCCCTGGCAAGCTGGCTGGGCCAGGACACCTGTAAATTATTTCATTTGTACCCTGAGCTTGTAAATCCCAAAAATTGGAGACAAGTCTCCGCTAATAGAAAGCTTATTTTGCCAAAGTTGAGGATGGGTGCCCTTGACATGGCCTCAGGAGATCCTGATGGCATGTGCCCAAGGTGATCAGAGCACAATTTGGTTTTACACGTTTTAGGGAAACATGAGACATCAATCAACATATGTAAGATGAACCCTGGTTCCATCTGGAAAAGGCGAGACAACTCAAAGCAAAGGTTGCAGGACAACTCTAAGCAGGGAAGGGTCTTTCAGGTCATAGGTAAATAAGAGACAAATGGCTGCAATCTTTTGAGTTTCTGATTCGCCTCTCCAAAGGAGGCGATCACATATGCATTTTTGTCAGTGAGCAGAGGGGTGACTTTGAATAGTATGGGAGGCAGGTTTGCCCTACGCAGTTCCCAGCTTCACTTTTCCCTTTAGCTTAGTGATTTTGGAGCCCCAAGATTTATTTTCCTTTCACAAGCTGTAGGTCTTTTTTGGAGCCAGGTGAAAGGGGGCACCGTCCCCTTTATCTAAGGCACATGCCATGGTCTTGGCCATCTGAGAAGTAGCACTCAGAGCCTCTCTTCTGACGGACTGAAGCAGATCCGGTCCTGGCTACATACTTGATGTCTCTGCTCCACGGGGCATTGAGCTGGTTCTTGAAGGTTCCCAAAGGCAGGGTCCTTCCAGGAGGGGTAGCCCCAGGTCTTATGCGCCAGGCACATGAAGAGGAGACAATAAGTCCATCTTAAAAAAGAAAAAAACCCAAAATCCAAGGTAAGAATAGCTCTAAGACAACAAGGCCACACTAATAAAAGTCGTTCCCCTTAGAAAATAGGAATTTAAATCTTTTGAATACTCTCCTAAGAATTTCTTCCTCTAAGTCAGGGTCCAGGAGTGAGCTTTTGACCCAATTAGTTATTCCCCCCAAAGGGTGGGTGGGGTGGGTGTTGGAAAAGAAAAACCTTTAGCACCTGATAGAGGCTGAATGGGACACACTCTCAACAGCCCTAGGAGCCGGCAGGGACTGCTTATTATCTCCATTCTACATATGAGGAAACTGAAGTCCAGAGAGGATAAATGATTTGCCCAACATCACATGATAACTTAGAGGCAAAGCCAAGAATAGTTCAGCCTACCTGACTCCTTCCCATTCCTGTATCTCCATTGCCTCAAGACGGCTTACAGCTTCTGCATCTCCTTCCCAAATCTCCTACCCCAGAAACTCTGCCTGATTATTTACCCATATGACTGACATGTTCTAGAACATACACCGCCCTTTCTTGGTTGGAATTGTCGTGGAAGCAGAGCCTGGACTAGGACTTCAGTGTGCATGGCCTTTTGAGAGGAGATTTCAGGAAGCAGGAGTAAGGCAGTGAAGAGAGAGTGAGATGCAGAGGGAGGAAATCAATGCGGTGTCATGGAACGCATTACAGCTGTGGCAGCTGCAGCTCAGTCTCCCTGGGGTTACTCTCTGAGGAACCTTATAGGATGCTTCTTAGATTCCCTCACCAGCTGGGCATTTATCCTCTAACTCCTGTCCCCCACTGGTCGAAGATCACCAACATGAGCTTTGATACTGCTCCTCCCACACCTCCAGACCAAGTGAGATCTGGGAGCTTCAGAAGATGCCTGAGGCAAGAAAGTGAAGCAATGGGGCAAGTGTCCAGTCAGTGTGTATCAAAAGGGTCCAGCACAGCTGCAGCTGAAATCAGAGGTGGGCTGAGGGCAGGGCAAGGGGGCTGCTTCACCACCCTTAAGACAATTGGGAGGAGGGGTTGAAAATGACATGGAAAGTAGGAATGATGGTAAGTGACTGGATGAATGAGAGATGCATGAAGGTGGCTGGGGAGGGTGGGCTGTGATGAGTAGTAGGAATCTTTGGCCTCCACCTAGGTTTTCTTCCAAGAAAAAGCCCAGAATTTTGAGTCAGAAGATCGGGCTTAAGTCCCAGCACTGCGGGGATTCATCTGTTTCACCTAGGACAAGTAATTCTATTTCCCTCACATACTTCATGTGATGTTGTGAAGATCAACTGAGCTAATGTACACAAAGGGTTGTGTCGTGTGACCTGCCACATGCAGGTGAGCTGCCGTTGTTGTTAGAGACTGTGGTATAAGGGCTCCTTGAGCTGCAAAAATCGCATATCCTTTCCTTCCGTTAATACAGAACTTTTCCATTTCTAATATGTGATGCACTTTTTACCTACAATGTATCAATGCTCTTTGCCCCTGGTTCTGCTTTCATTATTTTTCTTCATTTGTCTTCTGTTAAATTGCTTTAAACATGCTTGTTTTACACTCTTAGGCTTTGCTGCTGGAAGTAGAATATGGTCGAATTCATATGAAGACCAAATTGGCAATATCTATCAATATAAGTACATTTATCCTGTGGGCCAGCAAAACCACTTCTGAGAATTAATTTTTCTGATTACCTACACACACACATGAGATACTTAAGTACAAAATTATTTATTGCAGTATTGTTTGTAATAGTGGGAGACTGGAAAGAGCCAAAGGGTTTACAATAAGGCATTTGTTAAATAAACCATGGTGCATCCATCCACACAGTGGAATCCCACGCAGCTGTTACAAAAACAAAATCCCAAACCCCTGTACATTCTAATGCAGAAAGGGCCCTAGGTTATATTGCTAGATGATAAAAGTAAGAGGTAGACCACTATAAACTGTATGCCACCTTTTGCATATGAGAAGAAAAGAAACCGAATATACAAGAAAACAATAAAAATGATTACAAGTAAGGGTTGAAAGCTGAGAAATGGGATGAGCAAGGACTCACAAGAGTGTGCCTCTTCAATGCATGGCTTTTTATTCATTGTGCTATTTGAGCCAATGTATTGCCTACCCAAAAATAATAATAAAAATGGAAAACAACAAGAAGTCCAGTTCCTGGGATCCTTTCACCAAAGGAAAATGGGAAAACGTAGCTGGGAGAGAGAAGTGGACTTGGTTTACCAGATGGCTGGTGGCAGAACTAAAATCCTAGAAACAGAGGGTTTGGGAAAATTCACAATTGCCGGGTGTCTAGATGCTCTTATGACTCTAGTGCTCGGCTGTCGTCAGGATACATAAGACAAGTTTTCAAGGACTTATAAAGACACTTGGACTCCAGTACAATAATAGCGGGAGACTTTGACACCACATTGTTAATATTCGATGGATCAACGAGATAGAAAATTAACAGGGACATTTATGATTTGAACTCAGACCTGGAACAAGTAAACTCAGCGAATATTTATAGAATTCTTCACCCCAGGTCGAGAGAACATACATTTTTCTCAGTACCACATTACACCTATTTTGAAAGTGACCACATCATTGGAAGTAAATCACTCTTCAGCATTTGCATAGCATTTCACAGACTTAAATGAAATATTGGTTGGCTGTTTGTTATTTTCTTCCCTCATTCCTTCCTGTCTCCGCTGTTAAGCACAATTATCGGCATAAAAGAGGTTTTTAATACCTACTTTTAGATTGCATTCCAGCCTGGGCAATAGAGCAAGACTCCTGTTCTCTCTCCCCCTTTTCTCTTTCTTTCTTTCTTTCATTAAAAAAAAAAGAAAGAAACCAAAAAGTGCTCCAGTCAAATTCACTCACTATGCAAAGAGGGTGGGGAGAGATACGAAGGTTTCTTAATATTACTGCCCTGATTATTCATCAGGAGACTTTGCCTGCTTTTCTCATTGTATTTCCCCAACAATACTGTGGGATATTAGTATCCTCATCGCCTCTTTTTTATAGATGAGAAAACTTGCCTGAGATTACAAAGAAAGTTGGTGGTGCTGCTGGGATTCAAAATCAGGCTTATTTTGATTAGGAGAGAAAAAAAAAAAATCAGATGCAAACCCAAATTATCCTACTCAGCTATTTGTTCAAAAACTGTTCAGTGAGCATCTATTAAGTGGCAGACACTATATGAGAAGCTCACAATATATCTAGCAGATTCACTTTCCTTAAATATGGAATTGATGATATTTGTAGTGTGTTTCTGGGGTTCTCTATCTATTTCCTGGTCAGTAGAGGCCACGGCAAGCCTTGCCACTTGGGAGAAGTGATCAAGGTTCACCCTTTTTACCCCAGATTTTCACCCTATTGATGGTTGTTTAAGCTCTGCAAGAATGAGGAGACACAGTAGAGCCCAGGTAACTGGTTCAGGTGCAGTAACCTAAATTCTGCTACTTTGTGGCATAATGAATGTCCCATGTCTGATCAATTAATCCTTGGGGAGGAGGAGTTAGTCAAAGTAGCAAAAAGAGGGCAGAGGTAGGAATGTGGTGGTTACAGGGGTGGAGGAATCCCCCTGTCATCCCCTGCCCCCCTGTCTTTCCCATTTATACACTCATATCTGAGCAGTGTTTCCCTTGGACTGTCAAAGGAGAAGTATAAATAAGGAAATTCCTCAAATCTTGGTGAGAGAATAGACATAATTTTATATTTGTGTTAAGAACCTAAAAGAAAGATTTTCAGGGGAACTGAAAGCTTTTGGTAAAATGTGATGCTGATAAGTATTGAACCTAAATGATACTTTTGAGGGATCTTTCTCAAGCTGTGCCTGAAAATATTGGTTATAGAAACTTTTTCACTTGTGTGAAGCCCACAGAGGGTGCCTTTTCCTGATGGTCCTTCTGCTCCAAAAAAAAAGAAATACTGAGAAATTTGGGAAATCCACCACATCACATGACGTCCATTCACAAAGCAACTTACAGCTCTCCAGAGTTTGTCAGTAAGAGGACCCAGAGCAGTGCCTGCCTATCTAGGACTTGCCTGAGAAACTTCCTACACAGTGCAACTTTTTCAAGTCGGAAACACTAGATTTCCTTGGGTCCGTTATTCCCAACATCCCTCTCACTCATGCTAGATCCAGTTCCATCCGATTTGAACTGTTTCCCTAATTTTCTTTTCCTTGCAAGGTACTGAGCTCAGAGAATTAAGAGTCACAGGGAAGACAATGGTCAAGCTGGACATTTGTCCAAGCTGGGAGACTTAACGGTAAGTGAAAGGCAGCTCATTTCAAGTCTCCCAAGACAAGAGCCATAATTAAGTAATTCTAATTCCCAATTCCTATTCATGTTAGTAAAGCCTTATAGTTCTCTCCATACTCTACCCAGCAGGGCAGGTAATGCCCTTTAAAACTTTTCCACTTAAGGAGCAAGTTGTGTGCCTCATATGTCAGGATGTGCAGCAGAGACTCTGGTGCTCACCCATAGCCAGTCCTCCTCTCTGTTAGAACACATGGGTAATGAAGTTACCAGTGGAGGGTGTCCAGGTTCTTGACATTTTGAACAAATAATTGGACAAAACGTACAAACAAAGCAAGGAATGAATGAAGCAGCGATTGATTGAAAATGTGTGGGAGCTGCTGAGCATAGAAGCTCAAGGGCCGCCATACAGAATCTTCTTGGGTCCAAATACCCCTTAGAGGTTTCCCATTGGCTACTTGGTGTTCACCCCATGTTAGTTAAGTGGTGTCCTGCAATCAGTAGGATTGGTTGCAGAACCAATCAGAGGTTGACATTTAGTTACAAAGGTCACACTCCTATGCAAACATCTGATTGGTTGTGGGAAGCAACCAATAAGAGGCTAAAGTGAAGTTACGAAGTTGCACTTCTATGCTAACGAAGACTTGGGCAGCAACCAATCAGAGGCTGAAGTGAAATTACAAAGATACATTCCTATGCAAACATCTGTTGCAAAAAGCATCCAATCAGAGGTACTTTCAATTTCCCATCTGCCACACAGGAAAAGTCGGGGGTTGCAAAGGGAGTAGTAGCCTCTGGTCCTTTTGTTACTTAGGTGTGGACAGTTAAGAGTTTTCCTTTCAATTTAATTCTGTGAAGTCAGTGTGAGATGGCCTTAGGTTCCCTGAGTCCAGCCCTTATTCTCCTCCTGCAGTGACACACCCTTGCTCACCTTGCAGTTATGCAGATCATATGATTACTGCTGGCCAACGTTCTGTGAACAGAGTGTCATATCAGGAATGACACTCCTGATATGTCACTGGGGTGAGAAGCTCCAACCCTCTCTTCTCTTGTCATAGTGATCATAGAAGCCTGCATTGAGAGAATCACAGAGCAAAGTATCTGGGACCACTGAGTCACCATATGGAGGACAGCTGCCTGGAGCGTTCAGGGTGGACTTCGTATGAGTGAGAGGTAAGTGTATGGTGCTAAGCCCCTCATGCTGTTACTGCAGCATTTTCTAGCTTATCCTAACTGGTCCAGTATGTGATTTTAGTTGGCTATATCTACTGTCAATTCTTAAAAATGATCTAGAATCACACTAATCATAGAAGTTAAAAGCTCAGCCATTGTCTCACAGCATTCTCAAGGAATAACCAAAATATCTATTGCCCTCATTTATAACTATTCAGATGAGGTAGAGGGGAAGACATGAATTTCCATTTGAATTAGTGGCATCTCCATTGATAGAAATAAAAGGAAATACTGATTTTAGCAAATCTGAAGAATAAGCAACCTCATTTCATTGTGCCATAAATTAAATATTTTGTGTCTGGGCATGCAGTGGCTCATGCTTGTAATCTCAGCAATTTGGGAGGCCAAGGTGGGCAGATCACTTGAGGTCAGGAGTTCGAGACCAGCCTGGCCAACATGGTGAAACCCTGTCTCTACTAAAATACAAAAATTAGCCAGGCGTGGTGGTGCACGCCTGTCCCCAGGAGGTGCTACTGTACTGCAGCCTGGGTGACAGAGTGAGACTCCATCTTAAAAAAGAAATAAAAGCAACAGAACAAACCAAAAAACCCATTTAGTTTTGTTTAGCAATAGACTAATGAAACAAGATTTTAAAAGACTACAAGTCTTAAAGCATGCGGTAACTTTTGAATCATTCCTCCCCCTTCTGTTTCTTCCACCTTCTCAGTATATAGTGTGTCACAAGGGTCTTCTATCCCCAACTCAAGAAAGAGGGACTGTGGATCAGTCAGGATATATTGGCTGCAAGTAGCAAAGCTCCACAACCCAAAGTAGTTTGAAAAATAAAACAGAATTATCTCACATTACTTAAACCTAGAGGGCCTGTGAGCCTCTAGGTTGGCTCAAATTATCTGACACAGTGCAGAAGTTCCACATCCAGATGGAATCACATCTGGAAGAAGAGAGACTGTCTCATCTTTGGTTTCTCAATTAAGGAAAGGAAGTCTTTCTTAGAAGCACTTGTCGTGGTCAGAAAGGGTCACCTGCCCAATCCCAAAGTGATCTGTGATGAGAAAGATTAAATGGTCCTGACTGGTTCTGAACCATTAGTAGATGATGAGCCTTTGGATGGCATGGATGCTGGGGAGTCTGTCCTGGACTTTATTCCTGTTTCCATTGTGCGTAGTCAAGCTCCTCACACCTTTATTCGTAGATTTTGTGAAAAAAACTTCTCATCTGCCTGCTCTGGTTCCTGCCATCTTTCTCCAGCCCACTGTGTAAACCCCTTCTAGACAAAGGTTCTTAAAACCCTCTTCTCATGTTGTCACATCCCTCTCCAATTATCTTAAATATGTCCCTTTCTTGAGATGGAGTCTCGCTCTGTCACCCAGGCTGGAGTGCATTGGCATTATCTCTGCTCACTACAACCTCTGTCTCCCAGGTTCAAGCGATTCCCATGCCTCCACCTTCCAAGTAGCTGGGATTACAGGCAGCCGCCACCACGCCTGGCTCATTTTTGTTTTTGTTTTTGTTTTTTTTTTTTGAGACGGAATTTCACTCTTGTTGCCCAGGCTGGAGTGCAGTGGTGCAATCTCAATTCACTGCAACCTCTGCCTCCCAGGTTCAGGAGATTCTCCTGACTCAGCCTTCTGAGTAGCTGGGATTACAGGTGCCTGCCACCACACCTGGCTAATTTTTTGCATTTTGAGTAGATACAGGGTCTCACTGTGTGGCCAGGCTGGTCTTGAACTCCTGACCTCAAGTGATCTGCCCGCCTTGGCTTCCCAAAGTGCTGGGATTACAGGTGTGAGCCACTGTGCCCAGCCTTTAATTTTCGTATTTTTAGTAGAGAAGGGGTTTCACCATGTTAGCCAAGCTGGTCTTGAACTCCTGGACTCAAGTGATCCACCCACCTCGGTCTCCCAAAGTGCTGGATTATAGGCATGAGCCACTGCGCCCGGCCTAAATATGTCTGTCTTAACTTTGACTCTAGGTTCTGCATGTTTTTCTAGATGCGGCTTTTTCACATTAACCTGATCTTTCACCAATATGCAACCCACACTCTATAAAAGGCTCGCCATACTGCCTCCCTCACCCAACACATTAATTCCTGTTGTTTCTCCCATCTTGTCTCTTACTCCATCCTCTCTGTAGGCCAAACCCTTCCCTTTAATAGACATTCACCTCAAACACTCTTCTTCTTCTTTCTCCTTCCTCCTCTTCTTCCTCCTCCTCTTCTTCCTCTTCTTCTTTCTTCTTCCTTTTTAAGACAGGGTCTCACTCTGTTGCCCAGGCTGGAGTGCAGTGATGTGATCTCAGCTCACTACAACTTCAACCTCCTGGGCTCGAGTCATCCTTTCACCTCAGCCTCCCAAGTATCTGGGACTATAGGCATACACCACCACGACCAGCTAACTTTTACTTTTGGTCGAGACGGTGCCTCACTTGGTGCCCAGGCTGGTCTTGAGCACCTGGATTCAAGTGATCCTCCTGCCTCGGCCTCCCAAAGTGCCAGGATTATGGGTGTGAATCACCATGCCTGGCCATACTTCCTTCATGAAGGCTTTCTGTCTCCAGCCAACACTCACCTCTCTCCTCATTGAATTCTTATTTCCTGTCTAACCAATACTCTCACTGTGAACCTTAGCAGTGCCAAGCTGCTCTCTCCAAATAAACAGGATATGTCTTGACAGTGGAGAGTATGAATTATGCTTCATTTCCATCCCATCCCATCTCATTCTTGTTTCCATACCATTCTTCCATAATATTTGGCACTCCCTAATGATTGACCAGTGCAACAATGGCTGAGTCCGACGCTGCCTGTTCTCACTGACTTCAGCACAGATGAAGTCAAACAGATGGAATCAAACGCTGATCCTAGTGAAAACAGTTTGCATTTGTTGTACACATTTTGATACTCATAAAAGATAGGGAAAAGTCCTCTATAAGTAAGTTCAGCTCAAAAACAGGACTCAGAGTTGAATTTGGTATCTGAAAGTTCCTAGTCCATTTCTAATAACTCAAGTCTGTATACCTGTTTAGAAGGCTATGCTTGGGGATTGCACTCTAGAATAAATGCAGACGGTTGATAAGCATTTGGTTTAGCCTCTCAAACAACAGAGTTCCAGTCATGCATATGTTCTTATGGAGGTACAGTCCTTTGTGTAAAAAAGGACTTGACCCTCAAGTATTTTTGGTTTTTAAATGGGCAAATGTTCATGGAGATGTTCATGTCCACATGTCTCTTTCCCTTGTGATCAGTAACGTGCATTTGCCGACTAGTCAGTCTGAACTAGGACCATTGCCCAGAGAGAAAGAAGGGACCATGGCCCCTAGATGAATCGAGATTCCTATCCTGTGCTTTGCGCACGAAGCGGTTTAGGACCCTTGGACATTGGACTGCTGCTGTTGTGCGTGATCATGTGATGGGAATTAACACATAATTCTATGTCCCAGCTTTATTGCTGAGGTCCATAATGAGCCAGTATAATTAAGCACCATTCGCCTGGTTAGTTAGTTCAGGTGTCTAAATCTGTCACAATAAAGTATGTGATGTTAAACATGTTTGGATTAGAACCTTCTGGAGCCAATGCCAATGCAGACAGCTATATTAATCACATGGGAGGTTATCTTATTTGAGATTTTCTATGCACCTCTGAGTTACAGTGTTTCATCCATCAAGGGCCTGCTGAAGACATCTGTAAACTTTGATTTATTGCACTGTTTCTGGTACAGAATTAAATAGCATTATACTCAAATATATTGGCTTAATTGACAGGTAGAGATTTAATCCTGTTAATTATGTAGCCTGCTTGAAACCTTCTATTAACCCCTTGCTGAATCGGCTGGATTCAGAAGAGGTATCTCAGCACCTATTTTAAGCTCAGGTAAATCCATCATTGTCCTTCTTCAAAAAGTTTAGCCCCAAGCCATGAGTGAACATGAATACCCATGAGACAAATCTGTCATCTAGAACTGTCTCTTTTCTGACTCCATATAGCCTACCTCTTGGGTAAATGGTGTCAGAAGGTTTACAGTCAGGGTCTCTCCTGGTTTTGGGCTTTCTATGAGTATTTAATGGGCTAACAGGTGTGAAAGTTGTCCATACATTTACTTATTCAAAATACTTTCATTGAGCACTTACTATGTTCAGGAACTTTGCTTGGCTAGAAAAAATAAAAATATATGTACAGTTGAGATCCTCAAGGAACTTACATCACATAGGATACTCATTAATGAAAACAATCTACACCGTTATAGTAATGCATGTTGATAGGTTACCCATACCAGAAGACACATTTGCAGTTAAACTTTCTCTTTCTACAGAGAGTATAAAGGATGCTGATACAGTTTGTATGTTTGTCCCTCCAAACTACATGTTGAAATTTGATCTCCCATGTTGGAGGTGTTGTAGGGGTGGATCCCTTGTAAATGGCTTGGCACTGTAAGCCATTTACAGTATGTATGGCTGGTTGTAATGAGTGAGTTCTTGTTCTGTTTCTCAGGAGATCTGCCTGGCATCCCCTCCCCTCTCTCTTCCTTCCTTACCATGTGATGCCTGCTCCGCTTTCCCTATGAATGGAAGCTTCCTGAAGCCCTTACTAGGAGCAGATGCTGTCACCTGCTTATACAGCCTGCAGAACCAGGAGCTGAATAATCCTCTTTTCTTTATAAATTGCTCAGGCCTTCCTTTATAACAACACAGACTAAGACAGGCGCTAATGTGGAAATTTCAAACATGGCTGCAAAAAAAGTACAGGAAACCCTTGAGGAAGGCAGATTCTCTTGGAGCTTTTCAACTTGCCCCTCACAAAGCAGTCACAGTCGCCATGTCCACGTCAGGACCACTGCCCCCCACCCCCGCCATCTGATTCTCTACTCCTCAGGTCACCAGATGTCCCCTCTGTTCCTGGTCACTGTGCTAGGTGTGGAGGACACAGAGGGGGAAGTCTTCTCTGCCTTCTTGGGGTTCACAGTCTGATGAAGACACAGACAACAGTAAGAGGACAATGATGGAGGTTACTTGTGGGAACCCGAAGTGGACACCATTAGCCTGGGAAAATTCAAGGAAGGCTTCCTGGGGGAGACACTCTATGATTTTGGTTTTAACAAATGATGAACAGTTACTCAGATAAAGACTGAAGGGTAGGTGAGGAGGGGGAGTTAGGGAATGGCAATTTGGACAAAGCAACCGACCTGGCCAAAGTCACAGCAGAGTGAACCAATGAAGGGCTCACTGGAAGCCACAAGTAGTTGGTGTTTTTAAACATCACGCAAGGAGTAGCTGCAGCTGGGCTTTGCCTGGGGCTGTGTCACAGAGGGCCTTGCAGGCCAGACTAGGCCCTTGGAACGTGGTTATTTAGGAGCCAGTAGAAAATTTCCAAGCAGGAAAGTAAAATGATTAGGGTTTTAAAACTCACTCCATCGGATGATCAATCTGGTGGCCCAGTAGAGGATTTATTGGTGTGTGTCTCACCTGAATAACTTTTAAATAAAATTTTTAAAATCCACCTTTTCTACACTCTAAGAATAGTTTTAGGGCTGAGGTCCTGAAAGTCCTGTCATTAAAAAATGTTGTTGTGATTTCAGGTTTACAAAAACATTACAAAATGTACAAATAACTTCTATATAACCTTTTGAGATTCACCAAATGTTATTTTGTCTCATTTGTTCATCTATCTACACACTTATTCATTGACCCGTCTGATAGTAGTTTGCAGACATCATGACTTTATTCCTATTCACAAATAGTCCAGTGTTTATTTCCTAAGAACAGGAACTTTCTTTTCTATAACAACAATCAACATCAAAATCTGGAAATGTAATAATGTATCTAATACTATAATTTAGCCCAATTTTGCTAATTATGCTAATAATTAATCATGATATTTGTTAAAAAACTCACCTAAAAATGGTACCTGATTCTATGCACAAAGCTTTAAGCTATAAATTCACTGCAGCAGAGATGAATCTTTACACAGGCACACCTCATGTCATTGTGCCTTGTTTCATTGTGCTCCGTGGATACTGCAATGTTTATAAATTGAAGGTTTGTGCCTATATTGCATTAGGCAAGTCTATCGGTGCCAGTTTTCCAACAGCATGTGCTCACTTTGGGTCTCTGTATAACATTTTAATAATTCTCAATATTTCAAACTTTTTCCAGTATTATTAGATCTATTATTAGGGTGATTTGTGATGAGTGCTCTTTGGTGTCACTATGGTCATTGTTTTAGAATGTCATGAACTGTGCCCACATTATGCAGCAAATTTAATTGATAAATGTGTGTGTTCTGACTGTTCCACTGACTGGCTGTTCCCTGACCCTCTCTCTCTCCCCTCAGGGCTTTCTATCCCCTGAGACACAACAGTATTGAAATGAGGCCACTTAATAACCCCACAATCGTTTCTAAGTGTTCAAGTGAAAGGAATATTGTACATCTCTCACTAAGTCTAAAGTGAGAAATAAGCTTAGTGAGGAAGGCATATCGAAAGCCAAGATAGGCTAAAAGGTAGGCCTCTTGTACCAAATAGCTAACGAAGTTGTGAATGCAAAGGAAAAATTCTTGAAGGAAATTGTAAGTGCTACTCCAGTAAACAGACAAATGGTAAGAAAGCAAAACAGCCCTATTGTTGAGACAGAGAAAGTCTGAGTGGTTTGCATAGCAGATCAAACCAGCCACAACATTCCTTTAAGCCAAAACCTAATCCAGAGCAAGGCCCTAACTCTTTTCAATTCTATGAAGGCTGATAGAGGTGACAAAGCTGCAGGAGAAAAATTTCAGGATAGCAGAGGTTGGTTCATGAGGTTTGAGAAAAGAAGCCATCTCCATAACATAAAAGTGCAAGGTGAAACAACAAGTGCTGACCTAGAAGCTACAGTAAGGGATCCAGGAGATCTAGCTAAGATCATTAATGGAGGTGATGACACTAAACAACAGAGTTTCCATGCAGGTGACACAGCCTTCTATTAGAAGAAGATGTCATCTAGGACTTCCATGGTTAGAGAGAAGAGGTCAATCCCCTACCTTCAGACTTACAAAAAAACAGGCTCTTTTGTCAGGTGCTAATTCAGGTGCTGACTTATTTGAAGTTGAAGCCAGTGCTCATTGACCGTTATGAAAATCCTAGAGCCCTTAAGAATTATGCTAAATCTACTCTGACTGTGCTCTGTAAGTAAAGCAACAAGGCCTGGATGACATGTATGTTTATAGCATGGTTTACTGAATATTTTAAGCCCACTGTTGAGAACTACTGCTCAGAAAAAAAAAAAAAAGTTTCTTTTCAAAATATTACTGCTCATTGACAATGCACCTGGTCACCCAAGAGCTCTGATAAAAATGCAGAAGGAGATTAATGTTGTTGTCATGCCTGCTAACACAACAGGCATTCTGCAGCCATGGACTGAAGAATCATTTTGACTTTCAAATTTTATTCTTTAAGAAACACATTTGGCCAGGCGCAGTGCTGATGCCTGTAATCCCAGCACTTTGGGAGGCTGAAGTGGGTGAATTACCTGAGGAGTCAGAGACCAGCCTGGTTAACATGTCAAAATGCCGTCTCTACTAAAAATACAAAAATTAGCCAGGTGTAGTGGCAGGCGCCTGTAATCCCAGCTACTCAAGAGGCTGAGGCAGGGACAATCACTTGAACCTGGGAGGTGGAGGTTGCAGTGAGCCGAGATCACACCATTGCATTCCAGCCTGTGTGACAGAGCAAGGACTCTGTCTCGAAAAGGAAAAAGAAAAGAGACACATTTCATAAGGCTATAGTTGCTATATATAGTATTTCTCTAAGGATCAGGGCAAAGTAAATTGAAAACCTTCTGGAAAGAATTCACCGTTCTAGCTACCATTAAGACCACTTGTAATTCACGGGAACAGGTCAAAAATATCAACATAAACAAGAATTTGAAAGAATTTGATTCCAACTTCAAGAGATTCAAGACTTCAGTGAAGGAAGTCACTGCAGATGTAGTAGAAATAGCAGATGAACTTAGACAGTTAGAAGTGGAGCCTAAAAATGTGATTGAAATGCTACAATCTCATAATAAAATTTGAATGGATGAGGAGTTGCTTCTTACGAATGAGCAGTGAAAGTAATTTTTTGAGATGGAATCTACTCCTGGTGAAGTATCAGTTTGGTCCAAAAGTCACTGCGGTTTTTTTCCCTTACTTTTATGGCAAAAAAACCGCAATTACTTTTGGACCACTCACAAGAGTAGAAACATTGTGAGCATTATTGAAATGATAACAAAGGATTTAGAATATTCATAAACTTAGTTGATCAAACAATGACAGGGTTTAAGACTGACTTCAATTTTGAAAGAAGTTCTACTATTGGTCAAATGCTATCAAACAGCACAGCATGCTAGAGAGAAATCTTTCATGACAGAAAGAGCCAATCAATGCAGCAAATTTTATTATTGTCTTGTTTTAAGAACTTGCCACAACCATCTCAGTTTTCAGCAACCACCACTGAAAACTGCTGAGTTTTCAGTCAGCAGCCATCAACATCTAGATAAGACCTTCCAGAGCAAAAAGATGATGACTCACAGAAGGCTCAGATGATTCGTGACTTTTTTTTAGCAATAAAGTATTTTAATTAATGTACATACAGTTTTTAGATATAATGTTATTGTGCATTTAATGGACTATAATATAGTGCAAATGTAACATTTATATGCATGTACAGGGAAGCCAAACAACTTTTGTGACTTGCTTTATTGTGATATTTGCTTTCTTATCACGGTCTGGAACTAAACCTGCAAAATCTCTAAGGTATGCCTGTACTGATAAACTGTTTTAGATTTTCCATAAAAATAAAAGTACAGAATTTAAAAATTCTCGTAGAACTCATGGATGCTTGAATTCGCATTTGAGACAAATTGTTGGAAACCAAGGTAGAGACAGGAGGAGCTTTGTTCATAATGCACGTGTGGATTGTCCTTTACTGTTCACATTAGTCAGAGAATCAGAAAGTCAAGCAGTGGTAAAATCAAAGCTCCCATCTGCGTTCAACATTAAATACAAAATTCCTGAAAAATCTAGGCATTAGGGTAGGAGCTATGCACATTAACTCACAAGCCCAACACAGAGCTGAAAACGGAACTTGACCAGCATCCAATTGGTTAAAAGGATAAGGTCAAAGATACTCTCACGCCCTGTCTTTTAGCAGGCACCAATAATACTAACCAGAGAGAGTGATAACAGGGGGAGAAAGAGGGACATAATGTTAATGGCTTGGTGGGAGAACAGATCTCCGAAATCAGAAGAAACTTTTGGAGGGTGATCTGACATTGTTGATAGAATGTAAGACAAGGCCTCTACTACAAAATGGGGTAAAATAATGAGAGAAGAAGCTGAGATGTAAAGGCAACAGATGAGATGAAAATGGAGATAGTGGGGATAAGAAGGGCTTGAATGGAAACTAAGAGGCAAAGAGATTTTCTAAAGACTGTGGTGGAAAGATCTCTTGAGCCCAGGAAGTTGAGGGTGTGGTGAGCTGTGATCATACCATTGCATTCCAGCTTGGCTGACAAAGTGAGATTCTGTCTTAAAAAAAAAAAAAATTTTTTTTTTTTTTTTTACTTTGGAGGCAGTAAAGGATAGTGAAGCTGTGAAAAACAGCCTCAATGATATGACACATCTCTCCTAAATATGAAAGGCTTATTCATTTCACACACAATCCAGAGAAACTGATAGAAACACAATCACGGAGACTCTCAGTCCGTGATGACGTTGGCAACAAAAATAAGGGCGAAGAGAACATTCATGACTAGATCTACTTTGAAGTTGGTCACTGTAAACAGAATTCTGAGTGAGCATCTATGGAGCATTACCAAGCTGATCATAAATACTAGGCTCAATGATAACCTCTATGCATTCAAATGAGGGGAAATTATTCTGAGAATGGAAGAAAAAACAATGCAGAAGTTGAAAGGCACATCTGCTTGCTAACTGAAACTTAGCTTCTTCATCTGTCAAAGGTGAATATTTACCAATAGCTACTGTGTATGGGGGCTGTCAGGAGTAAATGCATATTTACAGAGCTTATCATAGTGGCTGGAACATAGTAAGCCGTCAATATATGTTCACTACTGGTATTGTTATTGTCAGTATTATTTTTTGGTCACATTCTCTATCCCTCAATTAATAAAAGTTCAAAAATAATAAAACTCCCTCAAATAATAAAACCGCCAATTGATAGGTAAAATTCAGGCTGAACTCATGCCTGTAATCCTCGGATTTGGGAGGCCGAGGTGGGCGGATCACCTGAGATCAGGAGTTCAAGACCAGCTTAGCCAACATGGCAAAACCCTCTCTCTACTAAAAATGCAAAAATTAGCCGGGCGTGGTGCTGGGTACCTGTAGTCCCAGCTACTTGGGGAGCTCACAAGAATCGCTTGAATCTGGGAGGCAGAAATTGCAGTGAGCCAACATCATGTCACTTCACTCCAGCCTGGTCAACACAGTGAGACTCCATCTCAAAAAAAAAAATTTTTTTCAAGAAGTTTTCAAGCTACCATTAAATCAAACAGAATATCACAACCATAATTACAGAACAAGGAGAAGGTAAAACAAATCACTGCATTTGAAGTCTACTGGAAGGCAGTCAAAGCTCTGCTAATAGGTAAACTCACAGACTTCAACCATTTTCTTATTAAGAAGAAAACAGTAAGAATAAAACAAATCTAAAAGAAGAAGAAATAAAATGGCAGGAGTAAAAGCAGAAATCACTTAAAAAAAAAAGAAAGCAGAAAAATAGCATAATTTGAGAGGTGAAACAGCAAAATACACTCACTCCTTGTAAATTCAAGTTGTAAAAATGTGGAAGCACAGGCTGTGTACAACAAAACTGAATGCTGTAAAAATGTCAGTTCTTCTCAACTTAGTTCATTCATTTTTCAAAACCCAATCAATATTATGATGAGACCGTTTTTTTTTTTTTTTTTTTTTTTTTTTGAAACCTGGCTATATAATGATAAGGTTCATCTAGAGAACAGGTGAGAATAGCTAAGAACATTTTGAAAACATTCTAATCATAAATTCATCTGAACAGTCTAGATTCAGAAGAAAAGTTATTCTGAGAGCAAACTGACGTCAAAATAAAAAGAACCTTAGTTGACCTGATACCTACTGAAATCGTAATTGCCACCAACTGGAATTCACACCTGCTCCTCTGCAGCTCTAATTCTTTTTGCCTCTTTGGTGCACAGACCTTTAAATAAAATAATGGAAGTACAGGTTGAGAATAAATTCCTTTTGTGGCCTCCAATATGAGCCCAGAAAAGCAACAGAACTCCAAAAAAAAAATCTTTGAATAGTAATCAAATATTAATAACATTGTGTGTATTTACTGAGTTTTGATATTTATCTCAAAAATATCTTTGTTAATCATAAAAGAAATTTGGCATGCATTAGCCATTACAAATAGTTTCTATTATTTCAATCCAGAGGTTTTTCTCATTTTTAGTCTTGAAAGTTTGGGAAGGTCATGTTCAAATTTTAATTTTGTTGGTCAAGGACAAACGGTGCTACCATTTGCAAACAAGGTTCTAAACTAACTGCTAGAATGATTCTAAGTATGGGTTTGTGCTATGCTTTGGGTCTAAAAATTAATCTGGTTCCTCTATTTGAATTCTGAAGAAAGGATTGGGAGTTTCGATGATGGGGAGATCGTTGACTGGGGCTGATTAGGCCCAGCACACCTGAGTCTAGCAGGGTTAAGATGGAACGGAGTGCATAAAGGCTTTCCCTCCACCAAAATAAACAAACAAATTATTATGTAGAAGGATGGGCAGTCTAGTATTCTAAGACGAGTAGTACAGGTATTAAACATCGTTGTCATGACTGATTCCAAATAGTCCCATAACCAGGCTTTGGGTGAAGAGAATGAGCTGACTTCTCAGCAAGCTCTCAACAAGCTGACTCTTCAACAAGATCATGAATTAAGTCTCACCCCCACCACGTACCAGCGGGATGATGCTGGGAAAGTTTCTTAAACACTCTGTTTCCCAGCATCCTCATGTTATTATTAGAGATTACAGAGACCTCAACAAATGGTGGCCATATTATTTGGTATAAGAGAACGTGGTTGCTATAAATCCAAGGTTCTCATCACAGGGTAGTAGAAAATGAAATAGGAAGTGGGTAACTGTGTAGGTAAAAAAGAATATTAACAATTGAAGTATTTGGCTAGAGATGTTTTTACCGTGTGAGAAAAAGAGAAAGACAGTAAAAATAAAATGATTTAAAATTACAGGACGCACTTTAGGCTGTTCTCTCATTGCTATAAAGAAATACCTAAGACTGGGTAATGTATATTCTCCCATTGCTATGAAGAAATTCCTAAGACTGGGTAATTTATAAAGAAAAGAGTTTTAACTGGCTCACAGTTCTGCAGGATGTACAGGAAGCATGACGCTGGCATCTTCTCGGCTTCTGGGGGCGGAGGGTGCTCAGGAAGCTTACAATTGCAGCAGAAGGCCAAAGGGGAGCGGCATGTCACGTGGTGCAAGCAGGAGCAAGGTGGGGAGGAAGTGCCACCCTTTGAAGCAACCAGATCTCGTCAGAACTCCTCACTCTCAGGAGAACAGCACCGAAAGGAATGGTGCTAAACCATTTGTGAGAAATCTACCCCTGTGATCCAACCACAGGCCCCACCTCCAACACTGGAGATTACAATTCAACATGAGATAGGGTGGGGACTGCAGATCCAAATTATATCACACAGCATGGGGGAAAGCTACAGATATTGGTGCTGGTTTAAAGTACTGAGGAACCCACGGAAGAGAGAATCTATGGAAGTCTGGTGAAGAGAAGAGAAGGCAGGTGGAGCGGATAGTCCAGAAACAGGCTTGCCATTCCACTTTGGGAGAAAGAAAAGATGCTGAGGTCAAAACACGCAGCCTTTGAGAAGCTGATGAGAAGTTCATTTCTGAGGGCTAGGGAGGAAGCAGCAGTTATGGGGCTGAGGGGGCAGCGGGCTTGAGGTCAGAGGACCTTCTGTATCTGGCTGCCTCTGGCTGGAGGTAATGCTTAAACAACCCGGAGTCCCGTCACAGACAAAAGGGTCTCTATGGAAGCTGCTAATCTTCATGAGCTCAAGTTTAAGAATTATCACCATTAACACAAACTTCCCTTTTGTCTTTATGCTTATTCCCACGCGGATCACTAGATGAAACAAACTAGTATTGATATCAAGTAAAGCTTTCAACAGCACTGAACTCTCAACTCCCTTTCAGTACACATCTTAAATTCCCCAATTTGTGGCTCATCTATTTACAACTTAAGGAGATTGGAAGGATATTGATGACAATACAATGAGTGCGGAGTAGATGGTAGATGGGCTCTAGCTCACACATCGTAGAAATGATTCAACTATCTAGCAAGCTATAAAGCCAGTGGCTCACTCTGAGATTTATAGGAACAGGCCTTTTAACTTTACAAAATTGGATTCTAGCATGAGTTAGCCACAGGTGCTTAGATCTTAGCTTATGTGTATTCGCTGAGTTGCCCGGGAGGCCCAGAATACCTGGGAAAAACCTTAGGGTTGATTAAGCTGTTAAGGAAAGGTGGGCGTATCTTTACCAGAGATGAAGCAGTCTCTGCCCTTTCTTGGATCAGCAAAACACACCTGTATAACATTGTCCCCATATGTGTCCCCTGGAGAGGACATGGAAAGGAAAATGGGAGAGCACTAGAGAAGAGAAGGGAGGGCCAGCTTAGCCAAGCTGTCTTTCCTACACACTTGGAAGTTAATATTAAATAATCTTGAGCAAGACAAACCACACTGCCATGTGCTTTGGAAGACAGATTGACAGGACATCTTTCACTATGTGGAAAGATTTTCCATACAATGAAAATGTCTTTACCATTTGGCATAGAAATCTAATGCAGAGCCCCCTGTTAGGTCACTCAGCTCTCACCTGCTCAGCATGTAGGGTAGTTAATCTTTTTCATATTCAAATTCCTTTCTGAGCATTCAAGGTGTCCCAGAGGTGAGGGTATCTCATGTGAACTCTCTGCATTAGTTCTCTTTGCTATGCAGCAGCATCTTCCTGTTCATTGGCTGATGCCAGATTGGGCCAACCCCAAAAGCATCATCTAGAAATGGATCCTTCACCTAAGTCACAATGTGGCTGTCACCAGCTGATGTCTGATTTCAAGGCCTAGATATCTGAGCCAGGAGTCGTTATGCAGCACTTCTGAAGCCTGTGGCACCATTGCCCACCATTGCAAAGCTGCTGGGACCAACGTGATAGGTGCCTGTGTTATCAGAGTCCTACAGAGATAGCAGTGAAAAAACTCTCTGAGATTTGACTTGCTCTTTTATTGCAGAACTCAGCCATGAGCACCTGGGGTCTGGACCAGGAGATGGTCTGTTTGGCAGGTGCCTTGCTCTACTCAGCTGCAGTTTCCAGGCACAACGAGATTAAAAAAAAAAAATTGCCATCCCCTTAGTATCTGGTATAACAATTTATCTTAGGAAGAGACTTGCCTTTTGGAGGAAAATGCCTTGATAAGCTCACTGGTGTAGTCAATTTCTTTGAAGTATAGCTGTTCTCTGGTGCCAAGGTTTCTAAGACATAGTCAAAGCTATTTTGTATAAGAAGAAAAAAGAATGAACTTTATATATTTATGTTTTTATTTTATCTTGGAGAAGGAAAAGGGAGAGTAAAACGGAATAAAAATAAGCTAACAAGGTAGCGGGAGCTCATGTGTTGCCCAGTGCAATTCATCTTCACTAATATCACTAAAAATCATACAATCCTTGGTTTGATTTGATTTCTTATGGAAATCGATGAATGAAGTTGAATTTGTGTAATAGCTATGGGCAAAATAGAGCTCATAGATATAGATAAAGAAGAAGAGGCCGGGCACTCTGGCTCACGCCTGTAATCTCAGCACTTTGGGAGGCCGAGGCGGGTGGATCAACAGGTCAGGAGATCAAGACCATCCTGGCCAACATAGTGAAACCCTGTTTTTACTAAAAAGATACAAAAAATTAGCCAGGCGTGGTGGTGGGCACCTGTAGTCCCAGCTACTCGGGAGGCTGAGGCAGGAGAATCACTTGGACCCAGGATGCGGAGGTTGCAGTGTGCAGAGATCATGTCACTGCACTCCAGCCTAGGTGAACAGAGTGAGACTTTGTCTCAAAAAAAAAGAAGAAGAAGAGGAGACAGAGACCCTAATTGCCATCAGTACATTGGGACTAAGTCTCTTGTCTTTGAATCAGACCTGTGCAGCCTACTGGATCCTCAATTGTGCAAACTGATGCCAAGGGGATGTGTCCCATCAGGACTCAGGATGAGCTCAGACAAATTTGCAGCCCATGGTGGCTGCTGTTTAGGAAATACAGAATTGTTCAGAAATTCCTGGGAATGGAAGCAAAACTGAACCCAACCACCATTTCCTCTGACCTTTGCAGTATCATTCCTTTCCGCTTAAAGAGGCGCCTCTCCAGGATTGGAAAAACCTCGACATGTGGTCAGCTGCCAGTAACCAGACTTGTGTAGTTTCCAGTGGGAACACCACTTCTGTCCCAGTGGTCTCTTCCATTCCATTCCATTCTGTGCCTTGCCATTCCATTCTGTGCCATTCCGTGCCCCTCCCTTCCCTGTCATTGCATTCTATCACATTCCACGCCACTCCAACTCATTCCACATGCAATCACTGGGCACTTACTCCATCCCTAAAATACTTTGCCTTGCCCTGAGCATGCAGTGGTCAACAACACACAGTTAATGGGAAAGGAATGTTAATTTCCCTGGACCACCGGTAGGCTGAGTTCCAAGGGAACTGTAAATTAAAACAACAGTGAGATACCACCACACACCTATTAGAGTGGGTAAAATCCAGAACACTGACACCACCAAATGCTGGCAAGTATGTGAGGCAACAGGAACTCTCATCCATTGCTGGTGGGAATGCCAAATGGTACAGTCACTTTGGAAGACCGACAATTTCTTACAAAACTGTCCATATTCTTACCATATAATCTAGCAAACATGCTCCTTGGTATTTACCTAAATGAGTTGAAAACTTATGTCTACACAAAAACCTGCAAATGAATTTTCCACTTATAACTACCAAAAATTGGAAGAAACCAAGGTATCCTTCAATAAGAATGGATAAACAATGGTGCATCTATATGACAGAATATTATTTAGCAATAAAATAATTGAGCTATGAAAACACAAATAGATACAAAGGAACCTAAATGCCTCTGCTAAGTGAAAAATGCCATTCTGAAAAAGCTGCATACTGTATGGTTCCATCTAAATGACATTCTGGAAAAGGAGAGGCAATAGCAATAATGAAGAGATAAGTGGTTACAAAGGATTGAGGAGGAGGAAGGGAGAATGGAAGGGTAGAGAGCCCATGGATTTTTAGGGCAGTGAGTAGTGCTGTGATGGCCAATACGTGACATTGTGCATTTGTCAAAACCCATAGAACTATACAACACAAAGAGTGAACTGGAATGTAAACTGTGAACTTTAGTTAACAATAATGTATCAGGTCGAGTGTTGTGGCTCATGCCTGTAATTCCAGCACTTAGGAAGGCCAAGGCAGATGGATTACCTGAGGTCAGAAGTTCGAGACCAGACTGGCCAATATGGTGGAACACCATCTCTACTAAAAATACAAAAATTAGCTGGGTGTGGTGGAAGGTGCTGTAATCCCAGCTATTTGGGAGGCTGAGGCGGGAGAATTGCTTGAACCCAGGATGCAGAGGTTGCAGTGAGCCAGCATCATGCCACCACACTCCAGCCTGGGTGACAGAGCAAGACTCTGTCTCAAAAAAATAAAAATGTATCAATATTGGTTCACCAATTCTAACAAAGTACCAAATAAATGCAAGATGTTAATAACAGGGAAACAGCATTTGTGTTGGACAATGGGCTATATGGAAACTCTGTTCTTTCTGCCAATTTTTTCTGTAAACCTAAAGTTGTTCTAAAAAATAGTCTATCGATTTAAAAAATGTGTGGTATGTCAGGTGGTGATGTGTGCTATGAAGAAAAATAAAGCAGAATAACACTATGGAAAGTAATGGTGGTGTGTGTGCGCACGTGCACACATGATGTATTTTAGTTTTTAGAAGATTAGGGTGATCTTATTGAAGAGGTGATATTTGAGAAGAGTTTTAAAAGAAGTGACAGAACAGGCCAGGCATGGTGGCTCAAGCCTGTAATCCCAGCACTTTGGGAGGCCGAGGCAGGTGGATCACGAGGTCAAGAGATCGAGACCATCCTGGTCAAAATGGTGAAACTCCGTCTCTACTAAAGATACAAAAAATTAGTTGGGCATGGTGGCACGTGCCTGTAGTCCCAGCTACGCAGGAGGCTGAGGCAGGAGAATTGCCTGAACCCAGGAGGCGGAGGTTGCGGTGAGCCGAGATCGCGCCATTGCACTCCAGCCTGGGTAACAAAAGCGAAACTCCGTCTCAAAAGCAAAAAAATAAATAAATAAATAAAAAGAAGTGACAGAACAAGATGAACTTATAGTGAGAAAAACTCCCAGGCCAAGAAAGGCAAGTGCAAGGACCCTGTGGCTGGCATGTGTTTAAACAGACAGTGAGCGGCAGGGAGGGGGGCAGTGGTAAGTCATGGAGCGCCTTGCAGGTCGACAGGAAGACTTGAAATTTTACCCCCAGTGAGACAGGGAGCCCCTGGGAGATGATAGGATAGGAGTTACACCATCTGATTTATTTTTTTAAAGATTCATCTCAGCATTCTGAGAAGAATAGGTGTAGTGGGATTAAGAGTGGAACTAGGAGACCTGATCTAAGTCCGCTGGACTTGGTGGGGAAAATCTTCACAGCGAGTCCGGAATCAAGATCACGTCTCATTTAACATTCTCACCCATTTAAAAGAAGAGATTGGCTCCCTGTGCAGCTGGGGGAACTGAAACTCTAGGGAGAGCACTGCACCTGTGAGAGGCGTGGGGAACCTGCAGTCGGGGCGTATTCCAGTGAAGCCGCTTTGACTATTTCTTCGTTTCCAGGCAAGGGTTCCCCCCTTGCCAAGTCTCATGCCTTCTGCAGTCGTAATCGGCACCTAGCTATGAGTTTCCAAAGAAAACGTCAAGTCTGTGCCCTTGTTGTGATTGAGGTTGACAGCATTGTGCTGCTGTGTTATTGAAGACCTACCTCAGAATTTTTAATTCAGGAGCTCCTGGGAATGGAAGCAAAACACTTCAACTACAGCTTCCTCTGATCTTGGCAATATCATTCCTTCCCTCTTTAAAGAGGGGACTCTCCAGGATTGGAAGAACCTCAGCACATGGCCAGCTGCCAGTAACCAAATCTGTGTAGTTTCTAGTGGGAACTCCACTTCTGTCCCATCATTCTCTTCCATTCCATTCCATGCCGTTCCGTGCCATTCCATGTCACAGCCTTCCCTGCCACTGCATACTATCAGACTTGGAGACAGAGACCCCAATTACCTCTAATCCTCAGAATTATCCCATTCTTAGGTCCTATTGTTGTCCCCACTGGAAAAATGAAGAGTTACAGACCCAGCAAGGTTAAATAATGTCTCAAGGTTACCAGGCAAATGAAAGCGTCCAGGGGCTCCTTGCCCCTGAAACCTGAGCTCTTCCCCAGGCGCACTGAAGACAGACTCGCAAGGGAGACCCAAATCCCCTCATGAACCTGCTCACCACACAGCCTTGCTGCTCAATTCCAGAGAGAAAATGTGGGAGGCAAAGATGCCAATAGCAATCGTCTTTATTTCCTTTGGCCGTGTGATACCCTCTTTCTACGTGGATTTGAGGGGAATGGTGGAGTAAGTGAAGGGAGGAAGATGGTTGGCCGGAAGGGTTTAGGAAGCAGGACTGTGAGTGAGAGGTATCCCAGGAGAGGTGAACTTCCTTTTCTTTTCTTTTTTCTTTTTTTTGAGACGGTGTTTTGTTCTTGTCACCCAGGCTGGAATGCAATGGCACAATCTTGGCTCACTGCAACCTCTGCCTCCTGGGTTCAAGTGATTCTCCTGCCTCAGCCTCTCGAGTAGCTAGGACTACAACTATGCACCACTACAACCAGCAAGTTTTTTGTATTTTTAGTAGAGACAGAGTTTCACCATTTTGGCCAGGCTGGACTCCAACTCCTGACCTTAGGCGATCCACAAGCCTCGGCCTCCCAGTGTGTTGGAATTACAGGCATGAGCCACTGTGCCCAGCCGAGGTGAACTTCTTTACTTTTCACCTATTCTTTCTAAGTGGCTCCCAAGTGGGGATGCTGATGACTAATGAGGAAAATGAGAAGTTATGTTTCTCTTAAAAGCTTTGGGGATGAAGTGGACCTTCCTTCTAGGTGGAAGGTGAAGCCATGGAAGGAGTAAAGCCAGATGGGTATTAGACCAGGTGGAGGTCAGACCAGGTGGAGGCCAGACCAGGTGGAGGCCAGGCCAGGTGGAGGTCAGGCCAGGTGGGTATTAGACCGGTGGAGGTCAGGCCAGGTGGAGGCCAGGCCAGGTGAAAGTCAGGCCAGGTGGAGGTCAGGCCAGGTGGAGGCCAGGCCAGGTGGAGGTCAGGCCAGGTGGGTATTAGACCAGGTAGAGGTCAGGCCAAGTGGAGGCCAGGCCAGGTGGAGGCCAGGCCTGATGGAGGTGTCCAGCCTGGTTTGGGGCTTCACGACTCATAGTGGGAGGAAGTCAGGCTGGCCTGGATGCTCAAATTCCTGCTGTGGTCTCCAGCAGTTGCGATCCCCAGCAGTCCTGGTCCTCAGGGACTCTCACCCTTGTCCCAGGCTACTTCTCACCATGACTGAGTAGAAAATCCTTTGGTCACATAAACTGAATGGAATTACTCAGGGAGGGGCCTCTATTTCAAGGTGCCATGACCTCAGGGAGGTTGGATGGGGGAAGATGTCAAAGGGGCCCCAGCTGACTGTTGAGTCTGGGACTGGTAGTATTCACGTCCGTAGACCGGACCATTAACCAGCTGAGTTACAGACTCCAAAAGCAGCAATACTGGTTGATTCCAGACTGCATGCCCGTGACAGGGAGAGGGTGGGTGGCTGGGAGATGGTGTTTACTTTCTTGCTGTCCCTGAATACTGAAGGTCATTTTAATTAACTTTCAAACAGCTTTTGTACTTTTTGGTCTTTGAGTTTGTACTTATGGCTACACACGCCCACCCACACATAATCCCATTTTAATGAAATCAGGGGAACATCAAAATCACTACACTGTATCACTGTCTCGTTGAAACGAACATCTCTCGCCATAGCAGAGTAGAAGGGCTGCTTTGTAGCTTATTAGGATTTTTAATTTTTTAAAGCAAACTTTCTACACACTGTTGTGTTGGTGAATCAAGGTCAAGTTTTTTTTTTTTTTTTTTTTTTTTAAATAAACAAGAAGGGATATTTTTTGCAGTAAGCTGCTGAAGAAGGAAAGGCAGGGACTAGCTTTGAATATGATATCAGACTCCTGGTGAAATTGGATGTGTTTTTCAAAACACTGCTAATATGTGGAGTGGAGTTATACATATTTATGGGAGCAAGTGTTGGTGGGCACTACCGTGGGGAAGTAGTGGGGAAAATGAAAGGATATCCAATTAGCTCTGGGTAGAAATTGACTGTGTAGTGCTGCAGAAAGAGCCACGCTGGTGAATCACCACATCTGAAATAAAAGCAATCACAGCAACCTAAAGAACCAAAGTATTTTTGCATGTGTGTGTGAGGGTGGGCAGGCAGGGGACACATGATCTGGGAACTGACAACTAGGCCTGAGCTGGCTTTCATGGCTGTGGGCTGACCAGTCCGAAGATGCACTGAGGCTCTGAGGACTGGGAAGGGCTGCTGGGGGTTGGCACAGAAAGAAGGAATTGAGTGATGCTGTGGGCAAGGGGAAGGGCTCTCCTCACCCCCCCAGTCACCAAGATGGTTATAAACTCAGGGTCATGGTAAGGGCAGACTTGAAGGCTCTGAGTGAGTTCAACACCCATCTGGGGATGTCTTGGAAGGGGAGGTGGAGGGTGTGGAGGAGGCATTAGTTGAGTTTCCCAGAGAGCTGGAGAGCTGGGAACATGACAGTTTGGGGACTCAGGAAAACCGATACTGATGAGCACCTGAAGTTTTCCAGATGGAATTCTTAGTGACTCTGTTTCATCCACCTAGTATGGATTCTCTGTTAAATTGCTTTCCTTCGCATCTGTATCACTTGGGGTCCCAATAGGAAACAGGTGGCACTCTTGAGCTGGGTAATCAAGGAAGGTTCAATAAAGGGACTATTTGCAAAGGTGTAGGTACCATGTGATGTAAGTAAAACACAAGGGATGTGCAGAGGGCCGGCAAAAAATGTAGAGAGAGAGAGTCATCACCCCGTCACCTGGAGGGGAGGGGAGAAGCAGTACGGGACCCGGGGAGTGAGAGGACCACCTTGGTAGATGGTCCCAGAAGCCTGAGCCAACCTACCAGGAAAGAGCCATGGGAGGAAATACCCCAACCCCTCTCTCCCTCCACCCTCCAATCACCTACTGACTCCTGTTGACCTACCCCAACCTGAAGTCAGACAATTGTGGGGCTGGCAGGTCCAAAATCTGTGGGGCAAATGGCAGGTCTGGAGGATGCCGGGAAGAGTAGCTGTGGTAGCCTCGAGTCCGCAGGCTGGAAACTCAGGCAGAATATCTATGCTACAGCCTGGATGCAGAATTCCTTCTTCTTTGGGAAATCTGCCTTTGTTCTGAAGACCTTCAACTGATTGGGTGAAACCCACTTATATTATGGAGAGTAGTCTGCTTTGCTTCAACTGATTGTAAATGTTAATCACATCTAGAAATAACGTTACAGCAACATCTAGACTGCTCTTTGACCGAACGACTGGTCACCGTAGTCTCGCCAAGCTGACACATAAAAGGAACCGTGACAATCTTTGTGGTGGGGCAGATAGAAGCAGGGTTGTGATGAGGTTCAATCAGGACCTTACAGTTTAAATGTCACTCTTACTCGTGTTGATTTATCTAATCCTCAAAACCGTATGGTGAAACAGGTATTACCATCCATAATTTATAGATGTTGCAACTGAGGCTCAGAGAAATACTTGCTTAAGGACACAGAGCTGGAAAATTGGAGAGGCAAGACTCAAATTCAAGTCTTCTGACGTCAATTCTAGGTAATTTCTAAGGGGGTAGTACAATATTTTTAAGTTCCATTAGGAAATCATGTCGTAACAGGAGGTTACTTAAAAATAACAAAATGGGGCTTGGCACGGCGGCTCATGCCTGTAATTCCAGCACTTTGGGAGGCTGAGGTGGGAGGACATTTGAGGTCAGGAATTCAACACCAGCCTGGCCAACATGGCGAAACCCCATCTCTACTAAGAATACAAAAATTAGCCCAGCATGGTGGTGCATGCCTGTAATCCCAGCTATTTGGGAGGCTGAAACACAAGAATCGCTCGAACCTGGGAGGCAGAGGTTGCAGTGAACTGAGCTTGTGTCACTGCACTCCAGCCTCAGTGACAGAATGAGACTCTGTCTCAAAGAAGCCAGAACAAAACAACCAAACAGACAAAAAAGACCACATGGACGAGTCAGCATGTGGATGGAAACGATTGGCCGTGTGTTGATCATTGCTGGAGGTTCATTATATTTTCTCTACCCTCTGGAATGTGAGAATTTCCACACTAAAATATTAAATATAATGCCATGGCTCTGTGAGCAGTTTGCCACTTTGCCAAGTCAATCTCTTCACTTCAGCCCTATCGTTTGTAGCCACGTGAAACCAAGCCCTTTGAATCTCAGCCGGCTTCTCCCTGCTTTGCTTTCGAACGGCAGTCTTTGCTGAGGGGTGAGTAGGGTTATGGCAGGCATCTTTGCTGTGAGGTTACGCTGAGCACCTTCTGATGACCCCGACCCTGTAACTGTGTGAGCTGACATGCAGGTCTTGCCTGGGTACTGGGTGCAGGCACAGACTCTGCAGCTGCGTTTGACTCTCACCCTGGCATCTTACAGCTATATGGCCTTATCAAGCCACACCTCAGCTTTGCCGTCTGGAACTAGGACAATGATAGTGCCTGCTCCTGGGGTTTTTATGAGGACAGGATGACTAGTGTCTGGCATACAGAAGGCACTATGTAAGTGTATGTTAAATGAAGCCCATGAAACTCTTATTACAAGAAAGAGAATCAACTTTTGGCTGTATGTGGGTTTGGGAGGTTCTTTTGTCTTCCAATGCCCCAAAGAGAAAGCAATAGATAAATCATTCATTCATTCATTCAGTTTTGTTATTTATTTATTTATTTATTCTTTCTTTTTCTTCCTTCCTTCCTTCCTTCCTTCCTTTCTCTCTCTCTCTTTCTTTCTTTCTTTCTTTCTTTTTCTTTTCTTTCTTTCAAGATAGAGCTTTGCTCTGTCCCCCAGACTGGAGTCTAGTGGCACCATCATAGCTCATTGTAGCCTCAACCTCCCAGGCTCAAGCCACCCTCCCACCTCAGCCTCCTGAGTAGCTAGAACTTAGAGGTGCCTGCTGCTACACCTGCTTCACACTTATTATGATGACAGTCATGAAGATGAGGTCCTTTGACAACAGGGAATGCAGCTTAGGGGACAGCCAGACCACTAAGTAGATCAATAATGTTTACTAAGACATAGAACTTGAGAGAATTGTATGTACGAAGGCTATTCATTATATCCACAAAATATTCAGACACATAAATTATTGGGTATAAGTTAACGCTAGATATCAACTAAGAACCTTTAAAATGAATAATGATAAGTAGCCTGATAAATACTGTAATAGAGAGATGCACCCTGCTTCACTCTCCAGTGCAATTTCTCAGCATTGCCCTCTCCTACTTCCCAGTTCTGCCATGTTGAACCCCTTTCAGTTCCTAATGCAATAGTTTCCATAGTTTTGGTTGCACACCTCAGTGGGAAAACAACAGCAAATAAACAAGCTGAAGACGTGTAGGCTCCCATGTATGCACACTTACGTACAAATTCCGAGGATGTATATTTACTTAAAAGCTGTCCACCCGGTGCAGTTGCTCACACCTCTAATCCCAGCACTTTGGGAGGCTCAGGCGGGAGGACTGCTTGACCTCAGGAGTTCAAGACCAGCCTGGGCAACATGGTGAGACCCAGTTTCTATTAAAAATTTTTTTGATTAGTCAGGTGTAGCAGGATGCACCTCTAAGTTCTAGCTACTCAGGAAGCTGAGGTAGGAGGATGGCTTCAGCCTGGGAAGTTGAGGCTACAATGAGCTATGATGGTACCACTAGACTCCAGTCTGGGCGACAGAGCAAGACCCTATCTCAAAACAGATCAATAAATAATAATTTTAAAGAGCTGTCTACATATATTATCACCATTAACTAATATATCCAGATGAGAAAAGTTATGCATGAAGAAAAGTTCAACGTTAGCAACAGAGGATGCAAACCCAAACTTCAAAAGAATCGGTGATAATTTTGTATTATTTTGGCAAACTTCTTGTCAGTTCTGATTAAATCAATTTTTTGGTCTCATAATGGGCTGACAAAGAGCTTGTCTGAGGCAGGAGCAGTGTGCGTTCTGAAAAAAACGTGAATTCTCTTATACTTCCATTAGTAGTGTTACTTTCAATCTGTGAATCTTTGCAGGAGACTCTTTAAGTCATGTGGTAATGAGTGAGGGCTGGTTCAGAGCAGGTAATATCATCCATGAGTTCAAGTGACAGACACGCCCTAGCTGCACAGTGGGGCATCGCCACATTTCTTTCAGGAAACATCACGTACCTTGCACGGCACGTGGCTGTCAGACACCCGCACTAAGGGAGCCTCTGGTTTTAGCCTGTTTCTTTTACAATAGTGGAGTTTAATTGTTTTCTTATTCAGTTAAGCTAAACGTTTATCATAAACATATCTATTTTTTTCTTCCTGCTTCCATCTTGTATACCCACTGGGAAATGTGTGTCCTACCTTAGAGACCTCTGCTTGAAAACTCTGGGCCTTCTAGCTCCAGAATCCTCTCAACACTGTACCTGCTGCTCAGAACATTTTTGCTGCCCACTTTTGTTTTAGGGTCCCTGACGTACCACTTCCTCTGGACAGCTTTCTCTAACCCCCTGGACCAGGTTGGGGACTTGCTGCTGTTTGCTTCTCTACCACTGTTTCATATAGAAAATACCTGTGGAGCTTCTATTATGCCAGCCCTATCCAGGTTAGCCAACTGGACATGGCCAATCTAGAGGAGTTAGAAGTCATTAACCAAATAATGATAGAAATAAACGTAAAATTATAATTGTGTTAAATGCTTTGAGGAAGAAGTGCAAAATATGACAAAAGCATAAAGAGAGGGATTTGATCTAGCCTGGGGGACTAACTGAATTCAAACCGGAAGGAATACTAGGAAAAGAAAGTTTCAGGAGGAAGAAGGCAGATGCAAAGGTCCTGCGGCAGAAGCGGGTGTTTTAACAAGTAGGGTTTCACTGCAGGATGAAGGCGGAAGAAGGGAGAGAAAGAAGGTGTGGAAGGTAATAGGATTGATAACACCAGCTATCAAGATGCCAGGGCGTGGCTGGGTGTGCTGGCTCATGCCTGTGATCTCAGCACTTTGGGAGCCCGAGGCAGGAAGACCACTTGAGCTCAGGAGCTGGAGACCAGCCTGGGCAACAGAGAGAGACCTCATCTCTACCAAAAAAATAAGTAAAAAATAAAATTAGCTGGGCATGGTGGTGTGCACCTGTAGTCCCAGCTACTTGCAGGAGAATCACTTGAACCCAGGAGATGGAGGCTGCAGTGAGCCAAAATCATGCTACTGCACTCCATCCTGGGTGACAGAGTGAGATTCTGTCTCAAAAAAAAAAAATCCCCCATCTCTACAAGTAATAAACAAATTAGCCAGGCACAGTGGCACATACCTGTAGTCCTAGCTACTGGTGAGGCTGAGGAGGGAGAATTGCTTGTGCCCAGGAGGTCAAGGCTGCAGGGGGCTATAAATGTGCCACTGCACTTCAGCTTGTACGAAAGAATGAGACCCTGTCTCAGAAAAAAAAATTACTAGGTCTGAAGTCACTGTGTTTTCTCCAACTTAAAGCTATAGAATCCTAGTCATAGGTATTGTGTAGGGCACAAAAATAGATATGACATTGCCCCTGTCCTGACTCAGGTTCCAGGCTACTCCAGAGATAAGACACACATAGACAATTACACATCGTGTAGAAAGTGGAACAAGTTGGAAATTAAGAAGGAAGAGAGAGGTCACTTCTTGAGGGGCAAGAGAAGGTGGGAGTCTTCTTAGAAATGGCCACGCAGGCTAAAAGTCACCAGTCGTCCACAGCGTGTGGCACTGGCACCAAGAAAATGTGGATGTCTTCGTTGGCATTAACCTCAAAAAGCTAGTCCTTTAAAACCCAGTTGCCACGGTAACTTTTAAAAATAGCCTTTGGTACGGAGGCTTTTTGAAAGTCTAAATAAATTATAGCCATTGGTTCCTCCTTGTCCACACATTAATCTTCTCAAGGCTGCAGTGCATTAATCAGGGCTGCTTTCTCCCTCTGAAATTGCCTTTTCCCTGGTAAGTTCTGTGAGTCTGAATGCTTCCTATTGATTCCACTTGTCTGCCCACACCAGCGTGGGGAGGGACGTGCTCCACCTGTGGTTCCCAGGACCCCTTTCAGAGCCTTCCCTGCACTTGGGGTCCCACTGGTATTTTCTGGTCCCCAGATATTGGGGGCTCTTTGTGCTGGCAGTTGATGCATTAGCTGAGAGTAGTACAATTTCACCTCCTCTCCAAGCCCTCCGAGAAGTCTCAGGTGAGCCTTATCCCTTCCCAGGGATTTAGTTACGTTTAGCTTAACAGCTAGGTAGAGCACGTGATAATCTGATGCTATTTGGCTTGCTGTCTTAAAACTACCTGCTTCGATAAATATTCCACAAGTGGCCCAGCCACATTCTGCTTCCTTTCTTCCTCTGCCTCGGCATTGCTGCCACTATTACTGTGTATGCCATGAGCTTGCAATGCTTTGGTGCAAAGAGCATCCCAACCAGGCTTTGGAACTATCAGCAGGGCACCTTCTGAATTAGTTGTGTCCTTGATGATTCCATTCTGCCCCAAATCTGCCACACTTCATGGGTCTCCCAGAATTTTTTGGTCAAACCTTCTCTATGTCTACAAAAAGCAGTAAGTTCATGTCCTCAACCTCCCCTAATGTGTTTGGGCACCCAGCCTGGCAGCGTGTCCTACAGTCTAGCTTATATGAAAGGGTGCAATTTCACCAGGCTGGGGCAAGGACCCATGGGTCAGCAGTGTGACTAGCTACGGTGGACCCACAAGAAGTGCTCTAGGAGAGGAGATGCTTTACAAAGAAGCTCCATAGCTTTGGGTGGAGGTGGGAGCCTGTTTCTATGGCTTGCCCAGAGCTCCTTAGCTGACCATGTGATATGATTTGGCTGTGTCCCCACCCAAACCTCATCTTGAACTGTAGCTCCCATAACTCCCATGTGTTGTGGGAGGGACCCATAAGAGATAATTGAATCTTGGGGGCAGTTTCCCCCATACTGTTCTCATGGTAGTGAACAAGTCTCATGAGATCTGATGGTTTCATAAGGGTTTCACCTTCACTTGCCTCTCAATTCTCTCTCCTGCCACCATGTAAGACGTGCCTTTCACATTCTGCCATGATTGTGAGGCTTCCCCAGCCTTGTGGCACTGTGAGTCCATTAAACCTCTTTTTCTTTATAAATACCCAGTCTCAGGTATGTCTTTATCAGCAGCATGAGAACAGACTAATACATCATGAGTCTAGGAAGGACATGCTGTGTCTTAAAGGGTCAGCTAGAATGGTTCAAATTCACAGAATATCAGATCATTCCAGACCTTGAAAAACTGAAATGCATAGAGGTAGTCCTCTTTGCTTAGCCACAAGCCTTATGTACAGTATTTGAGGGATGGCCTCACTGAAGGACTGAGTCAGGAGGCAGAAGGCAGCTGGAGTCCATGCCCAGCCTCAGAGAGGCCGTTGCCATGAAGATCAGGGGTATGTGAGGTGCCCCCTCATCCTGTCACCTCTTTGCTGTCTGAAATGGGGCTCTGTGTGTCTGACAATAATAGTCAGGCTTCAGACTTATTAAAACCATCTCAAAAATAGCATCCCTGAGACCTGTAAGGCAACCCTGGCTCTTAGCATTAGGAAGAATTCTTTGAAATGTTTAACTTTAAGCTGTTCTTATTTAACATGAGAAAAGGAAGGCTCTGAATCAGAGGCATTTTTCGATTGATTTGCATTTATTGTCAGACAAGGCATGCTTGAATGGTTGGACTAGACAGTGTTTGAAATCCCTTCCAGCCATGAATCCCATGCTTCTCATAGGTGGTCTGACAAGTGAGGAATGTGGCCAAAACACACCTAGCTTGACCTGGGAGCAGTTAGGATTCCAGAAAATTCACGGCAAGGAGAAGGGCCAAGTTAGAAACAAGGTTTCAGGGGAATATCTCACCAGGTGGAGCCACCATCTATCTCCAGGAATTTGAGTTCAAAAATAACAGAACATCGATCCTCAGAGGAGGCAGGATACAGTGTTCTCCCGTTGTTGGATGTGCTGAAATCCTTGGAATCAAGGCTAGGAGCCAACTGGACTGGGGCTCATGGCAAGGACTTGGCCAAATGGAATAAGGCAGGGCGAAATGATTAGAACCAAGGAGCCAAGATCAGGGAGCCAAGGGGGATGGATGTTAGCTATTGACTACAGGTTCTGAAATTTCTCCTGCCTGAGTACAGGATGGAAGGTGTTGGATTTAAAATTCTGCTCGAGTGGCCTCAGCAGGGGAAAAAAACTGAAGGTTTCAATTGGTTATTAAGGTTAATTTTTGTAGAATGAACTTTTAAAAATACAGAAAGAATGATAGAATCTCTGAGAACATCTGCACAGACAGCAAAGCCAGCAGAGTGACACTCAGGGATGACTTTTATATCTGTATTTGAAATCGTCCTCTGAGAAACCTTAAGTGTGACTTTTCACACAGATAGCAAGCACAGTGCAGAAAGTGCTTAGCTGGCCATTCCTGAGAGAGTTATCAGAAATTAACGAAAATGCCAAAGACGTGCCATCAACTAAATAGGAACGGAGGACCTCAATTCAGCAGCTGAAGACATTCTCACTGAGGAGTGTTTCTATGCCCCTCGCTTTGCAGAACAGAGAGTGTTTCAAATAGCATTGCAAGAAATCATAGAGACGCCTGCTTAGAATGTTAAAGCAAGACAGGCACAAGACAGGCACACTGTATTTTTAGTAGAGACAGCGTTTCACCATGTCAGCCAGGATGGTCTCAATCTCCTGACCTCATGATTTGCCCACCTTGGCCTCCCAAAGTGCTGGGATTACAGGCATGAGCCATTGAACCTGGTGATGATTCGATTCTTAATTGCACATTCATGCTGTAATGGGATGAGACTTTTGGAAACTTTGGGAGAGAGTGATGATATTTTGCATGTGGGATGGATGTGACTCCTCAGGGTCAGAGACTGGGCTGTGGGAGGCAGCCTCTGAGAAGGCCTCAAATGAGGCCTCAATCCTGTAGGACTCTCCATGTTTCCTTTCTTGGTTTCAGCCCTTACTGTCCCAGTCCCTAACTGGACAACCATCCCCCTCCCACCACGCTCTTCTCCGTTGCTGCTTCAGATGGGGGGCTTCGGGGAGAATGAAAGAAGAGTTCGGATCCTCAGGGGGCATCTGCCGGGCCAGCCACTTGTGAGCTCTATTTCTTACTGCGTTGTTCTCACTACAAAAATTTCAGTTCCGCCCTTCCTGCTCGGTTGTCGTCGTCGTCTTTGTCTTGCTTATTTGGCTACAGTGCCACCTCACACAATGTGCGTATATGTGAGTGTGTGTGTGTCTGTGTGTATGTGTGTGTGTGTGTGTGTGTGTTTGCACGGCTTCATATATATATACTCTGTAGTTTTAGGGTCAAGTGGATGAGGAGGTAGGGAGATGATTGAATAGCAGATGGTCAAATTGTTCTTTTCCTTTCTTTTTGATACATCCATGGGTAAGTCATGAGACCAAACTATAGGGCTTTAGACAAGCATGGCTTGCAGGGGAACTGTACCTGAAGGCTGTGCTGCAGGGCCACACCTGAGATGCCTCCTTCATGCTTGGATCTGCCTTAGATGACTTGATTCTTTCTTTCTTTCTTTTGAAATGGAGTCTCTCTCTGTCACCCAGGCTAGAGACCAGTGGCAAGATCTGAGCTCACCACAACTTCTGCCTCCTGGGTTCAAGTGGTTCTCCTGCCTTAGCCTCCCGAGTAGCTGATACTACAGGCATGTGCCACCATGCCTGGTTAATGTTTTTTGTATTTTTAGTAGAGGTGGTATTTCACTGTGTCAGCCAGGATGGTCTCGATATCTTGACCTCGTGATTTGCCCGCCTCGGCCTCCCAAAGTTCTGGGATTACAGGCATGAGCCATTGTACCTGGTAATGATTCAATTCTTAATTGCACATTCATGCTGTAATGGGATGAGACTTTTGGAGACTTTGGGAGAGAGTGACGATATTTTGCGTGTGGGATGGATGTGACTCCTCAGGGCCAGAGACTGGGCTGTGGGAGGCAGCCTCTGTGAAGGCCTCAAAGAAGCCTCACCTCCCTAGTGTAGCTTCCTCTCACGTTATACCACATTTGTGCCATGTAACCTAAGAACCGAATCAGAATCCCCACCATTATTCCTGACCCACAGAAACTGTGAGATAACAAGCATTTTGTTTAGAGACTCCGAAGTTTGGTTAATTTTTAAATGCTGCAATAGAAGGTGAATCCACTCAGCACGTGGGTATCTTTTTGGTCATTAGTCTCCCATCCCTGTTCCAGGCAGGAAGATAAATAAGGGAACAACAGCCGGGCACAGTGGCTCACACCTGTAATCCCAACACTTTGGGAGGCTGAGGTGGGTGGATCACCTGAGGTCAGGAGTTTGAGATATGCCTGGCCGACATGGTGAAACCCCATCTCTCATAAAAATACAAAAATACAAAAAAAGAAAATTAGCCAGGCATGGTGGTGCATACTGTAATCCCAGCTACTTGGAAGGCCAACAAAGGAGAATTGCTTGAAGCCGGGAAGTGGAGGTTGCGGTGAGCTGAGACTGCACCATTGCACTCCAGCATGGGCAATAAGAGCAAAACTCCATCTCAAAAAAAAAAAAAAAAAAAAAAAGAAAGAAAAGAAAAAAGAAGGAACAACATGCAAATGTGGAAATGCCCTTCTTTGAGAGCAGCACATTTCTGCTTCTGTCCACTGAGCAAGAACTAGATCCATGGCTCTCCCTGGCTGCAGAGAAGGCTGTGAAGTGGTTTTTTTGGTTGTTTTTGCTGGGAAAATTACTGCCTGGAAGAAAAAAAAATCAGGGTTCCATTAGCAAGAAAGAAAAGGGAGTGGATATTGAAAAGGTGACTATACTGTGTTACAACACATTTATTCCTGAGTGTGCTACACATTCCGACATTACACAGATCCCTTTTCCCATCACAGCACCTAGAAAATAATGCTTGTGGAGCACGCTGGGATAGAGGGAGAATGATGCTTACAACTAAGGAAACTGGTGTGGGGACATGGACTGATGTAGGATCTACCTAGTTTCTCCAATGGCTTACAGGATGATCAATATCCCTGCAGGCCAGTAATCCATCCACAGCCGCACTGCTTGGGAAAAATGTCATAGGTGAAGTTTCTCAGAGATTGGTATACAGGTTTTTGTTTGTTTGTTTGTTTTTGGTATTTTTGGAGATGGAGTCTTACTCTGTCGCCTAGGCTGGAGGGCAGTGGCACTGTGTTTGCTCACTGCAACCTCCGTCTCCTGGGTTCAAGCAATTCTCTTGCCTCAGCCTCCCGAGTAGCTTGGATTACAGATGCCCACCACCATGCCTGGCTAATTTTTTTATTTTTTTAGTAGAGACTAGGTTTCATCATATTGGCCAGGTTGGCCTCGAACTCATGACCTCAGATGATCCTCCTGCCTTGGCCTCCCAAAGTGCTGGGATTACAGGTGTGAGCCACTGCACAGGGACAATATTTGTGAAGGGCAAGGGATGTGGGACTGGGCAAATGGAGAAGTTGAGCAGCAATAAAATGGCATCAGAGACCTCAGCTGGCCTTCTGGGAAATCAGCCCTGCAGACTTGTCCCACCTGAGACAAAGGAGCCAGGTCTTGTTGACCACTTTCCCACCACTGACCAGTCATTGGATATGGGGTGAAGTGTGGCTTTCAGTGAGGGACTCTGAGGCTGAGTCTAGTGCCCTGATTAGGAGAACCAGTAGCTGCCATTGTTCCCAGGAGCGGAGCAATGAGTCCCTCAGTCCCAAAAGGGCTTCTGGAGGCTTTGTGTTCTACCATCAAAGGGAGCAGCCACACCTCCTATGAAATGGTCCTTGGTGGCACAGTAAGAGCAGAAAACATGGATCCATGAAAGAAAGGTCTGACCCAGAACAGTCTTTATAGTATTCTTATGCCATTCATCCATTGCATCTCAGCCAGTGGATGAGTCCTGGGGCCTGGAGGAGAATTCCACCTGCCTTTACCAGGCCTAGAGTACTGACAAATGTATTTCGTGCTGCTGTTTATTTGGATTCAGCCACACTCTTCTGCAGCATTTAATTGTCATGGACATCATGTAGCGAGAGGCCGCTGAGAGACTGAAAGGAGCTTCCAATTTGTCTTCAGAAAGTTTTCTCCATTATGAGACGAGAAAGATTAAAGGACTGATAATACTTTACAACCATATCATCTTTCCTACCAGCGAAGAGCTCCAATCCACACGTTATCTTATTTGAGCCTCAGGAGAGTCCTGTGAGATGGTTAGAATAGGAATTAGTATTCGTCTTAGGTATGAATGATAACTTCGGAAACTGATGCTTTCACCTTTTCCATTTCTTGATTTTTAAAAACTGGTCAAGTTCCTTTCCACTGTCTTAGAATTCAAGAAAGCTAAACCAGGAAGGCAAGTGAGGAAAAGAAGCCCCTTCTTTTATGCCTATCTGGTTTATGACATTCTTCTCCCATCTCTGAAGTCATAGTACAAGAATTAGGACACAGGAATGAAACCACCTGACATGATTTGGCTCTATATCCCCATCCAAATCTCATGTGAAATTGTAATCCCCTTGAGAGGCCGAGGTGGGCGGATCACCTAAGGTCAGAAATTTGAGACCAGCCTGACCAATATTGTGAAACCTCATCTCTACTAAAAACTACAAAAATTAGCCAGGCATGGTGGCATGCACCTGTAGTCCCAGCTATTCAGAGGCTGAGACAGGAGGATCACTTGAACCTGGGGAGACAGGAGGATCACTTGAACCTGGGGAGGCAGGAGACAGAGCGAGACTCTGTCTCAAAAAAAAAGAAATTGTAATTCACATATGTTGAAGGTGGGGCCTGGATCATGGGGGTGATCTCTTCCATGGAGTTCTCGTGTTAGTGACTGAGTTCTTATGAGATCTGATGGTTTAAAAGTGTGTGGCACGCCCTCCCCCAACCCCACCACATCTCCTGCTCCAACATGGTAAAGACATGCTTGCTTCTCCTTATGCCATGATCTTAAGTTTTCTGAGTGCCCCCAGACATAAGGAACTGAGTCAATTAAACCTCTTTTCTTTGAAAATTACCCAGTCTCAGGTAGTTCTTTATCGTAGTGTGAAAAAGGACTAATACACCACCCAAACCAGAAACATATGGAAACTGTCAACTTCTGGGATCATATCACTTACCTAGTACCCCTTACTAGATGCAGGTCACTGCAGGGGCCATGCTATGGGGGTAGAACCAAACGTAAATAGCAATCATAGTTTTTACTGAGCTAACAATCCATTGAGGGACATCAGATGGGCAAAGGACTAGAAAACACTGAGGAAAAAAAGTAAGGTCGATTTTGCAGGAGTGTAGAGAAGGCATGAACACAAGGACGCTTTAACAGAAGGGGCAGCATGACAGCTGGTCCCTGAAGGATGAGTAGCATTTCCTCTAGCAGATGGTGAAACAGCAATGACGACCTCATGGCCTAGCATTAATCCCAAGTTTTGTGCGTGCCAGGCATTGGGCTGAATGAAGGCGATTGCATTCACCATGTTGCCAATGCATCCAGGTCAATGTTTAGCCCATTATTCGCTCATTACCACCCGCCAGCCAATCAAACAGCCCATGCCTGCTGGCTCTTCCATTGGTCTATTTTCTAACCATGTTTTGTGCTCTCGACACTTTTTGTTGAATTTGATATTACTGGATTAAAAATTATATACTTGGCTACAGCTTTCCTTGCAGCAAGAAACCCCTCCAGCTGGTATCTCATGGGGTCTTTGGGAGTATTCAAAAGACACTTTGAGCAGCAGATGTTCTCCTATCTCCACCAAGTCAGACGTCCTATTTGCACACAGGTGATATATAAGCTGTGCCCAGGGGAAACAGCAGGCCCTTGAATAAGGTGGATTTTTTTCAGAGTTGCCTATTTGTCTTGCTTTTTTGTTCCACCTTTATTCTTCTCCTGGAGGGAATTTCCTAATAGGATTAATAAATGAAAAATATAAATAATGTGATGACTGAAATGTAGATTTTCCAGGAATGCAATGTATTACTGGCTTCGTGGTGGCTAAGCTGTGCGATGCCATCTGTTAAATGGCCACTTTACATGCTGCCAGGAGGAGAGGATTTCGCAAATTACAAGCCTGAGCTTTCAGCTGCAGGCCTGGTTAGCCATTCATGCGTCCCAAGTGTCTTGACCTAGGAGGCGCAGATGAGGGAGGAGATAGTGACCTGGGATTGTAAGTAACCTCCCACCAGAGCATTGATGGCATGTGGCACAGGACCTTCTGGCTGGCCTGGCCCGTGCCATTTTCTCTGCAGTTTATTTTATTTTATTTTATTTTATTTTAGACAGAGCCTCCCTCTGTTGCCCAGGCTGGAGTGCAGTGGTGTGATCTCAGCTCACTGCAACTACTGCCTCAGATTCAAGAAGCGATTCTTTTGCCTCAGCCTCCTGAGTAGCTGGAATTATAATGCCTGGCTAATTTTCGTATTTTTAATAGAGACAGGTTTTGTCATGTTGGCCAGGCTGGTCTCAAACTCCTTACTCCAAGTGGTCCACCTGGCTCAGCCTCCCAAAGTGCTGTGATCCGCCCGCCTTGGCCTCCCAAAGTGTTGGAATGTAGGCGTGAGCTACCATTCCTGGCCTGCTCTGCAGTTTAGAGCTGGGTTTTGAAGCAATGTTTTCTCCCTTATTGATGAACTCCCTGCTGATTTTTTCATGAAATATCTTCCAATGAAGATAGAAAAAGAAAAGGAGCTCTTTCCCCAGCTTTAGATTGGTGCAGCTGAGGAGCTGGTTGCCTAAACTCTCAGTAATTATTGGATAGCTTGGGCAATTTGAGATTTGAAAAGAGTAGGGTGGAGGCAGGAAGGAAAGAGGAAGAGGATGATATTTTGGGGTAAATGAGGCAGGCCCTTAAGCAACAATTTTAGGATATTGGTGTCTGTTTGCAGGTTCCACCATTTTGGGGAATTATTGGCAAGGCTGGAGGAGCCCATGCATATTTTGGGAACTGGACTTCCTGCTGGAGAGAACTGGTCTCTGCAGCATCTTGGTGGTCCATCAGAGTGGCTCAGGAGGCTTCAAGTCCTAGATGAGTGCCTTACCAGTTCTGTGACCTTGGGCAAGTTACTTAGCATCTCTCTGTTTCCTCATTGATTCAATGAGAAGACAGGTCAGGTGATCTGGTCTCTAGAGTTACTTCATATTTTATAAATGACTCTATTTCAGAATCAAAAGCTTTATAAACAAATTCTTTGCTACATTCATTCAATGTCACTTTTGACATCAGCCAAAGAAGGGAATAGAATCTGATGACCTTGCTGGCATCATAGACTGTCCTTCATCCTTTTCTAAAAAGGAGAACCTGGAGAAGCAGGGGATGATGTCAGGGACCACCCACCTCCTCCTAGGGAGTAAGACACAACCCCACCATTATTGCTGCAGAGGCGAGGAGTCCTAAGAGGCCAATAGGGACTGCCAACCTAGAGATGGCTTCTCCCTGTTCCTTCCTTCCCCTTGCCCACCTTTCCGTTCAAACCTCTTCCTCCGTGTTATCAGCCATTTCCATTTAGAACAAGGCTGTCTAGGACAGAGGCATATTTGGGGGAGCTGATCTTGACCTGACCAAACGCTGAAGTGCAAACCTGCAGAGCTATTGGGCAGGGGAGGCCAGCCCACATGGTCAGGATGGTGGATGAGGTGGGAGAGGCTGGGTGGAGGTGGGAAGATTGGCTCCAGAGACCAGGATTCTCAGGTAGCTCCGAAAGGTCTACGTTTAAGGCAGTTCTGAAGAGAAAAATGAGGTCGTGAGTGTGGATCTGCCACTGCAGATACTGTATGGGCGAAGTATGGCTAGGCCTTTCAAAAAGGCTTCAATTTCTTTGGAACCCACTGTATTTCATGGAGAGAAACGAGCTTCTGCTGCTCATTCATCCATTGATTCATTCAACAAGCAGTCACTGAGAGCCTGCAGCCTACCAGGCTCTGTGCATCCTTATGAATCTAGTGGTGGCCAAAAGATGATAAAACCCCTGCTTTCAGGAGTTTCTCATGGAAGAGACAGCACTCAATAAATATGTGAAAAATTATAAAAGAACGTCAAGTGATGAAAGGAAGAAAAACAGCTGGGTGAAGTGATGGAGCGTGCAGGGATGGCTGCTTCCATTGGGTGGTGAGAGAGGCTGCTCTGAAGAGGGGACATTTCAGCTGAGACTGAAGTGGAGGAATCAAGCCCTGGGGACCTCTGGGGTAAAATCTGTCCCCAGGCTGTGGGAACAAATCTGCAAGAGCTCTGTAGCAGGAGGGAACCTCTGGTGTTCAGCAATAGCAACCACGTGGCTCCAGCAGAGTGAGAGAGAGGAAGAGTGGCAGGAAACTGAGCCCTAAAGGCAACCTGATCAGCCCTTGGGCCACACTTGGGACCTCAGTTTTCATTCTGAATTGATGGAAAACGTGATGCTGTCTGGACTTCAAAGCATCCCTCTGGTGGTGTCTGGAGAATAGGCTACAGGAGCGGGGAAGAGCAGCTGGAGACGGTGAGGTTATTTCAGTCATCCCGGCTGGAGCTGACAGTAGCAAGAGGCAGGCTAGCAGCCACAGAGATGACAAAAAGTGGTGGCATCCCAGGAGCATTCCGAAAGTGGAGCCAGCAGGAATTACTGATGAATTAGATTTGGGTCGTGAGAGAAAGAGAAGCTGGCTGTAACTCAAGCGTTGAGTCCAAGCAAGTAGGCAAATGGTGGAACCACTCAACCAAGACAGAGGAGGCTGGAGAAGGAGCAGGCTGGAGGGACGAGAACTGACTGTGGGACATGTGAGGCCCAAGACGCCACAAGACCACTTCCAGGTGAACAGGTCAGGCACGGAGGTGGAAAAGTTATCTATCTCTTCTTTCCAGGAGCAGGAGGTTCCAGAATTGTCCAGAGTGGATCATTGCTGATCCCGATCAGGATGCAGAGATGACCGTCTTGGGGAAAACAGAAGCATTTCTATTTCTAGGCTTTCCAGGCACACACAGCTATGCTCAGGCACCGAATGAAGTGTCTGTATTCAGGGCTGGCTGTGGATTGGGAGGCCTCACTTTGCACCATGTTGTGAATAGCTGCCTGCATCACTGGGCTGAACCTCAGTTGCCTCATGAGTGAACTCTCCACTCAAGGGGTGCTTGTAAAAATATGAGATAATCCCTGCACAGTTCTCTGTCACATGGTGGGTGTTCAGTAAGTGACAGCTATTGTGACTACGATGGTTGCTGGCTCTCCTACCACAGAGTGTTGGTCCTGCTGCCTTTTATTGGCTCTATCAAAATTAATAGAGTCTAGAGAGACTTTAGAAACCCTCTCTCTCAAATTGATTCAAGCACAGCCTCTTATGGAGGAACCAGGCATCTAGAAAGTTAATAGAAGCTATTGTCCATTTTTTCCCCACACACTTTCTCCCTTTTCCAGAAAATCAGGGAGGCCAGGAGGGAAATGTGAAGCAGATGTGTGATGACTGGTAGGGCGATGCCGGAGAGCCTGAGCAGCTTTGTTTATTTCATCTGTAGCAGGAGGGGTTGGTTCTTCTTAGCTGGGGCAGTCTAAGAGTCAGTGGGACAACAGGCTACTTCCAATCTGCAGCTTCATCTGGACACCAGCCATCGCCAGAGGAGTGATACCTTCAGGAACCTCTTATCCTCCACCCCTTGGGTGTGTGGCATCCCTGAGAGGGAATAGTAGCAGTCACTTTCCCTGGTCTCTATCTCCGTCTCTTGGTCATGTCCTGTAGGACCCCATGCGGTTGATCTGGAAAAAGATGCAATTAGGGAAGATTTGCATGGTTCTTGAAGATCCCTCCCACTCTAAACTAAGCCCCCGGACACACTGGGTCATTTCACATTTCTTTCCTTCCACCTGACTTTCATCACCATTTAATTCGTTTGTTTATTTATCATTTGTCTGTCTTCACTAGAACATCAATTCCATGAGAGCAAAGACCTCATTGTCAGACCCACAACTGTGACCTCCAATGCCTAGAGGGCAGCCGAGCACAGAGCGGGCATGGGGTAAACATTTGCCGAGCGAGTGCGTGGGTGAAGGAATGTGAGGCTCACGCCCACACACAGGGGCTGGGGCCACAGGAAGCCACAGCATCTGGACTGGGGCAACACTAATAGTGGAGGCAAACACCTGGCTCATGAGTGGCCGTGGCGAGGCCACACAGCACAACCCTTTTCAAACTGCAGTTAAATGACTTTGACATCCACAGTTGAGCATGAAGCAAATCAGATAAACTAGTCCCTTAGCTACATGTCACCCATGTGGGTTACTGGTGGGATTTACCCCCTTTTGTCTTCTTTAGGCAGATCTGGCGTCCTGAGAGTAGGGTCACCATTTGGCAGAGGAAAAAGATGCAGATAAAGTGGGCGGATCTGAGGAAAGGAAGTGATCTCAGTGGTCTCAGATGTTGCCCACAGCAGGGTCCGATGGCCAGTTGAGTTGAGTGTATGGGAGGCTTGTGGCAGACCAGGAAGGCAAAAGACCCCTATGGGTACTGGAAATAAGAAAATAGATGCCCTCCCAAATAGATGACCAGTATGGGTGCTTTCTCCACCCCTGCCAGGGTTTGCCTCTCATTCAACAGTCTCCTGTCTCACTTCCCATTGTTTACTGAGACATGGCTTCTTCATGCCTTGCCATATCCTACCTGCTTTTAATTGTTCCTAAATGACTTGAAGTAATTCCCAATTTTAACCCTTTTAGGCTCTATTTTCATCTCAACCAACCTGGAACCCCACCCTGCCTATGCCCTCGTTAGACACAGAAAGGATGAAGACGGGAAGGGCATCATCTACCCCGTACATCCCATGTGGCTTCAGCCGCACCCTCCACTGGCTTTTGGAACAACCGCAGAAGTATGCAGGTGTGAGGGGCAGGAGGTGTCCTCAGGACACTGAAGGAGATGAGGGCTTTTGGGCCCTTCAGTCTGGCTTGCTCAAATGTCATCTAGTTTTGCTCCATTCATTGTAGCTGCTGCCGATGGGACTATGTTTGCCCATTCATTAGAAAGTACTTCGTTTTCCTTCTTCTCATTGATTTTTTAATCTTCCCCACCCTTGGCAGTAGAAGTGAACCACTCTGTCCGTGGCTCAGCTGCTGGGGGCTCAGTATTTTGCTTCCTGAGTATAGGCAGAGGTCCAAGTGCCCTTGGGTTTCCAAGATAGAATCGCTCACAAATCTGCTTTGTTACTGATGTTTGATCAGTGAATGTACAGGGATGCAATTGTAGGCAAAAGAATGTGGGATTTGGAGAGACGGTTCTGGGTCTCACATTCCTCAGGCCTGTGGTGAGGGTGAAAGAAACCCACCCCCTTTCCCAGGCAACCTGCTGCTCATTGTGTCACTGTCTATCTGAACTGAAGATTGTAACAGAGGATGAAAAGCAGATCAAAACAAAATTCCCCCGAAACCGTCAACACAGAAGTAGGAGCTACAGGCCTCCAGGCAGCTGGAGCGGAGAAGAAAAGTGAAGCAATGACTCCACCAAGTGGTGTGTTTGTGAATAAGAGCCTGGCTGCTGGTTTTTCATCAACCTTATCCTCAGAGTTAAGGAGCCCCAACCTGGTGTAGGTTCATTAGAGCATAGGGTTAATGGGGCCTGCTAAACCAGAAGTCAACATCAAACAACTGTGCTAGGAAGGGTGGCAAGCCAGAGAATGAGGATGGAGTGGCAGAAATGAACACTCTCTAAGGGAAGAACAATAAATACTGTATTATTTAGTCCATGACACAAGGAAGTGTTTTGTAAAATGCCATTCTTACACCGCCCGCATCAGAACCACCTGGAGAGCCTGGCAAAGGTGCAGATTCCTGGGCCCATCTCAGCCCTAATCCGACTCTCCGGGGCTGGTGACTGAGAGTTTGTATTTTTAACAAGTGCCCTAGGTGAGCTCTAAGGTACTTTAAAGTTTGGGATCAGAAAGTGGGAAGCCAGTAAGTGAGGTACATGATGTCTCATCTACTCACTCTGTAAAGAGGAAAGTGGAGGCAATGGACAGGAGGAAGAACAGTCGTGTTTAAAAGAGATAGAAATGTTAGGTTGAGTGCGGTGGCTCATGCTTGTAACCCCAGCACTTTGGGAGGTCAAGGCGGGCAGATCATAAGGTCAGGAGTTTGAGACCAGCCTGGCCAACATGGTGAAACCCCATATCTACAAAAAATACAAAAATTAACCTGTATGGTGGTGCGTGCCTCTAATCCCAGCTACACAGGAGGGCGTGGCAGCAGAATTGCTTGAACTCAGAAGGCAGAGGTTGCCGTGAGCCTACATTGTGCCACTGCACTCCAGCCTGGGTGACAGAGTGAGACTCCATCTCATAAATAAATAAACAAATAAGATGGAAATGTGAAGGGGAAGAGAATCCTTTGTATGAGACAGGAATACACACAGGACTATCTGGGCAGCCGCCAGGCAGGCAACCAGCCTCGCCGAGGAGTTTCTCTCTGGAGCTTGCTTTCTTCTCCTGATTAGGTTAGGTGCCACTGGGCAGGGCTGCCTCTCTACGCCCTCTCTGTGCTGCTTGTCGATGTCCAGGTCCACTCCATGGAAGGTGGCCCGATGGAGGGTAGAGGGTGTCTAGTCAATCACTGGATGCTGCTGACTGAGTCACCTGGTAGAGAAGGCACAACCTGGGAGTTGAAGGGCTGGGTGCTGGTCTTAGTTCTGCCATCACGGGAATGGGCATCTTTGGAGTCTCTGGGTCTCCATTCCCTCATCTTTAGGAGGAGGGAATTGAGCTAAAGGATCTGATGACTCTCTCAGTGTCCCAGGACTCTCCCTCTCTTCTGGGACTCTGACCTGGAGCTCACCTGGTCTGCTCACCCTGAGAGTTTGGCTTCAATGTGGGGGCAGGGATCTCTACGCCCCCCTCCCCCAACCCCGACAAGCCCATGAGGGAAACTTTGAGCCTGGTGCCACTGATGAAAGAGGCTGCATCACGTGGAAAACTTCACCTAAGAACCCAGCTGCCCCATGAATGGTAGGGTTCCAGTTTCATGGACAGGATTTTCCCAGAAATTCCAGAGAGGGGTGTGGCAGTGCCAGTGGGCTGGAATAGACCTTTAGGACCACAGCCTTGGCGTGCCTGGGGAACAACACGTCAGGGAAACTTCCAGCCCCAGCGCCCTTCCTCTCTCTCTCTCAGGGGAAATGCCACCAGGACTGGAAGTCACAGGAAATAATGATTACACTAAATATCATTGAATTCTGCACTTGAAAATGATGAATTTTATATTAAGTGAATTGGGTGAATTATATTTCAATTTTTAAAAATATTTGAATACTTATCAAAGGGAAAAAGAAGTCACCAGAGGCTCTTAGGGATAGAAAGAGGTGGAAACATGTTTATCTTGTCACTTGATTTAATATATTGGAATATTAGGAATCAGATGAAACCCAAGTGCTGAGTTATAGAAAAAGAACAAGTCAGAGAGTGAAAACTCCACCTGTATCCATGCCGAGTGCGGGGTGGGGTCCAAGGGGACACACGGCCCGGCTGACCTCAGCTCCAGCCCTCCCGGGACTCCCCTTTCTGTCTAGTCCAACTCCTTGTTCCTTCAGACAAGTGGCGGCTGGGGGCTCTAAATCTCACACCAATTCAGAGCCCCTTGTGGAAAAATCCTTCTTCCCTTTTGGTCAGCTGGGGCTGGGTGGGAATTTTCCAAAAGGAACTTTTCCTCAGAAACCCTGGGGGAGGTGGAAGGAACGTAAGTACAAAGGTCTTAGGGAAAAACAAATCCACTCTGCCAGAGTGTAGATTTCCATGGTGATCACAGCAGAGACGGAGGTTGAGGGGAAGAGTCGGTGGGACCCTTTCTCTTATCTCAGATCTGAGTGGCGTCCTCACTCCCAGAGACCCTTCCTCCATGGTTCTCTTGCCCCTCCTGGGATGGGGACAAAATCCAGCCCCAGACCTTCCATGAAATCATGTCTTAATGGGACATTGGAAATGGAGGCCTGAGTGGCCCCTCCCTGAGGGCTGAAACACAGCTTTTTTTAGTGCTGCTGTCCAAATTACTCCTAGAAGTTCAGGTTCAGTGGCTCATGCCTGTAATCCCAGCACTTTGGGAGGTTGAGGCACGTGGATCACTTGAGGTAAGGAGTTCGAGACCACCTTGGCCAACATGGTGAAACCCCATCTCTACTAAAAATACAAAAATTAGCCAAGCATGGTGGTGTGCACCTGTAATTCCAGCTACTCAGGAGGCTGAGGCAAGATAATTGCTTGAACCTGGGAGGCGGGGGTTGCAGTGAGCTGAGATCATGCTACTGCACTCCAGCCTAGGCGACAGGGCAAGATTCCATCTCAGAAAAAAAACAAAACAACAAAACCAAATGACTGAGAATTACAGGGGAATGGAGCTGGTGGAAATCATATGCATTGCCTGTTCCAACTCATCTGTCCCGTCCACATTCCATTCTCAGATGAAGACACTGAGGCCCAGAGAGGTCACGTATCTTTGCTCAAGATCACCGAGGCGGGAAGGCCACAGAGCTGGCCACCTGGCATAAGGCACCTTGGAGGCCAATCTGGGCCCTTCTGTGGCTTCTAGGGACTGTAGCTTCAGCGAGGACTCCCTTGAGCAGAGAGAGCAGGACCTCATCCACCTGGCCCACTGAGCAGGTGAACCTTGGTGCATGGCATGGGGCTGGTGGGAGTAGAGGAAAGTAGTGCCATTGTGGATGTCCCCCAAACTCTACTCACCAGAGCCCCATCGAGGAAGTACCTGCGGAGTGCCAGGCTTGGATTGCGCAAGTGAGGGACACAGCCTGAGCCAAGACACAGGGAATGCAGAGACCCTGGCATGGTGGAGGAACGGCAAGTCCGCAGTTTGGCTCTGTGAGGGAAGAGGGCGGGTGGTGAGGCTCAGCTGGAGGCTTGGATTCAGCTGTGAAGGATTTGGGCTCAAGAACATGGCAACCACTGTGGGCCTTGAAGTGGAAGTGATTAAAGTTGCTCGTGCAGTAGGCAGATTAGATCAGGGCTGCCCTGGCTGGGAGAGCCATCAATAGGACAGTGTAGCCTTCCAGTGAAAACTGACAGAGGTCTGGATCAGGTGATGGGAAGGAGCATCCAGGGGAGGGCAGATGCAAGAGCACTTCGAAGACAGAAGTCAGTCGATGGTCAAGGGTAGGGCAGTGAGAGAGAAGGACTCCCAGGCTTCTCAACTGGGCAAATGGGCAAATGGTGACATCATGAAGCAAGATGACGGAAGGGACGGGGAGCTCACAGGTGGGGTTTGCTCTCTCCTCCAGATCTGGTTCCTGAATTGCAGGGCTTGGAGCGCATTTTCCAAATGTGATTCCCATGCCACTTCCCTCAGAATTAGAACCACCTGGCCTCCTTGTTAAAGATGCAGATTCCTAAGCCCCACTCAGAATCTCTGGGAATAAAAGGCTGGAACCCTGGGATTTGAAAAAACCCTGGTCTTAAATGTTGATGTTGGGGACATTGGAATAAAAGCAGGTTTTAGATTGGAGGAAGAGCAGGAAGATGGTGAGCTTGGCTTTAGAGTTGCGGATGTCTCATGGGAAGTTAGCTAGTAAATGCTGGAGCTCAGAAAAGCCATTGGGTTAGGGTGGCTAGAGATTCAAGACTGTAACTAAAGAAATAATTCCAAATTACATGCCATTTGTCTCCTTTGTCTTCATGAGTCTGTGACCTTTATACAGAGTCTGCCCTAAGCAGCCATATGTCTGGGAAGAGTTTATAACTAGTTGGAGAAGGATTGCCTAGAAAAAGGCCAGGTTGGCATTCAACTTTTGACATTCAGAATAGGATTATGTGGCAAGACAATGCTCTTCAAGCCAGGATATTATCCTGACAGAGGAGTCACTGAATTCCTTAAGTTCCCTCTGTTCGCTTAGCTCATCAGCAGGAAGGCCCCCTACCCTGTGTTAAGGCCTTGGTGTGGAAATGTAGAAGAACATAACTATGGCATCAGGGAATTAGAAGAAACCCTGCTCCCTCCAAGGGAAAAAGAAGGGAAGTTAGGGAGTTTTGGGTGGAGTCTGGGGGTAAGAATTGTGCTGCCAGGAACACTTAAGATGGGACTCCATCGGCCCGGCGCGGTGGCTCAAGCCTATAATCCCAGCACTTTGGGAGGCCGAGGCGGGTGGATCACGAGGTCAAGAGATCGAGACCATCCCGGTCAATATGGTGAAACCCCGTCTCTACTAAAGATACAAAAAATTAGCTGGGCGTGGTGGCACGTGCCTGTAATTCCAGCTACTCAGGAGGCTGAGGCGGGAGAATTGCCTGAACCCAGGAGGCGGAGGTTGCGGTGAGCCGAGATCGCGCCATTGCACTCCAGCCTGGGTAACAAGAGCGAAACTCCATCTCAAAAAAAAAAAAAAAAAAAAAAAGATGGGACTCCATCATCCAAGAACCTCCCCAGGACCAAGCTAGACAGCTGGGGGTTCCAGATCAGAGGCCATAAAATTGCACAGTGAAGAGGCCAGCAAATAATATCATAATATCACCCTGGAGAGCAAGGGGCCTTCCCAGAAGACAAGACCAGCATCCACAAGGCCAGGGGCCTCTTCTTGCAGAGATAGGCCATGCCAGCTGCAAGGCTGCATGTTGTAATTCAAGAGAGACTGAGGCACCTTCCTGGGCTTTTATAGTTATCCAGCCCGATTAAACGTCACTAGTGATAGGCCTTATTTAACAGTTGCACTTATAATCTTGCACATCCAAGATGTGGTATGCGTTACATTTTCAGTTTCATGAAGGAGTCATTTGGTGGTAATAGGAGCATAGGAGTAGTTGGACTTAGCTAAAGAATGTGAGTATTATGAGAACACTGGGCTTCAGGAGCCACTGATGGGAAGAGCAAAATGCAGAAAGGGGGCTCGGAGGTGTAAGGGGAGAGACAGAGAGACGGTCCTGGGATGCTGGGAAAGAGAAGTTTAGGAAGATGATGATGAACAACATAATCTACAGTTGTAAGAGGAAGGAAAGGATGAAGATGAAGAAAGGGCCATTCGATTTGACAACTAGGAGATCAAAATGACATTTAAGAAGCCAGATGAGCGTAGCGGTCAGAAGGAAATCTGATAGTTAAACCACTGGTGTTGAGGCCTCAGTGGGTGATAAAATGGGAACAGCTAGAATGAGTGTTTCCTTTGATGAGTTTGTTACTGGAGTAGGTAAAGGATAATAAATCAGATGACACTTTGAGTGGGTCACATGACCAGGATTATGGAGGACCTGGATGTGTCTGTAGGTAGAGAGAAAAGATCCAGCCAATGAGCAAAGATGCTGGGGAAAAGAGGATGCTTGTGAGTGTGATGGTTGAGTGGGACAGCTTGGGAAGAAGTCGAGGAGGGATGATTAAGAGGATAGGTGGTAGGACTGGCCTCGTGCAGAAAAGGACCTCTCTCTCCAAGAAGGAAGGCAGGTGAGAACTCAGGAATTCTCAGGTGGAGATGAGGGTTTATTAATAGATGAGATCAGAGATGTGTCCCTTCCCCTTTATTCTCCTGTAACTAAAAGATGAGGTTGTTTGTGAATGAGGCTGCCCCAATGGAGGAGAGGCTGCACCATGAAAGCTTGGGAGGGCAGTGTGTATGGTTGAGGCTCACACCACGGGGTGCTGGGACCTCTGCTGCAGACCCATCTCAAGATGATGGGAGGAATGTTGCTGATGCAGTGAATTAAAGGAAAGAACAGACCAAGTGCAGTGGCTCACACCTGTAACCCTAGCACTTTGGGAGATCAAAGCAGGAGGACTGCTTGAGCCCAGGAGTTCGAGACCAGCCTGGGCAACATAGTGAGACCTCTGTCTCTACAAAAAATAAGCAAAATTAGCCAGGTGTGGTGGCACACACCTGTAGTCCCAGCTATTCGGGAAGCTGAGGTGAGAGAATCACTGCTTGAGCCTGGGAAGTTGAGACTGCAGCGAGCCAAGATTACACCACTGCACTCCAGCCAAAGTGACGGAATGAGATCCTGTCTCAAAACGCAAACGAACAAATAAAAACAACAACCAACAGTGAGAACAGCAGGATTTTATAAATGAAGGTGTCAAAGGAAAAGGCTGGGATTACCCCAGGGATAATTTCTGAAGTATCGCAACTTAATTTTTTGTCAATATAATTTCATTAGCCAAAGAACATAATCAAAATGATAATAGGAATTTTTAAAAAATCAAGCATTCATTTTTCCACGTTTCTTCCCAGTTCGAATCCTAATGTTTTTATTATTTTTATGCAGTTGAAACCCGATCAAAAATTGTGGCAGATTATATTTTCTAAAACTGGCCGTTGCAGTACTTCCAGTCCCGTATGCTTTTCCGGAAACTTGTTGCTTTCCCATCATAAGGTGGCATCTCTTTTCTTTCCCCTTGAAACTGACAAGACTTTCTGACTCAATGAATGGAAATGGAAATAACACTGCAAAATTTCTAAGACTATGTCCTAGGTGACTAACTGACTTCTACCTGGCTCTCTCACTGGGATCTTTTGTCCTTGGAACTCAGCCACCATGTTTTGAGGAAGCCCAAGCCAAATGCAGGTGTCGTGGCCAACAGAGCCAGCTAAGGTCTCAGCGGATGACCAACATCAACAGCCAGACACGTAAATGAATGAGCCTCATGTGAATCCAGATCCAGGCACTGTGTGCCCAGATAAGCTGTACTACTGTAAGCTATCTGAATTTCCAATCCATAATAAATGATTGTTTCATCCCCCTAACTTTTTGGGTAATCTTTATGCAGCTATAGTCACTAAAACACATGGAGAGTTTTGTTTTATAACTTTTGCTTTGTTAGCATGAAGATTTTCTTTTGTTGCTTTATAGTCATCATAATTATTTTATTGGCTACAAAATATTTTGAGTTGATGTAGTATCACTTATTTAAATATTGTGCTATTCTTGGCTATTTAGACTGTTTCTCATTTTTCACTGTTTAAGCAATGATATAAAAAGTCACACATAGAGATTTTTCTTTTCCCTTGAATTGCTTCAGTGGGACAAATTCCCAGAAGTAGAATTAGTTTTGGGTATGAACATTTTTTTGGCTTCCCAAACATACTACCAAATTACTTTGCAAACAAAATCGCACCAATTCTGCCATTAGTTGTTTGGCAATTTGGGTACATAAAACCACCTCAAATGTGTTTTGAATTAAAGAGGGCATAAATAAATAACTGTATTAAATAAAAGCATACTGTGTTGGCATCAGCATTAGACATCACCATCACTTTTAATTTTTTGCTAATTTAGTCAATGGAAATTGTATTTTTATCATTGTTTTTCATCTGTGTATCTTGAGTGAGTACTGAAGTAGAGATTTTTTCATATTTCAGAAATTGTTTTTCCTCCTATCTGAAGCATCTATATATATTCTTTGTCTAATAATGTATTTATAAGAGCTCTTGACATCACTGTTTATTTATATTATGTCATAATTTCATTGGTAGACTATAAAATGTATTGTGGCTCATGACTGGTATTAAAGAAAAAATTAGACTAGAATAAGATAAAATATCAGAGCATTCTGCATGTAGTAAGATTGTGTGTGTGTGTGTGTGTGTGTGTGTGTGTGTGTGTGTGTGTGTTTAAAAAAATTGTATACATTTCAGGGGTAAAAGTTCATCTTTGTTAAATGGTTATATGGTGTAGTGGTGAAGTCCGGGCTTTTCATGTAGCTATCACCTGAATAGTGCATATTGCACCCGTTAAGTAACTTATCATCCCTTACCCCTTCCATCCTCCCACCCTGCCACCCTTCCCACTCTCCAATGTCTATTATTCCACTCTGTGTCCATGTGTATACATTATTTAGCTCCCACTTATAAGTGAGGGCATGTAGTATTTGACTTTCTGTTTCTGTTATTTTACTTAAGATAATGACCTCTAGTTCCATCTGTTAATACAAAAGACATGATATCATTCTTTTTTATGTCTAAATAGTATTCCATTGTCTATACATGCTACATTTTCTTTATCCAATCATCCATTGATAGGCACTTAGGTTGATTTCATATCATTGCTGTTGTGAATAGTGCTGCAATAAACATACAAGTGTACATATCTTTTTGATATAATGATTTCTTTTCCTTATACCCAGTATTGGGCTTGCTAGATTGAATGATATTCTATTTTTAGTTGAGAAATCTCCATACTGTTTTCCATAGAGATTGTACTAATTTACGTTCCCACCAACAGAGGATAGCAAGGTTTTTTTTTGCATGAGACCTTTATTTCAGTGTAACTTTGTATTAGAGATGCAACTCTTTTTCTTAGCAGAGATGCGACAAAGATGTTTTGAAAAGATGGACCTTATAAAGCATATTTATTAACCCTTTTTATATTGATGCAAACATCTCCCAGTCTGTAGCTTTCCTTTTTATATTGAATCATTTTTCTTTTGAACTATTTTAATTTTTCGTGTGGTCAGGCCTGACAATCTTTTGTAATTTCTTATTTCAGTTGAAAACAGAAATTCATCTTCTTTCTACAGAGGTGATAAATGATCTATCCTATTTTTTTGTCAACTCAATTCTTACTGAAGCATTCTCTGGACACCTCAGAACTTCTAAAAATTCATGTCGGCTCAGCAAAATGCAAATGAAGAGCTCTGGTGCAAATGCTATTAAGAAATGGGTAAATCGAGAATGTGTGATGATCACGAGATCATGTGTCCCCATTCTCACTTCCAGTTGTCAGTTTATGCCGCATCAGCAAAACGAGTTCTGGGGCAAATGCTGTATAAGCAAATGTTATAACTGTTACCCAAAGATAGCTACCAAATGATGAAAAATATTGAAGAAGAAAGTAAAACTGAAAACGCCAGAACACATGGAAGAACTCAGAATAAGACAAGAGAAATGAGTTTGGAGACAAAACTGTCAGAATAGAAATGAGTAAAAGGACAATAATAATTGTTCCTGTTTATGGTACGTTTGCTTGGAGCATTTACTCCTCACCACCGCTATTTCCATTTTGCATTTTGCATTCCATTATCATTATTTCCATTTTACAGATGAGAACTGCAGTGCAGAAAAGCCACATGACTTAGTCAAGGTCATCAGCTTAAATAGGTGCCTGGAATTGTAACTTCAAGCCCTGGTTCTTTTTTTTTTTTTTTTTTTTTTCATTATACTTTAAGTTCTGGGGTACATGTGCAGATCATGCAGGATTGTTACATAGGTATGCACATCACATGCCATGGTGGTTTGCTGCATCCATCCCCCACTGTCATCTACATTAGGTATTTCTCCTAATGCTATCCCTTGCCAATCCTCCCACCCTCTGCTATCCCTCCCCTAGCTCCCCTCCCCCACCTCCCAACAGGCCCCGGTGTGTGAACAAATGGCCCCTGTGTCCATGTGTTCTCATTGTTTAACACCCACTTATGAGTGAGAACATGCAGTGTTTGGTTTTCTGTTCTTGTGTCAGTTTGCTGAGAATGATGGTTTCCAGCTTCATCCATGTCCCTGCAAAGGACATGAACTCATCCTTTTTATGCAAGCCCTGGTTCTTAATCATTGGCTCATGCTGCCTCTGACGTGGGAGCTAGGGGTTGCAGCTAAAAGAAAAAAGGCTAATGCCTGGAGCTAGCATCACTTATGACTCAAGAGGATATTTCGATTGTTCTATGGGAACTTTCCAGATTTCTCCCTCCATTATGAAGGATTTCTTTCAAATAACTGGATCTAGACATCTGGAATAAAAGCAGTTTCTGCCATGTACAGTGCTGGAGATTAAGGCTGATGTTTTGTATTCCAGCTGTGATTTTCCTGGATTCCATTCAGATCATGAAAATTCCTAACATGATGTGGTTATAAGAGACATGGGAGACGTGGGTCAGCGCACACAGTCAGTGGCCAGTGTGCTTGGTTTTGCCTCTAGCTCAGCCTCTTTCTAGCTGCATGATGAGGGGCACATTTTCCTAGTTTTTAAAGTGAGGATAATAATAGAACCAACCTCAGAGGGCTGTTGTAAGAAAATGCCTTTCCATAGCAAGTGATATACTAGTATTTGCTATTTTATTATATGCTATAATTCTTTCTTTTGAAGTTGATATATTTCATATTAGTTATATATTTTTTTCTGGTAGGATTCTAGGAGATAATCTAGTCTTATCAGTAGCATGTTTACAGATAGGGTGTTTCTATATTGATTCTTATAAATTACATTGGCATTTTCTTTTTTTTTTTTTTTTTTTTTTTTCCACTAGAAAAAAACACAGAGCTTTATTATTCGCAACATCAGCGGCAGCGGTCTCTGTAGGACAGGGGAGTGAGTTCTGTTGACTGACAGGGATAGGTGGCTCCTACTTGCCGGCGATAAGCGGATTCCGCAGGACCACAATGACTGAGTCCCCACGCAGGAACATCTTGGAGATGTAGCGGTCTTTGTTGACTGGCTTGGACTTCTTCTTGCCCTTGCCGCTCTTGGGTACCTCAGTCCACATCTCCTTCACGTTCTCCAGCACCATGTTGCAGTGCCTATCAAAGGCCTTCACGCGGCCCAGGAGTTTCTTATTGTTGCGGCAGTTGATGAGCACTTGGGTGTTGTTCTTGACGGACTGAGTGAGCACAGAGAGTGGACCCGTGTTAAATTCCTCCTCCTCTCGCTTCTGCAGCTCCTCCGGGGTCATCTCACTCTTGGGCTTGTTGAGGAGGCTCATGTTGGTCGCTAAGCTCTCGGTTCACTCCGGTTTCCTCCGCGTTGCTGCTGCCTCGGCATTTTCTTATCTAATTCTTCAATTTCCAGAATATCTGTTATTTGAGTGGGGTGGCCATATGTTCCAGTTTACTCTTGTTATCCTGCCATCACTATCCATACTCGAATGTCCCTGTTTGGAAGAGAAATCATGTGGTCCTCCTATGTGGAGAAGGGCATCCCTCTTACCAGAGGTCACTGTTACATTATATGGGCTCAGTCAAGGAGGCCCAAAGTTGGCATAGACTCAAGGATGGTGTGTTTTCTTTTAATCATTTTTCATGCCAGGATCCCTTTGGTAAGCTGCAGAAGCTTTTGGAGCCCTTCTAAGAAAAATGTTTCTAAGTGCATAAAATCAAATGCACAAGATTACCAAGGAATTCCTTAGTTTTGAAAGACTGCTATCAAAATATTTTTAAAAACCTAATTTGTAATATGCTAACATATAGGCTTTATATTAGTGATTAAATAACAGGTCTAGTGACAGGTTTAATAACTCTATTTCAAAGTAGTGATGCACATAGATGACATAGTGAAATATTCCTAGTAACAGCAATGGGATATAGCAAGAGCTGTGACTTTCTATTTATGACAAAGTCATAGAACTCGCTTCTGTTCTCTGTATTCACAACAGAATGTAATATTTTCCATGTCCATGTTCACAGACCTCTAGGATTCAATCCAGACCTCTTGTGGATGGCAGTTTAAGAGCTACTGCACAGGCCAGGTGTGGTGGCTCATGCCTGTGATCCCAGCACTTTGGGTCTGAGGCAGGTGGATCACTTGAGATCAGGAATTCAAGACCAGCCTGGCCAACACGGTGAAACCCCATCTCTACTAAAAACACAAAACAGCCGGGTGTGGTGGTGGGTGCCTATAATCCCAGCTACTCAGAAGGCTGAGGCAAGAGAATCACTTGAACCTGGGATGTGGAGTTGCAGTGAGCCGAGATAGCACCACTGCACTCCACTCTGGGTGATAGAGTGAGACTCGATCTCAAAAACAAACAAACAAAACCCAAAAGCTACTGCACAAGAGTTTATGTTTGAAGCAAGCAGGAGGGAGGCAAATTGCACAAATATCAGGAAGAAAAGAAAGAGGCTGGAATGGTCACAGATTTGCTGATGAGCACAAGAAGTGAAGGGGGAAAATGACTAGGAAGAATGCCAGGATGTGGACTGATGGAAGTGAAAAAGCAGGAATTCTGACAGATGTCTCTGTTGACAGAGGATGCCCCACCCAGAATACATCCCCTCAGAAACAGGAATGTTCACAGTGGCGGGAGTGCAGTTTGAAGCTGAGACATCTACGTGTGAACCCTAGCCCTGCTGTGTTTATCAGCATGTATTTTGCACAAGTTATTTAACTGCTCTGTGTTTTAATTTGTCTTCTGTTTAGTGGAAATAATAATACATCCCTTACAAATTGCTTTGAGCAGTGGTCCCCAGCTGTTTTTGGCACTGGGAACTAGATTTGTGGAAAAAACAACTTTTCCATGGACCTGGGGGTGGGGAGATGGCTTCAGGATGATTCAAGTGCATTACATCTATTGTGTACTTTATTTCTGCGATTATTACATTGTAATACATAATGCGATAATTATACAACTCGCCATAATGTAGAATCAGTGGGAGCCCTGAGCTTGTTTTCCTGCAACCTGACAGTCCTATCTGGGAATGATGGGAGACAGTGACAGGTCATCAAGCATTAGATTCTCATAAGGAGCACGCAGCCTAGATCCCTCGAATACACAGTTCTCAGTAGGGTTTGCGCTCTTGACCTGCCAGGAAGCGGGGCTCAGGCGGGAATGCGAGAGGGGAGTGGCTGGACATACAGATGAAGTTCTGCTCCCTCGCCCTTCCCACGCCTCCTGCTGTACGGCCCCGTTCCTTGTTAGGACTGGTACCACTCTGTGGCCACAGGGGATGAGGACCCCTGGCTTTGAGGATTAAATGAGACAGTGTATGTAAAGAGCCTTTGACTGCACCTGTTGTATTGTACCACTTCCGTCAACAGCTCTGGCAACAATATCACTGTCCTCGCTGTTACCAGGAGGGTCAGCTTCCCGGTAGTAAGCATTAAGCAGGGACTCCCACCAAGGATTACCAAAAATCATTGTTGACCATTTGTGGCCAGAAGGGGGAAGCAAACACCACACTATAAGCTCAGGAGGCTAAGCACGGAGAGAGAGTGTGGATGGGGACTTCCTTTTGTTCACACAGGCTGAACTCGATGATCCAGGCTTCCTTCACCCCCTTTGCTTGGCCATGGTGCCCAGAAGCCGGCTGGTCCTTGCTCTAGGATCAAGCACACCCAGACTGTCTAAGCACCATCAGGGATGTTCTGGTGAGGCAGGCAGGCCAGGGACCAGACAGAGACCAGTTGGTGTCTATTCCATCCTAGCCAAGCAGTATTTGAATCACATACATGGAGAGGGTAGGTGCTGCGGTCAGGGAAGAACTCTACCGTGCAGTAGTTGGAGCTAAGTACTTCCTTCAGCTCTTCATGTTATATAACTTTACACTGGCCTTCTTATTGGTAGAAATATCATCTACTCTCCACACAGTCCCAGGAACCAACAGGGCTTACATATGCTGTGCCCAACTTAGGAACATCCAACCTAGAATGGTCTGTTCTGTCCTCCCTCATCCTACCATGAAGAAATTATTGCCCAGCTTGGGCCACATAGCGAGGCTCTGCATTGACCCCCCCCCCCCAAAAAAAAATAGCCAGGTGTGGTTGTGCACACCTGTAGTCCCAGCTACTTGGGAGGCTTAGGTGGGAGGATTGCTTGAGGTGGAGAAGTTGAGGCTGCAGTGAGCTATGATCGCATCACTGCACTGAAGTCTGTGTGACAGAACAAGACCCTGTTTTAAAAATAAAAGAAGAAGGAAGAAGAAGAACGAGAAGAAAAAGAAAAGAAGAAGAAGAGGAGGAAGAAGAAGAAGAAGAAGAAGAAGAGGAAGAAGAAGAAGAAGAAGAAGAAGAAGAAGAAGAAGAAGAAGAAGAAGAAGAAGAAGAAGAAGAAGAAGAAGAGGAGGAGGAGGAGGAGGAGGAGGAGGGGGAAGAAGAAGGGAAGGAAATTATTGCTGTATTTCTCTCTGTACAGAAGAATATGCAAAGTTTTTCACCTAGAGCTACCTGTGCACACATAGAAAGAAATCTCCTCTAATTTCAGCTGGGTATGGTGGCACGTGCCTGTAATCCCAGCTACTCAGGAGGCTGAGGCAAGAGAACTGCCTGAACCCAGGAGGCAGAGGTTGCGGTGAGCTGAGATGGCGCCATTGCACTCCAGCCTGGGTAACAAGAGCGAAACTCTGTCTCAAAAAGAAAGAAAAAAAAAAAAAGAAAAAGAAAGAAATCTCCTCCACTTTCATGGCAGAAAATTAACAAGTTGTAGCGACCAAGATCTTATTGTCTTATCATTTTGCAACAATTCTGCCAAGAAATGAGATGCAATTAAATAGGATAGTAGGAGCATCACACATGAAGCATTACGTAAAAAGCTGTTTCTAAGGGAAAATGCTACCCTTTGCCAAGGAACTGCCCTATCACTAATTTGCAGATCTGTACCTTGGGGAAGAGAATAATCTCCTTTTTCTTCTTCTTCTTCTTCTTTATTTTTTTGAGATGGAGTCTCGCTCTTGTTACCCAGGCTGGAGTGCAATGGCACAATCTCAGCTCACTGCAACTTCTGCCTCTCAGGTTCAAGTGATTCTCCTGCCTCAGCTTCCTGAGTGGCTGGGATTACAGGTACCTGCCCCCATGCCTGGCTAATTTTTGTATTTTTAATAAAGACAGGGTTTCATCATGTTGGCCAGGCTGGTCTTGAACTCCTGATCTCGCTTGATCCGCCTGCCTTGGCCTCCCAAAGTGCTGGGATTACAGGCATGAGCCACTGTGCCTGGCTGAACAATCTCTTTTTATACGTTCCTTAGCAAGTGCCACAATGCTAGGCACATAATTAAGACTCCAAGAATACTTACTGAATGGTATTAAAGTGGGAAATGGACAGAGAGTGTTCAGGAGATCTAACTTGGTTTTCCATGGAATGTATTTTAATTTTTATTAAACTGTTTTAAAGGAACAGAACCCTTTTCACAAAGAAAATCATACAATTTCAACAAAGAAGATAAACAGGAATTTGCTCTGGTTGAGGCCATGAGGGGAGGGAGAGAAGATACCTACACCACCCCTCCCTTGCCTGCACAGCCCAGGGTGGAAATCCAGGCTTCTTCAGAAACACAATTTGAACCATATGGCTTCCCACTGGATGACAAACCCATCTAGTCTCTAGTCCAGATTAGGCCACAAGTGGGTGGCCTGGGTTTTCAAAATCATGTGTTCAGACTAAGCAGTAGGGGACCTATAGAAAAAGAATATTGGATAAACATCTGTAGACACGAGTTCTAGTCCTGCATGGTCTTGGCAAAATCACCTGATCCCTCCTGTACAACGAAGGCTGGGACCACATGGCCTCTGAGAACCCTGCCAAAGTCCCAACCTGCGAATCAGCAGAGAAGGCCACACAGTTCTCACCACGCAGGTCCAGGCCAGGAGGCCTCTGCTGCAGGCCTGAGTGGATCTGGGCAGTGGGAGTGTGTTAAAGCCATCCTCTGCTTTCTTCCCACCATGCTGTGAGCGCCTGTACCCTGTGGTCAGTACCCCATTCTCTGGTGCCCTTTGACTCTGTGCTCTGTTTCCACCAAAACTTACCTGACTTCTGCCCTGGGCCCTAAGGCTGGCTCTCCTTTCCCTGGGTCCCAGTTCTCTAACAGGTTGGGGCACTCATAATTCTCTTCCAAAATCTGTTTTCTTATCTCTGACCAACTCTCTAATACCACTGAAATTATTCCTGGCTTGCAACTCTGGCAAACACCGTTTATCACTGGTGAATATGTATCTGATCTACAAAGCAAAGCCAAGAATTGTAGGAGACAAGATGAAAAGATAGCTCTGTTTAAAGGACTTCATTTCTTTTGCTCAATGAGGCAGTTGGGCAATCACATTTTTCTGTAGGTAGAGTTAAGATAGCAGCAGAGGTAGTCATAAAAAGTATCTTCAGTGGATTCAGTAGAAAGGTCATAGAGTTTGGAGGTGAAACCATTGACTAGCTGTGCGATATTTGGCATATCAAATGAGTTCTCTCGATTTAGTTTATCATCTGTAAAGGAAGAACCGTGATACACAAGTCCTTTTGACACAGGACTGTCAAAAGGATCAAATGAGATCATTTATTCAGCAAACTTTTTTTATTATTATTATGAAATACATCACATATAGGCCAGGCATGTAGGCTCACGCCTGTAATTTCAGCACTTTGGGAGGCCAAGGCAGGTGGATTGCTTGAGCTCAGGAGTTTGAGACCAGCCTGGGCAACATGGGGAGACCCTGTGTCTACTAAATATTTAAAAAAATTGCTGGGCATGGTGGTGCACGCCTATAGTGCCAGCTACTTGGGAGGCTGAGACGGGAGGATCACTCAAGTCCCCGGAAGCAGAGGTTGCAGTGACCCGAGATTATGCCACTGCACTCCAACCTGGATGACAGTGAGACCTTGTCTTAATTTTAAAAAAGGAGAATTAGTAGAAATAAATCATACATGTAGAAGAGAATATAATATCTCTGTGTATCATTTAAAGAATTAAACATACATGTTCTCAAAACCCAGGTAAAGAAAAAAACAGTACTATAGGACTCCTTGTATATCCCGCTTCAGTATCAAGATTCACTCTAACTCCCACCCTTGAATTTGGAATAAATCCTTATTTCTCTTCTTGGTAGTTGTATGACCTGTGATTGTGTCCTTAAAAAATGTGTGTTTTAGTTTTACTTACTTGTGAATTTTAGATAAACGGCTTCTTGCTGCATGTCTTTTTTATGTGACTAGCTTTTTCTTCCTCCTTGGTATTCTCCATAGTACTTTTGAGATTCATGTAGACGCATAGAGCTGTAGACTACACAGTGAGAACGCACTGTGATCAGCTCACGCAGATGCTTTCTACCAGGTAAAGACATTCTCTCCTATTCCTAGTGGGCCAAAAGATTTTATCATGACACCATTTTGAATTTTACCAATTGTTTTTCTACTTGAATATACATATATACCTTTAATTCGTTCATGTGATGGATTACATTTGTGATTTTCTAATAGTAAATCAACATTGCATTCCTGTGATAAAATCACATGAATCATTCTTTTATACATCTTCGGATGTGGTTAACCTGATTTTGTTTAGGACTTCTGCAACTATGTTCTTTGATGAGATTGGTTTGTAGTTTTCTCTTCTTGAACTGCTCTAGTCTAATTTTAGTGTCAGAGTTGTGTTGGCTGCATAAAATGTCTGAAAGTATTCCCTCTCTTCCTGTTTTTTTTGGGAGAACTTATGTAGGATTGGTTTGTCTGTACCCAGAATGTTACATACAACACTTCTATAAAGCCATCGTGGTCTCGGATTTTCTTTGAGGAGAAAATTTTAACTAGTTTTTCAACTTGTTTAATTGACGTAACACTGTAAGTTTCTCTCTGAGTACTGCTTTGGCTGCATCCCAAAAGTCGTTAGGATTCCACATGCATTTTCTACGTTAGGAGGCAGACCAACAGAACTGGGGGATGAACTCCGGAGCCAGACTGCCCAAGTGGAAAGCCCAGCTCCACCATTTTCCAGTTATTTGATCTAGGACAGGTTCTTTATCCTCTATGGGTCCCAGTTTTTTCATCTGCAAATTAGATAGCAAGGGAATCAACCTCATAGGGTTGTGGATTGAAAAATATATAAAACTCTTAAAACCATGTTTGGGTTTTTAATAGGTAATTTATACCTATTAAATTGCCTCAGGTATTTAATAAATGCCATATATAGTGTCTGCTGTTATTTTTTCTTCTTTAACCTTTGAATTGACTGTATATCTATTTCGAAATTTCCAAATGCACGTGGAGGGCAGTTTCCAGTCACTTTTTTAAAAAAATATTTTATGTGTGGCCAGAGGACTACTACTACTTATATATATATCAGTTCATTGATACTTGCTGAGGCCAGCACTTTGGCCTAGCATATCACTGATTTACATAAATGCTACACATGTGCTTAGAAATACATGTTCTCCAAGAACAAGATTAGTAATTATGCCATTTAAATCTGTACCCTTGCTAATAATTTTATCTGCTTGATCTAAAAAAGGTGCAGACATTTCAAAAGCAGGCAAGTAATCTAGGTAGACATACTGTCTTGTTTAGAAAGACCACTCTTACAAAGTTTTCTTTTAAGGCATTTTATTTTAGAATAGTTTTAGATTTACAAAAAACTTTGAAGAGAGATTTCCCATATATCCCACATCTACTTTCCTATAATTAACACATTACTCTGGTACCTTTGGTATAATGAACCAATATTGAGGTTATTAATTCAAGTCCTTGCTTTATGCAGGCTGCCTGAGTTTCTACCCAGTGTCCTTTTGCCATCCCAGGATCCCATCCACACACTACATGAGACTTCCTGCCTCCACTACTCTTGGATGTGACAGTTTTTGAAACTTTCCTTGTTTTTGATGACCTTGCCGGTTTTGAGGAATACTCATTAATCCTTTTGTAGAACATCCCTCCATTGCAATTTGTCTGATGTTTCTCTCATGATTGCACTAGGGTTTTGGTTTTTGGAAGGAAGATCATAGAGGTCAAGTGTCATTGTCTTAACCTCGTATCCTGACTATATACTATCAACAAAACCTGTCACCACTGATATTAGCTTTGATTACTTGACAATGTTTTGTTTTTTTTCTTTTGGGACAGAATCTGACTCTGTCACTCAGGATTGGAATGCAGTGGCCCGATCTCAGCTCACTGCAATCTCTGCCTCCAAGGTTCAAGTGATTCTTCTGCCTCAGCCTTCTGAGTAGCTGGGACAACAGGCATGCACCACCACGCTCAGCTAACTTCTGTATTTTTAGTAGAGAAGGGGTTTTGCCATGTCGGCCATGCTGGTCTCAAACTCCTGACCTCAGGTGATCCGCCTGCCTCAGCCTCACAAAGTGCTGGGATTACAGACGTGAGCTGGCCTGGCAATAAAGTTTTATTCATGTGTAAATGACTATCATTTTTATTATAAGGGAATGTCATTGTAATAATATAATGCCACAGACTAGCTTCCACAGACCTAGATTCTAGGCCCCTTTCTGCCACTAAACTGCTGTGTGAGTTTGGTTGTTCACTTCAACTCACTGATCCTCAGAGATTCTGTTGCTGCTAATCTGAATATGTATTCTTTTGAAGTATCATGTTCATGTTTACAATTACTTTGAAATGCCTTCTAAACAATGTGTAGTTTTCAGGTTGCACATTATGGTGGTCACCCCTCCAAGGTGTCCCCAGTGGATAGGGCTGACCATTGTAACCAATAGGCTATTGTGGAGATGATGCTGTGTGACTTCTGAGGTTAGACGATAAAAGACATTGTGGCTTCCACTTTGTGCTCTTTGATCACTCTCAGGGAGAGTCAGCCACTATGTCACGAACAGTCTGGCAGCTCTAGGGAAAGTTACACATAGGAAGGAAATGAGGCCTCCTGCCAATACCCAGTACCGACTTCCCCATGGTTGAGTGAGCCATCTTGAAATCACAGGCTCCGGCCCCAGCAAGCTTTCATATAGAACCACTCAGCTAAGCTTATCCAAAATTGCTGAACACCAGCAACTGTGTGGAATAAATCTTTATAGTTGTTAAAAACAAACAAAAAGCAGAACATTAAATTCCAAGACTTTGAAACTGTTCCAGCATCATCATGGGTAGAGGGGAAGGTGGGAAGGGGTGCTGCTGGCTTGGGCCCCAGATTCCTCCCCCACTGAAACCACAGTAGCTCCACCTGTATCTAGGTTACATATTGAGGACCCAGGTAGAAGTTCTTTTGAAGAATGGAATCTGCTGTCAAAAACAAATTTCAATGCTCTGGCTTAGAGAAACAATGGATTAGATGACCTCTGCAGTCTTTTCTGTCTCTAGCACTCTGATTCCAACTATTGGTATGAAACAGGTAACTTATCAGCCCACAGGCAGCATTTTCTTCAGGACTCACTCTTCTTGCCATGAAATACAATCCTAGGAGTAGGAAACAAAAACTGTGCTGCTCACTGGTGTGAGAATCCCTTCCTTTGCATGAGGATGGAGTTCCCAGAGAAAAAAGCACCTCTCAGGGCTTAGCTCTACCCCGTGGGGGCACCACCTTGGCAAGCCTTAAGGGGCTGGATAGGTTTGCTTCTCTTATCAACATTTGATTATGAAGATATTAGCAGCTGGGTTCAGTGGCTCACGCCTGTAATCCCACTTTGGGAGGCTGAGGTGGGTGGATCACCTGAGGTCCGAAGTTCAAGAGCAGCCTGGTCAACATGGAGAAACCCCATCTCTACTAAAAAAGTAAAAATAAAAATACGAAACTTGGCCAGGCATGGTGGCACACAGCTGTAGTCCCAGCTACTCAGCAGGCTGAAACAGGAGAATCACTTGAACCCAGGAGGCAGAAGTGGCAGTGAGCCAAGATCATGCAAATGCATTCCAGCCTGGGCAACAAGAGTGAAACGCCATCTCAAAAAAAAAAGACATTAATATCAACAATAATGGCTAGCATGTTTTGAGTGCTGTTGGGATACGGGGTTTTCATTATCTCATGCAATCTTCATGACCATGATGAGGCAGGCATTTTGTAGGCTGAAGAAATGAAGGCCGATAGATTGAATTAGAGGTAGAACTGCAATCAAGTCTTTAATCATAGAACCCTCAGCCAACATTTGGTGAATTATGGGCCAGGATCAGAACTGAACAGCTAGCATTTGGGTTTAATATATCCTGATTTCACAACTTGGGGGTTTTAATAGGCATTATAAGAAAAACTCTGTTCATTCACTCATTCATGCAACTGAACATTACTGAGTTTACTCTGTGCTCCGGTGCTGTTCTAGAAACTGGCTAGAAGGGTGTGGAAAACAGAAGCTGGCACCTCAGGCTACACTGGGATTTGGGCTGGAAAAGGACCTGAGGAGCCATCAGCTAGCTGCTTACACTGCCTTCAAGGGACAGAAGGACTTGGTATAACCTAGGGGGCTGGATCTTGCAGAGCTGTGAATTCCCAGAACACCCCTCAGGGAAGCCTTCCTGGGTTGAATCCAATACTGACTGTGCTTATCCTGGCTGGGCACTCTCCCAAGGTCCTGCAAATGAGTCCCATGATAAGCCATGATAGAGAGCACCAAGGACATTGCATTGCAGTGGTTTGTGCAATTTTATCAGCATAAATGACGTAGTATTGAGAAATCTTGTTATTTGAAGTCAGACCCTAAAAAACGATGCTGTTTGAAATCAAGTCTTCAGAGGCACTGTTCAGAGATTTTTCAATGCAGATCTTACTTGCCCGTGTGCTTTAATAGTTAGTTACGTCTTTCCATTGGTCTCATTCTCTTAACAATTCTGTTCTTTGGCTGGAACATTACTTTGGTGAAACCCCACTGTTTCATGAATGTACGTTGTGCCCCCAACTACACAGGGGCAAAGGTCCTCAAAGATGGGGCCAGCACCATTGTTCTAGAACTGCCACTGACTTTGCCCTCTGAAGAGTGACTTCATTCATTGTGGTGAGTCCTCCAGAGTCCTGAGGCTGGGCTGGGGTCTGCCCAGGAAGGTGTAGGGGTTTTGATTCCACAAGGGGAAGGAAGAAAGGAGCTCTCCATTGGTGAATGAAGCAGCATCTCTCTCGATCCTTGGACCTTCTTGCATCCATCTGCTCCTTGGATGAATTGTTAGTGGAATGAAGCTGGTCCCACTGAGCTCCACAGCCTCACCTTCTTCTTCCTAAGCCACACTTTTCAGCATACAGCAACAGGCCTTATCTGAGCCTGAGCCACTGACTGCTGAAAATATGACTGGAGCTTCAAAATGCAGAACCACCTGTTCTGTCATTTGTGGCACACCTTCTTTTCCTCCACTGCAGGCAAGGCTCCTAAGGGGCAGTCCTTTGATAAAATCTGAGGCTTTTGCCCCTTTTCTCGTTTATGCTCCCAGGCTGAGTCTCAAATTGTTGTGCTATAATGGTCTATCCTAGGCAGAGATCTAGAAGGCAGGTAACCGATTTAAAAAGTCTTACCAGTGACTACCTTAAAGTTTTTCCAAAGAGTGTTGAAGCCAACTGGAGAAATAGGAGTGGCAATCAGGTCAGATGATTTGACGTAACTGTTGGAACAAAACTAAAATCCACTCTTAATCATCAGAGGGCGACATAGGAGCTCTGCAGTTTAACTTGGGATAAGGTATGACCTGCCTACTCCAGCAAGGGTACCTTGACCACTGTGATCGGCAGATGCCAAGAGGTGCCCAGGCCTGAGGCTGCCAGGTAGTGAGGGCAGCCTGTACAGTGGGGCTCTGTGTTCTCCACTGGGCTCAACCCCACTGCTGAGGGGGTAGGTGTGCCCCTTCATCCCTGGGTGAGGACCAGGAATCACTGCTGCCCAATTAACTATACCTTTAGAGGTGCATCTTAACACAGATCACCTGTAAAGCAGTTAATGTGACTTGATTATGGGGCGCCTAATTATCCAATAAACAAGGCCCACCACTAAACAACCTCACTTGATGGACTTTCAAGTCAGCACTTGTCTATTCCACTCCTTTAACTCTGGATAAAGAAATGGTAACAAAAGCAACACAACAGCATTCGGCCTCCAAGCCTTTACTTTTGTAACCCTATTTAAGGCATTCATTCTTATCCAATTGGAAGCCATTTATTTATGTTTTTCTTCCCTCTCATCTAGACAACAGGCTTCAGGAAAGCAGTTTCTCTAAAGTTGTGCTGCTTAGTCAACACTGACTTTGGCCCTTGGTAGGAGGAGCAACCAAGGGATCCGTGGAACGAACATGGGCTTACCGTAAAGCTGTGGCTCAGCCTTGGCTGCACACTGGATTCACCTGGAGAGCCTGTACACTCCTGCCGTCCTGGCCACAGCCCAATCAGATCAGCCTCCAGGGCGAGGTCCAGGCATCACCAGCCTTTAAAGCCCCCCAGGGTGACTCAGTGTGCAACCAGGATGAGACCCACAGCCCTAAAGCTAAATGGGTAAAGTGCTGGGTCCTAACTCCTTTTGCATTGCTGACTGGCCTGCTTGTAGATGAGTACTTGTAGAAAAGCTGAGTACTTGCAGTTGAGTACTTGCAGAAAAGCTGAGTCCTAACTCCTTTTGCATCGCTGACTGGCCTGCTGGATGGGTATCTGGGGAGTGGTGGTTGAAAGTGAGATGGAAGGTTGCTATTGTTTTAAAGAAACCAAAACAGCCTCAAACTCACAAAAGCACTTTTTATTTGAGGCAAAGAGAAGTCTTGCTGAAAGGATGACAGTTCCAAGCAGCAAAACTCAGCTGTTAGTGGCACCATTTTGACTTAGCAGATTTTGCTTCTCTTTGGTCAGAAAAGGGTATTCAGGATGTACTTTCCCCAGTGGGGCAGACAAGGGCAAAGCAAACTGGAAAAGACTTCTACTCTACGGGCAGGCCTCATCAGATCCAACATCAAGCCAGACACACTCTCGCTTGCCACTCTATAAGCTGCTGTCCCACTGCTGAATCACACAGGCTATACTACATTTGCAAGAAAAAAAATGAGGCAGAAAACACAGGTATAGGTCACTTAGGGATGAGCAGGCATCCACAGCTTCAAAACTCTTCATGGAAGGGGTAATCCTTGTGGGAGATACCACTGTCAGGAGAAAAGAGAAAACAGTTGCCTTTCAAAGATGTGATTTTGACTCTATCCAACTCCCAATAGAGAAATGATGTGTCTCATTGAAGAAAGAAAATAGAATCTCAGAGGCAAAAAGCTAGTTCTGACTCTGCAGATCACGGTTCTGCAGCTGGAGGAAGGAACTCACCCTCCAGACCCCTCTACCACTAGTCACCAAGCAGCACACGCATGAGGGACACCAGGACACCACCCTCCCCACATGCCCAGCACTGTGCCTGGGGTGGCACAGTGTAGGATGGCAACACGAGTTCTGCCTGCCAGTAACTCAGTCTAGCTGGCAGGACCAGACAGCATCTTATGGTCTTATAGTAAGAGGGTGTAGTAATATGAGAAGGTAGGCCAGGCACAGTGGCTCACGCCTGTAATCCCAGCATTTCAGAAGCCCAAAGCGAGAGGATACTTGAGACTAGGGGTTTGGGACCAGACTGGGCAACACAGCAAGAGTTCTATCTTTATAAAAAAATTTAAAAAATTAACCAGGCATGGTGGTACACGCCTACAGCCCCAACTACTTGGGAGGCTGAGATGGAAGGATCGTTTGAGCCCAGGAGGTCAAGGCTGCAGTGTGCCATGATCACGCCATTGCATTCCAGCCTGGGTGACAGAGTAAGAGCCCATCTCAAAAAAAATAAAAGACATGTTAAAAGTTGGTATGTGACTCAATCTCAAAGGATAAGAGAAGCAACGGCAAGTGCTCTGAGGACGGAGGGAACCTCCTTGAATCAAATCAATGGGGGCTGAAGTAAGCCCAATCAACAGTCAGAGATTTGATACTAGAAACAGGGCAGGGAGCACAGGTGAGGGTGTGTCTGCCAAGGCTCACTCGCTGTCCATCCAGTAGGGCCAGTGGCTGTGATGGGAACATAACGGCAGGAACGCCAGACAAGACGGTTGGGCACGGCGTGCAAGAACAGAGTTATGTCCTCTAAGCTGGGTGCTTAGAGTCTGTAACTCTTACTTAAAGCCATTAAAAAGTTCTCATGGTCTCCCTTTTTGTGTACCCAAGGACAGTGACACTGTCATCAGCAAGTCAGGCTCAATAAAACATAATCTGCCACAGGGACGGGTGGCATGTGTGTAGTTAGAGAAAACTCCCTAGGAGACCTGGGCATGTCAGGGTTAGCCTCTTCCTCCCACTCACCGCTATGCAACAGGATAATCAAACAGAGGTTTCTAGAACAGCGCTGGAGGGCAGAGGAGTCTAACTGTAAAGGGAGCAATGAGAAAACCACCGTGGTTCCTCAGCCCTGAGAGCTTCAATCCACTGTCTGAAGGGGGAGGGGAAAGGAAGACTGATGAATGGACAGATTCTGAAAGGAGAAAGAATGTAACTTGGTGACTGATTCTTTTCTTCCTTGTACACTAGATCCAAAAATGATTTTCATGTCTAAGGTTAAGTACCATTAACAGAGATGTGTGAAAGGGGCACTGGCCTGGGGCTGCCTGTGACATGCTCAGTTTGTGGCCTATTTTGAGTGCGAGGCCACAGTGTGGCAGCAGCAGACTCGTCAGGCACACGCATGCCCGATGCAGGGCAGTTATCAAGGCAGACTTGGCAAATATCTGCCTGGGGTGGTGGCTGAAGCCACCAGCAGTGCAAACTCCGGGGAGGGAGAGGGGACAGACACTGGAAAGCTGGCAGCCCATCCATCTTAGGGAATGTTCCAATGTTGCTTAGAAGAGGAAGTACTAAAGGAGAGAGTGTGAAAACAGAGAGCTCAGACGAGAATAAGGGGAGCGAGAGAAAAGCAGGGTCTTAGTCTCCAGTGCAAAATGGGAAGTTCCTTCTTGAAACCAGAAAGTGAGTTAGAAGTGTTATCTAGTTATTGTAATGGTAGGAAAAGAGAGAGAGAGAAAAACCCATAGAAAACCTTTCTAGGCAGCTCCTTCAGATTCCAAACTACCAGGCAGAGGAAACAGAAGCAGAGAACGTGCGGCTGGAGCACGAGTTGCCTGCTGCTCAGAGGGCCTGTCTCGTGGCCATGTGGCTTACCGGGGTCACAGCTGGGACTGTCTCGAACCCCAGCACCAGGGGCTTTCTACCAAACCCCTTTCATGGGTCATTAAGACAAAAAGTCACAGGCAAATTCTTCTAGAGTTTGATCCAGGGTCACCTTGTTTCAAATGAACCACTAGGATTTAAAAATTAAATGTCAAAATACGTAATTACTTCAGGTCAGGCCGTCAATGCCCCTGGGTGGGAAGAAGATACCAAGAGCGGATCTCCTGGCATCTTTTGCTGATGCAGGTCACGTGGATGAGAAAGCAAGGTGACGTGCAAAGCAAGAACAGCAGTGACAGGAGGACACGGACGCCGAGGCCTGCGGGGATCACTCTTTTGCTCTGAAGCACCTGAGGATCTCCTGGGAACTGCTTCTCACGCGGGGGCTCACTCACCTCACCAAGGCACAGACCCTCCAGTTCCTGTTGTAGCCGAGTAAGGTGGTCATATCCTCGCTGCTCAGTTCAAAGTCAAAGACCTAAAAAACAAGCAAAAAATCCAGTAAGCTCTGCAAATAAAAACAAAATACAGAATACCGTGCAGGACCCAGGAGATGCCTTCCATGGCTTTGCGCAGAGAGAAGCGGTAAGACAAACTGAGCTTAGAAAAAGCTGATTATATTACTGTTCAGGAAATATCCATGCTGGGCTAGATAATATATGGAACGATGGAAACAGTCCTTCCTTTCCAGAACCTCCCAGGGAAATGATACATTTTATTTCATTTCAAAAAACACTACTGAGCACTTCTGTTGTGTAAGCTGCAGTAAGGAATATGATGATGGGTAAGATGTGCCTTTACCTCTGTTTACCTGGAAACAAAGGGCAGAGGTATTTCTACAGCTGTAACACAATTAACTCATCACACACTGTATAAGACACGGAACAGAGCACAGGTAGGGGAGAAGCATTTCAAACGGATTCCAGCTGGGGAACCGAACAACCACAGCCAAAGAGACGGTATTTGACATGGCCAAAGAAATGTAAAGTTTTGAAAGAGAGGGCAGGAAAGGTACAGTGGGAGAAGAGACCACCTGCATGAAGGCAGCAGATGGCACAGAACTCAGCTGGCATGGAGGCTGGGAGGGAGGCAGGCAGGCAGCAGCACTGGGTGAGACCCACAAAAGGCTGACACACACACCTCCAGAGCCGAGGGGCTCTTAGCTTCAGACGATTACAGAATATGCAGAAAGAGAGTCTGCCATAGGCTCTGTGATTACGATCACAGAAAAATGCACAGAGACTACATAGTAAGATGCAAAAATGAAATAACTGGATTGGCATTTTGAGATTAGCCATTTATATTTTTTTCTAATTCCTTAAAAAATGAAATATGAAACAAAGGATGTGTCTCTGGTGCCTTTTCCTCGGTGGCCGCTGTTTTGCCACTTTATCTTGTGTGCTCAGAACATCCACCTGTGCATAAGAAAAACGTCTCCTCTACTGAACAATGAGCTCTGCTCCCCTCTTCAGGGATCACTCCATCCCTGTCTCATATGTGACAGGTGGCATGCATTACGACGACAGCCTCTGGGCAGTGGAACTGGGCAAAATCAGCTGCTTGCTGTGGAAACAGAGCCGTCCTGCACCTGAGCTGGGGCCAGCCCAAGAGCCCCATGCCCATGGCTGTGATGCACCTGGCACAGATCTTGAATAAAGATGGAGCATCCCTGGCAGAGCCACTTTGCGCAGTGAGGACAGAGGCTCTTGGGCCATCAGGACTCCCCACTGAGCTGCTCTCCTTCCGGCGTGGCCCCCTCCCAATGCTGCAAGGGCGGGTGGGGAGGGAGGTGGCATTAGGTATCCTGAGCTGCTCCGGCTGCCACAATGAGCACTTCACCAATGCCCTGACACAAGTCTAGGCTCCGCCCATCATCACACGAACTCCTTGCAGAGCTGGTGAATGGGCTAAGTGGCCCAGAGGGTCCTCTGCAGTCCCTGGACTTGGCACAGCGACATTTCTTGATCACTTACTAAGGTATTAGCACCATGTGAAGCACTTTGATGCATCATTTAATCTTCGTAACAACCCTCAAAATAGGTATTATTTTGTAGACAGGGAAACTGAGGCACAGAGCAGTTAAGTGACTTGCCCAAGATCATGCAGCTGGTAACTGACAGAGCTCCAGTGCAGGGCAGGTCCAGGCAAGGTCACCCATGAGCCAGATATTCTCCAGGTGACATCTCAGTGTGGCTGAAGGGCCTGAGCAAAGGTGTAGGTGTACGCATGCACAGCATTGGGCCCCGGGGGCACAAGGCCTGCCCTACACACTGCTCCACCCATGAGGTGTCCGTCTCAATCCATGGCTTGCTCGCCACAGCTCCCTGGCCTCAGAGGACAGGATGGTGGGGATCCCACAGATGACACTCCAGGGACAGGATGAGAGGCCTTCCCTAACCCCTACTCCACTGAGGAGGGCCAGGCCCGACCAGCCAAGATCATACGCACCTTAAAGTTTTCAGCAATGCGTTCTGGTGTCACAGACTTGGGGATCACCACCAAGTTCCTCTGCATGGGGAACCGGATCAGCACCTGTGAGCCCAGGGAGTTGATAAGTGTGTGCGCACGCCAGGCACTCACACCATCATCTCAGTCCCTCACACACAAAACCCACAGGACATGCTAGAACTCCACGGGTGAGAAGAGAGAGGCTCCGAGATGTCAGGTCACAGCTAGCAACAGGTAGGCATCACAATCAGGTCCAGATCTGACTCCAGAGTCCTGCGCTAGCCCCTGTGCCACACATTTCAATGTCTCAGGCAATCATTGAGACCACAGTGAGGCCCTCCACTGGCTAGGAACGCATACTACTATTCAGGAGAATGAACATTCCCTGCACGACTGGTAAGAGCTCTCACATTTGTACAGAGATGAGCTTCCACATCAATGAACAAGTGCTATTTCTCACTGCAGTCACCCTTGGGGTGGTGGGGGCAGGCACTATTACTCTAAGATCCCAGGGCAGGGTCTTCTAAAGCCCCCATCTGTGCCCTTTCCACTCTGCACTTGAGGACCCCAAACCACCCTTCCTGTGAGGGTGTAATGGGGCTCAGTCACTTCTCCCTCTTGGCTAATGGGACCATCAGGAATGCAGGGAGTTCTGGACAGTCACAACACCTGACGTGGCTGTACCTGGGCTGTGGTTTTATTGTGCTTGTCTGCGATCGCCTTGATCCTGGGATCCTCCAGGAGGGAAGGGTCCTCAGGCTTGGCCCTGAGGATAGAAAGCCGGTCCAGGTCACACCATCATGGCCGCCACTCACGGCAGCCAAAAACCCCAATCCTAATCCTCTCATTGACCTCAGAAGGCAGCCACCAGCCTCCTCCTCAGAGCTGGGTTAAGAACCCACAACCCTTCGGAAAAATAGGTGTCCTACTAGAAACTCCAACCCTTCCAGGAACATCAGCAAGACGCTTTGCAGATCAGCCCCAGAAACATCTTCCTTGAGGCTGAATTGTTCTTTTTAGTCATTTCTAATTTTCACCAAGTGACACAGGAGCATGATGCTGCGGGAGGCTCACCAGGGCCTGTCGGGAGAGCCTAGGGGGCTGTAGGCGGTCACCACGATGCCTTTGGACTGGCAGTACTGGATTAACTTCTCCTGAGTGAGGTATGGGTGGCACTCAATCTGCAAATGCAAACACAAGAGCTGATGGGAGCACTGTACGCTGATGTGACACAGATGAAGGTTCCTATGCTAAAGTCCCTTCTCAACCCATAGAAAACTCTATGTATAACACACATCCTACTTCTCAGATAAGCTGTAACAACTTCCTACAGTTCCCTGGTAGTATCCTTGATGTTATTCTATTATTACTATCATCTTACTATAGATGTTTTCATGGGCCCTAGAGGCTTTTCCTGGCTTTAGTCACTTATCACAGGTCTGAGGATCTCAATGGCTGCCTCTTCGTCTGTCAGACCCCAAATCATCACAAGCCAGGCTCAAATCCTTTCTCTCCTGTAAGTTTCCTCTCCTAGATTTGCTGTGTCATGCTGAATCATCTCAGGACTCTGCCAATGCCCAGGAACTGCCTCCTGGCCACTCGCTGGGTGAGGTGGATGAGAAGCCCCTACCAGCATCGGACAGTAAAACAGCATTGCTGCAGCACTGGTGTCCCCAGGGGATGGTTACCTGGTTAACTGCAGGCTTATACTTTAAGCCAGGTTTGTTTAAGATCCTCTCCACCTGGAGATGGTTGAAGTTGGAGACGCCAATAGCTTTCACCAGCCCTTCATCCACCAGCTCTTCCATGGCCTACAGAGAAAAGAGTGTCTGTGTGGTACAGAAAAGAGCCCAAAAAGGACAGGATCAGAAATGTCTTTTGCGCCAGTTTGACAGGTCCTGCTCTCACTCCTCAGTGCCCGCAAATTAGACCTTTTAGAAGCCAAGAGACAGTGAGACAAAAGCCAGGCTGGCTTCAATGAGATAAGAAGAGCAAACGAGACAGAATAACAAAATGCAATGTGAGGAATGACAGGCAGATTCCTGCTAAGGAGAACAGGAAACCAGTCATGAAAACAAGGTCTGACCAGGGACTGTCTTACCGCCCACGTGTCCAGAATGTTGGTGTCACTGGGAATCACGTTGCCAGACTCATCCAATGGGAAAAATTCCTTCCCAGGCTGTCATTACAATAAAAAACAAACAAACAAAACAATCAGTAATAGTCCTTCACAGACCTGGAGAGGGAAGGTGACATCTAAAACAATTCTAAACAGCCACAGCTGGCTGGGGTTGATCTGTGTGCCAGCATAAAAAGGTGATAGGCAGAGAGCCAACACTATCAAACAGGCTAGAGCTGAGACTGTCAGATGGAGACATAGACACTACTTGGCCACAGAGATTAGCTCTGCCACTGACTGCAATGTGATGGATACAGGAAGGACTCATGGGGCCCAAGGCCTGGAGGGTCACTGGCCTATAAAAAACTACCACCTCGCCCAGCCTCCCTGGCTTATCCCTAAAATCAAAAGATAAAAGTCAAGTCCCTTCAGCCCTGACGAGCTGTGGTGCAATAAAACAGGGCTATAACATAAAGCTAAACCCGGGGGCCCAAAGTGGCTCCGGCCGGATGTCGTGGCGCTTGCGAAGGCAAGGCCAAGAGTTCAAGGCCAACCAACCTCAGCAACCTTACAAGCTCTCATTGATTGGCAAAAAAAAAAAAAAAAAAAAAAAAAAAAAAGCTAAACCCATACTTTGGACCTGGCTGACATTAGAAAACTGAGGCAGTGGCTAGAAAAAAGATAAAAGATGTAGTAACTCTCAAGTTCTTCTTGTGCAAAAACCAGACTGCCAACAAATATTTACCAGGCTGCCACAGGATAGGGTATGTGTGCAGAACCTGAGACGGGACTCGTGTGGTAGGTATGTGTGCACGTGCCTGGAGGGAAGGGCCAGGGCTGACCACGCCTCATGGTACACTACAGACAGTAGCCATGTTTGCTGACATAGTTTTAAACTACACAACTACCAACTGACAAAAGAGCAGTGCTCCTAAAACTTGGAATAAGTGTGCCTGTGAGTCACCAGTGGTACGGATCCAAATGGCCTGGGACTGAGACCTTCTAAGAAGGTCCCAGGTGACGCCAGTGCTGCTGGTCCACTGGCTGTACCTTGAGCAGCAAGAACAGAAAGTCACCCATACATAACCTGCTAAAGGAGCTCAAAACACAGCACAGGTTGCACCAGGCATTCCATACCTTAAAGCCAGTTGGCCAGTGAATAAGGTAGAGGTCCAGGTAGTCCAGCTTCAGGTCGCTGAGCGTCTTCAGGCAGGCTCCTTTCACCAGGCCCTTCTCATGGTACGTGCACCACAGCTGAAGCCAGTGAGAGAGCACATGTCATCTTTGCCAGCCACAAGGCGGCTTCCTGGCTGGGAAGACAGAGCAGTCTCCTCTCCCCAAAGCCCATTTGTTTCACCATGATGCTATGAACGCTTGTGAGGGCATTTCCATTGTGTACTGGATCCCAACTTTCCGAAGGCAGGCAGGATTGACCAGGTCACAGAGACCTCTCCGAAGGACCAAACAGAGGACACAAAATGGAATGGACAGATTGGCCAGCCTGCCCTAGGCCTAAGCATGAACTCTCAGGGCAACTTTCCCCCTGGGCTAGTGTTTGTGGAGCCAGCCCCACCCTCCTGTCCCACGTCCTTCGTGCATCAGTATCTCAGGTCAAAGACAGTGGCCGGCAGTGGAGATTCAGTTTGCAGATGGGAACCAAGTTCCATCCTTGAAAGCAACTCCCTGGAGAGAGAGGGCCAACCCACAACCTCAACCTCATCAGCACAGGGCTCTAAGCAATAGGCCCAGACGGAATGACTGTCCAACAGAGAGCCAAGGATAGGCAAGCTCTGGAGCCCTGTATGGCCCTGGGTGACACGTTTCCCCTGGACGCATCGCCTGTCAGTGAAAAGTGTAGCTGTGCTGAGTGTGGACTTGGCTTCAGGCTGATGCACCAATGCACAATGGGACCGAGAGCCCCTTCCAGCCCCACCATGGAATGGTACCTTGCTGACGATGAACAGCTCCTCACGCTTCACCACCTGCTCCTTGAGCTTCTCCTGAATGGCTACCCCCACCTCATTCTCATTGTGGTACACGTGGGCACAGTCGATGTGGCGGTACCCAACGTCGATGGCCACCTTCACAGCCTCGGTCACTTGGCCTGGAGGGGACTGAAAGGAGAAGGAACATGAACCCTGCAGAACGCAGTTTGCGCAGCAGGCAGGAGGGGCGGTGGCAGCCGCTGATCCTTGCTGACCAGCCTGTCGCTTTGTTCAGCAAAGACAGAACAGGGTGCACTTCCACAGCAGCATTCTGGACTACAAACCTCTGATGCCAGGGATCGAGGTGAAAGGCCACGGTACTGCCCTATAGAATCTGACAGCCGCGTAAGCGCAGATCAGATCACTTTTAAAAGATATGCTGAAGCCATCTCATTTTTTTGCTTCTTCACATCCACTGATTTGCAAACCACCGTGTTAAAAACATTGCCCCACTCTCTGAATGCTGAGATAGTAAGGGAAACCATTTCCTTCAAATATCAACACAGTTCAAAAACAGCTGTCCTATGAACCCCAATTTCCATTTGTCTCCCCAGTTCAGCCAGCGAATGCCTGCCCCTTATGTTCTCTTTTCATGCATGGCTTCCAATACTGGCAATCGCTTGTTTTTAAGCATTCTGGGAGATTATCATGAAGTCAGGAACATCACTGATGTTGATTCAAAGGCCCATGTGTCCATTCTCACTGTATGAGGATCTGTTTCAAGAGGTAGGGAAAGGGGAGTTGGCCCTCAGAGATATTAGCAGACAGAAATGAGTTAAAGGGGAATGGGGGGAATGCAGATCATGGAAAATCATCAAATGGATAGTGGTCGGCCCAGCAAAATGACTGAATGGGTGTCCATGGCCAAGCCACCAGACCATCTGAATGACCAGAACAGCTGAGGGAAGCCTGGCTAGTGAGGAGGAGGAAGTGCCTGCATGGATCGTGCTTCACTGGCACCCAGACAGACGGCATGGACACATACCCCCAACTTCCACTATCCTACTACGATCACAGAGCTGAGCAACAAACATGTGCAGTGGACTGCTGACTGAACAGAGCGCATTCCTTTGGAGAGCTGGGGTAGAAACAAATGAAAGGAAAACCCCCCCAGGGCCACAGCAGCTGCAGACATCTGTGTTTTGACATCAGCTATTTTCAACAGGCGTTGGGGAAGAAAAGGGCCCAGTTGAACAAGCCCATGACCACAGCCTGTTAGCATGGAGCTCACTCTCCACCTCAGAGGAGCCAGCCAAGCAGGATGGGGATGCTAATCAAAGCTGTGGGTTAAGAGGGGGCCTTCAGAGAACCTGGCGACCTATTTCCCTCGAGGACCTCAAAAGCTGCCCTTGCAGCCTTCCCCACTCTGCACGGTTGAAGAAACAGAGCAGATAATCATAGAATATACAGAAAGAATGCTTTACCACAGGTTCTGAGTGGTGTCCAGGGACAGCCATCACTGATGAGAGCAGAGAGAGTAGAGGACATCCCTCCCCCAGAGAGAACAACTGGGGCCCACGCGGCAAACTGTCTGCCCAGGACACACGGAACATTCTCCAGGCTTAATGGCACCTTGACTGGTTTTTCTCTGAGGAGCTGCTGCTGTATGTACTATACTGTGCCTGCCCGGCCCCTTGAAGCCTGGGACAGAGGGGAGGGCACACTCCGCAGGCTTGGCCTAGTCACGCACCACCTGCCACACGACTGGTACAGGGGCAGGTACATGACTCAACTCAGGCCATGAAACTCAATCTTTGCACTTGAATTGGAGCCACTGAAACCAGCCCTGATTCTGCTAGGGTCACTGAGCTAGGAGAATGAGAGCCCAGAGCTGCTGGAGGGACGCGGAGGGAGGCCAAATCCTGGTGACTTCATTCAGAACCATGAATCGCAGACACCTGACATCAGCAGCTGTTGTTTGGGAAGTCAATGAATCCCCATCCCAAACATCTTTTCTTTTCTGCTTAACATTAAAGTGGTTTTTCAGTTATCTGGAACCAAAAGAGCACACACTAGGACCATCAAGGTTGCCAAACAGTTGGCACGAAATGAAAAAAAAAAGTTGTGTCATAATTTTTAGAGAAAGTAAAGGACAGCAATGACTGCAAGAGGTCATGAAGAAGCTGCTACTGCTCACTCCTCGGATAGCGTGCCAATTAGCTGGAAACATGCTGGAGACATGCATGATACGTGCTGGGAAGCTGATCAAAGTGCTAGAGAGAAAAAGAAAAAGTCACCTCTGCGATGAAAATGTACGAGGATCCACAACCACATTCAATGCTAATTATCTCAATGCAGAGCCCTTCCCTGAGAGAGACTAATTTGCCTTATAAAAAGGAAGGAGCCAACTTAAGCTCTGGTTTAGAAACCATTCACTAAACTTGGGAATGCCAATGCATGACAGTATCTTCCCATTCCATATCACAGAGAGAAAATGCCAACAGAGGGAGGGGTCCAGATTGAGACTTCTCAAAAGAAGGTAAACTATGAAAACATACTGAGTGTAATCCAGGCACACCCGTCACTATAAGAACTATAGAAATGCAGTATATGAAACACCGAAATTACAACTCCATCATATAAATCCTACATGTTTCTAACTCGATCCTGCCACTAATCTGCCCTTGATGGGCAAAGCCACGCATGCCCATTCCCCCTAGACCTCTGGCCCTGCAAAGCTCATTGGGTAGTGATTTTGTAATGCTCTGGGTGGACAGCACCAAGTGATGGCAGTGAGAAGCCTCTGCCCTTGAGTCCTCCACCCCCTCTTCAAGACAGGGGTCCTACTTCCTCCTTTGATAACACCAGACGGCTAACACCAACTCTGAGACATTGATAACTAAAATCAGTGTCTCTCTCCTACACAGATACACACAACACTCCTTTTAAAATCTAATCCTCTTCCCTTTTGCTTACAGGTCTTCCTAGTTACTTCAAGATATCCCTCCCTCTCTTCCCTCTGCAAGTCAAAAAGCAAGCCATGGCTCCAGACAGAAAGACAGTCATAGGACAGCATTTATGGTAAAGCCGAAGTATCTCAGAGACTGGATACTTTGCAACATGAACCACGGGGATATAGGGAAAGAGAAAACTCTTTTTTTTTTTTTTTTTTTTTTGAGACAGAGTCTTGCTCTGTCTCCAGGCTGAGTGCAGTGGCACAATCTTGGCTCACTGCAACCTCTGCCTCCTGGGTTCAAGCGATTCTTCCACCTAGCGTCCCAAGTAACTGGGACCACAGGCGCATGCCACCACACCCAGCTAATTTTTGTATTTTTAGTAGAGACGGGGTTTCACCATGTTGGCCAGGATGGTCTCGATCTCTTGACCTAGTGATTGACCCGCCTCAGCCTCCCAAACTGCTGAGATTACAGGCGTGAGCCACTGCGCCCGGCTGCAATTATTTTTGTTGTACTTCTTCGAAATGTTCTCTAGTTAGCAGGTGTTACTACTGAAATGAAAGGGTGGAGGGAAAGGAAACTGTCCTGGGTAGGAAACATGAGAGTAGTGTGCTGGGGATAATCCTGGAGCAAAGAACAGAAAACCATCACTCAAATTCAGGTTTGGCAACCAAGATTAACTTCCTCTTTTTCTATTTAAATCAATTTGTCCCAAATTCCAAGGCACTGCTGTTTCTAACTAGTTGAGACATGGATGGACCAGGACTGACCCTGCAGGGGCAGAACTTATTTAAATGTCTTTGGTCTTGAAGAGGAGGAGATGGGGGCTTTAGAGAGGCCAGGGAAGTGAAAGTAAACCCAGCTCCTGAGTTACCTCCCTGCCCGCAGAGCCTCAACCCTCACCCCATCCAAGGATCTTGGGCCATCACAAGCCTGCCCTACTTGGGAAGGTGGAGCAAGTCTTTCCTGGCACATTTTCTTCTACCTCATGCATTCTCAACGTGGATGCTAGTGTCCCCTAAGAGATAAAAATTAGTTCTTCAGGTCCAAAAAACCCTTAGCTTACAGAATGGCCTGTGACCCTCTAGAAGGCTACTGGCCATAAGCAGAAGTACAATATTATCTGTGATATTACAATTTTATTGTGGGGCCAATTAGGGAAAAAAAAAAAAAAAAATCACACAAGGCTCGTAGGTGGGAGGGAGGCAGTGATCATGGCAAAAAGATGCAGAAATACAGTTGAACCTCCAGCCCTAGGAGTATTCTGCGAGTGTACATAGGAGACTTACAATGACTATTTACTTCCAACAATTTCACAACTAGATTAAAAACATTATCAGTAAGAAGACACTGGCTGGCACCAGACATCATCTCTGTTTTAAAGGCTTCCGGGCTTTACAGTGCTATGATGGACTTGATTTTTGTTGTTGTTGTTTGTTTTTGAGACAGAGTTTTTTTTTGCTCTTGTTACCCAGGCTGGAGTGCAGTGTCGCTATCTGAGCTCACTGCAACCTCCACCTCCCAGATTCAAGTGATTCTCTTGCCTCAGCCTCCCGAGTAGCTGAGATTATAGGCACGTGCCACCACACCCAGCTAATCTTTATATTTTTGGTAGACGGTTTTCACTGTGTTGGCCAGGCTGGTCTCGAATGCCTGACCTCAGGCGATCTGCCCGCCTTGGCTTCCCAAATGCTGGGATTACATTACCCTGGTACCTGGCCATTGGGCTTGTTTACTAACCAATGCAGAAGGCAAGCCTGCCAGAAAGAAACCCTGTCCAAACCACATGGGTCTGCAGCAGAGATGGTCTTCCACCTGCCTGAAACCCTCACCTGAGGAGAGAAGGGAGTTTGAGGACTTTCAAGAGTAGAGACTACCAGAGCTCTACTGAGGGTCTGAAAGATACAACACAGCCGCTATAGCACGGAAAGACCCAGAACAAGAGACTGCACCTGCTTGCCGGGGCCGCCTCCAGCTGTCACAAAGACAAGCAAAGGAACACATCTTTTGTCATGCATCTATGAAAGAACACGTACAAGGGAAAGGTTTTAAGTCATTTAAAAAAAGGAGTTGACTCTTCAAGTCCATCCTTATACCACTCGGCGCTGCGCCTTGGAAACAGCTGGGTCCGGGCAAACTCGCACCACCTAATTTAATTTTCTGCCCTCTACGGGTTCAACTTGAGATGCTTATTCCTGAGGGAGGGCAAGAACGGAAACGACTGAGACAAACTATTTGCAAGTAAAGCAATGGAGCCACAGGTGCCTCGAGGGTAAGCAGGCTGGGGCTGTGCTCCCACATCTCGCCCAGGGCTCCACGTCCCAGTCTGGGCCGGAGATCCACAGGGTCTGGGAAGCCCGTTTTCCCCGCCTCCCTTTAGCGTTGTGCCGCTTGGGGCGCCCGCTCGGATTCCAAATGAGGACTGGGGAGCCGCCCACCAAGGTTCGCCCGCGGTGGGGCGGGGGTTCCCACGTGCTGCTCCCAAAGCCCACTCGCAGGATGCCCGCCCTGATGCGTAGGGCCAGCCCCGGGAGCCCCGGCTCCCGGTCCCCGCAGGCCCGACCCGAGCCCGCTGGGGACCCTGCAAGCCAGCGTGTGGCTCCCCAGCAGGCCGGGCATCGGCGGCGGGCGCCTCTCAAACTCACTCCGGGTCCCTCCCCGACACAGGCCGCGCAGAGAGTGCGAGGCGAGCCCCGGGCCCGCGCCTCCCGAGCACCTACCTTCCAGGTGCCCAGCCCGAGGATGGGCATCTTGGCGCCGTTATAGAGCACGAGGTGGCCGGCCATCGCTGCTGCGCTCCCCAGACCCCCGCCCAGAACCCTACGGCCGGAGCCGCGGCGCGTACCTTTAAATAGCCCGTGCGCCGGGCAGAAAGGGCGCCTGCGATTGGCGCTCCGCTACGCGAAGGAGCCTTCTGATTGGTCACTCCGGAGGGGCCGCCGCAGCGGGGGTCGGTGGGGATGCTTCTTCCGCCAGGTCCTAGCGGCACCGGATTCTTTCTGCCCCAACCGTTCGCCCGCGCCCCGCGTGGCAGAAAAGAGTTTGCCGGCTGCTGTATCTCGTGGAAAAGAGAATGCTTTAGCAAAAATAGCAGGCATCCTATAAATACATAGACTGGAAAGAAGTTTTGGTTTTATTTAAGAGCCCAGTAGAATACCTTTGTCTATTGTCCAACCCCAGTTTGACGCTCTTTGGGAATTTGACGAATACCCTGTACCTAATGGATGGGAATCAGACTGACTACATGTGTAGTTTACCGCACTTTGTTCTTAGACAAAAGCGTATGCCAGAAAAATGGCTTGCAATCTTTTTGCAAAGCACCTTCACAAAATACGGGTTTGCCCAGCCTTTTTTGTAGCCTCCTAGAGCTGTCTTTGCACCCCACTCTAGGTGTTAGCTGTGTCTGTGCATACTGGTTGTGGTTCAGCAAGCCTTCCATCAAAAGCCAGCATCCTTTGATGCTCTTGAGGTTAGAAAGCCCTGATGAGCTTCATCTAGAACACTCAGAAGAATTTGGAAAGTAAGACTCTATTCAGAATCAGTAAGACAAATTCCATAAGTCTTTAGAAAGTGAGACTCTGTCAAAGCAGTAAGTTCCAGTACAATAACTTAGCAAAACTCTCTAGAAGAAGAAAAGTGAATAGGCAGAAACTCACAGAAGAAAAAGTTAACTCTAATATTGTAGGTTCCAGTATCTCAAATTAGAAGGCACAAAATAATAAATTGATCAGTCCTAATTGGCAGGTAGGAAAACACATTTTTCCAAGATAACCCAAGAAAAGTCACTTGAAGAGCCTTGAAGACAATTTTGTTTTCTTTCCAACAACCTCTCTTCATCATACTCTACCTCACTCCAACTGCTCTTTCTGCTCCATCACCCTCCAATCTTTCCCCTAATTAAGCAAGATTGGGAATTCCATCTGCCTGGTAATGACTCAAGCACTAGGCCTCTCTAAACTCCATGCTGGTGATTTTCCATTTAGTCCTTTCTTTAAAAGTGCCCCCTCCTGGAAAAATTTATACAGAACAGACCAACCCAGATATTTTTCCATGTAACTTTTGTAAAACTTGTTGCTACTGGGCAAATTCTGATGCCATTTTTCCCAAAGTAATAGAATTTGAACTTGAGCCTCAAGCTGGGAACTTGCTTTGTGTGAAACAGCCACTCTTCCTCCATGAGAATCCTTTTGACTTGGAGGTTGCTCTGCCAATTGAACCTCCTGGGTCCAAATTCAAAGAGCTAATCTCTTGTGAAAATAATACACCTTGAGTGGTCAGGTTAGTACACGCAGAAGGGTCATCTGTCTGGGACATGGAGTCAATATCAGAGGTTTTGCTGTTGTTTTGATAATAATTGAGTATAAAGTTTGATTGCATGAAGGTATAACTATGTCTAAAGCTGGAGTGATACCTATAGTCTCAGCTTCTCAGGAAGCTGAGGAGGGACGATTGCTTGAACCCAGGAATTAGAGACCAGCCTGGACAACACAGCAAGACCCTGTCTCTAAAATAAATAAATAAACTCATAATATTTTGCCTGGGCCATGCAAATGTGAAAAGTCATATCAGTGGAATTTCTATAGCAACAGTATCACTCTAGCTGGGACATGCTATTGTGATAGTCCCCTAACATCCCCAACGCCTCTGTAATCTTTGTACAATGTACACATACTAAAATTTTTAATCTCAAGATTTTTGATCTCCTATCTTTTAATAAGTATACATATCAAAATTTTGTTTAAAAAACGAAAAAAAGAAATCAATGGAATCCTCCATAGAAACACTCTAGTAATTGGAATCTTAACATGCTCTGAACCAGTAATCTCCCTTCATGGGAATCATTTTAAAGGAACACACACACGCATACACACACACACACACACACACACACACACACACACACACTAGGGGTAGGGTGGGGCTGGGACCAGGGTAAGGCAAATGAGGTACACGGGTGCAAATTTTTATGCCAGAAGGTAGGAACTTCCTTACATTTGTGTCCTTGGCAGTTGCCTTCCCTTAGTCCCAGGCCTGCCCACAGATAAAGGCACATGTATGCTGGTGATTTTCCATCTAGTGCTTTCTTTAAAAGTGCCCCCTCCTGGAAAAATTTATACAGAGCAGACTAGCCCAGATGTGTATGTATGGATGGATGTATTTTTTTCTTTTTTTGAGACGGAGTTTCGCTCTTGTTACCCAGGCTGGAGTGCAATGGCACAATCTCGGCTCACTGCAACCTCCGCCTCCTGGGCTCAGGCAATTCTCCTGCCTCAGCCTCCTGAGTAGCTGGGATTACAGGCACGCACCACCATGCCCAGCTAATTTTTTTGTATTTTTAGTAGAGACGGGGTTTCACCATGTTGACCAGGATGGTCTCGATCTCTTGACGTCGTGATCCACCTGCCTCGGCCTTCCAAAGTGCTGGGATTACAGGCTTGAGCCACTGCGCCCGGCCCGATGGATATATTTTTTTAAAGTTATATATACGTAAAGTAAAACTGTAAATATCCAGCAACAGCAAGAGATAAGGTGTAGGCATCAAAAGTAAAGATGATAAAAACACGGAGAAAAATGTGTATGAGGTAATGTTAAGTTGAAAGTGAAAGTAGAAAACAAAGACATAGATCTATGACATGATGCTAAGAAGGAAAATACAATATATAACATTTGGGAAAAGTTAGGAAGAAGCCAGAAGGAAATGGGGAATACTCTTTGTCAGATTATTTCCTTAATTAACATATTTTATATTAAAAGACAACCTCCTATGAACTGTCCACTTCCCATAGGATAAAACTGTAACTCCTGAGCCTTGCATTTAATGTCCTGAGAAGCCCAGTACAAGTCTGAATATATATATATATATATATATATAAAGAAACACCAAATTGTAAATTTAAAAGGGTAAATAGACCAGGCACGGTGGCTCATGCCTGTAATTCCAGCATTTTGGGAGGCAGATCACCTGAGGTTGGGAGTTCAAGACCAGCCTGAGCAACATGGAGAAACCCCATGTCTAAAAATACAAAAAATTAGCCAGGCATGGTGGTGCATGCCTGTAATTCCAGCTACTCGGGAGGCTGAGGCAGGAGAATTGCTTGAACCCAGGAGGCGGAGGTTGCAGTGAGCCGAGATTGCTCCATTGCACTCCAGCCTGGGCAAACAAGAGTGTAGCTCCGTCTCAAAAAAAAAAAGGGGGGGTCGGGGAAGGGGGTAAATCATATAGTATGGTATCTAAATTATACCTCAGTAAAGCTGCTATAAACAAACAAAGGTTACATGCTACATGTCCAACACAGGCTGGTAGAGCTGAGGGTGGCAGCAGGCTCTGCTTCACATTGTCACTCAAGAACTCAACCTATGGAGGTCCCATCACATTGTTTCCCTGCTGTCCCAACCCAAGGTTTCAGAGTTTGGCTCAGGAAAGCAAAAGAGCATCTAAGAGTCTCAAGTGAGCAATCAATTGCTCAGACCTGGGAGTAGAGGTCTCAGATCTTGTGGTAGAGCCCAGCCAGGCCTATCTTCAATGAGATGGGGAAGTGTCATCTTCCTGTGTGCCAGAAAACAGAAGTGAATGTGTATGGTAAACACCAGAAGTCTCTTCCACAATGATAAACCACTGCTCAGTGTTTATTACGGTTCCGACACTGTTTCATGGTTCAGCACATGACATACATTATATGAAGGTGCTGCTGCTGCTTATATATCTATCTATTGAGCTTTGTATATGCCCAGCACCATTCTATGAGCATTATGTACATTAGTTCATTTAATCTCCATAACCACCCCTTTCAGTGGATACTGTTATCAATCCATGTTACATATGAAGACAGAGATGTAGAGAAGTGAGAAAAATTGCTAAGATCTCACATGAAGTAAATGTTAGGGTCAATATTTAAACCTAGGAATTCGACTCTTGCACTCAAACTCATTAACCACTACCAGTAGCTTTGAAATTTTTAAACTGTGACTCACATTAAGAATTTTGGAATGACTGACGTCAGGAAGAAGGCTGACTAGAAGTGCCTAGTTCTTGTCCCTGCCACAAGAAAGGACCAAGGCAATGAATAAACTGCTAAGATTTGACTGGAATTATGAAAAGAGAGCATTACAGTGAATTGGGGGAGTAGAAGGGAAATTGCAGTGATTGGAAGCCCAAGAGAGTAGCATGGAGGGAGGCATGTGGACTCTGCAGCCCCCATCTTGCCTGCTACGATTGCATCAGCCCAGAGACAGCAGGAAAGTCCCCTAGTAGGGAAATGTTAAAAGAACCCCACCAGTCTCCATTGCCACTGTAAATGACTCCAGTCCTCATTACAAAAGTATCCCACAGTCCATGAAAGCCCTGTGCTCAGTTTGAAGAGCTTCCGGGAATCCATATAGCTGTATCACTCAAGCTTAGGAGCACAGGGTGTGTACTCCCCCTTCCCCTCATGAGCCAAGCTGCTGCAGCATGGCACCATCTTGAGATTAGAGCTACCTCTGGACTGTGCCTTGCTCCGGGGCTCATAGCCATTGCACTTCTCCAGCACTGGGGCTCCATCTTCATTCCACCAAGCCCACATGTGTCCCAACTGCACAGATGCTGGGCCCAGGATTGGCTATGATTCTGGTCCTGCACCACAGAGAAACCCACTCCCATCATCTGCAATACAGCTGGAGGAACAGTGTAGCAGTCTCCCCTAGGGTGAACCTACCTTTAAGCCAGCCAAGTGACTATGTGTCCTTCCCCAAGCAGGAGAGGTCTCTAACCCATCAAAATACCTGACAGGCCCCCAGGCCAGCAGAGTTGCTATATGCAGATGTACAGGGCCTGAAAAACAGCCCTGTAGCAACTACTCCCTCTGTAAGCACATCTTTGGATTGCCTTGCATTCACACCCAGGGCTTGCAGAAACGAGAAGCTGACTGAGCAGCTATGTGAAGCCCGCACAGGTGGCCAGATGCCACAACTCCAGCAACTACCACTCAAAAATATTACATCCAGTAAATCTATATTTTGGAAATGAAGGAGAAATAAAATATTTCACAGGCGAGCAAAACTTAAGGGAATTCATCTGGTTCTGCACAGCAGTGAAACTAACCCCCAGTGTCTGCTCTTACCGTTGGTGGAGGTCTGGAAGTTTTGCCTGAGGAGAACCTACCCTTAATTCAGCCGGCTAAACCGCCGCACATCCTCACCCTCTCCCAAGTGGGAGAGGTCTTTGATCCACCTGACAGCTGACATGCCACTGGGCCCATAGAGCAACTATGTGCCTATGCCCAGGGCCAAAGACAGAGCAGTAGCATAGGACCACACCCCTACCATGGATATGCTCCTGACCCACCCAAAGGACCTGCATGTGCAATCAATCCCTGAGAAACAGCCCTCTTGGCCACTCCCAGCAGACATGCATGCACCCAGGCCAGCCAAGAAGGTGTGTGGCTGCATCCCATACCTGAGAAATGGCCTCATGGATTGCCCTGGCAAACACACTTCCAAGCAGCCAAGCAGCCATGCACCCATGTCTTGGGCCTGGGAGATAGCCCCATAAGCAATCCTTAGAAGACAAGCAGGTAGGTCATTAAAGCAGCCACACACCTGCCCCCCAGGTTTGAAAAACAGCCCCAGGGCACCAAATCACAGTGAGCCAGACCCAAAGTTGGCCAATCCAATCTCAGACATGAGAAAGACCTGGTAAACCCACCGTCACAAAGCTGCACTGTCACTGCCACATAATCTCTCAGCCTAGGACACTGAGATACTCACAAACATTTCGAGGATAGATTACAGTTGAATAAACCATGCAGACGCTACACTACCGCATCCACCTAGAAAAAAAGGCAATGCACTGCATTGTACCTATACCCCAAGAGCCATCTATGAGAAGAAGTCTTTCCCTATAAAACCTACTCCATGAAATTGGAAGGGCAACCATTCCACTAGACGTGTAGAAATCAGTGTAGGGACACATCAAACGTGAAGGAGCAAAGAAACATAATACTTCCAAAGGGACACAGTAATTCTCCTGCAACAGACTGCAATCATAAGGAAATACACAAAATATCAGGAAAAGAATATAAAATAATAACCTTGAAGAAACTCAATGAAATAAAAGAGAATAAAAATAGAAAACTCAACAAAATTAGGAAAACAATTTATGATTTGAATAAGAAATTCAACAATGAGAAGAACCAAACAGAAGACCTAGAGCTAAAGAATATAAATACAACTGAGAGCATCAATGATAGATGAGACCAAGCAGAAGAAAAAATTTCTGAACTTAAAGATAGGTCATTTGAAATAAAACAAGCAAACAAATAAAAAAGATAAAAAGAATAAAGAGGCATGCAGGAGTTATGAAGCACTATTAAGCAAACAAATGTTTGCTTTATGGCATTACAGAAGGAAAATATAAAAGAAATGATACAGAAAACTTATTTAATTAAGTAAGGCCAGGTGCAGCACTTTGGGAGGTTGAGGCAGGCAGATCACTTCAGATCAGGAGTTTGAGACCTGCCTGGTCAACATAGTGAAACCCTGTCTCTGCTAAAAATACAAAAATTATCCAGGCATGATGGTGGGCACCCATAATCCCAGATACTTGAGAGGCTGAGGCAGGAGAATCACTTGAACCTGGGAAGTAGAGGTTTCAATGAGCTGAGATCACACTATTGCACTCACCTGGGCCACAGAATGAGACTCCATCTCAAGAAAAAAAAAGCATATTTAATAAAATAATACCTGAAAACTTTCCAAGTCTTGGGAGAGAGACTGATATTCTGATTCGGGAAGCTCAAAGAACCACAAATAGAGTCAACACAAACAGGCATATCACAGTCAAATTGTCAAAAGGCAAAGGCAAAGAAATAATTATAAAAACAGCAAGAGAAAAGCATCAAGTAACATAGAAAAGAATCCCCATTAGACTAATAGTGGATTTCTCAGCAGAGCCTTTACAGGCCAGGAGAAAACAGGATGATATATTCAAAGTACTGAAAGAAAAAACTACCACTCAAAAATATTACATCCAGCAAATCTATATTTTGGAAATGAGGGAGAAATAAAATATTTCACAGGCAAGCAAAAATTAAGGAAATTCATCACCACTAGACCAGCCTTACAAAAATGCTCAAGGGAATCATACATCTAGAGATGAAAAGACCCTAATCACCATCATGAAAACATGTAAAACTATAAAACTCATTGGTAGGGCTGATACACAAAGGAAAAGAGGAAATCAAAACTTATCTCTACATAAAACCACCCAACCACAAAAATAAATAACAAAGGAGGAAATAAAGAATAAAGGATATACGAAGCAACCAGAAAATGATTAATAATGACAGGAGTAAGTCCTCGACTATCAATAATAACATTGAATGTAAGTGGATTAAATTTTCCATTTAAAATATATAGACCATCTGAGTTAATTAAAAGGAAGAGGACACAACTATCTGCTTCCTACAAGAAACACATTTAACCTGCAAAGATGCACATAGAAAGTGATTGCAAAATATACTCTACGTGAAAGGAAACAAAAAATGAGCAGGAGTAGATATATTAGACAAAACGGAATTCAAATGAAAAGCCAAAAAGAAACAAAGATAGATATTATGTAATAATAAAGGCATCAATTTGTCAGAAGAATATAACAATTGCAGATGCATATGAACCTAACACTGGAACACCTAGATATATAAAGCAAACATTATTAGATTGAAGAGAGAGATATACCCCAATAGAGTGACAGCTGAGGACTTCCAAATCCCACTCTTGGTATTGGACAGAGTAATATACACAGAAAAACAATTAAGCAACATAAAATTTAAATTGCACTATAGACCCAGTAGACCTAACAGAATATTTACAGAATATTTTGCCCAGCAGTTGCAGAATACACATTACCGTTGTCAGGATATAGATCATTCTCCCATATTGACCATGTTAGGACACAAAATGAGATTCTAAAAAAAATTTTAAAGGCTAGGTGCAGGGCCTCAAGCCTGTAATCCCATCACTGTGGAAGGCCAAGGCAGGAGGATTGCTTGAGCCCAGGAGTTCAAGACCAGCCTGTGCAAAATAGTAAGATCCTGTCTCTACCAAAAAGAAAAAAAATTAGCTGGGGCTAATGGTCCATTACTGTGGTCCCAGCTACTCAGGAGGCTGAGTTAGGAGGATCACTTGAGCCCAGGAGTTAAAGGCTGTAGCGGACTGTCATTGCATCACTGTACTCTAGCCTCGGTGACAGAGTGAGACCCTGCTACCACAAAACAAACAAACAAACAAACAAATAAATAAAATTGAAATTATATCAACTTTCTTCTCTGACCACAACGGAATAAAACTAGAACTCACAAACAAGAGGAACATTTGAAACTATGCAAATACATGGAAATGTAATAACATGCTCCTGGATCAACAATATGTGAAGGAAGAAATTAAGAATAAAATTTAAAAATTTCTTGAAGCAAATGAAAATAGAAACATAATGTACCAAAACCTATGGGACACAACCAAAGCAGGATTAAGAAGCCAGTTTATAGCAGTAACTTCTTAGAAAGATTCAAAAACTAGAATGAGTTCAAATAAAAAAGTAATGATATATCTCAAGCAACTAGAAAAGCAAGAACAAATGAAACCCCAAATTGAGAGAAGGAAACAAATAATAAACATCAGAAATAAATGAAATTGAGACTAGTGAAACAATACAAAAGATCAATGAAACAAAAAATTGTTTTTAACAAAAGATAAACAAAATTGACAAACCATTACCTAGGTTAAGAAAAAAGGAAGAACCAAACAATACAACCAGAAACAAAAAGGAGATGCCACAGTGTATACCACAGAAATACAAAGGATCATTAAAGACTGCTATGAGCAACTATATGCTGGTAAAGTTGAAAACCTCCAGAAAATGGATAAATTCCTGTAAATATACAACATACCAATATTAAATCAAGAAGAAATTAAAGTCATGAACAGACCAATAACAAGTAACAATATTAAATCAGTAATAAAAAATCTCTGACAAAGAAAAGTCCAGGACCAGATGGCTTCACCAATGAGTCCTACTGAATCTTTAGAGAATTAATATTATTATTCTCATTCTTCCAAAAATTTAAGCAGAGGAAGTTCTTCTTACCTTGTTCTATGGGGCCAGCCTAACACTGATACCAAAACTAGACAAAGGCACAACCAAAAAGAAAGTTACAGGCCAATATACATAATGAATATAAATGTACAAATCCTCTACAAACTACTAGCAACCTAAATCCAGCAAACATCAAAAAGATAATACACTCTGATGAAGTGGAATTTATTCTAGGAATGCAAGGATGGCTCAACATACACAAAGAAATGATACATCACACAACAGAATGAAGGATAAAATCATACGATTATCTCAACAGATGCAGAAAAAGCATTTGATAAAACTCAACATCCCTTCATGATAAAAACTCTCAGTACATTAAGTATAGAAGGAACATACCTAAACACAATAAAGACCAAATATAGTAAGCTCATAAGTGACATCATACTAAACTGGAAACAGCTAAAAGCTTTTCTTCTAAGAACTGGAACAAGACAAAGATGCCCACTCTCACCACTCTTACTCAACATTATAAAAAAGGCAAAACAAACAAAACAAAACATGCCGGCAAAATGCAGATAAGAGGAAACTCTTAGACACTGCTGGTGAGAATGTAAACTAGTACAGCCACTACGGGAACAGTATTGGGATTCCCCCCTCCAAAAACACTATAAGTAGAACTACAGTGTGTTTGATCTATCCCACTAGTGGGGATTAATCTAAAGGAAAGGAAATTAGTATGTAGAAAGAACACCTGCAGCTCCTTATTTACTACAGCACTAGTCACAATAGCCAAGATATGAAATCAACCTAGGTGCCCTAAAGCAGATGAATGAATAAAGAAAATATGGTATATATGCACAATGGAATTCTAGTCAGCCATAAAAAAGACTAAAATCCTGACACTAATAGCAACATGGATGAAACTGGAGGACATTATGTCAAGTGAAATAAGCCAGAAACGGAAAGTTAAACACCACATGTTCTCACTGACATGTGGAATCTCAAAAAAATTGATCTCATAAAAGTAAAAAGTAGAAGAGAGGATACTGGAGGCTGGGAAGGATAGGGGAAGGAGAGGCAGAGGGAGAGATTTGTTAAAGCATACAAAATTACAGTTGGAGAGGAGGAATACGTTATAGTGTTCAATAACACTAGAGGATGACTATGGTCAACAATAATACATAATTTCAAAGGTTGAAGGAGATACTGAATTCTGCCCACACAAAAAATCGATAAATACTTGAGATGATGGATATGCTAATTACCCTGATCAGATCACTATGTATTATGTGTATTAAACCATCACTATGTATTCCATATATCTGTACAGTTAGTATATGTCAAAAAAAATAAAATAGATGTCAAAAAAAGAATTATTCTACCCTGTGACACATCATACATCCAGTTAATGTGTGTTATAGAGAAATGTAACAGTTAAGAAACAATTATGCAGCCATCAAAAATGATGAGTTCGGGTCCTTTGTAGGGACATGGATGAACCTGGAAACCATCATTCTCAGCAAACCGACACAAGAACAGAAAATCAAACACCACATGTTCTCACTCATAGGTGGATGTTGAACAGTGAGAACACATGGACACAGGGAAGGGAGTATCACACACTGGGGTCTGTGTGGGGGGGTGAAATAGGGGAGGGACAGCAGGGGGTGGGGAGTTGGGGAGAGATAGCGGGGGCGGGGGAATGCCAGATATAGGTGATGGGGAGGAAGGCGGCAAATCACACTGCCATGTGTGTACCTATGCAACAATCTTGCATGTCCTTCACATGTACCCCGAAACCTAAAATGCAAAAAAAAAAAAAAAAAAAAAAAAAATCAAAAAGTCTGACAATACCAAGCGTTAGTGAGGCTGTGGAGCAATGGGAACCCTCAACTGCTTTGGAGTGTAAATTTGGAAAAGCTTTGGCAGTATCTACAAATAAATTAATACCTCAACCTGGGCAAAAAAAGAAAGAAAGAAAGAAAGAAAGAAACAATTCTCATCTTTACTATGTGTGGTGTATGCTGGTGTTTCATACATTGTTCTTCTTTTTATTTAGTGCTGAATTGCTATTAACTCACGATTCTATGACAAGCAATTTCATGATCCACACTAAAGGGTGTGGCCTCCAGTTTGAAAGGCTTTGCTTCACTCTGTGACCTGGCTACCTCTCCTTGTCTCAGATCGTTGGAAGGCTATGAAAAGCTTCCATGCTATGGACATGATCACAGCTCCAGGAGAAATGCACAGGTGAGCTTTTTTATCATGCAGAAAAGTGCCTTTCTCCCCACCTTTGCTTACATCAGCTTTCTGTGTCTTAGGCCAAGAAATTATGATTTTGGGATGAGAACACCTGAGGGTGTTACCAGTGGAGGGTGTACAGGTTCTTGGTGTTTTGAACAAACAATTGCGCAAAATGTACAAACAAAGCAAGGAAACAATGAAGCAACAAAAGCAGAGATTTATTGAAAATGAAAGAGCACTCCATAGGGTGGGAACGGGCTGAGCAAGCGGGTCAAGTGCCAGGTTATATAATTTTCTGGGGTTTAAATACTCTCTAGAGGTTTCCACTAGTTACTTGGTATATGTAAATAAAGAGGATGAAGTAAGTTGCAAAGTCATTTACTCAGTGTGTGTCCTGTGTAAGTAGAGGGGACATTTCCTGTAAGTGTTTCCATTTGATTTAGTTCTAGGAAATCTTTACGTTCCCTGCCTCGAGGTCCTATTCTCTTGCCTCAAGGGAAGCAGGGGACATCAGCAAGGTAAAAGAGAAAAAGTGGAGGCTTTAGGAAGAGGACAGGGAGCCCCAGTCCCTGGTCTGGAGTGAGATGGGTCTTCAAGATACAGGGAACTGGTCTACTGGGGCTGGCTCCAGGGTATCAATATGAACTCAGGTTTGTTACTGAGGTGAAGTTCTTGTTCGTTTGTTGTTGGGGTTTTTCTGTTTGTTTTGTTTTGTTTTTGAGACGGAGTCTTGCTCTGTCACCCAGGGTGGAGTGCAGTGGCGTGATATCGGCTCACTGCAAACTCCACCTCCTGGGTTCAAGCAATTCATCTGCCTCAGCCTCCCAAATAGCTGGGATTACAGGCATGCATCATCACACCCAGCTACTTTTGGTATATTTAGTAGAGACAGTGTTCACCATGTTGGCCAGGTTGGTCTCAAACTCCTGACCTCGGGTGATCTGCCTGCCTTGGCCTCCCAACGTGTTGGAATTACAGGTATAAGCCACTGCACCTGTGAGGTGAAGTTTAGATGGCAAACCTCATTGAGAGAACTATCAACATTAACCCTCTTGATAGATACTGGACAACACGAAGAGAAAAACATACGAATAAAACAAGGTTTTCTTGCTTTTAGCACACCCATTCAGCAAATTCTTGTGGATAAGAATATCTGCTATTTTCTGAGTGCTTCCAGCACCAGGCACTTCCAATTCATCCTCAACTTTATCTTTACAACCTCCTGACAAAGACAACTGTCTCTATTCCCCTCATTTTTCAGATTGAAGAAACTGAGGTTTGGTGATATTAATTTGCCCAAGTCCAAGAAGTTAGTAAGAAAGTGGACTTTTTTTTTTTTTGAGACAGTCTTGCTCTGTTGCCCAGGCTAGAGTGCAATGACACAATCTTAGCTCACTGCAACCTCTGTCTCCTAGGTTCAAGCAATTCTCCCTGCCTCAGCTTCCTGAGTGGCTGTGATTCCAGGCACTGCCACCACGACCAGCTAAGTTTTGTATTTTTATAGACACGAGGTTTCACCATATTGGTCAGGTTGGTCTAGGACTCCTGACCTCAGGTGATCCACCCACCTCGGCCTCCCAAAGTTCTGGGATTACAGGCAGGAGCCACGGCGCCTGGCCCGAAAGTGGCCTTTATTTAAAATTCAGATATTTTATTCATCATAGATTTTTTTACATTAATTTAAATTTTTAAAAATTGCAATATAATATAAACAGTATCTTGATTATTGAGATTTTTTTGTGCTCCCCTCCTCTCACAAATTTTGCACTTAGGCAAATGCCCCATGCACCTTATACTGTCTAAAATCATTGAAATGAAGCAGAATCAACCCACAGAAGCAGGGTTATTTACAATGAGCAACCATTACTACCCATGCTGTGATACTTTGTGCCTGCCATGCTATTAACCATGCACACACCATTCCCAGCTCCTGCATCTGGAACCACCTCCCTTTTCTTTCAAGTCCAGGAAGCCTAAGAGAAAAGCAAGTGAATGAGGGAGGCATTCCAACAGGGGGAACTTAGAGCACTCTAAATCTGTAAGAAATGCCTAAGGCATTCATGAATTCTACATTACTAGAAACCAAAGACTGTGGCTTCGGTTATAGCTGTTGGACAATAGATAAGAGAACTAACTTAGCCTTGGGATGAAACTGTAAATGCAAACTACTGCCTGTTCTATCTGAGTGCAGACTGTCTCTGATCCTCCTTATTGACGAGAACAGAAAAAAATCCATTTGCCAGCTAAACATAAATGTAAGGAGTAACTACTGTGATCGATCACAGCATCTTAACTGGATAAAGAGGGACAAGAAGTTGATTGTCTGGGAAGATGGTGACAGACAGTAAAATGAGATAAGATTAGCGGATCAGAGATGTTAATGGTGTCGAAGAATTGATAAGGATGAGTGTTACAGGAAATAAGATGGAAAAATACGAGGTATTGGTCAGAATATGATGTTTAAATCTGAGATTCAATGATAGTAGATTTTTTTGTAATGACAATAAAGAGAGGAAAAGGTCTTAACAATTGAGGGGATAAATTAAAAGTCACCAAGAATTATATGGATATGGAAAGTCCCCAAGAATGATTACAAAAGTGGTAGTGAAAAGTGGTAAAATCTCTGATGAATGAGTGTCACCTTGAGGTCATTGAAAATAATAGTAGGGTGTAGAGTTTTGATGCTGAGTACTTCAAAGTACCTGGGATATTGACAGAAAAAATAGACTAAGAACTCTAATACCAAAGAGAATATCTACCTTACTTTTAGGATCATTGGTTTGAGGATAAAGAGAAACATGCCAATTCTTAAGAGAACAGCAGGTGAAGCAATGTCCACAAGGGAATGCATGTTATCAGTTACAGCAAGAACAGGAAATGAACACTCAGAGAAGAGACAGAAAGTAAAGTATAAGGGATATTGACAATGAGGATTGTTGGCAGTGGTCTGTTGATAAACAAAGTTTAACAACCAGTTCTCTGGGAGGGGTGGAGTCTAGATTAGCAGCCCTTGCCAGTTTCCAGGGGATTCATACTCCCATGGTGGTCTGTTTTAAGCTGTCTGACCTTCAGTGCCAAGATCAGGGCTCGGACAATCTCTGTGATCATGATGACTAAGATTTTAATGCCATATTCTAAAAAATCAAAATCAATGCAAAAAATCCATGACAAGCAAATTATCAAAACATTGACTAAAGATGGGCTGCTGCTTTCGTGTGTTTTTGGACCCCATGTGATTGTTGAATAGTAACAGTTGTTTCCAATCAGTTCAGGCCTCCTCAGTCTTAGTCTTTTGAGTCACCCAGCAGGAGGTTTTATAAGAGTTGGCAGTGGCATGAGAACAGATTGAATGGGCAGATTTATATTTCTATCTATGTATAATGTACTTATGCAGGGCTTTATACATGATCATGGACTTTTTTTTGTTTTTGATTTTTTTTTTTTTTGAGATGGGTTCTTGTTATAGTGCCCAGGCTGGCCTAGAACTCCTGGGCTTAAGCCATACTCCCTCCTCACCATTCCCAGTAGCTGGAACTACAGGTATGTGCCACTGTGCCTGACTAATCATGTTTTTTTTTCTCTTTTTCCTTTTCTTTTTTTTTTAAAGACAGGTTCTTGCTCTGTTGCCCAGGCTGGAGTGCCGTGGCACCATGTCGGCTCACTGGAACCTCGTCTCCCAGGTTTAAGCAATTCTCACACCTCAGCCTCCTGAGTAGCTGGGATTACAGATGTGTGCCACCTTGCCTGGCTAATTTTCATATTTTTAGTAGAAATTGGATTTCATCACTGTTGGGCAGGCTGATCATGAACCCCTGACCTCAGGTAACCACCCACCTTGGCCTCCCAAAGTGCTAGGATTACAGGTATTGTGACATGGTAAAAAGCCCCATAAAACTACACACCTCAACCATACCTCGGCTTTCTGTTGAAACTGCTCTCTATAACTCAAATGTGAATAAGTAATTAAGGACTGTGATCGCCACCCTACCCAGACAATGTGTAGACAAATGCTAATCTTAGCTTTTGTGAACCACTTAAGTAACAATCAGAATGTCAAATAGTCCCCTGGCCCTTGGAATGTCCAGAGCCCCTCACCCTCATCTCCGCCCAGAAGGTGATTTGCAGAATCCACTAGCCCTCGGAATGTCTGAAGCCCCTCACCCCCATCCCTGCCCCTCACCCCACTCCCAAGGTGGTTTTGCAGGTATAAAAAGGTCTTGTCACCCTTCTTTCTCTGCCATGGGTTGGAGAGATGTGAGTCCTCTGTGGTCGCTGGCAATAAACCCTGCAATTTGGCATACTTTTGTCTTGGTGTTGACTTTCTATGCTCGGTCCAGTATAACAGGTATGAGCCACAGCGCCCAGCCTGTTTTTATTCTTTATCATTGTACTTTTATTAGTTTTTTCTACTTAGTTTACCACATGAGAGGATACTGTGATAACTGTATATAGGGGTGCATGTTTTTTCCTGTTGACTCAGGTTCTGATATGATTTCATACAGCACTGCTGGTTTCTCTGAACATGGAACCAAGAGACATGAGCCCAGTTGCCTCTCGGTAGCCTGTGCAATGGGCTCAAGCTGGCTGCTGAGTGGTGATTGTCACAGGAATACAAATAACTCCGCACACAGTTGCAGGCACTGGGCTATAGGTGTGGCCTCAGGGAAACTTTTATTCTAGTGGCAGAGACAGATAAAAGCTAAGCAAAGGAATAAGTTTATTAACCAAACAAATACAGTAATTTCATAGAGTGATGACAACATTGAAAGAGTTAAAACAGGACGATGGGGTGGAGAATGCCTGGGGACTGGAGAGGGAGTGAGGAGGCCTCGCATTTCATAAAAAATTTCAAGTACTCGGCGGAAATCTTGAAAGAAGTCTTGTTTACTGTTGTGAGAGTCATCAGTTTCATCAGAATCAGGGCTTTTGAATCACCACTTTTTGAGAGGTTTTTTGTCAAGAAATGAGAGCAGACTTTTAAGAAACTCACTGACTGTGCAGAGGCCTTCCAGAGGCACAAAACTGAACATCAAGCACTTTTCTCTTTTGTTGAGAGAAAAGGAAAGACCATTGTTAAAACCATATGCCTCACGCCTGTAATCCCAGCACTTTGGGAGGCTGAGGTGGGTGGATTACCTGGGGTCAGGAGTTCAAGACCAGCCTGGCCAACATGGTGAAACCCAGACCCTACTAAAAATACAAAAATTAGCCAGGCATGGTAGCAGGTGCTCGTAGTCTCAGCTACTCAGGAGGCTGAAGCAGGAGAATTGCTTGAACCTGGATGCAGAGGTTGCGGTGAGCCAACATTGTGCCATTGCACTCCAGCCTGGGTGACAGAGTAAGACTCTGTCTCAAAAAAAAGAAAAGAAAAATTGCCAAACTTGAACATTTATTAGAGTATCACAAATTACTGTACATATTTTTCTACTATTTTTGTGAAAGAAATACATTTTCAATGCAATAAAAATCCATTATGTGTATAATTAGGAGTGTATGTTTTCATGTCCATTCTCCCAGAGAAGAGTTCAAAGTTTTCTTTCAGATTCTAGAGTGGGTTTCTGACCCCCAAAAAAGTTAAGATTATTAGAGAGCAGCCTCTATAAAATGTAAATGCTGCCGGGCACAGTGGCTCACGCCTGTAATCCCAGCACTTTGGGAGTCCAAGGCGGGCGGATCACGAGGTCAACAGATCGAGACCATCCTGGTCAACATAGTGAAACCCCGTCTCTACTAAAAATACAAAAAATTAGCTGGGCATGGTGGCGCATGCCTGTAATCCCAGCTACTCAGGAGGCTGAGGCAGAAGAATTGCCTGAACCCAGGAGGTGGAGGTTGCGGTGAGCCGAGATCACGCCATTGCACTCCATCCTGGGTAACAAGAGTGAAACTCCATCTCAAAAAAAAAAAAAAAAATGTAAATGCTAAAAATATACACTGTAAGTCCATAGACTGCCACATGCCTTTTTCTGCCTTTCCACATACACAGACACACACAAACACACACACACACAAACACACACTCTCTCTCTCACCTACATACACATAACTTGTCTATGCATGTGGCAAAATGCTTATGTAAGCTTCCTATTTAAAAGCTGAATTGTAAGATGTTAGTAAATCTGTAACATTGTTTGTGGGAAAATGTTTCATGAAACTATATTTAGTTCTGATGACCACTGCCGAAAGATTCCTATTATGTTTTAGAGGAAGTAAATTATAGTTGAGAAATGTTCTATTCTAATGCCAACCAAGCAAAAGGAACTGAGTTTTCTAAGAGAACATTTCTTGGTAAACCAAGAAATCAGTAAAGGGTTGCTTCAGCCCTTCTTTGCCACTTCTTCCTTTCTACTGCCTGGAATGTGGATATAATGGCTGGAGCTCAAGCAGCCAGCTGGGATCATGAGACAGCATGGATAAAGCAGCAGAATAGAAAGAGACATCAATCAAAAGAAAGTAACTAAGGCAAAAATTAATGTAGAGAATTTATTTGGGCAAAGGTTGAGGATAACTGCCTGGGACACACTTCAAGTTGCCTTGGGGAATGTTCCATTTAGTCTTTGTTACAAGCAGGGTATTAAAGGCCAACGGGGACAAGGAGCACTCTGATAAAATGTCGTTGGACTGGAATTCCCATTGGTTTACAGTGATAACATTGGCTGGTGTTTGGCTTATACATTGTCAAACTATAGGGGTCCAGCATATGGTATTTTATGGCTATTTGGCATCAGTTAGTCCAGAGCCCACATAGCAAGTGGCTTCAAGGAGGAGTGAGATATTTAGCTCAAGGAGGAGTGAGATATTACTGCTGTTGGGTTTTATTGCTTCCCTGGGCCTGATCATTAAAGAGGGCTCCCATTCCTCAGCAAGAAAATTTATTTTCTTTAGAGCCTAGATTCTGTTAAAGGATACAGCTGCCCTGTCGGACTTGCCTTCCTCCAACCTCCTTTTTTGAGGTAGAATGAAAAAAACCCTCACTGTATTGATGTTTTTCTTTCGGGTCTGTATTACAGCTGAAACTGACCCTAACCTTTGAAGGATTACCATAAACTCTGCACACATTATCTCACTTATGCACCATTATAACCCATAGGTAAGTATTATTGTACCAGTTTTGTAGTTAAAGAAACAAGACCTGGATTGTTTCCATCTACCAAGGATTTGAGTAGATGGCAGAGTCAGGCAGCCTGGCTTCAGAACTGGTTCTGTTAATCCATACCAGACATTATTCCAAGCCTGGTATTAAGAAGTATAGGCATACCTCGGAGATATTGTGGTCTTGGTTCCAGACAACATCCATAAAAAAATTTCATGGTAAAGCAAGTCACATGAATTTTTTTTTTAACCAATGCAAATAAAAGTTACGTTTACATTACATTATAATATATTAAGTGTACAAGTGTTGGAATTCACCTGGAGTGGCTTGCAAAATATTAGGGAAAATATTTAGGGAAAGTTATAGATTAGTCTCCAACCTTTTGGAAGGCCAAAAGGTTTTACTGAGGCAGGTTGAAGGCAGCTGCCTCATTAACATTAGCATAGGAAAGGGATAGAGACGATCAAAGGCCTTACCCCACATCCCTTTGTCTCCACTCTGTTTACTCATGCAAATTTTGTGCTGGGATGCCTCTCTTGGGAAGATCAAAGGGGAATTACCTGTTAATACTATTTACTCTGGGCCCCAGAACCTAAAGCTTTTACAAGTCATCTATCCACAAGTGTGTTAACTTAGAACCTCTGCTGTAAAATCTTGATGGAATAAAAGTGTGGATGAACAGGGAGTCTTGGTCGATTGGTTGCATTTCGCCCTCCGAAAGCAGCTGACAGCCATCCCTAGCACACCTGGATCACTGTAATGGGGTGAGAGTGCATGCATTCTTCTGTTCTTGAGTCAGGGTCTGCAGATCAGACTTCTGCAGGTGGCGAGCGATATCTCATACAATAGCATTATGTAAAAAAATGTATCGGCCGGGCCCGGTGGCTCAAGCCTGTAATCCCAGCACTTTGGGAGGCCGAGGCGGGTGGATCACGAGGTCAACAGATCGAGACCATCCTGGTCAACATGGTGAAACCCCGTCTCTACTAAAAATACAAAAAAATTATCTGGGCATGGTGGTGTGTGCCTGTAATCCCAGCTACTCAGGAGGCTGAGGCAGGAGAATTGCCTGAACCCAGGAGGCGGAGGTTGCGGTGAGCCGAGATCGCGCCATTGCACTCCAGCCTGGGTAACAAGAGCGAAACTCTGTCTCAAAAAAAAAGTATCTACCTTAATTTAAAAATACTTTATTGCTAAAAAATACTAAACGATCATCTGAGCCTTCAGCAAGTCACCATCTTTTTGCTCTTGCCTTCATGTTGATGGCTACTCCCCGATCAGGGTAGTGGTTGCAGAATGTCAGGGTGGCGGTGGCAATTACTTATAAACAGAACAAAGTGAGGTTTACTGCATCTATTGCCTCTTCTATCACAAAAGACTACTCTGTAGCATGCAATGCTGTTTGACAGCATTTTACCCACAGTAGAAGTTTTTCAAAATTGAAGTCAATTCTGTCAAACCCTGCCAGTACTTTATCAACTAAGTTTATATAATACTCTACCTAAATCCATTGTCCTTTCAACAATATTGATGGCATCTTCACTAGGAGTAGATTCCATCTCAAAAAAGCACTTTCTTTGCTCATCCACAAGAAGCAACTCTACATCCATTCAATTTTTCTCATGATATTGAAGTAATTCAGTCACATCTGCAGGATTCGTGTCTAATTCTAGTTCTCTTGCTGTTTCTGCCACATAAAGTCTTGAACCTCTCAGAGTCATCCATGAGGGCTGGAATCATCTTCTTCCAAACTCCTGTTAATGCTGATATTTTGATTTCCTCCCATGAAGGACAAGTGTTCCTAATGGCATCTATAATGGTGATTCCTTTCCAGAATTTTTTCCATTTATTTTGAAAATAGCTGTCTATGGCAGCTATAGCACTACAAAATGTATTTCTTAAATAATAAGACTTGAAAGTTGAATTACTCCTTAATCCATGAGCTGCAAAATGAATGTTGTGTTAGCAGACTAGAAAACAAAATGACTCTCTTTGTATATCTTCATCCGAGCCCTTGGGTGACCAGGCGCATTGTCAATGAGTGGTACTATTTTGAAAGGGATCTTTTTTTTAATTCTGGGCAGTAGTTTTCAACAGTGGGTTTAAAATTTTCATGCTGTAAACAGATTTGTTGTCATTCAGGCCTTGTTGTTTCATTTATTGCACAGGCTGAGCAGAGTCTGCATAATTCTTTAGGGCACTAGAATTTTCAGAATGACCAATGAGCACTGGTTTCGACTGAAAGTCACCAGCTGCATTTACCCCTAACAAGAGAGTCAGCCTGTGCTTTGAAGCTTTGAAGCCAGGCATTTACTTCTCCTGTCTAGCTATGAAAAGTTGTAGAAGGCATCTTCTTCCTACACAAAGTTGTTTTATCTACATTGAAAATCTATTGTTTAGTGTGGCCACCTCCATCAACGATCTCAGCTAGATCTTCCGGATAACTCGCTGCAGCTTCTCCATCAGCACGTGCTGCTTCATCTTGCACCTTATTGTTCCAGAAATGGCTTCTTTTCTTAAACCTTACGAACCAATCTCTGTTAGCTCTAAGTTTTTCTTTTGCAACATTCTCACCTTTCTCAGCCTTCATAGAACTGAAGAGACTTAGGGTCTTGTTCTGGATTAGGCTTTGGCTCAAGAGAATGTTGTGGTTGGTTTGATCTTCCATCCAGACCACTACAACTTTCTCCATATCAGCAACGAGGCTGTTTTGCTTTCTTATCATTTATGTGTTTACTGGAGCAGCACTTTTAATTTTCTTCAAGAACTTTTTCAAATAACTTTGCATTCATAACTTGGCTATTTGGCACAGGAGACCTTGCGTTCAGCCTGTCTCAGCTTTTGACATTCTTTCCTTGCTAGGCTTAGTCATGTCTCAATCGACTTAGTTTTTTATTTAAAGTGAGAGATGTGTGTCTCTTCTTTTCATTTGTACACTTAGAAGTCACTATAGGTAATTAGTTGGCCTAATTTTAATATTCTTATGTGTCAGGGAGCAGGGAGGCCCGAGAAGGAGGAGACAGTGGAGGAATGGCTGGTCAGTGGAGCAGAACACACAGCATTTATTGATGAAGTTTGCTCTTTTATATGGACACTTGGTTCATGGAGTCCCAAAACAATTATAATAATAACATAAAAGATCACTGATCAGAGATAATGATAACAGATACAATAAAGATGAAAAAGTTTGAAATATTGTGAGAATCACCAAAATGTGGCACAGATACTCAAGTGAGCACATGCTGTTAGAATAATGGCTTCAGGAGACTTACTTGACAAACCTTCAGTTTGTAAAAAAAGGCATTCAACGAACTGCAATAATAAAGTGACACGAAATGAGGTGTGCCTGTACAAATGGATGAAAGACAGATACAGAGCTGGTTACATCCACTCCTGTAGCATTTCTCTATTTTACAAGTACCAGAGCTTGTTTGACAAAAGAACACTCATTTCATGTTAGGCAAAATATAATGTATGTTCATAAGCATGGAAATCTCTAGAAAACCAAACACAAAATTAATAGTCAACATGTATCTATCACCCACTATTGGAGGTTGAGTTGATACTTAATTGAGTAACAGATACCAGGCCCATGAACATAAAATTGTCCGCTTGGTTTCTGACAAGGCTGAACTGCAGAAGGTGATTTGATCTTTGTCTACAGACTCCATCAAATGCCCCCCTGGAATGAATGTGCCCACCAGTGTCAGGCGAAGCTGGACCACCATGACTCCCTCTCAGAGGTAGGTCATCTGGTTGGAAAGTATGTGCAACCTGAAGATAGCATTCTTTCTCAGAGAGAGGGAGAGCCAGCAGACCCAAAAGAGGCTGTGCCGACTGTGCACAATTCCTTTTTCTGAATTCGTCAGATAAAACACCACCACCCTCAGGGAAGAGTGACGAGCTGGATGAAAAAGAATAGATGTTATCTTCTAATGATTTTCCCAAGAGCAGAATGTTCTACTTTATGGGGGTAAAGCAGAATCTAAAGAAATGTAGCAGAGAGGTCCCACTAAAATGGCTTGTATGAAAGGCAACATGCTAAGCATTTCACATGGCAAGGTGACAGGTAGTTGGGTAGTCTGAGCCTAGAGACTCCATACAAAACCTCCAGGCTGCGTGGTTACTTCCAGACCCTGAGGAAGAGCAATCACAAAGGGCCAGCTTAGATGAAGGAACTGATCTCATCACTGGAGTTGTCACATACACATCACGGCTGAAGCCTAAGTAATGCACCATTCTCTCCACCTTTAAAGGGTCTGGGCAAAGATGTTCTACAATGGAGGGAGTGTTTCGTGAAATTCTCTCCTCTGTGCAGCCTGTTACCATCCAGGTTTCTCTAATTCTCTCAATATCCTGCAAGGTGGGCATGGTTGCTGTCTTACGGATGAGAGACATTTAAGGCCCAGAAGCGTTCAGTAGCTTGCCCAAGACCATACAGAGCTACTAAGGGAATGAAGCCAGGATTGAAGGACTTTAGAAAGCTCCTTCACTTTTCACCTTATCTCATCGCCAACTAGAGAATTCTCTCCCAAGAGCTTGAAACTGGTTGGAGAGTGTGACAACATTAGTTGATCTACACCTTAAGATTTTTCAGTAGGACGGGTTATGCGATCTACACATAGAGAAGGCCCATGGTGAGAGAGCTATGCATACGTAATGAATTTAGAATTTCTTTCTTTGACTGTTGCATCTAAGCACCTAGAACAAAAATATGTTTCTTCTTTCATGAAATCTTCAGAAAGAGGCCTTTTAGCCATGTAATAGTCTTGAGTGTCAGGTAGTAATGAGAATACAAATCTGTCAGCCATAAATCTCCAGAGCTTTTTTGTGATACTAGCTTGAGGGCCTGGTGCTTCATAGTTACAGGTCCTTGATGGGCGGAGAAAGGCTCAAGAAGAGGAAGTTGACTGAGCTGAAAGAGGTGACAGTGATGGATAACAGCGGAAGATGAATGTGGACAGGACTTGATAGAACTTGGGTGTGGACAATTCTTTCACTTCTTATTTATTTAAAAATTCAAGTAACTAATGGTTAATTGCTGTAATAAAGAGTGGTAATTTTATAGGAAGATGGAAGCCCATTCATTGCTGGGATTTTTGCCAGACACTGTTCTTATATTATCCTTCTTAATCCTCATAAGAACCTATAAAAGTAGGCTACAACAGCTCTCTCTCTCTCTCTCTCTCTCTCTCTCTCTCTCTATTTCTCTCTCTGATCTTTAGCACATAAAAATGTTTAGGCTTAAAAAAAGATTAGGTAACCTAAGTATACAGGTCTAAAACCCACATTCCTTTCAACATATAATACATTCCAAAAACTTAGCTTCTTAAAACACTAGAGTTACAATGAGCAGTTCACATATATTGTCTTCTTAAGCCTTCACAGGACTACTGGAGTTAGTCTTTATTTTGCTCACTTTGTAGATAATAAAGCTGAATCTCAAAAAAGTTACTTCTTCCAGCCAGTAAGTATCAGAGTGGCAATTCAAATTCAGGTCTTCTGACACCCAGTCTCAAGCTCTGTCCCTACTGTTGCACTGAAATCAGTGACACATTCCTTTTCACCCACAGGAAGCCTTTCTGTGTGAGTCATGACTTCACATACAGAACAAAGCTGGCTGCCTAAGGACAGATGGGGGATTCTTGGGCTTAGACTTTGAAAATCGAAATCTGCAAAGTGAGGCCAACATCATTATCTTTAAAAACAACAGCAATAACAAAACCCTTTGGGACAAGTAGTTGCGGACAGCAGCACCAGAGTGCATTGTTAAAGGAAACCAGGGCCTGTGGCATCATCCCAAATCAATTATGATGATATTAGGGAAGATAACCAGGATCTTTCTCCACATATACCTTGTTGCTCTTATGAGAGACATAAACTAGATAATCATTACATGTGAAGTCTAGACATTGGCACTGAGTTTGTATATTCTTTCTCTCTCCCTATTTATTTTCTTTACACATCCATCTCCTACATTAAGCTGCTTCTTTATTGCGCTTGGCAGCACCTGTCCAGCTAAAAATAAGTTTCAGGCCAGGCATGGTGGCTTAGGCCTGTAATCCCAGTACATTTGGAGGCTGAGGAAGGAGGATCACTTGAGCATAGGAGTTCAAGACCAGCAACAGAGCAAGACACTGCCTCTGGTGGCGGGTGGGAAAAACTGGGCCTGCAGGTTGAGGCTGCAGTGAGCCATAATTGAGCCACTGCACCGCAGCCTGAGACTCTGTCTCAAAAAAATAAAGTTTCACTGATAACAAAAGGCAGCATGGTATGAAAATTGACAAGGATTCTTTGCTTGGCCAAACTTCTATCAGGCTTCTGAATCTTTTATTAGGCCCATCTGTGTACTTCCTTGTAAAATCCAGTTCTAGCAAAGAGCTCTACTAAGTCCGTTGTACAAGAAACCCCCATCCTCAATATTTGATCAACTCAATATCCGATCAGATTCCTCTACCAGCCCCAGGTGACGTCTGATCACCCTGGCCAGGAAAACAGTCAGGGGTTCCTAAAAGAGGGTGGGGGAATACGAGACATGGGAAAAATCATTTTTTCACAGTAAGAAACATCGGCCAGTTTTGGAAGGCTCCCCATTGTCTGACATGCACCCCTCAGTCTTAGTTATCTGAAAGAAAAAGAAAAACAGCCTTCAAGGATCTCAAAGCACATGAAATGGAATCTGCTCTCCTTCCTTGGATCAATTTCTCACACCCAGGATGAATTGTCTGTAGGTAGGGAGGTAGGTATACTTTATTAGGTGAAAAATGGAACAATGTTTTTAAATATTTAAATAAGATTCTACTTATCTCCTGTCTGGAAACCAGAAGCAAGAGGAATACGATTTTGATATAGTTCTTACGGAACTTAAACTTTTAAAATGTTCTTGTTTCTCCCCCACTTCTTTCATACATCACTTCATCCTAGTAAATGCAGTTTCAAAAAGCTGCCACAGGGGTTAAAAGTACAGCAATAAATACCATAGAAGTGTGCAAAGTGGCAGGCTTCATAAAGCTAAATGAAACCAAACCAAGTCAAGTCAATGTAGTTCAACTAACATGTATTACACCATGTACCAGTCTGCTGGGCCTCAACAAACTTACACCCTGGCTTAGAAAAAACACCTGCAGAGTTAGTCTCATGTATTAGTCAACCCTTGTATTTCTCACAGTGCTGAAGAATAGAAGTTCAGGATCAACATGCCAGCATGGTCCAGTTCCAGTGAGGGTTCTCTTCCTGGCTTGCAGATGGCCACCTTCTCACTGTATCTTCCCATAACTGAGAGAGACAAAAAGAACAAGCTCTCCGGTATCTCTCCTAATAAGGCCACTAGTCCCATAATGATAGATCCACCCTCACAACCTCATCTAAACCTGATTACCTCCCCATTAAAAGCATTACCTAGGAGGCCATTAGGCTGAGACAGCTCCAGCACCTTGAGTTTCTTCATCAGCAAACTGAAGCCTAACTCAGTGTAAAGAGTAAAACAAAACTTAACTAATCAGAGATCACCAGCTAACCTCCAAGAGGCAACTTTATCAACCAGAAACTGGCAACTATCCTCTAACTAGGGATTTTCCACTTTAACGAATCAAATGTTTTCTTTGTCTTGCTTCTATAAACACCTTACAGAAGTTTCCCCTTGTGCTCTCTTGGTAGAGCCCTAAACCACTTGGGGTCTGGTGCTGCCCAATTCATGAATTGCTGCTTGTTCAAATAAACTCTTCAAATGTTTAATGTATCTAAGTTTACCTTTTAATACCCCCAAGGCCCCACCTCCAAATATCATCACATTGGAGATTATGGCTTCAATGGGGACACTTGGGAGCCAGGGCAGAAGGGGACAGTTTACACAGAAGGATCCTATTTGTCCTAACTCTTGAGTAACACTGTGTGAAGAGTTTGGGGAGAGTATCTAAGAAAGTACTGAGGAAAGGGAGAAGAAAATATAGACAGAAAGGTACACTGGTACAGATTGTTTAGGTCTTGGGTGCTGAGCAAAGGACCCTCAACTTCATCTTGTGGATGTGGAATATTGTGGGAATTACATCAGAAAATCAGAGTGTATGCACTGCAGAGTAGTATCAATGATGCTGCCCTGAAGAAACAGTGATGGAATTTTACTAAGTAAATAGATGGTTCTGTTGACTCAGCACTGATTGGTGTGAGTGGACCTACCATTGGTTATTGTAAGTATCATTCTCTTTGTTTGAATGTTGAGGTTATTTCTTTTTTTTTCTTTTGAGATGGAGTTTTGCTCTTGTTACCCAGGCTGGAGTGCAATGGCGTGATCTCGGCTCACCGCAACCTCCGCCTCCTGGGTTCAGGCAATTCTCCTGCCTCAGCCTCCTGAGTAGCTGGGACTACAGGCACGCACCACCATGCCCAGCTAATTTTCTGTATTTTTAATAGAGACGGGGTTTCACCACATTGACCAGGATGTTCTCAATCTCTTGACCTCGTGATCCACCCGCCTCAGCCTCCCAAAGTGCTGGGATTACAGGCGTGAGCCACCACGCCCAGCCTGTTGAGGTTATTTCTTTGTTCAATTCTTCCAATGCTTTCTAAGTAGCTAGCAATAATTTCTAAAATTCTTGCCTAGTTTAGCTATGCTAAGGGAATCCAAAAGAAAGGATATTTTTGTTTCAGCTTGAGCTCAAATTATAAACTGTACTCAGGGAAATCTGGGCATGATGGTGATGGGGACACTAAATATTAGAACTCAAAGAGGAAGGAGAAGCCTGGGGGACAGAGGCAGCTGCTTGGTCAGCCTCCTCCCTGTCCAGAGTTCTCATTAATTAATTAATTATTTAATTCACTCACTAAACAAATATGTATAAATATATTTGTATTCAGTTTTATAAATAATTTATATTATTTATATATAATAAATATTAAAAATGCAAGTTTGTGGTTTCTCTTATCTCTCTCTTCCTTTCTGTCTCCTTCATGCCTTCCCTCCCTCCCTCCCTCCTCCTTTCTTTCCTTCTGTCTTTCCTTCCTCCTTTCTTCCTCTCTCTCTCTCTCTCCCTCTCTCTCTCTTCAGCATCTTGCTTTGTTTCCCAGGCTGGAGTGTAATGCCATGATCTCAGCTCACTGCAACCTCGACCTCCTGGGGTTAAGTAATTCTCCCAATCGAGCCTGGGTATCTGGGACCACATGTGTGTGCCACCATACCCAGCTACAAAATTTTTAAAAATATATATGTATAAGGCATCTATGAAAAATTGTGTGGCTTTCTGTTTTTTTTTTTTTTTAATGAAAATCACAATGAGAACTAAAACTATCCATATCTCACAGCTTACTGCTTATGTGAACATAAGTTTGCTTTCTTCATTACCAAACTCCTTTAGGAGATTATTGCCTAAGAAATTAAAAATTGCTGATAACATTTTTGTTGATTCTTGGAACTTACTAAATGACTCATTAACTCTTCAATAGAAAGCATCAAATGTTAGTTTACACTTCAAGGTCCCTTGAACCCTCTCTTCAAAATCTTTGCCTTATTGGGTCTACCAGTTCTAATCTATTATGTCATGATGCTTATTTAATTTTAATAAGGCTCCAGCCCTTTCTCCCTCTTATACTAAGACATCTGCCTTAAGCCAGACTTCGAAAATCTCAGTACATTTCTTCATTTTGTTCTAAATGCTAGTAAGATGTCGTAGAAGTAGCGTTCATTGTCTTATCATCAGGATTGTTTTGGTGTCATTTTGAGGATCCAGCATTCCTCAGACACCCTTCTCTTAGAGTAGTAGAAATATTGTATGGAGCACCCTTGACATAACTAACTCCATCTCAGAAAAAGATTCCATTGTATATTTCACAGGGCACTTTGCCAACAAAGATGAGATATTTTGTTTAATAAACAAGTAAAAAATAAAGACTATATCCAACCAGATAAGGAGACTCTTCCACTATCAGTTCTCACCAGAGGATGCTGTGACTATAAAAGATTAGCTCTTCAGCATCTCAAAATGGCCATCTTAACTGGCACCATCTTGCCGTCACTCGTGATAAGAACTCAGCATCTGACTCCGAAGGCTCTGCTATCTCAAAGACTTTTCCTTCAAAGACCAATGGACCATCTGGCCCAGAACGGGACTCCTTTTGTCTTCTTAGTTCTCTGTGCACTGATTTGTTACCCTCTCTCCTATCTCTTTTTCCTCTTGATGTTAAATGTTACTTTGTTTATTGTGGGATGTTTAACCTATAACATTTGTTGATTGATTAAGTATACAATTACATATGGTATGTAATGTTGACTGACTGTGAAATGGCTTGTGTGCCCTCAGCTCTGACTACAAGTCAATGGGAAGTGCTTTGTAGTCAAAAGAGAATCGCCTCCCTGGGAACTCCATGTAGCTTGTGGATTTTGTGATTGAAATAGCATCAGTAAAAGCCTGACATTGTGGAAAGACAAACATGTTTGAACCTGGTTATTTCTAACCCTGCACAGCTCAGGGCAAAATTGACACAGTTGGCCCACTGAGCATAATGGACCAAGTTATCTTATTTGCATAATTGGAATGGTTGATTTTAAGGCTGAAGCCCTGCTAAACCTTAAATTGGAAGTCATGCCATTTGGCAAAACAAACTGCCACCCTCTCTTCACCTTGAAAGTCTGTCTCCCCAAGGAAAACCTTGGGTGACAGGGGACCTTGCCCAGGTCATGAAGATACAAAGGCTGACAAGGTCTTAACTGATGCAAAACTGGGAAGCTGGTGGAGCCAAAAAGGCTCATACCAAGCACCATGCCCAGCCACCCGAGTATCTGGGATTACAGGTGCCCACTACCACACCCAGCTAATTTTTGTATTTTTAGTAGAGAAGGGACTTCACTATGTTGGCCAGGCTGGTCTCAAACTCCTGATCTCAGGTGATACACTTGCCTCAGCCTCCCAAAGTGCTGGGATTACAGGCATGAGCAGCAACACCTAGCCCAAGTTTTTTTTTATTTAATTAAGAGAGTATCAGTAAACTCTCTGAAAATGGGATGGGAGCAAAAAAAATTTTTGAAGAAATAGTGACTGAATATTTTTCAAATTTGATGAAAACTACAGACTCACAAATTCAAGGAGCTTAATGAACCTCAACCACAAGAAACATTAAGAAAACAGCATTAAGGCACATCATAATAGAATTTCTTAAAACTAGTAATAAAAAAATGGTTAAGGCATCCAGAAAAAAAAATAGATTATATACACTGAAAGCAAAGATAAGGAGGACAGTAAATTTCTCTTTGGAAACAATGTAAGCAAGAAGACAATGGAAAACATACTTAAAACACTGAAAAGCTATCAGCCTAGTTCTGTATTTGAAGGAAACAGCTTTTAAAAATGAAGGCAAAATAATGGTTTCTTTCAGACGTATGAAGAATCAAAGAACTAATCACCAGGAGACTCACACTGGATAGAAATGATAAAGAATGTCTTTCCACAGAAGGAAAATGATACCAGTTGGAAATATAATCAACACAAAGAAATGAAGAACACTTAAAATGGTAATATGAATATATAAATATGCAGGACTTTTATTACTTAGTCACTTTAAAAAATAATTGACTCTATGCAAAAATAATAACAATGTAGTGTGGGGTTTATATCATGTGTAAGAATAAAACGTATGACAAAAATAGCACAATGAATGAGAGGGGACAAATGCAGAGATACAATTATGAAATGCTGAGTGGTATAATATTACCAGAAGATAGGACGTAATAGGTTAAAAATGTATACCGTAAGTCTTAAAGCAACCACTAAAAAAATAGAACAATGAGCTACCGCTAATAATCTCATGAAGGAGATAAAATGAAGTCATGAAAGATACTCAATTCATCTAAAAGATGTAGAAAAAGAGACCAAAGAACAGATGGGACAAATAGGAAATGAACAGCAATGCAATGGCTTTGAACCTAACTACCTCAATAATCACATTATATGGAGCTGGACTGCTAATAGGGAAATATTGTCAGATTGGGTAAGAAAGCAATACATAACAATATGTTGTTTACAAGAAGCATTTTAAAAATAAGGGATCAGGCCAGGTAGAGTGGCTTATGTCTGTAATCCCAACACTTTGGGAGGCCGAGGCAGGCGGATCATCTGAAGTCAGGAGTTCCTGGAGTTCCAGAAGACCAGCCTGGCCAACATGGTGAAACCTTGTTTCTACTAAAAAATGGAAAAATTAGCTGGGTGTGGTGGTGTGTGCTTGTAATCCTAGCTACTCGGGAGGTTGAGGCAGGAGAATTGCTGGAACCCAGGAGGCGGAGGTTGCAGTGAGCTGAGATCACGCCACTGCACTCCAGCCTGAGTGGCAGAGCTAGATTCCATCTCAAAATAATAATAATAATAATAATAAGGAACAAGTTAAAAGAATGGAAAATGGCATACCTTGCTAACATTAACCAAAAGAAAGCTAGAGTGGCTGTATTAGTATCAGACAAACTTGATTTTAGAGCCAATAATATTTTCATGAATAAAGTTATTTCATAATAATAAAGGGGTCAATTACCAGAAATACTACATAGCAATCCTCAACATTTGTGCACCGAATAATAGACCTTCAAAATATGTAAAGTAAAACCTGGTAGAACTGAAAAAGGAAGCTAGACAAATACACAGCTGTAATAAGAGATATAATGCATGGTGGCTCATACCTGTAATCCCAGCACTTTGGGAGGCCAAGACAGGAGGACTGCTTGAGGCCAGGAGTTTCAAACCAGCATGGACAACATAGAGGGACCTCTTCTTTGCCTACAGCCGCAGCTACTCAGGAGGCTTAGGCAGGAGACTTGCTTGAGTCTATGAGGTGGAGTCTGCAGTGAGCCATCATCACATCACTGTACTCCAGTCCGGGCAACAGAGCAAGACCCTGTCACAACAACAACAACAACCAAGGGAGAGATTTCAATACTTCTGTCTCAATAATTGATAATAGAACAAATAGTTACAAAACAAGTAAGGATATATAAGACATTAACAACACAATCAACCAACTTGACCTAACAGACATTTGCAGAACATTCCACCAAACAATAGAATATATATTCTTTTTAAGTGCATATGAAACATTTACCAGCATGAACCAAAATCATGTCCATAAAACAGGTCTCAATAAATTTAGAAGGATTAGAATCATACAAAGTATGGTTTATGCTCCAAATGGAATTAAATTAGAAAGCAATACCAGAAACATTTCCAGAGAACTCCAAATATTGAGAAGCTAGACAACACACTTCTAAACAAATAATGGGCTAAAGAAGAAATCAAAGGTAAATTACAAGCTATTTACAACTGAATGAAAATGAAATAATATACTAAAATTTGCAGAATTCTGTTAAAGCAGTACTTGGGGGAAATTTGAGCACTAAATTCCTGTATCAAAAAGAATAAAGATCTCAAACAATAAGAAAAAAGAAAAAATGAAACAAAGTAAAAAGAAGGAAATACTAAAGGTCAGAGCATAAATAAAGAAAATAAACATAAAACAACAGAGAAAATTAATGAATCCCAATTTTTTTAGGAGATTAATAAAATCGAGCAGCTAAAAGAGAGAAAAAATGCAAATTGCCAATATCAGAAATGAGAGATGTGACACCACCACACATTTTATAGATATTAAAAGATAATAAAGGAGTACTGTTAGCAATATTTTATTAATATACATGATAATTTAGGTGAAATGAATAAATTCATTGAAAAACAGGAATTCTCAAATCTCATCCAAGAAGAAAAAACTACCTCAATACTCAGTATTATTAAAGAAACTGAACCCTCCCGCTTCCTCCCTTAAAGCCCCCTAGGTCCATATGACTTTATTGATGAATTCCAACAAATATTTAAGGAAGAAATAACATCCATTCTACACAAATTTATCCTAAGTAGCATAAGAGGAACTACTTTCTAAGGCATTTTTTGAAGCAAGGCATATATTATTGGGAGAGAAAACTATACCAATTTTGTGTTCTTCATAGGGACATGGATGAATCTGGAAACCATCATTCTCAGCAAACCGACACAAGAACAGAAAACCAAACACTACATGGTCTCACTCAGAGGTGGGTGTTGAACAATTAGAACACGTGGACACAGGGAGGGGAACATCACACACTGTGGTCAGTTGTGGGGAGCTAGGGGAGGGACAGTGGGAGTGGGGAGGATGGGGAGGGATATCAAGGCGAGAAATACCAGATATAGGTGATGGGGGATGGAGGCAGCAAACCAGCTTGCCATGTGTGTACCTATGCAACAATCCTGCATGATCTGCACATGTACCCCATAACCTAAAGTACAATAAAATAAATAAATAAATAAAATGCTGAAAAAAAGAAAAAAATACAGATACAAAAATTCTAAACAAAATTGTAGCAGATCAAATTCAATAATGTATTAAAAGGGTAAAACTCCATGAACCCATATTCCAGGATTGCAAAGTTGTTTTAATATTTGAAACCCAATTAAGGTAACTTATCATGTTAACAAACTGAAAAAGAAATAAACATACAATTGTATCAATAGAAGCAGAAAAAGCATTTGACAAAATCCAACGTCCATTCCTGATTAAAAACCCTCAGCAGGCTTGCAAGACTGTGAAAGACCTAGGGATCAAACTGACAAAAAACTGAGCAAAATGTAAACACTGAAAGTTACAAACTATTGCTGAGAGAAATGAAAGTTCCAAACAAATATTGGTAAGAGACTCAATATTGGTAAGATGTCAGTTTTCCCCAGACTGGTGTCTAAATTCAATGCAATACCAATAAAAATCCCATCAGTTCCTAGTAGATTCTGGATATTAGACATTTGTCAGATGGATAGATTGCAAAAATTGTCTCCTATTTCATAGGTTGTCTGTTCACTCTGATGATAGTTTATTCTGCTGTACAGAGCTCTTTAGTTTAATTAGGTCCCATTTGTCAAATTTTGCTTTTGTTGCAATTGCTTTTGAGGTTTTTGTCATAAAACCTATCCCATGCCTATGTCTGGAATGGTATTGCCTAGATTATCTTCTAGGGTTTTTATAGTTTTGGGTTTTACATTTAAATATTTAATCCATCTTGAGTTAATTTTTGTACAAGGTGTAAGGAATGAATACAGTTTCAATTTTCTGCACACTGCTAGCCAGTTTTCCCAGCACCATTTATTAAGTAGGGAACTTTTTCCCCATTGCTTGTTTCTGTCAGGTCTGGCAAAGATCAGATGATTGTAGATGTGTGGTTTTAGAAAAAAATCAAACAACCCCATCAAAAAGTGGGCAAGGGACATGAACAGACACCTCTCACAAGAAGACATTTATGTGGCCAAAACACATGAAAAATAGCTCAACATCACTGATCATTAGAGAAATGGAAATCAAAACCACGATGAGATACCATCTCACACCTGTCAGAATGGTGATTATTAAAAATTCAAGAAACAACAGATGCTGGTGAGGCTGTGAAGAAATAGAAATGCTTTTACACTCACAATATTATATAAATATACACCGAAACATGTTTATAAAAGATATAAATATATATATTTATAAAGATATAAATACATATTTAATTTTACTTTGTATAGAACCCCCTGTAATCCCAGCTACTTGGGAAACTAAGGCAGGAAAATTGCTTGAACCCAGGAGGCAGAGGTTGCATTGAGCCAGATGGCACCATTGCACTCCAGCCTGGGCAATAGATAAGACTCTGTCTCAAAAATAATAATAAAGAAAGAAAGAAAGAATAGTGATTAATACTTCTGTGTCCTGAAGTCTTCCTGCTTCCCAGGTACAACTTGCTCTTTAAGGCCAAGTAAAAACTTCCTCAAACTCAGATCTCATCTACGTCAAGTAACTTGGCTTCTTTCCCATCTCTAGGATCCTTGGGGTTCTCACAGTTCTGCTGGGTCCCTCTGGCACTGGGCTCCCGGCTCTGCTGATTTGGGATGCCTGACCTGCTTTAACCTTCTGCATGTGCTCTTGTCCACACAATGTTACTGGAGCCCCACTGTGTGGGCCCTTGGCAGCTGCGGGCCTATTTCCCTTCCAGTATCCCTTATTCCAAAGTTGTCATCACCTTGGTTGACTAGGTCACCGGACTAAGGTCCTTTTCCTACCATTGTCAACACACACAAAAAAACAGATCATAAACTATCTGAACTTGCATTCTTAGTTTCTTAAAATTATTTTTCTAGCCGGGCACCGTGGCTCACGCCTGTAATCCCAGCACTTCGGGAGACTGAGGGGGCGAATAACTTGAGGTCAGGAGTTTGAGACCAGCCTGCCTAATATGGTGAAACCTTGTCTCTACTAAAAACACAAAAATTAGCTGAGTGTGGTGGCGTGCTCCTATAATCCCAGCTACTAAGGACGCTGAGGCAGGAGAATCGATTGAATCCAGGAGGCAAAGGTTGCAGTGAGCTGAGATTGTGCCACTGCATTCCAACCTGGGTGGCAGAGCAAGAGTCGGTCTCAAAAAAACAAAAACAAAAACGCTATTTTTCTTTAACTCATACAGGCACAAATCTTCTATACCTTGGAAATAGTTTCACTGGTCTAGGGTGGAAGACCATGTGAGAGGCCCCACAGGGCACCTTCCCTGGCCGAGCTCTTTGGCTTACACTGGTAATCCCAGCACTTTGGGAGGCTGAGGCAGGTGGATACCAGCTACTCTTGAGGCTGAGGCAGGAGAATCACTTGAACCTGGGAGGCCGAGGTTGCAGTAAGCCCAGATCATGCCAACACTCCAGCCTGGGTGACAGAGTGAGACTGGAAAAAAAAAAAAAAGAATCATACATCAGGTACATATGCAAGCACATGACTTGTTGCGACCTTAAGAAAATTATCTGCCCACCCATGTACTGCACAAGAAATGAGCAGTCATCTTTCCTTTTTTTAATATACATGGGTCAGAAGTCTTTGCTACAGGAGTATTGCTTCCAAAATGTCCCATCACAGCTTTATCCAGGAAAAGGATCAAACCCAGGCAAAGAGGTTCCCAAGGCCCCTAGAATTTACCTGGATCTCCAGATGTACACATCACACCTTCTCAGGATCCTCACTACGTTTAATTATCTGTAATAATAATATCTAAAAATATCTATAGTAATTCTTAAGACCCTACCTTAGTTGCATGGATACAATTTTCATGATATAAATATGAAGACAGAGCAAGTTCTACACCAAGCTGTGCTCATATGATGTATGTGGTATTAACGTAAAGATGGGGGCCAGTTGCGGTGGCTCCTCTAATCCCAGCACCTTGGGAGGTTGAGGTGGGTGGATCACTTGAGGTCAGGAGTTTGTGACCAGCTGGACCAACATGGTGAAACCCTGTCTCTATAAAAAATACAAAAATTAGGCCGGGCGCAGTGGCTCAAGCCTGTAATCCCAGCACTTTGGGAGGCCGAGGCGGGTGGATCACGAGATCAACAGATCGAGACCATCCTGGTCAACATGGTGAAATCCCATCTCTACTAAAAATACAAAACTTACTTGGGCATGGTGGCGCATGCCTGTAATCCCAGCTACTCAGGAGGCTGAGGCAGGAAAACTGCCTGAACCCAGGAGGTGGAGGTTGCAGTGAGCCGAGATCGCGCCATTGCACTCCAGCCTGGGTAACAAGAGCGAAACTCCGTCTCAAAAAAAAAAAAAAAAAAAAATACAAAAATTAGCTGGGTGTGGTGGCACCCACCTCTATTCCCAGCTACTTGGGAGGCTTAGGCATGAGAATTGCTTGAAGCCAGGAGGTGGAGGTTGCAGTGAGCTGAGATTGTGCCATTGCTCCAGCCTGAGCAACATAGCAAGACTCTGTTTCAAGAAAAAAAGAAAAGATGAATGCTATAATTATGGAAATATGCTGCAATGATGATTTTCTTACTCCCCTGAGGGAGAGGGAATGAGCTTTTTCTTTATTCTGCAATAAACACGTGATTGTTTTGATCTCTGTACTGTTGCTTTTCTGTTAATTTTTAGATAATAACAAAGTGTATGTTCAGCTCTCTCAAAGTGGGCCTAACCTGACTGCACGGCAGCCTCCTGGGAAGCTGCAGTGACCTGCAGTGACCACCCTGGTGGGCCACAGAGGAAAGCTGAAGAGAATTAAAACACACTCTGAATGAAGAAACCCCCTATACAGGTTTTGTGTGAGCAACATGGCTGTTTATTCACCTGGGTGTGGGCGGGCTGAGGCTGAAAAGAGAGTGAGCAGAGGATGGTGGGATAGGAGTTGGTTTTATAGGTTTGGGGTAGGCAGTGGAAAGTTACAGAAGTTATAGTTCAGGGCAGCTTTTGCAAGCTGGGAGGGCGTCATAGGGTCTGGAGTCATGAGGTTGACCAAGATTGGTTACAAAGTCTCATTGCCTTATCAGTTGAGGTGGGAATAAGGAACAGTAGAAGAATGTCTCAAAGTTACTTAGGCACTCCAGGGGTTGATCATTATTCTCCTTTTTGTGGTTTTCCAGTTACTTCAGACTTTGTAGCTCCAGGAACTCATCTGGAGTGTACGTGCAGATGACAGAGGTTACCATGGCATAGTCCATGGTGCAGTCAGTAGCCTAAAAGATCTTACAGAGAGGATGGAGGGATAATGCTATGGTCTGACTGTTTTGACCCCCAAAATTCATAGGTTAGAACCTAATCCCCAGTGTGATAGTATTAAGAGGTGGAGCCTTCTGAGAAGTGATTAAGTTATGAGGGCTCCACCTCCATGAATTAGTGCCCTTTCAAAAGAGGTTTAAGCAAGCTCCCTTGCCCCTTTCTGCCATCTGAAGAGACAGGAGGAAGGCACCATCTATGAAATGGAAAGCAAGCCCTCATTAGATGCTGAATCTGCTGGTGTGTTGATCTTGGACTTTCCAGCCTCCAGCATTGTAAGAATTCATTTCTGTTCTTTATAAATTAGCCAGTCTAAAGTGTTTTGTTATAGCAGCCCTCATAGACTAAAACAGATTCAATTTCCTTATTGCCCCTGGCTTTGTCTCAAGCTTTTAATCTTTTTTCTATACCTAAACAATTCCCAGTGAATAAAACACAGAAACTTTTGGGACAGTGTCTCCCTGGGCCAGCCTGAGCCTGGCCAATCTATCTTCCCTCTGAAGGTCACAGCCAAGCCCTTTTAGGGGCATCCTGAGGTTTCTATCATAGACCTGCTCAGCGTCTGGTGTTCTGGCAATGGGAAAACTTGTGTCTAGCTGCTTGTAAATGTTCCTCCTAGGAGGGCATTTATTTCCAGTGACAAAGATGTCCCCAGTGACAAGATTCTACTTCAATAAGTCTTGGGGCCATCCAAGAAGGTCTGGCTCCAAGTAAGTTCCTGTCCAAAGGATCACACTGTCTTCATTTTGAAAAAACTGATAAAATACTCTGTTGCATCACTTGGAGGCAGGCACTGGCAGAAAAGAGGAAGATGTTCTTAAATGTCATGTGCTTTGCTCACCTGTGAAGAAGACTTTGAACATGCTGTGCTAGGTCTGACCCATAAGAGGAAGGCTATAAAAGTCAGAAGTGATTAGGAGAGCCATTGAGATACCAGACTGCAATTTAGACACAGGCTGTGTCCAAAAGAAGCACAGGGTTTATAAAAAAGGACAAGTTGTATCCACCTCAAATATTTTTGCTTTTGAAAAATGATCACTTGCCGACATCTTCCTAGTTTCCTTCTGTAAGGCCTTTAAAGGTCATCTGGAAAAGTACCGATGGGTCTTTCTCATTTTCACCCATCCTTGCCATAGGAACTGTGTCCGTTCATTTACTACTTACTTTACTCATCAAATAATACTATCTTCATAAGAAACTGTGGTGAGAGAATGTAACTGTTCTTGGTTCCTGCTCTTAGGAAGCTTCCAGACTCAAGGAAGAGGATAAACACTTACATAATGTATAATGGTACAGGTGGTCTGAGTAAAATGCCAAGAAAGCACAAAGGATAATTGATTAACTCCTGGATTCCACCTGTAGGGGTTGAGAAGGACTGTATTAGTCTGTTCTCACACTGCTATGAAGAAACACTTGAGACTGGGTAATTTATAAAGGAGAGGTTTAAGTGACTCATAGTTCTGCATTGCTGGGAAGGCCCCAGGAAACTTACAATCACGTGGAAGGCAAAGGAGAAGCAGGCCCCTTCTTCACAGGGTGGCAGGAAGGAGTGGATGCAAGCAGGGGAAGTGCCAGATGCTTATAAAACCATTAGATCTCCTGAGAACTCACTCATTATCAAGAGAGCAGCAAGGGGGAAACCACCCCCATGACCTGATTACCTCCACCTGGTCCCACCCTTGATATGCAGGGATTATGGAACTCACAATTCAAGATGAGATTTTGGGTGGAGACACAGCCAAACCATATTAAGGACTTCACAGGGGAAGCTAGACCTGGATAGATGAGAGGACCTTGTTCAGCAGGGAAGGCAAAGAGTTACAGGGGCCTCACCAATGGCAGGACAGACACTGTTCATGGCCCAGACAGTCTCTAACCTCAAACCAACAGCAATGGTTTGAGGTTAGAGACAGCTATATATACTCATATTTTTTTCTTTTTTTGAGACGGAGTCTCACTCTGTCACCCAGGTTGGAGTGCAATGGCACGATCTCAGCTCACTGCAACCTCCACCTCCCAGGATCAAGCAATTTTCCTGCCCCAGCCTCCTGAGGAGCTGGTACCCGCCACCACGCCTGGCTAAATTTTGCATTTTTAGTAGAGAAGGAGTTTCTCTATGTTGGCAAGGCTGGTCTCGAACTCCTGACTTCAGGTGATCTGCCCACCTCAGCCTCTCAAAGTGCTGGGATACAGGCATGAGTCACCACACCTGGCCATGAGTTTATAATTGCTTCTTAGCACAGAGGGAACAAGACAGTGCCTAGTATGCATGAGCAAAGATGCAGAGAGGAAGGGAGAGAGCCAGCGCAAGAGCAACAGAGAGAGAGAGAGGAGCTGGAGATGTACTTATTTTTTGTTGTTGTTTGTTTGTTTTTCACATGGGAATCTTCAGAATGAAGAGAATGTACTTATTTTAGGGATACCTCCAGGGCTAAATCTAGGCAGGCCCTGGTATCGGTTCCTCCCCTTCTTCTGCTTGTGGGTCACTAAGGAAGGGAATTCACACAGTGAATTTCTTCCCGTCCTGTGCTCTTTTTCGCCTGTAAAAAAAAGGAGAGGGAAACTAAGGTAGAGAAAAAGTCAAGGTCCAGGGGAATAAGGGGAAAAAAAGGCCTTGGCCTTGGCCTCTGTTATCTGTTTCCTGAGAGCACAGAATGTCTCATTCCCATGGGTGCTCATTCTGTCCCCTGGAGCCTTCATAAAGGCCATACAGTTTTTCAGGTCAGTGTCATAGATTCATACATCATGATCACAAGCTCCCACAGGGATAGCCATTCTTCCTGAAGGGCCTCTCACATGGCTCTGGGCCTAGAGCCACCTTCAAAGGCCCATCTGAGGGGCCTTGGAAGCCTTCTCTCACCAAAGCAACTCTGAGACTACTACTCGAAATGTCTTATTCTGCACAAAGACAAGTAGCCCTCAGAGGCTTTGAGCACCGAGGAAGAGCCTGGTTTCTCAGGCTTGGAACATGGGTGCACATCTTCTCAGCTGGCCTGGGTGTGTGTTTGTTGGAGGTGACACATCAGGCTTTCTTTCAGACCCAGGACATAGGCACACAGCTTCTCAAGTTTCTCAGGCCCTTATTGTGGATGTGGGGCCTTCGTGCAAGCCAGGGGTATGTCCATAGAGTGGGTAGTGTCCAAGATCTGTTTTTTAGACCCTGGACATCTGCACACAGCTGCTCTGCTGGCCTAGGGGCATGTCAGGTGCTTGGGGGTTGAGGACCCGTCCTCCTTGTGGGGGAATGCACAGTCGTTTGGCTGGCACAAGAGCAGGTTCATCCTGGGTAGGACTGATTGTTCTTCCAGCTGTAGGGCAGATAGCATGGGTTTATTTCACTGTTGCGCAGGACCAGCATCATAGCCAATCCTGGGACCAGCTGGGTGCCACATGGGCTTGGTGGAATGAAGATAGAGCCCCAGTTCTAGAGAGGCACAATGACTACAGCCCCAGAGCAGGGCACACTCCAGCAGTGGCTCTGTTCTCAGATGGCGCCATGCTGCAGTAGTGTGGCTCAGTGGGTAAGCGGGAGTGCACGCCTTATGTTCTTCACCTGGAGTGACACAGCTGAGTGAATTCTCAGCAGCTCTCCAAATTGAACTCAGGGCTTATGAAGATGTGGGATTCTCCCGTAGTAAGGACTGGAGGTGTTTGCAGTGGCAAGGGAAGCTAGTGGGGTTCTTCTATTTACCTTTTTCCCCTAAGAGGAAGTCCTCTTATTTCTGGACCAGTCTGATCCATTTGGGCGAGATGAGGCTGTGGAGGCCAAGTGCCTCCACCCTGTCCTCCTGGGCCTCCAACCACCTCACAGGCCACTCCCCTGCCTCACTCCATCACTCTCCTTTTGGCACTCCAGTCAAATCTTAGCCGTCTATTTATTGCCTTGGTCCTTCCTTGTGGGGAAGATGAAGGTCAGGCGTCTCTAGTCAGCCATATTGCTGATGTCACTCTTCTATTTGATCCAAGTTGTATGTGAAACAGGAGCCTTCAGAAATAAAACCTTCAAAACTTAGGGAAAACTGTTTTTATGCTTCAGTTTGATGAAGCATGAACAGCTGTGTATAAACGGGATTGCACAAAAGGCTATACTCTAATGGTAATATAGTAAGAGGGGGTGGGAAGCCCAGCAAAGCCAGTCTGTTCAGATTCTTCTTGGCCACTCTGTTGAGCCAGCATTCCTTCCTCCAGCATTCCATAGGGGTCTTATTGCCTACTATCAGATACGGCAGGTCAGAGAATTTTTTATGGTCAGCTCCTACACAGAAAGGTAGGAGAAAGGTTAGAGTAATATTTTAGGTTTATGGCTTGCTTTGGGAGACGGCAGTATTAGTTTCTATGACCCACCTTGGGGAGAAGAAATTCTGGTTTCTATGACTCACTTGAGGGGAGAATGAGGGGCAAGAGACAGGAGGATAGGAGAAGATCAGAGAGAACTTGCTTCTGAGCCTGCTTTCAGGGCCTTCCAATTTCCTTTGGTTCAAAGTGCTGAACTTGAGATATGGTTTTCTGAGCCCCAGCAGTCTCTTTGTGGCACGTCACCCCAATGTTCCCTTGCTCAGCTGTCACTTGAAGACAAATATAGCTGGGTGGTTAAAAACACTATGAGGCTGGGTGTGGAGGCTCACGCCTGTAATCTCAGCACTCTGGGAGGCCAAGGAGGGCAGATCATCTGAGGTTAGGAGTTCAAGACCAGCCCGACCAACATGGAGAAACCCCATCTCTACTAAAAATACAAAATTAGCCTGGCATGGTGGCACACACCTGTAATCTCAGCAGGTGGGGAGGCTGAGGCAGGAGAATCGCTTGAACCTGGGAGGCAGAGGTTGCAGTGAGCTGAGATTATCCTGCACTCCAGCCTGGGCAACAAGAGCAAAACTCTGTCTCAAAAAAAAAAAAAAAAAAAAAAAACCCACATGGTCCCTAATCACCCGAAGAGGAAATTGGAAATCTCAGGTCTGCTCACCTAAGGCCACACAAAGTGCTTCCCTCTTGTGAAGGCTGAAATTAGCAGGAATCTTCCCCTGTGGGGTTATAGGGTACATGAGTGGGGAGCGAGGTTGGCACAGGGAACAGAGTAGGTTTTGAGGCGGCATGTGTAGGTAGGGAAGGTGTGCTGACATCACTGATTCTCAAATGTCAACATGATCAGGAATCACATGGGAATCCTGTGAAAATGGAGAGTGTGATACAGAGAGTCTGGGGTGGGGTCTGAAATTCTGCTTTTCTGTGAAGCATGACAGCTGTGCAGAAATGTGATTGCACAAAAGGATATGCTCTAATGGTAAATGCTAAGAGGGGATGGGAAGCCCAGCTGGTGGCTCACACTTTGGGCGGCTGAGGTGGGTGGATCACCTGAGGTTGGGAGTTCAAGACCAGCCTGATCAACATGGAGAAACCCCGTTTCTACTAAAAATACAAAATTAGCTGCCAGTCCCCTACAGATGCTTTGAGAAGCCCAAGAAGGACATGGGATGGGAAATGGTGAGGATTCAAAGACAAAGTTTTCCTGCATTGGGAAATTTCCCTGGTCCACCTCTCCACCTGAGCTTGAGTTCCAGATTATGTTCTAAGTGGATTTTAATTTTTTATGCCCATGTAGACTTTGTTAAACTTTGTTCCCTTTCTCCAGAAAGCATTCTCTCAGGGCATGTTTTGTTACCTTCCTGGAAAGCGCAGGACATTGGTATGTGCTACCCTCTGCTGGTTATAGTCTGACATGCACACAATCTGCCGTGGTCCTGGACTTGATATTGGGCGGGGTTTCCCAATCACACCCGAAATTGCCAGGGCAGTTCTAGGCCAGGAAAGGGATTCGATTCACTCCTTCAATCTTATAAGTTTGTTCTGTAACAAACCTTTATTTTGTTTTTTGTTTTGAGATGGAGTTTTGCTCTGCTGCCCAGGCTGGAGGGCAGCAGCGTGACCTCAGCTCACTATAACCTCTGCCTCCTGAGTTCAAGCAGTTCTCGCTGCCTCAACCTCCCAAGTAGCTGTGATTACAGGCACCTGCTACCACGTCTGGCTGATTTTTTGCATCTTTAGTAGAGACAGGGTTTCACCATGTTGGCCAGGCTGGCCTCGAACTCCTGACCTCAGGTGATGCGCCTGCCTCAGCCTCCCAAAGTGCTGGGGTTACAGGCATGAGCCATCATGCCCGGCCTTGTAACAAACCTTTACATGCACACATTTTCTGAGCTTTACCACAGTGGCGAGAACTTGCTTCTACTACAAACGATGGGTCTATGGTGGGTCGATCTAATGCACAGATCTAACAAATCTTCAAATGATTTCTTAAGATCTGTTAGGGCGTTCAAAATCATTTAGTATTGGGTGTTTAAGAAATACTTTGAAGGTTTTTTCTCAAAAAAGAAAAGAAATAATATGTGTGCTGAAAAAGCATTTCACGTGATTCTAGTATATATATGTGTATATATATGTGTGTATATATATATTTTATCTGCTGAGAACCACTACAGTATCATCTTACATGTGAAGAAACTGAGGCTCAAACCGGCTGAGCAGTAAGTCACACTGATAGCAGAAAAGCTGGCACTAGGACCTAAGTCCTGGCGCAGCTGCCTCCACCCGGGATTCCCAGGTCATGCCCAATGCTGCCTCACTCTGTGAGATGGTGATGAATCTCCTTCAAGACCAGGATAAGTGGCTCCTTTGCCACACCCTCCTGCCCAGTAAGTCAGTTTGGAAAAGTATCTTCTTTGGTCAGAAGGACAAGAAAGAGGCAACAGCAGGGAAGACAACACAATTATTTTTAATATAAGTTCTGTGGGAATCGACCCAACAGTGGCTTTTTCCAGCCCGAGTTTGACAAGGATGATGCTAGGAGTGACCCCCGAGAAACCCTAGAACTGGGAATTTAAGCCCCAGGACTCTTCTTTTAGATATCACTTTGGAAGATAGGGATAAATGGGATAGTGGGTAGTGCCACCCCATCCCCTTTGTAAATAATGAAACAATATCATTCCAGTTTCCATCATAAAACAGAGACTCCAGCTGGGATCTTAATGCAGCAGGTTTCTTAGGTTTCTTTCCACAACCCAGTTAGTAGAGATTCATCAACAGACCACTAGGGGGAGTGTGGACTGATTACAGGGTAAAGCGCCAAGAAGAAAGCCAAAGACAAGGTGGCTACAAGCAGCCACGAGGAAAACAGGGTGGAGAGTGATACGTATTTAAATATATAGACGTATTTTATATTGAATTTTATGTATTTTATATTTAATATAACATTTCAATAAATATTTTATATTTTATATGTAAAATATATATTAAATATATACTTTTCATATTATCGTTTTCAATGTTTATTAGCATTTTTATTTAATGTATATTGAAATATATAAATCTATAAATCTATCTTTAAATATGTATAGATATATTTAAAGATATATATATCTTTTTTTGGGGGGGGCGGACAGAGTTTCGCTTTTGTTACCCAGGCTGGAGTGCAATGGCGCGATCTCGGCTCACCGCAACCTCCGCCTCCTGGGTTCAGGCAGTTCTCCTGCCTCAGCCTCCCGAGTAGCTGGGATTACAGGCACGCGCCACCATGCCCAGCTAATTTTTTGTATTTTTAGTAGAGACGGGGTTTCACCATGTTGACCAGGATGGTCTCGATCTCTTGACTTCGTGATCCACCCTCCTCGGACTCCCAAAGTGCTGGGATTACAGGCTTGAGCTACCGCGCCCAGCCGATATATGTATCTTTTAAATGTGTATATATATTTAAAGATATATATATCTTTATATCTTTAAAGATATATCTATAAAGATATAAAGATATATATATCTTTAAATATATATACATATTAAATATATCTATACACATTTAAAGACAGATTTGCGGGGAAAAATCTAAGCGGCCAATTCTGCCTGTCTGTTCTTTACGGCCTGCCCTCCTATGAAACAATTTTACCTTTCTTTAACACCTTCCCTTCAAGTTCAGCTGAGGATCTGTTTGCATATTTCAAGACGCATAGTGAAAACAGACAAGTACCACCTCATTGTCCTACTGTCAATTTCACCTCCTCCTTCTGTCCTCTGCTATTCTATACCCAAACGAAGTTTTCCTCCTGTTACAGAAGGAGGGGTGACTGTGGTCCTACCCAGGACTTTCTAAGGGCTGGGGGAGCAAAAATAGGTTCAGTGCATCCACTCTCAGCTGCTCACGGACTCTGAGCTGGTACCTGCTATACCCTGCTGGTCATATAGACATATTATTAACATATAATCAGCCCCAGTGCCAGACTTCTTTGGGGAGGTGGGTCTTGTCCATGCCAGGTTTAAGTTATTCATCTCATCTGGGAGTTATTTCTGATTTCAGTAGACAGTTCAGGTGATTTCCAGGCCTGCCAGAATATACCCTAACAGCACAATCCACCCTAGACTCATGGTCAGTCTTTTTATAAGAAAATAATTACTCTTAGTTTGACAGCAACTACTAGCCTTATAACACTGTATAATCAGACATCAAAATGTACATGTAGATTCCAAACATTTTCAGTATCCCATGGGGCATTGGGTTTAGATTTAAACAGACAGCGGAATTATCATTCTCATATTTTTGCAGTAACTTCACACATATTGCCTCCCTGATCTACAGCTATCTGCAATATATCTGCTGAGTGTTTAAGAACCATCACTGGCCAGGTGCAGTGGCTCACACCTGTAATCCCAGGACTTTGGGAGGCTGAGGTGGGTGGATCACCTCAGGTCAGGTGTTCAAGACCAGCCTGACCAACATGGTTAACCCTGTCTCTACTAAAAATACAAAAATTAGCCGGGCATGGTGGCAGGTGCCTGTAATCCCAGCTACTCAGGAGTCTGAGGCAGGAGAATCACTTGAACCCAGGAGGCAGAGGTTGCAGTGAGCGAAGATCATGCCATTGCACTCCAGCCTGTGTTATACAGTGAGACTCCGTCTCAAAAATAATCAAATAAATAAGAACTATCATCAACCTATCATTGATGAAATATAAATCTTTTAGGCCAGTTCTCCTCCATCCAGATAATGTCCCACAAGGCAGTGATCCCACACCTTTTTGGCATCGGGGACTGGTTTCATGAAAAACAACTTTCCGTGGACAGTGGGTGGGAAGCTGGCGGGGGTCGGAATGGTTTTGGGATGAAACTGTTCCACCTCAGATGATCAGGCATTAGAGTCTCATAAGGAGCGCGCAATCTACATCTCTTGCACTGGCAGTTCACAATAGGGTTCACGTTCTATGAGAATCTAATGCCTCCGCGGATGTGACAGGAAGCAGAGGTCAGGCAGTAATGCTCGTTCGCCTGCTGCTCACCTCCTGCTGTGTGGCCCAGTTCCTAACAGGCCACAGACTGCTACTGGTCCACCTCTGTTGTGAGGGCTTTAATTCAATCTCCCCCAAACTTGATCAGCAATATTGTCATGAGTTTTTATTAGTGTTTATAAATTTTATGTATGCTTCCTATAATATAGTAAGCAGTACTCTGGACACACGGTTATAATATAAATCTGATATTACTGTAGTTATGACCATTTCGTCCTTCTCAACAAAAATCTACCTTTGCATATATCTATTAGTTTTCTATTGCTGCTGTAATTAATCACCACAAATTTAGTGGCTGAAAGCATTTCAAATTTGTTATCTTACGGTTCTGTAGGTCAGAAGTCTAACAGGACTCTCCAGGGCTAAAATCAAGGTGTTGGCAGAGCTGCGTTCTTTTCTGGAGGCTCCAGGGGAATTCTGTTTCCTTGCCTTTTCTAGCCGCTAGAGGTCACTCGCCTGTGTTTCTTGGCTCAGGGCCTCCTTCCTCCACCTTCAAAGCCAGCAATGTCAGCCTGAGTCCTCATGCTACCATCTCTCTGAATCTCCTGTACCTCTCTCTTCCACTTTATAAGGACCCACGTGATTACACTGGCCCACCTGAATAATCCAGGATAATCTCTTCATCTCAAAGTCAGCAGATTGGTAGGCTTAATTCCACCTGCAATGTTAATTCTCCTTTTCCATGTAACCTAATGTATTAACAGGTGCCAGGGATTAGGGCATGACCACCTTTGTGGGGGGTATCATTTTGCCTACCACACCCCGTGTTATTTCTCATAAGAGTATAAACTCGAGGCTATATCTGTGTTACGTTTGGAGTACACAGGATTCAAACATGTTTGGAGTTCACAGCCAAACTCCTTTCTTCTGGGTATATGGTCTTAACAAACATTGCTTCCCAAGGAAAGAGGCTCTACGACAGGGCCCGTCTATTCCCCATGGGAAACACTCTAATCCTTTTCAAAATGTGTCCAATAACCATGAGTCACTCTACAAAAAGAATGGTTTGTGCTGCGTCATGGTTGAAGGGCATGTTGGTAGGTTGCATTCTCTAATTAAACATTGACATTTACTGGGTGGCTTATAAGTCTTCCCTAAGTATGTAACTTGAACTTCCTCTGTGAGACGCCCCGTGTCAGGGATACCTCAGACTCCATTTGAATTAAGATATCTAATAACCCAGCTGTGTTGGCAAGCAGGCTCATTCCTATTTCCAGGTTTGGGCATGTCATTTTAGGAGCTGTTGTCATTGTCAGTGCTGTACTGTCATGCCAGGCAACTTGCCATCTTTGTGCTTCATCCTGAAATAGGATGATTTGAGTTTATTTATGTTAGAATGTCTTCTTCTTCAACAAGTCTTTCCTCATTAAAAATGAATTCTGCCTGGTCAATGATTTCTAGCCCAGTTCCAAATCCTCCTAAAGCTCTCTTACTTTGGGTGGGCTGATGCTGTTTGAGCCACAAGACACATTGTTGCCATTGAGTCCTCATTGCTTTTAGTGCGATTTGGAAATAAAGTGGAGATCCAGAAATGTTGAGTTCTTCAGGGTAATGACGTATGAGTGGTAGTGACTCCTAGGTAAATTTTGGTTTGTGTATATTGCAGTGCTTCGCAGAACCATAAATGTCTAAGGGCTGGCTTTTCATTCTTGGGAATGCAGAATCACCAAACTATATGTCATTATTTTTCTTTGTCAGTGATCCAAGTATTTTAATTGTGCCTTCACCTCTTCATGGATTTTTTTTAACCCACAAACAGCTTTTTTTAAAACATAATTTTATAACAGATGGGGCATTCAATGGATAATTTATATCCCAATACCTTTCTTAAACCTTCACTAATCACAATTAATGGTCATGCAGTGTTCATACAAAAGATTATCCGCTGGGCGCCATGGCTCACGCCTGTAATCCCACCACTTTGGGAGCCCAAGGTAGGTGAATCACAAGGCCAGGAGTTTGAGACCAACATAGCCGATATGGTGAAACCCTGTCTCTACTAAAAATACAAAAATTAGCTGGGCATGGTGGTGCACACCTATAATCCCAGCTATTTGGGAGGCTGAGGCAGGAGAATCACTTGAACCTGGGAGGCAGAGGTTGTAGTGAGCTGAGATCATGCCACTGCCCTCCAGATGGGGCAACAGAGTGAGACTCTGTCTCAAAAAAAAGAAATTATTGATCAGTGTTCTCTGGATTTGACAGGGGAATATTCTGCTGCTTTCTAACATAAGTCCTTAGTTGGTTCATTAATTTGACCTTGATGCAGCTCACGTCTTAGTTTTTTAAAAGAGGAGGAATTTTCAGCAGACAGAGTTCTCCCTCTCAAGGGACATCTGGATCAAAACTATAAGAGAATATTATTCTCTTGCTCTAGCCTCTGCAAGGCAGCCCATTGCAGGTAGATATCACACTCATTTGTTGACTTTTTTCTCTGAATGACAATCTTACCTTTCTTTCATTTATCATTAATTTTTATCTAAACCTTTTCCTACAAATGAAGTCCTCTCTTCAGCCACTGGACAATTCCTATTGTTGGTGGCAGTATGGGATATGCCAGGGCTTCCCTCTACATTCAGTTTTCATCATACAGTGTCAGGCTAAATAAGTACAGAGACAGAGGATCATCCTGTCCACTAGGCAACAAAACCATTGCAATAGCCTCACTGCAGTGAGGTGTAGAGGAAGAATAATCCTTTCTGGTAATTGACACAAGAATAATTGTGTCAATCCCTATGGAATTCTTGCAAGTAGGTTCTGTTTTATAGGTATAGTATCTTGTTTTGGAATATTACCAGCACGTGGGACCCTTTGTTGTATGAACAGCTCTGGTTCAGGGACTAGCAGGTTTGCCATTCAACAAGGAAATTGTGGTGAAGAAGGGAAGACTTGGCTTCAAGTTTCTGTATTGTCTCCTATTTCCTAATCCACTACAAAAGTGTAGCAATTTATCTAATGGAAACTCACCTTTAAATATTCTCATGTCAACTTGCAAAACATATTGCTGAAGATTGTAGGCCAGCTTTTCAATCCTTTTTAAAGCAGATGCTTTAGTTGTTCATTCTAATTTTCTACAAACCTATTAACTTGATAGTGATAAGAAATACAATAAATCCATTGAATGTGATGCTTCTTGGGCCCTCGTTATACTGTGTGGGTAATGAAATGTTTGCTTTAATTTGATGAAATATAACTAGGTGGGCCAAACTGATATAGAGTGCTTTTTTGTTGTTAGTGTTCTTTTTTTTAATCGGTCCTAAGGGAAAAGAGGCTACTTGCTAGTGAATAAAATGTATCCCTCCTGTGGTTTGCCTGAGAGCACATTCCCGTATGTATCATTTCCATTTTATGACGGAAATTCTTTGAGCCTTGCACTCCTATCAAAGTGCTTTTCTTTTCTCTCTCTCTCTCTCTCTCTCTCTCTCTCTCTCTCTCTCTCTGTGTGTGTGTGTATGTGTGTGTTTTCTTTTTCCTTGAGTCAGAGTCTCACACTGTCACCCGGGCTGGGGTGCAATGGCACAATCCCAGATCACTGCAACATCCACCTCCCGAGTTCAAGAAATTCTCCTGCCTCCGCCTCCCAAGTAGCTGGGATTACAGGCGCCTGCCACCACGCCCGGCTAATTTTTTTGAATATTTATCAGAGACAGGATTTCACTGTGTTGGCCAGACTAGTCTTGAACTCCTGACCTCGTGATCCACCCACCTTGGCCTCCCAAAGTGCTGGGATTACAGGCGTGAGCCACTGCGCCTGGCTGGAGTGCTTTTCTGACATCACCTATGGCATGATGGGTATTTCCAGCCTTTATTTTCTTCAGTTATTTGGGTTATCTCAATGCCCAATAGCAAACAAGTAACTGTTTTCCAGAAGGAGGACAGCAGAGAGCGGCATCTGGTAATGCTCTAGTCCCCAAATCCAGAGTTGGTAAGTAGCAGTCATGGAGTTCTGCTGGAGAGTTCACACAGCTTGAATATGGGGAGCCAACAGCCATATCATTTTAGCTTGATTACTGTGTGTTCTCAGTGGAACTACTGCTTCGTGCAGTCATAAGAAGCCTTGTCGTTGGGTTCCCAATTAAATACATCCTTTTCTCAGTGATTTTTATGTACTGGGACCAGCAATATTCATAACTCAGGGATATGATTTCTCCAAAAGCCAAATAGACCCACTGGGTGTTGAGCCTCTTAGTTAGTCTGAGGGTTAGGAATAATTGGTTTATGGTGGTCTGTGGTATGTTTTGGGTCACTGCAGCACGTTTTCTCCCCAAAACTTCCATAGTCTGTGTGTGACCCCTAGATTTTAGCAATCATCTCCAGTTAGAGATATGCTTTTTTTCTTTTTGGAGATGGGAGTTTCGCTGTTGTTACCCAGACTGCAGTGCAATGGCACGATCTCGGCTCACCGCAACCTCCGCCTTCTGGGTTCAAGCAATTCTCCTGCCTCAGCCTCCTGAGTAGCTGGGACTACAGGTGTGCACCACCATGCCCAGCTAATTTTTGTATTTTTAGTAGAGACGGGGTTTCACCTTGTTGACCAGGATGGTCTCGATCTCGTGACCTCGTGATCCACCTGCCTCGGCCTCCCAAAGTGCTGGGATTATAGGTGTGAGCCACCGCGCCCGGCCAGAGATATGCTTTATAAACTTAATTACTTTGTTCTTAGCTTGATCTTCAGTCTCAGAAATTATCACATCATCAATATAATCTATTAGTACATTGTCCAGTTGTATCAGATTTGGAGCCCACCTTAACAGTTAGTGAAAATGCATGGGAGAGGCTGGGCATGGTGGCTCATGACTGTAATCCCAGTACTTTGGGAGGCTGAGGTGGGTGGACTGCCTGCAGTCAAGAGTTCAAGACCAGCCTGACCAATATGATGAAACCCCATTTCTACTAAAAATTCCAAAAATTAGCCTGGCATGGTGGTGTGCACCTGTAGTCCCAGCAACTAGGGAGGATGAGACAGGAGAATCTCTTGAACCTGGGAGGCAGAGGTTGCAGTGAGCTGAGACTGTGACACTGCACTCCAACTTGGGCAACAGAGTGAGAATCTGTCTCAAAAAAAAAAAAAAAAAAGCGGGGTAGAGTTGAAATACAATAAATGCATGAAGGTGATCATTCTACATCTGAGAAAATTGTTGGCTCACCTTGGTGACTGATACGTAGAGAGATGAATTAGCCAGATTAATTACAGATCAGTTACCAGTTGCCTTTATCTTGTTGTATCCATAGAAGAGTCTAGACCATGTCAGATACTGGCAAGGCTGTTGGGGACACTGTTTTGCTTTGCCTCTATTCTACTGTGAAGTGAACTTTCATGCCATGAACTGTCGGCCTTCCTTACTGACCACACCAGGCTATTATACATTGTGTTTTTGTATGCTAACACATGTGCATCTAGTATTTCCATAGTTAGGTCTGTCATTTATTATTGATTGTTAATAGTTTCTTTTTTTCTTTTTTGAGATGAAGTTTTGCTCTCGTTACCCAGGCTGGAGTGCGATGGCGCGACCTCAGCTCACCGCAACCTCTGCCTCCTGGGTTCAGTCAATTCTCCTGCCTCAGCCTCCTGAGTAGCTGGGATTACAGGCACGTGCCACCATGCCCAACTAATTTTTTATGTTTTTAGTAGAGACGGGGTTTCACCATGTTGACCAGAATGGTCTCGATCTCTTGACCTCGTGATCCACCCGCCTCAGCCTCCCAAAGTGCTGAGATTACAGGCTTGAGCCACCGTGCCCAGCCAATACTTTCATATTTACTATTTGAGTTGGCTTAGGCAACTCTCAAGGCTCCCAGTTTCCATGTCCAGTTAATACTGAACAAAAACAAATCTACGAGTTATTTTTTTAATCTTACACAATAAGGGGAGGAATTTCCTTTCAGAGATTACATCCATACCAGTTATATTTTTAGATAACAAAAATACCACCATTCTATGCATTTTCATCATATATTCCAATATTAATCGGAGTTTAATTTGCATTCTTTCCACAGTCACATCCCACATCTCCCTAAATGAATTCTATCACCCCAAACAGCTTATTATCAGGGTTAGACAGTAATATACAGTGTGCCCTTGCATCCAGTAGAAGTAAAAGAAGTTGAACAATGAGTACACATGGACACAGGAAGGCCTGTCAAGAGGGGTGGGAGGGCTAGGGGAGAGATAGCATTAGGAGAAATACCCAATGTAGATGATGGATTGATGGGTGAAGCGAACCACCATGGCACGTGTATACTTATGTAACAAATCTGCACATGTATCCCAAAACTTAAAGTAAGAAGAAGAAGGAGAAGAAGGAGAAGGAGGAGAGGAAGAAGAAGGAGGAGAGGAAGAAGAAGGAGGAGAGGAAAAGAAGAATTTCTTCTCCACCCCAGGCCACTTTCACATTTGTAAAAGGCCTTGGGTTCCATAGTTAGATGGGGTTCAAATGCTAAGCAAGGGTCACTGGATCCAAACTGGCAATGCTTACAAATCTATAGTTGGCTACAGGAAAAGAAAACAATAGAGAAACAGCATAGAAGTGAAACTATTCATAATAGTTGAAGGTTGTCTCCAGTAAAGAGTCTGGAGGAGCTGGTCTGGGCTCCAGGTTTTCTTCCTTTCTCCAAGGGTTATACCAGGACATTCTTGAATCAGAACCACTAATATATGTACAGAATCCATTGAAACTAAAGGGTCAAAAATAGAATCTAATCTTTCTGGCTATATCAGAATTTTCTTGCTGCATAACCAGCAAGAAAGACAGAGCCCTGTTAAGAGTTTGTACTGAGGTGCACACCAGCAATTTCATCGTTATCAACAACAAAACCGATAAAACTGCCACACAACTCCTCCGACCCAAAGTCACAAAGACACACTGTTAATCATTATGGTTCACATCTTATGCCAGGGAGATGCCTTTATTATTTCAATCAAATGTATCAGGCCAATTCAGGCCTGCTGAAGTTAACTCTCACAGCACACATGGATATAAAGTTACAATTTTCCCAACCACCCTGAATGAACTCCTGTATAAATTAATTTTTTTTTAAAAAATCTCCATTTATGTTACGTAGAGATGCAATTCCATTGGAATTTTATAGTAGATGTTTAATGGCTTATCAAAAATTTAAATATTTATGCTTAAAAATTATTTTTGCATTTTGTATAAATACTAATTTTAATGATAACCTGATTCAGAAGATTCTAGAACCTTATGTTCGCAGGAAATAAAGCGTAAACATTTTAATGACTGTAGGTCATTGTAAGATAAATTTTCTGAAGCCGGGCATGGTGGGTCAAGCCTGTAATCCCAGCACTTTGGGAGGCCGAAGCAGGTGGATCATGAGGTCAAGAGATAGAGACCATCTTGGTCAACATGGTGAAACCCCGTCTCTACTAAAAATACAAAAAATTAGCTGGGCATGTTGGCGCGTGCCCGTAATCCCAGCTACTCAGGAGGCTGAGGCAGGAGAATTGTCTGAACCCAGGAGGCAGAGGTTGCGGTGAGCCGAGACCGCGCCATTGCACTCCAGCCTGGGTAACAAGAGTGAAACTCCGTCTCAAAAAAAAAAAAAAAAAGATAAATTTTCTGATGCTTTTATGTATATAAATATTATTATGGTCTCCCATTTAAATGGCAGTTTGGTTGGATAGAAAATTCTGAGTTTAAAGTTCTTTTTCTTCAATACTTAAGAAAAATATTCCTCCATTGTCTTTTTGCATAGTATTCTGACAGGGGTAAACAGCAGACTGCTCTGAAAATAACCTGATTTGCATATCTGAATTTGAAACTGTGCATATTTGGCTTTGGAACATAATTCTAAAACAAAACATTTAAAAAGGACCCCCTGGAACTTAAAACCAAAATAGAACTGTGAAAAAAAATATCTTGGGCCCCCCGAAATCACTAAGCTAAAGGGAAATGTCAAGCTGGGACCTGCTGGGGCAAACCTGCCTCCCATTCTATTCAGTCACCCCTCTGGGCTGGGCACAGTGGCCCACGCCTGTAATCCCAGCACTTTGAGAGTGGCTCATGCCTGTAATCCCAGCACTTTTGGTGAGTGGATCACTTGAGGTCAGGAGTTCGAGACCAGCCTGGCCAACATGGGGAAACCCCGTCTCTACTAAATACAAAAACTTAACCAGGCATGATGGCATATGCCTGTAATCCCAGCTGTTTGGGAGGCTGAGGTAGGAGAATTTCTTGAACCCATGAGGCAGAGATTGCAGTGAGTTGAGATTGCACCATTGCACTCCAGCCTGGGCAACAAGAGTGAAATTCCATCTCAAACAAACAAACAAATAAACAAAGTTACCCCTCTGTTCACTGAGAGAAATGCATATCTGATTGGTTCTTTTGGAGAGGCTAATCAGAAACTCAAAACAATGCAACCATTTGTCTCTTATCTACCTATGATCTGGAAGCCTCCTCCCCACTTCAGTTGTCCCACCTTTCTAGATGGAACCAATGTTCATCTTACATACGTTAATTGATGTCTCTGTCTCCCTAAAATGTATAAAACAAAACTGTGCTCTGACTGACTTAGCCACATGTCATCATGACCTCGTGAGGCTGTGTCGCGATGCATGTCCTTGGCAAAATAAACTTTCCAAATTAATTGAGACTTGTCTCAAATTTTAGGGATCACAGAATAAATAAGCCTAATGGCTTTTAAACTGTTTTCAATACTTGAAAATTTTCTCTAATGATAGTGTGTAGGTTGTGTTGTATTTTTCATACTATTGCATGTACATTGTGAAATCAAGCAAATTAGCAATTAGGTTTGTGTCTTTGGGGAGTGAGATACTCGGTGTGAGAGAATGAAGAGACAGATAAGACAGGTGAGATTAAGCCTTGCAGTTCTTAACTTCAATCAGAAATGTCCATTTGAACTCATGGTATGTTTTCTAATAGGTATTTCCTACTTCTTTCCACTGAAAAGGGCTGGAAGCAAGATTTAATTCAATTGTAAAGAATGATTCTAGTTCCCAAACTGGTTTCTAAATATCAATTTCCACTAAAAGGAACCAGGGCTCCTTGGATAAATCTAGGTCAGGAGGAAGAAAGCAATAAAATTACCAAAGACTATAAAGACTACGTGAAAAGAATGAAAAGCCAATTGGAAGTGCTGTCAGTGGCAAAGACGATAATTTGGGCATCAATAAAAATATAAATAGATTATAACATTAAATATATTTAAATTCATGAATGCAAAGAACACTAAATGACAACTAATTGGTCACCTTGGAGGGTGCTTGGAAACCTCATTTTAAAAACTAAAATAAAACAATGAATCAATCATTATTCAGTGTTCCTATACAAACTATACCTCAGGGTAGCCAAATAATTGATTAGGAGAAATTTTACCTTAAAGAAGTATGCCAGCTAATACATGAAAAAAGAATGGTAGGCCGGGTGTGGTGGCTCAAGCCTATAATCCCAGCACTTTGAAAGGCCGAGGCGGGTGGATCACAAGGTCGAGATCAAGACCATCCTGGTCAACATGGTGAAACCCCGTCTCTACTAAAAATACAAAAAATTAGCTGGGCATAATGGCACGTGCCGGTAGTCCCAGCTACTTGGGAAGCTGAGGCAGGAGAATCGCTTGAATCCTGGAGGCGGAGGTTGCGGTGAGCCGAGATGGTGCCATTGCACTCCAGCCTGGGTAACGAGCGAAACTCCGTCTCAAAAACAAAAAAACAAAAAAACAAAAAGAAAGAATGGTGGAATTAGTATGTCACTGTTTTGTAATGTAATGAAATAATACATTTAAGTAATGATCATCAATGACTACTATAAATAATACAATAAAATAAATACAAATAAAGAGGCAGTCAGTCATTCCACCGGAATAGAATACAACATATAGGAAGTAGCCAAAAACAAAACAAAACAAAATGGATCTGAATCTTATCAAGTCTCTAGGTCTTATTAAGTGTTGCCAAGATGCCTGCGGGATTGAGTGACATGGTAAATACTTTCTGGGAATGCAATAATCAGTAGACTCCAGGTGGTGGGAAACTATAAACAGAAAGTAATTTTTTTTTTTTTTTTTGAGACAGTGTCTTACTCTGTCTTCCAGGCTCCAAGGCTAAAGCAATCACCTCGCCTCTGCCTCCTGAGTAGCTGAGATTATGGGCACGTGCCACCATGCCCAGCTAATTGTTTACTGTGTTTTTCATAGAGGCAGGGTCTCACTATGTTGCTCCTGGCCTCAAGTGGTCCTCCTGCCTCAGCCTACCAAAGTGCTGGGATTACAGGTGAGCCACCACACCCAGCTATGATGTGGTTTTTAAAACAAATAGAGCACAAGGAGAGAAGGTGAGGACCTGTAGTTTTGCAAATTTTCAAAATATTTTATAATAAAAAGATTTTTGAAAAATGAAAGAACAAAACTTTGGTGCTCTCAAATAAAGACAAAAAAAGTTAACATGCAGGGTGGATCAGATTTTGTGATCTTGAAGTTGTACGATTGGGGTTTTCCTTTATATATATATATATATATATATTGAGACAGAGTCTCGCTCTGTCACCAGGCTGGAGTGCAGTGGTGTGGTCTCAGCTCACTGCAACCTCTGCCTCCTGAGATCAAGTGATTCTCCTGCCTCAACCTCCCAGGGACTACAGGTGTGTGCCACCATGCCCGGCTAATTTTTTGTATTTTAGTGGAGACGGGGTTTTACTCTGTTAGCCAGGATGGCCTCGATCTCCTGACCTCATGATCTGCCCACCTCAGCCTCCCAAAGTGCTGGGATTACAGGTATGAGCCACCGTGCCTGACCAGGGGTTTTCCTTTAAATAAAAAGAATAAAAAATTAAGAATTCAGTATTAGGTATAAAGCCTAAGATGGTGCTCATGCACGTGAGGGTGACTGAAGGTCAAGTTTTGTATGGTAAATCCACCTCCGTGATCCCCCTTTGCAGCTCCTGACCCTCGGGTTCCTGCATACCACTCTAGCTGTACCTCCGCTGGGCACCCTGTAAGTCTACTCTCTGAGCGTCCTCACGCTGGTTTTCTCCAGTTCTTTCAGTGTGTCTTAGTCTCTTCCCCCTCTTGGCTCACACTGTTCTCCTGCCCAGAAACTTCCCTTCACTCCCACGATTTTTGGAATTGTTCTTTTCCTCCCTATTTCAGATATATTAATTGCTGCTGCCTCTGTTTCTTAAAGAAATACATGTGAGAATGAAAAATGGCACTACTCCTTGTTCATTTTTTTTCTACAAAATAATTTTCTCTCTAGAGAGAAAGGTCAGGTTACCCATAAAGGGAAGCCTATCAGACTTACAGCAGATCTCTCAGCAGAAACCCTACAGCTAGAAGAGAGTGGGGGTTAATATTCAATATCCTCAAAGAAAAGAATTTTCAACCCAGAATCTCATATCCAGCCAAACTAAGCTTTATAAATGAAGGAAAAATAAAATTTTTCACGAACAAGCAAGCACTCAGAGATTTCATCACCACCAGGCCTGCTTTACAAGAGCTTCTGAAAGAAACACTACACACAGAAAGGAACAACCAGTATCAGTCATCCCAAAAACTTACCAAAAGATAAAGAGTATCCCCAAAATGAAATATTTATATCAACTAATGGGCAAAATAGCCAGCCAGCATTAAATGACAATATTAAACTCACAAATATAAATATTAATCCTGAATTTAAATGGATTAAACGCCCCACTCAAAGACACAGACAGGCAAACTGAATAAAAAGTCAAAACACATCGGCACTCTGTATCCAGATCCATCTCATAAGCAAGAACACACAAAGACTCAAAACAAAAGGTTGGAGGAAGACTCACCAATCAAATGGAGAGGAAAGAAAAACAAAACAAACAAACAAAAAACCAGGAGTTGTAACTTTCCTCTCTGACAAAATAGACTACAATAGTAACCAAGACTAAAAGAAACAAAGAAGGACATTACATAATGATAAAAAGATCAATGCAACAATAGGAGTCAATGATCATAAATATTTGTGTACCCAATATAGGGGCACCCAGATATATAAGACAAGTTTTCAATGACTTATAAAGAGACTTGGACTCCCACACTAATAGCGAGAGACTGTGACACCACATTGTTAATATTCAACGGATCAATGAGATAGAAAATTAACAGAGACATTTATGATTTGAACTCAGACCTGGAACAGGTAAACTCAGTGAATATTTATAGAATTCTTCACCCCAGGTCCACAGAACATACATTTTTCTCAGTATCACATTACACCTATTTTGAAAGTGACCACATAATTGGAAGTAAATCACTCTTCAGCATTTGCATAGCATTTCACAGACTTAAATGAAATATTGGTTGGCTGTTTGTTTGTTATTTTCTTCCCTTATTCCTTCCTGTCTCTGCTGTTAAGCACAATCATCAGCATAAAAGAGGTTTTTAATACCTATTTTTAGATTGCATTCCAGCCTGGGCAATAGAGTAAGACTCCTGTTCTCTCTCTCCCTTTTCTCTTTCTCTTTCTTTATTTAAAAAAAAAAGAAAAAGAAAAAATAAAAATAAATAAATAATTTTCTCTCAATTTTTGTATGTATTCATTTTTAACAAAGTAAAACTTCTTATGCACATATAATCATCAGATTTAAAAAATGAGAGTTTCTTAAAGGTATAAAACCAGGAATAGATTGATAAATTAATGAAGCTAGAAAGTAGCTAATCAAAGCTTTTATTAAAAACCTTCTGGGGTTGATTAAGAATAGCCAAAATTCTTTGTAACAAATTCCCTCAGGAGGTGGAATCAATTTTCCTACTCCTTGGCCCTGTTCTGGCCTTGAGACTTGCTTTGATCAATAGAAGGTGGCAAAAGTAACATTGTACACATTCCAAGGGTAGACCTCCTACAATGCTGCTAGTATGAACAAGTCTAAATTAGCCTCATGGAAAACGAAAAACATGTGAAGAGGGGTCCCTGTCTTCCCTGACATCCCAGCCCACCCAAATGAAGCCCAAAGAGGTGAGGAAGCCCGGCTGAAGCCACGTGTGTTCTGAGACCAGCTCATTAGCTGCTTCCAGCCCAAATTGCCAACCCACAGAATCATGAGCAAATAAATTGTTGCTGTTATAACCAGCTGGTTTGTTACACAAAAACAGCTAATAAGATATACCTTCTTAACCCCAACTATCTCAAAGAGATCTCCCTCCTCACCAATTCACAGTTAGGTGGTTCTAGAAGGAATATTATGATTAATACACATTTCTTTATTCTGTGTGCCATGTGAAAATGATCAGAATCAAAATGGAGTCACTAATGTTAAAAACAAACAAAATACTCTGACAAGCCAGGTGAAGCGGCTTAGGGCTGTAATTCCAGCACTTTGGGAGGCTGAGGTGGGCGTAGCACAAGGTCAAGAGTTCAAGACCATCCTGGCCAACATGCTGAAACCCCATCTCTACTAAAAATACAAAAATTAGCTGGGCGTGGTGGTATGCACCTGTAGTCCCAGCTACTCAGGAGACTGAGGCAGGAGAGTCTCTTGAACCTGGGGGGGTAGAGGTTGCAGTGAGCCAAGATCATGCCACTGCACTCCAGCCTGGCAACAGAGTGAGACTCTGAAAAAAAGGTTCTAGGCCAGGTGCAGTGGCTCACGCGTGTAATCCCAGCACTTTGGGAGGCCGAAGTGGGTGGATCACAAGGTCAGGAGTTCAAGACCAGCCTGGCCAAGATGGTGAAATCCCATCTCTACTAAAAACACAAAAATTAGTGGGTGTGGTAATGCATGCCTGTAATTCTAGCTACTTGGGAGGGCGAGGCAGGAGAATCACTTGAATCTGGGAAGTGGAGGTTGTGGTGAGCCAAGATCATGCCACTGCACTCCAGCCTGGGCAACAAGAGCAAAACTCAGTCTCAAAAAAAAGAAAATGAAAAAAAGAGGTCCTTTTTTTCTTTTTTTTTTTTAAGACTGGGTTTCACCATGTTGGTCAGGCTGGTCTTGAACTCCCGACCTCAGGTGATCTGCCCCCCTCGGCCTCCCAGAGTGCTGGGATTACAGGCGTGAGCCACCGCGCCCGGCCAGAAATAAAGAAGGTTCTAGGCCGGGCGCAGTGGCTCACACCTGTAATCCCAGCACTTTGGGAGGCCAAGGCAGGTGGATCACGAGGTCAAGAGATCGAGACCATCCTGGTCAACATGGTGAAACCCCCATCTCTACTAAAAATACAAAAATTGGCTGGGCATGGTGGTACACGCCTGTAGTCCCAGCTACTCCGGAGGCTGAGGCAGGAGAATTGCTTGAACCCAGGAGGTGGAGGTTGCAGTGAGCCGAGATCACACCATTGCACTCCAGCCTGGGTAACAAGAGCGAAACTCCGTCTCAAAAAAAAAAAGAAGTTTCTAATGGTTGTACACCTGGAAACCAAAACTACCACAAAAGACTGCAAAAACCACAACTTTGAACAAAGGCCACTGCAACTGAACACAAAACATACTCTGCAACGACTTCTGAACAACTGCCTGTCCAGTCTCAGACTAACGTCACTTTCATGATAGGTCTTTGTAGCCAAGTCTAATTATTTCAAAACAATTAGATAATCTTCATTTTCTTCCTTGAAAAAATGTTGTCTTTCTTTTTTTTTTTTTTGAGACGGAGTTTCGCTCTTGTTACCCAGGCTGGAGTGCAATGGCGCGATCTCGGCTCACCGCAACCTCTGCCTCCTGGGTTCAGGCAATTCTCCTGCCTCAGCCTCCTGAGTAGCTGGGATTACAGGCACGCGCCACCATGCCCAGCTAATTTTTTGTATCTTTAGTAGAGACGGGGTTTCACCACGTTGACCAGGATGGTCTCGATATCTTGACCTTGTGATCCACCCGCCTCGGCCTCCCAAAGTGCTGGGATTACAGGCTTGAGCCACCGCGCCGAAAAAATGTTGTCTTTCTTTATTTCCCCAAATATACCCATAGTTTACTGTGGCACACATATTCCCATTGTAGTGCTCTATTCCCAGAGAAACAGTTTTCTTTGAGGGAACCCTCTCTCTGTTATTTAGGCTGACAGTCACAAAGGATTTGCTATTTGAACAATACTGGCATTGCATGTCACCCAGTATACACTGGGAAAATAAAGTGCCCTCATGTGCAGATCCATGAGACTTTGTGGCCACCAGATTATGAGCCATGCATATATGTATTTATTTGTTTTTGAGGCAGAGTCTCACTCTGTCGCTCAGGCTGGAGTGCAGTGGCACAATCTTGGCTCACTGCAATCTCCACCTCCCAGGTTCAAGTGATTATCATGCCTTAGCCTCCCAAGCAGTTAGGACTACAGGTACGTGTTACCACACACGGCTAATTTTCGGATATTTTTGCAGAGACAGGGTTTCACCATGTTGGCCAGGCTGGTCTCAAACTCCTGAGCTCAAGTGATCTGCCTGCCCCGGCTTCCCAAAGTGCTGGGATTACAGACATGAGCCACCATGCCTGGCCCATGCATGTACTACTAATGTTGAAGTAATTTGACAAACATCAGTGAAGTGTAAGATTTTTCACTCATACGTGCAATTGACTTCTATGAGCTGTCATAAGCCACAGCCTAGAGATTAAAGTCTGTTTCAAGATTCAACCAAAGCCAACTCATAAACAAGAACACGTAAAAGACAGAAAAACCCAGGCTGAAATTGATGCTGTGACATGACACAGGCCTGTCATAGCCTGTCACAGCATGGCACAGGCCTGTGTTATGTTCCCTAGATTTCTGACTACCAACTAGTTACGGCTGATTCTAATCAGGTCAGGATTTGACCCTCTGCACTGAAACTGGAATTGCAGCTTTTAAAATGGAAACACTGCTTCTCATCTCTCCTCCCTAGACTCCATTTCACAGAGGAAACCATCACAGGCAAGGAAAGCTCTTGTTTTTTCTTCCTTCTTGGCTTTGCTTTCCCTTCCTTCTTTCCTTCCTTCCTTCCTCCCTCCCTCCGTCTCTCCTTCCTTCCTTGTTTCCTTCCTTTTTTTTTTGACAGGGTCTCTCTGTCACCTAGGCTGGAGTGTGGTGGCATGATCTTGGCTCACTGCAACCTCCGCCTCCCAGGTTCAATGATTCTCCTGTCTCAGCCTCGCAAGTAGCTGGGATCACAGACTTGTGCCATTACACCAGGCTATTTTTAGGAAAGACAGGGTTTCACTCTGTCGGCCAGGCTTCTTTCTTATTTTTTTTTCCTTTTCTTTCCCATCCCTCCCTCCCTTCCTCCTTCCTCCCTCCTTCCCTCCCCTCCTTCCTTCCTCTCCTCTTTTTCTGTCTTTTTCTTTCTCTTTTCTTTCTTTCTTACTTTTCCCTCATTCCTTCCTTCCCTCCCCCCACTCTTCTTTCCTTCCTGTCTCTCTCCCTCCCTGCTTTTCAACTTTTGCCTGTGTTGAATTTGTTGAGTCATCATAAACAAACAAAAACTCCGATAATACTACTGTTATCTAAGGTAGAACTTTGCAAAAGGTTGCCACGTTTCATAATTCATTCACAGTGATCCTCAATCTCACAAAAGCCAAAAATGGATTTCCTGTTTGGATAGGGCGGGGAAGCTACTGTGGTCAGGCTCCAACTCCTCCCACTGCAGCTAGCACCAGCCTTCTTAAGCAGGACGGGGTTCACGCCTGTAATCCCAGCACTTTGGAAGGCCAAGGTGGTGGGTCACCTAAGGTCAGGAATTTGAGACCAGCCTGGCTAACACGGTGAAACCCCGAATCTACTAAAAATACAACAGTTAGCCAGGAGTGGTGGTGGGTGTCTGTAATCCCAGCTTCTCGGGAGGCTGAGGGAGAATTGCTTGAACCTGGGAGACGGAGGACGGAGGTTGCAGTGAGACGAGATCGCATTACTGCGCTCCAGTCTGGGCAACAGAAGGAGACTCCGTCTCAAAAATAACAAAAAAAGCAGGACGTGAGACTTCTACCTGCTCACTCAGAATCATTTCTGCACCAACCATGGCCACCTTTGTGGAGCTCAGTACCAAAGCCAAGATGCCCATTGTGGGCCTGGGCACTTGGAAGGTAAATATGCAGATCTTTGCACACCCTTCTTCTCTGGAGGGGCGTTAGGGTGTTTTCTCTTTCTGCATTCAGCCAGGAAAGCCTGGGGATCTGGCAGGGGTCTGGAGAGGTGAGATTCAGCCCTGGAGCAGGGACTCAGGTTGCTTTATTTTCTGAGCTGTTTCAGGCTGCATAGCTCCAAAGCTGGCTTTTCCCAGCAGTGAGGAGAGCTGCTTTAGCAAGTATCAGATTTCAAGCAGCAGTTGGCCTTAAAATTGTTTTCCAGGGCAGTTTCTCTCCCTGGCTCTAGGACACTTAATTGGGCTTAACATTTCCTCGGAGTCTTGGCTGTGGGTTTGCTGTGGGCTGGGTGGTTGAGGAGAGGATGAAAACCTGGAAGTCCCTGGCACCCCTCTGCAGATGACGGTGTGGGCGTTGGGCTAGCAGCATCCATCTGACCTGAGACCTTGTTAGAAATGCAGAACTGGCTAGGTGTGGTGGCTCATGCTTGTAATTCCAGCACTTTGGGAGATGGAGACAGGAGGATTGCTTGAGCCCAGGAGTTGGAGACCAGCCTGGGCAACATGGCAAGACCCCATTCTACAAAGAAAAAGTAAATTAGCTGGGCATGGTGGCATGCACCTGTAGTCCCAGCCACTTGGGAGGCTGAGTGGAGACTGAGAGGTCAGGCTGCAGTGAGCGGTGATTGCGCCACTGCACTACCGTCTGGGCAACAAAGTGAGAGCTTGTGAGAAAGAGAAGAGAGAGAAGAGAAGGGAAGAGAAGAGAAGGAAAGAGAAGAGATGGAAAGAGAAAAAAATGCAGAGTCTCAGGCTCCACCCCAGGCTACCTCATGGGCATCTACACTTTAACAAGATCCCTAGGTCGTTCCTGGACACAGTGGAATCTGCAACATGCTGGGACTGCAGAGAGCCTGGGCTGGGAGTTGTGAACTCCACCTGGCTGTGTTAATGTCAGCTGGAAAAACGAGGTAAGGCACATCCAGGACTCAGTGAAGCAGGTTCCTGAGCCTCTCTTAGGCCAAGTTTGAAGTTGTTCCATCACCACCTCACTCTGCCTTCTTTGCCATTTCCGTCCATGATAGCAACACCCTAACTAGTGACTAGAAGAAGCAGACTTTGGAGTTCCTCTTCTCTCCTGTCCCTCATGGCTAATCTCCCTGCTGAGTCTCTTTCCATCTGTGCACCCTGATTTTTCCCCTCTCTTGTTCTGGGCTGGAGGGTAGGACCCTCTGTTGCAGCACTGGGTCATTCTCAGGATACACTCTTGGTCCATCTGGGTGCACAGATCAGTTCCAGCTTGATTCATGCACAGCATCTCTTGCTTGAATAGCAAGGTTTGCCCATAATCAGAGCTTCAATCTATATAAATGGAACAAATAATCACTTCCAGATCTCCAGGGAATCCATTCACCCTGGGTTTTCCAGTTTCAGAATTTTGGAATTGAATGTGAGAATTAGGAAGGGAGCTGTCTTCAGCACATGGGGATGATAGACTGAAGGATTATGAACTTAGCAGTGGAGGTGCAGAAGGGTGTAGCATAGCAGCTGGGGGCACAGGGGTGCTTCTGGGTGGCTGGCAGCAGCCGGTTTCTTGTCCCAGTGGTAGGGTAGCTGTGCATCTCTGTTTTGTGTACTTTTCAATGTTTGTTATTTCACAATAGAAGAGGTTTAAAAACTATTTTGTCAGAGATCAAGGTTTAAGTGCTTTTTCCCCCACCATTGGTTTGACTGGGTTAGAACAAAATGTGGTATTACTATTTCTTTTCTTCTTTCCCTTTTGCTCCTCTTTCTTCCTCCCCCCTCCCTCCTTCCCTATTTCTTCTTGTAGGACTGGAAAAGAAGCTCTATTCCTATAAGGTTTTGTATTTCTCTTTTTTTTCTGAAACGATCATTGTATAATGGACGGGCTCTACTGAGACTTAACTGCATGTGCTGAAAATTTAGCATTCATTGCAGCATGCCATTGCCCCAAAGGCCTCGTGAGGCTGGTGCTATTGTTCTTCCCATTTTGCAGACAAGGTTTAGAGAGACTGAATCACCTGCTTAGGCCCACGCACCCAGTAAGTGTTGGAATCTGGATTGATGCTGTAATGACCGTTATCCAGCTCCCTATTACCATGTGGGGATGTTGCTGAAAATCCCTCTGGGTTATTTAGAGTCGAGCTTTCACCTGGGTCTTCAGAAAGCTGTGGTGGAGCTGCCTGCACTCCCACACACCTGAGAACATTTCAGGACTAACCTGCATGAGAAGGGAACTGATCTTTAAATAGGATAGGACATAAGGCCATAATCATACAATTAATTCACTTTCCTTCTTTTCTTTTCAAAACTTTTTTGAAGTGTGTATCCTCCCAGATATCCCCTGGCAAATGAGACCCCAGTAAGGCCTTGGCTGGGAAAAACTGGGCAGCCTGTTGAAGGTGGTCTGGGGATAAGAGAATATGATAGTTGCTAAGTGTGGTGTAATTCCAGCTACTCGGGAGGTGGGAGGATTGCTTGAACCTGGGAGTGTGCAGCCAGCCTGGGCAACATGGCAAGACCCCATCTCTTACCAAAAAAAAATAATAGTACATGTGTGATGGGCTTTCCTGCTGCCTTTCAGTCTCCTGTCGGCAAAGTAAAAGAAGCTGTGAAGGTGGCCATTGACGCAGGATATCGCCACATCGACTGTGCCTATGTGTATCAGAATGAGCATGAGGTGGGGGAAGCCATCCAAGAGAAGATCCAAGAGAAGGCTGTGAAGCGGGAGGACCTCTTCATCGTCAGCAAGGTGCACATGGCACATTTGGTGGGAGGCCTTCACTTCAAGGCAGGCAGAAGTATCTGGGTCGGGTCAGCAGCAAGAGTTCTGTCAGCCTTTTCTATATGTACTCTTTCCCCCAGCCCTTTTCATCTCTGCCTTGATAACATCCATGGATACAATAATATTATATTGTATTACAACACACTCCAAGCTGTTTTTGAGATTCAACATATCGCTGCTGCCTCACCTGCCTGTGGGTTGGTTTTCGCGCAGTGGGCTTGGCTCCACAGAGCCCTGTGCTGTTCTGGGCTTCCCTGTTTCCCATCAGAGGCAGTCAGAGGCCAAGGGTGCAGCCAGGGCTTGATCTGCAGCCTGCCTTGCAGCACTGGGGTCTCAACAACGGTGCCCCTGAGGTTCTCAGCCAGGGGGCATTTTGGAAAACAGTAGGGGCATTTTGGAAAACAGTAGGGGCATTCTTTTTTATTGTCACATATGGTTTTCTTTGTTCAGTCTAGTCAAAGGCGAGGTATACAGTGTTATAAAAAAGAAGGGGATATTGGGTTTGAGGGGGTTGAGAATCACTGGATCTGCATTATACACAACTTGCTGATAAAATGGTAGTTCTAGGTACTTGGAAAATGCATGTATCTGGTGGGACAAATAGACCCCACCAGGTAGCAGCCAAGTCTGGATAAAGCCCTTGTAAAGTTATCACTTGGGGCCTGATAGGCTTGATAAGGGACCTATTAGATAGGTCAGATAAAGGACCATCTGCTCCCAAAGGCCTAAGTATGCTTGACATTTAAAAGCTAGACACAAGTCCTGTGCTGAGAGCCGACAGCTGAGGAAGGGACTGACACAGGTAAACAAATATCAAATCTGTGACCATATTTACTAAATGATCTGAGAGACATATAGAGTACTAGGAGAGTTGAAAAAAGTAAATTCTTTTAACACTTAAGACATGTCATGGCCAGGCGCAGTGGCTCACACCTGTAATCCCAGCACTTTGGGAGGCCCAGGTGGGTAGATCATGAGATCAGGAGATCAAGACCATCCTAACACGGTAAAACCCCATCTCTACTAAAAAAAAAAAAAAAAAAAAAAAAAAAAAAAAAAAAAAAAAAAGATGGGTGTGGTGGCAGGCACCTGTAGTCCCATCTACTTGGGAGGCCGAGGCAGAAAATTCGCTTGAAAGCAGGAGTCAGAGGTTGCAGTGACCCAAGATAGCACCACTGCACTCCAGCCTGGGTGACAGAGCCAGACACACACACACACACACACACACACACACACACACTCTCTCTCACACACACACACACACACACACACACGTCATCGACATGCTGAGCCTGGTGATCTTCCACAGTGCATCATGGATTTTAATCAGTTTTGTTATAAATGGCCTGTGTCAGGTTAGATCAGGGTGCAAATCAAAAAGCAGGGACAATGAATATGATGTGGCCCTTCCTTTTCCCAGTATTAATGGCTCATTGCCACACTCTTTGCAGTTGTGGCCCACTTTCTTTGAGAGACCCTTTGTGAGGAAAGCCTGTGAGAAGACCCTCAAGGACCTGAAACTGAGCTATCTAGACGTCTATCTTATTCACTGGCCACAAGGATTCAAGGTTTGAGTGACTCCCTTTCTTAGCCTCTAGTTTCTGAACAGATGCCAGAAAATAGCAGCTGAACCAGGGCTGGGGGTCGGTGTGGACTAGAGCAGGAGGCTTTGCGCTTCATAATTGGGAATGGCAGGTAGTCAAGAAGAGACCTTGGAGCAGAAAGACACTGGCCTGGAAGGGAGGCTGAGGCCATGTGTGCTGCTAAGGTGACCACATGCCTGAGTTTTCTTGCAGTTTTCTGAGAGAAGCCATGATTTCTCACAGCCAGACAAGTTGCAACTGCCATATCACCTTTGTCTTGATTCCACACCCCAGGGTTGCCCTCCCAGGAAATCTCTTGGGTTACTCTTGCATAACTATATTCCAGGGCTTAATTATCTTATTAAGCAAAGCACACCCCAAGAGTGGCATCTTGGAGAAAAGCCCAAGTATGGTGATGCTGGAAGGTAGCCAGCACTCAATGTGGCACCCATTGCCTGGGGTTCTGCTCTTACTGCTCCTGAGGGTTGGGAGAGACAGATTTCCAGCTCTCTCCCCTCCTAAGCAGCTGGGGTGATGATGGCTTGCCATTCCTAACTCCACACCTCTTCTAGAGGCTGCAAGGATAGAAGCTGGTCACTGTCTTCCCCCAGAAAACCACTCCCTGGAGATCTAATCCTTATCAAGTAATATTGAAATGAAAGTTTGCCCTTGGGTATATGGGATCTAGGTGTATGAGGTTAATGTCCATAGTGATAATGGTGGCTTCTGGAATGTACTAATGGCAGATCATAAAGTCAGTCCAGTAGGGGCTGGGCCTGGTGGCTCACACCTGTAATCCTAGCACTTTGGGAGGCCGAGGCGGGTGGATCATGAGGTCAACAGATCGAGACCATCCTGGTCAACATGGTGAAACCTCATCTCTACTAAAAATACAAAAAATTAGCTGGGCATGGTGGCACGTGCCTGTAATCCCAGCTACTCAGGAGGCTGAGGCAGGAGAACTGCCTGAACCCAGGAGGCAGAGGTTGCGGTGAGCCGAGATCGCGCCATTGCACTCCAGCCTGGGTAACAAGAACGAAACTCCATCTCAAAAAAAAAAAAAGTCAATCCAGTAGTTTCCAAAATATAAGGATTAACATGCTACAGTTAGATATAGAGATTTTATTTAAAGTCACATTCTTGTAGTGTGTACTCCAGAGCTTGACAAAGTGATATGCAGTTGTGGTATTTAGCAAGAGGCAGGATCCTGAAACCTTGTTTAATAGAACCAGTGTCCTGATGCAGATTCCAGTAAACTTTGTATTCTGTATTTACAGTCTGGGGATGACATTTTTCCCAAAGATGATGAAGGTAAAGTGATCGGTGGAAAAGCAACATTCTTGGATGCCTGGGAGGTAGGTTTCAGCTTCCTCTAAAAGTGCTGGGAGAGAAATCCTCAGTTATCTGTGAGACTTCCCATTGGTTTGAAAGAGACCATGTACCTGATGCTTTCTAATTTCATCATTGTGATTCTCTAGCTCTTCTAATTTCTTCCTCATCACCTTTGGCTTTTGGGTGCATCTGATACTGTTTATATTTCAAGGCTAATACTGAGTCTTCAAATAAGACTGGAAATACAATGTACCCCACTTTGGGGAATACACTTACTGTTCTCAGACCAGGGGGAGGCATTTGGAACAAGGAGTTTGGGCCTGGGTTTGCACATAGCATGTGAATAACCTAGGGTAAGTTTTTTAATTCTTGTAGGCCTCAGTTTTCTCTTCTTAAAAAAAAGAAGTCTTATAATATATACTAATATTATATGTCTTTCAGGGTGTGATAAAGATTGAGATGATTTTCATGCCAGGAACATTAGTCATAAAGCCCATTTTGTCATACAACCCTATGAAGCAGGGTTAACATCCCCATTTACAAATAATGACATTTGAAACCTAGATTGGTTGATGACTTGCCCAGGTAATATCACAATGCGTGTGGCAGAGCTGGTTGGACCCAGACTCATCTGAATCACAAGTCGAACCACCAAAGCCATCAGCACAGTGGTTGACAGGCAGTGAACACACATCCAGAAATCAGGGAGCCTGAGCGCCCTGCTTCTCAGATCAAATCATGGCTTGTTTCACATCATTCATATTCAAAATTGAATTAAGGGATGAATGTTTTCTCTGGTCATTTTTTATTATACCATGATATCCTTTTGCAAATGCTCGTAGAGAACAAAGTGAGGAATAAGTTATAAATGAATAGTGACATGACTCCAAGAGTTAATCTTGTTATCTTGGCAGCTGTCTGTGCAGGGGTGCATGTAGTAGCAAGTTTGTATTGTGTTGTACAAGTGAAAATATATTAAGCCTCACCTTTCTGAAATGCTTAGAATTAATATGATTCAATAAATGTAGCTTTTGTGTGTGTGTATTACTTGTTCAACAGCATTCTTTTTTTGAGATGGAGTCTCACTCTGTCACCCAGGCTAGAGTACAGTGGCACAATCTTGGCTCACTGCAACCTTCCTCTACCGAGTAAAGCCATTCTCCTGCCTCAGCCCCCCAAGTAGCTGGGATTACAAGCCTAGGCCACCATGCCTGGCTAATTTTTCTATTTTTAGTAGAGACGGGGTTTCACCCTGTTGGCCAGGCTGGTCTTGAACTCCTGACCCCAAGTGATCTACCAGCCTCGGCCTCCCAAAGTGCTGGGGTTACACGTGTGAGCCACCACACCTGGCCATTTGCATTACATTTGATAACATTTTTTTTGCCCTAGCTCTTATGATGATATTAAGTATGGCAAGTATGTCAATGTAGCCTGCTTCTCACAGTGTTACGTCTTCTGAATGAATACAAGAATGACTGCTAAATAAAACATTTGAAAGGCATGAAAATATATCAGTGATCAAGGTCAGAGGCTCTGATTTGAAATGAGCAGGCTTGAATATGTAAGCATCGGATGTTATGTAGATCCACAGCCAGTGCAGTAGAAGCCTCATTCACTATCCTGAAGCAGAGAGGAGGAAAAAATGTATAAAGAAGTCGAGTTCTAATACAGGCAAATTCACCTGACCTATGATGCACAAAAACTTTTATTTTACCTAATTGCCTAGTCAGAAGTTTTGGGGAACCTTATGATTTCATAGCTTCTTAACTCTACTGCCCAATTTGAATAACTTCATCTATGCTAGTGGTTCTTAATGTTGGCTATGCATTGGAATCACCTGATGAGTTAAAAAATCCCAGTGTCTAGGCTACAACTCAGACAAAATCTATAAGAAACTCTGCGGGGTGAAACCCAGCATGGGTGATTTTAATTTAGAGAAAGTCTTGCTCTGTTGCCTATGCTGGAGTACAATGGCATGATCAGAGCTCAGTGCAGCCTCAGACTCCTGGGCTCAAGCAATTCTCCGAAGTAGCTGGGATCATAGGTACAAGCCACCACATCCAGCTAATTAAAAACAATTCTTTTTTTAGTGGAGACAGGGTCCTGCTACGTTGCTCAGGATGGTCTCGAACACCTGGCCTCAATCAGTCCTCTTGTCTCAGCTTCCCAAAGTGCTGAGATTACAGTCATGAGGCACTGCATCCAGCCAGTATTTTTTTTTTTTTTTTTTGAGACGGAGTTTTCTCTTGTTACTCAGGCTGGAGTGCAATGGTGCCATCTCGGCTCACTGCAACCTCCGCCTCCTGGGTTCAGGCAATTCTCCCGCCTCAGCCTCCCGAGTAGCTGGGATTACAGGCATGTACCACCATGTCCAGCTAATTTTTTGTATTTTTAGTAGAGATGGGGTTTCACCATGTTGACCAGGATGGTCTCGATCTCTTGACCTCGTGATCCAGCCAGTATTTTTTAAAGCTCTCTGGTGGTTCCAAATTGTAGCCAAAGTTGAGAAGGGCTGGATAAAGTGTTCCCTGAATATGTCATGCTCCTCCCTGCCTCTGAGCCTTTGCTCCTGTCTTCCTGTCTCATATGCTCATGCTTTTCCCCTCTTTTATCTTTCTTTTTTTGTTCTCGAGGCTCAGTTTAAACTCTACCTGAAGGTCTCCCCTGACAACTGCAGACTTTGTGAATCTCTTCCTTCTCTGCCCTCCCTGACTCTGTCTATGCCACTGTCATGTTATCCAAGGCAGCATCAGTGTCATGGTTGACAGAAGAGAACACTATCACTTTAATCAGACTATGAGAATCCCAGAAGAAGGAAGCACATTGTATACTTTTACATCCTGACAACTTCTGGACATGTAATAGATGGCTAACAAATACATATTGCATTGGAGGCTGCTGCTAACATATATGATATCTTTGGGCAAGTTTGGAAAATGCCCAGTATAGGCTAATAAGTACACAAATATTCCCTTCCTTGGGTATAGAAACTTCTGCAGTTTCTGTACCAGGAAGCATGGTTGGGTGTGCAGGCAGTGGGTCAGGTTTCAGCACCACATAACTTCTTGGCCAGGTGCCCCTGCCAGGGCATAATTTAGATGCATGACCTTCCTGCAAAGCAAACCATGGTTGGTGTGGCAGAGATTGACTCAGAATCCACAAGTGAGGCTTCTCCACATGCTGCAGCCTCTTCCTGACTAACCCAGCTTACCCAGGTTTGGGTGTACAATGCACAAACACAACAGTAGCTCCCTGCTATCATGTGGGTTAATTAAAAATAAAATCATCTCATAAACTTGCAAATGTCAATTTTGACTTATATTTTATTTTTGTATTACAAAACTTTCATATTTCCTCTATGTAGAGAAGTATAATTTTTTATGTATCTCTTTATGTATAAGGTGAGAGTAGCAAGCACATAAGATCTTTACCTGTTACTCCTAGTTTTATTTGGGCTGAGGAAGGGCAGTAGGGCTGGAACCAGTCACTGATGGGTACTCAGGCCCTGGACTGAAACTTCCTATGAACCCTTCTGCTAACTCTGTTGCAGTAGATCCTTTAGCAATTTCTGCCCCAGGGAGGACTAAGGCAAGCCAGGGTCCCTGGAGTCCCTCTGGGGCTGCCCAAAAGGTATTCTTTTCTATGACAGGCCATGGAGGAGCTGGTGGATGCGGGGCTGGTGAAAGCCCTTGGGATCTCCAATTTCAACCACTTCCAGATTGAGAGGCTTTTGAACAAACCTGGACTGAAATATAAACCAGTGACTAACCAGGTAAATTCTGTGTGGTATAAGGGTAAGGGTCTTGCCCTGTTTTATTGGGAGGAAAGTTCAGTGCTATGTACTGAGTCTCATCTCAGGGGTCAGTGATCAGGATACTTTGGGGAGGTGTGAGGCTGAGCTCATGGGTGATTTAGCAAGTATATCAGTGGGCAGGTGTTTGGCCTTTGTTTGGTTGTCTTTTTGTGTTGTAGAACTCCCTATGAACAACTCAAAAAATAAGCCACCTTCCCCCATATTGAGGACTGTTTGCTATTGCAGGTTGAGTGTCACCCCTACCTAACGCAGGAGAAATTGATCCAGTACTGCCACTCCAAGGGCATCACCATTACAGCCTACAGCCCCCTGGGCTCTCCGGATAGACCTTGGTGAGACTTCCAAGGGGTGGGTCTTTCTCTTGATAATCTTAAAAACATAATTTTATAATTGGTAAATGTTGGTATGAGACCATAAGTCACTGGAAAGAAAAACGTGTCTAAGGTAATGTGTTTGGTACACCTACATGGGATGATAGTGGGAAAAAATGGAAATTAAACACACAAACAAACAAGGGTGACATGCTTGACCCTCTGGGAGTATTTCCACTTCAGCCACCCAAGGGTGAACCAGCCTTTGCAAAATGCTGAGAGCCCGTGGGAAGGACCGAAACTTCCAGGTCCTCCTGCCTGTCTTCCAGATGGAGAGGCTCCGATGATCACTCTTGAAACCCTGATTGGAGTGCTGTCCATCTGCACATGGTAACCATGGTGACTGTTCACATCGTTATCTTTTTCTGCCCCTAGGGCCAAGCCAGAGGACCCTTCTCTGCTGGAGGATCCCAAAATTAAGGAGATTGCTGCAAAGTACAAAAAAACTGCAGCCCAGGTACCATGTTTTTCTTTTTCTTTTTATCCAACAACTCATTCTTCCAGTCTCATGTTTCATTTCTTGTGTTATCCTCAATTAACTCCTTGAAGGAGAAGAAAACAGGAGCTGAAGCCCTCATGTTTCCTTTGAAGTCTGTTGGAACCTCTAGGAAACACAAGAGCTGTCACTGGAACAAAGATAGCTTCTGTCTCACAGCTTCCTGTTAAGCCTTACAGCTCAGCGGCAAAGCATGCCTTTGGAGTTTAGGGATATGGGTGCAGATGCCAACTCTACCACTTATCAGCCTTATGACCCCCAGGCCACTTTCTTTATTCCTAAAAACTGACAATCACAGGTTTGTCCCTAAGATGAAAGGAGAGAATCAAGCGGAGGACTGGCACATGTCTAATAGCTTAGCTCAGTCAATATTAGCGATTATAGCTGAAGCCACAGTGAGCTGAGGAGATGTTTTATTCTTCCTTTCCATAAAAGGAGGGGTCCTGGTAGCTGAGTGGAAATATGATGTCCCCTTTCTGCATAGGTTCTGATCCGTTTCCATATCCAGAGGAATGTGATTGTGATCCCCAAGTCTGTCACACCAGCACGCATTGTTGAGAACATTCAGGTAAGGTCCTGGCTGGTCGGCCCTGGTATTCCTCAGTGGAGTAAGGGACATGTGGACCTCTCACTAGGCTTGTTAATGTCTGTGGGCCCCCTCCCTTCCCACCACCCTATCATTTTCCAGCCCAGAGAGCTAACTTCGGTAGAGTTGAGATGAATGACTCATGGGCTAACGACATGCTGGGAGCAGTGCCTGGTGAAGCCCTGTCTGGTCTGAGCACAGCTGTGCCTCACACTACTGAAAAGACCCTCAGTTTCCCCTAAGCAGCTAGGTCCTGGGCCACACACAAGAGCAGACTGTCCTGGCCTCCCTGTTCACCTCCCAGCAGCAGAGGAGGTGTGATCCGTCCTTAGAGAACTGTTCTCTGGAAGGACCTATCATGGAGCACAGGGCCTGTCCGCACCTGGGGTTTAGTGCCTGTGAGCCTGGTCTTCCCCCACCCACCAGGAACATTGAACACTACAAATATTGCAGTCTTTGCGTAGGACCTAATTTCGGAAATTGGTATCCCATGGGCATAATGGGAAAAACTCCTGTGGCCAGTCTGTGCTGTGAATGTAAGCTCACCCCCTGCTAGAATAACTGGCAGTCTCCAACCACAACAGTAACTGCCTTACCGATGATGTATTGAAATTCCTGTCTTTCCAGGTCTTTGACTTTAAACTGAGTAATCAGGAGATGGCAACGATACTCAGCTTCAACAGAAACTGGAGGGCCTGTAACATACAGCAGTAAGTGGCATGCAGTTAACTAGGAGGATTGCCAGGAGTTTTTCTAAACTGGTAGAGGGTTAATTGGAAGGATTAGAACGCTGCTGGGACACTTTTGTCTTCAAATACTATTTTGTGAGCAGTTTTGAAAGTTAAAATTGGGGTACCTAGAAATCATTGTGAGGGACACCTATCTAATTGCTGCTCATTGTCTAAACTTCTGGATGTGGAGCTAGAATTGTAAGAGAAGATATGTTATCAACAGGTAGGAGGCAGAGCATTCATTTATTCATTCATTCTATAAATATCTAGTGGTCATCTGTGTGCCAGGCATTTTAAACGTGCCTGGGTTATCATACTGTACAAAGTTCCTGCCTCCATGGGCTTAGAGAGGGAGGGAGGGAGGGAAGAAGAGAGAACAGAAATAAATCAATTCAAAATATATGTATCAGGCGGTAACAAATGCTAGACAGAAAAATAAAGTAGGGCGAAGTGGATAGGAAGTGGTGGGTGTTAATGGGACCAATCCGTTGTATGGGGTGGGTCAAGGGAGGCTTTGCTGTGAAGGATATGCCATATAGATATTTGGGTGAAGAGAATTCCTGGCAGTGATAATGAATAGCAGGTGCAGGTGCAAAGGCCCTGAGGTGAGATTGTATTTAGAGCATTCAAGCAAGAAGGCCAGGGAGGCTGGATACAACAATCTCCAAATGCCTCTTAAAGGAGGTGGTAGTAACTTTACTTTAAATCTTATATAAGTGGTTGAAAAAAAAAGCTTTCACTCTGGCTGGGCTGGCATTCTAAATCATCTCTTTTCTGTCAGTATTTTATGATTAACGTAGCCAATTAAATACATCAAAGATAGTTGTGTGACATTTATTACTGCCAGGTCTGTTAATTCAATGACAATTTGAATCCCTTCCAGTGTTTCTATAGGCAAAAATGACTTTTCACCTTTTAAAAATGGCTTCAATAACTGAAGCATTGCTTGCATGTCATGATATTCCATATCTATCCTGCCCATCCCTATGGGACTCTCCCCCAAACTAAACTGCTTACCTTCCTACGAACATCATTTCCGGTGGAAGCAATGGTGGGTGGGCTCAGGAGTAAATCCACCTGGCTTCAAATCCAACTTTACCACTGGTTTATTAGCTGTGTGATACTGGGGAAATTTCCTAGTTTTTCCAAGTTGGTTTCTTGACCTATAAAGTAGGATAAAGTAGGATGATAATACTAATCACAGATGACATCCATTGAACTTTAGCTTAGAATGTGCCAGGGTCCCGAACCCTTTGCCGGAGCTATGATCTTGTTGAATACTCATAACAATTCCTAAGCTGTCAATTCTGCTGTTGTTTCCCCTCACGATGTTGTGAGAGTGGATTGGGACAAGTGTTGTGAGGCACCTTGTCTAACACCAGGCTTACCATGAGTTGTCATTCCGAGTTTATTCTGGTGTCCTGGTCACTGCCTGCCCTCCTTCCTAGCAAAGCTCTCATATCTCATATTTGAGAGAAGGTCAGGGTGTGAGCACCCTTCTTGTGTTCCTGCAGGGAGCAAGCTAAGAGAGCATAAATACCATAGAATCCGCTAGAGAAGAATGCCTTCTCAACCAGAGTTGTTGCTTTTATGGGACATGGTTTCTCTGTTTTTTTTTCTGCAGCTCCGTTCATTTGGAGGAACATCCCTTTAATGCAGAATATTGAGGTTGGCTCTCCTGGTGACACTACGCAGGGGATTCTCTCTTCGCTGAAGTGTGACTATCTCCACTCAAGTCCTATTTTAGCCAAGCTTATCTGAGGTCACAGTGAACTTGGTCCTGTTGTAGGCTAGAATTGAGGTGCTGTTTTAGACATTTATTTCTGTATGTTCAACTAGGATCAGAATATCACAGAAAAGCTTGAATAAACAAATGACATTTTTTTCCACTTATCTGATCTCAACAAATGTTTGTTAAGCAACAGAAATTCTGCCAGCACTGAGGGTGTAAAGATAAATAATAAAAAATAATTATCATAACCAATATGTCTTGAGAGTATACTATGTGCCAACACAATTTGAAGTGTTTTCCTGTGGGCAAAGTCATTGAATCCTCAAAATAATTCTCAAAATAAGGTGCTCTTAGCATCTTATCATTCACATTTGCTGGAAGAGGAAATGGAGGTGGCGGGCAGGGAGGAGGAACTTGCTCAAAGCCACCCAGGTAGTAAGTGACTGAACCAAGTTTCAAAGGCAGGCAGGCTCTGGGAGAGCTCCCAGCAACTGATGGTCATCCTCTTCCTCCTGAGTCTTTTCTTGCCACCTTTCCTCCTTGCCTCTCTCCATTCATTCCCTGTCTTGCTCTCCCACCTTGCCTTCAATACACCCTCATGCCAAGGACTCAGTAGCAGAGCCTGCAAATTCCACAAAGATGCTACTGTTCATTGAGAGAGGTGTGGCATTTCCTTGGGAAGTAGGGTGAAAAACAATAAAGATGCTTACTATTGCCATTAATCTAGAACATTTCTTTTTTTCCTATGATAATTGCTTCTCATGAAATATTTCAATTATACAGACATGGACAGAAAATAAGCTAATGACTATCTGGCTGCCTACCTGATAATATTAACAAATGCTAGTTGGGTGTATTGGTGCACACCTGTAGTCCCAGCTACCCAGGAGGCTGAGGTGGAGGGTCGCTTGAACCCAGGAGGTGGAGGTTGCAGTGAGCCAAGATTGCACCACTGTACTCCAGCCTGGTGACAGAGAGAGAGAGAGAGAGACCCCCTCTACATTCTCAGGCTTCCTTGCTATGTTACGACTTCCCCTGGGTTTGCTCGGTGAGAGATACTATTAGGCGCTTGAAGGTATGGAGAAAGGAAGAGCCAGGCGCTTCTCTCACCCTCTCTCCCTGTCTCTTGACCTTGAGTGGCATCTCCAGTAGAAGTCACATTCCTCCATAGGCCCAGCTTTTGCCAGGCAGACTCCACCTTGATTCTATCTCCTACCAGACAAAGCTTCTGGGATGCCGAAGCAGCTCTCTTTCTTTGACCTTATTCCTTAGGGCTGCGGATCTCTTCCTGCTGCTGCTAAACTGCCTCATCGTCTCCTTTTGATAGTCCAGCTCTTCCATCATGTGTAACTGATCACCTATTATAACCAATTATTTGAATCAAATATCCAGTATTTTTAAATCTTAGCCTAGTTTCTATTCTCCTGGCTGGACCTTTGACTGGTATATTTCCATCTACATTTTTGTATTTTAAGTATATATGTACACATCCACACACAATCTCATAGAGGAGGTGCTTTTAAAATATATATAAAATGTGTACAATTGACACACAGGAAGCAATTTCAACCCAGAGCCCAGTAATATCTCTTTAGTAAGCAATTTGTGAAAATTTTCTTCTTCATGTGAATGTAATTGGGACTGGCTTGATAAAAAGCTTAGGTTATACGATAAAATAGTCGGGTTTCTACTGTGCCTTTTTTTGGTTTCACTTGAATTTAACCAAACAGAGGTAAATTTAAAAAGCTAATATGGAGAAATGCTGTGTTTAAAAAAGCAACTTCTTAGTTATTCTGTTTTTTTGTCTTTGTAGAGGAGTCTTGCTCTGTTGCCCAGGCTGGAGTGGAGTGCAGTGGCATGATTATAGCTCACTCTAGAGTAGCTGGGACTACAAGCACAGGCCATGATGTCCTGCTAATTATTTTTTATAGAGACAGAATCTTGCTATGTTGCTATGTTGCCCAGTCGGGTCTCAAACTCCTGGTCTCAAATGATCCTCCCACCTCTGCCTTCCAAAGTTCTGGGATCACGGGCATGGCCACTTCACCCAACCAGTTTTCTGATTATATTTTCAGCATTTATATCTCACGTAGTGAGAACCTTGCCAGCCTCAGGGTTCTGAATGTCACAGCTGTAACAAATACAATAACTCCATCCTAAAATTTGTTCACTATTTTGTCCCAATTCGCTGGAAATAAAACCACCATCATCATCAACTAAACCAAAGCTACCATTTTGGGGGAGAGAATCTAAGGTATATACTACAGGTGTGTGTTAAATAACTCTTATGATAATGTAGGGAACTTGCCTTATGGAGAGAAAGGAAGGGGAGTAACCACAGAGGGGAAGATGGTAAGTAAGGTCAGTGTGGAAAAGGAAGAGAGCTTGTCGTGGGAAGCAGGGAGGCAAGGAGTGAGAGGCTCTTATGTTACAAGTATTCTCTCCACTCACTGTCTAAGAGAGGGCTGGACAAATAGGTAGCAACTACCAGGGAGACTCTGGAATCACTGTGACTGTCCTGCCGGGTCCAGGTAGTCCAGAGGGCTAGACTTACCCTGCTGTATTTAAGTGAGATGTGGCAAATGCTGGCCAGATGATGCCAAACTATAACGGGGACCTAAAGGGATTTGGATCTCCCAGCCAGACTCCTTAATGCCCGACTATTGAGGGCTGCTGCAGTCATTTCAACAGCCTTGCAACAACTCTGCATTTTACATGATTAAAAATTTGGACCCAGCCAAGCCTGATGGTTCACACCTGTAGTACCAGCACTTTGGGAGGCTGAGGCAGGAAAATTGCTTGAGGCCAGGAATTTGAGACCAGCCTGGACAACATAGTGAGGCTGTTGCTATATGAAATATTTAAAAAAATATTTTTACTCTACTTATTGCATTATTGTGAGATTTAACTGTATATTATAGTTAACAGATGAGAGAGGCTCCTGTAGAAAAAAGTTTCCAGTAACATTTGAAAGAACCCTGAAGAGTAAAGATTGTTGCAAATAAGCCTTTTTTTTTTTTTTTTGCCTTAATGAGTGTGCATGACTATAGAAATGTAAACTCTGAACATAAAAATATGCAAAACTAGGCTAGTGGCGGTGGCTCATACCTGTAATCCCAGCACTTTGGGAGGCTGAGGAGGGTGGATCACTTGAGGTCAGGAGTTTGAGACCAACCTGGCCAACATGGTGAAACCCCATCTCTAATAAAAATACAAAAATTAGCTGGGCATGGTGGCACACCTGTAATCTTAGCTACTCAGGAGGCTGAGGCACGAGAATCGCTTGAACAGAGGAGGTGGGGGTTGCAGTGAGCCAAGATTGCCCTATTGCACTCCAGTCTGGGCGAAGGAACAAGACTCCGTCTCAAAACAAAAACAACCAAACAAACACACACAAAAATAGGAGATAAACAAACTTGGACAAAGCCATTTTGCAATTTTCTTACAATCAAAAAAGCTTATTCATATCAGTAAGAAAAATCTAAGATGCCAAAAGGTTGGTACATAAAAATTGACCATTAAATTACATGAAAAATTGTTCAGACTAGTAACAAAAATTCAAATTAAAATAAGCTTTTTTTTTCTTTTTTACTGTCAAACCAACAAAATCTAGAAATAAAAGGAAAATCTATCTGGAAAGATAGGGATATTAACAGGGTTTTTTTTTTTTTGGCCAATCAATGAGAGCTTGTAAGGGTGCTCAGGTTGGCCCTGAACTCATGGCCTCGCCTTCACTAGCGCTATGACATCCGGCCGGAGCCACTTTGGGCCCCAACAGGGTTTTTTTCAATGTTATATGGCAACAAGCTTATTTTTGTTATTCTCTTATATAATTTTCAATCTTTCCACCAATAGGAAATGCACTTTTACAATCAAGAGAGGCATTAAGGGTTTAAAAAATAACAGAGATTTAACTCATTTTATGCATTCACTGGGAAAACCAAATGAAAAGGACACTTTTACTTGAAATTATTCTCATTTAACAAGCCTTTTAATTTTAGAAAATAGTATTCTGAATGTACAATGCAGTAAAATTTGATTACATTTAATTTTAAATTATACCTAATTCATTTGTTTTTCCTCATTTGTTGTCAGTGCTTTCCCAGAAATTTCGTGAAAGTTTTGCACCCTTAAAATTTTATAGTGCTGCCTTCCAGCACTTCAGTTGGTTCAAAAACATCAGCCCCCAGATAAGTTAGGGAGAGTTGATGGGGACCAAGAAGATTTTCACCATCACTTAAAAATTACACAAGAGAGGTGTTTGTGCCCCAGGGCTATTGGCCTTGCTATTCTCACTGCCTGGGATGCTCAGCCCTCAGATATTAGAATAATCCTCTGACTTGTATTTTTAATTTCCTTGCTGATTTACCATCTTGTCAGGGAGGCCTTTCTTCATCACCCTATTTAAAATTAACCCATCTCCTCTGATATTTCCTCTTTCCCTCTGTGCTTTCTTCTTCTTCCTAGCATTTGTTTATCAGTATGTCATATATTTTATTTATTTGCTGTTTGCTTGCTTACCCTGTTTCTATCCACTAGATTGTAAGCTCTATGGAAGAAGGGATTTTGGTGTTTTGTTAATTTTTATATTCCACTGCCTCAATAATATCTGTTGAATAAATGGATGGATGGAATGGATGGAACCATGGATGGATGGAGGGAGGGAGGCATGGATGGATGGATGGAAGCATGGAAGGAAGGATAGAAGAAAGGATGGATGGATGGGATGATGGATGGATGATGGATTGATGGATGGATGGATGGATGGGAAGTGCTTTTACTCCAATTTTACTTTTTAACTCCAATTTCAGGTTAAAAAAACACCCTGAAACTAGATTCTTAATTGTTACAACCCATAATGCCTACTCACATAATCTGAAGTAATTTTATGAAGAACTCTACAGCTAGTCATAAATTGCAGAGACTGTATAACATCCTTGTACTGGAACTGAGATCATCATTTTGGAGTCAGGGATGATATGTGGAAAATGTCCATCTTTAATTCATGATTGAAGTTTTACTTCTGTTCTCATTCAAGTATAATAGTGAGGGGTGGCCGGGCGCGGTGGCTCAAGCCTGTAATCCCAGCACTTTGGGAGGCCAAGGCGGGTGGATCACAAGGTCAAGAGATCAAGACCATCCTGGTCAACATGGTGAAACCCCATCTCTACTAAAAATACAAAAAATTAGCTGGGCATGGTGGCGTGTGCCTGTAATCCCAGCTACTCGGGAGGCTGAGGCAGGAGAATTGCCTGAACCCAGGAGGTGGAGGTTGTGGTGAGCCGAGATTGTGCCATTGCATTCCAGCCTGGGTAACAAGAGCAAAACTCCGTCTCAAAAAAAAAAAAAAAATAGTGAGGGGTAAAATAGGAATTGCAGCACCACTCATATTCTATCCTTTCAATTCTGTTCTACTCCATGCTAGAAAATAGTGCATTGCCCTTATTAGCAATTCCTTCCTATGTGTGAGTTGAACAGGGTTTGCATATGTCCCAGGATCTGCTTCCTACTAGGCCACAGCATTCAGAAGACCTGAGAAGCCGTGAGCAGAGAATGGCCATGGTACTACTCTCCATGAACAAGGGATGCTGACAGCTCAGGTAAAAAGCAGAAGTAAAGACAGCCTTTATGTCAGGCTCCTGGGGATAGTTAAAGGCTGTCCTGATTGGAAAAAAAAACTATCCCCTAGTGATTCAACCTTGGGATAATCCTGAAGATTAAAGATAATGGCTCCTCTATATTTACTGATAAGCAGAATTCATAACCTTGCTCTCCTCCTATGAATAACAATGTTCTCGTTATTCTAGTTTTTATTTCTCCATTAGTGTCTGTATTAGTTTTCCTAGGGTGGCTGTAGCAAAGTACTACAAGCTTAAACACCAGAAATTTATTCCTGCACAATTCTGGAGGCCAGGAGTCCAGAATTTAGGTGACAGCAGGGCTATACTCCCTCTGAAGGCTCCAGCAAAGAATTCTTCTTGCCTCTTCCTAGCTTCCAGTGGCTGCTGGCTGCTTGAGTCACAATTTCCATGTCAGAGAGCACAAATGCAAAGTCACAGTGCTGGGGAGGCTGCCAACGCTCACAGACACAACTGAAAATGCTTTGCTTTGGATAAAACAATGAGAATCCAAGGAGCCTGGAGAGTGAATACATGCAAAAACAAACAGGCTACTGAGAAGCCTTGGGGTTCCTTGGCTTGTAGCTGCCTCTCTCTGATTTCTGCCTCTGCCTTCACATGACCTTCTTATGAGGACACCAGTTATTGGATTTATGACCCACCTTAATTCACTATGCCCTCATCTTAATTTAACTAACTACATCCGCAAAGATCTATACTCAAATAAGGTCATAATCTGAGGTTCTGGGTGGACATGGACTTCGGAGGGACATGATTCCACCTGGTATAGTGTCTGATACATTATGCTGCTTGTAGTTGAATGCTCAATATTTGTGAGCATATGCTTAGGGACTTTTGTTTGTTTGTTTGTTGAGACAAAGTCTCACTCTTTTGCCCAGGCTGGAGTGCAGTCGTGTGATCTCAGCTCACTGCAACCTCAGCCTCCTGGGTTCAGGCCGTTCTCCTGCCTCAGCCTCCTGAGTAGCTGTGATGATGGGTGTGTGCCACCATGCCTGGTTAATTGTTGCATTTTTGGCAGAGATAGGGTTCTGTCACATTGGCCAAGCTGGTGCTTGTGCCCCACCTGACCTCCAGTGATCTGCCCACCTTGGCTTACCAAAATACCAGGATTATAGGTGTGAGCCACTGTACTCAGCCAACATTTTTATCAGAACTTACTTTTGCATTCCTTTGTTACCCAAGTAGCTAAAATAGCATCTCTTGGTATAATCTGATTCATCTTTAGTCACTGCTCTTCTCAGTAGCCTATTTCTGTATATATTTATTCTCCAGGCTCCCTGGATTCTCATTGTTTTATCCAAAGCAAAGCATTTTCAGTTGTGTCTGTGAGCGCTGGCAGCCTCCCCAGCACCATGACTTTGCATTTGTGTTCTCTGACATGGAAATTGTGACTCAAGCAGTTTAGTATCACAATTGACATTTACTGCCCTTGTGGAAAAAACAAATTGCCTGATCTGACTGGAGGGATTATCTGGGACTTTATCTATCTGGTCTAGGGGCATTTTGCTCATAAAAGCCAGGTGGCTTTAACCCTTTTGCTCGTTAAAGGCTAGGTGGAGGCTGTGATAGTCAGACATTCTATCACAAGGTAAATGTAGGCAGAGTTCTAAGATAACCTCTAATGACCCTTATATAATCTCACCCTGTGTAACCTCCTTCTTTGAAGAACAGGCAGAATCTGTGAACATTATAACACTGGCATGATTATTATGTTGTATGGTAAAAGAAATTTTTTAGATGCAATTAATGTTTCAGATCAGTTGATGTTAAGATGGGGAGATCATTGGGGTGGGCCTGACTTAGTCATATGAGGTCTTCATTATGTTATCTCTGTTTATTAGATACCTCATATGCTGAAAATGACATAGAAGAAATGAAAAGATAGGGTAAATCATATTTTATTTTCCTTTCAGTACATCCTTACCAACCAGTAAGCCAAAAAAAGAGCATATTAGCAGACTGCGTGCAAATTGAGAAGTGAAATAAAAACATTTGGGCCAGGTGTGATGACTAACAGCCACCCAGCTCTTTGGGAGGCTGAGGCAGGTGGATTCCCTGATGTCAGGAGTTCAAGACCAGCCTGACCAATATGGAGAAACCCCGTCTCTACTAAAAATACAAAATTAGCTGGGCATGGTGGCGCATGCCTGTAATCCTAGCTACTCAGGAGGCTGAGGCAGGGGGTGCAGTGAGCTGAGATTGCGCCACTGCACTCCAGCCTGGGCAACAAGAGGAAAACTGCTTCAAAACAAAAACAAAAACATTTGAGTTAGTTTTATGCAGTGTTTCCACTCTTCTAAGAACAGCATATATACACGTATACAAACTCCTAAATATGAGTTGTATAAAGTTGGTGACTCTGTAAAAACTGGCATTGCACAATAGAAAGACAAACAGTGTACCTCATGCTAAAAATTTAATAGTTTAATTTTTCTATACTTAAAATGACATTAAATAACAAACAAAAACCGCTATGACAACCTGAGAAAGAAACTGTGGGAAAAAGGAAAAAGATTTATACTTTAGTACTTTTATTTCCCTAGTGAAAAATGATATGCATTTGATCCAGTAAAATGTTTTAAAAACTGTTTTATATGTATATATAAAACAAAAATATATAAAAAACAAGCAACCCTTGAATATTAGTCTGTTCTCACTTTGCTATGAAGATACTACCTGAGACTGAGTAACAAAGGAAAGAGGTTTCATTGACTCGGTTCTGCATGGTTGGGGAGGCCTCAGGAAACTTACAATCACAATGGAAGGTAAAGGGGAAGCAGGCACCTTTTCCACAAGGCGGCTGAAGAGAGAAAGAGCACAGGGAAAACTTGCCACTTTCAAATCATCAGATCTTCAAGAACTCCCTATCTCGAGAACAGCATGGGGGAAACTGCCTCCAGGACCCAATCACCTGCCACCAGGTCCCTCCCTTGACACCGGGGATTACAGTTAGGCGATTTGGGTGAGACAGAGCCAAATGGTATCACCTTGCTAATACATTTTCCCCCATTTCTCAGTTGAATTCAGGTGAAAGTTCATGATTTTTAGGTTCCGTTTTTGAAAGTGAATTTTTTTCTAAGTACCAAATATAAATTTCACTGTAGAATATGTAGGAAAACAGAAAAGCTCATAAAAGAAATTAAAATAATCATTAATTCCAGCATTCAAAGATGACTACTTTTAATATATTGGTATATTTCCTTCATTCTCAGTCTATTCTGAGATGTGCCTTTTTTACACAAATGATGTATTTGTACTTTTTAAAAATTTAAAAATATATTCTGAATTTTTTTTTCACTTTAAGTTCAGGGGTACGTGTGCAGGTTTGTTATATAAGTAAATGCATGTCGTGGAGGTTTTTTGTATAGAATATTTTGTCACCCAGGTGTTAAGCTTAGTACCCATTAGTTATTTTTCCTGATCCTCTCTCTCCTCCCAACCTCCACCCTCAAGTAGGACCCAGAGTCTGTTGTTCACTCTATGTTTCCATATGTTCTCAACTTTTAGCTTCGGCTAATAAGTGAGAACATGCAGTATTTGATTTTCTGTTCTTTCATTAGTTTGCTAAGGGTAATGGCCTCCAACTCTATCCATGTTCCTGCAAAAGACATGATCTTGTTCTTTTTTATTTACTTATTATGGTGTGTTGTGCTAACCTACTCTGTATTAGCCAGACAGACTCCATCTTGCTGAGAGTCAGACAGACTCCATCTTGCTGAGAGTCAGACAGACTCCATCTTAATCTCCGTCTCACCCCTCCCGCCATTTCTCCATTGAGTACATATCTGGGTCATGTTCCTGTGCCGGGTCATGTTGTACTTAAACTATAGAAACATATAACCATTGTAACCATATCCTGCTTGGCAAGCCCACTTGCTCTTGTGAATCCCCCCTTGATTGACTGTATGGCAAATACCGAATACCCTGCTTGGTAACCAGCAATCGTGGGAACCGCTTGTGTATACCCTCCTTAGTAATCAACAATCATGGGAACCTCCTGCCTCCTAGTTACCAGCCTCCTTATCTAACTTGTTTGTTCTGCTTCTGTAAACTCTGCTTCAGTTAGGCTCCCCCTCCCCTATCTTAAGCAAGTTATAAAAAGGAATCAAGCCTCTTCCTCGGGGCCAAGAGATTTTGAGCTCCAGCTGACTCTCAGTCGCTGGCAATAAAGGACTCTCAATTGGAACTCAGAGTGTGGCGTTTCCTTCTAACTCACTCGGGTATAACAGTGTAGTATTCCATAGTGTATTTGTACTACATTTTCTTTATCCAGTCTACCATTTGAAGGATATTTAGGTTGATTCCATGTCTCTGCTATTGTGAGTAGTGCTGCAATAAAAATATGTGTGTATGTGTCTTTATGATAGAATAATTGGTATTTATTTGGGTATATACCCTGTAATGAGATTGCTGGGTTGAATGGTAATTCTGTCTTTAGGTCTTTGAGGACTCACCATACTGTTTTCCACAATGGCTGAACTAACTTACACTCCCACCAACAGTGTGTAAGTGTTCCTTTTTCTCTGCAACCTTGCCAGCACCTGTTATTTTTTGACTTTTTAGTAATAGCCATTCTGACTGGTGTAAAATGGTATTTCACTGTGGTTTTGATTTGCGTTTCTCTAATGATGAGTGATGTTAAGCTTTTTAAAAAATATGTTTATTGGATGCATGTATGTCTTCTTTTTTTTTTTTTTTTTTTGAGATGGAGTCTTGGTCTGTCACCCAGGCTGGAGGGCACTGGCATAATCTCGGCTCACTGCAACCTCCACCTCCCAGGTTCAAGTGAATCTCCTGCCTCAGCCTACTGAGTAGCTGGGACTGAGAAGTGTCTGTTCATGTCCTTTGCCTACTTTTTAATGGAGTCATGTTTTTTTTCTTCTACATTTGTCTAAGTTCCCTATAGATGCTGGATATTAGATGTTTATCAGATGCAAAGTTTGCAAATATTTTCTCCCATTCTTTTTTTTGTGTGTATGAGTGTGTGATGGGGGGACAGAGTCTTACTCTGTCACCCAGGCTGGAGTGTAGTGGTGCAATCTCAGCTCATTCTCCTGCCTCAGCCTACTGAGTAGCTGAGATTCATGGGCTACCATGCCCAGCTAATTTTTTGTATTTTTAGTGGATACAAAGTTGTGCCATGTTGGCCAGGCTGGTCTCAAACTTCTGGCCTCAAGTGATCCGCCTGCCTCAGCCCCCAAAGTGCTGGGATTACAGGTGTGAGCCCCTGCACCTGACCTATTTTCTCCCATTCTGTAGGTTGTCTGTTTATTCTGTTGGTAGTTTCTTCTGCTATGCAGAAGCTCTTTAGTCTAATTAGATTCCATTTGTCAATTTTTGCTCTTGTTGCAAATGCTTTTGTAGTCATTGTCATGAAATCTTTGCCCATTCCTATGTCCAGAATCATATTGCCTTTGTTATCTTCCAGGGTTTTTGTAGTTTTGCCTTATACATTTAAGTCTTTAATCCGTCTTGAGTTGACTTTTGTACATAGTGTAAAGAAGGGGTCAAGCTTCAGTCGGCTGCATATGGTTAGCCAGTTATCCCAGCACCCTTTGCTGAATAGGGAGTCCTTTCCCCATTCCTTGTTTCTGTCATCTTCGTCAAAGATCAGAGAGTTGTAGGTGTGTGGCCTTATTTCTGGACTCTCTATTCTGTTCCACTGGTCTATATGTTTGTTTTTGTGCCAGTACTATGCTGTTTGGTTACTGTAGCCCTGTGATACAGTTTGAAATCGGGTAGCATGATGCCACCAGCTTTGTTCTTTTTGCTTAGGATTGTCTTGGCTATTCAGGTTCTTTTTTGGTTCCACATCAATTTGAAAATTGTTTTTTCTAGTTTTGTGAAGAATGTCATTGCTTGTTTGATAGGAGTAGCTATAAATTGCTTTGGGCAGTATGGTTATTTTAATGATATTGATTCTTCCTATCCATGAGCATGGAATGTTTTTCCATTTGTTTGTGTCATTTCTGATTTCTTTGAGCAGTGTTTTGTAGTACTTTTTGCAGAGATCATTCACTTCCTTGGTTGGCTGTATTTCTAGGTATTTTATTCTTTTTGTGCAATTGTGAATGGGATTGCTCTCCTGATTTGGCTCTCAGCTTGACTCTTGATTTTGTATCTGGAGACTTTGCTAAAGTTTTTTCTTACTAGCTTAAGGAGCTTTTGGGCAGAGACTATGGGGTTTTCTAAGTACAGGATCATGTCATATGTAAATAAGGATAGTTTGACTTCCTCTTTTGGTGCACTTTATTTCTTTCTCTTGCCTGATAGCTCTGGCCAGGACTTTCAATACTATATTGAATATGAGTGGTGACAGAGGGCATCCTTATTTTGTACCAGTTTTCAAGGGGAATGCTTCCAGCTTTAGTCCATTCAGTATGATGTTGGCTGTGTGTTTGTCACAGATAGTTATTATTTTGAGGTATGTTCTTTTAATACCTAGTTTATTGAGAGTTTTTAACATAAAGGGGTTGATTCAATGTCTCTCCTATTGTGAACTGTGCTGCAATAAACATACGTGTGTATGTGTCTTTATGATAGAACAATTTATATTCCTTTAGGTATAAATTTGGGCTGAATTTTATTGAAAGCCTTTTCTGTATCTATTGAGATAATCATATGGCTTTGGTTTTAGTTCTGTTTATGTAGTGAATCACATTTATTGATTTGTGTATGTTGAACCGAACTTGCATTGCAGGGATAAAGCCTACTTGCTCCTGGTGGATAAGCTTTCTGATGTGCTGCTGGGTTTGGTTTGCCAGTATTTTGTTGAAGACTGTTGCATCAATGTTCATCAAGGATATTGGCCTGATGTTTTCATTTTTTATTGTGTCTCTGTCAGGTTTTGGTAATAGGACGATGCTGACCTCATAGGAGTTAGGAGGAGTTCCTCCTCCTCAATTTTTTGGAAAAGTTTCAGTAGGAAACTTTTGGAGCTCATTATTTCGCTGTCAAGGGATTCAGTTACTTACTGGTTCAGTCTTGGGAAGGTTTATGTGTCCAGACGTTTTCTATTTCTTCTTTATTTTCTAGCTTATGTGCATATAGGTGTTCACAATATTCTCTGATAGTTATTTGTATTTTTGTGGGGTCGGTGGTAACATCCCTGTTGTCGTTTATTTATTTGAGATGGAGTCTTGCTCTGACACCCAGGCTCTGTAGAGATTGCAGTGACCAATCTCAGCTCACTGCAACCTTCACCTCCCGGGTTCAAGTGATTCTCCTGCCTCAGCCTCCTGAGTAGCTGCGATTACAGGCATGTGACACTACACCCGGCTAAGTTTCATATTTTTAGTAGAGACGGGTTTCACCATTTTGGTCAGGCTGGTCTCAAACTCCTGACCTTGTGATCCACCCACCTCAGCTTCCCAAAGTGCTGGTATTACAGGTGTGAGCCACCAAACCCAGCTCTTGTTGTCATTTCTAAGTGTGTTTATTTAAATCTTCTTTCTTTTCCTCTCCTCCTTCTCCTTCTTCTTGATAGAGTCTCACTCTGTCGCCAGGCTGGAGTACAGTGGCATGATCTCGGCTCACTGCAACCTCCACCTCCCGGGTTCAAGTGATTCTCCTGCCTCAGTTTTCCAAGTAGCTGGGACTAGAGGCATGTGCCACCACACCGGGCTAATTTTTGTATTTTTAGTAGAGACGGGGTTTCACCATGTTGGTCAGGCTTGTCTCAAACACCTGACCTCACATGATCTGCCCACCTCAGCCTCCCAAAGTGCTGGGATTAAAGGCATGGTCCTCTTTTTTTCTTTATTAGTCTAGTTAGTGGTCTATTTTACTATTTTTTTTCTTTTCTTTTTTTTTTTAAAAAAATCAACTCCTGAATTTATCTTTTTTGTTTTTGTTTTTTTTGTGTGTGTGTGTGTGTGTCTCAATCTCCTTCAATTCAGCTCTGATTTTGGTTATTTCTTGTCTTCTGCTAACTTTGGGGCTGGTTTGCTCTTAGTTCTCCAGTTCTTTTAGTGATGTTAAGTTGTTGAATTGAGATCTTTTCTAACTCTTTGATGTGGGCATTTAGAGCTGTAAATTTCCCTCTTATCACTGCCTTAGCTCTGTCCCAGAAATTCTGGTATGTTGTACCTTTGTTCTCACTAATTTCAAAGAACTTGTTGATTTCTGCCTTAATTTCATCATTTACCCAAAAGTCATTCAGAAGCAGGTTATTAAATTTCCATGTAATCGTATGGTCTTGAGTCTCAGTAGGTCGCCTGCCCCCTTAGTCCACTGGCTCTGCACCCAGCTCAGCACTAAGATTTGCCTAAGAATTGCAGTACTTGTGGCCCAGCCTGTCCCACAAGTTCACTTAGGGTTCCAGAGCACTGCAGCCTACAGTGGCAAGGCTTGCTAGAAGTCAAGCTCTGACTGCTGGGCTGGGTGACTTCCCTTTGGCTAGGGCCAGTTCAAATGCTCCCTCTGTGGGCAGACAACAGCTGAATACAGCCTGGATCTACTTTCCACTATGAGAGGGCAGCTCTGAGTTCAATGCAAAGCTTCGCAATTGCTGCACTCTCTCTCTTCCAAGAGACCAGATTCTCTGCAGGCAGCTGCTGCCAGGGGATGGGGGAGGGGTGGCATCAGTGCCTCAAGTCTCTCTTTCCTGCTCACTCACTTTCTCATTCAGTGATATTAATTTATCATTTTATTCTCTTTTTTCTTTTTTTCCTTTAACATTATCTCAACTACCAAACTACGAGAATCAGTGATATGAATTTAAAATGAGGTAATGTGATTGCTCACTGATTTTTGGTTCTTGTGAGAGTATTTTTGTGTATGGCTAGTTATTAAAATTTGGTGTTCCTGTTGGGGGGATGAATGATGTAGGCTTCTATTCAGTCATCTTGCTCTGACTTCCCCACATTAATAATTAATATCAATTCAAGAAACACCAATAGGTGCCAAAACCAGTGGGTAAACATTTGATGAGGAATAGGGTATTTGTCTTGCCTCAAAGTACCTCTTTATGAAATGCTTATTAATTACTAAAAAAGAGGTACTTTACAACTGAGAGACTTGCATAGCCCACTTGTGTTAGTTTTCTATTGTGGCATGACCAATTACCACAAGCATAACAGCTTGAAACAACACCCATTTATGGTCTTATAGTTCTGTAGTTAGAAGTCCAGACAGTCTCCCCTGGGTTTTTTGCCTAGGGTCTTCCAAGGCTGCAATCAAGGTGTTGGCTAGGCTGGCTCTTCTCTGGAGGCTCTGGGAAAGAATTCATCTCCTGGAATTCAGTTCCTTGCTGTGATCAGACCAAGGTCTCTGTTTCCTTGCTGGCTGTCAGTTGGTGGTTGTGTTCCATCCTGGAGGCCAATCACACAGTTCTGTGCTGAAGCTCTGTCTCAACAAGGTAGATCTTCCCTGGAGGTAAATCTCTGTCACATCTCGAATATTTTTTACTTCTCTTCTGCCATCATCTCTCAAAAACTCTCTGCTTTTAAAGGACTGATTTATTTAGATTAGGGGTATCTGGGTAATTGCCCATTTGCCATTTAACACCATCATGGGAGTAATACTATCAGCCAAGGTCATAGGGCCATCTTAAAATTCTGCCTACCATACAATCTTAACCAAGTGATTAATTTAACATTACTAGTAATAGGACAAATGGAAATTGTGTCCCACTTGATAGCATGCAGTGTGACGAATCCAGCTTAAAATCTGTGATATCCCTGCTAAAGATGCATAATTTGAATCTAAACACTAGGAAACTTCAGACAAACCCACAATGAGATAAATTCCACAAAATTAGTGGTCTGTAGTGTTTAAAATAGTCAAAATTATGAAATCAGAAAAACTGGGAAATGGTTCCAGATCCAATAATATTAAAAAGATACGATAAATAGAATACATAATTTTAAAGTGGATCATTTGGTTAAAATTGACATTAATGGGGCAACTGAAAAAACTTTAATGATGTCTGAGGCAAAATGATAGTAATGTATTAGAATTAATTTCCTCATTTCAATGGTTTTAATGTAGTAAGAGGTGTAAGTCTTTGTAAGAATTACACACTAATGCATTTAAGAGTGATGGGGTATCATGTTGGTAAAATACTCTCAAATTACTAAGAAAAAAACATTCTTTGTACTATTTCTGCAATTTTTCCTAAATTTTTTTTCCTGAAATTATCAAAATGAGAAAAAAGAATCATAAGTTAGCTAATAAAGAAAATAAAAAAAGACAAACTAGATACAAAGCACAACTGAAAAGAAGTGATTTGGGGAAAAATATCACATATTATTTTTAAAATCCATTTTATTTTATGTTGAACATTAAAAAAAATCACCAAATATAAGGGTCTGCCCTCTTCACCAAATCAGTTCGTAAAAATGAAAAAAACTGTTAACTGGGAAGAAATGTCACTAAATCAAAGTGAGTAATAAAACTGGTCTTGCTGGGCATGGTGGCTAATACCTGTAATCTCAGCACTTTGGGAGGCTGAGGAAGGAGAATCTCTTGTGCCCAGTAGTTCAAGAGCAGCCTGGCAACAAGGCAAAACCCTGTCTCTACAAAAAATACAAAAATGAGCTGGGCATGGTGGTGTGAGCCTATAGTCCCAGCTACCTGGGAGACTGAGGTGGGAGGATCTCCTGAGCCTGGGAGGTAGAGGTTGCAGTGAGGCATAATCATGCACTCCAGCCAGGGTCACAGAGCAAGACCCTGAATCAAAACAAAAACGAAACAAAACAAAAAAACTTGTCTGAGTAGATCTCAGAAAATCAGTGTATCAAATGGCAAAGCAGAACTTCAGAAGGACAGAAAAACAGAGTATTTGTTTCTATAGTATATTAAGAAGGTGATAAACGTTTTTGAGAGTATACAGAAATGTCAAGAGTTTTGTCACGGTCCCAGAGTTACAGAAAGACAATGACCTTCCTTTATGTAGCAATAGAGGGGTTTATAACAGTTTTAAAAAACATTCCATAAGCAGCAAATATTTACTGATCATTCTTGTTTCTCCTGAAATGCAACACTTAATGAAGACCAAAAGGTAAATCAAGGTCTACCTTTTGGTTTCTGTAAAAACAAAAATCACCCAAGCTTAGGTTTCTTTAATTTTCTTACTAACATTATCAAACTCTAATCATCACCTGAGACACACATGTGAGGTTCTGCTTTTTTTTAATAAACTCTAATGACTTCCACAGGTTGGAAAGACACTTCGCATTTGCATGTCCAGATATGATCCAATCAATAGTTAAGTTTGTTGGCTGATTTCCCAGCACCATGACTTTGCAGATGCACCTTCCTCACCGTCTTTAGATTTGGGACTTTTGACTTTTGTCAGCATAAGATACATGGTTGTTACTCTCTCCTACCAAAGTCAGGGCTGTGGAATTTTGGAGGAGAGCAGGCTTGTAAGAATCGGAAATAACCACATGTCCCTTGCTCAGAAGAACCTCTTTTCCTGGTGTTATTGTAAAAAAGTCTCACATCTCCCATGTATACTCTTCAGAAGAAACCACATGCCAAGTATTTTCTTAAAAGTACAGAATCAGAAGGTTAGTAAATTGATAAAGATAGAAACTACAACCTTTCCTAAAGTATTCACACTCCCACATTAATACTGGGAATATACTGAACAAATATGCATTTATGACCCATATTATCTTGAGGTGGAAACTTAATATTTAAATGTACTACATTTAGGCCTTATATGTCAAAGGTCTTTTTAGGACATAAAGGCATGCAAGTGTGTGGTTTATGTAAACTGGCCAGAACTAGTCCATGGTTGGTGGTCTTTTATGAGGAAAAAGTTACCACAATTAGTCTCTTGACTAATTAAAACTGTAGTTATGGCTGGTGGAACAGGGGCTGGGAATCAGTCAGCTTTGAGGCCAGTGTTGTTTTGGCTTTTAGAGAAAAAGAAAAATTGTGTGTCAGAACATAAGTTTCCTCCTGAAGTGTGGGGGTGGTGGTGACTTAACCCTTGCCTGGTGTGGTCTTAGGTCCTGTGATGATTTGGTATTTTACTGCTAGAGTGGAGCAGGAGGGGTCGCAAACAAACCTCTCGAACACCAAACTGGGAAGGAAATGGTGTTTTATACGGCCCGGAGCTGCGGCGGCATAGATGCCTAACAGCCCGAGCTCTCCAACAAAGAAAATCCTTGCCCTTTTAAAGGCTTGCAACTCTAGAAATTACAAGTGAAAGGGTCTTCATCCACGAAGTAGGCGTGGGGTACGTGACTTAGGTGGGGGTCTGATCGGGTTTAAATAAAAACAATGCCTTCTGGAAAGATTCCTCCAGGCCATATCCGTGACCTATAGATGGGATTGTGGTTAGCAGTAGGGGTCTTATCCTTAACCTGGCTGGAGGCGCCAACCAGTCCCTCCTCTGGCTGACTTCTAACTTCTCCTTTTGAAATGCAATATAGAATGCTGCAGGGGTGTCTCAAGCCTGTAATCCCAGCACTTTGGGAGGCCGAGGCGGGTGGATCACGAGATCAAGAGATCGAGACCATCCTGGTCAACATGGTGAAACCCCGCCTCTACTAAAAATACAAAAAATTAGCTGGGCATAGTGGCGCGTGCCTGTAATCCCAGCTATTCAGGAGGCTGAGGCAGGAGAATTGCCTGAACCCAGGAAGCGGAGGTTGCGGTAAGTCGAGATCACGCCATTGCACTCCAGCCTGGGTAACAAGAGGGAAACTCCGTCTCAAAAAAAAAAAAAAAAAAAAAAAAAAAAAGAATGCTGCAGGGGAAATGGCCTTAGATGCTGAAGAGAATTAAGGGTCTCCTTCCTCAGAGAGCATGTTTTGTTAGTTTTACAAGCCTCTATTTTAATGTTAATACTGATTAGTTGTGCCTAAATTCCAAAATTTAGGATGGTGTAGCAAAGTGCATCTAGACCTCTGCCATTCTTGCTCCTACCCCACCTTCCTGTCATGATCTAAACTAGTTTTTCAGGTTTTGGGGAGGGGGCGGAGGAATTCCCTTTGGTCAAGAGGGTGGTCCATTCAGTTTGTTGGGGGGCTTAGGATTTTATTTTTTAAGTTTATATTTCCTCTTCCCTTTTTTATTTAGTTATGCCAGAGGCAGCATCAATAGCCAGGCATTTATTTTGTCTCATATTGATGCTGGGGTGGTGAGCTACCGGTCCCGGTCCATTATGTCCCTCAGTGGGACCTCCGTGGCCAGGGGACTTAAGAGTCTAAAGACTTATAGCCAATTAAATGTTTAGGCCAGATAGGAACAAAAAATACTTGCATTTAATCAGACACAGGAAGAGTGTAGTGTGTTGAAGGTTATGAGTATGTCAAGGGAGTACATAATTCTTAATAACTATGAGAAGTGATTAACCTTTAAAACTTCTTTTAAGTAATACAAGAGCCAAAACCCAAAAGCCGAAAGGCAGGTTTGCAAAGCTTACTTATTTGCAAATTCTATGCATTGAGCTACTGTAATCTTGGCTGGTGGCAATTGGCTACATGAAACACAAGGATTTTGTTCAGCTGTTTAGGCATCTGTGTGCCTGTCCTTGCTTTGCAGGATCTAAATTAATTTTATTCCTCAAAATCCGGCCCTTACAATTTTATAAGCCCACCTCTTCTGCAACATTTCCCAGGGCCTGGAGGGCTTGAATAGTTTTAGATTTTGGAGGTAAAACAAAACATAAAGAATTAGCAAAGTTTTAAATAAAAATGTCCTAAGCCCTGCCTAGTTCTGAGAAAATGCAGGAAAGGCAGATTAAGGGTAGCTAAACATTTAAATTATTTAATGTCAAGGTATAGAATAACATATTATTTTAGACAGAGGCAAAATTATTAAATCAGTCTAAATGGTTTTGAACATCTGCCTGTCCCTGTGTCTCAGGAAAGCACTTAATTTTATTGTCTCCTTTGTTTGGATGCAAAGACGAGGCTTTAGTTAACTTGTTTGGTGTCAGATACTGGCAGGAGTCAGTGCCTTCTCTGGATGAGATATGTGCACCCAGCAGTCAAAGCCCTGTGACTCAGCAGCGCAAAGATTACTTAATAACACCTGATAAGGATTGTGTTTGACAGCACCTGCAGGTGGTGATGCTGGAGTCCATCAGCTGAGGAGCTGCAAAAAAGATTTTTTTTGTTGTTTGTTTTTTATAGCAGTGATATGGCAAGCCACAGGGCTGTCTTGCAAAAAAAAAAAAAAAAAAAAAAAAAAAAAAATCATAGCCATGTGTGATTACTTTTTATAGTTTTCATAAACCCCAGTAATAAGTCAGAGACTTAATTTCAGATTCAATTTTGAAGACACTTGTCAAAGATATTAAAACACTTAAAGCATTTTATCAAAACAGAACCACGGGTCATTGTAGTAGTTATTCATTTAAACAAAATGATAATCAAAAGACTTTTAAGGGCAATACAGAAGGTTACATGGATGTAAGAACCTTAACTCTTTTAGACCTCTGTTTTTCCAAGCAATTAAAAACCCAACAAAGACAACATAGGAATTATTTTGATAAAACATAAAATGTTCTTTCTTAAGCCAGTTACCAAAAAAGCAAAGGAAAACCTACAGTGTGAGTGTTTTTCCTTATGGGAGGCCATTTAGGTAACCCAGAAGTTAAACCTGATGAACAAGAAATACTTGAACTTAATCAGAACAAAAAATACTTGAACTTAATCAGACACAGGAAGAGTGTAGTGTGTTCAAGGTTATGAGTATGTCAAGGGAGTATATAATTCTTAATAACTGTATGAGAAGTGCCCTGAGTACACTGAAAAATTAAGACATATCAAGGAATGCCAAGACAACAAAAATTAGAACTGGCGGAGAAAGTTGATGAAAAAGCTGAAGGAGAGAGTTATCATCTCAGGCCTTCTCAAGGGGAGAAGAAGCTGAGAGCAGTGAGACAGCAAAAGTAGAACTTCTGGGATATGATTTTGAGACATTTT